>OZ026856.1:1569273-6369273 GCA_964023215.1 Eledona agricola
ACTCGCAACAATTCGTCTCGTTATTCACGATTTTCCGAACTAATCAATCATCGATGCAGATTAGGTCAGACTTGGACTTGGATTTTTCCACTCGTGCAGTACACTGTACAAAAAATCGGCGCAGGATTAAAAGCCAAGGACGCACGATTTGCACGGAATATCGTAGCGCACGATTAACAAATAGTGCGAGTTGTGACACGAAATCCAACCAATCCTGACGCAACGATTCAGAACACTTGTTCGCTTCTCTTTATTAATTTGCATGGCCATTAATTAATACCTTAATAGGTGATAGAAACGAGACAACCGGAAAAAGAAACACGTATCCCGAAGGGGAAAAATAAAATAAATATGCTAGATCTGGTAGCAATAAATGTAGAAACTGCAATTTGACAGCAGATCACATATAGACTACAAGTTTTTTAATTTTTAGGATAGGATTACTTAAAAAAAGAGTTTCAAATCTCAACTCCAATGCATTACCTTGGAACCGGCCATTAGAACCAATTTCGCCCACTCAGACGCTACTGTTATTAAATAATAATTGTTATTATCTCGACACTCTAACATTAGTAATGCACGTTTTGCCGAAACGGAGCCTCAAGTCCGCGATATAGATTATCACATAAATGTCCCGTTTTATGTTAGTAAAGTTCAAAAGCTCATTACCGTAATAAATTGGAATTACCACACAATTTATTATTTATTTCCCATTAAATTTTATTAGTCTCCTTTTCCCGGCCGCCATAAATAATAAATGCGGAAAAAATCCTGGCCACAATAATTATTATCGTAAAACGATTTTCTCTAAATGAAACCAATATTTCGCTTTTGACATTTATACGATTCCGAATAGAGTAGATATCGGAGTACCGTACAATGATTAATAGAGGCACCTGCGACGCCTAACTGTACCCGAAATTTCGACTAAGATCTGTGATTTTTTCAAGACGTGAGTGCGCGATGCCCTCGGGCCACAAAGGTTGAAGCAAGCAGAGGAAATGTTACAAGGTCTTCAAGATTATCGCGGAGATTGTGGCGTTTTGTAATCGCCGTCTCTCTCGCGTTCGCCGTTTTTTAATTATCATTTCATAATGAGGAAAAATAAAATGTTGAAGACTTCATGCGAATGACAGTCGGCTGCTGGAGGCTGCTCGCCACTTGACTCCACACCGGCCGGATTTTGTCCCATCGATTCTATTGTGGAGTCGTTCACACACACGCTCTTCGGGGAATTAATTAATTTAATTATACGGCTTGGATTAGACAAAGCGGCGTGTGGGATTTGGCCGAACGCTATTTAAGAATTAAGCCGTTGACTCGACGGTTTTGCTTTTGGGTTGCTACTGCAATGCTTCTTGATGCATTCTTCATAATGTGTAATTAATCTTTGGGAATTTGCACTCGTCCTGGTGATTAATCACGGCGAGTCGTCTGAACGAATTGAAAATTAACACAACCACAACGAAATGTTTTTGCCACGTACTTAGCGCACGCATTAATCAATTTTAAGACGAACGCGAGCACTGAAAAATAAAATAAATTGAAGATTTCAGCACTTGTGTTCTCTGTATCCCACTTGTAAAATTTGCCAGTATTGCATAAAATGCTCTTTTTACACTCGTTTTGTTTGATTCGGAATAGGCAAAAGGATAATTTATGGCCGAGGACTAAGAAAACTCATAATTTGCTCCGAAACTTTACTAAAAAAGCTTATAAAAACACAGATTTTTCTAATTATAATTTTGCTGTCTTGAATCGGCCAATCAATATTGTTGTGGCGGTTTTTGATAATGTTGATTTTTTGGGATCTTTTCGTATTGCTCGAATTTTTAATAGAAGCAACATAATTTACGGTCTGAGGACACGGAAAACTAATGACCGCCAGTAATTAATTTACCAGTCCGTTTTATTAAAAATGCCCAAATCCGGACGAAAGAAGGCCGCCACAATTAATTAATTATTGTCTCTAATTAATTGCCCAGAGCCGGCAGTCGAAAAAATGTGAACAATTCGGAACGACTCTATCAACCACCCAAAGTTTCGTCACGTGACGTCTTCTGGATGCGTGCAAGGGAATGATTAATTAACGTTCTGATCCAGTTGAACATCTCTATCGATGTTCGATTTCGCTCCA
The DNA here is from genome assembly GCA_964023215.1 of Eledona agricola. Lineage (NCBI taxonomy): Eukaryota > Metazoa > Arthropoda > Insecta > Coleoptera > Tenebrionidae > Eledona > Eledona agricola. The sequence continues at coordinate 1,571,411 of OZ026856.1, forward strand.
GTTTTTCTCAAGACGCGGTGAAACCGAACGTTCGTGCTAAATCGGAACATGTGTGCGTTGGTCTTGCAATCCATCAAGCGTGTCCTTTATTAAAAACAAACCAAAACGAAGGAATCAATTAGTGGTAGAAACGAAGAAACTTTTGCAATTGCTGGCGCAATTAAAAAGCAATCAAGCCTCATTTTTCTGCTTCGAATTTGAATGGCGGCGCGCACAGCACTGACCGATAAACGGAACGTCCTAGATAGAATCGGGCACATAAATGTACAAAAAAATTTTTACGTCCCCGGCTACGCCTTAGGCCTATTCCGTTTCCGCTTTACACATGGCGGAGCACACATTACAAATGTTACGTTGTGTCAATTTGTTGGGGAGCGGCAAACAGTCTCCCACGATGGTCGACGTTACGTAACGTTTTCCATCGCTCGGCAGCCGCTACGATGTCAGTTATAAAACAATAAATTCTTTTCGGACCGATTTTATATTCAATAAAACGCGAGATGGCAGTTTTACCCTAAATTTGGGGAGCAGGCGAAGCGTGACGCGTCACTCGTTGATGGTTAAACGGTCGCTGGATGTATCTAAGCTCAGCCATGTTGAAAATTAATTCAATTGTTTTACTAACGACATGAATCATTTAGGTTAGGCGCTGTGGACCAAGGGATGTAAAATCTATTATTCAACTTTGTTTAGACGCTACTGGCACATAATAATAAAAGTCTTCAAAATTACATTCAATTTTATTGTTCCCATAGAATTTATTCACAAAGTTTAATATAATATGTCGATAGTTTAACAATCACTGCTTCTTCTTACTAATGTCACACAGAAATCTTCTGGTTTCGATATCGTCACTTCTTCTGGGCAGGTATCTTTTTTTGTGACTTGTACAATCTTGTTCCTTTTCTTTTTGTAGCATGGTTCTTCAAGTTTCTCATAATTTTCTAATTAGTCTCATCTGACATTTGTGGAAATTGTGGGTTCTGGTATCGCCACTTCAAATTTCACTTCTTTACCATTGTCTTACTAATTGCCCAGTATACTGTCAGTATTTTCCTTTTATTTTATTACATTTTTAAATTTATTTTGATTATGTTAATTTATTTGCAAAGTGAGCAACAAACTCGTTGCACTTTGACCTCGCGTGATGAGTAATAAATCATGTGTTTCATTCTTTCGGGAAATCCGTACATTTGAACTTTGCAATTGGTTTCAGAAAAAATACAGGTAAAAAGTTCATTAGGCGAAAATTCCCGTCAGAAGCGGAAAAAATGAGCGGCTGATTAATTCGCAACAAGCCGATTACGAACCTTGTCCTTTCCCAACGCGCGTTGCAATTTATTGGGTCAGCGCAGCGTTGTAAATACAAGGCTGCATTTTTGTAGCGAGCGATTTCAGCGACCTTTTACCCATGCGCCGCCACTGGCTGCATTAAAACCGTTTGTTACACTTATCGTTTTTGATAGGTGCACAACGCTAACATGACGAACGTAATCACCCGGTACTGATACTTATGAAACGTTAATTGTGTAGGTACCAAAGCAAAAAGTCGAGTTTCATAATTAATGGGTTTCAAGGTTTCCAAGTCTTTGTAGGCAACTTCCTATTTCGCATATCATATACATTTATAAAAATGTCGAAAAAGCCTGGGGGGGGAATCGTCAGCAGCAGGACATGCGAGGAAATTAAGACGCAGCGGAGGAATTTGGAAGCGGGTCTAGGTCAGGTGGAGGTCCTTGAAGACGACACAATTAAGCAGCTAATGGTCCCAAGTGAGTTGTGACGAATTTCCGGTGCAGCATCCTGAACGCCGACTTCATTATCATTTATTAGATCATCTCGCTTTTTATTGCCCGGGCATTTTTGCAGAAAGCGATCGTATCGGTTGATCCTTTTTCCAAAGGATCGTGAGCGATGATTCGGACCACCTGTACGTAGGTACCTCTCGGAATAATTGTTTTATCTTGCTAAACGAGCCATTAATAATGCATCAGTGGTGGAGCTAATAAATCACTGCCGCCACAATGACAACGCAAAAATCGAAAGGGTTGCGATCGATGGTCGGGGTCGCAGCACGTGCGGCTCTTCGCCCGCTGCGAAAATGGCCTTGTTACACTCGCGGTGATTATAACCACCCCTAACTATGGTTATTCAATCAAGACGCAATTGTGGCGACTCGAGACGACCGGAAAAAGTCGTCTGCACCTTGATCCCACTTCAGTTTGTTCATTAATTATCGAATAAGTGCTAAAATCCAATCCAATCCGCAATTGTTGCGTAATGTTTTTGGAGAATTTCAACGATGGTCATCAAAGCGGCGCGTTCTGCACTGCGAATAGTGAGTGAAGTTCGCCATGTGTGCAACTGTAAAAATGCAACTAATACAGAAGAGTGCAGCTCTGAAATTTCCTGTTACTGTCATAAAACGTCAATTCACGCTAGACGGCGTTTTTAACGGAAAACCATACTTCACGCCAGGCATATACAGAGCGTCCCAATTGCTGCAATCAAACAATGCCAAAAACGTGCCCCACCGATTGGATAATGATTTTTAATTAGCGAATACATTTTTTCGCTTTTGTCGCTCTTTCGCCGCTTTTTTCCCGGAATTCCTTTATTGTTTTGATCGAGGATTTTTCGTCCGAAACAATGAAGATCGTAATCTGATTTTTATTGTTTAAGAGACATAAAACGCGGAATGCAGACGTCCACGATGACACGAAGCCGCTTTTTATTAGAAAAGGGCAGCATTTTTTACAAATTTAGACAAACCGATCTGGCTACAATTATTAATGAATCGTACACTAAATTTCCCGAAACAAGAAATAGTGCCGAAGAATTCTACTTTCAAAATCTCCAATTGAATTGTAACTAAATCGAATCCGCGTCTTGGAATAAGTTTACGGTGCCGCTTAACTTTCGCGTTTCTCAATGAAACGTCTGTGCTTGTAGGTTATGAGAACGGCTTGAAGGGCAGATAAGATCGGGGTTATCCCCGAGATGTATGTCCCCGCGCGGGTCTTTATTACAGAAGGAAAATCGCGCCGATAACTTTTTACATGCAAACAATGGACAAAACCACATTAACTCCGGCTACTGGCTGCGAAGGTCACCAGCAAGATCAAGCGATATGAAAAAAGTGCATAAATGTGCATTTATTAGGAATGGGATTATGCAATCCGGGGATTAGTCACCGTAAATCGGGATCCGGTTTTCGTAGTTCCATCCACCTGTAGACCGTGCGTGTTCGATGGTAGTACCGATAAGAAAACGTCCCCTGCGACAAGAAGTAACGACCTTTTTTGCCAGCTCTCGAAGGCAAGAAGTGTGACCAAGGCTGTGCACCGGAAGTCCATGCACATCCATCTCGAGATGTCGTCCGTGTGAGAACGATACAAAAACATTTTTCTTTTACGTCATCTAATTACTTTCAATCCTCAACTTGCGTAACTTGTGTATCGACTCTTGACCAACTCACCATGAAGATAAATATTTCATGGCGGATTTTATACTCCTGTTTACTCAACCACATTCATTTTTCATAAGGGCCATTAATTGCTTTCTGATGGACTTTAACTCGCTTTTAATAAAGCCCTGAATAATGCAGAAGCTCGCGACTCGCCGTCAGAGAGAGAAAGCTAAAAAACGACCAAGAACAGTTTCGTACAGGGTATAGATAGTATTTATATTAGCCGCTTTAGTTGCAATCTGTCGCCGTTTCCGCTTTATTAAGCAGGATATAGGCGGCAGCAGGCTCTTCCGGTTGGTCATGCCCGTATATTCCGTCAATTCGCTGAAGCGGAGTTGGGTGCGGGTTTTGTGCTTCCAACGTCGATTTGACATGTGTAAAGATCGTCGATCCGACTTTGTCGATAAAGAATGACTCGGGTAATGTGTGAAACGCACGATAATTTACATCCGACGTCGATCCAGTTTAGATAAAAATGTCCGGAGACGTTTACGAAAATACCGTCTGAATTATTGATGGCTTCGGGCACGGTTCGGGCTCAAATAACGAGTTTTGTCAACAAATTTGGGGTCGGTGTTTTGTTACCAAACAAAATTAGGTTACTGTTTTTGGCCATCGACCACGACGACACGTAAACACACAGCCACCAATAATTCTACACATTTTATATTATTTTGAACGTTGCACGAAAGTTTCGGGCAGCTTTAGACGAATTGAACAAAGTCGAGTATCATTTTTCCGCTCTTGAACAAATAGCATATAACCGCCGTCATTTTAAATTAATATATTGATCGTAAATTGCCGACCAGATGTAAAATTTATGCAAAAATGTCGGTGAAAAAATTGTAACAGCAACATAAAACAGGATTAGTAGATGTAGGCCCTGATAGTGACTTACAGATATAGTTTCAGCGACATTAAAAATGGTCTCAAAGACTATTAAAATAATCTGCACTGAAATAATCTAGAGATTAGTGCCGGGCAGCGATTTGTTTTGAGGAAACGTAACTGTTGAATCGGCAGCAGCGCTCTTAATTAATCGCTCAATCAGCTCGACATTAATTTGGGAAATCGCTGATTAATAGAGCGTCATCTTAATTCATTAATTCAGGAGAGGAAGCGGCCGAGTTCCGCCTTTTATGCTTTCATCCGAACTCATATATAAAAGTCGGGTTTTTTCCGTTGCAATTAGCATAAAATCGCGTATTAATCAAAAACAAGAACAGTTTCATAAAACATCATCCAAGGTAATTAAAACTAGTTTTATGACGTTGCATACACATGCAGATTTCTACCAATAGCTAATACTCTCTTTCCTGTGGCTTGCGGTCATTAATTACGCCAATTAATGTAATTTGGCATAAATGGAAAATAAACACAGGTGACAGCTGCGTGGCTCGCTTTTATACTAAATGATTCATGTCTAGTGGAATTCCAAACACTATTTTCCAATCGTTCGATTTGTTTATAAATCGCAATAATTAGAATTAGCACGCGCGTCGGCGTTCTCGGTCCGTTATATTCTTTTTTCGGAGACTTCAACGCCGGGTCAGGCTGAGAGCGGCCGGCTCGGGGCAAAATTTTCCCATCCGGATTTTTTCTAGCGCATCGAATTGTCCGCAAGTGCAGTTAGTGCACGGTGCATAATGCAGTGAAAAATGTAAAACAGCTACTTCAGGTAAGTAAAGTGTATCGCGTGTGGCGTCCATATAACTTACGGCCGGCAATACATTACGATGCGAACAGAATATTTAACACCGGACTTTTTCAGCGAGCGAGCGGTCTGCACTTATCGAAAAAAGCTCACCGATAACTCAAACCAAATCCAAGACAATGAAAACGCGAAAAAGTACGCGGTTTTCATAACCCCTACTTTTACGATGCACATACATCACCATAAATTAATACTTAATAAAACAAATAGAAATTATAGATTCACGAGGACGGATCAAGAACGGACGCGCGTCGAGGTCTGCACTAACAGAAGATTGTAATTTAGCTGTCTAATTGGTAAACACATTTGAATTTTCTTAAGCAATAATTATGGAAACGGCGACGGACACTTTTACTGCGTACGTGTGTAATTTATTGTTGTCGTCCTGTGAGGATGAAAACGTTCTATAGTGTTTTAGGCGATCTTTGTAAGATCGTAAATTCCGGAGAAAATTGGCGGCCTTGGGCTGCGTGAACGGGCACAAAAAATTTGACACAAGAAATTGGAATACAAATAAAAAAATCTTTATGTTGTTTTACATAATAAAATAAAACAATTATAGAACGCAGTAAATTAAAATAAAGAATTAAATAATTAGAAGGCGGTAATAAAATAATAAAATATAGTAATAAAACAAGAATGGATCAAATAAAGATAACACTATAATTATTTCTAAACTGATGCTATTTTTATTAATTTATCAAATAAAGATGAAAGGATTACAACAAATTGTAATAAAAGACCAAATCTTTGAAAAACGATGCAAAGAAAACGTCTATCAAGAAAATAATGCACAAAAAAACTACTCATTTTGCAATAAGTAATAAATTATAACGATCTTATTCGGGATTTTGGACCGTGTTCCATTTGAAGTTCCATTAGGTGGGGTGTAGTGAACGCTCCGAGGAGCTAATTCAACAAGTGACCCCAATGAATCTCCATCTCTTTGGAGATTCATTGGGGTCACTTGTTGAATTAGCTCCTCGGAGCGTTCACTACACCCCACCTAATGGAACTTCAAATGGAACACGGTCCAAAATCCCGAATAAGATCGTTATAATTAATAACACCGACCGTGAAAGCCTACATACTTTCATAAGTAATAAATGTTTGTTTTTGCGCCTTCGTCAAGGATTTAAGCTATGACATTTAGTTAAAAAAAAAGAAATTAAAGAACGATATCCATTATTGCATGAGTCCAAAGACGAGTGAAATAACAATTTTTTTATACTATTTTTTCTACTTCGCATCTTTTATGCAATTTTTAATAAAAAAAATTGCAATTTATACAATTTGGGGAATTTTCCATGGATGGATTTTGCATGGACAACTGTAAAAATTTAAATTTCGATTTTCAATGCAATTAACCGGCACAACAGTTAGCGGTAAAATTAATTTCAGCAAAAAATTGTGGCAAGCAACCTACCTGGAATTAATTTAATTGCTCAAGACACATCCAACGTAACGATTAATGTTTATAATAACTTGCGAGAGCTAATCAGTATTTGGTCGGTGGACAACTAAAAAGTATTTGATAATAAGTTCAAAAACTATTTATTATTTCATATATTGATAAGTGATAGGTACTGGTTAAAATATCTCAACGAAAATACTGATAAATCAAGCGTTTTCAGAAAATAATACGCCGATAATTATTGTAATGATAGAAAAAAAGACTTAATATTTCATTAATCCTTTATTTTAATATCGAAAGATGCATTATAAAATACTACTTACATGATTTTAAAACCCAATCATATTCAATATTGTAAAATAAACGTCTTTATTTCATATTCAAAAATTTTTAACAAATTTAATTACGTAATTTTAGGTTGTTCGCCAGGTGTAGAATCTGAAAAGGAAAAATCATTTCGTGCGCCTTGTAAAATAAAATCTAATTTTAGTATTTTTAACAGACTTAATATACTTAATTCGATAAAATCTTGATTACTCGTAGCCAGTTTAAGTCTTTAAGAAAAATTTGTAATGCAAAGATGAAACATTCTTACATTTACGTTTTGTTAATTTCCAGTTTAATTGTTGCACGTATCACATGAGAAAAATGCATAAGACCTGCAGCGGATAATAACTTTTAATTTCAGTATGAAGCTTGCTTTGCAAATTACAAATTACTCCATTACTGTTATCTGCCGGGATATATTTGTTTTAGTGTACTAATGATTAGAGTAATGGTTTCGAAACAAGATAAAATAAATAAAAGAAGCGTAAAATGAGCCGTAAATATCAGCGAACAATTACTTAAACTAATAAGTAGGGGCAAATATCAGAAATAAAATGCAATGGTGAGGTTGACTGCCGGAAAAATGCGGAACGGATTTGAAACGTTGCGGCAACGTGTAATTTTCGCAAAATCGCATTTGCAAACGTTGGTCGGAGTGTTTAAAACCCAATTTCCACATACCATAAACACAGGTTTTGGTCGTCGTGTTCAGCAAACTGTATCGCTTAATTACGAACCGAATAACAAATCATTTCATTTTTTACGGTGGATGATGGAACGACAATAAAATGTTTTTTCAATCGCGAGGAAATGACGACACTTTCATTGTTGTCGGCCGATTTTTTTCCAAGGCTGATGTTTTCCGATGGCTCTTGTGGCACGAAATCGACGTTTTGTGGCGGCGATTGTACGTTTTCGCCGCTGACTGTACTTCACCGCCCATATTGCTTGCATAACCTCACGAGTTGGAAGAGAAAAGAATAATTCAGGAACGCCCATTGGACATGTATACCTCGCATCGATTTATACCAGGCAAAAATACGCTCTAAAATCCGGAGGGATTGGGGCCGGACTCGGATCCAGACGGAATTCACGCACACAACCGTTTACGTTTATATTTTGAGGTTTGGAAATTGCTTTTGGGCAAACACTGCCTACAAGTCTGGGGAAAAGAAACGAGATGCCACCCGGTCCACCTTCGATAAAATTTAAAATGTACCGAAGAACGCAGACGGCCACCGGCCCAAAACGCAAAAACACCAAAACGAACAAAGCCGGAGGAATCATTTAAGGAGCAATTATTTTTTATAAGTGACTCGCACGGATTGCGCTAAGTGCAACAACCAATATTATATTTATCGAACGAACCATCTCGGACGCCCACTAATTGCGGGGTGTAGGTTAAATGATGCTAAACCATTCGCTAATCTTGTCATTAATATGACAATTTACAAAAATACTCAAATAAAATTATCCATCAAAAATGTCAGCGATCGCCGTCATCCATGACACGCATGTTTTTTTTCAGCAAAAGAAATAATTAAAAAACTTGCTAATTGTTATAAACAATGTTGGAAACGAGTACTGCATAACCCACAAAAAATTGATAACATGCTATAAGCAATACCATTTGGATCATTAAAATTCTCCACTCACGATTTTTTGACAAGTTATTGTCGGTTGACGCACGATTAAATTCAAATTTTACTAAACACAAATTTTTCAGAAAAAGTTTTTTTTATTCATATTCTGAAACAGTTGCACAAAAACCTCTTTATGCATATCCTGTGTAAACTAAACGTCAAATATTAGCCGGAGTAGTGAACGTCGATAAATATTACGTTCTTGTTTGTGCAGCTTTGAGGTAACGAAGAGGAGTCTTTCCCAGATGCAGGAAAATAATTAAGTCGAGAACCCATTTGGGCACGAATATTTCAATCGATGGTGGGAAACTCGGCAGGTTCGTAACATGATTAACTGGAAGGCGGAGTGACTCTTGTAATGGTTTTATATACCTCCTCATTAATTTTAGTTAATTCGTTTTGGTTCTCTTGCCCGATGGACTTTTCCGCGACTCGGAACATGAAAACTTCCCATCACCTGTCCCTATAAAACAATATAAAATGCACTTCCGTTTGATCGAGGCAGCCGTCATATCAGTCTGTAGGTATTTAATTATCAGCAATTAGCGGAAAGCACGACGAAAACTGAAAATTTAATGGCGGCCAACGGTGGTGTCGACATTTTCCATGAATAATGGAGCTTTCCCAGTCTGTGGATTAAGACGTCGCCATCGAGAATAATTTATATTGACAAATGAGGTGTCAGTGCTGCCACTACAAACGTCGAATACAAATGTTACCAACCTCATTTGCAATTCGAAGCGCATCGGCTTTCTGGGCGAGTTTTTGTTGGACACGCCGGACAAAAAGCCCCATGTATCGCTGGGTCGTCCACCTTCCCGACCAAATAAATCAGCGGTGACCCAAAACGGGCGCAGATTGATTAATACGTCATGACAGTGCCGACTACTGGAAAATTGCATATTTTGCACGTGAAAAATTACGAACAAACATAATAAAACGTATTTTCAGCGTTTAATAACGATAATTATCGGAATTTATTATTATATTTTCTTTGGTAACGTGTAATTTCGTTCTGGGATATATAAGATTTGAATCGCAGCCGCCGAAGAGATTAATGGGCGAGGATGGGACGGCTCTTGCTCGCTCTGGTCGGCTGGAAACTCGTTTTGTTGCAATTAAAAAGGCATAAAAGTATTTCCTTTTTTGAGCCATGATCTGCCCAGCAATAAAACAACTATTTTATCTAAAACTGAACAACTCGAACACTAAAACAAGCTTGTGTTCATCTCAAAGCTCAGTTTAGTCGTTGAATTTCTTTAGTGGGCGAGTTTTCAAAAGCTCTCTAATGTCAATCTCGTCTGCGTTCCACAACTGACATTCTCTCCAAATTTTCGGTTCTTAATTGCAAAGTCAGGAACCGTAACGTTTACTAATTGAAGATGTCATGTGGAGAAAACCCAGGCAACAGCTGATGGTTCCACAAAGCGCACTAAATCAACAAAGTGTGGAACTAGTGGTGCCCACAAGGAATATTTTATAAGGAACAATACAATAAAAGAATAAACATGTTGTCAGTTGATTGATTCGCGTCATAAAAAATTGATACAAGCAAATAACTAATAATAATACGTGCGTGTTTGCTATACCAGACCGAAAGTTATAATTTCGCAGATCGCTATGAAATAAGAGAATGCTAAACCGAACAGTTCTTAGAAAAACTAATTGCAGATACGTTATCTGCTGCATAATTGTACCCTGAATAAAATCCGAAAAAAATACTCTTCTCAATATGTCTTCGACATGTTAACGTTATTCGATGTCGGAAGCTCGGATCAAATTCAAAGCACCTGCTAGCTCAACATTCCCTTCAATTATTTCAAGACACGATCGACGCTGTAACTGGGCCAACGATGAAGAAAATTACTCGTGGTGTGTCCGTCTTCGTCCTCTTATTTCCATGTTTACAAACGACTTAAGAACTAATCATGTGATATGTCAAGTCGTGTTAAGATTGGCTGTCGTGCGTTCAGTCGTCGATTATTATTGGTTCTGACGGAATTTATAGGTTACAGAGGACAAATGTCACGTCGTCACGTGATGCAGAATAAGCTAAATCCATCGAGTGGAAGTAAAAATCGCCAATTTTTGTGTGTGTTTTTTTCATCATAAACTGGTGTCGACAAAAAGCGCGTAAACGTAACAACGACTATTTCTCACTGATTGTTTTAATGGCTTCAATTGATTCTTAAATTTTTTTAAATAAAATCGTAATATACATATTGAGTGCTATTTATTTTATCCCCGGCTGAAAAAAATGCATTTTATTGGCTATTTATGTGTTGTCGAAGTTCCTTTTATAATCGATTGATTTATAGAGGTAAAAACCGTATTGGAATTATGTTAGAAGTAAAGCAGACAGGGGATGTTGAATTGTTATACAAGGACATACATTTTAATCATAATTTATTAAAGTGAAAAGATCAATGCCAAGTTACTTATTTACGAAAAGGAATTATTTGATGGTTTAACGTGTAGGTATTGCAGTTCGATGTGAATATTCCATTATTTAATGTGATATAATGTGAGGGGACCGTGGGGTCCCTGGGGGGCACATGTTTGACGCGCCATGGGTTTCAAGTAGAACTTCTCCCCACATCGCATATTATTTTGTACGCACTTGTGTAGCAGTCGTGGTAACAAAACGCCTGTCGATGGCTCTCGTTAGTGGATCAGGTCAGATGTCAAAGGTTTTCAGTTCCCTATAATTAGTAGACGGCGTTGCCACGAGCGCCGCTGCCGAATACCAGGCAGAGGATGATGGTGTCGAAAACCCTCCACACACGTCCATAATTTATCCACCACATTGCCTCGTTTTAATTGGTGCGTTCGCAAAAAGTCGCAAAGTTCACTGACACCGCTTTTTCGGCTAATCACAGGTTAATCGCGACCCCCATTAGTTTTGACAATTGAAACAGCTGCGTCTTCCGAGACGCCATTCTTGCGTGTGCACCGACCCCCTCAAGTTTAACTCTTTGGACAACAATCCCGAATCGTGTAAATAATTCCGCGGAAGTGAATGATTGATGAATTTACTCGCTGGTAGGGTATATGTCGTGCTTACGATTTTCCACGTTCGCTGAAAAACATTTTCACTTGGAAATCTGCCGTTCGATAATTACAAAGAGACAGTCCGAGGGTTGATTGGCTAAAAGAAAACATAGAATTTATCATATCTTACCGGTGAATAATAGATATTTCACGCTAGAGAAGCGGTCGTTCCGGTATCGATCCGGCCATAATTTATAAAGTATTGGGGCGAATGCATGTTTCCTTTCGATAAATATAAAATTGAAATAAATGCGTAAAGAGGGTGGGGCCGAATGTATCATGCGTCTCGAGAGTATTCATTAGTTAATAATTACAGTACGCGGGGGTGGTTTTCGCGATTGCCGAATTGAAGTCTTTGTCTTATTATTTATGGACCGGGGTGGCGTCCATAAAGAAGCGAGATTAGCGCTTTCCTAATTGACCATTAGTCTACAAACGGGGCTGCATGGTTCCATAAATTGTACCCTAATTAGTGCAGAGTGGCGGCGGAAAAGTCGCGCGACATCACCGGGAAAAGGTGGCGCGTCTGTGCCAATTACTCTTTAATTGCAACTTGAATTAATTCAATTACGTAAACTAATTGCGGCATGTTAACGGGATTTTTTCCAGCGCCGAATTATTATGCCTAATCGCCTTTTGATGATCATCGATTAGATTAAATCATTGTTGATGTTAAACTGCTAGGAGTTATGCATAATTGAACGGGCCGTACGTTTATCCGGATTGATTGTTATGACTTGCGCTAATTAGAGGCTTTTGTGTCTCGTTATTTATACAATATAGAGCGAAAAGTGTCGATTATTTATCTAACATTCAACAACGTGCATTCTATTAACTAACACTAAATCCACGACAAATGCGTAATTAACCGCTGATTTCTAGTTTTACTGCGAACGTTGAGCCGACTATTAATTACTGCGATTCGGTTCAGAAGGTGAAGTACTAATTAGACTTACTCACAAGGTGATTTCCTTCAAATTATTGAACTATGACTTCAGATGTGTTCTTCTTTTACAGACAAACATTTTATTATATAGGTAAATGAGAACTAATCGTTAATTGTAATATATTCATAAAATGAAACTATAAATTGTCAATAAATAATGACCGGAATATTACGATTTTAATGTAGCAGGAGTCGTACGAAATATGTCGGAGGATAGCGGACAAAAAATTTGTAAATGGTTCAGATTTATTTTTTGCCACAATTTGCATGTTTGCGTTCTAATTTGATTACTATTAGATAGCGAAAGATACGATTTGTAAAATTCGTTGAAAAATGTACTGCAGCACCAAATATAGTCCATTTTCCATGAGTGTACTCAATGGGTCCCCTGGGCAGCGAACAAAACAGGATTCTTTGTTGAATTCCATTAGAAGTTCTTATTTAGAGGAAAGGCAAGTGTGCGTGTTGCAAGAAAAATATCGCTTTAGTCTGTCCTCTATTAGGTTTCTTTAAAAACATTGTAAGCGATTGATGTTTTGATATTAATACCATTGTCATTTGTTCGTCTTTTTTTGCCAGAATACCTATTAGTTCCACAAAAAAAATTACTTACAATTTCAATTCAAACGTATTTTTAAAGTTTTATTAAAATTTTCAATGTGTTATTTAAAAATTACATTTTTGCTTATTTAGTCCATGTGGTCGCGCGTTATCTGAAAAATTCCAATTCTCTTAAATATGCAAAGAATTTTTGTTACAAATTGTGAAAGCTTCAACATAAAAATATAATGTTCAATTATTTGCCAATCCCGGCTCGTTTTGCTCGTTCAGGCGCTCCACGTTTCCATTATTTCTATTTTTGTTATTGCTTGTTAGAACATATTTTTTCCACGGGTCAAATGCGAGAAGACATAAATTTGTAAAAAAATATCTTTCGATCAATTGATTATTATCATCAGTTAGTGATAAATGTGTTTATGATTCAATTAAAGCAGAGCTGAGGTATTCCTCCTATTTTAATAAAGAACAGCATCGAGTAAAGGTTGAAGCGAATGATGTCATTAAAGGCACTCGCATTTCGCTGTTGATTAAAGGAAGATGGCGTCATTAATATTTTTTTGTATAAATAGTAAAATATGGATCTAATTACGATTTACCAACGTAAACAGCGAATAACAAAAAAATTGTTAATTGCTCCGCCATAAAATCCGAGAGTAGTGAGCCATTATGTAAGAAGGATCATTAAACTAAAAACCCGGATGCTATTTAACATTTAAAGTGAATTTTCTTCATGCGGGGCAAGATGTCTTATTAGCGAAATATTTCAGCGGCTACCATTTTTTCAGCAAAATCCCCGAAGACGATGTGAAACGTCCCGCAGCTGGGAAAGTCGGAGGCGCTGAAAAAATTTAGAACGAATTCCACAACAAAAGCTCGTAAAAAATGAAATTGAAATCAAATGAAGATTCCATTCATCTACAATCGCTGTTCTTTTATTAACGCTGCTACTGTTCTTGCCATCATTAATTCACCTGTAAAATGCAGTAGACCAGACGCGTTTCGGATTATCTTTGTTAAGTAAAAGAACAATTAATGATCGCCAGGAGTTGTCTGGCCAACGGAACGAGCGCAATTTCGAATTTCATGCTCACAATTATTAATTCGATACATATTATTATTGTGGGCTTTCTTTTTATTGTTGAAGAAGTCGGACAAAGGGGGGAAAAGTCGCTTCCCACAGGGCAACCCATCGATTGATCAAGCCGATCCTCTAATTCCCCGTTGTGGAACGGTACCACTTAAGCGAATCAGGGGTACCAACAGTAATTGCACCCGAATCACGTACTCAGCGCCAAATTGACGGTTCAAAATATCACACAGATCTTTTGAGCACCTCTCTATGAGAAAGAAGCTCGGCTCCTTGACGATTTAAGGTCCACGTGCTAATTTCTCCCGATGTTTGAATGCGAATAAACAGTACGTCATAACAGTGATGTTTGTTGGAAATGCAAATGTAACCTCACATTCGGTAGACTTTGCTACCTGCCTCGAAATCCTTGATTCTGACCATAAAAATAACGAATGCGAAAACACACTTGCGTGCATGTTTCACAGAACGTGGCATAATAACGTCCAATAAAAACATTTATTGCTCATTATTGCTAAATAATTCTTTGAATATTTTACAGCGGCAACGCATACATTTCAATGGGAATCAACATAATTCTAACTCCATCAATTAGCATAGACAAGCAATTTTCATTTGTGTCAATTTGTCCTAGCCGCGTCGTTCTAGTTACGACTTCCCGTCGTCCTCTTCCTATCTCGGCATTTTTATCGTTATATTAATTTTATCGAAATTTTTCGGTATATTCAGGTGCTGCCTCGACCGGTAGTTGTAAAATACGTTATCCGTCGTAAAACTACTAATTACGATTCGATAAGAAGCCGCTCTTATCTTTAGTGTCCTTCTAATTACGGCCGAATTTCGGCCGATTACGAGGAGAAAGAGAGGCGAGCGCGCGCGCTTTTTTCGTCGTGATTAATTTAAATAATAACCACAAACAAATTGCTTACAAGTAAATTATGTCGACGGAGCCGAGTGCCGGACTATAAATATTTTATCCGTTATTAAAACTTCACGGCGATGCTAACCTCGCTGCCTCACCGCTTTGTTCTTCATTAAAAGTAAATAAATTACGCTAAAGCTCCGTCCACACTTACCTGAGTCTGTGTAAGACCTAAGCTGGCTGCGAGCTCGGCCCTTTCTGGCAGGGCCAAGTACTGTGTCCTCTGGAACCGCCGATTTAACTGTTGCAGCTGAAGGCTGGAGTAGATAGTCCGAGGTTTTCTCATCTTTTTGCCCTTGCCGCCCCCCGACGGCCTTTCCAGCGCTAAGCACTTTTCTGCAACAAAGAGTGTTTGTTTAACACCGCGAGAAGAGTTCCAAAAGCTCGCTACGCCCCCCCAAGCGATTAAGATCGGGATCTTAATGAAGTTTTTAAAAAAGCATTTATATCGAGCCCGGCTCGGGTTTGTTTAATTGGAACGGCGGGTTTTATTTATAAAATTGGATTTTGCCACTAACGGTAAAACGAGAGGTGTATTTATAAATTGTCGTCAATATTTCATCGAGATAAATCAATGTTGTATAAATGATTAATATAATATTCGTGAGGCATTGATTTATTGGTAGCGGTTCAGGTTAGCTCTGGAAGTGTCCATCTTGAATGCAAATCGCCAACCAAAGAATCTGTCGGTAATAAGCACGCCCCGATTTTTTACCAATGAAATTCGGCGTGGGATGTGTGACATTTTGATTTTTTTTTAAATTATTTTCACTACAATTGTAATTTGTATCGGAATCGCTACCAACGTCAAATCTATTACCAGAACTGGCTACATTTGTTTAAAAGCACTAAAGCCAGGTGTTTACATTTATATTTTTTATTGCAAAATTTGTAATAACCGTAATTTGAACAAATACCAAACGCACGTAAAATAAATCACCGACTGCAAGTAATTACCAAATTAAATGTCAATGTGACCGTAGAATTTCCACAACAACACAGCAACCAAATTTCGTGAAAGAACACTGAAAATTTGAAACAAACCACGCGATTATTGATAAGATGAAAATCTTAGAGAAAAACGTTTCTTCTAGCATCGTGGTTTTAATATGAGACGTCAGCAAATATGTAGTCAAAAAAAATTAGAAACTTTCATAGTACAGCAGATTAATAATTTTAACTCCTGTGTTAAACACAGCCGAGAAAAAATCTTAAGCCACGGTTACTCTTTCATCATATCCCTAAAAAAAGTATGCTTAATACTCATGACGACTTCACAATTTTCTTTCAATAATTTTCAGGTGACGTTTTACTAATTGAAACAAATTTGTATTTTATCAGTCACAGGAACAAGTTTTACATTTCCATCTTTACATTTTATTGCGCTTTTACTGCTTTTATAATTGTAAGTAGTCTTGTTAGCTTATCGCTTATCTTTTAACGAAATACGACTCCGACTTCTTCATGCCGAGATTTGCGTGTTCTCCCAAATATTTCAGCAGTCGAATAAATCATCTAAAACAACCGTAAATCACGATGGACAATTACGAACTGAAACCCGGTAGCTCGACTTGTGAAATAAATCAAATTTTTATCCATCCGTTCCGTTTCAACCGAACGCAATTAACCCGAGAATTACTCCACAGATTAAATGCGGTGTAAAATTTTATGTGGAAATTAATCAACGTTTCCGCAAATCATAAATACGACTTGGAAAAAAAATGTTTTCATTCACGCCGTCGTCATGCCCGCCAGTTACCTATGCCGAAACACTACTTTCGTATTGTGTCGCTGCTTTTAATAATTCACCAACGGTATTGTAAAGAGCGAATCAATCAAATTGATGCCGAAATAAATTGTATGATAAGTCGGAGTCTATGGAATGATACAAAGCGATAAGATCGGGCAATGGTGCCGAAATATAATGGGGCGCCGCCATTAACAAGGTGTTTATTGATGGATGCGATATCTTGGGACAATTGTCTGAATGGAGAGCTATGGCCAATTTAGATCTCGTTAAGTCTGCGTGCAATCAGTGGCGCACCTACGATATTATTCATAACACTTTGTTGTTTGGAGCGATGGTCGGGCCCTTTTTTGCTACGTGGCGGTATTAAAACGATGTCTGACAGCGTGTAATTTGCGGTTTGTTCGGAAAAATTATGCACAGGTTCAAGTGAAAACGCGATGCCGCCACGCTGAAAAATCAATTATTGTTTTTTTAGAGAAAAAAAAACATGGGCTTTGCTCTAAACCGACGCCCAGTGATTTCATAACTATTATCAAAATCGGCAATTTTTGTATCAAGATCTTTGAATTTGTGGCAACACAATCGCTCGATCTAAAGTTAACAGAAAAATCAAGATTTGCAAAAACAAAATTAAAGAATTATTTAAATGAGCTTAGTTACTTGAAAATGACAACAATAAAAATCTAAATTAAAGTAAAGAAAAGAACGTGATGTGAAATAGACAACAAACAAATTTTTTAAAAAGATAGAGGAGGACGGCATGGGCAATAAAATAATTTTCTACAATGTTTTGGAAATTAGTTGAAAGGATCGAAAACTACCAATAAAAACAAATTACTACTTGAAATAACGAAGGAACGGAAAGACAACAATATTTTCTTAGAAAGCAAAGAAATAACAGTTATGGGAAAAGAAAAAAAGGAGATAAACCAGAAAAAAAGACAAGAAGACAAAATTTTGAAATTTTTATTTATCAGTTTATTTATGGAGCTGATATTACAAACTTTATACATTTTGTAACACAATAAAACATTTTAATAAATCAGAAACCACTAATCCGCTTAAATTTACTAAATAGAATAATTTTATTCGTGATGACATTGTTTTCTTAATCCGACTAACATTCTGAGTCACTTGGGTCCATTTTTGACATTTGAATAAATGATTCTGTATACTTTCTCAATTTCTAACCCAATGAAGAAATATTTGGTAATAGAAAACCAAGCCGCTTAAATTCAAATAATGGAATAACTGAGTTTGATAATCCGTCCATTACGTTATTCGAGTATATTTTCGTTACTTTTAGACTGAATGCATTGTTTTAACTGATTTGTGTTAGAGATGATGGACACTCGCCCCCACGTCACTTTTTATTTTGGTCAAATTACCTAACAGTTTCAGCAACAACCGTCAAACCCCCAAATCCGCTCAATTTTGCACGAGACCACTAAACCTACACCATTTCGCAACCTGTCTTCACGTCATTAATTAATTTCTTGGTTTGCCCGTGCAACAAATTGCCCAAATTACCTTTAAAATCGGTGCTGAATTAGAAAGCCCCGATGACCGACCGATTGGTAAAAACCTCTTCACACACTCAAAGTTGAGTCATTAGGAACGACACCACATACTAGAACTAGAACCCTGTTTTGCAATGATTGCCGCAATTACGCGCTTCAGCAAAAAATATTAATTAGTCGTCGATCCCGGCCATTAAAATTTGTTTAATTGTGAGGAAAACACCACGCTCGGCGTGTGTTATTTGCAAACTGAAAAATGTTTGATTCTCGTGAGAATGTTGTGGCTGTAAATCAATAGAAAGACACCAAGACCGATTTTTCCCTTTCGTTCAATTACAGTCGCGGCTTCTTTGCTTCGCTAATTATTGCACAACTCAATTTGTATTCCTTAACATACCGCCAGCTTCTATGGCAAAACGAGTCAATTTGTCCAAGATTTAAATGGCGCTTCTGCCAGATATGTTTTTATTTAGCCGAGACGCCAAATGCCAGCGAAGATGTGAAATTCGACACAAATAACTCGATTATTCGTGGGTAATTGTTTAATTGGTTAACTGCTCGTAAATCTATATCAATTTAGGTGAAGAAGAAGTTTTGTGATGGAAGCCGAGGTGGATGTCCTCATCGAAACCGACACGAATGAAACGGATAACACACGACATTAACGAGGTGATAACACACGGACACGGTTATTACCTTTTAAGCAGGTTTCTTGAAATTCAACAGTCCCATTTTGTGTCATTCTTAATTTTACAATTACGTGCTTGGGTATTTATTAAGTAGGTATCTAAAAATTGGAAAAATGAAATGAAATATGTATGTAAAATTAACTGAACATTATAAAATCTGGAAATATGAAATGTCGGTGCGTCTTTGTATGGACCAGCTTCCAGGAACGATTAATCTCGATACAGATTGTTCCAAGAATACGATCTAACCGGGTAAGAAGTTTAAGAAAAAATGCACCACCACAAAAATGTTTAGTGCACAGTTGCACAAATTCTTTTTTATTACTTTGTTTGTGCGATCAAATGAAACAACATTATATAAACAAACAAGATTTTTAGCAGACTTTGTTGAGTCGAAACAAGTATTAACAATTAAAAGTAACAATTGACGTTATCAACTTGTGTTTTCGTCAACAGTGTAAAAAGCAATAAAAACAATATAAGGTGCTACTATCTATAAATAGAGACGTGGTAATAATGAAGTTAAATAAATGTTTTAGTATCGCTTTTCGTTTGGAGAGCGGGAAATTAGGAGGTTATAAAATTCTACCAAAAATTAAGACTAATAAATAAAACTTTGTGCCTACAACAAGAATATGAAATATTGTATAATCCTTTACTAAGGCAGGTCAAAGTATTATTACAGGACTCTTAATCTTGTTACTTTTAGTAAGAAGAAATAATCTGGCACAACAAAATTCAAACTGCTCCCAATTAGTTCATTCCAAATTTTATGGACGTCATCATTTACAAAAATTAACAATCAGAATGATTTTGCAAAAATTATGGTTAAAACAAGTCATTTTCAAGTTCTTCAACTATTATTCCCATTAGTTTTGCTTGGTCTGAGTAAATTTCAATAATTTGCAAAAGAAATTATTTATGTAAAAAAGAAAATGTAAAATTTGCAACAACTTTTAAACAACTTCTCATCTGCATTTTCTTAACCTCAGTATTGTCAAGACATTTGCTGATGTCTACCGAAGATGTACACGAAACTACATTATTCATTGGTGAACGAATAATTTTTATTTTTATTGTTTTTTAAAGCTGAGGAAAAACCAAGAGTCAAAAATTTATACTAAATGCTTTAAGAATTCACCTTTTGCATATATTTTTTGTCTCAGTGCAACACATTTTTTTTGCTTGCATCCTAAAATTTTAAAAATACATAATGTGAAACAGCAAAAAAATTGGACGTATTTATTTATTATTTATGATATACTTACAACGATATAAAATTGCTTTTGATTATCACTTACTTACCTACTGGATCATTTGCTTTTGTTGGAAAAATATTCACAAGTTTTGTGAGTGTGTGAGGCGTCCGGATGTCGTCTAACGTGGACTTGTTTTGACTACGATTGTTCGACGTCTCGCATACTCTCAATGATCTGCAGCTTGTGCGTTTTTCAGTCAGTTTGCTTCAGTTTGCTTTTAGCCAGCTCAGAGAGCGCTCGTGCAAATAATAAGTTACTACATTTATACATTACAATACATTTATATCAAAGGACCTCTGGTTTTTAATTAAACATTCCAACAGGTTATGGGCCCAGGTCACTAAAACTGTGTATAAGTGTAGTACAAGTCGGTACAGAATTAAGTGTTAGTATTCCCGTTGAACGAAAGTATAAAATGGCAACCGCGTCGCGAAGTGATCTTGCACAGATCGTCAAATTGAATGGTTCCAACTTTCAATTGTGGAAATTCAGCGTTTCCATCGTCTTCAAAGCCGAAAAGCTCATGTCAGTCGTTGATGGACATGAACCTGAGCCTGAAGACACCAAATCTGCTGAATGGGCAGCTTGGGAAGCAAAGGATTCAAAAGCCCAAGTTGTTCTGCTAACAACAATTTCACCGAACGTCCTGCAATCGTTGGTAAATTGCAAGACAGCAATGGAAATGTGGCGAAAGCTGACCACATTGCACGAGCAGAAGACGGAATTGTCAAGAGAATTAACATGGCAAAAATTCTATGAAGTGCGGATGAGCACCGGAGAGAAGATGTCAAGTTTTTTGTGCAGAATTGAAACAATCGTAAAAGAACTCAACGATGTCGACGAAAAAGTGAGTGAAAGTGCAGTGTGTTCGAAGATTATCAACGGTCTACCGCCGAAGTTTAACAATTTTCGAACTGCATGGGATTCAGTTGCTCCCAAATCGCAAAATTTGGAGTATCTCACAGCACGCCTGCTAAAAGAAGAGGTCAGGATGAGCACGCAAGAAGATGAGACATCCCTTCTAGAAGAACAAGTGAAAGCGCTTCAAGCAAAACTAGAAGGTCAACTTCAACAAGAAGGAAAGAAGAACAGCAAAATTGCAGATCTGAAAAAGACGACAAACTGCAATTACTGCAAAAAGAAAGGGCATTGGGCGCGTGAATGTCGAAAGCGCTTAGCAGAAGCAAACGACAGACAAAAGTCAAATGAAAAGCCAAAAAATGCTTTTATCAGCGACATTTCATTGCTTTATTCAGCCAGTTCAGAAATTGATTCAGAAAAGTGGATTTGTGATTCAGGAGCCAGCGTCCACATGACTCATCGAAAAGATTGGTTCACACACATCGAAACACTAAAGAAGCCCATAAGTGTTAAAATTGCCAATGATAAGGTAATATCAGCAGTCGGTATTGGAAACATCGACATCCAAGTCCAAGTTCAAGGCCAGTGGCACAACAGAGAAATGCATAATGTCTTGTATATCCCGGAACTCAATCGGAGTTTGTTTTCCGTGGGAGTAATGACTGACAAAAAGTTCATCTTTAAAGCATTCAAACACAAGTGCGAGTTTCAAGAAGAAAATGGTGATGTTGCATGTGTGGGTGTTCGCGAAAATAATTTGTGGGTGATGAAATTCAGAATAAGGTCGAAGCTGGAGTGTAATCTGAGCAAGCAAGCATCATTGAAGACATGGCACGAACGTCTTGGTCACGTCAATTACGGAGCAATAAAGAAAGCAGTAAAATCTCGTGGTTTAAAAATTGACGATCGAGAAGAAAAATTCTGTGAAGCATGTCAATTTGGTAAACAGTTCCAAAAATCACATTCGACAACAATGAAGAGAGAGAATAAACCGGGACAAATGATTCATACTGATGTATGTGGCCCCATGAACATCGAGTCACCAGGAGGATCACGTTACTTCGTTTTATTCAAAGATGACGCAACAAGCTACAGAAGCGTTCATTTCATGAAGCAGAAATCAGAAGTCATTAATAAGTTCGACGAATTTAAGGCTCTTGCAGAAAAACAAACAGGCAACAAAATAAAAATTTTGAGAAGTGACAACGGAACGGAATACAAGAATCAGAACTTTCAAGAGCGATTAAGAAAAGAAGGAATAATCCACGAATGTTCTGCTCCCTATACACCACAGCAAAATGGATCTTCAGAGAGAGAATTGCGAACAATAATTGATTCAGCGCGATCAATGTTGTACAACAAGAATGTACCCAATGATTTGTGGGCAGAAGCTGTAAACACCGCTGTTTACATTCTGAACAGAACATCATTATCACAGAATCAAGAAGAAAGTGCATTTGAAAAATGGTTTGGACGAAAACCGGAAATAAATCACTTTAAAGTCTTTGGTTGCTGTGCATATATGTCAATCCCTCCGCAATTTCGCAAAAAGTGGGATCCGAAAAGTAAGAAGCTAATGTTTGTTGGATACCAGGAAATTTCCAACAACTACAGACTGTGGGATCCAAGAAAACGAAAAGTTGAAATATCATGCAACGTTAATTTCAACGAAAAAGAAGCATTTGCAAAAGAAGAATCACGTGAAGAAGAAGAAAATCCCTCTGTGTTTCCTATAACATTTGAGAATCAGGAAAGTGAAATAAATGAAGAATCAGCATCGGAAGCAACACAAGAAGACGAACAGAATAAGGATGAAGAAGACGCAGCGGAAGAGAACGTTCATATATTAAGGGATCGAAGTACGTTGCAACGACCCGATTATTATGGACCAGCAATTTATTGTGCAGTACTAACACCGGACAGTTACGAAAGTGCAATAAAAGACAAAAATGCGGAACAGTGGCGTCGAGCAATGGAAGAAGAAATGGACTCTTTAAAATCAAACGATACGTGGACACTTGTGAAGTTACCGAAAAATTCGCGAATCATTGACAATAAGTGGGTTTTTCGAATTAAAAGTGATACAAACGGCAATCCGATACGATACAAAGCCCGTCTGGTCGCACGCGGTTTTACACAAGAAAAAGGAGTGGATTACGGAGAAACATTTGCACCCGTCGCGCGTTATGATTCAATTCGAATTTTGCTAGCCTTAGCAGCCGAAAAAGGACTAAAAATCGCGAATTTTGATGTGAAAACGGCATTCTTATACGGTGAATTAATTGAGAATGTGTACATGAAACAACCGACAGGATTTGTCTCAAAGGAAGAGCCGAACCTGGTGTGTAAACTCAACCGCAGTTTGTACGGTCTGAAACAATCTCCTAGATGCTGGAATCATAAGTTCGTGTCTTTTCTGAGTGAGTACAAATTTAAACAGTTAAAATCCGATCCGTGTGTGTTTGTCGGTCGAATTGCTGAGTTCGAGATTTACTTAGCAATTTACGTGGACGATGGACTGATCATATCAAAATCGCCAAGTGTAATAAACGAACTCATTAAAATCTTAGAGAACAAGTTTAAAATAATCGCGAGTTTAGACAACAACATGCATTTTGTTGGACTTCAAATTCAACAGGACTTGAGTGCGGGAACAATAACCGTTCATCAGCAATTGTACATTGCAAAAGTTCTTGAAAAATTTAAAATGAGTGATGCAAAGCCACTTGCAATTCCGGCCGATCCGGGTATACGTTTAAAATCAGTGGAAAATAATACAGAGTGCAAGCAGAGACAGCCTTACCGCGAAGCAGTTGGATCGCTTATTTTCCTAGCTACTTCGAGTCGTCCAGACATCAGTTTTGCCGTAAATCAAGTGAGTCGTTTTTTGAATAACTGGAGTGAAGATCACTGGCAAGCCGTAAAACGAATTTTACGCTATTTGAAGCAGACGTCCCATTACAAAATAGTGTACTCCAACACATCAAAAATCGAAGTCACTGGATATACCGATGCAGATTACGCTGGTTGTACGGAGACCAGAAAATCAACGAGTGGGTATGTTTTTGTACTTGCCAACGGTCCAGTAACATGGAAGAGTCAAAAACAAACAATGGTGGCACAATCAACCACTGAAGCGGAGTACATCGCCCTAGCCCTAGGTGTCAAAGAGGCTCTGTGGTTGAAGTCTCTTCTTCAAGAATTGGACATCAACATCTTAACGGTGGACATCGGCGTCGACAACCAATCAGCCATCAGGTTAGCCCAAGCTCAGCAACTTCACAGCCGCACCAAGCACATCGATGTGAAAGTGCATTTTGTGCGTGATGAATGCGAAAAGGGCAACATTTCAGTGCGTTTCGTGAGTTCAAGTGAACAATTGGCGGATTTACTCACAAAACCGCTTACAAAACGAATGTTGAACGACTTACTTATTAAACTAAATTTGTTAATTTAATATTGTTTAAGTTGTTTTTAAGCGCAAATTGAATTGAAAAGATTGTGAATACGTGGGAGTGTTGGAAAAATATTCACAAGTTTTGTGAGTGTGTGAGGCGTCCGGATGTCGTCTAACGTGGACTTGTTTTGACTACGATTGTTCGACGTCTCGCATACTCTCAATGATCTGCAGCTTGTGCGTTTTTCAGTCAGTTTGCTTCAGTTTGCTTTTAGCCAGCTCAGAGAGCGCTCGTGCAAATAATAAGTTACTACATTTATACATTACAATACATTTATATCAAAGGACCTCTGGTTTTTAATTAAACATTCCAACAGCTTTAAAAAAGAATGGAATGTGTGCAAAAATTGTATTGAAACACAAAAAGAACAAGCTTTGAAATATCTAAAGGTAACTGTTCCGATTACTAACAGCAGTTTATGTTGCAAAAAATTACATTTTCTCAAAAACAGAAACCCTTAAAAAATTTGTCTGTTCAGACGTTCAGAAAGCTTATTAAAAAGCTTCTTAATTTAAAAATCAAACTACAAAAAGAACAAACTTTTAACATTTTTAAAGGTAACTGGTACTAACTATTTTTATTATTATTATTCGTATTATTCTTTTAAAAGTGGCAGAAAATCACATTTGCTCTAAAACAGAAACCCATCAAATATTTGTCAGCTACATTTAAAAAAATAAAGTAAGTAGGTACTAGTGGAATGCTCAATTTACGAAGTTTAAACAATGTTTTCTTTCGTATTAAAAAATATGGAAACTGGAGTATAAAATTGTGAAAATAGAGTTTGTTAAAAACATTAAATTTTCCATATTATCCTTCATTCAGAGTCTCTTGAAAAGTGTTTTACTCTCCATATTATAAAATGAAAATTGAAATTTCGTACACCAAGGCTTAATTTTATAAATAATTAATTAGTGTTTGATTTGGAAAATGTGTTTTTTACTATTTTGAAAAATTGTAAAAAAATTTTGACGTTTATACTGTAAGTTGTGCAAGAATAAATATCATTCCAGAACCCTGTGGTTTAAAATTTTTGGCTGTTATTTTTATTTGGACCACCTTTTATAAAGTGCAGGTATTACAACTTAAAAACTTTAAAAGCAACATTTTATTTAAGTATAAAAGAACCTAATTTTATTATTAAAATGATTTTTAAAATTATTTCCTTCAAAAACCCTTTGGTTACCATTTTTTGGCTGTTATTTTTATTTGGCCCGCCTTTTACAAGATTCAGGTATTACAACGTGAAAACTTTAAAAACAAATTTTTATTTAATAAAAAAGGACCTAATTTTATTATTCAAATGATTATTAAAATTATTTCATTCAAAAACCTTTGGTTACCAATTTTTGGCAGTTATTTTTATTTGGATCGCCTCTTACAAGATGCAGGTATTACAACTTGAAAACTTTAAAAACAATTTTTTATTTAAGTATAAAAGAACCTAATTTTATTATTATAATGATTATTAAAATTATTTCATTCAAAAACCCTTTGGTTTCCAATTTTTGGCTGTTATTTTTATTTGGACCCCTTTTACAAAACGCAGGGATTGCAGTTTAAAAACAACATTTTATTGAAGTATAAAAGGACCTAATTTTATTATTAAAATGATTATTAAAATTTTATCCGGTTAAAAAAAAAATTTCTAAAAGTGTGCAAAAATTTTTTTTTCCAAAAGCAGAGCCGGCAGTTGCTAATCGCCCATTTATTATTTATTTTATGGTTCAGTAGTCAACAAGATGACCGCAAAAAATAATTCACCAATTAGGTATCTTCTAAAGTTCAGTTTTATTTAATGATGGCCGTTATTAATTTGATCGATAATATTTGAATTGCCAAATAAAGTTGTTGTCGATGCACAGTCTTTTTAACCTCTTTCCATAAAATTACGTCGTCGGGACGTCCACCTTCCGAACTTACCGTCGTCTTTGGGCGAAGGCGGGCAGTTGGAGGCGTACGATCCCAGATGATATCCCGTGTACGAATTTTGGTGCATCGGAGGAAACGGATAGGCACCTAGGGCACCCCTTGGGCTGGGAAACCCGCCGTCGTGGGCGCCCGTCGGCCCCGTGTGCGCGTTTCCCGCCGGTGAGTTAAAGTGGTGCTGATACGTCGTCCTCAGCGGCCCGTATCCGTGCTGCTGGAGCTCGATGAACGCGCTCTTTGAGACCGGCGTCGAGTTCGCGGACTCATGCGGCGTCGGAGGGCCGATGTGCGCCTCCGCCGACATTGCACCCGGCGTCCCGGGAGGATCCTCCGGCGGGCCCCCGAACGGGGAACCCAGATCCGTAAAGTTCAGCGTCGTGAACGGTTTGTTATCCACTTTGGTGAACAGATGTGGCGGCGTCGTGGACAAGCTGCTCCGGAAAATTCAGCCGGAAAAACACATCGGACACTGGAAAGCACAGTTTGGCCACTTTCACACCGAAAACACTAGAAAATCCGAGCGCCGACGACCACTTGCTAACCGGAGCCCAATTTACGCGATAATACGTGTAATTCACTCTATAATTGCGCGAGAACTATTCGAAGATTATCCCGAAACCAAATTACACGAAACTGAGCGCATATGTCGTTTTTTTACGTCGAAAATTGCTCTCTCTAAACCAACCATCTACTTCCTACGACTGTAGGGACTATAATGAAGAATAATCATATAATAGTCGGCTTGGACGCTTAGTTGCGCCTTTCAACCGTCAGATTTCGCTACCATTCAGCGTAACGCGGACCAAACCCCACCTGACCGCAGCTCTATTGGTCGCAAACACAGGCGAGGCGGGGCCTAAACCCGTTTTTAACCTGACTTCTACAAAACGAGGCGGAGTCAACGACTACTTCACTACAAAGTTACGCCCCGCCAGACTTGCAGGCGCTTCATTTTTAGGTTAGGTTGAGGTGTTGTTAACAGCCTAACGCTTCTCTGTAGACACATTACACTCAACCTCTCTAAATATTGTGCTTTTCGGGTGACAAGTCATTATAATTTGACGGTGTGAATTACCTCTTCCTCCTCCAGTTATTCCGTCCACGATTAGAATTAAATCATTACGTAATTACAGACACTCAAAGCGCTATTACACTAAATACTCGCTTATTATCAATTCATAACGTTATAAGGTTTGTTTAGTTCCGCTTGATTTATTCAAAACTAATCGATAGCTTCCAAATTGTATATCCTCTCGTTCTGCAAGTGTCCGGTATAATCGATCATCCATAATATTCTTGTTTTATTCTCTAGGATTTTGTGATTTTACTTTAAACATTCTATTGTCGTTTCTATCGGTGTGATTTTATCCATCACCCACAAAAAATATTTTACCAAAAATCCGCAGAGAGAATTAATGAGGTTCGAACTGTGAAAGAAATGTGCGTTTGGTGCGTGTCGCATGGTTTGGAGTACGATCATTGCTCTATCCTCGTTGGGTGCATCTTTTCTGTCTTTGTTTTACTCCATGTGTATTCCACTATCGGTGCTATTAAAACTAACTCGGTACAAGTATTGCAATTTTCATTTGGAAGCACTTACAGTTTTGCTACACACTGAATATTTAGTACATAATATTTCAAAAAACTTTTGCTTGTTTTCATTAGCCAACTAAACTGGTTAATAATGGTGAAAATAAATCCGCATGAATCTGCAAAACACCATTCTATTATTAATTCTACTTTTCGTACCCTTCAAATTATGTTTAGATACTGTTTTTATTCATTTAGAAGCCACAATTTATTACTAAAACTTGCATTTGAATGCATTGGTCCAACAATAAAATTAGAAAATATACTGCTTATCATAAAAATTGCAACACCAAGAAGTTTAATAAAATTTGAACACATATTTATTTTAATACCGGGTGACTATAAATGATTGACTTAAATTTAGGTGATTGGCAACAGTGGGAAATTGGTACCAGATTAACTGTCGTCGTGATTTATGTCTATTAAATTTTCAGGTTAGAATATTGATGTCAAAAAGTGAAACTTACTGAATAATGGCGAACAAAAAGTGAGAAATAATGGAGAAAATAGTTGCAGCGAATAATCGAGAATATCTTCCAGCTGTAAAAACCATTTTGAAAACAATTCTAATATTAGCAATTTTTTAAATTTGACGTTTATTTGACAATTTAAAATTTGAAAATCAGTGTACCCAATGGAAGAGTTAAAAAATATTGCCAACCTAACACAAAAATGTCAATCATTTATGGTCACCCGGTATAAATAGTGTATGATTAAATTTTCAGAAAAATTATCAGTTTTAGGTCGTTTTTAGGAGAAACCTTTGACAGAATGTGTTCAGCTTATTTAATATTTTTTCGGACCGACCTCACTTGGTATTTTCTTTGCACTGGCACTGAACGATTGATTCAATAGAATGAGAACCAGTCATGTTTAGCTTCGAATCTGAATTTTCTTTGATGATCACCAGAGGCTAAGAAGACGAAACTAAGAGCGATGAAATTTGCAGTTTTTTTCTAGAACTCTACATGGAAGATGTTGGAGGATACATAGAATATGTTTGATAAAAAGGCGTGATGCGTGCTCCCTCACATTATTAACTTTTTAGTGCAATATCTAATTATTTATTACTCATAAAAGTAAGTAAGTGTATCAAGCTTTGTTGAAATCTAAATATTTCGTCTTTATATTAAATTTTTTATGACAAGCAGTCGTCAGTGTTTTTTTTATTTTACAAAACACCATCTTTATCTATTTTTTCCTTCTATCTACTTCTCATAGGTAGGTACTCTGTCTTAAATAATTAAAAAATCTTAATTTTCTGTCTTTAAATTATATTAGGTATATACTTACTTACCTATAAAGGATTTTAATAATTATATATAATTTTATTTATTATAATGACACAATGAATTAGTATAAAATAAATTATTATTACATTATATATCTTATTCACTTTATCGTGAGTTTCATTTTCTTAAATCTTTTTTTTATAAAGGGTCCATACCGTTTGTTTGAACGTTCTAATAATGTATCTGTAACCGACAATTTTATATCTAGTTTTTATTCAAATCTCAAATATATTCTATCTGTGCAGTTGTTTAATAATGCTTCGATATATTCTACAAGGAATTAAGTGTAGATACAGCCTCCTTCTACATATTTAATATATAATTTTTTGTGTGATGCTATTAATTTTTTATTAGGTTCTACATGCCTTCTGTATGTTTACCTATAATCGATATTTTTCATTTCATTTTATTTTACTTTCTTCGGATAAGAGTGGTAGTTTTGGTTTATCGTACCTATCACGTTAAAAAATTGTTCTACATGCCTTCTGTGTATTTACCTATGATCGATATTTTTCATTTCATTTTATTTTACATTCTTCCGATAAGAGTGGTAGTTTTGGTTTATCGTGTGGCGTTTAAAAATTCTTGATATAAGTGCCGCCTAAAATTTGCATGCCGGGACGGCACGCATGATGCACCCCATTAATCCGAAGCAATCAAGAGATGACAATAACAACATTGTTACAGCACCGATTGTTGGCGTAACAATAAATGAAACGACTGTCAATTTCGTCATATTATCCTTGGATGGTTGAGTGGAACGATCTGTTCGCGTTATTGTCGTCGTCCTCGTCATTACCAACCGGGAAGAAAATATGAATGCAAGGAAACGCAAAAACTCGTGCGCGTGTTGCAAGTGTTTACTTACATGCGTTCTGCATATCAAACTAGTTGTCTTTTTTAATCATTTTATTTGGGGAGGAATTTATACGGCGAGCTCTGTCATTATCTCGTGCATAAATTTCTATCCAGACTTGAAAAATTCCTATTGATGATCGAGATAAGTCATTGATGAAAACTTCCTCTAATTTGCGATCGGCTAAATGTTCTTCCGTTCGATTGGAGCTAATGTTCAATACCTACTAGAAGAACTAACCACCTGCACCTTGACTAAAGATGCTAATTTTAACTAATTTGTAATATTTTTTTAGAATGACTACCGCCGGATGCACAATTTCAAAGTTAACATATTAGGTTTTTTCAACAAAGACACATGCACCAAAAGTTTTTTTCCAATTTGCTCCAACACAAATCTTGCATATTTATTCATTTGTTTACTTCTCCCTGGTCACCAAAGTCCGATATTAAATTAGCTTTTTTTTCTATATTTGATTATGTAAGTGTTTCAATCAAATCAATCAAATTTTGTTGCTTTTTCCGTAAAAGGCTGTTAAAATTTTTTCTAATAATCTTAGAAAAATACCTAAATATTTTCATATTGTTGGAAAAATATTCACAAGTTTTGTGAGTGTGTGAGGCGTCCGGATGTCGTCTAACGTGGACTTGTTTTGACTACGATTGTTCGACGTCTCGCATACTCTCAATGATCTGCAGTTTGTGCGTTTTTCAGTCAGTTTGCTTCAGTTTGCTTTTAGCCAGCTCAGAGAGCCCTCGTGCTAATAATTAGTTATTACATTTTACAATACATTTACATCAAAGGACCTCTGGTTTTTAATTAAACATTCCAACACATATTTACAGTCTTATTTTGATTGAGTTGGTATTTGGCCATTCGCTTCTGTTTTTCTGTTGTTACACGTTTCTGTCTCTAGCAAGCTACACTTATCAATTTATCAGTTTTGATAGATTTGTCGTCAATGAAATTAATTTCAAATTATTGACAGTCGTCAAAGGACTATGACTAAAAATACAATGTAGATGATATTTGCTTGATACTAAACTAGGAATGTCGGATGGTAGTATTATTATTACGCAAAACTGCATTTATTAATTTTCGAAACTTATCTTATAATTGCTTTGGAATACCTACTGCTTCAGAACAAGTGAGATCTTCCAACATTAATTACATATTTTATTTCGTAAACATGGTTTGCACCGAACTGAGCAGTTTTGTAGTCGAACCAATATCGTAATCCCAATTTTTTTAAATTCTTTAAGTAAATGCATTTATTTTTGCAGTAAATTAAAATTTGTATTTTTTATACCTACTAAATTATTAAGTTTTGCAAAAGCCCACAGATAATGTCTATCGAAGATGTAGACGAAAGGTTGCGAAATAAATTTGCCAATATAAATCCACATCAATTAATCCGAAAACTGTTTAAATTATTTAAATATTACCTGATCTATTCCCTGTTCTATTCAGATCTCCCAAATTGAGTAAATTGTTTTCCAAACTGCATATATACAGGTAGAGTATGGTATCAATCAAACAGAATCAAAACTGAAATACCATTGACTATAAAATGAAATATACTTCTTAGTTTTGCTTGCAGAAGTTTCAGGATATTAGATTACTCTGGAATATTTTTTCTCAGTTATTGAAAATGTTATGGTCGCAATTGTACTCTGACGCCGAACATTTGTCATTTGATGTATAATTTTTAATCTACTTCTCTCTTGTAACTCACTAAGTTTACGGATTTTCTTGTTCCTAAATTCACCGAATTCAATAAATGAAGTGACATGTGCAAATTAGCGTCTCTTATTTTCTCTATGCAATTTTGGATAATTCTCAGCTAGTTAAAACTACGTACGTTCTAGAATTATAAACGGTAATTTTACCTAAGAAAAGGTATCGTGCATAATGAATAAGGAGCAAGTCTGGTGCAAAGTCGTCTTTCGTCATAAAACAAGAAAAAGCTCAATAACAATGTAATAAAAAAGTCATTAGTATCTCAATAAATCAACGGTCGGTTATGGGTCGAACCGCGACCGTCACATCCTAAACACAGCCACCCAGTTTATCAAAAATCAACTGTACGCCTAACGACCGTTTAAGTATAACTTTCCGAAAATCAATTTCGACGGCACAGATATCGTTTGAATGTTTGATAAATGATTATTTAACAAACCTAATTGGTGTATAATGGGTCATTTGTTGTTCGTGATAAACACGAAAGCTCGTCGAAAAAGTAAAGTCACTCTCAAACGATTTATCAAAAGCAAGGGGTGCTTCTGTTGCGCCAACAAATTCATCGTTAGTAATGAAGTCGTCACCGTCGCCGTTGTGACTTTGACGATTTCTACCCAGACGACGCTTTCGCGGCCGAAGAGGCCGATCGGAATGATTAGGCGGCGGTTTCTGCAGAGGGCCTCTTCGCCTGGCGTCGAATCTATTATATTAAATAGATAAGTAAAGTAGCTACCGGGCTTACTGCCGCGTCATCTTCGGATGGAGGATCGTTAAACACGATGACGGTGTACAATGTCCATGTCACCGGCGACTCGTCTACCTGTCGACACCTCCGCAGAGGAGCGAGGATTATTTGGCAGTGGCAGATGATTAATGGATAAAGAATAAGAAGTCGTCTTCGGGGTTCAGTTTTAGAACCGCGCTCACTTCAAAAGCGCCATGATTAGTTTCCGATAATTTCGCTTAATCAGATACACAAATTCGGGGGTGGACCACGGACGGAGCAAACAAGGGAGTAATGGAAAATCAATGACAAGAGCCGAAGACGCAACTAAATTATACACAAAAGTCGAATCTGTTTTCAAAAGTAAGAAGTTAAATTAGAGGGCACCGGCAAACGTTTTAAATAAATTTTTCACAAAATATGTTCGAAACTCCGTCTGTTGTAGTGGCACACGGAAACAAACAAATTTTGAATCCATGATTTGTTTCCGCAAACAGAAACTTGAAGGCGTTCACTTCTTATTGGAAAGATTTTCTAGTCTGTCAAATTTGAATTTTATTTTGTGGTAATGTTTCTAACTTATGCTAAATTCGTTATTCTTAGGTTGCTACTTTACGTACGCCTTTTTTCAATGTATTACATGCGAATCGTGGTCAATTTTTGTACCTATTATAGTTTTGTCAAGTTGTCCTTTATTTCCTTACAAATTTTGTTACGTCGATCCTTCTCTCCCGAAACAAACAAATTTTGAATCCATGATTTGTTTCCGCAGACATAAACTTGAAGATTTTCTAGTCTGTCAAACTTGAATTTTATTTCGTGGTAAAATTTCTAACATATGTTAAATTCGTTATTCTTAGGTTGCTACTTTACGTACGACTTTTTTCAATGTATTACATGCGAATCGTGGTCAATTTTTTTATTATAGTTTTTTCAAGTTGTCGTTTATTTCATTCCAAATTTTATAACGTCGATCCTTCTATCGCGAAACAAACAAATTTAGTATCCATGATTTGTTTCCGCAGACAGAAACTTGAAGGCGTTCACTTCTTATTGGAAATATTTTTTAGTATGTCAAACTTGAACTTTATTTTGTTTTAAAATTTCTAACTTATGTTAAATTCGTTATTCTTAGGTTGCTACTTTACGTACGACTTTTTTCAATGTATTACATGCGAATCGTGGTCAATTTTTGTATTATAGTTTTTTCAAGTTGTCCTTTATTTCATTCCAAATTTTATCACGTCGATCCTTCTCTCGCGAAACAAACAAATTTTGAATCCTTGATTTGTTTCCGCAGGCAGAAACTTGATGGCGTTCACTTCTTATTGGAAATATTTTCGGTCTGTCAAACTTGAATTTTATTTTGTGGTAAAATTCCTGACATGTTAAATTCGTTATTCTTAGCTTGCTACTTTACGTACGCCTTTTTTCAATGTATTACATGCGAATCGTGGTCAATTTTTGTACCTATTATAGTTTTGTCAAGTTGTCCTTTATTTTCTTACAAATTTTGTTACGTCGATCCTTCTCTCCCGAAATAAACAAATTTTGAATCCATGATTTGTTTCCGCAGACAGAAACTTGCGTTCACTTCTTATTGGAAAGATTTTCTAGTCTGTAAAACTTGATTTTTGATTTTGTGGTAAAATTTGTAACTTATGTTAAATTCGTTATTCTTAGGTTGCTACTTTACGTACGTCTTTTTCCAATGTATTACATGCGAATCGTGGTCAATTTTTTTATTATATTTTTTCAAGTTGTTGTTTGTTTCATTCCAAATTTTATCACGTCGATCCTTCTCTCGCGAAACAAACAAATTTTGAATCCATGATTTGTTTCCGCAGACATAAACTTGAAGGCGTTCACTTCTTATTGGAAAGATTTTCTAGTCTGTCAAACTTCAAGTTGATTTTGTGGTAAAATTTGTAACTTTTGTTAAATTCGTTATTCTTAGGTTGCTACTTCACGTACGTCTTTTTTCAATGTATTACATGCGAATCGTGGTCAATTTTTGTATTATAGTTTTTTCAAGTTGTCCTTTATTTCCTTACAAATTTTGTTACGTCGATCCTTCCTCTTGTTTCGATAAATAAATAGACAACCACGCCGACCTTTGGTTTTTTAGATAACTATTATAAATCAACCCATGAGCCTCTTAACCCGCATAATTTCTTTCTGTTCTTTCCGGGCTTTAATAATTAAAACACAATTTCACATCATACGTTTTATTTTGCAGTATTTTTTTTAAATGTTTTAAAATAATATCTATCTAATATCTTGATCTAATTTTAATTACGATTTGCATTTGCAATCCAAGTTATCTTATGTTGCTCTGACAGTGCTTTGACAATCTTTGTTTGCCTACTTTTAATGTTTCATTCTTTCATACATTTCGTATTGGGTTTACACCGAAAAGGCTTCTCTAATTTCTCAATCATTCCGCGAGAAATGAATGATCGTTCTCTGCAAGAGAACAGTGAGAAGAGTGACATAAGAAGATAACTTGGATTCAATTTGCAAATTCTAATTTAAATTGGATCAAGGGCGTAAATGAAGTTTGTTTTTTGGGTTGCATCGCCAGATCGTCAGACTCATTATCTTATCTGAATCGCCCTGTATAAATGGGCAAGTGGGCCAATTCTAAGCGTGAGCCTAGTGAGTAAGAGGTGTTGCGTTTTTGAACGCATCTCTTTGGCATCTTTTGCGCGCATTTCGGGGTTGCACCTGCGAGGGCGCCCCGGGGGTCGAGCACCCTCCTGGCGCCACGGGCGTGCTGCGCCCGCTCGTCACGCGACCGCAACACGCACCCCGACCCAACCCCGAGAACCCCACGGCACCGTTAACCACTAATTCGGAATTCCTACAGACCTTGTGGTCGGAGGGCTAACCTTCGCTTCCTGAGAGCGGCACCGAAAAGGTCGAGTAATTGAATCGTGCCGGGGGCAAATTGCAGGCTGGTGCAATCGTCCCGATCAAAAATTTCATAAAAACGCAAAACTGCAAACCGGGCCACACGCATTTACGGATTTGCACGGTACATCGGCCGCTTTTCTGACCTGGCAGTCACAAATCTCGGTTTCGTTAATAAGAGACTCTGTTTCTGTGCGGAGGTTTTGTTTTCTTTGACACCTGTCAATCTGTTGGAGTGGTAAAGTGCCGCACCGAAAGCGAAAAAAAAACACTTTTAAATAGTGTTTGTATTAAAATTTGCTTAATAAGAAAAGTTAATTGACTAATGGATTAAGTAATGGAGAAGGTCGGGGAAGAAAGAACCGACGAGAAGTGTTTGATACTGTTTAGGCAGCGAGTGTCGGGCGATGAAGCTTTATATGAAAGGGAACTTCATGCTCTTCTGGTTCCAAACGATTTGCATTTTAAATTGTATTGTTATAATGTATCTTTATTAATTTATCGTAAATTTGGTACAGTCCGGAATTGTTAAGCGAAGATAATAATCGCCTTTCCAACACCGGCGCTTGGTTTACGATTTATGCTACTAATTGGTGCAAAATCTACACTGATAACAATTTTAAGCAAGCAGCCACAACTACAAATCTTATTATGCAAACCAATTACATTAATTACAGACACACTTTTTCCAATTTTATTTATATCCATTTATGCTAACATTATCCTTCATCATTTTCCTTTAGCTCATTTTCAATATACTATAATTTGAAAGATACAACAAGTTGAAACAAAAAAATTTAGCTTTGGTAATAAATAAATATCTAATTTAAGGTGGGAAATTTTTCATTCGTTACGGCCGCTAGATGTCGCAATGATCGATTATTTATCCATCAAAGGCGGGCGGCCAAATGTTAGCATTTTCCCTAGTTTTTTTGCCTCAAACATTACGATGAATCGTAGTATTCGCTGTAGAAAGTAGTTTTGGAAATACATTTTGCCGATATTTCATTTAGAAACGAAAAGTTGATCGGCAGCGACATCTCATTTTCAAGTTGAGAACGTAGGGTTTACATGAAACACGCTAAAAAAATGCTTAATCTCAGTTATTAGGCAATTTAGGGCATTCATCTTTTGGTAAAAGGTTTTGGTAAACTGAGGCATCTTCATCATAATCACAATCCAAAATAATCTGCTTTGGGTGTCATCTTTTTCAGCATTATGTAAGGGCCGTTTAATTAATTAATTATTAAATAACTACTATTACGATGAATCTCATATCATCTTAATTTAAATTGCAATGTTCAGTGAATGCAATACCAAAAAATCAGACGATTCTGTTTGTAAAATAAGGAAGTTAAACCATCAAAACTCTACTATGGAAAAATTGTATGTATTATTTTTTTCTTAAATAACTACTATTAGGATGAATCTCAAATGATGTTAATTTCAAGTGCAATGTTCAACGAATGCTATACCAAAAAATCAGACGAATCTGTTGGAAAATTCGCATGCTTTTTTCCCACCTTAAGACAGGAGTATTAATAACATTAAGTAATACCAAAAAACAGTACAAGTTTCCTTTCTGGAATCGAACGTTGCAAACCTTCTTTTTTTGTCTCACACGGTATATGTTATCTGCCGTGGCATCTCGCTACTTGCACATGCCAACCCGATAAGAACAATTCGTCCGTCTTTGTCTTGTCCGCGCTTCGATTTAGTTGCTTTTTCTTTTTCTACCTGGGCCCAGTACGGCGCCACTTAAACACACCTCTGCATCTTTTAGCGGCACCGACAACGTCGGCGCGACTAGATCGCTGGAAGGACGGAGATGAGGTCGAGGAGGGCTTCCAGAGTGGAACGGTGTGCTGCGTCATGGGTTCACAATGTTAGGCCGGATGTATAGAAGAGTTCCTGTCTTGTCCAAGAAGGATCTGACAGCCGGGATGGTTGAACGAAAAGAAGTCGTTAGAAATGAGGAACATTTATTATTTACAGTTACATCTGTCCTAGATTTGTACCTACTCGTAGACTACCGTCTGGTGCATTTTTCAGCAATAATCGTTAATGATCCCATCGACTGTAAATCCAGACGACGCCGTCTCTCCTCAGATTAACAGCTAGAAAATGTGCCAGTCTCGCGGGAGCCAAATAAATGCAATTACAGAACTCTTACAGGTTCTTACAATAAACTACATTTGCGTCATATCGGTATATGTATAACAATTTTTATTCATTTTTTATTATACTTGTATCTTCTTACTTAATCTGTTAAAGTCAAGAAATAGCAAAAAAATAAAGACAGGAGTTCATCGAACCGAATTGGTGCGATTTGGCGAAAAACACTGCGCCCAATTTGTTTCCTTTGTCTCGGCTTTCAGAGCCGTTTTCAGTCTTAAATCTTCTCAACAGAAAAACAAACTCTCTTATCGCTCCCGACGTGTAAAACACGACTTTTGTCGGCCGTTTAAGGCCGAATTATGCCTGTTCCCAATTTTATACATTTTCGTTGACTTTTATGTATGCTGTGTAGCATTATTGCTTTTCCTCAGTCTCTAAAGAAACGCCGCCTTCGGAGCAGGTAATTTCGGCGATTTCAAATCGTGGAACGAGCAGGTAGATAGGCGTTAACCATATATTGTTCTACATAAATAATTCTGTCGGCTCTCAACTTAGTTCAGGTTCGTTTTCTGTGCAAACATTTCCCAAAAAACTTCATTTATCAAGCTTTTAATATCACTTCAAAAGCTACCGGGTTCTGATTTATTCCAGCATCGGGACCACACAAAAGCCTGCATTTCGCTTTTTCACAAGTTGCAAAGGGAAAAGTAAAAACGCACCCAACTTAAGGGTGCTACTTTTGGGGCAGGTGGGTTGTAATTATTTTTTAGCCACCCTTATTACCTCAATTGGTCCACAAGCTTTTGCGCAATTAAGATAATAACACTTCCCCTAAACACACTAATAATTGTGCTAAAAGATGTTGCGTTGATTTTGATGAAATCCGAATTGTTGTGTAAAGTGGGTTCCTTCGGAGGTTTTATTAAGAGAACATAAAATTGGTGTGAGTTTTTTAATGCTTTCGTTTTTATTGGGGTCTTAAACTTTATAACTGGGAGTAAATTCAGTCGTCGGTGGATATGTGAAAATGCAACAGTGCATTTGAAACTCATTTTTCTTCGCTGGGCTTGCTTTATCTAAAATTTTGCCTTCATACTGCTTCTTAGTTCATATCTATACTGCTACTACTTAGATGTTTATTGATTTGTCACTTACCTCATCGTTTCTTCAAAAACAAAGGAAATATATAGAAGCAATAATTGATTTAACTGTCCTCTCCGTTTATTCCCTTTCTTACTTTTCTTGTTCTCCGCACAATTGTTAAGAAAAAAATACTTTTAGTGAACGGCGAAAACAACAAAAGACTACAAACACCACCAACAATATGACCCAAAAACACGCTAACGAGATAATACAAGTACGAAAAATGTTGAGTCCCTAAATTACAAATAAGTATGTTCGTTTGGAGCGGTAACATAGCACAGCACACTACGACTAGAATCATTTATAATGGACCTGAATATGGACTTATTCTACTTGGTTGAGCTTTTAAAATTTTATTTATTTATTTTTAATAAAACTGCATCATAATGTTCCAAATATTTTTTCAATAATTAATTTCTTATATTGTTATTGAATCAAATTTTCTTTTTCGTAATTGGTCAGGTTTCCGATCCATGTTTGTTCCCTGTTTCCATTTCATGTTTTTCAGAATCATTATTAGACTTTTTATCGGCGTAACAGTGCTTCTTTTTTCCGATTGAGAATTGATGTTGGATATTTTTTATAATGTATTTGTTTTCACTTAATTGTGAGTTTGTTGTTTATTAATTTAGTTGTGCATGCGTTTTTAATAATCATATTCGGTAAACATTAGAGCCGTTAATTTTGTTTCATAGCTTTAATTTTAATGAAATCGTTCACATTTTGTGAAATTTTAAAAACTCGTGTTGTAGTTAGACGAAACAAATAGCGTACATTTTTGGAACGTGTCCTTAACTTGTTTATATGTTCGCTTAAACAAAGCGGTTTAATTAGGTGCATTTATTTAAATTTCTTTGAGTCGTCCAATTAGGGGTCAAACCGCTCTAAATAAGAGAGAGTGTTCAAAACAATGCAGGCGCTGATATTTCTTTCTGGCTTTAATTAATAAATGAGTTCTTTGACGGCGCCAGTCGGCATTTCTGAAAGGCAAAAACGCTTCAATTGTTAACGGGATACTCAAGGCATCAACGCCTTTCAGCTAAATCGATTAATCGGCGTCCAAATGACGTGGAGGCGTCGTGCGATATGGGTCATTCATTTCGGACGGCGGCGTTCTTGTTACATTTACCTGAAATGGACATTTCGACGTCTCTAATTTACATCGCCCGATTTTACTCCCACTTGAACCGATCCTCTTTGTCTTCGGCTTTGGACTCACCGACGACGAACTTTACAACGAAAAGTTTTACGATTTGACTTCGCCTAATTATATGAATTTAAACCGACGGCCCAAAATTATGAACTGTGCGGAAAGAAACAGAGTTGCCAAACAAAACCGCTCAAAGACACACACAGTATCAGCGGCAAAAATATACATGTGCTTGTTGCTTTTTCAATTTCGGGACGTTTGCAATAACTTAAAATAACAACTAAGCAACATTGCAACAACAAGAAAAAAACCATCAAGGTTTTTACCGGTAATGAAAATATTACAGTTATTACGCATGTCATTACATATAAGCGTAAAAATGTTCTAAATATAAAATTCAATATAAAACTGATGATAAAAACGCATATTATTGCAGGTAAGGTAACGTAAAAATGGTATACAATTAAATTTCTAGTTCAGAGCGCCATCTGCTATCCAGTAGCTCGACTTCCAAAATCATTAACTCAGCTATAGTACAGATTTGCTAAAGAAGGTTTGAAGAACTGCTACGCTGCTTACAACAAGCATGCGTGAGTTAGACACGCCTTATCTGCTCCCACTGGTAGTAGTTGTCATGGTTACAATTATTAATAGCACGTTTACTATTGGTCACTTAAACCACGGTACCATATTTTAATATGGCAACGCTTTTTAGATTCCCTATGAAAAACTTGCTGAGTCGACTCAAAGTTTATGCGTTTTATTTTTGGTTTTTAATTAATAGTTTCGTAAAAATCTGGAGCATTAAAAAAACGACAATCCAATCACGTCGTCATGGATTCTATATATTAATCATTATTTTATTTATTTATATTTATTACAAAGTATTAGAAAAACGTAAGAAAACTATTTGTTTATTTAAGCACTTTAGTCTCAGCATTTCATCTGGGATATATGAACACGTAAGCCTTTTCTATGTATAAAACAATTTGACTTTCTAGATTAATTCTTATTCTTCAAAAACACTATAACGAAAAATTTCAATTTTATATATTATTCTTCTAAATTAATTAATATTATTTTCCCTACATTAGGTAGATGCCAATATTTGGTAAAGACATTTACTAAATATCTAAGTAATAATCGCATATACCTACATAAGTTTTATTTTCTGGAAAGACACCTGAATCTATAAATTGTCGAGGAACATTAAATGAATTGTTGTTAATACATATGTACTTATTTGAAAATTTTACAACATGCATCAACAAACATATCTAGGTAATGATGTATGTTACAAATAAATTTATGAAATGAAAATAGAGAACTATATTAAGGCTGTCATTCAGTCAGGAAAAATTTCGTATTTTTCTGGAAGTGCATTCCAAACAGTTTTGAATGAATAAATTATCGACAAAATTCAAATGAATCCAAGGTCTCCTAAAGCAAGAATGTGCGAGTATTCCTAGTTTCACAAAATGGCTGCACAACTTTTTGACACTACATCCACAATATCAAAATTTTGTGACGGTCCATCTTGAGCGATTACAATAATTCTGTTGGCACCTGTTGTGTTTAATAATACGAGTTATTCGCCTTTTTTACAATTACAACTGCAAACAAATTCAGGATAAATAGAAGCAATTAAACAGAAGAGACGATATGGTCCTAAGTAAAAATAAGTAAATACTTATATGGATAAGCTGAAATTGTTTGAGAAATGAAAATGCACTTCATATCTCTGCATGCAAATCAACTAAACCAGATTTTTTTTTAATTTAGGAACGCCAATGGCTACATATTTAACTGTAAGGCACAGGTATGCACCTACATAATCGCTTTACCTTTGAATGAATGCTTTCTTTGAAATAAATTATGGATATTATATTACTTCAGTTAATTTTTTGGTAATTGATCAAAACGAGATTGACAAATATAATTGAAGTCTGAATTTTTAACCAATAGAATTTTTGTCAATTTTCTATATCTAGGTTTTTTTGTTTGAAAAACTTCCTACTTCTATACCACAACACCGCACACGGTCAATAAATTGACGAATATATTTTTGTATTGATCAATATAAAATAAGGGTACAAATCATGTGGAAATGGTGTTTAATTTTTTGCGATTATACGGAAAGGTTTCAATTACCAAATTAAATTGTTTTGGAAGAATTGATAAACCCGAAAGTGTATAAATTTAATTTTAAGTCCTTAGGCTTAAAAATATTAAAATCTCACAAAATTAAACAAACTAAGTATAAATTATAATCATTATTATTATATGTTGTAGTTTTATTTAGTAGGTATAATACATATATGAAATAATGGCTTTATTTCGCATAATGGAATACTTAGATAATGTATTGACCCAGTACCAAACCGTACGTTTTTTGAATAAAAATCAAAAAAGCAGGTGATCCATACAGAAAAACACCAAATATACGGGCACTGCGTTGGCTGTGAATACAAATTTATTTTACTTGCGTATCTATAAAAACAAAGTTTGATTCAATCTCTCGTTTAGTTCGGTGCAAAATGTGGAACGAAATTGTAGTCGCTGCGATATTTTTCAATACTTTCCTCGATTCGAGTTTTGGGGAGGGCAATTATTTCTTGGGCGCCGCTAAAAATGTGCCGCGAATTGGTCGAGACGCTCCCAAAAATTCCAACATTGACGAAATGGGTAAATTCTTCATGAAAGTGTCCAAATCGGTGCCCAGAATTGGACGAAGAAATGAAGTATGAATTCGTAAGCTCGCATTGAGCGATTTAACAATTGCTTATATTTTAGAACATTGATTACGGCCAACCGATTGACAAGAGAGACAAAAGTAAGCACACAAATAATTTTGTTGGCGATTATTTAAGTGTTATTGAAAAATTTCTTAATTTTTATGTAGTGCCCGTTTGGTATAATATAGCGGATCGATTCGAATATCAACCGGAATTGCCGCCAGAAATCTTGGAACAAATGGAAATAGGAGATGATCCCTTTGCATACGACTGGGACCAAATTAAGCAAAAAGTGGAGAATTATAAGAAACCACCACCGCCTAAATATATGATGTAACCACTATTTTCTGCATCTCTGATGTTGTACTTGCTTTATATTTATTTACACAAACTGCGTATATAAGAACTGGGAAGTGTTAAACTATTAAACATACTTATAAGGCTTTGTTTCAGTTTGTTACATTTTTAAAATTCCTTCTCTAGTACATTATTGCCTATACGTGCGAATAAACATTTTTTTGGTAGATTACGCTAAAGCATTGACTTAATTAAAAAAAAAAAAGGAAAAATGAACATATGTTTATCGAACCCAAATGCAAATTACATCAATGTGAACACAAATGTTGTATTTTGAAATACATTTTCAATCTAAATATTTTCACATTTTTGTTATGTTCTTAAAATGTTGACTTTGAAAATTTCAAAGCAACAAACCGACACAAAATTAGCATAAGTTTTTAAAACCAGTTGTCGACATTCAAGACTATTTTAGTATCAAATATAACATGTCTTCGTTTCGCAGCGCCTCTTTCTAGAAAAATATCAGCAAATTTCATCAATTTTCAATTTAGCAGCCGCTCTCTTTATAGTGGAGTCAATTAAATGTAGTTTTAATTTTTTCTCGCCGGTCAATAACCAGTACATACATTTTGTGTTGTGAACGGGTCATTCTAATATTTTTTATCAATATATTATAAATACTCTAAGTTAGTCTAATCCATTGCTTCTTCAGCTATAACTGGTCCTCTAATCGTTGCCCCTGACAGTTGACAAATAAATATAACCTTACTTTATACTTTGGTAGTGTAATTCAAATACTTTCTTTAAATTATTAGAGTAAATACAAAAGTGCTGCTTTAAATACACCAATATAATTGTCGGTTGTTGTAGATAAAAGATGTCTCCAATAGAGAACCCCACAGAAAACACCTCTAACAAAATCGAATACATAACCCCACAGTTTTCAATTCACAGTTTCGAAACAACGATCAACGAACAAAATATCATTTTTCAAGTATTGAAAATGACGGATTCCTTGTTTATTTTTATTAATGACAAAAACAGCATGCATCTTGAAAACATGTATGTTGCATTGGTCAGCAAATATGATAACACACCCATGGGTACTAGTCTGTGCGGATACGGCTTAGAGCAGGGACTTTCGGAAGGACTCCCCTTACGATTAACAAAGAAACTTGGGAAAACAGTCTACATCACTTGTAATCTAAAAAATAACCAGAATTCAGAGCGAGAGGTTGAAGCACGAATCAATGATGAAATTAAAGCTCATCCTGATTTGTTTTAATTTGTATTATTTGCAATAAATTGTAATTGTATCTGTATAGTAATAAATTTGTTTAATTTCGTTCTCGCCTACATAATCATCATTGTTT
This sequence comes from Eledona agricola, assembly GCA_964023215.1. Taxonomy (NCBI): domain Eukaryota; kingdom Metazoa; phylum Arthropoda; class Insecta; order Coleoptera; family Tenebrionidae; genus Eledona; species Eledona agricola. The sequence goes on from OZ026856.1 coordinate 1,615,945, forward strand.
TTTTGAACCAAAATTATTATTATTAAAATAATTAAACTGTATGAACTATAGAAATCGTTGGGCATTTCAGGAAAAAACTTGATAATTTTTACACATTTATTTTCGTGGACTAATACAAAATTAGTTTAATTCTATTTTATCATGTATAATAATAAATATCTCTGATAATAATATAATCATTTATATAACGTAGATACTGGTGCTAATCTAAGAAAAAAAGAAAAATGCCAATTCCACAAGTAGAATATAAATCAACGCCTAAACCCAACAACTCGTCAACGAACGACCAGTATTGTCCAAACGATATTTACAAGTATTTACAATGGCAGTTATGAGCTATTTTCCTAACGAAATCTTCGCAAAGAAACCTCTACAACCATTACTTCTGCACGAAACAACTAAATAACGAACAGCAAATATGATAACGTAGACTTAACGGGGAAATAGTCGATTCGTCCTCTAATTTGACTTGTAGTTACTTCCTGGGAGAGAAGCGCGGATTGGCTGGCATGTGAGTGAAGCTGCGAAGTTCATAGCTCATGTCGATGCCGTGAGCCGTGGCCGTGTCCAGATCGCTCTTCCTGAAGATGATCATGCGAATGTCGCTGTGAAGATATACCTTCCCCGATTTGGAACTAATAAACCGCAAGTGGATGAGATAGCGCAGCCACTTGGGCCCCCATTCCGCGCTCTCTTCTTTGCAATTCGTCGGCATGTAGAGCGTTCGCTGCCTGATGAAAGTCTGCGAATTGGGCGGCATGTCGTTGAGGTCGTACATGATGACAAACATCTTGACGACCGTGCCCAAAGGATTGAACAGCGTCACTTGGACGGTGCCCGATTTCGGCACGTTGTAGCCTTTCTTTCCCAAATTGATGTGGCTCTGGAAATTGTTTGGCGGTCAATGAGTGAACGGTCGGGTTACGACGGATGGTTTGTACCAAGTAAGGCGACGAGACTTTGTCGTTGTCGCCCAAAGTGTAAAAAAATACAGTAACAGGAACAACTAGGTGTTTAGGAACGAAAGAACCGCTGGCCCCTAGTTCTGCGGTGAAGCCATGGACGGTTGACACTGGTTCAAGACGGCCGTTTAGAACTGACTCTTCGAAACTCCCTGTAACAACCAGAAGACTCAGTCAGGGAGACTTGGGTTCGGCTTCCATGGCTCCACTGTTACAATTCCAAAACTTTTGGAAAAACCTCACTTCTTATTTGCTTATTTGGTAACAAATTCTCAATTTCTTGCTTCAAAAATATTCCATAGTCCAACATTGTGCAATTATTGTGACGTTGAATGGAAAATAACACAAAATAGCTTCAATTTCCGCCGTAACCGAAAGTAGATAACCAAATTTAAAGTCCAGCAATCATTTGAAATATCCTAATACTTCACAGGATTTGATAGCTCCTGAACATCAGTTATAAAATCAAAAACAAAATAACATTTTACACATTTTTTCTTAAATATTTTCGAATAAGGAAAAATTGTTACAAAATGATAAGTAAGCGCAGATTCATACATTTTGGGGAATCATGAAGAAATGTCTATTTGGTGTCTGACAAATCTACCAAAATGACTATTTATAAATTCAAGTCAAACAATTTGCTCCTTGTTTTGTGAAAAAAAACGAAATTAAAAGATATGAAATAATAAGTTTACTAATGAATCATGAAGAAATGTCTATTTGGTGTCTGACAAATCTACCAAAATAACTATTTACAAATTCAAGTCAAACAATTTGCTCCTTGTTTTGTGAAAAAAAACGAAATTAAAAGATATGAAATAATAAGTTTACTAAAATGTTATATTTATTAGATACATTTTCTTACAAAATGTTTATATTTTTTTTAATTTCGATGGATCGGCACAAAGTACAGTCTTGTTTTGTGATAATTACTTGGTGAATCTTTTTTATGCAAATGTATACGTTCTTATGTAAATTCAACTGAGTCATTGCTCGAACGAACAATGCCTATAGACTACGCAATAAAATTACCGCACCAATCTAAATTTTAAAAATACCCAAAATGTTTTAAAACAAACGAAACTTTTAAGCAACAAAACCCAAGTTGTGAAAATCTCAAGCAGTTCAACGAATCTCACATTTATGCCATATATTGACTTCATCTTCAATTAAAGACCTCATTGGATCTTCATAACATTTTTAAGGGAGAAAAAATGGATGCTTCTGGTTTTAATTATTCGTTAAAACGACATTTATAACAAAAAATTGAAAAGAAATTTACACTAATGAAAAATCAATTTCGCTGTAAAATCACAAAAGATTCACCTATTATACAGATAGTAATGATTGAAAAATTATTAAAACTTGCTTGAATGGTGCAGCGATTTTATTGAGCAATGCATTTTTTCTAAATAATCTTGCGCAAATTGACATATCAATAATAAAAACGTTTTGTATTCAAGTCGAACAAAACAAGAGACATAATGATAAGTTATAAAGTTGAAACGATCTAGAAAAACAAGATTTTCCAAACTGGATGAATATGTGGTGGATGTGTATGTTGTATCGAAGACGTGACAGTGTAACATATATGGGACACCAACCTAACAAATTAGCCGCGTGCCCTTTTCTTCGAAACTTTACAGGGGACAATTCCCTTGCAGGAACCACATTAATCTCAGGACTGCACGGCGAAACGATACTGCCGTCGCTTTCGCTGTCTTCGTCGATAGAAAAACTTGTGGGAAATAAAGCGCTGCAAAGTTAACAAACCGTAAATTTCAAACTGCCCAGTCCTACGTTCATCGCTTACCTTTTGATCGCTGAAACCGAATTGATGCTGGAATCGAAATCGAAACACGTTTTCCCTCGGCGCACCGGCGCTGGGCTACTGGTCAATGGTAGCCCGGTCCGCGAATGGAACACCATGGACGCAGCATGGTCCAAATCCTTCCTGAACTTTGCCTGCTCGAAAGCTGTTGGTATCTCCACTCCCTTGTCGTCTTCAAATATCAGCTTCTTTTTGATTCCCTTCGATATTATTGCCTGATCGATGTTTGCAACATCTTTCACTTGTTTGTGTATCGGTTGTGGAATTGGACTATCACAAGTGTCTACATCTACGTCATATTTGCTTTTATCCTTAATGCTACTAGAAATATCACTTTCGCTCATATCACAAAAACCAGTATCACGTTCATTCTTCCACCCATTTTGAACACAATTTACATCACAACAACTTCTATCACCCTCTTTCGCTCGCTTGTTCTTTGTACTCTTCAGCAAGCTCCGCTCGATCGCATCGAGCAGGAGTTTTCCCTTGTCTTCTTGCACAACGCTGAGATCATTTTTATGGCTGTTCAAAAAATTTCGTTCGGCTTGAGCGTGCAACCATTCGTCACACGTGTACGAGTTAGCCTTCTGTATATCCACAGTCAGCTTTGGTCTGCATCAAACGGAAAATGTCTCCATTTTACCCAATATCTTTATTACGTTCGTTACACTTACCTAGACGTGGATGGATGGTCCTTTTTCCCGTTTTGACAAAACCGTTTGAACGCCGCCGCCTTCCTGCATTTTATACTCTCCAAGTCTTCAAAATCCTCGCAACGGTGCTTCCCCTTCTGCGTACACACCGTATGCATCCTATCGTCGACCATCCTGATTTTCGTCTCTGACTTCTCCCTCACTTTTGCCGGCTTCGGAGCGCAATTCCCACACATGAACTCCGGAATCGCCGCCATCCGAGGCAGACTAAGAAAGGAAACCGTAGCCGTGAAACCGTTGCCGATGTCCGTTGAAGGAAAGTCGTGTTTGCTGGCAGATTGCGTGAACGTCGTCGGTTCGAACGTTTCTCCCGGCAAAGTTAGACGATAACGTAGGTTTTTGTTCGTAATCTTGATCGGAGTGTCTTCGTCTTGAACTGTCAGCCACGCCGTCAGCTGCGAGAAGTATAGTTGGGATCGGATGGCGTTCATCAGTTGAACAAAGTTGAAAAGGAGCGGTTCGACACTTCTACCACAAAAACCAACAAACACTTAGATGTGGACTATCGTTTAGAGTTGAAAGCGTACCTTCGATAGTTGATGCTGAAATACCATTTCTCCAAAAGAAAATCGTCGTCGTATGCTTCTGAGGATTTTACGCCAATGTCATCTCTGCAAGAACATGTCAGGAGCACTTCCAGACAAACGGGAATGTTTTTCTTCCACAAGTCCAACACTTCTCCTCGAACACTTTCGAAAGTCGAACACTGGAATTAATTTCCAATTGTAGCTATTTAATCTTTCCAAAGATATTGAGATTAGAAAATTAATGGTATAAGGAAGAAGCAACTTGTCTTAGACAAGTAGGTAAGGACTGAAGGGTTTTAAACGAAACTTTGCAGTATTTTATGTTTGTATTTGCCTCTTTCCTACGATATTCTATGTATTTTTGAACACTAACAAAAGTAAAATTAAAATTATTAATACCAAGATTTATCTTAATCGATTGCCATACATTTGGAAAAACGTGCACTATTGTAGACCTTCTCCTGTGAAAATTTCAGCCTAAAACAGCCACCCCTAACAAATTGCAGATTTCCGTAGGGGATTTCTGAAGCTTTATGAGAAAGATTACATTCAGAAGCTCCTCGACTAACAATATAAAAGGTTTCAAATGAAAAAAATAGATGGTTGAAAGTTTAATAAAAGTAAAACAAGATTACAGTGTGATGTCTTATTACGATAAATGATTTCAATTCACAGTACTTGGCACAAGACCACAGGACATAAATAATAAATTTAAAATTATCGTAACTCAATTTAGTGACTTTTTTTATGTTTGCTCAAACCCAATTATTGCAAATTAACGAAAAAGTGTTAACAATACCTATCCACACCAATTTACGGGTACGTTTTTACGTGTTATATAAGTATACAATTCCAATTTCAAAGTGTCGCTAATGGAAGCAAAATCCATTAAGCATGCAACGCCGTAACTCCTATTTCATGTTGCCGCTGATAATATATCGAAGCAATAAAATGGGTTGCAAATAGAACGGATATTATTTATGGCCCAAACTGCACATCCGTATTTTTTTATGGAAATCCTATGATACTCGCGATGGTCGTTTAAAAACTTCCCCGGCAATCGATACTTGTAAATTATTCTGTTTACGTCGAAAAGACCGAATAAAAATTGTAGGAAGTTTTTCAAACAAGTTTCTCGGAAGCAGCCGTAAATTACAAAGCTTTCAGCGCAACTTTGCGTTTGAATTAACGTTGTTTAAAACTGGCGGCGAATGTATTCGTAACAAAATAAAGACACAACTTAATTAAGATAGCGCTCTGATAAGTGTGCACAGAAACTCAATATGATGAATCTAAAGCGCAAATCAATATTTGCTAGATTTTGTGGCGCACCTTGGAAGCAGTTAATCAATTTCGTCGGTTCGGTGGATTTCAGGCCCTAAAAATGCAGCAATTTTTTGTGGAAACACGCCTCGTAACATTTGAAAATCGATTTACAGTTCGCTTTCTCACTTTTTATTCACACTTTACGTGCAAGTCTTATTTATGTAGTGAATCGATAGAGTGTTAATTATGTTTAGTTTTCATTACTTGACGCACCAAAACATCAGTGAGGTCGCACTCGTGCTCCCTGGCCGACTTGTTCGAAGGACAATGCGGCCCCTCGTAAAACCCTTTCATTTTGCTGCTCAGCTTCCCGGGGATTCGTCCTTCAGTGACCAAAGCTGCAATCGCCACCAACACTTCTCCTCCATCCTTGCCGCCGATGTCCGTCTCGAAACTAGCACTGTGCATCTGAAAACAAAAACAAAAATGTGTCTCAAATCGTAGCGGATACGCGGAAAAATATAGCAAGGACGAGGAGTCAGACACGTGGATCCGACATGCTTGTTCGCATAAACAAATGTCTGAAAACAACTTACATTGATTAAATACTTGCACGCCTCAAATGTTAAACTGAAACCAAATATATTGGCCCGCCAAATTTAGTAACGTCTTAAAAAATACATTTTTTAAATTCTTTGGTTGTGTCAATAATGTTAGCTGTTACTGTTCAAAATATTCCCTATAAATTTAATATCTACAAATGTTCTTTTTGAACTATTTTCTGGATATGTCTTCCATTAAAAATGTTAATTGTCCACTTTAGACTTTGAACTCAATCGAAAACACACATTAATTAAGTAAATTTATTAATTTTTTTATTATACAGGGTTTTATGTTTTCATCACCGATTGCTGGTAATTCTTATGAGCTAATTTTTTTTAAAGCGATTATATTTTATCCGCCTGGACAAAGCTCGTTATAAACGATTTTACTTTATAACGTTCTATTTCGACGACTGCTCAAGCAATCGATTACGTGTCTTTCGTGCCAATTCCCAACAAGCGAAAGTCGATGATTTTCATCATTGTGTGTATTTCACGTGAAAAACGCATAATCGATGCGGAAGAGAAATAAGAAAAACTGTAGGGAAAGGAGGTCGGAGAAAGTGTACAAAAAAATCGGGACGATAACTATTGTAGGTAAAATTATGCCAATCTTCTCGATTTTGTAACCGTTTCTGAAAATGGTGAAAGCTTATTACAGCCGAGCAATTAATCAAGGTTTTTTTTACACGGTTTTTATTACAAGATTTTTTTATTACAGGAAATCTCCATAGAGTAATTGAAATTGAGAGAACAATTTCAGCTCTAAACTGAACCAAACACTACTATCGGGTTTAAATAAAGTTTAATGAATCGATGATACCGCGTGTACGTAAATATTTACAGAATCTATACAGCTTATTCTAGATAATTAAATTATGAAAACACGACATATAACACCTGCCTAAGTGCCTATAGATATCATTTGGAAAAGTAAAATGTCACATAAGCCTCGCCGACCCAATAAATGATGCACCACGCTTTATCCGCTAAACTTATGTAAAATACCGTCGGGAAATCTCCCATAATCCCACTGAAACAATCCACTCTCACGTCGGTATTTCAGTCTGAAAAATCCTTGAAATTTAACGATTTAGCCCGAAAAACATTATTATTCCAGCAAAGTGTCGCGAATCAAATATACAAACAAATCCAACATAATAACGACTAATTTCGCCCCCGTGTTTACAAATCAAACCGGAATCGACCCTCAAGCCCGGAGCTTTCCGGAAATCGATAGATGGCGCTCGCTAGTCCCGGATCAGGCCCCAGCTGATTCTGGTTCTCCCACTCTGCTGAAAATGTGACGTCGATACGATAACTCGACTCGTGATTGGTTCTTTCCCCCTTCCTGTTTATAAATACCACGTTGCCACACGCACAGCTGATCCGTAAACCAGCTGATGGGTCGACATCAAGGTTGCGGCGGCACGTGCGGCTTTTGTTTTAATAAACGCACTGCGCAAAATCGCCATCTAGATTTTCAAGGAAATCTGGCGCATTTTAAGCTTTCCTGCTCTGTGCGTGGAAATTTCAAGGTGACACGCAGAAATTGCGTAATTCTTATTCTAAGAGGTACTGTGGTGCTGTTAATGGCCACTAGTGCCAACCTGCACACAGTTGTTTGAATTCAACTGAAATTAAATCGATGGAAATACAAAAAGGATCTTCCATTATTTTGTATAGGTTCATTGCTTTGTTATCGTTGCTTTAGATAAGAATATTCAATAGAGAATCAACACTAACACTTTTCGTCCAGTGAACAATGGATTCTTAACATAAATGAGTCAAAACTAGTGCATACACAATGATTCAAGTTTAATTAGACTTTTTAATTAAGTACTTTTCTTTTTTTTTTTCAAACAATACAACTACGTACATGCAATAAATGTATTAAGTAGAATTAGAATCAAGTCCCCTTTCTACATTTCTAACGTGTATGTCTTCCAATTCCTTCTTTCTCATTTCTGAAGCCCACACACTGTTTTCCCTCTTGTATTAATAAGCCTTCAAGCGTTGTGAAAATGATAAGGTCGGAGACTTTTCCTCTTTACAGCATCATAATATAAATAAATAATAAAATATATAAAAGTCAACCACAGAACAAACATTTGTCAGCTGATTATATGATCGTGAAGACCACACCGTGGTTGATATCTCAAATATTATCGACTTCAACACATCAAAAATATTTCAAAACACGCCTAGAAAAGGAATGTGTTAAAGAACACAAGAAATTATATTAACTTTGCCACTAGAGCACCCACTACTACACTAATTCAATCTTCCAATTTAATAATGTGTGTTTTTTGGTATTTTTCCAACACTCGTTACACTTTGTTCTTCCTACTGAAAAAAATTATCGCCAAGCGAAAAATTTTGAAAATATTTTTATTTGTGTTCAAGTATTTGCCATCATCTTTATGGGTCACGAACTAATGCGTTGCAGATTACCACAAGTGAATAAACTGTACACTTTGATACCCCAAGAAAATAAATTTAATGTGGAACTTGTTCATATCGTAGTAAACATTAGCGACAAGAAATTGCATTCAAAAACAAGACAGAAACGAACTAACTTAAAGCGTTAAAATCACATCTGCATTGAAAATTCTCTCGTCCATCAAATTTACCTCATGCATAACACATTCAGACATCCTAGAGGATAAAAAAAGGTGTCGAAATTCAAATACTAGAAAGCAACCATAAAATTCCGTTCCACGGTTAACATGTCAGGCAAATCGTGACACGTGTACTAAAACATTCACCAATTTCGTGTATATCGTACGGATTAATTAAAGCAATGTTATCTTTTTATTGCGCTGCTTAAAGTCGGTATAATTTGTCCATAATGCAGCACAGAAACAAAATATTGCAATATACTACATATTACATGATGTGTATAAAACTAGTCACGAGTTACGATTTTATCAAAAAGCTAAGCAGGTACATTTACGGATTTTGTTTAATCTGAGTGTTATTATCAACGATAATGTAATAAGTGATACACTTCAAATATTTTTTATATAAGTTGAACTAAAACATTCTTAAATAAATGATAATAAAAACACGTAGTCAATTCCGTTTTTTTTTATCATTTACTTAAGGATATTTTAGTTTCATTTCAAAATATTATTATTATTAAAAGATCATTTGCTTATAACATGTGACTCGAGTTTTTGTTTTCGAGTAAGTACAATCTATTGGCAGAAGTCGTCAAATTTATTCGTCTATTTTCCAAACAACTTTTCGTATCGTGATCTGCAGCGATTTTATTAATTTTTATATCCTTTTAGTTGTAAGCATTCCTGTTTTAAGGATACTTGTTTTTAATTGATCGATCTTTAAACAAAATTGGTGGCACATTTTTTTTGCACAAATAGTCTAATAGCTTTAGAAAATTACTTCAGTTCCTAAGAGGAGCTTTCACATACTTTAAAAAGGCAAGATTCTACCATGAGGAGAAAATATTTATGTGAATCCCCAGTTTTGTAAAAGTAAAGAAATGTGACGTGTTTAGAGCAGTACCTACGAAATATTAGTGTCAGCACAATTATTGAGCGCATGTAATCAAAACGTATGTGGTAATTATCATAAACTGGCGATTTCGATAACTGCGTCACCCGAGTCAAAAACCTCAAGAACTGAATATGCGTATCATTTGTGTCAACGAATAAACTTGCTAATCCCAAATACTCCGAACCGACCAAAGTTCGCGTAAAAATATAACTTAGATAAATGAAACGCAATTAATATGGGACAGTCAAGGACTGGTATTTTTATTATCCGCGGTCAGTACCAAACTAACCAAAAACCTTAAATTTAATGCGCTGCCAAGCAAGGTAAATTAATAATGCTGCATATTTGCAAAATAACATAAATGAACATTTCTATTACGAAAAAGCAACCAAAACTCACCCACAAACCAACGTGACTTGGTGAAAAGAGTGCGGCGTGCAATTAACAAAAAAGTATAATAAACTCGGTTTCACCAAGTCCAAATGGAACTTGAAAATGACGGCGAAACACAGCTTTTTACTTCCGGATAGAGCTAATTTGGTGCAGAGATATTTTTCACGAACTAATCCATTCGTTAAGTATTAATATGCTTAATGAAAATGTCATTGGTGGTGTTCCGTGAAACAGTTGTTGGAAGAAACGGGATCGTCGATAAAGGTTGTTTCTTGGGCAATAAAAACTATTACTTTCTTGGGCAACACCGCGAATGAGTAATTGAGAGTCAACAATAAATGTCAGCATGTAATTAAGTGAAACTGTATAATTTGTCGGCTGGCGAGTTTCGTATACATATTTGAATTATCGACCTCTCACGTGGGTTGGATTACACGAACATTTCCAGCTTCCAAAGATCACACATTTATCAAAATCCCCACAATTTACTCAGTGATCGAGGAAAATTAGAAACGAGATGATTTTTCATGCATAAAAAACATAGTTCTGTGAAAAAAATATTTGATTAGCAGAAAATAAAATTAAAAAAGGTGAAGGTTTGTTCAAAATATTAATAACGCATTTCCTTTAGAATTTAAAAGTTTTACTGTGCTTTATTTATTTCTTTAGATTACTTAGGGAAAAAAATCAACTTTGCAGTTTAACATTTTAAAATTTATTTTATCATTCAAATTCCCGCGACCTTCAGTCTCGCACAAAAACACACGCAATCTAAAAATAAGCGAAAAATCTAAAATTGCGGCAACCTTGAAAAATATGTCCGTTCAACGAAGTCGTCAACTCGCACCACCTCTTCAATTATGAACCCATTTCACCCCGCGTAAAAACAAACCCCCGCAGTCTTTGTACATTCTAATGACCCGCGCCCGCTATTCTAATGGTGCGTTCACACCGCCGTCATCAATCGACCTCACCGCCCAAACAAAAACCCTAATTTCAGCGTGAGTGTCGTGACTTTGACCCTAAACTTCGACCACGTTTCTTTTTTTTTAAACAATCAACGAAAAACCGGAGTCTTCGTAAAGTTGGTCGCGGTGATGCACAGAGTCGTTAAGGCAGGTTCAGAGCGGCTTCGAAAGTGTGTTATGAGACTCCTGGAATCCGGATCTTCGCATCTTGTGTGAACAAATTCAATTAAAACAACAGTTGTGGGAAAACTTTTGTTGTGTTGAAATAAGTCTAAGTTACTCACTCGTACCGCCATAGCTGGGTTCTACTGACGGACTGACTAGGAATTAATCACGAAAATACAGGAAAGTCTCGTGGGGGTTTCTATGCATTTTACTGCACATGCGTTCTGCATGCGCAAGTCAAGAGACTTGCTAATTTATATGCTTCTCTTTCCGGCGCAAGATATAACATTATTAACAATTTCAGAAATCTCAAACGAAATTTAATTTATTACGAAGCTATTTCGTGTGTGTTGTTTTTTATGTAATTAATTTTATGTAACACATGTGAAGAAAAGTGCTTCAAACAATCATGTTTTTAGATAATATCAACACCAATAAATTATTGGGTATACTCGATATATCACATACCTGTTGTGAGGAAATGTGCCAATTCTAATAATATTGCAAGAATGTAACAATTATTTCTCATATATTTTCAAATAAACTAGAATTTCTAAAATAAACTAAAATGAATTGTTTAAACATAACTGAGAAGTTTCCACAGGCGACAAGCTTAAATGAATTAATAGAGATAGAACCCATCTCTGTTGAAAATTTAATGGCGAACATTTCTGAATCCAGGAAGTTTGTACCAAAATAAACCAATTTTTACCAGGTGAACGTGTGCAACCCACAAGTTTACACTTTCATAGATTGACAAATTGAAATATCTTGAACAGCCAAGAATTGAATTTACTATTGACGCATACTGCAAATAGTTTTTCTACCAAGGAACACAGGAATTAGTAACGCTAGTAACTATTGACTTAAAAACTTCTTCCTGCTTTCCTCTATTCATAAGTTTGAAATTATAATACCGTACTAAAGGAAATAAGCAATTTTGCATTCGCCTCTAAATAACCATTACAATTTCTATAATTTTCATATTCTGATAAATTACCAATTCATTACAAAATTGACTGCGATATCGAAGCAATTCAGAGCAACAACCATCCTAGACATGGGACCCAAAACATACAAAGCTAATTTGCCTTACAAATTGGGATCGTCTAATAAACTTGTATGAAAGTCAAATAAAGAAACTTGTTGTCGGAGTTGTCCAAAAAGTCACTGTTAAAAAACCTGTTACATTCAGCTTGATTTGTTAGGTCATGTAAATGATTTATAAAAAATCAGTGTGTATTTCCAAGAACACATAGCACACCGCCAAAAATAGCGCTTTGATATTGACTTCAGTGGAGTTACTGGGAAAAACGTTCCAGATTGCTGACATTATCCACTGAAGAGAAAGCAGAGAGTAACGATTAGAAAATACATATCAACGGAAACTTTTTTTTATTATTGATGGACATCGGCAATATCCAGATCGATGCATGTATCGATCATTGATTAAGTAATGGTTCGTTGACCCAAGAATACGGCGGCAATACAACGACAATTTTATTGTTATCTTTGTTAAAACGATTCCTCCCGTGCCAATTACCGGAAACAATGGTATCCTTGAACGTAATATTGTCTTAAGAGGACCATCCGGTTCGCAAATTACACCTCGCTCGCTCCTCCGTTCTCTTCATTAGATTTTTTTACCTCGTGCCGCGAGGGCAATAAACGCCGAAAGTTGGCCACGCAGCAAGTCCACCAAATTTCCAGCGAGTCAACGACTTTCAATTACATTAAACTAGACGCGAAACGTTAGTTTAATGCCCTTCGAGTCCTGAAAATCTGTCTGGAAATGTCTGGTCGTTCCCCCTGCTCAGGCAGTGGTAGTAACTTTGCAGGGGGATTTGTTGAACCCGCCAGACCAGACGGTCGGGTCAAAACACCGAGGGCATTCACTACTTCGTCGCACCCATCCCACCATAAGCTGGAGCCGCTTTTTACCAATCACCTGTTCACATTTTTCCTACCGGAGATTAACGGTTCCGGTTAAAAGAAAATCTTGCGGAAAACGGTTGAGATATCGAGAGATGATGCCGAGGGCTGAATTAATTGATCGGGGTTATTACGGGATTTGCTGCAGCGGCCTCAAATACAAGAAAAAAACGTGAACTTTCACGTAATTCTGAAACCCTATTGAATCCTTATTTGTTCGCCAACGAGAAGATGAAAGGAAAAATAAAACATCGTCCATAGTATAGAAAAGCAGAAAAGAAAGATCAGATTTATTTGATAATTGCAAAGTAGGAACAGGTGTAATAAATACAGCAAGTAAAGTTACACAAACTACAATTCTACGTCAAGATATTTTTCTGGAGTGACATTGAGGTGAGAATGATGTTCCTCTTGGTGATCATAAAAGAAAACAATTGTGATTACAATTATTGTAAAAAGAATCATCTTCTTCTTCTTCTTAAGATAAGATAAATTTTATTGCCATCAAAAATTAAGCAAATTACATGACACGTCAAATAAAATTGAAATACTAAGTTGTAGAGAATATTAGAAAAATTAAATAAAATAGTATGGATTTATCCCTGGATTTAATACAGCCATATGCAATTCTGATAAAACAACGCAATTACAATAACAACTAAATACATTCAGAATATAGGCAACAATAATTTTCGCACTGATCTAATTTTTATAAAATCATAAAAATATAACTTGGCCGATAAAATATACTTAAATTGTATATTTATGTGATGAATTAAAAAACAAAAACACACAGATTAGAAATTTAGTATTTAGAAACGAGTATTTAAATTATGTAAATAACACAAAATTCATTTGGATTACAAAAAAGAAAACACTTAGATAACTTTGGTGATTACAACAATTGATATGAACATGATAGATGATAATTACGCTGTTAAATTTCTCTAATAAAACGGTGCTAGAGATAATAAAATTAGGAAAGTGAGTGAAAAAGATTAGCGGTGAAAGAAAATAATACATATTTATCCTTGGATTTAACCACACATCCGTATATAATTATAAAAATATTAAGAATTAGAAAATATTTAACTACCTCAGTCAAGTCAAGTCAAGAAACAACAAAATTAAACGCAAACATCCAATTTGTCACAAAAACTCAACGTTCTTTGGCAATTGCTCAAGATTTGCATGTCGTATCCTGTGTTCTTCAGAGATGACTCCAGAAAACAAGACATATCAATTATGATAACACCCAAGTAAATTCACAAAACATCTTAAATATAATCTATATACATATTGAGCTTTTACTTTGACTTTGAAGGCACCTATAAGTTATTTATTTGTGTGGCAAATTATAGTAGTAGAAAAAACAAAAAAAAATTAAAATGAATTGAAACATTCTTCTTCTGGTAAATGGCTGCTTCAAAGTTTTTAAATTAGGTAAATATATACATATACATAGAAACTGCAATGACCCAAATTTTTGAACAAAAACTAAAACTGTTAGATAACTTTGGCGATAGTTGATAAAATATAAAACTAATCAAAATCGATTTCTTATCTTAAATTATTTCAGGCTCATCAAAATTAATACTACTGCAAACAGTAAATGAACATTTGAATAATCGTATAATATTCGTTATATCACTTTACATAAATTACTGGCGACGATGTCATTAGAAATATAACAGATTACAAAATACACCTTCGGCTGCAGTTGCATAATGAATTATTGCATTTTTACAGCAACACTAAGCTTAAATAGTTATAACACATTACTTTTCTTTTTCGCAGGTACTCCGTTTTCTTTCCCTAACCGTATAAATTTACCATAAATAATGTCATTCGTGTTTTCATGTTGTGACCACAAAATTGTGACAATCAGTTTGTTTCATCATAATAACTGGAAGCAAATTGCCTGTTTGCGTACTTTTTTTTTGTTTAATTCGCCGACTTTCTATTTAAATGAAGCCGATTCTATTGAAACACATTTACCAACCCAACAAGGGTTCCACCGCCTTTGTTTACAAATTTTTAACGATCGCACCGTGCACCACATTTATCGGCGCTTTATGCATACAGTTTGTTGTCGGAGTAGAATTTGTGCTCCCTGTGACCTAACAGAAATTGCATTTTTCTATTGAAGGTTACAAAACAATGAGAAAATGTAAATCCGCAGAGCGTAAGGAAACTGAACCTTGAACAGTTATCCTTTCCCGGGGATTGTTGCATAACCTGGCAAAAAAGGCAATTTTGAATTAGAATGACACAGTTCGAGTGAGACAAAAGCCGGTCCGAAGTAACCCTCGAGGAAATTTGCTCTAATCTGGGGTAAAATTTGCATGCGATTTTAGAGACCTGTTTGACGACCTTTTACAGGTCTGGGATTTCTGGACGGTGACTACTGCGCAAAACATTCCATGTCATTAGATCAAATTTAATAATAATGTCAGAGCAAATACGCCAGTTTTCTCGTTAAATGAGCCAGCTGAAATAACTTTTACTAAACATTTTGCAAAATCTATTTTATCTCGCATATTCGCAAAGTACTGGGGGAACTGGCACTGACGTGCTGTAGTTACAATAGGTGGAAACTTTCTTAGAACCTCATAAAATTAAGATATTTACTACTTTGATATTGCGGCGAGTGACCGCCCTGATAGATTACATCTTGTTTGCACTATGAATACGTTAATAACAATCCCTTTCCATAATCAGTTTCTAAGTTTGCATCAACTATACCCCTTCGGAATAAATGTACGTTATCTTGCTTGTTGAACCAGTAAAGATAGAGCAGCCAGCTGCAGCACCTGGATAATGCACCAAGTAGAATTTAAATTGCATGGAATAAAAAACAAAGACTTATACCACAACATTCTTGCAGCTCCCTTCAAAACCTTCCGAAGCCGATCTCTAAATATCTTCATAAACAGAAACGGAACATATCATTAAACATCAAGTGATGTCATTCCATATACTCGTATACTGATTATGATAACATATTAATTTTAAAGTGGATAACATCCTCTCGGAGATTATAAATTTTTCCAAGCTCAAACTTATGAAATTGGTGATAACTTGCACGGTAGCGGAAAAAAAACATTTTTGATGCAATTTCATATGAAATGTAAAAAACGCAACTACACAAATATGTAAGGCGGTCGTTTATGGAAATTAACTTATGATAAGACGGAATTTCTCTTTGGCAAGCTTTGAAAGTCGTTGTGGTTTTTTGTTTGTCGAAATGAAGGCCTGACCAAGTTCAAGGCTCTAGCAATGATCTGTTTGTCTAAGAAACTATCGGAACGCACCCCACCACAATTTTTCTAATACATGCTCAAAATAAATGAGCAACGTGAAGTCATAGTATGATGATACAACAATCGATCGCAAAAATTCCAATTAATTCCAACCTCCGATGCTCAATCGCCCGCAGGAAATGAGTACATTTGTTCGCCTGTGACTAAAATAGCTGGAGGAATTACACATTTTCCACGCACAAAGACCGACCGCCGCGCCGTTTCAATGTCTTCTCCGAAAACCTAACTAACTCTACACTTGAACAATTTTCCATTGTCAGAAAAACGCCAAATTGGCTATCGGGCGGCCGTCCAAAATCGACGGAAGCCAAATAAGTCCGCACGTGAAATCATTTCGAGTTGAGCACAAAAGTGGGGTCGTTGGCTCTTGATCTATTTAGAATCGACTTGCGTCAAAAACTGAAAAACGGACCGCTGAAAGATTCGCGTTCACCTGACAATTGATGTAAACGACCTGCACGGTGAAAGAGATCTTTCCGGGTTATGACTTTATCTACGAAGACTAAGCATAATAAAACGGTTATGGGGTTTTCAGTGCGGGATGAAGAGCGTGCAACAATTGATTATCATACATCTCCAAGATCACCGACCTTATCCAATTTACTTTCATTAAGCCTGTTTGAGGATCAGCGCGGTTGGTCCGTCTCAAACCGACGCTCCAGTAATATTCATGTGAAAACTGTTATGGTGGCACAAAACCAAAAAAACGATACAGGAATGGTGTGCATTCGGTTTCATTCCGAAACGTAAAATGAAGGCTCAGCCAAGTTGGCACTCAGAGCACATCTATGAATTTCAAATGCAGTTTTATTACAATTAAAATATCTATAAATACGGATTTTTTTAAATACTAAAATAAAGCACGAGTGCAGCTCCACAAATCCTTGCAGAAAGTAATAAAATGCCGAATTGAAGCCTGAATTCTATTTGTTAAAACGACTAGCAGCCAAAACGTCTCTCAAAGTCACAAAAAATAGTGTTAACGTCAATTGGAGCTTTCATTAAGCATATTTTAGTGTGTGCGTCCAACACAAACGTTTGTTAACTTCTGACTCCATCAACACAGACATATGTATTGTTATGTCATAAAATCAGCCCACTTCAGTGGGAAAACACTCGTTTTATTGAACCATTTGATGTAATTTCCAGGCAAGCAATTACCGTACAGTGCAATAGTTAATTCCAAACCATAAAAAAAAGCTTTTTCAAGTATATATATTTTATTTTATCCTAAATGATATGTTCTTTGATCTAATGTCTGCCTCACAATTTGAGTGCGTTCTTGTTCAGATGAAAATTTAATTTTTAATAGACTAATTAACATTATTGTAATTTTGGAAGTAGTTTCCGCGTTAAAGCGAGAAATCATCCAAAACAGAGATGTCTATTCAAAGACACACTACTTAGAAGCTGGAAAAAATGTGGCAGTAAAGCGAGTAGTACTCCACTCCTGTGGAAAACCCTCAAAGCGCCACATACAATACAGATGTTGTGAAAACGCGAAGGGCTACTGACTCCAAACCCCACACAATGCAAATTATCGCCATTATCCAGACCCCACGTTCTAAATAACGCGTCAGTACAATTTTAATATCGTGGAAACGAAAAAATACAGTAACTAAATTTAGTCGGGCATTTAAGTGGCGCATGCTCTTTTCGGACCGGTTACAACACACCCAGCATCAGGTTGCGTCAAAGACACGAGCTGCTAATTGAAATCGGTTCAAATATGCAAAATCCTCCGGACCCGGACGGAATTAGCACCGAACCATCGGCGAGAATCAATGATAAATTCGTGAGAGGAAAGGCGCAGCGAGGATTCAAAGTTAATTTTAAAACTAATAGAGATCTGTGTCATTGCGCTGTACGAGTAGTAACCGTTTTTAGTAGGTCACTTAGATCGGCGCCCGTTTCGAAGGGCTAAGTTTGCAAACTCCGCCACTTCCGCCATTACGCAATTTGGACTTTCTACATTTGCTAAAACAGGCGACCCAAAAAGTGTAATTGGGTGAGTAAAGGCCTTGAAGAACGGTAAATGTAATGTTGAGCAACGCGGCCGTAATTTCATGGCGGATTTCGGGGGCTAATTGAAAAATTTCCGTTTCGTAGCGTCATCTGCGCACTTATTGTTTGTCCTGACTACATCAATATAACAAGTGACGAGTTTATCCCAATCGATGCCACAAACAGTTTTTTGGATCATGGTGTTCATTCCCTACATTACTATGCATCTCCGCATTAAAATAATTGTGCGATTGTAATAATTGGATCTGGTAACTGGTTGGAATTGTTCTATGGAAAATGTCTTGACTCATCGCGGCAAATAAGGTGAGGCAGTCAGTGCCTTGTAACCTTCGAGATGCTAAATATTTTATGCAAGTCAATATGGATCTTCTTTACTGCGGTTAACGTCCAGGTTTCAAGGCTACTTTTACGGTGTTCAATCAGAAGTTGAAGTTTTGGAACGAGACAACTTTTCGATATTATCGAATTAATGTCACAGAAATTATCTGAAGGTTTTGGAAAGCTCTGACCACTAGAAATTAGAATTGTCGACAAAACTTTCACTACTCGGTTGAGCTTCGACAATACCACCGAGCGAACGGTGATGATTCACCGCCGTTTTCCACCGCAAAGTGTGAAAATTGGATACGGTATCAATTTCAATCAAATCGAAATCTTTACGTTTCGAAATTGTTTAAAAGTGCTAAATAAAAACGTACGGTTATGCTTGTAAATCGTGGCTAACAAAAATAGAACGCAATTTTTGTGTGAATGCGACAATGACATTGTCAATTCGGTGCTTGTTCAACACGTTTGATCTATTTTTACAGCCAAATGGTTTTGTTCTCTCCGGGCCAAAACAGAAGACATATTTTTTATGTTTTTACACCCGCCACTTTCAATAATAGTTATAACGAGCATTCAAAAAAACGGAGGCTCATGAGGCTATGGAGTCGAGCTTTTGTTTTATTTTTTCCAATGTAGAGGTTTGAAATTGTCAAATCACATTTGACAGAAGCTGTTTTTTAAAAATTTGCTCAATTAACGTCTAAACTGAGACCAGGAGATGGAATTTATCGAAGAAATCACAAAAGGTATCTTATGCATTGCGTCCGAGATGGTTATTAACGAAGAACTTAATTTCAAATTTCTAAAGTTACATTGTTCTACGTTACATTGCAGCCTAGCTTTATATAAAATAATTAAATGTATTTGTATGAAGTTTCAACTAATAATACTTTAATGTCGCACAAGTATTGTTAATATTTTTTCTTTCGGTTAAGTAATTGCCTTCGACAGGTGTAGAACATCTTATAAGGCAAAGAATTGTGCTTGGAACTGGTTGCGACAAACTGTACCGTGACAGCTGTCAAACAAATTCACCGTACTTGTATTTGTAATTAAAGAAAAAACTACCTCAATATGCGTTCGTGGTATCGTCGTCAACCATCGCAACTACCAGCAGTAAATCTTGATCCACTTTTTTACCCCTGCCTGATACAACTGCCACTATCAAATTATTATTCAAGCACACCCACCCACACCATTGGTTTCGTACTTGTTTGCTGCTTTATAAATTATTTATTTATAGGTTTTTTGTCGGTCCAGTGCGTTTTAGTTAATGGAAATGTGCCGACTGATGATTAACCCTTTGGCATAATTTACATGATTATTGAAAATTACAAGTGACTTCTGCGAATCTATAAATTCCCTAGGTACAAAGTATCGATTGACGCACGCCACTGTTTTTTCGTTTCATATACAGTCCGGTCGTAAATTACATAAAAAGGAAAGTTGGTAGACGATACGCATCCGTTTCGACGATTTAAATAATTCCAAAGTACAGTTACATGAAATATGTAATGCTTTCATTTGAGAAACTAATTTTTATTATTACACAATTTAAACAGCTCTGTACAACCTGTCCATATGGAAAAAGTAACAACAAATGAGCAACAATAGTCAGCATATGTCTTAATTAGGACACGACTTTTATGCAAATCGATGTCATCGCTTGTAACGGTAAACCCATTGCATTTCCTTCAAATTAAAGTGGAAATGGGGTGACGAATCCCTTTTATTTATAAAATGCGGTGGACAAAATGGCACCCGATCGCATGCAACTCATAATAAAAATTACAAATTGTTAATAATTACCTTTGTGTCGACACCGGAACTCTTCACTACTTATTCATGTGCTATATAACCACACTCACGTAGCGATTTTTCAGTTTTTTCGTACACATTTTGGGATTTTTTCAGAGTTTCTCAGACAATGCACTGCCAGGGCCTACTTTGTTTTCGTGTGTTGACAGCTCGCAGGTTCTCCTGTGACTAGTCAGCTGTTTGTCAAGCAAGCCATGACTCGGCGCGGGGTGGGGCGAAAGTGTGCGCAGGAAGCGCCAATTTTAAACAAAATTCTCAAAATTGCGAGGAAAATCCTTGTTTTTATTTCACCTAGGTTTTTTCCCATTTCTCACTTACTCGGCGTATGGGTTCTGAGTAATTATCGCATGCACGAAACGATTTATTGAGGCTTGTTACATTTCTTTACAAAAATGTTCATCAACCATTCATGAGATAAAAATGAAATAAAAAAGTTGTTTTTTTTCTGATGGTGTCACTTTTTCCCTGATTTTTTGATGCCGCCACCCACTAGTGGACCCTTTTGCGAAGCTTTAGCTTTTGCCTCTTGCAATGCTTTTTGCTGTTCTTTCAATTTCTGCTTATGGGCGACGTCATCTTGATCTAGTTCTTTCTGTTCCTTCTTTGGCTGCTTCAATGGTTTTTTCTTGCCTCCTTCGCGACTCGTCATACTAAAAGAATGAACAATAACCTCAAAATTTGAGCACGATAAAGGTGTTTTATTTAGCAAATTGCAACGGCTTGTCAGTATTTTAATAAAATTACTAATTCTTGATGCAATTTACCTGATAATTTCGTAATTTGTACGCACGAAATGAGAAAATTACCGATTTGATCTTTGGATGAAAAATGACAGCAAATAATTCAACTGTTTTCGAAGAACACTCACTAAATTGTAAAACCCAAGTCACTAGATTCGATAGGTGGGAACTAAATATCCCTATATTTACTCGAAAATTTGGCGCTAACAAGTGAAAATTCTCATGGTCAGATAACATTTATTAGGTGATAACACATACAGTAACTTAACATTTTCCAATAAAAAAAAAATTAAACTAAACAAAAAAATTAATACACCTGCAGGTCTGACATTATTTGTACTTAATGAACATAGCAACGAAAAAACCAATTTAAAAGCATTTTTCAAATTCAGATCTTTTAAAATGTCCATTAAAAAATTCTAGAAACATTTCGAAACAACGTTATAGGCATATGTTCTCTAGATATCAGTGTGTTGTACTTGAGAGGAATTCAGTCATCTTGCTACAATAATTCATCCCTGCTTTCGAATACTCTGTTACCATTGCTAACTTCAACAGGCTTCCTACAAACGAAATATACACTATCATATTCGTACTGAAGCATCGACTTGGGATTCTGGCAATATTTAGTCTTAAGTCCCGACTTCAGCTTCTCCATTTCAAAGCCTACATTTTTAATAACCTCACAAACTACTTCAAAACTAGGTTCCACGCTCTTTTCGTTCTTCATGTCAGAGTAGTGGTAGAGAAGCGGTCCCAAATTGATCCACACCCCACCGGGCTTAAGAATGTTGAAGATGGTTTCTATGAATTGCACCACGTTTGGTGCGCAGTCGATAAAGAAACAGGTGGCGACGCAATGCCAGGCGTCGTTGTCGGTGTAGACTTCCAAGAAATCGCCGGCGGTCATAGAAAATTTGCTGTCGGGAGTAGGCATCGGCTTTACGTCCGGAAACCTGCAAACGAGAGGTGTGACTCTGTTTGTGGACAAACGGAACGCACCTAACGCTTGTCATTTGATGCTCCCCATGTAGATTGTTGCAATACTGATGTATCCAAGGATAAATAGTGTACTCGTCCACCTTCTTGCAGTGGTTTAGAACATAGTAAGAGACTATAAGCATAAACAGGTTGAATTCGTTGCCTTGGCAAGCAAATCCGCGAGTGGCAATTTCGAACGCTAAACGCCCCAAACCAGCACCAGGCACCAAAACGTTAACGTTTGATCTGTCGACTTTCTCTTCAGGGAATTGGTGTATGATTTCATCGATGATTGGTTGGTAGCATTGGAGTCGCTCGGCGGCCCCCAAAGCGCTCCAGTCTCTCATCAGCTGCTTAAAAACCGACTGCACCTTATCCAGCCCCTCCGACAACGTTCCCACTTTAATTTCAGAATGTGACGCGGCGTCGTTGCTGTACACGTTGTCAAAAATCGTGTGTGCGTGCTGCAGAACGATCGGTATAAAACTCGAGTTTTTTTCGATGCACTCCTTGAACCGTTGCAAATCCTGCTTGTACTTTGACAGCCACTTTTTGTGATAGGAAGGAAGCGTCGCGAGACATTTTTCCTTGTGTTCGACTCGCAACAACGACTGATCCCTACAACAAATTTGAATGAGACCTTGCATTGCTTGGAATAATAATTATTATTAATAAACACGATGACGTCAGTGTTGCGTAGGCGCGTGTTATTCTCGGGTTAACTATTTACTCGGCTTTTCTATTACTCGCCAGCTTTTATCTTGAGTAAACACGGAAATAATGCGACACAATTTTCTTTGTCTTACCTGTAACTTTGGAAGGTGGAAAGGACCGACAGGAAATACGCTTTCTCCTCCTTTGCACCGTTGATTTCTTGGTTCATTGTCGCGGTGCTTTGTATTTCGTCCAATTTGCCAATTACTATTAACTAATATCACATTACGCGATTTTTAAAGTGTTTGTTACTTGCGGTGCCCTATCCTAACCTAATTGAACGACAAGCAGCCAGCGGTGGCCATCTTTGCTCTACTTAAGTATAGAATCCTACCGTACCGACATTACTTAACTATTCTAGCTGCGATCTTACACATTTATCCAGAACACTTTGTACACTACTATTATAATTCATGTAATCGACATTTGCTTACGCCATGCGTTGTTACTTAAAAGAATTACTTGAAAGACGTTTCGTCGTGAACTAGTTCAGTTTCAAACCGGTGTTTATGTTGTTCGACGACGGATGGCGCACACTTAGAAGTTGTATCATTTGTTTATTTAACATCAATCGAGCAGTTACTTAATTTTTTCCACCAAATTAGAAAATCCGAGGCGAAGCTGTCAAAAACACGTGGAAAAATGTCAGGAAAAAACATTCAGGGCTTTAATGGTACATTGCTTTTTATTAGATACTTTTTGCCGATATTTATGTATGGTTCAATTTACAGTGCTTCCGCTATATTTTTCAAGCCAGAATTCATGCGGCCACGACATATACTTCAAAGAACATTCAGTGCGTACCTATGATGAGAAAAGACCCCCAGGACGAACGCTCTTTGTGCTTAACCTGCCACCATACGCCAATGAGGACAATTTAAAACTCGCCTTTTCATCTGCTGGAAAAATTACATCAATAAGTGTCCAAAATAATTTCCCAGAATCTCAAAATGAAAGTAACACAAAGTTTGGTTTTAAAATTGCATATTTAGTGTTTCAAAAACGCGAAGGGTTGTTAAAGTCACTGAAATTGGACAGTTTAAATCCACTGTCCTCGCCAGAAAAGCTTACAGTAGTGGGTTTAAGAAAATGGATACAAGAATATAATTCATCTGTTTACAATCATGAGAAGTTGGAACATGAAGTGAATGAGTTTATAACAAACCGAGACAAGGAGGAAGAAGAGAAGAAGAAGGAAAAAGAGGTGGTGGATGATGATGGTTGGACCGTTGTTACAAAGAAAGGGCGAAATCCTGGAGTGTCTAGGAAGGAGAGTGTGTCCAACAAAATAATTCAGAAAAACAAGTTGAAATCAAAGAAGAAAGAACTAAAAAATTTCTACACCTTCCAGTTGAAGGAGCAGAAAATGAAATCCATTATTGCTTTAAGAAAAAGCTTTCAGGAGTCAAAAGAAAAGGTGCAGTTGATGAAAAAGATGAGGATTTTCAAACCGTTTTAATAAAACTATTTGCTATTTTCGCTCTTTGTGTGTTTTTATAACAATGCTCATTAGTTTATGTGGTGGCAGTTGCCGCAGCTGATTAATTAAATCATCAGTTTTCCCATACACACAGTTTGTAGAAAGCGCAACCTGAATGGCCTGTGCGAGTCTATCTAATGAGAGTTGCAACTTATTTTGTTGCGGTTCAGATTTGTTGTTATACAAGAAAATATATCGCAATGAAACAGTCAACTGTTGAGCAGAAATAGCTTTGGGTGGGTTCGTTACTGGTATCTCTAGAATGCTGTTGAGAAGTGCCAAGTGTAAGTGGCAGTACAGTTTCGAATCTTGGTCATAGAGAGGTGCCAGAGTGCACCATCTTATCAAACCGGCGATTGCTGTGGTGGCTTCCATAGCTATTGCGCCGGGAGGCAAGGCGGCTTGTTTCTGTTGTGCGGCAGTGCACAACGAAGTATTTTCCGAAATCTACAACACGCCGTTTGGTTTAAAAGCCTAAATCATATTTTACAAATTCATACCCAAAACGTTATGGTTTGCAGCAGTGCTTCCGAGGGATAAGTCTGATCCTTATTCTTTGAATTGAAGTAATTTTCAGCAACAGCTGTTAAAAAATTTGCAGTGAATTGAGGCGCAACATCTGGTAATATTTTCATGCGGTCAGCGGCGCTGGGAACCAGATGAAAGTAGTCGTGGACTGTAGCTTGTGCCAATTTGCAGCTGTGGCCTGAAGTACTCCCTAATTGCTGCATCCAAGTGCTTGCCGATGTTAGAATCGCGGCTGAAGGAATGCCTATGGCCAAAGATACAAGTTTGCCTAACATTCCTGCTCGCTGGACAGCTGTGGTTCCACTGAACAGCGACAAAAATATTGTATTCCTGGTGGACTCGTTCGTCAAGCTGGTAAAGTGGTCAAAGAGTATTTCGAGCAGTTGTAATTCCAAGAGAGCCGATAACGGGGCCGAGCGTTTGTTTCCTCTTCGATCTACTTCACAAAAGATAAATTCCGACATCAGGTCCAGCGCTAGATCCATATTCTTTATGCTGGTGATGCGACCACATATCAGCTCACCTAAAATAATCGACGTTAATTATTATTGAATAACCCAAAAAATGAATTTTACCAATTTTAATTAAAGCCTCTTTTGCACAAAGTGGAAATTCGAGTTTGCGTAAAGTTTGTTTCAGATTTACCTCAGAGGCGGCCGACATCTCCACTCTAGTTTTATATTCAAACTGTTTTAGATTTTATAGCATAATAAAATTAATAACATTAGTTGAAATTTAATGTTTTGTGATTAAAAGCATAGAATAAAAGTTTTTAGTTTCGAACGCCACCGAACAGCGCTGCCAATGGCGAAATACCAGTTTTCCCTTTATAAATTCAAATTAAGTAAGCAGTAGCCGTGGCATATTCTAGATAAATTAAAAAAAAAAAATTTTTGCCTCAATTAAAAAACTGCCCTACCTTTATCTACTGTCATAATGTGCCTGCAAATACCGGGGAACTGTAAATAATTGACATTTTTTCTGTTAGGTTGGCAATATTTTTTAACTCTTCCATTGGGTACACTGATTTTCAAAATAGAAATTGTCAAATAAACGTCAAATTTAAAGATTGCCCATGTCAGAATTGTTTTCAAAATGGTTTTTAGAACTGGAAGATCTTTTCGATCACTCGCTGTAACCATTTTCTCCGTTATTTGTCACTTTTCGTTCGCTATTATTCAGTAAGTTACACTTTTTGACAACAATATTCTAACCTGAAAAGTTAATAGACATAAATCACAACGACAGTTTATCTGGTACCAATTCCTCACTGTTGCCAATTACCTAAATTTAAGTCAATCATTTATAGTCACCGGTAGCTATAAAACGTGGCTGCGTAGACCACGGAATTATTTTGACGTTCTAAAAAACATTGCAAAATTTTCACCTTCATTTGGACCTTGATTTAGACGTTGTTTGAGCAATTTTATTATGACAACTCTTATCAAAAGCCTTTTTTAATCTATACAAATTAATTTAATTATTTTTACCTTCATAATATTTTTTTGCAGTTGGTATTACGATGTTTGACTACAGTTTTCTATTATTTAGATGAAAATTTTCTCTACAAGTAGTGCCATCTGCCTGATACGCTGTGATAAATGCGCATAAATATTGCACAGCCCCTCCACCTTTCACATATCGTCAAAATTCACGAAGAGGAGAGCTTATTCGACAAGGTCATTTTAGTTTTGTTTTGTTGCCAGTGGAGTTCGTGTGCTGTGAGACAACTGTGAACTAAGCGGGCCCGGACATCCCTATCAAAATGAGATTAACGCCGAGGAGCTGTCAGAGCATTGCTAAAATGCTCGATTTTTATTCTCAATTCAATCCTTCTCCCCTGTCTATAAAAAAGTTTATAGATTTCGGTAAGTTTTTTGATAGAGGGGCGATCTATTTATAATGCGTTTAGATGAAGTAGTTTAGATGCACCAGTGCGATGGTCACTTGTTAACTGAATTAAGATAGAGAACTGTTGCCGGCTGGAAAATCAATTTCGCTTTTATTTGTATTTGTGGTGTTGGTGTTCCGCATCTGAGGGGTGTTTCCCGTGATTTGAATGTTCAAAACAGACGAATTATATAGTGGAAATAAATTGGGTTCATTTGGTTTTAGTATTGGCAATGAGTGGGCCATGAAAAAGGTCATTGATCTAAGATTTATGGGATGGCTTTTGCAGTTGAGTGTGCTAAAATGGAACAACGTCTTGTCTTCCATACCGGTTCAAATATACAGGGTGTTCGCACAATTTTTAGCAGTGACTTACTTATAAAACATGAAAACACATCAGTGTTGCAATCGAAAACACTTTACGGTGTTAAATATTAAAGTATCCGTCTGCTCTACATAAATAACATCCCATTGTACAAAAACAAAAGTTTCGCAATGTGTGAGATCAGATATTTGATTGAAAGAAAACAAAACCTGATGTCATTGCAAGTACTTGTTGTTTAAACATTTTTATTGCTTCCCCGTTTAATGGCAATGACACAGATTACCTGCAAAAGTCGAAGATGTATGTACCTACACTATGCTGAATTTTTTGATCAGGCCTCATCTGTTTCATGTGCATTACACATCAGAAAAAAAAAAACAGAAATTTACAATCGAGAAATTTGAATTGAGAATGATAATTGAATAATGGCATTTTGAAAATAGAATACTTTTCGTATTTAGTATTACACGTTTATTTTGAGATTGTAAAGATTTGAGTTGTGAATAAGAAAAAAATAACTGGAAACATCATGTAAATTTTAACTAAATAAATAGCATTTACTAAATTTTTCTCGTTATCTAGTATTAAGAAATCTTTCTGTTTAAAAAATTATCAGTTTTGGATTTTCGTCTTTATGTCAAACCCATATTTTTAAAACGTTTCATACTTTAATTATCGTGCTTGATACTGCCTTAACATTTGTATATCGATATTTGTATTTATTGTATACCGATCTGATAACAAATAAATTAATTTTTAATTTAAAATATTTGCAGTTATTAATTAGAATTGTTTGATTTTAATTTCGGTAAATACGTGTTCAGTCGATGATTTTTGCAGTAAATTGTACGAAATACGTACCTACTTCAATACTATCGATTTATTTAAATGGTGTTAACATAAAAACAGGAAATGGAATATTTTGTATTGGAATACAATTTTTTTGCTTCCACGGTTCCATTTGTGTCGGTTTGATGACTATTACCCATTGTTTGCTGAACGAATATGATACGCTCTTATCATAGAAATATAGTGCGAAGGCAATTTTTCATGTAATCTACCAAGATACCAAAGAAAGCAAGCAGTGCAGTAAAATATTGCACTTATTCGATGACGAAATTTATCAGATGTTCACGAAATTCACCAAATATTCGTCCGTCCAATTGTCCCTTAATTATTCAAATTTACAGAAGATTAGGTTGAATTGTTAATAAATACATGGTAGCATTGAAATTACAATAAATTAATTGCGGAGCGTTAATTGATATTTGTTATGTCAGAAACCAAAAGTAACATATTCTCTAACACTTATATTGTATTGGTTAATCAATGATTTTAACATTAATGTAGGTTTTTTGTCGTATTTTCACATTGGTGACCATACATTTTCAATCACTTTTTATAGTATTTTCCCTACTTAGCATAATACAGATGTGACTATATACCCCGTATTTGTCAGAATATTCTCCGCTCTGGACTGTTTTACATTTATTCCATATGTAATATTACGTGAGACTGAACATTTCATTTTCATGGAAAATATAATATGTATTCCTGTGATTCATGTAATTTGAGCATATTTCCTGATGTACACATAATGAATATCACGAAATTACTAAGCAAAATTCTGCTATTTGAAAGAGATAACTCAAAGTAGTGAAAAGTGCGAAATTTCGACATCAGCACCCATCTTTTACATTATTTGTTTAAAGTTCAACTTGTTTGTTCGTTTCCCAATAAAATCTATAATGATATCCTAGAATAATTCGTCTTGTGATCTAATTTTTGTATCCTTCGTTATGTTTTTCTACTAATCTCAATGAAAACGTAAATAAATAGTGCGTATGAATCCCTTTTCGGAAGCAAATAACACAGTCGGACAATCAGATTTACGTCACTCATTTACAAACATTTCGTTCGCCTGTCCGATCACGTAGCTCAACCGCGTCATTGTTGTTTGTTTACCATTTTTCTAGAAAATGCTAAAATTGGTGGATATATCGCGTTTGCAGGAGGGAAGCAAATATTATTTCAGTTTCAGATAACATGTGGAGTGTAATTAGCACAGTTGATTCAAGTAATTCGCCATTTATGACACGTGTAAATAGCGTCCAAAACACTTGAAAACGTGCGGTAGAAAAATTGTATGCATTGAAAATGTTGTTGCCTTGAAAAGGCAACAAGTACGAATGCACTACCTACCTACCTACACGTGTAACATGCAATAACGTTTTTAGTCGTAACAAAAATTTCTGACACAAGCGTCAAGTCTAGCGACCGAAATTATCGTTGAGGCATTTGGCATCAAATGCGGACTTTGAACTGATAAAGTATTTAGCAGAATAAAAATAAATAGAAGACACCCGGAGATTCCGTTATTATCTGGACTTTGATCTTGTTATTGAATTGTCTGTCTTATGTAAGCTACAAAAAGTGTTGTTTTGTGGAAATGTTGACGAGTATGGTTGTAATAAAGCCAAGGTTGGGACATATTATTTATTGCAACCTTCCACTCTTCAAGACGAACTTACGCGCAAGGAGAACGGAAGTGGCAATGCCACCCAGTTCACTCCTAATCGGAAGGTCGCAATAACATAATCCGAGTGAGCATTTCACAAGAATGATAATTGATGATAATAGAAAAAAAAATGCGCTAGATGCATTGACATTGACCGTAACATCACCTTGCAGCTTTTTCTCTGTTTACCGTTTTATTTTCGGATAACCGGATACGGATGAATGGCTAAGAGACGTTCGTAGGAGGATGTTCGATCGAACGAATCGTTTCCGACTAGAATGATAAAAATAGCATACTACACGTAAATTGTACGTCAACACTCGGTACAAAGTTTTCGAAACTGTCGCCAAATCTTTTCGGAAAACGGGTGTGGATTAAAGTGCAATTTATATAAAAAACCGTGCAGACTTAATCACGGTTCAGCAATAAGCGGAAAAATCCTTCCACGTTCTCTCACTTAAAATAAAAATAATTTAATGCTTTTATTTCGCTTCCATTAGTTCATTGTGTAAAAAACAATTTTTAATTAGACCAATCTCCATCAGTATGGTCAAAATAAATCAGGGAATTAAACAGAGCTTTAGTGATTTTTATTTTTTGTAGCAATATGTACTGGTGTAATGAACGGATTCTGTGAATAATCGAATATTTACTTATCAATGTGATAAATATGTGAATTGTGAAGTGTTTATTTTTGTTATTTTTGATGCTTTTCCTAGTATGTAATAGTTAGTAACACTAAACAGATACGGTGTGACTTTAGCGAATCATAAATTGGCGGCATTAAATTGGCATTGTTTACATCGCCTACGAGCTGACTCACACAGTTCCTTCTAGAATTTAATAAAAATTACAATTTTTGGTCTATGTGTGTTTTATTTATTTTTTATTGTCAGAAAATTGAAAGTTTGGGGAGCCATTCTGTGTGTGATTTACTTGGTCATTAAAATTAAAATCCAAAAATAGTTGTTGGATAATTACTAAAATTTGCAACGATCGAACGAAAAAAAGTACTAAAAGCAGTTTCTTATGAGGCCATGAAACGTAGCGAATTAATCTTTTGATTATAGTTGTTCCGACTTTATTGCACCCTTACTGCTAGTTTATCAAAAACATCAAATTGTTTGAAATGTATCTGAAACGTGAGAAACTACAACGTTGTGTCATTTAATATTTATTTATCATGAGACATGCACAATATTATACAGCAAATGTCATCAAAGAAAACGGTCATCATGGCAATAAAAATGGTATAATCGGATATAACCGGAACAAAGTCCACCAAGTTAATACCGGTTACAGTTAAATTATTTTAAATTGATAACAACTTCAGATGATATAACGAATTAAAGTTAATTATGCCAAAATTAGTTGCAGTGGAATCGTTTAGATTCAGTAAAGCTCCGAAATTTGCATTTTTTTGGCGAGTCAATGTTCTAAATAAAGCTCTTGACGGCAAACCCATCGGAGTTTTCCGGCGTTTCTTGATGTAGGTCGCAAATTAGGAATTCTGTTCGAAGCTGTGAGCCTCGTGCCAAATTATTTTGAGCAGGTGTTTGACGCGGGGGTTATAATTAAATACATGAAAAAAATAAACAGCACGTGTCAAAATAAAAACAATCCGCATGTTTAATTTGTAATAAACACGAGGATGTTAGATAACGAACAAAAATAAAAATTGTTGGAATTATAACAATACCCGATTTGCTGCGAAAGTACTCTTAAGTATTATTATTCCAAATTGATCGCACCATTACGAGGACATAAGAAGTCGGGTGTTTTTTTGCCGCCCACGTGACGTTAATTCTTGTTATAGGTTTGAACGCATCCGAGCAGAAATCGTTTATCTTTCTCCGAAAGGAACTCCCGGTGCGATTGGCCAACATAATGAAGGAAATCGCCCTTCTTCCTGAAAATCTCCTCAGGATGCCATCGGTGGTAGCGGTGAATGAATGGTACATCCGAAGTTTTCAGGAGATAATCGAATTTGAAAAGACGGAAATCAATTCCAAGAACCTCAGCTACTTTTGTGATAGTCTCGTCAAAATCCGAAACAGACACGCTAACGTGGTTGAAACTATGGCCCAAGGAGTATTGGAACTTAAGGAGTCGCACGATGTCGACCAACACACCGAACACAGCATTCAGTATTTCCTAGATAGGTTTTACATGTCGCGGATTTCCATTCGTATGCTAATCAACCAACACAGTAATACATTAAATCAGTAGTTTATGAAACGCTTATGGACGTTATTTTAGCGCTGCTCTTTGGAGGACAGTTGGAGAATGCACCAGGTCCCAACCAGAGCAAGTATATTGGCTGCATTGATCCTCAATGTGACATCGTGAGTGTCATCAAAGATGCGTACGAAAACGCGCGATTTTTGTGCGACCAATACTATCTAGCCTCGCCGGATTTGATCATCAATATGTCCCAACACAACGGTAAGCTTCATTTTAAATTGGAGAAACAATTAACGAATTTCTATTATAGAATTGCAAGAGGAGGGACTCGTTAGTATTGTCTATGTCCCATCGCATCTTTATCATATGTTGTTTGAACTATTCAAAAACTCGATGAGGGCTGTTATGGAGTACCACGCCTCCACTGACAACTACCCACCAGTGACCGTCACCATAGCTAAAGGAAAAGAAGACATTTGCGTCAAGGTAGGATTAATGTATTATTTTATTATTCTCAAAAAAAAATAACGTCGTAAACATAATATCCCGCTCACAAGATTTCTTTAATATTTGACATAATTCCTTTAAATTGTGCACTTGTCTCGGTACTATTACAAAGTCTTATTTTTCCTGTCATCAGAGAAAAAACGTCTATAAACTCACAATTACTGAATATCGAATTTAGGTATAGCGTTTTAATATGGTGATTCATAAAATATTTCCGCATCCACATTTGAAATTGGGGGTTACACAAGCTTCAGGATCTAACTAATTTTGTTCATTCAAATCGAGTTTTTGCAGTTAGATTTTATTTATTTAGAGATACAATTGCGTTGCTACAAACGACCATAATTACAATTTGAAATTTGGAGCCCGAGATAAACCACAACTGTTGAAATTATAGTATTTTTGTTCTTAGTAGTTTTGGTTTATTTACTTTAGTTTAATTTAAATCAGACTACTGGACCGGCTCATTTGAATTCAAACAAACGGGACGAACTTTGTTTTATTACCAGTTGACAAGTAATTAATATAGAAGTACAGAATGTAATACAACTGGCCTGAAACAGATTTATCTTAATCATTTCTTTCTTATTCAGATGTCTGACGTGGGGGGAGGCATTCCACGTTCCACGACAGACCACATATTCAAATACATGTATTCAACTGCTCCCCAACCGAGCAAATCCGATGCCCATACGGTTCCCTTGGCCGGGTACGGCTACGGTTTGCCCATTTCAAGGTTATACGCGCGATATTTCCACGGAGATTTGGTGATTTTGTCGTGTGAAGGGCACGGTACCGACGCAATCGTCTACCTCAAGGTATTCCTCACCAAACAATTACGCAACAAGTCACTTTGTAAATGTTTCCAGGCGCTATCAAACGAAGCAAATGAATTGTTGCCCATTTTCAACAAAACCACATCGAAATTCTACAGGTCTACGATTGCAACAGGGGATTGGTCCAATCAAGCGGCTAATGTTAGTCAAAGAACTATTGCCAGCACACAGTACAAAAAACATCAACTGCCGCAAGAGTCCATGACTGGCGCCATATAGCTAGAAGATTAAATGTTAAGTTTTTTATTACGAGTATAGTGTATGCATGTGCCATTAGACTGTGAACGTTGTGTCGTTTAGAATTTTAATGAACAAGCAGTCGCTGATTATCATGTAAATAAAAATTATTTAGAGATTCTAATAAGTTTGTAAAAATTGTGTATATATTATTGAAATCATGGATATTTATCTTTTTATTATTGGAGCTGTGCAAAATTGTCTATTAAATAGCGACGTGATTATAAATAAATCAAATTACTTTATCAAATTTTAGTTTTACTCAAACACTCCTTTTACAACCATGCACCTAGAATTATGTAGACTTAAAAAATTGTAAGGAAAATTATTTCTAAAGCATAGCAAAATATTATGAGCATGCGCCATAAGCCACCAAGCTATCCATGACGAGGTTTAATTTAAATCTTTTAAAAGTTCAGTAAAAATTTTAATCAGTATAACAAATTATTTGTTGGATTCAGGATTTTCATAGGTGTGGATTTCAAACTGAATTCCCTTTTCTTCTTGGACTCCTGCCGGAACTCGGGGATCGCTAAACAATAAAAGTTTACACAAAAACTTGTCAAAGACCAATACTAACTTGACTTCAACCAACTCCTCGCTAATTTTCGGGAAAAAGGTATCGCAATCAAAGTGTTTCTTAACTCTGGTCAAGTACAATCTATGGAAATACTTGGACTTCATAGTTTGCTGCAATTTGCATTTGAGACAAGTGCAACATAATAAATAACGTGATAACCTCATAAATGTGACTTCCTCCTATCACCCAGACATTTTCATACAACTGTTGAAACTCTTCATCTTCAAGCTTATCAATGGCTTCTTGTAAACTGTTAAAACAGTAACAGTCCTTGTATCCTTCCAGATTAACCCCTGACCTCGACAGTATAATATTTATTCTGTTAGCCAATGGTCTAAATTTGGGGGGAATACATTCCCAAGTCATGCGCCCCATCAATACCACATTCTTTTTATTTTTATCAACTGTTTCGCTAGTCATCCGAGTGAAAAATGCCATTTCCGACCTTGGAAATATTATCGTTGCTTACGGTAATTGTTGCTTAAGACTTTTCTTACCTAAGTCGCCACGGTAAGTCCCGATTTTTCCCTATTCCCATGTTTTCACAAGCTGCAGCTATTAGGTTGAATTTAATCGCCATTTTGAAGACGTGCCAAGATTGTTACTTTTAAGTACTGTTAAATGCGAATTAACAATGTAATGTTATAATCGTAAAGAGATAAAACTCAATAAAACTATTAGACTAAGCCAAGAGTAATCAGCTGGTAATTCAAAATTTTCCAGATGCGCATGTCACGAATTTCAAGAAAAAACGACTTCTGTGAGTATTTTTGGTTGCATCACAATGAAAAGTAATCAATATACAGAGTGATTCATTGACATTTCTGTCCAAGTAAAACTTTGAAACTAGGCGCCAAGTGTTATCGACTATTTTAAGCTTAGCTTACTTAACTATACTGCAAGTGCGAAATTTTTTTTTCAGTTTGTTTTTTTTTATTGGGACGCCATCCATTTATTGCATTTTTCTATTCACTTTTGAATTATATATTCGTAATAACTGCGTGGTGGTATCCACTGTTTTTGATATGAAATGGTTGTGTTGCAAATATTTTCAGTTTGATCAGATTATGTTCAGAAAAATATAGTTTCACAATTATTATCTTCCGAACAAATCAAAATACGATGCCTCCTTCAAATGACACTGAAAGTAGTGCACAGTTTTCGGTGTTTTTCAAGCGGGATTTATTAGTTCACTGTTAAAAATAAACAAGAATTTTTATCGACAACAGGTCACAAAGCAGCCGATCTAAATTGAGTAAAAAGTGTTACACAAGATGATAATTTGACTTGTTTCCTAGGCTTGAGGCAAAATCGTCTGATATGCAACGGCTTTAATCTGATTTACCAAACTAGAACTGACGCCTCTACTTCTTCTAAAAAATACCAAATGATTATCGCTTTAAAAAATAATATCACAGACTCAATCTACATAACGGATTTAAAACATCGTTTACAATAGAACTTTGCTGTTGTCTTGGATCTTTAACGACAACAGTGCGGCGCCGAAAGTGAGAGAAATGGTGATCACAGCGGGAAACATCAACATTGTATTGCCAAAGATGTTGTAAATGGGAATGGCACAAAGGGATGCTAAGTGGAACAACGTCCGCATCATCCCATGAGCGGTGCATCTACAACAAACCATTGCAGTCCACGACACCATTTCGTCTTTAGTTTACCTCAAATGACACGGATATCCTTCGACAACCACCATGGTAATAGCATTAATGGCGCACATCAGCATGATTTTCACAGTCAACTCTATCAAAGTCACCACGAACGTGTTGGTCCAAAAGAAGATGCCGATAGAAGTCAGACTAGCCGTTCCCATCGTGGTGAAAATAAGCGGAGGTCTCGATGCGATTTCCAAAATAAAACCCATGAAAAGCAACGCTGGGAACATCGATCCGGCCCAAGCCAGCGTATCTTCGTACAAATCCTCCAAGTAGACGTTGTAGTCAAAATTAACAATGCACTCGCTAATCAGCGACATGAACGTGTTGTTGTTTAGTGTGCAATTGACGAAGTGATGTGGGGTGAGATCCGTGTCCACAAACCTCGACTCCTGAACCGTGGAGTCCTTGAAGTAGCTAATCGATGTTTTCACGTTGATAAATTCCGTTTCGTCAATCGTACATTTGTCAAAATCTACGTGATTGAGGGTGATATGTTTGAAAGTCACGTTTTTGAACGTCGAGTTTTTGTACTGGAGATTCTCAAGCGTGGTATTGAACACAACTCCTGTGAAATTACGTCCAGAGATGTACTGCCTCTCGGCTTGATATTCTTGGTCCTTTATTTGTTTAATCATGGTCGCAGAGAAGGCTGATATGCCCGTATAGGTAAATCCCACGATCAGATGCAACCCAGCGAGGAGGAGAGTGGTGCGGAAATGTGTTGGGGAAGATATGCGTTGCATCGCTTCACGCAACTGGAACCAACTCGTATTATTGCCATCACTTCGAAAACTAACGACTTACAGACTGGAAACCATGTCCAAAGATGTTTCTGGTCGGACTCAATGGTCTATCTCTGTATGCACTTCGTCCCGGTAGCTCCAGTTCAGTTAACCCGTACTGCGTCCTCGCCTTATTCAACCTGTGCAATCTTTGGTAGACGGCTAAAGCTTCAACTTCTCGGGATGCTTCCAACAGATACCGCGGCGACTCGGATGCCCAAATCAACCCAACTATGCACGCAACCGTGGGCAGTATGTTCAAAATTAAAAATTTATGCCATGAACTCCAATGTTCCCTATTGTCTTCGACAATTTCCGCGCCTGACGTGGGCATAGTAAAGTGGGCCATAAACGAGGTGAAGATGCCTCCCAAAGGCCAGAAAGAGTGAAGCAGT
The DNA here is from genome assembly GCA_964023215.1 of Eledona agricola. Lineage (NCBI taxonomy): Eukaryota > Metazoa > Arthropoda > Insecta > Coleoptera > Tenebrionidae > Eledona > Eledona agricola. The sequence goes on from OZ026856.1 coordinate 1,652,695, forward strand.
CCGGTATAACGAGTGCGTGTTGCACGCGAGCATGTTTCGGACAAGTAACTAAAAGTTAGCGGAAAAGCACCAGCAACTCCAAGTCCTGAACAAAATCTCGCCGTCATGAACGTTCCGTAGGTTGGCATGACTGTGGCGACTGCCGAGAAGAGTGCGGCCACGGAAAGGGCGCTGATGAGTGCTCTTCGTCGACCGAGATGGTCGCCCAAGATACCCCAAGCCAAAGATCCTGCAGCGAGTGCCAACAACGTTATCGACACCAACCATCCTTTCTTGTGTTCGTCGATGCATAGCTGTAGTTCTGCAGCTGGAAGAATGTAGCCCAAAATTGTCAACTCCGAGCAATCAGTCGCCAGTCCTAGTCCCAGAACCAGAGCTAGTAATAACTGGGCTTTGCCCACCGCAGCTTGTGACAACGCATCTTCGTGGAAGCCTACCAAAGCTTCGCCGTTGTGTGAACTAGCCGCATTGACGGATGATACTGAAATGAAGCGTGTGGTGTGAATAATCCATGATGGTAAACAACGAATTGGGAATTCATTAGTAATGGAGATCGAGGTGAATTTTTGATGTTTTATGATGAATTCATGCGTTGGATTTAAGTGTCAAGGACATGCACATACTTCGGGATTCGGATGGTCCATTTTGGTTCTGTTCCAACGGAGGTACCAAACATGCGGATTCCTCACACATCCTTACCCCCTGTTGTGCACCCGATTACGGTTTCGGCAATATCGTTGGCATCCACCATCTGAAAATAATTGACCAAAAAATCTCCGTCAGCTACCCAACAAAAATCCGACCATACAACAGTCGATTTACTAAGATAACATATTATGAAGATTCTTTCTTATAAATAATAATATCATCAAGCGGCTTTTAGGTATATTGTTTTCATTTTCAGTCAATTTCAAATATTGCAGTTGTCGTAACATCGACTAAAGGAAAACTTTCAAGCAACATAAATAATTCAACTCAATCCATACCCGAAGTAAAAAAACCAACCAACAAAAAAATCAACCCATCAATGAGTTAACAAGTTCAAAAGCTAGTGTATAAGATATCTTATATGAGATACCAAATATTCAAATTGTTCGTGTATATCGTTACATGCTCGTGTATGTAGATTTCATTGTGATTAATGGAATTACCTGACCAAGGTTGCAATTGACGCAAAAAATCGTTACATTCGTGAAATTCATGAACTTCACTTTTACATTTTTAGGTATAATAAATTAAATCTGAATCATATTATATTAGAGATCCGGTCTTATGTTTTATAAATTATTTACCGGCATTTAGAGGAACGTGGTGAATTGTACTATTTCAAATCATAAAATGAAGACCAATTGAATACCATCAGTTTCTAATTTCGGAAAACAGTACTAGAGGTTTTAAATAATCTTATCAGATTACTATTTATTAATCATCATGTATTTTTAAAAATGTAATATTTGTCATTTACAAAATCCATCAATTTATTTTAACATATGATGCTTTTGAATTGCTAGCTTTCATTTAAATCCTGGACATATATTTCCACGATTTACTCCAGCATAAATGGTATAGAAATCACGAGATGAAATTTAAAATATATTATCTCTCCCAGGAAGCTGATCGGTGGCGGATGAAGTAAAATAAGATAGATCGTAAATTTTCTTTTATGACATCTTTGTTTGGAGGAATACAAAGAAGTCAATCAGGAAGCAAATATATAAAAATATTATAAAAAAAACTGTCTCGTGTCATTTAATTTAAGTAGCTTCCTACCCAATTTGATTAAATCTAAATCTGCTAAACAAACAGTTTAATTGCTACTTATCTACATATTCATGAGGCAATAAATTGCGTAAGAACTCCAGCAAACCTTAATTAAAAGCGTACAGGTATTTCTTAAATAGTAACCTCCTTTAATTTTCTATTTAAAACTGTGATGGAAACGTTTGCACTCAAAAGTCATGCAAAACTGGGAAAAAACTGCGAGGTCGCTTCACCAATAACAACAAAAGCTCACCATAGATATTAGTACCGGGCTTTTTAGTAACAACCACGAAAACAACAAAGTTTTAATCACAAAGTCAAATCGGCTCGCTTACATAAAACTCACCTGTGGTAGGTTTGGCGGACTAGTAAAACGTTAGTTAAAGCTACGAATGTCACGCTACCGGTCAGAATATCGATTCGAAGACGAGTCGGTGAATCAATAATGCAAAAGCACGTTTCACCCCTTATAATGCACCCTTTAAATTATGCCGATTGTTTATTAAGCAACGCAGATTTCAACTGGATCGAATTGTTTCCACGCACACATCCACGCATCAAAAACTCTAGCCGGGGTTGTGCGCAAGCTGAGGGGTGAATTAAAGAATGCTAGACTAACATTTTCGTTCTAACTACTGCAGGGAGGTCAGGTAGAAAAATTGCATCGTTGGAGCATTTATGCGATTCGCCCAAGCTTCAGAAACAAACTGCACAGATCATTTTTTATTTTACTGTATGATGCCTATGTTGGTATGAATTTCAGATACGATTAATAATTAGGTGACATTTGAGACGAGCATTTTATCATGATATGTCGACACCTGCATTGTTCCAAGGTGGAGTTTTTATGATTCATTTTGATACTTGTTGCAAGAAACTTGTATTAGGTAACGTTAGTGTAGATACACGAAGCTTTTGCCAGTAATACTAAACCCCAAAATAATAACATAACACAGATTACTCCAGATGACTGACTTCATAGGGCGATTTTGTCCGGAACTATCTCTTTTCTACACATTGAAACTAGGCGCATGACATCTTTGTCACAGATACCATAAGCAAATGTAGAGGCGCTGTAGTCGTTGCTAATACTTTGTACGACCGCTAGATGTCACTACAAAAACTTTTATTTAAATTCAAATAAAAATCCCAATATTTTTACTATTTTAAATTGAACAATGTACAATTCCGTGTTTTTTAAAAAGCGTGACTATTTCTACGCTTGTTGCTTTTTTCTGACTAATATTTTAAAAACAGCATTTTGCTGCAATTATAATTAAGCCAGTAAATGTCAAAACTTGCTTGTATATTGAAGTTGTGAAAAATTTTAAGCGAAAGATGGGTCTTTTTTACATTATTTGTGGTGTTGGTGCAAATTAAGTGGAGAAACTGCATTGTTTTCCAAAAAGTGAAGAAAGGTCAGGATGTTTTATTAATACAACAAATTCAGGAAATCTAATTACATAAGTTTAGAACGAAACTGTGGCAAGAAGTTCTAAATGTCCAAAATTGCAATCTAAAGCAAAAATGGAGAGTTTGCAAAAAACACTTTTCGGCATCGTTAGATATTAGGCTTCATTATTCCTTATTTTTGTGTATGAATTTGAAGAACTAAGCCAGGTTGCTCTATTGGTTGTCCGGCTAGTCTTTCAAAATTTCCATTATTATATAATAACCCCGAGTAATTATCATATGTGTAGTTATACCTATCTTAGAAATGTAATTGTTAACATTTTGGGTATAATTTTGTTTAATTTAAATTATGTAATATATATAATAAATAGATTTTTACAAAATTGTTTGTTTGTATGACGTGTAAATCATAAAATATTCAAAATATAATTGCATTTTTACTACCTATAAAATGAGGAGAGACTATTTAAAGTTGCCGCAAAATTTGATCGATGTGCCAGCTGAAAACTGTTACATAATTGTTACATAATAATAATTTGAAGGTCGTTTAAAGGTAATTCCGCCAAAATATTTGCATTGAGTCAGTCATCTGGAGTAATCTGTGAACATAATAACATCATATAATAAATCATAATAAATAATAACATCAAGTATTTATAATTTTTCAATTATAAAATAGAAACAGGAAACTAAGTGTACAAAATTCATAAAAGATCCTGAAAATAATTGTAGTTACTTCTAGTTGATGAATCACGCGTATCTCCAGCCCACCCATATTATCTTTCTGATTATTTACTCGACGTCGTTTCCAAGGCGATGGACAAGCTAGAATTATCGCGACTATTTATTATTTCTTAATTTATCTTCAAAAACACTCTTCTATACACTTCTTTTATTCGTATCTTATTCTACAACTTCTCCACGAAGCTAAATTGCTTTGTTTAGATACAAAATTATCTTGAGTATCTAAGGAATCCATGTGGATTTGAAAGTAGCAATGATAACCAATTTTTAGATTTCTGTTTTCGTGCCACTACAGATTGCTATTCGTTGTGAAATTTGAACGACGAAATTCCTTCTCATCCTCTGCTTAATAGAGGGCACCACTGAGCAGTTTTAAATCCCCAGGATCGATCCTTTTCGCTCCTCAACCTGTACAGCGTCGACTGCTCGTTATTAATATCATAAGGGAATAAGCTGCTGTTATTGCGCAGCCCAAGGCAATTTTCTGCTACCATCCCTCGAGACAAGTAAACGTTGCATAATTGTTTAATTATTGAGTATAATCTAGACATCCGTTCGGCACGATTTACACGCAATCAAAAACAGCAACCGTACAAAAGTACAAAATAATTTCTTTCTATTATTTTATTTGTCAGTTTTTCTAAACGCCGACCGCCTAAAAATATGTAGGAGTAATAAGGGCACTTATAAAATTCAATGAGGCTAAACCGTGCCGAGTTCATAAACGGGGGTCGCGCGTTCTAATAGCACATCAGGGAATAAACCCCAATAAAAGTGTAAATCCCTGCACGACACAAGCTGCTCACAAAAAATAAACAATTTGTCATTTGGAATTTAATTGGTAAAAATTGCTCTTCGCATATGGGTCCTGAAAAAGAGCGAACGGATTAATTGTAAAAAACGGGTGTTAGGGACGGGGAAATCCATTAGACGAGATAATTTTCGAGCGTTTAAGTGGCCCAAGTCGCTTCGTTTTTTAGTGGGGAATTATAAACAGTAGTCAAAACAAGGGGAGCGAGGACGGTGTACATATATGTGATTTTATCGGCTTTATTTAAGGGGTTGTTTTTAGATGTGTGTTTATTATGACTTTATAGCGGAAGGTTTTAGCTTGTTTTGTCGTTTAGCTAAATTGGATTTTTATTTGTTGGGAGTGAGAAGCACACGATATTTTCGCGTCGGATCGAGGCACTTGTTCGCCCCTCAATTACAAAACGTGGCGCTTGGTGCTGAAGCAGTCCCATATGGGTGCGTGTTTAATGGATCCATTAAAGAATATTATACTTCCGCCTTTTTGGCATGCCGTGGCGCCTTTAAGCGCTGTTTCCGCGTCTAGGAGAGTTTTCCGGTGTGAGATGTGCTGGTATCGATTCGACTCGGCCATCACCGCCATTCAGCATCCTGGAACCCAATGAAACGCGAATCAACGATAGCGTGCACGAAACGAAACGGCCATGATTGCCGCATAAGATTTTTATTTCATTCGGCCAGGAACGAACGTTTAGAATTCAATTAACATCGACTAAAGAAAGAGAATGACACAATTTTCATACAATCTCTATATTTTTGTCTGATATTTTTTTAAGGGGACCTGTCTAAATGTTATTACGAATTTTGTCAGCACCTAGAGGCAAAAATTAAGAATCTTTTGACGTAAGATCCCACTTATCTTCCGATTTATCTTCCGACTTAGCTTCCGATTTATCTTCCGATTTATCTTCCGATTTATCTTGCGACTTATCTTCCGACTTATCTTCACTTGTAGTATTTCTAATCGACACATCATCACTGCTTCTCCTGTTCGACACTGAACTCCTGCTCTTTGCGGAAACATCATCATAATTCAGATAACCATGCCCACAACTGCACTCTTCTTCTAAAGTGTACGCCGAAAAACAAAGCTTCTTAATGCACAAATTGAACAACGCCACAGGATATATGAAGAAGAAGATCACATTCAAACAAAACTGTGCCGCCAGCGAAACTCCCTCTTCTTGCCTGTATTCGCAATCCTTGTTGTCACACACCACGACTGGTGCTTCCACGCCCAGGATCGTATCCAAACCCCACATGCTGATTTCTTTCGAACACAAACCAAGAAGTGCCTTAATTAAACCCATGATTAAGAGAGTCAAGACTAGGAAGACAAACATGTTGAAAAGAATAGCCAAGACGCCGTCCAAGTACGACGACTCGACTAGGCGACTCGGTGAGGGAAAGCCGCCTTGGAAACCTGCAGCGTGATAGCTGTCCAAAGCCATTGGTGTGCATTTAAGACCTTTATCTGCCACGTAACAAGCACACTTGCAATGCCAGATGCATATGCAGCGGTCATTGTTATGGATACGTATCCTGCGACTTGCGATTAATTCTTGATTGATATTATGCACGTGTATTGAGCAGAAGAACTCTTTGATTGGAAGAGGATACTCCACGTATAAATTGAAGACGTGCTGGTGTTGAGACGAAATCAAAACAGACTGAGATGCAATATTATTGAAACTTGCGGGGACACTCAAGGGACATCCGCTCAGTCTAACGTAGAAGACACCATACAAAAGACCAGAATTTGTAACTTTTACAGTGATACGAGTTTTGGAAGGATAGGTGGCGTCGGTGTAAACTTCGGTGATTGTAGCGAAAGAATTCGGCTTGAGTAAAGTGACAAAGTCTGCGTTCAACTCAAACTGCAAGCTGCTGAGGTGCTTCTTCGTGTAGATCATCTTCAAGTTCTGCATCTGACCAGTGGAGTTGTATCCAATTGGTTCGTCGGCTAGCGACCCGAAAAATCTAAGAAAATATTTTCCTGAACGTCCTTGTTTTTCGGCCTCAAGGTCTTCGTCGTGGAGCTGTTGGGGTTGATTGTGCAAGCAGGAACCTTGCGGCACCGAACAACGCTTCTTCTGCTTGTAAAAACCTTCATAACCTACACCTGCGCTATCGCAGTTTTTACCGTTCTCCGTAATCATCTTCTTGGGTAAAATCATGAATTGGTCAGGATCCGCGATCCTGCGTTCTGGTACTAGCAACTTGACAGTTCGATAGTCGAGCGCTTCGTCGCATGCATCGATCTCGTTGGTGGAGTACCGGGCTACGATGTCTTTATCCACGTATAGAGGATGACTCGTACCCAGCTCCACAACTTTTCCTAGCAACAAATCCATCCAGTGCGTGTTCCCATGACAGTCCTCGTATTTTTGAAAAATTTGGATGTGCAGATTGTGCACCAGTCGGGGTCCGTTGAGGCGGTACACCGAGTACCAAAGGTTAGAGAAAGTGAGACAGTGAGTGCTCTCGTGGAACGACTCTGGAAGGGTGTCGTCGTTGGCGTCTTCGCAGCTTTGGCCACCACGACGTTGGCGGTACTTCCCTAATAAAAGTATCGCCTGTACAATTCAGTAATGTTTGATTAGATGGGACATTTGTGTGTTTTACCCCCGTCATGTGTTGCCCAAAGAAATTAAGGGTATTTACCATCCTTTAACTCGGTAAATTGTCGGTAATTCACACTTTCGGCGGCACGCTTTTGAGTCGGTCCATAAAACATTTCACCGTCGGATCCAGTAAATCCATAATGTTTATAATGTTCATAATCATTTTCTTCCAGCCGATTTTTATGAGGGTCAGGTACTCCGTCCAAAGGCCACCGAACCTCGTTGCTCTCTTGCAATTCCATCAAACGATTCTTTTCGGCATCGCAAGAACAACAAAAACCTGTACTATAGGGTACGACTTTGCCGTTGTGCCGCACAACTCCGCACGTGGGACTTTCCAAACCCGTGTTGCAACCTCTATACTCTCGATTATGTTTATTGAAAACTACTTCTTTAGCCTCTCCATTGACGGCTCTTTCAAAAGTCAGATCGTAGACTTGCAGCATCGGTGACTGTCTGATTCTAACGGCGTATGGATTAAGAATTCGCACCTTCTTCAAAGTCAAAGCGTCGGTGATGTGATCGATAATTATGTACTCGCTTTTTTCACTTGGCAGTCCTTCGTTGGTCATTTTAATCGTAAGAAGAAGTTTCTGAGTGCAATCGATCAGCTTCTCGGCGTTTTGTCTGTGATTCTTCACTACACCATGCGGCGTGAAGGAATAATTACATTTTAAGTTGGGACAGTCCGTGAGGACAGTTTTCACCTCGAATTGAACAGATTTTTTCTCTTCTTTGCAACATCGCAGGCGGTTCTTGCAACATATAGCGTTTTCTTCTTCGGCGTTCAATCTTTTATTCATGTTACTGCTGACATGATGAACTGACCCAACAAAGTGGAAAACTGCCAAAAATATTTGTAAAAAACGGTAAAAATGCATTTATGCACAAATCGTAAGTTTGACAAAACTGTCAAAAATTGTTTATTATTTATGAATTGAACAATGTTTACATGAAAGTCGTCCACTTCTCCTACAAAATGTACAAAAACATATTAAAAACATAAATTTATTTAGGTACATTTGACTTGGAAAGAAATTATCTGCGATATCAATGACACGTGTTTTTCGAAACGCAAACACCCGATTTCAAGCCATAGTTCCGTGAAATAATTTAAACAATAAACCTGACATTACAATGGAAACATGCAGCTCAAATCTACTTGTATGTAAATTTAATCCAAAATCAACGTGAACGGGTAATTAAAGTTTTGGTAAAATCGCTTTTGGTGTTTACCTAAATCCTAATGTCTTTTCGACCTGGCGACCACTGTTCTGTAAATATTTCGATAGAAATGTAAAACTCTAGGCGATCTAGATGTTCTAAATAAATTAATTAAGCTAGTCGTTAATAACAATTTTTCCAGAACGTATAAATTTACAGAAATAGGTAAACCCATTAAATATTTCAATTTATATCACAGAAAAAATAAATAAGAAATACGCATTTTTAACTTTCGTTACGGGTGATGTTGTTTTCTGTTTTACTACAAACCTAAAATATTTTGTATTATGTTAGATAAGTATGTGTAGTAAGTAGTTATAAATGAAATAAACTGTATTATCCTCATACTTGAAAAATACATGGATCGATTGTATAAAAACCAAGTTATGTAATGATAATAAAAATAAATTTTAATTTATACATAGATACATACAATTTACATTTCGACAAAAGTACATGCAAATCATTTAAGACAACACTTTGAAAATATCTGCTTATATACAGTATGTCCACAAACTGCGTGGCGCATCAAAGTTAGGTTTTTTTAAATGTAACACCAGAATATTAGCTATTTTCGGATTCCTTGTCAAAAAATACTTAATTATACTTTGCATAACCTATTATGGACCCAACTTCAGTTGTTTCACTATTATTGAACATTTAACCCAACAAAAGCCCCTTTTTTGAAAAATCGCTGCTCCCAAACCAATGAGAATTTTGGCTTGAACTCTTGACAGAAAATTTTCAAATATCTTTTAGTTCATAATCATCAATTCGAATTTTAAATTGTAGTAATTTAATATACAGAGTTGCTCATAAACGCAAATTGTTTATTTACTCAAATTTTTCAAATGAAACAACCTGTATATTCTGGTATCAATCGATTACATTTTTGATGAGGTTTTTAATGATATGATTGAAAAGTGAAATATGTTATTCAAGAAATTGAAAAATGATGAGTGATAAGGACGTCATTAGAAAGCTCATCAAAAATGTGATCGATTGATACCAAAATATATAGGGCGTTGCATTTGAAAAATTCGATTAAATTAACAATTTGCGTTCATGCGCCACCCTGGATACTAAATTATTAAAATTCAAAGTTTGACTTGACCACTATAAACTAGACGATATAAAAAAAATTCTGTCAAAATTTCAAGCCTAAATTCTGGTTTTGGGAGCAGCAATTTTTCAAAAAAGGGTATTTTTTTCGTTTTATGTTAATTAAGCTAGAATAAAAATATAATATTTTTTTGCTCAACTTTAACATAACATTTTATTAACATACAGTAATAGAAACATATTGTGCAAAAAAATTGCACTGCGACAAACAGCAAAAAAATTAATGAATCGTTTAATTCTTTTAGTTTAAATAGAAATTAATAATTTCCAAAATTGCCACAGACGCAGAAGATTTTCAATTTAGGCACTTGTAAACCGGAATATTGTGTCAAAATAATAACTCTACTTGTTTCTTGAAAATCGCTTGTTTAGTTAAGATTTAATTACAACGGATTTCTGATTCTAGTAGAAAATATGTTGGCGGATACTTATGTATGGGAAAAAAATTGGAAACAATTTTAAAAGAAAAACTTTTCTGCAAGAACAGCTTTACGTTTGGGATACAAACAATTTGAGCAGCGTATAGGTAATTGTATAAACATACACATCAGAAAAAATGTATCCGAGGAAATGCATCAGGCGGTAGAATAAAAATAATGTTTCGATTTTTTTAAATTTATTAATACCATAACAAGTGTCAGATCACAGTGCCAAATCGCTCACTTGTTTAATGAGCCTCTGATGGGAAAAATGTCGAATGAGAGAATTTTATTAAGATTTTCTCTTCTTCTTTTAAAATACACGCATTTAAGATTGATATTTGGTAACTTTTAACGATTTAAAAAAACGGCAATGCTTGATTTTGTGGTTCTTCTGAGAATAGCGCATTCAACCACATCCCATCAGCCCAGCTTCGACCTTGCGATTTTATTTGGGATATTAGGGTTGGTTCCGCATAAATTATGGTCTCATTTATGGACCATCGATGCCGGCTGTAAAATTCCGACAATATAATTTTACAATCACAAACCCTTCATCCTCGAGTTATCGACGTCTTTCTACCTGATTATTTGCTGAAAGTCTCCACGTTCCCCTAAAACTGAACGTCTCCTTCGCAATATTACATTTTAAATAAAGCAATCCCGGCTACATAAAATTAAATTACTAAAGCATCTTTATGGCACCATAAAAATCCAATCAATATCAGATAAGTAAGCAGATATAGTGACGCAGCGCAGCGGCTTCGCTCTCCTTATTAACGGGGTGAAGCGCTAATGGCCCGAATCCATCCGCCCTTAATTCGATCCGACATCTACTTACAGTCAATAAGGAGCACTGCCTGGTATTCCAGGAAGGTGTTACCTCATCCCCTCTCACGATCGACGCCCAATCGCATCCCAAACCACGCCCCTACAAGAGTATGGTAGGTTTAAATATCCTGCCATGTAGAGTGCAGCATGAGTAGCGCAGTAACCGTTCGGTGAAGCGACAGAAAGTGAAGTTCTTCTGATAGCAGTGCAGTGTTCAAGTGATTTCTATATCTCATGTATCTTTGCGAAAAAATGACTAATCAAGAGCAAGTTATGCTGGACACGATCTCCACACATTACCGCCCTACCTCACCTACCGCATCAGCAAATTCTAACCAGCAATATAACATAGGTAAGCGGAAGTTAATGGATACAGAAACATGTGTCGCCACTTGATCGTCTAGACAGTTTCGCGTTTTCTAAACCCTCAAGACTAAGACGCTTTCCGTTCTAGATAGTCAAAGTCCACCGCCGGAAGTCGCCAACAATAACCTCAACAACAGCTCTTCGATGTCCGATACAAACATCAGAAGATACAGAACGGCGTTTACCCGCGAACAACTCGCCAGACTAGAAAAGGAGTTCTATAAAGAGAATTACGTCTCCAGACCCAGGAGGTGCGAGTTGGCCGCCCAGCTGAATTTACCTGAAAGCACCATCAAAGTAAGTCCCACATAATTTGTATGATCACTTCAGCTCAATACTAGTAGGTAGCCTCTTGGTAATTTTCTCCGGCGGTTGATGGCGTCCAATTAACACATTGCCCGCTCAAATGAAACGCTAATACAGCTTTTAAGACATGAAAAGAGCCGCACTCACAAGTGGCGGCTGTTTTTATGCTAATTCCGCCTCTATAAAGCCGGTTTTTTGTCGTTCAACAGTGGTAGCTTAATGGACAGATAAGTTCGAATCATATGGTTTATGATGTGTTAACCGCCAGAGATCAAGGCGGCTCTGTCATTGCATTGTCCAACCAATTAGCGTTTCCTCATCTGGTTTTTTTGCGTGTTGCAGGTTTGGTTCCAAAATCGACGCATGAAGGACAAACGTCAGCGCATTGCGTTCGCGTGGCCCTACCAAGCAATCTACTCCGATCCCAACTTCGCCGCTTCTCTTTTCCACGCCGCTGCTAATTCTTTGCCCCTGCATTATGCCGCGCCGCCGCCTATGTATTCCCCATACGCCAGGTATCCACCTTACACGAACTTCGGCATACCACCAACAGGACTCGGTATGCAAAATCCGTTAGGGTTAAATCCGTCGATGCAGAATCCTCAATGTCCCCTCAATTTGGGATTGGATTTTACGTTTCAAGGACAATTTGAACTACCCAAAGATTCGGATAAGAGTTCACCCGACATACCATCTGACCTTAGTATTAGTCCACCCCCGCACGAATCTCTCCTTATGACCGCCGAGAAGTTATCACCTCCGACGCAAATCATGGAGCCCAAAATATTCAAACCTTATATTAACTTAAATAACAATAATATAACTAAAACGTAAATAAGTTGTAAATTAGGAAGCACGGTATAGACTTGAATGTGCAACGCATGCGTATGCAAATTCAAATCTGTACCGGGCTTAATTATTGATTAGTTTGTTGCTGAATACTGAATTAACCTGTAATACAGAATGTCGTTTTTAGTGTGTTTTATAATATAATTGGCATTTATTTAGGTTAGTGTGAAACTGTATGTGATATTTTACTTAAATATAATATTTATGATTAAAATAGATGATGATAGTTACGACTTGCTTTTTAATCCGCAATTATTTTATTCGAAAACTTTGAAGGCAATCAATCAAATAATTTAGTGACAGACTGATGGCAACCCCATTCAACTGAAAAACATAAAACCGCTGTATGGAAGTTATTCGACATATCGCATTCTAACCCAGTCCCACATAAATATATACTTTTTTATATATTTATAGTACTGCACTATAATAAGTAAATATATTTGTATATATTTACATTTACATTTTCGATTTACATCTGGATCAGCAGAGGCCATCATTCTGTTTCTACATTAAAAACTAATAGCTTAATCTTGTAAATTATGTAAAAATTATAATAGTGTACATACTGAGGTGTCATCAAGATATATAAATATTAAATATACGCTTTGAAATTCGAAACCACTATTATTTGCGTCACATAAACTACGGCTTGCATCAGTTATTGTGTTGTAGTATTATGAAGTTGCACTGAAATAACAAAGAAAAAATTATAATACAATTATCAGAAACCAAACGCAAAAAATGCATTTAAAAGTAGTGATGTTGCTAGGTCGATTTACTAGATATAATTATATAATGAGTAAAATGATGAAAAAAATTAACACAGTTTTAGAAAACAAATATAAATAAATAAAATTTAAGACAATCATTATGTTATAAAGTCGCTATCCTTGTTATAATAATATATATTTAAATGTGTGCTGTTAAGGATATTATCCATTCACACTTTGATTTTGAAAATTTAAGGCCGAGCAAAGAAAAAGCTGTTTACAAATAAGAAGTGAGAAAACAAGGAAGAGATCAGCAGTAAGAAAAATATTACTATTTTTCGATCTTAGCCAGCGTTCCAAAAACTATTTAACTAATCAAGACATGAGGGAATGTAAACTTCGTTAAATCTTGATTATAAAGCAATTCTTAAAAACCGAGTAAATCGTTGAATAAAAAATAGCTGCGCTGCAGTGAAGATATGAAAGGAGAATTTATGAATTAGTGTATGTGCAAAATTAACATTAGACTAAAGGAATGTACAGTTTATTGAGGGTTGGATAAACCGAACTATTAGACGCCAAAGGGACAGATAAGCAGCTGCTCACTTATATAAAAGATTTTGGAAATCGAAAAAATTTATGAAATATTGAAATACCTAAAAAATATTTATTAAAACAATAGAATTGTTGAGAGTGGTTGTTTTTAAAAATGAAATTTCCAAATATAATAAAACTTTCGAAACGTGTCCATTAGTACGAATTTAAAACGCTTATTGCTCAACCGACCCATAAAGTAATTTAAAAAAAATTACCTGATGACGATACGACTGTTATAAGCGACCATCGGCAAAGGATGCCGAAAAGTCCACCACCGAAATATCCTTTACCAGGACGCGGTAGCTACAGTTTAATTTTATTAGGCCTAATAAATAGTCAGGAAAAGGGACGTTGGGCTACAAAGAAAGATTGAAGGGTAGAGCGAACTATGGACGATTTTATTACGTTTTCAAATATTTCTCGAAAATGACGTTCTGTGGTCGAATTGCCCTGTTTGTGACGAATTATTCCGTGGCTGCTGTAAATCCACACGACGAAAATGCTTTCATTAGTTACAGGCAATACGTAAACATGGACGACGTTTCTTTTGTCTGTGTCTCAATGCACTGACCATACTTTGACAGGTTTCAAAGCAAACTGTCCATTGCTCTTCTTAAAAGATAAATGAACAGTTTTTGCCCAATTCGATGTGGTTTGCTATCGTGCCGGTAGTCAAGGACCGCGAGAGGAAGAAATTAGCATTTTTTTTAGTGGTCTCAGTACACATTTTAGTTGAAACGACCCTGACTGCAAATTAATTATTTTTCCGAGTCGAGCCACGTTTATTAATAGCGACCGAAAACAAATTCTATATTTTATGAGCATTCTGCCGGAGATAAAGCAAATTTCTGGCTTTCGATAAGACATAATAGACGGGCGCATGCACCTCATATTTCGTTATCTCGCTCCCAACCCCCATCATTAATAAATCAACAATATATCACAAATAATTGGTATTGATTTCCAATTATCCGACCTAACAGAGAGCGCAGGAGAGAGGCGAAGACACGAGCTGGTAATCCCATCTAATCTTATATCTATTACAATGTTGACTGCAACGGATTAATCCGATGGGGAATACAAACAATTTGTCACGCTTCCCATTGTGCTCGCCCCTTCCTATCATAACACATTTATCTGAATTACCGACACGCATTTATTCGTGCCAAATTTTCGACATCTGTTTTAGAGCGCTGCAAGAAAATTTTCAAGATCTATAAAGAAATTTAGGCGAGACCAGCGATTCGTTCCATCGGTGCCAAATTACCCCAAACTGGCCAAAAGTGCGGTTTATTTCCGTCGTAAAGCCATTATAAACGCTTAAACACTTGAAGGTCGCTCCAACCCTTATTATTTGCGTCGGAAGATGTCTTATAAACGTTTATTGCCGCCCAAGAACCGTTGGCTTTACGAAGTTTTGCACAAAATTGCAGCGGCAGTTTTTATGACTCTTTGCATAACTTCGTCTAGCGGTCGAAAGCGGAATAACGGCTGCAATAAACGAACCGACATGAAGAAAAGCAAAATATAATAGTACAACCATATATCAAAATAAAAATCACAAAACCAACCAATCAATGTTCATAAATTGATTATACCTCTAGCCGTATCGACAACAACAGTTCCCAGGCAAAAAAAATTGTTCTTGTCCATCAGATGATAATTTTTAATGAAAAAGACACTTTTGAAATCTAAATCTCATATAATTTCAAGCAACCAAAACGAATCGAATGTAAAATCAAAAACAAAATAATGTTTTAAAATTTTAAGAGCTTAAAAAGGCAACGAAAATAAATAATCGAATAAAAATAACAAATACATAAGAGTCAAATGAATCGATAGTCAAAGAATCTGTATACTTATCATATAAGAAGAATAAAGAGACAAAGTCAAATTTTAGTTTAATTTTAACTAAATTCCTTCAGTCTTAAAATAGAGAAAAAAAATTAACGCATGAAAGAAATGGACAGAGATGGAAATCAATTTAAAATTCAAAATGAAGATATTATGTTATTTAATAAAAATAAATAAGTCAGAATCAATGTAATTTGAAAGAGTCGCAACGAATGTAATACATTGAATTAAAAAGAGAACAAAAAAATTAAATAATTCAAAAAGTTCAAGAAACAGAAATCCACTTTTTACTTAATAATAAAATTACTGTTAGACATTCTTTATTTACAACATCTTTATGTAGGTAGATAATTTCATCTTTTCGTCGGCAAAAGTGTTTTAAAATTGGAAGAGTTTATAATGCAACGAAAATAAATAATCGAATAAAAATAACAAGTACATAAGAGTCAAATGAATCGATAGTCAAAGAATCTGTATACTTATCATATAAGAAGAATAAAATGATAAAGTCAAATTTTAGTTTAATTTCAACTAATTTCCTTCAGTCCTAAAATAGAGAACAAAAATTTAACGTATGAAAAAAATGAATAGAGATGGAAATCAATTTAAAATTCAAAATCAAGATATTATGTTATCTAATAAAATTAAATATGTCAGAATCAATGTAATTTCCAAGAGTCGCAACGAATGTAATACATTGAATTAATAGAGAACAAAAAAATTAAATACTTAGTTCAAAAAGTTCACTCCACTTGGCAAAAATTAAACAATTTTCTAAATAATAAAATTACTGTTAGACATTCTTTATTTACAGCATCTTTATGTAGGTATATAATTTCATCTTTTCGTCGGCAAAAGTCTTGTAAATTTTTACGGTTTGCCGGACCGTTACAGTTACGAAATTTTGCACAAAAATTGGAGCGGCACTTTTTATGGCTTTTTGCATAATTTTGCGTAACGGCCAAGGGTGGAATAACGGGCGTCAATAAACGTAGAAACGGTACCAACAAAATCGCCCCAATAAAGCCAATTAGCCGCAATAAATAAGGGCGGATTGACTAAATGACCGTCAAACGGATTTAATAGAGCGTGAGTAACATTGCCACGCACGGATTCGGACATAATGGGTCAATTTGGTTGTGGGTGGTTGTAGAGATTCAAACACCGCATCTGTCATCGGTCGTTAATGGTGATGGTTATTGTCGAGGGTGACCACCGGTCAGGAGCGAACCAACAAGAAGACAAAATAAAAAAAATTATGCCCGGAATTCCGGATCGGTTTCCCTTCATAATAAATATTTCCGTGGGGCCGCGCATAAGAATCAGGCGACGTGATAGGGGTGGCTACGACCTCCGTGTCATAGACTTTCCTGATTTCCCAGAGGTTGTATAAACTTCGATTTAAAAACATATCGAGAACGGTGTCACCGAGCGTTCACTCCGCACTAAAAGTTTTGAAAGGGAAATTTTCGTAGAACTTATACGTCTCCTGGTGGAAAAACGGATGGGACGAGGGATGTGAAAAATGGACGCAATTTCAGGGAGTTGCGAGCGAATCATCGCAGAGTTTTCGGGGAATTGGTGCGAATTTTTGCAGGAAGTTGTGATTTGGACGGAGAGTGTACAAGCGTCGATGAAAGTTTAAAATCGTATTTTGCTTTGGACTCCGGAGGAGTTGACACAATGACTATGTTTTTAGCCCTGACAACATATAATTATTTCACAACACTCCCGGCGTTTCGTATACATAAAATATTGATGTTTGGAGGTTTGGTTTCATTTCTTGTTGGTTGTGTGGGATATATTACCAACGGTGGTGTGCAATTGGATTATGCGAAACTCTTATCCTTTCAGTGTTATCAAAATGAATCGGTTTAAATTAATTTTTTCTATTTCGAGTCTATAACAAAGCTAATAAAGCACTCATTTGAGTGAGTTCATTTAATTTTGAGTTTCGTAATAGAATTAGTGTAATTTCGTTTTTCTAGAGTGGTATGTTATGATCAGAAATGTCATGTTATACATCAAAGTAAACACCGAATCAAAACGTTACTTTATTTGTAATTTTAAATAGTTTTTCCTTGAAAAGTACAATTATAAACATTAATGCGTTAGGTTGGATGTGTTTTAACCCATAATTTTAAAATAGCAAATTTTTAATTAAAAATTGGAAAAAAGAAATAGCAGACAATGATATACTTATATTCGTTCATCAGGCTATAAGCCACTCCTAAACATGGCATAGTGCAATAAAATATGCCTTACAAAACTCGTTCTATAATATATAATTTTTGTCGACCATTTATTAAATGGCCTACTAATGCATGATTTTGTCTAAGAAATCGTTCAATAATGTAGATCGTTAATGCATGATTTTACATGAATGTATTATTTTTTTTGTGGTGACTATAATTAGTACCTTAAGTGATACTAATATTTTACGAATTGAAATTCATAGAAGCAAATTTTTTTCCCTTAAAAAAGATTAAAATAGGTTACGGTCAACAAAAAAGTATTGTAATGAACTCGTGTGTTAATGGGCGATTAATCATCTAGAAAATTCAATTTAAACAGTCTCAATTATTAATCGCCTTCATCAACATACTTGTTTATTAAATAACTATAATTATCTTATTGTGTTGATAGGTAACAACGACTTTACTGGCTTTCTCTGCTTCTCGATTTCTTTGTTAAGGATTTCCAAAGTGGGAAGGGAATAGTGCAATATGTTAAATAAAAAAAAAATTGTACATAACAACAAGACCAGCTCTTACAGTAGGAAGCAAAAATGTATGCAACAAAATTATTAGCAGAACATAAAACGAATGATATTGAATTTATTCCAGTTAACGTTTCCACTCTGTAAATTGTGGGAATGGTATTTCATGAAATGCTCCAAAACACCATTTACTACAACTTCGTTGGTTGTCCCATTTCTAGTTTTTTTTTATCTAAAAATTGGCAAACATCTAAATTAATGCTGCATCTGATAATTTTTTTCTTCAATTTCATCTCTCTACAAGACTTTAAATAACGCCGAAACGATAATTTTGTATTAAATGTAGTGTTAACAAGCTACACTAAAATTGCAAGCTGAATCTACAAATTAAATAACGTATAGTGTGCTCTATTGAAACTAATAGAATTGAAATCAATTTCCGGTATAGGTATATAAACAAGTGACGAATTCGACATTATTTTACGACCACACATCCACAACCAAAAATTTCAGTCCCCAACTGTTATGAAAAAATATTCTGTTAGCAATATCAACTTGAAAAAATGAAGGAAGTTCTAATTCCTTTAAAATCGATAGGTTACATAAAAATGTACTCTCTGGTTTATTCCAAGTAGAGAACGCGATCCGTCGGATGCTGAATTCTCGATTCTCTATTCTTAGAACCTTAAAAATAAAATCACTCAACTTCACCCACACCTGATAAAACAATTAGAAAATTAAAGAACTACTTAAAATATGTGCTACAATTTGAACGATTTCCATCGTTGGAATTTGTTGCGGATAGGCAAAATGATGAATATTTTGATCCAATCCTTAGTAAATTTCATCGTTGACGAAGGTGTTCCCAGATTAATCCCCCGGAGTCCCGACCTTTCGGCCACCTTTGATCGTTATGAAAGCATCAATTAAGTTGTAGTCGACTACCGGACGATGAGCGCCTTTATTAATAACCTCCAGAGTTCCGGAGCGCATATCGGCCGAATTTATGAAACGAATCAGTCTGAGCGAGGCAGCCCTGCTATCATGGCTGATAATGGAGCCGGAGCATTTTTATCGTTTCATCTCGTCCGTTTATTGGCTGCGGCGTCGGCGACGGCGTCCGCCGATTGGACGACGCAAATTGCTAGGGGAAAAACTGACATAAAACAACAGACAATTTCAGGACTATACTCGTCGGCGGAGCTCTTTGTTTGCCCGGATAATGAAAAATGGTTAAATTGCGACGATTTTCTAAGGAAAATGTTTCGTTAAAGTGTTGAACACTTGTCCGGCATCTGTGGCTAAAATCTGCATTGTGCAATCAACGCCGATGCCGCACTTGCCTTTATCACATAAGTTTTATTGCAAATGTCATCAGCTTTAATTATATCCACATTAAAACCTATTAAAAAATTAAGGTTTATAGATGGTGATGACGGTGTTTTAATTGCAGAAATAATGCTGCATACATTAAAGAAAATATTAATAAACTCGTCTTGCTTTAAGCTATAAAAACCATGACTGCTTTCATCATAGATGTTTATATTTTTGTAGAAGACATCTCATTTTCCATGATTTATGTCTAATGAATCGTCGAATTGTATGTGAAATTCAACACAAAAATAAATAATAATCATCTTGTTAAAATTTAATGTGAATTTAAAATGAAAAATCGCATTCTGAATCATCTAAAATTAATTGTTCCGCTTGCCTTTGGTACGCTTGTGCAGCTTGTCGTTAGAAGAAATGGCAAATTATTTTCATTGAAAAGAAAATCTTGAAAATTGTATCAGTGTTTTAGGAGTTTGGTAAGCGGGAGTAAGCGTGACTTGTATTCTAGAAATTGTGGAGCGAAAATATCTAATAATAAAAATATAATTATTTGTCAGCTCAAGCATGAATATTACAACTCTTTTGTAATCGTAGTTTAAAGTTGTGACAGCCCCACAAATCCTAAAATGAGAACATCTAAATCGTCGTCCCCATTTTGTGAGCGTTTCAAATCATTTGTAATAATTCCAACTAAACGACACACTTTTCAATTCTTTGAGTCCGGCGCTGCAAGAACAATATTATGACAGTGAGTACAATAAATCAGTAGCGATTATGAGGATAGAGAAATAGGCCAAGGCCGATTTTTTGTAAAAGCGAAATTAGGTGTCTGCTACCACCATAAACCGAACAAAAGCTCCATGAACGGTAGTCAAAGCGTCCAAGGACAATCATCAGCACTCGTCGTCGTTCTGGAAAACAACGCCATTTGTTTCCGGCCCCCGGAAAAAATTCAATAGAAGTCGATAGCCGAGTCCGGGATGTCATGTTCGGAGTTAGTGGTGTCGGTATAGGATATAAAGGAGGTCGGATAAGACTTATTTACAGCTTAATAAGGGAACGCGCGCTGCCACCAATCTGGCGGCCAAATTAACTGATCGCCTCAATTTATTGGGGCTAAATAACGGCCAATAAGTCTATCAGACTGAACGCTTTATTAAAACCCGGATCCAATTATTGAAGGGGTGGATATGCCGCACCGCGTCTGCACAATATATATTTTTTTAATAAATGCGTTTTATCTTAGAATGGCGAACGGATGGAGAGAAGAAAAAGTCGGATGTTTCATAGTTTATAGGTGTTTTGGAACGAGAATGTTAGGGGTAGGAGCTGGGGTGGAATCGACCCGGCAGCGTTTATATGCATGTAATCTAGTTCGTGAAATAAATAGCCGTAATAAATTGCGAGCTGTGCTCCCATCGCATCTGAGCAACAAAACTCCGGTGGCATGGCCTTTGTCTTTATTCAGATATAATTTGTGAAACGTACCGCAAATTTGACGATTTACTAAACCAAAAAACATGCTGCGACTGCCATTACACCCATTATAATCGTCTCATTCAAATCAATTATGCAATAATAATTTCAGCTAAACTGAACGGTTTCTAAAGATCGGCTGCGGGAGCAAAATTTTGCCTACACTAAATCGGTGGCCATTTCGAAGAAATAGATGTAGAAAAAAAATACAACATAACATAACATAAATTTTTGATCTCTGGTCACCAACTTTTTTTTTATACAGAACTCCGAGTGACAAAATAATGTGGAAACAATTCTGTAAAAATTTCTAGACCAACGATTATGAAAATGCTGCTGCTTTAAAATAGATACAGATAGGAATGTGAAGTTTGTTAAAAAAAATGTGAGAAATTTAATAAGCAAAAAACGTATACCTACTTTTTCCAAATAAAAATATTTTACCCCGACAATGAGAATGTCGACTGGAAATATAAATGAAATAAAAATAAATTACAGTAATCCTTGTAAGTAAATGTTAACATTAAATCATTTATTACTTAAACCTGTGCTTAAACATATGTCAAATATGCAATTTCTAAATTTCTGTGATATCTCACTGCAAAAAATAACGACAAATATATCTCTTCGGACAAATTTTTTGGATGTATATTTGCGACGGATACCTACGAATGACAAACCAAATTCAATTTAAAAAGACAAAAAATTTAACCATCAGAACCTGAAGGTATTGCAATTGCTCGATGTTGCTGTTAGGAAATAAGTTTCTGAAAGTAAAATCCATTACATTACATTTTTCGATTGAAAATTACAATTAGAATTTTTCGGTAAATTTCAACTTTCTTGTGGATAACACGAAAAATTGTAACGTAATTATTTGTAATCAAGATAACGCCGTCCCCAGATCTGTGATGTATATATGGCAAAACTCGCTGAATGAAGTACGACCTGAAGTCCCACGCATAGAGATTTGACTCCTTCGGATTTCTGTTTAAAAAATCGTTAACGGTAACGTTTTTAACAAATAAATAACTGACAGCAACTGTAAATTACTATTTTAAGAAGCTCCAAGCAAAGGTTTTTGAGTAGAGAACAAGCATTGGAGCATCGCTGAATGGGAATAAGTATTATTATATTCATTCATAAAGTTAAGCCGCTAATTGCCCTCGTAAAAACTTACATAAATTGAAAAAAAAAATTAACAGTAACCTCAATTTTGCATTATAAAAAAAGGACAGCGTGGATCACAAGAGATAATAGATTATGAATAAAAAATTTGTTTTAAATATAAGTTGCTTAAATATGTAAAAAACAAACAATGGAATAAATACCTAAAATCGCGAAAAACCACGATGAAAAAATTCACCAATAAATTATAAATGAAAATAAAGTTTGAATCATTTTCTAGGAATGATCAGGTAAGGAATATTTTGTATGGTGATTACGAGAACAAACAAACAGGAGATTTAGGCACCATTATAATTTCTCTTCTGGGCATTTACTTAATGCATTTTACTTAGAATCGATTATTGCACCTAAGATAAGAAACACCGACAGAAGATTAAAGGTGATAATAAAAGCAAATACTTTTAAATACCAAGGACTATTAAGGATACATAGGAATATAAATATATAGAAAATACACGATGATATCAGCCAAGACAAGGAAATATAAAACAAACCAACCACTGCTTTAATAAAGCCAGATAAAACGGAGTCAATGCGATTCCACCCCTATTTGTATAATAGGGTTAACATATCTCCATAATCATATAATGCAGTCCGCGCCCTTGTCACAACAACTCGAACATAAGGGTGAACATATTAAATATTGCAATATGATATTGTGCGATAGATTTGAACGCCATCCCCACAAGGAAAAGTAAATCTGCTGCGACAACCGAACGAAATTTTGAAATATAATGGCCAATCAACGACCAAAAGATAAATATTTTACAATGAATGCAGGAATCAACACAAAGGCTCGAAAATGTTATTACGGCACCGGTAGCATCCGAAATTATGAGGCTATAAAACGAGAGTGAGCCATAAAAATATAAAAACATTTATACTTTCTTTCTCGGGTTTACCCTGCTTGTTAGCGGAACTAATTCACGGGGTTTCTGGGAACTTCATCCCTTAAAAAAATGCTTATCGAAGCTGTGGAATCAGGTGTTTGATAAGTGCGTGTAGGATTAGCGCCCCTAGCATTTGACAGCGACAATACAGATGAGCAGCTACTGGAGCGAATCAAGGGACACTGTTTGAGTATTTTGACGTTTATTGACCAATTTTCAGCGAGTGTGACGAAATTGGTTCGTCTCATGGACCGCTGTTTGTCCGGCCGTTTTACTTTGCCGACATTATTGCACACAGTTAAGCTGTAAAACTGTCGACACTGTTTGAAAATATTGTCCTCTAACTAAAATAAACGGCCCCTAGTTGGGGGTGGACTTTTCGGACTGCGACCGAAGGACCATTTTCAGATGCGCCAGAAATTAGATTAGTCAGTACCTGAGAGACGGAATTCTTTTACGTGACCGTTCGTTTTTGTATGGCGAGCTACTGGACCCTAAATTAGGCCGCGATTGCTTCTGAAAATTGACAATGTCATTGCTCAGCAAAGTTAAACCAATTGTCTTCAGTAATTTATATGTAAACGGAGAGTCTCTCTAATTCGTCCATATAAATGTATTATATATTTTGATATCTGTGCGACTCACATACTTATATGTTTAAAAAGCTAAAAAAAATTGAGTTAAAAAAAATGATGTGCTGCAAACGTGTTTTCGGCGTGTTCTAATATGTACATAGCTATTTCCATACATTTAGTTAGCATCTTAGCTTTTTGAAACAGCTTAAATAATAATTTAAATGTATCAGAATCTTTTACACATATTTCTTTAGTGTTCAAATTAATTAGATGAACATATTTCTACTACTTGTTATTTAATTACCATTGGCATATATTAAGAGAACCATATAAAATTTGTATATTTTCTTGTTAAAACCTCAGGCAGAATTCCCATAAAACAGATTCTGCTTTAGAGATTTAAATTCTCGTTTACATCGTCTTATCGGGACTTAGGTAAAGTGTAATTTACGAATAATACACATATTATCATAGTTGAAAACCCTTTATTCCTTTGCGGCATCAAATAATAATAATCACTGCACTTTATTTTCCATTATCACTATGGGGAGCCACTGGTAAATTTTTCAATTTGCAGCTCTTACCAATAAGACGGATTATACCCTAATATTACTATAAATAATTATTAGTGGAGGATTATTTTCTAAACAAACCAAGTACTTGTAGTTATAAAATGAAAAATTCAACTAAGCATTTGTTAACCTCAAGTCTAGACACATAATATAAATAGATGATTTTTTTGTAAACTTTTCTCTAAAAATGTTGAAATATTCAGAATAATTCTGGTAAAGCAGGATATGAAACGTGGCCGTATACAAATAACGGTGTTACGTCGACAAACAATTACAGCTCCTTAATTTTTTCTTATTTTTTATTTTACACATTTCAAAACCTCAGAAGGTGTACAATCTTGAAATTGTATTGTACTTGTACATTTTACTAAAGAATAGACCTTGAAATATACTTAATTGTAATCAAAAGTTATCTTGAATATATTATTTCATGTTTCCTTATCATTTTTCCTACCGGGTAAATGCAAATTAAAATTGCAATCTAAACATATAGGATTAAATTGCAGTGTCTTGTTTTGTAAACAGATTTGCATTGGAGATTTATAAATTCAAACGATCATCATTAGCTTAGTTAATTTTTCCACAAAATGAATAAATTTTCTCAGAACAACCTCTCGGCCAAATATATTTTCTTTGGGGCAATATAATAATAAAATAAGCACTGCGCTATAGGGGCGGATAACTTATAATTTAATTGCATTCCTTTGCAGTAGTACCCACTATTAACCATGAATATTAAAAACGGTCATTGTTACATAGATTACTTTACCTGAAAGATGATTCGTAAGAGGAATATGTGGAATTCTATTATGTATTTAATCATCTAAAAAATAAATATAAGTATTAATTGTTTCGCTTGCCCTTCGTATGCTTTTCAATATTTTATTATTTAATATTATATTATGTTTTAATACAAGTTATTTTATTTGCTTTATATTCTGCATTTACTTTTCCTGCCGATGTGCTTTGAACAGTTTGTACGGAAAATTTTGTGAGCAATTCATTTTAATTTGTTCATTTAATTATATTATCATCTTCCACCAATTAACATTATTTAATTTATAGGATACATCATTTTTGGAAATGCGGAAATTAAACAAAAACAACATATTAACTTATATCATTATTTCTGGGTTTTTACGACCTAAAAATATACCGATTTTCAAAATCATTGTACAAAAATGAAGTACGGAATACGATCCTCCAGCCATGTGGCTACCAAACTATAAATATGGTGACTTATACGGCAACATTATTCATTTCTATCATTACTTTTTGTTTATTTTTTAGATTATAGTGTCATCTAGTGTCTTTCAATGTACTTCAAACGGATTCAATTCACGTTGCGCCACCTAGTGCCCGGTAGCAAAACTGGGCTCTTGGTTCGTTGAAGATGTCACTCGGTAGCGTAATTTGCATACCAATCGCCGCACGACAGATAATAAATTCCCCAGAAGCTGCCCCGGATTGATGATCGTCATGGCAACGACCACTAGTAAAATGTGACGAATAAACAAACGGATCTTATATTTTATTTCGTATTTAATTGACAAAACATTGTGATTTTTTGTGTGTCCAGTTCGGTCGAAATAATTCATTTTTATTCAGTCGTTTATTATATTGTTAATAACAATTATAAAAAAAATAGTTTGGAATTCGTTGAAAGCATCTAAGTCATCCGGGCGGAGAGTTAATTATTTTATCACTTGTCACCGCCACATCTCGACATCATAGTGACATTCCTAACATCTCTTAAATAATGTTCCGTTAATTTTTAAAAGTCTAAAAACCCAAAGAAAATGCCACATCCCAAAGAAAAAATTTTCGAAATCGACGAACACATTTCGAAACGCTTCGACATTCAGAAGAGATTGGGTAAGGGGGCTTATGGTATTGTATGGAAAGCTATCGACCGAAAAAGTAAGGATGTAGTGGCTGTGAAGAAAATTTTTGACGCTTTTCGCAATCAGACTGACGCTCAGAGGACCTTCAGGGAAATAATGTTCCTGCAGTCGCTTAAAAATCATCCCAATATTGTCAAACTGTACAGCATTCACAGGTAAATTAGCTGTTTTAATTTTTTTATGCAACGTATTTTATCGATAATGTGGTTAAGGGGTTGGGGACGCGACTAAAAAGGATGACTATTACGATATCGTAACAAAACGGATTAATGGATTGATCAATAGTTTCTATTTGACATTTATTATAGCGGTGCATGCAACCGCTTCCGAATAGAATGCCTTTAATTGATTATATAGAAAATGTAACTACCCAAAGCGCCCATTTAAAGTATAAAATTAATTTGGAAACTCTTCTACAAATATAGTATGTATAATGCTTTGTATTGTACTGTGTGTGCTTGCTTCCCGTGTCCCAGAAATTCAAATTTTCTTGGTTTTCAACTTTTTTTTTTAATTCGTCGCAAATTTTGTCCAAATGAATTACTATTCGGATTTACCCTGACTTCTGGTTTTGAATTTATATTTAGTGGTATTCCCTAACTTTGCTGTGGTTGTCATCCGCATTCACTGCTTTATAGTCATTTATTAGATGATTTGATGTACACTTTCTTTTTTTTTTCCTCTTTGGTCTATTATCAGATTCTGTGAGAGAGTTCCATGTTATTCATATTATTTATTTTGTTACCAAGTCTATTAAAATCGTGGCTTAATTTTCTTTTCCTTCAATTCGGTTTAAACGTTTCGACAATTTGAACTGATTTTGTGCAGTCTATTTTTTCTAACAAAAAATTTAACAAAAATTGAATTTGTGTAACCTATTAATCTGTTCCAAAATCAACCGGCTTTGTTATTTTGTGCAGGGCTGCCAACAACAACGACATTTACCTCGGCTTTGAATACATGGAGACCGATCTTCACAATGTTATAAAAAAGGGCATTTTGAAAGATATCCACAAGAAATACATAATGTATCAACTGTTAAAAGCCATCAAATATATTCATTCGGGCAATGTAATTCACAGAGATTTGAAACCCAGCAACATCCTGTTAGATGTTATGTGCAGGTAATGTTGATCCAAACTAATTGAAAATAAAAAATTTATCGAATTAACGTATGGAAAGCGCAGATGTAAAATTGCCGATTTTGGATTGGCGCGCTCTTTGAGTCAAGGATCGGAAGGCAATTTGAGTGAAACTGATCCAACTTTAACCGACTACGTTGCTACGAGATGGTACCGAGCTCCAGAAATACTCATAGCTAATAGAAGATATACTAAAGGTATCGACATGTGGAGTCTTGGCTGCATTTTGGCGGAAATTACGGCCGGAAAACCAATTTTCCCAGGAACTTCAACAGTTAATCAAGTGGAAAAAATTATGGCCACTATACCGACGCCATCCCAAGAAGGTGACGCCACAAAGTAAAAAAATGTATTTGTTATTGTATACTTTTTGCAGATATTAATTTGGTTTGTGTGTCAGGAGTGGGCATTTCGATGATCAAAAACGCATCGTCCGTCCAAAAAATTCCGTTCACTACAATTTTAGGCAAAAACGCATGTAAAACAGCCATCGATCTTATTAATAAGTTGTTAGTGTTCAATCCGAACAAAAGACTGACTGCTGAAGAAACACTGGAACATGAGTACGTGGCAGCATTTCACGATCCTGACCAAGAAATGATACTTCACCACGATATTGTGATTCCATTCAAAGATGATGTAAGACTTTCAGTGGAAGACTACAGGAACAAGTTGTACGAAATCATGTCAGCACATCACGTTCGCAACAACAGGACTTCGTGCAAGACAAAAATCTTTACCCCAGAACTCCCAACCCGAATTCCGAAAAGTTATTCGAAATCGTCGACGATCAAAGAAGCGAAATCGTGCGGGACGCAATCGGAACCAAAAATTAACTACAACGGCCGGATCAACAATCACTTACTGACAGTGATCAAATCCGATTCTAAAGTGATTAGTAAGCAGAACGTCCACTTTCCTAAAACTGGGAATAAATTAATGACCAACGAACGACCAACCAGAGACAATGGGATGAAAAGGCGAGTTTCTAACGGTAAAAGTTCGTACGTGTCGATTAATAACTACAACCAAGCACATGGGATTGTCAGTCAGAGTACGCTCCTGGGATTGAAAGCGTCTGTGATGCGGTAGCAGTTTTATATACGAGGTTTTCAATTTTAACACTTTTACACAGTATTATCTACCGATTTTTTGATCATATAAAATATTGCATAAATGTTATGCACTTTTCGTAAATAAAAAATATATTATACAGATTTTCGTTTTCTTACTAACATAACTGAAATAAAGCAAATCTTAGGTCATCCAAAAGACACATTCTTCCACAAAACAAATTCCAATTCTAATATCTGTAAAAATGCATTTTCCTTTTAACAAACCCTTTTTGGCTTAATTTGTTTTGTTTTATAAAATAACGTAGCAATTTTGACGTTCGAAAGAGTGCAGCAAAATTTCACTTCGAGTTGCTGAAGTTTGAAATTAATTATTTGTTAATAACTGCGTCTCAGGCAATATTGCATAAATGTTATGCACTTTTCGTAAATAAAAAAAATATTATACAGATTTTCGTTTTCTTACTAACTTACTGAAATAAAGCAAATCTTCGGTAATCCAAAACACATTCTTCCACAAAACAAATTCCAAATCTAAAAATGCATTTTCCTTTAAACAAATCCTTTTTGTCTTAATTTGTTTTGTTTTATAAAATAACATAGCAATTTTGACGTTCGAAAGAGTACAGCAAAATTTCACTTCGAGTTGCTAAAGTTTGAAATTAATTATTTGTTAATAACTCTGTCTCAGGCAAAATACATAAGATTTCATCTCCAGGTCTCGGTTTAGACGTTTTTTGAGCAAAAATTTAAATGAAAGCTCCGGTTAAATGTCACGATTTGTAGTGGCGCATGTACACAAAACAAAAAAGTGGCAAAGAAAACACACTTTTTATTTGTACATGAAGTCCATTCTTCTATTTTTCTTGTTGTCAAAGCCTGGAAGTAATAATAATAAATAATAATAAGTAAATTTTGATAACATTCGTAATATTGCAGATGCAATTTGAATCAACCAAAACAAATTAAAAATTATTATCTATAAAAAAAATTATTATTTCTCTAGCATCAGTGGGCACATGCCTTGTGCCATTTAGCACCAGCCGCCACTGACAATTTGATAGATTCATAAGTCTACACTGTAAAAAATAAAATAAAAGCTAGATTCCATGGCCTTCCGAGTCTCCGTTAGCTTTAAACCGATCCGAAAACATGTTCTATTCATTACGAAAAACGGGATCCGGATGTTTGCTTTGGAATTAATCAAAATCAGACCAAATGCTTTTTATTTTTTTAATAATAATAAAGAAGTTAGGCAACCAACAATTTGAGATGAGAATCCTCGAATACGCAAGCTCTCATCCCCACCAGAGTAGGGATAGCATCTGACAAGCGACGCCATCATTGCAGAGCGCCAAAGCGCGCATTTTGGGAGGAAGGATCACAGGAGACTTGTGTTAGCCACCAAGATGGCTGCAAGCGACAGTAAAGCTCCGCTCAGAACAGTGAAAAGAGTGCAGTTCGGTATATTAAGCCCAGATGAAATAGTAAGTAGACGAATCTAGAGAACTTGCTGTACGTCTCCAATATAAAATTAAGCCGAATAAATGCGGATTTATGCAAAAAACTCCTCAACATTGAAATGTATCTAGCAACCATTATCAAGGCTTTACCAAGTCGGTTGCTTTTCACGTGGTGCAACCAGATTAAAATTGTTCAATTACTAAAACATGGTCGAAATCTTAAACACATTACCACTACTCAATCCCACATCTCGAATTTTACTATTTACAAAACACTCGGACGTCCATTGTTTTAACGAGCTAAACTTTCGACGTGTGACGTATTACGTACCAACCCAACGAAACTGAAAATCACCAAATGTAGCTCCAATTTCAAAATGTTGCAATTTTTTGTAGCGTCGAATGTCCGTCACCGAAGGCGGCATCCGCTTTCCGGAAACCATGGAAGCGGGCCGCCCCAAAATGGGGGGCCTCATGGATCCCAGACAAGGCGTCATCGATCGCCACTCCCGCTGCCAGACCTGTGCCGGGAACATGACGGAATGCCCCGGACATTTCGGCCACATTGACTTGGCCAAACCGGTTTTCCACGTCGGTTTTATCACAAAAACCATAAAGATTTTGCGGTGCGTCTGCTTCTACTGCAGCAAGCTGCTCGTCAGCCCCAACAATCCAAAAATTAAGGAAGTTGTCATGAAGTCGAAGGGACAGCCAAGGAAGCGGCTGGCTTTCGTTTATGACTTGTGCAAAGGCAAGAATATTTGCGAAGGGGGCGACGAAATGGATGTGGGGAAAGAAGGCGAAGACCCAAATCAAGGTGAAGATTCCCACTCTGATTTTAACTTTGCAATATTATGTTTGGGATTGCAGCAAAAAAACAGGGTCACGGTGGTTGTGGACGGTTCCAACCCAACATTAGACGCATAGGACTTGATCTCACAGCGGAATGGAAGCATTTAAACGAGGACTCCCAGGAGAAGAAAATTGCACTTTCTGCCGAACGTGTATGGGAAATTCTCAAACATATTACAGGTAAACAAATTTCAAACAAGTGGCTTAAAACACTAGTTATTTATGTGTTGTGTTTGCTCGCAGATGAGGAATGTTTCATCTTGGGTATGGACCCAAAATTCGCACGACCAGATTGGATGATCGTCACGGTACTGCCGGTACCTCCACTGCCAGTGCGCCCTGCCGTGGTCATGTACGGTTCGGCCAGAAACCAGGACGATTTGACCCACAAACTCGCCGATATTATCAAATCCAACAACGAACTTCAGAAGAACGAAGCTGCCGGCGCCGCGGCTCACGTGATACTAGAAAATACGAAGATGTTACAGTTTCACGTTGCCACATTAGTGGATAACGACATGCCAGGGATGCCTCGGGCCATGCAGAAGTCCGGAAAGCCGCTCAAAGCACTCAAGGCGCGTCTCAAAGGCAAGGAAGGCCGCATCAGAGGTAATCTCATGGGTAAACGTGTGGATTTCTCTGCACGTACCGTAATCACTCCTGATCCCAACCTGCGAATCGATCAAGTTGGAGTGCCACGAAGCATAGCCCAAAATTTGACGTTCCCTGAGATCGTTACGCCGTTCAACTTTGACAAGATGTTGGAGTTGGTCCAGAGAGGCAACTCGCAGTATCCAGGGGCCAAGTACATAATCAGGGACAACGGCGAGCGGATTGATTTGCGATTCCATCCCAAGTCGTCCGACTTGCATCTGCAGTGCGGCTATAAAGTGGAACGACACATCAGAGACGGCGATTTGGTCATATTCAATCGGCAACCGACTCTACATAAAATGAGTATGATGGGGCATAGAGTGAAAGTCTTGCCTTGGTCCACGTTCAGGATGAATCTCTCGTGTACGTCTCCGTACAACGCCGATTTCGACGGTGACGAAATGAACTTGCACGTCCCACAAAGCATGGAAACGAGAGCGGAAGTGGAAAATTTGCACATTACACCCAGACAAATCATCACTCCCCAGGCCAACAAACCGGTGATGGGCATCGTGCAGGATACTTTAACGGCCATCAGGAAGATGACCAAAAGAGACGTGTTCATTGAGAAGGAACAGATGATGAATTTGTTGATGTTTTTGCCGATTTGGGATGGAAAAATGCCGCGACCGGCCATTCTGAAACCGAAACCGCTCTGGACCGGCAAACAAATCTTCTCGCTGATTATTCCGGGAAACGTGAACATGATCAGGACGCATTCTACACATCCCGACGACGAAGACGACGGACCGTACAAGTGGATTTCGCCCGGAGATACGAAAGTAATGGTGGAGCATGGCGAGTTGGTGATGGGGATTTTGTGTAAGAGGACGCTGGGAACATCTGCGGGTTCCTTGCTGCATATTTGCATGTTGGAGCTGGGACACGAAGTTTGTGGGCGATTTTATGGAAACATTCAAACTGTCGTAAACAATTGGCTGCTGCTCGAAGGTCACAGCATTGGTATTGGCGACACAATCGCCGATCCTCAGACATATCTTGAAATTCAGAAAGCCATCAAAAAAGCCAAAGAGGACGTAATTGAAGTGATTCAAAAAGCACACAACATGGAGCTGGAGCCCACGCCCGGTAACACACTCAGACAGACGTTTGAGAACCAGGTGAACAGAATTTTGAACGACGCCCGTGACAAAACGGGAGGTTCCGCCAAGAAATCTTTGACCGAATACAACAACTTGAAGGCGATGGTGGTGTCAGGTTCTAAAGGTTCCAACATCAATATTTCGCAGGTCATTGCCTGTGTGGGGCAGCAAAACGTGGAAGGTAAACGAATCCCGTTCGGTTTTCGCAAGCGCACGCTGCCCCACTTCATCAAGGACGACTATGGTCCCGAGTCGCGTGGTTTCGTGGAGAATTCCTATCTGGCCGGTTTGACTCCGTCCGAGTTTTATTTTCACGCCATGGGAGGTCGTGAAGGTCTCATCGATACCGCCGTCAAAACTGCCGAGACTGGTTACATCCAGCGTCGTCTCATCAAAGCTATGGAGTCGGTGATGGTGCATTACGACGGCACCGTGCGTAACTCGGTTGGACAGCTTATTCAGCTGCGTTACGGCGAAGACGGACTCTGCGGCGAAATGGTCGAGTTTCAAACTCTCCCCACCGTGAAGCTCAGCAATAAAGCGTTTGAACGCAAGTTCCGCTTCGATCCCAGCAACGAGAGGTACTTGAGACGCGTGTTCAACGAAGAGGTCATCAAGGACCTGATGGGATCGGGAGAGGTGATTTCCGAGCTTGAAACCGAATGGGAACAGCTCCAGAAAGACAGAGAGGCGTTGCGTCAAATTTTCCCCAGTGGAGAGTCAAAAGTTGTGCTGCCGTGCAACCTGCAGCGTATGATTTGGAACGTGCAGAAGATTTTCCACATCAATAAAAGGGCGCCGACCGATCTGTCACCATTGAGAGTGATCCAGGGAGTTCGCGAGCTGCTCAACAAGTGTGTGATAGTCGCCGGGGAGGATCGACTGTCCAAGCAGGCGAACGAAAATGCCACGCTGCTCTTCCAGTGTTTGGTCAGATCAACTCTTTGCACTAAATGCGTATCGGAGGAGTTCCGTTTGAGCACGGAAGCGTTCGAGTGGCTGATCGGTGAAATCGAGACACGATTTCAACAAGCGCAAGCAAATCCGGGCGAGATGGTCGGCGCCTTGGCCGCGCAGTCACTTGGAGAACCCGCCACCCAGATGACCCTTAACACTTTCCACTTTGCCGGTGTTTCTTCGAAGAACGTAACTTTGGGCGTGCCTCGTCTCAAGGAAATCATCAACATTTCCAAGAAGCCGAAGGCACCGTCGCTGACCGTTTTCCTGACGGGTGCCGCGGCCAGGGACGCGGAAAAGGCAAAGAACGTGCTGTGTCGTCTTGAACATACAACTTTACGTAAAGTTACGGCCAACACCGCGATTTACTACGATCCGGATCCGCAAAACACCGTAATTCCGGAGGATCAAGAGTTTGTCAATGTTTACTACGAGATGCCCGATTTCGATCCCACGAGGATATCGCCTTGGTTGTTGCGTATCGAATTAGATAGAAAAAGGATGACGGATAAAAAGCTGACCATGGAACAGATTGCCGAAAAAATAAACGCCGGCTTCGGCGACGACTTGAACTGCATCTTCAACGACGACAACGCCGAGAAGCTGGTGCTGCGTATACGGATCATGAACAGTGACGACGGCAAATTCGTGGACGGTGCCGACGAAGATGTTGACAAAATGGACGATGACATGTTCCTGCGCTGCATTGAAGCGAACATGTTGAGCGACATGACGCTTCAGGGAATCGAAGCCATATCCAAAGTGTACATGCATTTACCGCAAAACGACTCCAAGAAGCGCATAGTAATAACGGAAACCGGCGAGTTTAAGGCGATAGCCGAATGGCTGCTAGAAACCGACGGTACGAGTATGATGAAAGTACTGTCAGAAAGAGACGTCGATCCAGTTAGGACGTTCTCCAACGACATCTGCGAAATTTTCTCCGTGTTGGGTATCGAAGCCGTCCGTAAGTCGGTAGAGAAGGAGATGAACGCCGTGCTGCAGTTCTACGGACTCTACGTAAATTATCGCCATCTGGCTTTGCTTTGCGACGTGATGACCGCGAAGGGTCACTTGATGGCCATCACACGACACGGAATCAATAGACAAGATACCGGAGCTTTGATGAGGTGCTCGTTTGAAGAAACAGTGGACGTGCTGATGGACGCGGCGTCCCACGCCGAAGTGGATCCCATGAGAGGGGTGTCCGAGAATATCATCATGGGACAGTTACCGCGGATGGGTACCGGATGTTTCGATCTGCTGCTAGACGCCGAAAAGTGTAAAATGGGAATTCCGATACCCCAAGCTCACGGGGCCGATATTTTGACGTCGGGGATGTTCTTCGGATCTGCGGCGACGCCCAGCATGAGTCCCGGGGGAGCCATGACGCCTTGGAATCAAGGAGCGACGCCTTATGTGGGAAGCGCATGGTCACCGCACAGTAAGTTACACTTTTTCGATTCGTACAATTATCTATGATTTCAAATTATCTTATTTTGAAGTGTGATGTTTTTCTGTCTTTTTGTTGCTTTTTGTTAATTGAATTTTTTTTCTAGATCTAATGGGAAGCGGAATGACACCAGGCGGGCCGGCATTTTCGCCATCGGCTGCGTCAGACGCTTCGGGTATGTCTCCAGGTTACGGGGCTTGGTCCCCTACCCCACAATCGCCAGCCATGTCGCCGTTCATGGCCTCACCACACGGTCAGTCTCCATCGTACAGTCCGTCAAGTCCTTCATTCCAACCGACTTCGCCTTCCATGACTCCCGTTTCACCCGGATATTCTCCAAGTTCTCCTGGTTATTCGCCCAACAGTCCGAATTACAGCCCAACATCGCCAAGTTATTCTCCCAACGGTCCAGGCTACAGTCCTACATCCCCTTCGTATTCGCCGACGTCGCCGAACTATTCGCCAACAACTCCGAATTACTCGCCGACAAGTCCCAGTTATTCGCCCACAAGTCCAAATTACAGCCCCACGTCTCCAAACTATTCTCCGGCCAGTCCGAGTTACAGTTCCACTTCGCCTAGTTATTCGCCGACTAGTCCCAGCTATAGTCCGACGAGTCCGAGCTATTCGCCGACGAGTCCCAGTTATAGTTCGACGTCGATGAGCTATTCGCCCACAAGTCCGAATTACAGTCCCACGAGTCCCAGTTACTCGCCCACAAGTCCGGGTTACAGTCCCTCGCCGAGATACACTCCCGCGTCGCCTAGTTACTCGCCAAACTCACCAAATTATTCGCCCTCGTCACCACAATATTCGCCCACGTCGCCGAGCTATTCGCCTTCATCATCGAAATATTCGCCGACGTCGCCGAGTTATTCCCCCACTTCGCCCTCGTTTGCGGGTGGCAGTCCACAGTATTCGCCCACCTCCCCAAATTATTCGCCGTCGAGTCCACAACACACTCCGGCGGCAAGTTCACGCTACTCTCCGTCGTCGCCGAGCTACTCTCCAAGTTCACCGAATTATTCGCCGACGTCGCCACAATATTCACCGCACAGCACCAAATATTCACCGACGTCACCCACTTACACGCCTACGTCACCTAGTTTTTCCCCGGCTTCACCGGCGTATTCGCCGCAACCACCGAGGTACTCACCTTCGAGTCCTAGTTATTCCCCTACCAGTCCTGGACAGGATCAGGATTAAAAAGGGGTTTCGTGTACATAAATTATATTTTATTATTTTATTATTGTATAGCTGTTAAAGATCAAATAAAGTTTAAAAAAGCTATTGTGTATTTACATTACCCTTTCCAAGGTCTTTATTACGACATCCACTTTAACTTTGTTAACGTAAAAAAAATAAAACGAGGCTGCATAGGCCTTGTAATATGTCGATGAGATTTTGCCAAACTATTTTTTTAAGTTACAATGATGGAATCAGTCTTGTCTTTTAATTTTTAGAAATACATTTTCATATTTCATTTCAATCAAACAACGGACGCCAACAGTTCGAACATTTTTCAATTTTTTTGCATCATTCTTAAGAATTAATAATAATAAATTGTGACATAAAAAATTACAGGTAAAAGCCATAAAAGGCATGTCTTCTTTATTTCATTTCTTAATTTGTGTCGAGATTTTGCCAAACTATTTTTTTACATTACAATGATGGAATTTTTTCTTTCAATTTTTAGAAATCCAAATTCGTATTTCATTTCAATAAAAAAATGATCGCCAACAGTTCGAACATTTTTCAATTTTTTTCCATCATTCTTAAGAATTAATAATAACAAATCTCGACATAAAAAAAATTACAGGTAGAAGCCATAAAAGACATGTCTTGTTTATTTCATTTATTTATGAAAGTGCGAAGAAGTTATACAGCTATACTCTAAGTCTGGAAAGACAGAAAGATCCCAAATATTTAGCGGCAGTTTGTTTTTATGCACGGGGAAACACGTCAAAATATCCCAGAACGTTGAATAGGTTTTCTTTTAACTTTAACTTTAACTCTTTCTCTGGTGATATGTATCATTCCTGAATGTATAAACTGATTCTGAAGACGGGAAAATTTTTGTTTATTCATTAGGGCTAGGTGCGAATACTAACATGTCCTTTGAACGATTTTATCACAACTTCCGTGAATAATAAACAAATCTAAAATCAATACATTTGGGTAATTATTTATTGCACTCAATTATTAAAACAGATTTACAAGACAACTGTAATTTTTGCAGTGATATCAATTGTTTTACGTTCACAGCTTACTAAACACCCTCATGAATTATACTCATTTTCTAAATAAATCATTATAACTCCTAAAGTAATTGAGATAGGTATAGGACATGCTAATACAACATTCCCTTAAATTTAATTTTCTATCGACTGCCGATATAAAATTTGGTAGGAGCCATTTAAAAAAAAATTTTTTTGAAGTTTTTTTTTGGGCATTTTCATTAAATTATTGTAAGTACTTAGAATGTGATATAGTTATTGTTGAGGCCAGCCGACAATTCTGCAATCTTTCGGCTATCGACCACAAAAAACAGTTTGTACCTTTTCCCAATGGTTGCTGCGAAATAATTTTTTGAATAGACCGCAGAAAATGCAAGATTTTGTAGAAAAGTGGGAATATCTCCAAAACTTTTACAGATAGATAGGTACAACAAGGTGTAAGATACTCAAAATGAAAGGGGGCATTCGAAAATTAAATAAAAACTAGGGCGTTCTATTTAAAATAACAAAGATGCGTCCACTTCCGGTATAAACGGAAGTGTCGCCATATTGAAAATAATTTACTTCGATTCAAAATGGTCAATTTCGGCTGTGTTCCAAATTTCAAGTTTATAGCACTGTAGGAAGTTAAAAATTTTCTAATGGCCGCCTTAAAAAAACACTCTGTCAATGAGATTTTGCCAAACTATTTTTTTTAAATTACAATGATGGAATCAGTTTTGCTCTTTGAATTATTAGAAAGTCATAGAAATAGTAAAAACTATGTCTAGTAAATGTCTGACTAAAATTTGCCGGCTCTTGAGCGGCGTCTCACGTCTTACGCACTTCTCTCAACTATTGTTGTTTGTTTATTAGCATAAGAGTATTTCCGATTGTCATTTTAAATTTGATCGCCTCAGTATTTTTTTTTGCTAATTTTTACGTTAATTCGCATTTTCGTCTATTTGGATTCCGCCCCCTCATTTATTTAATTTTTGTATCTGAGAAATAGTTTTGGACTGTGCAGAATAACATCGCAATTTTACACCAATTAAATTACAAGTGACTACATTTTAAATCTCAGTGAAACACAGAGAGGAAAAGCGCAGTGCATACATTTTCGGAGCTTTTTTGGACGGTCTTATAAGCACGTGTTTTGTTGCGTATGTGTCATATTGTGAATTTGAGGTTAACTTCTTTTCTATGGGTTTTAGTCCCTTGTTAAGTCATCTCATTCGTTGCATTGTAGAGACTCCTCCAATAAACTTTACGTTAGCAAAAAATAACTGCCACAATATGGGACGCAGGAAAGCGGGTTTCAGAAAAAATCATAGATTTTCCCATCAAAAACAGGTAAACAAGATATTAGCCTAGAAAGTATCATCCAATGCTTCTTATTAAATTCTCAGGCCGAACAAAAAAATCAAGTACAAGATTCGCGGAAGCCGTACACGGACATTATTAAAGAGAACGATAAATTTATTCAATATTATCAGGCAAGAATTCAAGTTTTGGCTTGTTTTCATTTTTAACAGTTTTTCCATCAGGCTCAAAACGTTTGCGAAAGCGAGGAATTCGACAGTTTTATTACCAGTTTAAAAACAGACTTGCCCGCCACATTTCGCATAACTGGTTCGAAGGGAGAAGCACGCAAAATGTTGGAAACCGTGCAGGGCCATTTTATTAAGGATTGCTTGAATCAAAATAGCAGCAATGGTAAACCTCCAACCATTTTTCCGTTGCCTTGGTATCCCAACAAGTTAGCTTGGCAACTGGAACTGACCAGGAAGGACATAAGAAGTTGCGAAGCTTATTACAAACTTCACAATTTTCTGATTTCTGAAACGGAACATGGCACAATTTCGCGCCAAGAAACCGTCAGTATGATTCCTCCTCTCTTACTAGACGTTCAACCGCACCACAAAGTAATTTTAAGCAGTTTTGAGGATAATTTCTAATGGTAGCAGGTTTTAGATATGTGTGCTGCCCCCGGATCTAAAACGGCACAATTGCTCGAAATGTTGCACGCAAATGACGATCCCATTCCGTCCGGCTATGTAATTGCCAACGATGTTGATAATAAGCGATGCTATATGTTGGTGCACCAAGCTAAACGTTTAAACTCGCCTAATGTTGCTGTAATTAATCACGACAGCGCCGTTTTACCCAACTTGTTATCTTCACTGCCCGATGGTTCAGTCGAGCAAGTGCAATTTGATCGGGTGTTATGTGACGTGCCATGCTCCGGCGATGGGACATTGAGAAAAAATCCGGATATTTGGATGAAGTGGACGCCCGCCAATGGCTTAAATTTACACGGGTATTACATCTCGATTGGCTTATCAAATATTATCATAAACTGGATTTTGTAGGATCCAGGCAAGAATATTGCGAAGAGGTGCTGAATTACTAACAGTTGGGGGACGTTTAGTTTATTCGACTTGCTCAATCAATCCGATTGAAAATGAAGCCGTTATACATCGAATTCTTGCAGAAACTGAAGGTGCCCTCCAGTTGGTTGACGTCAGTAATTCTTTACCCGGCTTGAAATTTGCTCCAGGTATTTTTTATAGTTCACGAGAGCCGGTTTTATGGTGTTTGTATTTAGGAAAGGATCATTGGCTAGTGGGCAGCCGAAATTTGGAATTTTACGACTCATATGAAGAAGTCGATGAAAAGTGGAAGACCACGATTAGGCCACAAATGTTTCCACCGAAACCAGAAGACAGAT
This sequence comes from Eledona agricola, assembly GCA_964023215.1. Taxonomy (NCBI): domain Eukaryota; kingdom Metazoa; phylum Arthropoda; class Insecta; order Coleoptera; family Tenebrionidae; genus Eledona; species Eledona agricola. Next base: position 1,692,628 of record OZ026856.1, read on the forward strand.
CGGTGTTTAATTTGCACAAATGTTTGAGGATTTTGCCGCATCATCAAAACACGGGCGCCTTCTTTGTCGCCGTTTTAGAGAAAATAAAGCCACTAAATTGTAAAGAAAAAATTTTTAAAGTCGACGAAGCTGCCGACACCAACACCAACACCAACAATAAACGCGAGAACGAAGACAAGTTGCCCCAGAACCAGCGCAAGAAGCGGCGTAAAGAAGTGTTCAAGGAAGACCCGTTTGTTTTTTTCCAAGACCAAGAGACGGTCTGGGACGAAATCAAATCGTTTTACGATATATCCAACACCTTTGATTCCAAATGTTTATTGACTCGGTGTCACGTCGGAAAGAAGAAAAATATTTACTTGACGTCGAGCGCAGTGCGTGATTTGGTTATTGAGAATCAAAACGTCATCAAATTTATTAACACTGGTGTCAAAGCGTTTGTACGTTGCGACAATAAACACATGCAATGTGCCTTCAGAATCGCCAATGATGGCTTGGAGAGTATTTATCCGTACATCGGCGACGGCAGGAAAGTCGATATTCCTAAAGAGGATTTAATAACGTTGTTACTGAACGACAATCCTGAAAAATCGCCTCCGATTACGTCACTGTCGCAAGTTATACAGAGACAAGTGGAGAATTTGAGTATGCTTTTGAAATACTAAGACTAAGGTATGGCGGTTATTTGTGACTTTTTTTTAGGTCCCGGTAGTTGCGTTTTAATATATAAAGAGGAAATTGAAGGTAGTGACTTACCTTTGGTGATACACATAAGCGGATGGAGAGGAAAAACTTCATTGCGCTGCTACACGTCTCAGCATAGCACCGTGCACTTGTTGAGGTTGTTGGGAGGAGATGTGTCCAAATTTGGTAATTATTTAGTCCTAAGCCACAAAACACTTCAACACTTTTCAAACTTATTTTAAAACACTGTCAAATTTCTTCTCAGTTGTACCAACCTCAAATATGAACGATAAATCGCCCTTACCAGTTAAATGTTTAAATAATTCTTTAACAAAGATAAACCAAGTTTAATTAATATTAATGACTCTTACCAGTAAAGCACAATACTCTTGTAGTCAATTTCGATTATTACAACACTAGAATAATTAACGGTTTAAAAAGCAGTGGTTCCCAAAGTTTTTCATTTCACGACATTGGCGCAGAATCCAAGTTTTTCTAAAGCGTTTTGCGTCAAATTCTAACAAGTACACTTTGCGAAATGACGAATAATGTCGCGTCTATCACATCAAATTCAAGATGAACATAAAATTATGAAAATTTTGTAAAAACGTGCGTTCAAAAAAAAACGAGACTGCGTTGGCTGGAATTTATCGGCTTTCCAGTGTAGAAACCATAGAAAACATAAACATAGATTTGACAAATGTCAAGATCTGTCAGTTTAAAATTTACCATCGAAGTAAAACGGCCCAAACGCTAGGACATTTTAATTTTATTTTTAATGAGCATTTTTAATAATCATTGGTTTTTAAACCTTCGAATCCAAGCAAATCCGAACCTTTTTTTTCTAATGTATATTGTGTAATTTATAACTCACTAGTGGTCAATGTTCGTGTTTAACTATGTATACAACGATTGGTAGGTCACAAACATATTATTATTATTATTACTTAAATAATGGAGAAAAAAAAATTTGGTACTTTAAATAAAATGTAAACATGTAAAAAAAATTAATGTAAACTTTAATGAAAGACAATCCGTAATTAAACTCCAAAAACAAACAACATTTATTGATTGGCATTGAGAAAGTGGTCCAGATTAAATGCCCTCACTAGTCACGCAATTGCTTTCGATTTTTTGCCGTAGCCCGTCCAAATTTTTTGGCCTACTAAAATAATAAACCTTCGAATCCAAGCAAACCCAAACCTTTTTTTTCTAATGTATATTGTGTAATATAACTCCCTAACGGTCGACGTCCGTGTTTAACTATATATACAACGATTTTTGAAATATTAATTGAGAATGCAGTTGCTCTTAAACTGAATTGGTAGGTCTCGAGTTGCGCATAGAGACTGATGACCCATGAAGGTTGACGGGTAACTGAGTGCTGCCAAATATTCTCAAGACATTTTTCGGTTTTGAGACTGATTCTTCTTCATCGATCTATTCACGACTTACAGTTATATCAAATTAATGACCGTCCTGGTCGTGCCGATATTCTCCTCAACAGAGGAGAAGCTGTAACAATGAATAGATTGATGTTTGGATTCACAACGATACCGGGAAATGTTTTGCACTTTTTTTTTATCCCATAATGATTTATCCCATTGTCAACAAGGTAGCTAACCTAAACATGAACAGACTCGAACTGACACTTTGAAATTTTGCTACACTAAATTGATGCACAAAGTTTTACCATGGCAAACGCAGCCCTGTTTTTTTTTTTGAACGCACGTTATTTTGCTGCGTCTCTGTGAAGAATCACTGGTATGAAGGCACCAAGTAGTGCCAACTTAACATATTGCACTCAGTAATTTTTTAATTAAAACCACAGATTAAAACCTAGAATTCATATTATTATTTGGTCCAAAGCTTTTACATAACATAATTTTCGGTATTATGAGAAATTGCTTTTGATATATTAATAATAATTTAATTTATGAAGCAATAAGCTCTACATTCAACAAAAATGCAATAAAAGAGGACATTATTTCGCAAATTGTACAATATTTAAACACTGTTTTATTAGTATTACTCGAGTCGGTTTGCGCCTTTGAAGTTTATTTTTATTCCATTTTTTTTCAAATTTCTGTTGTAATAGATTTTACATCAAATTTCTGTAGTGATCATTGTTTAAACACATTACCATAGATCTTGATAATTTTCTTCTATATTTCATGGACATCTCTAGATTAACCGAGAAAGTTTTTAGTTTTTAGCCCCGTATAAAATATCATTAAAACCTGCTACAATTTCCACAAAAACAGACATTTTTGCTCGATTCCATATTAAACCACCAAAACAGTTTAATTGATTTTACAATGTTCTGAGTGTTTTTGTGCAGATAAAAGGAACGTCTTTTTGTCATTATCGAATATATCTATGCGGTGTAATATCACTCACGATGAACATGTCCTAGATAACTGGGTACTTTGTGACTATAAAAATATTTAAATGTATATTGTTTGATTTATGACTTTATTTATTTGAATGGGTGGCTTGAATAATGTGCATTTTTGATGTATTTTCATTATTTTGTACATTATGAACGTTGCAGATGTAAACAAGTTTAAAAAGATTGAAGAAGAAGCGGAGCAGCAGGAAGAAGTGAAAGCAATCAGCGAGTCCTCTTAATACACCTTGTGAGTATTTTTAGATTTATTTAGACTTGAATTATGTACAATCAAAGCAAGAACACCTTCAAGGAGGCTACACAACAGCAGTTTTGTACACAATATCACAAATAATTTGATTGGTTTATCAACATAACTATAATAAGAATAACACCAACCGCGAACAAATGGACGACTTTCAATAATTCAGTTGATTAAATCTAGTAATATCTGCAGGACGGTAAAAGAATTCGTGTTGCATGAACGCGTGCTTTAGATTTGTATTGTGACCTGCTTTTGCGGTTGCATCTTAACGCGAGTGTTCTTCGTGCAAGGTTTATCCCCCATTAAGTGTTTCTTCCAGCAAAACTCTTCGTCGTCTAAATTTTCGTGGCACAGAGGACACCTATTGGTGCCCTCGGTTAAACCGTAACAATTGCCAACGTGATGCTTGATTTCTGTAATTTTTACAGCTTCGGTGCACTGCGAGCATTGCGTGTAATTATCGCGACGTTCGCATTCCATTAGGAGATGCTCCATTAACGTGGACACTTCCACAACTTGACTGCACTCTTTGCAACGCGCCAGCATCGGACAGGAGCGCCAGTAATGCGAATTCATCGAATTACTAATCGATAGAATGCTATTCTCGGGCTGGTTGCAGAATATACATTGCCTATAAAATTTTAATAAACCATGTGCATTTGAGTTGTCCACCTACTTTTCTTCCTCTTCCTTGTGCGAGTTGTTGCTGGGCGAAGAAATCCCACTTGCGGAGCTGGAACTCTCGTTTTTGGCCGTCCCGTTGTTGTGTAAGTTACCACCACTCATGCTCTTAGAAATGGTGAAGTTTTTGTTTTGGTTAACTTGCTCGTACGTGAATATGTTTTGAATATTTGAGGTGCTCGGACATTTAGTTAGTTCGTTGGGAGTGGGTTCCGGACTTAAAAACTCGGGATTTGGCGTTCCGGTGCATTGTTGAATAACGCGCGTCTTCTCCAACATCTCTTTTTTCCTCTACAATCGATTTTAGTGGAAATCACTTCCGCCCTTTTTACTTACAATGAGGTCGATTTTATCAAATTCGTGAAAGAGTTGGCGATAGAGCAGATTGCGTCGCGTTATATCGTCGTCTGGAGGAAGTTGTTTACGGACCAAGCGCGGATTTACTTTGTAAACGAGAACCAGGATGCGTTCTGAAACCTTTCGTACAGCCTCTGCCGGATGGTGCAAGCCGCTCGAACCGAACTCGGACAAAGTTCTACAGGTTAAACCGCTACAATGCAAGAGCTAGACTCAAAAAGCCATGTTACACGACTAACACTACCTCTGCTTATCGGTTGAAATTCCGTGATTGATAATGAGTTGCTCGACCATTTCTGCTCTACTTAACGCTAATCTAGGATGAGTACTGCTGCTAACTGGTCTACTCAAGTGAACTGGAATTAGATGAAGATCTCTACAAACGCAAGCTCGGTGAAAACAATCCCAACGCTATTCGATGGCAGTGTATTTACCTGACGTTTTTGCAATCTGCCATTGTGAGAATCGTATGGACTGCCATCTGATTAATTCTTGCGCTGGTGTCGCCCGATTTAGTTAACAGCTCGGGAAGGAGCTTGTCTACACTTCGTGCCACTTCTGGAGGCGTTACCCGTCCCGGAACAAACTGTACGAAGAACAAGCGAATCACTTCGTTGGCCAAACTATAAACCGAGAAAACTTTGTCTCGAAGAGTGCGATGAAGAAGGAAAATTGCCGCACGTGCGGTTTTGTTAGCAGTATGCATTCTAGTGCTGTCGTAGCTTAACAATTCTTCTTTCAAACGATTCAGACCGTCCTCCTTGTCGCAATAGTGCTTCGAATAAAACTTTTCAACCAAATCGTTTCCGAACACCAGAATGGGAAGTGCAGCTTGTTTCTTCTCGCGTTCTGTGAGTTTGGAGACGGTTTTGAAATCGTTCTCAAGCTGACACTCTCTCAAAAATTCGTTGGTTTGCGAACTGAAAGCTGGCATTAGTGTTTTGAATAAAAAATAATTACTGTTACTGTCGTAAAGCTGGTAGCGGTTTATCTTCGTACATTTCGTACGTCGATTTAACTGCAGCACCAGCAGATTTGTTGCGCCGCCGAAACGATCCTCTATTTTGGATACTGGTAGGACTTCCGGTGTTGGGCGAACCTTTTTTAGGGCTTTGGTGTCTTGGCACGTGCAAAGGAGAAGCTTGCGTTTGGCTAATTTGTGGGGAATTTGCTCGTTTCTCACAGGATACTCTTAGCAAAGTCGGGGATAAGGGGTTTTTATTAGCGGAATCGATTTCGTCGCTGCATTCATCGTTTTTTGGGCAGTGCTTTAATGCGTTTCTTTACAAAACAGCGCCGGATTGCGTTACAAAACTTACTCCGTTTGTTTCAAGCAGCTGTTCAACACAATACTCTTGATAAATGCTGCTTCTGTACTCGTCCATTTGGTTCTTTTTGTGCCGCGCGCGTTCGTAGTCCTCCAACTCGATCGCGTGCCGCTTTTCCAGCTCGTATTTTCCGAGTTTTTCACCGGCGACTCGTAGATTTTCCATTGCGATTTTAAGCTTGCGAGCGTATTCAAATCGTTCACCTAATTTTAACGTTAAATACAATTCCACAACGAAACCGACTCACTTATCACAGCCAGGCGCTTTTTGCTTTCCATATCTCTAATTATTTTAGCAACATCGACGTCTACGTACATCACAAAGGCCAAGTCATCATAAGGCGACCAGTATTCTGGATCATTAATTAAATCGACTAGTTTTTCTGCGTTTTCAGGATTGGAGTAGCGACGCACTAATATTTCGGAGCCCAAAACGTTGACCGCGATTAAGCTCACCTGAAATTAATCTTGTCAAATATTTTGATCGGTTTATGGTGCCGGGTACTTGGCTATTGTTGTTGTGTGAGTTTGAATGGTTTTTTCCGAGTATAAGTTTTACGTAAGTTGCCGTGGTTGTTGGGACGTTAGCTGACTTCAGTTCTCTGCTTTTAAACCCTGTGCTTTGATTATCTGATAAAGTGATGTAGCCTAAATAGTTCCACGTTATCGTGTCGACGTCGTCGACCGTGTTGGTGTCTTCGTTACTTGAAAACAGTTCGATTTTTGAAGCTGCAACATGTTTTCTTTTTACGTGATCCACATTATGTGAGGAGCACCATACGGATTAAATACTGATGTGCCAAAATTTGTATCTTGTTCAGCAAACACCGCTCGCCTAATTGCAAGACGATTTCTTGGGGGTAGCTGCAGTTTCTTGCAGATTGCCACCCTCTAACTGTAGGACCGTGTATGTTTAATTCAACCACTCGATACTTGGGGTCCTCGCCTGGATGAAGACTCAAAATAAATTAATTCCCGGTTAATTTTACTCACTAGTGACGTGGATTATGGTAAAATCGATTTTCTTTGGCATCGTTTTGGCCTTTGCTCGTTTTTTCACTAAATATTTCTCATCGTTGTACGAAACTGTTTTTAATCACTTGCTTCGTTCACTTTTTTCTTCATTATTTTGCGTAAGTCGCACGTGGGTTGGAAAATTCGGTTACCAAACATTTTCCGGTAACGTCGTATTGATTTCCTCGAGCTTCATTTTCGCGCCGAAGCGCCACGTTTTTGAAACGGTTCGTCGAAGTTTGAATGGCGCTACTCGAGTCAGTGAAACGCAAATTAAGTGAGTATCTTTTATTAAGTAGAAAAACCATTAAACTGGTACATTTTAAGGCAACTGGTGCAATTCACACTGAACACTTAGTATATGGCACATTGTTAATTAAGTTTAAATGTTAGTGGAACTAAACACAATACAAATGTTATCACAGAGAACACGATTTTATTTGTGAAGAAGGTGATCGTACGTGTCGTTATTGACACAGTTTTCTTCACATTCTTCAAACGGTAATGACTCGTACGCGTTTTCTTTGTTATCCTCCTGTCTAGACTTCCTCCTAGGCTTTCTCCGCTTCAGATATCTACCAAATAGAACAATTAGTTTAGTTGGGAGTCATCAAAATTGGAACCTCACCTGTACGCCAGAAAAGCGATAGGAATTAATAGGAGCAGCAGCAGTAAAAGGAACAAATAATTGTTGGAACCTTCGGCAATTGTTTGTTCCGAACCTTTTGGTGTGACCAGTTTTTTGTAATACACGACGTCGTGATAAGAATTCTTATATTTGTTGGTAACAATGAAAGTTACGCAGTACTGGGTTTCGGGTTCCAAGTGGTGCGCCCCGTTTCCTATGTCAATAAATTTTGTCTCATTCGTGTTCACTGTTAACTGCTGCAGCACCCAAGTCTCTCCAAAGTTGTGGCACAAATGTTCCATCACTTTTTTGTTTCTAATATTATCGACGGTTAGATTGGTGTTAAAATCTTGAACGGCGATAGTAAGTATGTAGGAATCCAATCTTTGGTCCAATTGTGGCAATCTGAAAGTCACAGAAGTGGGATTCGAATCCACCAAAATTGGATTTTGATCGATGTGGTTTCCAATGTTGTCAGTTTTGACGTGAATGTGTGCAAAACTACTTCGGAACTTCGAGTTAACTGACTGAATGTAAAGCTCGTAGTGGGTACTGTAAGGGATGAATTTAATCTGAAACGTGTGACCGTTTTTTCATTTGCACAATTTATCGACACTCTTACCTGGTGTTCGTATCGTGGCAAATAGAATGACGAATTGAAAAGTTGCATTACTTCTTGTATGTCTTTACTATTTGTGGTATCGGAAGCGTTGAGGATGATATGGAAGGCAGTGATCGTGCCATTTTGGTAATACGGATGCAGCCAACTTATATTCAGATGACAATAGTCCAGTTCGCCTTTGCAGTCGACGATTTTGTAAGTTAGATTCGTTGGCACACCTGGAACTGCACACACAACTCGTGATAATCTTTGGTATGTTTTTAGTACCTCGTTCTTCCAATATAACGTCCGTGTTTACTTCTTCGCCAAAGAACTGCGTCCCATTGTTTCTTAAACTGATCATAAACTTGTAGTGCTGCTCGGGAATGAGGTTGGTCAAATCCACGCAGTGTTTTTTAGGCCACAACTTGCACCGCGTCACATGAAGAACACTAGATTTGCACTTTTTAAATGAGAGTGCGTTGCAGCGCGTGATTTGTATCAGCGTGGGGTAACCTCCCGAGTTTTTAGGCAAGTCGTAGCGTAACGCGGCCCCTTTTTGGTCGACAGAGTAAATTTCCAAGTTCTCAACCGGTGGCGACTTTCCGGGTTGTGTCATAAAGTTCATACTCATATCAAAGGTGTTGGAGTTGTTTTGGATGTTGTCAAAATTGCGCGCGGTGACTATGTGTAATGTGTACATGGTGTAGGGTTCAAGATCATTAATTTCCAAAGTGTTTTCGGTTTGGACGTTCAGTTCGCGCGTTAGGTTCATTCTTAGATTCGTTACACTCAATTTGTAAAGAATGGGGCCGTAAATAGAGCTGCAGGCGATTTTTTCCCAAGAAGCGTACGCTTTGGTGTCTTTCATTTCAATGCTTAGTTTTGAAGGGTATTCCTCAAGAGTGGGTTGTTCTGAAAATGTTCAACAGCCACAAGTCTTTGATTAAAATTTGTTTATTGGTGACGACTTACCCGCTTCGAGTGTGGTGATTTCGATTCGGCGCTCGTTTTCGTGGAGCATGCTTGAAAACGTGATGTTGTAAGTCGTATATGGTATGAGGTTGTTTATGGTGATTTCGTTGTGCTTTGTCATAAGAAATCCGTTCGATTTGATTCTACGGAGGTTTGGGGTTTGTGCAGGACAGAGATCGTTTGCCTGAAATTACCGTATTGGTAAAATGCACCGGTTTCCAAATTGAAAATTCCCGATCAATTATTTTATAATCAGCAAAGCGCAAAAAAGACACATTTTAGAGGCATACCTTTACAGAAAAATTGTAATAAAAAGCGTAAAAAATTAGGGACAACTACCTGGTACGTTATGAAGTAGTTTATTTGGTTGTTTGGGTCTTCTTGGGTCCAGTTTAAACTGATTTGTGTTGAGTTCACTGCGTTGTCTATGAACGGAAAATCTGCAACAAATGTGCAATTTTTAGCAACTGTGTCCAGATTTTTATAAAAATAACACAAGTGAAGTTGTTACCATCAATTAATTCTTGTCTAAGAACCTTACAGAAATATAAAATGCGCGACAAAGATAACTACTGAAGAACGAATTTAACAGCTGATTACAATAGCAGCTTCCTTTTTTTTTATTTTGTTGCTTTACATAATTTATTACTATTACTATCAGTGATTTAGTGGTATGTTTTCCCGCATTACCTTATCGTTTTGCAATTTATAACTGTTATCTTGAAGTCACAGTAACTTCACTTTTGCTTCGCTATCATTTTAATTTTTGAGAAAATAATTTGCAATAATACACTCTCCGTTTAACACTTTGATTTTTTGGAGATGTGGCCTTCTACTGTTGACCGTTTATTCGTCGAAATTAAATACTTTTATGAACACTAATATTGTGGGACATTAATTTCTTGCTCTTATATGTTATATAAATTATCACCCAGATTGTATTTAATAATTAACTGCGTACACGGCATTATTTAACGTTCTAGTTTATTTTAATTGGGAAAACAAGTTGCTAACAGTTGCTAATATATTAACAAAATTAGGTTTTGTTCATTTTAAATTACAATTTTAATGATTTGGTTGGAATTTGTGAAATCAAAATAATAATAAAGTGTAGACTTTGTCATCAGACCATAACAATAAACTTAATTCAAATTCATCGATGCATAACTCGACAGTAATGTAGGCGTGGAATGAAATCATCGTGTTTTGATTACGAAACAAGTCGACTACAAAGCGTTTGCTTTCTGCTACTAAATTTAATCAAAGGCGAGTCGAAATAGTAAATACGTCTGGAGCCGTTCGCTTATCAAAAGAATTGAACGCCATAAATATTTGCAACATCTGTATTTGAATCTATTTCTACCCGCATCGGGGTTAATAACCGTTAAAATTAGATTTAATTGTTACGAATTGTATCATCGCTCGATTCGTTAGACTTGTCGGTTGTAGTCGAAACAAATTAAAAGCCACCAAGACGCATTTTACGGTTTTATCTTACCTTGTATTTTGGAGTACGTCAACTTTTTGGGGCGCCATTTGGGATGCTGCACCACCTGACAAGAAATTTTGTCGGCTAAAACATCTCCGTCTTTCACTTCCTCGTTCAGTTTTAAAAAAGACACCTTCACCTCTATAAAACGCTCATTAAATTCATTGCGCCATAAATTTATAAATATGAATTTACCGTTTTCGTGACACACCCGGACGTCGTCCACTGCCCAAAATCCTTCGTTCGCGTTTCCTGAATTTTCGGTAAATTTTGTTTCGACAAATAAGTTCAAGGTGTCGGTGAGAATGTTTTCGGCTTTGAGTTTCACCACTTGCCACTTATCCTTCAATTAGACAATTTTAATTAAGAATCGCGGACACTAAACGCTCGGCTATACTTTCGTGGGTTCCACGTCCTTTAATATAACTTTCTTTCCTTCATTGGTGAAGAGAAAACTCATGGCGCAATTGTTGCAAGTCGAAACGTACAAAGTAATGCACAGGTCTTTAGATGGTAGATACAACAGGGGCCCCAAGCGAGATATCTGCGGCGATTTCGTGTAAAAGAACTGATCTACGATGAACCATTACAAACTAAATTTCCACACTTTACAATAACGTTTTACTTTGATGAAATTTCCACAATGCAAGTTTGCTGCTTCTCACCAACAAATAAAGCGGTTTCAAGGCATCCTTATCTTCGTATTGGATTACAGTTCTGTTAACGCTTACATCGCGCAAACTGAGAACTCCTCTATTGTTAAGACTGATGGCAAAGTTTCGCCATTCGTCCTCGGATAAAATATTAGCAAACGCCTGCAATCACACATCACTTGACGCCGCTAAAATTGATAATTTACCTTGTAAGAATCTAAAATGTCGCCGCCCTCGGATCCGTTCTTGGGAAGCGTCATAAATTTGCGCAGGAAAATTTCAGTTTTGCTGATGTTCAAATGATAGCAGTGGTAGCTGAAAGGATTCCACCCTTCGCAAATTAACAATTCGACGCTTTCGGCGGCTCGCAACGAAAATCCGGCTTCAAATACGTTGGGAATTTCAATGCGATCACCGAATTCTTTGCTCCCGTTTCCGGTGTAAATGACCGGAAGGTCTGGAAGAGTTTCGGTGTTATTAACACTGTTGTGATAATTGTTTGTTTACCTTCCCATCGGGAGTCGAAAAGCAAGTCGAAAGTTCTCGTGGAATTGTCGTCGACTTGCCAATTCTTCAGTGCCCAAAACTTGTTGCACTTATCCTGCTTGCCGAATTTGCAGTTGAAGCCGTTATGTATCGAAGGTATGAATTTAGTAGCTGGAATAAGCGACTGTGGGGTGTTTTTATGAGGTAAGGGAGACTTACTGATGTTAGGTGCGTTTGCCGCATTTAGGGGTAGAGGATAAATCCATCCGATCGCCGCGTATCGCTCATTTTCCTCCGCGATGCAATTCGGCTGCAACTTGTCACCTTCTTTCTTCACAATATACGTTAAATTAATGCTTGTGGAGTCTTTGATTAACACCGCAACGGTGAGGAGAATACCCAACACCAGCATTTTACACCGCCTGAAATATTACTGAGATGCAGACGCGACGACGATAAAGATAAGATTTATTTGTTGACATTCAACAGCGGTGCGTAAATGTGTTAAGTCCACAGAAGGTGTTGTGCAAGAATCGCATTAAAAATAATTACTCACTTATTCTGGACCATTTTATTAAACGGGTTCATTTAGACACCTAAAGCGCGGCCGCCATGCGTAGATTGAAATGCTTATATAAATAGAAAAGTCCTTGAATTGCATGATCGTTCGGCCTATATTTTACGATGATGTGAACTGGACAAGTTTCTCTTTGGTCGCTTTAAACAATAGGCAACCGGTTCGACACTTGTCTGATCAAGGTAGACGAACAGGTGGGTTTATTTACACTTTGCGTGTTTATTTTTTTAGCTACACGCAACTAATTAATTTAGTGGCCTTCCAGTCTATCAAATGAAACTGACAACCAGTGTAAATAGCTTTATTAGCAAAACGTGTAATACAATGTGTTAAATATCAATCCAGAAACGAAGCTACTATTAAAAGAAAATGTCGGGGGTTAGTCGATTAATCTTGTTGCTGCTGCTGCTCCTGCTGTACTTCAGCTGGTGTAGACGGCTCCTTGTCGCCTTTCTTTTTAGAACCGGAAACGATATCGTCGATGCGCAGAAGCAGAATAGCAGTTTCCACCGCCGTTTTGTAAGTTTGCAATTTAACGGCTAGCGGTTCCCACAGTCCGTTCGCGCCTTGCTCCACGATTTCCCCACTCTCACCGTCAATTCCCCAAGCGCAAGGCACGTTCTGATCTGTATGATTGGCGTGTTTTGCTCTCAGAGCTGTAAGCGTTCTGATCGTGTTGGCACCGCAATTCTGCGCCAAAGTCTTTGGAATGATCTCAAGCGCGTGTGCCAACGCTCGGTATGGTCCGTGAGTCGCTTTCTGCAACAATCTTTGCGCAACCGCCATTTCAATAGCACCTCCTCCTGGGACTAGACGTGGTAACAGTACAATGTTCCTGGCGACCTGCAAGGCATCTTGAAGATTGCGTTCCGTTTCGTTGAGGATGTCTTTACTAGCACCGCGCAACAATATAGTGCAAGCCTAAAACAAATCTTTTAAAATCCGGATTTCATCACATACAGAATATTGTTTACTTTTGGATTTTTACATTCGGTTATGTAACAGAAATACTCATCGCCAAGTTTCTTGATTTCAAAGAGTCCAGCTCCTGTTCCTATATCAGATTCTTGTAGTTCTTCAGTGCGGTTGACGATGGTGGCACCACAAGCACGCGCGATTCTATTATTGTCGGACTTGCGAAGACGACGTACGGCACTAATTCCGGCTTTCAGTAGGAAATGCTGGGCCAGGTCAGAAACTCCTTTTTCGGTGAACACCACGTCTGGTTTTAGGGCGATTATGTCGTCGCATTGACGACGCACGTGCTCTTCTTCCAATTCCAACAACCGAGTAAAATTCTAACGACAAAAACGATAAATAGGCAATTCTAAAAATTAGTGACTGAATTACCGTTTCGGCAGTGATCTCTACGTTTGTTTGAGATTCGCCTTTTTTATATTCCAAAGAACAATCCAAGAGCATAATTCGAGGATTCTGCAACAATTCAAAGTTAACACACACACATTTTGTTCAGCAAAATTTTACCTGTATGTATCTTTTCATCTTAGGATGCGTCACGTCTTTGTTAACCATGACACCTTTTAAAATCTGAGATTCCTCAATCGATCCTCCCGGAATTTTCTCCACTTTCGCGTATCTCTTTATGTCGACTTCGGTGCGCCCGTTTTCTTCCAGCAAAACAGTGTTAACCGCATCCAGTGCGATATTAACTGCCAAATCCGACCAGCGTCCTATAAACTTGGTCCCTACACAACCTTTAACCTTAAATCAACTTGTTTCAATTTGTTTTCACTCGAATTACCCAATCACTTACCACATTCGCCAATTTGGCTTTGTCGTTACGATCGACGGAAACACTTAGAGGGCCTTCAAGTAATGTAACCATATCTTCAAGCGCTTCTTTGTACTGTCTGATTACGACCGTGGGATGCATGTTTTGATGTAGAAATTGTTCGGCAGTTGCTAGCATTTCTCCAGCCAAAACTATGACCGAGGTAGTTCCATCGCCGACTTCTTCGTCTTGGGTTCTCGCTATCTCGATCATGCTTTTGGCAGCTGGATGTTGGACTGTGATTTCACGAAGAATAGCGTTTCCGTCGTTGGTCATGACGATGCCGCCCATCGGGTCCATAAGCATTTTGAGCATAGCTTGTGGACCCAGACATGTTCGTATAACGTCGGCAATTTGCTACAAAAAAATTCAGCATTCACCAACAAAAATATCAACTACAAACCATTTATCTTATTATTCTTGCTAACAAAATCTAAACTATCACTCGAAACATGTATTTTAAAAAATAGAACTAACACATAAGCATTAATGCTAATAAAGTCAAGAAAATATAATTTATAAAAAGTTGACAAAATCCACGTAAAATCGGTTAAAAGAATAATTGTGTTGAATATTGCTACTTAATGGAAAATGATTATGACCAAAAGTCTTCATAAAAAAACGGGAATAAATTAACTGTTGTTAAAAATACATAATCATAATGCTGACGCATTCGCTTGAAAAAACGTCAAAATATTATGAATCGCTTCTACACTCTCCAGCAAAATTATCGCAGTCATAGATTTACATATATCATCTATGTAAATATAAATCATTTTAATCATCATTTATTTAGATAAAATCGTTTTCGAAAGATCATAACGCAAGAGGTGGAAACACGCGTTACTAAATGTCTTTATTCTTATTTTTTTGTAATGTTTCCCATAGCTGTATAATTAGCTGAAATTTCTCCATTTATGACGATCCCTTGTTCAGCTGCCTTTTTGAGTTTCGTCACTGTTTTTGTGTATGAATGGCGCACTGGGCCTTTACACTTATTAATTATTAAAGTAAACAACCGAAAATTTCACTCTGCTTTTTCTGATACAACAATTTTAAATTATGCAATAATTTTTCTGGGGAGTGTTTGAAATATAACTTATGGGATAAGCATTATGTAATTCAAGACAATCTGAAGAAATTAACACAACACACAAACCATTGCGACCTCGAATACTATTATTATTTTGAATGTGCCTGTTCAGATAGGAATGATAATGGCATTCAATTTCTCGGTAATTTGCAGCATTCACACAGCGATCGAAAATATAAAAAACATTCTTCATGACTTCAAAGAAGAGGATATAATGCTTGAAATTCAACTTCTTTGCGTACCATAATTAACTTCATGGACACATTTTCGTGTTTTTTATTTCTAAAATGACAAGTATACGGTTTTATAGTTAGAATTCTACACTAAACACACCCAAAAATGCTTTCATCATCTTCTAAACTCATTTTAGATATTTAAAAATATATACATTTTAAATTCAGTGTTTTGATCGATTTGTAAACACTGCAAACTACTTAGAAAATGAACGCCAGATCTGAACAAGCACATGCAAAAAAATAAGTTACATCTAATAGCCATCGCGGCCGCGTTGGTTTGTGTGATCCTTTAAAGAGGACTTGACATGGACACAAAGTAAAGAGCAGACTGAGGTAACTCTCAAAGCGCAAGAAATTAGAAAATGATAGAGATCCCATCTAATTGAAAGGTGTGGTCGCTAGTGATAGAGTCGAGATAAGAAGCGAGTCAAACACGCCGGAAAATGCGGATATGTTGGTTTAGGCACATTCAAACTTGACGCATATGACTTTCTGAAATTTTTCATTAGATTCAGAATTTATTATTCCCATAAAAATGCAGCATCAAATTTAAACATAAATGCAGAGCTGCTAGAAATGTTAATATTTTAATGTGGGGCATATTTAGGCATGCGAATATCGCTAGTAATTAGTTATCAAAGGCAGCCTCCATTGATGCATCACTGAAATTTTATAAGAACATTTGGTGTCTCTTCTCCATTCATTTGTGTGTTTAAAGTTGGGGCAAAACATTATTTGCATGAAGAACCTGCCACACCAAATGACATCACTCAAAAAAGTTATTGCAATAATAAAAAAAACGACAAAACATTTTGAAAATAGAATGCTTTCATTGTTATTTTCAACTTATATCAAAAATGGTATGTGGATTTCCTTACTAATCAGTAATGAAAGTGTTATTGACTGTTGACAGAATGTATAACAGCCAGCTTCAAGTTTATATTCAGGTAAAATAAAGTAAAGTTAATTTTAAAAATTCAAGTTTTGCTGGAAACGTTGCTCAAAAGTAAAATTTAAAAAACTTGAACCAAGGCCCAGTAGTTCTTCCTACTGAAGCTAGCTCAAATCACTGTTCATATTTTCATATTAAAATGCAATATGAAGTGACAACGCCCTTATTAAAAAAAAGGCTTAAAAATTATAAAAAAATCAGGTGGGCGTAGAGGGGTTAAATGCGTCGTCATAACCTCTAAATCCAACAACGATGTTTTTACCCTTAAACGACTGAATTCTACTGATCTCAAGTATGCAAGAAATGGTTTTTTCGGCAAAATTTCGTAACGAAAAACACGTGTTAATCATACCTTTCCGGCATTTATGTTCTCCACCTGAACCTTGCGTCCGGACTCGCGCTTCGTGTTCTGGCCTACGATAACAAAATACCACTTAAGTAACTAACCCTCAATGTAAAAAAGCTTTTAAACTTACTCAAGACTAAAATCGGAGCACGTCCACCACCAAACATTGTACTTTTTTGCTGAAAAACACCGGACAATGTAAAACTCCCTGTCAAAATGTTGCAGGCAAAAATGCGCTTGCGCTAGTTGACAGAGTACTGCAATACCGATCGACTACAAATAATTTTGAAATGTCGGCGCCATGTCATCCCAAGTAAAAAAAAAAGTTGTCTTCGTGTTAGGGCCCCCGGGGGCTGGTAAAGGGACTCAGTGTCGTCAAATCGCAGACACGTACGACTTTGACCATGTTTCCGCCGGAGAACTGTTGAGGCGCGAACGTTTAAGTCCAAATTCCCAACACAGAGAGCTTATTGAGAACTGTATGAAAAGTGGTAGCATTGTGCCTGCCGATATCACATGCATGTTGCTAGAAAATTACATTGAGAAAAGCACAAAGAATTATTTCCTCATCGATGGATTTCCACGAAATCTGGAAAATCGGGACGGTTGGATCAAGATGATTAGCGACAAAGTCGAAATTTTATTTGTCTTGTTCATCGATTGCCCTATTGAGACTTGCATTCAAAGATGCATCAGTAGAGGAGCAAATACAGAAAATAGCCGACTCGATGATACAATTGAAATAGTCAAAAAACGATTCTTCACTCACGTTGAACAAACTGGACCAATAATCAGGCACTATACACATCTGTATCAGGTGCAGTTCATTGATGGAAGTAGGGCTGAGGATAAAGTGTTTAGAAACATTAAGAATGTCTTTGACAAATTCAACTTTCCGAAACTTGGTGATATATAAAAAATATTTATGTACAATAAATTAATCGCTATCCTCACTTAACACAATAATTCTTCGGCGTTTTCGATCGAGTTTGTCGTCCGACTTTTTCCGTTTCCTCCTGTTTTTCATTTCTTCCAGCTTCATTTCCAATATTTCCAACTCGGAGAGCTCGTGTTGTTGTGATGGCTCCACATCTTCATCAATACAAAATGAATCCTGAAAACTTATAAATTGCATTTGTACAATTTTCATTTTGAATCTCACATCAAGATATGTGTTATCTTCATTGCTTACTTCCTGAGAGAACACGTTAGTTATATTAAATGTCGGTTTGGCCGGTATCTTGAATTTTCCACGTCCCGATGGACTTCTGACCGACTGTAAATATTTGGCTTGCATACGAGTATTATTATGGAAATCCTGGGTCTCATCGTTGACGAAACTGCTTTCAAAACAGTCGTCTCCGCTGTCTTCGTCCTCTGAAACTGCTACTTCATCTTCTGACAACACGGCTTCGTTGTCTATAAATTCATTAACTTGTGCTTTACGTTTCTTAACATTATTAGAAGTTTTTATTTTGTGTGTTAGCTCTTTCGGTTTTGGCTTCTGAAACGCTGAGCTTTTGGCAGTGTCCTCAAATTCATCATCGCTGTCGCTAGCTAAAGACAGTTTAAGTATACACCTCCTAGGTGTGGGGGCATTATTATTTCTCCGATTATTTTTAGGAGTGGTTTGTTGCATTTTTAAGACATTATTCTTGCCTTGTAAACTGTGATTTTTATTTTGTGCTTTTGTACGTTTAGGCGTAAAGATGTTTTCTTTTTGGATGCTGTCGCTGCTTGAGCTTACTAAATCCAACGTGGCAGCCTTACTTGGAACTTGAGTTGGTGTTATATTAAAATTAGTGTCTGTTAAATTAAGGTCATTTCCAGATGTTGTCAAGTCGATATTTTCACAATTTTTGCTAGGACTGCTCAGAAAAGTAAAATCACAGAAATCGCTCAAGTCCGATAATTTGCGGTCCAGTTTAGTATCGGCTGCAATTTTTGTCGTTTTTTGAGAAGTGGAATCGGCAAAGAAGCTGGAAATGTCGCACACATCGTCGATTGATAATTCGCGATTACACATTTTTTGGCTCCCTGGTTTCATCACAACCTCTTTATCGCTGTTATTATTTTTTGTACATAATTTTGTGTTGGTTTCACTCAATCCAAACATTGACAAATCGCAAATATCGCTAATATCCAAATTCGCGACTTCATCTGTTTTCTGTACCGATTTTGTTTCATTCTGTCTTGCATTTTTTCCTAGGTCTTGTAACTCAAAACAAGCTAGATCACAAATATCGTTTATATCCAAAGCTGATTTAGTTACACTATTTGTTTTGTTAGGAGAGTTATAAAAACTTTTTCTCGACTGATGCAAAATACTCAAATTTGGTTTTTTTGCTACATCTTTTTTGGACTGCTCAAATAAATTCTTCTTGGCTTTCCATTGTTTTGTTCTGTCGTAACTGCAAAGAATAGGGGACCCTGGTTCATCTTCAATTAAAACGTTTGTTTTATCCTCGCTGAACAAATCTGGGGATTCAAAAAGATCAGGACTCGTATTTTTAATAGGTGATCGCTTCGCATCTCTAGCATAAATAATTGTTTCATTGTTGCTGTCATTTTTAACGAATATATCTGCAGCTGAAGACAATTTAAAGAAAGCTAAAAGTTTTTGAGACGTTGCGCGTTTGGGAGTTTCATAATCAAACGATTCTTCCATCACCTGCTGTAAATCTTTAGAAATCGTAGACTTCAGCGAGTTTATAACTTTGGCAAAACTTTTAGGCGTCTCGAACTGAAACGATTTTGCGTGGTCCTCTTTGGGTGACAGCGTTTCTGCAGCATTTTCCTCAGTGCATAGTCGAAACGATTCTAAGATTTTGTCAAAATTTCGTGGTGTTTCATACGCAATTGTCGTTTTTTCGGCGTAGCTAAAGCTATTTTCAGTTATTTCGTAACTGCTGAATTCGGCTTGATTGAAGATATCATCATCTGCTTCCAGTAAACTTTCGTAATCGTTACTCAGTTTGGGATTTAAATTATCGACAAAAGCGTGCCAATCTTGCGCTGTTATGCCGTCCAAAAGGGACAAATCCGGTTGAATCCATGTGGACAAAACGACGGGTTCTGTTCCATGATCAATCATTTTTGGACATTCAAACAACAAACTGCACGTCTTGCAGTCATGAGTTGTGTTTTTAATAGATACGTAATCAGAAATTTCATCAAAGAGTTGATGCGGAAATGACCTTGTTATGTCCTTCTCTTTAATAAAATTGTTAATGCTACAAATTTCTGCCAACAAAAATAACAGCTAAAATGTAAGAAAAGCACTAAAATTTAAAACAAACCTTGACTTAAAGTATTGCTCATTGGTTTGGCAAACATCGTGCGGATGTCTCCCTGTTTCAGATTTTTGTTCAAATCAAAATCGCCAAGTCTTGCTGCAATTTACAGTCGATTTCCTCAATTCTTCTATAATATTTACAAAACTTACATATTTTTTGAGTTGAAGGCAGATTGTATCGTTTGGAGTCCGCGAATTGAAGCAAGCCAACAAAAATTTCCGTCTGTTTGGACCGTTTAACTGAATCGTGACTCTGAAATGTTCTCTGATTCTCTATATGCTTACTAAAATTGATTTTCGTTTCGCCTGAACTGCAAGTCAGTGGTTCAGCTAAAATCATAACATAATAAAAACTGTTTGGGTAGTTCTATTATTATTCACCTTGATTGGAAAAAAAATCGCTCTTAAAACTAAGCCGTTCGTTTATTTCAACAATTTCAATGTCATCACAAAAAACAACGGTATCATTGGCCATTCGTTTTAGCATATCTTTCAAACTACTGCCTTTCGTAATAGCCGGTTTCTTAACGGTGATGTGCATTTTAACACACTTGGACTGAATGTAGGATGGAACCATAGACGGATTGTCTTTGTATTTTCCCTCGCTTAAATTTTGCGAAGTAGACACGAACTGTCCCAAACTGTTTTTATAAATCAGACACTCTTTCAGTGTTTGTTGTTCCTTTCCTTCGGTGACTAAAACAACAACGCGTCCATCTTTTTTCCTCCCGGTTCGTCCCATTCTTTGAATCATGCGAATTGGTGATTTACTTGCTATATCAAAGCACACAATCAAATCAACGTCACCGACGTCTAATCCTTCTTCGCCAATACATGTGGATAATAATGTGTTGCAAATTCCATCCCTAAACGCTTTGACCGTCTAAAATCGCAATATTTCAAGAATGGGCATGTATTCCCAAATTCGAAGCATCACAACTTCGTTATCAAAAAAATTAAAATTTCTTCTAACTCGCCATCTTTAATAATAACGAAGTTGTCAATACTTTCAATTTGGGATACATGATACAGCGCATGCTCCTTTAGTGGTATAATGCAGTATGAAAATTATGAGTGCGAATCTTACGTTAATTTGATCTCTTTGCGTCACTCCGGAACCTTGACCAACAAAAACCCGAGGCTTTATCATGGGGTGATTTTGTGATAACAGAGCGTAGGCTTCTGTTACACTTTCCCGATACTCGAAGAATACAATAACGCGTGTCGATTTCTCAGAGTTCGTAAAATGCGCGTACAAGATTTCACGCAGTTGATAGAACTTTGGATGTCCAAATTTGGTGTCGGCTGGAATCTTAATTAAATATATAAATTAATGCTATGAGATTGGGAAACATACTTTGCCAAAGGTACCGTCTGGTAATCGTTGGATTTCGGGTGCAGGACCTAAATATGTTTTAAGATCGTTTAAAATAAGGTGCAAAGCGGCGTTTCCGCGCAATAGAGGATTGTTAATGTGTTCTGTAAATAAAACGCTTAGCGCAGATAATTGATGATTAATATATTACCGTCGTAGAAGTTTAAAAAAGCTCTAAGACCGCACCTTATTAGAGTTTCATAAGCGTGATATAAAGTAACGCAAATGTTCAAGGTTTTCATAATTTCACTATAATTAGGGTTTCTGAAAACAGAATCGGATGCATTTGCCTTTGATCTCTGTTATTGAACGAACCTAGTGCCTGCATTCTTCGCCTGAAACTCCTTCATCACCATAAAAATCTTGCCCTTGGTCAGATTGCCACAATTGCCATAAACCACTTTATATTTGAGCAACGTTCTCGTGTACGTTTCTAAAATCTGTACAGCATCAACTGATTAGAAGTAATTATTTATCAAATACACACTTCCATATAATTGTCCTTGACTTGCTGCAGCTTGTCCCCAAGTGGAACAACAACAGTTTCAAGTGCCCTTTCAAAAACGTACGGTTTAACATCGGGACTGTCCTCGCTTCTGAATTCCAAATGAGCAATTAGCAAATTCTGCATGACTTCGATTACATCACGTGAACTGTTTCCCGGAGTAGCACTCAGTGCCAATACCCGAAATAACCGATTTTTGGGCAACAATTTACGAATTACTTCACAATATGCGTGGTTACCTTTCGCCCTGTGTGCCTCGTCAAAAACCAAACATTTAATCTTGGCCCCCAATTCGATTATTATAGGAAGATCGTTTTGTAAGACTTGAGGAGTGATAAAAAACACGCGTTTACTTTCCCATATTTCCGCACGCGATTGTTGTATTTTTGTCCCTGTTAGTTCGGCCGTTGTCTCGGCTGGAATGGCAGTGATATTGTAGCAAGCATCCAACTGTTGTTTGACTAAGGGTCGGGTGGGGGCCATGAATATAATTTTATTGTGGGGGTACCAACGATAGAAATTATACATAACAACGGCGGCGATAAATGTCTTGCCCAAACCTGTGGGAAGACTCACCTAAAATTTTACATAAGTAAAGTTGAAAACAGGGGCCATGAGTTTACGAGAGTGTTTTTGAAGAGAGCTTGTTCTGTGATGTTGTACTGGTAATCGCGAATAGGATAATTTGTGGGGTAAATCCATGACTGACCAGCTTGGAGATCGAAGCCTTTGGTGTCTGGGTCTTTCGACAAATTACCAACACTGCACAATTTGTTTGTTATCAACATTAAAGTGTTATAATTTCTAACTTACTCGTTTATTTTTTGTGTGTTGAGGTTAAAAACGTTCATAATCAAAATTAAAACATTGTTTTCAGATAGACCACTATAGAAGTCTTTAAACAAAAAGTCTTTAAAACTTGTTCACTTAATAAAATGTTTTTTTTAAGGTTAGGATATTTTTCAAATTGCACACTTGACAAACAAAGCTGCCAACTTATTCAGGAAATATAACAAAGTTACCACTTAAAAAAAACTAAAATAAAATATTAAAAAAAAAAAATAATAAATAACAAATAAACACATCAACAAACTGTAGGAGCATTTATCAAAATTTTGATAAATTAAGTTATATTTTTGAGAATTTTTTATTTCTGTTTATGTATAACAAAACGGTACTATATTAATATTCAGATAAACTAAATCATTTTCAGTTTTGAGTTGCAAATTTTCTCTTGCGATTGAAGGCGCGTCGAAAAATATTATCTAAGAGTTTCGTGAAATTTCATATAATTCAGATAGACATGCACAAAGACAAAAAATACAATTAAATATTTTTTCGATGTAACAAATTTAACCGAGGCTTGCTAACAACCAAGTCAAAAATCTTATCTAAAGTAAGAAGAGGTGTAAGAGTAGGTCGTCCATGAGCACACTGAAATGGTAAATTACAATTGCCCAACATTTTCAAGTGAACGAAACACTCATTTTTTGACAAATGGTCACCAAATTTGATTGCCCCTGAAATAACCAATCAATTTGCCATATAAACATACCGAATGGTGTATTACCTCGGCACGCCTCTGAATTGACGATGTTCTGAATTACTCGCGGAGTATTTACAAGGATCTCATGGTTGTCTTTCAGAGATTCGACAATTTCTTTTATTAAAGTTTGTGTTAAACCTAAGATATCAGCCTGAAACGATCGGAACAAAATTGCAAAAAGTTGTTTTCAAATCATTATTTTATAATTACCCCTTTTTTGCTTTTGTTATAGATGCACAGAGGCACCTGATGAATTGTTATTCCGTTCGAAAATAAAGTCAGAACCAACCCCAACGAAGACAACGCACTTTTTTGGCGTCCAAGTAGTTTTAAATCGTTACACGGCAAAAATATCGTAATATCTTGATCCAGTTTTGTAGAGACGTTTTTGTAACCTGCACAATTTTTTCTAGAATTTTTCTTCGAGTTTAATAATTAGAAATTTACCTTTTGTTAACTCCTCCAATCGTACCCTTTCATGAACAGCATGTTGGTCAAACAATACGAGCAGTTTTTTAGTTTTTTCCAACACTGCTATAAATTTACAATCGACTTGACCAATAACGCTCATATTATCAAACAAACTTTTAGTAAAACTCATATTTTCGAAATTGCGCGTGATTTGCTTGTCATAACCCGTTTTATTTATGTTTGGAATTGAGCCTTCGATGAGTTTCGACTTTTCTCTGTAAATTTGTTCAAAAAATTGCCTCGGATCTAAAACGTACAATTATTTATGAGCCAGTGTTATTTTATTATACCTTGATGGTCAATGCAGTTCTGCCATTTAACTAGCAATAAATCGTCATCATACGACTGTATTACAGCATTTTGTAAATTTATTTTGCCTCCAGGACTCAATTCCGGAACTGTCCCGATATCTCTTAAAATCGGCGACAGTCCTTTCGGAACAAACTCGTATCGTTCTCTTATTTCAAATGTAAAATCCTGTTTATCATTTAAATTAACTTCATCTTTATTAAACTCGCTTTGGGCCGATTCGAAATCTCTCGGAAGTTCTCGTTCATGTTGTAAATCGTGATCCATGATTTTTCGTTTATCTCGGTCGTCTAAAGTGATGATAATATTACTCTCAATCTTGTTTTGTGTCGATTTGTATGATATAAACAAATCTTTAGAATTATCTATGTTTTTCTTCAAATAACATTTCGGGCTTACGCGTGTAAAAAATTTACTAGTGGTCGACTCATTTAAAGATTTCTTGGCGCTCTTTTTAATAAAAGTCAGTCCGATTTGGTTCAGGTCGTTGACAGTGCTAAAATCATTACACGTTACTGTTCTTGAATTGTGTCTTGTTGAATTCGTTTGGTTGAATGTATCTTCATCGGCGTTTGATGAAACTGCTGGTGAGAATCTACTTTTATCCTCAACCTTCCGTCCAAAATAGGGTGATTTTTTTATATCTTTTGAAGGACTCCGACACTTGTTTCTTTGAGATGGCATTTTAAAATCGTTGAACTTTTGATCAATGCATACGATAGTTTCGTTTCTTAGACCACAATATCCGGGAGCGTGCGAAATAAATGTTTCATTTCGATTGTTAAAAGCGTCGATCTTTTGAAAATCAAACAGTTTTTTGGTTTGGTTGAAATTGTTCAAGGCTGGAAAATCTGACATGTAGTTCTTGTTAAAATGAAATGCGGGCACTGATTCAATTTTGGAAAAATCACAGTCGTATTCTGGCACAAACCAATTTGATGGTCTTCTAGGAAAAAATGAAAAATCATTGTTGTCGATTAATGCCTCTGCATTGCAAAAATCCGTTTGGACGCCAACGGAAACAAACATTTTCGTTGGCGGGTCTTGATTTATGCTTGTCTGAATTCCTACTGATATCCTACCATCATTGTTTTGTTCGCTAACACACTCCTCTTGAGCAACCACAGAATTAGAAACACCGGTTTCAAACGTTTTGTCCGCTTTAGGAAACACTTGCAGTGACATAATGAACATGTCCATTATCATATCTTTTCCTCTTTGTTCGTTTTCTGGGAAATTTGTGAATAAACTATTATTATTATCGATGTCATTATTCACGTCTTTTTTGTCGTTCCTTATTATCTCAATAGGCAGAGCTGATTTAGTTTGTCTAACGTAATTGACGTTAAGCTCTTCTTCTAAAAAAGGGGTGTCCTCTATGATTTTCGACGATTTAGTTGGAATTATTTCTTCAATTTCTTCGCTTTTGCGTTTTGCAATTCCTTTAACAGCACCGCCGATTTGAGACACCCCAAACTCACTCGCGACTTGTTTCGCCCTCGTTTTCTTTTTCTCAATCGATACGTTTTCCTTCCCCAAAAACGTGTTGATCATTTTTTCGACACAACGTTGCACCACATCTAATTTTTTAAAAAACACTGTAGTTTTTGTGGTTTCCAGACTTATATCTACGTCCGAATAGGGACATTTGATGTGTATGACATATATTGGATGTTTTTTTCTCGGCTCGTTTCTCACCTGTCCCTTTCTAAGGTGTGAATTGATAAAGCCGTGCAATTTCGGGCAGTTTATCGGTCGCTTGTTGACATAAATATATTGCAACCGCTTATTTTCGTCCAGTTCCTTATGAATCAAACCCTCCACGCTAGTCTTACTTTTACTAACTTTGATCAATGCGAAACCCTTCTCGTCGACGTTTGGATGAATCGTTTTAAAGGAGCCGGCGACGTCTTGACTTTTTACACTTGCCAAAATCATTTTTCCACTGGCGTCGTTTCGTAGCGTAAACGAAACACCAGGATGTATTATAACAAGACATTCTATGTTGCGTTTCACCAATTCTAATTCGCTGCTTTTGATACATTGTTGCCTCACCGGGAGACTGCAGAGAAACCCATCGATCGTTACCGTGGTACCGAAACTGGGTCTGTTTTTAGTCGGATCCACACGCTCGCAATCTTTTTCGATGATTTTTTCGTAGGATTCGTCACAGTTTTGTGGTCGTGTTGTGATGGTTACGCGTTGCGAAATTTTCGCGATGCTGGCCAAGGACTCGCCCTTAAATCCGTAATATTTGGTGCGCTTTTTGAGATCAGATAACGTGTTACATTTGTTGGTCATATAGCGCCTTCCCACGAGCTCCAAATTCGGACGCGAAATTCCTTTTCCATTGTCTACGACTTGTATTTTGTACAGAGAACAGTTGATTCGAACCGCTATTGCGGTAGCTTTGGCGTCTAAGCTGTTCAGCACCTGGAAATTGGTTTTGTGGTTTTGAAAATAATCAAATTGTTTATTTACCAGTTCTGTTACGCACTGAGTGATGCTATCGATGGTGAAGGAGCTCCGAATTTGCGCTACTACATTTTCACTAAGAGCTTCGATCGCCATTTTTTTGACTTTTCATCTATTAAATAGGAGGCTTTGGAGAATTCGAACAGGTGAATTGACATTTGACATAAATACAAATTTTGCAGTTTAATTAAAATTAATGCAATTCAATAATAACGATATAATTTGCATAGAATATAACGACTAGCACAATTAACAGAAACGTACAGACAGTGGTATTTACGACGACATTTTAACAAATCATTTAATAATCATAATTTAAAGAAGACATAACTGAGCTGTTTTAATATTGGGGTCACTGGGAAAAAAAGAACCCAAGCTAAAATGGTTCTTCAATAGTAAATGGACACAAATCTAAATAAAATATAAATAAAAAAGTATTCAATATATTTAAGTATTAGAAAATGCAAGAATAAGACGCAATATAAGTCAACAATAGAGGTGCAGTTGGAAATAAAGAGTGAATCTTACAATATTTAAAACGAAGCAGTAGCTAAAATTCTATATTTGTTATCAAAAACTTTACTTCGGCCAAATTTCGTGGTTGTGTAAATGCATCAGGATCCACCAAACTAAAATTGTTAGTAATTGGGAAAACTGCAAATGCCTCACTGTTCAAAAATTATCGTCATGAATGTCTCTATAATAATATAGAGTATTAAAAAAAACATTTGCGCCGGCAGGTAGAATTTATTTAAAAAAATCACACAAAATAAATACATCGGCATTATATACCCGGAACCGTTGTCACAAAGAACTTAAACTCAAATTTATGCGACTCTAAGGAATTTCATAGTGCTGCCTCCTTTTATTTTTGAACGTTTGATATGAAAATATTTACCAGTAATTAAAAAATAATTCGTGTCTTGTGTCACAACAATAAGCAAAAATTAATCTAGATTTGTACTACACATAAATTAATAACGGGTGTGTAGTTTAAATTGAGAAAACCAAATTGCTGTAAAAATAGCTGATAAAACATTATACTGACATCTATCAAATATATTTAAAATGAGTAATTCCACAGATTACTCCAGATGACTGACTTCATAGGGCGATTTTGTCCGGAACTATCTCTTTTCTACACATTGAAACTAGGCGCATGACATCTTTGTCACAGATACCATAAGCAAATGTAGAGGCGCTGTAGTCGTTGCTAATACTTTGTACGACCGCTAGATGTCACTACAAATACTTTTATTTAAATTCAAATAAAAGGCTCAATATTTTTACTATTAAACACTTACTATTAAATTGAACAATGTACAATTCCGTGTTTTTTTAAAAGCGTGACTGTTTCTACGCTTGTTACTTTTTTTCTGACTAATATTGCATAACAGCATTTTGCTGCAATTATAATCAAGCCAGTAAATGTCAAAACTTGCTTCTATATTGAATTTGTGAAAAATTTTAAGCGAAAGATGGGTCTTTTTTACATTATTTGTGGTGTTGGTGCAAATTAAGTGGAGAAACTGCATTGTTTTCCAAAAAGTGAAGAAAGGTCAGGATGTTTTATTAATACAACAAATTCAGGAAATATAATTACATAATTCTAGAGCGAAACTGTGGCAAGAAGCTCTAAATGTCCAAAATTGCAATCTAAAGCAAAAATGGAGGGTTTGCAAAAAACACTTTTCGGCATCGTTAGATATTAGGCTTCATTATTCCTTATTTTTGTGTATGAATTTGAAGAACTAAGCCAGGTTGCTCTATTGGTTGTCCGGCAAGTCTTTCAAAATTTCCATTTTTATATAATAACCCCAAGTAATTATCATATGTGTAGTTATACCTATCTTAGAAATGTAATTGTTAACATTTTGGGTATAATTTTGTTTAATTTATATAATGTAATATAATATATTGATTTTTATAAAATTGTTTGTTTGTATGACATGTAAATCATAAAATATTCGAAATATAATAGCATTTTTTCTACCTATAAAGAAAGGAGAGAATATTTAAATTTACCGCAAAATTTGATCGATGCGCCATCTGAAAACTGTTACATAATTTGAAGGTCGTTAAAGGTCATTCCGCCAAAATATTTGCATTGAGTCAGTCATCTGGAGTAATCTGTGGTAATTCTAATTTAGATATTGTTAAATTAGCCACTAGCTTTTCGGTTTTATTTAAAGATCGACTTTATTTTCAAATA
Source organism: Eledona agricola (assembly GCA_964023215.1). Taxonomy (NCBI): domain Eukaryota; kingdom Metazoa; phylum Arthropoda; class Insecta; order Coleoptera; family Tenebrionidae; genus Eledona; species Eledona agricola. The sequence continues at coordinate 1,721,361 of OZ026856.1, forward strand.
GTGACCTATATTTTTTTCAATCAGACATTAGAGCATATTTTTAGAGGAATTTGTGAGCGACCGCTAAAAAATATAGCGTTCAATTGCAACAACTTTTAACTGAAACATTTTTTTCACACATATTTGCCAGTCTCAATTTAAATCATTCACCTTGTAACGTCCTGATGATGACTTAAAAGTGAATATCATTTTACCTTTTAGCTTTCTTTAAGCAATTGTTGCTGTCTGTATGTTTTTTTCAACATTTCCAAATTTTCCTGCAATGATTCCACTTCTTCAAACCTCTGTGCTTGTCGCGCTTGATCTATATAATTACGCACAATATTCATTTGTTGTATGAGTGGGTCTTCAGCTTCCGCACTTTCCTTGTTGATGACAGATGGCGACCAACCCGTGGTGACTATAACTTTTTTTATGTTTGTTCTAACAGGCGTTGAATTTTCATTATCCTCTTGAATGTTCCTCAAAGACCGTTCCTTTTTTATCATTTCCAGTTCTTGTACGCCAGGAGGTGCAGGTAGTGTCAACAGATATTCTTTGATATAATTTGATGTAGCTCGTCTGATACTATTTTGAAGGGTGGCGACTTTCGGAGTGTCCTCTTCAACAGGTAGAGACGCTATTTTCTTGCTTAGTGTATCTATAGATTCGGCTTTTTTGGCAATGGCAGCTCGTAACGTCCGAGTATCTTGCAAATGGAATGTAGTCTCGCCAGACGTGAGAGAGTTGTACATTTTTAAATACAAATCGACGGAATTCTGAGTATGAGATTTGAGATTCTGCAAGTGGTTATACAACTGGCAGATGATGGGTTGTCTCATTTGTTCAATCTGAACGCGTCTTCGACATTCCAGCATTTCAAGGCAATGGTTGCAAATGCGCAAGGTGTCCGATTCCTTTCCTGGATTCGCTTCATGGTTGTTTACGTCAATATTGTGCACAGGTGCCACAATCGTTTCTATTAAATATATTTAATGGTTGTTTAATGTTTGTCAAATGCTTACGTGCTGTTTCATATGACAGGAAGTAGGAACAGGAGTTGCACATAATACTTCCGCACAATCTACAATGATGTTGTCTTCTGGCAATATTAAAACTAGCCGCACATGAGGGACACCGAGTCACAATTGATCCATCCAACCAAGCTACCAACACCTGTTCTTGTTGTTTGCGATCCGATCCATAAAACCGCAACAATCTATCCAACCTAATAATAAGTTTGTTAGTCTCAGCCGTGCGGTGATCCAGACGCTCCCTACGAACAGATTTAAAGAAATCAGTGTGGCTCGTAACATGGCCGGGTTCTTGACGTTCGCTTATTTCCAAATAGTATTTTTCGAAACTCAATTCGTTTTTGAATGTTTCCAAATCTTGTTCGTCGAGCTTCAAAATTTTCTTCTTCGCCTTTCCGTACAAATCTAGAAAAGATGGAAAGTGTTTCAAGTTGATAGGTAATATAACCTCACCTTTTATGGATTTGAGGATGTCTTGCTCTTCTGAGTGTAAATCTTGGAAGTGGACGATGAGATTGTTGGGTGACCGAAGATCTCTGTGACATATTGGACACAAAAATCCTTCTTTGATGGAATTTGATTCTGCCATTCAGGTTACTTTATTTAATTACAAAACCTCCAAACGTTGTTTAAATCTTGTTACGTTTAATTGACATTTCACAGCTGATTTAGGCAAGTTGACGTTGACAGATGACATGTACGATCTCAGTGGCGTCTCATACCACAAACACAAAATTCGTTTAAAAATAATTGACACTTCTTTAATTGCGATACGACCTGTGATATATTTAAATTGACGTATTTGCCAGGAGAATAATGTGCGATGGTACAAAGTACATCTAACACCAACTGTTGCATGTTTGGGTGTAATGCCGTCTATAAGAAAAATCATTGCTTGTCCTTTCATCATTTTTCGTCAGCAGATGATACTGTAGATTATGAAGACGCGTTTGGTATTGCTTCTACTAGAAGACGGAAGCTAAGGGAAATAAAACTGAAAATAAGAAACCACCTTCAAAAGGAATGGGAGTTTGTTTTTTTACTGAGGACGATTCCCTACCCCTAAAGAAGGGAAACAAGCAGCTTAACTTAATCCGTAAAATTATACCTATAGTTGTTACATTATAACAAAAAATATGATATTACCGGAAGTATCCGTCAGGTCATTTATTCAGTCGTTATGCGGCTGGCGAAAATGGTGGACCGTAGTTTCATTTGCATACATTTTTCCATAATTTTTCAAAATGGATAACACATATCGACATAAATAAATAGTTATATGTAAAAGTCATGAAAACCTTGTCTTCTTTACTTGTTTGATATATTTTATGCATGTGAAAATAATCGGTCTTGCCCTTTAAATTGTTAGAAAGTCATTTTCGTATTTCAATTTAATCAAACGAACGCGCAGAGTTTAAACGATATTAAAACAATTTCCATCGTTTTTCAATATAAATAATAAATATCGACATAAAAAAAATATATGTAGAAGCAACGAAAGGTATTCTAGGTGCCATGTCTTTTTTACTTATTTGATACATTTTGTTTGTGAAAATAATCTAAATTATTTTTTAAATTATATCTGGAATCGGTCTTGCTCTTTGAAAATTATTTTAAAATCTAGGTTGGGTTTCATTCATCAATTTTTGTTGTTAATTTATCAAATGGGTAGAAAATGATGTCAAACACGTGAAGTATAATGTTTAAAGGGCAATTGTGGTAATTCATCATCTGGCAACAATGCAGCGTTGTCCACACGTCTGATTGGTTCGTATCGAACGATTCTATTCCCGCCTAACATCATCACTTTACTGTCATTTTTGGCACATGTTAGCATCAGAGTTAGTTTTCACGTGGTTATTTTGTTGATACAATATGAAGAAAGTGTGTTTCGTTCCTTGCTGCCTCAATATAACGATGAATGCTCCTTGAAAAGTATTTATTTTTGTTCCGAGAAATAACCAAGTGCAAAAATTATGGTTGCAAGCGGTCGTAATAAAGTCTAAACCCACAAGCACAAATAAACATTGCTGTGAGGATCATTTTTCAATTTTCTCTCAAATACCTTAACCAAACTAATTGGAAAACAACAATGAATCAAATGTTGTGTTCTGTCATTTTAAGTTTAAGTGGCCATAAACTCACTAACAAACGGATCAAAAATCCCCATATTCTCAGCCGCTCCCTCCTACTTATCTCTTTTCAACACGCAACATATCACAAATATCTCACATTTTCCAATCTTCCAAACGTTGCCAGATTGTGCAGAACAACAATTGCCCTTTAAATTAAAAAACCCAGACTTTAAAATGCTGTTTTTGGCTAAAATGGTACGTTTTCGTCATTAAAGAAAAGCGCGGCAAGACTATCCAACATTATGTTTTCGATGTATAAAACCAGAAATTAGGTTTTCAGACTTAGGACAATTCCCATTGTTAGCACGTCATATTCGTGTTTCATTTCAATCAGACGGAGAAGGTAGATAGCTTGATCGTTTTTCAAAATTTTTCTATTACTATCCCTTGAAATGGAATAGTGCGTTGTTAATATTATGAAGATGCTTATGAGACATCCATTACTAGTGCCTGCCATTAAAAATAAAACAAAAATTAGATGACATGCCTTAATTAAAGGGTAGGGATCAGACCTGGTGATTATCTCATATATTTATTTACAAATTAATTTCTCAATTTAACATTATTTACATATAACTTGCTGTTTTAATCCTTATCAAATACAATTTTTTATAAATCCATTGCAATAAATTATGTGATACAGAGCTCTGTAAAAATATCATAGATTCGAATGCAGAGTCGTAAATCTAAAATGAATAACATCTACAAATCAGCGACAAGTTAAATTTGATAACAAATTGTACAATCAAATGTTTACAGCAGATATATCAATTTTACAATATAGTACAGTGTTAGTAAAAAAAATATTCCACGCTTACCCCGACGATAACAAACATCAACAAAACATCGAATTATATTGCAAACGATAAATCGGAGACGGAGACGTGGCCAACAAGAAACGATCCGTTTCTGTGCCACTAATTTATTTTGTAAACGTTGGCGATATGTGTTTTTGATTTTCGCGATTGGTGAGATTCGTCTCTCTTGTTGGCCATTTCTCGTAGGGTCGGTGTGTATGTGTGTGTGATTGTTCGTGGTCCTCTTCCGCGCGGTGTTTCCATGGTTACGGTGGTCCGCACAGCCGCCGCTCGAGTCTTTGGCGGCGGCGGTGAAAGAGGAAAGAGGCGAGAAAGGGTGTGATAGCGTTTAGGGGCGGAAGCGGCGGCGGCGGCGGCTAGTTGTGGGGGTGTTAGGGACTACCGGGTAGGCTGTCGTCGCTTTCGAGGTAGGTAACGTAACTGTCGGTGCTGTCGGGGTGCGTCATGACGTCAGACGGCGGCGCTGACGACGGCAACATGGGCGGCGGCGGACCAGTGGCGGGACCCATGGAGGGCGGCGGCAAGTCGTAGCCGTGCATCTGAAACCAATATTACAAATAAACTTAACCAAACAGTCAATAACATACACAATAACGTTTAGGTACTTGGATGTCCATTTTCTTTTTTACTTGATACCTTTTTAATTTATGGCATCAAACCTCATAAATATTCTGAAAAACTGAAAACGGTCAATTCATTTCATGTCCAATATCTCAAAAATGCTTTAAACTAGTAAGTCTAGTGAAGAAGATAATTTGTATATATTTCTAAACTTGATATCGCTTCGTTTTCTGTTTCCACGACTAAAGCGGAGTCGTGTTTATCATCAGCAGAAATGCACGAGACGCTTACTTTGCCAAACGTGTTATCACAGTACAGAAGGAATCAGTAGGTTCACTCTCCGATTTTTGTGTTCCAAGGCCAGTTCGACTCTAGGCTACATGCGCTGTAGATTTTGGCTCATAACCGCATATAACCTCAAATCGTATTTGATCACATTGTGTTATTTACTCTTGCTATTTGGGTTTTTCGGTATTATTGTTGCAAAATGCATATTTGTTGTGTTTCGGGGTGCTTGAACAATGACTTAAGATATGCACCACAATACAGTTTTTTTCGATTTCCACTCGATATTAGTCAGTAAGTAATGGGTTGTTTATAGCATCGTTTTGGGTTGGATTAGCAGTAAATTACGTTGGTATAATAGCAGTGGATATTTGGCAGGTGTAAGATGTGGCAGAGCTTACCTCAATTATGTCGAAGCAAAGATTTAACTGCAGCAGAGTGTTACAAGCGACTACGTGTTTGCAGCCAACATTTTTCTGCAGAACAATTTTCAAGCATAGGTAGACACCGACTTAAGAAGTACGCTATTCCAAATGTGTTTCCACAAGCAGATGGTGAGTTTCATGATATATAGATTCATAAATATAGACCTGCAAAGTTTCTCCAGATGCAGTTCCATCCACTTCGTACACACCAGAAACACAAGAAGTTCACTCTGGGGCTGTACAGGACAGTGTAACGCAAACAGTTGCTAGATTAAGTGCTTCAACACCACGAAAAGTGGCTTTGAAAAAACGTTTGAAGGGTTTGCAAAGGAAGCTACGATTTTCGGAATGTAGTGTATCAGAAAGAAGCGAGCTTACAAAGAGTGACATTATGGTATTCATATCGGAACATTATCCTACAATTGCGACCTTTATAAACACCCAAATTGAGCTTCTAAGTAAAGCTCCAAAAGGGGCACGATATTCAAGCGTCGTCTTGAATAAAAATGACAAGAATATTACAAACTCCATGAAATTCATAAACGGATGGAGGGTAACTATCGCCTCAATTTTACAATTATGGGAAGTTCTTAAAACTAGAAATATAACGTCACTATTCACGCGTCGGCTTGATCAAGATTGTCTGGAAAATTATTTCGGGAAAATTCGTACATTAAGCGGAAACAACAGAAATCCCACACCTATTCAATTCTCTCGCGCATTTCGAAAGCTATTCGCACTGAATTATTTTGTACATGCTGACGGTGCGAATTGCATAGAAGAGTTGGATTCTGTTTTGGCTGCGTTAACTCCGGAAACATTAAATCGGTACAAAGTTCTGTTAGTTCCAGACAACGACTTTGAACCTTTAGTGCTTGACACCTGCGATTACCATACTTGGCAATTGCCAGATCAAAATGCCTTCGAATATTTTACCGGTTACTTGGTAAGAAAATATTTACAACATCACTCTTGTGATTCCTGTGCCAGCTATGCATCTTCCAATCAAGAGTTACACAGTTCATCCTTATTTTCTTATTTCAAGGCGTATAAGAACGCCTCAAATGATACATTTGGTAATCTGGCCCGCCCACGTATGGATTTTAATGAATATATATCTAATTTAGAATATATCTTTTCAATACAATTCTCCGTCTTAGCACTTTATAAACATGTTGGTCACAGGCTCATGCAACAATTTTTAAAAGTTACTTTCCATCTACCTTGCACGGATTTCCCTACTGGGTATTTATTAAAATTATTTACACGGGTTAGGATATTTTATACATTAAAATTTATGAACGGTGAATTTAAAGAAAATGCTTCGAATCGAAAAGAAATACCCAAATTGCGAATTCTACAACATTTGTGAATATAAACAATTCCCCTTTTAGCTGAACACAAGAGGAAGTTCCGTTTAGGTGAGTTTGATAAATCTGCCGTAGGTGAATACGCATGGTCTGCGGGAGACCATAAAATACAATTTGATAACACCAAACTTCTGTTGATGAAGTCCACCGCAGCTGTGGATAAAAGGTCTGGAATTTCATTGGGGTCACTTGTTGAATTAGCTCCTCGGAGCATTCACTACACCCCCGCTAATGAAACTTCAAATGGAACACGGTCCAAAATCGTTATAATTTGTGAATATTATAGTGAATATATTTTTTAACATACATTTTGTACTTTTAATAAAATATAACATTTGATGCAATGTTTATTTCTTCGTTGACCCTTCCGCGCCTACGCCTATGAGTTTTAGGACGCTACTGGCGACGCCAGGCCACATGCGCGAAACCGATTTGGAACACCGACATCAAAGGTGCCGACGCGGAGTGAACCTACTGATTCCTTCTGTACTGTGGTGTTATTTCTTGCTGTTTCATGTCGGTTGGTATGCAGAATGTAATAAAATGGTTAATTATATGTTTAGTTTTTTACTCTAAACCCAACCTCATTGCAATTTGCAAATTCTTAACAAAAAACATTTTTTTCAACTACCAAATCTGCTCGAGATTACATGAATATTATTCGAAACCTATTAAACCGTTAATTGAAAAATATTACCTGATTGACGAGCTGCTGAAAGGCCGGCTGGTGGGGTTGTTCGAGGTCGGCGTGCAGCGCAAAATCTGAGAGAGCTTTCCACGGGGGTTGATAAGCTTGGACTTCTAAAGGATGGACGCCGATGGGAGAATCATGTCGAACGGGTGAAGATGCCACCATGGGTATACCCTGCATGGCACCGTACCCCAGTTTTCGACCATCCTGCACGTAGTACTGGGTTACGTTAGACATTAGACAAGAAAACATCAAACGAAAACTATACTACGTATTTATTATATATGAAGCGTTATCCCATCCTGAATATAAATCACATATTCTACTTTCGCTGCAGCGGATTGGAACAACACAGAACGATTGTCTAATTAACTGTGGGCGTTGTGAATGGTGTTCGATCACTCGTGGAAGATTTTTAGAGAATAATTTATATCCTACACAGGCTTTCGAATTGTCTCTCTAATAAAATAATTTTAATGTTCAAACGCAATATGCAAATTCCTGCGTTTGTTTGTGTTGTTAATTAAATACAATGCAATCGCTGTAAATAATATTGAAACTATATTTACGATATTAAATTAAATTATGAAAATTAAAATTTGTACTTCAAACAATATAAATTAATTTTATTAATTTATTAATAACCCCTTGAGCTATGTAACAATACCTCGCAGTAGAGTAGTTTTGAATAGGTACACTTGGGTAAATATTATATTTATAACAACTTTTGAAAACTTGACGCGGCGTTTAATGGCAGTTTTTTAGTTTAGTTATGTAGTTAGTAATGCAGATGAATCCGGCTTGAGATCCTCGAAATTTACTGTAAAAACTTCTTCTCTTCTTGGATAATAAAGTTACCAAGTTACTGATGCATAGTAACGCGACTTTAATCTCAAGTATCATCGAAGTTTGGCACCAAAGAATCATTAAGAAAAAAACTCATTTAAAGTATATTTTTACGAACAAAGTCCATAATATACTTAAAACTATAACCAGTTCGGCTTGTCTCCATGGAATTCAATGACAATTGTGTCGCTTACATCATCTGCAAATACTTTGACAAAATTGCAACACATCAGTGTCATTTAGCAAGAGACGTAGATGAAAACGTTTATGAAACAAAATGTGGGAATAAAATAAAACGGTACTCACTACTACGAGTATCGAAAATACATATAAAGTAAACAAGAGATTTGAGAAAATTTTAGAAGAAAATATTTAATGCTTTTAATATTAATTCTAGTTACCTACCCTTTCAAAAGTGTTCCAAAATATGTAAATCAACGATTTATAAGAGTTTAAGGATTAAAGGAAAAAATATTAATTTTCTAGGTTGTCTCCACACGAATATTTTAACGCTGCTTAGTACAATTTTCATGCTTAAAGATAACACTATATTATTTGCAATATATTGATTAATTGATCGGTTGGGCGAAAACAATTCTGCAAAGCACTTGATCAAAACCCGAATATCCCCACATCGTTTAAAAAACTATGCATAAAATGTAATAATCTTCTTTTTGAGGTATCCCATCTATTAAAGACATTGTTCCATTTTATTTAGTCTGTTGCTGCTCTAAATAGTTCTATTCCAATCCTTTGTCTAAAATATGAGCCACGATGGTTTTCATACACATCAATATTCCTTTCAATCATGAAATTTACCGCATTTAAAAACTCCTTAGACGCTTTTCATTGGACTTCGTTAGTTAGTATCCATGCTTTCACTCCGCAAAAAAAACACACTGCCTTGCTTCTAACTTGGACGCCTATAATTTATTGTGTTTCATTAAATATATTTCTTGATATAACTTTCCCGTTCTCTATCTCACTTTTTCTTTGGAGAGTAGCCAAAATAAAGGTTGATACACTTTTTTGGTTATTGATTTTGATCCGCTTTTCTCGCCGGTTTTTGTTACCGTGTCATCCACTAATTTCCCATTTATTATAATGCTTTCGTTAACATCTTGCAAAGCTTTTATATCCCAGGAAATTATAATAATCTACTCAAATAAGACCACTTTTCACATTTTTCAATATTCGCTGACTGCAAAAACGTTCGCTGTATTCACTTTGAACCATGACTGACAAACGATTGTGGCAAAATACTTCGTTAGTTAGTGCACCAGATAATTTTTGACGAACGCTTGTTGCTTTGGTGTTGTGGTCGTCCAGTGTGAAAGCGGTTTAACTGATTTTTTTTTTGAACATACGAAGTGTTGAAATATATTCACAAGTTTTGTGAGTGTGTGAGGCGTTCGGATGTCGTCTAACGTTGACTTGTTTTGACTACGACAGTTCGACGTCTCGCATACTTTCAATGATCTGCAGTTTGTGCGGTTTTAAGGCAGTTAGCTTTTAGCCAGCTCAGAGAGCGCTCGTGCTAATAATTAGATTTAGTTATTACATTTATACATTTTACAATACATTTAAAACAAAGGTCCTCTGGTTTTAATAAACATTCCAACTCGAAGGATCCCAAAAATACCAAATATATTTATTTTGTAGGTACATAGATACAGAAAAAAAATGTGATTCAACAATTTCATAATGAATGCGAGAAATGTCTATCCTCGCTCTCGTTCATACGACACTCTTCTTCTCAGTCGGTTAATGAGGTAGTGATTAAATAGAAATTCTTCCTCAATTTTGTCACATCATATCACATATTCTAACAGACAAACCAATTTGCTAGGATAAACGGCAAATCAAAGTGGATCCTTCATTCACGCTGTTTTATTTTTTACTCTATCACATCAATTTTTTCGATCTTCCACACTTTCAAAATTGACTCATAAAGAGTTTTTTAACTTTTCATTTTCGCACGCAGCTGCCGGAAATTCATTCCGAAATGTTTCAGCAGGTGTATTCACTTTATTATGCCAAATTCCATCGATCTTCCTTGCGCTAGATGTACGGTTCAGTCAGGAATATATTTATTGTAATTTTCCCACTGCTTTGAATTTGGATGAAATGTTATGGCCAATTTAGTTAGATATTTTTTAACGCACGTTACGTTATTCCACGTCCATGTCCTGATTATGTTTCGGGTTTTCGTTCTTAGAAAAGAAGCTCAAAAAAAATAGAATACAAACTCGGCAATGATCTTTGATGACTCCAGAGTCAAATAGAATTTAAGAACGTTACATCATTTTAATTTTGTGGCAGAATTAATAATTGAATAAGTACTAGTCCTATTTATTTTAACAACTTGTCATAACTTAGGATTCAGATCCTAAAGCCTAGAAATGGACGAAGTGAAAAAAGTAAGTACATCGTGAACTGAAAAACGTGTTTTATTTTATGTAATGGACAAAAACATAATAATAAATAGTAAGTATATATTTAGGACAAGCGCAATATATAACAAAAACACAGAGTTGGATGTTTTGGCAGCCCAAGGAGGTCATATTACGAACAATTTATAATATTGCCAAGTAATTTTATAACAGCACTACTATCGTTACATGATTTCTAAGTATCTTCACCTTAAATGAGGGCAAAGTTTATTGAAATGATTGTAGTATGTTATCAGCAGATGCACTCAACCCTTTTACTCTTCCTCCCAACACTCCTCTCCAATCCCACCGAACACAAAACATGCCGTCGCGTTCCCAAACACCATAAATAACGTCCCGCCGTCTGCAAGAAGTCATCCTTTTGAGTCAAGGTTAAAAAACTAGTTTGACATGGTGAAACTCATGTCTTGGAAGCGGCACCGACCGGGACGCTGGGGACGAATGAACAACGAACGAAGAGCGACGGTGGTCCCAAAATCCCCCTCAAAAAGCGAAATCGATGCGACGACGGGTCAGACTCATGTGTGGCGTTGACGATTGGTCGGCGACGAGAGGCGGGAACAGCATACAGCTGATAAGAAACGCCTCCCGAGATTTACGACGTGAACCATCCGAGAAGTGGGGGATATTCAATTATAGGACGGGGTAATCTGTGGGGAAGTCCCTCAGTCTTTAATCAATAACACGTTTGTCAGGCGTGCCGATTGGACCGCAATTCATTCAAGACGTTTTTTTTAACACTACTTTCAACTAGTGGGGAATGTAATTTTCCAGTATTCTTTCCATTGTTTATGTCTTAGTGCGCCGCGATAAACCGACCATGGAATTAGACCCGCAACAAGTGAATGCAAATAAAAACATTTCTAAGAAATTGTATAGGACAATGTTTGTGCGATAAAACAATTATAAACGAATATTCTTGTAAATGTTGCAAACAACAAACAACCATATAAGTACACGCAAAACTATAAATCATAACTTACTAATAATATAATTATTCTGTTTTGAGTTAATGGTTTCGTTTCTGCATTTCTCCCCATTTGATTATTAGCTGGGTTTAAAACAGAATCTTTCAAATTGTGGATGCCATTAGAAGATTTTTCAAACGAACGCAGAAAACTTAGTAGATGTGTTCGGTAGTCAATTGAAATAATTTAGATAATTTAGAATGATTTAGACTTATTTTTATAACAGCATTTGCGGAACCTAATATTTTTTCAGTTTTTCTTAAGATAATGTGTAAAGATTTTAGCGATTTAAAGATTTTTGCAAATAGAACGATAATTTTTTGATTCTCGACTTTTTCATTTTTTGACTGGAAGTTAAGTAATTGGCATTTGATGAATATTTAAATAATGTTGACTGAATAATTTTAATATTTTTTTGTATGTGCCGCAAGATGAGTCTCTCTTCGTTGAATAATTAATTGAAATATATTATTATATCTTACTTATATATTACTTATTGAAATAGAAAAAAGTGACTATTTTATAATGATTCACGAAATGTGGAAATGACATATCTAGTCTTTTAGAGGCAGTTTACCTACATGTCTCTGAGTTACAGTTATTCAATTATTACATCGAGGTTTTTTTCAAATAAAAAAGACCCCTGGTCCAAACCACAATTTTGGCTTGTTTATTATGTTTTAACAAAAAATATTATGTCATTTAGACCAAATGTATAGTTAAAGTAAAACCGAAAAACCGTCACAACCAAGTTTTTAGTAATGTATTATTTTTAAAATATCCTATTATCTTACCGAGCATGGGCCATTCTTTTATTCTTCACGAATTTTAACGTAAATCAAGTGATTCTTTTGGCCATTTCAACAATAGATTTCATCTTTTGTTGTTACCGAGGTAATACCCACGACTAGCATCCGTATAAAGTTCCGTGAAAAGTTTACTTTGACATGACGAAGCCAACAGTTTAGAACTTATTTGGAAGTCATAAGTATTTATCTTTGATCCAACAAATTTTATTTCCTCCTTCTGACCTGACCTGACCTGAATAATTTTCCAACATCGCAATGCTTATTATCTGCTTATATGATGCTCGTCGAAGCATTAACAACAATATTCTTTAATGAACCTAAAGCACTCTGCATTGTATTTTTTCACCAAAATCATCGACATCAGATGATTTGTTTAACCGCTTTAATTTTGAGACGTTTGAAAATCCATGACATGCAACAGAAAACATTTACTGATATCGTTTTCATGTTTGAGACATCTTTTGCCGATAGAATTATTTGAGCTTTGGTTGTCTTGACGCAGCCGTTATTTTGGTATTGATTTCGGTGGCATATTTGCCTCTGATCGGCCAACAGCATTTATTTATTTTTTACACCAATCTCTTCTTGTTATCGAAGTGCTGTTCATTGGTTTTGTTGTCGATTTCACAACACTTTTGTACGTTTTCTACCTACTGTTTATGTCCTCGTGGAAGCTCTTAAAAAAATATTTTTCAATGGAGTTGTTACTGAATTCGGGACGCCCTGTATTTATATTCCTTCATAAACTATCATATAACTCAAGAAAAATTTTTTACCAAAATTTCAGTTCACTGTTCACCGTTTGAATAAAGCTTCGTTTTCTAAAATTTGTAAGTAAGTATATCGTTTCAAATGTTGAATCAAGTTCGCATTTGCAGTCGTTCAAATTCAAACTTGTGTCATTTTTTATAGTCATATTTTTTCGAAACCTGAATTGCTCACGTTTCGGAGACCGTCGTCAATTGATAATGGGTTCCCACCTTGGAAATACAAACCCTTTTATTTAATATTACATGCATATTGAAAATATTGAATAAAAACATATTTTTAATTTTATTTGTTAATCACTTTTAATTTTTTTATTGCCTCTCAATATTATGGTTTCATTATCTTTCAAACCATTACGCCGAAATGGATTTATTTGAATGCTTGAATTAGAAACCACACAGCTACAAAGAGCCATAACATTTAGCTTCAATTACTCTAATTTATCCCATATTAAATCATGCATTTTGTAATCCACACAACGATTAGTCGTAGCGCTCCCCTTAATTAAAAGAGTGTCGAATCTTCCACCGCTTAACATAAATCATTTTCCATTCTTAACGAACCGTCACCGGAATTAACCTTTGCGCTTATCTTCGAAATGGAATAATGCTTCGTGTAGTATTTTTTTGTCGGCACTTTTAACCCAGAACGTTGAAAAATGGACTAACCTTCTCCTGTTGCATCTGCTGCTTCATGAGAATGGTCTTTTTTTTGTCCTTGCATCGCTTGTTCTGGAACCAAACCCTTATCACTCGGGGTGAGAGTCCCGTCATTTCTACCAGCTGCTCCTTCATCAAGGCGTCGGGGCGCGGATTGGCGGCGTAGCAGGTCCTCAGGGTGTGCAACTGTTTTTCGTTTAGCACGGTGCGCACTCGCGTTGGTTTGCCGTCACTGCCGCCACCGCCACCACCCCCGGAACCCTTCCTCAAACCCCCGCCGCCCCCTTTGTGCGATCCGCTCTCCGACCCCGAGTCTGCAACAAACGCAACTCTCAACTCTTGTCTCTACACCACAACAAATACCAAAAAATATCGACCTGATTTTTGTTTTCACTACGGTTACATGCGGGTGGTTTTTTCTATATTGATATTGTTAAAATGCAAAGATTAAGTGAAACTGAAATAATGTTCATTGCTAAATATATGATGAGAAAAAGCTGTTGGAAAAATTTATTTTATTTTATTTTAATGGGCAGCCACCAAATTATTTGGTGATGCTTCCGTGTTTATTTCGAAGATAATTTTTGGAAAATACTGACGTGAGATTAATTTTTGCGTTTGAGATGCAAATCCTGGTGCGTGCAATTTTTGCGGCGACATTGCGAATTCTCTTTGTGCCTTCCGGAACCGAACCTATAATAATCTTCTAATCCGGGAATATTACTCGTTAATCCGGTCGAGACGGGCCACTGGCCGGCGTCCATTAGCAAAGTCCGGTAATTCCGGGTCCGAGTCCGGGATTATCAAGGCGTGAAACGCTGGTCAATGCAGATTAGCCGATTACAATGTCAGTCTTTGTGAATAACTGATGACCGTCTATAGTCTGAGCGTTAATCCCTCCAATTTGGCGAATCTCATATTATTTACTACCTCTAACGGGGTGTTTGTCAGCGTGTGGTGATCGCACGTTGATGATTATTTTTTATTTTTTTATTTTTGGTTTGTTTGAATTGTCTGAATTTGTTCACCCCAAAGGCGGACGACGGTCAAGCTTTGAAGTTAAACCCAGCGCAAATATTTATAGAGTAAAAATGCTCAACCTTCGAGGTTTTTAACTAAATAAAGCCTTTCTAAACATATACTTAAGCGTCCTTTAAAACACTTGACTTGGTGCGTGGTGTTGGCTGAGGGACCTCACAGGTTTCCATAGCTCTGAAATAACCATAAGGGAAAAGTGCGGCTGAGCGGATTTATAAAAACAGAAAATTAGATAATAAAGAAAAAGAAGGATTTTTTATTAATTCGTAGTCCGCAAAATTATAACTCGTTAACATTTCATCACAATTATGAGAAAAGCTGGAATTCTCTAGTTAAAAACTTTAATTCGCCGTGTTCGATTTTCCCTAATTTCCATTCTAATAATAAATTCTCGACTGTGTATTCAATTAATCTTCATTTCTTTTGATAAAAAGCCCAAGGAGATGTTATGGCACAGTGCCCCCGCAAAAAATTGAACCGTAAACTTTACTGCACCAGAATTTACATTTGATGTTGAATTTATCCGCCCGCGTTTTGCATAAATACATTTTTATGAAAATTTAGTGTTTTTCTTACCCGACATGCAGCCGATCTCCGTGGAATTGTTGCTGTGGTTGTTGTTGCTCAAGCTGGTGTTGTTGTTGCTCTCGGCGTTGGAAAGATGCGGCGTCGTCGGCGCCGACGTCTTCTCCATATGATCGTGGTCTTCCTTGCAGTATAAATTGCCACCGTCTCTCAACGCGAACTCATCTCCAGGTACTAACGGTCGAGAACAAGCACAACACTTGAAGCACTTTATGTGATAGATCTTGCTCTTTGCCCGCATCACGAAATCGTCTTTGCTAAACGAAGACCCGCACCTGTCGCACTTCGTCCCGAACAACCTGGAAGTAAACGTCAAAGTCGTGAGAAAAGTGACCCGGTGTGTGTGGCGGTGACACGTGTGTAATTTGAGCGTTTTCGTTTGTTTAACGATGACGACGCCCATTTGGGCCACCAGGGGATTTGGGACCTTCGCCAAAATCGCGGCTTAGGTAAACATCCAGGACGAGGTGCAGCTGGAGGAAAGGGAGTTCATAAATAGGCACCACGATCGAATAATCATTACGATGGTGACAACTATTCACTTCTCAAAAATGTGTTTGTTATAACAATTCTTTTTATTATTTTTTAAGCTTGGCAGTCTGGCAGACTAATCTACTTACAATCTGCTTACTGCAAGTGATCAACAGTCGAGTTACTCGTTCGGTGTAGGGGCTGCAAATTTAAAAAAAATTCTACGCAAGTAAGAAGCCCACAAATTATCTAAAAGCAGTTTTAGTGTATTATTTTGTGTTATACAGCAATTGAACACCAATCTACAATAAAAACTAAAAGGTTTGTAATTTATACAAAACATATGAAGCTTCTAAGCTAAGCTAAACTTCTTCCAAGTAATTCATAACAGAAGAAGAAAAGGAAAAAAGAATGAAAAAAAATTGTACATTCTAACCAATTTTTTAACAAGATTTAAGAAAAATATAAATTCACACAAGAAAAAATTACAAATCCCTTTACAGGAAGGTCAATGTTGATTACAGAATCCAGCCTTCATAATTTGTTATTTTTTGTACCAAATGTGTGTTAAGTCAACTGTACAGGTGTTTTTGAATTTAATGTCAGTGCAGATAATTGAAACTTGGCGAATTTGAAACACTATAATTTAATAACCATGTAGCAAAAATTCTACCCAGTGTGATTTTATTTAGAGATATTGCCTGTTTAAACAGGACATAGTGTAGGTACTTTTTGAGAACGTCGGAACAATTTATTTGAAAGTTGTGTACATACAAGGATGGTAAAATATGTTTTAGGTTTAAATTTGTAAATTCAGAGAAAACTAACCTGACATAGTCCCGTTTGCAGTAGGTTTTCCCGTCCCGAACGAAGCACGTGCAGGTCTCGTCCAAGAACTGTCGACATTCCTGGCATTTCAAGCAGGCCGCGTGCCATTCCAAATCGGGTGCCACCCTCAGAATGTACTGGTCGTGGATTTGGCCCCCACAACCCACGCAGCAGCTGAATGGCCGCAGTTTTTCTGTAAACAAACAAAATCCGTTAGAATATGAGAGAACAGAGCGTTGAAATCACCAGCGGATGCTTTTGGTTTTTCGGCACCGATCGGGGTTAATGTAAGATCGGCGCTAACAGAAGTCGTCTAAATATTGTTGGCGGTAACACGTGTTTCCATCAATATTTACTGGCAAAAGCGGCGATGCATTAACTCGGCATGTACGAATGTTTATTTCTGTTAGTGTTGCTGTCAACGGTTTAAATGCATCACATGAACACACATAAACACGCCGGTTTCTCTATGTGTGTGTGTGTGTGTGTGTTTGTGTGTGAAATTCCTGCTAGCCACATCCATCATACGGACTGGGCCCATAAAACAGGTACAGTTTTACTACTTAATATGCGATAGTTTTGCTCTATAAATTCGCGCCTAAAAGCTTCTCGATGGAAATATGATTTATAAACGATACGTGTGTCGCTGACGAAGAGAAAGTTTCGTGAACAAATTTTGGCGGCTGATGGATTGCGCCCATAAATCAAGCGGATATTTGAATTTCATAGAAAGCATGTATTTTGGAGAAATTTGCAAGTCACATGTGTTACCATCGCTCACCGTGGTCAAATTGTTATAAATGAAGAAGAAATTGTTTCGACGCCAATTTGAAATTCAGAACGACATTTAGTTAGAAAGCCAACCGAAAAATGTGTAATTATCCGTAATCAATCAATGTTCGTAATTTATGTGAAGGCAATATACAACATTTTCACGCTCACCGTTCTCCAAATAACGGAACAAGGTCCGATTATATCATCTCCAAAAATAAATCCACTTCAAATAATTTGTGTTTTTATTCTATAGCCACTTTATAATTCGAAAATAAATAAAGACTATCTGGTGCAATATTGTTTCATTCCCTATTTTTTCAACAGAAATTAGTTGATTAGAGCTTCAGTCTAACTTATCTAAAGAAAATCTGAACTAGCTATTTTTATTATATCATACAATCATTTTGAATTTACCATCAAATCATGGGTTTGAGAAAAAAAAAAGCTGATATTGTGTACGTCTATTGCGCCTAAATCTTTTAATCATAATAATACATAATCCAACGCTTTTTTGCAATTGCGTTGTCACACAATTGTCATTTTTTTATAGACAACTTTTAGGTTTTTAGGGACATTTATTTATATATATATATCGGTCATTTTACTACTCATATTTTATTATTTTTTTTATTATATTTACTACCATGCGGTTTACCATACAAAAATCTGCTATTAATTCCAATTAAAATAACTATTAGGTTCATAGGTACAAAATCGTACAATATATGACCAAATAATTTCACTGTTTATAAAGTCAATAATTTAGATATTGTATTAATTATTTTTATCCACCATTTTGTTAAAAAATTACAATTTATTATCAAATATAAAAAAGTAAATAAGGCAAATAATATCATTTAACTTGTAAGTAGGTACTATTATATTATTGCAAATAATTGAAATAAACGAGGAACGGTTTTTACATGGAAAATTGCAGTTTTTAGTTAAGGTGGGAAATCAGCATGCAATTTTTCCATAAGAGGGTTTTGAGGGTTAAATTTCCTAATTTTCCAACAGATTCGTCTGATTTTTTGGTATAGCATTCGTTGAACATTGCACTTGCAATTAACATCATTTGAGATTCATCCTAATAGTAGTTATTTAAGAAAAAAAAACATGCAAATTTTCCATAAGAGGGTTTTGAGGGTTAAATTTCCTAATTTTCCAACAGATTCGTCTGATTTTTTGGTATAGCATTCGTTGAACATTGCACTTGAAATTAACATCATTTGAGATTCATCCTAATAGTAGTTATTTAATAATGAATTAATTAATTAAACGCCCTTACATAATGCTGAAAAAGAAGACCCCAAAGCAGATTATTTTGGAATGTGATTATGCTGAAGATGCCTCAGTTTACTAAAACCTTTTACCAAAAGATGAATTCCCTAAATTGCCTAATAACTGAGATTAAGCATTATTTTTAACGTGTTTCATGTAAAACCTACGTTCTCTATTTGAAAATGAGATGTCGCTGCGATCAATCTTTCGTTCCAAAATGAACTGTCGGCAAAACTTATTTCGAAAACTACTTTCTACAACGAATACTACGATTCATCGTAATCTTTGAGGCAAAAAAAACTAGGGAAAATGCTAAAATTTTTGCATTTGGGGAATGATCGACCTTTGCGACATCTAGCGGCCGTGAATCGTAACAAATGAAAAATTTCCCATCTTAAGTGGTAACTTGAAACTGGTACTCAATTAATCAAAATTTATATAAAAGAAATAAGCTTTTTTGAAGAGATGTTCGTTTCTAAACCGTTTCCACATTTCTCAGGATAAAACTATCCAATTAGATATTTACAACTTAAAAGCACACCTAGACTCAAAGTGGCGTCCAGTTTGAGGTACGTACAAAATTTGTGGACTATTTACTTTCAAATTTAATGAAAACAAAAACACTTAGTGATGAAATTACGTCTTTGATATGACTCTCGTTATGTAAAAAAAAGACAAAAAGCGGTATTTTAAAATAGAGAATTAAATAAAATTTAATTAATTTAAAAAAATGGCATTGAATTTATGATAGAGCAGTTTACTATGTTTATAGTCATGATTGTGAGTAATTAACAGTTTTATCTAGAAAATAAACTACCTTATAAAAGTTAAAAAAAGCTCAACTAATGTCCTATTTTCGTTTTCACTTAATGAATAACTGTAATTACTTTGGTGGAAATAATCGACAATGAACACTGTAATTGCGGAACTGTTTCGTACATTTACAAATGTTTAAGTTTATGATTGTTTTAATTACCCAGCCGACCAAATTGCTGCGTTTTCACAAACCTGAGAACCAAAAAATTCTCATTTTAATTAAAACTTGTCCGACGCATTTGTAGTTTATTAAGTCGATAATTAACAAAGTGGATTAATCAGATAAGTGCAACGGTAAATTAATCATGCAATTAGCATATTGCAGCAAAAGAACACATGGATGCATTACAATGATCTTTTTGTTTCTGAAGAATATTTCGTCGAATGCGGGGGTGAAAAATATAGTATTGGTGGCAGCTTCAGGTAAACAATGAGGTCCTATAAAGTGTCTGCAAACAGACATGAGTGTAGCCGTTTCGGCGCTAATTGACCAGGTAAAGTCAGTGGCGGTGTCAGAGAAGGTACAATGATGCTGGCATCCGGTAGCAAGTCGGCGAGACGGGGGCCTATTAACACCCCGGTGTGAACTGCGGGGTGTCCAGACAGCCCCCAAGGACCACCGACCGTAAAACGCAAGCGAGAGCGCAGGTGGCCAAACGCGATTTCGATAATTTCCATTTTACCTCTGAACAAGACTTCAAAAATGACGATCCTTTTGATGGATGTAGCACCTCATCATCATGATCGCGATGCAGAGTTTATTCAACTTAAATTTTCACACCACAGGTCCGCACAATTACCCACAATTTAAAGCTATAGCACTGATAAATCTGTTGCAATACATAAATAACATGCATTACCACTCACGTGAAGGTACGGTTCGTAGTAAACTACTAATAATGCTAATTGTTTAAGTTTAGATGACAAACTAGATGAAGGTTATCCTGTTATTACTGCAGCTCAGTAAAATGTAAAACGTTTCCAAAAAAACACAGTCAAAATTGTGTAACACATTTGGCTTTTCTGTAAAATTAGAATCGCCTAGTTATAAGGGACAATAAGAGTATAAGTCTAATGAATAACGATCGGAAATTCACAATTCCGTTCGTTATAACCGAATTTGCGCATAAATGGATTTCTTGGTGCAAATTTCCAATCGCATGGGAATTTCCTTCGGTTGGTGATCTGGAGCCGGACTGGGGCAATTAATGAGAGTGTTAATTATGGACGCGGTCAGCGCGAGGGGTCGGAGAGGTGTCAAGGTGTACTAATGAGATCAAAGGTGCCGACAAGAGGTGTAGTGCCTCTGGCGGTGACGTGAACTTGAGATGAGACATGGTCGAAGTTGTACCATACCGCACAAGCAGCGATTCCCAACCGGCGGTACCATCATCAAGTCCCGATTTTGGGTACCAGAGTCGTAACCAGTCGTGGTCTTTTTGTCCCACCGCTCATTAGAGACTTTCTGATTTGCATGTTGGCCTGAAATGATAGTCCGCTACCTGCGCTCGAATAAATAAACTCCAACATGTCGCTAATTGTTTACTTTATCTTAACTTATGATCTCCGAATTGTCCACATTCCCGACTCCTCGCCTCGCCGCTCTTTTCTTTATAACCCCATCACCTACGATTCCCTGTGTTTCTATAAGCGGACCGCAAATGACCGCTCATAAATCCTCACCTACATCTTCGCCCTACACCGCGGGCGCCAAATTGGTTCAAAGACATATCCGGCAATGAAATAATGCAATAAACGTGTAAAAAAAAGACGCTCGCGTAAAAAAGCAGAGTCATCCGCCGCGGTGTATAATAGAATAGAATCATTTACAAGAGTGAGTTTCGTAAGTCAATTCGCCTTGAAGGAACTATATTTATAGTGGAATGGATGGTTTAATTACAGCTTATATCGGTTACGTTGCACATCTACAATAAAAATAACTAATTAAATTGGCATATGAACAATTAACATCACCGCTCGGTTCCAAATGGAAAAAAATCACATTATGCTGAGCATGGCAATTACTGCACAAAAGGGTGACCGAATTTGAGTCAGTTTTACCGAGATAAATGCAATTTTTGTTATTTTGTTTAATTCTCAATTACGCGGCGTGACTAAGCCGAAGATGATAAAATCAATTTGTCCTTATTGTTTTCGACTACAGTAAAAACGAAAAATTATGCAACAAAAATTACAAAACTGTTAGAAAATTAAATATTGTAATATGCATATAGCACCTACAAAAGAATTTCAAATTATTATTCCAAGTTGAGTAGCTTGGAGTAGTTAATTATGCGTGCAGAAAAAATCATTAGAGCATTATTTGAGGCGTGAGAATGTAAACTATAACTATGAGCGTACATGCTTCTTTCTCATTCACTTTTAAAGAATAACAACTTATACTCCAATAAATACCAATAAAATAAAATCGATTCGAAACTTCAAAAAATAGTAGGGTCTCAGTAGATAATAAAATGCAACTGTTCATTAATTTGGATAATTTATTTTCTTATTAGGCTACATCATTTTGATATAAGTATATACCTAAATTTAGAAAAATTCGAAAACGACCCACATTCCAAATTTCGGGTCCATTTTCAATTTTCCCCGTGCCGCTTTGAATTCCGTAACATTATTTGCTTAGTAAAGTGCAAAAATGCGTTTCGATAGTTAATTATTTGGAATTAGCGTCATTTGGCCGCAAGAACGCGTTTCAGGTAGACGTGAAGAACCCTCCGACGGCTATCACCATGTCGATCTCCTTGATTACGAGCGACTGCAGAGCCTTATCCGACTTTATCTTCGAAACCACCAAAGCATTTGCATACACAATTGTAAATTATGAAAAGCGACTCGACGCTTGATGGACAAATGACGCAAACCGTAAAAGTGGACAAAGGCAAAAAGTCCGGTAACTTACTTTGATGGTTGTCCAAATTTGAGGTTTCCATGCCACCGGCGTCGAACGCCAGATACAAAAAACACTAATGCGTTATTTACAAAAGGCTCATTAGTAACAGTTTGATATGGTCTAATTGGAGTCGAAATTATTAACATTATCATATCGTGGGTTCGTAACGAGGATAAAACTCTATTGCGTTTTATAAACATGCAACATATGAACAATGCCAATTATAGGTGGTTTTTATCGCGACGACCCTAAATTTTTAAAGTGGTTTCGAGATTGAGACTTTTTTTAATTTGTGAAATTAGTTAAGTTAATACAAAACACTATTTTTTACACATTGCAGTTTTGTTGTCTTGCCCTAATCTTTCACATTTTGTGATGATTTGTACATACCTACTCTTAAAAGGTACTAGTAAAAATAATTGTATAAATAATTTTGTCACTTATTCTCGGTTAGGAAAAAATATCAATCGTTGCCGGAAGAACATTAATTTGTGCCACAAAGTACCAACAATTGTGTGGATTGTTGTTTTTGTGTGGCTCACCTGACAAGTCTTCGGACTTATCTCTTCGGGGACCTAATCCGCGCCCATAAACCAGTCAGGGTATCTCTCTAAGCCCGTCTGGGTCCTGTAGGTTATAAACGCCGGCGCCTAGTCTTGTCGCCACTGACTAACACGAAGACACAACGAAGAAGAGACAGACTCCAATGTGACAACCGAAGCCGATGACTTCTACCCCTAATAAATCACCAAAGACCGTCGATTCTCAATGGAACCGGTCCGTTCCGTAGTCTTGAATGAATTTGCAAATACACAAGCGAAACCCTTCGAAACCGAAATTCGCAGACATTTTACAGTTATGACAAGTTTGCATTATTTACTTTGTACCGAATTTCAGGTCGTCGATTTTGAGAAATGCAAAGTATTTTGTTAACCTGATTTCGTGATGTCGTCCCGTTAAAAAGTTTAGTGCCGAATTTAAGATTCGCATTTTTCGACAAGCGCTATTTGAATAATGCAAATTAGAATGTATAGTCCGGCTTGAGCGTTAATCAAAACACAGATTAAAACAGATCTGGAATTATATCAGGGAAATTTAAAATAGAAATTATTTCATATGGTCTACTCCTAAACGAATCTCGCACCGATAACAATATTTGAAAAATTTGAAGAATAAAAAAACAAAAAATACACAAACGTTTATATAAACCGTAAGAAAATCGCGACGCATAAATTAAACATAACGAGGCTGCAAAAAGAACGATAAGATTGGTGATGCAAAAGTAAGAAATGTAATATGTATTAATATTTTTACATTTGTTGCTTTTCGTGGATGGCAACATTGTGAAAATATTAATTAAAAGAATAAGAAAAGAAATAAAAAAGAGTTCTTACGCTGTCGGACTGACGGAAGTGTTATATTTCTTTTTTTAATGTTTGCGAAAGTGCATATAAAACTCCAACGCGCGGGATCTAATCACCGACAAAATTATGCAAACGGCTCTTCGATTCTAACTTATGACTGGCCGTCCCGTATTTTTCGAGTGAAAGGAATCTTGTCGATTCTTAATCTGCGGGCATATTAAAAGACCGCAGATAAGCAACTAACTGTACCGAGATTGAGCAAAACGTCTTTTTCAATAAAATTCCGCGGCGAGAGCCACACGATTCCCTTAATCGGAGGTCATTTCTCTTGGGTCCGAGGCGGTCGCTTTGAACACTACTCGGTCGGGGTTTTATTGCATTTTTAGGCAACAGGAATCTGTTAGTTTTATTTAATTAGTGGCCGAGAGCTATATTTAACTTTGACACTGCAGAAAAGACCCTCCCCGACGCACGTGGACGTAATTCCTGCCGTTCGCCCGCGATCAATCCGCGCAGCTCTCCTTTCTGGGTCGAGCCCGGCTTAATTTATACCGTTGCTTTAATTGAATTTTCGTGATGAGACCGAGTCTGGATTTATCAGAACCGGGCTATAATCCGGCATTCTTGGCCCAACCGGCGCCTCACTTATCTCCCGGAATGCCTGCCATAAAGCCCTCGAGATCACAACAACGCCGTATTTGTTGTTTCGTGTCTGCAATGGACGACGAAAACCAGCACCACCACTTCCTGATAGACGAAATGACAAATCGTCCGAGGTATTTTGACAAGACGGCGCCGAACCATGAAAGAAAGAGGGATGGCTTGAGGTTTCAACCTTGCGTCTAAATTTTCAGTTTCACTTTTACAATACATATTTTTTTCCAAAATCACGCGCCGACTATTTATTTACAAGATAATCTACACATAAAAAGAACTCGGTAATTTCACGCTTCTTAAGTTACCTTTAAAATGCATGAGCTCTTAAATAATGACCAAAATACATTATTTGCATTTAGAAATATTGAACGAGGGTTATTATTTAACTTATACCTACAATACAGAGTTTAGCAAAAAAATGTATATAGAATAATTGCAGTTATTACCCCACATAGTAGATGGGTCAATAATTTTTTGTGGAATTTTGAGACGGCCTGTCCGCTGCAAACAATTAATTAAGTAATTAATTTTTCGCTTCTCTCATATCGTTGATTAAACCCCGTTCGTCTGCGTACACCTAATTACATCTATATCACACACTTGTCAATTATTTCACCGCTTTATATCTCAAATAAATTACCCGACAGGTTCGTTGTAAATGTTTCTAATTAACCATAAACGCTATGAGCTACCACCTGCGGCGTGTAAATTTTAATTACGTTAATGTCCAAGCATCCGATCATCTCCCGGCCAAAATCTCCTATTTAATTGCCGCGCTTTTTGCAGATGCGGTCCGCGGAAAATGTAATCGGCTTCCGCGGCCGTGAATTTCAATTCGACAAACAATTATGAATTATTTAATACGTTCCTGTTGTAAAATTTTACATTTTTCACGCCTCGAAGCGCGATGAGTGTTATTAAAATTAATTAAAGACGAATAAAGAAAAAATATAAAATTTACGAGCACCCGTTTCGATAAATCATAATAAGATGAAGCGATCGCAATAAAAGTGATTATTATGGCGCCGTTTATGGGAAAAGCGAGAAATCAGCGGGATATTAATTACGCGATGTTGGGTTGTGGAAAATGTGTTTAAACATAAGTCAAATTGGAAAAGCGAAATGTTAACAAGGACTTTAAACTAGATAGCCATCACTTACTCTTTGCGACAGAAACGCACTAAAAGTGCACTGAAAATTCACTATAAAAATGTGTAGGTACTGTTTGATCGTGACGGTTTAGCCTTTCCTTCATCCATGTTTTCAAGTGTCCGACGTTCAAATAAATCGCTTTAAGTTGTATAAAATTTTATTAGGGTTACTGCTACATAATTTACTTATAATATAACTAAGTACATGCAATGATAAATGCCGCTTAGGCAATTGCACAATTTTAATTTTTATTGTCCCAAACACATTTTTGACTTTTGGCTTTTCCTACTCTATAAAAAATCAGAGCACTAGAAAATTTAGTGTTCTAGTAACTTCACCTCAGGACATATTAATTCAGGACGGCAAATACTGGTAACGCCATTTTTTGCATAAGACTCCGTTCAACACAATTATGGTTTCGAAATTAGCGAAGATTTTGTAAAGCAAAGTATTGCTAATAGACCAAAAAGGACGATAACAAAAGAACAACAGTAAGTAATCGTCCAGATCTAAGAACCTCATGTTTTATATCTAAGTATAGAAGGTTGGAGTTCGAAGATTAAATTGCCTAGAAGTATTGATTTCAATCCAAAACAACAACAACAACAAGAGAAAAATAATCCGAAATATGCATCAATTTTGTGTGGCGGTGTATTTTTTCAAAAGATTCTGTTAGCAGTTTGGCGAAGGTTAAAAATTGTTATTACCAAACATTAGATTCTAATAATATTTCAACAATTAAATAAGCTGTTAATAAGGCAAGAGTGTATTTATTTCGTTTAGATCGTTTTGAAATACAGGTTTAGTGGTAGTTAATTTTTCAGGTTAATTGTGGCTGAAATATGGAACACCCATAAATAATTCATCAAATTGTAACTACTCATATTTGGTTTTGTATAATAAAATAGCGTAAATTTTTCAAGCAATATTTTGCGCTTTTTACATTTTATCTATTGTACATTTCCATTCCGAAATAACTAGGTATAACCCAAAATATAAATATTTATTTACCTGTTTGCAGCCGTATTCTTAGCTAAATTTAATTATATCTTTTCGTAGCAAATTAGTATAAAAATTTGCCATTATGAAGTATAATTCAAATACAATAAACGATAAATAACAAACAAACAAATCTCTTTTGACTTATTAATTGTCATGTATTAAACGAAACGTGTAGGAAATTTACAAGTGTATTGCAGTTTTATACAATCTTATCGGATCTTCATTTGGAGATTAGTGTCAAATTAGAAGGAGTGTTGGTATTAATTAAATTTTAATACTAGACGAAAAACATTACAAATTCAAATTGCTCTGAATGAAGTCGGCAAGTTTATGCTGATTGAAGCTGTTAAATATTTCCGTAAGGTTAAATAAAGATAAAAATAAAGTTAAAAGTGATAAAGTTGCAAAAAAGCAAAGTCGCCTGAATTTTAAGCAAATAATACTAGTTTTTGCATTCACAAAAGAGCAACAAGAGAAATAAACAAACAATTCACAAAATCTGGGGTTTGTTTGTGACTAGAGATTAAAAGAAACTCATTTTTGACACCTACTCTGGCGGAGATCGACGACAAGATTGTGTACATAAAACGTCATAAAATGCAAATTAGACGATTTCGGTTATTCTAGCCTCGAAAAATGCCTTTGCTTTTGCCCACCGAAGCATATGTTTGTTATTTTAATTATAGAAATATTGTTAAAGGTGCATAATTTTCATTTCAAATTTAAACATTCCTGGAATTATGACCGACGTTTTTATGGGGATATCATAACGGCGATATTACATCTTACAGAATTTCCCAAAATATATATCAAACAGATACAATTGGTAAATATCAAAATCTATACAATAAAAGGCGATTTAAATTAAAACCCGCAAAGTCAAAATTCAGTTTGGAATAAAATTTTAAAAGTTTCATCCTGTTTTCGCAAAATTAGGTTATATATATTAAAGTCGGTAGAAACTTTTTATAAACTTCATTACTCTAAATGTACTGTTACTAAATCATTCGTAATGCCTACGAGCTTTCAATAGGTACACTGGTTAATGTCTTAGGGTGGTCAACTGCAACTAACGTTCAATAAAATTGCCTGAATTTTATAGAAATGAATATGAATAGGTAGATACAATACTGTATTTATTTTTTATTATGCTCACTGTGGTGGAAAATATTAGTCGTTATACAGCTTACGTTGTAAAAATTAAAAAATTCAGAGTATCTAGTGTCGGTCAATTTCTAAGATCTGAATCCTTTGGTTTTTTCTGTATGATGGGCAGCATTTTAAATGATGCTAAGAAGAATTGTGTAAATATAATGTTTTGTTTAAATTTTAAAAGAAAGCGCAAATCTGTCTAAATAAAATTAAGCTAATAAAACCCAGTCTGAAGTCGATCAAATTCTAAGAATAATTTCTTCTGGGCCTGGATTGAACGACCACAAAACAGCCAAGCCCAATTAAAATTATACAATAGACAGAAATCATTTTGAATAAAAAAGTTTTTGCCAGATTAGCCTAGCAACTTCAGAGTTTTCTAAAATGATTGGCTTTTCACATGACACACTACATCTGCTGATGGTTTTCTAGATTTCTTGATCTAATTTTCTACTTTTCTGCCCTCTCAACCATTTGTTTTTATATAAAAATTATATAATTATGAGCTCAATACAAAATTCAGGTAGTCACATCTTAGCCAAGCTTTTACCCCTAATTTGTGTTCAAAGTTAAAATGTTTAAGAAAATAAATAAATTACCCATACCCAACTAACTAATAATATTTATTTACTTATGTTATTTTAAGCATTAATATGTAATAGACTAGAAATTGCCAAATGTGTTAAATCGGGTAATTCTAGGATCTTAATCGCATGGATTCTTCTGGTTGTGCATTAAATAAACGAACTTATTGTAAAAAATAATATGCACATAATTTTGAATGCAGTTTTAGTACCATATGATCCTGGAAAATGTTTTATCCGCCACCGTTGCAATGATAAATATGTTAAAAACAAAAGTACTCATTTTAAATGTAAAATTTAATTTTAAACCCAAATCGGAAAATTTCGTCTTCTGGCTTGACTCACTTTGCTACTTAGAAATAAATAGCCAGATGATTGACTTGTAAATGGAAGAAGTCTTGATAAATATATTGATCCCTCGTTGGAAAAATAATAATATCCAAAATAATTATTTTATTACAAAAGGCAATTTATAAATATATTGAATTAACCAGGAATATTTGTTCGCACATGGCCCATTAACAAAAAGTAACTGTTACAAAAACTGTGGCAAAATTTTAATCCAAAAAATATATAAAAAGTAAGCACATATGTATAACTCAAATTGTAACATATACCTACTCGTGAAAAATACTCAATTTCGCAGGAAACAAACTAATTATACTAGATGTTCACCCTTTGGCAACGATAATAATTTATGAAATCCAAAAAATTAAAATGGACAACAAAATATTTGGCACCTTCTCGTATTTATTTTCTAAGCATAAATAAATCATTTTAATGCTTCAGTAAATTATTCAAGCATCATTTTTATGAGCAAAGTACGGTTTAAACAATTTTCGAAATTATGTCATGTTCTTCAATAAATAAAATATGTTCAGTGGATCCTAACAGTTATAACAACATACCTAATAACGAATTCCATAAGGTATAACAGCATATTGAACGAGTTTTTTATATAATTATTTCCAACCACTTTTCTGAAATTTTTGTTAAAATAATTAAATAATAATAATTTGGGGAATTTTGCATGGGTTGGTTGACATTTGTAAGAATTGAAATGCAATTAGACACAACAGTGGTGAAAATAATTTTCAGAAAAAAAGTGTGACAAGCAACCACCTACCTGGGATTAATGTGCTCAAGACACAACCAAAGTAACGATTAATGTTTACAATAATAGGGAAAAGTTATTTAAAATATTGTAACGTTTTGCTTTGGTGTTTACTTTGATGTTTGACATGACAATTCCTGATCATGACATACCACCATAGAAAAACTAAATTACACTAGTTCTATTACAAAACTGAAAAAGCTATTAACACACGCAATTGAGTGCTTTAACAGCTTTGTTACAGACGTGAAGTAGAAAAATAATTTTGAAGAGTCGTCACTAGTGGTACAATAATCGTTTAATTTTCACATTCAGAAGTTAAAAAACTGCCTTGAAATGCAAATAATACTATTATATTTTGAATAATCCCCTGCCGAACTGGGCAGAGATCAGGCTAAAAAATGATCCGTTCATATGATATGATAATTGCTTGAATATAAATTCAATATTCTTTGTTTTTTCTTTCTTCTGATTCTGTGTTATTTATCTACTTATATTTAATATTTTCTATTATGTGTTTTTTGTTCGGGATGATTATGAAAACCAGTGGTTAAACGACTAACTAGTCGCAAATAGACTTCTATATTATTATAATTACAATTTATTTAAACATGGTCTGTGTTTTTTTTTAACTTGACCAGTGTTTTGACTCACTGACTGAATTGAGAACATAAGAATAGTATCTCGCCCTGACAGAAAAATCGAGCCGTTACAATACCAATAATAAAAAACTTTAAAAAAAGCTGTTAGAGCTGTTGTCTATCCACTGGGTACTGGGAATATATGTAGATGGAACGTATGAAATAAATTCGAAAAATATGTAAATTATTTAATTAGTGGATGTACAAAATTAAGAACTACCGAGCGTATAGGACTATAAGAAGTGCGTCATAAACTGACGATTTCAACGTTTTTGAATATTTTTGGAGAGCGCGGTCAATGCAGGTCGCCGCCATCACATCGGACTTGGCACTTACTATTCTGCGAGTCCATGGAGCAGGAATCGTTCATGGGATGTGGATTCATGACGAGGCTGGGCTGCACCAAACCCCTGTGGTGCATCGGTAACTGGTGCATGGCCAGTCCGCCTTGCTCTGACATCACCATACGAAAAGCACGTCAAAAAACAGTTCACCAGAAGCACACAGCCCGAAGGCCCGGATATCGTCTTGAGCACAGAAATTGTTCGTTTCGCACCGAACGCGACCACCGCCACTGACCGTCCGGGATCGACTGAATCTCAACGAGACCGTCGGCCGACTTCGGCCTTCCGATTAGCTTTTGTTCGATCCCCGGCCGCCACCACGCCCACCGTCGCGTTTGCGTGCTCTGCTCCCCAATTGGTCCATTTTGTTGATGGCACGGGGCCCGGAATCACAAAATGGTCGGCAGGTAATCAATAACCGGGTCTCGTCCCCCTCGGCTCATGGTAAAATTCCTCACGAAGAGATGGAAATCCATGCACGCTACCTCGGCGTCGACGTCGCGTTCGAATGGGGGTGGTTGTTGGTTTTTTCTTATCGGAACAAGTGCCTACATGCCTCTTTATCTTATCGCCGATAAAATTGACATGAAAGTCGCACCCAGATCCATGAGTATGTTCGATTTAACCAAATCCGCACTAATAACAACTACAGTCGAACGTACCGGTATATTATATTGTTCCACATTTTTGGCACTACACCGAGAATGTCCTTGCACATTACTTTCTGCCAAAGAGGCAAGATGTGAAAAAGGTGCACATGGCAATATAAAAATATCAAAATAAATTAAAGAGTTCGGTAAGAGTCTAATACTTCCACCCATATGTAAGTATAATAAAAATGCATGGACTGGAGGATCGTTCTGTCTGTTTTTCTGTTTGGTTGAAGCAAGTGGGCATAAGAACGTTTATCAGTTCAAAATAAAATTAGGGAAATTGAAGTGAAGACTGTGGGAAGGCCTTCAATAGATAAGTTGATAAGTAAATATGAAAAGTAAAATGAGTAGATTATAAGAACAAGAATTGAGACATTCTGAGTATACTCGTATTTTTTTCATTCATAATAACGTACAAATCTCAAGTTTTATAACACGTGCAACTCAAAATGTTTGATAGAAATACCCATTAGATTCGCCAAGAACATCATTTCATTGGTCCAGTTTTCTTGCAGTTTTGATGAAAATAATAAAAAAAAAGATTGTAAATCTGTTCCAAATGCTCACTTATATTTAATGAAGCTCGAGGAGGAAACTTGTTGATGGGAATACCGTAAAATAAAAATCGTTTTTTTACTCCAAATGTAAATTTAATTAGAAATCTGCCCGTTTGTAATTCGATTTGTACGTAATCGTGACACTTCTATTTAGCAATTAAATTGTATTACGTTAGCCAGCCTTAACAAGAGCCCGCGCAGGTCAAGATAAGCCGGTTACTGGTTCATTACTTTTTTATTTAATTTTCATTTTTATACTCTTGATCTTCTGTTGGGAAAATATCCCCTTCGAATCCCCTTCATGAATTTAAATTTTATGTAGGTAAACATATTTTCTAGAAATGTGTAGGTGTAAACAAAATCGTCAGAGCTTAACAACATTCTAATTATTTTAATTTTTAATACAATGTTGTTCAATACAGTCTGATAAGAACGTGTCTCTGATGTCATTGTTTTTTTTTATAGAAAACTGCCATATCATTTCTTCATATTCTTTAGTTTATTTAAATTTTGTATTTTAATATTAACAAATTTAAAATATTAATTTCCATTTCTGAATATAACGGTTTGTATTATAGTTTTATGACATTCAGACGTTCATATATTTTGTCATGAAAATAGCAAAAAATGCATTTATGCAACATCTTATTTTATCAGTCGGTATGTGTCCATTTTTTTATTTTACAAATCTAATGGAAATAATTTTTATTTGTTACTCTTATAAGTTAATAGGTACACATATTTTATTTATATTTATGTTTGCTACTTTCTGCTGGTCTGGATGATTATCTTGAGTTTCCTGTCTATTTCACTGTTTGCAGCTTCTTCGTTTATTACAGTTGCTTTCTCTTCATTGGTCATGTTCCCGTAATAGGAAACTTTCGTAGAAATTCATTACAGAAAGGGACTGTTATTAAACATAAATGCATTACGAATTGTTTACTATTGGCTTTCAACAAACAGGCAAATATCTCAAGAGGATCAACCGCAACAACAGCAATTCCCAATAAAGTTGTAGATGTCGGAATTATATAAGTTTATAAGAAAGTTTACTACTACCATAGCTCATTCCAATTATACTTGAGGTTTTATCTTCTGGTACTTGTTATCGAGTTTATTAGTCTGAATACTTAAAACTTTATGAACTATACTAAGCCTGGTCTAAATCCTTAATTGCTCTACCACTAATTCAAATTACGTGTTAGTTTTTTTGCAAATTTGATATTAAGACCATTCATATTTTAGAAATATAGAGATTATAGTAACAGACGCGTTTTTAATAATTGTAAGGAAATACTGTACTCTGCAAGTTGAAGAAATTTTAATTTTTTATTTTATTCTCATGCATTTTTTATAATTCTCAGAAATAATTACATATAAACTAGAACCTGGTTCTAAACTTAATAAAAAATAAGTACCAGAAATTTTGACATTTTGACTTGGTATTTAAATTTCCATGAAACTGCTTTACCTGCTGTTTTCTTAGTCTCTCCTTTTCTTTTTATTTATTTAGACGAGAAACTTTTTATGATTTTCTCTATCCTTTTTGACGCTCTGAGGGTTGTGTGCGACTATACCTACCATGTTCTTGGTTGCCTTATCGATACTTCAGAAGACATCCTTAATTTATTAATATTTACCAATAAATTGCCACGTTACTTATTGGAATTTAAACATGACTTTATCTTACAATGTAAAAAAAATTGCTATTCGATTTTTAAAATATTATTTGCTTCAACATGACACATCACATCTTACACATCGTAATTTATAACGTTACTCTTCGCAAGTTCTTCCCTTATTATATGTCTCTCCTGTATAGACATATTTAGGAATTCAACAGAAGCTTTGTTGTCGTAAAATTTGTGTAATTCTATAATTATTAACTCAATCGATTGACTGATTACAAAAATAATTAAAGATTAAATATATAGTTAAATAATTTAAATTAATACGGCCTAATTGAACCATACATTTTTGATACATTTAATTATAATCCGCTAATAAAGTAAGAAGTATTCCAAATCTTACAATGTAAGATATCTCTGTTTCTTCAAATATTGTATTAATGTAAATATTGATTAAATTTTTTTAAAGAAACCGCAAGTCTATCTAAATACTTGAAACTCAGTATCAATGAACAAATTTAAATTGACGATTTTATTGATTTTATTTATCACAACCGCCACATCTTCCTTTTACAAGGTCCAACGTCATTATTAATATGTCTCGCACCAAAAATCTGTCTTTTCTACTCTTTACAATCATTTATCAGCTTATAGTAGGTAATTAAATTAATCTAGACGGTCGTAAAGATAACCGTCATCGATCTTTTAATTATAAAATAATCACTTGTCGAGTGATCTCGAGTAATCTACTATAATTTTCCGATTAATGCGATTTACTATAGTCAAGGGAAAATATGGGGACGATTTCGGGTGTCGTCCTTGCTCTTACTTTTTCGCCGCAGTATTTGTGGAAGCCGATATGAAAGACAAACAATGCATTTTTACAATACCTGTCGATGTTTACCCCACACAAATATGTATTCTCCGATATAAATTCGAATCAATGAACACGTGGAAAGACGTCGCAACCCCCAACATCGACGACCTATAATTAATTGATCAGGGGAAGGGAAATATGGTTAATTCGCTTGATTGCATGGTGTACCCCGTTCAGTCAATTACTTACTTTTTATTGAATATTTATACGAACTAATCGAATGTTTGCGTCCCTTATTATCGGAATATTTCTGGTGTAACATATGTGCTGATAAAAACGTGATCACTTGAAAATATAGACTGAACAAGCGCAGCATCTTGCCTTGATATCTAATCGCAGACATGGTACTTGACAACATGAAGAAAAGCCGACGGCTCGACGATGATGTAGCCTTTACGAGTGTGGTGGGCCTTGCCGATTTTAAAATATTGCCCAATATACACTTGAAGTACTTATTTTCATAGGTATATTTTTCTGTCGATATCACGCTTCGTAGAAACTTTAGATTCACCATATTGCGAAAATATGTCCCAGTTCGTAATTATAAAAAAAAATCGAATTGTGATTTATTGTGTGCGCATAAATTATCAGCTGGAGTACCCGATCAATAACAATAATTCGTTCAAATTTGATATTTCAATTAATGTTTATGATCGAAAAATAGTGTCGTAAATAATTTTTATCGTTAATCCGCGTTACTGCATGTTTGGCCAATTTCTATTAGGTAAGTATGACATTAATATAAATTTAAGTGCACAATTGACAAAAATAAAAACTTTTTCTGAATGAGCAACAAAAACATTCGGGTATCATAAATCAAAATCACTGACCTCCATAAAAATTTAATTTGATGGTGATTGCTTTTATAAA
Organism: Eledona agricola; assembly: GCA_964023215.1. Lineage (NCBI taxonomy): Eukaryota > Metazoa > Arthropoda > Insecta > Coleoptera > Tenebrionidae > Eledona > Eledona agricola. The sequence goes on from OZ026856.1 coordinate 1,756,461, forward strand.
GTTATTATTGTTATTAAATAATAGTCGTAAATACATCACCATGATTTATGTTGTAAAAGTTTCATGTCATGAATTAAGCTTTAACGCAGTTGTTTAATTAAATTCTGATAATAATTTTTTACAATAATTTACGTAATGAGTGAATAAGACCGCTGCATGCACCAAGCAAAAAAGTGTGTCTTCTGTTAATGCAAGTCAAGAGTAATTGCTCTCATAAAAATGATGACACAGTACAGTATTTAAGATCAGATTAAAATGGGACACTCCTGTGCAGTGATTAGATTTTTGACTTATTATCGGACAACTAGCCAAATACCAAATCGAAATTAAAATTCGCAAAAATAGTGTATTAATTGTGTGTTCAGAATTCGGTCAGATTTCCATAAACAGATATTACTTTGAACTGTACAATTCAAAGCGCAAAACACTCTTCCTTGGAAGCGCCCAATTGTTGGAAGGAAAGTAGTAATCGTCGAAATATGCAAAAACGTTAACTGAAAAATGATCGAGTACATATTTAGTTATGTGTAATTCATAGCAAATATTTTTTTAAAGTGTGGTTGCAGCTTTTAACTATTGTACAAAAGTATTAATAAACACGTTCGACAGATCATTTCTGTGCATTTATAATAAAAATAATAATGAAAAATGTTACTTGCTCAGTAAGAGTTTCTCAACCTACCTAATCGAAACCAGTATATTTATGTTTTGGCAGAAGCACTAAAAGTTTTTATAATTATGAATTTAAATTTGAAATTTAATTTAAAAAAATATGCAACTGCATGTTTGATTATTGATAACAAATACAAAGCACAAATTCAGCTTCACTTCGAACTTTCGAGCTCAATACCCACCATAAATCGCACAAACCCCAAAGATAAGTAACTGGAGTAAATATTAGTCAGCAAGATTAGAAATAATAATCAAATCCCGGTTTTATAGTGACAAATTTATAACATGTTGTGCATCTAGCAAGGCTTTCTTGCCTCTTTACGATTTTTTAAATTTGCCATTCTCAGATTCTCTTTCAAAAGAATATGGTTTAAAAACGCTGTAGTTCACTGAGAACAAGAATTCTTACCAAAATTGTACATATTTTAAAGAATTATATTGTCACAAAAAAAATGCGAAACCAGCACGCATTGTTGCGTACGAATTTCCACTATCACGGCTAAGCAGATAATAATCACATTTTACATACAAAACCCATCCACAACTTGTCGTAAAAATTACACCACGCTCATCATAATTCATCGTATCTCTATGTGATTACCGTATTACGTAAATCCCCGACAAGGGATGCTCTTATTCAGTTCGGGAACAATCGTTAATCCCTCGCTTTCCACAATGGACCAAGTAAGCGGAAACTTATCTATTCTACACGGTAGCGGTTGCGTTACCTTAGGCAAACGGCACCTTTACCGTCGGAGATTTAACGCTACATTACTTCAAAAGTGGCGGCATTATGTCGATTTTGTTTTGTGTAAGTTTTTCACGTCGTCAATTTAATGATCGTCTTAGGTTCGGATTACAAACAATGCAACAACATTAATATGTTATATTTACGACTCTATTAATTTAATTTGTATTGTAATTAATGAATGAGTTAAGTAATGCTTTACAATTAAGCTTATTTAAACCCATGAGCAATAAATCAAGGGTATTGTTTAATTGTTTCCCGCTTCTGGCCAACACATCAGTTTTACTCGATATTTTTACTAAATTATTTGTGTTTTTCGATTTTAAATGTATGAACATAATAAAATAAGTATTCAAAAACCTCAAAACCTCAAAAAAATCAAATTACATCTCCCTATTTTGCAATATAAGCAGCGAAGTAACGATTGTTGTAACGTTCATAGTTTCTTTGAACCTTATTAATTTAACGTAGAAAAATTTGTATGTACATATTGTAGAAATTTTGGTGTTTTTATTAAAGCAAAATGTCCGTTCGTCTATAATTCTATTTGCGATTATTTTTGTGATTAATTTCGTAAACATACATTTTGACTACAAGAGTAAATATATAATTGATTAAATGAATCGAATTATTTTACTTTTGGACCGATAATAAATCGGTGTCGGCAATGGAATCCAGCTGTGTTGATATTTGGTGAATCTTCAAATTCAAATATTTGCATAGAAATACGTGAGAAAATGTGCAAAAATGTTTGACAAATTTTGAGAGGTGCAATACACAGCTATTATCTAATTGCCAGAAAGGTAATGAGTAAACACCATAACCTACATTCTTAAAACAACACTTTCAAAATTATGCCCACATTTACGCGTTATTAATAATTACAAAATAAGTGTCTGCATTTCATTTCCAATTCGCAAAATTGTATTTGAATATCCCTACCTGCACAACACACACTTTATCACATGGCACCTAATAATTTATTTCAATACTTTATTCTGAACGGTTCAGGTCTTCCATCTTGTGTCTAGGTGATAATTTTAAAACCCTATATAAATTTCGAAGCCATTACTCTAGTTTTACACATTCATATCTTTAAGATTTTTTAGTATTTTAATTTTTCTATAAAATTTTGATTGAAATTAAAAATAGCAAAATGGTGCTACGAATGCATTTGCACACACTCTAATTAACGAAACCTCAAATGTTAAATACTTATTGGCATTTTCTAAATTTCACGTTGACATAAATTTCAGTGCAATGCCTGTTATTTTGCCGTCAAAATAGCGATAAGACATTAAAAGCTTTCAGCCAAATCGACAAAGTTGGGCTAATTATGATCGTGTGTGAAAGCTCTAAGGCGTCATGAATAATAAATCTAGCTTTTTTGAAGCTCAGGTGCATTTCGACAAATGACTGCCGTTAAAGTTTGTACCGCTAATGTTTGTGGGACGTTAATGGTTTTTTTACTGGGTCGTTACGCCAATTTGGATCCAATCAACGTACGTACAATCAGAAGATGTGTCTGCGATTGACCGGAGTCCGGCAGATGGGTCCGATTTGTCGTCGACTTTTGGGCAAAAAGCGTAATTCGCCCCTTGGAACCGCGTACAAAAAGAGCAGCGACGCGGAAGAATCCGCCACATGTTTATCACCAGGACGTGGAGGGCGCTAATCCTGTCGATGATGTTTTATTACAGCACTTGCAGCCGCCTTGATTTTGTTTTATTGAGCGGCCATATGTTGCACCCTGCCCATTTCCAGCGATTCGCTCTAAGCCGTGTCTTCTCAATCGGAATCGATGTTTACGTTTGAATTAATTATCGCTGTTTATTTAATTTCGGTAGATGAACGCGGGGTGCAGAGCAATAACGAGAGTGAGAAAGACGAATGTTTACACGAGTCGGTCGGGGTGTTTATTTTTATTTTAATTAGTGGCTTTTTGTTTACTGAGTTGCGGATAAATCGCGGATTATAGAGGCACGCCGCAAATAACGATGACATATTTGCGAAGGATGTCGTCATTATGTTTCCTAAAAAATGCAAAAGCGGTGCAATTATCGGTACGAGATTTTTATTTGTCGACATAACAGTGTTAAATTATTCAATTGTCTACATTTACCTCTCTAACGTCATGTATTGCATTAAGCACTAATTTTAGTAATCAATTGTTATTCAGAAAGGCGCTATTCTAAAATTATATGTAGCATAACGACTAAGAATATATAATTTTTTAATTTAGTGAAAATTATAATAGTTTGTCCTAAACATTTTAACAGCTAAAATTATTATTAAAATGTGTTTGGATTCGCAGTCATGTTTGCATTTTCATTTCGCATTGTTTCTTTTACCACGCCGTAGAAATATTATATCTCCTATTCTTCATTACCATCCATTTAACCTGTTTTTTGTTGCAAAATAATAAAATCATCCATCGTAAGTTCCTCTAATAGTTCAGTGCAGGAATGTTATTCCTCATTTTTATATTGTACCAAAATAACATAAGTATTATTATTATTTTTTCTAACTGTGCGATTATTTTATGTATTTAAATTTAACAATTAAAATTTAAAATCGTCAGTCTACTTGTTTAATTGTCTTTTCCCTTGCACCAGTATTTAACAATATTCTTCCCAAAAACTGAGTCAAGTGAGTTTTGAAGAACAAAATTAGATAAATCAATTCCCAGCTGATTTATTATAAGATTCACTGTGAATATTAAGAAGCTTTATATCAGTAAACAATCATAAAACAAAAGTTCCATAAAAAGGAGAGGCAATGCAATCGATCGTCCTCGCTGCAATAAATACGCTTACGCGCTTGTTGAACAACAGACAAAAGTTTTCGCGGATTTTTATCCCGCAGATTTGAGGTAGTAAAATGATGATGAATTAAAACATTTTCAACTTCGGATATTTGCATCGATTACGAACTGGCCAACGTTAAAAGGATTAGTGCCATTTTTGTAAAGTTGAAGACGTCAAAATATTGTCATCCTTCACCCGGGGCCCGAAAAATGGGCAGCGATGCATTATCGCATCACCATCTTGTCCGTAAATCCGACAAGACAAAGGCCGCATCTTGAATAAATTATCTACGATTCCGTCAAGTCATTTCGCCTTTTAAGTCCAGAACCGCCCCCTGCATTTGGCGGCGTCCCTGCATCCTGATTAAACGCCGCTAATGCACGGTTTGCATCCAGTCATCTTGCGGTTCGTCCTTTGGAACCGTCGCCATGTCCACACCACCGACGATACCGATCTGACCAATGATGATGACTCTTTTAATGTTACGAGATTATCGTGATTTCACAAAAGACGCGCTCCTCCGCTTCCTCCGTGTCTCTTCTTATCAAGATCGAGACGGTTCGCCGGATCAAGAAGAGACGGTAGCGCCGATAATCGGACGACTCTAGCCTCTATTAAAACCCTTACCGACTTGGAGCAGCTCTTTTATTCGACTGTCGGCTTCGGTTTGAGTGTGACGACCACGGTGATGGCTTCCACGAAGACAACACGGGATGTCCGTTCAAAAAGTTGATTAATTGAAAGGTTTTAATTAGCAGCTGAAGCTAATTGAGACCGTTGACGGTTAGCGAATGCGTAATGGATTTAACACTGGTTCCGTTTAGATTGAAGTAAGAGGAATCGACATCGCGCGCAATTAAAAACATCAAATGCAAAAAGTGCGATAAAATGTAAAACGGTTTATTGAACATTATGGAACGCGTTACATTTTGAAACGTGTCGATCTTGCACCACCAAAGCTTCAGATTAGATCCTAGAAGTGGCGCTAATCTTGCGAGTTTTCGTATAGCTCTCCTGTATTATTCATGACGCCAGATGTGTCCGCATCCCTAAATCCTCGCAGATAAACAAGCCAATTAATACTTTCTACACGATTAGACACTGAACGCTTTTTCCTGCAATTTATACATTCGAGGGTAGCGTTTTATGCCCGAACACATGCAACAATCATTTCAATCTATTCAACAAAATCCAATGCAAATTTCCTTTGTCCGATTATTAGTACAAGTAGCAGTAACATGAAAACACCAATAAAAAATCCCATCTGATTGCGACCGCAATTAGAGCTGTTCCACCTGTAATTGTTGTTGATTAGTGTAATTACAAACAATATCAAATTTCTGGCGTGTTGTAATTGGCGGACGTTAAAAGCATCGGAGAAGGTAGCGGCAGCACTCTGATTCCAAATAACATAATGACTATTTTCAGGCCAGATCGCACTAAGAGGTTTTAAGTTCAAACAATAGCCTTGTTCCATTTCACAAATTACCGACAGCACACCTCGGAAGATCTCCCTCCTTCCCGGTTGGACGATCAGTGCTCAATTACCAGGTGGAATTTGAGCGCTTTAAACACGCCGCATTTCCACCCAAAACGTGACAATCATCAATTACCACCTAAGATCATTTGTCAATCAGGCCGCGGCGCAACCAATCAATTTCCTCCGCGTATTGTTGGAAAAAAACCCCATAAAGCATCATCCATCATCATGCTCCAAGACTCCATTTGCACACCCTTTCCGCGAAAAAGCGCTCACCATTATTCAGAAAAAGTGTTATGGTGCATGTATGAACGAAGTTGTCTCGTCGTGCACATCCCGACCTTTGAAAAATTGAAACGTGCGGGATGACGCAAGATTGATGCGCCATCAGAGCGTCGGTCGTTTGTTTTAATCAACAGATGACAGATAGGTGGTGGCGATTGTTGATGATTGTTACCTGTAAATATATAGCGTGGTGTACTGAATCATGCCTCTCGCTGCAGATGGTGCGTGGTGGATAACATCTGCGCGATTTATTGGCCGGTGCTATCTCATTTCGGACTCATTAGATGGACGCGGTGGAGGAGTCACGGCTGGTTTGAGCCCCATTTGCGATTTCGTACGCCTATGTCGGTGATGGTATCATCCCCAATTGCCATAATTAGAAAATTGAATGCCAGCAATGGGAAAAAACCATACGTACAAAATATTAGGTTGGTGCATAGTTAATTATCAAGCGTTTTATAAAAAACAATTTTTATTTCAAAACGAAACAAATAATTCTACAATAATATTGTTAAATAATTATTCCGAAGCCCAGTCACCATTGACTTAAATAACTGATTCCCATTTGCTTGGAAGACGGTCGATTCTATAGGCAAAAAAGTCACGGCTCTTGAAAGTAATCCATGCTTTGACATCTGCCACCAAGCTAACCAAATCTTAGAAAATTTCCACGGATTCCAAAAGTGCCTGGTTGCCGAAATCTGATGGTCAACCTCTTCCTGGCTTATCTTCCAAGCTAGTGTCGTCAGATTTGAAATAGGCAAACCATTCACTGCATCGACTTTCACTTATTGTTCCTTGGCTAAAAAATTCGTTGAGATCGCGAAATCAAAGTGGTAAAGCATAATATGACGAATATGACTATGGTTATCGACACGCATTTTTATAACCTAAATATAAAATAATATAATTATATAAAAAGTAAATAATACAGCAATTGTTATTAAAAAACCGCCTACAAAAACGCCTGATAATATTGCACCAACCCAATACATTGCCATAGGTGGGCAAGTTAATATATAAATAATATTTAAGTTCTAATTAATTCCATTTCGCATAATCATTGCCTTTTTTTCTTCTAATGGGAGCTCTATGTGTATAGGTATAGGATAAAGATTGTAATTGATAAAAAATTGAAAAATTTCTTGGCATGAAAATCGAAATATGAGAAAGGATAAGTTAAATAAAGAATTTGTTGAACAATGCACCGCAAAAACGTTGAAGCTGTTTCCATTTCCTTATCTTTAATCCATTCAGATTTCAGGTTTTCCCTTTGTATGTTTACGTATTTGCATCTCCCGTTTTTGAAAGCGAAGCAATTCCGTCATACGTATGTGCATGCCATAATCATTATTACAATATATTAGTTAACATTGACGTTAGCACGAGGATGGCACGCTGATAATGGTGATGAGCGTGACTGGGTGGTGATTAGGACTGCAGTCAAGTCACCAACACGGACCACCACCGGTCACGCAACCCTCGACACCTACACGCCACGCCAAGCGTCCATCTGCCCCACAGATACCCTCCTTATCATCACAACAACCACGCATAAATTCTAATTAGTGTAGCGTTTCCATCGGGCCAGGATTGCTGGGTGCTGATTACGTTTTCCACCCCGCTATTATGGCATGGGCATTTGACCCACATACCGCGTACAAAACATTAACATTTGGAAATGATCGCATGATTCCAAATTTTTAACTTTACCATTCTACTATAAAATTATCATTGAACATTTTAAACCGATCAGAAAAAAATTGAAATGCTCGTAGAAAATTGTTTTACCAAGTATGAATTAATCAGGTTAGCAACCTACCCCTCGGAAAAAAAATACACACCGCTCAAAGTACTAGCAATAGCCTCGGAACAGGAAGGACCAAACTGATAGCGACCTCGCAACGAACAAGGATTAAACGATTCATGGCAAATAAAACAATAAGACTAGCAACATGGAATATAATGTCCTGGAACTCTAGGGACCAAGAAATAATAAATGAACTATCTGAAAAACAAATCGACATATGTGCTCTATCGGAGACAAAGAAAAAAGGAAAAGGAACCCATAACTATGGCAAATACATCCTTGCCTATAGCGGCAAAAACAAAGAGGATAGAGCTAAGGAGGGTGTTGGAATACTGATACACCAAAGATTCCATGCTAACATCGAAAATATATTATACATTAATGAAAGAATAATCACCGTAACCTTCAAACTACCAAATGACACTCTACACATAGCAAGCGTATATGCCCCGGACATAAGTAAGTCAAGGATCCAGCGGGAACTATTCTATGAACAATTACAATCCGTCATAAATTCGATACCGCCAAATGAACACCTAATAATTATGGGCGATCTTAACGCAAGAGTTGGTAATTATATAATACCTGGTATTAAACAACGCTTTAACGAAGCTATGGAAAATGACAACGGAGAACTACTCGTGGATTTGTGCAGCCAAAATTACCTAAGAATTAACAACACATTCTTCAACCACGCTGACAAATATAAAACAACCTGGCAAAATACCCGAGGCCAGACATCAGTATTAGATTATATTATCACAAGTCGCAGCATATTACCAGCGCAAATACTGGATGTAAGAACGTTAAACTCTGCAAATATCGGCAGTGACCATAGTTTAGTGCTATGTAGGCTTAGGATGACCCACTCTAAAAAGAGGAAACCGCAACTACATCCAGCTAAACGAGAAAAGCTGAATATAGAAAGCCTAAAGACAGAAAGCACACAAGACCTCTACGCCAGAAGACTCAAGCAAAAAATTAACACCAACAAAATTTACCCAACTGACTCGGTGAACGATGCATGGACAAAGCTGAAGATAAACATCATCTCTGCATCAAAGGAAGCATGCGGCACAAGGACAGTTACCACCGTAACTAACAATACAAGAACTCCTTGGTTTACGAAGGAAATAAAGGTACTAAGTCAGTCAAAGAAAGAAGCGTACCTGAAATATAAATCTTCAAAAACACCATCGGACTACATTAAATATAAGGAAACACGTAACAAAACCAAAGCAAGAATCCGCCAAATTAAAGAAGAATATTGGGAAAGATTTACCAAAGACTTAGAACATGACATAACCGGAGCACAGAATAAAGTATGGAAAATGATTCGGAATCAAAGGAAGGAAATAAATGAACATCTCACCACCTGTAAAATAAGCACAGAGGAGTGGTACGAACATTTCAAAAATATGTACGACCAAATACCAACAGGCAGCGACCACACTAGCAGACAGATAGAGAATAATACTATCATAATAGATATAGAAGACATCGAGAAAGCATTGAAAAGTGTGAGGGGGAGAAAGGCACCAGGGCCGGACGGTATACCAAACGAACTGTTAAAATATGGGGGCGCCGATCTAATGTCAGAACTGACTGTATTGACTCAAAAAATCTTTGACAACCAGGAAATTCCCAAGGAAATGAAGACCAGTGTCACCATACCGATACATAAAAAGGGCGACAAAAAACTACCCGAAAACTATCGAGGAATCACTCTGCTCAGCTCCGTCCTGAAACTTATAACAAAAGTCACTCTGAACAAGCTCAACTTGGAGCTGGAAAATAACGAAGAACAGATGGGATTCCGGAAAAATAGGTCAACCACCGACGCCATATTCGTCATACGACAAATCGTTGAGAAATCGATCGAGTACAACTCTCCGGCCTTCATGTGTTTTGTTGATCTCTCTAAAGCGTTCGACCGTGTGAAGCTCGAAGACGTTATAGCAACCCTCACTGAAAAGGAAGTCTCCAGACCGCTAACTAATCTGATTCAACACCTATACCACGATACGACAACATATATCAAAGCAGGTGATGACACAACAGCAGAAATCCCAACAAGATCCGGAATACGTCAAGGTGACTCGCTAAGCCCTATGTTGTTCAACATCATAATGGACAAAATTATCGACAGCGTCAAGTCTAAGAACGGATACAGAATGGGGGGAAGCAGTGTGAACGTAATATGCTATGCTGACGATGCGGTCCTGATTGCCAGCAGCGAAGACGACCTCCAAAAACTCTTATTCCAGTTCATAACAACCGCAAAAAACGTCAACATGGATGTATCGAAGGAGAAAACAAAATGCCTGACAATATCAAAGGAACCTCTAAGGTGCAAATTGGAAATCGACGGCCGCGTCATCGAACAAGTAATGACTTACAACTATCTAGGCGTTGATATCTCCAGCGCACGTGATCTGAACAGGGAGGTAATGAAACAATCGAACAAGGGCGCCATAGTGTCGGGTTGCCTGCGAGACGTCATATGGCGGAACAAATACATGTCGGTAACGAATAAAGTCAGAATCTACAAAAGCATAGTAAGACCAACGCTGACATACGCGAGCGAAACTAGAGCTGAGACGAGCAAAACAAAACAAAGGCTCAGAGTAACCGAGATGAGAGCGCTAAGGACGATAGTAGGTGTAACTCTCCACGACAGAATACCTAATCGAGAAATCAGGAAAAAATGTGACATCCAGGACATAATCAAATTCACCAAGACCAGAAGGAAAGAATGGAACGCTCACGTCGATCGCATGGGTGAAGATCGGCTACCAAAAACTGTGCGAGACGGAATCCCCTTCGGCAAAAGACAACCGGGAAGACCACCAAAAAGATGGGCCGAAAGTTGGACCTCATCATCTATAGAATCGCCACCACGATGAGGCCGTATGCTAATGAAAACAGGCAAAATGCCTAAGGAAAAGAGGAAGAAGAAGAAGAATTAATAAGATGCATGGTACTTGTTGGCTATAATCGATAATTATCACACAATTTTTCATACCTATTAGTAATGTGAGTAAAAATAAAAACTCAATTTGTGATATAAGACAAATAATTACTCTTGACAATAACACCAGTATTTTTCATTTGATTTTAACGACAGTATTTATAAATATTTTTTTTATTAAAACAATGCAACCACGTTTTTGCAAATCTATTTTGAATATTTATTTGACAAAATAATTAAAAGTTAACAAATAATAGATTGTTTCGTAAAAAATTGGATTTGATGGAAACAATAAGAATAATTAAAATACATCTGCATTATACTTTTATAGCAAAGTCTCGAAATCGATGTAAAGAAATACTTATACTAATCAGCAATGTATACGCAATTTACACCTTAAACATTATCCCATTTAAGCCCTGCAATTAATTTTTAGTAAGGCGGATTTATAATAGTTTTTAAAATCTTAATGTTGATCTCACATAATAATTAAGATTATAACAATTTCTGCTACATGTAAAAAAGCGAGTGCTAAAACAATAGAGACGAAATAAAAATATGCAATGTTTTTAATTTGGTTCGCCGAGGATATCTACCGAAGCTCGAAGATTTGTAAAGAACTTGTAAAGAAAATACAGCATAAATCCCACGAAATCAACATATGCAATGTTTTTAATTTGGTTCACCAAACATGTAAAGATTTGAACTTTATAAATACACAGCATAAATCCGTATATTGTTGTTTTATTTTAACTGTTACAAAAATGTTCTATTATTTTCTTTTAATATTTTAATTTTATGTTTTAATATCTTTTAGTTTTATTGGTATTTCATCATTTTTCCCAAAATCCGTTGCCATGAAATTTGGTATTTTTTATTAAATATTTATTTTCCTGTAATATTAAAATCAACTTAATAATTTGTTATATTTTAGTTTAAATTTTGGTCATATTTCGTAAATTGTTGGTGCCGACAGTAGGTATCCAAAAGACGTCCATTAAACACTTTTACTTTATGAAATTGCATGAGGAACGATTTTGAATTTATTTTTGTTATCGTATCGATTGAAATAGCTTTGCTAAAAAAATGGAATTTTAGGGAATAATAATTAAAACTACAAAAACGGTCAAGTTTAAAAATATATTTCTAAGACATATTGACGATAAATATGGAACATGCAGACGAAACTTGTGTAAATGTCGGGTTAAATCAACAAGATCAATCTGAAAACTGGGTAAATTTTATTAAATGACGTAGAAAAAAGAACACCCAGTAATAATCAATTTATTTTTGATATAAGTACATGTGTATTAGGATTAGGTAAGTAGTCGACCAAAATATGAGAAAAATCAAATTGAATAGTGCTGGTTTGGGATACATAAATTAATATAAGCAAAGTTTTGTGTATTTTTTAATATATCAAATTGTATCACAAAAAACTACACTTGTATTGCTTTAAAAAATCTGTAGCAATCGCGTCTAGTTCTTTAGTGATATTTTTAAGGCAATTTCGAGATACATGTACAGTCAGTTTTAAAACGAAAAATTTTGAATGTAAAGGGAATATTTGAATGCAAATCAATACTCTGACATTTTTAGTCTGATCCGTCGGAATTATTAATCGTCGTTCGTCGAAAAGCTCGTTGTGAAATTCCCTTTTGTTCTTCGCCTCCTCGTCCCTATCTGCTGTTCCTTCGCTCTATTACAATTTAAAGTGAACAATGATATTGTGTTGGAGTGCAATTTCCAATTGTTCGTGAAAATCTGTATCGGGGCGTGCCGCCTTTATTACAGCAGCAGCAGCCGATCAAGCCGAAAGCTTTAATCACAGTTCGAGGACTTAATGTGCATGATGTCTCGGTCACTTCGACAAAACCCTCCCCCAGCACGACGCGAATTATCGATTCCGTGATCGGCGAAGAAGCGTCGATTTTGCACGGCTCACGTCTCTGTCGAGTCATTTTTTCGGGCGTCCTCTGCGAAGGGCGGGCGGTCAGGAGACACGGGAAGCTAATGGGATAATTCAATAATAATAAGCGGGAGCGTTGGGAGAGACGGGATTACAGGGCCGGAACGGCGAGGAGGGCGAAACCCAACGATGCCAACTTATTCAATCTGACAGCATCGCCGAGGGGCACTTAGCGCGCAACACACAAATCCGGATGCAACAACCAGGACGCGCAGGATTAGCGCCCGGAACACCTAGTTTTCAGTTTTCTTTAGGTTGGTCAGCGTGCGCAGGTAGAGAGCCACCACACCACACACTTTGAATTGATTAAAGCGCCGGTCGGTAATGGCCGACGGCAATTTGTCCATATTATTTCCTCAAATTGGGCGAAGCCCGTACAATTTTCCCTAATTACGAGTTGAAAACAAAGTAGGGAAAGTGGTCCAACTCACTAAATGGAAAACATCTACCACCGGCCCAAAGCTGCAAAACTCGACGCCGACAACTTTCCAATTTATTAATAACGAATTTGACTCGGCGTTTCGGCAGTATGTAATCAAAATTGACCACCGGAAATGGAGTAAAACGCATCGGCGGTCACGTGACTGGGCGTCACGACGACCGCACGCCACATATCACTTAACCGGTGATGGTAGTTAGTGTCTTTCATGTCCTTTTTGCCGGTCATCACTGCTGCTCAGGGCCAAAGCTTTACAAACTTTGCAACTAAATTTAATACGAAGAAACACTTGCCCGAAAGTGTAATTAAATATTTCATCCCAGTATCATCTCGACGTTATTCAACGTTTTGTTGCTTGAACTAGTTGGTGCACCGTGACTAATTGCAGTTGCACTCAGCCATGATGCAAAAAATCAGAAATAAGTGTTGCTACCGGAAAGTCGTAAATCGAGCTTATCTATGATAAATATTACAACATGCGAGTTGAACAAATAATCGTAAATTGTGGTGTTAGAGGAACTTCTTTTACACTGCTAATCTCAACGGAACGAGATGAATTTATTGACTTCCCAGAGGCGGTTGGACTTTCTACAAGGTGTAGGATAACGCCGCGTATTCTAATTAATCATCATTAATTACCTGAATAATAAATATTTCCAAAATTTACAAAGTATATCTCTAATGAGTGTCAACTAAATAAAAAAATCCCAAAATCGAAAAAAAATTAAGAAATTATCGGCTCAGATTCAACAAACCGCAGAAATAATGACATTAATTTTAATCAGTAGTATAAATCGTCAAACCCAACAACTTTTCTTAATAACTTTTTGTCGTAAACGTTTTGCTTAAAAAGTTAAAAATTGTTTGAAGATTTGACTCTAATTGTCTTACGTGTCTATAGATAATAATGCTCCATGTTAAACACCGATAAGCGCAGACCAAAAATCCACTGCAAGAAAACTTTCCCTATACATAATTACTTTTTGGTTCTTTCGACACAACAACTGATTAATTTAACCATTGCTTTAGTGTAAAATTCTGAAATTCAAATTGAAAAATGTCACTGATGATTTGGAATCCAGACAGCTCGTCAATTTCAGTGCGATTTCGAAAAAATTGTACTTGGAAAAAGTATTTGTCTTGATGAGCTCTACTACTGGTTAAAATTAATGCCATTATTTCTGAGACACCTCTATATTTTTCTGAAAGTAAAATGTATAAATGTAAATAAAATTGGTGGTTTTCGTAATCGTTCTAATTTTTTCAAAAACGTTTTTCTACGTTGTAACGTAATGCCTAAAATCATATTATTTATAATCCACCCAACAAATATATAACGAATTAAAAAAATTAAAGTATTTTGACAATACTAATCCTAAGCTGGAAGAAATAAGAAAAATTAGTGTTTGCCTTAAAGGAAAAAAATCAGAAGAGCTTACACAAAGAAAATAGGAGGAAATAAAAAACTAGTAAAAATTATGTATATATTTTCCTTACATAGTTTTTGGTTCGTTCGGCGCAACAAGTGATTAATTTGAGCACTGCTATTGTAAAATTCTGAAATAAATTTGAAAAATGTTATTGATTTATTTATCAAAGCCATAGGCAGCTCATCAGTGCGATTTCGAAAAAAATGGTACATAGAAAAAGTATTTGTCTTGACTGGTTAAAATTAAAGCTATTATTTCTGGGAAACCTATATATTTTTTTGAAGGTAAAATGTATATATAATGTAATGTATAATGTATAAGATTATTTGTGCACCCTTACAAATAATAAATGAATATTATTATTATTATTATTATTATAAAATGTATAAAATGTAAATAAAATTGGTGGCTTTCGTCATCGTTCTAATTTTGTCAAAAATATTTTTGCTACGTTGTAACGTAATGTCTAAAATCATATTATTTATAATCCACCGAACAAATATTAATTAACGAAATAAAAAATAAAAAAATTAAAATATTTTAACAGTACTAATCCTAAATTGGAAGGAATCAGAAAAATTATTTTGTATCTTAAAGGGAAAAAGCTTACAAAAAGAAAATTGGAGGAAATAAAAAACTAGTAAAAATTTTCAATTGAACGGGTTGGTAAAAACTAAGTCTGAATTTAGGCCATGTCAAAATACCTTTTATATTCGTTCTTTTAAGTTACTGTCGTTGTTCATTTGTTTATTAATTTGATGCAACACTGATTATTTTCCATCTGTGTAAATCACGCTATACATAATTCTCGTGTTTTTTTTTAAGAAGGGTTTTTGGTTTTATTCCATGTTTATACTTTTTTATTCAATTTACATTTACATACATCATTTGTTAGATTGATAACTAGACACTTTTTATTTTACGAAAATTTAGTATTTGACTCGTTTTTTTAAATTGTTCGTGTATACTGGTTACAAAGTAATTTTTTTCCGGTAAAATCTTTGTGAAATATAAATTTTTAAAACATTTTTCCTGACTGCGCTTCCCCACAAGAGTCTTGGGGCGTATTGCGTAAAAGTGGAAAAACTTTTAAAAACTTTAAAATTGTCATTTACGATATCCATTTTAGGCCTGGATTTCCAACTCTTGTTTCGTCTCTAATTGAAGGGTAAAGATTGAGTTAAAATACATTTCTTAGTGCGATTCTCCCCCGTTCGTTTCGGAAAAGTGCAAGTGGAATTCGCTCGCCTCAATCACCTGCCACGTCCCTCGGACCTGTCAGAATCGCCGATGGAATGCAGCGATGCTAATCGGTGGAGAATTAGTGAGTAATTGCCGGCGGACGGAGACAAGAGGACCTTGTATCAGCATGTCCATCTCGTTATCGATGGGACCATCGCACTAATCCTGCCGCTTAACTGTCAGGGCACGAGACCGCTTCGACACTTCGGCCACGAAAACAAATCTGGACTGGAATTTGGTCGATCATCTCCGGGCGCGTGCAGTGCTAGTCGCAAATATTAATTCCCGAGGAGAAGTCCTCGGGAAGGATTCGCCCGAGCGTAATCCCCATGGAGTCCCGTCTATGAATTGCCAGTCACGCAACCGCACGGCCGAGAATAATGCGAACGCATACAATAAATCAGTGGGAAAGCGTTGGAACACACAATAAAGAACCCACACACCAACGCATTTGTGCTGCAGGTCCTCCGCAAGTTAATTTATACAATAATTCGGACAAGTTAAAGTTTTAAAATATTGGCACTATGGCATTTTCTACATAATTTTGTAAAAACATGTTTTTTCGATGATCCTTCCATTTAAACCATAATCAATTATTAAATACAGAAATCGTAAATATTTTAAAATTTCAAATGACATAACGAGTGACTTTCGTCATCAATGAAATAACAATTTGTGCACGCAACTGGACAATGTTAATACGTGAGACTAACTGGTAGTGTATGGGGTGCTGTTGGGTTTTCTTAGTGCGTTCGTACAAACATCGACCACCGAACCGATCATACATGAAATTGCCGACGTTCATGAATATACAGATGTAATTTCCTAAGTGGCGACAATCTGGGATGGTGCAACTTGCATATGGAATAATAATGGTGTTTGCGCACCCATTGTAATCATGCCACCACCACTACTACCACGGAGGACGCTGTTGATTTAACGGGATCCGCTGAAATATTAACTGCTGATGTCAGGACAACGTCAACGCAAATATTTATCTTCGGCGATTAATCAGTCGCGCGACAAGTCCCTCTCGCAGCTACAAATTTTACAGAAATTCACCTGTCTGTCTGCTCCCAGATGAAAAAGGTTGCGGTGATTTGTTTGCTTGCAGACGCAGTTTTCAGCGAAAATTATGTTAGTCCCGAACACAAATTTCAGTGATGTGTCATACTTTATCGATAAATTGAGCGTTGATCTAACTCTCATCCGAAACTAGCTATAAGAAGTTTAGACGATCTGTTGGAATTTTGAAATATTGTTATGTATTATGTATTTGGAAACATTAAAATCGAAAACACTTGAAGTAGTCGTCAAACCTCAACAACAAATTTTAAAATTATATAAGGATGAGTCATTTCATAAGAGAGATTCATTTCATAGAAAATGGTAATAATTTTGCAAATAATTTTTTCATCACATAGGCTTAACAATAAATTGAAATTATTGGTTGATTTCATTTGTAAAATACACTCATCCAAGAAATTAACACACCATTAAAAAATTCATGATAAATCGCAAACAATACCATCAATCAAATTTATATTGTAAATCCTGAACGTACATATAAAAATTAATGATTCTGTGTATTTCCAAAAGTAACAAAAAAAATATATTTTGTCCCAAAATCTTAGTTTCCCAGATTTTCGTTTATTATGTCCCTTTCTATCAAATAATAAAAAGAAAAAGAAAAGATATGTACCAATGCAAGTTGCAGGCTGTAGATGAAAACATGAGACCTAACTCTCGCAAGCATGTTTGCGTTTTGGTAGAAACTCGAAACAGCCTGACTTTGTAGGAACTGCTCCGATTTGAGTCGTAGTTTATGGTCAGTGTCATCGGAATTGAAGATTTCCCTTTCCGGTCGGTTTGAATGTGATTTACGGTGCAGCGGAGTGAGGAGTGCGTTTACACTACAAGACATGTTCCTCTTGGCCTGTGTCTTGTTGTGCCCAGCAAATTGACTTTGTATGTTCCGGAAATTGTTGACATTGGTCGGTGAGTTGCTCGTGACACGCCAGAGATATCAAGACACACATTGTGTGCTGCTTTCCGCCAATCGTCGACAAGCCGATTTCAATAAAACCGCGATTTACTAACTGTCCCAGCTACTAAAACTAGTTTCGATACAAAAAGGTCAACAATCGTTGAAGAAATTTGTGGTTTGCCACAACATTGTAGACCTTGACTGATTTCTTTTTAGGACTCGAAATTAATTATGTCTACGAAAAAACTGACTCTATCTCGACCTATGACAACGTCTGTGATCTTAAGAGCTGAAAAATTATTAAAATATGCAAACTAATTTATCTGTGTCGCGGGATATTTTTAAATGGAGATAGGCGACTGTCGATTACTTCACTCTTTCTTTATAATCGCTTCATTCGATGCTCATTCTCCTCATGATTATGATGCCGGAGGAATAAATGAATCTCCGTGTTTCAAAGAATGTGCTCTATCTGATCAGGTGTCAATTAAATGTGTTCTAACAAATTAACTTTCAAATGAGGCGTGGTGCAGAAGTATTCAATTAGACTAAAACAGGTTGTAATTATTTGTGGCTCTTGATCTTTCAAATTGTTTAAACAAATTATATTCTAGCAATAACCGATGTTTTATATTTTTTCCACCATGATTTTCATAAGACCTTCATTTATTATACAAGAACTACGTAATTACGAGTAAGTTCGACCCAAAAACAATTTTTTTTTTCATTTTCTTATTCTATTTTCATTCTTTATTTTAGTGCATTTATTAATTTTATTGTAATCATTCATTGATGTTGCTTCTAAAAATCGATTATAATACTCTTTTAGATCGTAAGGAAGAATTATCAGTATATGCTTGTTTTTCGTGTATGGACTCCTTGCAGGCTGCGTTTTCAATCACGTCGTTGTGCCAATTCATCTGAAAGTGTAATTTCTGTAAACGCGTCCCTTTTGCACGGATTGTCGAGCGCGTTTCAATAGAATGGCTCTGATTACGCTTGTCGCTCAGTCCTGTAATCAGTCGTCATGAAGGGGACGTCCCGGAGGTCCTCCCACGACAGATTAAAACTCCTAAACAAAGGTTAAACGCGCTGAATCACAATTCCAACATTGGTATGATTTATCAAGCACGCCAAAAAAACGAGTGTTTGTGCAAGGCACGGTGATATCTGGAGTGCGGAACATTATCAATTCCGGAGTCAATAATGGATGTGTGTATTTATGACAATCTCGAACCATATTGCACCCTGTCAATTTGTATACAGACAGTCTTTCCGACTTTAGTCGAGTACCGTACCATGTGGTGGTGAATTTTTGATAGACTCTTATCTGTATCACCTGGAGAACATGTTTTCAGTCGATGTGCATCATCGACTCAAAGAAGTGGAAAAAATCTTCGGCCCTCGAGGGAACATCATGAAAGGGACCGTCGCTCTTGACTTACCAATTACTTAATGAGGGGACATTATTAGGTTTAGTGCAGAGTAGCAAGGGTTGACTTGCACTGTTTACCGAGCTTATTGTCATCGTTGAAATCACTACCCGGCCTGGCATATGGCCTAATGTAACATGTCTTACTCAATTAGGTCCTAATCGCAAATGTACTTAAACTGAACCTGCTGCATTGACGCAATTGATTCAATTATTGCAAGTTTCGCAGCGGAATTAAATTAGATTTAAAGCAATTAAGTGAAACGCACGTGATCGGGCTAATTAGACGCCACGAGAAGAAGCAGATGAGCAGCAAAAAATCGTGACATTTGTTTTTCGGCTAAACGTTGAAAAAAATATGGAATTTATAATCACACACGAGAAAAACCACATATTATTGCTTTACATTACAATGGCTGAAATTGTAGGCGAAGACTGTTCAATTAAGATATTTTGAAGAAGTAGATTTTAGTCAAAACCATCGGCCCCGGAGCCCGAAAGCGCACTCAGCTTCTTCGCTGCCAAAGTACCTTTATTTACAAACATTTCTCTATATTAGAAACAAACACATCGTTTAGGGGTGGCGATGGGACGGGGTTGGCGGCCTAAATCACATTAACTCACACCAAAACGTATTAAGTGGAGTAAGTTTCTAAAAATAAGGCTTTCAGGAGAGGGTTGTAAAAGAACGGATGACAAGTAGTTACAACGCGACGACATGACACCATAATAGCTCCCTGACATTACTCTAAAAGCACTTCCTACACAAGTCCACAAAAAATACACACATATCGGCGACCTATAAATAAACGGAGCATCGATTTCGCCCGCTTTGATTGGACCCAAATCCGGAATTCCTGGCGGGCAATTAGCTTTGGTAGCGCCCGGTGCATTATCGGTGATTTGTGCCTCTATTAACATCAATCTCGGATGCGGATCGTTAACTTCGGCATATTTGTTTGATGAGAGATGCATCGTGTCTTGTAGAGTGTGGCTTGTTGAGGCGCCTGGAATTCCCGGAATGTCTTATCAGGACCAAGGCGGACCATAACCGACCACCCGTTTGTCTCATGTCGATGTGTTCTCTGAATATTTCGCTGATAACCAAACCGAATCAATACTGACAAATACTTCGACCGCGACTTCGGAATTTTAACGTCCGAACAAATGGACCAAAATGCCAAATTTTATGCGGGGGCCAATGCTGATATTCTCCCATTTCGACAAAAATAATTGTGGTAACAATATGTTTGGTATTTTAAAAAAAATAAAAAGCAAAATCAGAATCAGCTAATACGAGACTATCACATCAAATAAAAAAAAGTTATAAGAACGTTTGGAACAATGGAAAACTATGAAGGAATTGAAATCCTGATGTAACCGATAATGAATTCTGCGTTTTAGAATGTAGTAATGAACAATACAAGTTCAAGCAATTGGAGAGTCAGAAAATGAACCAGAAAAAATAAAAAATGTAGCAATTGGAAGTGTGGGATTAGAGAGTAGTAAAATAAAGTAAAATAAATTTTAAAAAACCTTCAATTCATAAACACAATATACAATAAATGAAAATTGTAAAGTAAAATGTTCGTCGATAGTTCAGTCCCAAACTGCAGTAGTTAGAAAACGTCAAAGATGACGTCGTCTGCGTGGTGCAGAGGGTCGTCAGTGTGGACAATGCAATCGGTCATTAGTAATTTTTTTGGCTGTCGGTGCCATCGAGATTTAAATCTGGTTGTTAACTGTCAGACGTGACGTGTTTATGGCGACGTTGTCCCGTGCCGGAGTCGGTGATGACCGGAAGTCGTCTGCAAGCAAGCACCCCCAAGCGGCGCCCCAAGAACATCGATCGTGTCGACGTCAAAACAGCAATTTCGATCGCATTTTAAAGCAAATCAAAGGTTTATTGTCGCCGTATCCTCGCGAGTGCCATCATCATTAACGTTTTATATTCGGCGACATAAAGCGAAATAAGATTAATGGAGGTGATGTTGGGACCGTTTTTATTGTACCGTTTATATCTAAAACGCAGCGTTTTTAATATCTAAATCGATCGAACGCTAATGGCAGGTACGATAACACCGTTTATGTTTGCTCATCCATTTAGAAACAATGGGCGCCTATCATGCAGCAAATGGCTTTTCATGGAGAAAGAAAAGCGGTACTTTACCGGTTTTGTGTGGTTATGTGATTAACGCTGGACGGATAACTGGCCACACAGACTACTGGACGAAGAAAAAAATGCAATTTACACGTTTGTTTAGGCAAATTATTAATCGCACACGGTGGCTGACCAAAATGTCACAAACTCAACAACAATATTTACAATACACAATCAAATCGAAAAAACAATCAACGTCCCAAGTTAAAGCTTTATTTGGACAAAGAGATTTGCATCGCCTCGTCAAATAAACCCGAAGCACTGAACAGCCGCGTTTTTGTTGAGAAAATACAGAAGCCATTAGTAAGTGTGAAAAACAGAAAAATGAAATACAGAAATAGAAGAGACATTAATGAAATCTCGAAGTTTCTCAAGAAAAAATTAATTTAACAAAGCAAACCTTAGAAAAGGTGCATAAAATAAAAATAGCATAAAAAACGATAAAGTGTAAATAAAAATCATAAAAGAAATGGGAAAATATGGAACGGATACACAACCTTTTGAGTCATATGAATTACCGAATATAAAAATAAAAAACTACAAGAAATGGGGTAAAAGAAATAAACTAAGTGTAATAATAAGTGTAAATAAAAATCATAAAAGAAATGGGAAAATATGGAACAGATACATAAACTTTTGAATCATATGAATTACCGAATATAAAAATAAAAAACTACAAGAAATGGGGTGAAAGAAATAAACTATAAATAAACTAAAAATAATATTTTTATATTTTCACGAAATCAGTTCCTTACTTATAAATGTAAGAGTGTAAATAAAATTGGATTTTCACGACTTTAAAGAAGATTATCCCAAGTCGATACATTATCCACTTGTGGAATAACTTACGATCTACCGGAAATAAAAACATTCAGGTGTACAATGCAACAGGAAGGACGTGCACCTGTAACGTCTCCTTGCCGTTATCATAAACACGTGTTCCACCGGCTTAATTGCTGGGAAAACCCCACGAGGGTCTGTGAGAACGTCGTTAGATTTCTGCGTTTTCTTCGTGTAAAGAAGCGGTCGGCAACAAAGCCCCAGACTTACTTGAAAAGCTCTTCCTGGCGGCGTAATGAAATCTGTAAATCAGTAGCTTTTACCGAGATTTCCCGGAGGATCCGGAGCAGTTTCGATGGCACGCAAGCAACAGCCACGCCATCACGCATCACCTCGACCGGAACCGTTTGTGCATTGCTAATAAACGCGAGAAGATGAGAATTTTTCCAATAGGACAACTTCGGTGTTGTAGTCGGTGCATTAGCGAGATTAAAATTTCACCTTCACTGGCGTTCCGGTCCTATTTCAGGACTGATTTAAAGTGGGCAATGGGCATACAGTTTCAATAGAACATTATAATATATTTTTCTTCCAGTCACCGCCGCCAGGGCGAATTTTTTAAAGTTATAAATAATTCTTTGGCTGTTGTGGTAACAGGCAAGTTTTTTACATTGTTGTCGGTTTTTTAAAATTATTTTAAAAGTGCAGGTTCAAATTTCCGAAATTTCAACAAATAAAACATAAACGATACATTTAAAAGTGCTAAATTTAAATTTGTTCTGTTCAAGTAGGGAAGAACGGGGTTAAAAGTGCCGATTTTCAAACACTTGCAGATTTGCAAAAATGAGGTAGAAAATGTGTTATTTAAATTATTAATGCTTGTGTAAAGATTAAAAAATTAAATTTCCATTTTATAGTTCTGAAAGTCTTCTGGGTATATCTTTAACAGTTTATTTTTATATGAAATTTTATATGCAGAAAGTTACACTACATACGCTACCCTGACGATGAAATAATTTCTTGACAAGTGCGCAAACTTTTTGTATCCCTTTTTAGGATCTCCATCAAACACTCTGTATATTTTACTCTGGTAGCGGTTGCTGGTGCAAGTGTATTTCCACATTGTTACAATGTCTTAGAAGACAGTTTTGGTATTCTGGCATTTTTCCAGCGTCCCAACGTCAAAGAGACGCCGACTTTTCCAAAAGTGTGTTCCCGTTATGTTCCCTATCCTTCCCCTGCGTCGGCCGTCTAAATTCACTTACTTCATACACAGATATGCTTTTAGCCGACTCAGACTTTATTTACTGGGGGAACTACCCTTAGTATACCTATAAATATAGTGTATGTGTGTCACTGCACTCTTATAGCGTATTTATTACGTGGTCCAGAGATGGATCGCATTTTCCCGGAGTAATCTTGTCGTGCAGACATCGTGCAACCGAATTAAAAAGATGGCGAATCTATTGTTCTATGCATCATTTAGTTTAATTCGGAGATGTTTTTTGCCGTGGTGATTTTTTTAGAAATCGGGTTCGGGGTCCACAGTTGCAACATTTTGACTTCCAATAATCGGCTTTGTCAAATGTGACACATGTGAGGCGATACGTCATGGATTAAAACTGTGTAACGGTGTAAACGCACCATAATCCCTATAATACACATGAATATGGAGAAACACATAATCCGTCTCATTGAAAGACGGATCGAAACACCACAAACAACATATGCGTGACGGATCGACAACGTTCATCCCATTCTTAATAAAGGAGGAAACATGAAAAATGTTCCCCGAAAATCGTGATCAGGCATGCAAAACTAGTATTTGTTTTAAATTTGGCAATGTTCGAGCTCCTCGACTTCTAAAACGCCGACGCCGTTGGCGATGTGTATTTTATAGTTTCCCTTCACTACTTTGCGTAAAACTTTTTCTTTAAGAGCAAATTAGCGGCGGGATGTTAATTGTTCGGATTTCACCCTTCACTGCATTAGACAAATCGCTCTTCCGCCGTTCTTATGTTTTATTTACGTTGGAATTCAGTTTGCGGCCTTCACCTCATTTCTTACAAAAAAAAATTGGTCGTGTGAGATAATTGCCACATCTTCATGTAATTTTCGTGGGAGGTCGGAAAACGTATATTTTATATGCCTGCAGGCTCCGCATAAAATACATTTCCATCGGTTTTAATTAAATTTTCGTCGCATGCAAAAAATCTAAAAATGTTCTATTGGAATTTATTTATTATTAAATTTATCGATCGAAAAACATTTGACAGAGACTGTCTACATTTACTGGACTTTTCGTGACTTTAACGACGACTTCGCTAATAAATGTCTGTTTTGTTAAAATAGCAAGGGAGTTTAGTGTTTTCAGCAGTAATTTTTTGCCGTTTTTAATTACATATTAAAAATCAAACAGTTTCATCAAATGATGTTCAAGAATAATATATTATATTGGTTAAATTTCTAAACTAATGTGAATATTTAGTAGACGAATAATCGACTTAATGGGTACACGCAAATAAAAATTACGAAATTTCGAAATGAAGTGTTTTTGTTTCACATTTCCGGCTTCAACTATCCATTTTAGGGTGTTTTTATTTCCTATAGATTTCTCTTTACCCTTTATTTTAATCATTCATTTTTTCAGTTAAGATTACGTTCATAGGTTCTCCATGCTACTCTTGCCCTATTTCTTTTCATGTTTTTTTATTGTAAGTACATATTTTTAATAAAACCGTTTATAATTTTTGTTTGCGTTTTTGATAAATCCAATTTGATTCCTTGTCATATATTTTTTAATTTCTAGTCTCTTTTCCACGATTCGTTTGTAACTTTTCTTTCCGTAAAAATAATCACCTCTGAGAGAGTGGAAGAAATACGTTCGATTTTATTATTTTGCTTCTATTTCCACTCTAATATTGTTCATATTAAAAATATTAAATTCGGCAACATTTCAAAATTTTGAATAAACCTAATTAGAGTACCCATAATCTCTTTGTTTCTTTATCTGTTGGTTCTTTTGTGGTCTGTTTAAACAAATGAAATAAATTCCTCCCGTTCTATTGTGGCCTGCACGAATCGGCAATAGATCTGCGTCCGTAAAACAATAACCGCATTGATCTATCGAAACGAGCCGATTTATTGCGAGAGGAAATGATCTCCACTTCCGACTGAACCGGAAACAACGCCGCTATTAGTTAGACCGACGTTCTCCATGCAGCATCCCTAAATAATTACGCGTTTAATGATTTTCATCTGACAATGGTTCGCATTTGCAGATCGAGCTTCGGATAAGCTTTCCAACATTTCAAAGACGTGTTTCACTTCTGACACTTCTTCGTCCCGAAACCAATTACCAATCTTTAAAACGCTTAGAAAAAATTGTCCCGTACCCAATCAGCGAATATTTCAAGTCATTGTCGCCGTACAATAGCGAAACATTCACCAATATGCTGCGTTCACCCTTGCTCGATCCACCCCCACGTATCTCTCACATCTTTCTCTTTCACATGATGTGGCGGGTGCTTCCACCATCCTCAACGTGGAGGAAAAATCTTCCGATATAGTGTCAAGGTAGTGGAGCGCAACGGCGCAACGTCGGGCGTCGGGCAGTCACGTGACGTCCGTAACTTCTTTATTCAGTGGAGGACACGTGGCGACGCCCTCTGCCCGCAAATTGCACGGTGGGTTTAGAATGTGAGGGGATTGCTGCCGACGAATAGAGTACGGTTATGGTCTCGCATTTGTTATTGATAGTTTCTTTCAGTTCATTATCCGGCCGCGTGGCGCTAGCAGTCATGTTTATAGAATATCACGCGCAATTATGTAAAATTATCAACGGTGTGGGATTATGTTATTGTGCGTCTTTTTAAAGTCACGCTTAATCGCTGGGGGTGAAAAGGCGACAAATTTATGGGAACATTTCGGATTAAAATAAGGGATGATTATATGGAACACTACTCTGGAAGGCGGATGATTAAGTGGAATTATAGTGATTTTTTCAAGGTTCTGCCCACAAAAACCGCAATGTTCAGAAAGTCGACACAAACACAATAATTTCCAGGCAAACAGAAATAAATATAAAATATGGCTTTGTAGCTCATTAACTTATCGATTTCGATTTATTCATCACTTTGTTTAGACTGCTGTAGCTTTGTGTGAGTTCTATATGTAATTAATCATTGATCCATTATTTTTTGTGGCATTAAATAAACAAAGGTAATTAATTCGATTTTCATGTACAATAAACATTTTACGGCAGTTCTATTTTATATTTTATAAAGGGTTTTTGTATTATTAAAACATAAAGAATTCTGTTGTCCCAATTGTTATAATTTTTATTTGATTTTCGGCATATTTTTCATATAGTCATATTAGACATACAAAACGAATTTGCATTAGGAAATGCAGGACGAAAAAAGGATTAAACATTGAAATGGGATATAGCTCGTTTAAAAACAAGAGGAAAAGTCATACTCGTACAAGTCCAGAAAGGCTTAGCACAGGTTGTTAAAAATTCATTAAAAATATAACAACGAATTCAGAAACCTAATAGGAGACTCGTCAAACGATCATGAATGTGAGTCGAGTCATCCATTCAAAATTAACTTCTAATTTCGGCTTCGTTATTTTCAAAAGAACATCCTATATACTAGCTGCATTTAAATTTAGTTAAACCACTCTAGTTCTGTTTCAGGGCCATTTGATATTTTATGCCTAAATGGTACCTTCCAAAAAGGAGAGCAGCTATGAGGTGGCGGTTTTTTCTGCTGAATTAAGCACGAAACCATCCTCTGTAAAAAATGTAAAAACTTCCTAATGCTTGCCCTCGAATTAGGATATTCCATAATAAATACATAATTATTTTTTATAATGAAACGGTCAAATTAATTTTACAGCACCAGATAAAGAATATAATTTTTTTAAGTTCTAAATATTAATTAATAATATATATTATATAATAATATATATTAATAATAATATTATTAATTCTATTATTAAATATTAAGTGGTGTTAATATGTCTATTGAAATTTCAATTGTTACTGAAAATGAGACTGATTAGAGCCAGCAATAGGTTTAGGATAGTAATATCAGGATTTTTGGTAAATCCGGAACTCTGCTACAATAATCGAAATTACTTTCATTGGATGAACCACCATGGAAAGTTTTCAGTGAAAAAATATCTTTTTAAATACATTGGTTGTAATGTGATAATAATAACAAACAATTTGGAAGGGTTCTGAAATAAAACGTCAGTGGGATACTGAAAAGTTATATAATTAGAAATCGGTACACGAAAAAACAAATAAAAAATGATAAAAGTACTCTAATTACATATTGTATGGAGAATAAAATTACACACTGCTATTGGTTTGAATCTAAAAATACAGACTATTCTGATAGTTTGAAACTATTGTGTGGTAGGTAAACTATCTTGAATCGCACGACCAAAAGAAAAACTACAACTTAGATATTTGCAGTTTCGTAGTTTTCGAACTTCTCTCCCAGAACAGAAGCTGTTCGTTCACCCAGTTTCGGTGCACTTTTCAATCACATCCTATGCGACCACGAGGGTCTCTTTGTTCCACTTTCCCTTATCATCTCGAAGAATGGTCGTACGGTTCCCGAGGACGTTTCCTGACGGCACGCGTTATCATATAACAAATGGTTCCCGACAAATCATCCCCGTCGTCCTCATTGTCCTTCCCGTGTGATTTATAATCCCGCACTCCGGCCGGATATTTTACTTATTTAATTGTTTGTTTGTGAAAAGGGGCATTTTTTGAGTGAGTGATTTTTGCGGTCGCATTGCGGAAACATTAGCATAAGTGCTTCTTGTCTGATTTATGTCCAAAATATCACGTTGGACATGTATGATTTGTGTTTTTTCCGTTTGAGACACAATGATTTCAGAGGGAAATAGAGAAGCGGAGGCGCTCCTTCATACGATGCGAAATTTACTGTTGAAAGAAATATGATCCTGGGAGCAGCACCGCTTAACCTCAATGTTTGTTATTCCCAAGTCAGACGGGGGTCGCTCCTATTTACGAAATGTGATATTCGTTAGTTTGTTTTAACGTCGAATGTCGGCTGGAAGCTCATCCTGACGTGTTTATTTGCTTTTCAGTGGCGTCATGGGCGCCGCCGGGTTTTTCCCTTTCCACGAAAAGCACATTGACGTCCAGTGTCACTGGGAAATATCTCTTCCCTAATTTGTAATGTCATTTAACTGTTGTCACTTTTCTGAATAAAATATATTACTTTTGCCGAATTTTACTCCTTGTTTTAATCTAAACTCAAAATACGTAAAACGGCCTGATTATATCAGGAGTATCCCCTCTAAAAATTGTAAATTCTATGGACCCCATCGAAAATTAAGATATCGATCAAGTACATACGTTTACAAAGCCCGAAAACACACCGTTCAACAGGATAACTGAAAATGCAGTCAATGTCATGGAAGAAAGCATAAGTGAAAAAAATCAATAAATATTAAGTGACCTAAAAGAGAAAAAGTGTCGACAACAGAAAATATACTAGAAAGAAAAAAAGTTAAGCAAGCAATTGGAAAAAAAATATTAAAATATCTAATAGAAATCAGACTTTTAAAAAACACGACATAAACCTTCCAGAAAACAACATAACAGATGAAAATGTCATCGGATAAAAGAGAAAACAAAACTATTTTCGAGTAAATATGGAAAAGTTCAGAATTACATAAACAGATTGCTGTTTTGTCCAAGTGGAATATATAAAACCTGTTTTTTCATCACCCACACTAAATAAAACATTTCTTAACTAGGCAAACTCCCGCTTCTATTCCGCACGATCCCAAATCCCCCCCGTTGAAGCGTTTTTAACACGTTGATGATATAAAATTGACGTTTTAATGCATACGTGATATTTGCATCGGCCTCACATTTCCAGACACCAGCCATCATCAAACTAAAAACGTCGAACACTGTTATTCGTTTCCATACAAAAATATTAATGTAATATGTCAATAAGCGAGAAATGCGTGATGGAACAATAGCCTCGTCCGTTGAAAATGTTTGTGTTTTTTGATGAAAACGAATAGAGAGGCATCACGTAGAGGAGCAATGCAGCTGTGGTTTGAATTGAATGAACGATGGTGCTGCCCTTAAAGCCGCCCCCCCTCTTCGTTATGCTCGCTATCCATTACACATATTGCCTGCCGCCCCCAACCTAAACCAAACATTCGCAGAGACGGACTCTAAAAGCAAAGAGTCGTCGCGCACCTCCACAGCTCTCAAAGGTACTGAAGGTGCATTAATTATAATGTATTCATTGAAAGTTTTAAATTGTTAGAAAAAAAATTGAAATGAAAATGTTGCATGCATTGAACTAAAAAATAATAAAATTGTTCTTTTCTTGAGCGCATTTTTGGCTCTTAAATTCAGAATTTCTAAATTGTAGACTATTATAAATAGTAAAAAGTATGTCTTCTCTCTAAGGCTATGGCTATGTTAGCGCTCGATTTTACAGATTGTAAATTTTTATTAAAATTCTTGCAATTGAATGA
The DNA here is from genome assembly GCA_964023215.1 of Eledona agricola. Taxonomy (NCBI): domain Eukaryota; kingdom Metazoa; phylum Arthropoda; class Insecta; order Coleoptera; family Tenebrionidae; genus Eledona; species Eledona agricola. Next base: position 1,786,222 of record OZ026856.1, read on the forward strand.
AGCATTTTGCACAGCGAAAAAGGCAAAAATGTTAATTCTCTCCATTCCAGCTCTGTACAGTTGTGGTGTTGAACACCACCGGGGATGGTAAGCAGGGGGTGAGAGACGACGGTAGGTTCACCCTTTTACCGCGATGAGATATCGATTGCATGACGTAACACAGGTAAATGTAGATGTGAAAGTAACGTTAATGTGTCCCTAGGCATTGTCATTCGTTCTTCTTAATTACCTTACCAAAGGGTTGTTACCCTCATCAAAGATAACTCCTAGTAAAGAAGTCTTATCATATCACATTTACTTGTAGTAGTTACAATCCGATATATCTCTTATTAAAACATTAAATGTAACTTACTCTTGGGTTCATCGATCTAAAATATCTCACAAGGCAGAAAAAGTTTAATTTTTGGATCTTGGTAGGGTCACGGTTTTTGTGCTATTACTGCTTTATTAGAAAAATAAAGTTCAATATCAGCTCCGAAAATAAAAATATTAACAATGTTACGAATGGAAAAAAATATTCGTGGACATGCATTTTATATGAATCTGTTTTGGTGAATTACATGAAATTTTTTTTCGTGAATACAATAGACTTATCAAATAATAGTATTCTTCAGAGTAAATAACACGTTACAAATCTGATATGACGATTGTGCACCCTTCAACGCCCCCAGAATCAGAATTACTCGATCGAGTGAACGGCCCCATCGACCGAAATGATAAATGTGGGTATTTTAAGCGTCCGCGCTTTTATTCTTCGGCAGCAATTTCAGTTATTTACGGTTAGCGCCACTTGACTTTATGTCGCACATGCGTTTGAAGTGTAAAATGCAACGGATACGAGCTCTCAGCTTAATTGGAGGTTTTTTACAATCGGGACATTTTTTTTCGAATTCACACGATCGACTTAAAAGCACACATCCGGACGAAGATCCATTTAGGAGCATAAAATTGTCGACTTGAAAATGGTGGTTGGTGTTTTGCAACTCGCCAACTGTTATTTGAACACACTACACCTTCTGCTTCTTGGCAGATCCCGCTAGTATTTCTCATCCCGGTAATCGGTGTTTTGGGCACAGCGCACGTTGGAATAACAGCACGGAGGACAGTGGGGAGCTTTAGATTAACACGAGCACTTAGCGCTAAGAGCATGGGGCGACCTCCCCCACAGTACGGCGACACTTCTCAAGGGGAAGAAAACGACGACCTCGAGGGAAGCAAGCGTTATTGATTATTATTGTCGGAATATCAACGGAATGCATCCTTTAACTTTTTTATTATTATTATTGCATCATATAGAAAAGCTACAGGTTGATTTACTTCAAAATATAATATTTAGCACGAATCACAACAATTTCATAAAACAATCACATCGAATACGTCTGGCTAAAGTGCGTTTTAAAAGACTGTTAGACAGAATTATTGGCAATATATTAATTAAATAAAGCGCTGTGCGCTGATTAGTCTATTATTTCTAGTGACTAATGGAATTGACAATACACTTAATAATTGCACCGCCGCTTAAGTACGTGATTTACTTAGCAGCTTGACCAAGCGGTGCTCTTGTCCTATCGCCGACTTTCGAAAATCCTCCAGAATCTATGAAAACACATTAACCCAAACTGGAAAAAGTCAACACTTCTCAACTTACTCCATATGAAAGTTCCTGCTTTAGAATAGTTGTGGTGTGTTCATTTCCGACGCAGCAAGCCAATAAAGTAGGGTAAAGGACGTTGGAAAGAGAATCAACGGAAAAATAAGGAAAAGGTAACGAACAGAGTTGCTGCAGAACCGATGGAGGTTGTCCACTCACCAAAAGCATCTGCAATTAAATGATTTGCTTTACTGAAACGTCTCTAGTGGGTCAGATCGTAGAAACTAACTTTGGGGGAGAATGTAACGTAAATATTGACGGAAAGGCAATTCAAATCGCAAAGATTTCCAACTTTATATATAATTACCAAACACTTAATTATCGCGCAAAAACTCCACAGAGAACGGTAGAAAGATAGAAACTTTTTTAGTGAAGTTGCCACTCGGACAATGCAAACGAGACATTTCGTTACCTCATTGCTTGTTGCTGTTGACTTTTTCGGACATGAAATTGTACAGTGAAGCGTTATTTAATTTTAATTTTAAGAAATTTGAAGCAGACAGACAACGACCGACTACCCCAGACTCGTTCGAAAAATATCCTAAAATATTAAACAACTTGGAAGAGCCAGTAAATATCAATTTATCATATAAAAATAATGTTCAGTCAAACGTCTCACAATTAAACACGATACGTGCCAGATTCGATACTAATTACTCTTAAAAAAACCCACCCCATGTAACTGTAAATAAAACATCGACCGATGTAATACCCCCGATATCATCACTGATAACGCCAACCGTTGCGTGGCCCACGGACTTACCTGTTAGCTTTTCCGCGCGCCATTTAATTCCGCTTCCGGTCACACGGAACGGACACGTGTTCAACCCCAAGAACATCCGCGTTGTTCTTTTATCCTTCCTCCTTCGTCGACACATTTAATTTAATCCCGGCGAGCTTTTAGTTGTGGGAAACGTTTAAATTTGAGTAGAAAAAAATCGAAATTCCGTTTGCTCGTCCGTGTGCGCATATTTATTTCGTCGACGGCTTCAGGCCTCAATTGGACCAGGAGAAGGCAGCGCCGCATTCCTGCGGCCGTTCGGTCTCGCCGGCCGCCGTCATTAAGATAGCGCGGGCGCCATTGGAGCTGCCGCGAAAAACACCAACGACCAGATTGATGTTGTTCCTTTTCTTCTCCTTGGCTTCTTCTTCTTATACTTATCGTTTCGGACCGAGCGTTCACGACGCGACGTCTGAACAATACCACACCCTCCTACGGTCACGACCGCTAATCGAGATAATTCCGTCCTTCGGCCTCTCTTCTATGATTAAATTATGGCACGCGATCCGACATTTTGTCGCGCGTTATTTTACACGGCTACTGCTTCATAGAAGATGCAAGAGCTCGGGAATGAACCCAGAAGAATGTACTTGCATGCATGATATAGTTTCGGATGCGGTACTGCAATGGCTGTTCGTTTATAGTTCGTCGGCTCCGCTTTCCAGTTTTATAGCGCATTCTTGTAACGGAAATAAAGCCATTTTTTCGGCTTTCTTAAAATTTACGTTCGAATATTGAATTTGTCTGCAATGATTAGCAAGACCGTAGAAAAACTGTTTGAGATAATTTTTGCGGAACGCATTAAAAAATTGCACACCACCAAGACCCGACTGTATAATAAAAAGTTCACCTAAAGACTAGTAGAACTTGACATCATCTGAACTGATTTCGACGGCATTTTTTTAATGGTGGTGGCTTGTCACTTATTATTATATCTGCTAGATGCTCGCATCCGCAATTTTGCTATTAATCTTAGCCTTAGGCCACTGTTAAATTTCTAATTTATATGGAAATTAACGCGACGGCGATGTTCAGATGCAGCAACAAGAACCCGAAGGTATCACTGACGTCAACGTGCATACGAATCCGCAAGTACGCACCTGATTCTCGTTGTTCTCCACGGCAAAGTATCCAGTAACTGCAATGACCTCGTGGAGGAGATCCTGGTGGGCGTTTGTTTCCTTCTCCGCGTGTTTTCCGTTCGATTTGGTGGCAGGCGGGAGAACGCAGCACCAAAGCAGATGACTGGCGATGTGACGGAACTGCAGCGATATACCCTCGGCTCCGAGCACTTCCTGCGTTACCAAAAAGAAAAAGAAAGGGTGTCATACGGTGTCGGAAAAATTGAATTGCGGTTATTGTGTGTGCCATGGCTGAAGAGGACGCCCGCCGCTTGCTTTGCTAGTTACGGCGAGGCCTCTGGAGGATTGTTGGTGCTTTACGGGGCACGCGCACTGTCCCGTGAGGATTAATCAGGAGCGACGGGACCGCCAATGAACACATATCAATCTCACGCGTGCTGCTCGGGTCATCTGTGCAAACTGTGGGAGTTTTGAATCATAAGCAAACAGGGAATTGTTACATAACCGCAAACGATCTCCCAATAAACTTGCTCGTGCCCAAAATTCGTTAGAAGTTTGCCGCAAACGCCAAACGCAAACAAACACGTTTCTGTTTAATTGGAACGTGGCAATTTTTCTGAAATTCGTCTTCCGTCATAACTGCTATTTAAATCGTATTTGAACAACTCGAGAGAAAATTAAATTTTTCCCAGAAATATTTGCTTTCCTTTAATAACCCTGAAAATCTTGAAATAAAATTTTCGTTTCGTTTGCTTTGCGAGTGCGGTTTCAAATCTGGCATTGCGCTGGGAATTTACGTTTTCCTCCGTGCCAGGTCGATCAAAAACTTTTTAGATTGCCGTTAAAATCTAAGTTAGTTTCGAGTTGGCAAAACCGAGGCCCGGGAACGATATACAAGTTAAACAAACAATAATATCGACAATAATCCCACCCTAAAACCAGACCGCGACGATACGAAAATTACATCAGTGTTGACACAACAAAAGAAACAAGACGGGTTTAATTAGAAAATACACCACGATCAAACAAACACGGAAGTCCCGCTTTTCTCTCTTGTCTCGACCCCTTGGAGACCTCCCACAAAATTAACTTCAAACTCGGTACTACAAAGCTAATTTCCAATTGGAAAGCAAACTGATTCAATTAAAACGCGGGTATCATCTACGGCAAACACGGTTAGAGGCCTAAGTGCAAACAGAACGCCGGATCCCTTCGCCTGTCTCCCATCTGTAATTCTCCAACCTAATCAAACAAATTCTTGCGTAAAATTGTAAAAAAATATCTTTTAGTAGTTAGACATCGGTGGCATCTGGTCAGGTCAGGACAGGTCAGGCAGTGCCTCCCCTGCATCAATAACGAATTAATTATGTTCAAACTTTGCAAATTTATGATTTTTTTTTACTTTCAAATTGATAAAATTTTACGAAAAAATTTGATTTGGTTGCAGATCTTTTTCAGCGATTTGCGGGTTGCTCAGGAAGCTTTTGCTCGGGAATTTTCGGGTTGCTCAGGAAGCTTTTGCTCGGGATGTTCGGGTTGCTCAGGAAGCTTTTGCTTAGGATTTTTGGGTTGCTCAGGAAGCTTTTGCTCGGGATTTTCGAGTTGCTCAGGAAGCTTTTGCTCGGGATTTTCGGGTTGCTCAGGAAGCTTTTGCTCGGGATTTTCGGGTTGCTCAGGAAGCTTTTGCTTAGGATTTTTGGGTTGCTCAGGAAGCTTTTGCTCGGGATTTTCGGGTTGCTCAGTAAGCTTTTGCTCGGGATTTTCGAGTTGCTCAGGAAGCTTTTGCTCGGGATTTTCGGGTTGCTCAGGAAGCTTTTGCTCGGGATTTTCGAGTTGCTCAGGAAGCTTTTGCTCGGGATTTTCGGGTTGCTCAGGAAGCTTTTGCTCGGGATTTTCGGGTTGCTCAGGAAGCTTTTGCTCGGGATTTTCGGGTTGCTCAGGAAGCTTTTGCTCGGGATTTTCGAGTTGCTCAGGAAGCTTTTGCTCGGGATTTTCGGGTTGCTCAGGAAGCTTTTGCTCGGGATTTTCGGGTTGCTCAGGAAGCTTTTGCTCGGGATTTTCGGGTTGCTCAGGAAGCTTTTGCTTAGGATTTTTGGGTTGCTCAGGAAGCTTTTGCTCGGGATTTTCGGGTTGCTCAGTAAGCTTTTGCTCGGGATTTTCGGGTTGCTCAGAAAGCTTTTGCTCGGGATTTTCGAGTTGCTCAGGAAGCTTTTGCTCGGGATTTTCGAGTTGCTCAGGAAGCTTTTGCTCGGGATTTTCGGGTTGCTCAGGAAGCTTTTGCTCGGGATTTTCGGGTTGCTCAGGAAGCTTTTGCTCGGGATTTTCGGGTTGCTCAGGAAGCTTTTGCTTAGGATTTTTGGGTTGCTCAGGAAGCTTTTGCTCGGGATTTTCGGGTTGCTCAGGAAGCTTTTGCTCGGGATTTTCGGGTTGCTCAGTAAGCTTTTGCTCGGGATTTTCGAGTTGCTCAGGAAGCTTTTGCTCGGGATTTTCGGGTTGCTCAGGAAGCTTTTGCTCGGGATTTTCGGGTTGCTCAGGAAGCTTTTGCTCGGGATTTTCGAGTTGCTCAGGAAGCTTTTGCTCGGGATTTTCGGGTTGCTCAGGAAGCTTTTGCTCGGGATTTTCGGGTTGCTCAGGAAGCTTTTGCTCGGGATTTTCGGGTTGCTCAGGAAGCTTTTGCTCGGGATTTTCGGGTTGCTCAGGAAGCTTTTGCTCGGGATTTTCGGGTTGCTCAGGAAGCTTTTGCTTAGGATTTTTGGGTTGCTCAGGAAGCTTTTGCTCGGGATTTTCGAGTTGCTCAGGAAGCTTTTGCTCGGGATTTTCGGGTTGCTCAGGAAGCTTTTGCTCGGGATTTTCGGGTTGCTCAGGAAGCTTTTGCTCGGGATTTTCGAGTTGCTCAGGAAGCTTTTGCTCGGGATTTTCGGGTTGCTCAGGAAGCTTTTGCTCGGGATTTTCGGGTTGCTCAGGAAGCTTTTGCTTAGGATTTTTGGGTTGCTCAGGAAGCTTTTGCTCGGGATTTTCGGGTTGCTCAGGAAGCTTTTGCTTAGGATTTTTGGGTTGCTCAGGAAGCTTTTGCTCTGGATTTTTGGGTTGCTCAGAAAGCTTTTGCTCGGGATTTTCGGGTTGCTCAGGAAGCTTTTGCTCGGGATTTTCGGGTTGCTCAGGAAGCTTTTGCTTAGGATTTGCGGGTTGCTCAGGAAGCTTTTGCTCGGGATTTTCGAGTTGCTCAGGAAGCTTTTGCTCGGGATTTTCGGGTTGCTCAGGAAGCTTTTGCTCGGGATTTTCGGGTTGCTCAGGAAGCTTTTGCTTAAGATTTTTGGGTTGCTCAGGAAGCTTTTGCTCGGGATTTTCAGGTTGCTCAGGAAGCTTTTGCTCGGGATTTTCGGGTTGCTCAGAAAGCTTTTGCTCGGGATTTTCGGGTTGCTCAGGAAGCTTTTGCTCGGGATTTTCGGGTTGCTCAGGAAGCTTTTGCTTAGGATTTTTGGGTTGCTCAGGAAGCTTTTGCTCGGGATTTTCGGGTTGCTCAGGAAGCTTTTGCTTAGGATTTTTGGGTTGCTCAGGAAGCTTTTGCTCGGGATTTTCGAGTTGCTCAGGAAGCTTTTGCTCGGGATTTTCGGGTTGCTCAGGAAGCTTTTGCTCGGGATTTTCGGGTTGCTCAGGAAGCTTTTGCTCGGGATTTTCGAGTTGCTCAGGAAGCTTTTGCTCGGGATTTTCGGGTTGCTCAGGAAGCTTTTGCTCGGGATTTTCGGGTTGCTCAGGAAGCTTTTGCTCGGGATTTTCGGGTTGCTCAGGAAGCTTTTGCTTAGGATTTTTGGGTTGCTCAGGAAGCTTTTGCTCGGGATTTTCGGGTTGCTCAGGAAGCTTTTGCTCGGGATTTTTGGGTTGCTCAGAAAGCTTTTGCTCGGGATTTTCGGGTTGCTCAGGAAGCTTTTGCTCGGGATTTTCGGGTTGCTCAGGAAGCTTTTGCTCGGGATTTTCGGGTTGCTCAGGAAGCTTTTGCTCGGGATTTTCGGGTTGCTCAGGAAGCTTTTGCATAGGATTTTTGGGTTGCTCAGGAAGCTTTTGCTCGGGATTTTCGGGTTGCTCAGGAAGCTTTTGCTTAGGATTTTTGGGTTGCTCAGGAAGCTTTTGCTCGGGATTTTCGGGTTGCTCAGGAAGCTTTTGCTCGGGATTTTCGTGTTGCTCAGGAAGGTTTTGCTCGGGATTTTCGGGTTGCTCAGGAAGCTTTTGTTCGGGATTTTCGGGTTGCTCAGGAAGCTTTTGCTTAGGATTTTTGGGTTGCTCAGGAAGCTTTTGCTCGGGATTTTCGGGTTGCTCAGGAAGCTTTTGCTTAGGATTTTTGGGTTGCTCAGGAAGCTTTTGCTCGGGATTTTTGGGTTGCTCAGAAAGCTTTTGCTCGGGATTTTCGGGTTGCTCAGGAAGCTTTTGCTCGGGATTTTCGGGTTGCTCAGGAAGCTTTTGCTTAGGATTTTTGGGTTGCTCAGGAAGCTTTTGCTCGGGATTTTCGGGTTGCTCAGGAAGCTTTTGCTTAGGATTTTTGGGTAGCTCAGGAAGCTTTTGCTCGGGATTTTCGGGTTGCTCAGGAAGCTTTTGCTCGGGATTTTCGTGTTGCTCAGGAAGGTTTTGCTCGGGATTTTCGGGTTGCTCAGGAAGCTTTTGTTCGGGATTTTCGGGTTGCTCAGGAAGCTTTTGCTTAAGATTTTTGGGTTGCTCAGGAAGCTTTTGCTCGGGATTTTCGTGTTGCTCAGGAAGCTTTTGCTCGGGATTTTCGGGTTGCTCAGGAAGCTTTTGCTCGGGATTTTCGGGTTGCTCAGGAAACTTTTGCTTAGTATTTTTGGGTTGCTCAGGAAGCTTTTGCTCGGGATTTGCGGGTTGCTCAGGAAGCTTTTGCTCGGGATTTTCGGGTTGCTCAGGAAGCTTTTGCTCGGGATTTTCGGGTTGCTCAGGAAGCTTTTGCTTAGGATTTGCGGGTTGCTCAGGAAGCTTTTGCTCGGGATTTTCGAGTTGCTCAGGAAGCTTTTGCTCGGGATTTTCGGGTTGCTCAGGAAGCTTTTGCTCGGGATTTTCGGGTTGCTCAGGAAGCTTTTGCTTAAGATTTTTGGGTTGCTCAGGAAGCTTTTGCTCGGGATTTTCGGGTTGCTCAGGAAGCTTTTGCTCGGGATTTTCGGGTTGCTCAGGAAGCTTTTGCTCGGGATTTTCGGGTTGCTCAGGAAACTTTTGCTTAGTATTTTTGGGTTGCTCAGGAAGCTTTTGCTCGGGATTTGCGGGTTGCTCAGGAAGCTTTTGCTCGGGATTTTCGGGTTGCTCAGGAAGCTTTTGCTCGGGATTTTCGGGTTGCTCAGGAAGCTTTTGCTTAGGATTTGCGGGTTGCTCAGGAAGCTTTTGCTCGGGATTTTCGAGTTGCTCAGGAAGCTTTTGCTCGGGATTTTCGGGTTGCTCAGGAAGCTTTTGCTCGGGATTTTCGGGTTGCTCAGGAAGCTTTTGCTTAAGATTTTTGGGTTGCTCAGGAAGCTTTTGCTCGGGATTTTCGGGTTGCTCAGGAAGCTTTTGCTCGGGATTTTCGGGTTGCTCAGGAAGCTTTTGCTCGGGATTTTCGGGTTGCTCAGGAAGCTTTTGCTCGGGATTTTCGGGTTGCTCAGGAAGCTTTTGCTCGGGATTTTCGGGTTGCTCAGGAAACTTTTGCTTAGTATTTTTGGGTTGCTCAGGAAGCTTTTGCTCGGGATTTGCGGGTTGCTCAGGAAGCTTTTGCTCGGGATTTTCGGGTTGCTCAGGAAGCTTTTGCTTAGGATTTTTGGGTTGCTCAGGAAGCTTTTGCTCGGGATTTTCGGGTTGCTCAGGAAGCTTTTGCTTAGGATTTTTGGGTAGCTCAGGAAGCTTTTGCTCGGGATTTTCGGGTTGCTCAGGAAGCTTTTGCTCGGGATTTTCGTGTTGCTCAGGAAGGTTTTGCTCGGGATTTTCGGGTTGCTCAGGAAGCTTTTGTTCGGGATTTTCGGGTTGCTCAGGAAGCTTTTGCTTAAGATTTTTGGGTTGCTCAGGAAGCTTTTGCTCGGGATTTTCGGGTTGCTCAGGAAGCTTTTGCTCGGGATTTTCGGGTTGCTCAGGAAGCTTTTGCTCGGGATTTTCGGGTTGCTCAGGAAACTTTTGCTTAGTATTTTTGGGTTGCTCAGGAAGCTTTTGCTCGGGATTTGCGGGTTGCTCAGGAAGCTTTTGCTCGGGATTTTCGGGTTGCTCAGGAAGCTTTTGCTCGGGATTTTCGGGTTGCTCAGGAAGCTTTTGCTTAGGATTTGCGGGTTGCTCAGGAAGCTTTTGCTCGGGATTTTCGAGTTGCTCAGGAAGCTTTTGCTCGGGATTTTCGGGTTGCTCAGGAAGCTTTTGCTCGGGATTTTCGGGTTGCTCAGGAAGCTTTTGCTTAAGATTTTTGGGTTGCTCAGGAAGCTTTTGCTCGGGATTTTCGGGTTGCTCAGGAAGCTTTTGCTCGGGATTTTTGGGTTGCTCAGGAAGCTTTTGCTCGGGATTTTCGGGTTGCTCAGGAAACTTTTGCTTAGTATTTTTGGGTTGCTCAGGAAGCTTTTGCTCGGGATTTGCGGGTTGCTCAGGAAGCTTTTGCTCGGGATTTTCGGGTTGCTCAGGAAGCTTTTGCTCGGGATTTTCGGGTTGCTCAGGAAGCTTTTGCTTAGGATTTGCGGGTTGCTCAGGAAGCTTTTGCTCGGGATTTTCGAGTTGCTCAGGAAGCTTTTGCTCGGGATTTTCGGGTTGCTCAGGAAGCTTTTGCTCGGGATTTTCGGGTTGCTCAGGAAGCTTTTGCTTAAGATTTTTGGGTTGCTCAGGAAGCTTTTGCTCGGGATTTTCGGGTTGCTCAGGAAGCTTTTGCTCGGGATTTTCGGGTTGCTCAGGAAGCTTTTGCTCGGGATTTTCGGGTTGCTCAGGAAGCTTTTGCTCGGGATTTTCGGGTTGCTCAGGAAGCTTTTGCTCGGGATTTTTGGGTTGCTCAGGAAGCTTTTGCTCGGGATTTTCGGGTTGCTCAGGAAACTTTTGCTTAGTATTTTTGGGTTGCTCAGGAAGCTTTTGCTCGGGATTTTCGGGTTGCTCAGGAAGCTTTTGCTTAGGATTTTTGGGTTGCTCAGGAAGCTTTTGCTCGGGATTTTCGAGTTGCTCAGGAAGCTTTTGCTCGGGATTTTCGGGTTGCTCAGGAAGCTTTTGCTCGGGATTTTCGGGTTGCTCAGGAAGCTTTTGCTCGGGATTTTCGAGTTGCTCAGGAAGCTTTTGCTCGGGATTTTCGGGTTGCTCAGGAAGCTTTTGCTCGGGATTTTCGGGTTGCTCAGGAAGCTTTTGCTCGGGATTTTCGGGTTGCTCAGGAAGCTTTTGCTTAGGATTTTTGGGTTGCTCAGGAAGCTTTTGCTCGGGATTTTCGAGTTGCTCAGGAAGCTTTTGCTCGGGATTTTCGGGTTGCTCAGGAAGCTTTTGCTCGGGATTTTCGGGTTGCTCAGGAAGCTTTTGCTCGGGATTTTCGAGTTGCTCAGGAAGCTTTTGCTCGGGATTTTCGGGTTGCTCAGGAAGCTTTTGCTCGGGATTTTCGGGTTGCTCAGGAAGCTTTTGCTCGGGATTTTCGGGTTGCTCAGGAAGCTTTTGCTCGGGATTTTCGGGTTGCTCAGGAAGCTTTTGCTCGGGATTTTTGGGTTGCTCAGGAAGCTTTTGCTCGGGATTTTCGGGTTGCTCAGGAAACTTTTGCTTAGTATTTTTGGGTTGCTCAGGAAGCTTTTGCTCGGGATTTTCGGGTTGCTCAGGAAGCTTTTGCTTAGGATTTTTGGGTTGCTCAGGAAGCTTTTGCTCGGGATTTTCGAGTTGCTCAGGAAGCTTTTGCTCGGGATTTTCGGGTTGCTCAGGAAGCTTTTGCTCGGGATTTTCGGGTTGCTCAGGAAGCTTTTGCTCGGGATTTTCGGGTTGCTCAGGAAGCTTTTGCTTAGGATTTTTGGGTTGCTCAGGAAGCTTTTGCTCGGGATTTTCGAGTTGCTCAGGAAGCTTTTGCTCGGGATTTTCGGGTTGCTCAGGAAGCTTTTGCTCGGGATTTTCGGGTTGCTCAGGAAGCTTTTGCTCGGGATTTTCGAGTTGCTCAGGAAGCTTTTGCTCGGGATTTTCGGGTTGCTCAGGAAGCTTTTGCTCGGGATTTTCGGGTTGCTCAGGAAGCTTTTGCTCGGGATTTTCGGGTTGCTCAGGAAGCTTTTGCTCGGGATTTTCGGGTTGCTCAGGAAGCTTTTGCTCGGGATTTTTGGGTTGCTCAGGAAGCTTTTGCTCGGGATTTTCGGGTTGCTCAGGAAACTTTTGCTTAGTATTTTTGGGTTGCTCAGGAAGCTTTTGCTCGGGATTTTCGGGTTGCTCAGGAAGCTTTTGCTTAGGATTTTTGGGTTGCTCAGGAAGCTTTTGCTCGGGATTTTCGAGTTGCTCAGGAAGCTTTTGCTCGGGATTTTCGGGTTGCTCAGGAAGCTTTTGCTCGGGATTTTCGGGTTGCTCAGGAAGCTTTTGCTCGGGATTTTCGAGTTGCTCAGGAAGCTTTTGCTCGGGATTTTCGGGTTGCTCAGGAAGCTTTTGCTCGGGATTTTCGGGTTGCTCAGGAAGCTTTTGCTCGGGATTTTCGGGTTGCTCAGGAAGCTTTTGCTTAGGATTTTTGGGTTGCTCAGGAAGCTTTTGCTCGGGATTTTCGGGTTGCTCAGGAAGCTTTTGCTCGGGATTTTCGGGTTGCTCAGGAAGCTTTTGCTTAGGATTTTTGGGTTGCTCAGGAAGCTTTTGCTTAAGATTTTTGGGTTGCTCATTTTTGTTTATTTGCGTTTATTTTTTGGTTAATTAGGATAAACCACCTCGAGAATTTCTTAATTCTTGATACAGGAAATATAACGTGCGTTCAAAAAAAAAGGGCTGCGTTGGCCATGGAAAAACTTTGTGCATCAATTTAGTGTAGCAAAACTTCAAAGTGTCAGTTCGAGTCTGTTCATGTTTAGGTTAGCTTCCTTGTTGACAATGGGATAAATCATTATGGGATAAAAAAAAAGTGCAAAACATTTCCCGGTATCGTTGTGAATCCAAACATCAATCTATTCATTGTTACAGCTGCTCCTCTGTTGAGGAGAATATCGACACGACCACCAGTGGGGTCATTAATTTGATATAACTGTAAGTCGTGAATAGATCGATGAAGAAGAATCAGTCTCAAAACCGAAAAATGTCTTGAGAATATTTGGCAGCACTCAGCTACCCGTCAACCTTCATGGGTCATCAGTCTCTATGCGCAACTCGAGACCTACCAATTCAGTTTAAGAGCAACTGCATTCTCAATTAATATTTCAAAAATCGTTGTATATATAGTTAAACACGGACGTCGACCGTTAGGGAGTTATATTACACAATATACATTAGAAGAAAAAGGTTCGGGTTTGCTTGGATTCGAAGGTTTATTATTTTAGTAGGCCAAAAAATTTAGACGAGTTACGGCAAAAAATCGAAAGCAATTGCGTTAAATGTTGTTTGTTTTTGGAGTTTAATTACGGATTGTCTTTCATTAAAGTTTACATTAATTTTTTTTGCTTTGCATGTTTACATTTTATTTAAAGTACCAAATTTTTTTTCCCCATCATTTAAGTAATAATAATAATAATATATTTGTGACCTACCAATCGTTGTATACATAGTTAAACACGAACGTTGACCACTAGCGAGTTATAAATTACACAATATACATTAGAAAAAAAAGGTTCGGATTTGTTTGGATTCGAAGGTTTAAAAACCGATGATTATTAAAAATGTTCATTAAAAATAAAATTAAACTGTCCTAGCGTTTGGGCCGTTTTATTTCGATGGTAAATTTTAAACTGACAGATCTTGACATTTGTCAAATCTATGTTTATTTTTTCTATGGTGTCTACACTGGAAAGCCGATAAATTCCATGGTCAACGCAGCCTCGTTTTTTTTTGAACGCACGTTATGTAAATGGTTAACGGGTAGTTTAATTTCGAACAATCGTTCGGTTGGCTGTGTTTTATTGTTTAATAGTGAATTTCGAAGACGAAATTTTGCTCTGTTAAAAATTTAAATCACTTGGGCGCCATACAAAAAGTCAGGATCATATTAGGCAACATGTAAATTGTATGTTTAAACAAACAAAATATAATACATTTGATTGATTCAACACGTCAAGTGTAAATTTAACAAATACTTTGTCAGTCAGATCTGGTAAAATAAATAATAAATATATGTATAAAAAGATTTATCTATATTTTTATTTGTATTTCTACAGTAGTTTAAAATTAACAGGAATTAGTGTCGATAGGACGAGAGTAGAGAATGGTTGAATATAAGAAGCTTTAAAGAATTGGTGTTATTGATGACTACAAGAAATGATACCTTTCGGAAACAAAACAATTTAAAAAGAACTACTAAATAGATTTTATAGCTCACATTGTAAATAAAAACAAAATTTGTGAAGTAATAAGTAGTTCAAAATTGTTTTGTAATTAAAATTGACGAAACAATGGATTTAAATTGTAATTAACCACTTTCTTTAATTTTAAAACATATTCATGGTGCTTGATGAATTAGGAACGGCAGTTTGAAGGAATTGTTCGAATTACTAATGCAAACTGAATGTTTGGAAAATTCTAATTGAAAAATAAAGTAACAGCACCAACTTATTATGGTAATTATAAAATTTAACTTAAGTTAATTATTTTAATTTAATTAATTAAAATCCTCGCGCCTCCAATTCTATTTATTCATTGTTACGCTCATTTGTTAAATTTGAAGCGATGCATCAATTCAATCGAAGAAGAGAGATTTATTGAGTCGTATCGTATTTTTCAAAAAAAATAATTAGAATGAATACCATCGGACAAGAAAAATATATGTGTGTGGCAGTAAATTCAACTGAGAAGGAGCTTGTCAGACAATTAAATCAAAATACAAAATTTTAAGTCTTTACCAACCAATAAAAAAAATTGACTGCCTCATCTGACAAAATGATCACGAGCCGCTACTGTTAGGAATATCACAAAGCCAGAAATGACAGTATAATAGTAACAATAATATAACAATAACAGTTCTAAAAAGGCAAATGCGTAACTCTCATCCAGCTGAAGTAGACCGCTATGGCCTAGCTACTGAAAAATACTCGTAAATTAATAAACAGGATCTCTCGATAAATGTTACATAACTGGAGACAGAACTTTAGTAAATTAATCTTTTTGTAGAATTCATACAGTTTGGTGATAAAAAAACCTACAAAGGTCACCCAAACTAAATTTTTACGAAAACTAGTTAAAACAAGTTAAACATACAAAAGTTTTAAGCCCGCCAATAATTTACTACACTAAAACCATCTGAATCGTTTTGAATCATACAACTAAAAGACAGGACAATTACACAAAATCAACTTTTTGATATTCGCTCATTTTTACGGTAACCAAAAAAATTCATATACCGACCTGGAACTTGGGAAGGTCCAACTCTGCCACCCGATGCAACAACTTGAAAGTTGCGGTAGCTAACCCTAGACACGGAGGCTGAATAACAGGAGGTGCTTGTCCTTCAATCCTTGGCGACGAATCCGGTGGCAACAAGGTACCATACAGCATGGACACGGCGCCCATTAGTTCGGTGCTATGCAAAGTACTAACCTAGAAAACGTCTCTGTTCGATTAAAATCGCTTTGCGTGCTCACGTACGATTTACCAGATGGGTGGGATCCGATTCTTCAGGACAGTGATCGGCCAAGGCTGCCAGAAACTCCAGAGCGGAGAAAAGAAAGGTGCAAGCTGAAGGAACATCGTAGACGGGACCTCGTACCTCCAAACAGCATTGGGCCAGTTGCTCGACAATGCCAACGCACACGCAGAAGCTGGAAAATAGAGGGCATGTGTTTGATCAGTTGGATGGAGGATGGATAGTGTCGACGGCGCTAAGAGAGGCTGCAGATGACACATCTAATGTGATTATGGGGTGGGTTGAAGTGCGGCATGTGCCTAGGCTCCCACACATGCCGACATAACTTATACACCTTATCAGATTAGAACGGAGTTGCGAGATGGCTAGTTAACGAGACAGATGTGACTGCAGCCACATATGCTAGCTTGGGTGTTAGGAGGCGATTTTCGGCAAGGAATAAAGGAGCGGCAGGTAGATGAGGGTCGACCTGTTGAGTCTATGAAATCATTTACAGAATTGCGTCAATTTAAGATAAAATAATTGTATATTTAACGTCGCTGGTAATCGATAATTATTACAATAAATACGTTTTTACAGACATTATCTAAGTAATTCAACCATATTTCAAACAGCTATCCAAAAGTTTCGCCCACATCTTCGACAGACATCCTCAGTGCAAACTTCAGAAACCCTTAAATTCTTGAAGCTTTACTTTTTTCTTATTCCATCGTTCGGAACGAAAAGGTTCCTTTCTAAGCTCCGATTGCCAACAGGCAAGAAACTAGAGCACTTTTACTATTGGTTACTGCAACAGGTTAGAAACAAAAGTTGTTCATCTTTACCTATTTTTTTTTCATTAGTATATTTGAGTTCTATTGTGTGATTTTCGGATTTTAACAATCTGTGATCCTGCTTTTCGCAGCTCTACATAAAAACTATGTTAAAATCTGTAGATAGTGTTCATCTCTTTCATAAAGCAGTAGGAAACAAGACAATTCCGTTTAGTAAAAAATCCGAACTCGCATTGTTGTAAACATATGACGTAAAACTTCTTTTTTGCGTTTGCTCCGGCACACATGTCATATCCCATCCTTCCCAACGGTAACCAGATCCGCAGTATTCCGAAGCGACTCCGGGGACCCTCTGAATAAACACTGAAGGGAATCGAAGCGCAGGCCAGATTTGGAAAGCCACTGTACTTCCTAGTCCATTCCCTCCCTGACCACCATCATCGTCATTCTCTCAACCCCCGCCGATGAGAACCAAATCGCACACACGCACTTGTACCCAAAAAAAAATCAGGTGTCGAGCGAATGATTAGAATCGCAACCAAATAAAATCCTCCTCGTCCCAATGGCCGTCCACGTCTGATGGGTTTGTTAATAGCAAAGTTGATCCGCGTCGAGCTTATATGAGGCACTTCGATGACAGGTCAAGCGTGCTCTAGTGGCTTTTGCTAGATTCAAACGGTGTTTTGGATTGTTTGTGTTGCCCTCGCCTGCGACTATATTGAACTCGCGCTATTTGCATGGGTTTCAAACTCCGGCGATGCGCCAAAGTAATTTGTTCGTCGGAACGAGGGTGCCGGAGAAATGGAGATAGAAAAAATTAATCAACACGATCACGAAACGGAGTCGGATCAACTAATGAAGTGGATTTGATCGCGATTAGGAGCCGACGCATAAACGTCGATCCAAAGCCGAAACGACCCCCGACCCTTCGACGATCCCCTCGCATTCACACTTCCCTCGTATTATTTTTTAATCATCGTCCAGTCGATGCAGATTAATTTATTTCGTTTGTTTTGGCTCGGGGTGATTTCCCGACAGTTATTACGAGTCGGATTTGTATCGATTATATTAAACAAATTAGGAATGTATGTGTTAGCCAGGAGGAATATTTTCCGTCATTACAAAAAATACATGTCTGCTATGACATTATGCCATATACGTATAGAATATCGAAATTCTGGAATATAGCTCTTCAATATATAATTATGATTTTTTTGCGGTGGGGTAAAAAGCATCGATTGTCTGATATAATCAAAGGTAACATTAAAACAAGAAATTTTAAAGAAACAGTGCATTTTTTTAAAAGTTCTGTGGCATTTGAATATTTAATATGGCATAACCATCGATTGTCTGAGATAATCAAAGCTGTAACATTAAAACCAGGAAATATTTAAAGGAATAATGTGACATTTGAAGAATTATAACTGATGAAATACTTAAAATTTTTTTGTTGTTTTTACGTTTTTGTCGATTTATTGAGAGCATGCTGGATGAAGAAATTTCGATAATATTTAGTGATTTGGTCGTTGGTGTAATGAAGAAGAGGATGGAATCTCGAGGGAAAAACTCGTCTGTCACATTCAGTGCATTCTTGTGTGATGTTTCTATTGATAAGGACTTCCTCCCCCGACATTCGAGACCCAACAACGTTCAATAATAGCCGTATTTGTTACAAATCGAATAATAAACGCGTGCCTCGAAAGCAAATAATGCATCCGACGTCGAGCTTCTCGAGGAATAGAGTTGTTGGCGTATAGCAGAGTGCAAACAGAGGAATTATAATAACGTTCCCTTGGAATAATTGACGGCCGTATTGAATGTTTCATGAGTGCAACGCTAAAGTAGGAACAGCAGTAAAGAACGTGAATTTTCCACGTTTAATATTACAACGTCCAAGTTAAACAGTAATTTTCCGCTCTTCTCGGCTTCGCTGGATATTCAGAATTGAATTCTTCAACGTTTTCCGGGCAATACACGAAAAATTATCTTTATAATTGGGTTCGGCTGTTTGATGTTTTCATTTTGTCTTCTCATGTAAACTGGAGGATTCTTGGGCGGATGGGAAGAGAAAGCGCGCCTCTCGTGAAATTGCTGTGGATCTGTGCAAACAGGCGTTATTTGAACAGTTTTAGGAATTCAGGCTACTCCGTAATTATATTTGGATTTCAGCCAGATACTTTTTCAGTTTTCGCTTTGTGCACATTTCAATTAGGCAAAATAAAATCGCATGAAGGAGATGGGAGTAAGGAGGCAATGCAGAAAAATTCCATCACGGCAAATGTGTATTTCGTGTACTGAAAAAAAAAAGGTTAATATTTTAATACGGAACTCCGAGGAGCCTTTCATAACTGAAAAACACCAATTTCCTCTCTCCGGACATAATTATTATAATCAACCCCGCATCAGCGCCGAATTAGGATTTAGCAACCCCTTTTCGTGCTGGACGCCAGTCCGTCGACGCCGCCGATTCGCTTCATTACTTTTTCATTTCTGTCAATTAAGACTTTCCTCCGTTGGCTTTAACTTTATGCAGAAAACACTCTTTTCGTGACGTCTGTTTGATCTAGTCGGAAGACGACGCGAGCAAATTTAATTAAAAACGCCGACAAAAAAGCGACTTTCAATGTAAATTAATTACACGAACCAAGTCCCCGACTCCAATATTCCAATGTAATTTTTATCAGCGAAGATAATGCCAGTTTCAATATGACTTTTTGTTTGGACTTGCGAATTGGGACTCGTTCCTTCTCTCCGTCTCTCCATCATAAATCATAACGGTCGCTGCGTCAGCGCCACCGAAACATTTTTTAACCGATTCGGTAAAAAGCTCGGACGGTGCTGTCCGCCCCCGATCTCGAAAATTCCTCATTAATCACTTTTCTCGAAATTCGACAGCAACGCCGATTTCCGCGTCCTGATAACTCGGGCGCGGATGGTTCTGCACGCCCCCTTCATGAATAATTAATTCGTACTTACCTCGCAAGACGGCAAACCTCCATTCTGCGGGGATGTGAGGCTTCAGCGATATTGATATTCTGCCCCGACATTCCTGAATAGTTAATCGGCGTCGAAAACAATGAAAAAAATACACTGATCAAAAACTGACATGAAACAGAAAACAAACACCATTTTCGGAAAAAAGTGTCGAAATGTAGAACGACTTTGGGAATGAGCCTAGGACACATTTGTGATAAGTTTTAGAGGATGAAACTTGAGCTAAACCCGTGCCCGGTAAAATGACTATTTTATAAGACATCATTCGATACTCCAGAGATTTGGAATCGAATTCATACGTCTGTCAAACAGTTTATTCTTTTGCGGCGTATTTGTTTCCGTGTTTTGAAGGCAACACGAGCTGGCGAATATTCTCCACGGGGATGATGCGAGAAACCCACCCCTCTTGACCGTATGGCGGCCAAATGAGCAGTACGCTCCTGTTTATGCACATGTACTCCGAGAAAGGGGGGCAAGGTGAGTCCGTCGAAGGGGAGCCCTCGTTCGCCCACTGTGACATGTGCAAACAATGATAATCCCCGATTATTTTAGTTTGATAGTCGGAGATGGGTTCGAAACGATCACCGCGATGTCTATATCGAATATAACGTGGTTCCTTCTATTGTGTTGTTATTGTAATTTAATTCGTTTATGATGAGGACCACCCGGATCAGATGCGCCATTATTTTCGATCCGTGTGCGGACCTAATTTGATTATTAAGCGGCGAGGAGAATTCAATCTTGAACGCAGCGAAAATGTGATCAAGACTGAGGAATAAAGGCAGAGATGTCAAACTTAAAATCCAATTATTCCTGTTAGGTTGAATTAGAAATATCCAAAATGCTATATCCTGCAATTCATCCGAAACAATATTCTAAAACTATTTTGATTCCACAATCTCAAATAAGTTACGTAGTCCACACAATCTTAAAAAGTACACAAAAAATAAATTCTCAGTATGTGTTGGATTCTAGAGTTTGTTTTATTTTTTTAACATTCGAATAAGCATATCATGACTTTTGAACGAATCTGTCAATCAAAAATATGCTCTAACCGAGTCTAAACTGACGCCTGTACATGAAATTAAAAAAAAATTGCATCGTGTTCGAAGGGGTTGTCAACAGAAAACTTTATTTCAAAGTTCTCAAACTCAAGCTCATAACTTTGCCACACTATAACCATTTTCAAAGTGCCCTACTCCGAATTTATTTTCTTTATGAGGAATCAAAGACAAAACCCGAACTAACTAGAATTGACCGAAATCACGATACCGAACTGAGTGATCATCATATTTTGTAAGTTTATTTCGATACAAATTATGTTTAGAACCAAAATCACTATCTCAACATTATTACATCGATAGGTAGCAGCTGTCCTCAGCTTCTGGTAACATGATTGCCCAATCCTCCAAAACCGTCAACGTGAATTCCTTGCGCATGAATAAATTGGGTCAGAGATAATCTTCCATTCCGGGTTAGACGCCCGTCATTAGTATTAAACGATTTTATAAATTACCAAAACTGATAGTAATTTCGGTCAGTTTGGTTGTTTTGCGAGTTTAACCGGTCCGGTTCTTATTGTCGATAATCCTCACGACGACGTAAGACTAGAAACCGTACAGTGGACGACAGGAAGAAAAAATATGTCGCGTGGGTCGTTTGTCACGCCACTGGTTCGGTATGAATAAATATTTCTTCTATCTTTTGACAGCAGCCGTCCATAATTCTTTAAAAGTTATATACGATTAAGTTTGATTAAAGCGTCACGCTCCGCCTGATCACCACATAATAATTTCGGCAAATCTAATCTCGTCGCTTTCTCGTTCCACGAAACCATCTCCTCTATCTGCTCTTTGTTTTTAAACGAACAGATTTTCTTTATCTCGGCTCGTCCGCCACTAAAAGCGACTGCAACAAATTGCATCTCCTCAAATGCTGTGCTTACATTACCAGAGTAATCAGCGGAATGACGTCGATCGGCGTCTATTGCGTTTACATATTTTATTTTAAAACGTTTCCACAGTTTAGGTTTGGTTAATGGACTACACGAAAAGGCAGATTCGAATCAAATCAATTTCGTTGCATTTTAGCATTGATGGTTCGCAGAAACGTGTATTAAAATATTACATGCACTTACGTTATCTTAAATAATTATTATCCTCAAATCTACAACTGCTAAAAATAATGATTTGGAAATAATTGCACAAAATCTAAAAATTAAATATCATTTAGTTTTTTTTAAATAACATAAAATTAATGAATATTCTTAAGTTAGAAAAACAAAGATCCAAAAGAAGATATTTCGGCAATGCAATTTTCTCTACATAACCTAAAACATTTTTAAGGTATATTTCAATGTGTTTTAGTTTATTAAAATGATAAAAAATGTTTATAAAAAATTAAATGGTTGAAATGTCTATAGTCTTTGTGCTACGACTTTTGACCAAAGTTTTTCTAAATTGAATGTAATCGATTATAAACTTGTGATCTAAGTACGCTCTCTATCTCAGGAATCATTTTGTACCGTTATTAAGGAGAGATAATGGAACTGAAAGAAAACTAAACGTAAACATACACAATGTCCAAATAGCATTTATTGGAGATTAAATGAGTGTGAATTAAATAAGTCTTCTTCTTGGGAAAACGCCTAGTATATTGATCAGCACATTCATTACAAACAAGTACAATGCAAATTATAAAAATACGTAATGTAGTACCATCATTGAAACCGAAAAACAAATAAGAAAGTCAATTATGTAAAATAATAACTTCATCTACAATTAGTAATATATAAATAAGTTAGGAATTTTTTATATATTTATTTCCTTAATTTAAATTTATATATGCTACTTATAAACATGTATAATTTATAACAAATTGTATTAAAATCAATTAAAATTATATAATTCAATTCATGTTTAATGCTACTATGTAATTTTGAGTTATAGGAAAATTTACGTATTTTTTTAAATGTATACTCGGTCAGGTAGTTTTTACTCTGTAATTGGTATCTTGTAGTAATGCTGTGTAAATTAATAAATTAAATATTAAAAAAGTAGATGATGAATGAATAACTTTTATAAAAGCTGCGTAACAAAAACAAAAAATAAATTAAGAGTTTTTGTTCAGAAAAATAGAAATGAGTGTTAGTTTCACATAAAGCATTACGAATTGCTTGTCATTCTTTTATTAAATTCTGCAAAATCTGAAGGTATCCGTTTCTATATACAATTGCCTAATAAGACACTGTTTGGCTTTTCTTGCTAATACGGAACAAGCAGTGTGTACCGATTCGTGGTTTTCAAACTGTGTTAAGAATCTATTACTAGCCGACGATCCCAAATTAAATGGGACAAATCCAGACCCCGGCGGCTCATCTGTTTATGTATAATGTCCGTGGAGGGTCCACCCCTTCTGGTCTAATAATAATGAGTATCAAATATTAAGTAGCCGTGTCGGATGAGAGGGCCGGTGACAGACGTACGCGCCCTTATCTGCTCATCTGCACATCTGTCGACCTGCCATCCGGATAGATGCTGAATTTCGGCAAAACTTTTTCGAACTCTGCTCAGCTGTAGAGTTTGCGTTCTAGTCTCTCTACGACACTGTCACGTAATATGGATGAATGGGTGCGGTCCGACGACGCTAATCGAATTCATAACGCGTATCGCACTTGGCACCCGCACCCATTAGCAGATTGCTTGGGGGAGGACGTCGCGACGCCTCCCGACATGCATGTGTGCCAAAAAACCATACACAAATCGATGTTCTGTTCCAAATAATTTCTGCGGCAGAAGCGAAGGAGATTTCGCCGCTGCTCGTCGCTGGCTTAGTTATTCTAAACCCATTTTAAAATTCCGCCCCCAAAACATTATCGCGGCCCGGAGGGTTCTCCAAAGCCCGTAATGCGGGGTGCTTCGCGCCCCTTCCGCGCGATGATTACGCACTTGCACTTGCAGTCTCCACACCCGGTAATCATTCACTCGATACTGTGATTATTGTTATTGCCCCCCGCTACTCTGCATATGCCTTTGCATTTTACCCCCGTGTCGATCGATCCGAATGAGTTGCACATGTCAAAATTAACGCCCCGGATCGATCCTCTAAAATTGCAAGTAAAAAAAGTGTCTAGGTGCGCCACCGTAAGTAGGTGAGCTAATAAAATCGAAACGAGTCTCAAGTTTCAATTAACGGTGTGATCCATGCTAAGATTCCTATTAAAAGTTGGTGGTGGAGATTAACTGGATGTTTGCATTGTAAACTTCGAGCATCAGTTAAGACTTCGTTAACTGCCTCTGTGTACGTTACATTTTAAAGTAAATCAACTCCGAATCCCGTTATTATAAATACATTTTAATTATCGCCGTGTACACACACGTAGCGCGCCCGAGTTTTCCTTCCACTTCCTAACGAGAATTTGAATCTTTCATCGGATCAACGTCGAAAAAATGCCGTACAACCAAGTGCCTCGACTTTCCCATGCCTGTGTTGAAAAACAAGCAAGGGAACATCTCACCGGGACCTAATAATAAATTCAAGATGCAGGAGTATATAGTTGAAGCTTTCGTCGGGTTCTGCGTAGTCCACTCGAAAACCTCGATGGGTTCCGTGAAACGCGCATTGGTTTATTTAGTAACAGAGAACGCCGTAATCGGGTATTGACCCTAACGAATCGCTCAAATCAAACACTAACCAACCAACTCTTGCAGAATGCAGAAAGCGACATTTGAAATCAAAATTTTTTGGAAGTAAACCATCATAAAGAGGTGTTTGGGCGTCAAAATCTCGCGTTCTGTCTTGCTATCCTCGGCCCTAAACGCCGGTAACCTGATCGAAGAGCAAAGAAACGCCTAACAATCGGTCCCTCCTGTTTACACAAATTGTGTTTGTGTTGCACTCCACACAAGAAACCGACTGTCCCTTTGTCGGTCGTCCGCTATTGTCTTTCGGGTCCCGAAAGTCAAAACTCGCGTTTTATTCACCCAAAAAAAACATCCTCGCGCCCCAGCCGGCGCTAATTCGTCTAAATAAAGTCGTCATAATCGAACGTGACGTGAATTCGAAGGAGGGCTTTATTAAATAAATGGTCTGGCAAATGGGGGGTGCGCTGATTTAGTAGCGACCCCGACATATGGGTCACTTTAAAACGCATGCATCAAATTTAAATGAACCCGCCATTGTCGGGGCTCCATGCAAATTTCGCAATCGATTTGCGGACTTGGGCGAAACGCACTGCTGTTACGTTGGGCGAATGAAAAAAGGACCTACCTGACAATGTCGTGGAGTCTGTGGGCTGGAACCGTCTTCGGCGCGTTTCTTAACACCGCGGCCAGAAGCTGCATCAGTGCCGCGCACAGATTATCCGACGGTGGTGAATTTTCCGCAACTCCCAAACTCTACGAAAAAAAATCAAAAATCCAATCAGAGTTTATTCAATTTTAGGATTTTGCAGAGCGTATAAAAAGGAACATCTTGCCGAAATTGAATGTCCAGCGGTCCATTTGTCGATTTGTTCAATTCAATTACGCCTAATATGCATCCCCACATCTACCCTTTTCTTTCGCTATGCATGGCCGATTTTTTATTTGTTCCAACCGAAGCGAGGAGCGTATCTTTTTTTATTGCCGCCGATACATAGAAAAATCGTATCGGTGTACGGTAATCAAAAAGGTTTTTCCTTTATGGTTTTCAATTCACGAAATGGGTAAGGGGACGACGTTTGTCGGACTGTTTAATTTCGGAACGTCGAACAGATAAGGGAAAAAAGAGAATCAATCACATTAACGTCACTTTTGAACAATTTAAAAGCGAATTGGATCCGCGTCGGGCACTGATTTGGGATGACGGTCGTGTGAAGGCATCCCTCGAATTATCAAATAACAACGTACAGTCTAGCCATCTTTCCAATTTCTCATTTTAACAAACATGCGTTCACGTATTTTGAGCTTGCAACATCGAAGTACAAAAAAAATAACAAAGAAAAGTAATTGAACAAGATTTTAACTTTACAACAAACGGACAATCAATATTTGATAGCAATGCTACTAAAAGACAATCATACAGAATACTTCAAAGAGAATGTTTACGTCTGAAAGTCTTTTAAAAGGCAAGATAGCGACATTTGCCTAACAATTTGCTAAGTTCAAAACCTTTACGGTAAAGAACAAACAAAAGGGAGTAGTGGACAACAGAATAGCAAATGTAAATTTGATGCTGACAGAACTCTCGTTTCGACAAGCAAAAACGCATGACCCATTATCAAAAACAAAGATTATTTTCGTGTCTGTAATAGGAGCAATGTTTAGGAGCTGTAAAGAAACTGATTTATAAGAAAATCAAGTGAGTGGAAATTATTAAACACCACCAGATGTTTGGGAATAAACCCGAATGCCTGCAGTTTTGCAGAATTTATTTGAACCCGTCAAGCTCTCTAGGTTTCTTCTAAAATTTCTGAAATTTACTACAACCACATAAAAAGCTTGTGACTTTTTTTTCAAATCAACACGACACAAGCTCTGTGTCAGATTATGGCTCAGGATTCCACAAATTTATATAAAAGTGTTTATGGGAAAACAAAAGAAATGTTAGTTTCGTAATGTGCTTTCACACCTATGTATCTCAGTGTTTCCGGAACGACCGCATTTTTTAGTCATCAAACTAAAACAAGAATATCATATAATATTTACTAATCCTCTTGAAGCACCTGAATAATTTTATATTAAAAATGTATATTCCCAATCACAAGGTTAAACAATATTTTGAATCGCTTTTTACTACTACAGTAGCACCTGTAAAAACTTTATTCGGCACGGTGCGTATATAAGAGCTTAAATAATGTTCATTTCAGTGGTGTGTGTGTAGTTCAAATCTTACAAAACAAAAAGAGCAAGAACGTTCTGTACTATCGACAGTAATAACAAAATTATCCTACAACCTAATAAACTGGGGTAGATTTTCTTTAAATGAAAGTCGCATTCCCAGATTTATTATTAAAAATAAATGTTAATAATAAATATATTTGCAAATGCCATTATAAAGTCATTACTATTTATCTACACTTCCATTATATCCCTACACACGCAATTAAATATTTATTCTGATAACGTTAAAAATTACTTGAAAAAGTTTAAACCAGTGGCGGCACGTTATCATTTTGTCAGAAGAGGCAGGCAATTTTTTTTTAGTTGGTTAGTAATGACTTTAAATTTTGTATTTTGATTTAATTGTCTGACAAGCTGCTTCTCAGTTAAATTTACTGCCACACACATATATTTTTCTTGTCCGATGGTATTCATTCTAATTATTTTTTTAGAAAAATATTCACGTTGACTTCTAAAATGTTTTGAAAAATACGATACGATTCAATAAATCTCTCATTGTTTGTTTAAAGTTTAACGAATGAATAATATAATAGAGAATAATAGAGATTTGATTATTTTAATTTTAGGTTGCAACCAGTTAAATGATCTACCATAATTGCAGTAATAAGTTTGTGCTATTACTTTATTTTCCAATACTAATTTTCCAAACATTTGCATTAATAATTCGAACATTTCCTCCAAAGTGAGTTCCGAATTTATAAAACACCACGATTGTGTCTTAAAATTACGGAAAGTGGTGAATGACAGTTCTATCTATTGTCTCATCATTTTTATATGTAAAAAATTTGAATTATTACAAATTTATGTTCTGAGATTTTCTGAGATACAACGTGAGCTATAGAATTTTGTACTTCATTTTATTCGTATCGGCGAAACACAAATTCCTGTCAATTTCAAACCACTGCAGAAAAATATATAAATAAAAATATAGATAACCCCTTTTGTATATTTATTTTTTTATGACCGAGTTATAAAATATTTGTTAAATTTCCACGTGCCGAATCTACTAAATGTATTATATTATGTTTAAACATGCAATTTACATGTTGCCTAATATAATCCTGACTTTTTGGATGGCGCTTAATTTTTAACAGAGCAAAATTCCGTTTTGATAAAAAATCTTCAGCACGGCACCGAAGCCCATGCCCCATCCGACGAAAGTACCCAATCACGAACTAACAGTGATAAAAAGTAAAAGTGGCGGAGCCATAACTTCGCTGTGATTTGCAAGCAAAAAATGGTTAAAAAGCGCCAATCGGGCGTTTACATTCCAATTCGGTTGAAATAATTATTGTTAAGATCTGAAGCTGAAAAAAGATTTCTCCAACCAAATCATTTGACTTTGTAAAATTTTATCAACTTGAAATGTGAAAAAAATCATTAATTTACAAATTCCAAAATTAATTAATTCGTCACTACCTCATCTGCCTCCCGTGGCCAGACGCCACTGCTCTAAACTGAACATTTGCTTTTAAATCCGCGTCCCAAAAAACCCTCTATATCTGCGTCCTCGACTACTAAACCCACCCATATTAAATCACAGAAGCACACATACAAAAAAAAGGTTTTCTTCCTCTGCCGTTCTAAAAAAACTCTTAGCGCTTCATATTAATTCGGGGCGTGCATTCTGTTTTATAGACGATTCGGTCGGCGGTGGCGGCAGATACAGAGGGCCTCTCACGCCACGACGCCTAAAAGCTCCAAAGCTCGGCGTTAATGCACTCCCGTCTCACCTCCGGCCCTCTTCCCACCGTCAAACGAATATCAACCCAATGTGCATAAGCAGAAAGGTATTGTTTGCTTTAACGACAACTTTATACCCAAATCGGATCGACTTGAGGCGCCTAAACTTGCCGCCAGGTAGAGCTACTTTATGGAATCTGTTTAAATTTACCACGAACGGTGTAAGTGGCGCCACCTTAACTCAACAGTGGTGAAACTTTGTACAGATTTGCCACAAGTATACGAGAGCTGCTCCAAAAGTATTCAATCCAAACAGGACGAATATGAATAACTTACAATTAAAAAAATATTTTTTTTAATTTTTTGTATTCATCAGGTATTTTATATTGTCACTTGGCATTCTGTTTGCGCGTTTACTCAAAATTCTAAACATTATATCCGAGACCGAGAGTTATGTCTGATTTGGGTCAGGTTATCAAACTTATAACTTACCTGCAGTCGTGTATTGAGAAAATCGACAGCTGGGGTAAGCCGACTGGACAAAATCACATATTCGCAATTGGCTGCACCTGCTGAGCCTTGACACGCAATTTGCCACAGATTACAACAAATAGTCAAGGTCCTGAAACAAACACCACGTCCAAACGCATATTTCATCATCAACAAACGACTTACTTTATAGATATAGAAGCATTCAGTGAATCCTGTCCCATGCTCAACAACTTGCCCAGAACTGTAAAACCCCCGACGCTTTGGAACACCACGAAATCACCCACCGATCCTTTGCTCAACAATCGGGTGAGTTCGTTGAGAATCCTATCTAACTGACTAGAACTGGCAGGTGACAAGCCCTGACTTGCCTGATTTGTGATACTTCCAATAGTGTTGACGCTCCTGTTAAGACTCCTTTTGTTCGCGCAATCGACAATGTGCGGTTTGTAGGAAGTTTCGTATTCAGCCCCTTTCACCATCATCCTTTGCCTGATCTTCTTGCAACGTTTTCTGTGGGCTTTACCGCGCTCCCTGGCTGCCACATCTTTCGGATCTTCTTTACCTACAGGAGCGTCCACTATCTGTTTCAGGTTATACTGTTCCATTTCGGTGCTAGTCAGAGTGTTCGCATCCGGATTCGCCTGCTTTACAGCTTCTTGGTGCGCTCGTCCGCGAAGATGGCTCATCAAGTACACCTCGGATTTGAGCTGCCACAAAACTAAATAACATAAAAACTAAAAACTGAAAAATACGCACCAAAGTGTTGCAAACTGTGCAAAATTTCTGAGTCGGGTATGGAGTACTGTTAGGGGCTTGGTTGTCTTCGTTGTGACATCTATGGATGGATAACTCCAGCGCTTTTTGACGAATTTGTTCCATGTTCTCGTCGTGCCGCCTCTTCGACTCTTCTTGTTTCTGTTCAATTCGCTTCTGTAATTCTTGGGTGGAAGCGAGTTGTTGGGCGTGAAGTGCGGACAAGCGTTCCTCTCTATCTCTCGCTTTCTCCCTTGCCAATTCCTGCCGTTCTCTCTCCCTCTGCTGCTGCTGTTGCCCGATTCGTTCATCTCTTTGCCTCCGCTCATCTTTCAAACGATCCAACCGTTCCTTGCGTTCTCGTTCCAGAGCTTTACGTCGCTCTTCAACGGCCGCCTCTTTTGCAGCTTTTTCTTCCAGTTTTTTTCGCCTGTCCTCTTTCATACACTGAATTCGTCCACGCTGTTCCCGACACGATTGCAAAAAATCGTGACGTTTATTCTGCGCCTCGAGTTCGTTAATAAACGCTATTTCTTTCAACTTCTCCTCTTCATCGTGCGCTTTTTTAACAATGTCCTTAATGTACCGGCGACGATTTTGGGTGGCCTTCTGCATGCGCGACTCCATGCGCATTCTCTTATCTTCGATCAACTGCAGTTTTGCGGCTTTAACATCTTCGACGCGACACAACAAAGCATGGAGTTTTTGGGCTTTTTCATGCTGGAGATCCTGGCGCCGCTGCTGCGCCCGTGCTTGTTTCACTTGATATTTTCTTAGAGCTTCAGTCAAACTGATTTTTCTCGCCGGATTAGAGAGTTTCTGATGAAGCTCCAAGGCGCGGCCGGGATGTCTTGCGTTTAAATCCTCTAGAGCTGCCAAAGTGTCGATGCGATCACTCCACGACATTTCTGCCAGCATTGGTTCGTAGCGCGCTTCCAAAGACATCGAGTAGTCATTTTCGTTGGTTGGTTCAATGGGGACGTCTTCACAGTCTCCTTGCCACTCCCCATCAGTCTCAGTACCATCTGTTTCAGTGTCAACTTCAATTTCCAAACACTTCAACTGCTCTATTTCCATCGTCAGACGGTCCTCTTCATCGGACAACTGCTTGGCTTTCTGCCTGTGTTCTTCTTCACTTGCGAAATCTTCTTGTAACTCTTTGCTAAATTTACCCTCATCGTCCGTTTCCGAATCGATGTCCGATATCTTGCTGCGTCTGTCTTCTGCCGTTTTTTTGATGTGGAGGTTCGTTTTAGCTTTTTCTAAAGTGGGGTTTTTGGACAACGTAATTTTGGTTAAAGTCGTGTGCGATCTGCGTAAAGGAGTTTTGCTTTGATCTTTTAAAGACTTGAACGTGTTCAAATTCTCTTTGACACTTTTCTCTATACACTTCGATGTTTTTGGCGTCCCTTCGTTGTTCTCGGGCAGTAGTGCAAGAGCTGGGAGACTCGCAGTGGCACTGACTTGATGAAATCTAGTCGCCCAAGTCAGGGCAGTGTCAGATCGTCTGGATTTGTTGTTGTTGTTCTTGAAACGTGACCGACATTTCACCGTCAACCAACCGTCCGAATGCTGATTGTCACCCTTGGAATTGTCATTGTTAATGGTTTCTGAGGAACTGGCTATACTATTGCTCGAATTAGTCACTATAATATTTTCGGTGCTTTTGCCTTGATTTACAAGAGTTTCCTCCGAGCTGGCATACTCGTTAAGCGACAAAGATTTGCTCAAGTGTTCCTTCGTGAGTGTGGTTTTGCTCTTAACGAGAGGTGCTGCTAAAGAATTCTGCCTTGCGGCGAATCTATAGCTGCTATCGACCCGTGGCATCGTTTTCGGTTTTTGAAAATTCGCCACTTTAACACTCTTCATATCACCAATAGTTTTGCTTCGTGCTAAACCAGTTCTAGCAACACTCACATTTGTATTCCGCGCACTGTAGGGTTTGGTCGATCTGACAAATGGTCTAAACGCCGGTTTAATCTCTACCTTAGGTCTTCCAGTGGGGACAGCTTTTGCAGAGAAGCTCTTGGTGAGGGCTGTGGAGTAGGCCGGTCGTGTTGTTGCAGGTTTTATGCTGGTTGTAGTTGTGGTGGTGACTTTGGTAGATTCTGCTTTCGTGGTCTTGGTAGTCGAGGCGAGATTCTTCTTTTCAAGATCCTCAGTTTGACTTTCTTGGTTGTTTTTCACCAGTAACTGTTTCTTGACTTGTGGCAACTTTGGAAAATCTTCGGTGCAAGTGGTTTTCTCAACGTTTTTAATGTTAAGCTCGGGACTGCTTCCTTCCGACTTATCTTGACTCACGTCTTCTGTACTCTTCTTCAACTGAGATTTGGATTTGTTGGTATCGATTTTAGGTTTGACTTGCTTAAAACTGTCTCTCTTTACGATAGCAGTACTTGGTTTCACTTCTTTCGCTTTAGGTACGACTGGTTTCGGTTTAGTTTCTGTCGTTTTAACGATTTCCCCCACTTTGCGTTTTGCAAGAGGCGATTTGACGGCTTTGGATTGTTCCACCGTTTCTTCGTTATCAGTCTGACATTGAGCGGTCTTGGTGCCCGGTTTTGCCTCTGCCTCTTTCGATACAATTTTAGTCTCTGTTACATCTACATTCTTCTTTTGGGCGTCGTCTGTTAAATCTTTAACATCCAAAGATTTCTTTAGTATCGACGACGGTTCAGTCACTTTCCCTTCTATAATAGGCTGATCAATTGAAGGTAAAGGACTTGTGGGGGCCGAAGATACAGATCTCATTTTAGAAATCAAAATGCGTGGACTCACTTTACCAGAAACGTTGGGACTGTTGCGCCCAGAGGCAAGATTCGGACTCGATTTTCCGGAGCGATTGTTACCTTTTGACAAATTTGTCTTGCAAATGTCCCACGTGATAGATGTGGGTCTTTGCAACACGGGAGTGTTTTCGTAGTCCCATTTCAGACGAAACCAATCGGCTAAAGCGTTAAAGTCCTTCAAGTAGTTCTCTAAAACTAGTAATACTTCTTGGCATTCCGTTATGCTTTCGTGAGTTTCTACAGTGTTGTAGATTTCGGCAATCTGAAAGCGAACAATCAAACGCAACTATAAAATATAATACAAAAAAGTAACAACAACGATGGCAACGGACATAAGAGAGTTAGAGATAGATATGTAAAAGAAGACACACGACAAAAAATAACTTCACCCAACAAGTCTTTATTAAGGTATGTTGAAACGTATTAAAAAAGACGTGTTGAAAACATAGGAATAAATAAAGTAGAACAATTAATTCAGTTAATAGGTTAGGAGCAATGTTTAAGTAACTTAAGTGTTATCAGCCATATGTTGGTTGGCCCAAGTCGAGTTGAATATCTCTCGTTCATGATCCTTTGCGGGATAGGAAGAAATAAAAAAAAGCAATAGAGGAAACTTCCCAAATAGAGAATTAAAATAAAGTAGTAAAAAAATAAACGAAGAAAGGTAAAAGAAAAAACACAACAGTGTAAACTCACAATCTGTTCTACATAGGTATGAGATGGACAGCATGAAAAAAAAAGAGGACAGTACTTACCACTTATGTATTCGTTTTTAATTAGTTATATCAGAACATTTATATTATAAAAACAGTCTTTGTGTCCTTCACTTATATTATAAAAAATGTAGAAGGAAAAAATTAATATAATAACATGTAAAATACTATTAGAGGATTCCAAGAAAAATGTGAAAAAAAGCAACGAAAGAAATAGATATTTAGGTTAAATGAAAGCAAGGCAAGATTGGAAAACAATGATGCAATAGTTACTAAAAATTCTGCCAATTATGTAAATAAAGCAGATTGGCACTCACAGCTCTGCTGTATTACTTGACAATAAAAAGGATAAAAATTAACAATAAAAAGGATGAAAATTAGATGGTTTTTCCTTATTAAAGCAACTAAATTATTTAGCAAAAAGTATCAGTTTTAATCTGCCAACACATCTAAACCATACGCTATGTTACGTTTATAATTTAAGCCTTACAGATCTTTGAAGATTTCCAAAGAGCAGCGCCCAGTATCGAGCTCGGAGCTCAGACCTTTTGTCTCTTCCGGTGGATGCAGATCGAACTCTGGCGCCAGTCCTGTTCCTAACCTCCAACTTGACCATTTGCTGCGTTATAGAGAGTCTCGGGGGACACGGAGGCTTCCTTGAAACTTTATCTTAAAGCACAAATTGAAAAACCTTTGTCATTTCCTTTCAAATAATGTGGTTACCGTTGAACGGTGAAATGTTAAAAGCAAGAAGATTTCTCGCTTCACGACCCTGCTCTTGTAGCAATAATCGCACTTGTTCCATTTCTGTACCTTTGTTAACATTTACAATTGCTGCACGAGCTTTTTTTTTGTTTTTCAAGTTTGATAGATGTTTGAATTTTTGACAGTTGGTCACAACATCGCCATGTTGATTCATCAGCTGTTTTTATTGAGTTTTCCACCACGGACAAGAAAAACCAAAAAAATTACTTTACTTTACAAGCTTTATATTGTTTTAATGTTTTGTAATTTCACGTTATTTTGTTATTTTATTACATATTAAGTCATGTTCATAAGCATTAACAAAGTTTAAAAAAATATAGAAATAAACACAACTTTGGTGGAAATTTAGATCATAAAAAATGAATACCTTGTTAAAAAAAATTATAATCCCGTAGTTTGTAATTTTTAAACTTATATTATTTTAGTTTGAAATGTTGTGTAGCAGACACGAATGTGGTGATTTAAAACAATTTTGGATTTATAGTTTTTTTATTTTCAATTTTGTATTGTTGGTTGCATATAATTGTTTTAACAATTTTAAACAATTATATCGAAATCATACAATAAATAAATTTAAAACATACTTATATAGCGCATACAAGCTCTGTCTATAACGCTATAGTTTATCCTTTCCTGCAACTTACTGTTTTTATTATTTTGGATGTATTTCAATTTGTTCATGTAATCATCTTGTCATTTACAACAATAACACTATTTTTGCTACCCTGCATTTAATTAGCTTCAGACTTTGTAAATTTATAATTTTTTTCACCTTTCACATTGTTAAAATTTTACAAATAAATTCGGTTTTAATAAATACGATCGTTTGTAGAAGAATTTTTCGGCTTCAGATCTTAACAATTATAATTTCAACCGAATTCGAATGGAAACGCCCAATCCGCGCTTTTTACACATTTTTTGCTTGAAAAAATTCACTTCACCGCGCGAATTACAGCAAAAGAATGGCTGCGGTGTTATGACTTTTTAAGTCAATTAATACGTGATTGGGTACGTTCTTTGGAGGTATGGGCTTCGGTGTCTGAAAAACTCCTGAAAAACTATCAAACACGCCCACAGTCTCAGAACTAATTGGTAGTCGAATTTAGAATTTATCGCATCTCATCTTTGTTTATTTGTCATTTTACAGTTGAAATGCCGTTCTGTGCGGTGTGGTGTTCGGTTAGATTTCTGTTAAAATTAAAATTTTGTAATTTTAATATGGAAAAATGAGCAACCAATGTTGGTGTGTTAGGTGGCAACGATATAAGTTAAATTAATTCCATGGTCATCGTATTTTTTATTAAATTTAAATTTACTCAGCTTTGTTGTGATGGATAAATTGTTCGTCACAAGTCCTCTAGTGTCTCGTCGTTTTTTGATTAATTATGGCAAACCAGCTCGAGAATTTCTCACTTCTAATTGTTACTAGAAATGTATTTATGGTTAACGGGTAGTTTAATTTTAAACTATTATTTTGTTGGCCATGTGTTTTATTTTTGAATAGTCTGAAGATAGATATTTAATCAAAAACGGAATTTTGTTCTGTTAAAAATTTTAATCACTTGAGCGTCATACAAAAAGTCAGGATTATATTAGGCAACAGGTGAATTGTATGTTTCAACAAACAAAATATAATAGGTACATTTAATTCATTCGGCACATCAAGTGGAAATTTAATAAATATTTTATATAACTGGGTCACAAAAAATAACAAATACATAAAAAAAACTCTATATTTATATTTATTTTTCTGCAGCAGTTTAAAATTCACAGGAATTAGTGTTTCGCGTTTTTACGATGAGAGTAGAGAATCGTTGAACAGAGGAAACTATTAGTTTTAAAAATGAACAGGAAATTATACCCTTTCGGGAACTTCCATAACTGTTCTGTTCTTTTTCAAACCAAATTACTCAAAAATTAATTGTTTTAATTTTTTAAATTAATAATTAAAATTTTAGTCAAAACGATAAGCACATTTCGATTAGGGTTTCAAACAAAATCAAGGTTGGTTTTAGGATTTGCTTAATTAAAGCTTCAAAGTTTATGTTGCAACAATTCAGTAAAAGAAATAAATTGTTGTATATAAGTGTCATTTCTTTTTTGGGCGTTTTTCTAGGCTACAAGTTGCAGCTTATGCAATCTCAGACTCAGACTTTTTCACGGGCGGAAGAAATTACAAAAATGTAGACTTGCTCACTTGCTTTAGGTCAAGGCCTCCTCCACCAAGTGAAATTGAAACCGATCCTCATACTTGTACATAGTTAACGCAGTAAACATTATAATTAAATATAATTAAATATTAAGTCGGCGACCGTCATGTATTTGTATTATCCTTTACCATAAATGTTTTTTTATTTTTGTTTACTCGTCGAAATATAAATATGAAATAAAAAATGTGTATAATAACAACGAAATTTTATTATTTTTGCCGACAGCTGTCCGTAAGTATTAACAAATGATGTGGGTCACTTTAGTAAAAAATATTTATTACACTTGTTTATACAATCTTTACAAACTTTTTAAAATAAAATTATTACAGACTTAACATTTAATATCTGCCGTAACCGCTGCCGAGTCCTCGTCCGTAACCGTTACCGTATCGATTGTATCCATTTCCATATCCACCGTAACCGTTGCCATATCCGTAACCACCATTCCCATAACCACCGCCGTATCCGCTTCCGTAACCATTTCCGTATCCACTCCCATATCCTCCGGGGTAACCGCCGTATCCTCCATAAGGAATTCCGAAGCGGTTACCATATCCGCCACCATTACCACCGTAACCGTTGTTGTAGTTGGGGTTATAACCATATCCAGGTCCTAAGAAATTCGTACCGTAGCCACCACCACCGCCACCACTATCCCCATATCCCCCCGTGTTATGTCTAACCGGATAATTCCCATGATACCTCCAATTAGCATCTTTTCCCAAAAAACTAAACTTGTCCCGGTCGTATCCGGTGGAATATGAAGTTAAGGGATAAGCGTGACTTAAAGCAGCGGCCGTTAAGGCAACCAAAGCTATGCTTAGTCGCATCTGAAATGATGATTTGTGATGATGCAAAGCGTTTCGGATGAAAAACTTACGATTTGTAGAGAGAACCGACGTCGGCAAGAGCTTTGGCGGGTTTGTGGTCAATAGCTTTTCCTAAGTACGTTATATAGGTACGCTCGCAGTCAAGGAGTGTAAAGATTTACAGTTTGAATTGCAACAGAGTCACACACATTATGAAGACATAAATCTCGGAGGAAATGAGTTTGAGAAAACGAAAACATCCAAAATAACGATATGTTAATCGTTTTAATTTACATAACATTGGGTCGTGTTTTGGTTCGTTTCAGATAATGTTTTGTCAAAACCGCGCCGTTTGTTTGTTGTAGCATCTTGCGGAAAAATAATTTATATGACGCATGATACGTCTGGGTTTTCAGAACGACGTCATTAGTACCATTTGAATTCTATTACCACTACGATGGTAATGTTAGGTTCTTTACAGAATTTTAATGAAATTACGCTTGTGACAAAGAAATGTAAACATGACGCTAATTCTGCTTAAAATTATTGTTCTAACAAAAGGAAATTTTAAAAGTAATAAATTTTTGGAAGTTCCGATATTTGTTGGCAAACAATAAGCACGGCCGGCCTTGAATTCTGCAAAATGTGTCAATTTTCAAGATCAATATAAATATAGCACTTCAACAGGTTTTCCACATTTGTAATGTGAAGTCTACAAAATCATGTGCATTAAATTTGGAATTCAGGTGTGTAAAAAATTGAATTTTTCGTGACATTTGTAATCGGGGATTAGTTATTTTTGGTGTTGTATTTGATGGCCACGTGCATGTGCCTTCCAAACCCTTCACCATCGCCAGATCCTCGTTGGGGCCATCGTGGGGGTTGGGGTTATGGACGTGGCTGGGGTTATGGAAGAGGTTGGGGTTATGGAGGCGGTTGGGGACGTCCAGGAGGAGCCATCATCGTCGTTCCTGTAGGAAGACCATATTACTGGTGATTTTAATCTGACGGCAATACAACCACATTGACACTGATTGGACATTCTTAATTAAATAAAATTGTTGACTCTCTTTGTTGTGTGTTCTTATTGGATGCCCTATTATCACCATTATAAGACAAAAAGCTGCAACTTTCAAGCCATAGTCGATATCCAGCAGTTGTGGCGATATAATCATGGCGAACAATTTAATGAAAAAGGTGAGTTTTCAAAAGAGTACAATTAAATACAAGTTTCGTACACAAACAAAATACTCAAATTTTTATTTGTATGAATAAAATATATATATTTTTATTATTATTTTAAAGGATAATACCTGCGGGTTTTTATAAATTAGGGGCGCACATACGCGCATCATTTTTCATTATAAAAAAACTTTTTTTACGCGTGTTATATGTTTCGACACAAATATGATATTCATTATTATTACTTGTAGTTACTTATTTGACAACCAGGCAGCCGCTAAAATATGCTTAAAGTTTAGAAGATTTAAACTCAGTTTAACTTCAGCCTCTTCCAGTTGCGTATTGAATTTTCTGCTCGTATTATTCCGATTATTGTGCCACTCTTTAAATTTTATGAAATTCATCATTTTAACACAACTTAGATTTCCTTCAGCCTGCTTCTCTTCCAAATAGATTCCGAGAATTCTTGGCATACTCGAAGAGATAGATTTATAGCTCTACATGTGTAGAGATTTTCTTGGTTATGCAAGTTTTCCAGTTGCAGTTTTGTTCTTAATTAAATTAATTTTTTTGTCATTCCACGTATTGATATAATTTGTATGAAGTAAGAAATAAATACATAAATTGAAATACTGAGTTCTTCAACGAAATGATCTAATTTACAGTTGATGGTCGTACTTTTGCCCGTACTTTTGATTGTCTTGGAAGTGCTAAGTAGTCCTAGTCCTTATCCTCGAGGAGGTGGAGGTCATGGTGGAGGATTCGGTGGAGGACATGGAGGAGGATTCGGTGGAGGACATGGAGGAGGATTTGGGCATGGTGGTATCGGACATGGGGGCTTTGGACATGGAGGCTTAGGCCACGGACATGGTGGATTTGGATCGGGACGTGCTTTTATTGGTGGAGGCGGTTTTGCGTTTCCAATTAGCGGACGTTACTACCGAAGACGATATAGATACCCTGACTATGGATATTGATATTAATATCAAAATGTATTTGCACGTTTAATAAATAAACCAACAAATCAATTATGAGGCATTTTTATTCCACATTATTAAAAAAAGTGGACAATGCAAAGATTACATAAATGAAGCGTAAATGGTTTACTAAATTTCGTCCGGGAATTCCCACTTCATATTTTATGTAATTGTGGAGAGAAAGCGCGAGGTGATTGAAACCGAAACAAACGACAAAAATCATTGTCAAATCAAAGCAAACATTTTAAAGCTTGCCCAACATCCTTAACACTTATGCGATTTACTCGTGCGTCCATTGGCTAACCCATTACTACAGGAGAATCCCATGAGATAGCTAACCTTGAATTACCTTCGAGAGATGATATAAATGTTACGTTAGAATTCAAACGATTACTCTTTTCGTTTGTTTAGTTTAGCTACCAGCAGACGCGACTGCCGAAATCATGGATCTCCATTTCGCCATTTCAAAGGTACGAAGCTACCACAAAGTCGTTTTTTGTCCAGTAACCGTTGTAATTTGTTACAGATTTGTTTAGTGTTGTGTGCAATTATTGTGTTGGTGCAATGCGCACCGGCGCCTTGGGGACATAAACATTACGGAGGTGGATATGGGGGATATGGGGGCGGTGGTGGTATTGCTATAATCACCGTGAAGAAGATTGGTTATGGAGGGTATGGTGGTCATGGTGGATACGGAAACTACGGCCATCAATCTTATGGAGGCGGTTACGGAGGCGGCTATGGAGGCGGCGGTGGTCATGGTGGATACGGAAACTACGGCCATCAATCTCATGGAGGCGGTTATGGAGGCGGCTATGGAGGTGGATTTGGTGGCGGCTATGGCGGTGGATATGGCGGAGGATTTGGCGGCGGATACGGAGGAGGATACGGCGGAGGACATGGTGGCGGCTTTGGAGGTGGATTTGGAGGTGGATTTGGTGGCGGTTATGGACGCTAAGTGCAACAAGTGATTTGTGTAACAGTTTTTTAATTTTAATAAAAAAATACAATTGTTATTAAACTTTTATTAATTTATCGACCGTATCCTCCTCCATATCCTCCTCCAAATCCGCCGCCTCCTCCACCAAATCCACCGCCTCCGCCAAATCCACCACCTCCTCCTCTTCCACCGCCTCCTCCGTAACCTCCTCCAAGTCCGCCGCCTCGTCCGCCACCGAAACCTCCGCCAAGTCCTCCGCTTTGTCCGCCGCCAAAACCTCCTCCTCTGCCGCCACCGAGTCCTCCACCGAGTCCTCCACCGTAACCTCCACCGTAACCGCCTCCACTAGGCGAATATCTTGATTCTGGATAAGGAGCTGCGCTTGTTAAAGCCACCAATACACATGTCATCAACAATATCTGCAAGCAACAACGGTGGTATTAATCGGGTTTGTTGACCGTGTTCCATGCGAAGTTCCATGAGGGGGGGTGTAGTGAGCGCCCCGAGAGGCTAACTCAGCAAGTGATCCCCATGAATCTCTGCCAAACGTTTCGTCCACAGCTGCGGTGGACATCTTCAGTGGCGGTGTGGTCGTGGTCGAAGTACTCTCCCAGCTGTCACAGTCGCGACTGGCCGATTAATACCACCGTTGTTGACAACACCGACCGTGAAAGCCTACACACTTTTATAATATCTGCAAGAATATACAATTCAACAAAGAAATTATTACACAATTACCTTAAAGTATTACAATATTTAAAATGTAGCCCATTTTGTTGTAACACAGATCAGGTATTAGTTTCCCAATAATACCAAAGCAGAATCGATGGTTTTATATAGTGGTTTATAAATAAATATTAAAAATGCAAATAAAAGCCACCAATAATAACATAGACGTGTTAGCAAATTTCAAACTCAAATACATTTAAAGGAAATATATAAATGCGCTAATGTTATTAAACTCATTACCAGGATGTCTAGCAATTGTAGGATTATGGAAAACATACAAAAATACGTCAAACATAAGGTTTTGCAAAACTTTCACGTAGTGCAGACGCCTGACCTTCCAATTGTTTGATCGATAATCTCTCCTCTTTTCAACATTAGCACATTTGCTTTGAATCATTGTTCTGTACATATTTGGTTATTAACGAAAATAATTATTTAAATTTTTTTATAATTGTGGACAGTAACTTGTGATTTTAACAAATCGTTGTTGTGACGCTTCGTTTCAGGGAAATTGTATTCTACAAAACGTGTAACATACGCCTGCTTGTTTTTTTAATTAGCATAATTTGCAATATGTTACGAAACAAATCTCAAAAATACAAATTATGTGGAGCTGAAATTTTTTGTCCAAAATTTGCTGCTCTTAATTCATCGTTGATATTTCGTTTTACTTACGCAATACACGATATTGGTGATGCTTTCTTATGACCCTTGAGGTGGAAAACTGAATTGCAGAGCAAATGAATAATTAATCCCGAATTTAAAAGTGTGTAATTTAAAATACTTGTTATTGTTTGTCGTTGATTGTGTTGTAGCAAGCCTAAACATCTTTCATGTTATTAGATATTAATGTTTAATAAAATCGTCGAAAAATGTATAATAAATATTTTGCAATGATAAGACACAAATTAGGCGAATAGAGGCCAATTCATTCATATCTCTCGCAAAAATAGAGCGCGATCAAAAGTCATAAGTTTATTGTTGTATATTAAAGCAAAAATTTCCGTAAACATGTTAGCTCCTGATTAAAATTCTACGAACAAATAAATATTTATATGATCTTACTCACATAATTATTTTTTAGTCAGCAATTTATTCCAAACACTTGCAAAAGAAGTTGTTTCCATATCAAAATCGAGCTTTAAATTTATTTATTTTGTAATTTTTATTGTGTCACCTACTTCTTGTTAGCTTTCTTTGAAGATAACGGACTCAAAAATGTAAACATTACTATGCATCTCGTTGGAGTTATTTTCAATTAATTCCAACCTGCTAGACCAGTGTTGGTCCTAATCAAGTTCCTGGAGTGGCTACTTCAGGTCATCCACATTGGCCCAAAAGAAAAAAAAACACTTTATATAAAATAGGGCTCTTACAGTTAGACACAGTTATTTCATTTAAAGCTCTGATTAGTCGTAGTCTTATAACAACAATGATCAAGGTACATTTCTTTCAATTAAAATTTTATCTTTGCATCTGAAACTTTTAGGGGCTCGTAGTTTTGACGTTTTTGCTGATATGTTGCGGTGGTGTTCCGATTCAACCTTTGCAAAAAGTGGTGGCACTTCTAGTTCATCCTGAAACATTGAAAAACGTCGATCGTTCTCAACTTCTTCGTTCTGCACCTAGTGGTTGGCGAAATGGAGCGTACGCTAATGGTTATGGGTATGGAAATGGTTGGAAACATGCGGCCGGAAACTATTTGGGTGGCTTCTTGAATTACAGAAGCGGTTGGAAACATCAAGCTGGGTAATTCCAACCATATTATGGATAATAACCATTTCTATTGTAAGTTTCATTTAGCACGAAATAAATTCGAATTTAATTAGTGCTTCGTGGTTTATTTGCGGATGGTCCTCGTGTAGGATGTTATTGCACCTGTTGGGAATTCCACACAGAAGGTCGTCTCTAATTTTTAATAACATTAAAAGATCCATCTTGGGTTTTTACTGGACGGATTTTTACGATAGAATTTGTGATCTAAGAAATCTGTACAGGTAATTAATTGCGGTTAGCGATGATCGTACAGATTCCCATCGAATGGTGCACAAGTACTATTATTTGATTATAGTATTTCAACAGAGACTCCTTGAACTTGATTCTTGAATTGAACTGACATCATCTTCATGGAAAAAACCTGTCTGCCGACCTTTAAAAAATCCAGCGCTTATGCATCTTTGTAGACAATAGTGACTTGCATTCTTTTTTTTTTATCTTAAATATCATACGCGTTGTTGTGAAACAATTTTACGATGCTTATAATTATTACCTTTAAGTACACATGACTATAGTTCTGCAGTTTATAATTCTGAGAATAAAAAAAATTCGGAATATTCTGGATTTGTTTTTTTTTTAATATGTATTTCCATAAAATCCAGCAAGTGAGCAGCTGTTATTTAACAAGATACATATTTTTTATTATATTTAAAATAAATATCGCATAATTATTTTGAATAAATATTTATACATAATTGCAAATTAAAACATATATAATATGTATTTTATTATTCTTTGCGGTGGATTTGCTTCAGGCAGTCATAACACAAGGTTTGCTTTTTTTAATTATTAATTGGATTAAATTGTTTGCGTCTAATTGTGTTTATTAAAAAATCTATCATCATATCATGCACTGCTGCATCCCGTTGTCGTTTTAGATAAGAATTAAATGAGAAGATTAGAATAATTCAAAATGTACCAAATCGGGATTTATTTAATTGGACAAAATATTCCATTAGATGGCAACTCAATGTTTATGTAATATTTAACTAAGATACTATTTCAGTGAAATGTTAAAAGTGAAACCAATTTGCATTTTGTAATTTAGTGACTCATTTTTAGCTGACGTGTGGCTAGTCTGCAAATAATTTTTAGTTTCTTACGAATGACTTATGTATGTAAAGTTAGTTATTATTAATTTATTATCATGATTCTTAATTTAGTGGGTTCCTAGTTTCTACTTTAGATCATACGAAAGTTATGTTAGGCAACCCAATTTGATCTTTCTGAAAATGTAAGCGCTGCCATCTGCTGTGAACGAACACAAGTTTTAGGATTGGGTCAAGTAGAAAATTTAGGAAACAATTCTCATTTTAAATAATTTTCTCAATTTGCTTTATTCGTAATAGTCGAAGGCTAATCTTCAAATGACGTAATTCTTTCAAACGATTTATATGGTACCAAAGAAATGTTTCTTATATTGATTTTTCTCAAACATTGCAAATTAAAATATTATCAAAACTCTAGGAATTTCAGTGTCTTGTTTTCTGTAAAATCCTTTTAGGTATTCAACTCAGGCGTGGTTTTTTATGTGGCTAGTGTTAATGTTCTCATTTCTTTAATATTATTTGATGTCATAAATTTTTCTGGATTTTCGTACTTGCGTCGTTATTTTTATATTCGTTTTTCCTTGATTCGGTCGTGCAAATTTTTCATTAATCAAATATTTAATTTAGTGTTTGGTGCAAATACTGGCGGATGTGTATTCATTGTTATTCGGTGGCTTCTTTCTTGCTTTCTTTGCTTGAATATAGTTTTTATGTCGAGATATTTTACCTAGCGCCTTCTCC
Organism: Eledona agricola; assembly: GCA_964023215.1. Lineage (NCBI taxonomy): Eukaryota > Metazoa > Arthropoda > Insecta > Coleoptera > Tenebrionidae > Eledona > Eledona agricola. Next base: position 1,829,696 of record OZ026856.1, read on the forward strand.
CAATTTCGACAATCGCGTGTGTTAACTTGTATTGTAGCTAAACAAATCCACTTCAGAAAATGGCCAATATCGTTCATCCCAATTTTTTTATCGACAAACACGTGGAAGACTTGTACACAGAGAACTTTGCTATAATTTACGAAGAAATCAGAAGCGGGTTGAAGTGTAGCGATGAAGAAGAACACGAGGTAGTGATGGACAGGATATACGTTCGCAAAGAAGAAACTAAATTAGCCCTGAAGCACAAGTTGAAGTATAAGATTGGAAGGTGGAAGAAATCCGGGACTACAGAAATAAATATCAGGAAAATGTTAAGAAAACACGCGACTGAAAAAAGTTTAGGTCATTGGTTGTTGAGATGTAGGACAGAAGATTTTTGCAAATTGGACCATAAAGTGCCTTCCGAAGTTAATAAGGAGAACGAGCCCACCAAAGAAAATGATGAAGAATCTATGTTCGGTGGATATTGTTGGAGACAACCGTGACCTTTGTGAGCGTTCTTATGCACTTTATCTTTGTAATGCATATTTGATAATATGCCCGTTTACTTACATTTTTTATGAGTTTTAATATTGCGCTAATATTTTTTCAAAATAAGATGACAGATACTCCTAACATAATTAATTAATAGTGAATTCTCGTTTTTATTGTGTATTTGAATAATGTCCATTTTATGTGTTTTATAATAAATAACTTGCTTAAAACTACCAGTAACTAAATAAAACTATTTAGCCATGAGTTTGTTTATTTTTATTACTGGGTTTAATATGATTCCAAATAAAAAATAGAGGAATTTCCTAATTATACAAAATCTTGTTTATTTTATTTTAAATTCCTGTATGATTTTTGATCCATTCTCTGTGATACGACAGTCTGGTGTATCCTGAAGGAACATCGTTCTCGCATCCATCTGGCCCAATAAAACTTACAAGACCAACAAGAGTTGGGTTGTCAGTGGCATTTACTACAACTGGGCCACCACTATCGCCCTTGAATATAATTTCTAATTAATTTTTTATAACTTTTAAATTCTTACGCTGCATGGACTTTGATAATGGTCTGGTGGAGGAACAGCGCACAGTATCCCTTCAGTGATAAAATCTCCGAAAGGATCACGGCAGTCATCATTCGTAATGGTGAAAAGATTGACGTAGTGCAAATTAACGCTAATACTGGTGGCATCTAGTGTAAGTTCATAACTACATAACGATGTAACAGTTTTTTTAAGTTTCTTACCATTGCTGGTTTTACCCCAACCACTTACTGTGATGTTAACATCTTTTTCAACATATTCGTAAGAAATATTGATAGGACGAATATTATCTATCAAATCTGTTAAAAATCTGTATCATGTAACTGTTTGACTTACCAGTAAATTTAAGTGGCTTATCAAGCTTAATCAATCCGATGTCGTTTGTCAAATTAAATGTACTAAAATCTTTATGAACGACAAAAGTCGTTGCACTGGTCAGAACTGCATCTGTGCCGTTCAATTCTACACTCCCCGCAACAACTTCAGCCAATTCTGTATCTCTGCAAGCTTATGATAAAATTATATAAAGTATTAGTTTTAACAGTACGGAAGTAAACAATGTGCGGCTGTTAAGATCCATTCTTCGTTTAGGATGGAGCCACCGCAAAAAATAGAAAGGCCAGGCGTTGATAGAAATAAACCCACTTGCCAGGGTATTTGACCCACAACTGCGTCCTCCCCATTGAAAATTCGCGATCCTAAAATTATAAATAAATATAAAATGAAAATGTTAGTTTAAAATTAGTTACCGAGGTCCTTTAAGACTACGAGGGGGAAGTGAGGAAGCGGCGACGTCCACGCCACTCCTACTAGCAAGAAAATAATTGTCAAATAGTTCATCCTGGGAACAATGATACGGACTATTGATCTACATTTTGTTTATATACTGTCATCTTGAATTTTTATGAGGCTTTCATGTTCATTTATCTCAGATAAACAAGTTTTGAAAACACTTTATTCTGGCACGTTTCTTAAAACAAACTGCAGGATATTATTTTAATTTTTCTTAGAACAAAGCGGAAGCACTTCCAAAGATAAATTACAAGTAGTTCGTATTGCAAAGCTGCAAGCCTAGTAAAAATTTAGACGAAAATTTGGTTATCGTTGTAGAAGAAGCTGGAAGCTTTTTCAGGGTTGGCAATGCAGTTCAAATACTGCGGACTGACATATTTCATTATACTCAAGTGAATATAAAAAGCAGTTCTTGTTAGATCAAAAGGAATAAGCACCTGTCGACAGTATTCACTTTTTACGGATGTAACTGCTACGTTATCGTTTGAAATTAGAGATAGGCGCCGACTAGACATGTATGTATTTTTTCAAATCATTGCGAGGATAGTTTCATGTATAAAATACATGTTGTATGTTACATTAAATGTAAAATCTTGTCTGCTTCAACTAGCCTTATTGATTAATATGAATATTTTAAATCTTTTCAAATATGCAATGAATCAAATGTAATCTTGAATTAAGTTATCGCACTATAAAAGGCTGTCCCTACCAGATCTTGTTGCTGAGAATCCTTTACATTTTTTGTTTCAAGATTGTTCGAAATTAACTCTTTATTATGATTGTATGAGGTAATGCGGGTAAAGCTTCCTAGTATCCAGACAATCATTAATTTATTACCAAACAAAATAGAAAATACTGTTAAAAATGATTTTCTGAACAGCCGGAAAGCCTCAAAGACTCTAGGATAAAATTCATATTTATCGATATAAAAAAAAGCTGTTGCAGATAAAAAAAATATCAAATATAGCTTCAAAGCTGTTATTTTCAACCGATTATGTACTTGTAATAAAGGAAGTGATAAAAACAAACTACTTTTTCTCTTTTCATGTAAATCGCCTATAATCTTCGTATACGATGTACAAATTTTCATAATTTATGCAAAAATAAGACTTGAAATAGTCAAATTGTAAGAAAAAAAATGGGAACTGAATTAAGTATATTTTACTTGATTCACTAGACTGAAAATGATATAGTAAGACCGATTTTAGAAACTGTACAATTAATTTTCGTACTTGAGTCACATGGCGTCTTGACAACTACCCGAAAAATACGAGTAATCTATGAAATTAATTGAAACTGATAAAGTCCTTGTTACAACATTTATCTTATCTAAAGGTTGGTCCTTATGGTCTGAGTTTTTATATTTTTCTAATTCTCATTGTAACTTAAATATTTATTATGCAAGTAAAGTTTTTTGATGATACCTTTTTAAATCGTGTCTTAGAGGATAGGAAGCAAACACATTTTCTAATTAGTATATATTTTATTTCAAATACCCATAAGAAATATTCATGTAATTTTTAATATTCACAAAATAAATACTTAAATGTCTTAAGTGTTGTATAATTATATGAATAATAATTTATCAAAATTCTTCGTGAATTAAAATCTCCACTAATAATTTGTGTATCTATAAATTTATGCATAAAATAAAACAAATAATGACATAAATAAGCACGAAATAGTTATTTATAAGGCGATTGCATCTTTAGTCTTTAGAGGGTAAGACCGGATATGGGTTTTTTGAACTGATAATGATGATGCGATTATTATACAACACTTGATCTTCATCCGGTACAAACAAGACTAGATTATAGTTTACCGAGTTTCAAAATATTGGTAATAATAATTGTCTAACACGATGACCAGTTTTTTTGTAGTAGGTACTCCGGTTTTTATTGTACAATATTTTCTTCACTTTCAAAATATGATCTTGTCATTGAGGGATATCAAAATGCTTAAGTATTACAAAATAGTTTATTTAAGTGGTTCCTAGTTCTTGCTGCAATTTTAGATACCGGTTACATTTCTTATCCATTCTCTGTGAGTGGACACTCTTGTGTATCCGGAAGGATAAGAAGATTCACAACCTCTTGAGCTCACGAAACTTACAACAGCCACAAGAGCTGGATTGCTGTCCGCATTAGTTACAACCGGTCCACCACTATCGCCCTGAAACGATCATTTTGCAAAGAATCCTCTAGAACATGACATAACTCACGTTGCATGGACTTTGATGTGGAGCCTCTGAAGAAACAGCACAAACCATTCCATCGTTAATTAGATTTTCGTATGACTGAGAGCATTCTTCGTTTGAAATTGTAACAATATTTACATAGTGCAAGTCCTGGCTTATCCAGTCGGTATCTACGATATAAGCACCACGGATTAGACGAATGTAACGGAATAATTAGTGCAAATTACCATCACTGGTCTTGCCCCAACCACTCACAGTCACTTTAGTATCGCTGTCGAGAAAATCATCCGAAAGACTGATTGGCTGAATGTTGTCTGCAAACCTATATCAAATATTGATTCGCACACTTTTCAAAATTACCAGTTAATTCAAGAGGCTCAGTGAGTTTGATTAAGGCGATATCGTTCGTCAGAAGGAGAATATTGAAGTCATCGTGGAGAATAAACTCGTTCGAAGTGTCCAATCCACCTTCTGCAGAATCCAAGTCGATACGTCCAGCAAGTACTCGAATTATTATAGGGTTCCTAAAAGTATAGCATCAAAACGTGTAGATTAATATTTCATTGTAGAACAGTACGAATATACGCAATGACCAGCCGTTAAAACCCATTCATCGCTAAGAATGCTACCACCACAGAAAGCCGTCTGTCCACTCGCTTGTGTCAGATATAGAGCAACTTGCCACGGAAATTGTCCTAAAGAAGCATCCTCTCCATTGATGATTCTTGAACCTGTAGTCGTAGTTTAAAAGGGAATTACATATGTAAGAATAAGGCTTTACCGATATTTTTCAATGGTACTAAAGCAGACGAAGAATTTTGGCGTGGCGATGCCCACACCATTGCAATAAGCACGGCTATAAAAACTGTAAGATACTTCATGTTGTCAACGATTAATGTCTTATGGGTTCGCAGCTTCTCTTATATAGTAGATACTTTAAAAATGGATAATCAATCATTACGTTGTTCGATAAGTTGCTTTCCAGGAATTACTCAAGTTTTAGCAGTGATAATCATTGTCATTGAAACCAAAATGATGTATTGTTCACTAACGTTTTCATAACACGTGTCAGAAAGAAACATACACATTCGAATTTTAGTTATAAGACTACTCCTGTGATATTATATAACTTTTACTCATTATTTAAATATATTTAAAAAATTAGGGGTAGAATATTTTAATAAAATCTTAAGACTAAAGTCTATAAAATGATGAAATATGTAACTTTTAATAATCATGGCTTCATTGTTTTATATACTTGAACGTAAAACTGGAATGATATACTTATGTAATTGAAGTATTGGCAAGCTGCTAATTTAAATTGAAAAATTGCCATGCAGCTATTGATTTGAATAAAGACTAAAATAGTTATTTATGTAACATAGGAGTAAAATAATAATTTATTGCACGATCGTAACAATAATAGGAGGGCAATAAAAAATGTATTTCCACGTAACATACAAAATTTTACGCATGATCTAATTTTCAATCAACATTACACATCCATTCTAATAAAGATTAAAATCCACAGGAAATAGATTTAAAATGATTTTAACAATTTATTAGAGTGATTGAATTGAGTATTAATTTTACAATTGGTACAATTATTAATATTATCTATTGGTAGATTTGGAACATTAGTGTTATGATTTTCTAGCGTAGGTGCAAAATGTATAAAACCTAGGCAACCAAAAATATCTATTACTCGAAGGAAAATTTAAAGTCTAAAATATCAAATTATGTATCGCCTTGCATAAAATCAATTAAGGACTAGTTTAATATTTTACAACATTTTTGACATACATTATTTGTATTTAATGCATAAAGAATCGAAAAAAGCAGACAAACGGAAACTAGTAGAATTGTACAAAAGTGCATATTTTTGATTTCAGAATTGTCTCCACTGCCCAAATTATGCCAAAATGTGCGATTTTGCATTATGAAAAAAAGTACATATGCGTTTAATTTGATTTTATTTTAGTTCATTCACAGTACTTTGAAAATTAGCTGAAATAAAAAAAAAATGAAATAGAAGAGTGATACATATTAATATCTGTTACCTTCTTTGAAGTGATATTGAAATATTGAAACGAATCTTACAAGATCGTCATTTTTATGTGTTAAATACTCTTGCACAATCTAAATAACTTCAATATTGGCAAATATACTTGAATCACACAAATACAAAATATGATTAAAAAAAGTTTTTTGAGTTTATGTTTTATGACAATGTTCTGATATTCTTCCAAGACCCATTTACCATTAAACAAATTGGTAATTTATGTAAGGTAGGTGTTTTATTTGACATACATCCTGAGAGGATTTTGATAAAACAGCTACAGCAACTCGAGTTTTGTTAATAGTTATCTAGTAACAATTTTATTTTCCCTTGCTTTACTCTTTCAGAAAATTATGTAGTTTAATTAAATATTTACTGCATCGGTAGAAAATTTTATTTTAAACCGTAGAAACAAAAAGTTTTATTAATATATCCGCCTGCGTCAACTAACTACGTCCGTTGAATTTTTTATTGTATAAAATGAATATATTTATTATCCTATGAAACAAAGGAATGTGTTAATGTAATTTTTTTAAATATAATACTTGAATCTCGAATCCGCTCCTACTTACTTAAAGTAATAATAAAATTCGTGAAATATGAACAAACTTAATTGGATTGATGATGTAGGAAAGCTGGAAGTACATTTGCACATAATTTTATAGGTATTAAATATATGATTTGTATAATTAACAGGCTATCTTAAATACGAAATTTGAAAAATCACTTATACTTTATCATTATCATTAATTGCCCATTTCAAAGTAAGAGTGTAACAACACATTTTTTTCCACTATGAAAAGTGCATCTGGTCCTTTATCTTTTTATTGTGGAAAACAATATTTATTCGGTTGTCTATACCAGTCTTCAAATTAACCATTAAACCATACCAGGAATACTGAAATTGGTTGTGTTTTGTTATGTTAGATATGAGTATGTTATTTATAAATGCATTCTGGTTTATTTTACAACTATGTTATGTCTAAACAATTTGTCCTGGAGTGATTTTTCCTAAAGTTTTTTTCCAATTTTTTAAATTTATCTGCTTATGTATATAATACGGTTACATAACAGCTGAGCATACGAACATGTATTGTACCATTTCACTTCTCGATCGATATTCAAGTTGATCCAAAAGATTTGAAACAAACAGGACACGAAAATGGTCAAACAAATGTATAAAACTGAATTCCATAGTTCAGTTGGTCCTCCTGCTTTTATATATTTGTCCTCATCAAACTTTTCATCTTTTAAATAGAATTGATGTTTATAATAAAAATAATAATATATCTGTACTCATCTTGTTTTATGCACAACCATATACTCCAGGTATACATCACAATTGTTTTCTTTGTTTTCATAACTTCTTACTCTAGCATTGAAATTACCTCGTACTGGGAATTGCCCATATACTGCTTTCGTCAACCAGTTTTTGTAAAATTTGAGTAGCGCAATTCGACGTGAGTGAGTGATTATGAGATAAATTTGATTAAAAAATCATCTCACTAAATTTTGATAATTTAATTTTGTAAATGCACTGAAACATGTTTTTGATATAAAACTGTATAATTTGCGGATGCAAGGGAAACGGTTTGTTTCAATCTACGACTTAGATAAAAAACGGCGGCTCTAGAGCAAAATTAATTTAAAAATTGTATTGTGTTTTGAAACGAAGTTGTAAACAATTTGCTAAAAATCGCGAGACGCATTCTCAGACTGAGCAGGGGTGGTAGGCCCAGAGGGCGATGGCCAAGGCCCAGCTCTCATGTTGGATGTATAAAAAAAGAAATAAACAAAAATAATTGTGTGAAATTAATTATTAATGTAATCACTGTTTCGCTGTGGGGGTTGCTTATTAAAATTTCGGTAATTTTTTGCAGCTTTTCTTCTGCTCCGCATCTTGAGTGAAATATGATTACAATTTGTTAACCAAAGTAAAATCATACTGGCATCAGATATAAGGAGAATGTAATTAGAATAATCAACCAAGTACATAAAAAATAATTTTTTGTCGCCAAAAATTCACTAAATAAAATGATAATACTCGCAAGGAAGAAGTTTTGTATGGTAAACGGTACAATCAACGGGCTAGTTTTATTGTGAGTTTAGGACACAAATGCTTTGGTAAACATATGAGCTCGTTTATTTATTTATTTATTTATTTATTAAAAAATTGTGTAGCCGTGTATTGCTGGTTGCCAGCATTGGTTGGTTATTCCACAATGGAATTTAATTAAAATTGACAATATCTAAAATCAGTTGTGCATCAAAACAAATTCGATCATAATAAAAAATCACTGTGGTATTTGATGAAAATAACTAAGGTTGGCAATCGTTTCGACAAAATGTAAATGCAATTTCGCCTGGAACCGAAATATATTTTAAATAATTTAAACATCAGCGTTGTTTTTGATCCATTCTCTGTAGGGTGCAATTCTTGTAAATCCATTAGGGTCTCCAACCTCACATCCGTTATCACTAACAAAACTTGCAACAGCTGCAGCATAAGTTTTACCGTCGATGTTAATCACTGCAGGACTGCCAGTGTCGCCCTAAAATGCAATTGCATCGAATTCAGACGGTTAACATGTGTTACCGTAAAACATACAAAACAAAAACCGCTCCTAGTATAATTTGGTCCGGTGCTGCATATCATCGAATCTTGAACGAGGTGTCCGTAAGTTTTCATGCACTCGTTGTTTGAAATTGTAACCACATTGACGTAGTTCAAAATAGATGTCTTTTGGCCATCTGAAGCAAATAACAACGCCTAAATAAAAAAAATGATTACAGCCTAAAACGTTATTTTCAATTATCCAACTAATATAAAAATTGTATAAAATCAACAAACTTATCTTCTTTCACTGCAAGACAACTATCAAAATTTAAGTACCATTATTTGTATATCCCCAACCACTCACAGTCATCTCCGTTCCGGCTTCAACAGTTCCGTTTAAAAGATCTATGGCAGAAGTGTACTCTAAAAAATAGAAATTAAATTTAACTCAGTAGAGGCTCAATATTGACCAACCATCAAATTCTATAGGATTTAAAACTTCCAACAATCCGATGTCATCTGTAAGAGTGGCATAGTCAAACCCCTCTGGTAAAAATGTATTGCCCATCATGTAATTCGTTCCGTCGCTGTTTATATCCACGACGCCAGTTGTTACAAAACCCATTACAGCTCTTAATAACAACAGTTATAAAAAGAAGAAATACAAAAATCGGTTTGATACCCATTGAGACAATGACCAGCTGTTAAGATAAATTTTTGGCTTATTATGGCGCCACCGCAAAACCACTCTTCAAAATCTCCCACAATATTTAATGACACCTGCCAGGGAAACTGGCCGCGACTTGCTGTTGATAATTCTTGAACCTGTAAATAAGAATATGAAAAACTTCATTTCTTCTCTCAAATCTGTGAAAAAAGTGGTTGAGAGTAACTAATACATATTTTACGAATCATTGTTTCTAATCCTAATCCTAGTTTGTTCAAATTCAATTTTAAGGCCACGACGAGTTTAAAAGAATTGTCGCAAAACATTACATAATAATTATATTATTTGTGTAGAGAGTAAAATAACCTTTTAAAAAAATACATTGTTATGCTGCGCACTTTTTTCCCCGTCGAACATTTGATCTTAAAATCTCATTTTTCTTTTACAACTTGATTAATGTCCAATTCATATTTTCTTAGACGAATGCTACATGGATCCACTTGTAACTTTGCTTATTTAATCTTTATTGTTCTTCTCATTTCTTCCACGTTTCCTTGTATTCCTATAACATTCACTATAGCCATTGATTATACATAATCAATGCTGTAGCTTTAAAATTCTCTATTGTAAAAAACTGTTTGGCTCAATATGTTTATATTAGCACTCACCTTTCTTTTGCTGTACTACATTCTATGTAATAGTTTTTATTATTTATCTTGGTGAGGCAAGAAAACGTGTCATAATATATCGAGATTGACTACATATTGCATGATGCACGTTATAAATACTGATAAAATAATTTAAAAGAATAAATAATACAATAATTAAACAATTTGACGTTGCAAGCTTACCCGCATTATTCACAGTTAATCTTTTGGACCATTTGCCATGAAAGGGCAATGTCCAAGTTGTGGGTACACACAAGAGTAGAAAGTAAGCATATTTCATTTTTGTCACTGATTTTGTTACGGATTAAGTTTCGTTGCGCTTATCTGTAAAGTCTGTTATTAATTTTATTTGATTCACTTTTAGATGGAACAAATAAGATACGATACTAAACTGGTGTTGAATGTCGTGTTGTACCATAACATACATTTATCACATGTTGATAAAATCAACTAACTAGCCGTTTTATTGTACTTTATCGTTATCACAAAATATATGTTTTACGATTTGCCTAACATTGTATTTTGCTTCAATCAGCTGTCTTGTTATTTTATTTCTCCTAGTTATTTACAGTCTTTAAAATAAGTAAAATAATGAAAATACTCATGCTTGGAAAAAACATCGATAATCATACGTTTACACCTAAACGCCCGTATTTTCTCTAATCCAATCTCTATAATACGCCGTTCGTGTGTAACCGGAAGGATGTCTGGTTTCGCATCCTTGATCACTGACGAAACTGACAATGGCGACAAGAAGAGGATCACTGTCAAGATTGATCATCGCAGGGCCTCCACTATCTCCCTAAACCAACTCGAATTCTTAAAAAGAATAATTTCCACAAGACTTACTCGGCAGGGAGATGTGACGTGTTGTGCGGCTCCCGATACAGCACACACAATCCCATCGAAAACTTCACCTTTTCCGTAGGTTTCCTCACACTGACTTGTTGAAATGGTCACAACGTCTACATACATTAAAATTGAATTAACAAGACCCGACACTGAAACGAGAAGCGTAATATGTTTTTTACTCGATCAAACTATGTAAACGTACTACCATCACTAGTTTTGCCCCAACCACTTACAGTGACTTGTGTGCCCGGATTTAAAGGAGTGTTAGCCAAAGCAATGGGTTTCACAAATGCTGTTGGAATTGTTTCAAATCATCAACATTAGCTACTATCAAATCTACTACTACCGTTAAACACAAGAGATTCGTTGAGTTTTGCAAGTCCAATATCGTTCAAAATAATGGCACCGTTATATCCTTCGTGTAGAATAAATGTGTTTACATAACTTAAGGTACCAATTACTCCTTCCAAGTCTACGAGCCCTGTAAGAATTGTAGCGTCCCTAGCTCTACCAAATGACTTTAGCTAGTATAGGACGAATTACAAAATGTTACTTACCCTTGGACGCAATGACCAGCACTTAAAATCCAGTCTTTGCTGATGATGCTGCCTCCACAGAACCAATTGAAGGCAGCACCTCTCACATACATTGCCGCTTGCCATGGGAACTGTCCCAGAAGAGCCGAGTCCCCATTGATGATTCTGGACTCTAAAGCATATTTTAAAATAGAGAATTAACAATAATTACAAAACTGACGAGAATTTTGTTGTGATGTACGCCCCCACGGAATTTTCGCCAAGGGGTTGCTCCATACAGACGCTACAAATAAAAAAAATATAGCACGTTTCATCGCTGACATATACATGATGAGTGTACTAGTCTTACTCTTGTTTCTTTATATTGGAAAGTGATAAGAGATGATTTACTACAGAGTAATGTTTCTATAATATGGTGACAGGTGTATTGATAAACATTTAGCAAGTCACTTGACCTCCTGAACTAAGACCAGTCTGAGAGGATGCGCGAGCTAAAAAACAAAAGAAACGGTAAAAACAACAAGATAATGACATGGTTTTATCAAAACGTGAATCAAATAAAAACTTATAAAATATCTATAAATTGGAATTGTAGATCATTGTTTACTTATGGAAAAGTTTGTTATTGATCGTGTTATCTTGTATCAGTTCTTTAATTATTATCACTAAAATGTTCACACTAAGATTCTATAACGTTTGACATTTTTTTTGTTTTTATATAGTATAATGATAGCTGAAAGGGTTAGCTTTAAAAATGTATATTGTTGTATATGAAATTTCTGGACCTGGACTGCTACTGAAGATATTCGTCCTACTAGGACCACGCAACGGGTCAATTAAAACAATATTAAACTGTTTGAGCATTGTACTAGAACAGCATTTCATTTTAAAAATTGTTTTGTCTTGTTATATAAGTATATTATTTTATATGACGAGACAAGCAGTCTGAGTTTGTTTACTCTTCCATTTACGTAGAACAGCAGTTTAAAAATGTATAGCTGATTTCCTTGATTGCTTTATTTCGCACAGACTAGACTTAAGTCAGATTAGGAACAAAATGATATATTGCTTTGTATATTATCTTTCAAGGCAAACCACCTTAGCTAAGTCGCCAATACATTATAAATCCAGACTCTAAAGAGGCATGTTCTCGTATGTTCATCAGATTCACCATTCGGAATCACCCTAAAATGTTGAATTAGGACTTACTTTAACTTACGGAACAAAAACCTCTATTAGCATTTGTAAGAATTATTTTTATATTTTATTTTTAATACTGAATATACTTATCATTTGGAAAGACCAAGAAATCAGCTCAAGAAATCATGAAATAATGGAATGCCTTTCAATTTTGATTTAGAAATTACAAATTCTAGAAACTCTAAGAATATGTTTCCATGAATAAATACTCAAAAAATTCTGCCACAATACATATTATTAGTTTAAAAATAGCTTTTTTTTACTTTTTGGTTTTATTTACAAAAGTAACCCGATATTTATATAGCTATATTAATAAACTATCCTTAAAATCAATAGAACGGAAGAAGGGAACGCAAAGTTCCCAAGCAAAGTTATTAAACATTCCATATAACTAGGAACTAATTTACTTTGTTCTCAATCTCCATTGAAATCTTTCATTTCATTGTTTATTGTACTTTATCTTTGAAGATTTTGTATGTTTGTAACTAATTTAAATTGCATCTTTCGTAGATTTGGAATTTTTTGTCTTTGTATTTTTGTAATACAAAGAATTCATAGGTAAATAACTTAAGAATTTTATAAAGTAAATAAATAGTTGAAATCACAATAGAAACGGTTTTTATATGAAAATCGGATTAAAACCGCTTTTTAGAGTCGCTTTAGAGTTAGTGGTTTCTGTAACGGTCAATGTGAGTGGAGTATATTTCCCACATTGAAATGTTTAACGTTATTTATTCGACAGATACTTTTATAAAACCGACAATGTCGGTGTACTTTTATTTGTGCGGGGTTATTGTTAGATAAATCCGCAGTAACGGAGTCGATTTCTCCAAATTATTTTGAGTAAATTTTAATGGAACGATAATTTCTGTCATCATTTTGTGATTGTAAGCCGAATATGTGTCACGCGATTTGGTCGTAACAAGTCATTAGATTCTTCTTGTACAAAAAGATTTTGCATCATTCTGGAATTGCTTTGTAAATTGTCATTTTGTAAGCAATTTCTTGTGGTTAAGGTAAATCTAAAATGAAAGAAAATGAAAATATGAACTCTGTTTAGCTTCTCATTTAACTTATAATTCGAGATTCAAGCATTATTTTAAATTATTAACATATTACTATATGTATGTACTTATTAAAAAATTAAGTAAATAACAGTTTTATTTTATCTCATTATCAAGTTCTGTAGTTTTTAACTATTAATGAATCAAATTCGTAAAGGGTTTTTTACTGTAATTTATATTAATCCTGGCATGAATTTATTATCAGTTGTTGATTTAAAATAAAAAAAATGTTACTGCCAACATTTTTTATTGGAAAATTACTTTTGTAAGTTCAACACACAGTTATAAAGTAGGTCAGCGTTATTTACCAAATTTTAGTTCGGCGCAAATTGCAATTGCAACTACATATGCCATTATTACCGTTCATTCGGACTTAATAATAATAATTCTTTTAAATCAAAATTGTCAATTTTGAAGCTTAATTATAAAATTATAATATTTACGTTTATTAAATACTATTTTACAAGAGTGCAATAAAAACAATATAATACATTTATTTCTTTTTTTGGCTGTTTTGTCATATTTAATTCACTATCTCACTTTATATGTTTTATTTATTTAAAACTAGTTTAGATATATTTTTCCATTTTATAGACATATTTAAATAAACGTTACATCAGCTGTAAAATGTATGACATTAACAAAAAAATCTTCCACTTTTCTTCATATAATATTAATAACATAACTATGATGCATAATAAAAGAATAAGCTTCACACACTTTCATAATAAAAGAATATGATAAAATTCATTGTGGTCGTTAGGGTGTTGCTTTTAATCTATAACTTGATAAATGAATGAACGTTGGGGTTTATTTATGAGAAATTGTAGGAAACAAAAACTAAAAGATACGTAATTGATGAGAGGCAAATATGCCAACTTCCGACATTGATAAATTCATTTTTTCATAATTATATTTTTTCATATTTTTACTTTTATTTTGACAATTGTGCAGATATTGCAAAACACAAATTTATTGAATAAACTTAAATCATATTTATGAGTAATGCAAAAAACCTTCAACCATTTATAAAGGACAAACAACAATTCTCTCATATTCAGTTTTGTACATTTACGTTAAATTTTAAAGTATGTTGTTTCCTATATAACTATTTTAATCACATACTTTTACAAAAAATATAAAACCAATGACTAGTAGAAGATAAAATTAAACGTTTTTAAGAGCCAAAATCTTCAGCCAAATTTTTTTGGAATTAATTTTCAAATTCTGTAGCTATATATTTCTGGTGTTTAACATGCCTCTCAATCTAAATTAATCATTTGTGTATACTTTCCATAGTGAACGATAATTCGTTTGATCCTTTGATATGATACATTTGCCTTAAGATAACATTTTATAATTGGAGAAATATCAGTTTGAATTTTTATGTTTATATTTATTTCAAATTTAAAGCTTTAAATGTTAAAAAAAATCATTCTTTCTTAATTATGTTATAATAATATCCAAGAAAAACTAGCTACAAATTATGAAAGCATGTCATGTATTTAGGAGCATCAAAAACATTTCCTTCCAAGTTCAAACTGACTGTAGCTTATAACACGGTTTAAGGAATGCGTTAGGCAACACAATATCTGTGGAATATCAGCTATGTTGGAAAAAATATGAATTCCGGTAATCTGAGAGGCAAATTATGTTCATTATTGATTTGACAACGACAAAAATGTTCTGTATATTTTTAATCTGAAATTTGCACTTAAATAATAAGTACATACAGGTTTTGGCAACATTATGATTTATTGATCTTTTAACAGTTAGGGATAGCGTCCCAATGCAGCATAAAATGGTAGATACATTTAACCTTGACGTTTCTTGGTTGGTCAATACCTTTCTTGTGATTATCGGATTTACCTATTCTATAATATTCGAAGCGATTAGTTTGGTCTCCTCGCTTTCCTTACGTCTAATTTGCTCTGGTAATGAAATTGTCTGGGACCCATTTGGTTCGAAAATCTCTACAAGATCGATAGTAATGTGCCTTCTCTCAATTATTTCTGGCACTGGTGACTTACTCTATATCAGCTGTCAAGTTGTGAGGTACAAGATAATAAAATCTTCGTTAATTTTATAAATCTCACATTATCATGTTTGCGTACGTTGAATTTTCTAGTCGTTAAATTACAAATCTCTATTATTGGGTGTGTGTTTTTAAATAAACTTTGAGCGTAAAATTGAATTCTTATGTGAAACTTAAAACTGCAGTTGGTCGTCCTATTAGTTAAAGCTTATTGTACGTTCATGAAATTAGAATGATTTTTATTGTAACAAAAAAATAATAATTTCGCGTCATTAACCAATAAATTGTGTACTTGTAAAGTAAATATCACAAAGACGTCCCCTATTTGCAGACCCAAACCCAAACTATCTGTCTTTGGTGGTAAATACATTGTTATACTGTAGAAAAATTATTTTGCTAAAATTTGGTACATTGTATTTTATATTCATGTACGTCTTTAAACATGGGATTTAAAATTTTACAGTTCACAATTCGCAAAAATTAGTTCTTTGTCCTTTTAAAAATACTTGGTCAATAAAACGAAGACATAGTATTACGTAAAAATTTCCACAAGGTGCGATGTGTCTACAAAAATTTTATTTCCTTATCTTTAATCCGCATTTTAGATACAAAATTTGTTACATAATATGAACTGATTCAAGTTTTTCTTCGTACGTGTAAATAATATATGAAATAATTTGCATGGATTATTTCTATTAAAAAAAATATAAGACTGAAATACTTCAGACGTACAAGTTTCTATTACAAATATAAAAGATTGCTTAAAATTCTAATAAAAGTAAAAAAAAAATATTGGACGCATATGATTGTTTAAATTAATTGATAAATAATGCATATGAACTTGTTCAACTAACACGAAGGTAAAAGTGAAGCTACACAAGGTCGTTTTCTTCATCACGGCCAAATCCATCAAGTAATAACAATAATAACGCAAATAAGTGTTGTGCAAATTTTGAAATAATTACAAATATGACAAACTGTAATTTTGGCTAGAAATATTCCGTTTGAAATCGCTGTTCTTGGAACTGAAGATTGTTAAATAAACATTTTTAAATTAACCTAAAGACTGTAAATTTGGCGACAACAGGTGTCAACGCACCGAAAGTCTTTGCTCCACTGTTTCGCCTGTTTTTTTCTTTACTTGCGGTGATAATAATTATGATTGATGAACAACATCGTCAAGAACACTTCGACGCGGAAAACGGATAATTTCACTCGAATAAAGTTCAAGTTCGCAGGGAAACAGTCACGGCCGTCAGCGCTGTTTGAAGTTTTCTGGTATTAATTCGATTAGCGGTTTGTAACTTTACGATGGATCCAAAGCTCGGCCAGGGTTTATGTGCCAATTAGCGAAAACGTCGACAATTATGCGATATGATAGTCGGAGAAAGCTTTTGGTAAAAGCGCATGTCTTCGGCTGGAAGCGCACGGTTTCATGAATGAAGCACGAGCTTTCGTGCTGTGCGCGCGAGGCTGAATGGACTTGACAATGAAACCGCAGCTCAGTTTTGTCGCCGAACTCGCGAGTGCTGTTGGAAACTTTTTCAAAGTTGCGCTTCTTCGTTTTAAACTTAATTAAACGATATGAAATTGTTGTAATGTAAAGTGTGATGCACGTGTCCAGTGCCGTTTTTGCTTCATTTAGATAAATAGCGGTAAGTACGTTTGTCTTAATTTTCTCTTGCGGCCAAACGATGTTCCAGAATTACAACGTATGTTTATTTATTTTTTAACCGCATTTCACATGCTATCAGTAGCGTTTAAATCCGTTGCTTTTCTTTCGCTTGTAAAAAATTAATGGAATAGTAACGAACCAACAAGTGTTAACGCAATTTAGAAAGTTACTTGTGGATTGTTTAAATATTTAGCAGTGAATTTGTTATTTTGGACACGTTCAAGGCAACAACCGAAACACTCAAAAAATTTGTATTCCAAGTTCTTACGAGTATTTTTTTAAAACTAGTAAAATTGATATCGTGTTATTTATATAAACGCCCGATGTCTGTTTACATAATTTAAATGTTTTCAATTGTATTTTAAAAATCTAACAATTGTCTGGAAACAACACGACGCACAATTTTCGTGAACTTAGCGGATGATCAAATAAGGATTAAAGTAAATACTTTTTATATGTGTATTAAACTAATTAATTAAATCAATTCGAGTCTTTGTAAATAATTACTTAATTCATGGATCCCACGCTATTTTAATCGGATACATTTACTTTCATGTGGTTTATTTCAATTTCTAATTAGTGAGTAACGTGTTGTGTTGCTTTGACTGATAAGTTTTTCCACTAGCTAAATATTAAAAACTGAAAGAGACTCCACTTAATGGCGCGTTATCTGCGATTTTTTGTCTCAATTTATTCTTAACGTTGCATAGTTGTTACAATTATTTTGTTAGTTTCTACAATTATTTATAAAAATTTTAAAACTATACATTTCTGTTTGATTGCGGAAACTAGGGCTAGCGGAAGTAATTAGAGATTATATAAATATATGAAAAATTTTAATTTAAAATGGTATGATATTAAATCTAATAAAACAAGTAAAAGTCTCAGTTTTGAACTCTTTCAGCTGCGTTGCAGGGCATTACGAATAAAATGAAATTTTTAATAAAACTGCAGAACGATCGGTTCGAGAAGTATCACTTCCAGATTTTATGTCTGAAAATTGCAATTTGAATGACGATCCCATTATTAATTTTCCTTATAGAACCAGTTTCGTCACGAGGTTAAATTAGCATATTTAAAAAGTTTGAGTGCAAACAAAATAAAAGTGGTCCGGCAAAAACAAGCAAATCCGCCTGTGGCTTTCGATAATTTTCAGTATTTTCCGATACCGAAAGTCGCCATCGGCAGTGTAATAAATCATTCTTTCCTTCAAAAATTATATGAAAACTTCAAAAAAGTGGTTTTATGAAATATTCAAATGTAAGTGCGCACCGGCTTTGTGCGATATGCAAATTTATTTATAACGGTATGTCATTGTCAAGAAATAATGATGTGCACAGTTTTAAATTAAAGCCATCGATAGTCGCCGATCAAAGTAAAAAATGAACAATCTACCGGAATTTCAGCGACATAACTCCGCTTTCCAACAAATACCACGCCAAATTTCCATCGGAAAAATTGCCTCGAATTTTGAATCTCGCTCAAGAAAAATGTATTTGTGATGACGTCCTCGTGTGGTGGCGGCAAACAATGAAGAACGAACAAGCTCGTATTAAAGGCTTTAGACGAACGAGCTGGAGGAACGCATAGTTTTCAGTCCAACTAATAAGGATTTAATCCAGTAAGCGAAATGTGGTTAGACCACCTTTTCAGAGACAAGTCTTTGTCTCTTTGTTCGAGCAAGTTTCAAATTTATGGTCAAGTTTTAAGATGTACAAAATCTCACACACAACATTTGTGGAAAATTTTGTTTTCATTTAAATAAGTGCCACTAATTGGTATAATAAACTGAAATGCCAGCTCGGACGGAGGAAATTGAACCCTATTTAAATTTAAATAAATGAATAAAAATATGCTTGAAATTATGAAATGCAAATTAGGAAAATTTGACGGCATTTTGTACAATATTGTTTTAATTTAATTTGTACGGAATAAATATAAATAAATAAATGAAATAATAAAAAAGTAACTTTTTCGCACAATTATTTATAAATTGTGTAAATTTTCTCCGCCAAAAATTATCATATTTAAATCATATTTTACAGCAATTATGTAAAAGCCTTGATTAATGCCTTGAAGGAGAGTTTTGGCAAATGTTGAAAAATTTAATAAAACACCTCCAGAGACGCTGTAAGATGAAAAAGAATTACCACGTAATACTCCTTGCAACATCACCGTTTTCGGTCGCTCTTTGTTGAGAACTTTGCGTTTGGAGTTTCAGGACAAGCGACAATTAGATTGGAACCGTTTCACCTAATAAATTCAGAAATAAGGTTTCAGGTTACTTACAACAGAAAAATGTTCTTCTAATTCTGAAGGTGGTGCTCCTTTAATGTGAATATATTAGCATTAGGGTTAATTGAAATGATAATTTATGCAGGGTGTTGAACCTTTTAAACTTATTAAGTTCGTTAACTGAACTGGATCGATCGCAAAGATGTTTACCAAACTGCCGAAACTGCACATAAAAGATCAATGTTGGGATGCTTAGCGACATTGCTTGCGCTGAAGATAAAAATTCAGATTGTGCCAGAAAATAAAATTTAGCTTATAGCAATTTGAGATTTTTGTGTGTAGTCGATAATCTATCTAGAAATGTTGTAAATACTTTGATGCTTTAACATATATTTACATCTTATATACATCTTTATACTGGTAAATTATAAATAAATAACGATTGCTTGAGTCAACAATAATATTTTTTTTGTCTGCTGCTCTTAGGATTACGATTTAAAATGTTTCAAGAATTCTTTAAAAAACGTGTCTTGGTTAATTTGGTGCTTTTTGTCTCTTCTAATGTAGTTTAAAAAGTAAATAAAAAACTATTGTGGAAAAAACAGGTAATTTTTTATTTGCAACTATATATTTATGATTACATAATTATAAAAATCACATTTGTATTTATAAGTTTTCACAACGAGGTAATTAACTGTAAATCGGGTATGTGAATATAAATGTGAATCACAATTACGAATATCCCCTGTAGCATTTTAATTTTCATAAAATGAAATGCAAGAAACCGTTTCATTTCATTTCCTGCTGATCGTTTCTTCCGCTGCAACTTCCTTTGTTATTGTTTTTCTTGAGGGGGTTGCTGGTTTGCTTTTAGGTTTATTTCCACTCATTTACTTTGAGATCCTGATCATAGGAAGCGGTTTTTATAATACCTACAATTACTATTTTCTGTTTAGATTATTATACATGTTTTATTTATCGATTATTTTGTTTTTTGTTAGTATTGGAACGCCAATGCTGCAGCTGACATTACCTGATGCAAGCGATTTGCCACGCTCGATTTTGTTATAATTTTCCGCACCGTTAAGTGAGAATTGCTGGTCATTAAACTATTTTCAGCAGTCGTTTTTGGTCTTTCTCAACCGATCAGAGTTAGGTGCATCTTGGAACTTTTACAAACCAGTTTAGAAACGCAGTTGTTTATTAACGATTCAGGTTTTACACATTCTCTAAAAACTACATTGTGATCCGCAATTTGCATATTTGCGGTTTGCTGTAAATACTTAATTCTTTGTTGAAAAGAATACATCATGTGTACTAGTAAATTACATACATTAGGTTCTAATGACATTTTTTTCGGTTAAAAATTTTTTTTTAAGTATGTGTAAAACGTTTGAAACATAAATGCTACTTATTTTTGCTTAGTGTCAGTTTTTAGATCATGAATGTTTGAAAAGTTAGTGACGTTGGAACGCTTCCAAAAACCGCACGAACTTTTTGCTCAACTTCAGTATTAAACTTCAGCCCGTTCACATTTTGGTACTTGTCCAATAGCTTTCAGGTTTTTGAATTACAGCATATCATTTAACTCCAACATCTAAAGTGAACACACAATTATTACCTTGTGGTTTTTTGCTTCTATATTTCCAATTAAATAAAAATGAAAAATGTGTTGAAAATATGGTAAAAAGGCCTGAAATTGTTAATACCTGTTTGCATTATCACGCGAATTTCAAGGTAACGGAAATAACATGCTCACTATAACATTGTATTATTATATTTTACAAGTTCAAATAAAAATTATGTCGGAAATTGTTGTACATATTTTTATAACGTCACCATTAAAATTATGTAAAGCCCACTAAAACCGTTGATTTCTCCGTTTGCTTCTGAAATTAATTAAAATGAAGCGTTGAACGTCCTTCCGTTTGGAACGAATCCGATAAATTTTGGTGAAAAATTCGGTGTTAAATTTAGGACACATATTGTATGTAAAACGACTAATTATAGTCCGTTCAAATTTCGTTTATAAAATAAAAATGCAAATTTTTATAATATCGTAGTTTGGTGGCTTGAAGCGCTGCTAAACTAGATTTCTAAATTATTAATCAATTTAATAAAATCAATTAATATGTTTAAAATTTGAAAACCACAACCGCACTTTGAATTTTATAAATTAAATATTTATGAATTTTGTATTCGTATTTGGAATTAATTATTTACACAAATCCTGTTTAAGTGTATAAAATAAATCAACCGATCTAACCACTGGGAACATAAATTTTTGCTGTAGACGTTTAACTGGTGTATTTTCAAATGCAAATTGTTCGTGTTGGTGTCCGTATTTTATTTTGGACAGATTGTGTTTGATGCTTGATTCGTTTTGTCAGTTGTGCAAAATAACAAATTGGGACATATCTGGAACATTTGTGAAAAACTATTATAGCGTCGGTTCCATATAAATACATTATTGTATTATTGAATTTGGACGTTAGTTACATTTTTCTGAAGAAAAAGAGAAAATATGTTAAATAATAAAATAATTTGATTTATAAATAAAACTCTAGAAATCTGTACTAAAGCAGTTATCGTATCGATAAATGCGTCAACGGGAGAGGGAAGATAACAAACTTGTTAAAAAAGTAATTCGAAGGTAGATTTTCAAACATAAATTAATGCAACGAGAGACTTTCAGTTTAGGAAACGAACTGTGACTGTTTAAAATACGTTATTTACATCAATAATATTAAAACTTAAAAAATATAAAACGATTGAAGTTCAGAAGTAGTTAGTTTCAAGTTTTTGCTAACTAACGAGTGACTGAAAACGTACACCTAGGAAAGATGTGTAAAAGTAAATTAACTAATTATATAAACAAATTGAAATTGAATGCAACTGAAGATTCCTAACATTCCTCAACTTTTGCGATAAAAATATCGGATTTGTTATTTATATAATATTATGGGTCGATTTTGTTTTTTATACCAATTAGAGCCAGACTTTTTTGTTTAAAACAGGCTTTAAAAATAACATTCCTAGTGATAAAATCTTTTCACTAATTAATAAATTACATTTTCAAGAATATTTTGTGTACGTTACGTACGAGATATGTAAAAATATTTTAGTGTTGGAATGCACTAATTTACCAAAAATGTTGCTAACATGTTAATATGAGTTTTGTAGAAATCCACAACCCCTTAAATTTACCTAGATTCTATAAAAAAACAATTAAAGAGCTATTGATTAATTTGAGCAATTTATCGCGTTATATTCTGTACCTACCAATTTTTTAACGGAGCTTTTAGGAACTGCTAAAAGTTGCTAATTTCAGCACGTTCAATCGGTATATTTTATTCGATTGATATTTTTTGTTGGAGTTATCTATATTTGTTCGGCACTCGATTAGAGCCCATGTACACATCAAACAATAAATAAAACCATATGTTCATTGTTTTTATAGACGTATATGTTTAATGAAAATTATTATTCAAAAGTGGGTTTGATTTTATCTCTCGAGCTTTCTTTAATAATTTCCAATTTTTAATCGGGTACGTGATTTTCGTTATCGTGTTTCATTCTTGACAACTTTCAAACATCAAATTAGATGGAATTTATTGGTTTATTTAAACGAGAATTAAGGCCTTATTCTTAAATTATATTAAATGAAGATTTGTTTCACATTTAAGCTTTTCATCCACCGGTGCGCAACTACCGTCGCGGCTTTCTGCATCTCCCACTTATTATTCCACACAATTAAGCGAATTACTTTTCTCGCCAAAACCATAACTTTCAACAAAACACAGGAAGCGCAAAATGAAACGACCTCCAAGAGGCATTTTCCACTGAAGGCGGAATGGTCAAACCGTTTCTCAAACATTGCTAAACAAATGTATTCCACATGCAGGTAAATTGAAACGGAATAAAAGATAATGACTCAGGGCTCAGGGCGCCGTCATAAAATTGGTCAAATTAAGTGTGCAAAAAATTTAACAGATCCACTAGTTTTCCATAAAGCGATAAAATGTAATATTCCAACACTTAAAATTCGAACGACCAGAATTTTGTAAGAATTGTAGAATCTAGTAATTTTGCATGCACAAATTATTGCTTCTACTCCTTCGCTGAATTTATTTCATACATTTACACATCTAGAATCTACCCTCGTCATTGAATATTCAATAAAATTTTCCTCACTGCCTTTCATTTTCACCTACTAAATTTTCAACTTTCGATGCGAACAGAATCCACAACTCTTTCCTTTGCCACGTATTTACATTCTTCACTCAAAAATCGATAGTGACCGAACCATTTGCATTGTCTTGCAATTAGAAACCACTGGACTTGAAAGCCAAGTTGGCAATTCTCATGGATGGATTTCACTAAAGGAAGATTAATTGTTACATTACGAGAACACCCAGAGAAAATTAGGTTTCAGTTAATCGGAAAAAAAATTAATGGTTACGTTGGAATGAAATTCAATAATATCTGGTCCATGGTGAGAAATCGATTGAACATTCCGAAACCGTAACCGAAGTAATGAAAAGAATAATCCGTGATTAGTGCACGTCTGCTTTATGGAAGCTTAAATTCCGGTAGTAATTCGCCCTGGATAAAAAATATTGATGGAACATCACATAAAATCTGCTTATCTGCCCGCCCAGTATTTTTGCATTAATCAGAATTATCTGCTTCGGAGAGTTGATCCAAACAACTTGAAAAAAATGTTCCAAGCTTGTTTTTGATAATTTACATAACGAATTTCTTGAAACGAGAGACTACGTCGCGGAAATTTGCTTTAAAATTAGACGGAATTTCGTTAAGGTTATCAAGGAGAAAGTGGTTTTTCTTGATTTCATGTGGTTTGCGAAAGCAATGAGCAAATTAATTATTTAGTGATGTTTGAGATATAAATTGACTGTTCTCTGTTTTGTTCCATGCTGTATAAACAGCAGAGTGTTGACTAAACTCCGTCCAACGGTTCCTACTCACACATTAAAATCTACTGTTACTTTGTCGTTTGTTGTTTTAATTAGAACATGTTTGCCGCTATTACAATTTGTTGGATTTATTCCCGACAAGGGTTTGATTCGTAAATATTTACCTCTTTTATAGACAAAAAAGATTCAAATGTTAGCCACATTTCGAGTGTTTTTTCTGTGACTAATTTAAATTGTTAACTGCATTAAATGAAGAGCAAACACTTCACGTCTCGGTTTTTATAGACGTATTTCTCATTTATCGTCATAAAATAATAGGTATGACAAATATATGTCTCGTTTCCAGCCGATTATTCTAAAGAAACTTTCATATTAATCACGTTAATCTTTAATTATTTTAATTCACTCTAACTGTGACACTGTAACTGCTTATTATTTAGCAAGCTTTCAAACTTATCTGCTTCACAAAGCGAGTTGTTGAATTTATCGCCTGCTTCTCTTGTTTCCAGTTATTTGAATAACAATATTTTATGGAGACATTATTTGTGTGAGCCCACAGATTTAAAGGACAAGGCACCTCCATTATTTTAACAGTAAGAGATAATAATTTAAAAACGAACAAAATGGTGGGGATTATATGCCTTTCGAAATTTATCTTTAAGAAAATTAAATTTACTTATCTAAACCAACTGATCTTCCGGCTTCTATTTCAATAGAAAACGTTTAATATATTCATCTTTAAATAAATAATGCATTAGTTCATATTCTTGTACACTGGCATTATAGTTTCTCTAGGAATAGATAAAAAATATTTAATTATGTACGAGCGTTCAATAAGTGAATCGAGTTTTCACAACACAAATCTTCTTCGACGTGGCCTCCACGATGGTAGATTTTATGCATAATCATTTGTCCAATTAGTGGTGAAATTTTTTTATGTTTTATTTAACAATTAAATAATTGGTTAATTGCCATTTACCGCTGTCATTCATTTAATTCATTTCTAAATATTCGCTACATTATTCGTAAAAGCGAGTTAATTTTTTCTCCCAGTGACAGACTGAACTTTGCACAAAATTATTGAAGAGCGACCGTCAAACCTTGAAGGTGTCAAGAGTTCGTCTTCGCCATAATTATGTCATAAAAAACTAATTAGAACATGTCCTATTAAATTATGAATAAGAACGAGTAGTTTGCATTCTATTTAATTCATAGCAAAATTTCCAGAAAACAACCACATTTCAGTTATCAAAAGGGAAAATAAATAATAATGACAACCAACCATGGTAGTAAAATAAATTCATGGATTTGAAGCTTTGATTTTGGATTGATTTTATGTGATGCGTTGTGGTCAAAGCATTCCAAACAAATTTAATTTTATGTTCTATTACTTACGAAAATAAGTATAAAAGCTTTGATCTTTTGATTGATTTGGATTGGTATTTTTGTCACCTTCTCGTCGAATAGTCGATATTTTTGTTCTCGTAACAGACCGAATCTTAATTAGATGAAAGGCAACTGATTGACTGATCCTAAATTGTTTACCAATTTTTACTTTAAAGAAATAATAAAATACTTATAACACAGAACTTTGCATTTATAATTTATGTAAATGGTTAGCTACGAGTATGTAATATACTACATATGAGCGTATAAGTTGTAGGTCTACGTACAGTAATTATAGTAATAACTATTTTAATAACCAATAAGGACGAGTTTGTAAATTTTGCTGTCTGCTTAGAAACTGAGAATTACATGAGGATATTTTAATTTGCATTTTATTTTCTATATTCGATTCTTAACTCTACCACGCAGATCATGTTTTTCAAATTTCCAGGCATAATGTAACTACTAACAAATACTTTTCGGTCTATTTCATCCAGTACAGCTATTAGACATTGTAAATAGATTTTTTTTACTAAACCGGCTTTTGTTTACATTTAGTAAAATAAATCTCTTTGAATCCGACGGCGTATAATTTTGTAGAAGTCGAAAAATTGTTCTCAAACTAACGTGTTGATTATAATAACTAACTAGTGCCGTTGTCTAGTTTGGTTAAAAATTTAATTTTCTAAACTGACAAAAATGTGAAGGAATATAAGCTTTGAACCTCAACTGCAAAGAGCTTACATAATTTTATGTGAGGGTCACATGTTCAAAATGAAGGTGAGAGTTTTAGAAAAAAGTCGATCACTGACGATCACCTGCACGTGTTGATTTAATAATGCAAATGTTAATAACGACTTGTAGTAATTATAAACGCATGTTGCAGGTCGACGTTTTCTAGATCGCATTGTTCTGTCTGAATATTTTACATAGATTCATAATTAAGTGTTGAGTAGCTAAACGAGACATTGGTATTATGTTTACAAGTTCATACGTAATTTCATGTCGTAATAAAAACCTGGGGCGTTTAGTAAAATTGTTAACGAAACTGCTACGCGGAACATCTAATTCAAGCAAGTGGCATTCCATGTTAAATCGAAACAAGAAACAAGGAAACACAATCTAATTTAACTTACTGCATAAAGTCAAATATGATTCAAATGTTGTTTCATAAATTCTTTATAGGTAATCCATGCGGCACATTCGTCAATAATTATTTGCGTTTTTCTGTACCTATTAATCTAAAAAAATAAAAGATTTTTACATCATCAATCATTTAATGTTATCTGAAATGAGTTTTATTTACCGACTGAGGACAACGACTTACAAACAAATATATATGTATTGCCCAATTATTCTAAAATAAACTAAAACTACTAAATATAGGTTATAAAAAACATTATATACAATCAACAAACATAATTACAAATGCAAGATACCAAAAAAATAATAAATTACCTCTGCATACATTCTTATATTGAAACGATATAAAACCATTTAAACATCTTGTAGTTGTAATTATATTTCAAGTAGGTATGTTTAACACATGAATTCAAAGTAGAAGTAAGTCGGAAAATTAAATATTATTAGTGTCCGACCGAACTTTCGGTTTCAGTTTCGGCCTAGTTTTGGCAAAAAAAAGTTTCGGTTTAGTTTCGGCTGTTATCCGGCCGAAACAGAAACTGCATTCGGGAGGTTTCGCAAAACTCTTTTTATTTTGATACATTCGATTGAAGGATTATTTGCATCTAAAATATTTATTTAGTTGTTGTATTTGGCAGACAGGTAGTTATTATTTTTAATTTTATTGTAGTTCGTTAACAAGAGAACCATACGAAATCACCAAATTTTAGAAGATATAATTTTTTCGGTCTCCATTAGTTCTCCTCCAATTAGTTATTTTGCAAGCGCCCAAATCGTCTTGAAAACGAGCAGGGATTTTCAATGAAAGCTTTAATGTTGGCGGCGCTGACTTTTCGGGTAATAAATCCTGAATTACATTTTCTGCTATTTTTTGAATACTTATGTGTTGGTGGTATGCATGTATTGCAACCGTGCTTGCACTTGCAAAATGACAGTTTCTGGCCTTGTAATAAAAATAACTATCGTTCTTAAGATGAAAGAGTTTTTTTTGTGTACCTGCCTAAACATATTTATTTGGCAAATTCTTTTTACTAAAAAGAATACAAGTAATTTTGTTTTGTAGCTTTTATTTTATTTCATAATATTAAAAAAAAGTATATTTATTTGTGCTTTTTGTGAAATAAGGGAGGTAATAATATGATATGGTAAGTTAATGATTAGTTAAAATATCAGAAACGATATGATTAATATGAGATTTATTTAAAAATAAAAACAAATAAAGACTGATTATGATAATTTATACACGAAAACATGAAATTTTGGTTTTGGTTTCGGTTTCGGCCGAAACTGAGACTGAAGCCGAAATTCGGTTTCGGTAGTTTCATAAGTTCGAGTAGTTCCATAAATCGCATTGAAAATAGAGAGGTACATACATAGGCAACAAATGTATAAACCGTGTCTGCAAAATGTATAACCGGTAATATCAATCAAATGCAGGCCACAAGAAAATTGAGTAAAATGGAGCAAATTCAGCAATTATTTATATGAAAGAAATATGGGCACGGGAGCTGGATTAAACTTTTCTTTTATTTTGGACACATGCATGTTTATTCGGGTAACTTAAAATAATAATTTAATTTAAAAAAAAAACACAACAAAATATTTTTGTTTAGATTTTGATTTGTTGGTCTTTTCTGATAATACTTCTGATTATAATGTTACACTTTTAGACTGCAGGAATTTTACAGTTGTGTAAAATAGCAACGATTGAATAGGTAAACGTGTTTAATATGAATCAAAATCTTAATTTGAAAACAACAAGCGTTTGTAGAGTTTAAAAAAATTAAAAAATTAAACGCAAACAATCATCATGGAAAGATCACGGGAAGCTGATAGATTAAATTTATATTATACCTACCACAGTAGAGAAAGCATCTCTATGAAATAATACAACATTTTAAGGAGATTTCAACACTGGTTTGGATATGTAAAAATGGAGACCCAAAAATATGCGTCGCGTAATTGTCGGAAATGGAAAGCGAAATCGTATAAATTTATTATCAATTTTCTTATCACCTGTATTTTCTTCCGGGAATACAAATGAAACAACTCTAAAACGCTCTTAAACCTTAATAATCCTTTTCCGTGTATTTCCTTCAAATGCAATTTGAGTTGGTTTCTGAGAGGAGCTCGTTTAACGTACTGAAACATGTAACTTTTATTGGAAATGAAAGTGAATTAAATAAAACCACCTTACACTAAATTAACTTATTTCAATTTACTTCCAGTTGGTTGGCGTTTTATTTTAAACGTTTCACCTTGTGTTGTAGGAAAACAAAGCAAAAACAAAAATTCATATTCATATATTCAACAATCAAATAATTTTTACGGTATTTCACACAATGTTTACCTTGATTTTACGAACCGAAATTCGCTATTTTAAAGAATCTGCGCAAATGTGACTGCTATATTCCAATGACAGCATTAAGCTTGGGAAGTCCCACGTAATCCTGCGAAGGGTGATTAGTTTAAGATTCTTATCCAATCAACATCCAATCGACTTTGTTGCAAAAGAAAAATTTTCCCCAACTTCAAATCAATACTGCTCGATTCTTTCATGTTAGTGTATTTTTTCCTCGGTAAAATATTCTGTGTTTATTGCTTGTAAACAAAAAAGTTAGCAATGGGACAGGATTTTTTTATGTAAATTGAGCACGTCTGAAAACAAGTGGGGCATTTACACATGAAATTAAGTCAACACATGACAATCCACTTGTTTTGCAGATACAGCACTAAAATTGAGCAGAATTTAACCGGAAATCTACGACTTATGAATTATTTTGACAAACGACTCATTTTTCATACGAAGAGATGAGAATTATTTTTATTATGCTTCCCAAAAATCTCATAACACGCAACACGGTCATATACCTAAACAAACCTCCACCGGTAATAAACACCGCCCCAATCATAAATCCCAAGTAAAAGCCAATTTTTTCTTTACTAGCTTTCCACGTAATGAAACTCGCGGATTTATATTTTTATTAATAAAACTAGCTTGAATATCATTTGAAGAAACTTTGAAGTCCGTAATTTAAAAATAAACCAAATTCATTGGTTTCGAATTCCTTTCGTGCCGATATGGTATTAATCCGCCAATTAGTAAGGAGCATCCGTTTCGAAAATTAAATTCACTCCTGAGCTTCCTAATATTAAACCCTGAGATAAAAGAGAACGAAAATGAATGGAGCTGAAGGTAAACGTCTAAGAATACTGCACTCGTGATCTAATTGAAAGCTATAATTAGAGACTTTCTTTAAAGCGCCCTATAAATAACCGTTTAAAAAATCCTTAAACCTTGCTTTTCCTTACAATCTGTTCTAATCCTTAGTAACGGTCTTAGACAACAATACAGCGCTTAAAGCTTGAAGCAGCTTTGTGCATTAAATGATTTGTGATCGCGTTTCATTCCCAGACTCGTTGTAATTTTTTTAATTATAATACGAGCAAGTTTGAACTCACATACTTTAGGAAGTTGGTAAGCTCGCCACTGGTGGCAGCTTAAATTTCTATTTGAAACTGCTTTTTCTGCCTGGAGGGCGATTCTGAGATGAAACACTAAACTTTGAGATAAGAAATTAATATTTAGTTTTTCTATCAGAGCCCGTCTACACTGTCGTTCGGTAAGTTGCAGACTTCATGTTTATACAAAGTTGCGAACAATTAAGATAAGCTGATACGCCAAATGGCTCGTAACAGTTAAAAACGTATATGTAAAGTGCAGCATATTTCAAGGAAAGTAGAGCGCATCTTGCAAGTTATGAAAATTAATGTATGCACTTCTTTTTGACAGTAAAGCTAGTTTCATTTGACTGCGGCAGTTCTTCTTTTCAAATTGTATGTAGCAACACTTTATGCTTGTTTTCCGTAGTCATCTTTAGACACCCACAAAGAGCGATTAATATTCACAACGAAATATAACGTGGGTTATTAGTTCCGTTAAGTTTCGTAGGTGTTATTGATTACGATACTTTCGGATCTTTCTATAAAGAGAATACATGATAAAAAAGAGGCGGTCGGTTTGACCGAATCACACTCTTTCATTCGACGTGTTAAGTTTTGGAAATGATCCAAATCCACACAAAGACGTTAAATTTTGAATGTAGGATGAATTCGTGCCCGAGAATTTATTGTTATAAAATTTTCTTTGCTGCAAATTTAGCGGAAACTATATCATTTTCAACAGTTGGTGAAGCGATGCAGCAACGGCGATATTAAAGAGAAGAAAAACACTGGCGCCTAAACACACCAAATTCCCCCATTTGTATGCATTAATATATTTTTTTATTAATAATATTGATATTCATTTCTTGCACTTGCTTTGTGTGCAAATTCATCACAATCACAGGAAATGATGTGGTATTATTAATCATTGCTAAGTCAAATGTAAGCCGGTTTGTTTTGCATACCTACTTCCAAAATTTTAAAAAATTTTAAAACACAATTCTCGGTTGTTTTGCCAACGCGAAGTAGTGTTTATGTTTATTGACTTGTGATACGGCTTTATTCACAATTTCTGAATTAATTTTCCTTTTGAATAAACGTCTATGGGGTCTATGGACAAGTAATTGAAAGTTCATACATAATGTAGTGCCGCTGGTTAAAATATTCCTGCAGTCTGGCAAAAAATGGCCGGTCAAATTTGTCTTCCTACAAACCTCATTTTGACAGTACCATTTTTAAACAATATATTTCTGTAAATTTGCTTATGCTGGTATCTAGTTACTGTAAGCGTTATTGTAGTTTAAGAATTGTTCCACAATATTCTAAATATTATAGTGAAGAATGTTTGCCAAAAGTGTGTCGTGTATTCATTTATCTTTACTAATTGCTACTTATTCTCGTCCAGTCAGCAATTAAAGTTGTTTTTGTGGTCAGTCACATTTCAGCCGAATTAAATTTAGAACGTTTTTTGGAAAATCCAAAGTGTATTCATAAACGTTCATGATTTTATTGATTTATTTCACCGACGGAAATATTCGCTTTGGAGACACTAAAATTGTTGTGAAAAATTTTTGGTGTTTGGCGTTCTTATTCATTAATAATGTAAATAACCCAATAAACAATTCATTAGTTACAACAGGAAGGCCGTAGTTCCACTTGATTTATGCTTTCTCAACGGGGGAACACCAAATCCCAATTGGAAATCCGACTACGTAGCATTTCCTCTTTAATTACAAAGAGGCTGAAACTTTATTTATTAATTTTAATGGCTTTTAATATTTCAAGCAAACATTTTATAAGTGTCTGTCTGTATTCATATACGAAAAAATGCAGAACCTTACGTACTATACACACGAATTATTTTTTTCTAAAAAATCATATTGATAATTTTTATAAATATGTAATTAGTGTGCGACCATGGAATTGTAATATGTTTTCCCTATTAGTAGTAGCTTAAATTACCATTTTAGTGCATTCACACACAATACAGTTTTGATTACCATAATTTTGTTTGGTTCCGTCTAAAATTATCCGTATAAAATTATGATAATTTAGGTCACAAATGGACTATATGTTCTATTTTCGTCAATCTGTAAAGACAAGTAAAAAAGCTTACATATTTTTACGAGTGTAAAAAGTTACAAATTTGCAACTTATAGCCATAACAATACGATAATTATTTAATTTTGCACATTATTCTGCTATTTGAGCATTTTATATGATAATTTTTATGTTCGAAATTTAACAATATTAAATAATTATTTTATTTCATCGTAAGGCGCTCAACTACATTCTTCTTAGTTACGTTAAAAAAACTGTCACTACAGGATGTTCCTCCTGATTAAAACTTATGAATATTACTATTGTTACAGATTTTTGTAATTGTAACACTCATAGCGTTTTTGCCTAAGGAACGCAATATGCTCAGCTTCGTGGCGAACCAATTCTTGACTTTTTTCGGCCAAACTCGAGCTTTCAATAAAAACTTAATTTGAAATTAAATTTTGAATTGTTCGTTTGTTCGTTGCAATTGTCTATATCCTTCAGACGCGTGTATAAATCAACCCTTCGAAGCACAAGGTTCACGACTTTTGCGAGATTTTGAAAGCTGAGGCGATAATAAAAAGCGCGCGACAAATCTATATTTTACTATTTGATAAATAATATTTCGCGTTCGATCGAATTCCTTGTTCTGGGAAAATATTCCCAAATGACTGGAACATGACAACATTTGCAGTTTGTTTATATTTTTTTATATTAAACACAATTTCTAGTACAAATCACATGTTCGATTAAGTTGTTGAAAACTGTGGGACGTTGGGCATGTGATAAGTCGAAAATTGAGACGAAAAGGAATTAGTAAACTGTGTAACATTTAGTTGTTGAGATGAGATTGTTAACTGACGTATCTTTCAGCACAGACTAAATTTTGGTGCAAAATGAAGGACACTAATCTTTGCTTTGATTTTTTAATGGACAAGTCAATCACTTGAGTGATATCGGCATAAACACACATGATACTGACTGAGGTTTTATTATTAATATATTTTAGGATACAACCTTGACTTAATTTTCGGTAGACAGTTTTTATTTTACGAAATTTACGCAACCTATGCTTTGTAAATGATGAGAGATTTATCGTTCGATTTTTAATTTGAATGGGCGAAAACTAGTCTTGCTATTCAAAAAACGATTTTTACATATGGTCTCCAGTATAAATATTTTTAACAGATAAGGGAAATTTTTACTAAAGTTGTCATTTGCAAGTATTGTTATAATTACCTTACTAAATCTGAGTGAGCTTTACAAATGTTGTTTCAATGATTAGTGTAAATTAATGATTTCTACTAATTCAGAACAAAACGCCTGTTCATTTTATAATTAGATTTAATAAAACAATTTAAAAATGCATTAAACGGCATTTATAAATACATCCTTGGCACTGTGCCCTCCCTAACTAGTGTCCATTTGTGTAATAATACTTTACAGGCAGCAATTACTACATAATAAACAACGCAAATTTTTCGATGTTTTTTATTAGTATTCATTCGTCGCGTTGTCAATACTGGAAACAAATATTCGTTAAAATTCAAGACGCCACAAATAGCAAATGTAACTGACAAATGCGTAAGAGTGTTTCAAAGAAGCGAATCAGCAAAATTAAAAATCAATTTTATTCAACTACCAATTGAACTGCGAACTCTAATATTTCGCATCATAAAATGACACTTGTACAGTGACGTCTTTCAGTAATTTAATATCTTTCCTACAATTAATCATACTTCAACCATCAATCGCAAATTCGTACAATTTCAAACATTTCACCTTGACGACATTTCAAATATTATCGAAGAATTGCGAACATTTCCCGATATGAAATTATGCAGTGGAAAAGTGTAAAAGGACATATTGTTGTTTGCCAGTCTGGTAATTTGTAATTCAAACTGTGTAACCACTTAAAATGGAAACGCAGTAGCACTGCAGCATATTAATTGAGGGCCAAATCTGAAATTGTTTGCAAATTATCCAAACAATGATTTTGTTATGAAAAAACTTCTTGAGCGAGGGTGAGAATTGTGTGGTGTTTATGCCGGCTTCTAATAATAGCTGTGAAGGCGAGATAAAATTCTATTGCTTATTGGAGCTGAAGCGTACGAGGTTAATAATAATAGGAGCTAGGAAGCGCTTTACAGATCCAAACAGCAAAAACCCTTTTGCGAAGTCAAAGAAATATTGTGCCAGTGTCAGTTTAATTACAGGAAAAAAAATGTTCTAGACTTAATAAAAGTTCATACGTGCAATAAAATATTTCATAAACTTGTATTGATGACATAAAATTCAAAAATTAAAGACATCTTTTTCATAAAAGATAATATTTAATTTATAAATTCGCTACATTGGCGTTACGCACATCAGAAATAAATAACATTTTTGCAACAATTAACCTGATATCCGAGAGCGTAAATATCCAACTTGTCAGAATTGTTTTTATTGCCAATAAAACCCTTGGCTGGGAATAACGCTTCAAGAATAACGAAATTTTAATGGCAACATTTTCCACATAATCTGCAGTTACTCGTATTTCTGTGATTGCTT
Organism: Eledona agricola; assembly: GCA_964023215.1. Taxonomy (NCBI): domain Eukaryota; kingdom Metazoa; phylum Arthropoda; class Insecta; order Coleoptera; family Tenebrionidae; genus Eledona; species Eledona agricola. Next base: position 1,864,772 of record OZ026856.1, read on the forward strand.
ATTGCCTGAAACTTGACAAATTTTGTAAAAATGATGTGAATCGTAACTTGCAAAAACGTTGACATTGTTGCAGTTATATGAGAACCACTAGACCCTAATTGCTTTTTTTCATTTTTCGACAACATTCGTGTTTATTTATTAAAATGTGGAAACGGAGTCAAACAAGGTCTCGTAAATAATTGTCCCATCTGCAAGAATTTGAAGGTTATTTGTCTACGACCGGCTTTTCAGGATTTAACATAAATTGTTTTACACTCGACGGTCTTGAATTTGCATTATCAAAATTGTTGGCTAGCCGTGCAGTAAATTTAGAAACATTTCCAATGTCTTAAGGCGGTTCCCGCTTTTAAAAATAAATTCTATGGGATGTCCTACACACTGCATATTTTCGACAAGTTAATCAGATAGTGTAATTTCCATTGGGTGTATAATAAGGTCGGAACAATTAATGTTTTTTTTTTACTTTTATTACGGTAATCAAAAACAACTCTACAGTGATTTATCAGTAATTGCAGCAGACACTTCCTTGTAACAATTTTTTTAAGTGAACATGCAGATATGTCAGTTGACATCGTTTACTTTAATTGGTTCAATAGAAAGGACGAGACAACTTAATATAAAACTTGGCTTTGATTTGTAGTTGAGATCTCGAAATGCCACGCACTTCGAAGTCATGCTAATATTATGATAATTTGCAATAATGAGAAATTACGAGTATATTCATTGTAAGCTTCAGCTGTTAGAGCCTAAACGTATTCAGCCACGTGCCACTTTAACAATACCAAACAAAACACACATCAATTTACAATAATTGACTGATTCTACAGAAGGGAATAGGTAATATTATTTTGTACCGGTTCTACGATCTTCCTGTTCCAGGCAAGATCATTTATTGACGGCTTCCTGAATGCACAACGAACTACGAATAATCCAAGACTTTGAGAGTTGTACGTCCGCGTTTCTAGAATGTTGTTTTATCATAATCAATGTTAAAACTCTTATTTGCAGCACTTGAAACAATTATGAATTCGAATCTCTCTGGCACGCTTTGTGTGAAGAATGTTTACTGCAAGAAGAGAGCACCGGACATGAATAATTCAAATGTTGATTAAAGCGTCTAATGAAATTTCTAAAAAAACTGCTCTTTTAGTTGCAACTCAAAAGAGATGTACGTACACATTTAGGGAATCTCCAAGCTCGCAACGATGTTGTTTGTGGTCGTTCTCTAGGGCTGCTTTTTTTGCTTTTTTACTTCCAATAAGTTGATTCAATAAAATTACACGAGAGATGGCGCAATACAGTCACCAATTAAATTAGTCAAGACTGAAATATGATTTATCATCAATTTTAGTGGAGCTACTTGTAATAACGAAGAAAAAAATAATCACAAACACACCGAGTTACGAAGAAATTGATTCATTAGTGAATGTGAGTAAATGTGGGCCGGAAATAAATGCCACGTTTCCATTTATTTGATGCAATGGGACAAAGAAATATTGAAGTGTACATACGGGCTTCGAAAAGAAATTTAGAAAAGAGCATCATTAAGACAAATCAACAAATATGTTTTGAAAAAATGAAAACAGGATTATAAAGAATAAAATGTAGAGAAAATTAATACAGTGACGTCGCTGGAAAATGTATACTAGAAACTGTTATTTAAACAAACAAAACTCACACTAAACAGTATTACAATGGCGAATGTAAAATTTTATTAAAATGATGCTCAACTAGAGTTTCAAAATCGGTTTTAGTTCATGCTATTTTTAAAAAAACAGGAAAACCTACTCTAATAAAGACTTTATGAGATTGTCGTTTGGCTTTTAAACCTGTAAACGATTGCAATAAAAATACGGAAAAGTCCATTAAGTTTCATTTTTATAGTTGCTGAGATACAGCTGATAATCTTCCACTTTTACACATTTTCGATACTTCGCTTAGTATTTTATCTAAACGCGTGAAACCAATTTTGAAATAAGGAATATCAAATTTTGGAATAAGGAATATCAAATTCATACATGAATTTATGTATTTTCTAAACCAATTGTAAGTTATTGATTTTACAGAAAATTACTTTTAAGGTATTAAATTAAAGTTCGTTGCACACTGAGTAGAGTATCATCATTTGTTGTCATTTCATTTTATTCCATGTTCAATTACCCCCATTCCTATATTTGCTCTATTCCTTGGATCTTACAAGAATAACAAACACGCTAACTGACAGATTTATCCTTGCCAGTCCTGAAATCACATAATTGAATCCATGTATTTAGAAGACCACCTGAATCTATTCTAATGGCGACTGGAGAGATGGAGAATTATAGTCAAAGAGACTAATTCACACAAGGTCTCAATTACTCTAAGATAAGAGCATTTGAAACCGTTTTTTTTTACTCGAAAGTATTCAGTTCAAACTGGCAACTTTGAATATTTTTTTTGAATTAGGGTTTTTTCGACAATTTATGCCTTCACTAGTATTGTTTAAAACATTTATTTTTCACTATTATTATATTTCGGGTATCTATGACCTTCATTGTTCGGTAAAGAGACGTAACTTAGTTTTGTACAGTTCCTATCATTTCTCGCGACTAACATAAGTACATATTTTGCTCGTAGTTTAATACCCTGCTTAATGTTGTGCTTTTCTGGATGTTCTATTTGCATTTATGAGAAGCGCATGATTGAACCTCTCTTGCAAACATTTCCATGTCTGCACTATATACAGTTTGATGAACAATCATCCTTGGGTAAATTTATCTTACATTTACCTTATCATTAGAGGGGAATGTATGTACACTTTAACGAATGCTCTTAGATTGCAGCTGCTGACGATACCCGAAATTTGGATACTAATTAATATATCTCTTTCGTGTCTTCTACTGCAAACTTGCAGAATTCAGCAAGCAGTAGAAAAGTAGGTCATCGATGTATCTCTCATTTTTATTTACATATTTCACGATTATTCGTAATTTTTTTGTACATTCTTGCCGCCTCCGGAAACTTTCTAAGCTCGTTTGCGTTTTTTAATAAGCCTTGCTGGTATTAAAAAGTAATTTATTAATAAATATTTTTCTTAAAACTTTACTTTCTTGTTTCATTATTAAAAAATAAATCCATTCAACGAACTAACCGGAAACGAAATTAATTGCCAAATTTTTACAAACGAATTCATTCTCATTATCGTTACATCAACTTTTTCCGCTTTAACGCGGTTAGAAAATCGCTTGTAATTATTTCGTAACTTTACCGTGATGTAATATGAGCAATTTCGCTTTTTTTTCTAAAGGTCGACAACCGCCATTTATTCCGAATGTGTGGAATCACCATCAGAAAATCGTTTCATAATTTTCACATTCAAGGATTTTCTTTTTTGAACATTCCGTTCAGTTGTTTATGCAAAAAGCGGTGGCAATTTCTATTTATAACTGTATGGGAATCACATCGGCTCGACTTAACGGTTCAACAACGCACTTGTACATATTTATATGGTACATTGTACAATGCAATTTAGTGCAAATCGTCTGAAGCCAACGCTCGATCGGTATCATCGATATTGTGAATGTAAATGTGTGGACATTAACCTAGTAGTAGGAGCAAGTAAATACTAACTCCTCTTCAGGCTTCAGGCTGAAACCTAAAACCAGAGAGAAAAGTTCAGTTTACATCGTTCCACCTCCCATTAATAGAACTGACTGAAATAAAGTCGCCATTATCAGTTTAATGTCGACATTCGCAAAATACGCGAGGTACGAGACATACATTTGTCTCTTCAAGTTATTATCTTTGCTGCTCAATTTAAATTAATTGTTCTGTTTGTGTATACTTAATTATGTATCCTGTTGTTGGATTTGGCACCACATGCATGTTTCGTCTATAAATTGCGCATTTGTTCCGAAACTTACATTTTATTAAGAGAGTATGCATAAATCATGCCGACCCGTCCGACCGGAATATTTGCTTTACACTTTTTAATTAAAATTTATTATTTGTTCATATATAATCAGCAATATTACGTGAGCTGTTTTGGGCGCTTGTTTGTACATAATTGGAATTGTAATATCAAAAGCTGGCCATGTAATCTTTCCGGAAATATTTATTATTAAAAGGCAAATTGTAGCAGTCGTAAAACCACAAAAACGGCAAATTTGATTGTCAAGGTGAAGGCATAAAAGGCGACTTGTTGTAAAGCCCAAAGAGAAATAAATTCGTCGTTCCGGTCTCGTTATGAATGTCAATAAAAAAACTATAAAATCTGTATAAAGAATATTGTTTCAAAACGCAACAAGTGCTTTCCGCCCATTTGAATTTTTTACTTGTTTGCGTGAGTTGTTTGCAGTTCTGTATGGTATGTAAATAAAGCTCCAAAATTAGTTCATTTAATTCGTCATAAGATTGAAATTAAAACAAACAACCTCTACTTTTATGAATATTAAAATATGCAAAACACTTTTATTTACAATGCGTACATCAAAATCCACAACAGGTGGGTGCCTTTTTGTTACGTTTCCAAACAACTTTCAAAGGTCAATTATATTTCTCTTTTGAATTATGAATTGCAAACATCCCAAAAGTGTCAAATTTTTATCAGCAGCGTACAATATGCAAGCATATTATTATGATAGATAAACAAAGTAAACATTTATATGAAAGTAGAAATAATATTTATATCTGGGATTAAAGTGGAAGTTGAAAATAGAATATTGACGACAAATCAATGGTCTCGATAGAAATCTCAAAAGTAGTTGAATATCCAGAACTTCGATCATTCTCATAAACACATCCACAAAATCTGGGAATATTTATAAATAAAATTTGAGTAGGTATATTTTCTGAGATTGCATCTGGTTTTTTGTGTGTGATATTCTCACATGTTTACAAAAGGAATCAATGGAATGGAAACAACACTCAAAATTTTAATTCTATTTAAGTATATAAAAGAAGAAATGCAAATAAAGAAGACATTATCATTGCTGTTACCGGGTACTACTCCTTTTAATAAAGTAAGAATCAGGTCTTCGTTTTTAATGTATTGTAGTTTCAAATAAAAATTTTAAAAATATGGGAACCGAAGAATCCTTAAAATACAAGAAAACGAACTTTTCAGTGGAGTTGCAGTGTGTTGTGGATATGAACGATATATTCTATTTCTTGAATATAATTCCATTGTAAAGTATTTTGCTAATTGTATCACAATGGAATTCCATAATCAGCTTACAATTGAATTACAATTAATAATTGATTTACTTTTTGTCATAATTCGTCAATATTTTCGACATCAAAATATTCAGAATTAAGCACACTCGCATTATATTTGACAAACGTACGCAGAGTTAATGTTTACACAACAGTGATGAAATTATATAAAATGCGCCACCTAAAACCCAAAGCAAACAAACTAATGAAAATTAATTCTCATAAGGTTTTTTCGATGTTTTTATAAATATTTGTGAACTGAATATAAAAAAGACCGTCAACTATGACAATCTGTACATTTCAAGTATAATCCGTGTTTAACATGTGGCTTGTTTATTTTCTGTAAAAACAGGAAAATAGGTAAATTTCAGACCTAATATGTGTTTAACTTGTTCAAATTATTTACTAATCTGTCAGTTGATCAAATATCAATATTTGTAAAGCTCTAATAGACAGAAATAAAATGACAAAAATTGTCACAATTGTATAGTAATTTGATAACAACTGCCACGACATTCTAACTGAAACAGTTTTTTTGTTTAGTGTGGTTTAGCCGTCGAAATCACTTGTCGTAGTCATATAATTTTTTATGCAAAACTATGTATTATATTAACCAATGATTATGTTTGATGAATAAAACTTTATTCGTAAGTTTTGCTCCAGTTATATTCAGCTATTTAAAATATACGACGCGACTTCACATTCTGCGCGAAATTTGTGTTTTAATGCATATATTAGTTGAATAATTTATTCGATAGCGTTTCCTTTGACGAAAAATGTTTTACCTTGACGTGATATGATCCTCCGGAGAATCGGAACTAGTTCCCCGATCCTGTAACCACCGAAACCCGGAAATTTCTAATATTTATGGAATCCCGATTGAACGTGTCTTCTTCCATGAATTAAATTTTACTAGTACAGTTATTAACAATAGCAAAATATTATTTTGCATAATGCTTGAAAGTAGGTATGCCATTCATTTGGCACACAAAGCACAATGACTTCTAAAATGAAACTGCTTGAACTATTTACACAGCTTCTCCTGTCACTTTCAACCCTTAATCTAGTGTAAATGTCCGAAAATTAATGGATGTTGAGAAAGCAAAATTGCAGTTAATTAACTCGTGCAATAACAAAACTTGTCGAATGAAAATGTTCACGCGTTTCAGCTTAAATAATGGGCGATAATTTGACCAACACATGTCAGCTTTTTAATGTTATGATTCAGTAAAAAAATCCCGCAACGCCTTATTTGTATTAATTTTTAGCGTTCGACGACGCACAAGGAAAGTTAATTTTCTTTCAGAAGACAAATTTATGTTTTTCAATGTTTGTATTCTACGAGCGAATGCTGAATTGAGACGCTTAACGTCCTTTCATTTCCTTCTCACTAAATTTTAGGTTGCATCTGAAATACGTCTTCCCGCATAATTAATTCTCGTTGTTCGACAGTGGAAACGACGACTACTGACGAGGGCAAATAATCGATTACCAAAATAGTGAAATACTGTGAAATAATAATGTCCATTTGTTTTATTTCACATGGGACATGGTTTTATTTATAGAAAGCTACACGGGAAGGAAGAGACAGTAACCTGCAATATAATGTGACCACTGACTTTGTATTCTTTTATTGATGCACTCACTGGTGATAAAAATACATAATAAACGCCTAAAACCATAAATAATATACTAGTAAAATGTCTCCTATGTCTAGTCACCTATGTGATGGTAATTATTTTTCCTCTTCACATGACGGAATCATAATTAGTTCGGGGACAACATGATAATTTTGCATAGTATTTTTAACATGTCCTCATGTTGTAAGGGACTGCGCATATGCTAATAATTGGAGGTATCTAAGAATCCAAATTACTCATATCTTAATAATTTAAAAGAATTTCTACGGTCTAGAAATATCTACCCAAATAATCAATGATGTATCTGCATCAATAAAAAATGTTATGAAATTAATATGATATAATATTATATTTATATTTCATAACGGCATATTATTACATATTTTTGTCGGCTGCTAATAAAACTAACATAAAACATGATTAAAAATATTTTTTTATAAAACATATGTAAAAGGAAGAAAAAAAACAATGAATGTTTGTGAAGACGAGTGAAATATCACACAAAATTATTATACAAATTTTATAAAACTTTAGACATGAAAACGTAAGATAAAATTTTAATGAAACGTATCATTATATTGGTATATGCAGTTACATATAGAGACGTAGAATTGTCTCGAAATAATGGAAAGCTGAAATTTTAACCAGATAAACGAGTGCCAATAAATTATTTATTTATCTTTGATTTTTATGAATTTGTATTGTTTTGTACCATGGTTAAGTTTCTTTCATACTCTTAGCTACTGTTTTCACGTATCTTAAATTACATTTTATATAAAATAATATTTTATAACAAGTTACTTTGATATTATTTCCTATTGTTGTTTATTTACATTGTGTTTTCTAATCTCACCAAACATAAATCTCTAAGCAAAGTTTATTGTCAGAGCACAGTAAATTTTAAAACGAAGAGAGCTGTGTTTTATACTCGGAAATATAGCGAACAACCAGATGTAAATTTTAATGACGTTAAGAAGATATGAGGATCAGAATTGCACAGTTGTAAGCTTAGGCATGTCAACAGTTATTAATTTTAGCGATTTTGTTCTGTTGCGAGCAAATACAAAAGCTAAAATATTTACTTTAAATTTTATATTCTCACTCTAATGTCAGATCCTGGAGGTATATGATCCTATTTTCTGCAAATCTCCAGCCAAATAAATCAACTCTCCTGAATTGTCTATTTTCCACCCCTTACATCGGGCAGCAGTTAATTAAACCAACTGGAAAAATCCTTTATTTTTGACGGCTCTCGAAATGAGAATTTTTTGAGTAACTGTCAGCGAGAAGAATGTGGGATTTGAGCATTGATATCCAGAGGCTCTGCAGCAACTATCAATCTTATGTAACAAACCGAATTTCCGGCTGTACAAAAAATCTCTGTTTATATTTGTTTTCAGATTTGTGGTTTGTAGACTCGAGGCAAGAATGAGCTTTAATAATTTCTAAAGGTTTAGTGAGCATGAACACGTAAATCTGAAACAAACCATAAATTATTACGAACCTCTAGCTGTGCGTATTGTATATATTTTACAAATTTTGTTATTCGCTTGAACTTATTCAATTTTTGTTGGTATTTTTGCACGTGGTTTCGTCAAGATGAAAGCGTGGTTTTCTCTCATGCGATTTTTTTGTGCCATAAAAATGACGATCCCTCAGATTTTAGTACAAAGACACATTTTATTAAATTAGAAAGGTCTTGACAGTCTTTCTCCAGCAGAGAAAGCAAAACAAACTGAAAAGTTGTTCAGAGACGTATCTAAAAGATGCTTTAAAAACCCATTTGCTCGCATTTAATAAAACTCTGACAGCACAATTTTCGTAACACTTTTTAATTGGAAAATATTTGTGGGAGTTTATAATCACCGTATTTGAATTACGAAAAAACCACTAATTTGAAACAGTTGCAGCCTCAAAACTAAGTAAAAATTCTGGACGCTTTCAAATTCCTAATTATCAGTGGTTTTAAAATTAAAAAAAGTTTCAACAGGGGTATCGTTTGCTTCTATGTATTTGCGTATGTCTGAGCTCCTTCGAGAGGGTTCAACCGTAAATTATTTTCGTACATGTTTGTTATATTGAACACTTTAAAATCATAACAACTGTAAATTGGTTTCAAGCCGATTTGGTAATATTTTAATTTATGCATTAATTGGCAATTTGTTTTTTATCACTGATAACACAATGAATAAACAAAAATTGCGCGTTACAAATATGTGCTCGAATGCATTTGTGCATTTGGCTTGAAATATTACATTCCAAATTATGTCTAACAAACACTAATTGGGTTGCTATTTGTTAATAATGATTAGAACTAGGTAATTTGTTTTTAAAGCAAACAGCACGATTATTGATCATCGATGTGTGATTTATTCAGCGCGTAAAGATCATAAATTCAAAAGGGAAGGGGCTCCTTTCTGTTACGGAACTTTTCATTTAATAAAAATAAAGTTGCTAAACAAACACCACAACTTTGGAATTTAGAGACCTGCTTTTCTAGCAAATTATGTGGGCCCGGATCTGTGTTTAAAGTGCTAAATTGAAAAGCACTTGAACTCAAACATTTCCTTGATTTCCAATTATTTTCGGCAACGAACAAAAACCTAATAATCTGAAACCGCACTCTTAAAAATAATTCTCTTGAGGCGATTGCTTAAAATAAAATTCGACAAAATGCGTTGTGACTCTGAAAGTGCTTTTTCTACAGAAAATATGTTAAGTTCTTATGTGATTGTTAAGAGGAAGAAAATGCTTGATCAGTATCAAAGCAAAGGCGAAAATATATACTTCACCAACTTTATTTGAATCAGATTTGTTGTCCTATAAATTCAATCAAATCACTTCGCTTTGCGTGTGTCACTTTAGACTTTTAGAAATTTTTGGCGCTTTATTATTTTATTGTATTTTTTTTACGGAGTGATGCAGTGTCCCAAGTGCCCCATTCACCCCTTCGGGGTCCTAATCATAATAATCGGACTTGCAATGTGCGTCATTTCCCATTCTCAAGCATTTATAAAACCTGAAGGCGACGCGAAACAAGAAGACAAGCATGGAGAAGAAAATGCGGGAGCAGAAGTTGCTCCTCAATAACAACAAGGATATTATGAGCCATTTCAAAGAATATTATCGCATATTTTTCGCTTTCACTTTTGCAAGCGCCACTATCACCACCCTGGCACAAATATTGAATAAATATGTGAAAAAATGCTTTTTTGCTTTCGATGACCGTGACATCAAGAACCCACATCTTGATACGAAAGTGAAAGGTGCGCCTAATGTCCTATAAAACATTTTGTTCGTAAAAAAGCATTTTCTTGTCGTTTATCATCATCTCGTTTTCAGCCGTCAAACGACTTAATTTTTTACGTTTGATAAACCAAATACTTCGTGAAGCGTCGTTAAAAGTACTTATATTTGCTGAGTGATATTGTCAAAACACGTCATAAGTAAAAGTAAACATATAGGACATCGGGTTACATTTTTGAAATAATTTCAATTTTGCGACGAAATAATTACATAAACGATGTCGCGGGTTATAGTGCCAGAATTGATCGAAATTGAATCTGTAAAGAAAGGGACATTTTTTGTGTGCAGCATTTACGATATCATTACAGTGTGCGTTCAAGTAAATATAACATATGAGAGATTCCGATTTCTTTTGGCATCGTTTATATTTGTTGTCTTTTCTCGGAGATAATACAGGCGAGTGACTAATCACTAAGTTGCAACGAGCAGAAATTTATATCGACTTCTGTAACAATTTCCAGCAGAGCTCATGCTGGGTAAATAAAAGCAAATCATTTTCAACGACATATCTTCGTATAATTTCTTTATATGAAGTTTGCTGATTTTTAATAAAGGAAGGATAAATTTGCGTTGACCGGACTTGCCGCAATCACGCTAAGGAAATACTGGACATTTTCTTTAGTGGTATAGGGACTATCTAATTACATTGAAGCTTGAAAATGCAATTTACAGCTTGCCTAAAAAGTGCACCATTCCACTCGCGAGTGCTTCAGGGTTTTAAAGCAGAAGTGGAGTAAATCCACTGATCATTGCTTCAGCAAACACAAAGAAGACAAACTTTACAATTTGCCACTAGTCAATACCATAAGCTCAACTAAGCTATTAGCTTTATAAACTCAACAGCAACATATTCTGAGTCACGTCGTCTTACTTGACGCATCACTTTGCTGTTGTAGAGTAAATATATAAAAATATTAAAGCTATACAAATGCTGATAAAAAAATTAACCATTTATGTTTTATATGCATAGAAAGAATTCCACACCTAACCGATTTGATTAAAATATAAGTTAGGAGCTGAATATGAAAACCTGTTGAAAAACGCTTTCATTAATATTTTTTTTTTGTTTTACAACAAGAGATTAAAATAATTAAATTCACAAACACGCGCGCACGCTTCAACGCATGCCTCAGGCAAGTGTCAAAAAATTCTGATATAAAAAAAAGCAAAAAACTTTGACATGTACATGTGTATGTAAATATGTAATACATGGTGGAAGTAAAGTGTGAAAAGTAATAATTACAGATTTGTATTCCGACCACCCTTTAGTGTATTTTGTAAATTATTTCATATCCTGTAATATGATTAGGGGCGCTTGAGCAAATCCCTCAATGAGTTTGCTTTAGAGAGTTAAAACTGCATATCCAACACGTGTGTATTTGTTTTTATTATGGCAAAAACGAATTAGGGTGCGTGGATTTAACACAATTTGCATATCATTTGGATCCAATAACATACCCTAAACTCCTCATAGAAACGGTGCTTTCGCAGTTTGCGGCATTGTTGTCCACAAAGATTCATTAAAGATCAAGGGTTTGTTGTCAGTTCCTGTTCACTTGCACATAATAATCCGGAAGTCGTTAACTTGGTTTTATTGCTCGCGACTAGTTTAAAGTGAAGAAACTTGACAAATTTAAAACTGTTAATGCATGCAGATTAGATAGTTTCATCGCAGGAGTAAAGGAAACGTAAGTTGTTGCAAAAGAGAATAACATCATCGCACTTCGAAGCAATTTTATAGCGTGTCGGTTGGAAGGGATGGATGCTGCATAATTCAACGGGCACAGCTTTAAACGATGGATATGAGATAACAGGATCGTTACGATCGCCCATATTAGAGCAATACGTTATTTTGATTGAAATTGTCTTGCGGCACGGCAATATGCAATCTGGATGTCAAAATAGTGCGTCAAATTAATGGCTCGAAACGTTTGATAAATTGAGACATTTAGGAAAAAGTTGGTCGACTTGTGGTTAGCTTTTTATCAGTTTAAATTATAATTTAAAACATTATAAATTGAACATCTGGCCGCTTAGTTCAGTAGCACGTCACTTTTATTTTAGTTAATATTTAAGAAATCAATATAGAATGACGAGAGTCTTTATGTCAAGCTCATTGTGCTTTTGTGCTTTTCGTGTCCCATAAAAATCTATGGGTCAGTATTGATTAATATCTTCTTGAATACCAAAGAGTGTGAATTAAATAATGTGTCCAGACGGAATTACACATCACATAATATCAGTTTCTCGTCTCAATAAAGCATACAAATTATCTGCCTTAAAAAAACTATAAATCAATAAAAGTATATATTTGTTGTGGGGTCCAAGTCCAAAAAAGTCGCATTCTCGCTGCCATAGTAAAGAGTTTTAATGTTGAAAGGAGTCAATAAGGCGATAAATAAATGACAAGGAAACATACAATAAATTAAAATAATATAGCCATGATTTATTTATTCAAGATACTGTGCACGTTTATAGCAGACATAGTTAATACGTTAGCAGTAGCATGGCAAATTAAATAAAAATTTGGCTTAAATTTGAATATAGCCTCACAATGTATAAATTTTATATTTATTTCACTTTTGTTATTTTGAGAATACTTTGTACTCAATTTTACTAATTCAATAAGGCACTAAGTTATTTCAAAACTAATCTGTCTACTGTACAAATTTGTGTGGTTTGGCAAATCTCATTCAATGATTAATTTTTAATTGCCTTTTAGTTCAAGGATCGCGGGGCTTAAATGCCACTTATATAATTAACTTGACTTCTAAAGGGCACGAAAATTGTATTAATAGATAGCATCAAAGTTTTTGTTCTCTTATAATATAATTGCGCATTACGAAAATGACCTAACGTTATGATTTAAACATTTTGTAAACCGAATTGTCGTAAGAATTGTCTACAATATGACAATGGCAAATTAATTATACTTACTTCAAGTGAAATACTCGGTTCAGTTGGTTGAATTGTAGGTAAGACGTCAATGGCAATACCTTTTTTATACAAATACAGAATTAAGGTTTTAGGTTTGCTGCAAAACGTCTGAACCATTTTACAGTCTACTACTCCTATTGATTTACTGAAATGGAACGTTTTTGCGGCAAAAAAAATAGTGTGCGAAATATTTTACCGCCGATAATCGACACGTTTCAATTTGATAAGAATAATAAATTATGTCGAGAGGGATTTGGCGTCACGTCCCGTCTTTCCGACCGAAATCTCATCGTCTTTTTTTTCCCCCTTTATCACTACCCCATCAAACTGGACGTCTTTACCGAAGTGAGCAACGACCACATTGTGAAGAAAAATGCAATTGTTTTGCGCCATAAATTCCGCCCCTTTTACGATCACACTGCGAATGACGAATTGTGAAAAAAGTCATTTCTGCAATTGCGTCTGCTTGGAAAATGTTGAATTCGAAGTCATTTGTTGAACTCGCCAGATCGATCTAAGGTTTTTTAGTTCTTGCGATTCCGGAACTGCACTGCACGTCTACTCAAAGACTGCGCTTTAACGCTTTGTATCCGGACTCTAATTCAATTTCCCCCAACACACGAAATTATTTGTGAATTACACCAGTGTTGGATGTCTCACGAGGGTAAATACTTGTTCGTGTAGTTGAGCTCGTAAATCACACTCGAGTAATGCGTATCAAAGACGAAAGTCATAAAATATCGCATCTTAGAAAGCGAATGCAAGATACGAGCAGAAGCAAATATGCGTGAGAGATAAACCATTCATTTCCGAGATTTGTGTGATTTAGCGAGTCGTGATGAGGGGGGGGGGGTTGATCGAATTTTTTCGCAAAACCAAAGCTCCGACACTTATTAAATTTCAGTACTGATCAAAGCTTTCATTTTTCAGGCTATCATGAAATAGTAACCAACGAAATGTCAACTGCCAGAAACCAGTGATTTATACAGGTGAGCAAAATCAATAGAAAATAGTTCGGCACGATAATAATTCCACAGCAGTTCGAGAAAAATATAAAGATTTATTACTTTTGTAAAATGTCGTACGAATTTCATCAAACCTAAAATGAAATCTATTAATCTTCGTGAGGAATTCAACAATACGTATATATTAGAAAATACGAGTGTCGAACAAATGCCTCTAGATTACAGTTAGAAGGGCAAATAAATATTCGAGTAAACAAAAATTAATTCAAAACTGTTTACACATGATTTGCATTTTTGTTTTACAAATTTGTTTTGGAATTTGTCGTTTTATATTTACACAGGTCTTTACGCAACTAATGGCATTTGCATATTTTATTTTGGTAAGAGATGAGAAAAATATTTATATTTTAATGCGGGCAACATTTTAAATACAATTTAAAATGGAAATTAATACAAACATATTAATACGCGGCAATTAGAAAAAACAATTATTGTAATGTGTTATAAGATCGATTCATCTTCATCAACAATCACACTTATATAAGTAAGGAATATTTTCTAATATAAATAATCTATAAAAACAAATGAGCTATTGCAAATTTACCTTGAAAAAAACGGAGCTTAGAGCACATGACAATGCTCAAACATGATTTGATTACATGCTACTGAACAATTATGAAATAACGATATTTATTTTAAACGTTCAGCTTCTTGTGAAGTTTTGATTACAACTCAACGGACAGCGGAAACTCTGGAGACATAATATTTCCTCCTTTTTGTGCCGTCATTATTAGTTGACAATTTTCCTACTGGGATATTTGAAGCCATCTCGAAGGCGGGCAGAGGATAATAAAAACGACGTGCCCGGAGAGAACTTGAACTTGACTTTATGTAAAAAAAACTTCCATCTTGTAGGTGTATAAATAAAAATGTTATTCTCGGGAGTACGATGCTTTATGGAAGTAGCTTCATATAGAAGAAACCGGACAAACCAAAACACTGAATTTTACAACACAAAGAATGTTCGCGATATATCAGAGGGAGAATCGTGCAGGAGCCCTAAGCTCGGTGAGATCTTTCTGCGTCCAAAATTTAATCAAATTGTGAAATCAGAGCTTTCTCCCCGTGGTCTATTCACACTTAATTTAGGAACAGGCATGTCCCTAAACTAGAGACAACGTGCTGCGACTAAAGGCCGACGCTTTTTGTGTTTTTATCAGTTGGTGATAGTCCGTTTTGTTTAGTTGGTGGAATCGTTCGAAACAGGCAAACAGGTTTGCAGTATGGCTCATTCCTCGTTTGAATATTTCTGTAATTTATTTAATTGGTTTAGCAGTTGTAAATTATCCATTAGATACAATTTTCTGATATTTAATTTAAACTATAATTATGGAAAATTGTTATTATTATAGTACATAAACAGTTTTAATAGAATTTCAAAGAATATTAAAAAGAGACTCATGCAATTGAGTAATTTATTATATTTAATGCGGGTGTAATTATTAACATTTAAAATTTTATTTATGTTGCTTATTAAAATACATTTGAACTGTCTAACAAAGCGTAAGCACAACTGTACTCATTTGTCTACAATAAAGATCGACAGCTTTTTAGCTGCTTAATTGTATTGTACCTATTTTCAACCGATTAACAGAACCATGTACAACACATAATACATTATGAGCGTAATAGGTAAGCCTTAATTTAACAAATAAGCCAAAAAACTTTTTTTTGTCATACATACGAAGCGAAAAATCGTTACGCAACTTGAGATATATATTTCGCGTGGCTTTTAACATGAACGGCACCAAATTACATTACGAACAGAAATCTCAAGAGGATGTAGTAAAATAAAATACTCATCCTATATGAATGCGAGTACTCTATAAATTGCCATAAATGTCATGAAAGCATTAATTATTGACAACAAAGTGTAACAGAATACAGCAATATAATGTTAATTGCATCATTAAAGCGAGCAGTACACCTAAAATAATTGTAACAGTTCGGCTCGTATTGAATTTCATTTTTGTATGTTCGCTATAATCTTGCTCCCTTTCGTGGGTCGATTTATTTTCTAACATAGCCCCATAATTGCGGTAGTTTTAGAAATGGTTACTGGATTTCTGAAAGTTCAACGTCTAATTGTCTGCATTAGTCGAAGGTATTGTTGAACTAAGAATGAACGAATCGTTTTGTAGTTTTTACAAAACTTTTAGTTTCGTAGGCCAACCTTTGCACAACGATTATGGAAGATGGGTGTTGGAAACAGATAACAACTTTACACTGCGGGTTCATAAATAATAATAGTATTGTCGTAAAGGTAATTAATCATTATCAGACTAGAGATAATGGGATGCAATTCGAGTCGGGCATTGTTTCTTCTGACAGACATTTTTCAATTTCCACCACAATTCAATTAAAGTTGCTCAAACTTGTTCAACTTTATAATGTCTGAATTCTGAGGCCATGCAAATATACTATATCTCGGTGTCGTATTTTCCAACATGTTTTTTACCATAATAAATATATCCCGTGTCAGTTTATAATAGATGTTTTATTTATCATTTTTTATTGCCCGCTAATTGTAAATATCTGCGAAATTACATTCTCTACGCAATTAATAGTGATCGCTTCACCAAGTCAATCTCTTTAATCATTTACTGACTGATAAAACGGTCTATACATTTGGCGATGGTGCATCTTTAATGCAATAGGTGGAATAGAAAATTACGTACTCGTGCAATTTATCACAGTCGTTTTGGATTTATGTGCTGCAAACGAATAAACTGAAAATCGATTTGATCACTCTTACTATGTATGTCTTGATAAATTTCAATCATATCCGTATAAAAATATTCACGTCACATTTTAATGATTGCACTTGTTTGTTAGAAAGATATAAATCACAGAAATGTTCAAGCAAGCGCAATACCTTGTCGAGGATTATCCTCAGAACATGTTGTTTCTAGAATTATATCCTACGCAGTGGTAATTATAAATATTAGCAAGCAAATAAGAATGTAATTAAGGGTGACGATTTATTATATAACCTAGAACTATTCATAAAATGTCCACAAAAAGGACTTCAACCTGCTTCAAAATATTGTGCTACATCGCGCGGAAATGTATTCTTATTGCATCCTTGTAAGCTATTATAGTTTGTGCTGTAGTGCATCATTGGCAGAGCACCTGAACTTAATTGGAACAATGAACGATTCCTCAAAATTAATTAAATATTATTGAATTTAGCCAAAGTACGAGCAGAAGTGAAATCAAGACAATGCTGGTGGTTGAGAATGATAAAACAATTTTGTTCCCTTTTCAGGTTTCAAAATTACTTCTAGCTGTTTGTATAAAAATAAAGCTCAGTTTCACATTTCATATACTTTCCATTTACTAAATATCCCCGAGAGGAACCACATTGAAGCTCATGTCATAAGTTTTTTTTCTTGCGGTTATTACATATATATATTGAAGAGACAAAGAAATAACACTAATATGAAATGACGGACGTCAAAGTAAAACAATGTGTTGTTAATGTGGTTAGGTACTGGAATAATTTTGTTTACTCTTTTAGTGTTTTTCCATTGCAAGAACTCAACAACAACAAAAGCAAATAATAGCAGCAATTTACTAACGTTAAACTTGGCAGATCAAATCTGCAAAAAATGCAGCAAAACATGGGACAACGTAACATTTTAAAAAAGCACAAAAAACACCACAATGCATCAAAAATGAACTAAATAAATAAAATGCGCTTTCTTAGAGCGTTAGTTATGTGAATAAATGAGGCGTTAATTCCCGTTTAATATCTCGGGCGACGAAAAAAATTATCAATATTTATTAAAGAAACTTCCGATAAATTTCAAGTAGTAACCAGTGAGCCAAAAAAGGGGATGAAAATAATTCATTGTACACAATTTACGAAATCGAAGCTTCGCTTAACGCTACAGCGATTAGTAGTCTTGAAAAGGGTAAAATAAATATTTATCGCAAACAAAGTTGGTTTGTGACTTTGACTTATGGCGCAGCTTAACTGTGGATTAATTTTGTTTACATTGGTTGACTTCCAAAAAATATTTTTAGCTTTGCAAGTGATTGAATGCAACCAGAAAGCCCATCAAGTGTTATATTGTTATGAAATTTTTACACATACGTATACATGTTTTATTTTTGCACGAATAAATCTATAAAGACAACTGGTATACAATGCAAATTTATTACGTTGTTCGGCGAACGGTTTTATAAAAATTGAGTCGGCTGAGGTCATTTCCACTCAATAATAAACTGATTTCAAAGTAATCGAATCGTCAAAAGCTTAGTTTGCCAACATCTTCTATTTTTGCCCTTTTCCGTGTTTCGTGATTTCACATAAAAGAGATAAATCCGTGTCATAACCAATGAAGCAATTTAGATTCCGTTTGAACTAATTGAATCATGACATGAATGTAAAAAAAATGCGGCAAATGAATCGCCGGTAAGCATGTCACAGGCGTCATTGAATTTGTGTGGAAATTTTCCAACAAAAGTGAAAAATAATTTATTTCAAATGCATCGACATTTACAGTTGAATATTAAACGATCCAGTGTAAAAGGAGTGATGAAAATTGGCTTAAAAATTCGTATATTATAAAAATGAAACATTAGTCACACTCGATTCGCTAATGGAGAAACCGAACTCGGGTTTTAACTGCTGGATGTCAAGATCAGTTCATCTCGATTAATTTCTGTAGGCGGAACGGGGCATGGGAGATACCAAAATCTTCTTGTTGAAGTTGTTTATTACAAATTATTGACCTCCTTATTCTAACCCTTCAACTTTACCATAGCTGCAGTGGAACAACTCGAAACCAACCCTTGCCTTGATATAAATCTCGAAAAGAAGTAAGTTTGGCGTGTCTAACTCGAACGATTACATTCTATTTATAAAACCCAATACACGAATTAGGAACTGTTACTGTTCCGTTAATTTTACATAAATCTACTGCACGATTTAATTACGACATCGCTAATTACAGAGGAATTTACGTAAACTTTCTCGTGGCAATGATTCCATCGCTGGAACAATCGCTCCATGTCAGATCTGATAAATATTTGAAATTTTTCTGCTGATAAAGAACCTGTTATTAAAAGATATGACGCGCTGAAAAATCTGTTTTTTAAGTGGGCGTAAATTAGGACCGAACCAATTTATTTCATAAGATGTTCGATAAAAACTACGGTAAAATTTCAGGATGAATCTCGGTTCAGTGAACGAAAAAGCATTAAGAATTCACTAAATCGATTTGAAATGTTATTATGGAGAATGATCCAAAAATAAGTAATGACTTTGAGGTATAAATGAAAGACGATTTATTAAAACGCTATTATGAAGGGAGGATAACTTTTAATATGTATGTATAATATAATACGTTTTGGAAGGAAACTCGTCTCAATATTTCGAGTTACAAGTGTACCAAGGACTTTCAAATATGTGCACATTATAAAATGCTGGGTGAATTAAAACGGATTTAAATAAATTGTCAAATATTTAGATGTTACAAGTGTTTCCATTATGTTTAAGAATTGATAAATTTATTTGCCGCGGAAACACAGACGATTGAATCATGTGTCAGTAAGTAGTACTAATTTACAAAGTTTTGTACAATTATGGAGAAAACTTGGGCTGTTTATGTTCGTAATGTCATTTATTATTTCGAAAATGTTGAACAATGTCGGCCTGGCTTAATTTCCTGGAAACTTTCTTGTATTTCATCCCGTTTAAATTTACTTCCAGCGTCAGAAACGAAAACAATTTTAAATAAATTTTATATTAACTTGGAATTGTTTTGCTTTTACGAACGATGCCCCGTACGTAGCAAAGTACGTAGATAAGAAAAATAAAAATACAAAAACTAGTTGTTTATTATTAAAATAATAAAACGCTAATTGTTGACTGTATTATAAATTAATTTTAAGCAAACGTTTACCCAGCTAATTAACAGTACCCTCTTTATTAGTTTTTTGCTTTAATTCTTAAATCAATATTAGCACTGCCAATATTTAATAACTGATGATAATCGTGTAATCATCCTAATTGTGTTCGTGAATATTAATATGGAAGACATACCGCCCACATAATATTAGACCAGTTTGCTTGTTAGGTTTTTATCATAAAATGTATTTAAACATTTTTGAAATATTTTTAGTTAATCATAAAAAACAACTCATGTACAATGAAAGAAAACGGCTTTATTTTTGACGACACATCTTTCAATTTGTTGGGAATCTTTGTTATTGCATATATTAAAATTAGCGTTACAAAGAGTAGACAGGAACCATTTACAACAGTGTACACTTTTGTCTCAGTTTAGTATTTAATTAAATCTAGTTGGTAATTAGTGTGGTACACATAGAGATACGGATAATTCAGCGAATGCCATCTTTTTTATCTTCCTCTATTTAATTAATGCTGCGTGTCAAAGCACAGGTGCACAGACAAACCAGGAGCTAAATTAACCACTTATATTGCGGGCTTCTGTGAAAATTTTGCCCAAATTAAACGATTGTCGCCGGTTTAATGCCAGTTTTAACGCAGACGCTCGTTGGTTCTTAGTCAGAAATTGTATATCTGACACAGGTAAGCGCAATCAACATTTTTACCTATTACTGTTATTATTCGTTTTGGCAACAATTCAAATCTATTATTTTTGTTTAAGATTCAAAGCTCGATTTGTTGACCACCGAGCATTAATTCTTCAAGATAAGAACGAAGTTATCATCAAATAAATCACGATTTAGCGACAGTAATAAATTATTCATTCGGGATAAAGTAAAAACTATGAAACTAGGTCAGTTATGTACAGTAGTAAATCACTGATAACTATAATCTATGCTCAACACATTTTCACTAATGTGTTTCCTATTTTTTGTAATGTAATAAGCGATTTAATTATTGAATAACTTTGAAGCTACGCCTTATTTGATGTTAACTATTAGTTCGCGTATGGAAGCGAATAATATAATGTGACTATTTAACTGCTCCGTAGTCTGAATATTTTCGGTTTTTTTTCAGTATACTTTAGTGTTTATAACAACACGTTTTTCCCCCATTACATTCTCATTGTTTTCCTATCAACTTCGCCTTGAAGTGACATTTAAATTCAGCTTTAAAAACTTTCATATATTACCGTCAGGTGCTTACGACACTCCATCTACTCCATTTAACACAAACAACCGACACTAACGCCGTTAATTTACAAAGGCATTGTTTTTAGTGCAAAACTCAACGCTTTTCGTTCTTATCGTTGCCCGTAATTAAAAATGCAGCATGACCAAATGAGTTTTTTAATTACTCTCCAAATGAAGTACGTATGTGCGTTGTTGGAAGCTTTCATATTCTTATTATAAAGATTTATTAATTCCAAATGTTATTTCAAGTAAAGCCCTTAAATTCATGAATAAAATAACATCAGATGTGAGCTGAGCTTTGTCTTAACGTTCGGCGATTATAACGGATGTTTACCGTTAAATGTATGTAATTCATATAAAATTGCCATCATTTTACCATTATTACACGATTTGTTTATAATTTCTATGCAAACTTTAATTTATTAACATTTAAGGACCGGAAAGCAATTCCAGTTGTTAAAGAGAACCACTTACAAAGTCGTTAATATTCAGTATATCGTAACTTTTCAGTGCCAAATTGAACTGTTTGAAAATTGTTCCACTTGCAACAACTGTAGATATTAATATTAAAAAACAATAAGCGGAAGCATCATCTGTAACCTCACGAGATTTAGCAGTAAACGAAGGGGTTTTATTTCACTCATCGGTTTTACAAGGTTGAAGTCAAATAAATTTGAGTCAACAAATAGCGAACATAATCTTTCCACTTTTTCTTATAATCAGTACCATTCATAATCGACATCAACTACATTTTTCTAGTCGTGAAAATCCGTAACAATTTATTTTTATATGACTCCAGCGACCGGAAAGCTTCAGGCGGCAAATCTAATTAGATAGACACTGGTTTTAAATTAAAGGCAAATCAAATAAAGAATAGGTTTGGTTTGCCAACGTTTAATTATATTTACAACTAATCGAGATGGGTGGAAATTCTATGACAGCTTTTTGTCTGCAAGCCGAAAGAGTTGTTACGTTTTATGTGTACAAAGTGTAAAGAACGAACATGATAAGCACAATTATTTGTTCCCACTTTAGCCCTGTTCATTCAATGAAGTTAATCATCTCGAACTACAAACTAGGTCATTAGTTTCGAACAATAAATAAGTATTTCACTTGAAGACGGTTGAACTTTTTAAATTAGGTAGAACTGCGACTCAACACAAATCTGATAAAATTAGCGTCTAAATTAAATATTTTGTAACCTCAAAAAATGATACTCAGCTCATTAACAAATATCGCGGTAAAGCCAATTAATTACGTTCAAATACGGAACTTCTTATTGGAAAATACCTAAATGAAAATTTGTGGCTCTCTTTGAAATCACTTTCATTGACTTGAACATATATTTTTATGGCTTCGCATTTGCTCCTTTAGATAAATATCATTTTCTCTAATTTAACTTATTAACTTAATTTTCTATACATTTCAATTTTGCAGCTTCTTAATTGTTACAATGAACATTTTAGATACTTGCCAAAAATCACACCAAATTAGAACAATAATCTGAAGAACGGTTGGAATGTAACGAAGAAAAACCACACGTTTGTTAGAGTTGGACAAAATTGGTGCGGCTTTGTAACCAACAAATTTGAATTATATTACCAGTGCCTCAAAAACCGCATTGTCATAGAGAATTATATTATGGATGTTATGCCTCATTTGATCTGACTTCAATCTAATAACACAGGACTTCAAAGCAAAAATTATATAAACTGTAAAAAATGTCACTAGTTTACAAATTGCAGCGAATTAAAGTTTTATTTTTTCTGCCCCCAATTAGGCAGATAGACTGGTTCGCTAATTAAAAGAGAATGCCAATTTATTTGCTTCATAAGAAAAACCAAACTTACCTTATTAAAAAAAGTTTTCATTGGAAGAAAATGAACTGTATCGACTTTTCATATAAATAAATTACTATTTTGTCAGGGACGTTTCATTTGTAAAAACGGCGCCTGAAGGCTTCAACTGTGAATAAAATTTGCACAGAAGCGATACAAGCTGGAAATAATTAATATAATTTTTTTCTTAGTTTGCTTTATTCGCAGATCTTTATGATTAATTAAGGAAAGCCAACAAGAAAAACCTTCAATTAGTTATAGAATTCTTATTGTTTTGTCGACAAATTAATTATTAGTAGTTTATAAAAACTGTTTTGTAGATAATGATGTTTTCTCCACTTTTGTAAGCTACCAAATTGCTTTACTACTTTATTATTTTTTTAAATTGTGAGAATTCTTGAAACTAGCTACGCTGATAGCGGAAAAATAGAAATTATAATGTAATCATCCTTTTTTAGATGATGACTGATGTTTTATGAGTAAGAATATAAAAAGTATAGAGTTAATTAGATTTAATGTAATGGATAGAAAATTATCACTGTAAATTACCGACAAGTTAGGGATTTAGTTTGGGTAGTAATTATTGGTGCAGTAAACCAAGGGAAATCTATTTTCGGTGTAACTAATGGATATTAAACTTATGGAATATGCATTTCCAGCGATCGCTTTATTATAGCATTTATAATTTATGGAAGTTAATTTAGGTAATTAGGGACAAAATTATGTCACTCGTAAAATGCACATTAAAAACAAGGTCTAAGACCCTACTGCACTATAAAACCCAATGTATTAAATATTGGCAATTATACAAAATGTGCAAAGGATTTAGTAAATTTATTATTTCTTTTTTTTTAGATGTGACTTAATTTTTTATAATAGTTAAAAATATTTAATTTTATTGTTTAAAAAAAGTTTAAAATGTTATTCTTGAATCATTTTAGAAGTATTACACTGCACAAACTAAAAGCATTGTATAAATCTACGTAACTCGTATTTCACAACTTTTGAAGCCATGTAATAATGTTACCATCTGTGCATGAGTTATCTCTGGGTAAAATATAAAATCCTTACAAATTTATTTTCCCTAATCCTCACACCTGTGTGTAACACACACAGTATTTGCGCTTCGAAATGACTTCATTACAGGTTCATAAATCATTATATGGATGATGACAACGTTCTGTCTCAATTAACTGGGCATGGCAATAATTAATTGTCCAGAGAAATAGTAAACATGACCGGTCAGTTTGAAGAGGTGCCAGTTCATAACCAAATTACTTTGCTAGTAGGTCAGAGATTAGCCGGAAATTAGATAACTAAATTAGTTTAGCCGTTTTTCAATAAATTATGTTGATTTTTCTGCTCTATTTTTTAGTTGTAATTCATCAAAAATCATTCGGAAAGATGAAACTTTTTACACAAATATATATATATTTTTGAATAAATAGCTAATACAAACTTTTAGATTATTTGACATCATTGCTTTTGAAATACGAGTAGAAACGACCAATGTCCGCATTTGTATTTGGAGCTGGTTTGTCGAGACTTATTTTAATAACAGTATTGAATTACTTTAATATTTTGAATTATGACAGCATTAATACTGATAGACATTTTCATTTTCACATGTTCATATTGTTGAGCGTTAAACAGATCAAAAATGAATAGGTTTTGATGTATTATTAAAATCATTTTACGCACGATTGCAAACAGTGATAAATAACGAATTATACAAATGGTGGATGCGCCGGGTCAGTACATATTAGTTGAAATGTATACTTGTCGAAAGTGACAACGGAGATTTCCTTGAGTAAATCTACAAGTTCCGGAATTAAACCAATCAATATTTTGGGTGTAACTAACAATAAACACACATTGCAATTGTCAAAATATATTTGGCAGTTTTGGACCAAATAAAGCACGGGGACATTGTTTACTTGGAAAACAGATATCAAAATATTTAGAATTCCTTTCTGTTTCTCCACAATTACAGATAATTTAAATACGCAATCATGCTGCTGGTTGACAGCTGAAGCACCCGTTTACCAAACTTATTGATTGCACCGCATACTTATATTTTTAGTGCACCAAGTCAAAAACATTTAACCATGAGTAATGGTGAACGCGGGAGCTTCATCCATTAGAAGCGGTGACATATCTATAATTCAACCGAATCCATGAAAAAACTTCATTTTATAGACTGTGGATTTTTTAATAAAAAACATTTTTTCATAGAAGTTGGCAGTAGCCTTGTTTTGAAAGCTTATGACACGATGGACCGGATGTTTGACAATCCAGCTAGTTATTACTTGGTCAAATGAATTACTTTTTAATGCTTATTATGTAATTTAAATTAAATCAGGACGAGGGGGTACAAGGATAAATGCAAGAAAGGTTTTATAAACTTATGAGTTATTAAAGTTAATCGAGAATGCAAAAATTTCAAATAGTAAACGTTACATTTTGAAGGAACATTTTTTTCAATTACTGTGATGCGTTTAGTTTAGTTATAACAGTTTAATAAACTAAAACTTTTCCTTTCAATGTAAAATGTACGAGTACGGCATTGCAAACTTTGATGCGAGTTGGAGTATCATTTCAAACAGAAACTATTGTAGGTGTGCGCCGCCATTGAACTTTTCAGACTTTCCTTTCATATTTACTGATCACGTCACAGCTGAATAAAAACTACGAAATAGCTTTGGAAAGTTTCAGGAGCGACGTCTTGTCAAAGAATTTTTACTAAATTAAGATGGATGTTCATATCCGTGCAGGATTCACGACACGTTTCCAAGATTAATAAAAGAATTGCTTCAGATGAAAATTGCATACCCGCCTAATGGAAACGTAATCTGCATCAAAGAAAAATTATTTTTCTATTTTTTTGCAATTTTCTATTAAATCTTAATTTAACAAACAGCTGTGTTTGCACATAAGCCGTTTACGACTCCATTTTTAAAAAAATTTAAATCGGTAGATGGATAATTGCATAGCATTTTGAATGCGAAATTGGTGGATGCGCCGGGCAAAATTAATTAATGTGCTTCTACATTTTCAGGCAACTGTTTTACACACTTTAAGCGGCAATATATCTTTATTCTCAATTACCATTTACTTCGTGCACGTTTTTTTATTAAAAACAGCCGAGAATACTTACATCATCACTTCCATAAAGTCCTGTACTTGAATATTCAAAGAAAGCTCACAAGAACCACTCAACGAATTGATTTAACTGTCATACCTTAGTCTTGTTTAATTTTCTTTTCAGCCGAGGTAGGTTTCCTTAACGTGAAATATTGGGAACGGTTGAATTTTATACGTCACTGAGTTAAATTTTTATCTACTTTATTACGACATTATTTTAATCGCGGTGACTTGGTACTGAGCAAAAATAGGAAAAAAGGATTATATTTGCTGAAGAACGCTTCAAAGATAACGACGGACGAATTGCCGGCGGATTTTACGCTCCGAATTAATAACGCCTTCACCTCTGGATTGTATTCTTTAGAGAATTTGACATTTATTTATTTTGATTTGGAAATAAAATTTCTGGAACTTTGGCAAACAAATACTTTGTCTTAAAACTTTTAAAACCCATTTGTAAACTCTGAAAGCGAATAATCTGATATAAATCATAACCGAGTGACGCTTCTCTGAAATTTGATTACAATTGATTAAAAGCGAAACTGAAAAAAAATGCATTTATGTATTGTTTTTGGCAACAATGTCTACATTGTGAAACAAATTGGGTCTGACTGTGTACTGATGCATTTGTTCTTTTATAACCAAACCGACCTCTAAAGATACCATTTTGACCATACAAAGCAAATTCAATTTTACTGAAAGAAGAATAATGGATATGCGAACCGTTTTATCTGTGAAACTTGGAAAAAGGAAAATGTCGGTTATAAGCGTAACACAATCGTTATACATTCCGATAAACCTTTAGGAAAAGCGCATTTTGTTCTAAATCTTTAAAGGTCATAAGTACTTACTGCATACTTCTTATAAACTACATTCTGCACGTTTCTTGCGCCGCCAAAGACTTGTCTGAATTATTAACATTAAATTTAATTTCGTCGTCGAAATTGCCACATTACGACGTCGACACTAGTATATTTTGACTGTTATTAGCTTCTTCAACACAAATAGATCTAACTCGTGAAGTTACTCGCATTACTTCAGTGTCATATATTTCAGTGCAGTTTTACAGCGCACGTAACAACGTTTTAATAAATAATTACTGTTGAAGAATTATTGTTGTTTGCGCAAGATAACAGCAAACAAACGGTCGTGAGCAAAAGTAAATAATAACGGTCTCAAATTTTTTTATCAATGTTGATTTAGGTTTGGTTATTGTTTATGCCACCAAAATTAAATGTTTTTACATTATTAATTAGGAATGTTATATTTGCATAATCATATTCAGAAAACCTCCATAAACAACCCAATATTTTCAAATCACTCATAATTTTTTTTGTATAAACAAACGAGGCATGCGCTTCAGCCCACACAATGAAAATAATAATTCTTGGGACATTATTGTTTATAACCTTCACCAATCGAAAGGTCAACTGTATAATTTCTTGGCAGTATCATTATTTTTTTACGAAAATTATTGTTTGTGTGTTAATTATTGAAAATATTGCAGCGACATATTTTTTGTCGTATAACAACACAATTGAAATGGATCCACTTCTTACAGCAATTTTTATTTAAATGCTTAGTTCAACTAATAAGATTTACCCACATGCGCTGTAGCTTGAGGCAAAAACAAAACTAATTAAATCTGCTAGAAATGTCGACAGAATAAATGGGAAAATAACGCTTTCATGTATTTAGTATTGAAAAATATATAGAAAGTTATTAGTTTGTTTTAGATATTATCTGTAAATAACATCGTCTTTGTATATTGGTCCAAATGAATTTACTTGATTTGTTTTGAACGTGAGGTATCTAATATTTCATGCAATAATCGCTGCTGTTTGGTCGAAGCAAATTCCGATAAATATTTCAAGAGGATTTGAGCGTCATGTATCATTTTATTGTC
Source organism: Eledona agricola (assembly GCA_964023215.1). Classification (NCBI taxonomy): domain Eukaryota; kingdom Metazoa; phylum Arthropoda; class Insecta; order Coleoptera; family Tenebrionidae; genus Eledona; species Eledona agricola. The sequence goes on from OZ026856.1 coordinate 1,892,874, forward strand.
GGTCGTTTGTAATTGCCAAAAATAAACGGAAGTGTCTGAAAGGGTGAATTTAGTGAGGCGAAACGTGGGTGATTATGTAAACTTCGGTGTCTGTGATGTATTGATAACAATGAATTTCGTGCGGACGCAAATCTGACGAACACTTTACAGGAACTGATAATCGTTTGTATTAAAATTGTAACAGTATTGAATAATTCGATTAAATCTACCACCATTTCATATCTCTTCGCGTCAACAAATTATTTCTTATTACTTTATTTAGTAAGTTTTGATCAAAACGTGTTGTTTTGATACCTCCTCCTCTTCCTCCTTCTTTTGATATTTTCCACAATAATGTTTCATGACAGTCAATTTTTAAGTTTCTTGGTCGATATTTCGTTGAAAACGCCGGATCAATATTCGTTATTGATTTTAATAGAATATGATATCAAATCCGCTTCAGCGGAACAACTTAAAAATATTGGAGTCCGTAAAGGGAATCAGCCGACAGCTGCTTCGGTGATTTTCTCTTCAAAAGAAATCAATTATTCTACGTTTCATAAAAGAAAATTTGTTTTTCAGTGGGCTGCTGTTTGTTTTTTTGGAATTGCGAGTACATAATTAGTGAAATCATTTCTTATAAGTTTGTATGAGATGGTAACATTCATTTAGAGACACGTGTCACCCCAGATTTGATTAATTCGTAACGAGTGGAACTTTCAATGACAATCTATTTTCATCAACCTAATCGATCGATTTGTTCAGAGACGATTACTAATGAACCGATCTAAAATTTAAGTGTTAACGATTGCCACAGAAGCGTCCTCTTGAACGTTTTCTAATAACAATAAATTACCACGTTGTTATAAAATCCTTTCCAAGAAAAAATGCACAATGTCTAAATGACTAAATGTCTTTTTTATTTAATTTAAATAACAGAGTAATTTTCTGAAAATTCTAAAACTTTCCTAACTTTATGATTTGAATGAAAGGAACAGTTCAGCCTATAAATTTATTTTGGTGGTGGGCTTGAGATCAGCAGCATAAACGGGGCCTAATTGCAGACACAGTAGGAAATTTAAGCAAACGAAACTCGTCTTCTCGCAATTTCTTTAGCCGAACTTTCCTACCAAATCGAACGTAATAAGCGGTTTTAATTCAACCTGAGAGTTAAGCTAATTATGTCCAATTAAGGGCGCATTGTACCGAATCATTATCTAACACTATCGTTTATCACAATTATATTTCGCTGTAAACTGACGATACACCGCGGCACTTTTTTGCAATCAGTTCTTATTTTATTTGTGTACGGATTTTTGATCTCTATTATCAGAATTCACACAATTATCACTCAAATAAGTTGTTTATCATGACTTATTTATTTCAAATCAATGAAAAATATAGCATGCATTTGCAAAATATATTTAGCATCATTTATCTATTTTTTTCATAATAAGAAATATATTTCTGATTTCGTTTGTAAAATATAAATTACATCACAAAACAGTGTTTTTTTTTGCATTTAAAAGTGAATAGAGACTCTGATTTTCAGCGACGGCACGTTATGTAAACATCTGATGCGTAATTGCTAAGATTTTTCAGTTAAAAAGCTAAAAAAAGGAGCAGAACATTTGACTTAAGATAACAAGTAAACTGATCATGATTGTGCCAACAAAATTTAAAGTAAAATCTCATTTTAGTTGCAGTCAACTAGTTCAAATTAAAACGAACACGACGTTTCAGTTTGTGAATATTAACTCCGTCTCAACTCGATCCGTTTTTTGGCAATTATTCAAAATCTAACATTCTATTTTATATAAAATAAATTTATATCCTACACTGTGCACTTTTAACTTTTTTCCATTTATCATCCAACCATTCACGCAAAACTTGCCTTTATAAATTACCAGGCCAAACTGCATAATGGAGAAAACATAAATCTTGCCCTTCTGCGTGCAAATTGAAATAAAACAAGTTTTATTAATTTTATTTCGTCGTGGGCGGTATTTTCTTGCAGTTCATTTATTGGTAAAATTGAGAATGCACATTTATCATGCGATATATTCCTATCGAACATGTTTTAACCGGGGTCGTCTGTCTAATCATTCCTTGAACTACAGCATCCTCTGTTTTCTGTTCTCGACAACACAACAACAAAGCTCAGCATTTCATCGTAAAAATAATTGTTCGTGCAGTTCGCCAATTTATTAAACGAGTTAAAAATTGTCTAGGAATCGGTTCGAACTTAATATTTACTTTGTCGAAAAGTTTTTACACACGGACGCTTTGGACCGCCAGCATAAACTTTCTCTGTAATACAGCCGCAAAGATCTGTCTCTCCATATTATGTAGTTGTTGTATTAGGCAAATTGCTGCAGGCATTTTACTGATGAACACATTTACGTTTGAGAGAATCACGGAGGATTCAAATCGTGAATTATGTTGATGTCACGATGCAAAATTTAAATTTTGAAGGCGTCTCGTGTTTCCAGAGCGGCATTGTTATCTTTGCATTTCTTTAAAGGAAACGTTTTTAACAAAAATTGCATTTGTATCTAAAGCGATGTCAGGCATTACCATAACCATGAAAATGTTATAAAATAAGAAAAAGAAAGTTTTGAAACCGTGGAAAGGTTGTTGCCCTAATATATTTTTTTCGCAAAGGTTGAAAAGTTTGAAGACAAAAGCGGTTATGTAATTTATGCAAAAAAAATCTTAACACGTTAGGTTGCGAATTATTTCGGAATATTTTAGTTTGTTTCAATGTTATTATGATCTTGATTTTAATAATGTATCAACAATCTTTGGTACATAAATAACACTTGCATAATGTAGTACATGTAATTGGTATTTGTGTTTTTTAACTATTTGCATAATTTATTTTCAGACACAACACACTCCACATGTTCGACTTAAAGTTTACCGATATGGAACTTACCTCAGATAACGCTTCGCGTCTTCTAGACATCAATAAAGACATCGATACTAACAATACCGATCGCGATGAAAATTTAGCTCGCGTGGAAGTAGCCACTCTTGCCATTATATTCCTTGTTACCGTCATTGGAAATAGCACCGTTCTGCTTGCCTTATGGACCCGAAGAAGGTGAGATTTATATTTACTATTATCATAATACTTACATTATGATAATAGTAAATCCATAATAAAAAATCCATTATCTATACATTTCTTTAAATTTAATTTAAAAAAAAATTTTGCGTGAAATAGACGACAAATATTTAATACTCGTAAATAATTTGCAATTTCGGTACAGGAGCGCATTCCTCTTAACAGAGACATCAGAAACATTTTTGTGGTGCTAAACCTGAACATTTTGTAAAGTTTCTCACTGAAGAGACAATGGGTTAGAACTAGAGTTAGAACTAAGAATATCTATAAACAATTGTCTACGGTGAAGAGAAATGAAGGGTCGCAGTACACACGAGTAAAATTAGGCAAAACATTTCATAGGGTTAAAACAAGTTAATACAAAAAATAAGACAATTGACTAGTTTTTAACTTTGTAGTCCTATTTAAGGATAAGTTGTATAGCACAATTGATCAAGAGGCGCGGGAGCGTAATGCGAACTTGAATTATTTTTTATCAATAAAATTTACAATTCGAAAATATGCTCATACAAGTTTAATACTGTGCCCGACTAGTGAAAATTATTTTTTGTATGCTTTTATAAAACATAATTTTAACTTGAATTAATGAATATTGCTCTTATTCAAAATTAGTTTATTATTAATTTTTGATTATGAAATGTTCGTTTCAGATACGCCGGCCGAAAGAAGCTGTCTCGAATGTACTTTTTCATCCTTCATCTCAGCATCGCCGATTTGATAACGGCATTTCTTAGCGTTTTACCCCAGCTGGCTTGGGACATAACTTACAGATTCTATGGAGGCTTCCTCTTGTGTAAGATCGTCAAATATGGACAAACTTTAGGTCCGTATTTGAGTTCATACGTTTTGATGGCAACTGCCATCGATCGTCACCAAGCCATCTGTTATCCTTTAACTTACTGCTCTTGGACGTCGAGAAGATCCAAGGTCATGGTGTATCTGGCCTGGGGCACCAGTTTGGTATTTTGTATTCCTCAGGTAAGCGCCACTTGTATTTAATAATAATAAATAAAAAAGAAGTTTGTAAAATACGATGTGGCTGTTCAGAGTTTAGGGTTATCGCGATTGAGACGTGATTGTGTCGGCGAATAAATCACACGTATCACGTTATCATTGTTTTCTTGTTTAAGTATATTTGGTAAACATTGGCAATAAATCATTCCGATGGTGAAGATGTAAAACAGATTTAAATATATTCCAAGCGAAGCCTATGGGAATTTTTTCAGAGAAGCGAGCGGAGTTTGCTCTTACATACATTTCTATAAACTGCTGTCATCATTACCAGTTCTTGCTAACAGACCGAAAATTTATGAGGTTTGTTAAGTTTATTCCATATAACTTGCGTGCTGCCGCGAAATGGATAAGTTATTTGGAAATTTCAAGCAATTCCTATTACCAATATGATATTTTATCGACGCAAACCGCAACTAAAAATGCTAAAAGCAACATCGTTTACATTTGAATTTCCTAAGTAAGAAAAAATTGTGATATTTTAATTATTTGTCTTCATATATATTTCATGGAAAATAATATGCAGGTAATAAGCACACATTAAATTTTTTTTAGTGTTTAGCAGTAGAACCAGTAGAATGATGAATGGGTTTGTCGTTGTTTTTCGAACGAAATAAAAAAATCAGTGCGTTTGACTCTCGAGGCTGTGCATAATCACGTAATTGTATGTGCGTGACTATGTCAAAGAATAATTGAAGATAATGTTTGTCACGGTCTTTTAGATTTTTTTGCCATTAAGTGTCTTTTGATTACTCTATCTAACAATGTTGTTAAATTACCTTAACAATGATAAATGGGTTTTAAGTTTAAAGTGTGGGGGCCTTTTTAATCAAATATTCTGGAAACCTTTAAAGTAGCCCTATTTTTAGCAGTTTTAAAACCGCACACCTATTTAATCATTATACAAAAACTTAATAACGCTATTCGAGTATCCGCTGCCGTCATATTTCAGTTATTAGCCGCGAGATAGTTGCAAATGAGTTTAATTTGTTTGGTTTAAAAATGGTGGATGCGCCGGGCTAAAATTAAACTTTTTGCAATATTTATTTTATTTTATAAAATATATGATTTTACTTAATTCTATAACAAAGAAATGTTAAATTCAAAATTGCCTGTCATTAGTTAATTAATAAGACTGAATTTTCTAATGTTACAACACAATTTTGTGAAAAATTTTAAAAATTTTAAATATTGAGAGAGGCTTTTGTTTTTATTTACATTACAAGTGTTAATAGTGGAATTAAAATAAAAACGCTAGATAAACAGCTAAACTAATAAATAAGAATATTTATAAAGAATATAATTTATGAAACTGGTAAGACTTTGTCACTTTATTTCCTGCTTCGCTTAAACAGTTTTGATAAATTTTGGAAGAAGTTTGGGCAATTAGTATCTGTTAAATTTTAATCATTCCTTTACGTCTCTTAAATTTCATTTAAACATAGGAATAACAGTAACACTAATAAGAGTTTAAAAAATATTAAGCAAAAGATGCGAAACAAACAGCTTTATTTGTAAACTTTGCACATTAAGTCAATTTTTCCGTCAATTGACCACTGTGTGGCTTTTTTATTTCAAAAATTAACTGTACTTAAATAAAAGTTGCAACCTTAAAAAAACATAAAAATAAAATTAGTTTAATAGTTAATTATGCAAGTCTAGCAGAAAAATTCTTAAAGCAGATATATTCCACATTAAGTTTCCAAAGAGGCAATTCTTGAATTATAATTGGACTCTCACCATTGAGTGAGTTTTTTATTTTTTTCATAGCTTTGTGAAATATATTGGTTTTCACTTTATTGAGCAAAAATACGAATCTTGTAAGTTTTTATTTGCAAAATGAAGCCAATAAGAAGGCTGCTGTTTGCTTATTCAACATAAATCAGGATATTATTGTAAATAATGTTACTAGTAATAGACAAATTTTTATCAGCAGACTTTTTCTAATTAACAAAATATCCCTGACCTCGTAACCGTTTCGTTTAAACTCCCTTTTCATGGTTTGGCAAACACATGTTTTCCCAATGCGCTCTGTCGACATGCAAACTACACCTAAAATTAAATATGGTCAATAACAGTGCCAAAGCACACGAGTTTGATTTAGATACTGAGGGGTTAATATATAATTTTCTAAAACTAGAACTTACCCGCAATTAGTTAGCGGCAATTTGACCGTGAGTTCAACCATGCAATTAGCTTTATAAATTAAAGGGCCAAGGACTACATTTCTGAACTGAGGCAAACATAATAAATGTTTCTAATCGAATCTAATTTTTACAAACGCTTTAAATCGTTTTTCCAGGCTAAACGGGCTATTTTAGCCGAGTTACAGTTAATAAATCAAAGTCACCCACAAAAAGCTTTATCTTTTGTAGTTTTTTATAAATCCACCAACTTTTATAGAAGCCTTATTCTTTAATATAAAAGTTATAGCTAAATAAGATGACGCTTTCTGTTAATATTGTAAAAAAAATATTACAGCATTTCGGAATTTCCAAAGATTTTAGCATTCGCCAGTTTTGTGGTCGCTCACATTCACGAGGAAGCAATTTGTCACACGAACACACGAATTCCTTCACCATTCCAAAGATTTTGTGAAATAATAGAATTTTATTGCGTCGCGGAGTTGTTTCAACAATGTAATATCGAAGTACTTTGGATAACAAGACTCGGTTCAATAACGAGCCCAACCAACATGCACATATATAAAAAGATTCCGGAAGAATGTTTAAGGCTTTTAGCCGATGTTGAAATAGAATTGCCGGAGAGAATTTATTTAGATGAAAGGACTTAAAACTCACTTGTAAAGATTCCGTTTGGCGTAAATCGACATCATAACTTTCAGTTAGTGGCCGCAACCTGTTTCATCCGATTACTTTCATGAATTTAAAAAGGGGAATTTATTTAATAGATTTCCTACAACACCACAAGTGTTTATAATTTTAGCCCTGGAAGTTTCGTAAATAACTTGCAGGTGTTTGAAGGTTAGCCCACCCCTTAATTTGCCAAACTATTTTCTTACCTTATAATTAAATTCCAAAGATAGTGGGATAGTTGTATGTCTTTGCTTTAAACTTATTTAATTAAAATGAACAGATGGATACAGTTGGATGAAATAATTACTCCCACTATATATCCTTAAAAAATTTAATGCACATGGAATCTACATCCCTTGTTTGTTGATTAAGCAGAAGCTCATCGTTTTGTTTCACAAAAAGCTTGACGCTCTCTATGCTGGAAAAACCTTTGTTTGCGACTATGCAATTTCCTAGAAAATTAATCAGAATAATGTTCCAACAAAATTATAATAAACTATTAAATAACTTAAATTCTCCAAAATAGCTCGCGCTGCTTTCTGCCAATAAAATTGGTCGATTGTTTTTTATTTCTTTTACAAAAAGGAATTCGAGTGCTCTTACTTAAACTACGTGAATCATTAAAACTGAAAATGTCAACTTGAATGGCTTGAAAGCAGATTTACGAGCGCTCTGTGGCAGCAGAATTACATAAATTCCAATTAACACAATCAATATGATTTAATGGCAGTTGTGGCGATTTGGGAGCATCACCTATTTACGAGGAACTGCCATAGACCTAACAGAACGACAACGTAGACTTTACAAATGAATAAATTTCTTGACGTCTCGCCCGCCCGTTTTCACTTTTGCTCGCAAGTTTACTTATGTTGATACTTTAAATCTGTCTTTGTTTCCCCACTTAATGTTAAGCTGCTTAGGACAACAATGAGCAGACTTAGCCCAATTGGGTCACAGAACCGCACTCTCGTTGCTAAACAATTATTATTAATCGGTGAATCTAAACTGGAATATCTCGAATAAATTTGGAGATAAAGGGCCGATTACATGGCAGCAATTTTGCGTCTTGTCTACTAAATTACAGGATACCTGCATATGAGATTATATTAAGCTTGGTCGTAAATGAAATCGCACGAGTTTCGAAGTGCGACAAACAGCTGACGTTTTAATTTATAATTAATTAAGAAACTCATCTCGCGAAGTAAGATAAAGTCTCTGGATTATGTGGCTACATATAGAACGAACGAGCAACACTACAATAGAGATATTATCAAATGATTAATAATCCTATTCAAAATATTCAAATTTAGAGATGTCTGTCACAGCAGAATTTTATACTTTTCCCAATATTTAACTTTATTTTTAGATGTAAAATCTTATTTGTCCATCTTGTGAAAATTGCTTCGGGTTACCTTGACTAACTATTCCATTATTTTATTTATTAATTTTTAGATTACCTGCTGGTATTTAACATATGTTGATATTTATTGTATTACCATTTTAACGTGAAGCTCCATCACCTTTCGATGCTAACTGTTACATTGTTCCGGTGTTTTTGCTATTATTTATCATATGACACATTTATTCACAGAATACAATTTAACATTTCTTGTTTTATATTGTTTTTTACTGCTCTTCATAATCTAAAATATTACGTAAACAATTTTTATATTCTCTTTGCAGTTACAGCACAAATATGCAAAATGAGTTAATTTATTAATTAATATGCTTGTAGATTGGTCAGCGTCTTTTACTCAGAGTCTAGAGAACATGATAATTCGCTAATGCCCCTTAATTATTATTAATAGGTAGACCCCTACAAGAAATTTGTAGGGTTAGTTTAAACTTCATCATATTCTCAAAAGTTTTCCTAAATTAATAACAGAACTTGACGATAATCAATATCTAAATATGATTAAATGAGGGCGTTTAGAGTTAAACACGTGAATAATTTAATATGTATAAACCATACGTTTCGGTTTCTAGGACGGCTTCGGCGTGAGTCGTCGAAAAATTAAAGCGGATATTGAACGGAAATGTTGTGGTTTCTCACTTAAGAAGAGAGTTAGATCCGAGTTTCTTCCATTGTGCATTATTTCAAAGAGCAATTTTATATAAAATCCCGACGCCATGCAGCGCCAAGAAAATACAAAAGGTATTTTGAAACGATCTCAGACAATCGATGTTTGTGCAAAACTCTGACATATTCTATTTATCTTTGTTTACTTGTTGGAGCTGTTATGGCATTTGTTGGTGAAGCAAGCGGCGAATGCATCTAAGAAATTTTTTAAATGGATTCTTTGTATGAAATTTTAGTTCGTACAATTTATACTTTTGAACTGTAGCCAAATGGAAATGGCGTGACTTTTTATTTACTTAGGATGGTATAAATAAAAAGAAACTTTTTGTTTTATTAAACGGCATTGGCACTAATAGATTTTTAATGTGGTTTTAATTGGAGATTAATTATATTTGCAGCGTCGACGATTTTATTTTAATTAGAAAAAGTCAATTTACTCCCACTAAGAATGCGTCAGAAAAATTAAAAACAAAATTCCAACAAATCATTACCTTAATTGAGGGATTAAAGTAACCTTTTACTTTTCATACAAATTTTGTATTAAATTCTAATATATTTATTAACTAATTTAATGAAGTGCATATGTGAAATATTCCAGTAAAAGCTCTACAATAATTGGTCCCGGGATAAATTCTGAAATTTACCCGTTATTCCAGGACTCCCAATTCAGCTCAGTTTTTGTTTCAAAAACTTTTATATGGATAAAGCTTTTACCGTTACATAACACTCGATAGAATTAAGAATCGCGTTTTGTATTATAATTTAGGTGACTCACAAATAGAATTTAAATAAAATGTGGCTTAATGCAACTTCTCCATAAATTGAATAATGGAACTAATAAACAGCAACACACTGCCAACCAGAAGCTAAATAATATGAAATTTTAAAATTCTACATTAATCATTATCGCATAAGCCAGACGACACTTTCTCGGATTTATCGAGTGTAACCTATTGTCAACTTTATCTTTATTTTTGATCCAAACTGTCAAAATGAACATATGCATTACTATGAAATAAAATGTCGTTTTCTCTACATATTTACCAGCAAACATATTAATTTTCATAAACACAGTTTCGTCAGAGAAATAAATTAAAGAACATTAAATAACTAAATAGAGATTCACGGATGCGGACAACATTTCAAGCAAAAATTGTTTATGACAAATATAAATGACACTTTACAATTTTGTAAATTATGTAATATTTATTATTACTGTTTAAGACATAAATATTAACATTTTGTTTTTTAAAAATTTAAAAACTGTTTATCATAATTATGCGTTAGAATCTTAAATATTTATTAAAATGTGTTCATAGACTTGTGTAATATTCGTTGCTCTCATCACACTTTATGTGTAAAATTTTTAATAGCAATTTTTTAGTTTCTTTTATGTTTTGTGTTTTTGTCGTAATTGGTCCGTGCAATTTTATTTAAATCAATTACTAAGCAAAAATGTTACACTCAAATGACCCAATAATTTCAAAAAACGTTTAATACCAGAAGATTAGGATAAATATTCATTTATAAATTGAAATTACAATCGGTTTCACGCCCTAAAATTTCTTGATGGAGCAAATACGTTAAACGAGGTTCGCACTTCCCTGATTCAAAAGTAACTTTATTGGATATCGCGTGTCCTACAAAACGAAGTAATATTGGATTTCAGATTGAAACAGACAGAAATGGGGAATTACGATTTTTTATTGAAATTATGCGACATCATATTCGTGTCGAAAACTGACATCAGAAATCGATCGGAATGATATCCTCATTGTGGTGAATAGTAAACGACGTTTTCCTTGTGGGCATCCTCCGTCCGAACCGATGCCTTTAGCACGATCGACAAATATGAAATCCCTCTTAAATCTGGCCAGAGCGATGTCCAGAATATCGGGAACGTTGAAAGCAAATTTAGTTGAACATCTTTGGGCACATTGTCGTTTAATGGCTTAACATTACTCAGTGAAATATAGACACTTGTAGGCGTTTCAAGATGCGAGGAATTGCCAAAAATTACCTTCAATTATATAATCTAATTTCTCAGCCACAGATGAGTGCCTTTTTGCATAACGACCCTTCTTTAAAATAATAAAGAAAAACTAATTAGTTGAATAGGCGTTTCTTGGACCGACTTTATTAAATTTTATTAAATAATTCGACCTTGCCGCATTAAAATGAAATATTAATGAGCAACACCAAGAAAGAGAAATGGAAATTTTAGAAGGGCCGATCGTAATTGAATAATGCCTCTTGAACTTGCTGAATTTAGAAATCCCTTAACCTTATTATTTCTTCATTTTACTCATAATTAATTTTATAATCCACTTAATTGAATTTTGAAAATTTTAAAAACCAACCATCATGATGAAGATAAGGTCGTTCTAATTTCTATCGCAATTGAAATACCATTTAATTAGGTCACGGGTGTAAAATAAAAATCCACTTTTAATTAACCAAATATATTTTGTGAATATTGAAGTATTTTACACTACAGTAGAAATACTGCAAAATGAAACACGAATTAGTAAAACACGGTACGATGACGGCTGACATGAAGATTCAGTTTTGGCATGAATATTAATTGAACGCCGGGACCCGAGAATTTGAAACTAATTTATCTCAGATAGGGTGGAAAAGATGGGCGATTATATAAAGATGTACTTAATGTTCTTAATAAAGTTGGCTATTTTCCGCAAAATTTATGTAGGTTATATATTTTAAACCCAATTTTTTTCTAAGCTAATTGAACTTTTTTTTAATGCAAGAGGCAATTTGACAAAGTGCCGATCCGGCCAACTTTATCGGTTAATTATTAGCAGTTGTGAACACGAGCAAACTTCATTATCCCATTATTTTCGACCCCATGAATAAAAGATGCCGTTTCAGCAAGTTTCAGCTTCTTAACGCTCGTCAAACTCCAACTAATTCGCAATTACTGTCTTTCTGTTGCAGCTGACTATATTCACATACACAGAAATTGGGAAGGACGAATACGATTGTTGGGCCACTTTCCAGGAACCTTGGGGCAAACGCGCCTACGTCACATGGTATTAACAGTGATTTGAAACGCAGAAGAATTCCAGAAAGTATTCAGAGTGCGGTTACATAAAGCGTATTGTGTTAAAAAAATTCTACCCGCGCTAGGTATGTTCGTGCGTTGTGCATTGAATTGTTTTATATAAAAAAATATTCTGGATAGTTTTTAGAGAATTCCTTGATTTTGCGTTTTGGATCGAGGTCCAGCTTTAATTGGAAATCATTTTAAATGGCGGTGGTTTCCAGGTACAGCATTTCAGTGTTCATTATTCCGCTAATTGTGCTGATATTCACGTACACTTCCATTTGTATGGAAATATGGCAGAGCTCCGAGTCCAGTCTTCGTCCGAGAAGTTCTCAAAAGTCGACGTCTGGAAAGCGGACGCCTTTGATCTCCCGAGCGAAAATTAACACCGTCAAGCAAACCATCGCAGTCATTGTTATGTATGTAGCGTGTTCGTCGCCCTTTATCCTTGCTCAGCTCTGGGCCACTTGGGACCCTCAAAGTCCCTTCATCGAAGGTAAGCCCCAATGATATACACTTGAAAAACTGTCTTCTTTCCTACTTACTTATCGTCCGGCTGCAATTACCTGATTGGAGAAGTAAAGAAAATAACGGAGTCTTTCTAATGTTGTTTTTGCCATTCTGTTATCCGCTTAACGAAACTGTTAAGGGCTGGCAAGTATCCACTTTTGTCGTATTGTTTATGTCGCCGCTTACGAAACGGAAGCGCCGTTAAATGTTTAGAGCGCCATTATATCCTGTTTAAGTTAAATTTTAAACTATTACATGAAAATATGGAAACTGTGCTGCAAAATAAATATTTTTCTTTTTATACGTATCCTCATTTGGACGGCTTAGCAGTCGCAAAGCCATTTTGCTTAAGTTGGTATAATTTAATTACAACGATCTTTTTCGGGATTTGTGACCGTGTGGAACACGGTCACAAATCCCGAAAAATATCGTTATAATGAATAACACCGACCGTGAAAGCCTACATACTTGGTATAATTTTAAACACTTATGAAAAAGTGCGAATTCAGCTGGTACACATGAAATTGTATAAGATACGTTCGTAATTGTGGTAAATTCAGATTGCCGATTAGATTGCATCTACAAAAAAATTAAGGTGTGCATGAGCCCGTGTTAAGCAACTGTAAAAATTTTGGACTTTTTGTCAGGACTTTTTTTTTTCATTTAATTTTCTACCGACTGCGCAGAACTTTTTAACTATACCAGTATACTTTCAAGACAGTTCAGAAACTGAGCACCAGAAATTAAACGTTTTATGCCGGCCTCTAGAAATGTATTAAAAGAGTCACTTATTAAATTTTTTATTGCTCCTCGCGCCATAAGCCATATATTCATTCTCCCACTAAGTGCAGAACGATAATTTCGAGTGAAATCGTTAGTTCTGGATGAGGTTCAGGTCGTTTTCTATAATAGTTTGCAGAGACCTAAGTACGATGCATTTCCCGCTAATGTTAGGAAGCCAGGCAAGAATCTCATGAAATTATTTCCGAGACGTTTCAAACAAATCCAGTAAAAAAAATCACCCGACAATTGTAGTAAAAAATAGTCGGGCACGTGATCCAATTGTGCGTCGTCTCAAGCGTGATTTCGGCGAGACGTAATCTGTACTATTACCATAATGGAAAATTTAATTAAGGCGCGACAATATAAGCGGTCTCCTTAAAATAATGAAAATGTCGATGTGATTACAGGTTCTGTGTTCGTTATCTTGACACTGCTCTACTCGCTTAACAGCTGTGTAAATCCATGGATTTATCTGGCTTTCAACAGAGAATTGCCGAGACTTCTTCTTAGACACTACACTGCCTCCAGTAAAAATTACAGAGCGGCGACCGGAGGTAAGATATACCGACGAGTGATTGCTTGGTTGATTGATATTGATTTGGCTACATATTGTCGCGACCCTTGATGAATCCGAGCGTTTGTTGGAAAGCAACATATTAGCTAAAATACACAACAATCTGTGGATTTTAAATCTTTATTCCTTGTTTTCCGTTTTAGTGGCATTTATTTTGATTTTTGCTTTATGCTTGAACACAGGTAACAGTGCGAGTAACTCCTCAGGTGACGCCCAGAGCACTTCGCTGAGACCTTTCTCCAGGTGGTCTTTGTGCAACAGTGCGCGTTCCAATAAATACCCAACACGCCTTCCTCACCGTCCCTACGTCGCCCAATACAACGCCAGACGGTGGATAGTGACGACGGCCACCTGAAACATGGACATGGGTGGCCGCCTGGGCAGCCACGACAAAGACGATATTTCAGGCTCTTCGCTCATTGAAATCAGTGAACTGATGACGGAACTGACCGACTTGGAACTGGAAACCGCAATGTGATCTAAAAAAGTGTAACTGTTAAAAAGCTACTTGTACCTGAATACCAGATTCGTTAAGAATTCGATGTTGGCTAGTGGAAAGAAACGATTATTGGTGCTGATACTGATGGTTTAAAAGTGTTACGTATTTTAATATATTTCGTTTTATTCGATTTGCTTGGCCGCAGAATGTATAAAGCTGTGACCTGATCATGGTTTGTTGTACCATAAACTAGACTTATTACTAGACCAAATCCTGATTGGATGCTCGAGTCACGTGGAGATTTTTCTCGTTTAACCGTTACCACGTGATCTAGTTCAACCGATTATTGTGCGCAAGAAACAGTCCACAGCACGATTGCTTTCAGGTTCTGTCCACTTTTCTATGTGTACCTTCTTGTAATTTTTATATTTCTTATGTGATAAAATTGTTATAAACTCATCGCTGTCCCTTGGGCTATGTAAACATGTCGTGAAATACTTGCGTTTTATAAAAAAAAAGTTCGTTTTGCTGTAATATTTTTCTAAATATAACTTCACACAACTGATTCAAAATATTTGTACAATATTAAATTATAACTATACCCTGTATGAAAACCAAATAGACATGTTCAAGAGTGTCACCTCATACGACATAGTGGTTACATAAAATATAAATTAAATCCCAAAGAAGAACGTTATAATTAATTGGTTACATAAAAGTTCTATTTTTTCAGGAATCAACAAGAAACATATTATGGTCGATATTTCTTGAAAACACAAGTTGTCCAGTGTCAATAGTGATAACACAATTATTTTAAATAAAAGCCCTAATTTTTTTACAGATATCGAAAGAGAATTGATTTTGGTACAATTTCTTTCAAATGATCGATACTCCCAGATACGCCTACCAGTAACGGTTATTAAATAACACATACTTTTATGTAAAATGTTCGGATTTATTCAATGTCATGTAACATGGAAAATTATCTTTGTTATTCAAAACCTGTGTTCAGAACATAAATAGAAACAATTTGATTTCTTCCATTTTTAACAACTAATAATATAATGTCTTAGATATTTCGTGTCAGATGATGCAAATGGAAAGTGTTACATTTGGGGCTGAATGACAACAAAATTGTATAAGAAATGGAAGAAATGTCTATATTAGCGTTGTGGCACCCACGTGAAGTTGGTTACTCAAATACTGAAATTAAGTAATCGTAATATTACGTAATTAACTTAATTTACTTATTTGTTATGGTTATGGAGATACACAACTTTTATGAAGAAAATGACTGCTTGCCAGTATTTTTTTGAAAACTACGCTCACAATAAAGAGATAAACAAAACACCTCATACTAAGTAAAAAATGGCTTTTTCCACTGCATGGTTGCAGATATTTGTAGCTTTATTAGAAATACAACAATAAATTTGTCAAATTGAAAATTTTCAAATAAATAGGGATAACTCAATTCTTTTATATTGAACCAAATTGAACTTTGTTTACAGATATTCATAGAGAATTGAATTTGGAACAATTTTTTTGCAATGATCGATATGTCTAAATTTTAATATTTTGCGTTTGCGACGATATCGGAGAATAACATACTGTGCTTTTAAAATATTTATATAATTTGTATTCTGTGGTTTGGTAACAACTGTTGCCATCTATAGTCAGCCAATGGCATTAAAATGAAATAAAAATTTTTGAACTAGTAAAAAAATTTAAATTGACCTGAAATAAAAAATACTTTCTATGGGGATTATTATTTTTTGTTGGTAATTTTTATCAAAATTCACCCAAAAATAAATGTACATTATAAATGGTTTCTATTGGTATCTGGTATCTAACACTGTATAACACTTTATTCTATGCTCTTCTATGTGTCATTGTAGAAGATTGTAATGTTAACAGAATTACAGTCATCTGCAATCTCATTTATGCGAAAAATTTTGAAATCTCGCCATACCAAAACATTAAAATTTTAATACGATACGATTCGATATGAATTTATCAGTATTTAATCAAATAAACTAAGTAAAAAAGTATTTTTTTAAATGTGTTAGGCGACATCTTGACATTTATTCGACAACTAAAAAACTTACAAATAACTTGCAATGTTATTTTAAGATAAATGCGTTACACACATCAACAGGCATTTATTGCATTAATGTTAAGATGACGTTCAACTTCGTAAAAAAATATTTTAAACAAATAATTTTGTTGAGCGACATCTTTAAAATTATGTAACAACTAAAAATGCAACTACAGAAGACGAAAATATTAAAAAGTTACAGACTTCTACAACCATATTTAGTTGTAAAAAAATTTCATTAAACAAAAAATTAAATTTTTAATACCTAGTAATGATACGCTATAAATTTAT
The DNA here is from genome assembly GCA_964023215.1 of Eledona agricola. Lineage (NCBI taxonomy): Eukaryota > Metazoa > Arthropoda > Insecta > Coleoptera > Tenebrionidae > Eledona > Eledona agricola. Next base: position 1,909,646 of record OZ026856.1, read on the forward strand.
CAGTATTTAATTGAATAAAGTAAGTAAAAAAGAGAAAAAAAGCTTTGTAAATGAGTTGGGCGACATCTTGACATTTGCTTAACAACTAAAGAAAATAAAAATAACTCAAATCGTCCAGATTTTCATCAGTCGTCAGAAAACGCCAATAAATAGTAAATTTCACCCCAATAGTACCGCCATCTGTTGATGTTACCAATATCTCGGAACGTTTAGCCATCAGAAGAACATTTTCATCAAAAGTGACATCTTATGGAAGGAATTAAAACTTCGGAGGGAAAAAATTACGATTTTAACGATGTGAGCGCCACAGGCAAAAGTAGTCGGAACTAAATTGCGCTGGCCCCTCTTAAAGTTAATTTAAGATAAAAAATTTAGGAGTAATCTGTGATGTTACACACATCTGCAAACATTTGTAATTGTTGCATTAATGTTAAGATAAGGTTCAACTTTTTTTTAATTTTTGTGTAAATTTCGATAAAAATTACCAACAAGAAGTAATAAACCCCATAGTGTTTTCATTTTTAGTTATAGCGTCAATTTTAATTTTTTTAATTCAAACAAACGGTTTATATATTTTTTAATTTTAATGCCACGGGTTCACGAAAGATGGCAAAGGATGTCACCAAGCCACAGATAAAAAATTATATTGAAGATTGTTAAAGCACAGCATGATATTCTCCGGCATCGTCGCCAAAACAAAATATTAACACATTAAAATTCTCGTAAAATGCTGTAATCTTAGGTAATATTTAAGTTTTGAAAAAGGGGTTTGAATAACAAAAACGACGATTTTCCGTTCGACGTCAACTAATAAACATAAATAGAAACAATATTGCATTTATCTTAGATACAATAGCGACGAAGCATCAAAGCAAGCTAAATCCGATCATTTTACATAAAAGTACGTCTTATGTGCTATGTAAAGAAAGTAGGGGATTCTATTTAAATTATCCCTATTCGAAATTTTTCAATTTTACGTGGCATTTCTAATAAAGCTACAATAATCTGCAATCATGTAGTGGAAAGAGTAATTCTTTAACTATTATCGGGTCTTTTGTTTATATCTTTATTGTGAGCAGTTCAGACGTTATTCCGTTTTTTTTTTCGCTTCAATGACGGATTTATTTTTGCCAGCAAAAATGTTGAATTATAAGTGTTCGAGCAAAAAATTGCGGAGTTTAGTGGTCCCTTGAAAAAGATTGAGAATCACAGCCGTACATATAGCTAATACCATTGATTATATATTATATTATATAATATATAATCAATGCTAATACTTATAATTTTTCATTGCAGTTGCTTGACTAATTTCTATTGAATGCACCAAATAATTTATAATTAATAATGTTTACCAAAAGGGTTCACCGTGACATTACAAATGAGTCCCGCTCCCGTACAGAAAAACTTGAAATTGTCAGAAAGGTATTTAAATTTATTTTACATATTAGATGAGATCAATGATTTTTTACTGAAAAATGTCGAGATATTACATGTAGAACTTGAGAGGAATAATTCAATACACGAGAAGATTCATTATATTCATTCTTCTGATGTGAGCAACATCGAAATCCCTAAGTGGAAAACGACATTTCTTGAGTTGAGTGTTGTATGCTTGAGTATTCTTTCCAAAGTAAATTATTTTAATTTATTGTCTTCCTAATTTTATCAAAATAGCGTTTCACAATAACTCATGTAATGAAACATAAATGAAACAGAGAAATTGTGTTGTTAATTTCGGTAAATTAATTGCTTAAAATTATGCAAAAGCTATAAAAATATTTATAGAAATTCTTTGACTAAATATTGCACCAGCATCGTGAGGCAGTTTGAAGTTCACCTTGAACAACAAAATCTGGTTGGAACACCGAAAAGTATTTATTAAGAAAAAGCTACTAACCGTCTCGTAATCAAACTGAAGCAAGAATGGAACCAGACGTAAAAAGCGTAAGTCAAGAATAAACTAACCCGAACGTAAAGCATTTATTTGCAGCTTTTGGAGCAACCCCTACAAATCTTCCGCCAAACGAAATCGAGCAAAGCTGAATACGCCACCAAATTTCTGAGTTATTTCAACTACTGGTTTAATGTTCCGCAATCAAAACTCGAGGAAATCGGTAAAATTTTGAGCGATTTCTTTGACCACTGTGTAATGTGAGCTTCCACTGAACTTCCAACGAGTAAGTACCCTTCTGAATGTTTTAAATTTTCAGTCTGGATGATATCTTTGATGGTTCGTTGATGCGCAGTGGAAGTCCTTCTGTGTATCTTATATGCGGAATAGACAAAACTAGCAACTCCATGGCTTACGTTTTAAATAATACTATAAAAAATGTTATGGACTTGCACCCGGACGTAAAACCCCAACAGTTTGATTTATTTGAAAGTGGCAAAAGTGTTTTAGCTGATTGACGATTGTATTGAATTGTTTATCAAATCTATGTACGGAAACAACATGGAAATATATTGGCGGAACAATTATATTTGTCCTACAGAAGAGGAATACTTAAACATCGGTCTCATGAGTAAGGAATTACCGAAATATATCATTGAAATATTGGAGGGTTTTAGAAACGTGTTGTCCTATTCAATTCGCAATACGCCACTTGCAAAAATTCAGCACGAACGATAAAAATGTTGAAAAACTTGCTACATTAGTGGGCCAAATAGTGCAAATTTGGAACGATTATGTCAGTCTCGCGTCGGACAAGGTAATTTAAAATTTGTGTCATTAATTCTGACTAAACCCGTTTTAGACCGCAGCTGTTAAAACTTACTGTGAGGATATAACCGAAGGAAAATTTAGTTATCCAATTATTCATGCTATTCGAACGCAGCCGAACGATGATCAACTTTTGAGTGCGTTCTAAATCGGAATCGCGAAAGCGTCGTTTAATGAAAAATGTTTCAGAAATATTGAAGCAACGGACTCGAAATTACGAAATCAAAAAATATTTCGTCTCATTGTTGAAGAAGTACAACAGTTTTGATTATACTTTGGATGTTATAGACAGGTTGAAAAATGAAGCGATGGAGGAAGTTGAGAAATTAGGTGGAAATCCTTATACTGAATATGTTTTGGAACTTTTGCTCAATGAAATTGAAACTATTGGATAAATAAACGTATTTTTTAAGCATGTTAATGTGTTTACGTATTCAAATTTATTCAATCAGTGACGACAGCAACTGTGTTGACCTCAATCATGTGTTTCATAAGCTTTAAAGCTACTATGTATCATTAATAATCATTTGCATAATAAAAACGAGTTGCTTTGTACAAAACTGAATAAAATTATGTTTATTGGATGTACGAAAATTCTTAATCCCAAATTCAAACTTTTCATATTTTATCGTACGATATCTCTGTGTACCACTTCCTAAAACATGTAGCACTTTAATAAATGACTGAAACTCCAGACTGTTTTTCTAACTTGAAGTTCTTTAAGAGTTTCGCTCCAACTTTCGTTCGCAATAAGCGGAATGACAGTGGTTATCAAATTGGTGAGTTTATGAGTATTTTTTCTGAAATTGTGGAGCACCTTAGACAGTGTAACAAGCTCATCTTTATTATCACTCCAAAAATTGTAATAGGTCGTAATTGCAATAGCTGCACAGCATAATCCTGCTTCTTTGGCTAAAATCACCTGGAAATGTGCAGCATTAACAGATCACATTATTGGAAAAAAAAGTGTTAACTTATAAGAACATAATTTATAAAAATTGTATGACGGGCGATGCGCGTTTTAATGCATAACGTTGGTGAAATGGCACAGCCACGTAACTGATAAGATTAAATTTGAGACTTTAATGCCAAGTGTCACATTGATGTATTGTGGATGCTAAACAATTCGTAATCAACACAAGACCCATTCTTATAATATATTTAAAAAAATTGACACAAAATGTAACGAATCAGACTTTTTTGTGCCTCCTGCAGATTTGTGGTTTTGCCATTTCACCGACGATAAATATAATTTGTAAATAGTTAATAAATACCTCAGGAACTACTGTCATATCGACAACATCTCCTCCCCATTGCTTAAACATAGCGCACTCACTCTTAGTTGAAAAGCGAGGCCCTTCAATGACTACCACAGTTCCACTGTCGTGCACCATTATGTCAATTTTTTGTGCCGCCTGTACTAACAACTGTCGGGTTCTTTCTTCAAAAACCGGATGCATTGGCAAATGGCACACTCCAACTGGATGATTAGGAATTCCATCATAAAAAGTCTGCTTCCGATTTGTTGTCCTATCGATGAAATTACTAAGAATGACCAAATCGTCCAGTTTGATGTTTTCTTGCAGAGATCCGCAGGCAGTGATGGAGATGACATGTGTGCACCCTTCCTCTTTCAATGCCCACATGTTAGCTTGAAAATTGATATTTCCCGGCAAAATATTGCGCTGATAACCACGACGCAATAAAAAAACACACTCGACTCCATCAAATTCCCCTATCGTTAGATCGTCGGAAGGCTTACCGAATGGTGTGTCCGCTGATTTGCTTCGCACATTTTTTAATATGTCGTGATCGATAAAATTCAAACTAGCAATAAAACCGATCTGCTCCAAATTTAGCTTCCTTATAAAAATACACATAAATATGTTCAGCTCACCTTGACCTTTCTGGACATGTTAAAACGATTCAGTAAAATTTTCGATGAAGATGACAAGAAGCTGACATTCGTTGTGTGAAGCCAACTCAGATTTGTATCACTATCAACCATAACATTCATAGTACCAATCTAATAAAGCTTTCCTCTTTACAACAAAAATAAATTATATTAAGGAAGCTTTGTGAAAATTAGTTTTCTGAAAATGTTTGTTTTCAAAGTCTACAGAAACATAAAAGAAGTAGTTTCCAACACACAATAACGTATATTTCTATTTCACGGTACAAGTTAAAGATTAGAGTGCAATAAAAAAATAGTATTTAGTTAGTTGTTAATATAAGTCTGGCAACTAAGGAATGTGAGACCCGATTAGAGAAGAAACCCAGCAAAAAAGTATTAGACTTGACATATTTTAAAGCATTATGTTGTTAGTCACACCATCCTGGAATACATAATATGACAAACAATTTATCAGTTTATCGCCATAGTATACATACCTGAAGATCCTTAATGGTCTGTTCCCAATTCTCCTTGGCAATAAGCGGAATAACGTTGGTGATTAATTTAACGACTTTGATACTGTTTTTCTTGAAATTTTCAAGCACCTCTGCAACACTTACGTGTTCGTCTCTGTTCTCCTTCCAACAATCATAATCAGTAGCAAGAGCCACAGCTGCATAACACAGTCCAGCTTCTTTTGCTAGAACAACCTAAAAAACAATTAGGTAAAATAATAACTGAAAATATTTCATTGGAATCTATTTAAAAATGTGAACGATAAATATGTATGGCGAAAGTTCACCACACAATAGACATTTTCGAAAATCAGTAATTAAAATCAAACACCGCCACTATACTTGTATTGAATTCGTATTAAGCTGATCTGGGCCGACTAAATTCTATGCTGAAATTAGTATAGTGACAAACACAATTTAAAACAAGTAGGTTCCAATTATTTCTAAAACATGTTTGCATTACCTAATGAAGCCATGTTTAACTAGTAAATGACAAATCTGGTTTTAATTGATTTACAAACATTTATTTCTAAACAGTCAAATGCAGGAAATCAAAGCTTTAAAATTAACTATCAACCAAAATGTGTGCATCAAACAATCAAATACAACTTTGTTAAATTCCATTAAAACTTCCACAAGCGCGATTACAAATAGGACGAAATCCAGAGAAAAAAACGTCACAAAGAATAATATGTAATTCACTTAACAAAATTGAGGTAATTAATGTATTTATGCTTGCATCAAATACTAGTGCATCGAGTTAAAGAAGAAACAATGTTGAAATAGAAATGAATAGAGAAGAAACATAACGAACGTGATATGCACAAAAAGACAACTCAAAGAAACAATGCAAAAACAGGGAGATAAAGACTAAGTAGAATCCAATATTAACAAATGGATTCACACTTACAGCTGAAAAAAAAAACGATCCAGTACATAAAGAAGCAATTACATTAAACGTTCTTATCAACCAAATATGTGTAACATGTTTTGTTGCTGCGGAAATATACATATACAAATCTCTTCCAAATCGTCTTAAATCTCTACTCAATTCGCAGTCAGATAACAACTGTCCCTATCCACTATTTATTTTCGTAAATTTGTTATTGATTCGTTGTAAATTTTATTTTAGTTTTACTTTGTTGTGAACATATTGTGAACATATCGACCTAATATCCTAAACAATATTTTTTTAAACTGGGTTTTATACAGTTTTATTGCAACTAGTCTTACCTCAGGAACTGAAGTCATGTTGATGACATGTCCACCCCACTGCCTGTACATATTACTCTCAGCCTTACTGGAATATCTAGGTCCTTCAATGGACACAACAGTCCCCTTATCATGCAATGTTAGGCCAAGCTCTTTGGCAGTCAGTATTAACAAACTTCGAGTTCTTTCCTCAAATGCAGGTTCCATAGGCAAGTGGCAGATCCCAACAGGATGGCCGGGTTCCCCGTCATAAAACGTCTGCTTTCTACCAGTAGTTCTATCAATGAAACTATTTAAAATGACCAAATCGCCCGGATGGATGTTCTCTTGTAGGGAACCAGTAGCAGTGGCGGCAATGATGTGAGTGCACCCTTCCAACTTCAACGCCCATATGTTAGCCCTATAGTTGACGTTGCCAGGCATAATGTTGTGGTTGCGACCATGACGAGGAAGTAGCACACATTCAATCCCTTCGATCTCGCCCACCGTTAAAACGTCTGATGGTTGACCGAACGGAGTGTCCACCGACTTAGTTGAAGCGTTTTTTAATATGTCGGGATTGCTGAAGCCTGAACCTCCGATAATACCGATCTGCATGCAACTTATTACAGAATAACTGAATTTTTTAGTCAACTCACCTTAATTTTTTTGGACATTATAATATAGTTATGTGGAAAATTGGTCTGGAGTTTGAGTAGGGGCAAAAAGAAGACTAGTTTAACCACTTTATATAAGAATAATGAAGAGTAAAAAATGTAGATAAATCGATAAAATTTGGAGGTTGGAATGTCCTTGACAATTGACAACTCCACCTGTCACTGTCCTGCCACTGATCGACTTTTGCTGTATACAGAGTTGCCTATAAATATGCAGCAGAAGAACTCAGATTACTCGTAATATTTCAAAACTATCAAAATAAAAAATTATTTTATCACAATATTCTTATAACTAGATGTGACACTGACACAAAATTAATTTAGAATCATCCAAGATGTCTTCTTGTTGCATGATCTATCTGATTTTTTATTTTATTTTATTGTACCATGTGTACGAAAAAAACAAACAAGTATTGTCACATATGATACTCTTTGACTAAGAATAAATTGATTTAGCCAAAGTTCGTTTCTTTTGATTTGAAAATAATTTAAATTTTATATTTTGTCTGCATCTGGCAAGTACCAAAAAATAATTGAACAATAAAAATGTCGTCACATATCGAGGATTGTTTTTAATAATTTAATTTATTATTACTATGTAAAGTTTTAGTAAAAACCACACCTCAAATACTTGGACCCAACTATTTTTTTGTTTTGCAGTTGGCTGTTTTTAATTACTTCGAAATCTCACATATTTTTGTGCAATATTCCTTGCTTATTGTTCAACAAAGTCTTTTTTTTTTCTCAATGATATTTACACTTAAATTGGAGAGATCAGAATTTAGATCGTGACCTGTTTCAATCTAGAGGCACTTAACCGAGATGTTCTTTGTAATGAAGAAATCAATTAAGTCTGATATCTTACCAGAATCTCTAGCTCAGTATATTGGTTCCCGCTGGCGTTTCCGTAGTCATTTTATTCTTCTGTGTTTTATTACAACTTATTATCTGCTAAGAATTATCACATATTTACCAAAAAATATGTGTCCCTTGTTTGTACATTATTCAACTTATGTTACATTTATATTTTCATAAAAGCCGTTAAAGTACATTATGAAATAATTATTTATTTTGCCGGAAAAACTCCTCTTATAATAAATTAGACACCTGTGTTAAAACTCTTATCTTTAGAACCCTGTTTGTGGGACATAACATAGAAATTATGATAAAAATATTATTATTTGACTTGTTATATATTTGACTTGAACCTTTTGATTACAATGAATTTTTTCTTGTTGTCGCTTTAATCCCATCAACGTAATATAATAATAATAATATAATAATAAGCTGATTTATTGCCGACTTTATTTTAATCCATTTTTTAATGTTTTTTTTTTAATACCACCTCATGTTGGCCATTTAAAAAAAAAAGTTTTATTTAATATGTTAGCCTTTTAAAATATGGTTAACTCTTATTTTCCAATTTAGAATTCTGTATTTCGCTGTATATTTTCCAACGCAAAAAGATCCAATTCAATTAGCATAAATTAAATCCAAATCAGGCATTTGCTTTCGTTTACGCGCACTTGTTGGAGAAATAGAAGATGGGTGCCATGTATGTAAGTACCTAAGATCTGCAGTCTGGTATAAATAATGTTTTGCAGTTAGATCTGCTCCGGTTAACTTCGTGCAACATGCCCAACGGCCAAGAAGTACGTCCATTTCCTGTGTTTGTTGTCTTGTAATCTGAGATAATATCATTTACATGGGCAGGACGCCGATCGGAATCAATTTCCAGATAACGGATTTGTTGACTTATATCAAATTCGTTTAGAATTGTTTATTATGCACTGGCTTAAGCGAAAATTTGCATGAATTTAGAAAGAGTACTCCCCGAAAATATTTCATTTAAATCAAATAACTATAAAAACGTTTGTTTGAACTGGTTGTCAACATTTTCCGTAAAAATATTTTAAAAACAATTCTTTTCTAACTCTTAATCTTTCACGTAAGACGCATACGATAAGCGTTATTTTCCGTTTACATAATTAATTTACGATATGGAATGCGAGTCAAAACATTTTCACCACAAAACCACAGTAAATTAAACGAAACATAATTCAGTACAATTATTCAATGCGACAAACTTCTAACCTTGGTACCGATACATGCATTATTATTTTATCACTCAAGGAATAAATTTAACTCTTAACAACCTAGAATGGCACATCGGTTGACCATTTTTGGTAGTGCTATCCGAAGACGAGTGCAAATATTACGTAATAGATCATTTGTTACTATTTTGTATAAATCTTACTCGAAACATTTAAAGAACCAGTCTGTAACCCTTGAGTTTGGGTCAAAAGGCCACAGCATAGTTGGAGAAAGTGATATAAGAAACAATTATTTTTTTCAGTTCGGTTAGGAATTTAATGAGAAGATTCAAATTAGTGCTGAAATCATCAAATTCAAACAAAGTAAACTGTTTTAACCAACAATGAGGACAATAGAAGAAAACTGGAGTAGGTAAGAGATAATGTTGTCCATACAACTCATTTAATACGCTCGTCGTTGTTAATAACAATTTTTTTCCTCTTGTTTTGTTGTGTAATGTAAATGAGCGTTTAGATCTCAAGGTTACATGCGTGCTTTACATTATCTACCGCAAATTGATAATACAAACTTCTTCTTTGCAGTTACAATTTATAAAACAATTATAACAACGTTATTTTTTTTAGTTTAAGCTGCATCATAATTAAAAACGTCGACAAGTTATTGTTATTGGAAATTCTGATTTCGGAACATTACTACAACTTATCAGAGCATTACATTTTCCTGTAGGCACTTCAATTTTATAAATTGTCTTGCAAATATCAAATTCAACTTAACAATATAATGAAGCGGTACAGTAATTATAGACAGATTACTCTCAAGAGTAAGCCCTAAAGTGTTTTACTATTGCTGATTGCAACTGCGATCTTTAGTAAAAGGTCATATTGTGAACGATCCGAGTAAATAAAATAATTATATTTAGTGTTTCCTTTTTATTAAACACTTAAGTTGTCAAATAATAATCACAACTAATATGTGTAAAATATCACTATAAATTGAACATTTTTGTCACTGATTACGAAAAACATTGTTTTGAATACCTGAATTTGCAATGACATAAGATACGAAAAATATATTAATAACCACATAAACTTTTATATAAAACTACAAAGAAACCTCAGAAGCTCAAAATTTTTCTAAATTCAAGTCAAAACATTTCAGTATGCAGTGAAAATGTTTTGCCTGCAAAAATAATAAGGGAACAAACAAATGGAGCACATTTCCTAATGTGTTTTAGTCAAAGTCACAAAGACCAAAGCAGTAATAATAAAAACTCATTTAGAACGTGTTTGTCTTTCTGCATGTACAAAATTAGAATGATTTGTTTTCGTTTGGTTTTATTGTCCTCTTAGGAACCTACAAAAGATGTCTTCTAATCACTGTACTATTTATAATAATCGATACAATATTATTATGATCTAGTCGATCGGTTCTTATGCATTTTTATTAAAACCAGAAGCAAAACCTGCCTTTAATCAAATTTGTTTATGCAGTTATTCAATTTCATCGACTCCCCTTTCCGTTTCATGCCAACTGCTAAATAGCAGGCATGATATCACATGCAAGAATATCTTAAACCAACTGTTTTGGTTTCATTTCCTCCATCAAATTACACTCGACTGGTTTCAATTAAAACCACATCTTGTTTATCGCACATTTATATTTTACACTGTATGATTATGATAATAATATGGAATGGCGAGTTTCTGTTTTTGCTAACAGTCATATCTGACGTTTGGAGTGTCGAATTAATAAAAATAACCGACAGCAAACCGCACAGCGTTTTGGAATTTCAATAAAATATTCTGGCTATTTCGAGCGTGAATTTCAAAAATAACCAATGAATAATTTGGCAACTATTTATGCCAAGTGTTACGTCAAGCCACAACAAGCAACAGGTAGCCTCAAGTCAAAAATTTGCAGCTGATCCTGATTTGTGCCAATCCAATTGTTTCGTTAGAACCAAGACGTAATAAAAATTCTGCCAAACGTTGTCACATGCCTCATAAATTATGTAATGTAATAAAAATTTGTTTGTGTAATTATTGTCGCGACTTATAAATTACTCATTCGCTGCTATCTAATAGAAATATGATAGCAGTGCTTTGAAAATCTGAGTAAAATATGTCGAATGCGGGTAGCCACAAGTTATATCAATTCAACAAAAAAATGTTTGCATTTTGATTGCTGGTTAATCGGCAATTATAAATGTTAAGTCGCATCTATTTGGTGATACAATACAGTTACGTGAAATGAATCTGTCGGTATGAATGTAGGTGAGATTTGTATTCGGAAAAACGCGTAAAACGTGACCGAAGATTTGTATTTACTCATTAAGGTGCACAAAGTGCAACACAACCATGAACCTAATAACGTACGTGTTATAAAATAATCAATTGAAAGACACGTGGACTAAAATAAATTTTCCAAATTTATACAGTTCATATAAAATGCAACTAACTGATATTCAATTAAAAATGAATTCAATTGAATCCAATAGAAAACTACATTAATAAAAATTGTCGATTTTGAGATTCATCACATTTCAAATGTGTTATATCATTTAATAAATTGACGAAAATATCCGAAATATGTTCGAACCAATATTTGCTCCTTAAAATTAAGTCTTAATATAAAAACTATAAAAATATATGGTTTTAATACATTTCGCCGATATTTTTAAAAACATAAACCTCAATTAATGACCAAGACAAATTTTATTTATATAAAAACAATTACGCATGTGGACCCATCACAATAGGTATAAGAATAAAAATCTGTTCTTACTAGAAAAATTGAGTTGGGAGCGTTGCACGAAGCGGAAAAGCCTCGAGTACAGAAATTGACCGTTTGCGTTTGATTGATGAGGGGACAAACGCGTTGCATATGGACGCGTTTAATTTAACAAATCATTCAAAATGAAGTGGGTATGAGAAAATTACCCAGAAGATATATATATAATCTATTGCTTGAATACAAATACATTTCTGAAACAGAAAATTCAATTTAAAACTAAAAATAATGTACAAAAATGTAACCACAATGTATTACAACACCACACTGCATATTTACGTTGTCGACAAATTTTTAGAGTAGATACATTTCGCGTTTTTCTGAAACAAATTCCATCTCCAACAATCGTTTTGGGCAATAGGCAAGAGAATTTTTAAGAAAGTCTCTTATTACGGTAACTAATTTTTTATTGCACGTAGGAACCGTCTTTACAGAAAAGTCAAGAAGAAGTGCAATGCAAATAAAATAATATAAAAATTGCGTTCGAAAGACAAGAAAAGTGGAATCCATAGAAACATGAAAATAACGAAAAAGATGGAGATAAAGAGAAATTAATATACCAGCGAAAATATGTAATCAATCTTAGAAAAAAATAAAGTAATATAAAATAAAAATTTCACATTATGCATCTTACAATAAGAACATCTGGGTACTTTTGAGATATTCGTGGGAGATTATTTAAAAAGAAAATTTACACGCATGCATTTTTTTTCTTTAGAATAAAATTTATTTGAAATTATTGAATTTTTATTTAATTTTTAAGTTAAATTCTACGACATGAAATGACGAAACAACTAAGTAAGGCTTTTTCAAGACATTGAACCGTATTTTAATCGAGACTGAATGAATTTCTTCGAAGAGGGAAATTCCAGACGAAATGCAAACATAGCTCGACTGAGTCGACAGAAACCACCTCTTCGCACTAGAAACCAACGTATCTTATCTGTTGAAGAAATATTTTTATTGTTTAAAAATAAGGCCGCCGACGATAAGAGCGATCGGTGCGAGATGGCGCATTTTTCTCTCACAAAATGAGGATCATTATTTTTATCCAGAATGGTCGGATAGGCAACCGTCGCCGTACTTAACCAGGGATTACCTTAGATCTCGGCAAACTTTGCGGCAGTTGTTGATTGTAGTTGGCTGTGACAACTTTGTTTCGAGTGGATCGAGGCGGCGACGACTCAGCTCCGGTGAGTAGCATTCACTTGTTTCCGAAAAGGCGCCAAAAATTTAGACAATGAATATTTTTTTCGAAACGTGACAATTTAATATTTCCGTGATTATTACAGTAAATTTTTTTTAAAAGTCCACCTGCAGACGCGTGTAAACATTACAAAATTTTTTATTTACAAAATTTGTTTGACGAATTATCGATGGTATTGTTGTTGAAAATGCCACAGACCAGAATAACGGGCGCAAGTAGTGTTTATTGCCTCGACTTTATGAATCTATTCGTTTCATCTCGTTTCTCAATGTTTGTTTATATTAGCGTTATGCAAATTATTACGAAACCGGTCCATTTGCATTAATTAATTTCGTTTCTCGTTGGGTCACCGCGTATCATCTTAAAATATCGACGTCTCTGCGATTAATCGATCCGAACCTAAAAACTTTAAATAAAACGCTTCTCAAAATAAATCCCAATAATATGCCTATTGGAAGTACTAACAGACCTTGCCGGTTTGTTATTTCTTACCTACATCATTGTGTTGGCATTTCTAAAATTACCTTCGCGACTCTCAACTACCTGACTCACTGGCAAATTTTTGGCGATGAAAAAATCGCGGATCATAATATGCAAAAGCATGCGAGGAATCAGTGTCAGCGCGATAAATATTTATTAATAGTATAGTGGAAATAAAATATTTGTGTCATTAACAGCGATTGCGAATATTCTCCCCATTTTGATGTGTCGAAAGCGCTGATGCATGCCAATTGTTCCAATTTAGATTTCGGAGCCGAAAAGTTTGGACGATTAAATTTTGTTTGTTTTATCGTCATTCCGATACTAAATTTATGTGCGTGCGATGACTATAAAACAATTGTAGTGGCCGAAACTTATTTACGCAACTATCAATGCCAATGTAAACTTTTTTTAGATTTTATTGACCCATCAACTTATCTTTCCAACTAAAAAATCGCCTTGTTAAATAAACCGACGCTGAATTTGTTAAAGTTGAGGTGCCCCACATCCGCTCCCGATCGGGAGTGCTGTAAAATCGTAAAATTTAGAAATTTGTCAGGAATTTAAATCTTACAAGAACGAAAAATGAATATATTTCACATAAGAATGAATGATTTGGACAAGGCATCTACAATTTTTTAAACATTTGTCGAGCGCAAAGATAAATACTCATTATCACTGTCGGTTTCCGTTAATTTCAAATGCCACACACACATTTTATTAATTTCGTATCACATTTTTAGGTTGTAAAATGCGATAATGTATACAAGACTTCTTAAATGGAGATGAACCAAACATTGGAATTTATTTGGTGCCTGGTTCTTAATAAGCCAAATCAATGATTAATAACAGTCCAATCGTTTAACATGTTGCACTCGCAAATTTATTGAGAATGCGTCGTTCGACCTCAATCGCTTATAATAAATAAATTCGTCTGAATGTTGCTTTTCTTTTTCAAATTCTCTCTTTCGCCCTTCTTCCTTCCTCCATAGGCCTTGTATAATAAAGCGAAAGTTATGTTAAGTGGAAAATTAGAAATAAAACGACAGCATAAAATTTGAGACGATCGGAGTTATTTCGATTTGAAATGTTCACTTTATAGTTTAGTTTTAGTGTCAGTTACGAATTTCCGCCTAATATCGTAAACCGATTTATGCGAAAATAAAATTTCGTAATTAAACGTTATAAGTAATGAGACTGAAAAATGTCTACCAATGTACTAATTTTTGTAATGACAAAGAAACCGTTTTCGTGCGTTTAAAATAGAAATTCAAAAACTGAAAGGGTTACATCTAAAATTGGATTGTTTTTTCTTTACACTTTTCTTTCGTTCCGATTTATTTTATACATTCTTAACGGTTTATTTGTTTTGGGTAAATACAAATGCTGTGAGAAATAATTCAACACGACTGCTTTCTGTTGTACACATAATCGAAAATTTGATTGTCGAATATCTTTAAGAAACCTTTGGGAAACTGCTATATCGGTAAGAGTAATGCACCTCGCATGGACTTTGGACTTTTACTTCATCAGCGAATCTGATGATTCTCAATTTTATAACAAAATGATGTCAATTCTGTTTCGTTAAAAGTTAAAAAGATCTAATTTTGTGACCTACATCATTATAATTTATTGGAAAAAACATGCTAAAATATTGCTTGTGCCACTTATAATTCCGTTTTTAGTCGCTGCACATGGTCAGAGACGTGGTGATACAAATTTATCCCAATTGGCAAGACTTTACGATCTGTTTTATGCCTACTACCAGATTTGTTCTTTGACCGACTAAAAAATTCTTAAGTCGGGACTTGGGCACAATTTATATGTTCCCCTTATCAATTAATTAAAAGTGGTGACATCATAACGTATCTGTTTTGAACTAAATGGGTCGCTCTCTTTATTTACATAACAAAAACTCGTCGTTATCTCCATCCTGACCTACCTCTTAGTCAACTATTTACCAAAACATGCATTCGTAGAAGCGAAATCTTGGCAAGATTCACTAATCAGCCGGATGAATTCGTCAGAGACTCTCTACAAGAAGATCAGTCGATAATGTTCGAAATTCAGTTCGATTGTATCTGTTTCAGACGCCCTTGATATCGTCCTTGATTTTTAGTAATCAAACAAATCTGAGGAAATTTCAAATAACTTTAAAAAATATTATTCTTGCACGCTTTTAACGTTCACCTTGCTATTTCAAAAGACGAGCTATAAATTACATTCGGAACCTTCGATTTGGGGGAGTTTATTTTGAAAAGTTATTTTCATTTAACCTACATTTTTTCGGAAAAGTATTTATGGGATATGCACTTTATAGAGACGACGCTGCCAAAACATTTAAAACTTGTATTTTTGCGCGAATTTCGATCTTGAACGGTGCTGAAATGTTGACAGAGGTGTTGAAACCGTTTGGCGCATTTCATCTCTAAAATAATAATCAGAAATCTATAACGAATCATATTGAAAAATTTCGGGACATTTTATGCCAAATGATTCGTTTCAGAATTAAAATAGCTCACGTGGCGAAAGGCACTAGGTACAATACGATTATTTGCCAAAATTTTGGCACGTGATTTAATAAAGATTTACACAGTCAGGTGAAAGCCGTTTGCATTGTTTGAAACGTAAAGTTAATTCAATAGTGCATAACTTGGTTCTTGTAAACGGACAGCGGTGATTATAATAAAACTTTTTTTGTTTATAAATAAAAGACGAGACTAATTCTAAGATTACATCATAATCATAAAATAAATGCTAAACGTTTTATTGTTCCGCCAAATTTTGTAAGTTTTTCAATTCCACAATAGATCACAGCGACCTTTTATCATAGAAATAATTTTTAGTGTTGCTAGAAGAGTTGAATTTTTAACAGATTAAGAGTTCGGGGTCGCTTTTCTGAAATAAAAAAATCAAAAATAAGAGGCAGATTATAGTATCATCTCATCAAAACTACCAATCTCAGCTGGTTTGGATAGTTTATAAAAAAAGATCTTCTTAACTGGCTGGACAAAAATCATTGTTTCAAATCATCTGCTATCGTGAATCTCTATATTTTTCTACAAATCCCACGGTTGTTTCCTACTGATTGCTGAAAATAATATTTTTCATTGAACATAGTTTTTATCTTCATTTCCTGTTGCATTGATTATATCCAGTAGCATTTCGAAATCATCTGATGATGACGCCTTTTTTTAATTGACAGTAATCAGGAAAAGCTTGTACATCCTCGAGCAATACAGGCTATTACATATGTATCGGATTAACATCTATTTAAATTCTTGTAATGAAATATTTTTAAAACAACTCGCGCGAGCTAGGAGCAAAAAAGTGATTAGACATCCGAGTTTAATTATTCGATCTATTTTAAAATTGACCTAATTGTAGAAACCTATATGGTGTAAATAAAACGCCTCATTTATCTTTGCAGCTTCTCACTTTAAGTCTACTAAATATAAGTCTTGTATTAAATTGTCATCACGATACTGCGCCCGACATTCTTCGCGCTGACATCGTATAATACACGTGCCTTTGACATTGTTGTAATTCGTTTGGAATTCAACTTAGTAATACTAATAATTAACGATGCACACCTGAGCTAGGCGTGGGTGCCGCCTTATGGAGAGCTTTTTCCACTTAATCATCGCCAACCAAAGCTTCACTTCAAGATAATGCCCACAGTAAATCGCATTGTCCCATTTTCCCCTATCTCAAAAATAAAACAACACGTTTCATATTGCAATTACTGGGGATTTATGCGGCTGCCAGCGCTTTTTTATCTGTTGCACAGTTCAAAGACGCGAGGAGATTTATCGAGCAATGCTGGTTTTGAATGAAAGACCTAGTTTATTCCATTTAGAGATTATGCATCGTGGGATTTGCATAGCGGAGTGTAATGACGGAATTAGTGTCAAAACTGTTACCAAACACCGAAATTTTGTCAAGGACGCGTTATTCTAATGGTTCTCTAATTCGACTGTGAAATAAAAACACAAACAATGCAGAAATGATGTCACTTGCAAAAGTTAGGTCAATTTCATGATGAACCATTTTATGATGTTATAAATTCTTGTTGAGATATGATTTTAAGTCATTTTAATTGGTGAAAATGTACTCGTAAATCTCAAGAAATATGCACTAACAAATAAGCGGTGTGAAATTTTTATGTTTGTGCTTTCACCATTTGGCGCCACTGAGTGTATTTTCTAAGGAATGCAAGCAAAAATTGTACGGCCTCCTTTCTCTAGTCTTTGCGTGACTTTTTTATTAATTGAAACGAAAAGAATATGTGTTCAGAATAAAACTGTTAATTTCTCCATTTTAGTATCTTCTTTTTCCATCCTTTAATATGTTTTTTTATAAATCTCACTTCAATTTTAATGTTCATGTTTTAATACAGGTGTGCTTGTTCTCTTGCAGATGAATCTAATAAACTGGTCATGCGGCCTTTTGGCTATCACTATTATAGGCCTAGTGTCGGCGCAATTAGATAACTTCTTCGATCTACAAGGTCCTTATTGCCAAAAGCGCGGCTGTTGTCCGGGACGGTTAGATGACTGCTCAGCTCCCATTTTAGGTAATAAATCTGGCTCACCTAACCACCGCTTTCAAATCGAAAATGCATTCAAACTGCAAACACTAACGAAATCGTTTTCCAAAATAAAGGTACTCTATGCTATTGCGACGACTTCTGCAACAGAACACGAAACGAAGACTGTTGTCCAGATTTCTGGTCCCATTGTAGAGGGATAGCGCCACCAGCGCCTCTTATAGCAGCGTGTTCGTACGAAGGACGCCCAATTCCTTTGGGAAAACAAGTAAAGAAAAATTGCAACGTTTGGTAAATGCAAAAAAGTCGTCGGCGAACAAATTTAAAGTGGTGTTTGCAGCAAATGCGAGCGCGTGGGAGATAAAGCTGATATTTTGTGTGAATCGCATCAATGCATTATTGAACCCAGAATCACGGATGCTGTCAACAGTGATTACGATTATGGATGGACCGCGTCTAACTATTCAGAGTTTTGGGGCAGAAGGTTGGATGAAGGGATCAAATTGAGGTGAGTTTTGTAAAGCTTCAGACATAACGGTAAAAACCAGTGCAAAAAAAGATACATTTGCTACCACTACATTCTTATTACAATTCGTAGATACAAGAAGCACACTTTTTATAATCGCAATATGTTTTAATTTAGATTGGGTACTCTCCAACCTCAACGTTTCGTAATGAGGATGACTCCAGTGCGTCGCATCTACGATCGACAATCCTTCCCTAGCGAATTCGACTCTGAGATGAAATGGCCCGGATGGATCTCTCACATCCAGGATCAAGGTTGGTGCGGTTCCTCATGGGCCATTTCCACGGCCGCTGTAGCTTCGGACAGGTAATAATCTGACCAAATCACCAGCTATCAAAATTAGTGCGTTGTTTTTTTTGCTAGATTTGCCATCCTGTCCAAAGGCTTCGAAAAAATCAACTTGAGTGCGCAACATCTTCTGTCTTGCGATGTAAGAGGCCAGCAGAGCTGTAACGGTGGATATCTGGACCGAGCTTGGTCCTACACCCGCAAATTTGGATTGGTTGATGAGAATTGCTTCCCGTACACTGCCAGCAATGAAAAGTGCAGAATTCCAAGACGTGGTGGTTTGGACAAAGCTGGTTGCGAACTTCCAGACTTCGTAGACAGGAGGTCCAAATACAAAGTGGCTCCAGCTTACAGGATTGGAAACGAAACGGATATTATGTACGAAATTTTGAGATCAGGACCAGTACAAGGTAAGAGTAAATGAAAACGAAGAACGTAAGATGCAGATTTGATTTGCAGCCACTATGAAGGTCTACCACGACTTCTTCACGTACAAAAACGGAATCTACAGACACTCACCCTTGTCGGCTGAGGATAGAACTGGATACCACTCTGTTCGAATTGTAGGTTGGGGTGAGGACTATACAGCTGAGGGGGTCAAAAAGTATTGGGTGAGTCTCTTGTATTTTAAGTGTTATTTAAGATTTTAAAAAAATGTTATTTTCTAGAAAGTGGCGAACAGTTGGGGTCCGGCTTGGGGTGAAAATGGCTATTTTAGAATTCTAAGAGGAAGCGACGAATCCGAAATTGAATCGTTCGTTTTGGGCACTTGGCCTGAAATCGAAAACAAATTGTTGTTGCGCAACGAAATCACTGTCTAAGAATCGATTTCACGTCGCTGTATGGAATTTTTTCGAAACTCATCGAATAGAAAAACAATGCCATTATACTTCGTAACTGCCATTTTATGTGTTCTGACAAATCCGCATATTGTTGTTTACTATTTATTGTAATTGATCGGGTGACGGTGGACTTTCAAAATATTATTAATGGTGATGACCAATTTGAGGTAATAAATTAAAGTCGTTTATCATAAAATATGTTAATTAAATTACTGTAAATATTCTAATTAGTTTATGAAGAGTGGCACACCGTCACCTATGAAATACGTATATGTGAATACTAATCATGTTTTCAGCAACCATTACAGAACAATTTATTCGTACGCTGACAAAATCATAATCTATTTTTGTATGTTTAATGATTAGAATTTTAACAGGACAAATGTTTTTTATTTCGTTAATTTTAAGTGCAATAAAAAAAAGCGGTGAAGGTTTTAGTATTAAAATGCAAGGACGAGAATGATGCAAGAGTTGTCAATTCCCCTAAATTTTTTAAAAGTAAAAATACATATAACAATTAAACTTATGCAAATTTAAAATTTATTAATTTTATATTATAAAATTAATTTATTAGATGAGAAAGAAAAGCGATAAAACAACATTTAAAAAACACACATTTTTGAACGTTTTACTAAATTTATTATGTCGATTAAAATATAGTTAAATGATGTACTCATGTTTCAATGGGACAGCTAGAGAATTTTTTTGCATATTCTCACATTTTATTTCCACTCTCATTTGTTGCCTTAGCACTATTGCACACCGAAGAGGATATCAGGATTGAAAGGAGAAGATATCAAATTCCCTGCTTTATTTTTTATAGTGTTGACGTGTAACAGCCTCGTTTTATTTTAATTCTTACGTAATAAAGAACATTGCAAAAATATTAAACATTACCTTTAATTTTTATTATAAAGGCAGTAGCGACATCTAGTAAAAACAAATAGTAATATAAAGTAGTTTTTTCACAGGTTTTTTAAGCTTTTAAATTAAATATTTGTAGACATTTTTATAATATCAGTTATAACTACACTATAATTACACACAGATTAGCAATACTATTTTTATATTATTTGTTCTAAATTATGTATTTCTTTTTTTTAACATATTATGTGGCGCCGTCCGTGACCGTAGTCCAAAGTTATACAACCAAACTTCAGACTCGACACACTAAGAGGCGCCACACACTAACAGTCCCTACTTGTAAATGATATCGTCCGAATAAATAGCTGCACGAACATTAATCAGTATCGCTTCTCGGCCTCATGGCTAAGATCAAAGTGTAGTATCTGTTCTTATCAGCTTAATATCTGATACGCCTCGCATGCGGGGCCAGTATATTAAACTGATTTTTGGAAATGGACGGAGATTAGGGGCTTGCTCCGCCTCCGTCACGGGTTGGCCCGGTATTGCAGTACCTCCGGGATCGGCCCACCTAATATAATTTAAACATAATTTTTTCCTAATTTATATAATTCAATTCATAGGATTTTATTTATACATAATAATTGTACATTATTTTATCCGCCGATCTAAACCAAATTTTAAAGCGCATGGGATTTTGTAGGATAAATATGAAGTTAAATTAATTATAGAGTAACGTTATTTTCGTGTTTATTATTCATTCCATAGCTGAATGTACCCGGCGTTGCCCAGAAAAAAAATGTAAACGCAGTGTTTGACAAAAGTGGTGATGCTGACTAATGGACATTATAATACAATTAAACAGAAATGCTCTGCTTTTCCATTCTCAAAATAAACAAATTTGCTAAAATTAACCTGCGTTGCCAGGACCCGGGTACTTCAATATAATTTGGACAGAGGATACCTTGGTTGATACCTGAAATAAAAAATCTTGAATAGACTCTTTAGGCAAAGACGCAGTTTGGAAGTGTTGTATAAGCGATTCCTGGAAATCGAAATTAACGTTAGAAAATTTTCGGGTATATCGAAGTTTACAAATTAGCTGATCATGCAGCAGTCATCTCACAAACAGAACAGTATGTAGATGATTTCGACTTATCTTCAGAATGAACAAACCCTTCAGCATAATTATCTCCTTCTGAACTGAACTTAGAGACCAGACGCTCTAGCAGTCACATATGCTCAGGGCGGTCAGGATGCTTAATTGCTCAGGATTCTCAGAAACTTATCCTGAGTATCTTGAGCGTCCCGCGCATCCTGAGCATCCAGAGGCTCTGCCTGCTGAGAGCTGACAGTGAAAAGCTGACAGCTGAGAGACCTGACGCTCTCAGCAGTCACCGATGTTCAGGACGCACATGACGCTCAGTATGCTTAATTGCTCAGGAGCTTATTCTGAGAATTCTAAAAATTGTAATTTTTTTGATAACAATTTTACTATTACAAAAATGATTTTACCACCTTCCCCTACTTTCTACCTTTCCCTCCTTCCTACCTTCCCCTCTTTCCTACCTTACCCTACATTTTACCTTCCCCTACTTTTTACTTTCCCCTCTTTCTTACCTTCCCCTCTTTCCTACCTTCCCCTACTTTTTACCTTCCACTACTTTTTATCTTCCCTTACTTTTAACCTTCCTCTACTTTTTACCTTCCCCTACATTTTATCTTCTCTTACTTTTTACCTTCCCCTCCTTCCTACCTGATATTTAACAATTTTTTCCCAAAATTTTAGCAATTTGCGATTGAGTCGTTGGCCATTTTTTCCTCCCAATTTTATCATTTATAGTGTGGCGGCCGCGACCTTCCCACGTCGCAGGCCCCAGCTGCAAATTGTAAATCTGTAATAAAGTGTACATATTCTCAAATAAACAAGTCGTGCCGCCTCCAATTTCCAACCCCGTCATAAATCCAGGTCAACATGACCGTGAGAACCATCCTGTTTCACCCTCCTTCCTTCAACACCAAATTTCCACTTTTTCCAACTCAAAACTCCAGTCAGTCCAACTCCAGCTTCACGACATCGTCTCCACGGCACGACAGTAAAACCGAAAAGCTGACTTTCATTGTGACTCCTTGCGCCCCAATTATATCGCCCGCGCTAAACATCCACATTGGTGACCCCGACGTGATCCCAGTGATTTCGATCAAAAAGCAGTGGTGATAGTGCGCGATATCGTCTCCACCCAGCACGAGATGGCCCAACCCCAGCAGCCGCTACCGGTCGACCGCGAGGAGTTCGATCGCATCCTCCTGGAACTGGAACAACTCCGGGCCGAACGAGACGCCTCCCGCCGACAACCCCAGGCAGAGGAACCCACCCCGCAGACATCGCAGCCGACAGCTACGACGGAAAGCGTGAACCGCATCACTGAGCCCCTGCCACCCTTCCTCCCCTGGGACCCAGAGATGTGGTTCAGAGCCTGCGAACAAATCTTCGAGTCCTCCCGCATTACCGCTGATAATACAAGGTTTAGTCATATTATCAAGACGCTAGACCCCAAGGTCTGGTCAGAAGTCCGCGACATAATTATGGACCCGCCGCAGAAAAATAAGTACGCAACTCTCAAGCGCGAACTTATTAAAAGACTCGGCGCCACGCAGGACCAGAAGACCCGACGTCTGCTGGAGGTCGAAGAGCTGGGTGATAGGAGACCCAGCCAATTCCTTCGCCACCTGCGCAACCTAGCGGGTTGCGCGGTGCCGGAAACGATTATCCGCATGCTGTGGTTGCAACGGCTGCCGACGGACATACAAGCTATCCTAGCCACCCAGAAAGACGCCCCCCTGGACGCTGCGGCCGAGGTAGCGGACCATATCGTCGAAGCCAGGTTCTACACCCCCCAAGTGGCAACGACGGAACCCGCCCCCACGAGCAGACAACAAATGGAAACAATGCTGGACGAGAAGTTGACGAAACTTCGTATCAGCCTCTCCGAGGAAATCTCATCCTCTCTCCAAGGAGAAGTCGAAGCAGTCGACACCCAGAGAGGCCGAAACGGTAAGCAGCGTCCGTTCGGCGCTAGGTCCTACCCGCAGCAGCGTCAACCTTCTCGCGAGCGACGCAGCACGGACATCTGCTGGTACCACCATCGATTCGGCAGCGAAGCTAAGAGATGCCAACCTCCATGTACGTGGCGATCGGGAAACGGCCAGGGCAATCGTTAGAGACGGCGAACGACTCCAGCCCCACAGCGACCAGCCGTTTATTCATCACCGACCGCACCACAAAGACGCGCTTTCTGGTGGACACCGGGGCCGACATTTGTGTTTATCCTAGGACACTCATCCGCGGCCGGTGCGAAAAATCCACATACGAGCTTTCCGCGGCGAACGGTACAGTCATCGCGACATACGGCACGACGCTGATGAGCCTAGACCTCGGGCTACGGCGCGTGTTCCCATGGAAATTCGTCATCGCCGACGTGGACAAGCCGATCATCGGCGCGGATTTCCTCGCTCACCACGGACTCCTAGTGGACGTACGCCATGGCCGCCTACTAGACGAAGTCACACACCTGACATCCCGTGGGCAGGTGACGAACACCAACAGCGTCAGCGTCAGGACCATAAGGCACGGTGAGCATCAATTCACAAATTTGTTGCGGATGTTTCCCGGTATCACGCGACCCGACGGCCGCGTCTCCGAGCCCAAACACTCAACGCAGCACCACATCCGCACCACGCCAGGTCCACCCGTCGCTGCTAGACCCCGTCGCCTCGCACCGGAGCGCCTCACCATCGCGAAGCGCGAATTCAACGCCATGGTTCAGATGGGCATCGCAAGACCGTCGCAGAGCAGCTGGTCATCGCCCCTACACATGGTGCCCAAAAAAGACAATGGTGTGCGTCCCACCGGTGACTACAGAGCCCTCAACGCACGCACCATTCCCGACCGTTACCCGATACGGCACATACAAGACTTCTCCCACATCCTCTGGGGAAAGAAGATCTTCTCCGTCATCGACCTGGTGCGAGCCTACAACCAGATCCCGATGGCTCCCGAAGACGTCCCGAAAACGGCAATCAGCACCCCATTCGGCCTCTTCGAATTCATGTACATGTCCTTCGGGTTACGCAACGCCGGCCAGACGTTCCAGCGCTTCATCGACGAGGTGCTCAACGGCCTAGATTTCTGTTTCGCCTACATCGACGATATTCTCATCGCGTCGACATCGGAACAGGAACACCGCCAACACCTGCAGACGCTATTCGAACGGCTCCACAACTACGGCGTCGTAATCAACCCGGCGAAATGCGTCTTCGGCGTGTCAGAAGTCAAATTCCTCGGATATTTGATCACGAAAGACGGAACTCGCCCGCTGCCCGAGAGAGTGGAGGCGATAGCTGCATTCCCCTTACCAACCACAGCAGAGGGACTCCGACGTTTTTTAGGTGCCGCGAACTTCTACCGCAGGTTCACACCTAAAGCAGCGGAAATGCAGGCGCCTCTCCACCAGCTTCTGCAAGGCAACATCAAGGGCAAAGCCAAGTTGACTTGGACACCAACGACCCAGCAGGCGTTCGAACGCTGCAGAACAGCCCTCGCCGAAGCCACACTCCTGGCACACCCAAAACCCGACGCACAGCTGGTGCTCGCGTGCGACGCATCCGACACCGGCGTCGGAGCGACGCTTCAGCAAAGAATAGGGAACGACTGGCAACCGCTGGCCCTATTTTCCAAAAAGTTGAGCCCCACAGAGTCCAAATACAGCGCCTTCGACCGCGAGCTTCTGTCCATCTACCTCGCGGTGAAACACTTCCGCTACATGGTCGAAGCAAGACCGTTGACCATCTGGACGGACCACAAGCCGCTAACGTATGCTTTCAGATTTCAAAAGGCCGACACCAGCTCTCCAAGACAAGCCCGCCACCTCGACTACATCTCGCAGTTTTCAACTGACATCAGGCACATTCCCGGCAAAGAGAACGTGGTCGCCGACGCCTTGTCACGGATCGAGGAAATCTCACCAGCGATAGACTTCGCAGCTCTCTCCACCGCCCAAACAGCAGACGCGGAACTGCAGGTCTTCCTACATCCAGATGCGTCTCTGCAACTCCAACAAATTAAGATGCCCGGCACCAACATCACCGTATATTGCGACATCTCCACCTCAAATGTCAGACCATTCTTGACGACACAATTTAGGCGTGCGGCTTTCGACAGCATCCACAACATAGCGCATCCCGGCATCAAAACCACCGTCAAACTCGTGACACAACGTTACGTTTGGCCGTCGGTCAAATCGGACTGTCGAGAATGGGCCCGCACCTGCCTGCAGTGCCAACGCGCGAAAGTCACCCGCCACGTGGCATCACCGATCGGAACATTCGCACCACCTTCGCGGAGATTCGAGCACGTCCACATCGATCTCGTGATCATGCCACCATCGGAAGGATGCAGATATTGCCTCACCTGCGTGGACCGATTCTCACGCTGGCCCGAAGCATTCCCCCTGGAGAACCAAGAAGCAACCACCGTGGCGAGAGCCTTCTACGAGGGGTGGATCTGTCGCTACGGAACCCCTCTTCGAGTGACCACCGACCAAGGCCGCCAGTTTGAATCAAACTTGTTCAGAAATCTGAACATGTTGGCCGGATCAACACACCTCAGGACCACCGCATACCACCCAGCAGCCAACGGCATGGTCGAGCGCCTCCACCGCCAGCTAAAAGCAGCAATCAAGTGCCACCAAGCCGAGCAGTGGACGCGAGTTCTCCCAACAGTCTTGCTGGGTATTCGCGCCGCCTGGAGGGACGATCTGCAAGCCACCGCCGCCGAAATGGTGTACGGCGAACCCCTGCGACTTCCGAGCGAATTCCTGGTCTCGCGCACCGCCGATCACGAAGACAACGCCTCAGATTACGTTACGGACCTGCGACGCTTCTTCCAGGACCTCCAACCGACGAACGGTTCACGACACGGCGACCGCAAAACGTTCATTTTCAAGGACCTTGCGACCGCCGAACAGGTGTTCATCCGACACGACGGACCCAGTGGACCCCTGCAGATGCCGTATGACGGCCCCTTCAGGGTGGTGCAGCGCAACCCCAAGACGTTCATCGTGCAGGTCAAAGACAAGAACACCACCGTCTCTATCGACCGCCTGAAACCGGCATACATTCTGGCGGACGAAACGCAACAATCAACGCCACCCCCAGTGCCATCACCCACTCCATCAGTAGCTCCATCACCGCTGACGAGGACGAACCAGCCAACACAAATCGTCACGCGCAGCGGAAGACGCGTACGCTTTGCAGATCGCCTGCAGGTCAGCGGCTGATCCAAAAAATCGCGCTTATCCGCTAAACATCCAACGGGTTAATCACTGGCAGGGGGGTACTGTGGCGGCCGCGACCTTCCCACGTCGCAGGCCCCAGCTGCAAATTGTAAATCTGTAATAAAGTGTACATATTCTCAAATAAACAAGTCGTGCCGCCTCCAATTTCCAACCCCGTCATAAATCCAGGTCAACATGACCGTGAGAACCATCCTGTTTCACCCTCCTTCCTTCAACACCAAATTTCCACTTTTTCCAACTCAAAACTCCAGTCAGTCCAACTCCAGCTTCACGACATCATCTCCACGGCACGACAGTAAAACCGAAAAGCTGACTTTCATTGTGACTCCTTGCGCCCCAATTATATCGCCCGCGCTAAACATCCACAATAGTAATTTCAAGTCTAAATATTGTAG
The DNA here is from genome assembly GCA_964023215.1 of Eledona agricola. Classification (NCBI taxonomy): domain Eukaryota; kingdom Metazoa; phylum Arthropoda; class Insecta; order Coleoptera; family Tenebrionidae; genus Eledona; species Eledona agricola. The sequence goes on from OZ026856.1 coordinate 1,936,994, forward strand.
TATTTTAGATAAAAATTTTATCATTAAAAAATGACCATTTTTACTCCAAATTTTACCACCTTTCCCTACTTTTTATCTTCCCCTCCTTCCTACCTTCCCCTACTTTTTACCTTCCCCTACTTTTTATCTTCCCCTACTTTTTATCTTCCACTATTTTTTACCTTCCTCTATTTTTACTTTCCCCTCCTTCCTACCTGATATTTAACAATTTTTTTCCAAAACTTTAGTAATTTGCGATTGAGTCGTTGGCCATTTTTTTCTCCCAATTTTATCATTTATAGTAATTTCAAGTCTAAATATTGTAGTATTTTAGATAAAAATTTTACCATTAAAAAATGACCATTTTTACTCCAAATTTTACCACCTTTCCCTACTTTCTACCTTTTCCTCCTTTCTGCCTTTCCCTCTTTCCTACCTTCCCCTACTTTATACCTTTCCCTATATTCTACCTTCCCCTACTTTTTACCTTCCCCTCCTTCGTACCTTCTTCTACTTTTTACCTTTCCCTACTTTTTATCTTCCCCTACTTTCTATCTTCCCCTACTTTTTACCTTCCCTTATTTTTACTTTCCCCTCCTTCCTACCTGATATTTAACAATTTTTTCCCAAAACTAGCAATTTGCGATTGAGTCGTTGGCCATTTTTTCCTCCAAATTTTATCATTTATAGTAATTTCAAGTCTAATATGGTAGTATTTTAGATAAAAATTTTACCATTAAAAAATGACCATTTTTACTCAAAATTTTACCACCTTTCCCTACTTTCTACCTTCCCCTATTTTCTACCTTCCCCTACTTTTTGCCTTCCCCTACTTTTTATCTTCCCCTCCTTAATACCTTCCCCTAGTTTTTACCTTCCCCTACTTTTTATCTTCCCCTACTTTTTATCTTCCACTATTTTTTACCTTCCCCTATTTTTACTTTCCCCTCCTTCCTACCTGATTTTTAACAATTTTTTCCCAAAACTTTAGCAATTTGCGATTGAGTCGTTGGCCATTTTTTCCTCCCAATTTTATCATTTATAGTAATTTCAAGTCTAAATATTGTAGTATTTTAGATAAAAATTTTACCATTAAAAAATGACCATTTTTACGCAAAATTTTACCAACTTTCCCTACTTTCTACCTTTTCCTCCTTTCTGCCTTCCCCTCTTTCCTACCTTCCCCTACTTTATACCTTCCCCTACTTTACACCTTCCCCTACTTTATACCTTCCCCTTACTTTATACCTTCCCCTATTTTCTACCTTCCCCTACTTTTTACCTTCCCCTCCTTCCTACCTTCCCCTACTTTTTACCTTCCCCTATTTTTTATCTTCCCCTACTTTTTATCTTCCCCTACTTTTTATCTTCCCTTATTTTTACTTTCCCCTCCTTCCTACCTGATATTTAACAATTTTTTCCCAAAACTTTAGCAATTTGCGATTGAGTCGTTGGCCATTTTTTTCCTCCCAATTTTATCATTTATAGTAATTTCAAGTCTAATATTGTAGTATTTTAGAAAAAATGTTACCATTAAAAAATGACTTTTTTTACTCAAAATTTTACCACCTTTCCCTACTTTCTACCTTCCCCTCTTTCCTACCTTCCCCTCTTTCCTACCTTCCTCTATTTTCTACCTTCCCCTCCTTCCTACCTTCCCCTACTTTTTCCCTTCCCCTACTTTTCACCTTCCTCTACTTTTTATCTTCCCCTACTTTTTACCTTCCCTTATTTTTACTTTCCCCTCCTTCCTACCTGATATTTAACAATTTTTTCCCAAAACTTTAGCAATTTGCGATTGAGTCGTTGGCCATTTTTTCCTCCCAATTTTATCATTTATAGTAATTTCAAGTCTAATATTGTAGTATTTTAGATAAAAATTTTACCATTAAAAAATGACCATTTTTACACAAAATTTTACCACCTTTCCCTACTTTCTACCTTCCCCTATTTTCTACCTTCCCCTACTTTTTGCCTTCCACTACTTTTTATCTTTCCCTCCTTCCTACCTTCCCCTAGTTTTTACCTTCCCCTACTTTTTATCTTCCACTATTTTTTACCTTCCCCTATTTTTACTTTCCCCTCCTTCCTACCTGCTATTTAACAATTTTTTCCCAAAACTTTAGCAATTTGCGATTGAGTCGTTGGCCATTTTTTCCTTCCAGTTTTATCATTTATAGTAATTTCAAGTCTAAATATTGTAGTATATTAGATAAAAATTTTACCATTAAAAAATGACCATTTTTACTCAAAATTTTACCACTATTTCCAACTTTCTAACTTCTCCTCCTTTCTGCCTTCCCCTCTTTCCTACCTTCCCCTACTTTCTACCTTCCCCTATTTTCTACCTTTCCCTCCTTCCTACCTTTCTCTACTTTTTACCTTCCCCTTCTTCCTACCTTTCCCTACTTTTTATCTTCCCCTACTTTTTCCCTCTCCTATTTTTACTTTCCCCTCCTTCTTACCTAATATTTAACTATTTTTTTCCAAAACTTTAGCAATTTGCGATTGAGTCGTTGGCCATTTTCTACCTTTCCCTCCTTTCTACCTTCCCCTACTCTTTACCTTCCCCTACTTTTAATCTTCCCCTCTTTTCTACCTTCCCCTACTTTTTACTTTCCCCTACTTTTTATCTTCCCCTACTTTTTATCTTCCCCTACTTTTTACCTTCCCCTCCTTCTTACCTGATATTTAACAGTTTTTTCCCAAAATTTTAGCAATTTGCGATTGATTCGTTAGCCATTTTTTCCTCCCAATTTTATCATTTATAGTAATTTCAAGTCTAAATATTGTAGTATTTTAGATAAAAATTTTACCATTTTTACAAAAAATGACCATTTTTACTCAAAATTTTACCACCTTCTCCTACTTTCTACCTTCTCCTCCTTTCTGCCTTCCCCTCTTTCCTACCTTCCCCTCTTTCCTGCCTTCCCCTACTTTTTACCTTCCCGTATTTTCTACCTTCCCCTCCCTTCTACCTTCCCCTACTTTTTATCTTCCTCTACTTTTTATCTTCCCCTCCTTCCTACCTTCCTTGTTCATTACTTATACTGCTTAAACTTATATCAAAACCTGACCAGACCAAACCTGCATAATGAGCATCCTGAAGCTCTGACTGCTGAGAGCTGTAAAGTTGAGCGCTGAACGCTGAGTGCTGAGACCAGAGGCTCTCTGTAGTCACAGATGCTCAGGACACTCAGGTCGCTCAGGAGCTTATCCTGACCATCCTGAGAATCCAGAAGGTCTGTCTACTGAGTGCTGGAAAGTTGAAAGCCGACAGTGTAAAGCTGACAGCTGAAAGCTGAGAGACCAGACGCTCTAAGCTCTCAGCAGTCACAGATGCTCAGGAGTTTGGTATAGTTTGCTATGGTTTTGTAGCATTTTTTGTAATTTTAAAGTGATCGGGCTTAGTTTGGGATGGTAAGGGGGTAGTTGTGGGTAATTTTTGGTAGCCGAAATAATGTGTGTGAGTTCGACATAGTCTGCTATGGTTTGTGTCATTTTGTTTTATTTTAAAGTGATTGAAGTTAGTTGGAGTTGCTAAGGTATGTTAAGGGATGATATAAGATAACGGATCTAATTTATGTTAGTTTGGCGTAATTCGGGAAGTTTTTGAGGTTGATTTGGTAAAGTTTGCAATGGTAAGGAATATTTGGGGATGTTTTATGAAGACGGATTAAATTTGGAGTGGTTTGGTAATTTTTAATTGAGCCATGGATCGACATTATAATTGAAATCAAAATTATAATTGAAATATCTGCGCTTCGCTAGGTACGGCAAAAGTACGGTCACGAAAGCAGAAACTCGACGTTGAAATTGTTTAGGTTAAATAAGTGCTTTTAATGTAAACAGGTCGGCCCGTCGTTGATAGATACGTTCTTCTAACATAAACACGGTCTCCGCGAGCCGATCATTTATTGTTTATTTTATCCGGTTTTTATTGAATTACAAAGGAACCGGACCGAATTTTGTAAAATCCCTTCTTAGCGTTCACTTTCGGCACATGATACACCCGTGTCTAAAATTTCAAATCGCCAGCCTTCACGGTTTGGGCTGTGTGTTGATTATGAATCAGTGAGTGTGTCAGTGAGGATACTTCGTTTTATATATATAGATTATAATTTTAAAAATTGTTACCACTATCATGATAAATCATGCACACTAACTAAATTTTTTTATCTAACCTTTAGGATTAGAAAAAGCTGGTATTTTCAATATGAAAAATTATTTTTCAATTTTGGTTAAACGGGAAATAGATGTTTGGAATGCCCGCGCTTTTTAGAATAATAAACTATTATGTAATAAACTATTTTTCATGAAATAACCTCTCAAGGATGAAACATATTAGCCTGAGGCGCTACAGTTTATTTATCTATTATTTACAATAATAATTGCTTTAGTTGAATATTGTATCTGAAATGAAGTGTATCGACGTCTGTATTGAACTTGCTCGAATCATTGGGTTTTGTAAAGACATCTCTGCTGTAGTAATTGCTACAAATTAAGAAAATTGTTCTATCAAAACAAGCACTACGTATTAATTAATAAGGAATAATCCGGAAAAATTGATGGATTATTTAATTTTAAACTTCCCATAAAATGTATGCTGCATAATCCGATGATGTGACTTTTTTATTGCTATTATTTTCTGTACTACTAAAATTGACAATGAAATTGGTTAATAAAAAATCGGATCTTCTTACACTTTGGATCCAATTCTTTCGCCTCTCCTTCTCATACCACTTACCAAGATAACTATAAAATTTTACGCTTTAGTCCATAGTGCAATAACGATTATTGAAGCCGACCTAATTTGGGAAATGAATATTTTCCATAAGAAACATAGGTTTTTGTTTTTCATTTTTTAGTACTTGGTGTTCATAATGGACACATTTGGGAACACTTTTTTTATTATTCTAAATAGTAAATAAGTTTTTGAAAAAATATAAGTTTTCCTTACATTCCTTTTACCATTTAACATCAAAACTGTCAAAGAAAAAGTATTTTTTTAGTATAAAATAAATCATGCAATAGAGGGGTAATATTACAATAAACATTACTAACATCTGAACATAATAATGTAGAAGTATGTAGATTTTGCCGAATGTAACGCCATCTATTGAAATGGCACCAAGTAAAACTAGGTTTCAAGATTGTTCATAAAAATGCGCAAGATCTGTAAACTGCAAATAGCCGAAAAGGGATTTTTTTTCTGGCAAAAATTTCACACATAGTCCCGAAACCAATACACAGACGCAATTTCAAACAAATATTATGCCGAATTAGTTACCCCAAACGACCAAAGGCAGGAAGGAACTCGACCACAAAATAAAGCATTCTCTTTTAACTTGAAAGAATCAAATAATGAGACATTGACGAGAGAGATAATGAAAGTAATCTATATATATAAAGCGAAGTGTCCTCACTGACACACTCATGTATACATTCACTGATTGATAATCACAAATACAGCCCAAACCGTGAGGGCTGGCGACTTGAAATTTTAGACACGGGTGTATCATGTGCCGAAACGAAGTAATATAAGGAGATTTTGCAAAATTCGGTCCGGTTCCTTTGTATTTAAATAAAAACCGAATAAAAACCGGTTAAAATCGGCTCGCGGAGACCGTGTTTTTGTTAGAAGCACGTGTCTAGCCAAAACAACTTCGACGTCGGGCGACCGGTTTACACTTTCACTTTCTGCTTTCCTGATCATACTTTTGCCGTAAATACCTAGCGAGGCGCAGATATTTAATTATAATTTTGATTTCATTTATAATGTCGATCCGTGACTCATTTAAAAATTACCAAACCACTCCAAATTTAATCCGCCTACATTAAAAATCCTCAAATAACTCTTACCATTACAAACTTTACCAAATCAACCCCAAAAAATTCCCGAACTACGCCAAACTGACATAAATTAGATCCGTTATCTTAAATCATCCCTTACCACCCCTTAGCAACTCCAAGTAACTCCAATCACTTTAAAATAAAACAAAATGACACAAACCATAGCAGACTATTTCGAACTCACACACATTATTTCGGCTACCAAAATTCACCCCCAACTACCCCTTACCACCCCAAACTAAGAACAATCACTTTAAAATTACAAAAAATGTTACAAATCATAGCAAACTATGCCAAACTCACCCAAATTACTTCGGCTACCATAAATCACCCCCAACTACCCCTTACCACCCCAAAATAAGCCAATTCACTTTAAAATTACAAAAAATGCTACAAATCTTAGCAAACTATGCCAAAATCACTTAAATTACTACGGCTACCATAAATCACCCCCAACTACCCCTTACCACCCCAAAATAAGCCAATTCACTTTAAAATTACAAAAAATGCTACAAATCTTAGCAAACTATGCCAAAATCACCTAAATTACAACGGCTACCATAAATCACCCCCAACTACCCCTTACCACCCCAAAATAAGCCAATTCACTTTAAAATTACAAAAAATGCTACAAATCTTAGCAAACTATGCCAAAATCACCTAAATTACTACGGCTACCATAAATCACCCCCAACTACCCCTTACCACCCCAAAATAAGCCAATTCACTTTAAAATTACAAAAAATGCTACAAATCTTAGCAAACTATGCCAAAATCACCTAAATTACTGCGGCTACCATAAATCACCCCCAACTACCCCTTACCACCCCAAACTAAGAACAATCACTTTAAAATCACAAAAAATGCTACATCCCATAACAAACTATGCCAAAATCACCTAAATTACTACGGCTACCATAAATCACCCCCAACTACCCCTTACCACCCCAAACTAAGAACAATCACTTTAAAATTACAAAAAATGTTACAAATTATTGCAAACTATGCCAAACTCACCCAAATTACTTCGGCTACCATAAATCACCCCCAACTACCACTTACCACCCCAAAATAAGCCAATTCACTTTAAAATTACAAAAAATGCTACAAATCTTAGCAAACAATTCCAAACTCATCTAAATTACTTCGGCTACCATAAATCACCCCCAACTACCCCTTACCACCCCAAACTAAGCCAAATCACTTTAAAATTACAAAAAATGATATAAACCATAGCAAACTATGCCAAATTCACCCAAATTACTTCGGCTACCATAAATCACCCCCAACTACCCCTTACCACCCCAAACTAAGCCCAATCACTTTAAAATTCCAAAAAATGGTACAAACCTTAGCAAACTAAACCAAACTCACCTAACTTACTTTGGCTACCATAAATCACCCCCAACTACCCCTTACCACCCCAAACTAAGACCCATCACTTTAAAATTAGAAAAAATTCTACAAACCATAGCAAAACTATGCCAAACTTACCTAACTTACTTCAACTACCATAAATCACCCCCAACTACCACCCAAAACTAAGCCCAATCACTTTAAAATTAGAAAAAATGCTACAAACCATAGCAAACTATGCCAAATTCACCCAAATTACTTCGGCTACCATAAATCACCCTCAAATACCCCTTACAACCCAAACTAAGCCCACTAATTATGTCATAAAATTCCTTACTATTAAGCAAAGTCTTCATTAATTGTTCCTCTATTGCAATCGTTGACAAGTTGATTAAGCGATATTTGCAAGTACAAGTTCGACTAAATGTTTTAATTCTTTTTAAGATGGAAAAAACGTACTGTTGCAGACTTTGTAGGCCAAAAATCATAAAATATTAAGAAATATCTGCATCTAAAATATATTGTTTGGACTAATAGACGTTATTCTGAATATTAAATATGCTGATAAAAATTTTGATTCTCTTCCACCTTCCTATAAATAATTATTCCAGTTGAGATGCAAACATAAACTTATGTTCTGAATTGCAACACGCTGACAGGGCAAGCCCTATCTTCTTAACATGCGTGCATTTACATCGCAAATAATAACGACTTTTTCTCCATTGTATAAAGAGCTCTATGGTTTTTAATTTTAAAGCGGTGTAAGCGCTAGATTTTCGTTAAAATATCTAAAAATTCATAATTTTGCAATTGAATTGCAGAACTAATTTTGTGTTCAATAGTAAATTTATACTTGGAGTGGCACTGCTAACCCTGCCACCCCTGACGAGCCCCACTGTTGACTACTCTCCTTTCAGGGAAATTCTTGAAATAAACGGCAAAATAATTTAGGTCGCCTGGATGTGAAAATATCACTGTGTAGTAAGTTCAGACTGACGAGTGAAAAAAACCGCTTTCATACAGAAACGAAATCATATGGAACACTTGAAATTTCGATATTTGTTTGTAATTCGTCACAGGTCCATGAAGGAATGCATGTTAATCTAAACAAGTGTTAGTTTGTCGGAGAGGCCGAATAAGATTTTTTCATCCACCACATTCCCGTCAAAATAATTATTTACTTTAGAATGTTCATTTTTCTAATTCATTTCGTGAAAATAATGACGGGCCATACGAGTACACCTTTGCGAGTATTATTTGGTATATACAAATTAATCTCTTTTGTTAGCCAAATTGTTTTAACACGCACTAGGCACGTGCACCTAATATAATTGTGAAAATTGCTGCTTCAGCGGCTGAAACGCTGGTACTCAAAGTCGCCAAGGTCGAGGCGACGCATCAGTATTAAAAGTTCTATCGCTATTAAATAAATTATTTTAATATAATATTCCCGATTTGTTCTTGCCGTTAACCAAACATTACCATCGTCGTACCGGACCCCACTTATATTCGTACGCTAATTTTTACGTTCAGTTAATGATAGTGGTGTATTTGTTTTTCACCAAACCTGCCCCGGCTGAAATCCGAAATTTGCAGCGTTGGACCAGACTTTACTGACTTTGATACGCGTTTTACACTATTTATTTTACGTAAATACGTTGTGTTCATTATTGCATCATTTAAAACTAAGATGGAGCAGTTTGAAAATCTAGCAGATTACAAATACCACACCGTATAATTTTCGTGAAAGCTGATGAAAATTGTCTTTTTTACTATCTGTGGTAATGGTATTGAAATTTTAATACTGGAAAGGGAGCTCAAAAGGTTCTCACTTTAATTGTTCAACAAGTTGCGGCCAGGTTTTAATAACTTTGTGCAGCTCAAAAGGAGATATTTATGCTGAAGAGTTTGTTTATTCTGAAGATAAGTCAAAATCATCTACATACTGTTCTGCTGTGAGATGACTGTAGCAGGAGAAATGTTTCCATTGTCTTTTCAACTTTATCATAACATTATCTGCTAATTTGTAAACTTCGATTTTCCCGAAAATTTTCTAACATTAATTTCGATTTCCTGGAATCGCTTATAGAACACCTCCAAACTGCGTCTTTGCCTAAAGAGTCTATTCGAGATTTTTCATCTGATATCAACCAAGATATCCTCTTTTTCCAAATCATATACCCGGTCAAGTACCCGGTCCTGGCAATGCAGGTTAATTTCAGCAAATTTGTTTATTTTGTGATTGGAAAAGTAGAGCATTCCTGTTTAATTGTATTATAATGTCGATTAGTCTACATCACCAATACACCACTTTTGTCAACACTGCGTTTATTTAATCTACGTCCGGGCAACGCCGGGTACATTCAGCTAGTAAGTAATAAAATGTTCAGGATGTTCTTGTCTTGGATGAACTTAAGTTCTTTCTAGAGGCGGAAGATGGAAGCATGGGCTGCAGCACAGAATATTTCAAAAAGCATAAATAATAAATACTGCTTTAAGCGCGATATTTAAATTAGTATAATTTATTAAATATATTTAAAATAAAAAATCACTTTAAAATTACAAAAAATGATATAAACCATAGCAAACTATGCCAAATTCACCCAAATTACTTCGGCTACCATAAATCACCCCCAACTACCCCTTACCACCCCAAACTAAGCCCAATCACTTTAAAATTCCAAAAAATGGTACAAACCTTAGCAAACTAAACCAAACTCACCTAACTTACTTTGGCTACCATAAATCACCCCCAACTACCCCTTACCACCCCAAACTAAGACCCATCACTTTAAAATTAGAAAAAATTCTACAAACCATAGCAAAACTATGCCAAACTTACCTAACTTACTTCAACTACCATAAATCACCCCCAACTACCACCCAAAACTAAGCCCAATCACTTTAAAATTAGAAAAAATGCTACAAACCATAGCAAACTATGCCAAATTCACCCAAATTACTTCGGCTACCATAAATCACCCTCAAATACCCCTTACAACCCAAACTAAGCCCACTAATTATGTCATAAAATTCCTTACTATTAAGCAAAGTCTTCATTAATTGTTCCTCTATTGCAATCGTTGACAAGTTGATTAAGCGATATTTGCAAGTACAAGTTCGACTAAATGTTTTAATTCTTTTTAAGATGGAAAAAACGTACTGTTGCAGACTTTGTAGGCCAAAAATCATAAAATATTAAGAAATATCTGCATCTAAAATATATTGTTTGGACTAATAGACGTTATTCTGAATATTAAATATGCTGATAAAAATTTTGATTCTCTTCCACCTTCCTATAAATAATTATTCCAGTTGAGATGCAAACATAAACTTATGTTCTGAATTGCAACACGCTGACAGGGCAAGCCCTATCTTCTTAACATGCGTGCATTTACATCGCAAATAATAACGACTTTTTCTCCATTGTATAAAGAGCTCTATGGTTTTTAATTTTAAAGCGGTGTAAGCGCTAGATTTTCGTTAAAATATCTAAAAATTCATAATTTTGCAATTGAATTGCAGAACTAATTTTGTGTTCAATAGTAAATTTATACTTGGAGTGGCACTGCTAACCCTGCCACCCCTGACGAGCCCCACTGTTGACTACTCTCCTTTCAGGGAAATTCTTGAAATAAACGGCAAAATAATTTAGGTCGCCTGGATGTGAAAATATCACTGTGTAGTAAGTTCAGACTGACGAGTGAAAAAAACCGCTTTCATACAGAAACGAAATCATATGGAACACTTGAAATTTCGATATTTGTTTGTAATTCGTCACAGGTCCATGAAGGAATGCATGTTAATCTAAACAAGTGTTAGTTTGTCGGAGAGGCCGAATAAGATTTTTTCATCCACCACATTCCCGTCAAAATAATTATTTACTTTAGAATGTTCATTTTTCTAATTCATTTCGTGAAAATAATGACGGGCCATACGAGTACACCTTTGCGAGTATTATTTGGTATATACAAATTAATCTCTTTTGTTAGCCAAATTGTTTTAACACGCACTAGGCACGTGCACCTAATATAATTGTGAAAATTGCTGCTTCAGCGGCTGAAACGCTGGTACTCAAAGTCGCCAAGGTCGAGGCGACGCATCAGTATTAAAAGTTCTATCGCTATTAAATAAATTATTTTAATATAATATTCCCGATTTGTTCTTGCCGTTAACCAAACATTACCATCGTCGTACCGGACCCCACTTATATTCGTACGCTAATTTTTACGTTCAGTTAATGATAGTGGTGTATTTGTTTTTCACCAAACCTGCCCCGGCTGAAATCCGAAATTTGCAGCGTTGGACCAGACTTTACTGACTTTGATACGCGTTTTACACTATTTATTTTACGTAAATACGTTGTGTTCATTATTGCATCATTTAAAACTAAGATGGAGCAGTTTGAAAATCTAGCAGATTACAAATACCACACCGTATAATTTTCGTGAAAGCTGATGAAAATTGTCTTTTTTACTATCTGTGGTAATGGTATTGAAATTTTAATACTGGAAAGGGAGCTCAAAAGGTTCTCACTTTAATTGTTCAACAAGTTGCGGCCAGGTTTTAATAACTTTGTGCAGCTCAAAAGGAGATATTTATGCTGAAGAGTTTGTTTATTCTGAAGATAAGTCAAAATCATCTACATACTGTTCTGCTGTGAGATGACTGTAGCAGGAGAAATGTTTCCATTGTCTTTTCAACTTTATCATAACATTATCTGCTAATTTGTAAACTTCGATTTTCCCGAAAATTTTCTAACATTAATTTCGATTTCCTGGAATCGCTTATAGAACACCTCCAAACTGCGTCTTTGCCTAAAGAGTCTATTCGAGATTTTTCATCTGATATCAACCAAGATATCCTCTTTTTCCAAATCATATACCCGGTCAAGTACCCGGTCCTGGCAATGCAGGTTAATTTCAGCAAATTTGTTTATTTTGTGATTGGAAAAGTAGAGCATTCCTGTTTAATTGTATTATAATGTCGATTAGTCTACATCACCAATACACCACTTTTGTCAACACTGCGTTTATTTAATCTACGTCCGGGCAACGCCGGGTACATTCAGCTAGTAAGTAATAAAATGTTCAGGATGTTCTTGTCTTGGATGAACTTAAGTTCTTTCTAGAGGCGGAAGATGGAAGCATGGGCTGCAGCACAGAATATTTCAAAAAGCATAAATAATAAATACTGCTTTAAGCGCGATATTTAAATTAGTATAATTTATTAAATATATTTAAAATAAAAGGTTTGATTTTGAGATTGTTATTACTGTTAAAAATACACAAAATTGAAATTAATTTTTACCTATATTCCATGTATATTCACTTCAATCGATCGGTTTAAAACTATTTATTTGACTTAGTGGGTCAAGATTGCGGTCTTTTAGCTGTAGGAATATTTTTACATTTACTTTGTCCTTCATATTTTAATGACATAATGATCTTGCTTGTCCCAAAATATGATAAAACTATAATATCATTTTATAAAATTTTTGTAGTTTGAAATAAAATTCGACAACATGAATTCTTCATTCTTGTTGCGATCGATGAACAGCACCCCACTGTTTGTATTTCAGTCCTTAGTTACGAAAAGCTGTTACGGATAACCTTGTCTTTCCGCTTATACTAATAAAATGGACAAATTCATAAGACCTGTTTTTACTCTAGAGCTAAATTTCAAAATAGTCCCTGGACTTGTTACAATCGGAAAATACGATGGGACACATCCATGTCTAACAGCTGCCACAACAGCAGACAAGGTAAGACTGGCAACCCAATTATCAATAAATTAATTTATTAGGTCTTTATTTAGGTATTAATTCACAGTCCACATCGCAAAAATACAAACCCTTCAGGACGAATAATCTGGTCGGAATCCAATCGCGAAATCGCCACTCTCAACATAAACCAATCAGTAACGTCTTTAGCGGCGGGAATTCTTCTTCCAGGCGAAGACAAAGACATTCTCATGATCGGTACCGAAACACACATTCTAGCATATCACGTCCACGACAACAAAGATATATTTTACAAAGAATGTCCGGATGGTGTTAAGGCAATCACAATGGGTGTTTTTAAAGACTTCAAAAGCCCTGTGGTAATTGTCGGAGGTAATTCTTCGGTGCACGCATTTGATCACCAAGGGAACGAAGTGTTCTGGACTACAGTCGGTGACGTTATCACTGCTTTGGTGCTTATGGATTACAACAAAGACGGCTCTAACGAGCTCGTGGTGAGTTCCGAAGACTTCAACATTAGAGTGTTCAAAGGCGACCAAATTATTGCCGAACATGTGGAAACCGAAGTTGTTACCGGTCTAGCTGCATTGCCTGAAAACCGTTTCGCTTATTCCGTTTCAAACGGGACTGTTGGTGTCTACGAACAAGACGTGCGTCTTTGGCGAGTCAAAGTAACAACACCACTACAACTTCTATATTTCTATAATAACGAAATTTCAGTCCAAACATTTTGCCATTTCCATGCAATGTTATGATCTTCTCGGACAAGGATCTACGCAGTTAATCACGGGCTGGTCCAACGGTAAAATTGATTGCCGCTCCATCATAACAGGAGAGGTGCTTTTCAAAGATACAATGAATTCGGGAGTTGCTGGAGTAGTCGAAGGAGATTATCGTTCGATCGGAAAGAATGACGTAATTTGTGCTTCTGCTGAAGGCGAAGGTGAGTCGTTTCTAGATTGAACCGTACGATTTGTGAATAGTTAGAGGTTACACTACCACCAAGTCGTTGTCGACACCTCCTGGTGCAGGACTTGAGCAAGATACAGTACGGGAATTGCTAGCTCGCAAACAAGCTCTCCTTCTAGAAATGAAGCACTACGAGAACAACACTAAATACAACGCGAACGTGACGGATCAGTTGGATAGTTACGAGAACAATGGCGTGATACCAGCAAACACCAGGTTACAAATTGGAATCGCTTCCAGCGAAGATAAATCAAAAAATGTATGTTAGTACTGATTGAGAAAAAAAAATTACAGTTATAATCTAGAATCACGTGGAAATATTTGTCTCGACAAACAACACTACAATTGTTAAGGCCGTAATAATATTTGCCGAAGGGATATTCAAAGGTGAGACGCACGTGGTGCATCCTCCACATTCCAAACTAAGTTCAGAACTATCGATTCCGTTGCACCTTCCGAGGGATGTACCCATAGACATTCACATCAAGGTATTTGAATAATGTTGAAAATGTTTATTGGTGTGTAGGCTTTAGTAGGATATGCCAACAGTGTCCAGTTTCACGTGTTCGAAATCACAAGACAACTACCACGTTTTTCGATGTATTCGCTTCTTGAAGCGAGCACCCACAAATCTGACAGCTTTGTCGAGTTCAAAGTGAACGACAGACTCCAAAGAATTTGTATGTGGATCAACCAAAATTTTCTTCTCTCGAATGACGTAGAAGCGGACTCTAGTCCCAGTTTAAAAATATATTTTAAATGTTTACGGGACGAAACTGAGCTTGAGATGGTGTTTGATATTTCTGGAAAAACGAAATTTTGTACCGACAATATGGGTCTAGCCGCAGATTTGATTCAGTCACTGGCTCAGTTCCTTAAAATTGAAAAGTTGACGGTAATAACGTTACGCAGACATGATAAAGTTGTTACGTAATGAAACAATTACAGTCGGTGGCTTCGTTTCCGAAAAAAGAAGAGCAATTGAAGACGTTCATGGAAAAGTTGGACGAAATACAAGAAGCGCGTTTGAGGTTGGGTACCGACGTTGCGGATCGTCTTGGACAAATTCGTGCTTTGGTCATCAGAGCTGAAGACGCCAGATTAAGCGATTTGTAAGTGCTTTGACTTTACGTACGACATGCATGTTAAATTCTAGGGAAGAGATGCCGAAATACTACAACGAATTGAATAAAGTAAACAAGGAACTTATTGCAAGTTATAACATTCGGCTGCAAAATTACAACGAAGGCTTGGAAACAATGAAAACTATTAATGGTATCATACAAAAAGCGTCACGTCTGAGAGGTTTATAAAATTGTTTTATTGTAAATTGTTTTTAACAGTTTCTTGCAGTTGGGCCAGACTCCTCAAACATGATCAATTGCTGCAGAGCTGCCATAAAAAACAACAATATAGAGGGTCTCTTGAAAATAATACGCACCGGCGATATGTAAAAACACATATATTCAACAACCAATTTTACAAAGTCTTACAGCTTAATTTTTCTACTAATTATGTCATCGTATTTGTCTTTGGTTAGCTCCGTATAAGTCGCATTCTTAGCGTCGTACATGTATATTTTGTCCTGTATTTTTGTTACGTCAAATGCTTCTTTTTGCAGATCAATTTTCTTTATTTTAAACGTTCCAGTTATAGGAACCGAATTCATCACTCGGACAAAGATTGGGACTGCGTACGATGGAAGATTATCCTTTAAACCTCTGTAAAGCTGTCTCATGTTGAGACTTGAAGTGGTGTCCACTAAAGCGACCATTCCGGCACGACCTTCGTTTCCTGGAATCTGCAAAATTAATACAGTTGAGGAATTTTAGTTTGTTAAGTCTTCTGAGTCTACCTCTACGCCGTAGACTACAGCATCGGTCAAATTAACTACATTACTGATGATTGCCTCTACTTCCGAAGTTGAAACGTTCTCACCTTTCCACCTAACAGTCATAAGAACATTGTTTTTTCTTTGGGCATTAGTCAAGCATTTACCTGAACGTGTCTCCGGTTCGGTCTTTGAAATAATAATAACCAAACTCGTCCTGAACCAAAATGTCTCCCGAGTTAAAATATCGATCTCCTTTCTTGAACACATTCTTTATTACTTTCTTTTCGTTGGCTTCCTTGTCTGCGTAGCCAGAGAAGTCGTTAACAGTTGTCTTCGGATTGACTTTCCCCACTAGAACCCCCGGTTCTCCAGGTTTGCATCGCTGATAAAAACCATCCGGTCCCCTAATCGGTTCTCCGGTTTCTTCTTCGCACTTGATCAAAGTCACCGGATAAAATAATCTGCCATATCTGGGTACGAATCCCACAGCTCCGACAGTACTATCCGTGTTAACTAACCGTTCGACCATTAATTGTGGACAAACCATAATTTCAAACTTACCCAAATTTGAATTGCCTTCAGTTGCCCCATAAAACTCAAATACCTCTTCGATGTTAAATTTTGTAATAAATTGTTCCCAAATTTGAGGTCGCAAACCGTTTCCGACGATCTTTCTCACCGAATGAGGGATCGGTTCGTCACTATTGACATGTGCCGCCAAAATATATCGACATATTTCACCAATGTACTGAGCAACCTAAAAAATTTCTTTGGTTTGGTTGTGCCAGGACCGAAATTTACGTTTACAGTGCACTTGTATCTACTGCAGTCGCTCCAGAAGTTAGAAGCAGAAAACTTTCTTCTTATCACTACAGACAGACCATAAACTGTGCACTGACCCACTCCTACAATTCCTCCAGCCGTGTGGTAAAGCGGAAGACAATTATACAAAATATCATCTTTGGTCAATCTAGCCATGTAGCGCAAAGCAAGTGCAAGGAAAATATAGCGCATGTTTGTAATCACAGCAGCTTTGGGCAAACCAGTTGTACCTGAAGTGTAGATAAACAGAAGTTTCTCTTTGGGCTCTCCCTTGGCTATGTCAGCATCGGGACTTGCATCCGACTCGTTTTCCAGTTGTTTCGATAAATCTACAAAGCCTCTCGAGTCGCAGAATTGAACTTTGTCAACTGTTAAGGCGAACAATTTCAGGTTCGGAATTTTCTCAGCAATATCGTTAACAACTAAAACATATTTCGTTTGCAAGAAGTTTGTACACCATTCACTTACCAGTAGCAAAATTCGTTCCAAGTATCACAGCTCTAGCGTTTGAAGCTTTAATACAGTGAACCAAAGGATCGGAAACTAGGTTGTAGTTGACCAAGGCTGTGACAACTCCAATTTTGGACAAGCCCAGCCAGATACATACGTATTCAGGTCTTGATTCAAGTAAAAGAGCCGCCGAGTCGCCTCTTTTAAACCCCTGACGCTTAAAGTAATTTGCTACCTTGTTACTTAAGTTTTCCACCTAGAAAGAGACTAAGTGTTTTGATATAATTTGTTGGGATTCATACATCCTGGAACGTCCACACTTGGTCTTCAAAATAAAGCGCTACTTTGTGCGGATGCTGTGCCGCCACGTCCTGGAAAATTTTCGGTACCGTTTTATTGTTTCTTTCGTATCGCCGTAGTTGAACATTCAAACTTCCGAAACAAAAAGCAGCCCTGAAATTAAAATTAAACGCACAATATGAAATGTTTTGTAAACAATCCACTCACGATGCTTTCTGTTTTTGCGTGTTACATTTTCGATCTCAATGGAAAAGGCGCAATTTTGGACAGTTATCTCATAATATTTTTATTGGCGAATTAGTTAGATGGTTTCATTTTCGTATAATTTTAGTGAAAGCAGTTAGTTCATGGCCGTTCAGAATAAGATTTGTTTGTGTGGATCGCAGATCTTTGAACTGTAAACGATGTTATTGGTGTTATTTTAGTATCCCAATCTAATACATTTCTTGAAATCATCCACTATTTAGAACATGTAGTACCGAGTCATAATTACTGATAATAAATGCAAAAGTTCAATATGATACTTCATTTAACAATGAACATTACTATGGGTCATCGTATAAATTTGACATGAAAGAAGATAAACCAAAATCACAGATTTGAGTATAGTGGGACGATTCATCGTAAAATCGAACTGATACCAATGGTATATTATTATAAGCAATTAGTTCGTCTACCGATAAGAAAAAACTACACAAATGACTTTAAGTTATCAAACAAATGCCTCGTGCACTTATAATAACATTTTATTGATAAAATAATTTGGATCGTATTTAGTCGACGAATAAAAATAATTAACGATATTTAATCTTACCTTAGATCACGTCCTAAAGTTTTATAAATGATATAGAACCACCGATACCTCTTGTTGGTTAGCAGAAAAATCGTCAAAAGAACAACCACCACGGAAAAGTAAATCTAAAATATTTTTTTAGTAAATGAAACATGGTTTGGCTGACAAATACCATTTCTACGTATTGTAAATAATTTTTTTAAAAGAGAAATAGTAGAAGCTACATTATAGTTTCACTTGCGACACCAAAACACGTTCTAAACTGCCGTCCTATAGATTATGTTGTTTTATAGCCGGATAGACTGTGATGTAAAAGTCGGTCACTGTCGGACAGTTTCGAACGATATTACTATGTTTCTGAGGATTGAACAAATATTTTGAACAAATTGTGATTGAATGGCAAGTAAAGTCAATTGATTTATAACAAAAGTTATTGAGAATATTAAGCATTAAATGAAATGAAATAATGGGCGCACCACAATTGCAGGTGGAATAAACAAAATCAGCAAGTCTATCTATTCATATTTTAGAAAATAATCATGACGAAAAATGTAATTATTAACTTAAAATGCGTCATGTTTTCATAATATAATAGTAAACGCACACACGACTTTAGAAATAAAATATGAGTACATAAAAACCGCAAGCAATTTTTATTAATTATGGAAATCAACAAGGTGTTGAAATATGAATAATTACTTAAAAATAAATCATAAGTTTAAACTAAATAGAAACAAATACAAAGAAACCAATCTGTTAGTAAGTGACGCATTTTCAATTGCTTTTTGAACAAGCCGAAATTTTGGACAAATAAAATTTTAGGTGTCTGGAAATATTTCTCGACTTTTATCTAAATTCATATCACATCTTAAATATAGGCAGTCTTAACACCATTTCCAAATAATCTATGTTATGCAAAATCCTTTTTATTTTGAGTGTAAGAAGCGCACACAATTATTATTAAAATTAAATATTGCACAATATCGATAATAAAAGACTAAAACGATATCTAAATAATATTTACTGATATTTCGTCAATTTATTCTTCCATGATGTCACTAAGTATAACACAACAGTAATGTTGCATTGTATTAACTAAGAAGAGTGTTATTTAAAATCGTATGATCTGTAAAATATATTTTGTCGAAAGATGAAACCAATTGGTTAATTTAAAATTTGAACCTTGTCCCTTGTTAAATCGATGTAATTTTAGCGCTACGCAATTCTAGGTGTCTTGCTCTTCGAGCTCGCATGCGAATGTGAGAACTGTAAGGACTGAAAAGAAGCGTACTGAATAAAGTATTGAACAAATAAGGAAAGTGTAAGAAAAATAATATACGCAATTTATAAAAATTCAAACCACAATTATCACCGATCACACGTACACAACTTAGTAAATAAAATCGAACAATTTAATAAACGAGGGCGGTTGTCCGAAAATTTTCAAGAAATTATGTAAGAAAACACGGAATTTTTAAAAGAATTATTCATTGTTTTTCAAATGTCGTTTGAACCAGTTCTTAAAACACTTGTTTTTTTACTCTAGATATATGCAAACTATGTAATTTGTAAACGAATTTGTGTCACAAAACTCTCCTGGAACCAATGAGTAGAAACTCATTTGACAAGTAATTAAAACTGCACCAAATGGTATTCAGTCATACTGTAAACTCCAATTTTGTTAAAGAATATCTACTGGACTAAAATTGAAACCAGTAAAGTGGTTATTTATTTTTGGAGGGGTTAAATTAAATTATTTCGAAACGACCTAGCACATATGAAAACCGACGCAAGACATATATTTAATGGTCATGTATGTGAGAGTTGTAAAAGGAAAATAATGTAATGTATTTAAGATTAACGTTTTTTTGAAATGACACTTGTAGGTAATTACTGTATTATTGTTAATCGTACTCTTTTATTTTTAAACGTTACATGTACAGTCGCTTTGTATTAAGATTATTTATCAAACAAGTGTTCCATTTTTCTAAAAATATATTTTTATTGAAATTTCTAATTAATTATATCTTTTTTTAAATTAAAGTTTTTTTAATTTTTAATAAATCTCAAGTTCTAGTTCAACAATAAGAAACGCTATATTTGAAGTAATAAAATCCGCTCTAATAATGGTTTTATAAAGTTCCCTGAAGTGTTTATTTTTTCCACAAAATACGATGAATTTAGATGCTTTGGAAAAACCCATTTGCCAAAGAAAGCTTGTGAATCAAGTTGAACTGGTTGTTATGTTATCAAGAAAACTTTTTAGCAGGAGAAAAAACTCACTTAAAAATAATGTTGAAGGAAATAATGTAATAAAAAATTGTTAAAAGTACTGACAGTGCGTAAAGCAAGCAATAAATCTACTTCCACTGCTAAATAATTGTTCAAAATGGGTAATGTATGTAATGAAAAAATAAGAAATAGACCAGTCACATTATTTATTATGAAAATTTGAAATTGTTAAAATACATTTTATAACTAAAATAAACAAATTATATTAACTTATAATTACAAGAATTTATTATAAAAATGATAAAATGAACACACATGATAAATGTATTTTACTAAATTTTTAATGGTTACTCGATCGATTCCCTTGACTCTCTTCTACAAATTGAAGAATGGCCAATATGATGGGTCCAAACCATTGCGGCGGGAATATTCTTCGGTACAGACATACACTCTCATGTACAGCCATGGACAGTCAAGAATAACACTTTAGCCGGCGGGTGTGATGCAAATACCGACTCTATGAGATATTGTCATTGAGTCGGTATTTGCTTCACACCCGCCGACTAAAGTGTTATTCTTGACTGTCCACGGTTGTACACGTATATTCCTGTAGTACATCACTTCCACGGTCTGTAAACTATAACGGTTGCCTCATGCGGGGGATATCGGATGAGGGACGAGTGCGGTGCGGGAAGCAGATCGTGACGTCAGAGTCAGACCTCTCCATCGACTATCGCACACATCTTTTGTGTTTTTTATTTTTATATTTTGTGTTTATTGTGTTTTTTCGTGTTACAATACATTTTTAAATTTAAACCAGATTATTTATAATAAAAAGGTAAATGATATGCATGTATGTACCCGGGGGTATGGGATAATAGTTTTACCGCCAGAATAAAAATTTAAAAAAAAATTGAAATAATCTATAAACATAGGTATAATAAAGACACATCATATCCACTGGAGAGGTGCAACCACGCCAACTTTTTTACATTTTAACATCACTGAAGTGCGAAACAGAGCGAGCTTTATATCAAAAAATGACGATTTGGCGAGGAAGTGTCGGCCCGAAATAAAGCTTTAAATTTTTTGAGATTGCGCTTTCGCACACACATGAGCATTAACGCCTCTATTAACAACTTATTAAACTCTTAACACAACTTCGTAGATTAACATTTTGTTTTCGTTTGTATACATTTTGTTTTGTTGTTGAAAAGAGTGATATCATTATTACATATATTAGAATTAAGTTTAGTGTCTATATAATACGATGAAGATTTAAATACTTTTTTCCGATTAGAAAAGGTTATTTAGTGGGTGACGTAAAACTTAAATTACCATGTAGATAAACTCATCAGGTAAGCGAGAACTTATAATAAATTTACAGGTAGTTTGAGAAAATGCCGGGAATGCGCTGTGCAATATCAGTTTGCAATAATAGCAAAATAAAAAAATTAAGAACTTCATTTCCATCAATTTCCAAAAGATAATGTTACCAGTGCAGTTTGGATTCAGCGTTGCTACATCGTTGCTACAACATATATAAAAATAAAATATTTGAGTGACCAAAAAAAAATTAACATTAATTTAAAAAGAAAAAACAATACGGATTCTCATAATAAAGTTAACAAAAAAATTAGAAAATTAGTCATAATAATAAAAATTAATTCCGGTTTGTTCTACCGTTCTGTGTAACTCCTCTGGCTTTTTGAATAATAAACTTAAGTCTTAATTTGGCGTATATTTCTATCGAATATTCGAATTATCCCTAACTCGAAGTAAATTTTTGGTCTCTTGAAAATTCGAAAATTTTACAAGTTTCACTGTAAATAAAAATGTAAACTAGTTTTGTAATTTTGTCATATTTTAGGTACTTTATAATGGTTTGTACAATGCGCTTTTTTTACACTTTTTTATAACTGTACAATTTAATTGTGGAATTTCTAATTATTTATAAAATATATTTTTACTTTGTAATGTATGTACAATAAAACATGTGTATTTGACCCGTTTTTATAATTATTCAATTAAATTGTGATTATTTAAAAATTTATTTTTGCAAAATCCACTTGAGATACAGTGGGAATTATTGGAACTTTCGTGAGTGCAAGCGAAACGAAAGCGCTTGAGGGTCTGACGATGACGTCACGCAATGCCATTGGCTAGCGCCCCCATGAGGCAACCGTTATAGTTTACAGACCGTGCATCACTTCAGGGCATCCACTGCGTTTATATTTACAAGACAACTTCAAAGTAACTCTGCACAGTGGACATGTTACCAGGTACTGGTAACAGTTCCTGCATGTTCCGTGTCTGTTCATACACATGCAGTTCATTCAGACACACGGGACAACTGGGATCGCGAGAATTGTGTTCAGGGAACGACATTGTTTCACCAGCGAAGTTAATAACACAACTCAAACAGTTCAAATAACAAATATCTTTTACAGTGTCCTGGACTAATTTGGGGATGTCTTACAATGGGAGAGGGGGTGCTTACCACCCCACCAAAGTCAAGACTTGTATATTTTTATTTATTGCTTCTTTAAATTTAATGACATCCACGCGTGTGATAATGCGTTTTACCAAAGAAAAAAATACTTTGCGTAATTTAGCCCACCTTTCCGTTAAAAAAATTAAGGCCAACATATCGTACTGGTTCCATAAAAACTTAAGAGGCCATGGAAACTTTTGTTTTTTTACAGTGTAGACTTTTGAAACTGTCAAATCATGACTTTTACATGAGCTCTTGTTCAAAATTTTGCTTAAACGACGTCTACACCGACACCCAGGAATTTGTTGAAAAAGACTTTAAATGTATCTTGTTTATCTCCTGTCCGAAAGAGTTATTAATAAAAAAATGAACGTCAAATTTCTCCAACTAAAGGTCGAAATTTTGCTATACTCTTTTGAAAGTCAAGGTTATTCTATAACGCACGCTGTCTCGTTTTATTTTTGTACGCACTTAAGCAAACCTGAGTACGTTTCCACATAAACAATTTAGTTTTTATTTAAATAAGATCTATTGTTCCAGTGTGTAGTTAATTAATTTGCAAGTAGTACTGTCCCCACTTTGTTGTGTTTGAAGTTCATTGATTTGCTTATTTCCAGAAACGCATAATATAAACTGCTTTTGTTGAGATAATCCTTTTCGGTATTTACTTTGGTTTGTAATACAGCACAAAGGTGCCGACAAAATTTTCGGTACCAGTTTCGATAACAATGACAATTATCCCAACATTTTGAGTTTCAATTAGCATAATAATACTTTAAAATTTTAAATATTAGGTATTTTGATTAAAAGCCAAAGTAGACGGATGCTAACCTTCGGTTTGACTTGACTTTACATAGGCTTTATGTCTTAAATTAGGTACACTTTTTGTGTAAATATTCTGTAATTTATGCACATTTAATTGCATGTAATACCGGGTGACTATAAATGATTGACTTAAATTTAAGTGATTGGCAACCGTGAGGAATTGGTACCAGATTAACTGTCGTCGTGATTTATGTCTATTACCTTTTCAGGCTAGAATATTGTTGTCAAAAAGTGTAACTTACTGAATAATAACGAACGAAAAGTGACAAATAACGGAGAAAATGGTTACAGCGAGTGATCGAAAAGATCTTCCAGTTGTAAAAACCATTTTGAAAACAATTCTGACATGGGCAATTTTTAAATTTGACGTTTCTTTGACAATTACAAATTTGAAAATTAGTGTACTCAATGGAAGAGTTAAAAAATATTGCCAACCTAACAAAAAATGTCAATCATTTATAGTCACCCGGTAGTATTACTACAAATATATCCTTTTTTGTCCTCAATAATAGGGCGTAGTAAAAACGACTACCTAGAGGTCATGGAATCTATGAACTTTTTTTTTTATTTAGACACGACAGAATCTGCCACATTTTTTTTAAACCACGTCTAAACCGATATACTTGATGAAATTTGTTAAAGAAAAAAAAACGAATTAACAGGCGACAAGAAAAATAGATTCAGAAAAGGCCTGTAATGTTTTTTTGTGCGCTTTGTATAATGTGTGCTTTATGCCTTAGCACTTGTGAACGTACCTTAACTCTTTAACCCAAATGTCAAAATCGTCGAATTGCAATGTCAAAATTAAGAATAACAACAATTTAGTTGGAGGTTATATTTATCACAGATAAAGAATATTTATGTCGGTTTAAAAAAATCGCAAGACAACATAGACATGGAACTTTTAGAGTTTAAAGACCAGAAGTGTATTCCTGATATAATTCATTCTTACACTTCAACACTACGTAATAATAGTGTCCCTATTGTCATCGAAAACGGTACGTCCACGTCCACTTCCTGAAACCTAAACACATTTGAATACTTTTAGGTTCATATCAGTGTCGAGTCGGATGGGCCACAAGCCCTGAACCGCTCCTTCTTTTCAAGAATCTCATCGCTAAACCTCGTAAGGAGCGAACGAAGAAAGATGTGATTGAAACGACTCAAACTCCACTGCTTCAAGTCGGCAACGACATTGTTAACATTGAAGCAGTTCGCTTCCAATTGAAAACTCAGTTTGACCGTGACGTCGTCACACATTTTGAGGCACAGGAACATTTATTTGATTACAGTTTCACACACCTAGGGATCGATTCAGAGAATTCAGTTCCACATCCAATTGTACTGACTGAGGCAGTTTTAAACCCAAACTCGTCACGACAATGTAATTTCCAATGCTTGCAATTATGATTTTGTAATTGTTGAAGTTGCAGTGATGTCTGAGTTGTTGTTTGAGTGTTATGGTGTTCCTGGAATCTCATACGGTATTGACTGTTTGTTCTCCTACCATTTCAATGAAGTAAAGCCATTGGAAAACGCATTAATTGTAAATGTAGGGTACCATACCTGTCATGTTATACCAATAATAAACAGAAGGGCAGTGTTTGAAAATGCAAGACGTCTAAACACTGGTGGATTTCACATCATCTCGTTCCTGCACAGAATTTTGCAGTTGAAATATCCAGCACATGCCACGGCACTTACATTGAGCAGGGCCGAAGAATTGCTGCACACAATTTGCGCGATTGCGTTAGATTATAGAGAAGAGCTGAATCGTTGGACTGATCCTCACTACTACGAGGAGAACATCAGAAAAATTCAATTGCCATACAACACTTCAATTACAAGCTCGACTCTTACGTGTTCGTTTCGTTGCGGTTTTGTTGAACATTTATTTATTAGAAATATTTGTAGTGGAGCAGCAGAAAGAAAGGAAGAAGGAACTGGCTCGTCGTCTTACAGAAATTAATGCGCGCAAACGAGAAGAACGATTAATTGAGGATGAAGAGAAGCTCAATAATCTTCTGTATATTCAAGAATTGACCGAAGGGGGTGTTGATAAGGACGAAATTGAGAAGGCGTGTGCCGATTATCAGATAAAAAACGTACATGATTTACAGAAGCACATCAACAACCTCAATGTGAAAATTGAAAAGACTAAACAGAAAATCATAGCTGCAAATACAGCGGAAGAAGTGGAGGAACCTCCAGTTAAGCAGTCAAAACACAACAAGATGGTGTTTGAAAACGAAAAGGCCTTACATTCATTCTTGCAAAACGCCAAAAAAATGGTATTGTATTTACATCATTTTTTACTGAGTGTTTGAATGCCTTTTATGTTCGTTTCTTTTTTTACCTGAGCAGTAGTTATGATTTTATTTCATGAATTTTTGAGATGCTTTTCTTTCTTTATCCAAACGTTTCTCTTGTCTCCTATCGGTCCAAACCGGCGCCTGAAGTGAAATTGTTTTAATAAAAACATGCAATGTGTTTTCTCCAATATAGTTGTCAACACAAATTTATGAACAACCTCTTTTATTTTTGGATGTTTACGCATGTTTACCTGGGAAGTGGGACAAAATAAAAAAACAATCCCCAGTGATATTTAATCGGTAATAACATTTCATTTATTAGCGCCAAGACATCTTGCACAAGAAAATGACCAGAAAGCAACGAAAACAGGACATGGCAAAGAGACGTACTGCAGCAGGTCAAGAACGAATGAGAATCATTTCGCAATTAGCTCGGAAAGAAAAGGGAAACGACGATTTCGGATTGAGAGACGAAGACTGGGACATTTACAAGACAATCAGCAAAGACGGTACCACTTCTTTTTGCGTAATGAATTTGTTCAAACAATTGTTGTTAGGTGGCGACTCTGATAGCGAAACCGAAAACGAAAAGCTCATGGAACTGGAAGAGATTATACGGGCCCACGAACCCAACGAGTTGGATGAGACCAGCAACCCGGGGGAAATGCACCAACTCCACGTTGGAATCGAACGTTTTCGAGCACCAGAATTATTGTTCAAGCCGTACATGCTGGGTTCCTCAGAAGCTGGTCTCTCTGAAGTCATTGGCTATGTTCTTTCACTTTGTAGCAATGACGACCAGCTCAAATTGGCGCAAAACGTCGTCATTATGGGCGGATTAGCTAATTTAACTGGCTTACAAGAACGACTTCTATCGGATTTAATCAGTATTCGGCCCTTTCAGTCAGTTGTCAAGGTCCGAACTGTCGATAATCCGAATTTGGGGGGTTGGTATGGTGCTAAAAAGTGGACAAAAACGAACGAGTTCAAAGACAGCTTGTTGACGAAAGATGTGTACGATGAATGCGGCGCGGAGTATTTTAAAATGCACATCGCTTCGAATCCATATTATCCCACGCCAAAGGGACAAGAAATCGACGTAGATATATTACAGTAAGCTTTAGTTAGGTAACTAGTGTCTTGGGAGAATTAAAGGTGTGCCGCCACTCAACACTTTTTTATTTTGAGAGGAGTGAAGAAGGATTTCAATTTCTTTAGTTGGGAAATACGTAATTGGTATTTTCTAATGTTTTTAAAAATTGAACCACAAATAAAGGAAACCGTTTATGTAAGTGATTGAACTTTTTTTTTACTTTATGATGTGTTTTCAATTATTATCTGTTTCCACACGTTTTCTTTTAATCTAAAATAGATTTTTCAAGTTTTAAGTAAGAGGATTTTTTAAATTTTAATATTTTATTTATCAATATTTTTTATTAATGTCCACTAGGGATGTAGATGAACCATTTAGAAATTCGTTTTTTGCTCTTAAGGTGGGAAATTTTTTATTTGTTACGATTCACGGCCGCTAGATGTCGCAATGATCGATTATTTATCCATCAAAGGCAGGCGGCCAAATTTTAGCATCTTCTCTAGTTTTTTTGCCTCAAAGATTTCGATGAATCGTAGTATTCGTTATAGAAAGTAGTTTTGGAAATACATTTTGCCGATATTTCATTTAGGAACGAAAAGTTGTTCGGTAGCGACATCTCATTTTCAAGTTGAGAACGTAGGTTTTACATGAAACACGTTAAAAATAATGCTTAATCTCAGTTATTAGGCAATTTAGGGCATTCATCTTTTGGTAAAAGGTTTTGTAAACTGAGACATCTTCATCATAATCACATTCCAAAATAATCTGCTTTGGTGTCATATTTTTCAGCATTATGTAAGGGCCGTTTAATTAATTAATTATTAAATAACTACAATTACGATGAATCTCATATAATCTTAATTTAAATTGCAATGTTCAGTGAAGGTAATACCAAAAAATCAGACGATTCTGTTGGAAAATAAGGAAATCAAAACCCTTCTATGGAAAAATTGCATGTATTATTTTATTTCTTAAATAACTACTATTAGGATGAATCTCAAATGATGTTAATTTCAATTGCAATGTCAACGAATGCTATAGCAAAAAATCAGACGAATCTGTTGGAAAATTAGGAAATTAAACCCCCAAAACCCTCTTATGGAACATTTCCATGCTTTTTCCCACCTTAACTGCTAATAGTCGCGAATCTCACATAAATGAAAAGTAAATTATACAGGGTGTTTCAGAAAATAAATGATACAAACACATGAAAATATGGAAACATTATTTAAAAACCAGGGATTTGGAGATAATTCCACTCGAATTTGTGATTACGTAATATTAAAATTATTTTTCTGGAAAGAGACATTTCGATCGATTTTTAAATAAGTGTGGAAAGGCGGCAAATTCCTCTCTGCTAGATTTCTGTTTTGGATAAAATTAATCATAAAAGTAGATTTCTTATTGTTCGCTTGTTTTGTGTGCAAAAAAGTTTTGTACAAAATTATCATGCCAAATTGATGTTATTTGCATTATAATATCATTGCAATATAGCAAAATTCTGGAACTAGATGCGAAATAGATGAGTAATGTTCTGTTGGGAGTTGTGCTACTCTTGAATAGATGGCGCCACTAGCGCTCAATTCAAGTGTTTCATGACCTACTTTCATCAGGAATCTATGCACATTCCTGCACGTGTGAATCAGGTTCGTGACGTAACGTGACGTCTCCAGGCCCGCCTATGATGCACGCGCCAGTACTCGTATACAAAAACAGACAAATAAATAAAATTAAAGTAGAAAAATTACTTTAGATTTATTTTATGTAACCGTTCAACACTCGACCGTTTAGATCTAGGGATCGCATCTCTTTAAAGGTTATCTCGGTTATGTACACATTAAAAATACTACTGGCTCTAATCGTACAAAGGTATATGATACGTCTGGGATGAAAAATGCGACACTCTGACAGGTGGTCTTGTTTTCGTTCATTTCTTTTTCCGGAAACAATTTTTAATTGCATATACTGCTCGCGTTAATGACAAGATTAGCGAAATAATGGAGCGTTTCTGCAACATTATCGAATCTACCGAAACAAGTTGTAGACTTTCCGTTGTGCCTCTCGATTATGGGTCAAGGAATTTTTTTTCTTCGATTTTTATCACTTAATAATAATCCACCAAGAGTCACATTGGGAAGTTTGTTCCTGGAAGAATTCTTATCTGTGGAAAATTAATTTGGTGACCATGGATCGGACGTCGTAAATTTAATACATCATGTTAGAGCAGACACAGACACCTTGAATGTTGTTTCCTTTAAAAATATCAGCGATTTTTTTGCAAGGTTTCCTTCTTCTTAGTAATCTTCCGCAAACCCAGAGTTCTTGCCGCGGTGTTATTTGTGAGCAATTAGATTATTCAGTTTCATTAGCCCGACTTCCAGCTTCATATGCTAATTTTATTGTTTAGAAGATTTGAAAGTGGAAATAATCCCGACTTGAACCGTTCCCAAAAACCCGTGCACCACCCACAACACTAGTTAATAATAAAAGCAGAAGCGTCTCGAGTGTCAACAGCGACAGAAAAGCGTTTTCGTTAATTTTTTCGGGCATGACTCGTAAAAGTCGAAAGACGTCTCAGTCGGAAGAGTCGTCATCACACGTTCGAATAACGAATTACGTCAAAAAAAAGACCACGCGCTTTTATGTAGCGCACGAAATCAAATCGCAATGTTTCACTTTCAAAACGTACGTCAGCACACGAATGTGCAGCGAGAGCGCATGAGCCCGCTTAACCACTACAAACAGCAGGAATAGAGCTAAGCAATCTCAGTATCAAGTTGGCTTGGGCAAGCGCACGAACGGTGTGGTCCCAAGTAGGCTCTGGACGATCCACCTGACAGGCTTCAGTAGCAGTATCACGTTGGCCGGACGAACCGAAGAAGAAGAAGAAGAGGAAGACTCCGGAACAGCCGACTTACAGGAAGAGGAAGAGAGACAAAATAAGAAGAAGAAGATAAAGTGTTGGTGCTTCGGAAGTATGGATCCGGAATTGTTCGGTATCCGATTTAGAGAGAATTAAATTTGGGAAAGTGCGTAGTGCTGCGTACCAAGTTTCGGCAGTGAAAGTGGACCTCGAGTGAAAGTCGCAATGGATTCTCCGCAAATGTACGACAATCATCAGCAAGGGCAAAACGCGGGTGGTATGAACAACGCCGAGGCGAAAAAGTCCGTCATAATGAACGGAAACAACAATAACAACAACCTGACGACGCTCAACAATAACACGGGGATCTCTAAGCAGACGACGGCGCTGCTGAAACAGCACCACCTGCAGCAGTACCAGCAGCACGGGGAGCTCAACGACCTCAACACCCCCGAGATCTCTTTGGACCTGCAGAACCTCATCGACGACTCCCAGTTCGGGGACGGTCTCTTCTCCGACATTCTGCAGGGGCAGCAAGGCAAGCACATGGGGCTGCAGTCGCGCCAAGTGATGGCACCCTCGTATCCCAGGACCACGCTGGCTTACATGCCGCAGCCGGTCCACAGCGGTGCCACCTATTCCGCGAATCAAAACTCCAACAGCGATTCGAACAGTTCGGTGGGGAGCGACGTACCCAGCATCAAAGAGGAGCCGGTGGACCCGCAGGAGTACCGCCGACAATCCTGCAACGTCCTAAACGGCGGCGGGTACATGGCGCCCTATCCCACAGCCCCCAACGCTTTCGCACCGCTCACCCCCAGCCCCGTGGTGCACCACCAGCTCAACGCAATGAAGGGCAAGGGGATGATGCTCAACCATAACATCGCGCGGAAGTCGGTCAAACCGTGCGACAAGAACAGCGACGAATACAGGAGGAGGAGGGAGCGGAACAACATCGCCGTGCGGAAGAGCCGCGAGAAGGCGAAGGTGCGGACGCGGGAGACGGAAGAAAAGGTGAAGATTCTGGTGAAGGAAAACGAGAGACTGCAAAAGAGGATAGAGCTGCTGACGGAAGAACTGAACGTACTGAGGAGTCTGTTCTCCAACGTGGGCGTTCTGCCCGAACACGTCCACAGAGAGATCAACAAACACTTGGACAGTTTCCAGTTGCAACAGCAGCAGCAGCAACAACAGCACATGTAAGAGTGATCGATCGATTCGTCCGTTCGCCGGACCTAACTTTTTTCTGTTCAGGTCCGAAGACAATCGACAGAGAATGATGGACAATCTTCACGAATATGGAGCGTAGCCTCGTCCGTTTTCAAAACGCAAAGCTTTAATTCTTATCAACCCCTGCCGCCTTCATCAGACCACTACTAAAATGACAATAAACTTGCTGCCTTGTCGTTAAAGGCCGAATTATTCGAATTTTCGGAAAGTTTGTGTCCCCCCTTGTTGAAGAATCTTAAAGGTTCGTTCTTAGCTAATCATAGATCTCCTGTAATGACGTGTTCTGTTATAAGTAAAAACTTATTAATTTATTAGAATTATGAATCAAGTGTCCGTCCTGCAAGAGGTTTCGGATTTGTTTTGCGCTCTGAACAACGAATTTTTTTTCTGTGTGCATGTGTGACTGTGTGTGTGAGGTTACGTGTGCGTGGGATGAAAAACGATATCTTCAAGTCCCAAGTCTTTTGCCGGACTACAAGATTGAACAAGAGTTGTTGACGGGTATTAAAAATACATTAGAATTATTCCGTTCGTTTTTTTGTGATCGATGAATTATTGTATTTAAAACAGTGCGACTATATTACTGTAATATAGATTTATACATATTATATTTTTAAAAACCGACGCAATCCGTGTACCTTCGTAACTGTTAGTAAATTAAATGTATTTTAAGATATATTTTTCTACAGAAAATATATCGTTGTTACACCTTATAATTTTATTATTGTAAAAATAAAACGTTAAGTTAATGTATAAATGTATGATGTATAGTGTACGTGTAAATCTTAATATATTTCCAAAGAATTACATTTTTTGTAAAGATGTTTATAATAATGATGGTGTATATTTTATACTACTTAAAATGTTCTTGTTTTTATTATTTAATAAATATCTCCGATTTATTTCGTGTTTCATTTGTGTCTTGGCTGGCTGAGTGTGCTGCCAGATAACGGACACAATGGAAATCTAGAAGGAAAAAATACAGCGTGACTCATAAAACAAATGTGAAAGTTAGCGGACCGATAGTGGTGACATTTACGGGTGAATTATTCCCACCTTTACCATTATTATATTTTTTCCAAATCGCACCACAAAACATCATTTCACTTTTCAGCACCGCTTCCTGTACAGACAAACTCGTATGAGCGGTGCTCCAAAAATCAGTTCTTAAATTGTCATTTGTGGGGAAATGGAACAGCGATTGAAATAAAATACGCAAAACGGATTTCCCTAACCATGACGCGACTATTTAAACATTTATTGTGATAATTTTTTAAGTGCGTACAAGGTTAAATTTTTGATTTTTTAAAACTTTCTCTTTTACCTGCTAAAGTAAAATAAAATTTCAAATACTAACCCAGTTTAACTCATTAGTGACGATATATACGATAATTAAGAAAACTCTCGCTCCGCTTAACCACCATAAAATTGAGATTCTCGTAACAACTTGAACTTGCATCTCAACGATAAGAACAAGTAAAATTAAAATTAATTTGATATGAACTCTTTGATGAGTAAAGATTCTTAGAATTGAGGAAGCAAATAGATTATTAAATACACGAACCAGTATTTTACATCCTGCACAAATATTAAATAGAAAAATGGCATCAACAGCTTTTAACCGAAAAGTTACAATTTTATTATAATCACATATGTCGAGAATGTAAGATGAAAGAATTGATGAAAGACAACACAGAACACAGTTATCGATATTGCAGAAAATTTACGCTTCAGATCACTTCAGAAGATATCGGCTAGCTACTATGACTGATAAAACTTCTTTACAATTTGTGACTCAAATTTCAATTATAAAACTAATTACATGGTGTACACGATGATCAGACGTGGTAGGTGACATCATAAACTCTAGAGTCAAAATTGAATAGGCATAACAATCGCAATACATAATAAAGTACAAACGTGTAATAAAAACTACGGCGCACATATAAAAAAACGACGAGAATGTACTCGTAGTTAAGAGTAAAATATTTTCCCCATTGAAAAATTCTCAAGATGATATTTTCTAACTTTATTAGTTCTACTATTCTCAATCCGGAGCATTTAGACTATGTCTTGTTAAAAGACTTTGATTCCAGCTCTTCATAAAAAATGTAAATGTCATGACTAAACAACGTACTGTCACAAAGTGTCAAACTGTTCCATAATAATGACAACGTGTTGTTTTTTCTTCAGCTTAAAGACTGGATGTCTGGTAGCAGTCGTAGTGTATTTTGTAAGTTTCTGACCATACCAACTTTAAACAAGTCAAAGTGGAAGAAATGATTTCAGATGATTGCAGTAATAAAAACAACTTTGTTGATATGCTTACCCTTGCACAACATTCTTCAGACATTGATGCTCCTCAACATAATCCTCTTGCTGTTAACTGCAATTACGCTCTTTCTTGGTATTTTGCTGGTGCAACTTCAAAATGTCTCATTTACAATATACCAATTCACCATTTTCATTTTAAAGGAAGACCGTATTTGTGTCATCACGTTTCTCTGCTTTAACATTTGCGCAATGGGAGTACAAGACATTGGATTGGTAGTAGCTTATAGTATTTTGCACGACGAAAGAATAGCAGTATGGGTTTTGTCAATGGTGATCATTGAACACAGTAAGTTCCATCCAAGAATGCCTCCAAATCATCATTGACTTGTAGTTCCTTTTCTCTATATGATTCCCATTGGTATAAAAGAATACCGATTTGTCAAAGAAAAGCACATGACAATCGCTGACCATTATTCCAGGACTCATATTACTACGATGACACCGATGACCACGCATGTGCCTCACTTTGGATATTAATCACAACGATAATTTTATAAAATGTTTAAATAAATGCATGAGTGGAGCAAAATTGTTACTGCTTATTTTAAGGATAATATCATCAATGGTTTTATGCCACTTCCTTACGAGGGTCGCAGACAATCAAATATTTTGCTGTAATTTATTGAAAAATAAGTGCCGGAAATGGACACATCCCAGGCCGTTTCTAAATCTCATTGACTAAAAAAATTCGTCGGATTCTCGCAAGGAACTCAAGCAAATGCGGTGCGGTTATTTTTAGGTGTTGGGTTAGGTTAGTATTAAAATATACAATTGCAACATGAGATGTGAAAAAACTATTTTGCGAATGATTTGCGAGACGGGGAAATAAAATGTATTAATGGATTGAATCTTTGATGCCAAAAGTGATGAATGAAAAAAACGGACCTCAACACACAAACTTTACGTTTCCCTTTTATATGACGAGTTTTTTA
This sequence comes from Eledona agricola, assembly GCA_964023215.1. NCBI lineage: Eukaryota > Metazoa > Arthropoda > Insecta > Coleoptera > Tenebrionidae > Eledona > Eledona agricola. Next base: position 1,971,408 of record OZ026856.1, read on the forward strand.
TGTCGTTTTAGGCACAACCATGTTTCTAAGTCGTAGTATAAATGGAAAAATTATAAAGTTGTTCGAGAATATGTGATGTCTTTACCTATAATTTGTTTAATAAAACTTGTCTTGAATCGACTCGAATCGAATCGAAATTTACAAGGATTCCAAAAGTTGACAATTTTCGTATGTAACATAAATTTTCGATGTAAACGTTTAAGCGTTTTTTTTTGGCCAATCTAATACGTCAGTGGTTCCAGTTAGTAAAACATCCTGTAAGATTGATGGATACGTAAAAATAAGTGATTATGAAGTCAATAAAGTACTAAATCTAACAAGAAAAATCTATAATACACATCTTTGTAACAACTGGTGTCAATCCTTTATAATAAAATGTCTCTCGTAGATTCTTTACCGAAAGACAATAGTTGATGAATAACCATAGAAAAAATGTGTACATGACTGATGGCATAAGAGGATTGTGCCTGAACAAGAGTTTAGAGCTCAGTTTAAAATAAGTCCTTGTGACTATTATCATTTAAAAGGTATAATATCTAATATTAAACATGGCTTGGATATCTATTAATTTGCTTTGCAAAAATATATTTTGTAGCAAAATTATTCCAATAATCATCACACCAAATTTTGGCATGAGAAAAGACGCTATAAAAACGTGATTTATGTTATGCGAGGTTAAGTCAAAGTCATCGACCTTGCGAATTTTTCTACAAGATTAGCTATAAATTTTATTGTAAAATAAATGTCACTTTATTTATTATAGTCGCAAAACGAGGCTATTCACACCGGGACCTCCTATGACATGTACGTTTTTTTATGAAACAGTCATTAGCAAAAGTTCTGGTAAAGCCAAAGATTCGTTCTAATGTCACCCTGAACCTGTACTCGTTACGTCTTTACTGCCGACTTCTTTCAGTTTTTTTAATGTATTTTTGGTGAAAGCCTCTACTTTCGTTTTTCTCCTTGTGAAAATTTGATGGCTTTCCACAACTCAAATATTAATAAACACCTGTACATGCATAATTGTTTGTGTCATTTGAACTTGTCGTTTAATTAACAGCATTCGAACGTCGGAAATCGTCCTTCTCATCTAATTATCTACAAGGAATCCCTTGCAAGCTTTCTCTCGTTCCGCTCAAGATCATATTCGTGCAATACGCATCGATCAAGATTTCGAAGAGCCACAATTATTATCGCTTTTGGAGGCTTTTTGAGGCCGAGTGAACCGGTTGAAAATTCGCCAGTGAAAAGTGCGGAAGCGACTTTAGGCAAATAGTTTCCGGATGTTTCGGGCCTTGAATATATTATCTCAATATCACTCGATTTGTCTTAACAAGAGATTGTAATAAGGTCGTGGATCTAAGGCTGCTTCTGTTCATTAGTTACATATCGTGGTGACGTTTCAATCGGAACAGCAAATTTATTAGACGGTTTTAAGATTAATGCGATTATGGCCACAAAAAATAATTAATGTCGGCTCGTGTATAATTGTATGGTTTGCATCAATGACAGCATTTACAACTCTATAGAAGAGCGCGAGTGATTTATCGACTAAAAAATACTTTGCAAAAAGCAATATGAATGTTTTAATCGGAATGCACTAAATTTGTGCACAACTTGCATCATGTGTAGGTGTTATGCTTTTGCACTGAAAACACAATTTTGCAGGACAAACCGATACAAAGACTTAATAAAGTCCAGTTCACACTGCTCGGGACTGACTGTTCGAATCGCACAATCGAGCAAGCCCGCGGCGACAATTTGACTTTTATTAATTACAAAAGTATACAGGGTCGTCCACTATCCGTCCCACATAGTCACTAGCCAGGAATTCGCGACTTAATACAAAATAAAAACTCATATTTATCGTTTACAAGTAATTTTACTGGCTTGGACTGGTTGTGATATAAAGCATTCGATTCACGTTCTTGGCTGATGATGATTGCGACTAGTTGCGGTCTTAGCTGGATCATTAGCAATTATGTCTCATCTTAAAACTCGTGTGATCGTTGAGGCTTTCTTCCTCACTTTCTTGACTGCGGGTGTTTTGCTTTTTTGAGAACACCGCTTTTTTGTTATCGGTTATATCATCCTCCAGATGTGGCTTTCGGAGTGTTCCGATTAAACTCCCAAGCCACGTGCTGTAAAATCATATTTAATAATAATTATTGTTCGTTTTAACTCAGCAAATAAAATTTTATGTTACATTTGCAAATCGTGCATATTCGGCACGTGTACCGTTTCTTCATAAATATTCCAAAATTTGCAGAAATTTGAAAACGGATACCCATTATTGCACTAGTGATGAAGTTGAGACCCTTTGATTCTTAGATAAAAAAAGGGCCAGTGACGGAACATAAATTCATAAATGGAATAAGTAAAAATCTGCATGTGCTACTACATCCCCTACTAGTTTTTTTGGAAATATTGCGCGACGTTCGGATCTGCAGTGAATCAACACAGATGCACACAAAAAATAATGACCCAAGAATTACTCTGGTTGCTTCCGTACACTTGTGTTATCGTTGCGTCGTATTAAAACCAAAAACAGCACTTGGTGTCGAATTAACCAGGTTCTAATCGTTTCTGTAAACAGCCAGCGTCACCCGATCGACCCAAACGAAGACCTGAAACGATCCCGTTACAGATGCTAAGAATAAGAAACAAACATCTCGCAGGAGCTTGCTGGGAGCGGTTGCAGAAGTGTATAAATAGCGAAGGTCGCCGGTTGACATTGAGAGCGTCTTACCCTGCCATAGCAGCGCTATTTCCGGACGCACGAGTCCCCCCCATTACTGTGTCACTGGGTCCCACGTCCAGACCCGTACTCGCCCATTCAATGCGGAAGAGGAACCGAAGAAGATGGAAAATTAAAAGCGTTACTTTATCATTTTGAAATTGAATAAACGCTGACTGAGGACAAATGGGGTTAACGCAGTTCTTGGATCAATGACTAAGATTCAGCGATTAAGAGATTTTTGCACACTTTTGACTTATCTTCGGGTTGATTCGCAGTAATTACTTTCGTCAACTACGCGTTGCTTGCAATGCCAATGAATATCATTTGGAGTCCGTCTAATGTAAAGTTGACGAGATTTTTTTTGAGGTCAACCACCTGCTCGAAATGAATTGCAAGAAATCTCTAACGCATTTCTAATCAGGAAAGAAAAATTGTATGCAGCAGATTGAACTATTAAAATGGGGCGCACGGGCAGTTTAGTAAACAATAAAAACCTGAGTCATCAAAATCGACGTACCTGGCAAACTAACTATGCCATAAAATGATGATTTAACAAATACATTACCTCATTTAGTAAGTTATCATAGACCGGATCTTTGTTTAATGGTCTAAGGTGGTGAGAAGGAAAAAGGTTGTAATTATAGTGCAATCGCACTGTAATTTACAATCAATACGTCAAGGCTTAACATCGTTCAGATTCGGCACTTTCAAACATTTATTTCTAATTTAATTGATTAAATTTGTAAATTATAAACCGACAAAGAATATTTACTGATTAAAGTCAGACTAACCAAACAAACATCAAGCCAAGGTTTCATTAAATTATTGCCAAAAATCGCTCTTTTGGTAGTAATTGACGATTCCGCCAGTTGTGGTCTTTTAAATCATATCGGAAAATGTGTTTGCAGTTTTTATTTTATTTTTGCCTTATGTTCCTTTTCAGCAGTACATACATCTACATCCTGTCAATAGTTTTGTATTTTTTATTCTTTGATAATTTCCATTTCTCGATATGCATTTTTCATTATTCTTGTTTAAATTTGTTATTTTTCTTTGTATTCTTCCCTTAGTTTTATCATTATAACTACTTCAGAATTGTATTTATATATTTTCCTATCAAAAAATTTATATTCTTTAGCCAAAAATATTCTCATTGAATTTTCAAGACCTTTAACAGTTTCTTAATATAAAATAAACTCGGTGCCATTGTTGTACTTAATATTTTTTTTGGTAAACGTGTCATAATTCCACTTGTTATTAGTTTGTACGGATGTACTTCTAGCAACTTAGATAACTATTTCCAGGTATGTATCTATGAAGATCTATCTAATCATGAGATCTTATCAAATTTGTGAGTCTGCCACATATTAGAAGATGTTTGAAATTCAGCGAACCACCTAGAACACGGACGTTACGCAAAGCTTTCCCTTTTCAATTTTCCTCGATATGTTCACCTTGATTGTGATTACCTGCGTTGCGCAACTGTCCAATAAGTGCTCCACATCGTCCTGATTTGAATCCGTTCGTAATTAGCAGCAGAAGTCGATGCGATTCAGGTAAGGCGGGTATGGTGGACGCATGCGCCGACCTGACCACCTTGGCACACATTCTGCTATATTCACTTTATTATGTGAAGTCTCGGTTATATAAGCAAAGTTTTCTATTATTTTCACTTTTTAAACGTAGTTTTGATGTTCGCACGATGTCCTTTCTCTTGCACAGGACCAAATGGAAGGAAGTTTTGATGGCGAACGCGCCGCCGAAATTTAGTTTAATGAATACAATGAGGCCCATTGTTGCTGATTTTTGTTACTTTCGTTTGTACGGCTTGAATAATGAGACTGGCCAGCTTCCGGATTTTCGGAAACGTGGTGCGTTTCCTGGTACGGCGCATGAAAGGCGGATAATTAGTGTTGGACGTTTGTTGGAAAAATATTCCTCAAGACCGGCGCTTAATAAATTCACACAACGATTATTAGAGTAGAAAATGACCTTTTCGACCATAATTAATACGCACGACCTTAATACAGGTGGCAAAAATTACTAAATTCAGGATGTGTACTTTCAAGTGTGTTGCATTGGCAGCGGAACGCCTAATTAGTTGCAATTTGGGTGCTCTACTCGCTCCTTTTATCGTTTTTATCGTAATTTTTATCCAAATTGTCATGCGGAATAGATCTTGAACAACTTACTTAACCTACACGACTTTGGTCGAAATAGAACAGAACACTCCTCTTTGATAAAATCAATTGATATGATAAGTATTTTTGAAATTTCTTTCAATTTAAAGATTATAAAAAAATTCAAAAAATCAAGATTAGTATAATTTTTTTTAGCAAAAACAAACAGGAAATTCTGCAATTGATATAAGCACAACGGGGACAAGTTTTACACTCTTGAAAATGTTTTTAAGTGTATTCGAATGTAATAAATTTTAGATTATATCATTTATTTTGTTTCATGTTGTTTAACTGCCCTACCTTTTTGTTGCATATTTTTATTGGCCCTACAAAAAATGATTCAATTTTTGTACCTAAGTACTGGACTGTCTGACATAATCCTCTTGAAATATTTTTATTCTGTAATGGTAATAGTATATTAAAGAACGAGTTTTATAAGGCATGTTTTATGGTATGAGTCAAAGTTTATAAAACGACCGGCGAAACCGGCAATTTTGTGAACAATTGTCAAAATTGAAATTTTGGTTTTCAAATTTAATTAGCCGGCTCAAAAATTGGAGGTGAAAATAATTTTCAGCAAAATATTGTCACAAGCAACCTACCTGGGAGATTAATTTAAGTGGTATATTGGGGAAAGCTAATTTAAATTTAAAATATTGTAACGTTTTGTGTTGGTGTTTACTTTGACGTTTGTGACTATTAGATACCACCCTAGAACAACTAAATTACATTAGTTCCAATACGAAACTGAAAAAGTTATTAAGACACTTAATTGGGTGCTTTAACAGCTTTGTTATAGACGCCAAGTAAAAAATATGTATTTATTTCACGAGAATAGTTATCAGATCAAATCGTTTTATAATCTTCTTAGCTGACACAATTTTGGTAATTTTATAGTTTGAATCAGAATTTTGCAAGATTTCTATTTTTTAAAAGAAAACACTTTATTTTTCATTTTTATCAATGATACCAGACCTGACCTGACCTTTGGTTGTGAAAAGTATCATGATGAGAGGCATCATTTACGGTTTTGAAATATTATTATTATTTTTAACATCGTATGATGTCTGCACGTGGCCAGATAATCGCGAGGTCCATGGTACAAATGCAAGAATCTGTTGTCATCGCTTCTGGGACTTATTTGTGTCCGTTACATCTTCTTCTCGCGCTCCTTGAACACAGTACTGTTCTAGGTATATATTCTTTACTTAATTGTTATTGAGTTCAATGATTTGTTATTGTTGTTTTCACTTCTTGGATGGCATTGGGTCTTAGTTTACCAATTTACCATGTTGATTTGCACCTGACCTGAAATTTTTCAGCAGGTACTGTTCTGAACAAGTGGGTTTATTGAATCCTTGGCCCATTGCTTGTTAGTATAAACTATTTGCAGCGTTTAGGAAGGAACCATCAAATTCTGAACAATTTCATGTAGCAGCTGTGACGTTTTTGGTAGAAACATGAAAATGTATTCAAGTTGTGCGACGTTATGTTCTTCGTACAACTATGTATGGATCTACTATCGAAATTTGAGTCTAGAAATAAAGACTTATGTCTTAATTGTAAGTTTAAAGCCATTTTTGTGAATTATTTTGTATGTTTTTTAAAATAAAGATTTGACTAATTAGTGTTTTTTTCTGGATTGTAACAATATGTAAATGGAATTTATCGAATCCCGATTGACGGTTGAATCCAGCATCAAGATAAACAAAATAATAGGTGATTTTCCTCAAGTTGTTGTCCATTCATGAGTTCATCTAGCGAGACTCTGTCTCACTATCACATCTCCACCAAAGTAGCATTAAGTTCAAGAACCGTTTGATAAAAAAACAAACATTCCCGATAAAGAGAATCACTTCTTAGAAATTTACTATTCTCGTAAAAATACGCACAACATTCGGGAATGTATCGATAAGGACCCAACTTTTTTTCTTTGCCCACAATGCCGGAAACGATAATTAGGTCGAGCACACGCCGTGCGCTTGAAGATTTTGGCGGGAACCGAGGCGCTAACTGTACTCCGGTGTTTGGAAAAGATTCGCCGCCAAGGCAGATGCACCGGAGGGTCAACAACCGGAAAGGTGAGGCGAGAAGCACGTGTTCCGGGGACACTGCGGCTCTACGATACGCCCATGCAAATGGAAAAGTCAAATTTTGAGTGCGAGAAATTGGAAGAGCACGCGTTGGGTCGAAGTCAAGGATGAGGACTTTGCCTTGAGGATTTGCGAGGGAGGCGCATTATTGCGAGTGGCGGAAAATGTTATTTTTAGAAAATCTTCGGCCGATAAAAAATATACTTTATCGGTAAACCGTCACTCAACCATTTGCGTCTCAATCACACCTAAAATATCGAAGAAAATAAAATTGAAAATGAGATGCACTGCACCTGCATCTCGGTATCTGAAACTTACCACATGAGAAGCAGGTGATATTAGTAGAAGTAATTAAATTTAAAATTTGAGAACGAAAAAAGTTTTTTATTTAGAATACATACAACTTTTCCAATTTTCCTTATAAATATACAAGAAAATACATAATATCACAAAGATCTGTTAAAATTTAAAATATAAAATAACGCAAAATGCAGATTTCTAGAAGAAATTAACAAGAAAAAAGTATAGGACACAGACGGATACGATAAGACCATATAAATTTTGTGGACAACAATCGAAAAAACGTAGCTATAAAAATTATTCAAATGAATTTATTAGTATACAAGAACACGTCTCTGTTGCATCTGTTAATATAAAAAAATTAAGACATAAAAAAGTATGTATGTATAAAATATGTATGAAATAGGCCAAAGAGTGGTAGAGCTAAGAAATACAAAAAAAAAACAAAGCATTTGATGTGTTTTCCTTTTGCGTGTAGTTATCGTAAAGAAATTACTTTTTGAACCAATTCTTCCAGAAATTTATAAACAGAAAATGTTATTGTACAACTGCAAGAAAAATTCTCACGTAAGTAGATTTTAAAAATTCTTAAAAGTATTGAAAAAGAATTTCAGAAAAATTTATTTCATTTCACATTCATTTGTTTTTCACGTTCTCTAAAATGTTATCGTGTTTAAAGAAAACAATTTAGAAGTTGGAACCTGGGCTGCAGTCAAATGACAATATTTATTACCGAAAAACCTTAAAAAATTAGAGTCAATAACCGAAAATGATAATAATTGGTATGATGACAAAATAGTTTATATTATAAATTTGGGAGATACATAAGTACACAAGCACCGCAATAATGAAAATGAACAAAAATGTAAATTAATAAATATTAATCTTACAGCTAAATTCTAAATAAATAATATCAGTGTACCTACATAAAACAAAATTCTACTTTTTGTTTGCAATCATATTCAAATTTTTGTACAAAATTTGTGCAGAGATTTTGAATCAAAGTAGGTACTGTGTTTCTATGTTGATTTAGGTTTAATAATGATGTTTTGTGTTATATAAACTGACACTCCACTAAATAATGTATTCAGTAGTCATGAGAATATGTAAGTGTATTAGATTATTGTTTATTTTTCCATCGATTAACATTTTTCTGAAATTTTCCAGTAGTAAATAAATAAATCGCCATTATACATCAAAACACTTTCTGTACTTTCAGTTCCAGTTCGACAGTCTGCTATTACCTATTTTTTTCGTATTCAAAACGAGCATCATTACGCACATGTTTAAAGTTTATTCTTGAACTTTTGAACCAAATATCGGTTATCCGCTTGTTATATCAATCAATAAAATTCTAACTTATACTCATATCTTTCTATAAATAATTGATTCATATTTAAAGACCACTTTTTTTGAAAAATGTGGCCACACACATGAAATACGCACAAGTAGACGACGACTCATAGTTTATGTGCAAACAAATCTGCATAAAAATGGCCCAAAGTCGTGCGCTCCTCAAATAATAACAACAAGACCATGTGTGCGATACACATGTTTGTTTCGGTTCCAAAACGTAGAAATGGGTTAGTTTTTATCAAAAATAAATAGAAAATAAAACGTCATTGATAAGAATTTTACGTGCGTTCCCTATGAGTAAAATTGATATTGTGAGAAATACAAAAAGTGACGAACCCTGAACTTGTGACATCACGTTTTGGCAAACACCGCTTACAAAACTAGCCCTTCTTTGCATAGTATAAAACTTCCAAAAGGGGTTAAGTAATTTCGAACATTTACTTTAGGTGTTAATGTACTTAGGACGTTAATTTAGAAATCATAAATCATGCGAGTGCAAACAGCAGCTCGATAAATATAAACAAAACTTCCTTCGGGAAAATTTTTAGCGTGCCGCCATTTTGGTGAACCACAGTAATACCACTTAAAAATTTCATCAGCTTTTTTCTTATGCTGGGCATGATTAATTTAATTTGTGTACCGTCCCGCAAAATCATAGGTCAATGATAATGATTGAACTCGTGTCCCCTGCGAAGTCAATGGAAAGGCACTTTAAAAAACTGCTGATGAGTGGTGTGACTATCGCGAACATTTTTTAGTTTTACAAATTTTGTAGATTAATTACTCGTTGTAACATGATGCAACGCTGAAAATATTTTCTTCTATAAAACACACTCGAAAACGATTTATTTCCATAATCTCAAATATAATACTGGCATGAGGCATAATGCATAATGGAAAATTAACATTTTTAATATTAACTGTTGGTTGCCTGTGAACTGTTTTATAACAGAGAGCTAGTTGGATTTATTAAGATTTGATCAATACATTTTAAAATGCTGTCTAACTGCACACAGTTTACAATTAACCATTAATAATGTAAAAACATGAAAAAGAAGGATAGAAATTCGTAAGCGAATAATTTATTTAGGTAGGAATTAAGTATGAAAAAAGAATTGGCAAAGAGACTTCTGTTATGTAAAAATACTTACTTGTTGAAATGGCAAACTAAATCAAAATAACAACATTTTAGTAATTAAAATAATAAATATAAATGGATAGTTGAATAATGTTTGAGCAACACCATAAAGTGCATCAGAAAAAGTACAACGGGTCCTGATGCACGAAATTAATATTTGACTGAATTTTAATATTGGAAGGGTGCATACATCAAAACGAAAAAGGTTCCCGACGACGTCAATAAATAAAAAAGTTTTATATTTTAAAATTTATTGGTCACAATCTAAACCACGTGCAATTTGGAATTTTACACGAATGGATAAAAACATGGCGTCAGCGGAAAGAATTAAAATATTGTTATTGAAGAATTGTCTTCTGTGACGATAATTGTCTCCAATCGGTAACGCAATTTACCAAAAAGTAAATATTTACAAGATCTGTTCGCTCTTCATTACTTCGTTGATATCTTTTACATGTTTGTTTTCGAGCTTCTGTTTTGGGGTGTTACATTTTTCGGACGCTTGTTTGTGAAAGAGAAGCCGACCGATCCTTATTGAAATTTGTTGACAAACAATTATTTGATAAGCCAGGCGATCAGCTGATTTAATATAACTTTTAATTTGCAACTTTAGTTTATAATTTATTATTTGTTTATAATTTGTTCGATTAAGCTGTATCCTCATGGAAACAGCAAATTCAGCTTAGTCATGTTGGGGTCTTATCGAAATTAAGAGTCTGATGCAAGGCTGGGATAAATGTAGAACAATTTTTTTAGTTGTGTGCTAAATAATGCACATGACCTAGGTGAAAACAACTCGATCACAATCTCGGACATGTGATTATATTTTTCGACTTATTCAAAAACAAATTGTTTACTTTTTAAATGTAATTGTTATCGTAACCTTAAAATCGCTACAAAACACTACTGTCACCATCATTTCCACTCGACCATTTATTGGAAAAAATTCCATGTATCAATTTTATTGTTAAACGGTCCAAACAAATAATATTTCAAAAAAAATGTTGTAATTATTGACCCTAGTGACGTGAGCTGTCGTCACCATACCAAGCTTCTTATTATCATCGACCGATAATACATTTGTTATTCATAATATTAAAATCATGCCATTCTAGTCGTTATCTTGAATTATTTGGATGAAAATATGCATTGTTTCCAAAACAATAAAGACGCAAGAGAGCAGCTTTCAATTGAAATTATCATATTTACCCCTTGCTTGCTGAAAATACATTACGCAATTCGTATTTTTAGACTACGGTTTGTTGACTTCAACAATGACGTTAGTTTTTCAGGTTCCGACACAAATATTTTCAAAATCTCTCACGTGATGCACGTTTCTAATACCGATGATGCACGGATCTTCCTTGTAAGCTTTTTTTTGTTATTTGCCGACAACGGAACTACTTCCGACCGTAAAACCGCATCAAAAAGGATTACCACGAAATAGATTATTGCCTTATATTCTGCACACTGAAAGAACAGTTACCAATTTTTATTAAATCAGAAACGAATACATTTTTTATAAACACATTTTTCTATTAATTTTGGGTCACGTTCCATTTACGTAGAAATATTTTATGAAGCAGCGCAGTATGTTTGATAAAATTATAAAATATGTGAGTAAAGCAAAAATAAAAATTAATCCGTGAATTTGAAGAAGCCGACATCAAATTTTTATTTTTTGAAAATTTTATTTTTTAAATTTTACTAAATGCTAAGAAAAGTAAAATGTTACGAAAGCTGTCGTACGTTGTTCTTTACAACTTGCAGTATAGTAATTGATTGAATTCAGGAAAAATACAATAGATCTAGAAGTAGAAATGAGGAGACATGAAAGGAACGGCAACACAAATAATGAAATAAAAAAAATTGCCACTGCAAATTGAAATAATAAAATTCAGATAAAAGAAAAGATACATTGTGCTTTAATTTTTAAATTTGGAAAGCGCCAAGTCTGATTAGTATAAGTTACAAATCTGTGTGATGCGTGAAACTAAATTGCGGACTAGCAGGAAGAAACAATCAGATTAAGAAATCTTGGTACATTATTATTCAAATTTCTATTACGTGTTAATTTGCTGTTTTAAAACGGCCAAAAATTATTATAATTATATTCTAAACACTCTTTTAATGTAATTTTTTTTAATGTCCTTAGTGACACACACTTGGCCTGTCACGTATATTTACTTATCACCTTAAGACTATATAATAATGAAATTATAAAAAGTCATTCCATTAATGGCCATTAATTATACCTTACAGCTTCTGATACGGATGTGGGTCATTTAGTATATAATTACCTCATATGGTTATCATTTTTCTTTATATGTTCAACAACTAGAAAATTAGATACATCTAATACAAAATTACAGCCAAATACAATCTTCTATTAGAATTGGTTAAAAGCAAAAATTTCCGTTTGGTTTCCTTGATAAAAATACGCGGCAAATTTGTTCAGCGATTATACTTTATTACCAGTACATCAAAAGCCTAAAAAAGTCACTGTGTTCATAAACTAATTTTAGTAAAGTAAATAGGACGTCTATTTCCTGTTGTCTTATCCGATAATTTTTACGTCTCTCCAAGAAAACTAATTACGTTGTTACTAATCTAATATTTGCGTCGATTTAAAAAAATCTTTATCAGAACAGCCTTCTCGCTAAATCCGCCGCGATAAGGCGGAAGAACATTCTAAGCGAATCAACAAACCTAGGTTCAACATAGCTGCGGACTTTGATTGTGACCGTCGTAAATCACCTATAGTATAAATTTTAATTTGCCAAATATTTACGTTGATAATAACATGTTCGTATCATATTCACGCACCTTCAAATGAGTCATTTTTTCAGAATCTAAGGATTAAAGCCAAAACACTCATGGGGATGTTCTAATCTTTGCACCTTGGAGATAATTACGCTTATGAGCATATCAGCAAGGTGAGGCTCGGAAGGTCTTTAGTGAGTCAGAATACAAAAAATTGTGAGCGAGAATTTTTCAGTTGCTTGTTTGGTCCTCACATTTTTATTAATGTCATCAACCTTCAGTCTAAGGTTTGTTGACAGACGTCTAAAACTAAACCTTGGTGATATTCCGAGCACCGCAATTTTTTTTATACATAGTATGTGGTATCGCTTATAATATTATGTAGAATTTGGTGGCCTCATTTCGTTAAATTTCCCTCAACACATCGTTAGCGTAACAACGGCAGTAATTTTCATCGTATGGGATTACGAAGTCATAAACTGATAAGAAGTGAAAGAATGGAATGAAAGACTCTCCTATTCGACGAAGCTCGCGGTGTCTTGTACAAGCAAACGAAGCCCAGATTAAAATAAAGTATTCCTCCTCACTAAAAATAAGATAAAAACCGAACGACACGTGGATAACCCAGAATCTAGTGAAAGTGGCTCGCCAGAGACTCCGATGACTTAAACGGCGAACTTTCGAACTACAATACTGGTTATGCATCTCGCTTCGGAAGACACACTTCTTTAAATTTGCCCCGCGCAACGGTAAATTGCAGGAAAACCGGACCTTCTCTGTGAACGAGCAGGAAGCAGGAATTTGTCGTCATATATGTATTTCGGTTAAAATCTCTATCGACGTGTTCGTAGAATTATTGTTAAAACGACTTCCTGGTGTTCGAGTAGACGAAAAAACGACAAAATGTATATTAAAAAATAAACAGAATTTTGAAAAAATCGTAACCTCGTGTTTGATGAAATAATAAATTGCGGGTTTGGTTTACAACACAGTGTCATTCATGAAATCGGTTTTACTACTGGGATCGCGGAAATTGTTTACTTTTAACTCGTGTCCAAATTTACATCCGAAAACAAATAAATAGAAATGTACAAACTAATAAATTGCGCACACCGTTGAAACGAGCTGCTTTTAAATATATTTTAAAATAAACTTTGTTGTAAGTTATATAATTCCGAGAATTTTTTTTTTAATATAATTAAAAGAAATGCTACCGAAACACAAAATTATGTAGATTAAAATACTCGATTCTAAACGAACTTGTAATAAAGTTCATAATTTGAAATAGATAGTTTTCTTTTTCATAAAAGCAATGACTAAAATAGAAACCTACAAAGAAAAAAATATTTTTCCAATTTTACATTTATTAATAACTTCCATCCTCTGAATAAAAAATAAAGTTGTTTAATCGTTATCATTACAAAAATTGTTTATTTTGAAATTTATGACTGAACGTAGTTGATAGTTCTTGTGATAATTAAAGTGTAATTTTGTGTTTTTATGTTTCGAAGTGCCAAAACTTAGCAGTTTCGTCATTTTTGTGTTTAAAAAACTTTTATGTGCAGTGAAATGAAGAAAATGAAATAAAAGTATGTTCCAGGTAGGAGTCATCTGCTTTTTACAATGCTTCAAAATGTAAAACATGGCTGAAAATCCATTAGGCACTTTTTCCACTTCAATTCCAACTGGTTATTGATGGATGATAATTTGTTAATGAGTCGTTCCGGTTTTGTTACAAATTTTGCGGCGCATATTCAAATTTAGAAACAAAATCCATTTTACCGTTTTCTGCAAAATAACATTATAAAGAAGCGAAAGATCAAACTCTTTGGTACAAAATATTGAAATTAAAGTGAAAGATTGCAATCTAAATTAAGTTGGTAGTGATAAGTTCCTGTGATAATTTTGTGGATTTATGCCCTTAAATTATGGGTAAAATTATGTTTCGTAGTGCCAAAAACTACCAATTTCGTTATTTCTGTGTTTAAAAAACTTTTATGTAAAGTGCGAAGAAGAAAATGAAGTTAAAGTGTGTTCCGGGTGCATGTAGGAGAACTCGTACTACTTTTTCCAATGCTTGAAAATTTAAAACATGGTTGAAAATTCATTCAGCACCTTTTCAACTTTAATTCAAATTGGTTATTGATGAATGATATATCGTTTGATGAGTCGCAAATTTTGCGGCCCATATTCAAATTTAGAAAAAAAATCGGTTTTCTGCAATATAACACTAAAGAAGCGAAAGATCAAACTTTTTTCTTCAAAATATTGAAAGTGAAGTGAAAAATTGCAATCTGAAACGTAGGTAGGTACGTATAAAATTCATTATTTATTGTATAACTCTTCGTCTAGATTCAAAGTCTATATAATTTGTTATTAAAACCCAGATATTGCTTTTCAAGGCTATAATAGCATTGGATAATTATTTAATTTAACTTTTACCAGTGGCGGCTGGCGCTAAAGGGCCCAGGGGCACATGCACACTGATGATAAAGAAATAAATAATCTTTTTAATTGATTTTAATTTTTAATTTGTTTTGGTTTTCAAATAATTAAATATACATAGTATACATAACAATTTTTTAAAGGGTCTGACACCATATATTAGTGTAGTATAATTTTTTAAAGTTAAGGTAATTCATTCTCCCGGAATTACCTTAGATAGGCACTGAATCATTTTCATATGTGAATTGGAGAAGATTTTTTATTCATATCAATTTTTTTTAATTTATTTTTTAGAGAATGCACGTGGCAGGCTTTGTTGATCGTAGACTCATGTCTGCCACTTTCGTGTACAAAAATGGTGTTAACCTATTTGCATTGTTCAAGAACCATCTCGTGCAGCGGAGCTTTAAGAATCTCGAATCCGGCGGCGATTTAACTCGAAGAAAAAGCGTTGGCACCAGTATTTTGTGGCTAGCGGTTTCTAACTTAACGGCATTAGCATCGAAGGTCATAAATCGACGGGAGCGTTCTTTGCACACATTATTAGTTTCTTTTCATGGCCCGAAAATAACAAGAGATGATGATTCGAAACCCACGTGCGATCCTACCCAGATGCATTTTTCAACCGCCTTCTCCGTCCCGCACAGTTTTACTGCACGAAATTAGATTTTCATGAGTTTTCATAATTAATCGCATCCACTTCGCATCGACTTCTTTGTATTCAAATGGTCGTGCCAGTTAGAATGTCCACGTTTTCGCTTTCATTCGTTGACCTGCTTTCGGTCTCAAGAAAGCGGCGACATCTATTTCGACTTTTCGGCGATTTCGACCCGTTTAATTGGGTTAAATACACGCGACCGGTGTTTGGTAGGTAAATTTGGGACGGGTTATATAACGCTTTTGCGTCACCTTCTTCGTAGGCCTGCATTCTTATCAGAGAGCGGAGGTGGCATTTAGGAAAAGCGCCGATTGCTCAAAAATCGCTTTCTCGGACGCCCAAAACGCACTGACCAAACTCAAGACCAAACCAGAGATAATCCGCGTCGACGTTACGACATCCGACGTAATTGTCGGTGAGCGATGTTAAACAGTAAATTCACATCAATTAATGCTTTTACATAACGCAGTAAGTAGAGCATGCGCTTGCACTGTACCGTACAATGCTCGACAATAACAACAGATGAGAGGAAAAGTTGGAAACGATGCCAGGTATAACCAGGAGGCCGGCCCAGAAGAAGATGCTTTGTCGCAGCGATCTCATCGCACTGTTTTCTTGATAACGTGTGTTTCGTAATGTTCCCACGAAGAAATCGTATTGAAAATGATATCGTTTCTGGTGTAACTTATCGTCTTGATGCCGGAGAGCTTATCGTAAAAGCATCCAGTTTCGCGTCCTGCCCAGTCATCAAAAATATACTTGTGAACTGAATTTAACATGGGTGGATTCTTAGAAAGCAACTGCTTGTCTTTGTTGCCCAAAATTAGAAAATTATAATAAGCAAGAAATACGAAAATACCGACATAACGACAAATGACGGTGAATAGTTGTCGAGAAACAAATCGACATCCCAACATCCTTATTCTGAAAATAGTTATACATGGATGTGTAATACCGACTTATGATAGGTAATGGTATTTATGCACACGCTTAGTGAAAAAAGCGTTCACTTGTAGAGATCATTGAATTTATTTCAAAATCAGTAATAAATTTATGAAGGAACATTATGAACAACTAAGAAGAATTATTATATAATTAAGGAAATAAAGACATTACAAATAATACTGACTATCTTCTTTGGCACTTGTCAAATATTTTTTTTTCCAAATAAATCATATAATCTACCTAATTCGCATAAACTATAATTTTTTTACTGTACACATAAAATTTCCTTAATTACAGCATTTATACAGATATTTATAAAATGCTCTGAATACTGAGAAACTTTGCATATTATTTTAATAAATTTGAAACAGTTTAAATCAGTTAAGTTTAAAAGCAAGAAAATTATCATTTTCACATAATATGCACAATTTTTAACTTATTGTTCGATATTGGTTACGTTAAATATGGGAAAAAGAACGAAGTTTAGAATAGCAAAATAAAGTTTTTTGTTTGGAACTGAGATTTCATCATACTTAGATTGGCAATGGACCAAAAAATGGAAATAAAAAAAGAAGGAAATGAGCAAAGCCTTTTCTAAAAGAATATAGCGTACCTAAATGAGAGGTAGCATAAAAAAATAAATTGGTACAATTACAAATGTGAATAGATTCGAAACAACTAAGCTAGAAAGAACTAAATAAAACAGGGATGACTGCGATGCTGCAGTCGAGTACAGCCACAAAATATTGTTTTTTATTTTATTTTATTTTAATAATTTAAAAAAATTTGTTCAAAACAAATATGTGCCCGAATATTATTTATTGCTTATAAAGCGTGTTAAATCCGGCTCATATGTGGGTTTGCAGTAAATTATTATTTTATTTGGTATTTTTATGGCCCGATTCTTTTCTTACTGGAATGTGGTCGCTTTGTTGAAGATAATAGATAAAGATTGGTATTTTAAATCATCAATTCCATAAAAAGTCACTGTGCCTTTTATAACAAGGATCGTTTCTTATTCATTTTGGTGTGTAGATCAGATTGATAAGTCCAAACATTTTTGTAAAATTATTTTTTTAATATAAACAATCTGGACACTCTTTCATCTCAAAGCATTTCGCAAAATGTTATTTTTACTTGGAGATTATAAACACATTTGTTTATGTTCTTGTAGAGCTTTAGCAATTCCTCGTTGTCAAAAAATACAAAAATAAGTTGCATTTACCCATTTAACTTATTACCATTCCAAAAATATATTTCGTATTATTTCATTTTCGAATTTTTTATTCAAGTAGGTGATGAATTAAACGGATTGGAACTGTTGGAGGCCGTCGCCGATAAAAGATTTAAAAATCTGTTATGTAAGACATTTGCAGCATCTGGCAGATGACAACTTAACACTTTCTAAAAATGATAATAAAATCTCATAATATAGTCGCACGATACTGCGATGTGTCGTTTTTTTTTTAAATGTTCTCGTTTTTCATAATTTAGCCCATTTTTTTCTGCGGATGAGTTTTGGTGGCGGGTTCTAAATAGTTTATGTTATATCCTGCGGTTTGGTTTCTCCTTGTTTGCAGCAGGAATCACCGGATCTGTGTCATTCCTCGACGCATAAGTGTGCAACAACAAGCAAGCTTCGCCTCAAATTAATTTCCCTTTTCTTAGTCGTGTTCCGCATGAGGTGTCATCTAGTCTTCGGCTCGGCCTGTTGGACTCACGTCGCGGTTCTCCATCTTGTGCAACCGTTATCCGGTACGATGTTCACAAGTGAAATGGAGAGAACAATGGTCCGACTAAATGAACTGTTAAAGTGGTAAATCGCAACTTACGTAACTTGCGACGCGGTTTCTTTGCGCGCGACAGGAACTTTTTCCTTCTCAAGGTTGACGTGCAAGAACTTAATATTCTTTGGCTAATAAATTGCATTCATAATGTCGGTGTATAGAATATGGGTTAATTTATGTTTGTTTGTACCATGTACCCGCGGGTATGCGAACCACCACACGGGTTCG
This sequence comes from Eledona agricola, assembly GCA_964023215.1. Classification (NCBI taxonomy): domain Eukaryota; kingdom Metazoa; phylum Arthropoda; class Insecta; order Coleoptera; family Tenebrionidae; genus Eledona; species Eledona agricola. The sequence goes on from OZ026856.1 coordinate 1,990,041, forward strand.
TTGGACATTAATCATCTGGCTTATAACAATAGATGACTGTTCATGAAAATGCAATCAATCTCAGAGGCCCGAGCTTTCTTACTCTTAAAATGAGTGACTGCACAAATTCATCAAACGACGAAATCCATATTAATCTCCCGCGTACTATCCTTGAAGGATAAAGAGGAAATAAAAATTCAATGAATAAATTTATGAAACCTTGAAAATTTTTCATTATTTGCGGGCTCAGAAACGCTCACCTGCAAGGAAGTGCTTGGAAAATTTTCATGGATTTATAAAAAATGTATCTGTTACATAAACATCATGCTCCGCGATAAACATCCATCAGTTGTCGACAAATATTAATATTTTGCATTTTTTCCTTATCCTGTCGCAATGCAAAATTTTAATCCTATTCTTCCGTTAACAAAAATTCGAATGCTTTGCTGGACATCTATAGCAATAATTTGTCTTCGAATAAAACAATTTTTTAAATGCAGTTTTTTCTTATGTTTGAAATATTTTTTCCCAATTTGTATTTTAAATAATTTTTTAATTTATAGCATGTTATAGTAATTGTGTCGGAGATGTTATTATTTAAATTATTGTAGTTTAATAAATGATTTTTTAAAATATTCTACTTTATTTCAGTTTGCACTCTTTCAAAAAAAATTTTTAATTATAACCATTGTCTAACAAATTTTTGGCATCCAATGAAAATAGTAATTATCAGGATTCTTTTGTTTTATGTTTTTTTTATTTATTATTTTCGTTCGATGTCAAAATTTTGATAGTTTTATGTTTCTATTTATAATTTTCATTTTTTTTAGCTTTATCCCATTTGAAATTCTGATATTATCTTGTGCATCGTAATACACCGACCCAATAAAGTTAGGGATATTGCTAAATTTTTGAATTAGAAAATTAAAATGAGAAATATTTTGTGATAGGATACTTTAACATTTTCTTAGTATTCATTTCGCCTAAATGAAATGGGTTTTTGGAGGATTCCAAAAACTTCATATTTTGGTTATAATTTTTTTTAGCTTTATTGTAACAAGTCTAAACAGCAATATCCCTAACTTTATTGAGGCAGTTTATTTACTTAGTGTTTTCGTTTTCTATTGCTCTCTTCTTGGCCATACCTAATTTCTTTATTTAAACGTTTCCACATAAACATTAAAAAATACATAGAATTGTGATAATTACTACGTATTTTCGTTGAATGCAAAAAATTTGTTAATTGTTTCTTTTTGTAATTTTATTTTTTTAAACTTTATGCATTAAATTTGAAATTCTAATATTGTTCCGTCCACGTAATGTCTCTTACTTGTCTTCTTTTCATTTAATTAGTGTTTTCGTTTTCTACTGGTCTCTTCTTGGCCATACCTAATTTTTATCTTTTTATTCCTAACCAAAATTATTAAAATTCTGTCGGCGATATGTTTTATGATTTATGGATGATTCTGTGTCCACTGTGATGCAACTATTGTTGAAGCTTTTAGATAGTTCGTTGTCTTTATATCATTATACAGAAATTCAACATCCAAATGCATGTTGTTCAATAGTTTTAGGACATACAAACCGATGTAGTTAGTGTCTTTATCAGTAGTCTATCGTTAAAGTACTCGAAAGCGGCGCGGGCACATATCCGAGATCGGTAGCAAGAGAAAATCTTGTAAAAATAACATAATTGTAAGGAGACCTATTATGCATTCGAGGCCGTCGAGAGATACGTTTGTAAAAAAAATCTGTTTATTATATTCGCATGCAAGTGTGACGTCAAAGCAGCTGGCGATCCGCCAAACACTGTCTGAGACACACCGGCGCAAAAGTCGCGAAACTGCCCTATCCTAACTTCCAAATCGCTTCGGAGGTCGTGGATGTGTAACTGAAACACAACCGATCAGCTGAACCGAATTGCGTCGCTCCATCTCGCGAATTCGTACCAAATTTACACGCACGTTACGATTCCTCTTCTTATGGTAATCAGTTGCGCAACATCGTTCCTGACGATAGTAAATTTTGTTGTGCAATTCGCCCGATTGGACAATTGCAAGAAATCCGTAAAAGCACAAATAAAAAAAATAGAGACGTTGAAAAGATCAAAAATACGAAGCACGTCTAATAGAGGCAAAAAATACGTTAAAACTTTCAATTATAAGCGCTTTATTTGAAAGTGCTTTGAACTTGCTTGCAACGACTCGTAATTTACCATTAAATTTCTGGAAAAATTCTTCTGGGATGATTAATAATTACAAATACTATTCAGCTCTCCAAATTCACTTAAAGGGACATAAAGGATCTGTTCGTCTTCTGTTTCAAAAACTGGAGTATGAAGCTTTACACACAGTTAAAGAACAACACCGTCACTACAAGTTTTATTTAAATAAAATGTATATGCAGAAGTTCGTTAATTTGGTACCCCAGCCATGCCTTGGGGATGACAGATCTTAACTCTACTCTACTCTATATCAAAATTTTTATGTCGAGAAGTAATTAGATAAACGAAGTATTAATAATTAATCACAAAGAATTGACTTTTTAACTTTTAACTTTTTCAAATGATAGCCAACGAGATTATTGTTCCTGGCAATATTTAGCAGCAGTGCAGTAGCAGTGGTGTCAACTACCGCAGCAACTGTAGAATCGTAAAACTTCTCGGCCTCGTTCTCGACTAATTGTTTACATTTCGGTGCATGCCGCAGCTAATAAAAACATTTCCTTATTCCTAAAATAAAAACTTTTATAGGTTATAGTGAATGTTGCATTTGAGGCGCATCGGCCGTTTGTTATTTTAAGGGGGCATCGTTATTTGCTCATTAAAATTAAAGAAATTGTTGTAAATAGCATTGACGCAAAAATGTGCTGTGAACGTGGCTTTGTTTTTAACTCACACGATTTGGATTATGGGCCGTTGGGGTTTTATGTACAGTTTATTGACATCTCGGCTTATCTTTAGCCAAATTATGGTTGTAAATACCATTTACCACGCGTCTGTAGATTTACCTAAGTTTTAACGGCGCTATTGTTTAAAATGCTGCTCGGAAGTCGACTGAACCTATTATAATGTGATCTACCAGAAAATTTTAATATTTACGCCTGGCCCTTAAATCATTTACATTAACATGAGAAATATAAACCTGAAAAGGATGAAGAGAATCAAATTATAACTTCTTATGCAAAAAATGCGATAAGAAATCATCATAAAATTATAAAAGCATTAGTAAATATAGCCTGAATCAAAGGCAGTTAATTTGTGACTGTGATATAAGTGTAGTAATTTTAATACTGTATATTTGTATAATTTTCTTTAATTGTATAAGTCCTATACTGGCGTTTTCTTGACCGATGATTCCTGCAGCCCACCTTTAAAGTTATCAATATTTTTATCAAATTCATGTGGAGGTGTTTATCTTGCGTAATATAATTCTTTTGCCAAGCGATAATCCCTATATCGTATTGAGTTTCACGAAACACCAGCGTGCGAATAGTATTTATTTTAAATAATACGCATTTCGTTGTTTATCAGTTTAAAACATTTATGAAAGAATGAAAATATTATACAAAATTCAAGTAGAATATAGGTTTTGGATTTGGTGACATTATACATACAAGTAGCTATTGTTTAAGACAATTTTCTGTATTTCTCTTTTCAATCTTGGACACTAAACTGAAATAAATGTGTCACCAAATTCCACAATACGCATTATGAAAGACTCTAACCTAAATACAAATTTAATCTAATGCCGTTCAAAATAACACAACGCACATTTAAAAGTGCATTTTGACCCAGTTTACACTCCAACATTTTCTGCACTTCTGTTAACCGGAGACTTCATTCCTATATTTTCAGTAGCAGAAAATCTAGTAATTAATACAAGAGTAGCCTTGATATTGCTCTGTCAGATCGTGAAGGTTATTTCGTATTTTACTTACACCTGCATTTGTAATTATTCCACAGCTGACTACTTTTGTTATTGTACATTCTAAAATTTTAATGTTAGTTAATTTTTTTGCGTGAAACATTTAACAAAGTGAACAAAAGTCGAGGTGAAGATGTGAAATTAGAACTGGGTGTTGTCTGCGTTCAATATCTAAGTCAGGAAGAAATTGTAATCGATGAGATTAGAGCACCGTTTTAAAGGTAAACAAATCGGCACCTCAGCGACGACGACTAATTGCGGAATTCCCCTAAGAAATCAAGCGAAATCTTTAAGAAGAGGAACCGAATTAATTAAGCCCATTACTCGCCACTCACTCACCAGACAAATATCATTAAAATGCAAATGCAATTAGTGTAAGGTTTTCCGTTCATATTAATTCAGCAATTTTCTCAAAGTGTTTCTCAAAGTTTTAAAATCTCGAAAAGTTGTTATCGAAATGTTTTACGGATTTACGAGAAAGTACCGATTACCTTGACACAAATAGTTGATTCCGCACTTAAATATATCTAATTTGGTAAACACAACAACAATGAAACTGATGGCTTTTTATTTATTCTAGTACAATGCGCGTTTTGTGTGCAGTTCGAATTGAATTAGAAAACAATACTGAAAACGCAGATAAATCTTACACGGGGCGTGGCCTGTAATTGAAAACTGTGATCTACGAGCTATAAAATTAGTATTTTTTTTGTTAGACTTGTTTTTGCTTAATTGAGCAGAAAGATCCGTGTCCTGCTACCAGAATAATCAAATGGAAGCTTTACATGCAAAAGGCCAAAGTTTTTCAATAATTTTAACTATTACTAAAAACAATGAGATTAAAGAAAAATTCTTGAATACACGACTTCATTGGAAAAGGAGCAAAAAACAAAAAGCCTGAAAATAAGAAATACACTAACGGAAAAATCCGAGACAAAGAATGTTAATGAATCTTCTGCTAATAAAATAGTTCCAAATAAGTGGAGATAAATAAAAACAGAAATCGTAATGTAGTGCCTAAGTACAAAACAATTATCCAATCAATATAACAAGAATAGTGAAATTCGTCATTGAAAATTAATATTAAAATGAACTAGACTTTTGAAATGACAATTTTTATAATATTTAGAAAGTTATAAAATGTATTTCTATAAGTTAGTCATCCTTGACAAATTTGTGATAAAACAAGAAAATATGGCGAATTTCCTCGTATTCATATTCTGGACAATATTTGGAGTATTTTTATTAACTATTAACACTTTGGCACACGAAATCATCTCCTGATCTTAAAATTTAAGCATCCTTTCATAATTTCCTAAACCGTTCATGCAGAATTTCGGATGTTTATTTTCTTCTTTAATATTATTGTAAGCCGGCTTATGTTAATTTACAAAGAGAACAAGATTAGAAAATGATGTAATCGTCATTGACAATTGCCATTTGTTTTACTATTATTTATTTATCTAAAATTTAAACTTAACGTCGGCTCTAGACATATTTTGTTCACTATTTTATAAATTTTTAAACATGTAATAGAAAAATATTTATCACAGTTTGGTTCATTTCCATTTCGATTGATACGGTAAATATTTCATTTTTAATATTTTTATGAATGTAAAATATATACTTAATGTTTAAAGTGCAAACATCGAGAGACCTCAAAAAATATCTAATCTTTTAAAGACAATCTAATCTGATTTTTTTTAGTGTACATAATATTTGTTTCGTAGAAATTTTCATTGTGTCATGTGAAAAATCAAGAGACAAATTACCGACAATAAACAGCTTAAATATCTATGAAGATATGAAAACATTATGAGCTTGCCGACATTTTCAAAAAATATCGGAAAAAAAGATGTACAATAATATAATATATATCCTGTATGGAACAAATAGATTTGCTATTGAAATTTTTATTGGTAATGTGAAGTAATGGAAATACAAAGAACAACGTTTCAATTCAAATTTACAAGATGTATAACAAGTTAATACTTAATCAAATATGTACTATACCTAATATGGTACAAATAAAAAAGAAAGTTCTAGTTGCCGAATAATGACAACTCAAATTGTTACATGAAGACAAAATTATTTTATTAAAATATGTGAACGTGAAAATTGCATTCATTTGAAAACTTGTTATTAATAATATAGTTATTTATTGTTAATAATCCGATTGGGTTTGTGTTTAGTTCTTCAGTAAGTTAATGCGCTTTGGGCATAAAAGGGATTTGATTATTTTGACATTTAAATTTATTTTGTTGTGTCGAGAGTTAATAAAAAATCTTATCGTTTAATGTGATTCAAACTTAAATAGAGTAAATAGTGTTAAGCGCACCGTAATTCGAGGTAATTCACTGAAAATAGGGACAATGAATCATTTTTAAGTCGACTTTATTTATCATAAACAAATACTTGTCAATAGTATTATCTATAAAACGCAGATAATGTCTAAAATAGTAAATATTTATACCCTTTATGATATCTACATGCGTCGGACTTAATTATTAATGCGGAATTAAATACACACAAGGATAATTGTATTTTTCTGGACACATTTGTTCCCATTTTTAATCTAAACCAATTTATGAAATTATTATTCACCTTTAATTATTTCCTGCAGTTGTTTTATGCATAGTAATTGGCATGTGAAGGGTTTTTACCTGTATGCACCGAATTGCGTCTTTCCATCTTATCATATTGTCCTTTCTTATCTCTCACGCCCCCTTCTAGAACGAAAATAAACAATTCTCGGTATTCTTTAACCACTTTGTGATCTCGGCTAGATTTCAAAGTGTTTACTCAGTCGAAAACAGCATTGAATGGCGGATAAGATCGAAATGGAAAATGATATTATCACAGAGTTAAAATATCTGATTAGGCCTTCTACGAAATGGAAGTTCGATACAGGATGTGTTGCTGTAGTTTTACACATTGTTTACGCCTTGCAAGTCGCGACAATTTTATACTTATTGATAACGCAAGGAAGCAAGACTGTCCGGGGAAACCTGGACGTGCTTATCACGCCAGATTCCACAAACTCGTCACAATTCATGAATGAATATTTACACAAAACCACCCACAAGATGAATCACGAGATTTTATTGACCCCGCTTCGTGTACAGTTTGCGGTTGGTTGGACAAAAACCACCGCAAATTGGGTGCAACATCCTGAATTTCGAGATAATTCGATAAAAATTATGCAAAGTGTTATATTCATGACTGAATCTGTCTTATTCATTCATAAACTGGTAAACGGTTTGAGTGGAAATATCCGGTTCCTGTTTGAGTGACAGACACAGATTTTATGGTAATTAAGGGAAATGAATGGGTTTCTGAATAAAAAGGCGGTAATAGTAACTCGGCGACTGCTTTTTTCGAACGGAAAGCTGCTTTCCTGTCCGGCTACAGAAAAATAATGCAAGGTTAGACGCAGGAAAATTGGTACCTGAAACCGATTTAATCAATGACGCTGTCAGTCGATGCTACAACCGGAACAGGATTTTAGGGATAAAAATAAATCTTAAAAGGATGAACGGAAGTGCAATGTCCTGCAGAGTGACCATTCAGTCTTACATAAAATCGGTTCAAATGACGTAACTCTGGAATGATATAATGGATAAAAATCAAGCATTTGCTATTTACTGTACTACTGATTGTTTTTTCATGAAAAATTACTAAAAATGATCTCTTATATCAAAACGTCGTCCAGATAATTGCATAGTACACGAATTTATATGCACACAATTTTTATCTGAAGTGGCTTCACAGCGTCATTACTAAAAATTAAATTTTAACAACTTCTATATTATCTACTAACTATGTTAAAAATTAAACCTAAGAACTATGACGAATTTAAAAAATGTAATTGCAAGGAACAATCTGAAACAAGTTAATAAGTAATATAGGTGTTGCTTAATGCGGAATACGGAAATCATTTTTTTATTAATAAATAAGCAAATACTCGTCTGATATTTTGCCTTAGATATACCTACCGACTTATCGTACACGACCTTTTCGCTAATTTTGTCTTTGTTGCGTTCTTGCAAATATCGAACCAATTTTTGAGGTATAAGATGAAATTATAAAAAAGTCTCCATAATTTTTATAGAACACAAAATTGGTTATGTAACGGTCGCTTGCGAGGATCAAGTAAATCACCAACTTAATGTATTCTATTACACTCTTTTTTAAAATCTTGAGTAGCTTATTTAGAATGGAAACTTTACTTGTTACCCCTCACATTACTTATCAATAACACGTGTTCTAACACTTTTAAGTTGCTTAATCTACAGCGATTAGTTGAAATTATTTGCTTGTTGTTTGTAAGTTTTGGCAATAAAAATCATAGATCAAATTGTGTTAGGTCTTTTGATTTACGAACCTGCAGAACCTGCCCTCCTACAATATGTATTTGTAATTAAAATGATAATTCTTATTCACAATAACTGTACTACTGTTTTAAGCAAACAACAAATAATGTAACAAATTTGGTGGCACAGTGTAGTCAGATAATACATGCAAAATTGTTGTTTTGTAGATAATTTGATATTGCACTGTTACACTTTGGGTCAGAAGATGGGTAGTAAATCTCACTTATTGTAAATATTGTTTAGAACAATTCTACAAACACTATTTTGTTAAGTTGCCAGGTGTGAAAAATCGGAGTGTGCTCCTTTTAACAAAATTTAAAAGGTAGGTTTTTATAAGGTTTTTTTTAAGATATTTTAGAGATATTACTTTGGATTTAAAAATTCCATGTTACGAAAGGAATAATAAAATTAATCGTAATAAGTCATCAAAATGCTACAAAAGACCAAAACAGCATCTCTTGGCAAAATTCATAGTCAGAGTAAATTCTTGTTTTACATGAGAGGTCGAGCAGAAACAATAGCTTTTATATCCCGCTAAATAAAAACCTTATATTTATATTTATTTAAAAATGGTGCCGCGAACACCATCCAAGAGATTCAAGAAGAATTAGGTCCTTCAACCATTCTCATAGGACCGGAGCACTTAGTTCACCCCGTGCAGACAAAAGCAATCTATAGAATTCATCCGAAGTCGAGTAAAAATTGTTGGATTGTAGGTGTTGGCGAAGAAAATAATTGTAAGAATTATGTCGCACATTTATGTTCAAACGACAATTTTTCCGAGTCTGACAGACTAAACAGCGCGCAATTAATTTTCCTGCGACAACAATCAGGAACTCCTAAACATGTGAATATAAAACACATTTAATTCAGTTCCAGTCAGTTTGATTTACGGCATTCTCAAACTCTGCAATTTCACTCGACAAATAATAAATTATTTAACACCGTCTGGTAAATAAGAAAGAAGCCGTCAAGAGTCGGCGAATACTCGACAGCTCTGTGCATATTGAAAGTGAGAATATGCGAAAGCGAAAGTATGGAAACTTCTCACAGACTGAATGAATCGCGATTATGTGGGTCAGACTCGCAAAAATTGAAAGTCTTCTAAATTGTTAATGGGTTTGTGGAGTACGTGGTAATAAAATTATCTGCTGCGTGCATAATTCGCTGTGAAACTTGTTCCACGCAACAAAAACACTCGTGTTATATAAAATTGTTTAAATATTTTTGAATTGTTATAAAAATGATTTTTTGTGTGAACTGCTTGTGGTTGAAACGTTCAGTGATTTTTTATCGTTCTACTTTCAGCAAGACGAATTATATAACGGTTAGTGACAAGTGGTAAAATTTTAAGAACGCGCGAGACCATCATCATCTTCTTATTGGCTTGCCCAACTTTTACGTAACCTGTTTCATTTACCTAAATTTCATGAAAATTTTAGCAGCAACACTGGTTAATATTAATGTAAATTTAGAGAATATATTTGTAATTTTCTCTAAACAGACGTTATGGAAATTAAATTCTTATGCAAACACATGTAAAATCTTTTTTTTATTTATCTATTTATCAAAAATCTGATTGTTACACAAAAAACCCTAAATTAATAATAAAAAGTAAACGACTGCACAAAAATCGACATTTCAATCAAAGAGGAGATACAGGAAAACATATTTAAGTGTAAAACTAAAATTTTATTTTAATTCTTTCATTATTATGTGTCTGTAGTCATGCGGGCTAAATAAATCCATTTCGTTGTTATATAACAAATTTAAAGTTTCAGCGCAATTTTGTGCAACCTTTTTTTTATTAAAAAGTTGCATCTTGCAAACGAAACGATTTGTTTGCAGATTTTTTTCCTTATTCTCTTCTATCGTTCATTCACTCTCAAGTTTAATAACCTCGTGTGTCAATTTGCAGTTCTCGAAATGGTTATTACTACGATTTTCACTCATTCTCCATATCTCGACTAACTTTGCTTGTGATTATCGTCTGCGTAAAATAATTGATTAGGAAACGGAACGTGCAGGATGTTGACTCGCACCTATTTAGAGGAAACTTTTGCAATTTTATCTGTTTACTGTTTGTTTTAGATTATAAAAACGTTTGCAGAAATTGTTTATTTTTTTAAATAGGTTTGCTTATTGTCGCGAATAGCTTCGATTTGCGGGGGAAAATAGATGAGCACCCGGAAAATGAGGACGAAGCTGAAACTGATCGAGAAGTGATAATGAAATTTTCGTCGACGGTTGAGGTTATTTTATTAACAACGAAATCCATGCAATACGCTCCGTAATCGACAATAAAAAGTGCTGGAAAGCAACGCTCTAATAATTAGTTGTTGCTGTAACGTCTTTGGGAGCGAAACAAAGCGGCAGAACGCATTAAATATCCAACACACCTTCGTGTACTTTTTGACACTTAAATTGATTTTGAGAAAGTTTCCTAAAGAAATGCAGGTCAGGTCCATCAAAAAAGTTCGGTTGCAACATTAAATATGACTGCAGGAGCAGGGCTCTGTTTCTCTTTCACTGTACTCATAATACTAAAAAAATGAACTAGAAACGTAGACGCGAGATAAAAGAGAAGAAAACACGGAGATGAATCTTACACAAGTCCCAATCTACACGAAATAAAAACAACCAGAAGAGATACTTAAAAAATTAAAATAGCATTAATTGAAAATAAATGAAGAGTAATATTAAATTGTAAAAAAATAACACTATATAAAAATTGCAACAATTATTTTATTCCTACAAAACGTAAGTGTATATGGACCATTATTTTAATGACATTATCATATAGAGTAAATGGTAAAACTATTATTGCAAATTCGAAAATTGTTTTGTCGTTGACTCTTTAAATCAAATTTTCAGCAGAATATGTTACTTTCACCAGCAAATCGTTGAAAAGGTGCCTATATATAAAAACTAATTGAGTGTAGTTTTAATTATGCATCTTCTAAGCAATATATTATTTTAATTACCCACAGTCAAGAGCTGCAATTTGAACTGGAAATTTTGTTGTTCATGTATTATGTCCAACTTCAGGAACACAGACATTGACTGAAAAAAGTCAGATCAAGAAAAATGTAGAAAGTAAATTGAACAACAAAATGTAAAAAAAAGTCGCTAATAAGTTGTCGTTGGGGTGTTTGTAAATTAAATCACTCAATACCAGAAGATTGATAAGCTGCACAGAACTAGATTTCTTACTGCAGAAGTAGATTGTTCAATATAGAACACAATGTCAGTTGTTTTGATTTTAAGTGCATATTTTATGTAAAGCATTTGTTTTTATGTAAATTTAAGACGGCCGATTCAATCTGGAGCGGTAGTAACTACATAATTATTGGCAAGCAAAGGCAAAATTGATACCGAACAGATGATGGCACAAATTAACTGCAACTATTTGTAGTACGTGCCAAAAATCAGGCAAACTGCAAACAGATGTAATGTAGTCATCCTAAATCCGTCACTGATGACTTACGTTCGATCAGTTTTCGCAAAAACCCCGAATATAATTGGCAGCACCTCCGAAGGAATCCACTTTCGCTTCTTGATGTCAATTTGCGTTTGTTTTTCTCTTGGCATACATCATCGCACCCGCATGCAGTGTGCTTTTTTATAAAATTTTATGTAACTCGCCGCTTATTTTTAGTGGAGATGATCGCCGAGCCAACGTGAAAATACCTGTGGCTTTTAAATATAAACCTGAAAATTTTCCTCGTTGTTTGTTAAATGCAGGATGCATAATTTTCGAGTCGGTTTATTAGTGGCAAAAGTGTGTCATCCGTGATGCGTTCACTTTTCCTTTTTTTATTCACTCAACCGACAGCCTGTCCCAAATTCATTTCCAAGATATCTTCGGTGTGGGAAAGCCCAACCGTTGACCTATTTTCGCGCATCAAAATCACTTATTTTCTCTTGAAATGCTCCAGGCGAAACAGTAATTTAGTAATTTTACGCAAATTTACACAAGATTACAAACATTTTATGAATTTTGAATTGTAATATGACCAACAGGAAATTCTATCTCAATTTTCATAAATATATTTTCACTTACACAAACCAAATTTTGCTGAAAATAGTCGAAATTAAATATTTATACAATTGAGCTGCATTATTTTGCCATTGAAATACTTAGCAGCAGTTCCGGTTTGCTCTTGTGACCCTTTCAAGATTTTACACAGCAGTAGTAGTAGAAATATTTTATAAAATCGAATGATATTAATAATATTTTGGTTCTTATTATGTGGATTGTAGGATAATATGTACTTATCTTACAATTTTGGACTTTATTTATAAATATATACCTTCAATAATGTCGAAAATTATAAAACGAGTAAATATTATTATTAATTTATTTAATTCCTGAATACATGATAATGAAATTAAATGAAATGAAATTTCTCTTACAATGTTAATAAAACAATAAAGTGGAAATGGAATGAAAAGAAAAGACTTTATTTATACTTTTTACTGTCTGTCGGTTAATAAGTCAACTAGCTTTCTTTATATTAAAAAAAAAACATAAAAAAATTAATATATTTTATAAAGCTCATACATAATAATAATGCAAGATGCAGGCAGCCAATAATACATCATGTACAAATAAACCTCTGTAATTTAAAATTTAAGTTTACCTAATTAGGTATGTACACATACATATCAAATGATCTTACCTATATATTCTTTCCACATCTATAGCAAGTAGGGAATATTTATCTATATTCTTCTGATATTTTTCTATAATGTTACTGTCCAGGGGTAGATATAAACTATATAATTTATGTTTTTATTTATTATCTGCAATGTAATGCTTAGTCAGGTACTCGGTGTTGTTTTATCTGTCTGCATTGCCCAGCATGGATTACATATCGTCTCTTTTTCTGTACATGTCGTCTTCGACAGAATTATCTTTGATTATGTATTTTTCATAATTACTTTTTTCGCCATAATAAATCTTTCTGTTCATGGATGCAATTATTATTTTTTAGCCATTTATACATACTTATTGGTATTGTTTTCAATAATTCTACAACTGAACACTTCGGTTTTTTTCACTTCCAGTGATTTTATATTATTTTGGTTCCTGTTTGTTTGTGGGTTAAGTGGTCCTCAGTTCAATATGTATTCTTATATTTTTTCAAACTATTTATATTGCATTTTATTCATATATTAGTAATTGTATAAAGGCATTGCCAAGTGGAAAAAGAACAGGACTCATGCGATCAGTGACTAATAAAAATAAATATTATGTTAAAGATGATAGTGCTTGTAGTATTTGTGACAAGAGGTAGAACAGTCGTAAATTGTTGCAGACAATGACAACATAAAAAAACCTTCTCGAATCGTAGGAAACAGCACAAATGCCTTACTCAGATTCACATTACCCGGTGCACCGAAAGAAAGGAAATTATGACAAAATTTTTACGTGTCGGTAATCACTACGACAAAGACCTGAAATGCAATAATAAATGTAGTTTTTCCTTGCAGACAAATCAGCAGACAACTGATTTATAATCCGCTAATCTCGGAATCGTTTTATGAAATTGTTAGAAACCCAGCATATTCTTAAATAACATTTAACCTTGCCAGACGCAAATCGGAAAACTTTTGTCTGGGCGAATCTGTAATAATTACCTTATCAGTCACATGTTAAATAAACATAATAATATTTTCGATAACCCTCCTTGGGGGTCCTCGAGCCAAGCTGATGAGAGCCACCTTAAACATGATGTCAGATGATAGTTGTTTCATCAGAAGTGTTTATTTTTAGTTGTGATTATTTAAAAAATTGTAGGTTGGATGACTAGTCGTTACTTCCTTACACGTTTGTCGATAATTTCTTTAATGAAAACAAACAAACAAAATCTGCGCAAATGACGATTTCAATCTTCGAACAATACACCATTAACCATCTCACGTCGTAATTAGGTGCGTTCGCAAGAACAATGCCAAACTGTAGCATAACGATAAAAAATATAAATCCGACGTCATTCTATAAACAAAATACGCTAATAATAATAACACTTTTAGCATGCATTGTTCTGGCTGTTAGAAATAAACTTGTACTTTAATTTGCAAAAATGGTTTCTGAAAATCTTTTAGATTAACTAAAATTAAACATGTTTAAAACACGTGTGTGGGTGTTTGCGACGATTAACAAAATAATATATTATTTATTTACTGAAATTAATTTAAGATGACAATGGGTGGCTTTATGCACTTAATTTTGCGTGCGATCGTTGCAAACATACGAAAATTTCAACCATGTTTGTTAGGGGCTTGCAAATGTAATTGATCCAAGATTCGTCGTAACTGTATAAGATCCCATGCGCTGATTAAAAATATAGGCTTGTCTTATCTCGAAAAGGGTCCAGTCTCTTTTTGGAAATTGAAATGTGGGGCGAGTTTCTTTATCTTTCGATTTTTAGATTCCTCGAATCTAAGGTTTTTAAGGAAAAGAATGATAAAAATACATCGACCACGTACACACCGCCACGCCACTGAGAATGTTTACCACAGGTGTAGACAAAACGTTTCGAAAAAATTTGGTGGAGATCATTGGTCGAGTTAATTCATCTCTCTCTACAACCTGTCAATCTAAATAAATAATAAAAAAATTTTGATTTTGATGTTAAACATTGCAACTAAAAAAGCACATCTCTTCTATAATATGGCAAAGGCAACTAGCTGTGCAATTATTTCTAATTAAAGCTGACAAAAACTAGTTTTTGTTGTTAATAAAAACACTGAATATGACTTAATAATTAGTTTTGATAAATCATTTGTAATTGTAAATAAGTAAGTCCTACACGTGATCGACACCATATCAAACTGTGGATGATTTTGATATTTTTAAATAGCGAAGTGGCCTTGAACTTTGTCATTATAGAGTTTCGCAAATGATGCAAATGTGTCTGGATTTAATTTTTTGTGCAATTTTTTTCTTTGTTTTCAGTTATGTGTCTTCTCCTGACTGGTCATTATATTAGTAAAAATATTGTATTTTTATTTAATTTGTGTAACAAATAATGGAAATTAAAAAACAAATATACGTGAACAAATGAGTTAAAAAAATTGTGTTTAGAAATATCGCGTTGTGGAAGCAAACACATATTTTCACGTTTCCGACTTTTTGTTCTTTGTCTCCTTTTAGCTTTCCCTTTTGCTGCATTCGTTGTTTTTACTTTGTAATTTTTTCTCGAATTCGATCTAGCTTCGGTACTGCAACGCCGCAACCAAATGTTAAAAACAAATAATAATAAAAGCAGCTTTATTAAAATTACGTAAGACGTTAATTACATATAAATATGTATAGACATCTAAGTTATTTTTAACGAAACTCCTTTAGAAATTTCGGCAAAGAAGAGAATGGAATATTTTACTAAGTGCCTTTATATGTGTTTGAACATGCCATTCAACTTATTAACACAAAAGACTGAGAATAATGACGTGATAAGGACCTACGTGAGAATTAAAACGTTCGATTAAGACATACCGTTTTAACAAGCTAAATCTTTGGTAAATGTTATAAAATTTACATTTAAGCTTAATTTACCACAAGCGTCCAGTCCAGATTAAACTAAATTATAACGTGTTAAATTAAGGCAACATTCGGACAACATATTTTGAACGCTCTTGAAACGAATCGCGGCATTTCTTTTAATTTAGTATTGCCAAAATAAGTAACTAGGATTTTGTAAAATAGCTCACTTAAGACTTCCGTCAACACGACGATCACGTAATCGGGAATTACTTCAGAAAGTAAAATTTCATTAACTAAGTGTGTCAAGTTTCAAGCGATGGTTAAAAATGCGAAAAAAGTGTGAACTGCTCTTGAATGTGCTTTCACTTGATACAATACGATTTGTCGATTGGGAAATTTAATTGTAATTAAGTATTTACGAAACAATTTTTCATAATTTTGGCATAACAAAATTATTTTAGTGAAGAAAGTTATTGGGAAACAGATACCAAGACTGGACAAAAACCGAAACTGTATCTATCGATATAAAACATGTTGCAAAGATTTGAAAAAATAAAAACCGAAACCTTGAACATATTAATGTTTCAATATCAGTTATGTCAGTTCCTGACCCCCAGCTTTATTAATTGGACTAAAAAATAATTTTCTGAAAATCTACGATTTACTGGTAATTTTTAAGAAAGCTTAAATTTATAATTTTTTTAGTTTTTAAAATGTAGTTCTTTAACATTAACAAATAGAGTAGGAATTTGCTAAAAAGGACAAGACGTATCGTATATGAAACTGTTGTTAACGAAGGATCGAGACACTCTCGTCATTCAAAACGATTTCATAGCCTACGCAGCCTCCTTTTATTTATCAACGCTTGGTATGTAAATAAACTAAAATTAATAAATTGTTGGCTTATAACGCCTCAGCAAGTGAGTCAAAGTAGACTTTTTCTTGCTTTGTGTGAAAAAATTACAATTTGGCCTTAATGACGGACATAATGGTTGTTATGATTACATTTCTAATGCAATAGTTTTAAATAGAAACTAACACCTAATCTACAAGTTTTTTCTACCAAAAAATATATGATT
The DNA here is from genome assembly GCA_964023215.1 of Eledona agricola. Classification (NCBI taxonomy): domain Eukaryota; kingdom Metazoa; phylum Arthropoda; class Insecta; order Coleoptera; family Tenebrionidae; genus Eledona; species Eledona agricola. The sequence continues at coordinate 2,006,890 of OZ026856.1, forward strand.
ATATAATTTCTAGAAAACAACTTAGGCTTTGAAAATACACATAAAGGCCGAAGTGGCGCGATTAAAATAAATACATTATACCCTTAATATAATTAAATTCAAATTACCAAATCAAGCTCCAAAATAACTAATTCCGAATCAGAGCAGATTAATTTATCATGTCACTCTTCCTTCCTCTCAATTTGTGAACCGCCAAAATTTAAAAAACGCTTTGTTAATTATTTTGTAAATACATATGTATTATTTATATGTATAACTTTTACCAAATTCTTAACATACGTTACCGGTATGACGTTGCAAATCTACATCATTTTTATGTAATCCATGAGTAAATATATTAAAATAATTAGGTGAAAATGTATCTCTAAGTGTGGCTACATAACACTTTTTCGGTAAATGTCACCAGGTAAATTTTTTTGGCTCGTCACAGATTTTTAGTGAAGAAGATAAGAGTAAACAAGTTGACACGAAGAAGTAAACTTTATGTAAGAAGAAAAGTGACTACACCTTGGCCAACTTGCTTAACATAAACAGTTCTAGAAGCGTTACTACCGGTCAAAATGAAATTTTAAAATTAGTTCAATTAAGGCAAGTTTCACTTCCTCGGGAACCTACATAGTACCTACAAGGTGTTTAAAAGGATCGAGAATTATGAACGGCCATCAATCAAGAAGTTAGGAAGTAGTAGATAAATGCCAAGGCCCGCGCCAAAGGATAATGGTCAAATGTTCATTAAAATTTGCGATTCGATGCAAATTTGGTTGAAGATGGCCGCCCACCGCTATACGCCATCTTTTCCGCCATTTCCTCTATCGCCAGTGAATCTCATCGTCGCATAATAGTCTGACTGTGATGCAATATTTAAGGAGTACACGACCCAATTCACGTTAGTTTCTAGGCTCACTGCAATTTTCGTCGCTTTCCCCCCTCACAATTGCTATATTCGTCCTTTTTTACCAAGACCAGCGACCCACAAGAGAGGAGGATGGAAAGACTGCTATGTCTACGGAGCGATTGCAAAAATCCGGCATGTCGTGGGACCCGTTCGGCCTACTAAACGAAAGTGAAATCGAGGTTAGCTTTGCACTTTCACTTGTTCGTCTAGCCCGGCGAATCGACCAATCAGAAGGCGAATTCGACGTGTGTTTTGTCGGTTTGAATAAATCGAGGCATGGCCTACTTCGACGCCGGACATCTAAAGTTTTGTTTTGTTGTGTGCTGCTTTTTACTTTCGTTGTTTCTTGCGGAGTCATTGGATTAGCTAATGTTGCGAAGAAGGAGGTTCCGGTCGGACGTCTGAGGAATTCGGAAAATACGTTGTGAGGAAATTAGAACTTGCTCGACTATGTTTCATACAAAATAAAACGAGGAAAAGTTTTCGCGACCGACCTTGCTGAAGGACGGAAAACACCGCTACCGTAAGGAAGAATTGGGACGAAATCTGGTCATATTAGTGACCAAAAAAAAACTGGCGCGCCGTTCTTGATTTTCTGCATTCATGTACGCAGTACTGAATCATCTTGAATTGTATTAGCCTAAAAAAACAGTGAACTGTTTTCAAAAGAATACAATGCACCATAGTCCTTAAAATAAGTCAAATACGTAAAAATATACTCCACGTGACTGGTACATACCAGATACATTTTGATCATTTACGTATTACATTTTTGTTCGCACGTCACCGTTGATGCACATTGCTATAAATTATAATTAGTGTCCCGTGTTTTAGATACCGCAAGGCACAAACATATTATAGATGTTTACATAAAAAATATGCCTCTAGAAATTAAACAAGGCCACAATTTGATAATTACAGAAACTCGAAGAAAACAATAAAAAGGCATAAAAAAGGTAATAAGTTTGCAATATGTTTTATTGGCGTATGTCTACAACACCCTCCACTCAATATCAGACAGTTCTGAAGGAGTTTTTCACAAATGAACAGCATTTTATCCTTGCTCCTTGCTCCTTGCATCCTTGGTCTACTTGGTTTTAGTGAGTATCGGTAGGGCACCTCGGAGTGAGGTCTTGAAAGACTACTTACCTACTAATCCTTGGTTCCCTGCGTTTTATTTTAATCTCTAAAAATTGAGAATACGCAGTTGCCTTATTACGAACTTATTATTACTTATTTTCACTTTCAAATTTGTGTTTTTTATTACACATCTTTTACATTTCTTCAGCAGTTCTTTATTCAATATCTAATTAAACGGAACGAATAAAGATAAGATACATTATTAAATACATAATTACATATGTAAACCTTGACAGAAAAAGTAGAAAACATTACTCCTAATTGATTCAAATTTAATGAAAAACTCTACGAGTACAAGACAGATGCATTAGTTGAAATAATACTAGCTCCAGGTTTATGTATTAAAAAATGTAGTTTACATAATTAGTAGTGCATCTTAGCATTATTAAGTTTAAACACGTAACATTTGTTTGAAAAATGAAAGACTACATTTTCAGATACAATTGCCAAACACGTGTTGTATTGTTTTTCAAAATATTTTCCATTACTGATTATACCTACACTTTTGTATTCGTTCAAACCATTCGTTGAAAAAATTTGTCTATTCGGAACGAGGTAGGTATATAGAATCTTATAAGCTTTGTGTCAAGAAAGAGTATGCAATTCAGCAATGATCTTCTTCTAAAGCTGCAGTGGGTATATGAGACAACCTACAAACTGTGCTAATTTTTGCTTATTGTACTAGTTAAAAAGAACAATTTTCAAATTACGATTTAGAAAAAAATTATAAACTGCACGCCTAAGAAACAAAGGCAATGAATTAGAAAACAGGACATCAAAATTACAGTTGATTGTTTGAACCTCGTTTCAGTGTATAACATTATTCCACTTAGTAGGTGTCAATGAATATGCAATATGATAATCATTTACTCTATTCAAAATCGCATATAATTCAATAACAAAAATTTTTTCGGTTTTCGTTCGTTAAAGTCTTTGAAGGATGATGGAAAGTTAAAAGCTTTACGACTATGACTAATCAATTGACCGGAGGATAATTACACACATCTGATATTCCAATATAGGTTAGTTCCTCTCGAGATTGCTCCACAAATGAAATGCCATAATGGGTAGAATACCTAATGGAACCATTTTAATTAAAAATTTGTACTGCGATATAGTAATAATTAAGTCATTATTGCAATGAGGTAGAAAACTGCGTCCATGTAATAATGATCGGAGCCGTTATTTAAAGAAAACCCATTTTTTCCGCAAATAAGTCATAAATAAATTGTAATTCGGTTGTTATAAAAATATTTCCTTTCTGAAACGACTCAATTCTCAATCTACTACTAACTAATAAATAATTAATTTAGAACAAATATCCTTGTTTTATCATTTTAAACGATTTCTAGGCTTCAGTTAAAACAAAAATACACCATATCTGAAAAGATTACCAATAGTGTGAAAAGTAACTTTTTGAAAATTTACAAAAATTGGATGATTAGATTGACCTTTACCGAATGCAAAAATTCCCGGTCGTGGCAAATGACGTTGCATTAGCCAATGGACTCTAATTAGGTAAATCTCGAAATGAAATCCACAAAATGTCAAGAGGTGAATGCGCAATCAGTCCTAAAAACTGCAAAGGGCACTTAATTCCAAATTAACTAGCAAAAACACCTTCGTTTTACATTAGGAGCCATTCGACATAAAAAAGAGTAAACTGTTGTCACGACAGAGTACGACTCAAATGTAGATGAATACTTAGGCATAAGAAGCAATAAGTTTGGTAATAAACTTTCTGGAAACTTTTTAATACAACAAATCAATGAGAAATGGGAAGGAACGTTACAAGATAAAAATGATTCACTATTGTTGTATACACGAACTAGCGCAGCTTGTTTGTTGACCCCGAATCCCTAAAATACCGATCACCTTCACTCCAACAAACAGCAAAGCTCCCAATAAAAAATTGCGTCAGTCATGCAGACGGGCAGACGCAGCGTCCCGGAGTATTTTAAAAATAAGGAAGTAGGTCGATGCAATAGCGACATAGTGAGTTGGTCCGTCCACAGCTGACTCTGAGAGGACTAAAAATAGGGCTGCAAGGAGCTATTTGTGGAACGATTCCTGCAAGCATGACAAGCTCACTGCTGCGATATTAAATGTTAAGGATAAGACAAGGACGATCGTTATAGATGGAACACGTAGCGTAGTGATTGTATCTGGCACCAAACGATTGTTTTCGGAAAATGCTTTTTTCCAAGACAATCGCAAAAAATATCTTCGGTGACATTTATTCGGTTTTACGTGAATTATGATGCGCTTTAAATTTTATGAATCATTTAAAATGTTTCGTTCAAATTCTTTGGGCAAAATTATTCGATTTATGTTTTCCGGTCCAGAATTTCGAGCCGCTTTTCTATATTTAAGTAGACACATAAATTATTTAAAGTCTGATTCTAGGTGGTGTATTTTATTATTTTTTATTATCAAACGTTAATATCCTAAGTGTATCCAAATTAGTAGTTCAAAGGTAATAAATGGGTAATATTTTTTTAAAGTGCACATAATATACAAGAATATATGTTAACAAACTGGTTTAGTTATTCACTCATTTTCAAAAATGCATAAAAAAATTATTATAATAAATTCAAATTTCTGGATCAATCGATGATTCAAGAACTGTCAAAGATCTAGACACAAGATAACGATTTCAGCAATCAGTTTCCTAGGAGCTGTTATAGAGCAGCTGTTGGAACAGATCGAGAGACATCCTCAGCAGATCTTTCGAACAGTCTGAATGACGTGTCTAAACTTTTTAAAGATTTTTGATTTGATCCCGTTTTTTTTGCAGCAAGACTGATAGATTCTGCTGTTATTAATTATTCAATCAGATTATTTAAGTTTATTCGAAAATATGCTACTTGAAACGCGGACAGTAATAATGAAAAAGTTGGGATCATAAAAATCAACAAATCATAAACAATTCGTTCGCTGTAAACAAAAATAAATGTCAAATATAAATATTTTTTTGTCTCGGTAGTTATTATCAGATAACTATTTTGGCTACAATACAATCTTCACAACAAGCATGGATTAAAGAAAGTTTTAAGTTTTTTTTCCGACCTTATCAAGAATAATGAAGTTACAGATAAGTTATATTCCATATAAGTCAATCGCTTGCAGCCGCATTTTTTCAGCTAATAAACTTCAACTCTTCAAATAATGTAAAATGCAAGTTGCTTGACTTTGAACAGTTACGTAGGAAATATTACTAATGGCGTTCAAGCACACAACAAATTTCGCTTTTAATGATTTGAAAACTCAAACATCTGCTGCAAGAAAGTCGAACCTATTACATCCAGCTTAATTGCAGCAGGTGTTATTTCCAATTTCAAATTTTGTATTTCTTAAAATTATCAGTTCAACAAATGATAGGATGGATGCCGAGTGAAATAGTTCCAGGAATGGGTGTGCGGTTGCCGGTTGTATGTACAGTCTGTCATCTCCTGCTGTATGTACCGTTTGACGTCCTTGACCTTGTGTCTGTAGCGGTCTAAGACATATTCCCGGCAAAGTCTACCTTCCGCATTCGCCATCTGCGATTTGTGTGTCAATATGGCAAAGACATAATTGTTGCGCAACGCATTGGCAATAACCTTTATTAGACACAAAATGATACACTCTACGAACAAGTGAATTACCGTTAAGAGGTCCTTAAAAAGCTCACAAGCTTTTTCACGCCCATTTCACCACGAGCAGTTTATTAAAAATTCAAAAATTGTTATTTGATAACGGCTTTAAGTGGTGAATGATTAGCTTTCTTGACGGTAAATTGTCAAACGCTGTGAAAGTTTTTCGATTAGACATAATTGCCGCAAGGGTGAGTTTCGGAAGACAATTGAGCGCAATTCCAGTTCGGTTGCATCATCGATAATTGGTGGTGTTGTAAAGTCAATTATTCGGTGTTTATTGGGATGATTATAATTTCGTACTTGTTTTGACAACAATAAATTATTCGATGTTTGTTCTCCACAACCGATAACTATCCCCCTGGTAACGTAGTTTCTTCCAAACTCTCAAGATTTTCTGATATTTAAGAATGACAAATTCGTAGTCGAACAACAAATAAACAAACTCTAATAAGTTTTGCGTGCCAAAAACAGTGTTAAAGAGTGTTCGGTTGGAATATTATGCATGAATTATCCTGCGGTTGACGGGAACAGACTTTCCCAAAATATATTTTTATTTTTATTTGAATACGTGAATACGTCGTTGTGGTTTATGCGGTGACAAATTTTGTCAATTTTTCTTGGTCTCAAGACAATCGCTAATCTTTCTGTCGGGAATGAACGATTCAGTTGTTTATGGTTTATCAATCAGAATCCTAAGAAGGACATAAAAAGCCCGTTGCAAAGCGGTTTAATTAAATTTAAATACAAACATGTTTTCGATCAAACGATTACTTAGTGCCATTGCATTATTATCAACAGGAAACTGATAAGTTGATTAAAATCGACACACCTACTTATTGTATCATTTCTATGAATTCGATACAATATTTTTAGCACACTTTTATTTCTTTATCAACTTTATAACAAACACTTCATTCTAAAATTTCAGATTTTTGTAAGTGGTCTAAAAATATATTTTTACATAACTGATTATATAAGTGCTTGCGACCCGACCTTAATGTTGCGTCCCACTTTGGGACGAGTTCCCCTACTAACTATCTCTTTTACATGTTATCATTATATTGGAAAAAATTTCTTGCAATAAAACAAATAGCAAATCATAAAATATTTACTAATTGAATGAAAGATAAAGTAATTTTAATGATAGGAAATAAATAAATTATTATAAGTGGAGGCGGGAAGGAAGTTGAGTAATTTTATCACTTCGTAAAATCAATTACACGAAAATCAAATGAACGAGAAAATAAACGTATATTTATTCAAGTACTTCAATGCAATGAAAAAAGTGATTCCAAAGTAAAAATTGGGTCGAAAAGGAAATTTACTGAAAATTTCTTGAACCAATTAGTGTAGTCTTCTGGTGTTTCATTTTGTAGAAGTAAGAAACATATAACGAAATGAAGCTATAAAAAAGAAAATTTCACAAAAAACATTTTTTTAAATAAAAAAAGCACCTTAATTTTCGGAAATTAAAATATAAACAAATATAATGTTGGTGCTAGCGTATTTCGAAAGTGGCAAAGTTGCGGAAGCGCCGACTTAGCTGCGACGGCACTTTGTGAAATCATTGTCTGTGAAAGAATACATCATCTCATGCACCTTTCAAATGAATTTAAAGCACCAAATGAGTTAATTTCGTAATAGCAGATCGGCACTGCGTTCTTTACAAAGTGTCCTAACGCAACCTCCTTTAATGAAATTGAAAGATGAAGAGAACATAATTCCAATTTACAATAAGTTATTACCGTAAATGTAATAAGTTAATAACTGTGCCAGTCGACAGTCGACCATTACCTGCATAAAAATCGTGCATTGTCAGAAACCTCCGCACTTCCGCCTCCTCCTGTTCTTTTTGGTGGCCCAACATAGTGATCAAATTTCTATCCAACTCTCACTACACGCTTTTCGTCGACGCATTTTCGTGGGAATTTCATGCGTAACTTTCGTTTTTTAAGCTCCGCTTTCCCCAAACTCTTCGTGTGGCGCGTGTGCGAATCGCTTGCTTTACAAAAGAAAAGTCCCGTAGATTTGCGCACACCTTTGTTTATATTTTGATAATTTACTCGTATCAAAATTATCTAAGGAATGGCGACAGGTTAACAATATTTACTCAAAAACGATAACTCCGTCTAGATTTCCACGTGTGTATTTTTTTTACGAGAAAGAACAAAAAGGACACTCAACTCACACGGGGAAAATATTGTTCAGCGGATTAGCATTCACAATTGCATGTTCCGAGATTCGGCAGAGAAAGTTCGCTGTCGAAAAATAATTAAACCATGAGACCGCAGTCTCCCAAATTTAAATTGTTGCGGTCGCATTAAAACGAAAATTTTTTCGAGTCTTGTTTGCTTCGTTTCCGGGGTGGCGAGGAAAAATCAGCCTAAAGGCAAATGTAAAAAAAAATCTTCAACAGGATGTCATCGTAGTACCTCGACGATATAAATAACAGCGAACAGCAACAAGTTTTAGCTATGCCTGACATCTAACGGGCGGTAGCTAATTTACAGTCTTAATTCGAAATGCTTTCGTCAAAATTTGTTAGTATAGTTGCAGATTCCTCGACGAGTAAACTTCTATAGCGTTCTGTAATGTATTCCATCAAATCGGTTAGTTCGTTTTCTTCACGCATTTTTTTTCTAATGGAGCCACATGAATCCCTTTATATGAAGCCAAATTACCGAAAATAAGATACCTGCTATATTTTTGCTTATTAACGGAAAGATGTCGCTCCGTGTATTGATTTAAGGATGGCCCACAGTAATTAGCATTCTCGACCATTGTATCAAATTAATAAAATACCCAGTTATAATTAGAGCTTTGTAAATATTCAAATAGATGGAAATGGATAGTACAAATGGGCAGCATCAGTACGATAGCTTTCTAAATTAATTTGACACTACATAATTAAAATTATATAACAAACCAAAAGAATATATTAAAGAAAAAAATAAGAGTAACATTTGATCGACACAAAAACATAATATTCTAAATGTAAGAGTTGAAATTACGCTACTTTAATTATTCGTTCAATCAAGCTATGTGTTTAACAACTTTTTAAAGTTGTCGCGAATGTTAATACCTTGCATAAAACCGAGAAAACATTTCTAAGTTGAGTCTTGTCAAGTTTCTTTATTGTCTCGTCCACTACAAAATGTACATCGGACATGATCCAGTCGACCAAATGTCCATTTAAATATATTATCATCGTGATTACCCATACGCTTAATTATTATATTTAGATGTTTGTCATCTGCTTAATTACCGTTACAATTCCGTACATCAAGAAATTGCAGATAATAGACATGTGAATAAGACTAGCTAAAAACTGTAGGTAATAACCAGGATTATGAAACGAGTAATGATATACTTCGAAGTATATGAAGCGGAGACTTCAAACCAGTGCAATAATTAATATTATAACAATGTATCTGCAGATGACAGACAATATTTTCAAAAAACTCAAGAATGTTTAGGATTATTTTTAATTAATTTATTAATAAGTATGAAATGGTATCGGTATCTGTGAAAACTAATTTAATCACCCATGTAATTGATTCAGTTCTTTTTTATTAACGAACATTAACGCGTTTTATCAATACGGTCGTGGTGGGATTAACTGATTATTTTGGGTACTGTAAGGTAAATAATATTGCACTTGATTTAAATGGATTTTATATTTATACTTCAATATAATTACAGTAAGTCCGAGTAACGGTCAATTTTGAGTAGGAAATTCAGTCTTAATTGCATCTAAAATTTCGATTTTCAATTAATATCGACTGCGATTTATAAAAGTACAAAACGATACAAAATAGTACAATAGTAAAAATTAAGAAAAATCAGTCAAAACAATGATATTATAGCACATTTGATCGATTCAGATTTTCACCTTGAAGACTAGTTGACGACAAACTTCTGACTGAAATTTCATCATTTTCAAATACAATCTAGCAATTGAAATCGTCAGCCGCTGCTTCTTCTTCAGCTTCGTACTCCTCGTCGGCTGTAGCTTCTTGATATTGCTGATACTCGGAGACCAGATCGTTCATGTTTGATTCAGCTTCTGTAAACTCCATTTCGTCCATTCCCTCTCCGGTGTACCAATGCAAGAAAGCTTTACGTCTAAACATAGCCGCGAACTGTTCCGAAATTCTCTTGAACAGTTCTTGGATCGCGGTGGTGTTTCCAATGAAGGTAGAAGACATTTTCAATCCAACCGGAGGTATGTCACAAACCGCTGTCTTCACATTGTTGGGAATCCACTCTACAAAGTAGCTGCTGTTCTTGTTCTGCACGGCAAGCATCTGCTCGTCGACTTCCTTCATTGACATTCTTCCTCTGAAGACGGCGGCCACTGTAAGGTATCTCCCGTGTCTCGGATCGCATGCAGCCATCATGTTCTTAGCATCAAACATCTGCTGAGTGAGTTCGGGAACAGTCAACGCCCTATACTGCTGACTTCCACGAGATGTTAAAGGCGCAAAGCCGGGCATGAAGAAGTGAAGACGTGGAAATGGAACCATGTTCACTGCCAGCTTGCGCAGATCCGCGTTTAATTGTCCCGGAAACCTAAGACAAGTGGTGACGCCCGACATTGTAAGCGACACCAAATGGTTCAAATCGCTGTAACTTGGATTGGGGACTTTAAGCGTTCTGAAGCAGATATCGTAGAGAGCTTCGTTGTCAATACAGTAGGTCTCGTCTGTGTTTTCAACCAGTTGATGGACTGAAAGGGTTGCATTGTATGGTTCAACAACCGTGTCCGATACTTTAGGACTGGGCATCACGGAATACGTGTTCATTATCCTGTCGGGATACTCTTCCCTGATCTTTGAGATCAGAAGAGTCCCCATTCCCGAACCGGTGCCACCTCCGAGAGAGTGAGTCAGTTGAAAGCCTTGGAGGCAGTCGCAGTTTTCGGCTTCTTTGCGCACGACGTCGAGGACCGCGTCTACAAGTTCAGCACCTTCGGTGTAGTGTCCTTTAGCCCAATTGTTACCGGCTCCAGATTGACCGAAAACAAAGTTGTCGGGGCGAAAAAGGCGTCCATAGATGCCAGAACGAACGGCATCCATGGTGCCGGGCTCCAGGTCCAAGAGGATGGCTCGGGGGACGTACTTGCCGCCATTGCTACGCGAAGCAACTGAAAAAAAATTACAAGTATTTGAAAAAATTCAAAAAAGTGTAAAATAAAGGTATTATTACTTCATATATATGTCTCTTTATTTTAACAAAATATCACTTGAAGTCGTTTTAACAGTTAACGGTTTTCCTATTTCCTCTAGTGTGTTTTGTGAATTGAACTTGTTGCAAAGAACCATTTTTTTAAATCGTTAGTGAATTGAATATATCATTATTTTTAAGTTTTATAAAAGAAGAACTAAAAAAGTCCACATCGCTGTAACATGTTTTATGAAATAATGGAACACATTTTTTTATTATTATACACTCCGCACAAAAATGATCGCAACACTAGTATATTTTAACAGCAATTTATACCAAGATGATGAATGTCTCATGAATAGATATAACTACATAAAAAAACACCAGACCTTTAAGATGCCTTATTGTCATGTTCTTACACCTACCAAAAAATGTTACCGTTATGATTTCATATTACAAGTCTTCGGACATCAATATTTTGCTACTTTTATAATTTATAAAACTATTCATTGTAGGTACAAAAAGCTAAATTGCAATACTTTCTTTTTTGTTCATTATTCATCTTTCTACTAGTGCTTGAATAATCTACCATTTTTTCAATAAAGGTAACTCAACAAAAAATATACGTTATTTATTTTATACCACAAAAATTTAAATGATTTTATAAGTAGTTTTAAAGTATTTAATGGAAAATAATTTGTTTCGTCGATAATATTTATAATATAATATTTTGAAAACTAGAAACAATCTAGTTGATTTTTCAACTCATTTTGCTTACAAGCCCTATAAAAAGACCGTAAGATGTTCTAATTTAATTTCATTCGTCTTAATTGGCAAAGTGAGGATAATTTTTTTATTGGACCACTTGGCAGTTTTGCAGTTAAATTAATATCATTCGTAACTTCATTCTTACGTTTTTTACATTCGATCAAGTGTGACAAGAACATTTTGAGGTGCAAAAATTAATCGGTTCCAGTTGAACGTCACTGACTCCTTAAATAATGATTCATCATTTGACTTAAGTACCCGCGGTCCGCTTTGAGTCCACAATTATCCTACTTCCTGTCTTTTGAAAGGAGCATTCGTTGAGAATCGTTAATTGGTATATATTTTCAGCCAAACCGTTAATAAGCGTGTCACATTGCGCTAATCCTGTTATAACTGTCAAATTGCAGTTTCATTGTTCCTTATTCTTCGACGTCCAAAAAGGATTTGGTCCAACGAAACCGACCATGATGCTGTAGATGGAGTTTCGTTCGTTTCATTTAAATAATCTTCGTATTAAAATATACTTATTAGGAATTATGGGACAAGTTGCGACGCAGAAACAGCAATGTCTTTTGTGGAAGTAATGAGTGTCTATCTAAATTTGTTTATAACCCACCCGTAGCCTCGTTGTAGTAGACGTTGATCCGTTCCAACTGCAGATCGCTCTCTCCCAAATAGATTCCGCTAGGGTCAATGCCGTGTTCTTCAGAAATCACTTCCCAAAACTGCAATAAAAAATTCGTGAGTTTTTGGACCGGAACAATTGCCGTTTGTTTGTTTTAGCGCGACAATCGAGCGCATCAATTTTTTTAATTATAGACAGGTTTCTGAGAATAATTCTTCCGTGTCAAATAAACATTAAGTCGTAAAATATTAGATGGTACGAGCAAAATAAAAATAAATTGCTACTTACGTTTTGCTATGAAAGCAACTTCATATTATTAATGAAATTGTTCTTGTTCCATAAAAAAATAAGCACGAAATGCGATAAAATGCGTTATATAATTTTACTGTTAGATTTTTGTTATTGATTATAATGGAAATCAAATTAAGAATAAAATGTGTTTATACAAGTAGTAAAAAAGAGCTAGCAACTAATAAATAAAAATACGATTTTCAAATGATATGGAATATCAATCAAATTATAAATTCAATTAAAGTGTTGTGTGAAACAGGATTAGTGAAAACTAACAAGTACTGATTGATTAGTTGCAGAGCTTCAATTTCAGTTCTAGTTACGCTTCCGGATCAGTTTTAGGCGTTGTCTAATTATTACAATAGTCCTGTCTGTACTGCTTATACTTATAACTTGGATGATGTTTAAAATAGATGCAAGTAATCTTCATTAAATGTTAAATTAATAAAAATGTGTTGAAAAACCTCAGAGATTATAATATTATAGTAAAGGTGGCATATTAGCATTTACTTCAAATATGTTCCTAATAACTTTTTTACAAGTTTTTGCGTAAATGACCGTGTACTTTACCATAAAAGGCAACCAGAGCAGTTAGAACGTGCACAGATTATGCCACAAATCAAACTCAATTAGTTTTAAGTCTTAATCCTCACTAATTACAATTAATTGAGATTAAATCAAAATCCCAACTTCAACATACGAAGGAACACTCTGATTAGATTAAAATACAAAGACGATTCGAATCGAAGCTGTAATTTGTAAGGTTTCCTTGTTTGTTTCCCGGAAATCGTGGCTTTAATGGTCACATAATTCGTCCAAGTACCTACAAAGTGCCAGTTGTAGCACTACTGTTTAAACAAACAATTAAAACAAATTGATTCAGTATACAGGATATTGACGGATTATTCACCTACCTTTAGGTTTTCACAATCAAAGGATATTATCCCATGATTCAACGTTTTGGAAATGTTTTATCAACAAGTATGACTCCATATTATGTATTCGGAGAAGTTAAAATAAGTATGAACTAATTGTTTGTGTTCTTATCGCAAAGTTAAGATTAAATGTCATTGTCTGGGCTTATCGCGGCTGGGGGAGTTCGAAGTATCGCGACGACTCATAAGGGTATGTGGGCGCCTGAAATTCCACAAGACAGAAAGGAAATGAACGAGACATTTCTAACTATTTACAAGCACGAAATGCAGTCGGGGTTTATTTTCAAACGACAATCTCAAGATATTTGGGAAACGAGTCGAAAAAAACTGTATTTTGGTGGAATTTTGAGAGATTGCCAAGTGATGGTCTTGTTTATCATTTTATTCTTCTTCGACAATCGTATAAATAGAGTTTTATTTCAGTCACGTGAACGTTGAACTGTCGCTACTGCTATTTTCAAATGTCTCTTCTGAGAGCATTCGCGGCTGGGAGATGGGAGAAAATAGCAATGTCTAGATGAATAATGGGAAAGACGCTTATCGGGAACTGCATTTAGGCCATGTGCTTATGTCTCAATGAACTTTTAATGTAGACCGTTTTGCTCATTTTTATGTTGAATTTGCGATCGGTACAAATCGACGGGGTTTATCACAGATTTTGATCGGAACGGTGAGTGGTTTTGCCTTATGAGGATTGAAATGCTACATTTACCAAATTACTATAAACGAAATAGTTTTAAATCTGTCTAGTTTCGCCGATTAAGGCAAAATACAGTTGAGGAACAAGTACCTGATTTAAAACAATGTTTTTATTTTTTATCTTCATTAAATTATTTTTTACAATCAAGGATTTTATCATGTACTTATAATTACTTAATTAGCGTAATTGTTTATATTGGTACTCTAAGCAATAAATTATTCCGACCATTTTTAAATTATATCCACGGAACCACAATTTAAATCAAATCAAAAATACAACAAAGAGCTATTATTTGAAACCAACAAATCCGTTTAAAACGACGTTGTTTCAATCATAAATTTGTTATTTCTTTGTTATCCTATCACAGAAAACATAAAAATACAAAACGGAAATAAAACGTTCACAGTTTAAGAATTATCAAGAATAATTACGAAAATAGGCTGTTATCTTTATGGTCCGACAAATTTTCCAACTTGTCATCAATACTAATACAAAAATTGCTGATTTTACCATTACTAATTGCACTAATGCAGTGCCCACTTTTATGCAATGTTTGCAACAAAATCAATTGATTTCAAATATAAAATTTATTAGGCACCACAATTTTCATATTTCCTTAAATATTCGCGTCATGAATCAACAACTTCCGGGCGATAACCGTCTATTGTTAAATTTTAATCTCGTCTGACTTCTGAATTATCAAAAAACAACGGTCGTGAACTGTAAATAATAAAAAATAATGTTTCCTGACCTTAGCGCCGACTTGGTTTCCGCACTGTCCGGCCTGAAGATGTACGATTTCCCTCATGGTGTCGTCGGTGTGATTCCAAACAAATGCTGAAGACTACTGTGAGTTGATTTGAGTGCATAAGTGCCGGGGGCTGTCGTCTATCCCCACCATATCGTGTTACAGATATTTATCCAAGTATGGCTTTTATTTAAAAGAATTTAGACACTGTTCTAAATATAAAACGCTACTGTCACTGGCTGGCGTTCACTGGAAAAAGAAACACACTTGGAATCGGATCGCGAGGAACGAGAATGGCAGTTTGAATTGCTTCAACTGCTCAAGATATGGCTTAATTAGTTTTATTGGCGTTTGGAATGTGTATCGCTGAGGAGGTTAATTGGAATAAGTCGTTTGCAGACGAAAGAGTTTTGATGGACGAACTTGGCTGCATTACAAAACTATCAACTTGCAGCTTTAAATGTCATTGTTCTCAATGCTCTTTTGATCGAACGTACTATTTCTACCATGCTTTTTATTTTAACTCGAACATGTTTGGGCTAAAAACAGTAAATTTTTGAAAATTAATTTTCAATTACAAGCTTAGGACAATCAATCAAGTCGTAACAAAGGAGAGATAATTTTAAAACTTCAAAGACAAGCACGATAATATATCAGCAGAAGACAATAAATATATAGGCAGATGGAGACAGCAGTTAGGAAGTTATGGAAACAATAATACAACAAAAGTAAAAAAGACAGAAATCGGAAACAAACAGGAAAATTATAAATTATCACACAATTGTCAGTAAAGAAAAAGAACGTTTTTTCCTCAAAAATTGCCGAAAACTTTACAAAAAATATTGCGAAAACGCATTAATTTGACTTAAAATACTAGCTTCATTTAAAAATCATTTGCATGTGATTACATATGTCTATGTAATTTCCGCTTAAAATTTGGATCTCTAAGTTGTGTAGTTTTATGTTATATTATCCTACCATTCATTATTCTCCTTGATATGTTGTCGTATCTTGGTTTCATATTTGTTGAATAAGAGTAAAATGTGCTTTTTGCTTTCCCCACCGTTCCTTATCACAGCACAAGCAATAACAGTATTTTTCCCTCATCATACCCGAGCAAATAAATCTCCATAATGGGAACACCCAGTTACTGTATACAAGACACAAACAACAATGCAAAAAAACTAATAATAAATAAATGAAGACCGGATGTCCCCGCGATGGTAACTGTTCTATTTTTAAATGATGCATGAGAGATGTCAAACACGACTCGTGCACGTTGTCAGATGAATCTGTCAACGTGCCGAATTTTTTTTTAATTGGATTTATAACGAGAGGAAACACGTCTCGTTGAAAATCGTTAACAGTTAAAAATTTCTATAACATCTGAGTTTAATTAACTGGAAACCATAGGTTTTTGCAACCAAAATATCATACAAAATTTAAAAGAAAAAATATAAACTTGAGACGATATTTTTTATTCCATATCGACAAACTTTATGTATGTATTTACACATAAACCGTTCGTTATTGCTAAATTATTCGACCGAAAAGAAGCACGAAATAATTAACAATTTTATGAGTTGTTTTAAAATCTCCTTATTACATATTTCTTATGTTTTCATCACTTCACATTCACAATTACTTAAACACTAACGGTGCTCGTTAAAATTTAATAATGAAACAGTTACTGTACCGTTTTCGCACTTTGTAATTTTGGTCCTACGAATTTCGTTTAACGTAAACATTTTTTTGTTTTACTTTAAACAACTATAGCTTTTAAGACATTTCTTTTAATAAAGCACAAGACAAAATTAATATTAATGAACCAAGGATCAAGTGTAAGGCTTATATGAACCACAAAAAAATAACTATATCTTTCTGCAGTTAAAATAAAAATTTCGGAATCGTTCATTCTAATTTTGATGCGTCATTTAGAACAAATTTAAACAAGTAATGAAATCCGAAAAGAATTCATAAAAACCATCGACTAATCTGCTAAATTCTTTAAATTTAGTGCTAGCAATAGTACCCAACACAAAACAAATAATAAAATGTTGCTAACCGATTTCAAAACTACTGCTAAACACTTTAAAGAGTACAAAAATTAAATTATACATTTCGTCTTAGATTCACATCAGCTGTTCCAGTAACGGTATTGTTGGTAAAATAATAACACTAATAAGAGTCAGAACCTATTTAACATCCTTCATAATTAGTTTTATTTCCATGACTCGCTTTTCTTTCTTTTTTTATTGTGCGACAATGTCGTGACTAATGCCATGTTTTATAAAGACACATTCCATACGGTTAATATTTAAATTGCTCATAACTGCAGCAGTGTTAATATTTATAGAACGATGAAAATAATCATGAACTTGTTAAGAGTTGTTCTTAGCAGCGCTCAAATGAGATGCATTGGCAGGGAGGTACTTATTTTGTATGTTTTACATCTCTTAGCTCTAGGCACCCGAATTACTTGTTTATTTTAGTAAACGTAAACTGAGATGTGTAGCTTAGTGTCTTGGGATATTTTTATATCATGGCACGACGACTACGCGACGATTAAGTATTTCCTGATGAAAATAATCACGTGCATCTTCTGCAACTGAAGCCACATTTTTCTGTCTATGAAAAATGTATCATTATTTTTATCACATTTTTAACATAAAGACTTTCACAAAGTTTCGAAAAGCAAAAATCAAACTTGGAGAATCACAATTT
Source organism: Eledona agricola (assembly GCA_964023215.1). Lineage (NCBI taxonomy): Eukaryota > Metazoa > Arthropoda > Insecta > Coleoptera > Tenebrionidae > Eledona > Eledona agricola. Next base: position 2,024,520 of record OZ026856.1, read on the forward strand.
TCAATGTTGAAGAGTTATGTCATAAAAACGTTTACTTTGCAGAGAGAGAAGCTACACGTATTTAATTTTTTCAAAACAAATTGATAAGAATCTGCATGAAAGTTTACTAAAATTTATCTCATGTTGAAAAAGGATTATTAAATTTCAAAATTAAGAACATTTTTTTACACTTTCTTTAGTTTCTCTGTTGGATTCCTGTTTATAAAATTTTGCATTCACATATTATGTCATTTCTTCTTTAATCAGTTAATACATACATTCGTGCCCGCTTCGATTTTACGAAATATTTCTTATCAAAAAATATGAATCATTCAATAAACCATTTACGTCTAATTCTTGATAACAGTAATGGTTTATTCAAAAATATTAATTATCCAAAAACAGAATAATTTGTTAATCACTTTTCAGTTACAGAATTAATTTGCATAACACTAAAATTGAAATGATATTAGCATCGTTGTTACTCAGACAAATTAATTATTAATACTTGCTAACCGAGACAATAAAGACATCCGCTATTAATCAGATAATATGTATTTTATAGTTTGAATAAATTACGCACTCGAATGGAATAATGCATTTCATAAAAAAACTTATTGGTTTGCCTAAGTCTGGCTTTATCAATGCAAGTAACATTGCTTTTTAATATTTATTTACTTTTTTAAAAAGATTTCCTAGTAATTTATTTAAATGTATATTAAGTGTCACAGTAAGCTGTGGCAATATTAAAAAAACAAAAATGTATAATGCTAAAAGCAAGTAGACGTATTGTATTAGTATTTTATTTGTATGATATGCAACCAGTAATATGCAGACGCATGAAAAAATTTAAAAGCTAAACAGGAAAATGTAATAAAACAACGTTCTGCACCAAATAAATTTAATTACAAGACGCAAGTGGTAAATTATTATGCTTATTAGCTAATTAAGTGTTCATAAATCAAAATTTTACATCCATGAATGACGAGAACATTTCAATTTGAATTAGTTCTGTTTACAGCAGAAAGTAATTGATTGCTTTAATTAAATGAGCTGCAAATGTAATAACTATAAATTGCCTATATAATTAATAGTTTTTCTTACTGATTAGTTCTTCGTAGAACTCGCAAACTATCATTTTTTAAACATCGATTCAGTAAGGTGATGAATTTTTTAGAAGCTGTATTAATTTGAACTTTTGTCTTCGTAAATAAAAATGCAACTAGAGTTGCGAATTGATTATATCACATCGCATCGCAGAAAAAAGTGATTATGCTATGTGCCTCGAATCAGTTTTATCAAAATACAAATGTTTATTTTAAAACTAAAACTAAAGTATATTATCATACTTGATTGCGATAAAATTTATTAATTGCTTTAGTTATTTCGGTTCATATTTTAGATACATATTTATATTTCCTTCCTCATAAATTTATTATTTCTTTTACTCAATTTTTCCTTCCAATTGGCCAAAATCTAACATGTCAATGTTACATAAATTACATTACATTATATTTCTATTTGTTTGTCGCTCTCCACTGCTAGATTTAGGATTTTTCCAAATCGTATTGAGGTAAAACATTACATACCAATTAAAAATGTAACAAAAACTTGAACTAAACTGTAGATTTGTACAAATTTAATAAACTAGAACCCTTTTTTTCATCAAAAAGTTATTGCAAGCATTATAGGATAGGTTGTACTGGTGTAAGATTTCGTTATTTGACATATAACAAAGCTTCTTAGAGTTCTACATCTGCAGGATTAAAATGAAGCCACATAGAGGTCACTACCAGCTTTGAAGAGCAATTTAAAATCCTGTTTCCTACAATTTTGCACGTATACGCATTAATTTTAATTCGAACTTGAATAAATTAAAAGAAACTAGTGGAATAACTTTGTCGGACAAGAGTGAAGAGAATTTATAATTTTGAAAAAGTACGATAACACGAACTTATTGGAACTATGACTTCACATTCTAAATCAAAAAAATTCCTCTAATACGAAAACCTAATATTCCTCGCAAACACTCCAAATTTTGCAAGTGTTAAGATAAAAACGTGCTGTCGTTGGATCACAGTTATTAAAACGTCGGTGACTCAATAAACGGCTCATGTGTTTTAACACCGCACATTATTTTTGGTGTTACTTTACCGAATCGATAAGCTAGCTACTGCCGCAGACACTCCTCAAACACAAATTTCAGCTAATTAACTTAGCAAACGAGGTTATCATGATACGGTATGGTAAATTCATTGAGGAATATTGCCAGCCAGACTTCCAAACACGCCCAACGGATATGACGGTATAAGAAAACCATGTTCACTCGTCCGTACCTCCGATGAAGATTCCTTATTGGAGAACTTCCGTGTGGATGTAATTAACGGCATAAATAGAAGTGTAAAATGAAGGTCGATCAATTATTTATCGCACTTCGAAACGAGTTGCTTCAAAATGGAGCATGATTTAAATAAAGCCGCATCTACTAATCGGAGACAAATTACATTCTTTTAAATGTTTCAGCAAGTGTAGCCTCTGAAAAGTCGTAAATTGTTGTGTCAAGAATGCAAAAGCATACATAATGAACGGAAAAATTTCCAATCCGAATTCATTGACATCATTTTCCTTCAATCTGCAAGAGTTCCATGTGTTCAAATTGGAATTTCAATAGAGTGCTGTTGTGATAACTGTATTCACATATTTAGGAAAATGCAATTTAGTGTCAGTATTTTTTCATTATATGATCCAAACAGAAATAGTTCACACTGAAAAGGTGAAAAAATGATAACTATCGCTTGCAAGAATAAATTTGTTCATCAACAATACAATCTACTACTATATTGGGATCATAAAGTCATATTCTGGTAACTCAAGTGAAGACAATACGTCTGTAGGTGTGAACTCAAATATAAAATGTAAATTATGGGAAGATGAAAGCTATGGGGGGCGTACATTATAAATTATCAATATTTTCTAATATCTCAAGTGTTACCAGTATTGTCCAACAAACCATTTGTCAGCAGTAAAATACCCATAATCAATCAAATGACTTCGTCTGAAGTCGATTTAACCAAAACAAGTCTCTAAATAAAAACCCCAACCAATTTTAGGACTGGATTTATTGCTCCAGTTGCACCGTGAAAGTTTGCTTACAATTTCGTTCATATAAGGTACCTCTTAGAATTTTCCTCCCAAATCAGATTTTATCGATTGCCTTTGTCCATATAAGAAGTTGCTGCAGGTCGTAGGAATCGAATTTATCAAATTTACATGATTTAATCGAATTGATTGTAAAGATACACAAAAGGTTTAATACAAAAAGACAAATTGTCACTTTAATTTATGCTTTCTCTGAGCTTATTCATTTTTTGGGAAATTTTATTGAGAGCTGAGGAAGAAGCTCCCGCAGCTCTTGCAATGTCGCTATGGGTGTCTATTAACAGCAACTTATACCAAAAGCGTTCAATTGCTTGAGAACGGGTGAACGCGAAGGAAGAAGTGAATTCTGCTTTTCAGCCCATGTATTACAAAATCATTTAAAAATTGAACTCCAGAATCACCGGCTCCAAGACTGGTCGCCCTTTTGACAAGTGCTACCATATCTTTATTATGTGAATGTAAATACAGAATACTAATTTAAAACAGTTGCCAAGTCATTTATTTATTTATTATGTTACTTAACTGTAGTTTACGAACGACGATTACATCACATTTTTACATAAAACTGGGTCTATTCACGAAATTACAGATTCCATATTTAATTTAAATGGTAATGCAAGCATACATAGACGACCTTAACCTTCAGCGTTTCGCAGAATGGTCGTTTGTCGGTGAATCATTCCATTATGATTTTATATCTATTGATCTTACTTGGAAGCGCCAATTAAATAAAGTAAAAATGATTGCCATAGATACGATCCAAGACAACAATATCGAGTGAATAAAAAAAGTGCACAGGCTGCCCTACTTTGCTTTTCCAAGACCGCTCGTCTCTAATTTCACAGAGCCCAGCCATAAAACTGATATAAAATATCGATAGCTTTCTTTGATGTCTAATGGAAATATGTTGTTGGAATCCAATCGCCGTGGTCATAAATCGCAATACCCAAAATGTGATGAGAGTTACTCAAAAATAATTTGTAGCTAAATATAGAATAGGTGAAATGTGGCCGGTTGAAGACAGGTCAGTGGCCGTCTTCGTTCGCAATTCAGAATTGCGTTCCGGGCAATGTACCGTAACATTGTAATTTTGCAAACTTAGCTTCTCCATCAAAATTTATCAGTCTTTCTGTGCTCGAAACATAATCTGCATTTCGGCGCAATTTCAAAACTTTTCACCAAAATTCCGTTACGTGGACTGATGTAATGTTTAATAAAAAAAGCTATTAATCTCACGATGACGTCTGCGCCATCTTTTTAATCATTCAATCTGATTTGGCCTGAAAAAATATGGAACCAAAAAGAGATTGTTGGCGGTCAGGACCGTTCGATCAATACTTCCGGTCTGGGAATGAGTCAGAGGTTCGAGCGTGTTAGCAAACATTAGAAAAAGAGACGCGGTTTGGATGTCCGCCGCGAACATTTCCGGGAAACGGGAAAAAGGTGAATAAAATCACAGAGTCTGTAAGTAATGGCAGCAAAGTTTTAATGCCTATTTGTTTTTAAACAAAAAAAGATAGAAAACTTTAAGCAACAAAATGTGTCGGTGTCAGAATATTATTACTCCTTTGCTGTTTGCTGTTTAAAGAGGAATGTACAAAAAAACAGTAATAAAATTGTGCCACTGGAACTTCTTGTTGCTAGAATCGGTTTTAAAAATTAATAAAAGCGGTTAAACGCATCTCTTAGTTCTCGTCAACTTCGGCTTCTTGTTCTTCGTCGAATTCGGCGTCTTCGTCGGCGGTAGCTTCCTGGTACTGTTGGTATTCGGAGACCAGATCGTTCATGTTGGACTCGGCCTCGGTGAATTCCATCTCGTCCATACCTTCTCCGGTGTACCAATGCAAGAAAGCCTTACGACGGAACATAGCGGTGAACTGTTCGGAAATTCTCTTGAACAGCTCTTGGATGGCGGTGGAGTTGCCAATGAAAGTGGCGGACATCTTCAGACCTCTCGGTGGAATGTCGCACACGGCAGTCTTGACGTTGTTGGGGATCCATTCGACGAAGTAGCTGCTGTTTTTGTTTTGGATGTTGAGCATTTGCTCGTCAACCTCCTTCATCGACATCCTTCCTCTGAAGACGGCTGCCACCGTCAAGTAGCGTCCGTGTCGTGGATCGCAAGCCGCCATCATGTTCTTGGCGTCGAACATCTGTTGGGTGAGTTCGGGAACGGTCAAGGCCCTGTATTGTTGACTGCCGCGGGAGGTGAGAGGAGCGAAGCCGGGCATGAAGAAGTGAAGTCGGGGGAAAGGTACCATGTTGACGGCCAATTTACGTAAATCGGCGTTCAGCTGACCGGGGAATCTGAGACACGTGGTAACTCCAGACATTGTGAGTGAAACGAGATGGTTCAGGTCGCCGTAGGTGGGAGTGGTGAGTTTCAAAGTCCTGAAGCAGATGTCGTAGAGGGCCTCGTTGTCGATGCAGTAGGTCTCGTCTGTGTTTTCAACCAACTGGTGGACTGACAGTGTTGCGTTGTAAGGTTCAACGACGGTATCTGACACCTTAGGCGAGGGGACGACCGAATATGTGTTCATGATCCTGTCGGGATACTCTTCCCTGATCTTTGAAATCAGGAGAGTTCCCATTCCCGATCCGGTTCCTCCGCCAAGAGAGTGAGTGAGCTGGAACCCTTGCAGACAATCGCACGATTCGGCTTCTTTGCGTACGACGTCCAAGACTGAATCGACTAGTTCGGCACCTTCTGTGTAATGTCCTTTGGCCCAGTTGTTACCGGCTCCGGATTGTCCGAAGACAAAGTTGTCGGGTCGGAAAATTTGACCGAAAGGTCCCGAACGGACCGAGTCCATGGTGCCGGGTTCCAGGTCCACCAAAATGGCGCGGGGTACGTATTTACCACCAGACGCCTCATTGTAGTATACGTTGATGCGTTCCAACTGGAGGTCGGAGTCGCCGTGGTAGGCGCCGGTGGGGTCGATGCCGTGCTCGTCTGAGATGATTTCCCAGAACTAAAACCAAAAAACCGAATAAGTAACTGTACGACGCAATGCTATTAAACTCGCTGTTTCAACCACTGTTTCACTCCGCTGGTCGCTCTAAATGAAGGAAACGAGCCGAGGTCTCACGTACCGACGATGTTAACAGCGTTCTGAATCGCAAACGAACCAATGTACTACACTTGAAACGTTTGTACAACCGTGGACAGTCAAGATTAACACTTTAGCCGGCGGATGTGATGCAAATACCGACTCAATGACAATATTTCATAGAGTCGGTATTTGCATAACACGGGTGTTATTCTTGACTGTCCATGGCTGTACAATAAAAACCGAGGCTCAGGAGGCCATGGAATTTTGTTTTATTCTTTGGACATTTTAAATTGTCAAATCATGACTGCCACACAAAATTTACTCAAATGACGTATAAACCGAGACATGAAAATGGAATTTGTTGTCTCTGAGACAAATAACTTAATTTCAAATTTCTCCAAGTCAAAGTCGACGACGTCAAAGTTATTGCATGGCCTACGCAGCCTCTTTTATTTTTGTAAACACGTTACAAGAAAATGAAGCGATTATGTCGAGTTTTTCTCATTCGTTCAGCTGAAGTGTTACAAGAATGGGACAAACTTTTTAGAAGAGAAAATACGACCGGAAGTATGGAGATACGGTATAAGTGCAAATAGTGTTTTTAGGCTTAAATAAATTTTCTGGCTTGATCAGTGCATCCAAGAAACGATTACCTACAAGTAATGTACCGGGTGACTGTAAATGATTGACATTTTTTGTGTTAGGTTGGCAATATTTTTTAACTCTTCCATTGGGTACACTGATTTTCTAATTAGAAATTGTCAAATGAACGTCAAATTTAAAAATTGCCCATGTCAAAATTGTTTTCAAAATGGTTTTTACAACTGGAAGATTTTTTCGATCACTCGCTGTAACCATTTTCTCCACTATTTGTTACTTTTCGTTCGCTATTATTCAGTAAGTTACACTTTTTGACAACAGTATTCTAACCTGAAAATTTAATAAACATAAATCACGACGACAGTTAATCTGGTACCGATTCCTCACTGTTGCCAATCACCTAAATTTAAGTCAATCATTTATAGTCACCCGGTATTTGATTCAGATTGTTTGAATGTTTCTATGAAATTACCAATATTTTTAGGACTTCTTGACCGACACTAGATAGATGGCCGATTATTAAAACATGTAAGCATTCACATGTAACTATAAATGATTGACTTAAATTTAGGTGATTGGCAACAGTGAGGAATTGGTACCAGATTAATTGGCGTCGTGATTTATGTCTAATAAATTTTCAGGTTAGAATATTGTTGTTAGAAAGTGAAACTTACTGAATAATGGCGAACGAAAAGCGACAAATAATGGAGAAAATGGTTACAGCGAGTGATCGAAAAGACCTTCCAGCTGTAAAAACCATTTTGAAAACAATTCTGATATTGGCAATTTTTAAACTTGACGTTTATTTGACAATTTAAAATTTGAAAATCAGTGTACCCAATGGAAGAGTTAAAAAATATTGTCAACCTAACACAAAAAATGTCAATCATTTATGGTCACCCGGTACTAGAACCAAATGATATAAATACTGTTATGGTTAAAGTGTTTACTTGGCTAGTTTATAAACTAGCCAAGTAAAAATTATAACCGTAACATTTATAAAAACGCAAATCGACTAAACACGAATTAAAAAATTGACGCATTTCCAATTGGACATTGTGACGAATGTTTAAAAAATGTGAAAAATAACTCAAGTTGTGCCAACCCAATTACCGGAAAATTAATAAATTTATTGTAGATAACTGCGTAATTTCAAGTAAATAAAACAATTAAGTGGCAAATACACAGACAGGACAGTTTTATGAAATCAACCTTTTCGGCATTGATTGATTACGACAAATGATGTAATAAAAGACAACAAATACAGAAATAGTGAACAGATGTCGTATAAATTACAAAATGTCCATTGGCCTGCATACCTGGGCAGCGAACAGGTATTAGCAAGGCCAAAAAAACACAAAGTGTGTCTTGTTATGTTAATAGCGGGTTTACGACTGGGGTCACATCTATATTTAGAAAATTAACTGCAGAAAGATTGCGTAATTGTTTTAATAGAATTCATCCAGTTGTTGTCACCGACCGAAGGTTGAATGTTGGCAAAACTGTGGTAAAAAACATAGGAACACAGCTAGATAGATAGGTGTCGTGCGACTCATTTGAGAAATCGTTGGAAATTTACAACGTGAAACACCCACGCACCGTGAGAAACCGCGACGAAATTAATTCTAGAACGAACACCTACTTTCACCACGTACACCTACTTCTAGCAAATGATGCGAATTGTCAATCGAGATAGAAGAGATTGCCGCATCTAATGGCGAAGGCCGATGAACTTGACGGTTCGGCGGTTGGCATCTCCAAACGCATAAATTGGTGGAAAAATTGATCTTCCGCCGAATTATAGTTTGCTCAAAGTTCGCATCGAACCCGAAATCAGGTGGAAAAAAACGCGGAATTCCGTCCGTTAAATTTTAAATTTTAACCGACGCCTAAAAACCGTTACGAAGCCGACGTTTTCAGGCCGATCAATATTCGCCGGCCGGCATTTATCGAGCGCCTGCCTTGCAAATGCCGTCGCGCTTTTAAAACGACAAATTATTCATTAGAACGGATAAGACACGAACAAATATTTCAGCACAAGCGACCGAAGAAGAATCGATCAGTTAATCCGACGAGAGGGAGACAAAATGGCGAACACCGAACAAACGAACATCGAAAATTGAATTAAGTCGAGAAAAGTGTACTTACTTTGGCTCCAATCTGGTTACCGCATTGGCCGGCTTGGATGTGAACGATTTCCCTCATTTTTCTTTATAAAATTTATCAAACTAACAAGTACAGAAAACACGGACGCTCTTCACGTTTATGTCTGCTCGACGGTTTCTCAAATGAAATGGCGGCGGCCAGCAGCGCTATTTATAGCGTCCCCTCCCTCAGACACCGGCGACCGTTTACTTCTTTCGGTTTGAATTGCTACAACGGGGCGTTGTTCCATGTTCGCCAACTTAATCGTAGGGATGATATTATGCAACTTTCAATGATTCGACGATACATTATCTCATTATTACATAAACTATTACTGCATTGTGCATTTATAAAATGATAAGGCAAATAACTTTATTAATATTTGCTGATGCGATAATTTGCAACAGCTGGAGGACAACTCATTTAAACCATTTGCTATTTTTTCGACTTGCTTCTTTGCTACTTCTTGTAGTAATTTGTTAAATTCCTTTTAATCCACACCCAGCAGAAGAAGCTACTAAATAGATTCCGATAGTCTATCTTTAGTATTGATTCGATTTTACTTTCTTCTAGTTGCCATCGTGTGCTGAAACTGATTGAAGTGTTCAGAACGAGAAATTTGACTTCTGACTTCTCAATAATGCTTTTGGTGGTTAATTCTATGAATTCTATGTATTTATATCTGATTCAGAATTATGCTCTGCGTTTGTTTAGATACCCAGGTAGGCTAATTTATCTTTTCGCCTACATTCAGGCATCAGCTAATTGTTTGCTCCTGCAATTTGTTGTGTTAATCTTTTTTTAATTGGCTGCTACCTTTTTTAGTCGTAGAAGTACAAGGAACATTTAAATCTGCTATTGCTAATATATCGAAATGCAACTTGGATCTTATGAAATAAATAAATAGAATTAAACAGAAATATGAGACAACATAGAGCAAAGTGAAACGACGACATGTAACCACTGACAAATAACAACAAAAACAAATTTAATTTAACAAATAAGCAACACATAAAACACTTTAAAATGCGAAATGTGAATATAATACAAAATACCATAGTTCTGTTATTTATAAACGATAAATTCGTTAAATGATAACAGAAACAACAAAGCAACTAAAATTAAACAACGTCACAGAACCAGAAGCCAGTCATAAATACAAACCATTAATGAAATAAATTTGACTGGTGACTGGTAAATAACAAAATATTTCCATTTCCAAAAAATGCTGAATCTTTTTTTATATAATTTTTGTTCGAAGGGGTTATCTGGATACATAAAACAGGACTTTTTATATTGCTTGTGTAACACTATTTTTCTTTTCACAACTGTCCATTTGGACTGGGTTCAATTACTTACTTTTAAATTTATACGTGATGTTTTTATTTTCTCTGTTTCTCTAGTTTAATGTCATTCTTTTAAAGAAAAATATACAATTTGAGATTGTTTTCGAATGTCTTGAATAGAACTCGGATTTCCAGGATTCCAACCCTTGGAGGCTCACCTATTTGATCAATTTTGCTCTACTGCAGTAATATTCTGTGCGCAAGCTTTTTAGCATTTTCACCGATACCGCCTTAGCTATTCTGTTTAAACCCTTTTTGGGGCACTTTTTGCCTGATGAATAATAAGTTTACTCGGATTAACTGATGTATTACGTTAATGAAAATGATATTCATTGAAAAAACTATAAGTAAATTAAAAATCCTCATCTAAATGAATTTCACTTTAGGAACATTGCCAGTTTTTTTAATTTATTTAAATTTGTTTACAAGTGTCTTTGACTCATATTTATGGTTTAAAAAACCTACTTTCCAAAATCCACCTACGTTGTTTTTCTAATTAAGAAACGTCAGAGCTTGTTGACCGCACTATTTTAAAGTTCCACAAACATCTCATCAAAGTCCACTGTAAAAAATTCAAGAAGTTTAAAGAATCGCAAAAGTGTTTTTCCTCGATAATAATGCAAATACAAATATGGTACTACGAGTATTTCCAATAGCTTTCGTCACCGGTTTGCGTAGGTATTCATCTTCCTTTTTCCATTTATAGAATCGCTGGTTTATATAAGAGCCTTGTCCCCAATATCAATAATTTTTACACAATATCTCTCGTACTTAATCGACTGTATAATATGCAGGGATTTATCAGAAATGATTTAATTAGTGTAAGTTACAGTCGACATGATTGAATGACTCATGACTTGTTCTAACTCTAATTAGCCGCCACGGTTACCTGATCTCAAGCTCTGGAACTATTGTTATGAGCATTGTCAATTCACACCACGCCAATTTTCTTCTACCCTAATATTGACAGTGACATAACTTTCAGCAGAAAGCAAATAACTTGAGCGTATTGCCGAATAAGGCCAGTGCAGCAGAATACACGAAAATCGATTGTCAGCGTCGCCTGATGTTTCAGCCTACTTAGCAAGTCGAAGGTGAGTCATGCTGACGTCATTGGGGAGGGTCCTGCTAGACGATGAAGAAAAAGAAGACCCAGCTGGGCAACCTGTCAAGGTAAGCGCGAGGAACTAGTGGGCGATTTAAAAGTATTAGTACCATTTTCGTGGTAATGCGTGAAAGTTAACGGTTGATTTGATCATTAGAAGCAGCGAGCGTCTCTAGCTCTCTAGGTGGGATGACGGCAGAGATGAGGCCGTAAAGAGAATTGTTCTTCGTCGGAGCGCCGATTGTTGTTTAATGGGCAATTAATTTGTAATTTATTACAGTATTTTCTTAATCCATTAATTTATTGCCGATGAGGACATGTTTAAATGGCTTAAGCTAAAAAAAATAGTATTTATGATAGTACCAGCGTTAGTTTTTATGGAGGCTCTTACGACATAAAAATCAAATTCCTTTCCGGAAAGAGAATACATTTTTTACAAAAAAATACCTTTGACCAAACGAGAAAATGAGAACTGCTAGACAAATTGTTCAAGATTCCAGCCTAATTTTCGATGACAGAAGTGGCAATTTACCTGTCAGACGAAGAATAACGCTGTCGGGAAAGCAAACAATCACAAATAATTATTACATTTTATTAAATCAATCGTCGTCCATGTCGCTTCGTGCCACCCAGTACCAGCCCTTGCTTATTTTTACAAAATTTAGTATTTTCGTGTTTTGTCCCATCATTTCATTCGGGACACGCTTCTCACGCATTAATTTTGCACCATCGCCTGAATTATGTGAGGGTCAGGGACGGTCTACCCTCGCCGAAATTTGGCCGTGAACTCGGGTCTTTTGTACTTTTCACTCGCAACAAAATGCGTGGTCTTCGATTTATGTGATAAGTTGTTTTTATTGTAGCGTGTGAGTTGTTGGTGTAGGTAGGCACAAACCTACACTAATAGGAATTAGTTGAAGGCAAGGTTAGATGAATTCGTAGAGAATTGAGAGATTCTGGGGGGCGGTGGACCTTCGCAATTTGAAAGTTTAATAGTGGTGTTCATTCATTAAAATGATAATTGCCTGCAAAGCTGAGCTCTAATTTGATTTGGTGATTACGGGAAATAACGGAAATTCGAACAATAATGCTAATTGCAGCAATAAATCAAAGAAGAAATTAAAAACTGAATCGACAAAATAATAAATTAAACAGTAGGTATTAGTGTATAATTACACTGGCAATTTAAATTTTGTCGGACGTTTTGTCGCACTTTTAAACTATTGACCTTGTTATCATTTATATAAACACCTGATGATTTTAACATACTTTTAACTGGTAAGGAAATGCCAACAAAAAATATAATACTCTAGAAGTCAAGCTTAAGAATTAAAAACAAAGCAGAAAGATAACTTTCAAGCAGTATCAAGTAGTTGGAGAAACCGGTAGATAATCTATAGTGCACACGATGAAAATTAAACCGGAAGATATTTTAAATAATACACACAATTGACATATGTTTTCACCAAACTGGCGTAATTCCAGTCGTTACAGAAATAATTACCCATCAAACCATTACGTGCAAATAACGCCTAATTACGTATCTGTTCATAATAATAATTAACACATTTCATACTTCTCACTCCAGTTTGCATGTTTACACGAATCATTCGTAATAAATGTTGTGTATGAATTTCGTGCATGTCCCAGTTTGCTATCACGATCTCGTCCGGATCATGGCCGGGATCTTCCTCTCAAACTCATTCCAATTTCATACACCATAAAGCCACATTTCTGGGCGTTGTTTTGATTAATTTACATTCGGGTAAGCACAGTAAAGACGCTCAACATGTCTGGCGTCAGTCATTCATACACGTAAGAGGTGCAATGTATGGCTTGTAATGAGACAACACCATATGCGATCTCTGACCATATGTTATTCAACCCACATAAAAGATTGGAAACACTTTCGAGTACCAAATATGGTAGCTGGTTGCGGACTGGCTGACGCCCATCAGCCTTCGCTAAGGACGTTTGTTTGGGAGATGTGGAACGAGGAGTGCAAAAGGTCCCAGACCAGAAACTTTTTTCGTGTGATTTCTTTGTCGTCATGTTTGCTTGTTGCGGGTTTAGAATTATTTGTATACATTATGTTTTGTCATCTTTTCTTATTACAACACTGCTTTCTCTAGATTGTTATTATTTTTGCCGTTTTGAAATCAAGAAGATAGTCCTGACAATGAATCTTCAAGAAAATATTATAAAGCGAAATGTTATACAATAGCGGCGGTTATGCTTTCTTTTAAGACATTTTTTCTGTCGCAATTTTTGTACTAGACGCTTCTCTGAAATGATTGAAATTAATCCAGCAGCGAATGCTGATAAACCAATTCTCGACTGCAATCCGATATGATTATAATTTCCAGGCGGCGGAGTAAGTATCTATAATAAGTATTTTATCTAGGTTCTTAATTTACATTACATTTACAGTAGATTTTTATTATTACATAAACTACATTTATCAACCTTAAGAAGTGGTTGTTCTACGGTACACAATTATAGTTAATGGATGTTGGTCATTAACTGCTTCTAATCAACTTCTATTGATTGTATTTATTACAATTTCTCAAGCTGTTGTTTTTACTTCGATCCTTCCAAAAATGTCGTTGTAACATCCTTCGTCTAATTAGGAAACATTTAGAGAATAAAAAAGTCAACATTCGACAGAGTGGTGCTGACTTGATGTTATTCGTACTTTACCGTTTGGAATATTAATTATATTTCTAAATTTAAAGATAAACAATTAAAAAAAAGATATACAAGATATATAAGATATAAGACTGTTGCAATGTAAATTCAGTTTGTCACTTGTTTATCATCTATTAGAACTCTGCACCATCCGTGGGTTCATCTAACACGTGGACTCAAATGTTTTTCTTTTCCTTCTTAATTATGCACTCCCACAAACATTAGTCATTCTACTATATATGTATTTTGTTGTTGTTCATTAAAATCGTCATCGAAATTATCAAATATCACTCCGATACGTGTGAAAAAATCGTGAATTTAGTATCGGGTTTGCCGATAAATTCGTCATAAAAATCATAATGGTGCACGCAATGTGGGCAGAGTGCAGCAGTTAACTGTACACGCAATTAGTGGTCATGTAAATGTGCACTCACCAATTTCATTGCACTTTGCGCCTCAATAAATTTTATGGTCAGTTTGTTCGGGAGAGATCAAATTTACCAATTAAGAAATGAGGTAAATGGAATGTTCAAAGAGTACAGTGGATGTTTTGTTGTACATAATTTGTTGGCATGATTGACGTGCATAGCAAATACACCGCAAATACAACAATAAGAGTATGAAATGAGATGTATGTAGGTCGAGTATCGTTCAAGAGTTTTTGGTTTTATTCCTTTGGTTGCGTAAATCAAGAATGAATTTGTTTGCGTTTTCACCCATCAGGAGAACTTTCAAAACTGCTTTTCGTACCTTCTGCCCATATTTTTGGAGACTGCTACCATGGAATGGACTTAAAAAATACAATACATAAAATTTATTATAAAGTTTTCTCAATTTAAAAACTAAAATCAAATATTGTATATCAATAAGCGTTACATGAGTTTACATGCGTCAAAAAAAATACATATAAAAATATAAGGGTCGTTAGTTATTCATATCGTGATTTATGGTGTCTGAAAGTGTACATTTAGAATTCGTTTGGATAAGTAAAATGCAAGTCACTGTGGGGAGTGTAGGTGTAAATGAATATAGTTTGCACCACGCCAGTGTGAAAAATAAGAAATTGTATTTACGGCTGATAAATCATTACAAAACATCAATTACAATAAAATGATTCGTTTCTGGCTTTTAATTATCTTTATTATTTTGTATCTACCACCCCTTGAAAAATGAAAATGCTAAAACACAGTCGATAAGAGGGTGGTTACCGATTCCGATGAGTCATATTGTTGGAGTTTGAGTGGAAATTGAATTGTACATATATCGTGTTTTAGAGTTGCAATTTATAAATAATAAACAAGGTTTGATTATAATATGCATACCGAATATCAACTTTATAATTGATAGAAAAAACGATGGGTATCTATTAGTGGGACCAGTTGCAATGACGAAACACATAATGTTTTACAAATCACAGCGATGGATTACAAAAATCAAATAAAAATAAAAATAAATACTTTTTTTGGATCGTTATGTGTTCCACTTTCAGGTACTCGTAGATAAGAACATCATAATTTTCCTACCTGTAATAATAAATTTAAAATTGGCTTTCACCGGTGTTTTCCGGTTCATATTATAATTAAGAATGATCAATTTGAAGTACCTATCGGCTTAAAAAACCTCTTTCTTCGGCATACGTTACAATTTTTTGAGCTGATTTTATTAATGTTTTTTGTTTCGCCTTTTTATCTTGTTATCAGGGTTTAAATTTATGCTATTGGAAAATTACGCGAATCATCTGTAAAATAACGAAGCCTTTTAAATCCAAAGCCAGTATTCAATTTCATGACGCTTGTCTTGTTCGCATTTTATATATTGTTCCAAACAAAAATCTAAATGTTTTAATACTAATACTGAAAATTAAACCAAATACATAGGTATTCAATACAGTATTTGCAATTGTTTTTTAACGAACTATAACCCTTTTCTACCAAAAAGCTTTAAAGTTTTTTTTAGATTATTTATTTCCTTTTGGCAATCGAATTGTTGAAATTTGTTTTCCAATTTATGCTCGAATTCTTTGGTGATGAGTGAATTAAAATCATATTTGCTCATCGTTTCAAGCTGAACAATCAAAACATTCACTTTGGGAACTTGGGAACCTAAACAAAAACTGTTTTATAATTAATTGAATTCCACGATAATTACAAATTACTGAAAATAACTTTAATCTCTTCCTTGCGTATTTATAGTAACATGAACCTCGTGGCACTTACTACAAACGCCGCTCTTCTGCTCTTCGAGTTGCAATTAAAACAATTATTGATTTAATAAACAACTTTTATTTTTGTAAAATTTACATGCCTATAAATAAAAAAATAACCAAACATTTTCTAGAACACAACAATTTCGAACAGTTATTGCTTATATTAAAAATATAACAAACAAGACGATATATCTAAAAATAGTAATTAGTATTTGTAACCGACTTGTAAATAATTCTATAAGTAGCTTTTCTGAATTGCACACATCCTCGCTTTTTGTTAATAAAGAAAATATCAAAGACGTAGAAATTAAAAAATTGTAAAAACGGCAACATATCACTTAAAATAAAGAATTAAGTGTTACATCTTTAACCAATAGACAGAACACAAAAACAAAGGAATGATTCGTCACTTGACTTCATTGTTTATGACTGTCATCCACATAAGAGAAAATACAAACAAAACAATTGGTACCAAAAATGGCACAAAGTAAATAACGCACAGTAAAATATTGACAATTTTTTAAAGATTTTTCGTCTTTGTCAATATTTTTGAGCATGTGCTGGTGGTATTTATGCTGGTGGAAACATTTCTTAGTGATTGAAACGTGCAAGTTTTGAAATATTGCAGCAATTCACAGAACTTGGAAACAACCATAAAAATGCTCACACAAACAATTATTTTGAACACATTATAAAGAGTGTAAGAAAATATTTAACATACTACGCAAAAGGACAAATATTATTCTTCCTGTATAGTTCCGAAACAACCGCCAAAGCACCGCCCGATATGAACCGAACAAAATTATCTCCAGCCAAAGGTCCTACAGCGAACAAATTTTCAAATCCGTTGACCAAATGTGTGGACTTGTCGATGCTCAAAGTGTTCGTCTTGCAATCTATTGGGACGTTCTTCTTAACCCCCAAGTCAAAATCCTGCGGCAGAAATCTTAAATCTGGCCTTGACCCGATCAAAACGGCGGCAAATGATACGCGGATCTTGAGAGTGTCACCCGATTTTGAAGACAAAATCACCGAACGTGCGTTTTCATCGACGTCCGAGAGTTGGTATTCTGGGTAAGCCGTGTAGAATGGGTATGTAGATCCGCCATCTTGCATCATTTGGTGCACCTAAATCACACGGTCGGTTACTTTAAAATAAAAATGGTGTAAAACAATTAAGTACCTTGTGGTATTCGGGATACATGTTTTCCGGTAGTTGTCGGTTCATGTCTACTGGTTTGTTCCTGAAGACGTGGAGTACCGGTATGTTACGCTCTCTGGCGGCGATGACGGCGTCGGCGGCACTCAATCCAGCTCCAACGATCAGGACTGGATCCATCTCCTCTAAACTTCGGTTCTGGATGTAGTGGTCCAAGTTATTTTCCAAACTCCTCAAGTCGTGGAACAACCACGCCGGGTCTCTTTTGCTATCGGAGATGCCCAGTCTGTTGGGCAAGTCGCTGGCGCCGCTTGCCAGCACCAGATATTTGCAGTGATAAATCACCGTCTCCCCAGACTCCACATTTCGAGCCTCCACCGCCCAATTGCTCTTCCGCTCAAAATCACAGATCGAATTGATTCTAAAAGGCACTCGCACACTAGAGTTCTTCAACTTAAAGCTATCACTATTGAAACTATCACATAAATTTGTCGAATAATCACAGCTTAAACTAACTCTATCACGCCTAACTTGAGAATTAATCTCCCTGATCTTTCTGTCTGGACTTAAACCCTGACAAAGCGCTTCTCGCGGCCGTTTAAAGCATCTGCTTCGGTTAAACTTCCTGTGGCTTCGGTGAAGGATGTAGTTGAAGGCGTCCGAAAGTAGGCAAGATCCAGAAGTCGAAGTAACCTCCATTTGTTCTTCTCTATCGTCTACAAGACTCAGTCTTTCTTCCTTCTCCTGATATTCCTTTTTTGCAGTCAAAGCAGTGACGTTGGTCGCTGTTACGTTGTTCACGAAATTTTTCGACAAGTTCATCTCTTCAACATATCGCACGTAATAGTTGGCCACGTTACATGCAAAAGCTCGTTTTTCGCCAGAGTCACGGGAGTGGAACGGAAGGCCAGGTAAGGCCATCCATGCTCCCAAAGAAAGAGTCAAAATATAGGGATCCATCTTGTGCCACGAGCCACCAGGCGGACCTTTGCCCAATACGACGTGGTCAAACTAAAAACAAAGAAATTGCAACACAACGCAAAAGTAAAGGGTTCTTTATAAAAACAGGAAGCTTAAGAATAAAGAAGTAAAAAATCATCATCATATTATTATTTTAAATAATCCAGAAGCGTATCCATCGTCACAAATACATTTTTAATTTTTTTCAAAATTTGCAACTATTATTAAATAATGTTAAATAATTTGAATATATCACATTTTGGATTTAGCCTTTCATTTTAGTAGGGGTTTCTTTACCGTTCACTTGATATAACTGTAAAAACTTTGTAAAAACAAAACGGTTTTCACTGTATATGAAAATAAATAATACTCATAGTTATCTCTAAAACCGCAGATTGAACGTTGAGGTCTTGAGTGCTGTATTAAACATGAAGTGCTCATTCTCTGTAGAATTGAAGTTTCTACAATGAAATAATGACACAATGTTACTTACTTTAATTATTATTGAGACAAGATTTTGGAAAAATAAAAATAAAATATTAAATAATTTTCATCTTATTTTCTTCTAAAATAACAAATGTACAAGTTATTTTCAAATTGAAGAAGAATTATTGTAAAGTTGATCCAAACAACATGTGCAGGCGAGACGATCGGGTCTTAGTACAGCAACCGATTACCTAGTCCAGTTGTACGAAAATTAATTCTTAGTAAAATTCACTTAGAAATGCACCTAAATTGGAGATGAAATTCGAAAATGCAATAAAAAGTGCATTATGCCAGGCAACGGTGGAAATGTGCAGAAATTGAAATTATTTTAATTGATGGTTAACGAAAACTGTTATCGATTAGTTTGGAAAAGATGTTAATATCGACACACTGTATAAAAACCTCTATGACAGAGGCAGGATCGTTATTACATCGCGAAGTAAAAACTATCAATATTTGAAAATCATTTTAAATCGATAAAAGAAAAACAATCAGTTTATAGTTCGCAATTAATTTGATTACAGACAATATAGGAATAATATGACTTTAAAAATGCATAAACGATCCATTAGGAACATAATTAATACTGACAATAAAAAAGTTATAATTCGAGCAAGTGCCGATTCCCTTGGTATAGGCAACCAGTTAAACACTGCAGCCCACATTCATATCGATTGTCCTTTTGTTGACCTACCTCAAGTCCGACTTTCTTGAACTCCACCAGTGGTTCCATCTCCATGCCAATATCGGCAAAAGGATGCAGCAACGCATCGAGCAACAACGACACGGGATTGGTAGACCTGCCCTCAAGCCCATCCGCTAGATGGCCCAAATCTTCCGTCACCAAGCACCGATTCAATACAGATTTGAGCCTCATTGATAACATTTCGTCGGGATGCGAATCGCGGACCACAAACGGAAGATTTCCCGATAACATGTAGGACAGGGCAATGCCGCTGGGGCCGTTACCTACAAATTAAAATTTAATTTTAAAATTTTAAATAAAATTTTCTGGACAGTCATAATGGACGCTGCTTCTCGATAAATGATTTGTTACACGTTCCTCAAAAATAAAACAGTATTAAGTAAAATCCATAAATTTTTATAAAAGAATGACTTTTGAA
Source organism: Eledona agricola (assembly GCA_964023215.1). Lineage (NCBI taxonomy): Eukaryota > Metazoa > Arthropoda > Insecta > Coleoptera > Tenebrionidae > Eledona > Eledona agricola. Next base: position 2,044,530 of record OZ026856.1, read on the forward strand.
TGATTAGTTGCAAAATACGAGCGAGCGTTTCATTTCATCTCACACAGGAGTGCAAAAATGCATAAATCTAACTGGAACCAAGAACTCTAATCTATGTTTAAATGCAGTATTTGGCGGCTGCTGCTACTGGCTGATGGGTTGTTTATTTCAATTTTAAATTTAACTAATTAATTAAACGAGTTAATAGAAGTTTCTCAGGTGTGGTTAAGAATTTTTATAAAATACGAAATACCGTAATACATAATTCCAAAGAAGCTTATTACTATTACATACAACGTTTACGTTTTTTTGCATTATGCAGTTGAAGCAGGTTTCTAGTCAGTAAATTAGGTAATTTGCTGTGTACAAACAACATTCTTTGCATAGTTTGACCTCTATATGCTTTCATTCTGTATAATTCCTAAGAGGATAGTATCTTAATCGATCCTTAACAGCAGGTGTTGCTTCCCACGTCCCCTACCTTGTGTATGTACATAATGGAAATCATTGATTAAATTTCTACTGCAAGTTTCACTTACAACATTTTACAACAAAATGTGAACTATTTAGCTGCTGGATGATTTTTTTAAAGAAGCAGAGGTCTAAAAAAATTGTTTTTGAACGGAAACAAATAAAATTACGTCAAAGTTTTAATACTATCAATGATAACGACAATAATTAAAGAAAATATGTCAACAAATGTCTGCAATAACTTCGAATTGAGAAAATTCAAATTAATTGTCTAGGAGTTCAATTAATCGCACAGTTTACCTATATTTTTGTAAAACTCTCTTCAAGCAGTTCAAATAAACCAGTACCAATGTAACAGCTACAAACGCCATAAGAATGTATGTAAAAGCTCTTCCAAAATACTGAAATTGTTATAAAATTTGCATTGACATCTTGGTACTGTGCTTGAGAAGGATGCATCTGAGCAATATTTTAAGTTACTCATTCAGTTTTTCTAATGTTGCAAAAAATTAAGCGATGAAAGGAAAAAGATTATAGATTGACAACCAAATAATGGTAGAAATTTTTATTATTAGGCGACTAGTAAAATCCTAAAGGAGTTAAGTCTAAAATAGAAAAAAATACTACAATGGATAAGTTGGTACAGTTTGCATTACAATTAGATACTAAGAATTCATTTAGTTATAACAATAGAAAATGGCAAATATGGATTTATTTCAAACAAAAGGTTTAAACTGCAGCTGGGACAATTAAACCTTAAATTGAATACCTTAAAATAAGCAGAACACGTGTTTGCTTCATTGATGGTTGAGATGACTCCTAGCCTACGAGTAGAAGGCCACCTGAGTATATCTAGAAGGAAGCTCGACTGACGAATCTAACAGGAGTTCACAAGATGAATCGCTTGATCATTATTTTGATAAACATATATTTTTTGGATTTCTAATAAGCTTAATCGCCACCACTAGACAGTTCTGGGTAAAAGAAGAAATTGTCACACTTGTGCTTCGTACATACAACTGCAACCTATTCCATTAATAATTGTATGACAAGGCTCTGCATATTTAAATGAATTACTAGTTCAGCTGCTGAGATGTCTACAAAGAATACGTGGGTTTTAAAGCGACATAATCAACTTAATTTATAGTTTTGATTTTTATTGTGCAGTCAGTAGACAAAATATTTGGAAAATTCGATTTCGAAAATGTTAGAAGTTGAAACTTACTAAAGAGATATTTTCTGATGTGCTTACTTTTATTTGGCAACAAAAACCACAAGCAATGAACGTATTTAAAAAACCGGAGTTTACTTTTTGTTGAAACACACAGCCGGCAACAAATATAAAGTAGACAGGCGAGCTGAATGGGATTCAAAAGGGGAAAATATTGATCAAAATACATTTACGATTTAGTAATGGATAGGTATGTACATATGCGAAAATTTACTGGATCCAGAGACCGGTTGAGTAAAGAAAACAACTCGTGTTCGGGTACTGAACAATCTTATTTATTTCGATTGCATTTCTAAAATTTTGTTTATGTAATTTGAGCTATACTACTTTCCCTCGGATGGCTTTTTTACCTACCTATTTCTTAGTTCAGGAATCTTTTATATTATTTTATTTTGTTTCATGGCACAATATTTGTGATATAAGATCAGATCACAGTGAGGAGGTTTTATTATCCACCTACGCTACAGGCAGGAGGAATAAAACAAAAATTATGTTTCTTAAATTTCATTTGTCATTCAATGTCATTTAAATATTAATATATTTTATACAAAACTCTCAAAAGTATTTCTTTGCTTGTAAACTTCTATTTCTCTAGATTCAGTCCAGTAGGCATCTAACAGCTTGGTTGCTGTCCACTTCCTACAAGAGATGTAGATGATAAAATTATTATTCATCAATTTTTAAAACTGCCAACAACAAGAAAATGTATGATCCAGCTCATAATTTAAGTCTACCATGTTAATAACATTGTTTTACGAAAAAATACATTTACATAAAAACCTACGAAACTGATTATAACTTTAATTTATTTACACAAAAACCAATGTATGCTCCTTGATCGCTGCTCTTATTCATTTACTAGTTAGTCCGTAAAAGTATAACTTTTTTTACATAATTAAGACATCGATTCGATTCCCGAGAATTTTGATGTGCGATTGCAAATTGATGTTTATTGAAGCGACTTTTTTTTGGAATTATGTATCAACAATATTTTATTAGTTATGCAACTTTTAGATGTCGCCTGGCCCAAAACTTAAACTAATTCGTGATAGAATACATTCTTCTCGTACAAATAGTATTATCTATCATATCAGTGCAAGCGATTTAAAATAATGTTTGAACCCTATCACCATGTGCAAATTACATATAATTACAATTTGAAGCAGTGCCTAAAACTCCACTAGCATTGTCAATCGGTTGTGGTCTAATTTCAAGGAGAAAACGAACCGATTTAAGATTGTTCGAAACGTCAACTTACCTATAACCACTACTTCCTTGTAAATGACATCACTGGAATTTCCTGACTTCATGATTGCTGTAAATGGAAAAATAGTTAAGCGTCTGATTCACGTAAGATATGTTTAAGGTTGCTGTGTCAAATGCTCCCAATAGAAGCAACAGTCTTGAATTTTTTTTGGAAACTGTCCAAGTAAAGTAAAGCCAATGAATGTCTGACAACTGCCAAAGTAAATCGACACGATACTGGTTTATATACTGGTCAAATCAAATCAATATATTTTTATCCGTCTGATTTTAAAATAATTTCAAAAATTCTAAGCATTCTGGTTTGAATTTGTAAATTCCGTTTTCCTCGAACACAAAAAGAAATAATAAAAGACGTAAATTTTCATCAGCCGAGTCCGAATTGGACTGAACTTGACCTTTATTAATGTATGAATAAAACGACTCTGTGTTAAGAGCCTATTAAGACATTAATATTGGCAAAAATTTCAATTTATTAACTTAATGAAGTAGCTTCCATTCAACAAATAAATAGAGAGCAAATAAGTCACACCACTAACTATTATAATGTTTTGTGCCATTGTTATTAAAATAAAATAAATGTTAGTGGGGAAAGTCCGGAATCGGAAGAAGGAAATGCAAACTAGGTCAGTGACATAGCGCACTTCAACAACGACCTAGACGTTTTTAGAATGTGACGTCCTGCAGGATATATAAATGTAGTCGTCCAAAGTGCATTTATACATTTAGAGTTGCAGAAATTTTTGTCGCTTGGTCCACTTGGCACCATTATTTTGAAACAAACGCATTTTTTGAATGCAACGACCTCTTCTCTTACATGGTGAGATATGAGAAAGTTTATTTAGCTATTAATAGTGAAAAAAATCATAAGGGAAACCACTTGCAGGATGAGGTCAAATTACTAAATTATGTAAATTTATTAAAAAACGGTGCAAATAAATAGCATTAGTTGTCAATGTCTTATACCATTGATTATATATTGTATAATATATAATAATATATATAATATATAATCAATGCTTATACCTAAGTGAATGTATTAGTTTGTGGTTGGGCAATTCTCTTTAAGTACATTAATACACATTGAGAGAAAATAAATTCGGTGCAAACTTGGAGGTTTCAAATCGTCCACTTATCCCGACTTATCAAATCTCCAAGCAGAATTGTGTGATTTTTTATCATGTTATTTATCATTATCTGATATTTAATTGTCAGTTAAAACAAAAGTGAAAAGTCAAGTCAAATGAACGATTTCGTTGCAGTCCGAAAAAAAATTGTCTTTCATCTATTTTACGATCAATTTTTTCCGTACCATGTAATGTTTCATTCATTGTGTGAATATTTTTACGTCACAATGATTTATTAACAAATTTATTCAAATAAAGAGCAGTTGCGTTATTTTATTTTTTACTAACTGGATGTCCTGTACGTTCCCACATGTTTTCATTTTTCAATAATTGTTAATTACGCGTTATCAATAACTGGCGATCGAGCAGAAGTTGGAAGGTTATCTTAAAATGTTTGACAAGTTGTAGATGTCATATATAAAATAGCAAACACGTTCGGTTCAGCGTTACAGGGATAAATTTATATTCGCAGGCATCGTAGCCCTAAGCCGAAAAAGGCAAATCAGTAAATGCAAACGACGCAACTAAGAGTTGTACAGTTATTTTATATTTAATGTTTTCATCTCAATTATAAGAAATGACGCAATGTAATTGTAGATTTCTTGACATTACGACTTGGCATTTTGTGTAACTGCGTAGATAAAATCTGCACATACGTTGGAGGCATCTGAGCGGTTTGAATATGTTTAAGTACATTTCAAAGTCGAAGATACTGTCCAAACCTTTATAAAATTGAAACGATCTTCAAAAATGTGTGTATTTGGAAACTTTAAAAATATTGTAAATTCTAAAATTGTCTGGTTGATTAAAATATGCCTGTCTTTGTTAACAAATACCAAAATCTGGATCTCAAATTATATACAGAAATTCCAACTTTCTCTGAACGGAAAAGATCCAGTATTATAAAAAAGAAGAAACATTTTGCATCAAATACAAATTTGGAACAGGATCTTAGGATTGCAATGTTTCTGTTGCATGAGGGACAGTTCTAGAAAATACAAAGTCAAGTGATATCTAAATTAATTAACAAGTGGAAGGGTTATCTGCAGCAGATCCAGGCTAATGGCAGTCTAATTGTTGACTCGAAGATCCTCGTGATAAAAACACGTTTACGATCAAACAAATGCAGTCTTTTTGGGCCACATACCTCTAAAATTGCATTTTATATAAAAAAACCTATATATTACAAAGCTTGTTTGTTTGGCGTATTGTAAGCAATTTAAAAATAGCACAACTTACTTAATATAAGTAAATACATTGTTCAAAACCAGCAAAATGTGAACATTCACTCTAAATCAGAGAGTAATTAATAAAGTCGTCACAATAAGCCAATATTAATAATAAGTACATTTTATTGCACCCGTTTATATCCAAGGTTGTTATGACTTGATAATTTACGAGTGAAATAGCTTTGTAAATTATTAGTGAAATGCATTAGAGCTGAAATTATAAACAACGAAATTGTATATATTATTGTGTGACGTCTGTGAGTTTTTTCGTAATTATGGAAAATCATAAACCGTTGCGTGGTTCGGGAGCATTATGAAAATATCCTTGAATTTAATGACATGACTGAAAAAATACAAATAATGCATTGTGTGTTTTTAATAAATGTAAAATATCCAGTTTACCCCTAATTGAACTATCACAAAATTCGTCTGGAATTGACTCTAACGTAAAAAATTAAAAAAATATTATTGTGGATGAATTTTTCAATTATATTCGAGAGATGAAAATGTATATGAATAAATAGCGCACACTTTTCATGTAGAGCGTTTATTTAAAAATATTTCAGAAAGTTATTCTAAACCTACATTCAAACCTCTCCCACTTGGGGTGACCAATGCACTGAAAAATAATGTATCTGAAATTATTTTTAAAGAATTTTCATGACACTTAGTAAAATATCTTCTCACTATTTCGCTCATTTAGACATAATCATATGTGGATTTGTAGAGTAAGTATTATATTATTTACGAAAGAAATTAAAGATTCCCATGTTTTGACCGATACTGCAAAATATAATTGATTAAATGCTACATTAATTGAGCTGCTTTGCTGTGATATTTGTTGATTCTTTAAAAATATTTACATTTTTTCTGATATCAATAAAAAATAATTGTAAAACTTACAGAATGTCAATTATTCAGATAAAATATATTTTAATAATATATGTTTTCAGTTCATTTATATTCAATTCAATTAAGTATTCAAAAATTTACTAGAGAAATATTTTTTTCATAACTTACTTTTCTTTAAAAAATCTTGGCTGCATCATATGCTGGGCTACTCTTATTCAAATTAATATTTACAAAAGCATCATTACGTGCTTAACTAAATAAAGTATTTAATGTTTAAAATAAAATTACAATGCAATACAGTTATAAATATATTTTTATAAAATCCATGTTACTGCACCACATATTAATTTTATTATTAATTTTTTTTAATTATAACATTTTTCCATAACCTTCGCACGTTGTATCATTCATTGGCCTTCGACTTTTAGGATTTCGTTTCGCTCTGCGTATATGCGAGGTATTTACCTATACAAGATTAGAAAATAAGGGACCAAAACAAAATTTTTTATTCATTCTCCGCATATCAGTTACCCTTACGTGAATTGTACTATTAAACCATGAATAATAAATAATAATTAAACCAATATTACGTGATATAAGATAAGATATGCACTATTAAACGATGAAGGTGTGCAACAAGGACGTATAAAAGGCAGATAAAAATAACTCAAGCAAAAGTTAACAATTAACAAATGTTTAAATACACGTAGTAAATAAAAACCGGGACTAGATCTTGGTTTTTTGGTCATTTAATCAGATGTAATTTTTTTATGATTTTTGTGTCATCTCCTATTACTTTTTTAACTGCCATTAAATTTAGTTATTTTAATAATCAAAGATAACCAAATGAGAGATGATAATTATCACAACCATTAAGATAAACGTCTGTTACATAAATGAAAAAAGATTCCATTAAATAAATCCTTAAATATTATTTATTGCTTTATTTAATGTGGGACATAGGCATATCTAAATTGCATACCTCTACTTGGACCAGTTGCTCTAAAAGAAAAAAAACAAGCCAGTGGTCAGTGCTTTGTTGAACAACCTTCAGTAGTTCAGGTTTTCAGCATTTCAGCCCAACCCACATGTTCCAAATATCGAATTTCAGCAGCATTGTCAACACCACAACCCCACTTTATTGACAACTTAGTCAATCGATAAGTGCAGCGTGATAATTTAGCGCAAATCACTCACCTGTACAGATTTTCTTTATTCTTTATTGCTTAAAATGGCGACAAGAATCGAGTACCGAAATCAACAAAAAAACAAACACTATTATCAGAAACGGCGGTTTTTAGCGGTACACTTCTAAAAACTCGCGAACCTTCCAACGTAACCAGACTGACTACTACTACTTCACTTACACATTTTACTCATTCCAAGCCGGCAAAGAATGGATTAGCTGCGTGCGCAACTCTGAAAACTTAAATTACGTAAAGGCTTGGTGGATTCGCACTATGATTCGCACATTCAGTAAAATCGGGCATGGATCTGAATTATGGCGATTAGATAAGATCTCTCCTTCGCAGGGTGATGCTGCAAGAAATAGTTGTCATATTGTTATATGCGCATTGCGCAATTTCAATTTTGAGTGCCATACACTGTAAATTTTTGACATCATATCGCGTATTTGCGTTCTTAACAAAATTCAAGGAAATCTAATGCAATGAAGTATTTATAGATGAAGGACATTCTAAAATAAAAAAAAGGCGAAACGCAGAGATAATTAATTATACAGATCCATTTACTTCTGGCCTATGAAAACAGTATCTAATTTAAGCAGATTTTTTTTTTCAATTTATTAAAGGCTTATATCAAACAATTTTTCTTCCCATGTGTTAATTTTTAAACTTAAGAACAACAAAATGTAACGTTTAAAATTGTTTTAAACCAGGGCTTCTGACAATTTTCAGGATACAGAGTTTTACCACAGAAGTATGTAACAAAGACAAAACCGATTTTTTACTTTAACTATTTTAATTTAATAATGTACCATGAGAAAAGAGACTTGTAACTGCAATTTATGCAAATGTTCCAATTTTTCCAAGTACTTTAGATGCAAATTGTTAAATTTCATTTATGGTCCAATTATGTTAATTCTCGTGAAGATGAGTGTAAATTAAGCTAACTGTTTTATTGACAAGTTGTAACTATACTAAATTTACGTAAAAAATGACGCGATACTAATATTTTGATCAAATATAGATCACACGTTACGTCAAAGTAGGAAAATAGCTACTGACTTGATTTATGCTCTATATCAACGAACTACATATTTTATGTATTGAACTGAAAAAATATTTGCGTATATTGTTCTAAACGTGAAAATTTAAAAACCAAAGTGACTTGGCGGTTTGGTAGATATTGCCGGAATAAAAATGTGCCGCCGAAATTATTTTGAATCTGTAAGGTGTATAATAGTATTCCAAACCTCAAGCTCCAGGAAACATTTGTCCGCCTCAACACAGAATAATTTTAAACTTTTCTTCAACTCATTAACTTGTTTTTTGGTATTTATTAAGCTTCGTATTTGGAAACGTTTGTTGTTTAAGATAAAAATAAATAATTTTTGAAGCATTCGTAATTTTGGCAAGTCTAACTATTATCTGAAAACAATGTCAAAGAAGAAAACAAGTGTAAAAACAAAGATACCGCAACTAATAATAACTGTGTGTGTGTGTTCTTCCTACAAAATATCCAAAGTGGGTTAGATGATCGGATAACAAGTTAGTTAAAAGTAAACAACTCTAATTTTGTTTATAAAATGTGTCAGTTTTAGGATTACGATAATAAATGAATAATTAACGAACTGAATCCGTTATTAATATTTGAAAAAAATATGAGATAAATCTTTAAATGCATATTCGCTGTCTTTGATTCATAGAAGTAATTGAAATTATACATACTTCAAAGATTTCCCAAGCCAAAATTATAAATTAAATGCCCATAAATCTACGTAGCAAAACACATTTTTGAATGTAATTGCTCTCAAATGGTGTTTTAAATTTCTTTTTGTTGGAATTTATTTGAATTACGAGGTCGTCACTATGTAATGGTCTTTAAATTACTTGTAATTATTCACATTACATATTTTTCACATAGAAATATTACACATACATACGTATATAGACACTTTGCTTTTTCCAGTAAGCTAATGGCTTCAAGATCTCACATTATAGCAAGTGCAGATTGCAGTTTATCTTATGTAACCCTTAAAATGTATTTTTATAGTTTGTCTGTTATCGTGTTAGCCGTACTTTTCCTATGAATATTTATAAAAATATTTGTGGATTGAAAGTGAAAATATCAATATTTACCGTTGCTTTGTATTTTTGTAAAATAACATGAATAAAGCGGCTAAAGTTCAAGTTACTAAAAAATGTGCGAATCAAATGCAAATATAAAAAATAATATATTTTTAATTTACTTACAACAACTGCTTGGTTAAATGTAAATTCATGAATAAACAAATTAAAAAATATGAAGAAGCTGAAATATGACACATAGAAGGTAAGTACGCATAAGTTTTAATTAGATACGGTTGCGTTTCCATGAGACTGTATCGTATTCTACGTTTCTAAATTAGTCTACTCTAGAAAACTTCTTGCTGTTGCGAAATCTCTATAAACTTTGTCCTCTGTTCGTGGAATAGTTTACGTTTGCACATTAACGTAGGTATAAATTTAAATTATTATCCGGTTATTACTGGAGGCTATTTAAAATTATGAACTTTGTTTCAGAACACACGTCTCATTGTATTAAGATTTATTGGAAGAATTTTGTTTAATTTTACATTTTGATTATTTTAATAATTAGGTACACGTTTGAGGAGTTGTTCAGTGTTCACAATCATTTCAAATTAGTTCTTTTTAATGTTGAACATTAACTACATTTTCATAATTTTTTAAAAGAACTTTACACTCGATTGCATGAGATCAAAAAAGCCATTCCATATTTTCTTTTTCTACAATTTATCTTAAAGAATATTATGCAAAAATCAGCTTTTTCTGGCAATATTATTTTAGTGCAGTCGACCATGTCGGTAATTCGTCGTTTTAATCCTGGATTCAGGAAGTCATAAAATTACTTTAAAACATAATCAAAAAATGTTTAGCGTAAATCTTTAAACCATTGTAGTGATTAGGAACAACGCACTCTGACAATTTTCCATTCGCAAAACGAACAAACGATACTCAGTTGTGAGAAAGATGAAAATTACATATCTAAGAAACAGACATGTTCTATTTTACTATATTATTTCTTGAAGACGAACTGTCTCATAATTTTTGTATATGAAAATAGAGTCTGCATTGTGTTGTATATGCTCAACTACAATTTTCAGGTAAAATAGTGAAAGCTTTAGAGAAAGTTAAATACAGTGAGTTGCAGAGAAAGAGATATGACTTGTCGAGTTAACAAATAGTGTAAATGTTAAATCAAACTTTACTATATTACTTGTTGGCTAGCTATAAAAACAGAATACCTAAGTAAGTTAGAGAACATGCAAAAAAGGCAATGGAATCGGGACAAAACTTGATTCAAGGTTGAATCAATGACGCTGATTAATAGCATTAGAGAGAAGTAAGAAGTACGAAACAAAATCAAAGAAAGATGAAGAGGAAGAAAAATTATCTGAAAAGTTAGCTAAACCTAAACATACTGAGATCGATCAACGAGTAGAATATCAATGCAACAACGAAGTAAGAAATTTCCACCAAGAAGCACAAAACAAAATTATTACATTACATACACATTACACCAATAGAAAGTTTTCAAATGACTGTGTCAGAAACAGGCATGTAATAACTTAAAACTAAGAAACATTGTGGCAGAAAAAAAATACAATGAATGTACCTACATATATCTAGTAATTTAGAGGAAATAAGAAATATATAAAAATTAAAATGCATACAGAAAAAAATTAAAAGCAAAATATTATTTTCAAAAATAATATTAAAGAATAAAGAATTAAAAAATGTGAAATTTGCAACAGAAATTGCTGTCCTGTAATATACTTTAAAGAAAATATTAAAAATAAAAACTGTTGGATTTTTCAGTGCAGCAAATATCATTTTTATGTTATTATTAAAAAAGAAGAAATTAAAGTAATGGGTAATAATTTTTTAATAAGAAAAAGAGAATTATTTAACTATAAATTTAAAGGAGAAAGAGACATCTACAGTTCAGTATAAAGTAAATAATGACAATTTTGAAAATAATTTTGATGATGAAGAAGAACTTTACTTTTTACGAAAAGTGAGTATGATCTTATTTGAAAATCGAAGATATTCAGGGAAGTGTGCGAGACACATTTTCGTTTTATAATTTCTGTTGGTTTTTGACACTGACATCTGTTTATTTTCTGTCTAAACTCTCAATCGTAAAGGAATGAATCCTATTTATTAGCGAATTAGTTTGTTATTTTTTTAATGAAAACAGGCCGAAATGCCTTGACATTTTAACTCTTTAAATATACCATAAAAACAGGGCAAAAACGCATATAATCCTTATTCATGAAAAATTAATACAGTTTTTACATCAATTTTATAGACAGGGTGTTTTACCTCGTCTGATTGTATTTTTTGCAGATATAAATCTACGGCGCCCTTCACTGCTTCAGAGTAATTTTTTTCATGTTTTAGTGATAAATTAAATTATTTTTTTCCTATCGGTTTTTATTTTCTAAAAATGTTTTTTTTTTTCATAAAATTTTGATGCACATAGTTAAAAAACAGGACAAAATCCTTAAAATTTGAACTGTTCTGCTGATTAAGCCCACATAGTACAAACTTAAAAACAAGACAAAGGCTTTTGACTTGACTTACTTTTTAATTGTAGTTACTTTAAAACAGGTTGTTGGGATAGTGCTATTCAACATAAAAGTAAAATAGGTTGGCAACATTGTTAAGTGAAGTAAAATAAATGGACGAGAGTCGAAACGAAACTTGTTATTAATTTTCGCCTAAAAAGAACCAAGAACAATTGAACTCCCGGAATCTTGTGCTCAAGAGTGATTTATTTATCTATGCTCGTGTTGTCAAAATCCACTGACACAGAACACAGGGCAAAATTCTTGAAATATCTGCTTTTTAAATATACCTTTAAAAAAAGGGCAAAATTCTTAAAAAGTGTTGTGTGCTAAAGGGGCCTTACTAGTAGTTAAATGGAAATTTCAATGTAATACCTGTTCACCTGTAAGACCAGATTTTTTATATTACATTATGATTTGCTGCTATTTATTTGTTGATAAAGGCATTTATGTCGAAACAGAGGTTGGAAAGTCACTTGCGAAGACGCAAAAGAAATAACTGCGCTTACTGCGATAAAGTCCTGACTCGTCGTGTTCATCTAATAAGGCATTTACTAGAAGTGCACTCGATCAAACTGGAGCGCGATACATTTAAGTGCGACTATTGTGAGAAGAGGTGTGAATTTTCAGCAATAGTTCACTAATCTGCATTCTCTGTGTTTCAGGTACATTAAGAAATGTTCATTGTATTATCATTTAAGGCAGCACTTGCCTGACAAGTTGGTTTGCCTGGAATGTGGAAATGTCAGTGAAACGATCAGTGATAATGAAGAGCATAAAAAGCAGCACGATCTGCAGAAGCATTTCAAGTGCTCTAAATGTGGAGATAAATTTTCGCGAAGGCAACAATTCTTGAATCATTTAAAGGTGTATTCATTTAATGCAATCTACTTGAAATTGTGACATTTCATTAATTGCAGAGACACAATCAGTACAAATGTGTGACTTGTGATGAATCCTATGCAAGCAGGGTTAAAGCTGTGAGGCATAAACAACAGGGACATGAAGTCCAGGGCCTCAATCCACGCTTTATATGTCCACATTGTCCGATATCCTTTCAAAGAGAAAGCAGATTTCACATGCACATGCGGAAACATACAGGTACCTTTTTTTAATTTAATTTTGGAAGTGATTATCAATATATGTTTTTTATTTTATTTTGGTGTTTCCTGTTATTTTAAATCATTAATAAGATTACATATTTTCAGAGAAAGGTCGAACAGTCAACTGCAAGTACTGCAAAAAAACGTTCAGCTCTCCCTATGCTTATTACAAGCATTGTATAACGATCAATCACGAAAAATTCAGTCCCGAAATTAACGACATTGTTTGCGAAAAATGTGGCAAACACTTTTTCAAACGGCACGATTTAAGACAGCACATGTACCGCGTCCACAACCTTTCGAAACCATTCCGTTCCTGTCAGCATTGCCAATATAAAACGGTACACAAATGCAACATGGACCGGCACATGGCCCTACATTTTAGCAAATCAAATCAGTATACCTGTGAATATTGCGGCAAAAGTTGTGAAAGCTTAGGCAGCTTAAACGATCACATCACCTACAACCATATACAAGTATTTAGAATGTAATTTTGGGAACGTGCGTTCATCCGATTTGTTTCAGACGAAGCAGTTTCAATGCGATAAGTGCGACAAATCTTTCAAGAGAAATAGCGAGTTGGTGAGGCATCAGGATAGTCATTCCGATCAAAGATCGCACGTCTGTTCCTTGTGTGGAAAAGCCTATAAAAGGTTGAATCATTTGAAAAGGCACGAAACGCACTCGCATCAAATCATTAAAGAAACTAGAAGAATTAAGAAGATTTCTGTTGAAGTGAAAAAGGAAGTTGAAACAGACACGCCAGATAAAAAAACGAAAGACTTGAAGGAGCCAGTTTCCATGAATTTTTCTGGAATTCAAGAAGTTAGTCATTTAGACCAATTGGCTTATCTTCTACCGGATGGAAACTGGAGTATTAGTGATGAAATGTGCAGGGTGTATAAAGTCCCACTTAATTATGGTCAGAATTTAAATGGAGATGGAGACAATGTCAAACACTAACGAGTCTTCCTTTTACAAATAAAAGAAAAAAGTTGAGAGAAAATATTTATCTAAGTAGCTGACTTGTAACCAGGGCTGCAATCTGATAACATGACACCTTAGTTTACATAATTAATTCGCTTCTTTGCTCTCATATAGAAAAAATAATCAATTGACAGAACCCAAAGCATTTGGACGCAACTGACCAAAGAAAGGCTAACACCAATTTAATTTTTTTTGTCCTCTAATTAAGATTTAATGAAGTATTAAGCATTTTTATGTTGTATGTACAAATAGTTTTAAAAAATTCATATGCGTGCGTTTTACTGTACAATGTATTTTCTAAAATTTAATAAGATTACATAAAATGGCTATTGGTGTATGAAAGTTATAATAATTTTAATGTTTGTAGATTTTATTGTACATCAAATTAATTCATAAAAATATTGCGCATTTTCGAATTAACCCCAACAATTACTTTTTAATTTGTTTGTTTTAGTTTAACGGAAATGTCATTATAGATTGTAATTGAAATAAATATGTGTCTTGGCTGTATAATTTTTTCTGACGATTTATACAAGTTTTTGAATACTAAAGTAAGGAAATTACGTTTGCTAAATTGTATTTTGAATTAGTCGGCTGTTTAAGGTCAATTGACCTATTTTTTAAAAATCGCAGTGTGGCAGCCAACAATTCAAAATTCCCCAAACACTCTGCAATCTTTTGCAGGTGGTTCAGTTTTTAATAATTCATTGCAATAATTTTTAAGTGTAAATGAATCGTTTCCGTAATATTGTTCAGATTTGAATAAAACGAGCAAAGAAAGCCAGGGAAATAAAAAACCAGTGGCGGCAATGTCGCCAACACTCACGTCAAATAGTTAACAGTCCCCAAGCTCCCTAGGAGCATCTTATAACCTTGGCGCTGTGCGGCGGCAGCTAAAATCGTTCTGCAAAAAAAGTTTTCGAACGCAGTTGCACTAAGTTCATTCATGTGCTTTGATTACTTCATGAAATCAGAAAAAATCATTTCATTTTTAAAATATGGTGAAATCCGTGTGTGCCGTTTCACTTCTCTGTACATCGTTAATGGGATGTAATTGGTGGTGTTGATTCAGGTATGTCAAAATTTGATCATTTCCTAATTTTATTGTATGAGGTAATCGAATTTTCTTCATCTACGCGACCATTAGCACCTGGTGTTGTGAACTCGTCAGGGAAATGCCTCATTTTCCACAGGACGGCAACGAAATACCTCTCGGAAAAATCGTTAGTGATAACCTAAATTTTTATTCAAATATAATAGATGTTTGCATTCAACTGTTCATTATTTGATTGTGGTTCAAAGTATACGTACGAAACTCATAAAAACTAATTGCAAAATAATTCAAAGGTGGTTCATTTTATTGGTGACCATGAGTGTAATTGGTGCTTGTTGGGAGAAAAAATAAATGTGTGGGTCAAAGTTGAGCGCATTGCAGATTTAGCAGTTTGGGCCACAATTAGTGAATAAGTGATTTGTTAATTACTTCATGTTAATCTGTGACCTTACTGTTAAGAACCGTCCATTGGTTGGTAGTGATAAAAACCACCCACCCACTTCATATTGTTACCAAATAAATTTTCTTCGAAAATTTGGGATTCGTGCCAAACTTTTTCTCTTACCAGTATTTTTAGTTACATTACATGAATTTATGAAAAATGAAGCAAAAATAATTATAATTAAGAACAATTAATGAACTCAAATGATGTAATATTTGTGACTGGAACCCGCTTTTTTTGCTAAACCTGTAATATTTTTGTAAAACCTTTTAGGTGTCAGAACTACAGAACATCAAACTACACTTAATAACTGCAATAATTTTAGTAAAAAAATAATTGAAATCAGCTCTAAAGATAACGAGTTGGTTTGAATTGTTAATAAAATAATAAGTGGTAATTGTGGTTAACACTGATAAGAACGATTACAATGTCACATTTTCTATCCATAAATCACTCCACTTATCAGGTAACAAACCGTGATGAAAATTGCTTAGAATATGTTAGTTAAAATATTTTAAATTTCAAGATTTATTAAACCACAAACGAATTCATTAAATTTGATTGCAATTTATGCCCCATATTTGAAAAGTTGCAGTCAAATATTATGATGTATTCCTTCGAAATTAAGGGGAAAGAGTTTTCCAGAATTAAGATATAATACGCCAAAACCACGACATAAACTTCATTATTCGAAATGAAGGAGCAGAATCTCTCAATACTTCTGTCATATCTTTGTAGATTTCTAGTGACGACAAGTATTTGTTACAAACGTGCTTTTTCACAGCTCTTGGTGCAATTATTAAACAATCACAGACAATAGAGGAAAAACAAAGGTAGCCAATTTCATTAAAAAAAATTTGTCGGTCAATTCGAATTATGTTAAAGAAGCCAAAGAAGTATACATCTTAGAAAAAACACTAATTATTTATAATAATTCATTAATGGGGCTAAAGACCGATTCGGATTGTAAAAACCTGTACTCCACATAATAAAAGAAAAATTCGTATCAATCCATTATCAATTCATATAATAGTTCAGACAAAAGTCAAGGTGTTCTATGTCATATGTACCAATGCGGAAGACTGCTTGAGACATTGATGAGAATAATTATACCTTAGCATACGACTGCATTAATATCACAATGTCATACTTCAAAATGCATTGTAAAATAGAGTAAGTTACAGAAAAATACTAAATAAAAGACTGAATTGTTTCTTGGCTCCATTATGACTGGAAAAAATGAAAAACACCTCATGGAAGGTCAATTCACATGCCTTTGTGGATTAAGAATGGCCATTAACGGTTGAATCGGGGTGTGAAAACGACTTATGAAAATACACTAATTTGAACAACATAAAGCAAAAATAAATACATATGGGATAAACAAGTAGATAAGCAATATTTAATTTCTATAAAATGAGTTGCATTCGTTCAAAGCACCATTATAAACGAATGTTCCGATAAAGTAACAGAGATTTAAAGGTGCAAAAATCTGAAACGTGTAAAGTCGGGCTGGTTTAGAAATAATTTCTATTTGTTTTGTGAGTGTATTCGGTTAGAAAGAAATTCAGCGATTTTTTCATAACTGACGGCAGCTCCAGCTGACCTTTCATTGATACTATCACTGAATTTTATAACATGTGTTTTTTTCTCCATTTATTGCTGACGATATTTATCCATGGCAGTGCCCGACCACATAATAATTGAGATTATCAAAATGGATTGGGGTCAGCCATGGAATATGATACACCAAAAAGTTGGAGGTGATCGTTTAAAAGGAGACTTTTGTTTTAAATCTTAATTTTTAACTTCCAAAATTGTATCAAATTTATAATAAAACATATCGATCGTTACTATTGTTTTATTGTTGATTTCCTAATACATTAATTTAGTAATAAAAAATACAAACATTTTAACATAAATTAGTTTTTTTTTTGTTCTCTGAAACGTGAGTGAAATCGTTTTTGAACTGGTAAAGTCGTCGAGAATAAATAACACCCATGGCGATAGTCGGAGGATTAACATCAGGAAATTGTATGCGGAGGTCAGAAGCTCAAAGAAGTCACAGCCGTTGATCTGAAAAGCATGCAAAAACGAAATTATGATATACTTTGGGGCTCAATATAATCAGCATATTGCTATATTGTGCTTTCAATACATATTTGTAAGTAAATAATAATACAAAATCCTCAATACTGATATTTCAACTCAACAAACATGTAATTCTTCAGAGATTAAACTTGTTTACCGCCTCTTCTGGACTTTATATAATGAGACCTAATTAATAACATTTTATTGCATTTTTTGTTTTTGATATCAGTTCATATCATTATATAACAAAAACAAATAAATCGTTTATTTTTGTAAAGTACTGCATTTTGATTATACCTAGAGTTGTAAAGGTTTTATTTATTTTAATTGTTAATTATATGTGCACTTCACCTTATCGTAATTGTTGAGCAAATATCTATTTATATTACCCTGTGACCGCGACAAGTAAAAATGTGGCTAACAAACGTTCTTTTTGCTTGCCAACTGCCTATAAATATTTTTGGAATGATTGCCGTTTCGTTCATTTAAATAGAAACGGTATGGACCTATTCTATTTCAAATCAAAGTGTATTCAATTACCGAGATTTTCCATTTTTAATGGATTTAGGAGGATAACACATTTAATAGCGGTTCTTTATCGTAAATGAATACGCCTTTATAAACACTGATTTATTTATTTTTGTTTGTAAAAGATTTTACAGTTTCCAACATTAAGTAAGTCACATAAGTATTATTTTACTATTTGTTCGTCTTTGAACTGTTTTAGTAGATTTTTTCACAATGTTACGCATAATGTAATCTAAGTTCATTTCGTTGAATTTATCATTTGTTATATGCATAATTTATAACCTGTGTTATAAAATACTATTGATTTTAATTATTTATAATTCCTTTTTAAATTACATTTGGCTTCAGAATTGATTATTTACAAATGCCTAGATATAAATTTTGATCATTTTAATTTTCTCTCTCTTGCACATCAGTTCTGGTGCAGATTAGTTTGCATAGTTTTGGAATGTTAAACTAAACTAACTATATTTCGGGATAACTTTGTTAACTTTAGTTGTCTATCTGTGGCATCAGTTGATCTGTTTTGTTACTATGTGACACTTTTTGAAAAGCCTCTAGTATTTATTACTTCTAATAGACGTTTCATTTTCGAGTGTACAGCATATAATTAATTGAAAACTTCCATTAGAAGAAGTAATTTCATGGTAAGAGAGTTACATAAAAATGCTCCCTAAATTAGTTTAAACTTCCTTGCAGTTTATCTGATTGTTTTATTTTTAATCTAAATCTCTTCTTGTCATTCAAATTGGCGTGCGGGATATTGCACGCATTTAGTTTTTATTCGTAAAATATAAAAAACCAATGTATGTGAATGCTAAGTTTAATTGCTTTGTTATCGATTTAACAAGCTTCTATTTAAAGTTAAATGGTTTGAGGGGTTGCTCCAAGTTTAGAACTTCAGACAATCGTTTAATAGAATAGTATTGTTGTTTGGAAATTTTGTTTTTTTTAAGACTTTTTGTGTAGTATTTGCATAATAATCCATAAATCAATAATAATTTGTGTACACAGTTTTTAATAAAGCAGTTGTAAATAACTTTGTCAGTTTTAATTTAGTAGCGTTTAGTAATACGCGTTTAAAGGGGTGGCTGCTTGAAATTCTGAATTATGATTCACTAAGGGTGGGTACGCATGTTTTTCAGTCATTTTTTACAATCGGATTACCATACCGATAAAACGCATATATTCATTGGGTTGAACAAAGCGAACAAAAAACACTTACACGTGATAGTTGTTATTAAATCGAACAATTAAATTCTGCCGATTTGAAGGATAATTTTCGTTTTCTGTTTATTTTAATTTCAATGATGAGTGCTAACTATGATCTAAAATAGTTTCTATTCGTTTACTTTTCCTTATTCTTAATCATTATTTATTTCAAAGCTTCTAAATATATTACCAATAGGGGAAACAATTTGAAATCATTTGGTTTGGATACAAAAAAATTAAACGAACATTTTTCTCAGATATTTTCTTTAAGACAATCAAATATCTGTTTTGCCGCCTGCCGATTGAGTTAATTAAATAAATAGTCACTATATGTTTAAGGGGTTGTTAGTTTGTGTTTATTAAAATTGTATTTTTGTAAACAAAGGGTGACTGGTAAAATGTCGTGTTCCTTTAAAAGTTTGAATTTTTATTACAAAATGGATCCTTAATATATAAATTGAAAACCTCAAATACTTTTTTTATTATTGCTCATATATTCTTCATTAGTGCACATGCAGAAACAACCTCATCTTTTTATTTTTTTTTTTGAAGCCATCACCATAATTTAGTTTCCTGTTTTGAACTTAGTAATGAATTTTTGCATTGTGTTTATTTAATGAAATTAATATTTGTAGAACGGAAGATACGTATATTAATTTCGATTAATGTCACAATTCACAAATCATAAGTCACAAATACGAAAAACCGCAATTATTTTCCGGACAACCCAATAGTTTAGATACCAGATTCCGTTTCATTCCCCTGTTACGTAATTCGGTGCTAAATTTTTAAATAGCAATTTAGTAAGTTAGCATATGACAATGTTGAAAGCATAAAGGCAAGAAACTGTTTTAATTCACATATTTCGGAACAAAGTAAATCGCTTCTAATATATGACGCTTGTTCCCAACCGTGAATCTTAAAAATCCAATTTCTGTTCTTCGAAAAACAAAACTGTTGCGCCCGTGTCGAAAAGTTCGGAACATGAAAGTGGCTCGTTGTGTAAGTTCTTTTGAAAGTGAATGATAGTCCGGAGAAGTTTCAATTTTTCACGGTTTAGAGATATTGTTGTGCATCAATTGATCCATAAAATTTATAGTGTCGAGGAAATCCAAGTCTGGCGTTTAGTCCGTTGTAGTTGTTCGTACACTCAATATCGTTAATTTTTAAGTATCGTCGGTGTGAATAATTTATCATTTTTTCGGCCATCTCAATAACTTGTAAATAGCTTATCAGGAAATTGGCTTTGCGGGTCAGTAAACTTCGCCTGACCATCATCATCTCAGTTATGCTTCCTGAACCTTGCTAGAAAACAACGGTTCGGTGCAAATAATGTTAACGGCGCAAAAAACAATTATCACTACACAGTAATGCAATAAAGTCGGATTGAAAAAGTCGAATAATGATCGCGTACACTTTCATGGTCTGTAGAAAATTGCGAGTGGTGCAATAGTGATGGCTAATTGGTGGTTTTTTGCTTTTCAGTGCCGCAAGAGTTTCAGGATGGCCAGCGGCGACAAGAAGAGTCCTCAGTTGAGCAAGATAAAAGTGAAGGTGGGCAATAGTACTGTAACGGCGAGCGATTCGGACGCCAGCGTCGAGACGAATAGTTTGAGTGCGGATAGCGCGACTGAACAGAACAATGTCACGCAAACGGAGAAGAGAAGAAAGAAAACGAGGAGGGGATCGGAATGGGAGATCATGGAAGGGTTGAAAGACGGACAGCGCTTTGAAAACAAACCAAATTCTTACAGCGGCTTCTTACACAAGAAAAGGAAGTGGCCTCTCAAGGGATGGCACAAGGTAATGATCATAATCAGGACAGTTTACGAGTAATATGTGGTAGCACATACTTAATTTTTTGATGTGCTTAATAATAGTTCTTTGGGGCACATGTGCAAACGTTTTGCTAGAGTTGTAGATTGACTATTTCGCCGATTATTAATTGTATAAGTAATATTATATAAATAAGAATTATCATCGCCTCATGATAGTTTGTGTAGGTCTTAAAATGTATACTCGTATATGCGTCATAAAACAATTTCATTTTATTACTACTGATAGCGTTGCCTTCCTGTTACATATCCTCTATGTCCTAATTATTGTGTTTCTTTCTGTTTTTGTTTTACCATTGATGAGCATTTTTACAATTGTTTTTTTTACTTTCAACTTGGAACATTTATACCACATCTGTTAGTTACATTTTCATCTAGCATTTCACAATGATCTAATACATTGCTTTTCCCTTTTTGTTAGTTTCAGTTTTCGATTTTACATCGGAGCCCAGTTTTTAAAAATGACAAGGTATAATAAAGTTGCGATCGTTAAATCATCATCAATTCATTTCAGAACAGTGACAGCTAAAAATTATAATTGCATGTTTGTTTCCTCCTCTTTCTATTCAGTTCTCTTTTTAATATGTTGGTCTCACTTCCAGTTTCAATTTTGATTCTCTTACAACATTCAGTCGTTTCTATTTTTTTCCCGCGAACACTTTAAAAACTCAGTTAATTGGAGTTTTATGTTGCGTTACAGCACGACATATTGAGTTTTTGCTTTTTATTTTTTTGTTATAATTCAGATTCGATTTTCCGTATAGTCTTCCACTTTAAAAAATGAGAGGTATTTAGTAAAGTAGCGAGTACGTTAAATCATCAATTCATTTCAAAGCGCGCGACAGCTAAAATATGCAAACTGAATGTTTTTGTGTGTATGTATTGGTAATCCCCGGCAACGGGAGTGTAACGAAAAACGGGGGTTGAAAAGGTCAAAATTTATTCCATTGACGCACCATTCCACCCTCGACCGAGCGCGGAGCACATCTCTTTTGTATAACAGACATGCACCGACACTTTTTTAGAACTACAACTCGAGTGTTATTTAACAAAATGATGGATTAGATCAGTTGCTGTATTTTTGAAAAATTGACTCGTGCCACGCTAAACACAATTTGTGTGTAAACCTTGTACGAACGAAGTCAGTCTTGTGGAGAGATGAATTATAGTTCTGTTATTTCCACAACAACGGCATGTTGATCCTTAATAAAGCAATCCTTTTTTTTTATTAGTGGTTGTACTGCTTGATAATTTGTCTGTTATTGTGAATTAAATCCTAAAATATTAACATTTTAGTCGTTTTAACTTTAATTTTAAGACTATTTTATACAATAATAAAATTTTATTTAATAAGGTCCCAAAAACTTAGTCAATTGTTAGCTTACTAACTAGATACAGCCTCATTAGTACCACACTAATTTTTTAAATTTTTATAAATTTGTATTTCTACCTTGATCATTAATTACGAAAATATCCAATGTTTCAACAAAATATCGAGATAATTATTGCTGAAATAGTATACATACGGACTGCTAACAATTAGCGTTTGTAATTTTAATCCATGGACTTCTGTAATGTGATATTATTTTTGGTTCATCAATTACTGCCGAATGAGTAATAGATGGATAGGTCACGGAATCAAACGCCAATGTCAATGTAAAATTAACATTAGTTTATACTTAATAATCCATGTTTAGTAATACACTATTTCTGACTCGGAGTTCTTTTAAAAAGTAATGACGCTATTTTGATGGTTCGAAGCTCAAAACAGGCGAACGTGTATTTATCTTTATTCATATCATTAGTTATTAAATAATGAATCGGGTTAGGATTTGAACGTTTAGCTCATCGATGTTAAAAATATCCACGATGGATGATCAGGACAAATGTTTGTAAATACTAGGTTGCGGAATGAGTTCATTGCGCTTCTGCAGGGTTATTTTTTACAGGTTCATTGCTTTATCATTTTTTATTGTAATTCAGCGAAACGCATAGAATGACAGTGTTCTGTTTGATTTCGCTTTTAAGAAAAAAAAAAAGGACCTCGGATTCAATTTGTCGGTTTCACCTTGAAAGGCGAGGTTTGTTTCAAATTTTGATTCGATAGAATGATTCCGTCACAGGAATAAGATTAATTAATTTCACTCTTCGATGCTTTGAAGTCGCTCGGATTAATTTCTCTATTTACTTGATTGCGTTTTGCGTAACATGAAGGTATGTTTTAATTAATTTTAGCATGAATGAAACGAAATGTCAGCACGAGTTTGTCGATAAAGCGAAATAAATGTATTTAAAATTATAGCTATTTTAATTCAAATACGGATTCAAAATGTATTATATTTATTCAAGCTTTTTTGTTTAAAGTATTGAAAGTTGTTTGAAATATGAAATATTAATAAATGAAGAACTTACAATGGACCAGTTTTATAAAATACAAATAGATTAAACAGCTGAAATTTACAGTTTTAGTGACTTATGACTTATTAGGAATACAAAAGTTAAGAACCGTTGTGAATAGGTATGTTTTTTAAACTTTCTTTAAAATGAATCAAATGTCTCGTTTTTCTTATTTTCTGTTTTCAATTTTTTTAAATTTGTACATAATGCGGACACGTTCATACTATGAATTGTGTGATGAAAGCAGATTTGAATGAGAAAAATTACGCAAAATGGTAATTTAGGTAGAAATATTGAATACTTTACATTAAAACAGTTTAATACATGTCAATGTTCAACTATTTCCAAAGCAATTACTTTGCTTAATTAGTTTGGTATTTTTAATTAATTTTTTTATATGAAATGTGTCAAATTAAATGTCTTCGTAACAAACTCAAACGAACTCGATTGTGGAAGCGTGGATTTAGATTAGTGTATTGAGGTATACCGTAAAAAGACTTAGAGGTTGTGCTTTTTCATGTCACTGATGAGAAAACATAAAGCTAAGAAATCGATACTGTTTAATATTTCTTTTCAAAGCCGTACATTTCATGTTTTCTTTATTAAGCCACACTGGGAACATTTTTAGAATCGATCTTCGATTTGCCTCAAGCTATTTAAGGAATTTACTCGGCGGTAGGTGTAGGTGTCAGTTTGTATCTTGTTTCAAATCAAAACATATTTCATGTTCTATTTGAAAACACAGTTAGATCATCAAATCATTCACATAATAACACATTTTTGTTTGGATTTTGTTGCGAATTCCTGCTAATTTTTTCTTTTTCTCAATTCACAATTACAAATTCACAATTCCGTTCACTTACTAACTGCAGCGATATTACGTGTCCTGTCTTTTGACTGCAGAGAAATAATTATTATTTTTTTATTTTATGAACTTCGAATCGTTATCGTGCTAAATATGCTTTTAACGCCAACACAGTTATTGCATAATCTTCAGGCAATGCAATTGATGTTTCAATGAACCGAAATTTGTTTACGAATGTGCCATCAGCATCAATTAATTGATCAATTTAATTTGCAAATTTTTGTTTCATTGTGATGATCCAACACGGCCTTGCCACAAAATTATTAGGAAAGTGTTAAAAACTCCGTACTTAAAGTAGCATGTTAAAAGATGAAGCTTGAGGATATTTAAAATTAGTCATTTGTTTTCATTGTTCTGCACCACTAGCTCTAACATATTTCATATTCTTTCGTACAAAGTAAATTGACTCCTACCTCTGCTGTGTCCTTCCCAACAACTCATGGAGATGTGTCCTAAAGCCGTCGTAACTCGGGCGTAACTTTCTTTGTCGATGTTTTGAGATGAGCTTCCGGGCATTTTTTGCGCTTGTTTTTAGACATCGTTATTTATAAAAGACAATTACTCTGGATGTTTTGCAAACATTTTGATTTTAAATGTGTTCTTGTATTATCCGCGGTTGGCTCATGCATGGCTCCGTTGCCAAAGATTGATTTTGTCATGCAGCATTAATATAATCGTACCCCCTAGAGCTGTCACAATAAGTTTTCGCAAATTTCATTAAGATTAAGGACTAGGAATTGTTTGTATAGCGTTTGTCGCTCCATTTTCCAGCGCTACTTTGTAATAGAGAAGGGCATTCTGGTCTACGGCAAGGGCCCGAGCGAAATCAGCAAAGGCAAAATCCACGGATCCGTCGACATTGGCCTATCTGTAATCACCACTAAAGCGAAACGGCGTCGCATAGATATCGACGCCGAAGAATTCATCTACCACTTGAAAGCTAAGGGCGAAGAAACGTTCACGAGTTGGGTTCAACAACTCACCGCACATCGATTGTACAGGCAGCATATTCTAACTTACGGAACGAATGTGGGAGCTTTGTTCAAGACGAAAGACGGCCTGCACAGTAAGCCTTGTTTTGTAATAAAATCGCTAGGTACGATATTGTTGTCGAAGGTATACCGCGTACACCGGAGATTGTGAGTCGCGATGGCAGTTTAACGCGCGGTCTGCAACCCCCGTCGAGTGGAGGACGGTTGAGTTTGTGGTTGCAAGAGTCGTTCACGTCTTTGGAGCAGTTTCAAAGAGATGCGACGAACGTGGATCAGAACGTGACAAAGTTGACGCGGCTCTTGCAGCAGATCGAAGCTAGTGCAATTCTAGTCTCGGAGGTTGGAGTTGCGGGTTGAATTAGTCGAATTTTAATTGTTTTTATAGGGAATGCAAGAAGCTTTGTCTCCTAATATAAAAAAGGACAGGCGGAAGTTCGGTTTGAAGAAGAAGAAGTCTACCAAAGGCGGTAGTGTAGATTTGACGATACAGTTCAGTAACAAATCGTCAACGGGAACCGACACAGAAAATACTTCCCCGCTTTCGGTATTAAGTTAAAGACGCAAATGTTTGAAATCGCTAACCGGCGGTTACGTTTCAGGCGAATTCGTTTTCAGCGCTTTCGACTTCGCCCCAGCAGTTAGGAATTGGCGGTGCAGCTAGTTTGCCGGTTCCAACGAACGTTACGTGTGTCCCAACACCTGACAGCTTGAGCAACGTGGACGTGATATCTCTATCCACAGAGAATCAACTCCGAGAAGACTTTTTATCGTTGGCAAAAACAGGTGGGTCACGAAAGCGATTACATCCGCGCTTGTGTAAGACAATCAATTTTTCAGTGCTCACTAGTTTAAAAACACTAACATTCGGCTTAAGTACGGAACGTGAACGGCTCAAATCGGCCTTAGACTTAGAAGGCAGCGTCAGCGTCAATCAAAGCGTAGTTAGCCTAAGAAATAATTTAAATCAGGTCCTTCAGCAAAACACCGAACTGAAAAATCGCCTGGTGCGAATCCACGAATCTTCCGACATTTCGGATCTGTCTTCGTTGGAGCACCTGTCCGAAAACGTAAGTTGGAAATCGATTTGGAACGGTTTTAATTTTCACCATAGCATCGTCCCTATAACGCTTCGTTGAGCTATAGTTCGTCGTGTGTGAGTGCCGCTGAATTTTTCGATGCCGAAGATTTGCCAACTGAAAAGGCAGGTTTGGACATTGAAGATGTCGAAGTGCAAGAAGAGGAATCTGAGGTGCGTACACGTTCTGAGAGTAGTTCGGAGGCGGGCTCGCTTTCCAGTGGCGAAGGCAGCATTAGTTCGGAATCCGAGCTCGGGGCGGAACTTAATACAGTCAATAACTCGCTTGATCTGAAAGGTAGGTGGTTGGGCTTGAGTGTAATGGAGGACTAGTAGTGCTTCGTCGTGGTTAAGTTAAGTTAAGGTGAGTCAGTATCAATGTACCCATTCCTCCATTATGGCCTCTATATCCAATCGATTGATTGACGTTTAACTGTAGAAAATAATTGAAGGTGAAGCAAGGAAAGCCACCAAACACTGTTATTTTTCAAATTGTATACCTCGTTGCATCCAACAACTGTTATTACGTAAATGGTGTCGTGATTGAGATAATTGGTAGATTAAATTGTATTTCACTTAAAAACGATATGTTTTTTCTTTGTTTCATTTTATTGTTCTGAGTAGGGTAAAGTTTAGTTTGTCTTTTATATGTCTCTTGGTTTTTCAATTCCTGCACAATATTAAAACTGAAATCCGGAGCAAAATAAATTATAAATGTTTCGTAATATGCAACAATAAAAAATTCGTCATCCAAATACAAACATTTATTTTCCTTATTGGCGTCCCTTTAATAATTGTTTTGTTTCGAAATCTCGTCCGAAGAAGGTACGTTTACTTATACAAAAACCCCGTATTGAAAAAATGGGTTACATTTTTGCTGACTTGCTTGCCGGAAACAGAATTCCGTATGCAAACGATTTCGGTAATGTCGTTAGGTTCTCAAGGATTGACCGGCCGAAGAACCGTGCTTCCTGCCCCCCGTCCTCACACCGAGGGTTTGTCCCTGTGGAATCTCCTCTCCAGAAACATCGGCAAGGACTTATCACAAATAAGCATGCCGGTGGCCCTCAACGAACCCCTGAACGTCCTCCAAAGACTTTGCGAAGAACTCGAATACTCGGAACTGCTCGACAAAGCGGCCATCATGGACGACCCCTACGAGCGCATGGTGGGAATCGCAGCGTTTGCAGTTTCCGCGTACGCGAGCACTCTGACACGTGCCGGCAATAAACCATTCAATCCCTTGCTGGGCGAGACGTTTGAATGTATCCGCGAGGATAAGGGCTTCAAGTTTCTCGCCGAACAAGTCTCCCATCATCCCCCAATCAGCACGTGTTACGCGAAGAGCAACAACTTTACGTTCTGGCAGGATGCGCGCGTCAAGACAAAGTTCTGGGGGAAAAGTATGGAATTTCAACCGTTGGGGAGCGTCCACGTTCTGCTTCCAAGGACCGGAGACCTGTACACTTGGAATAAGGTGACGACGTGTGTACACAACTTGTTCAGTGGACAAAGATGGGTCGACCAGTACGGAGAGTTGAGGATTTCCAATGGTAGGATTACCTGCAAGTTGACGTTCTCTAAGGCGAGCTACTGGTCAGCTAAACGTCATGAGGTACACATTACATATTTATTTCTTCTTACAACTTCATAATAAATTAGTGTCCGACCGAACTTTCGGTTTCGGCCTAGTTTCGGCAAAAAAACTGGTTTCAGCCTAGTTTCGGTTTCGGCTGTCATCCGGCCGAAACCGAAACTGCATTCGGGAGGTTTTGCAAAGCTCTTTTTATTTTGATACATTCGATTGAAGGATTATTTGCATCAAAAATATTTATTTTGTTGTATGTGGTAGGTAGGTACTAATTAATTTGAATTTTATTGTAGTTTGTTAACAAGAGTACCATACAAAATGACCAAAGTTTTGTTGTTAAGATGAAAAATTGTTTTTTTTGTGTACCTACCTACACATATTTACTTTTTACTTTAAAAGCATTCATTTTGTTTTGTAGCTTTTATTTTATTTCATAATATTAAAAAAAAGTATATTTATTTGTGCTTTTTTAAATAAGGAGAGTAATAATATGATATGATAAATTAATGATTACTTAAAATATCGGAGGCTGAATGATTAATATGTGATTGGTTTAAAAAATAATAATAAAAACTGATTATGATAATTTTTATTTTGTTTTTCCCACGAAAACATGAAATTTCGGTTTCGGCCGTAAAAACTAGTTTCGGTCGGACACTATAATAAATATTGCACTTTTCGTTTACTGATTTTATCTTACCTGATTCAGGAAGTAGTGTTTTTCTAAATGTTTTCGGTGTCTACAATTATGCATCCCCAAATCACAAAAAACATCGTAAAAACATTAACAAAAAGATGTGACCAATCGTTTCGATTTCATATTAGTTCACTTATAAACAATTCGTAAATGAATAGTTATTATTTACATTATTTATTTATGAGTACCTGAGATGTTTTCTTTTGATTCGTTTTTCACTGTGCTTAGTGGATAACGTGCACAACATTTGGTGTTCTGTTAAAAAGTATCAGATTTGATTGATTTTCGTCGTTGTTTTAGGTGGTGGGTGCCGTGTTCGACGAAGCCGGTAAAACAGTGCACCGTCTTTTCGGCAAATGGTCAGAGTCCCTCTATTGTGGGGTGCCGCCGTCGGCGCGGTGCATCTGGAGGGCAGGTAATTTGCCCCCGAACCACGAGCACTACTACGGCTTCACACGTTTCGCCATCGAATTGAACGAACTGGGTCCAGATGCACATCTCTTGCCTCCGACGGATACGAGATTGAGGCCCGATCAGAGAGCGCTCGAAGAAGGCGATTTGAACACCGCTGAAACGTTGAAGATGCAGCTGGAAAGCGCGCAAAGAGACAGGAGAAAGCGGCGCGACGAATTGAACATCATGTATGAGGCGCGTTGGTTTTCCAATCAAAAGGACGACACCTGGGAGTACAACGGGAAGTACTGGGAGTTGAGGAAGAATCCGGGTTTTTCGAATCTGCAATTCGAATCGCTGTGGTGACTGACGGTATCCAACACGTTTTCGATGCGCAATTTCGTTTGAATATTTACGAGCATAGCTAAAGTCGTGCAATTTTGTATATTGATTCGAGAAAATTGGTTTCCTTATAAAATGCCATGCCGATCTTTTGATTTAGCAATAATGTTTTCAAAATGTATTGAAATGAATCGTAGTGATATATGCCTTAGTTTTAGGTAGTGTGGCGTTTTAGTTGTGTAGAAACAGGAGAAAATTCGTTCTCGTATTAATAAGAAAAATTCCACTTTGAACTTTCCTATCTAGTCACTAATTATTATTGTTCCATAAGAGATAAAAATTGTATTGTTATTGTTGTAACTTAATATTTATTTGTATGTTAAGAGCTGTTGTAAAACTTTTTATTTTATCCTTTTAGTGTTCCAGAAAGGTCAATGCTATATTCACTGTCTTTCGGCGTTATTGTAGAATTAGTTTCATTTTTAAAGTCAATGAAGGTGACAATAACATATACAACGCCAAGCTTCTTTTTAGAATACGTTTTGCTTTCGCAGATGCCAGAACTTGGACCGATCCTCTAATTCAATGCCATTTTATTTTAACTGTAAAATGTTATTTTAATGGTGAAGGTTAAATAAAAAATGTTAAGCAAGTTAACTTCATTGATTTTATTTATTGTTAATAATAATCCTAGCAAACTGATTTTTTTGTTTGCCTTTTTAACCTTTTATTGTAACGAGCGTTAAAAAAACGGAGGCTATGGAATCTAGTTTGTTTTATTTTTTCCAATGTAGACATTTGAAACTAAAAACACGACATTTGACAGGAATTATCAAACACGAAATTGCTCAAAAGTCGTCTAAAACGACGTCCGGAGATGGAATTCGTTAAAAAAGACAAAAGACGGTTGTCGACCGAAAATTGAATTTCAAATTTTTCCATTTATGGTCCCCATTTTCTAAACTACGAATTGCATGAGTAATCTGTGGCATGGCCTAATTTGTGCTTTTTCTTTTTGTTGTACGTCCTGTATATTGATTATTTTTGCAACGGTGGCTGCACTGGTCGGAGCCTTCAGGAGATTATAAAGTTTTCTACTATACCGACACTTTGACAGTACGAACAGCTGGTATCCACATGATCGATACAACTGTAAAGTCGGCGTAATCGCGCCGTAGCCGTGACAGAAGCAACGTGTGTAAGCTGTAAGCAAACCAGCAAAATAGTAAAAGCAACGTGCAAGAAACGGTTCGATAACTGAACGAAAGAAGTGTTGTCTCCGATGCTGTTTTCGTATAACATGTCAGCGGGCCAAACCGTACTCGATTCCGCTGAAAAACGCGCCGACGGCGAGACAAATCGTACAAGAAGGCCGATCTTCTTTTAATTCTTCTTACTTTTGACATATCAGTGTAACAGTGACAATATGCCAGTGATTCTGTTGGACCGGCTGCCCGTGCCCAATCTCAAGTTGTACTCGACAGGGAGTGTGGTCGCTCTTTCGGCCTGCATCTACTTCGCAACGCAGGTCATCAGAGATCCCAATTGGAGTGCCGAAGGCGACCCGCGAAAGGATTCCAATAAGACCAATGCGTCTTTGGAGGATGCGAGGACCGTGGGCCAGTACGTTTCGGACGTGTTCAGTGTCATGATCAGGGAACCCATCTGCGTCTGGGTAAGTCCCATGTGCTCGGATCGTCGCGCCGGGATACCACCCTATCGATTCCTTATCACTTCTAATCCATTTATTTTGCTACTCATTAGAGGTGACAACGAACAAATAACCGGATTACAAGCACCGTTTGCTAGAAAAGTCATTGGCTTCCGATAATTGCATTTGTCATCGTGCAAAATATTCGATTAAAAAAATAGTGACGGATTTTGTGTTCCAAGAACTGATTGACAACAACCGAGTTCGAAAAATTTCACAGATGTAGATTAAATTGCACCGAAAATACAAACGAACGCGTGGGCAGAACGGGATAGATCGGGAGCGTTTAAATTTTCATGTGATTAAATTTTGTTCTGAGTAATAAGCCTTGCTCTAGAATATCAGATTATGTTGTTTGTTATCGTCTCTTGAGTCTTTAATATTACGACATGGGGTAGTTTGTCCCCAACACCATTTTTTTGAAAATATAAATTTTGTTTTTACAATACATTACAGGGTGTATTACCACAGTTGTCTATTAGATAAAGTGAATAGACAACTCTAATGAAAAAAAATTGCACACTTATAGCGTTCAAAATTAAAAATAAGGCAGCATAGGCCACGCAATCATCATTTACATCATCGTCATCTAACTAGCATCAAGTCTATGTTTTCCAACGAGAAAATCTTATAACGAAGACAAAAATTAGACATAATTAAAACATTAGTAATTAGTGAACAATAACAGGTAGGTACTGTTATTCATATCTTAGTATATGCATCAAAAATAAATAATTAAATAAATAAACATCACTACACTCCTACACAGGCATAGGGGATCGTGCAAGTTTTGCAAAAAGAAAATCAAACTGACAATCGATAGTCTTAGAAAAAAAATATTTCAATACGATAATTTCGACCACTTCTAAAAACTAGTAGTGTTGCAACGAAACCTGCACCTAGCTAGTAAAAATCTTGTTGTGTCGCTGGAGAATCGTAACCTATTTTGTCACAACTAGTTCTAGTGAAATAAATAAAATTGTTAGAGTTTTTGTAAAAAGTTGTAAGAAAAAGTCGCACGAGTTTGTATTTCGTAATCAGATTGTTACAATATCGACAAACGTTTTATTTCTAAAGGTGAGAATGTGGAACCCGAGGAAAACTTTTTCACTGTAATACAAAATTTGGTCCACGTAATGGTTATTACAATTAATCAGCTGCCATTTTAATGGCTTCGTGGTAATGAATTTACATATTATACACAACTAAAAAACATCCTAAATTTCCTGTATTCATGGATAATATTTTGAAGGCCAATGTTTTTTTTCTATTTACTGTTTCCATTTTATCAACATCTTTTACACTTTCTTTGCCTGCTTTCTACTTCTGTTTTTTTAGTTGTTATTGAAATCAGAATTTGCTTGTAACTTGATCTTTTATCTTAAGATTTATTTATTTACATATTTTATTATAAAATAATTACTATTATTATTGTCTCAATATATTTATTATAAATTATTTTATAACTAAAGCTTTATATTAAAATTTATTTTAATTTAATTTATTATGCTTTAATATGTAGTTACAAATTTATAGAACAATAAGATATAGATAAGATAAATAAAAAAATAAATAAAGATAAAAATCCCGAAAAAGATCGTTATAATTAATAACACCGACTGTGAAACCCTACATACTTTCATAAGATAAATAAAGTCTTATTTTATGTATAACACCACTAAAGCATATTTTCGGTACATCCAGCAGTTTCAAGGGTGTTTTTTTGTCGCTAGACCATATGTGCATTAATACTTTATCAAAACCAACGATTGTGCCATCATGTTGAAGATTACCTTCACCGCTAATGACGAAAAATAAACAAACGATTCAAAATGTATGCAATAAACAATTCTTAAAGAGCTTATTTTGGTCTTAGCGCCGTATATTGACAATTTGTTTAACAACTAACATCTCCCACGCCCCAAGTGTATTCCAAGCGGAAAAAGGACAAAACAAACATTCATTCCCGCAAACAAGTGCAACCGAATTAAATCAATGTATCAACAATATACCTACCATGCGAATTATTCGCCAACTAATAAATTTGTATTTTTATTTTAACAAATATTTTATGTATTATCTAAACAGAATTATCAGTATTATAAAGTAATTTAGAAAAATTAAATAATAAATCATTCAAGACATCTAAATTCGTCGATTTTTTTCGACGCGTTTTGTCGTTACCTATTTGTATCTTGTCATTTTGTGCTCATGATAGATATTATTCTTTTTTATTCATTTAGATGTTGAATATTCATTTCGTCATTGTCTTTAATGTATATATTATATTTTTTATATGATTTTTTCAAGTAAAGTTTCTTAAATCATAATAAAATATTTTATACCTACATCAGTGTCACTAAGAATATCCCAATGGAATTTACCAACCATAGTTAATTTTATAATCGCACGGTCAATTTTAGAAAACTAAATATAAAAAGAAGGATTTCAATATTTTATATTTCCTATTTAACATATTTTCTATGCGTTAACGAAAAAGTGTAATGCGTGATATAAAGATTACAACTTTGCCCGTATCCGAATGAAGCGTGATGTTTACGACTAACCCAAATCTTGTTTACATCAGAGCTTTCTAATGAAACGGTTTAGTTTTATATTTTGTGTCAGATGGGTAATTTTGCAAGTTTTTATTAAAATGCAACGTATTCAAATTGAAGATGAAATCTGAGTTAAAAATATAAGCACATAAACTGAAAATTGCTACAGTCAACCGCTTACGTGAGAATTTGTAATAAGCGACCGCCATTTAGTGGCTAAATGGAGACCTGCAGCCATACACGGGCGATTTTCTATAAATTGCAATTGAGAAAATCTGTACCTAAACTATCAATCCAAGGGTTTTGCAATAGTTTTTGTTTATAATTTGTCATAGGCTCATTAGGCGTGTAATTCACAGTTGGCTCAAGGAAGGTCTCCGAACGTTTGCAATGGAACATGTTTTCTCGACTTTCCATTTGATTCTATAAATGCCTGACGATTTCCAGCGAGAAAAGGTGTAAAATTATGCGCGGTTGTCTATTTTTTATAGATTTACGATTAAAACATCAATTTAAGGAGAATAGGAAGTGCTGACGAAACAAGTCATAAATTAAATGCAAGGTCCAACATATTTAATTACGTGGAAGCCATTAATATATTTAATTGTTTTTTGGCTAATTATTTTGTGGTTCTCCCTGCCTTTCTGTCTTGTGCAGATGGCTTAATCTTACTTTATTTCTCGTTAACTCGTTGCATTGAAGGTAGTTGAGGTGTTTATCTATGATCGGTGAAATATGACCCAGTTGTTGGTTGCGTTCTTGACTATCAATACTGGGACGACTCTGAGGTCATTAACACACTGAAGAAGAAATAATACATAATTTTATATTTCATAATTGTGCTTTGTATTCTCATAATACATGTTTGAGAAGAACTGACTTTAATTTTTTCATAATGATTGTTAATTTGTGATTCATTGGTAATATTTTGAAATCATTAACCGCAACTCCAGGAGAATATGGATGTTTCTGGATATATTGATTCCACTCAAGTGGGGTAGTGTTTTTTCAGTTAATCTGCATAGTAAATTACCAATAACTAAAATAAAGCATTATGAATAAATTTTGTAAACAATTTGGATGATTATATTACGTTTTAATTAATTATATTAAACAATTATTGCGGGGTAAATTTTGATTGTGGATCGAATGAATACCCACAACATTGATAAGAATGGTGCGACTTGCGTCAACACTCATTTTACGAGTGCCTTTTCTCTGGGGTCCATGGAATTTCATATTTTTCCGACGATACTGTGCAGACCGTTTATTTCGGTGCAAATAACAATGTTGAAAAGGTTCAAAATGCAAGTGCGAAGATTATCCGAAGCAGTGCTCGACAAGCTGATCGTGGTAAGAAATCAAACTGCGAATTGCGCAACGTTCTATGTGATTTGGTCATTGTTCTGAGAATGTTGCACCATTAAAAGGTTGTTCGACTCGATCTGGCACACAAATTACATATTTTTCTTTCAAACGGATGTTTTGGACGAAGTGTAACATTTGCGCAAAAAGTGCAAATGCGGTTGACCATGGAAGCAAGCGCCCACCGTTTTAATTAAAATTTGGATTTGAAATTGTGGACCGGGAAATGTTTATAAATGAATTTTGAGGCGCATCAACAATTACATGTAATTATGCAAGGGTTTAAGTGAAATCAAATCTTTAAATTATTGAAAAACTTCTCAAAAATGCTATTGTTACGATTTTAAGGCGTGACGTTCGACAACAGTCATCGACAGGTGGATTCTAATTTTACAATGATTCACTTGTTGTTGATTAATAAAATGTATTATTCCATGAACAATATAATGTTTACTCATGGTTCAGCCAGGCTTTAAGTATAAATGTTAATAATTCGACGATAAATAAATGACGTGCTGTTCGTAATCATTTTCATTTCCCGTTAGCAACATTTTTAATTTAATGTTTGTTATTGATTTTCACACACGACACGTCATTCTTGGTCGACTTTTTTTTATCTTTGATAATTTATTAACATTGTGGGAAAACGTTGGCTGCACAATGTCGATATTTAGAAAATAAGAAAAGTAATTGATGGCAAGATTTACAGTTAATCAAACTTGCAGCTTACGAGATAATCCTACGAGAATATCGATTTCATCGCAGTTTCTAGAAAGTGCTGCGCTCTGTCTATGGTAACATAATGGCAGAGCGAGCGAATTATTGCTTGTGGAATTGCAAAATAAAATTGCCACAACTATAGATGAAAAAAAAAAAAAACGGTATTCTGGGTCGTTATGGTTTTGAGACTTTTTCTAATAGGTCTAAGTAATAATTTTAAATATTGTTAAACGTTTTGATACATGTTGTGATGATGAGTTTTAGGGGTTAAGTGACATGCATTTTGTAGAAAAATGATAGCAAAACTAACTATATTATGCTTGAGAAAATAACAATCAGAAAGACAGCTAGACTGCAAAGTAATGTAGTATCGAACACAAATTAGATGTGGGAGACGTGTTATAAATTTTAAAAAATGTCGGGTGGTGCCATAAAAATGTGGAATTTTTAAAATCTAAAATTAAATAAATTGCGCAACAATGCAAGGCCCGGGAATACACAGAAAATGAAATTTTAACAAATATGAATATCGCATTGCTGTTAAGCTTTAAGGATCATATGTGAAAACTAATTTCCTTGAGCTAACGAGTAAAATGACTTTTTATGGAATACATGCCTAATGATGTTGCAAACAAATCACGCAATCATTTCCTTAATGACTGCATATTCGCCTTAGATGTTGTCTTGAAATATTAAACGCTGCGGCATAGAAGAAACAAATTGTAACTTGAACAATTGTACAATTGTACAGAAATAGTTATAAGGCCCCAACGACTAAATTCAAGGACAACAAACCAATTCACACGATGCGAAAATGACGTTTTAGAGCCTCTTTATTTTTTCTCATTTAGATTCTGTCATGCATGCCTGGAAAAGCATTTAACTAAAACCATCGGCTGTGAATTATTGAAAGCTGAATTCGAAAGTATGGATTGGTTTTCGTGCACAATAACTGTAGTAAAGCTCGTGTCATTTTGCTTGACTTTCACCCAGTTTGGGTTGGGATTGTTTTGTTTGCTTTATTTAATTTGTTAGATACGAATTAATAACGCCCTAAAACACTTGCTTCGTGAACCCGACCGCCAAATGTTTTTAAGGTGGGCCGCGCAAATATCGTAAAAATCAATGTTTACCTGGGGAATTTAACAGCAATAATGTTCGTCGGATTCGTTTGTGAGCATTTGGATGACCCAGTTTCTGCATTTTGATGCAGAAGTTGATAGTTATGACATAATGCTGGCATCCGACTCCCTTTAATGAGGGATAATAAATTCGAAATAAGGATTCGTGTTGTGCCAACGAATTTTATTTACGTGTGTTTGCCAGCTCAAGTCTGTGCCAACTGAATTGCCATTGTCTTTTTTTGTAGCTGTGTCTTTGCACGGCCCAAATCATTATAAGATCTATTCAGGACAACTAGAACTAATGTTGCAAGTTTTATGCAAATTTGAATAACGTGTAGGGGAGATATCACATGTTTGCTTGACAATTTGTCTAAAACTGGAGAGTGTGAATTTTGCAGATGTATTAATATTGAGAAAATCTTCCGCTACTCCGTGCGGTGGCTTTTCACCTCGCCCCAGTAATAACTGGGTTAAAAATTTCCGCCTTGGATAGGTTGCATCGAGGTCTCCTGATACAATTGCGTCCATTGAAATGCTACTCAAATGGTTGCCATTAAAGATCACATGTATGTGTGGGTCTTGGATGAGTGGGAAACCTTTTTAAAAACTTTAGTGTTATTAGCAGCTTATCTTATAAGAGTAAAGTTGAGTACATCAACCGGTATATTTGAAGGAACGTAAAAAAAAATGTTTATATCAAATATTATTTTATTCTAAAACTCACGATATGCAGTGAGGAGCATTGTTTCCTTCATTACATAATATCTGAGACACAATTGAAAGAATAAACTCAAGGTTGACGCGAAATTAAATTTTCAAAGAACAACAAAGTCGTTCATTTAATAACCTAGAGCAACTCTTTCAAGTTCAAGGTTGTGTAAGGAAGTTTTCTTATATTTATATGAGTCGGTTCCTAATTCATTGTTGTTTATCTCACCGACAATGTGTTATTTTTTCCTTTCTAATCGTGAGAACGTTACTTTTACGACGATGAATCTCCATATGTATTTCTAAGATACGTGATCCGCTCCGCATCTACAGCATTCAAGGAAAAGGCAACGATGTAGCTTCTGGTACTGTCTTTGGAAAGGTGCTCAGTCAAAGAAGACGTGTCATCGACCTCGATTTGTTCAGTGGACACGCAATTTAACTAATCATCTATACTATAGGTACAGTTTATCGTCAAGGATCTCTCAGTTAATGTACAATTTTTCGCTCCAGTGATTCGATAATAAGATAATGAAGATCTGCATTATGTGTCTTCATCACATCCTTATTTTTTCATAAAGTTTGAACACGGCGTGCTTGTTTTGAGGCAATGTTGGCGAATTTGTAAACTGTTTGATAAGGAATCAATCTGCATTAAGATAGAAGTTGCAAGGTCTCTTTGTAGCTGCATGCGCTTGGTTGTTATTTTGTGGTTTACTACATTAGATAACGATTCTTTTGCCAAATATTTCACCTTGATTTTAACGTTTTTTATATTATTAGTACTCCTATAAATGTTTGATTGACGCCTATTATTTTATAGGATTATGCATATTTTGGAAGCTAATTGAAATTACGTGAAATTTATAGTATTTGCATAATGTTAATGTAAGGCTGGAGGTACAATAGCGTGACCGACTTGATACAGTCGTCAGATAATTAATTATCTAAGGCTGCAAGGAATCGTTTAGGAACGCGTCGTCATTTATCATCGGTGCATAAGTGAAAAAGATCACTCATGCAACGGTATTTCTAATCCAATCCCTGACCCCTTTCTGCTTGACGCATTCAAAGTTTACGGCAATATTTTCATTTTCATAAAAACAACATACATCCACTCGCTGCATCGTTATATTAAAAAACTATTATGTAGTTAATGTGATGCAACTGCATTTTGAAAATGAACCAAGTTTAGTAAAGTTGGCTTAGCAATTTCTGCGGTGTAGTTACGAAGACGATTTCATCAATGAAACAATATCACATATTTTGATTGCTCACCTCATGTTCCGGTTATATCCAAATGCATAGATTAAAGGACATTGTGTGCAATACTGGCTGCGATTGTGTCGATTGTTACGGTTCGATTGCAAAAGTGCACTTTTTTATATAATTGTTAAAGAAATTACAAGTTTGACTACTAAACTGTTATCTATTTGTTGCGTCCATTTCAGCAACAAAAATTATGAAATTTTGTGTAATTGTCCTAGATAAGTTTAGAAAACGTATTGTTTGCACGAAAAGCTAATCTGAATCGCTAAAATTTCAAGTGGGTTAACACACCGAATTGCGTGGGAAGACCTAGAAGGTCTAGACAATAGAACCAGAATCTCGCTGTTGAATAACAATTCTTTCGAATCGGGTGAAAAATTAAATTAAATCGAGCACAACCTTTATTTGCATTTTTGTTCCAGACCATGATAAACATGGCGCTCTGTTGGTTGATCCTGATCGGAACTGCTGTCCAGAAATTGGTTTTCGGCGAGCTTCGAGTCTCCGAACAGCAACATCTCAAAGATAAATTTTGGAACTTTGTTTTCTACAAATTCATCTTTGTTTTTGGAATAATCAACGTTCAATACATCGACGAGGTGCTGCTGTGGTGTTCGTGGTTTTCCCTCTTGGGATTTCTGCATCTGCTATCACAGCTGAGCAAGGATAGGTTCGAATATGTGAGTCAAATTAAACCGATAAAATTGCGGGCATGTTTTATTGTGTGTGTCGTTTTCAGTTGTCGTTTTCACCGACGACGCCACTTTGGAGTCACGTGAAGCTGTTGGCGTTATTGGGCGCAATCTTTGCCCTATCGGGATTTATGCTGCTGGTGTCCGTCTTCGTAGGGTTCTTCGGGGGATTTAATACGTTCGCTTTCATGTCTGCTGAGGTATGTAATTTTGTTGTAATATGGAATGCGTGTCTTGTACT
The DNA here is from genome assembly GCA_964023215.1 of Eledona agricola. Classification (NCBI taxonomy): domain Eukaryota; kingdom Metazoa; phylum Arthropoda; class Insecta; order Coleoptera; family Tenebrionidae; genus Eledona; species Eledona agricola. The sequence continues at coordinate 2,084,486 of OZ026856.1, forward strand.
TTATTCCGGAAAGCAATCGCAAGGGTTTTGTTGTGATGAAGGAAGCGGGGACGTGACGCCGAAACAAATAAAGTGTGATTTTGAAACTGTTGCTTCTATTAAGCGCAGGAACATAAATGATGGTTGATTATGCAAAATAACGTAGTTTAATTGAAATGATCGGAGGCGGACGAGGAGTAATCCCACACGGAACCTACTACATTTGGTAAATTTGTGATCGGGATTGAGTTCTACGTTTCTATACGACACTAAGTACGCACTTTACTTTGTTTTCGTTACTGTTATCACATACTGTTTGTGGAACTTTCATGTTGTTGCATAAAATGCAAAATTCTTAACATGCTCGGTTTATCATTTACTGGAGAAAGGATTGTTCAAGAACGTAACGGCGCCAAGGTTATGTTCTGTTAACAAAATTAAAATACTTCGTTTGAAAAAATAAGACGTTGCTTGGTTAAAATTTGTTAAACGTTATGCTTCTTGTAGAAATCATAACATTTATCAAATTTTTTGTCTCAATTTGTCCAAAATTGATTTTATTTATTGCACAATTGTTTTTGTTCTTGGAGGAAAGTAGTTAAAAACAATTGTTCGGTTAAAAATATATGTAATTCTATTTTCTGCCCAAGTACCTAATATTTCGAACCAGTGGTTTTGTAAATATTTGCTGAAACTATAAATAAATAAATATTCGAATTGCATGTTTTACTTCGGTTTATTAATTTAAGGAGGAAAGTTCAATTTTTATCTCATTTATCGGAATACGTGTACACATATTTTTCAAATAAATCTAGTTTAGTTTACGGAAATTATTGATAAAATTGAATATAGCGTAAATAATATTTATTTTGGTCTTGTTATAATTCTCATAAATATAACTAAGTGATAATTTGTAATCAATAAATCACGTAACTTTTTATACATTTTCCCCATTTTTCAGTTCTGTTTGTTTAATTAATAGTATCAAAACTGCGCTCTTGTTTTTCTCACATTTTCGAAGTGATTTGGTAACTTCCCTTCCCTATTTTCTTTGCCATTTGTGGACTGTTCTCGTACAGTAATTTTCATATAATTAGTTCTCGAAAATACCGCTCCTACTTGGGTTGTTTTATTTTTTGAGTATATTTACTGCTGATAATTTTCTGTTGTTGAAGAACGTTCGATTCAGTTATACGAATAACCGACATCAAATATTTATATAAGGCGTGTTATTAGATGACACGTTTGCAGGACAATGCGTATCAATAAAATACAAATTACTTCTTTGACGTCAATCGTCTCAGATCGTTTTGTAAAGTTTAATGTTCTAAGATTGTAAAACTGTTAATTTTAAATTTGTCTAATATATGTAATAGCAGATTACATTAGTGTCAAACTCTTTCAAGCCCAATATATAATAAGCATTTTTTAATTAAAATGTCAGGAATTCACCAAAAAATAATGAAGCGGTAATGGCAATGTTAAAAATTATTTGTGACAAAATAATCTCAGAAATATATTTATTATGATATTTATTGGGATTTCTAGGCTTGACTAATAATGTTGGAAATTCACACAGAATTTTTTTAACTACAACTAATTATTGTTGATTTATATGTTTTTTCTTTTGAAGTCAAGAAACCAGTTAGGCTAGAACTATTATATTATCACTTACTGACCTATAATTCAACAGTTTTCACAGCTACAACAATCATTCAGTCATGTTGTCATTTAATTTGGTTCTCATTTTATGAATGAATTTTTACAATTATACAAAACGGCGAACAATATTATTCGAGTTACGTTAAATGCAATTTTTATTAGCTCCATTTAACGCTAAAAAGTAACCAATGACACGTCATGCCTTCTCCTGGGACCTTGTGAAAGTGTGTTCAATCGCTCATATATAATGAATCTGGCGCCAAATAAAATTTATGTATAATTCATTATGTAAGCGCAGTCGGAAATTGCGTGAACGGATGTCTTTTGGGCTTAAACGGGAGCATTCGGAATTTATTATTATTATTAATATTGTTAGTGGCGATTGATTTTGCAGTGGGACTGAAATGTCGGTCATGGTGTGCCTAAAATAACGTAGACTGTTTATTTTCGTTGGATTATGTGGCATGTTTGCCAAATGACGCTAGTTGCAAATTTTTTTTGTTCACGAATTTTTATTGAAAAATTTACAATTACAAATACAAACTTTGTACTTTGGTTCCAATATAGTTATATATATTGGTTTTCGGTTTTTCCCTTCGTTTGGTCAATTTATTTAAGTTTTTATATCTAACGTATTATAATCCTTTTCACCTTTTCCTTGAGCTGTTTTTTCGTTTTATTTCTTATATTTGGAAGGTACGAAATTTAATTGACCTCCAACTGTGCCTGAATTATTTAATTACCCTTGCTGGCGAACTTTTAATGAATGTCTACAATGTTTACATTTTTTCATTTGCACTTAACCTTTCAAAGTATTTCTTCACACGACCTCTATAAAGTTATCCTTGTTCACCTAAAATTTTATGGGGTATCCAGTGATTTAAAAAATATCAGCGAAGGGTTTTTGACACGGTCATCCTTTGGTCCCATTTGCTGCCAATGCAGATTCTAGTCTGAATTGGTACCATTTCTGACCGATTAGTTCTTTGCAGGTGGTCCTATTGAGCATTCGCACCTTGCACGTGATCCTCCGCTACGCTTTCCACTTGTACGACATGCGACAAGAAGGGGCGTCGACTTTGAACACGAGCGAAGAAAACAAAGTATGGGAGAAGAGAGGTCCGATCGCCTATTACACGGAGCTGGGCTTCGAATTGACCGCTTTAATAATCGATTTCGTACATCATCTTCACATGTTGGTGTGGAGCAACATATTCTTGTCGATGGCGAGTCTTGTTATTTGTATGCAGCTCAGGTACTTGTTCCACGAGATCCAGAGACGTTACAAGAAACACAGGAATTATCTGTGGGTCAGAAACCATTTGGAGCAGAAGTATGGCGATGGTGCAGAGTTTGGACTTTTCAAAAACGAGTTTTGCAGTTATCCCATGGCGTCGTCGGAGGAGTTGGTGGAAAATTCGGACAATTGTGCCATTTGCTGGGAGAAAATGGAGTCGGCGAGGAAGTTGCCATGCTCACATTTATTTCACAAGTAAGTAGGAATATTTAAAACTCTTTTATGTATAAAAAACAAACAGAAGAAAGAGAAAGTTATTGATAAAAAATGTGTGCATAACTATATGTAAGAAAACATATAAGGAAGTGTAGATTCTGAGTGAATGTCGTTAATAGGAAATCATTTAAAAGCGACTTCCTGTACATGGTAGAAGAAAAAAACAATTTGACAGTTTAATGATGTGCAAGTGTTGCCTCATGTTTTGACGACAACTACAGATGTTTTTTTCCATTAGAAAAAAACGTCTACCGTGCTTAAGAAAATTTTATTGGCGTTGTAAATAATTATAGTTTATGGTTAGACGTTAGGCATTCACATTTTTGTTATCTTTCATTAACCTTTATCTAATTGCCAATAAGTCTTCGTCAAATATAAATGAACAATTTTAAAAGCTAAAAAAATGTGCCATTACTATTGTTATTAATATAAAAACATAATTTATCAAGTTATAACGTGCGTTCAAAAAAAAAACGAGGCTGCGTTGGCCATGGAATTTATGGGCTTTCCAGTGTAGACACCATAGAAAACATAAACATAGATTTGACAAATGTCAAGATCTGTCAGTTTAAAATTTACCATCGAAATAAAACGGCCCAAACGCTAGGACAGTTTAATTTTATTTTTAATGAACATTTTTAATAATCATTGGTTTTTAAACCTTCGAATCCAAACACATCCGAACCTTTTTTTCTAATGTATATTGTGTAATTTATAACTCACTAGTGGTCAACGTTCGTGTTTAACTATGTATACAACGATTGGTAGGTCACAAACATATTCTTATTATTATTACTTAAATGATGGGGAAAAAGAAGGTGGTACTTTAAATAAAATGTAAACATTTAAAAAAAATTAATTTAAACTTTAATGAAAGACAATCCGTAATTAAACTCCAAAAACAAACAACATTTATAGATTGGCATTGAGAAAGTGGTCCAGATTAAATGCCCTCACTAGTCACGCAATTGCTTTCGATTTTTTGGTCTATTAAAATAATAAACCTTCGAATCCAAGCAAACCCGAACCTTTTTTTTCTAATGTATATTGTGTAATACAACTCCCTAACGGTCGACGTCCGTGTTTAACTATATATACAACGATTTTTGAAATATTAATTGAGAATGCAGTTGCTCTTAAACTGAATTGGTAGGTCTCGAGTTGCGCATAGAGACTGATGACCCATGAAGGTTGACGGGTAACTGAGTGCTGCCAAATATTCTCAAGACATTTTTCGGTTTTGAGACTGATTCTTCTTCATCGATCTATTCACGACTTACAGTTATATCAAATTAATGACCGTCCTGGTCGTGTCGATATTCTCCTCAACAGAGGAGAAGCTGCAACAATGAATAGATTGATGTTTGGATTCACAACGATACCGGGAAATGTTTTGCACTTTTTTTTTATCCCATAATGATTTATCCCATTGTCAACAAGAAAGCTAACCTAAACATGAACAGACTCGAACTGACACTTTTGCTACACTAAATTGATGCACAAAGTTTTTCCATGGCCAACGCATCCTCGTTTTTTTTTTTGAACGCATTACAAAACATTGACTTTCGAAGAGTGTGGCAAAATTTCGCCCTTGACTTGGAGAAATTTGAAATTCAATATTTTGTTAATAGCCATCTCGGACAAAATGCATAAAGTGCCTTTTGTGCCTTCTTCGACAATTTTCATCTCTTGATCTGGAGTCATTTGAGAACATTTTTTGTATTAGTTCAAATGGCTGAATTTGACAGTTTCAAACGTCTACATTGGAAGAAATAAAACAAAAACTAGACTCTAAAGCCTCCATGTTTCTTTAACGCTCGTTATATCACAAGAGTTATGCATTTTCTGAACTTTTCTCGTATTTATTATTGATATTTATGAAAGCAATGCATTAGAAAGGGTGCACTTACTTGTGTAATGACATCATAACAAAACAGACGGTTTCAAGGATAATATGTAAATAGCTCAATTACACTTGAGCGAGCATTTGTATTTGCTCATTAAACGCGAAATGTGCATTTAATCTAGTGTCATTATTAAAAAGACTTGTCCTTGAATTTTTTTATTATTGTCTTGGCACTATAATTATTTTTTTTAGCACTTGTTTGCTGTCGTGGTTGGAACAGGACACGTCCTGTCCCACGTGCAGACTGGCGCTGAACATCCAGAATCCGTCAAACTCGAGGATCGATCCTCCGGAACTGCAGGTGGACGCGCCTCAACCCCAACGCAGGCAGCACAATCACTTCTTTCATTTCGATGGTGAGCACAGACTCCCGCTTTAGTGATTACGACTGCAAGCGCTCTTGTTTCAGGTTCACGCTACGTTTCCTGGTTGCCCAGTTTTTCGGTGGAAGTGAGCCATGCCCAGCTGATGAGGCAGGACAATGCTACCGCATCGAATTCTCAATTGGATGCGATGGCTCGTGAGGTAAGTCCAGTCGGGTGGTCGCCAATTAAACGAATAGTGTAATTGTGGGATTTAGGTGCAGCAGCTGTTTCAACACATTCCCATATCTACAATAATCAGCGATCTCAGAGTGACGAGGTCCGTGGAAATCACAATCGAGAATGTGCTGGATGGGAGGTTGGTGGTGCCAGCTATGTACCGCGAACCGGAAGTAGTGCCATCTGCAAATAGGTCCATGATCTTGCAGAGTAACTGTGATACAAGCGATGAGCAGCAGCGGAACTGGGACGAGTTTACCACAGAAGCTATAGAAACGTACGTACTAACTCTTACAGGTGTTTATCTTTAATATGTCAAGAGAGTAAAGTGATCTTGAGTCGTGGCAGACGCTTGTACAAGAAATGTGGACACCACATCACATTTTTGATTGCGATAATTCACTTAAATTAATAATAATTTAATTGCTTTCTAAAAAACTCGTAGTTTTTATTCATTGCGAGCTTAGGGAGGTATAGACAACAAGAGTACAGCTCTTAGAATATTCCAGCAAAAAGCGATTACTAACTGCTGTCATAGTGCATTACGTAAACGTGGTGTCACTTAAAAAAAATGTTCTCTTAATCTTTTCAGAGAAGACCCAGGTAACCTTGGAAGTCGTTTCTCGAAATCGTCATCTGAGCGCGAGAAAATTCTGCACAGACGCAAAGAGAATTTGATCCAGAGCGCAAGAAAACGTTATATCGAAAAACAAAAAGCAGCAGCAGCAGCCGCAAAAGCGGAACTACAAAGTTGAAATTGTTTTGTTTTGGTTGTTTTGACTACTATCTAGACATGACATAGTCGTCCCAAATGTAACAAATTGTTGAAATGAAAATATCCAGCGGTTGTAACACTGCTCTATTTAGATATTAACCTTAAATGTCTAGAACATTAAATTATTGAGTTGTTATAAATAAAATATGTTTGCAAGCTTGGTTTTGTATTGCAGCCGTTCGTGACTTGTTTCTTTTTTTAAAATGTAACGGAAAGGCTCAACCCTACCATGTTTTATAGGTGTCAGTTTGTTTTTTGTTGTACATTATTTTGACGTCTGAAATCCTGCGAACCAGGTATGATATAATAAGTAGAGTAGGATATTGAAATTTAATTTGGTAATGACTAATGTTCCTTAAATCCAATGGTTAAAAATAGAAAAATTGTCAAAGTCGGATATACAATGAATCAACGTTCTTAATCGTGGTCAGATTGCACTGGGATTTATTTTATTATTTAAGTTGTAGTGTACATTGTGATATAAGACTGTTGGTATTTCCGTGTGATAATCTACTCCTTTTTAGTTATTAGAAGATCGCTTTAATTTGCTAGTTTCTCTATTGCCAAGCATCCGCCCTTCACAAACTAAATGCTCAGATTTTATAGTTTGAGAGAACCCATTATCCACGAACATGTATTCTATATTATTACAGATAGAATTGTCTAGTTATATTTCGATATAGGAAATACGTAATTGCCATGCAAACATATTGTGTGCCAGATATCTAAGGGCCAAAGTTGTATATCATAAACTTATTTCACTGTACTTATATGTCCCTTCAAATCTTCGTTATTGTGCTTAGAATTGCTGTAATAAATTATTTAAAAAAGAAAGTCCCATTTTCCTGTGTTACGATCCCTGTTGCTCACGTCTTCCGTGATAAATCAAGGGCATACATTTACAAAATTGCTTTAGTACTTTATTTTAGATTTGACTAGACACTGGACGAAGAAAATAAATTAAGAGGTGCACCTAACACCTCTCGTTCTTGACGGCAGGGTTTAGATCGCTGAAATATGCATGGACCATTGCATCATCTGCAGACATCCTTCCCATGGGATTGCAAACTAAAAGTCTTTGCAAAAGATCCCTACCTCTGTTGCCCAACTTTGGCACCACCTGAAACACTCACTTTATTATAATTTCGGCTCGATTTCAACCGATTTACTTGAGATAAACTCATGTTTGGTTGGTACAGCGGGAATGGTTTGTAGTCGGGAAGTTGGGACATCCCACTCCAAGTCTCTTCAGTTGGAGTTCCCAACAACTTGAAGATTCGTCTCAGCTGGTCGTCCACATCTGAGCCAGGAAACAGGGGCCGTCCTACCGTTACCAAAATCCTAGCATAAGTTTGAGAAAGTCTGAAACAATCCACTCACCTGCATTTGCCAGTTCTGCAAATATGCACCCGGCTGACCACATATCAATGGAAGTTGTGTACAGTTTGGCCCCAAACAGCACGTCGGGAGGTCTGTACCACAATGTGACCACTTCGGCCGAGTAGCACTTGACTGGAATGCCAAACGCTCTTGCCAACCCAAAATCGGCCAATTTGAGTTCGCCATTCTTGTTAATGAGCAAGTTTTGGGGTTTTAAGTCTCGGTGAAGCACGTTGTGACTGTGACAAAACGCTAGACCTCTTAATAGTTGATACATGAACGATTTCACTACGTCCAAGTCGATATCACCGTTCAAGCTATCAAAATACTTTTTCAAGTCCTGATCGCAGTGCTCGAATACCAGAGTCAGTTTCTTGTCACTGTGGAGGACGTCGTACAGTCTAACAATGTTTTTGTGCTTTAGTTCTTTCAAAAGACAGATTTCGCGTAATGCGGACGAGGGAACACCTTCGTCGTCGTCGTCCAGTCGGACGCGTTTCAGGGCTACGATTTCGTGACTTTCGCGATTTTTTGCCTTGAATACGGTGCCGTAAGTGCCTTCGCCAATTTTTTCCAGCTTCTCATACTTTTGCATCGCGTTACTGATTGATAAACATTTAAGGTTATATTTACCTTTGTTGAATTGACATTTTTTGTTTTTACAGAGCGAACAAAAAAATGACCGGCTCAATGCGCCGATTTTATAAATTAAAAAAAAAAATAGAAATTGCAATAATTATCCTTACATTAAAAATAATTTCTATGGACTTTATTAGTTTTTGCTAAAACCATAATTTTGTACATTATAATATAGTTAGTTTGTGTTGGCGATCCTGTCAATAATAATCATACTGTGCTTTACTTTCCCTGTCATCCTGTGTTTAATTTAAAATTATTAAATATCCTCAAACAAAAATAAAATTTTAATACCAGTGTGGACACGAAAGAAAAGTTCCTGTAAATTTCTGTAGACATTTGCAATTGTTGCATTAATGCAAATAAAACGTTCCACTTAGAAAGTTTATTTTTTAAACAAATAATTATTTTGAGCGACATCTTTAAAATTATGCAACAACTAAAATAAATTTACAGAACACTGTAATGTTAAACAAATTACAGCCTGCTGCAATTATATTTATTCGTAAAATTTAAAATGGTTTGCAAAAAAAATAAAAAAAATTTTGTAACTGGGCGGAGACGAAGCAGAAGCAAATTAATTATGAATTATCAATTTAATGATTTCATGGCCAATTCTTCAATAAAGAGAAATGACTCACTCCCAGGGTAAAAAACTCAGGACCGGTAACCTGAGCTTACATGATCATTATTTAGATTTTGGGCGACAAATCTGATTATTAGTTTAGCTACCGACGGTGACGGTCGACAACTCCAGTGACATTTAGCATTTTGTGGTTCGATAAGGAGTATGTGCAAGCTATCACTGATATATTACTAACAGTTAAACAACGCGTACAATATACCGGGTGACTATAAATGATTGACTAAAATTTAGGTGATTGGTAACAGTGAGGCATTGGTACCAGATTAATGTCGTCATGAGTTATGTCTATTAACTTTTCAGGTTAGAATATTGTTGTCAAAATGTGTAACTTACTGAATAATGGAGAACGAAAAATTACAAATAACGTAGTAAATGGTTACAGCGAGTGATCGAAAAGATCTTCCAGTTGTAAAAACAATTTTGAAAACAATTCTGATATGGGCAATTTTTAAATTTGACGTTTATTTGACAATTTCAAATTTGAAAATCAGCGTACCCAACGGAAGAGCTGGAAAACATTGCCAACCTAACACAAAAAATGTCAATCATTTATATTCACCCGGTACTTACTATTATATGAACAAACGAAAGCTTTTCAAACATTAGTTTTTGCCAATTTCTTAATGACAATCGGTCGTGTCTTCCTTATTTGGTTGATATTTATGTATGACAATAAATCAATGAGATAACGATATTATTTTGTTAAATTACCCATTATGAAATCTTGCTTTTAAATAGTCAGAAAATCATTTTCGTATTTAATTTCAATCAAACAACCAAAGCAAACAGCTCGACAACTTTAAACGTAGTATGTAGAGCGTATTGTAGTAACCGTTTCTGAATTTCGCGCTCCTTTAAGTACAAAATGTATCTACACTCTAACAAATTTCAAAGTAATTCCATGACCTACTGGGAATTTTTGTAGGCCCTGTAAAAAATTCCATTCTTCAATGAATAGAAATGACTCACTCGCCGGGAAAAAAACGTAAGACCGGTAACCGGAATTTACATAATCATTATTTAGATTTTGGGCGACAATTCACATTATTAGTTTAACTACCAACGGTGACAGTCGACACTTAAACTCCAGTGTCATTTAGAATTTCGTATTTCGATAAAGAGTGTGTGCAAGGTATCACTGATAACTTAAAAATTAACGAAAAAATAAAATAAATACAATAAATAAATAATAAATAAATAAAATTAACACGGTCAAAAATCCCCAAGAAGATCGTTACAATTAATAACACCGACCGTCAGAGCCTACATAATTTTCAATTTGATTCCATGGCCTATTGTGAATTTTTGTAAGGCTGTTAAATAATTCATTTCTTCAATAAATATAAATGACGCACTCTCGGCGCAATAAAACTAAGGACCGGAGACCGGAGCTTACATAAAAAGTATTTACATTTTGGGCGACAAATGACATTATTCGTTTAGCTACCAAAAGTGACGGTCGAAACTTAACTCCAGAGTCATTTAGCATTTCGTGTTTCGATAAAGAGTGTGTGCAAGGTATCACTGATAACTTACTAACAGTTAAAAACCGCGTACAATATACTTAACATGAACAAACTAAAGCCTTTCAAACGTTAGCTTTTTCCAAATGGTTAATGATAATCGGCCATATATAGCTGATTGATTTATTTATCTATGTGGAAGTTGATGATATGTCGATGAGACTTTGCCAAACTCTTTTGCTAAATTACACACTTGCTCTTTGAATTTTTAGAAATTCATTTTCATGTTTCATTTCAATGAAACAACGAACGCAAACAGCTCAAATTTTGTAAACATTTTTCCATAATTTTTTAAATATTTTTCCATCATTTTAAAAATTATTAACAAATCTGGACCTAAATCAAATGTATAGGTTGAAGCCATGAAAAGTAGGAGCGCCATTTATCTGATTTATTTATTTATATATGTATGTCGAGTCCCGGACGGGGTCCCGTGGACTCGTCGAAATTTGTCGAAGAACAAAACACAAAATGCCACACACACGACAGACCAGCTGGTTTTAGTGCACCAGCAACACGGAGACGAAAGAAAAGTAGCACTCGGTTTAACGAAAAATAACTTATATTTCAACACTTAAAATATCACGTAATTACACAATTAAACTCTGCCACTAATACGATCGAACTCTGCTACTAATACAATCGAACTCTGCCACTAATACAATCGAACTCATCATCATAGGCCATGTTAAGGCCTTTTAAGAACAAACCCCCTCCGTCCAATATTGGTCACCTGACAACGGCCGGGGGTGAGAAACTCACCACCCACTTGGAATTACCCAGCTTCGGGGTGAAACGACCGTTGTCATTGTCGGCACCATCAAATTGGACGAACAGGAAGTTTGTCTTATTCGTACACAAAGGAATTAGCATATTCCCAACAAATTAGCAAAATTTGAAAAGCTCTAATATTTTCAATTGCTTTCTCCTCATAAACTTTTAGAGAGGATACGGACAATTCGGTGCCGGTCAAAGGGACCGAACATACCGCCCCCTTTGAACTCATCGAGTTCAACACAATGACAAGTTACACAACCCTTACATTGGACATGCACATGCATAACAAGGTACAACAGAAACGTGAAAGATTTCAATGCAACATTGGCAACACAAGAACGTTCCGAAATGCTCATTAAAATCTTTCGAACAACAGGAATTGGTACATACACCTGCACGGTGCAAACAAAATAAAAATCAACGAAAATTGAAACAACCAATCAATTGAACAAATTGGATTGATTGCGTCCCCAGGTTGTGGCTCTGGGTGTCTCCTTCACAGTTCCTCTATCTCTTCCGCAACACTTGTACAACGCGCACCGCTTCACAAGACCAACGGCAACACGCACTACCACTACACACACTTGTAGTCCAGGATGAGAAGCAGAAAGGAAACTTGACACGGACTCCGATGAAGTGCTGGCCGATCATCCTCGTAGACGATGGCCACATTCTTGAAAGAAAGCTCGAGGTCTGGAACGACCGATCGAGTAGGATCGTAGCGCTGCCGCTTGCTCGCGGGCTTCTTCGCGAAGCACCTGTGGACTGAATCGCGCTCCTCGCAGACATCGAAATCGCCTGCTCGAGTGGACGTGGTCCAAATTGCGTTCGCTGCATGAAATCACCAGGTCCCTGCTCGATGTATGGCCAAGGGATCGATGGTGGAGCTCGACAAATGGAAAAAACAAAGGGAATGTGGGACAGGATTTCAACCTGGCCCCGACTCGACAATCGACACGTTTGCATCTTCGCGACCTTTCGTTCGGCCGCCACTGCGAAACGCTTCAATCGGGAATTGAAATTGACGGTTCGCTGCAAATCGCGAACTCTCCCAACTGGATTGCGATCACTCGATCCTTCAGAAATTAAACCTCGAAACCGGGATTTCCTTAGCGTTCTCGACGCGTTCTTAGGCTCCAAGCACACATCGCTTCGCGGTTTCTCGTTTCTCGCATGGTTGAAGACCTTTGGGCCGCGTGCCCAAGTCATTGGCCTCGATGAAGGCTTGAATTTGCCGATTCTGCGATTGAGAGTCGTCAGATCGCTCGCGTAATTCACTACACGCCGTTTCACCGAAGCGCGCAAATTTTGGACGTCGAATCCGCGAATCGTAATTGGTCCGTGCTGATACGCGAATGAGTCCCTTGAAAGAACTGTCTTGGTGGTGTTCCACGTCACACCGCTCATTCTTGTGACGTGAGGTTTGAGAAAACTCGCACTCTCACCGATTACAGTTGCTAATCGAAAAGACGTGCCGAGCTCCGATCTCGAACTTGAACTTATTAGTCGGGGTGCCACGCGAATTGTCAAATTCGTTAATTCGACGTCACCTTCGCTGGCCGATCCACCCGAGCTAATGGTTTGTGTGATCTTCACACGGGAAGTCGCTGCCTCTGAATGCAACGCTCGATCCTTTATTGTCAACCGCGCCGAAGTTCCGATTCCGATCCGTACCGCGGCCGGTTCCGCGAGTACGTCGGAGAATTGCGACCATGCATTCGTAACGTGCATGGGCGGCACCTGGTCCAGTGACCGTTTCAACTTTGGCGGTTTTTGAATGATGAAATGTTTGCGCGTCGTTAGCAGCCTCGTGCATTCTGCTGAACCGACCGCGCTTGGTGACGATCCGACAAGTTTCGTCGTACTTTCGGACGTCCGTCTCGCGAGTGTGTATAGCTCCGAGCTCCGGTCGCGCTCGACTCGCGTGAGACGTTGTTCCTGCCGAAAGAATCGCCCGACTTGCGATTGCGGCACTCGCGCACGGTTTTTCGCGATGCCGGCCGTTTCAAACTCGGTGATTCCGCGGATGTTTGAATTCTGCAAGTTGGAATCGCTTTCCGTACTTGCCCTCTGGTCAATTTGATGAGTTTTCTTCTCAGTCAACACGTTGTCCTCGACGCTGGTCGTCTTCGGACTCATTCGGGCAGTTGCACCGCCTTCAACCCTTTCGCGGTCTGTAGACAACCGGCCCCTTTGCGTTTCACCGTTTTCGCTGAACGGTTCACACGCCAGATTGCTCAATCGACACGTCTCGTCGATTGTCAGATTCGGTAGATCTTTTTCTACGCGTTTCTCGATCTCGTGTGACACTGTGAGTGACTCGACCACTTTGTCGTCACATTCACTCTGGCACCTCCAGGTGCGCGCTGTTTTCTCTTCTTGAGATACATTGATCGAAACTTGCGCTTCCGGTACCTGAATCTCGCTAACTAGATCAGACGCGGGTTTGCGCGATCCACCGATTCCGCCGTCTTGATCACCGAAGACAGGTCCGAAAGCCGCGTTTGTGTTCCCCGGTGGAACCGACGTTGCCATTAAAGTCGCGGGGTGTGGCGTCCCCCCTTGCAATAGATTCGCGCTTAAGTCGCGGACTTGATTAACACGCTTCTTAAACTCATCGCGTTCAATCGCGTCGCTTAGATCCCGACGCATTGTTTCTATTTCGAATTGCGCGTTGTCAAACTGTGTGATCGCTTCCTCCAGTCCGGAGAGTACTTCTTCTAGACCGATCTCGCCGAACTCGTTAAAAAGCTCTTCCATGCGCCCATGTATACGACGGGCCTTGCCCTTAGCTATCGCGCGCCGCCGACATAACGTGGGCAAATCGTCAAAAGTCAACGCGGTCATCCTTTTGAATTTGAATCGCAATGTTAACCGAACGAGATTTAACACCGATTCCGTGAAATTGGTAGGCCAGTTCTCGTAACTGCTACCGTCCGCAAATTGCCGAATCGAAGCGATTGAATTCGGGAAAGGAAATGAAAATAGGACTGACCTTTCGCTGCTCTCGTTGTTGAATTGGACGACTTCCTTGAGTTGTCCCTCGCTGTTGTACAACCTCTCTAAGCCGTCTTCGTAGTTGTTCCTCGTTGCTGGAACTTCTGCTGCCTGGACGCTGCGGTCGCTTACAGCTTCTGGATTCCTGGAGAACGGACGGCGTGGGCGTCGCTGATCTCCCAGGAGATGGACACTGAGGTCGCTTGTCTTCGTTGTTGGACTGGACGACTTCTCGGAGTTGTCCTCGTTGCTTGACAACTTTTTGTAATTGTCCTCGCTGGTTGACAACTTCTTGTAATTGTCCCACCAGTTGCTTGACGTCTACTCGGAGTCGTCTTTTTGGTTGACGGCTTCTTGGAGTCGTCCCACCAATTGCTAGCTCGTTTGCTGCGCTTCTTGTAGACTGCTGTCGCTGTGATCCGGCTCGAAGGACCAAAAATGTCGAATCCCGAACGGGGTCCCGTGGACTCGTTGAAATTTGGCGAAGAACAAAAACACAAATGCCACACACACGACAGCCCAACTGGTTTTAGTGCACCAGCAACACGGAGACGAAAGAAAAGTAGCACTCGGTTTAACGAAAAATAACTTATATTTCAACACTTAAAATATCACGTAATTACACAATTAAACTCTGCCACTAATACGATCGAACTCTGCTACTAATACAATCGAACTCTGCCACTAATACAATCGAACTCATCATCATAGGCCATGTTAAGGCCTTTTAAGAACAAACCCCCTCCGTCCAATATTGGTCACCTGACAACGGCCGGGGGTGAGAAACTCACCACCCACTTGGAATTACCCAGCTTCGGGGTGAAACGACCGTTGTCATTGTCGGCACCATCAAATTGGACGAACAGGAAGTTTGTCTTATTCGTACACAAAGGAATTAGCATATTCCCAACAAATTAGCAAAATTTGAAAAGCTCTAATATTTTCAATTGCTTTCTCCTCATAAACTTTTAGAGAGGATACGGACAATTCGGTGCCGGTCAAAGGGACCGAACAATGTATGTGCGGGGAAGATGAAAATATGTCGATGAGATTATGCAAAACTATTTTAAATTACACATGATGGAATCAGTCTTGCTCTTTTAATTGTTATAAATTCAAATTCGTATTTCATTTCAATCAAACAATGAACGCGAACAACTCGAAAATTTTTCAATATTTTTCCATCATTTTTCAAAGTTAAGTTAATAAAAAATCTCGACATAAAAAAAGAATAATTTCAGGAGAAGCCATAAAAGGTAGGAGCGCCATTTATCTGATTTATTTATTTATGTATGTGCGAATAAGAAGATGTCGATGAGATTTTGCACAAATATTTTAAATTACACACGTTGGAATAAGTCTTGCTCTTTCAATTTTTAGTGAGCCATGTTCGTAGTTAATTTCAATCAAACAATGAACGCGAACAACTAGAAAATTTTTCAATATTTTTCCATCATTTTTCAAAATTAATAAAAAATGTCGATATAAAAAAAGAAAAATTTCAGGAGAAGCCATAAAAGGTAGGAGCGCCATTTATCTGATTTATTTATTTATGTATGTGCGGAGAAGATGAAAATATGTCGATGAGATTTTGCAAAACTATTTTAAATTACACATGATGGAATATGTCTTGCTCTTTCAATTTTTAGAGAGCCATGTTCGTATTTAATTTCAATCAAACATTGAACGCGAACAACTCGAAAGTTTTTCAATATTTTTCCATCATTTTTCAAAGTTAATAACAAATCTCGACATAAAAAAAGAAAAATTTCGGGAGAAGCCATAAAAGGTAGGAGCGCCATTTATCTGATTTATTTATATATTTATTTATGTGCGGAGAAGAAGATAATATATGTCGATGAGATTTTGCAAAAACTATTTTAAATTACACATGATTGAATATGTCTTGCTCTTTCAATTTTTAGAGAGCCATGTTCGTATTTAATTTCAATCAATCAATGAACGCGAACAACTAGAAAAATTTTCAATATTTTTCCATCATTTTTCAAAGTTAATAACAAATCTCGACATAAAAAAAGAAAAATTTCAGGAGAAGCCATAAAAACTAGGAGCGCTATTTATCTGATTTATTTATTTATTTATTTATATATGTGCAAAAAGAATATGATAATATGTCGATGAGATTTTGCAAAACTATTTTAAATTACACATGATGGAGTCAGTCTTGCTCTTTCAATTGTTAGAGAGTCATTTTCGTATTTTATTTCAATCAAACATTGAACGCGAACAACTATAAAGTTTTCCAATATTTTTCTATCATTTCCAACAGTTCCACTAATGGCAGCAAGGGTAAAGCTCAGTATGTCTATTATCGACAGCATCTCCAACAAAAATTATTTTTTGCGTGAATTTCGATAAAAATTACCAAGAAAAACTAAGAACCCCATAAAAAGTATTTTTAAATTTAAATTAATTATTATCAATTAATATTTCTATTTTTTTATTAAAAAAATCGGTGGTTATTTTAAAGTTTTTTTTTTCAAATTGTAATACATCTGTCTTGCTCTTTGAATGTTTTGAAAGGCATTTTCGTATTTCATTTCAAGCAAACAATGAACGCGATCAGCTAGATTCATTTTATTTCATCATTTTTAAGAATTAATAATATAAATCTCGAAATAAAAAGAAAAATGCAGATAGAAGCCTTGAAAGGTAGGAGCGCCATGTCTTCATTATTTTATTTATTTATGTATGTGCCAAGAAGTTGAAGATATGTTGATGATATTTTGCCAAATAATTTTTTTAAATACAATGATGGAATCAGTCTTGCTCTTTGAATTTAGAATTTTTTAAAAGTCATTTTCGTATTTCATTTTAATCAAAGATAAATGTTTACTTTTTGTCGTAAGAAGCCATGA
Organism: Eledona agricola; assembly: GCA_964023215.1. Taxonomy (NCBI): domain Eukaryota; kingdom Metazoa; phylum Arthropoda; class Insecta; order Coleoptera; family Tenebrionidae; genus Eledona; species Eledona agricola. The sequence continues at coordinate 2,101,701 of OZ026856.1, forward strand.
ATTGTAGGTGCGTCATGTCTTCTATATCTGATTGAGTTATTTATGCATGTGCGAAAACGTTGATGATGTGTCGATGAGGTTTTGTGTCACCGTGTCTTTTTTTAACACTACATTTTCATTATTTTCTATCGGATAATCTTATAGTTCAATGCGGTTCTCGGTGGCATAGTGCATATTTATTTACACTGTGTCTTATGTTATTCTGATTTCATCTTTTGAAAAATTAAATAAACAAAAAATTAATCGCCTAAGAGTAAAAGAATTTAAACTGTTTAAATAAGTATATTGAAAATAAAAATTTAAACTTACAGGTATACACTATCAGTCAGAATAATTCAGAAGGTAAGAACATGCTCTAAATTTATTTTACAAAAATTTTATTTACATAAAACCTACTAAACTGCAAATTTGTCTTGGATATTTTTACGTTCACGTAAATGAAAGACATAGACCTATGTACCCACGATAACTTGAAATGAGCTATTTGCTTGTTATTTTAATCTCAGCAAATTCCCTTTCGAATTCCTCTTTGGAGTTGGATCTCAACGGTTCTTCATCGTAGTAGTCAAAATTGCTGGTGTCTTCTGCGTCTTTTACTTTAGGTCTAAACGACGGCTTCACTCTTCGCCTCAACACTTGATCAAAGTCGACGCTCTTAAACCAGTCGTGGCCTTTAACGTCCTTACTTCCATTTTTTAAGATACCGAAGCTAGAGGTACAAAATATTGATATCAGCATTGCATAATCAATACGGTGATAAAAATAAACGATTAAAAATTGTAAAAAATGAGTGGGCAGGCGCTCGAAATGTTACTACTATAGAGCTGTTAGTTGTAGTTGATAATGTAACAATAAAAAATTTGTTGAAACGGGCAGAATGTGAACAAAGAGATGAAAAAGTGAACCGGTGTTTACCGTTTACTTCGGTCCACTTGCAGAATATTTGTGACGAGATCTCTGAGAGCTTTGGAGAAGTGTTGAGGGCAGACAAATTTTCCGGCGACGATCTTTTCGTAGATTTTCATGGGGTTCTTTGCGTAGAAGGGCGGATACCCGGCGGACATTTCATAGATAAGGACGCCGATTGCCCACCAATCCACCGAGTAATTATATCCTTGACTGAGAATTATTTCAGGGGCGAGGTATTCAGGGGTGCCTTTAGCGAAATGCAACAAACACAATTACAAGACGAACATTCATCTCTCGTTTCATGACGGCACAACAATTATCCGTAATTTCCACAAATTGGAAGTCACGTACATACCACACAACGTATAGGTCCTTTGGTCGTCAATTTTCTTCGCAAACCCCAAATCCGTCACTTTTAGGTAACCGTCTTTGTCAACTAAAATATTCTCCGGTTTCAAGTCTCGATAAACTATTCCGCAGAAGTGCAGATACTCGAAGGCCAGAACAACTTGCGCCGAATAAAACTTGGACAACGTCTCGTCAAACTTCTTCATGTTTCGGAGATGCGAAAACATCTCACCCCCGTTTACAAAGGGCATAACCACGAAAAGGTAGACGTTGTTCTTAAAGTAAAAATCTAAGTTGATGACCAAATCGAAACGGATGGCGTCCAGGACGCGAATTTCGTTCATTGTATGCTCCACTTGCTTGCTTTTGACGATGTGTAACTTGTCCATACACTTCATTGCGTAAGGTTTGTCGCCCTTTGCTTTGTGTTTGACGAGGATGACGCGTCCGAAGGAGCCGGCGCCGAGAGTTTTGAGCATTTGGAAATCACAAATATCAGCATTCGGCTTGAAATCCGGGAGCTTATAGCGAGATTCGAAATCTTTCTTGGCGCGTTTTAGGAATATGTTGTACTCTAAGTAGTGCTTGTTGAGCTTTTCCTGCTCCATTATTTTAAAAATAATCAAATCTAATAGACATCCTGAAACACTAAAAGTCAAAATGTACCAATGTCAACACAAAAACCTAGATGCCTATTTTAACAACAAAAAGGCATCTGTTTCGTAACAACAATTACATCGTGCTGCGCGTTAAAGAAGTAATCGATTCTTTTGACACCGTTTTCTTTTGTAAAGAACAATTTCAGTAATGAAACACTAGGTATATTAAAATTTTTGGTTCACTGATGTTTTCCAATCGTTGAGAAAGGGTATACAAAATTGAAATTATAATAAAGACAAAGCCTGACAGTTCATTCGGAAAACCCTAAAAAGTCCAAGAAACTTCTCTAAAAATAAATTAAATGTTCAAATGGAGAAAACGACTTTATCCGGAAGTCCGACGATAAAAAGGCAAGTAAATTGGCCGAATTCTACGAAACGTATAACCTGAAACTAATCATAATTAATATGCCTTTCACGAAGGGACAAAAACAAATCAATCGGGTTGTCAAAAAGTTAATGCCGACAAATAAATACCATAATAAAAAAAATATTGACCAAAAAGCAACCGGCCCGGACGAACGAAGATGCAAGTTCATATATACATAATAGCTCTAAGACGAAATCAATTACTTTACATTGTAAATGAGTTCAAGTTCAGGATAAAACCACAGATTACTCCAGATGACTGACTTCATAGGGCGATTTTGTCCGGAACTATCTCTTTTCTACACATTGAAAGTAAGCGCATGACCTCTTTGTCACAGATACCATAAGCAAATGTAGAGGCGCTGTAGTCTTTGCTAATACTTTGTACGACCGCTAGATGTCACTACAAAAACTTTTATTTAAATTCAAATAAAAGGCCTAATATTTTTACTATTTTAAATTGAACAATGTACAATTCCGTGTTTTTTAAAAAGCGTGACTGTTTCTATGTTTGTTGCTTTTTTTTTGACTAATATTTTAAAAACAGCATTTTGCTGCAATTATAATCAAGCCAGTAAATGTCAAAACGTGCTTGTCGATTGAATTTGTGAAAAATTTTAAGCGAAAGATGGGCCTTTTTACATGATTTGTGGTGTTGGTGAAAACTAAGCGGAGAAATTGCATTGTTTGTGAAGAAAGTGAAGGATGTTTTATTAATACAACAAGTTCAGGAAATCTAATTACATAATTCTAGAGCGAAACTGTGGCAAGAAGCTCTAAACGTCCAAAATTCCAATCTAAAGAAAAAGTGGGGGGTTTGCAAAAAACACTTTTCGGCATCGTTAGATATTAGGCTTCATTATTCCTTATTTTTGTGTATGAATTTGAAGAACTAAGCCAGGTTGCTCTATTGCTTGTCCGGCAAGTCTTTCAAAATTTCCATTATTATATAATAACCCCAAGTAATTATCATATGTGTAAGTTATACCTATCTTAGAAATGTAATTGTTAACATTTTGGGTATAATTTTGTTTTATTTAAATTATGTAATATAATAAATTGATTTTTATAAAATTGTTTGTTTGTATGATGTGTAAATAATGAGGGAATATCTTATGATTTATTCTACAAAACAATTTTTTACATTAGTTTTGTAGAATAAATCATAAAATACTCAAAATAACGTGCGTTCAAAAAAAAACGAGGCTGCGTTGGCCATGGAATGTATCGGCTTTCCAGTGTAGAAACCACAAATGACAAGAACTGTCAGTCTAAAATTTTCCATCAAAATAAGACGGACCAATTTTATATAAATTGTTTATAATAAATGCCAGGACATGTGTACATCGCTCTCATAAACATAATGCTACCCTCCTTCGCGTCCATTTATTGAAATTTGTCCCAACAAAATAATCGTATACGAAACCATTGTCAACAAAGAACCCAACCTAAAAACTATCTGACAGATTCGAACTGACAGTTCGAAATTTTGCTACACTAAATTGATGCACAAAGTTTTTCCATGGCCAACGAAGCCTCGTTTTTTTTTTTTGAACGCACGTTATAATAGCATTTTTTCTACCTATAAAGAGAGGAGAGAATATTTAAATTTGCCGCAAAATTTGATTGATGCGCCATCTGAAAACTGTTACATAATTTGAAGGTCGTTAAAGGTCATTCCGCCAAAATATTTGCATTGAGTCAGTCATCTGGAGTAATCTGTGATAAAACTAAAGATCACAACACTCCACAGTTTATCACAAATGAATTTCGTCAAACTATCAGCGTCTTAATAGCACCAGGTACATTAGAAATGCATACCTGGAAAGTATATTTTTGAGGAAAACATTTTCATACAAGTTTATTTGAAACGAATCAATTGTTCATAAAAACGAACGTTAATAAAATGGCAAATAGGAGGCTATGTAGACGTTTGAAAATCTCAAATCATGTCATTTGGCAGGAGCTGTCATTCAAAAATCTTCTCAAATGACGTCTAAACCAAGATCAGAAGATGGAATTTGTCGAAAAAGGCGTAGATAGTTGTCAACAAAGAAGCTCTCATTCTAGTCATGATTCTAATAATCTCAAAATTTTTCAACTAAAGATGATTTGTTACACTCTAATAATTTTAAAAGTGATTCCATGGCCTACTGGTATTTTGTGGTAAGTCGTAACTGTCATAAGTCGCGAAATGCGATGGCGAAGTGTCAAAATAGTTAAAATAGTTAGTGTTTTGTGGTCAGAGGGAAGGAATGGCTAACCATTACGAAGTGCCCAATTGGTAAATAAAACTATAAAAACTACATAAAAAATAAAATGGGTTATTGGAACAACAAACGTTGCGTGTTATCGGCCTGCACGTTTGACAAGTTGTTTGAGGTTATGTTGTAATTTCAGGGCTGGAAAGCCTCCAGTCGGTTTACATTTGGACGTCTTGAAGGGAGACAAGTTGATCCAAAAGTTGATGATCGACGACAAAAAGTGTTACTTATTCGGTCGAAACGCACAAATGAACGATTTCTGCATCGACCATGCGTCGTGCTCAAGAGTTCACTCGGCTCTAGTGTGGCATAAACACTTGGACCGAGCATTTTTAGTAGACTTGGGCAGCAGTAAGTATTTTTATTCAATTTGCGACATACTTGAGGAATTTATTAACATAGATATACGTTTTAGCCCATGGCACCTTCATAGGATCATTAAGACTTGAGGCATATAAACCCACTCAGTTGCCTATTGATTCTAGTTTTCACTTTGGAGCGTCGACCCGAAATTACACTATCCGAGAACGTCCTCAGACTGGAATCAGACCGATCATTGACGAAATTGAGAAATCCGGGGAGGAAACGGATGGGGGGCTTCTGGGGCTGCCAGAAACTGAAACCGAGCTTGACGTAAAATGCTCTCTCTAATCTCTAACACGTATTAATCGTTTGAATTTCAGAATCTGACTGAGTTTAACACTGCTCATAACCGTCGGATTTCTATGTTGGGAATTACGGACGACACCGAAAAACGCAACCCAAATCGCAAACGTAAGCGACAGTATGTATCTTTTAACGAAGACGAGGAAATTATCAATCCTGAGGACATAGACCCAAGCATTGGGAGGTTCAGAAACTTGGTGCAAACGACCGTGGTTCCCTCTACAGTTAAACGGGCAAAGTTTGCAGCAGACAGCATAGGAATTTCCATGGAGTTCAAAGCGCCCAAACCCATACATCCAATCGCACCCGACTTGTACACCGACCTTCCACCCGAATCACATTCGGCGACTAATTCCGGTAACGTTGGCATTTATAGTTCGCTGAGCTCGCGGCTGGGTATGGTTCTACCCAATCCAGCGCCAGACGTCGACATGGGACAAAGTTTCGCCCCGCCTACGCCATTTGTTCCACCTCAAGTGCAAATTACCGATTCCATGGAACCGAAGAAGAAGAAGTATGCAAAGGAAGCGTGGCCGGGCAAGAAGCCCACGCAAACACTTTTAGTTTAGGCATTATTTTATGTAATAAATTATATATATTCATATTCGGCAATTAAACTGATTCGCGTACGAAATGGGCAATGAGTAGTACATTGAGAGTATGTCCTCAAAGTATAAAATCAATGAATTCTCAGGAGGACATGAAATCTGGCTCTTGTTTAATTTTTTACAGTGTACACTGATTGATATGTTATGACAGGAATTGTAATGAAAAGTTGCCCAAACCGACGCCTGGAGAAATGAACTATATTAGGTCTCATATTTATAATACTTTTACTAGTCTTTTACTTTTTATGTAAGTATGTACTATGCCAAAAAGATCAAGAATTGCTACACTTTGAAAGTGATTTGTTTCCACAGTTTTAATGAAATGCGTTTTAAAAAATCGATATTTTGGTCTACATATTCGTTGAATTAATATTCAATTCGATTGATTAATCTTTTGAAAATTCAATTTCTATGTTGGCTTATTTGACGGTAAATTTAAATTAAAATTTTCATTTTCCAAAGTTGGAGTCGACAGGAATGTGGAGAAGGACTTGTCATTATTAAAACAACAATTTGTTGAAACAGAAAATTTATGAATGTAGAGTGCACATCAGTACTGAATAATTGAGATGACCTCAGATGGCACCTTTGCTCTACCATTGAGTTGAGTCAGTTCCATCACAACCAAACAACCAGCCACTCTTGCCCCAACTAGCTGCAGTAACTTGCAGGCTGCCCCTAAGCTTCCACCTGTGGCTAACAAATCATCAACGACCAGTACCACTTGCCCCCGTCTTACTCCGTCTTCTTGCAACTCTAAAGTGTTCTGTTGAAATCACGATGTGGAACACTGGACCGCTCAACAAGTGACGAAGACTTACCTGTCCATATTCCAGGACATACGACTCTGATGCGACTTTACCGGGCAGTTTCCCTTTTTTCCTTATCGGAACGAACGGGAGTTTGAGTTCCAGGGCAATCAGCGGACCCAAAAGGAAACCACGGGCGTCCACGCCGGCAATACACTCAACAGGTGGTTCGATTTGTTTGGCGGTCGACACTAACACGTCGCGAAGAATGGGCAGCAATTCCGGCTTTTGGAACACTGAAAATATGTCTCTGATTTAAGGTAAGGAATGCTCATCAAGTGCCAAGTACCTGAATAGGACCCCGGGTTTTGGAAAATCGGGAAACGATTTGATGTTCTCCTTCAAAAGGGCCACTTTTGATTTGGTGTCCATGTTAGTACCGAGAAGTGAAACTTGTACCGAATTGACAGTTAACAATTATCTAATCTAATGTGTCTGGTTACAGATCAAATGTCATTTTTCCTGCTTAATTTACATTGGAGATGGGTACCTTTTTGATTATTGAGGTTAATTTTTTGGCGCCTCTTTCATTTAAATGTTCTGGTGCGGACATTGCGCTATTAAATTGATTCGTATGCAGAGCGAACAACAATTAAGTATATTGCAAACGAACTTTACAAGTGTACAAGTTGTAGGTAACCTACAACTCGAGTCCAAAAAAAAATGGTTTTAAAACTTTTACATGGAAAATATTTCCTGTGCCAATTAATGAACACGTTTATCAAACTTTGACGTTGAAGAATCGACGAATAATCTGTGTGTTAACGTTTGATCTCTGAATGAAGTGCATTTTTAACGCGAAAATAATTTCAATGTAGGAATGTTCATTAAATTACATGCTCAGCATTATCATTTTTTTGGATAAACTTTGGAAAATACTCGGGGTTTCAGTCATGTCCATAAAACAACATATTAGTACAATTTCACAGGCTATTAGACAGTGGCGGCTCGTGGGTTCAGAAACATAAAACAAAAAAGTGGCAAAGAAAACTTACCAACACTTGTTATTGGTACATGAAGTCCATTCTTCGATTTTTCTTGCTGCAAAATAACTCAATCACCCTGTTGTCAAAGTCTGGAATTAATAATAATAAGTAATTTTTGATAATTTAACATTCGTAATATTGCATATGCAATTTGAAAACCAAAACAAATTAAAATGTATAAAAAATATTATTTATTTCTCTAGCATCATATTAGGTCTATTTTATACATATTTTTGTCTTTCAAAAAGCTTATTATGGGTAAAACCGAACAAACTTAAAACGGCAAATATTTTTCAAATGTTTGTTTTATACGGAAGTAAAGACATTAGAATTGTTACAAGTATATTGATGAATTAGAAGGTTAAGGAAAATCGATTTTCCCTAGTGGCGTCCACAACAGACGTTGCCTAACCAATAACTGATTGAAATCATCGTTTATTTCAATAACATCGTTATAACTACGAAACTATAGAGTCGCCAAAAAGTACAATCTAAATAAATTTAAGTAACTAACACTCGTGCCGTCGTCTGTAGAACAATCTAAATCTAAAGAGCTTGCCACACGACAGCGACTTACTTGCACGATAAATAGGAAACACTCTCAGCAATTCGTTCATTCCGTGTTATTAACTTTGCGCAAACCTCAAATGACAAAGACCGTTGTCGAAGGAGGAGGTCGTTTACTAAATGCCAGCAATTTATATTCTATACTTGACTTAATGAACGATTTAAGAAGGCTGCATTTTCTAAATTTCCGTCTGGAGATGCTTTAGATTTTATTTTCAAGAGGTAGAGTAAATGTAAATACACTAGAAAAATGTTATTATGTTCGTGCATCCGCCGTTTTTGTTAATTTTTAGCACAAACGTTCAAAGAATATTTTTCACGGGTGGCTAGCATCCTCCTAACAGATTTGTGCAAATAAAAAACGACGAAAAGAATGCACTTCTAAACGGTGAATAGTGAAAGTTTTAAATATGATATTACGATTACAACCAAGAATATGTTGCTTTCGTTGGGACAAATTAAAAAAACATTAAACATTCAAATGGTTACAAAATTATAAATAACGTCGTCAATTCAATTGACTGCCCAACGATTTCTCGGAACAGTTTTTTTAATTCCATTTTGAAACGTGTTAGTTGAACAAGAAAATAAATAATAAATAAATTTGGGCGGTAGAAAAAATATTTTTCACGCTGTATGTAACTACATACTATGAATGCGTTAGGGCGATATAAATTTCGATGTGCATTAAATTGAAACGTTTCATTCGAGAATCAAAGACCCAATTAAAACTGAACTAATCAAGAAAGGGAGTAGTTGAGTTATTACAACAAATTTTCAATTACTTAATAAAAAACATGAGGCGTATTAATTTTTTTTTACTGTTTGTCAAACTTTTTATTTTGCAGCTGAATATTGGTGCCCTAATCTATTCTCAAGACTCAACAATATTTTGAAAACAAAACGTATAAAAACTCAATAAAAGACTTGATGAACATATTAAGTTTGTGTAATAAAAGTGTGTAGGCTTTCACGGTCGGTGTTGTCAACAACGGTGGTATTAATCGGGTTTGTTGACCGTGTTCCATGCGAAGTTCCAGCCAGTCGCGACTGTGACAGCTGGGAGAGTACTTCGACCACGACCACACCGCCACTGAAGATGTCCACCGCAGCTGTGGACGAAACGTTTGGCAGAGATTCATGGGGATCACTTGCTGAGTTAGCCTCTCGGGGCGCTCACTACACCCCCCCTCATGGAACTTCGCATGGAACACGGTCAACAAACCCGATTAATACCACCGTTGTTAAGTTTGTGTAATGTTTGAAAATGACGACTAATATTTGCAGTTTAACTGCATGATGCAGTCATCATCGTAAATATTGTTTTAGCACTAAACTGGGCAGGGCTGAGTTATTTCCTTGAGTTTTTTAAAACGCACAAAATTTGCAAAAACTTGTTTTCATATTTGTCACGTTTAATGGAACTGAATTATATACAACTTCAAGAAATGGAAACACATTAAAGAACAAATAAATTTATTACAATAAAACGTCTATGATTAGTCTATTGTGGGCAACTGTAGTATTACATAATTATAGAGGATCCTTGTGTATTAGACTGAACCAATGTCCACACTCGCATCTCCTTGGCTGGCCCTTGTACAGCCACATCCAATTTACACTGGTGGAATCCTCTTCGCAGATGCACCCCACGATGCGTGCATCAAACGCCGAAGGAATTTCGTTGGGTTGAGCCTTGGTACCAGCGCCTCTTTTGATTACTTTCAAGTCAAAGGGATTATCGTTGCCGGCGACTTGGGCCAGCAGTTCCTTCTTCTCCAGGCCTGTCGCATGCTCCAGCGGATCGCCCAGAGTCACTGGAACCACGAAATCGTCACAGTTTCATTTATTTTTGTTTTGATTGGGGCGATCCGAATTACGTAATGATCAAGAGCGAAAAGGTGAAGGATGAGGGATGGCAAACGCACACTTGAGGTGCGGCGGATTTACCCACCTTTCGTTGCAAAGCGATAGCTCGTACACAAAACGCTTTTCCTTGCATTTGAGGCGACAATTCTGGTGCACAGCGAAGCCATTTTGGGAGCTTTCCCGAAAATTGACAACTGACGACTGGCCGATTTCCGTTCTTGACAACTTTTCTTGACCTTGTCTAGAGGGCGCCTTTGATTTCTCAGTATGAATATAAAACTTCCACTCAAATTGCATCAATTGTTATGTAATCATCAGAAGTTATGACCAATTTATGTTCCGTTAATTGATAAAAAAGTTGACGGAACAACAATTAGTAGGAATTAATAAAAAAAACAATATTTATTTGGGGAAATTAAGCAGTGGTCGGCTTGGCAGCATTGAAGTTGCCGACGTGGGCATGCGCAGTAACTACAGAGCCTCCTTTCTCTTAACCGATTGACAAGGTACACGTTTTCTTAATTTCCTAGACTATATTTTTAATTTTTTCTGACTGAAATAACCGAAATTTGCTAATAATACGTGCAAGGGAAGGTCCACGAACGTGTCAGGCGTGTGTGTGTTTTTTGCCAGTGGCGGATGATGTCTGAAATGTGTGATATTTACAGATTACTAATACCGAAATCAACAAGAGTTAAATGGGAAATTACTTCTAAATAGCAGTTTATACCACATTTTTTAGTTTGCAATTTCTGTAAAAACACTCGCATCGTTTGAGCATTTTCATGTTTAGTCTCTCGGTTTATTATTATAATTTATAAGAAATTTGGAGGTTATGTAGTGCAAATTATTAACGAAGTTGCTTTGCAGATGTCGTCGAAGATAGTGAAGTCGGGGGGCAGCGATCCCGATGTGTTTGAGACGCAAGTGGCGCAAGCCCTCCTTGAGTTGGAAATGAACTCAGACTTGAAGGCCCAGCTGAGGGAGTTGCACATAACAAAGGCCAAGGAAATTGAACTCAACAACAAGAAGGTTCGTTACTATTTGATTATCAACATATTTCACGTCCAGTTTTACATGATGAGTATACTTAGGACACCTAAAGAGAATGCAATGATTACCATCACTATCTGACAGTCTCAGCTTAAATTTAATAGTGTTTTGTTATCTGGATAAGTTCTAACATAATTCTTTTTACAGTCGGTCATAATCTATGTTCCAATGCCCAAGCTGAAGCAGTTCCAAAAGATCCAAATAAGATTGGTTCGAGAATTGGAAAAGAAATTCAGCGGAAAGCATGTAGTTTTTGTTGGTGAACGTAAGATTTTGCCCAAACCCACCCGCAAAACGCGTACTAAGAACAAGCAGAAGCGCCCGAGATCGCGTACTTTGACAGCTGTGTATGATGCTATTTTGGAGGACCTCGTGTATCCGGCTGAAATTGTTGGGAAGAGAATCCGTGTGAGATTGGACGGCTCACAGCTCATTAAAGTTCACTTAGACAAGAACCAACAAACTACCGTTGAACACAAGGTACATAAAAACTAATTTTGTTTGTTAGTTATTTAAAATGTCACTCAGAGTGATGAGTAAACTTAGGACACCTAAAGATGTTCCATGATTAGATAATGTTTTTACTGATTGCATTGTTGATGATTTTTATAATTTGATTTGATGTGTGAGAGGATTAAAGTGAGTTTTATTTTTAGGTGGACACATTCACTTCCGTTTACAAAAAGTTGACTGGGAGGGAAGTTACTTTTGAATTTCCAGAACCCTATTTGTAATATGTGAACAGTTATTTAATAAATAATTGAAAAAGATATTTTTTATTAAATTTAAGTTGATGTAAGTTGCATCTTAAAGATTTTTATTAAAAAAAATCAGGTTATGAATAAAGTATTTATTAAAAGTAATTCCCAACACAACAATAAAAATCACAAACCAGCTAAGTAGGTGGGTTACATGGTACAGGTTCCTTACATGATGTAAAATAGTAAAAAAATTAAATACAAAATCAGTTCTTTCACCTAAAACCTATCAGTGAGTTATAAAACTACACTAAACCATGTAAACAGATAACATAGTGCTCAGACTGAAACCTGTTTGTCTTTGCTTAAATCATCGCTTTTCCTCACGGTTGTATCTTCTCCCTTAACCGTCGTCTTTTCATCTGAGCATTCATTCTGCGTGGTTTGAACTTCCTTTTTCCCGCTAACGTAATCATCCAAATCCACGTTTTCAAAAATTTGATTCTCACCGAAACTGACCCGTTTCGTATGCGTCTTGTGGACTGAATTGTTATTATAAATTCTCGGAACTGGTATTTTATCTTCCTCAGTCGCGGTGTTCGTTCTCTGCGATTTACTTATGAGCAAATAATTGAGTGGCACCACACCAGATCGACCGTTTGATAGGGCAAACGCCCAACCCGAATTCTTCAAATTCATTTCTTCCTGAATATAAGTCGGAGCTAACGTCAATTCGTCGTTCATTTGAACACTCAGCTCGTTTGGACTTCGGGCTGTGAAATCAAACGCTGCCTTGGCTCTTACTCCTGGAGATTTCCAGTTGACTGGATCACATTTATCTACAAAAAAAAACAATTTTATTACAAATAAAAATTTCGGTGATTTAATAATTGCTGGATTATTTCCAATAAACACAATGTTTTAAGCTGTCGTTGTAGCAATACTATGAACATTACTATAAGCGTCATCTTGTATCAGGTATTTTCACATGCAATGAGAATATATTCAAATTGAAACATTCCCTACCAATATTATAAGTTAAAAAATCATTTTCAGTTACTTCCATTCCGTCATAGGCAATTAAATGAGACAGTTTTTATTTGTTTTTTTCCTATACAGATGTTATTTTGATTATGCAAAGAACGAAACTGGGCCAAACTCAAATCAATATCGTCTCGAATTTAATCTGCTAAATAAACAAATTTGTTCAAGCATAATGAAACAACGATTTTCGCTTCAAACAAGAATTGTGAATTTGTATCCAGATTAATTGTCATTAGCTATTTATTTATGACTGTAAGTAAAAATACGATAGACTCATTTAGAAGGCAGCAATTTTAATCCATTGTCAATATGAATAAAACAATTAATTGCAATTATTTGATAAAACCAAATAATTTTACCTTCATACTTTGGCAGAAACTTGCTAATGATGTATGGGGCCGAAACCAACACCCCCAGAAACGCCAAAGTTGGCCAATTAGATCCAGACGAAGATGGGGGGATGGGTGCCCCATTAGCTGCTTGCTTCCATGCAATTGAGGCTTCACTGTGCGGAATCTTCCTTCCCAGCAGTCCCATTAATTTCCTGTATAGCCAATTAAAAAATCTAAAGAGACTAACAGAATACCAAATGTGGCCAAACATGGATCTGAGTCGGCCGAAATTTTCCGCCACGCTTAACACGGCACGGAACGAACTGGTCATAGCAAAAAACGTATTGTCAAGCATCATGGAGATGCTGTTGACAGCACGGACGATGCTTTCGACACTTGCAAATGTATTTCGTGAACTTTCTTCGGCGTATTGGACAAAGCGACGTTCGGCGTCGTCGTTCGGGGCCATCCCCGGGTATCCACCCATGCCATACATGCTGTAGTTGTTATAACCATTGTAACCCGTGTAAGAATTGTACATTGAGCTGCGGTAAGGCATTCCGTACGAACCGTAACCTCCATAACCGACACTGCTATAACCTGAAACGGTTCAGTGATCACAAAAAAAGAACAATGATGCACTTTAGACTTACCAGTCGAATAGGGTGAATAGTATGAATTGTATCCGGACGAAGCTAGAGCCGGGGTTCTGGGCAGCGGTGGCAATAGCGGGGCGCTTCGTGCGTTCGTGGGCATGCCATTTGGGGCGAATTGACGAATTTGAGTGGAATTCTGAAGAGAGTTTGTTTCCCAAGGTTTAATTGGAGACGCCATTCTGCACGTTCGCTCGCGCTCAAATCACATATCCATCACAACATTCACCAAATACTGTTATCAAATGCTCTATTTACTCATATTTTACGCAAATATTGTATCACAAAAAGTTCTACAGTTATCAGTTGAGTTTGGCAATTATCGAACTTTGACACTTTGTCGACAGTTAAACGTCACTCATATTGAGCTTTTCACATTAACAGCGCTGCCAAGTATTACTGATTCAAAATAATAAAAAAGCAATATTTAGTTGAAATCCTCTTAAAAAGCTTGTTTATACAGTTCGTAGATTAATTAAAAAATTAAATCAACAAAGTCAAATTTTTTAAAAACAATGAATAATATTGTTTTATAGTCTCTAAAATTTATAGTGGGAGAGAGTTTAGCAACACTGCGTTTGTATGAACGGCCGCCTAATAAAAAGCGCGCTAAATTACTGCAACAACTAATAAATAAATACTGCAATAAATTGTGAATGTGTCGACTATTATAAATAATAATGGATGTAGATAAATGGTAAGTTGTTCAATTTCTCTTACTTTTTATCACTTTTTATTAAACCTCGTTGTTGAGGTTATTTCGTTTTTTTTGAGAACTAAAGGGGCATTCACATTATTTTTTCCTTTTAGATTTGCTTTACACTATCAGTAGATGGCGCTTATAATGTATTTTTGTCTTTATCCTTACAACAGTTTAGAAAACGTTTCATAAGATTGATATTTAATGTCTTCGCTAATAACTTCCATCTCCATTTGGTTTGGAGACCAGACGCCGACAATGTAAAAAGTCTACACTGTAAAACATGTAGAAAATAAAAGTTCGATTCCTTAGCCTCCCTAGGTCCTTTTTTTGGAGGCATTTTAAAATATGGATCGTATAACAATATAATGCAATTATGTTATTATGCAATAAATAAAAAACTTATTTTTTATTTATGAAATTAAAGTTTTACTATTAGTGAGCTAATGGAGCTTTTACACTGATGATTTGGAAAATCAGGGTTTGAGGGATCTAAATAGATTAATTTTGTCGGGAGGAATCATAGATAAGGCGAAATTGATATAAATAAAAAAAACTCCTGGATTTCAGTATGCATGATTTCTATTTTTTTTTCTAACCAACACTCTACGCGATACATGTATTCAGAAATAAGCCTGATTCAAAATGAAAACGAATATTTTTTGTTGACCTCTTTCTGTGAATTTTCTTACGATGGAAAAAATGAGCATTATTTAAAGGGAGAGTCAAATACGAAAAAATAATTTCCATGTCCTAAAAGCGTTGCAAATAGTAAAATTACTTAAGTTTCAATATCAATATTGGCCGCTTATTACTTGACTTCTCCCCGGGATTAAATAATTATTTAGACTGGTTCAAGATTCTGAAAATCGCAAGCATGACTTGATTCTAATTTCAGCCGAAGTCTGGAAGATATAAACGAAATGCTGCAGTTGGCTAAACTAAATGAAACCGACATCCTACCAACATCGCAAACTCTCCACTTCACTAAAGCGGATTTGCAAAACAGCGACTACAAATTTTTGGAGCTTGATAATCACTTACTGCACGAAATTAAAGAAGGGCAAACGTTATACATAAAGGGCGATGACGAAGAAAATGTGGTGCTTTGTTCCGATAGAAAGACATACGACGTTAGTGCTGCTGAAACTTCAAATAGTCTACTACTAGTGAGTGATTTGAATTTTTTCGATGACTTGAAAAACGAAATCCAAAGAGGTCACAGACCGGTAAACGTATCGGGAATTTTTTACGAGTACCTCGCTGTTACACTCGGTAAACCCCATTTAAAAAAATTGACGGAGATGCTTAATAAATCCGTCTATAAGGGCCCGGAACACGAATACCAAATACAAGAAGAAAATCTTTACGAATTTGAGGAATTAAATAATACAATTCAAGCATCAGAGAAAGAGCTGAAGGACGTGTTGAGTAATCTTGATGTGGTGACGATTAACAACAAAATTCGTCTGTTGGATGTTGAGTATCATTTCAGAGCTCTGTCTTATATGCTTAAATTGATTGAAGAGAATTCGTGGGCGTTGGACGAGGTCGATTTCGAAGAGACGATAAATTCACTGAAAGACATCACACCCGAACCGATTTTACTAACTCTGTTTGACAAATACACGGTCGAATCGAAAATAATCGACGGCTTACAATTGTATTCTTACAACGAATCGAAAGTGTGCAAGTTTTTCGCACAGATTTTACTCTACGGTGCGGGCAAGTTCAATTTAGAGGAATTTCTGCAAGCCTGGAGTGAATCGGTACCTGAAGGAATGTACCCGCACGAAGACCTTCTAAACGGAATTGCTATCGTCGATTATAAATCCAACACGATTTCTTCGTTTTCCGAAGAACAGTTGCCCGAAGATATAGGCGCAAGGTTTGAAATGCTATTTAAGGTTAAACAAAAGTGGTCGGTTCCCGAAATCGCCCCGTATATTCAGTAAGATTAAAACGAATTGTAATTTTATAATTTGGATGTGACTTTCAGGAGGGTTGCCACTAAGAAAATGGATGTTAATGCTCTGTTGGCCAAATTTGCCAGGACTTCAACTGTCGACGGTGTCAAGTATTATTCGGCTAAACATACCAAATGATGTGCCCATAATTTTATAATAAACTCTTTAAAAACTGCAAGTACAAAATTGTTAAAATTCACGCGAAACTGATGCGAATTGATTAACTATAATTCAAAGTGATCCTTGACTGTAATATTTATTTGACTTTGTTTTCAATTTATTTATTGTCAGTTGTACGTTTTATTAGGTTCGTGAATATTTTTTATTTATTATATTCGCAAATATGGAGGGAAGTAAGTTGACTTTATTTCCGCTGAGCCCGTTTTCATAGAATAAATAGTGAATTTGATGGGACAGGAAGAGTATATTTGGGCCATCAAAACCACCCTTTACAGAGAAGTGGACGATTCGGAATTGTGGAAAAGTCGGCGATCCTACAGCCGCAGCCAGTCAACATTGACCGCAAAGAAGTCCTCAGAGGTTGAGGGAGCTGGAATAGGTGTTCAACAGACTAAACTTATGGCCTCGCTCGTGCCCGACGAAGTTATCTACAACGTAAACGACTACAGCCATAGAATATATGACGCATGCTTTTTATTCGGTGACGTTTCTGGTAATCTCTTTGTTAGATAACGCCCAAAACGATAAATGATCGCTCGAGGTTTCACCGATTTGTCCGAAAAATACAGCAAAAGTGGAGTGTCCGGCCCGTCTAGACTGACTATGGTTCTGAACGCTTATTTGGGATCCATGGTGCAGGAAGTGTTGGGTCACAACGGCGATGTTTTAAAATTTTCCGGGGACGCTTTTCTGGCTATGTTCAAGTCAACGGAAAGCGAGACGATGCGTGACGTTGTCCACGGAGCATTAGACTGTGCTTTGGTTATACAAAAGTCGTATGGAAAGTATCTCACTGACGTCGGGGTGGTCATTAGAGGTAGTCTCTTTATTGCTTGCTTTTCGTTAATACTCTCTGCTGCTGCTGCTGATCAGTTTTTTCATCTCAAAAATTCTTGGGCAAACCATGAAGAGTTTAAATGATTATCATATTTTTATTTTATTTTTAAGAGACTTGATCAGCAGTTCCAAACTGGTTCGTTTTTGTAATACAGTGTGGAACAAAATGATTGTCATCTAGTTACCTTTGCATTACCCTTGCAAAAATAGGAAGTGCCGCTCTACAAAAAAAAAAGGAGGGCGGTATCCTAATCTCAAAAAATACATTAAAATTTCAAACTATGCGTCCAGATCCAAAAAATGCCTCAATTATGAAAGTGTTCTCTTGCACGGTATACATTTTTAGTCTTTGTTAATTCAATTAACTGTTAATTTGATTGATGTCATTTATTGACAGAACTATGAACTTTAAAAATAGTAGAGCGGCGCAGGAAAATTTACATGTGCAGAGATTCCAAAGGTAAGTAGATGATAATCATTTTGTTCCACACTGTATAATTTATGTATGTGTGCGATTATGCCTTTCTGTTTTTTAAACAAAGTGAAACTGGCCATTTCGGCCGGAAACGTGACATTCGCTCTCATCGGAAGCGAATCATCTTCACATTATGTCGTGGTGGGCAAACCGATCTGGGACGTGAAAGCTGCCGAAAATATAAGTACGGCCGGCGACATAATTGTAGCACCTGCAGCGTGGCATTACGTCAGCAGCAACGAATACACTTTCAAAGAAATGCCCGACGGCATCCACATCAAGCTGATTGGAGTGGGTTCGAACTGGCGCAGCCTTCAGAAGAACGTTCGCCTGCAAAAAACGCAAGGGATGCATAAAGAAAGCAGCTTGTACGGCGACTCTTCGGACAGCGACGAAAGTGACATTTCGGTAGAAGGAATCGACGAATTTTCTCGTAAGACCCACAAATGATTTATACGATTTGTAACTAACTTTTCGGACACAGTAAGACCGGCCGTGAATCTTGCCGCTAGACTAAAAATCAAGGAACATTTGCGCAAGTTTATTATAACTCCGGTAATGAGAGGCATCGACATGGACGAGCCTCTTCAGTACCTGACCGAAATGAGACAAGCCGTTATCATGTTCATAAACGTCATCTCTTGTAAGCTGCAAACTGAAGATACGGTAATTTTGGCCGATCAAACGTACAAAACCGTGTGCAGGTTCGTTTACAATCATCGTTCTTTCGTAACTCTAGCAGCATTGCAGCGCCGTGGAAAAATTAAACGGATGCGTAAATAAAGTGTCTTTGTTCGACAAAGACTTAATGTTTGTGGTGATTTTTGGTCTGCGCGGGCTGAAACACGAACTGGAATGCCAAGTCGCTCTAAAATGTGCGAAGGAATGTCACGAAGAAATCAGTAAGCTCAACAATGTCCTTTCGGCTTCTATCGGAGTCACCACGGGTACTACGTAAAACATTTAAACACACATTCTTGAAGAGGATTTCAGGCAAAACGTATTGTGGTGTGTTTGGTCACACGCTCCGTCGCGAATACACCGTCATCGGATTAATAGTGAACAAGGCAGCCAGATTGATGGTAGCTTACAAGGGCAAAGTTACTTGCGACAGGGAGACCTTCTTGCATAGCAAATTGGAATCCCGCCACTTTATTCTACAAGAACACAAAGCGCTGAAAGGCATTTCGCATCCGGGACCAGTTTATCAGTTCAAGGAAGAAGAAAGGTACAACCGGCGCAACTCATTTTCACCAGTCTGCTGCCCATCTCTACTAATAAAAGTGTTTTATGGCACTTCAGGTAGACGTTGGGTTTGAAATTAGTAATGTTTACTACTTCTTGTTTTTAAAACTATTACATAATGTCCATCGAATGGTTGAATGAGTTAACTAATTTGCTACGAATTCAGAGAAAAAAACAAATGTACGAATCACGTCCATTTCGTATCTGTTTTTGATTTGGGAATATGTATGTTTAAAACTGATGTGGTATTTAAAATTTAAAATGCTCATTGTTTTATATCATTTTGAGCTTTAAAAAAATACTAAATGCTCAGTATTAAATGTAGTGTTTTTTGTAGATTTGCAGAATGAAATATTGTATTTACTTGGTATGTAATTTATACTCGGTTAATTTTTTTTATTTAGCTCTTTAATAAAAAAAATTGAAAAATGAAATGGGTTTTAACAGGATCGACATATCGGCCTTCAAACGTGAAAACAACTCTTCTATTACAGTAGCTACATAAAATTGACGCATTGTATAATATTTACTATAATTTACTACATTTTATTTTAATGTCTGTTTGTTTGGATTATATGTTCGCCAAATTGAAAAGAGAAGAAATGTTCATTTATTTAAAAAATACTTTTTTGTCTGACTGCTAAATTTTTGTTATGTAATAACTACAATAAATTAATTTTATAACTCGTTGGCATATTTAAACATAAAATGTATACGTTATATGTTTAAAAATTCTTCAAATTATAGTTAATTAATAGATAGTTTATAAAATGAATTTATTTTACAATATATTGTTTATTACGGAATGATTAATTTTTCCACCAAATGTTTTATTTTATTGAGGAGCATTTCTTATATAATACCTTGCGTTTTGTTAATTTAGTGAGCATTTAGCATTATTACATATGATGTGGTTAAACAACTGAATAAAATAACGGATCAATACACTTTGCATGTGAATAAAATAATACCGATTAAGTTTTTTTCATTACGGTTACTAAAATCACATTTACCAATGTAGAAATATGTATTTTTTTTACGCTATACTAGCAAAATATATTTCTACAACTTCATTGATTTTTTTCTTTACGATGATGTTTACATTTAAAACTGAATCCTATTCACATATGTGCGTTAAAACAAAAGCAGCAAAAACAACGTCTCTCCTCTACACCTTTAGGTTCAGGATTAGGACATTTGGTTTTTTCTCTTAATACCTAGCATATTACTTAACTCATTCAACGACTCTATGGATATATTCAGAAATAATTTTTAAAATAAGACCTAAACCAAGAAATACAAATTACAAATTTCAAACCCAACGTCTACCTGCAGTGCCATAAAACTTTCCCTTTTATAAGTAGAGATGGGTGCGTATTAAAACCGGCAGCATCGAAACTATAGACTCCTGAAAATCAGTTGCGCCGGTTGTATGTCCATCTTACGAACACCCCTAATAATTTTCACCGAATCTGATCCGTTCAATAGTTTCTACCAGACATCATTATTTCACTTCGAAGCATACCGTATTTGTATTTTATTTTTCAAAATATTACAGGGACCGTAACGCGGTTCTCCGAGTAAACGCATGTCCCATTCTGGGCAGAAGCGATAAATTGAATACATACGAACGTATCTTGGAGCAGTTTTTAAAAGCTGAAAACGCCACTGAACAGCAATATAAAATGTTGCTGCTCATGGGCGTGGCGAGACAAGGAAAGACCCGTCTTTTGGATGAATGTTGTTACATCACGCCGCCGGACGTACCCATTAACAGAATCACCTTATTTAAAAACGACCGAAAAGTATACGATTAATATCTTAAATGTAATCTTGACGTTTCATCTTAAGATACCGTATTTGGCCATTAGGATGATCCTCGGCGTGCCTATGGGGCTGAAAGCGGACTCCACTGTCAAAGAGAAAGAGCAGAAGATTTTGGCGCTAATGCGCAAAATTCAAGTTCCCGATATGCTTTGCACCCTAAACCAAATATTTGCTGTTGATTTTAAAGGCTCCGATTTGTACGTTTCGATGAAAGCAGAAGAGAGGCAAACTGCGACGAGGAAAATGCTCAAACAACTTTGTTACGCCGTACGGAGAACCTCTCCATTAAACATTTGTTGACCGTCTCGTTGATTTCAGGTTTTTGTCATTCGTTGGGTGATAGCGATAGACGACTGCGAATTCATCGATGACGACTCCTGGGCACTTATCGATTGCTTTTTTGATTTGAGCAACGTATTTCTTTTGGCTACGATGGGGCGAGACAGGATTGTACAATCGGAATTTGGTAAAAAAATAATCGTAAATCCGCGCGTGAAAGCGACCACCCTCGCGCCCGTCGAAGTGGTATATCTGGGTGCCTTGGCGTGTCAAATTTTAGACGTCTATGGAATATCTCCGGAGTTGGAGAAGTAATAAGCTTTCGTAGATTAGACGTGCAAGTTTTATTATATCACCTCCCATGCATATTTAGCGCCATTCAAATTAGAAGCAAGGGAAATCCCGGTTGGATAGAAAGTTTTTTGATAAGTTTATACCAAGACAAGTCGATCTTCATCGTTAAGGCATCTTTGAAACAGATCAGTGATCTCGGACTCGTGTGTCCCCCCATTTATCTGATGTCAAGGTTAGTGGCGTGATTATATTTTTTGTTAATTCGTCCTCACTCAGGATGAATCAAACCGAAACGGTAAAGTGGCAGCACATCATGGAGGAAAGAAGAAAAACCTTGGATGTCGACAAGGAAGATTATTGGAAGAAATACATAGACAGTTGTCGAGTAATTGAATTAGAAACGTTTTTATACAAGTTACAAGAGACGGGTCCGTAGGATACCTACTTGAACATCACGATAAGAGAACAAATGGAGAACATCCCCAAAGACGGTCGAGTACCCGTTTGTGTGATCTCGCAGGACTTTAGGGTGGGTGACGAAGAAACCGAATGTTCGTTGGAATCGAGCATTCTCAAGACGTTCGACTCCCTCAATTTTTTCGAACAGTTGCTCGTAAAGTGCAGTGCCGTTTTGGGCAACAAGTTCTTTCGCGAGATGTTACTCTATGTTATGTCGGCTTCCTCGGCCAGGGAAACCGCTATAGGTGATTTGACGCTTCGTGATTCAAACGTAATAGTGAGTTATTGTAGCCGTGCAAAAACTGTTCGAGATTCGGGTGTTTACTTGCGCGAAAGGAGATTTTATAGACGGGACGATAACAGTGAGTAAAAAAAATTTGTTCGAAAAGGACGACGAGGATTTGTTGAGATGCGAATGCAAAGGCGTCAGGATCGATGGTATCCCATTCGTACGCGTTTCGGTTTCGTTACTTTTTTATTTCTAGACGCTTGCCAAGATCTTCCCAAGTATGCCTCTTGTGGATACTTGGAATTTCGGTCTTCTCTCTTCCGCGAAATTACCTACAGTCTCTTGACTGAAAACCAAAAGAAAGAGTTTCACCTGAGAGCAATTAGGTATCTGGAAAAGGAAACGCGGAAGTGCAAAGCCTGTGGCCAAGTCTATTTTGAAAACATTTTCGGCGAAGCATACGATAAAGTTGTTTACGTAAAATGTGTTAGATAATGATCAATTGCGTTTTCGACAGGAATTTGCAAGAGCAAAAGAGAAGAAGCAGCACGCGACCGGTTCAGTTTCTGTATCCATGTCTTATGATTCGTTGAGCAGTGCCCGTTCGGCCTACAGCATGACGTCACAGCCGGGCGTGAGCAGTAAACCGTCCAGGCAGAAATTTGACGAAAAATCAGTTGCTTCTTTTCCAAGCCAAATCATAGCAGAGAATAAAGGTGCATACATACAACTTATACCTCACCAGTCTATAGCTCCCCTGCTGCCACTTTTAACAAGCACCCATCTCTACTATACTCCGCTCGGTATTTTATTCAGTTGTTTAGCAAAAATACCTAAATGTTCGGTAATAAATTTAAATGCTAGGTAAATATACTAAACGCTCAGTGAATGTTCTGCATGTTTTGTAAAAAACATTAAATGCACGTTATAAATGCTAACGCTCGGTAAAAATACTAAATGCTCACTAAATTTACCAAACGCGGGGTATAACATACAAAAATTTATTTTAATTAACACAACATAACATTTAACAATACAAAATTAAAAATAGTAAAACAAAACGATTAGTATAAACTAAAGCAGACAGACTGCAAAAACTATTTTTAACATAAAAGAACATTTGTTCTCTTTTTAATTTGGCGGATTGATAGTCGAAACAAACGGGCGGCAAAAACTACAATAATGAAGGAAATTAGTAAATATGCGTCAATTTTATTTAGCTATTGTAATAGAAGAGTTGTTTTCGAGTTTGCAGGCCGATCTCGACGCTGTTTAATCCCAATTAATTTACCGAAAATTAGATATTTTTAACGAGTTAAATTAAAAACAAAAATAATAAAAAGAGTACATTACTCCGGCAAATCTACAAAAATACTGAATCTTTTCTACATTTAAAGGCCGTCATGTCAAAAAATAAATCATCAAAATTTTTATATAAAATCTATACAGAAATTTGTGATGTTGCATCACAAATTTCTATAGATTTTATATATTTTTTTAAATAAGATTTTATATAAAATTTTATTGAAAAAATATTTTAAATTTTATATAAAATATGTACCTACGTGAAATAATCTGAAATAATAATTTTTAAATAAAATCTGTACAGATATTTGGGAAACTGGATCACAATAATAATATACATATTTATTTTTTGATTTCAGTTTTTCACGTACAGGTTTAATATAAAATCTTATTTAAAAAAAATATAAATTTATATAAATTTTGTACGTGAAATAAAAAAAAATTATACAAAATCTGTGATGCAGCAACACAAATTTCTGTACAGATTTTATATAAAAACATTTATTTCAGAGTATTTCACGTACAGATTTTATATAAAATATTATGTATTTTTTAAATAAGATTTTATATAAAATTCGACATAGTGTCAGACGGTCTTAATACTGAGCATTTAATATTTCTTACCGTACAAAATAATATAAAATCATGAGCATTTTATTGCGACCCATATTTTATTACTCCTATATTTTAATATTAAATACCACCTGCTTTAAACAAACAGACGCAGCCTGTAATACAGAAATGAAACAAATCAAAAAGGCTCAATTTTTAATTAATTCACTAGGAATACAGTGAAAAGTTGGTTTAGATAAGTTTCAATAATATATCTGTATTAATTGGAGCTACATAGCTAAAGTGTTTTTTTCCCTGCAGAGTAAAATGTGTCCGATTGAACCGGCAGGAGTAACAAATCTTAGTTGCAACTTGACAGTGACAAAGAAAGATGTTGTATAAACCGCGAAATATTAGCTAATATTTTTTGTCTTGTTTTAATAATGCTCACTGCTAATTAATTCTAATAAAACATTTTTCCTTTTTTGCGCCTACTGAAAAGTAAATATTTTTTAGTTGTGTCCCTTCTGTAATTCAAAAGCGGGATGACCCTCTGAAAAGCAGATGATTAAGCATGATGATTAAGTTTAAATAATTATTTTAATAACTTATATACAATCCATTGTTGCTTATGCACTCTTGCAGGTGTCTTTCCGATGACCAACTGTGTGCAGAAAGAAGTTTTTTTTTTCACACACATTCGGTAATAATTTAAAAAATAAGACCTAAACTAGGAAACAGTAAACATTACCAATTTCAACCCAAAATCTACCTGGAGTGCCATAAGACGTTCCCTTTTATAAGTAGAGATGGGTGCTTGTTAAAACCGGCAGCAGGGAAACTAGAAACTGGTGTAATAGACCTAATCGGATTTTCAGCTTTTAAATCGTACAAGGCCTGGTTCGGATTTTCGCTCATAAACAAACTGAAGAAGAGTTTCTCGCTAACTAGATGCTTCTCGAATGAAGATTTCACCGATTGTCAGTGCGTGTTGATCTTGAGCAGCACTTATGCGCAGCTGATTGAACATTGTCGAGGAGCTGGCGATACGACAAAAGTCATCGAAGCAATGTTAGACTACTCTTACATCTGCATCACGTTGCGCAATATATCGTTGGCAGTGCGCATCTTGCAAGAGGCTCTAGACCTGCTGCCCGGAAGAGGAATTCAGAAGCAGGACGTGAAATGGCGCGTGGCT
Source organism: Eledona agricola (assembly GCA_964023215.1). NCBI lineage: Eukaryota > Metazoa > Arthropoda > Insecta > Coleoptera > Tenebrionidae > Eledona > Eledona agricola. The sequence goes on from OZ026856.1 coordinate 2,127,082, forward strand.
TTGGTTCGTGGTAAAATATACACCTTGAAGGGTTTCACAGACATGGAGCTGGGTCATTACGACGAGGCTGAAAAGAACCTGCACTACGCCTTGCGGGAGTATAACTTGACTTTTCCAACAGGCGTGTCCAAGAAAGTCAAGATTTTTACGCAGGAATTTAAACAACGTTTCGGCTTGTACGTCTTTCCGAGCGTTTTGCTGAAACGCGCCGATTATTGGGAGGCGATCTACTCGAACAATCTTTCAGAATGTTTATCGCACCTGTGCTCTTATTACATGGTCGGTGTGGCGTCAAACGTCGAGAAATACAACAAACGTAATTTTAGTTGACGAATCAGTGGCGGAACGCGGAACTAGCGGCGATTTGGAGCTGGATGAAAGCCTTCGAAGCTTACAGCGATTTCAAGGTGATGTGTACGGCCAGCTCAAATATGCTGCAAATCGCCCAACGATTTGAACACTGGGATTTGTGTGTGGCACTCGAGGTGCACTCGTTGAAGATGTGCCACTTGAAGAAGTTCAACATAGTCGCTGAGGACATCAAGTGTGTGGCGGCCCTTTACGCTAACATATTTTATTCGAGGATGTATCGTTCCGATATGGAAAAGGCGATTCACATGGGTTACATAGTTTTGAAGATGTGCACGTCGATTCGTGCTGTAAAAGTAATCCTCCCCTTGCTTCCCCTCCTCATCCACAGTCTGCTGATTGGCAAACACTTCACCAATGCATTTTCTGTACTACAGGAGCTCGAGTTTTTTTCGGACGAGGATTCGGACAATTCTGGTGGGTAAATTTGATGAAACTACTTCCCGAAAACGTTCTTTTAACCAAGGCAAAGTGTGGTATTTCGCCATTTGCGTAGGCTTGCAACTTGAAACCGGTTACGCGGTCATTTCGTATCAAAACAGTGAAAATTATTATCAGATGGAAGGCGAGAACTGGATCACAGTCAGAGATCCCGACGCCCAGAAACGATTCTTTACGGTAATGTGGTTGTGGTGCATCAGAAACGAAATGTGGGAGGCGGCTTCGAATTGGTGCCTCAAAACCAGCGACTTTATGGTCATCTCAGAGAAAGATTCGCTCAATAATAAAATCACGGCTTTGTATTTGCTCGAGGGGATGATCCTCTTTATGGTCTACTTGCTCAACAAACGCAACATTAAGGCAGTGATACGAGCCGAATACGAAATCAAATTTTTAATAAAGTCGATAGAAAAAGCAGCCAAAACCACGAAACTCTTAATGCCAAGGTATTTTGAATTTGCAAAATGCGAACTGTTAAGCTGTGATTGTTTCCAAAGGTTGATGCATTTGAAAGCATATTTTCAATACGTGAAAGGACACGATCAGAAGGTAAAACACATATTGAAAAAAGCAAGAAAATTTGCGGCGAGATATAGGAACGAATTGGAAGCATCTTGGATTGATCACTCTTTTAAAGTACCTATATAGTACTGTGTCATACATTCATTTATTTATGGATTTCAGGCTTGGACAAAATCCTTGCCGGCAATAGTTGTGGACTTCTGGAGGGAACACGCCGAGCCAGATAGCTTACTCGAATTTCAGGATATCGAACTGATGGACGGCAAAATCGGTTTTTTCACTCTTCCCATACCCATCTATGTACAATAGTTAAACGTCGCAAATAGCTGGATTTTAAAATAAATTCTTGTGTTACAACCACAGCCGTCTTTTTAATAATTGCTTCGGTTTTCTTCTTTATATTACCACAGAACATTATACAGGTATTTTTTAAGGCAACTTTTCATAACCGAATGAATCTGCAGACCGATCCTTACTTTTTTGCCTTTAAATCTCGACAAAAAATATAAACGCCAAACAATGTGACAAAATCAATCTGATATAGCCGACTGAATGACTTTTTCGCTTTATTCATTATTATTATCCTTAAATATACTTACAAAAAAACATTAATCAAACACTAAGAGGCATTGGAATAGTGCACCCTGCTCAAAGCAACATAACTTTTCTTTTTGGTCAAGTCGTAATATCCTATAGGACCAGCCTCGCAGTCGGCACAGGCCAGATATTTGTTGTTTCCGACTGAATTTGAGAACCCCACATTGTGAAACACAAACATATCGTTGACTGTCCAAAATAACGAAACCGTCTCCGTTTCCGGATCAAGATTAGATTGGTTCGTCTTGGTCTGTTTGATCAATGGCAGTTGGAACTGGAAACTGTTTTCTTAAAACATAAATAGAGAAAACCTAAACTAACCTCGAAAGACGTAAAAGTTGCGGTGGCTGGAGTTAATATTAGTGAATCGCAAAATTTACATTTTATATTGCGACCGTTACGACCGTATGATATTTCGCTTTCATAATTATCGCTGCAATCGGGCATTTTAACAAAATTAACGAGCTGAGAAAATTCTCTAAATTTGACGTAAAACAGTCAATTTGAAGTTATAAACATAGCATAGACAAGAGAGAGAATAGATGGTCAAACCACAGTACAGAAGGAATCAGTAGGTTCACTCCGCGTCGGCACCTTTGATGTCGGTGTTCCAAATCGGTTTCGCGCATGTGGCCTGGCGTCGCCAGTAGCGTCCTAAAACTCATAGGCGTAGGCGCGGAAGGGTCACCGAAGAAATAAACATTGCATCAAATGTTATATTTTATTAAAAGTACAAAATGTATGTTAAAAATATATTCACTATAATATTCACAAATTATAACGATTTTGGACCGTGTTCCATTTGAAGTTTCATTAGCGGGGGTGTAGTGAATGCTCCGAGGAGTAAAAAAGTTATTACGCGTCGATTTTAACAAGTGCGGAACGTCAAATATATATAATATTCTATGAGTATTGACATAAAAATATGGCCTTTCTGCGGTAACACCTATGGAGTTTGTAAATTTTACTAAATTTGACCCCTGATCAGATACAACACTCAAAACATTCAGACCTATTTTCAATAGACGAGAAATACCATCATCAAGAATGTTTTTTAAGTCAACTACAGAACAAGTGGAATTTAAAAAAAAATATGCTAGTGGTTGTTTCCAGTCACTGTTGATACCTCTGGGAAATATTCCTTCTCTTTACCAGTGTGATGAAAACCAATAATTTCATCCGTCCCTATATTATAATATAAAAATGTTTTCAGAGACATTTCATCTATGCAGATTGTGCAATCCTTTGAATTCTTATCAAGTAGATCCGTTTTCAGCCTTATTACTTCCATCACAAAGTCTGAAAAACCTGCGCCGATTTCCCACTTGCTAGTGATTCTATTTAGAGTGGATTTAAAAAGAAGACGGAATGTGGTCTGCAAAAATTTGTAAACTTTAGGGCCCATAAAATATATAGTAAGTGCGAATTGTTTAAATTCGCTTGAATATCGTGCCCCTTTTGGAGCTTTACTTAGAAGCTCAATTTGGGTGTTTATAAAGGTCGCAATTGTAGGATAATGTTCCGATATGAATACCATAATGTCACTCTTTGTAAGCTCACTTCTTTCTGATACACTACATTCCGAAAATCGTAGCTTCCTTTGCAAACCCTTTGTGCAATCAACACGGCAGAATCTCGTGTGACTGACGTTAATGGTGTAGAAGAACAAAACACACACTCGAAGGACCAGCTGGTGGTAGTGCACCAGCAACACGGAGATGATGGTCAAAAGACGTTTAAAACTCAACAATTTATTTACACACAATTGCGAGTAATCAGGAACACTTCAACTGATTCAACTCGCAGTAAAACTCTATTGACAAGAACACGATTGTAAGTGACCAGGACCACTTCACTGATCGACTTACAAGAAGAAACCTTTAACTCTGACACAAACTCAAACTCAAACAACCATCAAAACTCAATAAAATGGGCCATGTCAAGGCCTTTTAAGCCCGAACCCCCTTCCGTCCAATAATGGTCACCTGACAACAACCGGGGGTAAAACCACACAACCCACTGGAAATCCCCAGCCTAAGTGCGGCTCGGTGTTGTTTGTCGGCACCTTCAAATTAGACGGACAGGAAGCTCGTCTTAAACTTACACAAAGAAAATTGGCTATTTACACTAAATTTCTATCGATGCCGCCTACCCTAATTGCTTATAAGTAATAAACTTTATGAAAGGGACCAGACAATCCGGTACCAGTTCACTGGGACCGAACACCCTTCAAACGTTTTTTCAAAGCCACTTTTCGTGGTGTTGAAGCACTTAATCTAGCAACTGTTTGCGTTACACTGTCCTGTACAGCCCCAGAGTGAACTTCTTGTGTTTCTGGTGTGTACGAAGTGGATGGAACTGCATCTGGAGAAACTTTGCAGGTCTATATTTATGAATCTATATATCATGAAACTCACCATCTGCTTGTGGAAACACATTTGGAATAGCGTACTTCTTAAGTCGGTGTCTACCTATGCTTGAAAATTGTTCTGCAGAAAAATGTTAGCTGCAAACACGTAGTCGCTTGTAACACTCTGCTGCAGTTAAATCTTTGCTTCGACGTAATTGAGGTAAGCTCTGCCACATCTTACACCTGCAAAATATCCACTGCTATTATACCAACGTAATTTACTGCTAATCTAACCCAAAACGATGCTATAAACAACCCATTACTTACCGACTAATATCGAGTGGAAATCGAAAAAAACTGTATTGTGGTGCATATCTTAAGTCATTGTTCAAGCACCCCGAAACACAACAAATATGCATTTTGCAACAATAATACCGAAAAACCCAAATAGCAAGAGTAAATAACACAATGTGATCAAATACGATTTGAGGTTATATGCGGTTATGAGCCAAAATCTACAGCGCATGTAGCCTAGAGTCGAACTGGCCTTGGAACACAAAAATCGGAGAGTGAACCTACTGATTCCTTCTGTACTGTGGTCAAACTCTCCCTATTCTTTCTAAAGATTATTTATAGTGTCATCTGTTGGGATCTCCTAAAAGTTTCGTTCAAACACCCGCATGAGTACAGAAATCTGTACAGCTAATGGCGCGCAAACAAACAAAAACGGAAACTCAAGATGCCCCATTATAACATTATTGCACGTTATTAAATATATACACAACCTACTATGCCTTCGAACAAACACAATACTCTGAAATAAAAAATATATATATTATCTGTGATATTATTATTGTGATGCAGCATCCCAAATTTCTGTACAGTGTACAGTTTTTATATATATTTTTTTATTTTTACGTACATATTTTATATAAAATTTTACAGTATCAGTATCAGACGGTCTTTATGAACTAAAAAAAAATACTTTTTAAGACAAAAAATCCGTCAATATAAAGTACTGTCAAAGGCACTGTGAAAGTACTTTTATGTTGAACTTTCTTATAATAGAAATTATAATAAAATAAAAACAGTATCTGAAGGAACGCGTAAATATTTCCCATTTTTATTATCATTTTTCCCTTTTAAAATTTCCCTTCAACATTCTTTTCCAGTGCCATTATAAAATTGAATTACGACACTGCACCTGGCCCTTTGGTTTTGAAGAAACGTAACAAAAATTTGTAAAACAATTCAAGAAGCAAAATGTATTTACGAGTATGAGAGTACAATGTTAGCGAAATATGTACTACTCTAATCACAAAGTCCTTCCCTGGCTTACGTAGTCCCCTTTTATTTTTAAATGTACGTTTTATAAATGAGTGTTCAAGACTATTGACGACTAGGGAGAAAAAATGTTTATGCAGATAAATAAGTAATGATAACATAAAGGTGCCATCATGAATGGAGAATGTTTTTAAGAATGCATGGGGATAAAAAAATTCTAAAATGCAAATGCAGTAGATGCAAGTCATTACCCCAGTACAATAATACGTAGGTAATAAAGAATAAAGAAGACCCGCAGAATAAATCAAGAAGATCGTCACATTTAGGTATGTGCAAAAGATGCAGGAAAAGTTTTCGCTAGCACACGTGAGAAAAACCATGAACAATCTCGTAGTGTCAGAGTTTATACTAGGTATGAGAGGAGATTAAGAACAATTACAAGGATTGAGAAAATGTAGGATTGTACAAATGCTATTGCAAAGGACACAGGAGCACACGATCAATTATGTCGTATTCTAGGGCCAATGGTGAATTTTTCTTTAGTATTTTCTCACCAAAGAACACCAAGAACATAAAAATTACTTATTTTATTAGTTATATTTACATAAATATCCAAGTAACTGGACGCAGTTACAAAACTTAAATAAAATACTGAAGTCGAAAAATAACTTAATGAAAGAAATAGGAGAATTAAGCTGGCAGGACTGACGTCTGAAGTGGCATTTCATTTAATCACGCCTTAAAACTGAGGCGTTGATTCTTGAACCAGAGGCAAAAACTAAACAGACTACTGGCAGTGAGCAGCGAGATCAGGAGCACCGAAGATAAAAGAAAATTTTGCGTGGACATGCAAACTCCATCCTGTTCGTTGACGTTAACAATCGTGTTTCCAGTTTCACTCAAATCCTCCGGCAGAATAACTCTTAAATGTTTTCCCATCGTAATTCCATCGCCCAGAGTCGAGTTGTATGAATGCAGATCCCTCTTCCTGCGCTTGCCAGGTTCTACTTGTTGATTGGGTTCGGGACACATCTGACAGTCGGTTTTGCAGAGTTCAATGTTGCATTGAATCATCAAGTCCATCACGTCGGGGAATTTGAAAGCGTTGAAGAAGGCATAGGCTATAATTGAAGCGCCCGTATTGCCCGTGTTTCTCGTCTTTTGGAAGGCACCGAAGAGTTTCGGTTTGAGGATGCAGCCGTTGTCATCGGTCAGAGGATACACTCTATCGCCGGTGGAGTCGGTCGCTCTGCAGTCTTTCACTTGAATATCGAATCCAGGATCTCCGCTCACTGAGATCACTAGAGTCATCTGTTCCCCGATCTTCACCAATCCGTTGGCCGGAGGAGCAAATGGACCACGACCAAGTTGTATGTCCAGCTTTGCCATGGCAGTATCTCCGCTGAATGTTACGATTTCTTGACTCAACATTCCCACGCTGAGAGCCACACTTAGCGAATCTTTCAAGTTGCCTTCCCACAAACATCGAACCGCTCGGATCGTATCCCACACCTCTTGTATCCCTTGCTCGTTTTGTATCACTAAAACGTTCTCCAAGTACGATTGGCCTTGCGTGTCGAACGCATTAATAAATTCGGTTCCACAAGAGTTCAGACTGACCGTAAACTTGTACTTTGTCTGTTCCGAGTTCTCGTTGACGTAGCGACATTCGGACGAATCGTAGTACCCCTTCGAGTAGATGACGCCGTTGAATTCGCGGTTGAACTCTATGGAGATGGTCATCATGTCCTTTGCGCACTCCACATCGATGGCGTGAATGTGTGGTGGATGTTTCAGATCTTCATCTGTCGGTGTTTCTGGTTGGGTTGTCACACCCGTCTGCTCGGAAGGTTGGGGCGTGGGAGTGGGCACCAGGTTGTTGTCTTCGGGTGCGGTGGTACCACTCGGTACTTCGGAAGGTTGGGTAGTAGCGGCCGGGGAAGTGAAGTGAGTCGAGGGAACTGAAGTAATGGAAGTACCAGTTGAAGGGCCAGGTGTTTGGGGTTGCTGTGTCGTAACGGGGGGACCGTAAGACGCGGCTGGAGTTGGAGGTTGCGTGGTAAAGCCGAGTCTTTGTGTAGTTTGAGCCGTGGGGTAACCGGTTGAATAGGGCGGGCTAGTCGAGAAACCTGGTCTTTGGGTCTGTGGAGGTTGCGTTGGAAATCCTGGACGTCCGGTTGGGAAACCGGGACGCTGCGTCGGATATCCGGTGCTTCCTCCGGGAAAACCTGTTGTGGGATATCCCGTGCTTCCTCCGGGAAAACCTGTTGTGGGGTATCCCGTGAAGGGCGGTTGCGGTGGTCCGGTGTGGGGCGGACTTATTTCGTTCGTCGGTGATGGATATCCTTCTCCGGTGACGGCACCGGTTGTTGGATTAGTGTAAATGGGGAACGGTGGCTGCGGTGTGATTCCAGCCGGAGGATAACCTTGAGGTTCAAAAGGTCTTGGTTTCTGGGTGTTGGTGGGAGGAAGATATTCTCGAAGAGTTCCTTGTCGGACTGCTCACAAAGCAAATGTTTCAAGTCAATAAAACGAATATTTACACAACGAACAAAGTGTTGCTAACTGTTATCTTCGACTTATACAAAAGGATGTGGTTAATGTGATGGTTTGCAAGCTTGATGGTATGTACAATATATCGCATTGCTTAAGGCAATTAATGGAGTTAATTGTACACGTCAGGCTAATTATGGAGTTATTAACGCGATTTAGCTAAATGTGTATATACGACGGTGTCTTATTAAAACGATTGGAATTGTAAAACCTACTTCTTCTGCTGTTTTGGGTATAGACGCCTTGAAGCCACTGGAGGATGTTTTGTACCATTTGGTCCGCACTTGTTTGCCTTGTAACTCTATCTCCTGCAAGAGTATGCACTTTAGAAATAATACACAAGCAGTTGTATTTAAACCTGTGTGAGAAAGTCCACTTTTGACGAGAGCATTTTCGGCAGTGACGTTGTCAGTCAGGGCTGCCCATAAGGCCACGATTAGAATGAACCTTTTCATTCTGCAAAATCAATTCATAAACATAGAAATATAAAAATATACGACTGACAATCAGAGCCAGGAATCGCGCTCGTTAGAAAAAAAGTAATTAGAAAATCAACTAAACTAACTGTTTTGTTTCACCCAAGAAATCATGGAAATGATATAGTAGCTAATATTAGAATGAGAGTTATGAATGGAGAACGAGCAATTAAATTTAAATAACGAGAAAAAAATGTTAAACAGTCTATTACAGAAATATTTAATTTCCATCATAACCATACACCTGCGTGTCGTCAGTAATATTAAGTAATATTTCTTATATCACAATTGAGCTTTGCAGTATTCGCATGGCCTTTTGTCATAAGCTAAGAGATATTTTTGTCGATGACGATGGAGCAATAACTGGTAGCATCATTTTTTAATGGACACGGCGACCCAAATTAGCTTGATTGATAACTTTGTTTTATAAATGAGTAAAGAAACAATTTTACTGTTTTAATTGCGGTAGTTTCGTAAAAGGTTGCAGCAGAAGCGCTCTGAGAAGTTGCGTAAATTTTTCAAATGTCACCGACTCATTCCAAATCGGTTTAAATTGATTAAAGGAATTGTTTCCACAAATGATTTTGTTTTTGAAAACGGAATCAGGCCTGATTAATGGCACTTCCTGTCGATCGTTTCGGTTCACATACGGCAAAATTGGTGCCAAGTGCAAACAGTAATTTATTTTTAAAACGAAGAAAGCGAGGCGATTAATTCAACCGACGCTTTGAAGTTCTTACAAGTATGGGAAGCTGTTATTCAAAGTACTGCTCCGTTTTGCAATGTGAATGTGAACGTTTCTTAAAAATTTTGGAATTTTCGTATGTTGCAAGCGTTATTTTTGGTGACTGTGGAAAGTGGGACGGACTTGATTAATATAGTAGTTTTGATGTGCCATCTACGGGCATATCTTGCACTTCTCGGTAATTTATGGGTAATTAGGGACTCCTATAATGGGTGCAAATACCACTCAATTATTCCGAGTGTCAGAGATCGAGTAAGCTCGCATTATGCAAATGCAAGAAGAGCGAACTAACAGCGCGCATAAATCGTTACTTTCTATGTTATTGTCTATCATTATTTAATTGTGTTCCCACTCGTCGCGAAGAAAATTAAAACTTCTCTGGCCGCGATTTGTTTGCGACACGCCGATAAGCGGCATTGTCGTTGTAACGTGGCATTTTCTCCACTTTCCATATTTTTGCAAATTAACTTTATGCAACGGGTTAAAGGCCGTGCCTACGCACTCATTGCCATCAATTGGAAAACGAAAAGTGTGAAGTAGCATTTGGTGAAACTAAATTTGCGCTGGGTTGTGTCATCAAAAGGTTTTTGAAGTGGTAGACAAGTGAAGAAAGTCCAACAGTTATGTAACAGTAGAATGTGTCTAAATATTTAGAAGTAAATATTTAGAGTAATTAAAAGGGAATGTTGTCAGCTGAGCAGAAGGAATGAAAATTCACAGAAAACACACAGCACAACTGTAATCGATTGTCGTTAGTATTCTCAAAAATTGAAAGCCACTCTTGCTGTTATTATTGCCGATGAATTGCAATTCTTACACGTGCAAGCTGAGAATATTGCTTTAGCATTTTATCATTTCATTTAAAAAGGAAATAAATTTTACTACGTGGATTAAATTTAGGATAAAAAATAGCACAGGCACATTTACGCTTTAATTAATACACGAAAATGGCTTGGTTGGTTTACTAAAGCCAAATTTGTGGGAGCAATTGTAATAACGACGATTGAAACAACGATTAAAACAAAAAAATTCTTGCAAAAATTTAAATAAAACTGCAAATGTTTTCTTTATGTTTTAATATTTAAATATGGGTGTTTTTATTTATTTATTTATTTTATTTATTTCATTTTAAGGATATTATATCATGAGCACTGTGCCGGTTATTCCAAGATTATCTATAAATCTAATAAAAAATTCATTTTTTATAAAAAATGTTCTCAATTACTTATCAACAAATAAACTTGTATCTTTTGTAGATTGGAACATCACACACAAGGTGAGATTTATATTTTATAGTCTAAGAAGGTGTGTTTGTAATTTAGAGTCCTATCAGGTAACTATTATACTCCCGGAGAAGAAATTAGTGTAGATTTACTGAAAATATAAAAATATTAAGAAATATACACTGTTGCATATTAATTGGACCAGAACATTCAACACACCTAAAAAATAAGTATAAGAATGAATTCAAATCAGAACAAAAAACCAGCAAATTAACAAAAAAACAAAAAACTCCTCAAACTGTTTTCCGAAAAATAGTTGAAATGGATCGATATTATAAATTGCTGCTGAGTAGCTAAAGTCTTATTATTTATTCTTCAATGTTCTAAATTTATCTAAATCTAAATCTGTTCAACTATTTGCTTCCAAATTGAAAATACAGCTTCGAATATTAGCATAATTAGTTATATTATGCGTTGTCTCAAGAATTGCATTCCCATCAAATAAAAATAATAAAGCGAAATATTGAAGTAATGATGGCAGTTTTTGTTCAAATATTGGCCGCATCGAAGTCTGAAGCATCAAAAGCTCGATAGACAATGAGCGGTAAATGTCACGGCATCATCTGTCAGCTCCTCGCGTGACTGTCAAAGATTAACTCAAGCCGTTAGTTATTCAAGAAAGACGGAAGCATTTAGGCCACAAAATAGGAGTCATGATTCATTGTTATGCCTTGGTATGCACTCATTAAATCGCGCGTCTTGCTACACGTCCCATGAAAGCAACAGTTAATTTACTTAAAATACTGAAAAATGCCAACAATAGGACTAATCCATTACGAAAGTTTAACAACACGTAATCTATGATAATGCCAGGGACGTTAGTTAACTTTTGTTTAAATTAATTACTCCACCGGTATTATTTTCACGAGATCCAGTCGAGATTAGCGCCTTCCACGCGTTAGATTTACGATATTCCAAATTCAATTATTATGCTAATTCGAACGGCATTGTGCGACGTGTAATTACATGTATTTTTTTCTTAGTAGAAATGTTTTTGTTGTGCAACGAGGGCATTGTTGAACAGTTTAAGATGCGGTGTGAAACTCAAAGCTTACACACACTTTCCTCTCGTTTAACAATCCTCTGCAGTGACACGATTTTGATGAATTTCTCCAAAACACACTCACCTGTGTGCGTCACGCTTAAAGCTTTCAGAAATCGGCGTACATATTATAATTTTAATTTTTTAAATTTTTTCTAAATTTGGATTTTCCACCCGACCACATCGTCACTCACTTCGCACACCTTACCTGCGCCAACGTTATCCCAAAACACAACAAAAGACTATAAACTAACTAAATGCATCTTCTCGCCATTTCCCTTTTATATACGCACACTTATGGATGCTCACAGACTCCCCCAATTCGATGTTTCCCACTTTCGGTGTTCATCCCACTCAAATTACTCATCTGGTCGGCTACGATGGAGAGAGTATCGGAGTATACATTAGGGGAAAAATAGTAGCGATGCTCCTATTAAGCTGTCAACAAACCGGAGAAGCACGGTACTTTACCGGTAAAAATGTTGAAACACTTCTTCGTGAGTTGTGTTTTGATGGCAAGGTGATCAAATACGGTCAGTGGAAATAATTGTCAGTGAAGGCAAAAACTTGCTTTTGCAATAATTAAACTGAAGAGGCTTAATTGATGATATTTTCCTCCAACCGTGTTGCAATAATGTTTTAATTCGAAAGACGTTTTAATTATTTACGTTATTTATATAAATATTGTCGTCGGAGTAATTAATTGTATAATAATTGTTCTTTTATTGTATTTTTTAATTACGTGGCGTGTAGTTTATGTCGTTTTACCTGTTTTTAATAATTTTGTCTCCGTTTCATGGCACTCAAGTTGAGGTACACAATTATTTAAATTATCATAATTGCTTTGTATAATTTTTAAGTTTTATTTTATTTGAAGGAAATATTCTACCTCTCCAACAAATGACTAGACCATGCACTTCTCAGCAGGACTATAAAAATAAATTTTATTATAAAATCTTTGTGGAGTCTTATTTCCCGCTGTCAATTTTTGATGAGAACAGATCCATTTATTAGTGACTTCGTTTTCACTTTACTTTGAAATAAAATTTATTTTAGAAAAGTATGCATTTATTTTTCAATATTTAAAGCTTGTCAAATGAGCGACAGTTGATCGAAGGTTCATAATTCTCCTGTTCTATTGTAATAAAATAATCATAGTTAAAATTTTAACTATGTGTAAATACAAACAATAGATATAAAAAAGTAGTTAAATAACTATTCCATCTGGTTGCATTAATTATCTAAAGAGAATTCACTAAATGAACACAATTATTGTGATCGCTTGCATCTAACCGAAACATTTAGAGCGAAATTAAATATTCAGTATTTTTTTCAAATAGAATAATGGAGTAAAGCAATAGCAATAAAATTGTCATTTATGTAAGTTGTAATTTTACAGCGTCTTGTGTTAGTGTAAAGTTGGTTCATTTGTACGCAATCCACATCTCTGATTATCTTACAAGTTATATCACTCTCAGTAATATCGTTAAGGCCGTTTATATTTATACAAGAGTTGAAAATGATTTTATCGCCGATGTGCGGTTTACTTTCATCAAGATTGTCTCCGTTTTTACTCACGATGAATTTTAAATCGTCTGTGCCGTCATATTTAGCTATTTGCATATATGTAATATGCAAATGTGGGCGATATAAGTACAAGTTGTTCCTGCTAAAGAAATTTGTGTCTGTGTCTGGGTTTTTTTTTTAATAACACATGATAAAATTATTTTTAAGAGTAATGTCGTTGGTGCAAGTACAAACTTGTTCGATAATAATAATGAGTTATTTTTAAAGCACAATTTATAAAAGCCGTAGGTCTAAAAAAAGAAATAACACAAAAAAAACATTTACGGAAAGTGACCAACTCAACTGAATAATAAAACGCAAACAATGATTAACAAAATATGTAATTTTCTTTTTTAAAGTTCATTGCAGAAAAATTGTATTCAAATGATTAAAAAATTAAAAAAAAATTTATTGCGGAGAAAATCTTTCATAAATAATATTGGTGCATTTATAGCAAAATATTTTAATTGTGAATATATCTGGTATTTTCTCACAAATGAACCTTAAAATTATGAATTACCTTTATGAATTACACAAGCTTTTCAGTAAAACTGTTTCAGTACCAATCAATTTAATTTGTTTTCAGGGAGTAATTTATTTACTTGTTTCAAAAACATTCGACTTCACTTTTGTATAAATTTTTACAGCACATCTGTTACATATCAATAGTTATCTTTTAGTCTTGGATTGTCAGAAAGTTTTAACGATAAAAACTCATGAGCGGCTAGAACGTTGACTTCAGAATATCACTTCCTTGAAATGGATTAATTTATTATTATATACGTTGTCAGTTTTGATTAATATTCAATATCAGTTGTTGCATATGGAAATTATAAATTTACGTGTTTTAGAAATATTGGGCGCTTCAATCCAGGAAACAACTAATAGCACACAAATTAAGCATTGTCCTTGTTATATTTGTTTAAAGTGACATTTTGTTTAAATAAAACATTTAACGGAATCGCCGTCTATTTCCCGATGTGTAATTCTAAAATTTGAGGATTAATTAAATTAATACTTGTTTTGTATTTCAATTAGTTGCAATATGGCATGTATTATACTCAAAGATAACCTCGCAAAATTTGATTCCCTCGAAAGTCAATTAACATTTATTAACCGGCATTAGTGTGGTTGTTTACATTCTCTAAATAAAATCTTTTTAATAATAAAAACTTCCTACAAATTTGATTTGAAATGTCGTTAATTGTAAATATCCTTCATTTGAAATTTCACGAAGGTTAAACTGCGTTAGCCATCGATCTAAATTTGGGAAAACAACTGCTCGGTTTCCAACATCATTTATCTAGAATATCAGAAACGAGATTATCGCAACAAAGAATCTTACTTTCTACAACAATTTGCATTCAATAAAACTGTTAAAGCACAAAGACACCACAATTTATGTTGATACTCTCAGACACCGAACAGAAGGAATATTACTAATTTGCGATATGTAATTAAATTTATCGTAAACCCCGCATCTATTGAATTTGGCAACAATAATTATATAGGTGTTTGCGATAATCTCACATGTAAATGTCAAGAATACGTATATCGAGAGCGAATCTTCAAGGATTTCGTTTCTTTGTTATTTGATCACCGAAATTTTGAAAGTATTTCATCGACAGCGCTAACGAGATTAAAAGTGTAACACTAGTTGCAACACTGGCTATATTATTTAAGATGAACTTGTGAGAATCGGTTCTGTTGTATAATTCGACTCGGAAGAGTTGCCACAATCCGCAGTTCCTATTCTATGATCTATTAAAGAACTATAATAAGTATATATTTTTTACGATAAATTGATTAGCTAATTTAGGAATGATCAAATGGTTTGTGTTATTATAATTAACTTCGCTTGCAACATCTCAAGGTTGTTGAACAGCAAGAGTTCATAATCACGACGCTATTTTGTTTTTGTGGGGCAATGCTAGTGCTTGGCATTAGAAGCTAATAATTGTGGATCGGAAGAAAAGTAAAATGTTAGGCAATTTTCACCGTACATTGGATATTTTATCCAAGCAGATTCAATTTATAATATGAAGCTTAAATATCAATAGCGTCAAATAATAATGGGTGTCATAAAATTCCAAACTTTTTCACTCAGTTTCTGTCTTACGTTATTTTTTTATAATCTCTCGGAATAAATGCAACAAGTTGTTATGTTTTTGTACGTTATTAACATTTATTTTAAATACTGTTTTTATCTTCTGTGGCTCTCTCTCTCTCTATCTCTTAATTGAAGAAAAAAGGTTTTTACAGGAGGGATTAATTTTATACAAAGTAAAAATGCTAAACATTTGGTATTGCGGTTTTAAGAATCGATTATTCCGGCGCCTCCACCAAAATTGAACCAACCCACTTTTGCAATAATTGTTTGTTTTGTATTTTCGTAATCCTATTTGTAATTAAAATTATTTGTATGCAGTGATGAAGTAAAATGTTATTGAAATCGTTTATATCAAGCTTGCGACTAATGAGTTTATTATTGTATTGGAAAGCGTGAATATACTTCGCAATATTATGTTTATAGTTGTCATTAACTTGCTAGAAATGATAATAGCAACGTAAAATTTTACTAACTTCCAACAAGGTCTTATGAATAACACAAGATCAATAAGTGATGTGTAAAAATACTTTACCACATCCTTGATATTTCATTCATCATAGTGGTTTTATTCTAAAATGTGCATGGAATGACATTAAGAGTAATGGTTGTTTTTTCTTTGCTATAGTGTTTATTGTCACACACACATTGCGTACCACGTTTCAAATCCTATTTTAAAAAACTATTTTAAAAAATTTTCAATAATTAATTATTTGAGATGTAATTTTAAATTGAAACTGTGCAAGGCCTGTTGCTATAAATTTTGAAAGAAATCTTACAACAACACATTCTAATTTTTATGCAAATTACGGGAAGTCATAGGTGACAACACACATTAAATTTTTACTTTTTTACCTCTTTGTATAATTTCGGTTCAAGACTCTATTTTGGCGATATAAAATGAACAAAACCGAAGTCCCATTATCGGAAACTTGCGTTAATATTGCGTACCTGTATTATTACACACTTATTACGTAATGTAATTTTTAAGTATGGTTTAATTATCGGCCGTAAATAAAATTTCGTTGAAAGTGCAACATTATTCAGTCGCATAATATGGTAGGAAGTGTCTTTTAACTCCCTGGGGTGAAATTGATCTTTCTGTCGCTTTCATACCTGCACATCTTATTTTTCAGTTTTATGACGCGAAATGTCAACAAAGATTTCACTTGTGATAATACAAAATTGATTCGTTTACTCTTTTACCAAAATCATATTGTTTTAGAACCAAAACGATAAAAATCGTCTCCATGTTTGTACAAACATTTTATTACTTTCACTACGTAAGCGCGAACAAATTGTTCAAACAAGACATTTCTCTATTTGGAGATGTTTAACAGTTGCGACGATTTAACGAAAAGAAACTTTGAAATAAAGAAAAACAATTTAGGTCTAATTATCCTGGAAGTATGCGAGAATCACAAGGAAGTGGAATTGAATCGAACGGAAATTACGAGTAAACGCAAGTTATGTCTGAGAATTAATGTTATGAAAATTAAACTCTAAACACTGCATATGCCATTTTTTATTTTTAATATATAAATCAATTATGTTCTTGTTGTCTTGCCTGTTAGTCAGCCTGTGACTAAATTGTTTACAAAATAATTAATCTGGCTCTTAAAATTATATAAGGAAGCCACAGAAATAACTTTCTCGCCATTATGGTCTCTGCCAATAATCAATAAAAAATATTTGCGGACTAAAATTTGATCAGTTATGTAAGCCCCATTTGGAAAATTAAATTTCGTTCCATCGACTTTCATTCTTTTTTCTGATACATACATTTTTAAATTTTATATGTTTTACTAAGTTCTCTTCACACGAAGAAAAAAAGACAGAACGGTTGCAGTCGATTAGAATTATTTTATTCTGATGAGAATTAATTTTATTTTGGAAAATTTAGTAGTAAAACAGTTAAATATTATGAAACGATAATTATTATATTTTTACACTTTTTACTTGTCATGATCCTGTATCCTGTTTGTGCTTATTTAATAAATTATGAACTCTCTCATTTCCCATTTAGCTAAATATTTGCTCTGTAACACTTGAACTGAAAAAGAATCAAAGCTGATTATCTGACATTTGCACAAGATAAACAGTTTAATCGTGTCGGAGTGCTAACGACAATTCCATTATTTGCAAATGTTAAATTGAACTCGGACGCAAATTGGCGATTTTGTAATGAAAGCGTTCGTCACTGATTTTGAAACTGCCAATACAAATAAGCCGCATTCTTCGACGGACGATTCATACGTACATTCCAGTCCTATAATTAAATTGAGCTGCTTAATCTAGATTTGATTGGTGAGAAGTTCAAATTCGAACCATTGTCCGTATTACATCACCAAGCAATTTGCCATATCTTCAAGTGAAGCAATTGCGACGTGTTCTTTTTCCTTGATTGCTCAATATGGGATTCAAACGGCCTTGATGCAAAAATTCATTGTCTGATAACATGTGTTATCTAATAATCAATCCAAAATGATTGTGTGACGTTCTACTTTCACCTGTACATCAATGACAGACAATGTGGTGAATACACATCGCTGTGATGATGTACAATTAATCGCATAATATGTTTGATGACTTTTATTATCGGTTGCTGTTTTGTGAAAGCCAATGTACCAATTTGAAGAAGTAGATTGGTTCGACTGTTGTGACTATTGAAAGTGAAATTAGGCGCAAATGTTAGGTTTTCGTGTGCCAAATAAGGAAATTGGGTCGATTTTTTTGCTTATTGATTTTATGTCCTCTAGTTTAACAAAAATATTTAATGGAAATTATTAAATGTCTATACCTATGCTGAAATTGGTAGAAAAAATGAAATATGAGCAAGGCAACAATAAACATAGATTCATTATCAATCAAACTACATTAGACACGAAGAAGAGAACTTATCGCATTTGGATGAGCAGCCTACTGTTAATCCTCGTGAAACAATTCCTCTTTCTTTCAGAAGAAGCGTAATTTTAACTTGTGTGAATCTGTGTTGAACATATTTTTGCAAATTATCTTAAAAAAAATGTTTGTTCTGATAAGCACATTTAAATTATTTGCAACCGTTTTATGTACTACATTTAGTATCAGTTGCATAATTTTGATGGTCGATGTCGAGGAGCACCGAAAATATTGTCAACACATTGTCAAAGTTTTAACTGTAATTTGCAAGTAACAACCGTCCACAAAATTCTGCTTCGGCTTTCGTGTAAATTGACGACTTAATAGAGTATTTTGATTGACGTCTGATGTCTTGAAGAAGCTACCTTTATTGTTAAAACCAATGAGAGTGGCAGCATTAGTCACGCATAAAATATTGATAACGTTTTTAAGGAGACGATCTGCTACGAATTTATGAATAACAGTTTTTTCAAACTCTCATTATAAAACATACTCGCATCAGTTCTAAAAAGAATTGTCAAGCACTTCTTGAGGAAATTTTTGTCGGCCTTCTCAGGAACGTTATTGGCTGTCACGCGAGTGGTTATGATAATTTCGTCTAAAGCTCGTTTACCCAACTAAAAGCAAGTTTCTAAAAACAAATTGTGTGGAAAATTGTCAAGTGATGAGTCAATATTACAAGACAAGGTTTGAAGTCAAGTCTATTGAAAATTAAAACATAACGATTATTAATGATTAAAATCATTAAACGTTTTGACTACATTTGCTGTTCTCAATGTGAGTAAAGCTCCGGACGACCCTTTTAACGTCAGGTCGAATAATATATCGCCTCCGAACCTCGACATAATTAATGACTTAAAGGCCGAGAATGCTTACTTCAATGAAACAATAATCAATAAGATGTTTGAAAATTTGCTATGTAAAAATTGCGCAAGGTTATCATCCAATTTGCGAGTGAAAATTTCCAAATTTGACCTTCTGTTTCAGTTTAGACTAGGTAATGTACGA
This sequence comes from Eledona agricola, assembly GCA_964023215.1. Taxonomy (NCBI): domain Eukaryota; kingdom Metazoa; phylum Arthropoda; class Insecta; order Coleoptera; family Tenebrionidae; genus Eledona; species Eledona agricola. The sequence continues at coordinate 2,146,326 of OZ026856.1, forward strand.
AAAGTCGTCAAAGCAGCTAATAAGCGAAGAAATGATTCCCATTTTCCGTCACATACGAAGGCGTATAGATAAATTATTCACCTAACATCTGAAAACTGACTTTCAAACAAAAGTATTATCCCCTAACCGCTAGCTCCTTTGCTTATGGGAAAGTTGACTACATACACACATCAACAAGGATTAGCAATTACTGTAAAAATTTTTAAAAGCAGCTTTATTAATTTAACGAAAAAATTATTTTTTTTATTACATTTTTAAATTGATCCGATATTTCGGAAATTGGACTGTATTGAACAGTACCTATTCAGGCGTATTGACGGTACATAATGTATTTTTTGTCTTTCTTCATAGAATATCTAATTTTTATTAATTATCATGTAAACTGACTCTGTGTATTAGATCGAATTCTATATAAGACCGTTCCACTTAAAAAAATTGTTGCTGACGCAGAAAAGTTATTTGAGAAGGATTCAGCGAAACAGAAATAAACGTGTTGTGTAGACTCATATTTTCAAATTGTTGTCATTTTGTTCTTTAAACCCTTACATGATGGACTAAATATGTAATTTTTTCTAATTTTTCAGTTGCGCCATTTACCTACTAATAAAAAATATTTAATTAATGCTAACAAATGGTTGCCTTTTACTTTTTTATGTGTGGCCATGCTTCACCCTTGAGGCGCCATAAAACTAAGTAATTAAGAAATTTCCACGAGCGCTGCAAATGGTATAAATCGCTTAAATGGAACCGCAAAGCGGGAAGCCGTATAAATCGCTGAAAATCAACAAAAGCACACGCGATTCATAGGAAAGTGAAAGTGTATTTGACCTTAGCTCATCTCCGTTTATCTATTAGCAGACGTGGCTTTCCACTCGGTAGGAAATTGTAAGTCTTGATGATTTGTAGCGTTCTGGTCCATGGAACGCGAAAACGCAACGAACCATTGTTGGGTCCGATCAGTTTTCGCATTAGAAAATCGGCCGGCGATTCGTCAAAGCGTTGCCGGAGGAACGTCACGAAATACTTTGTAAAATAAGTCGATAGGTTCTATGCAATATATCCACGTTTCTTTTCGGGCAGCTACATAATCATAAATAATTATCGGAAGAGTGACATCGTCTCGGATAGGCGTAGAAAGTGTTTAGGAAAATGCTGCTAATAACAGTGGACGGAGGAGGTGAAGGGTACTTACTATCTTTGACCTATAACCCTGGCGTAACAAGAAAAAGTACCGAATATAATTGGCTAATTGCTGCTCGTCTTGAGCAATACGTCTCATTTGATCGATTCATGCGTTATTCACTACTTTTTTCTTGTTATTATTATTATTGCGTTGCGTTTTATTAATAGCACTTTAATTTAATTTGATGTTCTGACTATCGGCCAAACAAAAATTTTCACCTGTAGATGTGTTTGCAGAGATAATTATTGCTGCAATATTGCATACAAACTGCACATGTAACTTAACAAATCGACACGAAAAAATCTCTAAAACGTAAATGTGTGCAATGGTTGCAACCGATGGATGAATGAAGCAATCAAAGTAAACGAAATGAAGATGTAAGCTTCTTAAACAACTTCTTGGCAAGTGTCAAAGACGTGTCCTAATATTCTAATGACTTTACAATTGGTCGTTATAATGAAAGATTAAGAGCTTCTTCTTATTTACAAATACAATATTATGTTAAAATCCCACAGCAGCGAAATTGTTTAATCAATACATTAGATACATATCAAAAGTGTAACGATACGCGCCATCTCCAATGCACGCTCTATCGATCGATGGTTTCTGAATTACAAGTATCATACTTGAACTTTCAGACCTTATAATAATGTATTGGTAAGAGGCAATAAACCTACATTCTTGTTATATTATCACACCAACGTGTTATTAATGTAGCGGTCGTGAAATAAACAATGCAAACGAATTTTGTCGAAATTAGATATTATAATAAGCACCACCGTCCATCTCCACTTTCTTGAATTAGGGTTAAGGTTGAAAGTCCGGTAGTTCATGTCTTTAGTAACGACCTTTATTACGCGATTTCGTCTTCAGCTGCTCTCGTCCACCACGATCCCGTAAAAACCGTAAAAAAGCTGCTTGATTGTTAAACATTTCACAAGACAATTGACGAAATGTCCTTTTACTTTTTCAACATAATTAGGTTGCATCCAATTTGGAGCTTCCTTAATCGTTTCTGTCACTGCTGAATATATAACGTATTTGGAAACCTGAGGTTTGCTTAGAAATCACTTGTTTGATGCTAATTGGTCGCAAAGGTGAGTACTTGTTCTTCCGCATCGTCAAAATCGTTCAGCACGTCGATATAAATGATAAATATTTAGCGATTCCAATCGTTTCCTGTTTGATTCAACCGAAGAAGTGTGACTGTGGTCTTGCTTTGTTGTGTTAATACTATGCGGAACTTCTTTAAAACATGTCACGTTGTCGAGGCGTTGCAATTCTTTTCAATTCGCACAAATCGTATCGCACTGGTTCCTTGAAGTTATCCCACAACTGATTGATGAGTATGGTTTGTGGTGATCACGAAACGATAACTTACACATTTGAAAATAGATCGTTTCAAATTGGAGCTGACTTAACAAATGTAAGGTCACGGAGAAAGTAGTTTTTATAAGATAATCATGAGTAAGCCAAATTTACGATGCAAAAAATGTAGAGCGCCTCTTTGGTTTAATCCTTTGTTGTAAGAGCATTTCTGAAGCCATTTCGTTGTATATTATCAATTGAAGAACTATGATGCAGACAGACTTAAAGACTGAGTTCACAAATCCTACCATTTCAAGGAAGGTAAAATTAAAAAAAAATGTTATTGTGTATTTATTTGGCTTTTAATGTAATTTGTATACTTTTTTAGTTGATAGATTAATTTCCTTGTCATTTCCTTATCCTAATGTCGCTGTGCCAAAGTCCATATAGCTGTACTTGTGATCTTTTATTCCAGCTTGAGAGGACCTGTCTGGTCCCCATATCAGATCAGTTTTCAAGCGCTTAGAAACACGATCTGATTTTCCATCTTACATTTCTTTTGTGTTGCGGCAGAAATTACATAAGATCTAGTTCGAATTATATGATTAAGCATACCTAATACCGATAATTTTATTTTCATCTTGCAAAATTCTTCATACATTGTTAACGTACAATGATAAGTTTGAAAGCACGTCACAGATAAGTTACGAAACTCATCTTTTTTCCATTGAATAATTACACGTCCTAGCTGATGTGTGCATTAGATAAATCTGTGACGATGAAAGAATATATTTTTCCACTTTCAAATAAAACCAGAGGTGGATCAAACCAAAACTCTGTGAACTTTTACCGAAATTTTTAACTCACAAATGAATTAGAACATGGCACGTTTCTCAATAGTTTTATGAATGAAATGATTTTAATACGTGAAGTTCCCATACGCCGTTCTCATCACGATTTAAAAATTTGCTCATTGTTTCTACAGTTTTTGATTAACGCAAGCTATTAATAGGTACGAGGTCAAAAAACATATTCGCCTAATTTATTATTCTTTGGTTCAGTGATCATAATAGTTCAAGACTAACTACCACCATCGAAATACAACTACAAAGGGAACTTTGTATGTACATACAATTATGTTTATGTTGTATTAATTATATTGTATAAATATAAATTTGAAGATCACGCCAAACAAAAAGTTTGCAACACAAAAATGTTTTTATATTTAAATCCAAATATAAAAATATTTAGATGAATCCAATAAACAAGTTCAAAAAGCATTTAACAATTTCTTAAATATTTTAGGACAATTAAATCTTGCTGGGAATTTGTTATAGTTTTTTGCTCAGATTTATTGTAATTTACTTTCGTTTCTTGTTCTAAAAAAACAACAAGGATCCAATAAATGAAAATATTGATGCCACATGACATAACATATGTATAACAAGTAGGGAACCGTTAGATTAATTCCTTATCGCCTTATGATGAAAATTTGTTATCTTTTAAAGAGATTCTGATTTTTTCCCATTTAGTAAATCAATAGTTAACTGTGTGAAATTTAGTTTAGTTTCACCTGCTCCCAAAAAGCACAATTTGTTCCAGTGGTTCCTTAATTTGAGGTAGGTGAATTGACTTTAAAATTTTCACATTTGTCCTATGCTATCATTTTTATTTTTGCTTACTATACTTACTTTCGACCAAATTGTCACTTTATTTAATTGCAAAGCTTTAAATTCCATCTTAGAGATGTTCAAGATACATAAATGCATTTCTTTAGAACACTATACATCGATTTACTATTTTCAAATTCTTATAAAGCTCTACGCTACAAAAAAAAATAATTTTATCTGGTGGCGGTGTTGGTTAAAATAAACATTGCTTGCTTAGGTTTTATTTGTAAATTACACAAACCTTATCTCACTCAATTTACATACATTTGACTTTCCGGGTTATTCTTAGTTTAATTTAAGTGTAATTGTTATTTGTAATCAATCTCACTGTGGCAAATAATAAATCAATCAGACCTAATAAAATCAAGGCAATGGGAATTAAATTTGCTCGTAAGAATAAAAGTCGACACTAAAGGGACGAGAACAATTTGATAGCAACTGAAAGTAAAAATAGGAATACGTGTAAGCAGGTTCGGAAAATAATTCAAAATTTTGCAAAATCTTTTTATGTTAGTGCTTTGTTTTCAACCGCGATGTTTCGCTCTTACGAAGTTGAGATCCAGCTTTCGTAACACCATTTCAAAGATCGACTGAAAAGTCTAAGTATGTTTGGCTTTTCGTCTTTTAATTTTTTACAGCAATTTTTACAAAATGCTGGTTCCATTCTTTTCATCTGTACCAAACCTATCTTACGAAAGCAGGTGAATAGGTTTTGCAATTTTTTCATTTCTTTTTCAGTAGTATAAAGTATATCTAACTATATAGTTATCAAAGTGTTTGGCTTTCACGGTCGGTGTTGTCAACAACGGTGGTATTAATCGGGTTTGTTGACCGTGTTCCATGCGAAGTTCCATGAGGGGGGGTGTAGTGAGCGCCCCGAGAGGCTAACTCAGCAAGTGATCCCCATGAATCTCTGCCAAACGTTTCGCCAGTCGCGACTGTGACAGCTGGGAGAGTACTTCGACCACGACCACACCGCCACTGAAGATGTCCACCGCAGCTGTGGACGAAACGTTTGGCAGAGATTCATGGGGATCACTTGCTGAGTTAGCCTCTCGGGGCGCTCACTACACCCCCCCTCATGGAACTTCGCATGGAACACGGTCAACAAACCCGATTAATACCACCGTTGTTATATAGTTATCCATGAAACTCTCTTCTTATGTGTTGTAAATTCCCACTTTACTTTTTATATAGGTACCCATTTCATCAAATGATATTTTGTTACTCAATATTTGTGATGTTGATGTTTTTTAAACACTGGAAGCCGGAAATTGTTGAAAGCGGCTGAAAATTATATTTTGGAGGGATTGCGTTTGCTCCAGATATTTATTATTTAAATTTGTGAACCGTTCAAAATTGTTTGTGATACTGCCGAATTTTTAAAAGTTGGCAGGCATAAAAGACTTAATAGAACTTAATAAGAATATTGTCACATCAATACAATATTTTCTTGATAACACTACTTGAGTTGAACATGAGATTAATATTTTCATGAGTACTCAGGTGTTTTTGCAGTTACAGCACGACATTGTTAGACTTCTTTTTATATCTTTTTCTTTCATGTTGGGTCAATGTGGATTTCAAAAATCATTGGAAGGGTATAAAAAATATATGTTTGTTAAAATATGTTTTATTACAATAATGCATCACATGTAATAATACAATCCATCCATAAAAGTAACTGTGGACACTTTTTTAACAGTTTGTATCAAATACAGTTTTACTTTAGAACAAAATTACAATTCTATGAAGGAAAACAATAAAAAATTATACAACACTGTAACTCTGTTAGGATCGTTTTCTTATAAAAATTATAACAATTTTGTTGTACTTATACCTCATCACATCACTGTAAATTATTACTTGTTGTCACTGCTCGTTGAGCCCGAATCATCAGCAAGAAGCTGTTGCAAATCAATACCTTCAAACTTGTTTGAGTCTGCATTATTTGCTGCATGTGCAATGAACAGTTCCTTCAAAAACCCCAACTCCTTTGTAAGCGTTTTCACTTTTTCTTCCAAAACTGTGTTCTCGTTCCTCAATTTCGTCACTCTGTTCAGTGTTTCCTGGGTTTTTTGTTTGGATTTGACACGGCTACGTTTTACAGCCTACAAGTCCATGTTAAAAGGGAATTTAACTCAAAACCGATTTACCAAATTGTTGCGATCCCTCTTCTTCCTGTATTCATCCGAATCCTCTCCCGATTCCGGCCCTTCTTTTTTGACCCGTCCTTTCCTTGGAGGCATCTGAAATGTTACAAACCTAACCAAATGCCAACTAGAACATCATGTCATTTTCTAAAAATAACGCAAAATTCTGATGCTCACGTGAAGCGATCTAATTGTGTTTACCTTCAATTACGCAATTCGTGGTCAATGATATAATTGGGAAACACAACGCAAAATTTACTTCTCATAAAAGCACACGTCAAACTGACGTTAAACTGACAGACTGTGTGGCTGTCAAACGAATGAACGTCACACAAATGTCAACAAAGCATTACATCGAATTTGCGGGAGACCTAATTTTTTTTATTTCATCCGCAGATAAAAAACGGATAAACCGTCCCTTTTTATAATTGTGTCTGAAAATTGTATAACAAATAGGGTTGAATAAAATATATAAATTTTTTATAGGATAATCAAGTTGTTTTTGCGGCGTTTTTGGCACCTGTCATCTGTCATTTGTCATTGCCACGCAGAATTTGAGTTTGACGTCTTCCTAGGAAATAAAATTAATAAGTGATAAGAGGCTGATAACATGATTACGACATTACGTTATCACTTGGTGGTATATGTAGCACTAATCGTATATTATGCGCTCATTCCGGTCGGCTTCGTGGCAAAGTAAGGTTAGTCAAGATCGCACGACTTTTTTTTAACAGAGACTAATTTTTTTGCCCCAGGTGGTGGTTAACACACGAAACAATGACACCCAACGGCACTATCCTCGTAACCGGTGGTGCTGGCTACATTGGATCTCATACGATAGTTGAATTACTCAACAACAACTATTCGGTTATAGCCATCGACAACCTCGCCAACTGCTATGCGAAGCAAAATGAGAAGCCGGAATCTCTCAAGCGCGTCGAAGCCATAACGAACCGTAAAGTCACATTTTACAGCATTGACATAAGGAACCGACAAGATTTGGATAGGGTATTCAAAACTGTAGGTGAGTGCCTGTGGCTCTGGTTGCAAATGGAGAGACGAAATTTTTTTAGCATAACATTGACGCGGTTATTCATTTTGCCGCATTGAAGGCTGTCGGGGAGTCGGTACAAATACCCCTGGCCTATTATCAGAACAACATCGCAGGCTCTGGCACACTTTTTGAGGTGATGCAAAGTCATGGTGTGAAAAAATTAGTGTTTTCGTCATCAGCAACTGTTTATGGAATACCCGAGTTTTTACCAATCACAGAGGATCACCCAACTGGACAAAACTGCACCAACCCTTATGGAAAGACCAAATATTTTGTGGAGGAAATACTAAAAGATGTATGCATATCTGATCCTGTAAGTGGCACAGTTTTTTATTTATCATGGCTTATTGCACAACTCAATTGTTTATATTTGTTATTAGCGTGTTTTGTATTTCTAATTCACATGATACTGTGACCTACCTTGCACATTATGACGTTTATTATGAGCTATAATATCAGAAACACTCATCAACAGGGAACTTAAATTCAAATTTCTCCATATCAAAAAAATAAACTAAAGCAGCCACTTTTTTTGTTTGGTTCTTTAATGTTTATGAATAAAAATATATAATTTTATTCAACAATATTTCTCCCAGATGTTTAATAATACAATTCATCCACAAAAGTAACTGTGGACACTTTTTAACAGTTTGTATCAAATACAGTATTACTCTAGAACAAAATTACAATCCTATGAAGAAAAACAATAAAAAATTATACAACACTGTAACTCTGTTAGGATCGTTTAATATTTATGAATAAAAATATATAATTTTATTCAACAATATTTCTCCCAGATGTTTAAATTTTACATCTAGTCTTGAATGGTTCCAGCATCCTAGCAATTCATCCAAACGAGCAAAGTAATTTAAAAAGAAAATTTTTTTTGGCAGATCTAAATGAAAGTTGAATAAGGCGAATAGGAAAAATGAAAAAAATACGTCATTTTTATTTTATATTTTTCGTAATGTTATTTTGTACATTATATGATTAAATATTTCTGCTCTGTTCGCTGATTCGCATAGGGCTGATATTAACGGTCAGTATAAGAAATACTGATAAGAAATAAAATAAAAGTGTGTAGGCTTTCACGGTCGGTGTTGTCAACAACGGTGGTATTAATCGGGTTTGTTGACCGTGTTCCATGCGAAGTTCCATGAGGGGGGGTGTAGTGAGCGCCCCGAGAGGCTAACTCAGCAAGTGATCCCCATGAATCTCTGCCAAACGTTTCGTCCACAGCTGCGGTGGACATCTTCAGTGGCGGTGTGGTCGTGGTCGAAGTACTCTCCCAGCTGTCACAGTCGCGACTGTGACAGCTGGGAGAGTACTTCGACCACGACCACACCGCCACTGAAGATGTCCACCGCAGCTGTGGACGAAACGTTTGGCAGAGATTCATGGGGATCACTTGCTGAGTTAGCCTCTCGGGGCGCTCACTACACCCCCCCTCATGGAACTTCGCATGGAACACGGTCAACAAACCCGATTAATACCACCGTTGTTAAGAAATAAAATGTTTCGTCTATATTTCAATTCAGTAGGCACCATTGACGATTCTTATTATTCGTAAGTGCTAGATAAATCTCTAGTAATTATAAACGTTTACACCTGCACACACCTGGGATCACTATTTAAGCGAATGATCCTAGTTCACAGATAAATACTTCATAAAGAAGGTTATAAATTAAATTTTTTACAAAGAAATTTGTTATCTCAGTATAGATTCGAAAATAACATGTCTCCTGCTTTTAATTCTGTTGACATATCATCTGCACTTTTTACAAATAACAAAGACATTCCACTGGAAAACATGTCGCGCATCATTTTATTGGTTGATAAATTGTTACGCGTTTAAAAATTAATCTTGCACAAATATTTATTGAAACATATTTACGAGTATGTTTCTTGTACGAGCTTAAATCATTTGAAGCCGAGACTCACAATAAAATTGGAATTAAATTTAATACATAAAGAAAGTGATAGCAAATGTTATTTTGTAACCAATTTTAATATATATTTATAGTTGTATAAAGGGATTTTACTAACGGCAAGTACTGTTTTCGAGAAAGACGCCATGTTAAAATGCAATAAATATATCAATGCTACTTCTTAATAACATTTGTATGTCTGCTCATTAGAAACATTTGAAGAATTACTATGCGATTATTTCCGTCCAAAATGTTATCTGTTGCTTTAAACCTCTAATCTTAATCGCCGATAATTATTTCTATTATAAACAATTTAGATATCTTTTAATATGTAGTTTATAAAAAATTATCGAACTAATAGTTCCTATTGCAAAGTAAATATTTTACAAAATTGAAAGCAAAAAAATTGATGTTTGATTGATTTTCTTAGTTACGTTAATTTTGTATTTTTATTTTATTTGTAAAATGCAACGATTTTTGCTAAGTAATTTTAGTCATTCGTTATGGATTTTCTAACAAGAATCAAATAAATATTACTTTATTGAGTTTCGTTAGTACTTCTTATATTTCACCCACCTGTAATAACCTCGTGATTTTCGTGATACATTAAAAAATTAATGACTTTGTTTTTATTTTTGCGAAATGTTCCTGTCACGATTTTCTGTTTTCAATTGAAATTTTTCCAGTTACTCTGTAACTCTAACAGATTTGTTGCTGTAACAACTATTCCCTTCTGGACACATCTTAGCTAATTTATAGATAAAAACTATTTTTAAATAAATTGTGTCAGGTTTACATGTCTTTGAGTCCCAATTCTCAAAAACATAATTTTTATTAGAGGCGAATTGAATCGATTATATTATAGGAAATTTAAAAACACTGCAACAATGTAATTTGCCGTTACTTATAGGAATGGAAGGTGATTCTGCTACGCTATTTCAACCCAGTGGGTGCTCACATTTCGGGCCAAATCGGCGAAGACCCATCAGGAATCCCAAACAATCTGATGCCGTACATTTCTCAGGTAAAAAAACATACAAGTATATATTTGGCGGCAAAAACCTTTACGTTCCTACGTGAGTTATTACATCTGATCAATCTTCGAGCAGCATATTATAAAAAATTTCTATTGATATAATATCAATTTAACTCGTGCTACAGTTTGTCTCTCAATTTTTGTAATATATGTTCATATTTTCAAAATTTAATACTTCGTAAATTGTCTAGGAAGCGAAACGTGAATATTATTGATAATTTTCTTCGATTTCGGGTGCCAGATCGACATCGTTGTAACGAAAATGATGAAGTCCTTGCCACCTTTGTTCTTTTTTCCATATTGACGTTGTCTGTTTGTTCTTTTTTCTTTCAGCAGTTGTAACAATGACGATTTTTATGCTTGAATAATCACGATTTCATTTTATGTTTTTAAATTTTAAATATGGTTTAAGGTCGCCGTGGGCCGAAGAGACAAAGTTTCGGTCTTCGGCAACGACTACCCTACCAAAGATGGTACCGGAGTGCGCGACTACATCCACATTACCGATCTTGCCATCGGACACTTGAAGGCGCTGGAGAAGATGTCCGAAGCGAAATTCGTTGGATGCAAAGCGTTCAATTTAGGCACCGGCCAGGGATATTCAGTATTAGATCTGATCAACGCATTTAGTAAAGCTTCACAAAAGAAAATTAAGTATGAGATAACAAATCGGAGGGAAGGTGATGTTGCGTCTAGTTACGCGGATGCTAGTTTAGCCAAAAAAGAATTAAACTGGGTGGCAACAAAAGGAATCGATGAGATGTGTCAGGATACGTGGAGGTGGCAAAGTCAGAATCCCAACGGGTTTCAGAACTCGTGATTACATAAAAAATATGTTCATCAATTATTTTATGCATTTACGTACGCATTTATGGTCGTTGCAATATGTATTAACTAATTTTTTTTGCCGCGATGCAAACTACGTATTTATTAAATTTTAAACAAAGCAATATTTATTTTTAAATAAGTCATAAATATTTATTTACAACTACTAAAAAACGGGTCCATAGAAATGGAATTTAAAAAAATTAAATTACGCGATTGTAATAAGATTAAATTTGAGTGAAGGAATTTAAAAGATGAAAAAAGAGGTTTCATTTTAAAATTACCACATAAAATAACTGTTTGGAAACTTCGTTTCTTAATTGAAATTGTACAAATATAAAAAATTTCAAAATTATGTAATGATAGATACAATATTTATGCTCACATTTATTTGTATGAGCATACATTTTTAGAATTCGTTTGTAAAAATTATATTATAAAAATTATGTAACAATAATTACAATACTTACGCTCACATTAATTAGTGCATAAATTAAAAAATACAAATTATCAACACTATGTAAAAATAAATAAATAAATACAATATTTATGCTCATATTTATTTGTATGAGCATAAAACATTTTGTGTATGTTAGTTATATACATACAACTGCTTCATTTTTGGCTGTGCATTCCTGGCGTTGATAAAGGCAATCAAATGATTTGCTAACAATTTCGGCAATGAACAATAGCATATATTTAAATAGCTGATAAATATTTATTTGTCACTACTAAAAAGCGCTTGCACAGAATTGGAAGGTAAAAAAGTAATATTACAGGATTGTGATAAAAATAAATTTTACTGAAGAAATTTAAAGGGTGAAAGAAGAAGAAAGTGGTTTGTTTTAAAATTACCGTATAAAATAATCGCTAGTAAACAATGTTCACTAAATGAAATTGTAGAAATATTATAAAAAGTATCAAAATTATGTACAATATTTATGCAATTTATGCATAAATAAAAATTTATAAATTATATAAAAATTATTAAAATCATGTAAAAATATTTACAATATTTATGCACACATTATTTTCAGGAGCATAAAAAATGTGAATTATCATACTACTTGTGTTATTGTTATTTTTGAACACACAACCACTTCATTTTTGGCTGTGAATTCCTCACGTTAAACATGGCAATCAATGCATTTGCTAACAATTTCGGATACTAGCATATTTTTAAATAGGTCATAAATATTTATATTCCACTACTAAAAAAACCGCTTGCACAGAATTGGAAGTTAAAAGAGTAATATTACGTGATTGTGATAAAAATAAATTTTACTGAATAAATTTAAAAGGTGAAAGAAGAAGAAAGGTTTTATTTTAAAATTACCATATAAACTAATAATCGCTAGTAAACAAGGTTTATTAATTGAAATTGTACAAATATTAGAAAAAGTATCAAAGTTACGTAACACTAAATACAACACATATGCACACATTAATTTGTATGAGCATAAATGTGAATTATCATACTACTTGTGTTATTGTTATTTTTGAACACATACCCGCTTTATTTTTGGTTGTGAATTCCTAACGTAAATAGTGGCGATTAAATCATTTGCTACGATTTCGACAATTAAAAATTGCATATACTTAAATAGGTCATAAATATTTATTTGCCACTACTAAGAAACGCTTGCACAGAATTGGAAATTAAAAAAGTAATATTACCGGATTGTGATAAGAATAAAATTGATTGAAGAAATTTAAAAAGTGAAACAAGAAAAAATGGTTTTATTTTAAATTTACCATATAAAATAATTGCTAGTAAGCAATGTTCACTAATTGGAAATATAATAAAAATTATCAAAATTATGCAATTTGGCATAAATAAAAAATTATATATAAAAATTTTCAAAATATGTAAAAATAAATATATTATTTATGCACATACATTAATTTCTATGAGCATAAAAAATGTTGTGAATTATCATACTACTTGTGTTATTGTTATTTTCGAATTCCTCACGTTAATATTGGCGATCAAATCATGTCATAACAATTTCTGCAATTAAGAATTGCATTTTTTTAAATAGGTCGTAAATATTTATTTGCCACTGTTGGAAATTTAAAAAAGTAAAATTACGGGATTATGATAAGATCAAATTTAACCGAATAAATGTAAAAGGTTAAAGAAGAAGAAAGAGGTTTTATTTTAAAATTACCGTATAAACTAATAATCGCTTTTAAACAAGGTATTCATTAAAATTGTACAAATACTATAAAAATTATGTAACAGTAAATACAATATTTATGCACACATTAATTTCTATGAGCGTAAAAAATGTGAATTATCATACACCTTGTGTTATTGTTATTTTCGAACCGCTTCATTTTTGGCTGTGAATTCCTTGCGTTTATGATGGCGATCAACTCATTCGCTAACGATTTCGGCAAACCATATACAATTGCATATTTTTAAATAAGTCATAAATATTTTCTTACCACTACTATTTTGTGGATTTTGGTAAGAATAAATTCGACTAAAGAAATTTAAAAGATGAAAGAAGAAAAAGTAAGGAGTAAAGTACCATATAAAATAATCGCTAGTTAACATATTTTATTAATTGAAATTGTACAAATATCAAAATATGTAAAAATAAATACAATATTTATGCACAAACATTAATTTGCATGAGCATAAAAAATGTGAATTATCATACTCCTTGTGTGATTGTTATTATTTAGGTAAGAGTAATTTGACCGAAGAGATTTAAAAGGTGAAAGAAGAAGAAAGAAGTAAAATTACCATATAAAATAATCGCTAGTTAACATGTTTTATTTATTGAAATTGTACAAATATCAAAATATGTAAAAATAAATACAATATTTATGCCCACACATTAATTTGTATGAGCATAAAAAATGTGAATTATCATACACCTTGTATGATTGTGTTATTATTTCCGAACGCACAACCGCTTCATTTTTGGCTGTGCGTTCCTTCCGTTTATGATGGCCATCAACTCCTTTGCCAATGATTTCGGCAAATCCCGCAATTGTTGTACATCTTCGGGATTTCTGATTGCATCACGACAAGCCATCAAGCTCGCCCTTTTCAGCGAATAGACGGGGACCGTGATTATTATAGGGAAGCGAATTTCGCAACCCGAGTAGTCGTGATCAGGGCCCAAATGTGTTTTTACCATTTCTTTTGTGGTCCTTGGGATGTATGTGAAGCTCTTGTCGATGTATAAACGATCTCCCGTGTGGACATCAAACGACACCCATCTGTGGCTGCCTCGGGTTTTTACTTCAAAAAAGTCGTCAGGCTTCACAAAAAAGTAGTTTATATTTCCATCGGCCGCGTCGATCATTACGAGCTCCGCTGTTCGTTTGGTCAAATTGATAAAGTTGATGTAAGGGGTATCTTCTTGGTCTAATGCCATGTGGATTCACTCGAGGGGACTTGTGTAGGCGCACAAAGATTAGTAAAATTAACTGTTCCTTTAAACCACCCTGTGCTATTTATAAGCCTTTACTCAGGTAAATTCGCCAAAAGTGGGGATGGTGGAGCCAGTAAAAATTTTGAAGTTACAAACCTTTTAATTGTAGACATATCGAGAAACTAAAACGGCAAGTTAATATGTAAAAAACACTTGACCCCTTCAAACGGACCCCATATCCCCACTGCATGTTTTATTGGTAATTATTATGTGATTTACCTTGAACAAAGCGAAGAATATTTTTTATAAATAAATTCCGGCCTGAAAAACCGGACGTAAAAGACCGAAAAAAGAGTAGCGGTAAAAACAAATCTTATCAATTCCACATTTAGCGTCAAATTTATCTTGGCTTCTAATATTTAAAACTGCATTATGTAAACTACATGGTATCAAGATTCTTTAAAAAAAAGAAACACATAAGCTCATTTAATATTTTCTAATCATTCTACTAGATTTTATTCTTTCATAATTTAACTTCTGATTCGTACTTTTTTAAGAATGAGTCTTTGAACGACGTTTATTCTTATTAGTAAGTATGGTCATTTGAGCTTGTCCGCTTCAGAAAAATCTTGTTTTATATGGTTTCAACAAAACTAAAACGATTTGGAAATTTTTAAGCAACTCATTTTACAAAGCCGTTCTTTAAAGTACTCTCTTTTCGACTTGGGTGAATACACAAATTTCTTTTCAATGTGTAACCGATCCATTGTCTCTTCGTCGATAGCGATCCAGGTGTGTTACTGTTGATGGTATGAGCCTTCAGCAACGGCTAAATATTTTAGCACGATCCCTCAATAATATTTTGCAGTTTCGTTTTACAAATACAAATACGGTCTTCGATAATCTTAACCGTAGATGATTATAAATTTACTTTACTTACTGTTGTTAAACCACGAAAATTATATTTTTATAAGATTTTATGACGCTATTTTTTTTTGACGCGAGGGATTTTATTTTGGGGACAAACTACATTTCAAATTAATTACAAGACATCGAATATAGTCCACAAACGATTTTTACAATTCGTATTTACACCTCTTAAATGCCAAAGGGCACAGAAGCACGAGCCCTCTGATGCTAGAGAAATAAATAATCTTTTTTTATAGATTTTAATTTTAAATTTGTTTTGGTTTTCAAATATAAATCATAATATGAAAAGTGCCTAGCAACCGCTTAAATTGTTTTTTTTTTATTGCACTAACACCACTAGCCCATTGCTTTGTGAACAGAGGATTTACCAGAGAATAAAGGACCATACATTTTTACAACTTTGTGGAAATCAGATTTCTTTTGATGTTTGAACATTTACCGTTGGAGCTGAGCTCATTATTCTCCGCCAGGTGTGGGCTTTAGATTTTACATTAAAATTTCTAAAATTTTCCTTTTTATGGTTACCCCAGGTAAACTATTTCGATAATTACCAAAAGCCGTTGAACCTGGAGAATTAAAATTCAGCTTTCACAAATCGATGAACTAATTGTCTTTTATATCATTTTAATATTTGTTATAAAGCATTTACTTCCATTTTTAAACATTCTAGCATAGGAAGTGTTTCAAAAACTAAAGTTTTTAAAATAACACAATAATTTAGAATTAAATTTGCAAACGGGAGAAAGAACGCAAATTGTAATTCATAAGTTTCATGGATAAAAGCACTTGTCACTTGTTTTTTACTGTTCTACATCCAACACAATCGGCCTCATGAGCAGATTTTTTTCAAACGCTCTAGAAAATAGATTGACGTTTTTCTTCAAACGCTTAAAAGCCAAGTTTTTTTTATTACGAAACTCCTATTGGGTCTGATTATGTAAAAAAAATTAGAAAGAACATTGGAAAATCGCCAATTCCAAATAAAACTGAAAAACTATATTGTTACCGCTGAATCGGTTGTCAGATAAACATTGAAGAGCCTCGGCCAATGTAGAAATCAATCTTTCTAAATTTGCTGCGCCAAGAGTTACCACAAACAGACAATTATGTATTCTGGAACGCCAATACAATAACTTAATTTTAATGAACCAATCAGTTTAGTTGATTTTTTGTCGGTTTTATACAATATAATCATGTTCTGTGAGCAGGTATCATGTCTAGTTCTTGTACTACTCTTCCTGTTTTACTTTTAGACATCGCCTGAAAGTCCCAACGTGACAAAACATACATACTTTTGTTTTATTTATGTATATTTAAAAAAAACTAAATAACCAAATACAGGATCTCAAAAATACTTTTTCAAACAAAACCAATACATTTAAAAAAAATATACAAATAAACTATTCAGTCGCTTATAAGTAATTAAAATTATTTAAAAAATGTTTAAAATTCAATCTGGCGTTGATAATTTCTGCAGTGAATAGCTCTCTTTAAATCACCTTGTAATGCTTTCGGCAGTTTCAAGGCATCCACCTCTTCAGGGTCCCTTAAGTTATTGCGCACAGCCAACAAACTGTTATATTTTAAGGTACGGAGAGGAGTGGTGATCGCAACGGGAATTCGGAAGTCAAATCCTTGGGGAACCTCTCTCTTGAGCCGTTCTTTAAAGTACTCTCTTGTCGACTTGGGTGAATACACAAATTTCTTTTCAATGTGTAACCGATCCATTGTCACTTCGTCGATAGCAATCCAGGTGTGTTTCTCGAACGTGTTGACATCGAGGTATTTTCCCTTGTCCAGTGTTTCATATTTTACATATGAACCGCTGAAGCTAATCCATATAATTTGGACTTTCCGTTGCGTTAAATTTACGAAACGGATATAGGCTTTTTCGGTGGATCTCTGAGACGGGGCGATTTCGACCATGGTGCTGCTGAGGCGAATTGATATTTAAGGATAGAGTGTGTTTAGAACTTGAGATGTTATGGGTTAACCCAAGTTTAACCTACATATAAACGATCTTAGTTTCAAGCGAAATTGCTATTTGCAGGCATACTTAATACCAGTCACGGCTATACACAAACCACACGTTAAACAAGCATCCGTTAAATTTTAAAAAAACTTGATTTTTTGGTCTCTAAAACTGCACTTTCTACCCATTTGATTCCACAAACTTTTTTGGGGGGAAACGAAGGTGTCCACAGTATAAGATTGATCACACGCTGCAGCGCTCCCTAGGTTTCAGATGGATAAACTAACAGCTTTATGTCTGTGTTTTTGTGCTAATCTTGCTGTTTGTTTCTGATTCAAAGGGATAACTCAGTGTTTGGAAAAATCGCACTTTTTTATCCCTGATGGAAGGCCTGACGTGGATAATATAGGAAAATATCTTCTGTTGCTAATTAGACAGATATAATTTTCAATTTCCCTGATTGAAAAAGCGATTTGGAGCAATTGTGTTTAAAAATAACGTCACACGGGTACAATTTGATTGATTGGAAATATTTGGTGATTTTAGGGATTTTATATTTAAATGTTAGGTAGTGTTTGTTCAAATTTATTTTTATTCGCTTTGTAATGCAAAACGATGGTATTGCGACATTAGAATGAGAAAATAATTTGCAAGTGTCATTTAACAAATCAACCTTTTGTCGTTGAAATATTTTAGCTGGTGGAGTTTTTCGGTGTGACGTCATAATAATATGGCGCTTAATTGAGATTTTCAAATTTAACGATTTCTACATGTATTTGGGGGACCCAGAGGTACGAAAAATGCAAAATACAAAATTCGAGTTTTTAATATAGTTCAAAAATGATGAAATTACCCATTGTCTCAACAATATGAATATTCAAAGTCCTAAAGAGGGCGCTCTAGGGAAAAAGTAAGGCAAAAACTTAATCGATGTGCTGCAACTGCAAACAACGTCATGGCGGTTTGTGTTGCAATTATTGGAAAAGATGTAAGTCCATTCATCTCATTGAATAATATTATACATTGTCTGGCATATATAGACTAATAACTTTTGTAGATTTATGCATTTCTAATAGCAGTTCAAAATCAGAAAAATATGTTTAGATTTGTTTATCTGACATTCTGTCAAATTGTGTTTTGCTCTTTCTAGTTCTACCAATTCGACGTAAATGTTGGGATGTTCAAATTAACACAGCCTACATAACGTGCATACAAACATAAATCGAACTTTTTTGCTAATAACGGTCTCGGACACAATACATAAAATACAATGTCTTCTTCAAGTCTCGATTTAGACGTCATTTGAACAAATTTCTGAATGATAGTTCCTAAAGAAGCAGTCATAATTTGACAGAGTCAAAAGTTTACACTGTAAAATATAAAACAAAAACTAGATTCCATAGTCTCTGTTTTTATTTGTACGCACGTTACAAACTGAAATTCAGGTTGTGCAATGGCGCCACGATTGAAATTAAACATTTTGTAGAATTCACCAAAATACTTCGTTTGCCTAAATCCAGATGAGGAGTTAAGTTTCCAGTATAAAGTTCTTTCTTCTTTGGATGTTGTCGAAGAAAAATTACACACCACACTTACAAATAAGGGACAACCTACGAGTGAAAACAGGGAATTGTATTTGGGGATGCTTTACTCATTGGAAACACACAAAATGTAATTCTATTTAATGTAGATGTTAAGATAATGAATCGCTTTTAGTTACGGATACACAACAAACACAAAAATTAAATTTATCATTGTGGTGGACTCTACAAATATGGCGCTCAGGGATAATGAGATACGATCCGTAAGTAATTTTTTTTGCGAATTGATTTTACGGTTGTATTTTAGATGTTTAGAAAACTTCACTCGGAGTATGCGGACATTGTTTGTAACCCATTTTATATACCCGGCGAAGCGATTTGTTCCAAGTAAGTTAAATTTGAAAATGTGCACAGCTCTAAAAATTACATTTTTTAGAACATTCGACGCAAGTATAAAAAACATTATGACCGGCACTGTTTAATAAATGTTTTGTTAGTTGAATCTTTTTAATAAAACAGTTAAATTACAGTTACTTCTTACTTTGGTCTTGTCGACTACAATCAATCTAACGCAATTTATTATTTATAGAATTGAAGGTTCTACTTAATGATTCCATCCTCGATTTATTGCAGCTATTAATAAGCCGAATAGCAATTATGACAATATGCGACTCAAATTATGAAATGGTGTACATTGTGACTGCTTGTGGTGTCTTTGATATGATTATTTGACATAAATGTGTCACTGTTTAAAGCAAATGTAAAGTTGACATTCTTTGAGTATCAAATTGTTGCAACCAAACGCTTTTATATCACTCAGGTATCAAGGGATTCAAGGAACTGAAATACAATCGCCGTTTTTGCGATTACGTTCCATATTTGGTGGTTTGAGAAAATAATCATTTTTGCCGATAAGATTGTTGTCGTTTCGGATTTGATTCAGCGTTACGAAATAAGCTTCAATGGCCCAATTCTAAAATAGAATTTTCACATTAAAATAGCTACTCCGAATCTTGCATTTAAGAGAATTCCTTAACACCCAATGCGTTACCCAAAATTATGTACAGGAACGGCTGTAATGTACTTTCTTACTTGATATTACTATAAATGGGAGCATTCTATTGAAAAATATATTGATTTAAGTGTCTGCGAAACTGATCATAGAGTCAACAAGAGGTTAAGCGGTTTCAATTGCAATTATTTTCATCAAAAGTGATTAGATGGGGAACATGAACGCAATTTTTTACAATTTCGGATATTTCTTCACCAGTCGTCTGTTTCTATTCGTGTTTTTATCGGCGCTCAGTAGTCATAAAGTTAACACGCCGTGTTTCCATTTCTTCTTTGATTTTAAATCGCTAAACAAATTCTGTTTCTGGAGTCGTAGTATGATGCGTACGAAAAAAAAAACGATAGTTTAGAAGGCGCTGGAAACTATGTTTTGTTCTATTTTTTACAGCGTAGATCTTCGACCTTGCCTAATATGCTTTTTGAAAAAACAATGGATAAAAAGTAGGTTCAAACGGCCGCTTGGAAATGGAATTTGATAAAAACCACACCACACATCCTATCTGAAACATTTGTCAACACAAATTTATTTAAAATTTTTCCAACGCCAGATAA
The DNA here is from genome assembly GCA_964023215.1 of Eledona agricola. NCBI lineage: Eukaryota > Metazoa > Arthropoda > Insecta > Coleoptera > Tenebrionidae > Eledona > Eledona agricola. Next base: position 2,166,941 of record OZ026856.1, read on the forward strand.
AAAATGTCAATATTCTAACGAATTTCAAGGTGCTCCCATGGCCGTAGCTTACGCAGCCTCGTTTTATTTTTGGACGCACGTTGTTTTATTTTTTTATTTGGTTTATGTATAAATCAGTAAAATGTTCTATCACTAAATGTCAATATCATACGTCAGTTTCATATTTTTTGACGTCATTATGCTATTGTTGCTGTATATTCATTTAAAGTGATGAAATTAAAAATACGATATTTCAAGATATTTAAAAATATTGCTAGCTTTCTAAGTTTATTGCGTTATTCACCGTGTGGCAAACAGCCAACTTACATTAGGTCCGCTTATTTTTCTCATTTATGTAAATTTCAGTTTTTTTTTTTTAATTTGATTAGGCCGAGCCGTCCCTGGCTGGCAGGTAATTGAAAGGCAAACGCAGTGCTGCCACCTGTTCAGATAGTATAGAGACAAAATTGCATCTTTCCGCCGTTGCATCGTTTGTCTCGCTTTCTCTTATCGAACCGTGCCATGGTTTCCTCGCGTCACACCTCTCACTTGTGGAAAAATTAATAGAAAATCTGCATCCACTTCAACAACAAATCGCTTGCGTACGCAGAACGTTTTCAGAAGCGGATGGTGTTGTGTTGAGAGTGAGGTTAGGTGTTGTTTTGAATTGCGATGTGATGGCTGAAGATTATCCTGTGGTGGTGCACTTTTCGAGAGACCCTTCTTTGGCCAACATAGAAAATATGAAACCCCAACCGGAATCGCCGGACAAGTTCTCCGAAACAAACCAAAACTTCGATGTATTCTACGTGATCTGCATTGCCTTATCGATCATAACCTATATAGTTGATTTGGTTTTGGCCTGTGTTTTGCTGTATTATTATTCGGTGGGTAGACAGGGTGTTTATTTCGCGTTGACGTTAACGTTTATCCTTGTGCCTGCGTTGGTTGTCACCACCGTTAGTTTAAGATGGTAAGTGTTCATTTTGGGTTTTGGATTTTATTTCGGAAACTCGGGTCAGACTAGGAAGTGGTAAACAGCCGCTGACGTCTGCTTTTCTAATGACGATATTTAAAACATGAATAAGTTACAATGCTTCGTATTTGCCACAACCAAAATCCGGTTGAGAAATAACGCTGTCCGTCCCCTACACGATTTGCTGATCTCATATTAGAAATCATACCATTATTATTATGTCATATGGTTTCATGCAGGTTCGTTCTCTGGCCAAAAACTATAACGTGCGTACAAATAAAAATAATTCAGAGAGGAATCTAGTTTTTGTTTAATTTTTTATAGTATAGATGTTTGACATGGTTGAGTCAAATGTCATCAAAAAATTAAACTGTCGATCAAAACGTTGCTCAAAAACCATCTAAACCGTGGACTTGAGATGGAATTAGTTAAGAAAGACATTAAATGTGTCTTATATATCGCTCCCGAAACAATTGTTAAAAGAAAAATCAATTTAAAATTTCTGCATCTCGTTAAAATACTAAAAATACCCTCTAACGAATTCCGAAGTGATTGCATGGCTTATTCTGAATCCATTTTTATTTATACACAATTGTGACCCTACCCTATGGAGCATAATATAACAGCTATAATTCCATCTAATTTTCGTTAAACTTTGAAGGTTATTAGTTTATTTATGTTAAATCCTTAAAGGAAGTTAAATAAGGTTGTGCGGAAAGTGCTTTTAGTGTATGTAGCTTGATTGAGTAACATCCATTGTTGACATTGTTCCAAGAGTTTTTATTTGAAGCAAAAAAAAACAACACCGAAAGCCATAGTAGAAACAAGCAACCATGAAGGGGGAAAAATTAAGAGGAGTAAAAGCTGTAGAAGCTAACAAAAAGTACAATAAAATCGAAAGAAACAAACATGATATGAATGAAGTAATAAATTGTTCTTAATATCAAAAAGTACTTTCCTACATTCTGTGTTTTCAAACAAAACTATTTCAAAGTGCTCATGACTCAGTTTCTATTTTTGTATTAAGAGCGCTTGTAAAAATTGCTAGTATTAATAGTACTTTATCAAAATTATAAGATAAAATGTCATTATGAAACGTAAATTAAAATTATAAATGTACATTACCTGTGACAGTACTTATTAATGAACATTAAAAAAAAAGTTGTTTTATTTGACTCCAAAGTTTTTCTCCCCATTGAAGGACACTGTCTAATTGTTGTCAAATTATGTTTTCTCTTTATGACATCATTTGGGTTGGGTACACCCGAAATAAAGCGTCACGCAAAATACGTTTTAAGTTGTAGATAGTTGTATTTTGAATCTTCAGATTTAGCACATTAATTGTAAATGAAGTTTTTAGAATTTGCGAGGAAACAAAACGAGATTTATAGCCACGACATTTTTGAGCTTTGTACTCTTGTAATTTCTCGTGTTACATGAAAATACAGATTGTCATATCCTTGCTTGAGCTGCCTTTTCTATCTACTATTTCCTTTTCTGGAGTCTGGTTATCAATCAATGACGACAAAAATTTTCCTCCAGATTTTGGGCATAATTATAGCTGCACAGCATCCAAAGCTTGCAACTAGAAATATAAAATTAAGAGGCATCTAAAGATGAAACGTGGAAGCGTAGCAAGCTAAGACTTTATAAGATTTTTTATTTTATGAAAAGCCAGAAACCGGCTAATTTCATCGGGCCGTGAGATATTGAATGGTTTTATGTGGATTTTTTGTCTGATAGGATAAGCATCTCATAAGGTTTCGGTCTTCAATAAGATTACAAATATCATTTTCAAGAAAATATTTTATAAATTAAAGATTTTAGGCGATGGATTATTACTAAGAACTGATGATCGTATACTAGATTTGGTTCTGTTATCTTGCAATTCAGGTGTGCTTTTCGTAGAAATACGGCTACGTCACTAAATTCCAGTGAAACTTGTAAACGGCACAATCATCTTAGAGTATATTAAAATGTCAATTAAATGTTATAGCATTTTTCCATACAATGATAAATCCACACGAAATGAATTTTCTTTAAGCTGTCTGCGTAAACCACTATCATATTAGTGTTTTTAGTAACTTATATGATTACAAAAATATTGCTGTTCTGCGTTGATATACTTAATATTTATTAAGCATTATTGGTGACTTTCGAAGTTATTTGAATATTTTTTTTGCTCTTACGTTGTGGAATTTCCTCTTCGTTTTATAATGGCGAATAATAAATATATTTGAAAAACGCTTGATTGTGGTTAGAATGAGTCAAGAGGGACGTTAAAAATTATTGCATTTATTTGTGCTGCGCCTCTAGATTTTTTTTTAATTTTGAAGATGTGGTCAAACAACTATTGCATTTTTGCTGTTCAAAATACGACTGGAAACTCGCATTTCCGTTTAAATTAATTGTGCTTATTTTCGTCCGGGAAACATTAAAGCAGTTCAAAACTCGATTGCCATATTTTTCAATATAAAATTGATTTATTTTCGCTACACGTTTACAAATTTTTACGATACGTATCTGTATGATATACATATATCGTAAATTTTCGGTTCGTTCGATAGCTGTAATAACAAATTTACGACATTCATAAGGCCAATCGCAATCAAACTTAAATTAATGGCACATACGAACAATGATTGCGTTTACTTTTCTACGGTAGGTTGTATAATATTTCCGGTGTTTGCGATTACATGTCGAAAAAAAGCAGTTTTAGTTTATTACATCCATCAAAATACCTTCATTGAGGCCGCAAGGTGCTGGAAAAATGTTCGATTAAAAATATCAGTTTTATTCCTAAGTTTGTTTTATTGAGAGCTTCTTAAAATAGAAACTTGTTTGCGTTAATCAAGTGTTGTTTTATTTGCATTGCCTTTAAAAATAAAACTAAGGTCATACGAATCAGAGAGAATTCTAGATTTTGATTGATACATATTTTTAAATTACGATTCTACCAATAGATAATATTTTTAAAATAACAATTTATAAATTTTCGCTCCCAACAATTTTCTCATGCTAATTTCCATCATTTTCATTTATGAATTTGGCTGAACCACATAATCTGCTTTAACGATTCATTTTCACAACGTGAAGCAAATAATTGCCCCATATCCATATATTTAAATAGCAGATACATTTTATTCATTACATTGCACGAATGTAAGATAATATTGTTTGGAATGCTTGTAGTTTCGAGTATCGTTTAAATTACAAAAGCTTTGAACATGAAACTTCCTGTTTTGATTGATGCTGTCAAGATCAAATGTGAAACTTTCTTTCCATATTTTTGTTGTGATTGAATATTATTTAAAAATAATAATAAAATTCAACCAGAGAAATGTTGTAGCAAATCCTAATTATAAAGCAACAGCAGTCATGTGAACATTCTGATTTCTAGGCAAATTAAATAAAACTTTGTCCTTGTAAATACTAGCATTGCTTCCACATTTAGTAAACAATGGTAATAAAGAGGTAATACGAGACAATTCTGCAAGAAATTTTATCATATTAAAATAAATATAACTCATTTTTATAATAATAATAATAATTTTAGCATCGTTCATGCTTATTTCGTAGAATGATTTTCTTAATTTTGTTTGTACATGAATCGTACAGTTCGTAATAGTTCTGCATTTGCTTTTTTTAGATTTAACCTTCCGCTTCTGCAATTTGTCCTGCATCCAATCAGTTGTCTACTTATTATTCTCGAATCGTTTTATACAATCACTCTGTTTACTTCGCATCTAATCTTAGCGGAACCTTATTTATAGTCGATTACGTAATTGTCGTCTACAATCTAATTAGAATAATTCCACTTGATCACCAAATTCGATGGCTTAATCCTTGAACAGGTTTCCAGAAAAAATTAAAACACATATTTGCCTTATGAATAATGTTTGTGGTACTAAAACGTCCACACATATTGTATTTTATCGTTTAAAAGTAAACTTATAAGTTTCCGAAATTGTTTAACTGGCGTGTTTTGAACCTGTCAACTTTATTAATTTCACAATCATTTAGTTTCATTAACAACATTATTAGGAGACATTGCGTAATACGATTTCACAAACGCCAAATGAAAAAGAAGTGCTGCCAAAGAAATTTAGAAAGGGAAAATTCATAATAAGAAGTGTTTCACGAAATAATGTATCAATATTTGCGATATAATTTACTTTTCAAGCATCCCAACATGAGTATAACATGATATTTTCTGTTTTTCAAAAAATCTTGTTTGACATAATATACTGACTGGTTTCAACATTCAACAAATTACGTCAAATTTAAATTTTTACAGCTCATAAAATAGTACTTTTGGGCGTGCTTCATTTAACTTATTTTCTGTAAAATCCATTTGGTTGCAAGCCAAGCTAAATTTGCACGGTTTTTCACTTCACATTAATGCGTCTTTAAATGACAGAAAGTCGAAAAGTAATAAATCAGGAATGCTTACGAAGTGAAAGGATATCGTATCTGTACCTACTAGCTCATGAAGAATAACTTTATATTCAGAGGAAAATTCTTACGTACCAAAGTGTGAATAAGAATTTGTAAAGTAGGAAAATCAATAATTTGGGACATTGTGTGACGAGAAAACTTTTTCAGCACATAATTGATAATATTGTAAAATCATTTAATTCCAAGAGTTGGTTCGTTTGCTTTTCTTACGTTATCTAATCTAAAGCCAATTTTGATAAAATATCCAAAGGATAAAGTTGTAATTCTCGTATCTTGTGTAATAGTCAATTTTCGCTGATCAATGTACTCAGAATAAAGCAGAAAAAGAAATTGTAAAATGGTCAAATGCTTGACCAACCAAACGAACAAACTAAACGGTTGATGCCAAATATATTTTAAATAATAGTTTCTATTTTTGCCAGAGTTTATTTTTTATGGGTATTATTAAAGCGACTCTAGCGGAAAAAGTATTATAAAGAATTGAAATTCTCAATGTCGGGAAAATAGGTCGCGATCATAAAGAAATAAGAATAACACGACCGTTCACATTTTCACGAGGAAATTGTTTTGCGCCGAGTAGGTAAATATGAAAAGCGATTTGGCACTTAATGTCTGCACATACCTCATTAAATGGGATTTCGACATCCACCATCGAGAGGTCATCGTTCGAAACGAAGGAGAGTTCGTGATTAAATTGCATTAGTTCTCGTACAAAACGGAATTGCATTCGAAATAGCATTCTATTCTTGTTTTTCGAATCAGTTTTTCGAATTATGCACCGAGAATTTGTGCAATTTTGACTATTGCGCCTTTTTTAGGAAACTTTTTGTTTTATTACAGGTACATTATCGACCACGACGACCCGTCCGTGGGAAAAACCAGACTGATTCATTGGGTCATCCGCATAATTTTCCTCCTTCTTCAACTCTCCCCTTTGTTGCGGTACATCGACACGTTGATTTACGGCATCAAAAGCAAGATCATCGGTTCTTCGTTTCTCTACCGACGCATGTTGGACGAAGACACTAACAGTGCATTGTTGCGGCTATATCACTGTTTTCTGCACTCGGCGCCGCAAGCGGTCATCCAGCTGATGATCCTCCTTATGAACGTGAGCCATCCCGAGCGCCAGGATTTGAAGACAGGTGAGAGGTCGAAGCGAGAGCTTGCGGCACGTTCTACAGCAAGTGCTTTCAGATGTTATCGTCATACAGAGCTGGACAGTGGTGGCGGCGCTGATTTCCATCGCGTGGTCGTTGACGTCCTACCACAGATCAATCCGCTGCGCCCGAGACGACAAGGATAAGGTCCAATGGGGAGGGACGCTGGTCGCCTTCAGCTGGCATCTGATGAGTGCATGTAAATATCGTTGCGAAATTGTCGAGACGCGGCTATTTGGATTTTGAGGTCAAGAATTTAACCTTCGGGGATGATCAAGGGTGAAAGTCTGAGAGGAACCGTTTCACGTGTTTGATGATTTTTTAAAGCGTAAGCTTAACAAACAACAAAATCGGCAGATCCATTTTTGAGGATCTAATAAGAAATTTAATAAATATTAGGTAAATAATTATGTATCTCGGAAGACCTTCATCACAGCTTCAACTACTTAAAAGTTTTTTAAATATTTAGTTTATTTATTCATTCAACCTTGAAAGCGAATTCTTGAAATTTATGCTGAAGGGACAATCATAACTATCTGTTCTTCCAAAAAGAGCCATAATAATCTTTTATTTTTTACTGAATATCAAATAACATAACAAAACTTTTAGATAAAACAATAATATAATTCCGTTTCAGATACTAGTAAGAAAAATTTAGTTGTAGTGTTTGGGACTTGTGATTTGAGTTGTTTGAGGAACATATTAAAACAATAATTTGAAGAAAGTTAAACAAATTGCAGTGCCAACAAAGATATTTGAAGACGTAGAGTTTACCGAAACATTTCTCTGTTAAATTAAGCGAGTGGAAATTTGTGACAGTAAATTTCAAACGTACAGAGATCAAGTTCAGTTATGAATGCAATTTCATAGACCATAAAAAATGCATAAACTCGTGTATTTATGTCTATCGCAAGAACTAATCATATCTTCACCACAAAAAGCCTCATACACGATTTAATTCAATGCGGAGGCATATTTTAAATTAAATGTAAGGAAATATAAAAAAATAATTAAATAATATTAAACTGGATTTGAAACATTGTGAACATTTAGGAATTTAACCTAACAAATAAAGCGTTTTTAACATTCTTATTCAAACATCTCTCCATAAACAAAGTCATCATAAAAACAGGCAGAAGTAGAACAAGGCAACCAACATGCAGATTTGTTAAAGCACTGTACATATAGGAAATGTATAAGGAAAGTATATTGAAAAACATTAACATTAAAGTCTGATACTTGTACAAGAAGCTTTGCAGGAGTTGTTTACCCAGAGACAAGAGGGTGTGGAGTTTCTATTCAAGACTAAGAAATATACATACAGTGTGCATCAAAAGGTTGGAACTAATTCGATAACTTTTTTATAGGGTGCGACAGGAAAAATCGCTCGGACACGTTAATTTTTCATTTTAAATGCGCTAATTCTGACATAAAAATTTGCTTTATGTCATCTCTTTCAAGGCCATGACGTCATTTCAATTTTTTTTAAATGGCAACTATAATTTTTTAATGCGTCACTTTAAAAAGCATGTTTTTTTGCATATAAATCAATAAAATTTGTAATACATATTAATTTTTAAATTTTCATTTTTTCTCAAAAGTATTGTTATGTAACCTATTACAAATTTTATTGTTTTATATGCAAAAAAACATGCTCTTTAAAATGACGCAATCAAAAATTAGGGTTGCCATTAAAAAAAAATGACGTCATGACCTTGAAAGAGATGACATAACAAAGCAAATTTTTATGTTAGAATTAGCGCATTTAAAATTAAATAATAACGTGTCCGAGCGATTTTTTCTGTCGCTTCCTATAAAAAATTATCGAATTAGTTCCAACCTTTTCATCCACACTGTATAAAGAAATAGTAATAATTAGTTAGTGTCACAGTTTGTTCATGCAACATTTTTAATTTTATTCTTTATTATAGTGGCTAGAGTGTTGGCGTTAAGCCTTCTGGCGTCGATATTTCCAGCGTGGATGGGTTGCGTGTGCGGTTTGCACTGGATCGTCATGTCCATATGGCTAACCCTCAGCCAGCACCATCCCGCTGCCTGCAGTAGCCGTTGCGAAGAGGTATTTCTTTCGATTAGCCTTGGACTTGCATACGTTTTAGCATTCATTTCACCAAGAGACGGCCCCACTCGTTACGTCTATCTCGCCTACTATTTGGTGTGCTTCATGGAGAACACAGCAGCTTTGGTTGTGTGGTAAGTGTCGGGAATTGTCTCAGATGATTTCATTTCCAGTCAATTTGCTGTAGGTGTGTAACGAGCAACTCTACCGAACATCCGTTTCTTTACTACGGCGCGGCGGGCGCTCAAATCGTTGCCTTTCTGCTCGGCATAACATTCCTTCTCGTCTACTACAAGTACTGCCACCCCTCAAAGTCTTATCGAAGTAAAATCCCCGACGTTGCCGATTCGGGGATGCTGGACATCGACAAGCCCAGTTACAGCAAATCATACGACGTGAGGTCGCATTCTTGATCCGTGACTTTTGTGTAAAGATGTCCGTCTTTACGCATTGCAATGACGCTTATGATTTTGACTGCGTGCACCGGCACAAGTTGCTCTCACGATTGTTTTAAGCTCAGTATTTGAAAATGTGATATAAGCTAATTTGTGTTTAAGTTTGGGTGGAGACAAGGGTCAGTACTGAATTGTCGGCGTCTCAGACCGCACCAAAGATACTGCGTTCGTTTCTTTTTTAATTTATTGACCAAGTGATCGGTTGGTTTGTTGACGATTCAGCTAGCTGGGGACAGTTTACATAACAAATTCGATTAGCAAGCGGGCCTTTAAATGTGCCAACAAAATTCGAATCGGTACATACAATTGCCTTAACTGTACATAAGATAAATTATAACTGTTGATGCTTTAAATTTTATCTTTGTTTTTTGACTAAAGAACGTCACCGATTCGTGTGGGTCCTGCCGTTTTTCATACAGTGTACTTATTTGAAATGGATTCAGGGTATTTGAGTGGACCGAACATTTCGTTATCTTTGGTTGTAACTATTGAGTGATATTAATGCTCTGCGATATAAATGTGCGTTTGCGTGTGAAACTAAATACATTATCTATATTGCCTAAAATGTTATTTTGAGGGAACAATTTCAAATTTGTCATATATTTTGTATTGTATTTGCAAATATTGTAGATAACTGTATAAATATTTATAAGTGTTGTCTTTTCTAGTAAAAAAATGAAAAGTGAAAAGTGTTATTTTATTTAAAAGTAACATTGATTACACTTGCAAATCTCGTTATTACTCGCTTTCAGCGCTTCCGTTGCTCTGGGTGAGGAATACTTGTTGAGGGCCTGAATTTTGCTGCGCCACCTGAAGAAAAAGAAAAATGCTTTTTTAGAAAAAATCCCAACCCGAGCGATGCAACGTTGGAGTGTAATGCCAGTAAAATCCATTCCTAATATTTTCAGATAAAACCAATTTAATCATGCAACTGTACAACATTTCTTAAACACAACGAATGGTGGACAAATTTTTAGAAACCAAAAATTTCGAATTAGTTTTTATGACTTAATTGTAATGTAATTGAAAACAAAATATTTTTTCTCTATTAATCACTGCTAATACGGGCAGAACACAACTGGAGGAGCGTCAATAATAAAAAAAAATATATTTTCGTTTGCAGTACAAAAGTCAATATTTTAAACTTACTTGAATTAAATGCGGCTGCGACGTGGTGATCGGTGTGGTCTGTATAATTACAGGTTGTGACGTATTCCCCTGAAGCTGCATTTTAATCATTTGCAGTTGTTGTGGCGTCAAATTGATCTGAAATCAGCGGCATAAAATTGTCATATAACACACACAATCGTAGGTACCGGAATCTGTTGTATTTCCCCATTGGGCGTAACAATCTGCTGCACAATTTGTACATTCCCAGGCTGATTTTGCGCTATTGCTTGTCCCGCTTGTATCAAAACTGGCGTCTGCCCCGCTGACGTGTTGGGTGGTGACGAACCCGTCGCATTCTACAACCCAATTTGAATAGTTTTATAATAAAAAAATTCCTGCTAAAACCTGATCAATGGTGTTGACTTGAACGGTCTGCACCTGCTGGGGCTGCACGATTTGTATGGCTCCTTGAGCCTGCGTCGGGGACGTAGCTGACGGTGTTGCAGTGTTCTGCTGCAAATTGGCGTGATGTTGTTGTGCCAGTTGAAAATAGTACACTTGGTCGGAATTTGTAGACCTAGCCGTATCTTCTCTCGGTTTAGACGGTTTCATATCATCTCTGGGTACTATGTCGATCAAGAAGTCAAACTGATCGTATTTGGAGATGGCCATAGCAATGTCGTTGCGTTGCAAAGTGCGTCGCTTGTTATCTTCGGTGTGTATCCACGCCCGCAGCGTCAACTCCTGGATGAAAATCTCGGCAGCTTTCGCGAACAAAAGCGGTGCTTCGGCGGAGATCATTTTTACGTCCTCGTCCAGTTTCATGATTTTTTTTATGCGGGCCAAAGGCAGAACCTGCTGCTTCAGGTCCATCTAAAAATCTGTTCTTACAGTTCTGCACACAATTAGTGTCAAGTTGTGCTTTAACTTTAGGAACAAAAAACAATAACAAATAACTATGCGTGGGAGTTTAAACTGCCCCTACTAGTCTACAATAATTACATTGCGTATTGCTTTGATATCCTCGAGTGCCTTCGGCCAGAATTGGTTTAGTACATTTTGGGCCTCACTTTGGGTCTGGCATTGATCTTCAACACATTGTGCCTCTGCTTTTTCCTCAGTGGTTTCAGCCCTGGTACAATATAATCAGTGGCGCCTTAGTTAATTACATAATTACTTACGTGTTTAAGTAATAAACCGACATGATCGTACACTTTTAAAATCTTTAAATAAGAACTGTTTAAAGCTAAATGAACCGCCTCAAAATAACCAATCACTATTTACATGTCTTCGTCCAATCCGATGTCCTTTGACGCTTCAAACAATATGGCGGATTTAAGAATAAATTGGACTGTCATTGGGTTGTAGAGGACGCCACTTTGTATCAGACGCATTAAAACTTTTATTTCAAAATAATACATTTCTTCCCAACAGCTGGATCAACTACAATACTTTCAACTTAAATTTATTTGTGTTTATTATTTCATTTCATTTTTGCTTTCTTGGAATGGATATTGGTATGTGTCGCCAATTTTGGTTTAAAATTGTCATCTTCCTCTGAAGCACTGTCCTCATCTTCTTCGTTGCAAGTACCTTCAACTAAGAAGATGAACAAAAAAAAGTATTATATTGACAACCTAAACTAACCTTTATCTTCTCCGTTTCGCGTTTGATCCACAAGCTCCGTCAAAAATTCATTGACAATTTTCTGGGTCTTTTTTAATGATTTAACATAATTTGTCCAATTACCGTTACTGAGCTGTAAGGGTTCGCTCAGAGATTTTAAAATGTCGTTCCCTTTATAAACTTTAACTGTTAACATGTCCCGGCTGTAATTTTACCAAATAATTTGACTGAAAGAGTCGGCTGTTTTGATGTCATATTGTCATCTGCCAAATTTGGTTTGGGTTTTGGATAAGTTCATAAGTTTGAGGTTAAGAGGGGCCAGCGCTTCATTAATGCCCACAGAGGACGCCACCATCTAAAATGTGTAATTTCTCTAAACAACGGCATTCAAAAGAGGCAGCTTTAAATCATAAATGAAGCATACCAGATTAATAAGAAATGATTGGTCTTGGGGTTGACATATTTTGCAATGCTTTTAATTGTTAAATGTACGCACAATAATGCTATGAATATTGGTAATATTGGTAATATTTTAAAAAAATTGAATCATAATTGAATGTTGAGAACTTTAGGGGCAAATCATGTACCCGAGGAACATTGGAAGCAGCAGTTGATTAGTAAATTGCAACACATGCAAAACAAGTAGGATAAGGCTGTATTATTGTAATCTTAACCAATATATGGAATAAAAGGGCAAATAAATGTAAGCTTTTTTCAAAATATTTACTAGTTGTCATTTTGACACTTTCCTCGCTATATTTTATAGGTTTCTACAAAAATACTAAGTTCGAACGACACGACTGCAGCGCCGCGTAACAGCAAGAACTTAAAAAATGACGTGGGTTGCCTATCTATAGAGGTTCCAATCATATAAAACGGAACATGCACTTATTTTTATCTTAATTTTTACTTTTGCCTAACTTTTATATTTATGAATTTTTCCTAAATGTTTTTTACGCAGAATATATTGCCCAGTGTATAATTTTCTTAAATTTATTATTTTGGATTTGCTACACAAACTTTTATTTTTTCAAATGGAACATATACCTATATATTTTAACATATTTGAAATCCCCATACAATTAGATATTCAACGATATACAACAATCGATACTTCTATCTGTAAATGGTATTGTAGAGAATTAAAAGTAGCTTTAAATAATATAAATAAATATTATATACAAAAATTAAAATCTCACGAAAAAACGGCACTGTCAAGATGCGTTTCAGCAACCATGACTGTGGAACTGTTAAGTGTTGTAAATTTTTTAACTTTACTAAACTAGCCGTAAAAGTAACAAATTCATCCATAGCGTGTTTAATTTTTTATATATTAATTTTTTTATATACTATTGGAAACTAGTATTAATTACCTAGAATATCATTTGCGTAAATAGCGAATTAGACTATCCGTAAATAACAAATGAATCCATAGCTTACTTTATTATTTATATTTTAATTTTTTTTTAATTTATTGAAAACTATTATTAATTGTCTAAAATATTGTTTGCATAAATATCGAATGTATATTGTTTAAAAGCGAATTTTGTAGATATTTTAAATATTCAATAAAATTTAAAAATAGCATCGTGACATCGGAGAATTACACAGCCGGAAATGACGTCAGAAAGAACCGGTTTCAACCTGACACCAAACGCCACTATAAATAGCGGCGCACATCAGATCCAAAATCAGTTGGAAGTGAGACCGGCTCGAGTGCACTTCGACCTGGACCACGTGGCCACTGCAGATGTCCACCGCAGTCGTGGACGAAACGTCTGGGAGCCCCTCGGGGGGCTAAATAATAATAACAATAATAACAATGACACTAAAACTATAACAATAAACAATAACAATAACAACAAACAAAAACAATAAACAATAACAATAAACAATAACAATAACAATAAACAATAACAATAAACAATAACAATAACAATAACAATAACAATAACAATAACAATAACAATAACAATAACAATAAACAATAACAATAAACAATAACAATAAACAATAACAATAAACAATAAACAATAAACAATAAACAATAACAATAACAATAACAATAACAATAACAATAACAATAACAATAACAATAACAATAACAATAACAATAACAATAACAATAACAATAACAATGAACAATAACAATGAACAATAACAATGAACAATAACAATGAACAATAACAATGAACAATAACAATGAACAATAACAATGAACAATAACAATGAACAATAACAATGAACAATAACAATGAACAATAACAATGAACAATAACAATGAACAATAACAATGAACAATAACAATGAACAATAACAATGAACAATAACAATGAACAATAACAATGAACAATAACAATGAACAATAACAATAACAATAACAATAACAATGAACAATAACAATAAACAATAACAATAAACAATAACAATAAACAATAAACAATAAACAATAAACAATAAACAATAAACAATAAACAATAAACAATAAACAATAAACAATAAACAATAAACAATAAACAATAAACAATAAAAGGTAGGAGCGCCATTTATCTGATTTATTTATTTATTAATATATGTATGTGCGGAGAAGATGATAATATGTCGATGAGATTTTGCAAAACTATTTTAAATTACACATGATGGAATTAGTCTTGCTCTTTCAATTTTTAGAAATGCACTTTCGCACTGCATTTCAATCAAACAATGAACTCGAACATTTCGAAAAATTTTCAATATTCATTTTTCCATCATTTTTCAAAGTTAATAACAAATCTCGACATAAAAAAAGAATAATTTCAGGAGAAGCCATAAAAGGTAGGAGCGCCATTTATCTGATTTATTTATTTATTTATTTATTTATGTAAGTGCGGAGAAGATGATAATATGTCGATGAGATTTTGCAAAACTATTTTAAATTACACATGATGGAATTAGTCTTGCTCTTTCAATTTTTAGAAATGCATTTTCGCATTGCATTTCAATCACACAATGAACGCGAACATTTCGAAAAATTTTCAATATTCGTTTTTCCATCATTTTTCAAAGTTAATAACAAATCTCGACATAAAAAAAGAATAATTTCAGGAGAAGCCATAAAAGGTAGGAGCGCCATTTATGTGATTTATTTATTTATTTATGTATGTGCGGAGAAGATGATAATATGTCGATGAGATTTTGCAAAACTATTTTAAATTACACATGATGGAACTAGTCTTGCTCTTTCAATTTTTTGAAATGCATTTTCGCACTGCATTTCAATCAAACAATCAACTCGAACATTTCGAAAAATTTTCAATATTCATTTTTCCATCATTTTTCACAGTTAATAACAAATCTCGACATAAAAAAAGAATAATTTCAGGAGAAGCCATAAAAGGTAGGAGCGCCATTTATCTGATTTATTTATTTATTTATTTATGTAAGTGCGGAGAAGATGATAATATGTCGATGAGATTTTGCAAAACTATTTTAAATTACACATGATGGAATTAGTCTTGCTCTTTCAATTTTTAGAAATGCATTTTCGCATTGCATTTCAATCACACAATGAACGCGAACATTTCGAAAAATTTTCAATATTCATTTTTCCATCATTTTTCAAAGTTAATAACAAATCTCGACATAAAAGAAGAATAATATCAGGAGAAGCCATAAAAGGTAGGAGCGCCATTTATCTGATTTATTTATGTATGTGCGGAGAAGATGATAATATGTCGATGAGATTTTGCAAAACTATTTTAAATTACACATGATGGAATTAGTCTTGCTCTTTCAATTTTTTGAAATGCATTTTCGCACTGCATTTCAATCAAACAATCAACTCGAACATTTCGAAAAATTTTCAATATTCATTTTTCCATCATTTTTCAAAGTTAATAACAAATCTCGACATAAAAAAAGAATAATTTCAGGAGAAGCCATAAAAGGTAAGAGCGGCATTTATCTGATTTATTTATTTATTTATGTATGTGCGGAGAAGATGATAATATGTCGATGAGATTTTGCAAAACTATTTTAAATTACACATGATGGAATTAGTCTTGCCCTTTCAATTTTTAGAAATGCACTTTCGCACTGCATTTCAATCAAACAATGAACTCGAACATTTCGAAAAATTTTCAATATTCATTTTTCCATCATTTTTCAAAGTTAATAACAAATCTCGACATAAAAAAAGAATAATTTCAGGAGAAGCCATAAAAGGTAGGAGCGCCATTTATCTGATTTATTTATGTATGTGCGGAGAAGATGATAATATGTCGATGAGATTTTGTAAAACTATTTTAAATTACACATGATGGAATTAGTCTTGCTCTTTCAATTTTTAGAAATGCATTTTCGCATTGCATTTCAATAACACAATGAACGCGAACATTTCGAAAAATTTTCAATATTCATTTTTCCATCATTTTTCAAAGTTAATAACAAATCTCGACATAAAAAAAGAATAATTTCAGGAGAAGCCATAAAAGGTAGGAGCGCCATTTATCTGATTTATTTATTTATTTATTTATGTATGTGCGGAGAAGATGATAATATGTCGATGAGATTTTGCAAAACTATTTTAAATTACACATGATGGAATTAGTCTTGCTCTTTCAATTTTTAGAAATGCATTTTCGCATTGCATTTCAATCACACAATGAACGCGAACATTTCGAAAAATTTTCAATATTCGTTTTTCCATCATTTTTCAAAGTTAATAACAAATCTCGACATATAAAAAGAATAATTTCAGGAGAAGCCATAAAAGGTAGGAGCGCCATTTATGTGATTTATTTATTTATTTATTTATGTATGTGCGGAGAAGATGATAATATGTCGATGAGATTTTGCAAAACTATTTTAAATTACACATGATGGAATTAGTCTTGCTCTTTCAATTTTTTGAAATGCATTTTCGCACTGCATTTCAATCAAACAATCAACTCGAACATTTCGAAAAATTTTCAATATTCATTTTTCCATCATTTTTCACAGTTAATAACAAATCTCGACATAAAAAAAGAATAATTTCAGGAGAAGCCATAAAAGGTAGGAGCGCCATTTATCTGATTTATTTATTTATTTATTTATGTAAGTGCGGAGAAGATGATAATATGTCGATGAGATTTTGCAAAACTATTTTAAATTACACATGATGGAATTAGTCTTGCTCTTTCAATTTTTAGAAATGCATTTTCGCATTGCATTTCAATCACACAATGAACGCGAACATTTCGAAAAATTTTCAATATTCATTTTTCCATCATTTTTCAAAGTTAATAACAAATCTCGACATAAAAGAAGAATAATATCAGGAGAAGCCATAAAAGGTAGGAGCGCCATTTATCTGATTTATTTATGTATGTGCGGAGAAGATGATAATATGTCGATGAGATTTTGCAAAACTATTTTAAATTACACATGATGGAATTAGTCTTGCTCTTTCAATTTTTTGAAATGCATTTTCGCACTGCTTTTCAATCAAACAATCAACTCGAACATTTCGAAAAATTTTCAATATTCATTTTTCCATCATTTTTCAAAGTTAATAACAAATCTCGACATAAAAAAAGAATAATTTCAGGAGAAGCCATAAAAGGTAAGAGCGGCATTTATCTGATTTATTTATTTATTTATGTATGTGCGGAGAAGATGATAATATGTCGATGAGATTTTGCAAAACTATTTTAAATTACACATGATGGAATTAGTCTTGCCCTTTCAATTTTTAGAAATGCACTTTCGCACTGCATTTCAATCAAACAATGAACTCGAACATTTCGAAAAATTTTCAATATTCATTTTTCCATCATTTTTCAAAGTTAATAACAAATCTCGACATAAAAAAAGAATAATTTCAGGAGAAGCCATAAAAGGTAGGAGCGCCATTTATCTGATTTATTTATGTATGTGCGGAGAAGATGATAATATGTCGATGAGATTTTGTAAAACTATTTTAAATTACACATGATGGAATTAGTCTTGCTCTTTCAATTTTTAGAAATGCATTTTCGCATTGCATTTCAATCACACAATGAACGCGAACATTTCGAAAAATTTTCAATATTCATTTTTCCATCATTTTTCAAAGTTAATAACAAATCTCGACATAAAAAAAGAATAATTTCAGGAGAAGCCATAAAAGGTAGGAGCGCCATTTATCTGATTTATTTATGTATGTGCGGAGAAGATGATAATATGTCGATGAGATTTTGTAAAACTATTTTAAATTACACATGATGGAATTAGTCTTGCTCTTTCAATTTTTAGAAATGCATTTTCGCATTGCATTTCAATCACACAATGAACGCGAACATTTCGAAAAATTTTCAATATTCATTTTTCCATCATTTTTCAAAGTTAATAACAAATCTCGACATAAAAAAAGAATAATTTCAGGAGAAGCCATAAAAGGTAGGAGCGCCATTTATCTGATTTATTTATTTATTTATTTATGTATGTGCGGAGAAGATGATAATATGTCGATGAGATTTTGCAAAACTATTTTAAATTACACATGATGGAATTAGTCTTGCTCTTTCAATTTTTAGAAATGCATTTTCGCATTGCATTTCAATCACACAATGAACGCGAACATTTTGAAAAATTTTCAATATTCATTTTTCCATCATTTTTCAAAGTTAATAACAAATCTCGACATAAAAAAAGAATAATTTCAGGAGAAGCCATAAAAGGTAGGAGCGCCATTTATCTGATTTATTTATGTATGTGCGGAGAAGATGATAATATGTCGATGAGATTTTGTAAAACTATTTTAAATTACACATGATGGAATTAGTCTTGCTCTTTCAATTTTTAGAAATGCATTTTCGCATTGCATTTCAATCACACAATGAACGCGAACATTTCGAAAAATTTTCAATATTCATTTTTCCATCATTTTTCAAAGTTAATAACAAATCTCGACATAAAAAAAGAATAATTTCAGGAGAAGCCATAAAAGGTAGGAGCGCCATTTATCTGATTTATTTATGTATGTGCGGAGAAGATGATAATATGTCGATGAGATTTTGTAAAACTATTTTAAATTACACATGATGGAATTAGTCTTGCTCTTTCAATTTTTAGAAATGCATTTTCGCATTGCATTTCAATCACACAATGAACGCGAACATTTCGAAAAATTTTCAATATTCATTTTTCCATCATTTTTCAAAGCTAATAACAAATCTCGACATAAAAAAAGAATAATTTCAGGAGAAGCCATAAAAGGTAGGAGCGCCATTTATCTGATTTATTTATTTATTTATGTATGTGCGGAGAAGATGATAATATGTCGATGAGATTTTGCAAAACTATTTTAAATTACACATGATGGAATTAGTCTTGCTCTTTCAATTTTTAGAAATGCATTTTCGCATTGCATTTCAATCACACAATGAACGCGAACATTTCGAAAAATTTTCAATATTCATTTTTCCATCATTTTTCAAAGTTAATAACAAATCTCGACATAAAAGAAGAATAATATCAGGAGAAGCCATAAAAGGTAGGAGCGCCATTTATCTGATTTATTTATGTATGTGCGGAGAAGATGATAATATGTCGATGAGATTTTGCAAAACTATTTTAAATTACACATGATGGAATTAGTCTTGCTCTTTCAATTTTTTGAAATGCATTTTCGCACTGCATTTCAATCAAACAATCAACTCGAACATTTCGAAAAATTTTCAATATTCATTTTTCCATCATTTTTCAAAGTTAATAACAAATCTCGACATAAAAAAAGAATAATTTCAGGAGAAGCCATAAAAGGTAAGAGCGGCATTTATCTGATTTATTTATTTATTTATGTATGTGCGGAGAAGATGATAATATGTCGATGAGATTTTGCAAAACTATTTTAAATTACACATGATGGAATTAGTCTTGCCCTTTCAATTTTTAGAAATGCACTTTCGCACTGCATTTCAATCAAACAATGAACTCGAACATTTCGAAAAATTTTCAATATTCATTTTTCCATCATTTTTCAAAGTTAATAACAAATCTCGACATAAAAAAAGAATAATTTCAGGAGAAGCCATAAAAGGTAGGAGCGCCATTTATCTGATTTATTTATGTATGTGCGGAGAAGATGATAATATGTCGATGAGATTTTGTAAAACTATTTTAAATTACACATGATGGAATTAGTCTTGCTCTTTCAATTTTTAGAAATGCATTTTCGCATTGCATTTCAATCACACAATGAACGCGAACATTTCGAAAAATTTTCAATATTCATTTTTCCATCATTTTTCAAAGTTAATAACAAATCTCGACATAAAAAAAGAATAATTTCAGGAGAAGCCATAAAAGGTAGGAGCGCCATTTATCTGATTTATTTATTTATTTATTTATGTATGTGCGGAGAAGATGATAATATGTCGATGAGATTTTGCAAAACTATTTTAAATTACACATGATGGAATTAGTCTTGCTCTTTCAATTTTTAGAAATGCATTTTCGCATTGCATTTCAATCACACAATGAACGCGAACATTTTGAAAAATTTTCAATATTCATTTTTCCATCATTTTTCAAAGTTAATAACAAATCTCGACATAAAAAAAGAATAATTTCAGGAGAAGCCATAAAAGGTAGGAGCGCCATTTATCTGATTTATTTATGTATGTGCGGAGAAGATGATAATATGTCGATGAGATTTTGTAAAACTATTTTAAATTACACATGATGGAATTAGTCTTGCTCTTTCAATTTTTAGAAATGCATTTTCGCATTGCATTTCAATCACACAATGAACGCGAACATTTCGAAAAATTTTCAATATTCATTTTTCCATCATTTTTCAAAGTTAATAACAAATCTCGACATAAAAAAAGAATAATTTCAGGAGAAGCCATAAAAGGTAGGAGCGCCATTTATCTGATTTATTTATGTATGTGCGGAGAAGATGATAATATGTCGATGAGATTTTGTAAAACTATTTTAAATTACACATGATGGAATTAGTCTTGCTCTTTCAATTTTTAGAAATGCATTTTCGCATTGCATTTCAATCACACAATGAACGCGAACATTTCGAAAAATTTTCAATATTCATTTTTCCATCATTTTTCAAAGTTAATAACAAATCTCGACATAAAAAAAGAATAATTTCAGGAGAAGCCATAAAAGGTAGGAGCGCCATTTATCTGATTTATTTATGTATGTGCGGAGAAGATGATAATATGTCGATGAGATTTTGTAAAACTATTTTAAATTACACATGATGGAATTAGTCTTGCTCTTTCAATTTTTAGAAATGCATTTTCGCATTGCATTTCAATCACACAATGAACGCGAACATTTCGAAAAATTTTCAATATTCATTTTTCCATCATTTTTCAAAGTTAATAACAAATCTCGACATAAAAAAAGAATAATTTCAGGAGAAGCCATAAAAGGTAGGAGCGCCATTTATCTGATTTATTTATTTATTTATTTATGTATGTGCGGAGAAGATGATAATATGTCGATGAGATTTTGCAAAACTATTTTAAATTACACATGATGGAATTAGTCTTGCTCTTTCAATTTTTAGAAATGCATTTTCGCATTGCATTTCAATCACACAATGAACGCGAACATTTTGAAAAATTTTCAATATTCATTTTTCCATCATTTTTCAAAGTTAATAACAAATCTCGACATAAAAAAAGAATAATTTCAGGAGAAGCCATAAAAGGTAGGAGCGCCATTTATCTGATTTATTTATGTATGTGCGGAGAAGATGATAATATGTCGATGAGATTTTGTAAAACTATTTTAAATTACACATGATGGAATTAGTCTTGCTCTTTCAATTTTTAGAAATGCATTTTCGCATTGCATTTCAATCACACAATGAACGCGAACATTTCGAAAAATTTTCAATATTCATTTTTCCATCATTTTTCAAAGTTAATAACAAATCTCGACATAAAAAAAGAATAATTTCAGGAGAAGCCATAAAAGGTAGGAGCGCCATTTATCTGATTTATTTATGTATGTGCGGAGAAGATGATAATATGTCGATGAGATTTTGTAAAACTATTTTAAATTACACATGATGGAATTAGTCTTGCTCTTTCAATTTTTAGAAATGCATTTTCGCATTGCATTTCAATCACACAATGAACGCGAACATTTCGAAAAATTTTCAATATTCATTTTTCCATCATTTTTCAAAGTTAATAACAAATCTCGACATAAAAAAAGAATAATTTCAGGAGAAGCCATAAAAGGTAGGAGCGCCATTTATCTGATTTATTTATTTATTTATTTATGTATGTGCGGAGAAGATGATAATATGTCGATGAGATTTTGCAAAACTATTTTAAATTACACATGATGGAATTAGTCTTGCTCTTTCAATTTTTAGAAATGCATTTTCGCATTGCATTTCAATCACACAATGAACGCGAACATTTCGAAAAATTTTCAATATTCATTTTTCCATCATTTTTCAAAGTTAATAACAAATCTCGACATAAAAAAAGAATAATTTCAGGAGAAGCCATAAAAGGTAGGAGCGCCATTTATCTGATTTATTTATGTATGTGCGGAGAAGATGATAATATGTCGATGAGATTTTGCAAAACTATTTTAAATTACACATGATGGAATTAGTCTTGCTCTTTCAATTTTTAGAAATGCATTTTCGCACTGCATTTCAATCAAACAATGAACTCAAACATTTCGAAAAATTTTCAATATTCATTTTTCCATCATTTTTCAAAGTTAATAACAAATCTCGACATAAAAAAAGAATAATTTCAGGAGAAGCCATAAAAGGTAGGAGCGCCATTTATCTGATTTATTTATGTATGTGCGGAGAAGATGATAATATGTCGATGAGATTTTGCAAAACTATTTTAAATTACACATGATGGAATTAGTCTTGCTCTTTCAATTTTTAGAAATGCATTTTCGCACTGCATTTCAATCAAACAATGAACTCAAACATTTCGAAAAATTTTCAATATTCATTTTTCCATCATTTTTCAAAGTTAATAACAAATCTCGACATAAAAAAAGAATAATTTCAGGAGAAGCCATAAAAGGTAGGAGCGCCATTTATCTGATTTATTTATGTATGTGCGGAGAAGATGATAATATGTCGATGAGATTTTGTAAAACTATTTTAAATTACACATGATGGAATTAGTCTTGCTCTTTCAATTTTTAGAAATGCATTTTCGCATTGCATTTCAATCACACAATGAACGCGGACATTTCGAAAAATTTTCAATATTCATTTTTCCATCATTTTTCAAAGTTAATAACAAATCTCGACATAAAAAAAGAATAATTTCAGGAGAAGCCATAAAAGGTAGGAGCGCCATTTATCTGATTTATTTATTTATTTATTTATGTATGTGCGGAGAAGATGATAATATGTCGATGAGATTTTGCAAAACTATTTTAAATTACACATGATGGAATTAGTCTTGCTCTTTCAATTTTTAGAAATGCATTTTCGCATTGCATTTCAATCACACAATGAACGCGAACATTTCGAAAAATTTTCAATATTCGTTTTTCCATCATTTTTCAAAGTTAATAACAAATCTCGACATAAAAAAAGAATAATTTCAGGAGAAGCCATAAAAGGTAGGAGCGCCATTTATGTGATTTATTTATTTATTTATGTATGTGCGGAGAAGATGATAATATGTCGATGAGATTTTGCAAAACTATTTTAAATTACACATGATGGAATTAGTCTTGCTCTTTCAATTTTTTGAAATGCATTTTCGCACTGCATTTCAATCAAACAATCAACTCGAACATTTCGAAAAATTTTCAATATTCATTTTTCCATCATTTTTCACAGTTAATAACAAATCTCGACATAAAAAAAGAATAATTTCAGGAGAAGCCATAAAAGGTAGGAGCGCCATTTATCTGATTTATTTATTTATTTATTTATGTAAGTGCGGAGAAGATGATAATATGTCGATGAGATTTTGCAAAACTATTTTAAATTACACATGATGGAATTAGTCTTGCTCTTTCAATTTTTTGAAATGCATTTTCGCACTGCATTTCAATCAAACAATCAACTCGAACATTTCGAAAAATTTTCAATATTCATTTTTCCATCATTTTTCAAAGTTAATAACAAATCTCGACATAAAAAAAGAATAATTTCAGGAGAAGCCATAAAAGGTAAGAGCGGCATTTATCTGATTTATTTATTTATTTATGTATGTGCGGAGAAGATGATAATATGTCGATGAGATTTTGCAAAACTATTTTAAATTACACATGATGGAATTAGTCTTGCCCTTTCAATTTTTAGAAATGCACTTTCGCACTGCATTTCAATCAAACAATGAACTCGAACATTTCGAAAAATTTTCAATATTCATTTTTCCATCATTTTTCAAAGTTAATAACAAATCTCGACATAAAAGAAGAATAATATCAGGAGAAGCCATAAAAGGTAGGAGCGCCATTTATCTGATTTATTTATGTATGTGCGGAGAAGATGATAATATGTCGATGAGATTTTGCAAAACTATTTTAAATTACACATGATGGAATTAGTCTTGCTCTTTCAATTTTTTGAAATGCATTTTCGCACTGCATTTCAATCAAACAATCAACTCGAACATTTCGAAAAATTTTCAATATTCATTTTTCCATCATTTTTCAAAGTTAATAACAAATCTCGACATAAAAAAAGAATAATTTCAGGAGAAGCCATAAAAGGTAAGAGCGGCATTTATCTGATTTATTTATTTATTTATGTATGTGCGGAGAAGATGATAATATGTCGATGAGATTTTGCAAAACTATTTTAAATTACACATGATGGAATTAGTCTTGCCCTTTCAATTTTTAGAAATGCACTTTCGCACTGCATTTCAATCAAACAATGAACTCGAACATTTCGAAAAATTTTCAATATTCATTTTTCCATCATTTTTCAAAGTTAATAACAAATCTCGACATAAAAAAAGAATAATTTCAGGAGAAGCCATAAAAGGTAGGAGCGCCATTTATCTGATTTATTTATGTATGTGCGGAGAAGATGATAATATGTCGATGAGATTTTGTAAAACTATTTTAAATTACACATGATGGAATTAGTCTTGCTCTTTCAATTTTTAGAAATGCATTTTCGCATTGCATTTCAATCACACAATGAACGCGAACATTTCGAAAAATTTTCAATATTCATTTTTCCATCATTTTTCAAAGTTAATAACAAATCTCGACATAAAAAAAGAATAATTTCAGGAGAAGCCATAAAAGGTAGGAGCGCCATTTATCTGATTTATTTATGTATGTGCGGAGAAGATGATAATATGTCGATGAGATTTTGTAAAACTATTTTAAATTACACATGATGGAATTAGTCTTGCTCTTTCAATTTTTAGAAATGCATTTTCGCATTGCATTTCAATCACACAATGAACGCGAACATTTCGAAAAATTTTCAATATTCATTTTTCCATCATTTTTCAAAGTTAATAACAAATCTCGACATAAAAAAATAATAATTTCAGGAGAAGCCATAAAAGGTAGGAGCGCCATTTATCTAATTTATTTATTTATTTATGTATGTGCGGAGAAGATGATAATATGTCGATGAGATTTTGCAAAACTATTTTAAATTACACATGATGGAATTAGTCTTGCTCTTTCAATTTTTAGAAATGCTCTTTCGCACTGCATTTCAATCAAACAATGAACTCGAACATTTCGAAAAATTTTCAATATTCATTTTTCCATCATTTTTCAAAGTTAATAACAAATCTCGACATAAAAAAAGAATAATTTCAGGAGAAGCCATAAAAGGTAGGAGCGCCATTTATCTGATTTATTTATGTATGTGCGGAGAAGATGATAATATGTCGATGAGATTTTGCAAAACTATTTTAAATTACACATGATGGAATTAGTCTTGCTCTTTCAATTTTTAGAAATGCATTTTCGCACTGCATTTCAATCAAACAATGAACTCAAACATTTCGAAAAATTTTCAATATTCATTTTTCCATCATTTTTCAAAGTTAATAACAAATCTCGACATAAAAAAAGAATAATTTCAGGAGAAGCCATAAAAGGTAGGAGCGCCATTTATCTGATTTATTTATTTATTTATTTATGTATGTGCGGAGAAGATGATAATATGTCGAAGAGATTTTGCAAAACTATTTTAAATTACACATGATGGAATTAGTCTTGCTCTTTCAATTTTTAGAAATGCATTTTCGCACTGCATATCAATCAAACAATGTACTCGAACATTTCGAAAAATTTTCAATATTCATTTTTCCATCATTTTTCAAAGTTAATAACAAATCTCGACATAAAAAAAGAATAATTTCAGGAGATGCCATAAAAGGTAGGAGCGCCATTTATCTGATTTATTTATGTATGTGCGGAGAAGATGATAATATGTCGATGAGATTTTGCAAAACTATTTTAAATTACACATGATGGAATTAGTCTTGCTCTTTCAATTTTTAGAAATGCATTTTCGCACTGCATTTTAATCAAACAATGAACTCGAACATTTCGAAAAAATTTCAAAATTAATTTTTCCATCATTTTTCAAAGTTAATAACAAATCTCGACATAAAAAAACATTAATTTCAGGAGAAGCCATAAAAGGTAGGAGCGCCATTTATCTGATTTATTTATTTATTTATGTATGTGCGGAGAAGATGATAATATGTCGATGAGATTTTGCAAAACTATTTTAAATTACTCATGATGGAATTAGTCTTGCTCTTTCAATTTTTAGAAATGCATTTTCGCACTGCATTTCCATCAAACAATGAACTCGAACATTTCGAAAAATTTTCAATATTCATTTTTCCATCATTTTTCAAAGTTAATAACAAATCTCGACATAAAAAAAGAATAATTTCAGGAGAATCCATAAAAGGTAGGAGCGCCATTTATCTGATTTATTTATTTATTTATGTATGTGCGGAGAAGATGAAAAATATATCGATGAGATTTTGCAAAACTATTTTAAATTACACATGATGGAATCAGTCTTGTTCTTTCAATTTTTAGAAATGCATTTTCGCATTGCATTTCAATCAAACAATAAATGTGAACATTTCGAAAAATTTTCAATATTCATTTTTCCATCATTTTTCAAAGTTAATAACAAATCTCGACATAAAAAAAGAATAATTTCAGGAGAAGCCATAAAAGGTAGGAGCGCCATTTATCTGATTTATTTATTTATTTATGTATGTGCGGAGAAGATGAAAAATATGTCGATGAGATTTTGCAAAACTATTTTAAATTACACATGATGGAATCAGTCTTGTTCTTTCAATTTTTAGAAATGCATTTTCGCATTGCATTTCAATCAAACAATAAACGTGAACATTTCGAAAAATTTTCAATATTCATTTTTCCATCATTTTTCAAAGTTAATAACAAATCTCGACATAAAAAAAGATAATTTCAGGAGAAGCCATAAAAGGTAGGAGCGCCATTTATCTGATTTATTTATTTATTTATGTATGTGCGGAGAAGATGAAAAATATATCGATGAGATTTTGCAAAACTATTTTAAATTACACATGATGGAATCAGTCTTGTTCTTTCAATTTTTAGAAATGCATTTTCGCATTGCATTTCAATCAAACAATAAATGTGAACATTTCGAAAAATTTTCAATATTCATTTTTCTATCATTTTTCATAGTTAATAACAAATCTCGACATAAAAAAAGAATAATTTCAGCAGAAGCCATAAAAGGTAGGAGCGCCATTTATCTGATTTATTTATGTATGTGCGGAGAAGATGAAAAATATGTCGATGAGATTTTGCAAAACTATTTTAAATTACACATGATGGAATCAGTCTTGCTCTTTCAATTTTTAGAAATGCATTTTCGCATTGCATTTCAATCAAACAATAAACGTGAACAACACGAAAGTTTTTCAATATTTTTCCATCATTTTTCAAAGTTAATAACAAATCTCGACATAAAAAAAAATAATTTCAATAGAAGCCATAAAAGGTAGGAGGATAAATGTTTTTTTAAGAGGGCCCAGCGCCTTATCAATGCCCACAGAGGACGCCACCATCTAAAATGTGTAACTTTTCTAAACAACGGCATTCGAAAGAGGCAACTTTAAATCATAAATGAAGCATATCATATCATATCAAACAAATACCGAGACGCTGAACATATATGAAATTAAATCGACCGAAAGTCCACTATCATTAATAGTTATTACTATTATTACTATTATTATTATTATTATCGTGGTCACAGTCGCGACTGTGACAGCTGGAAGAGTACTTCGTCCACGACCACACCGCCACTGAAGATGTCCACCGCAGTTGTGGACGAAACGTTTGCCAGAGTTTCAATGGGATCACTTGTTGAGTTAGCCTCCCGGGGCGCTCACTACATCCCCCCTTATGGGACTTCGCTTCGAACACGGTCAACAATCCCGATTAATACCACCGTTGTTGACAACACCGACCGTGAAAGCCTACACACTTTTATAAAATAACAAAGTTGACGTCAATTTCCGGTATAACCGGAAGTGCCGCCATCTTGATAGTATTTTACTTCGATTCAGAATAATCGATGATAATCATACACCAAATTTCAACTGTCTAGCTTTACGGAAAATTGAAAATTTTCTAGTGAACCGTCTACGTGAATCATCCTGTATAGTTGCAAATAACAAATTTATAGTATTTTAATTGTTTTTTATTTTCGTCTAACAGCAAATGCTTCCTACTTGTGTTTTTCAAATAGGACGCAGAATAAAAAACCACTTTGAGTAATATTATCAAAAATTTGTTTATTCTTGGAAGCCATACACAAAATATTAAAAAATTCGGGTGACGCAAAATTAAAATATGTTTGAAAATCATTTTGAAACTGCAAAAACAAATTCCATCTTCGGGTGTCAGTTTAGACGTTTTTTCACGTGTCATCAATAAACGCGTATTCGTATAGTCTGATCGGTGAAACATGAAGGGCCAGCGGTGAAGAGGAGAGTACCGTTAGGAAGAGTTATCTATGTCTGCTCGATAGTCTACATTGTTTTCCAAGAAACTAAAAGATAATTTCTTATCGGAGCGCTCAACGCCTTCTGATAGGATGGCACGCGGTGTTGCAAATTCAAATCGTCCAGATTTTCATGAGTCATCAGAAAACGCCAATAAATATTAAATTTCACCCCAATAGTACCGCCATCTGTTGATGTTACCAATATCTCGGAACGTTTAGCCATCAGAAGAACGTTTTCATCAAAAGTGACATCTTGTGGATGGAATTAAAACTTCGGAGGGAAAAAATTACGATTTTAACGATGTGAGCGCCACAGGCATAAGTAGTCGGAACTAAATTGCGCTGGCCAACTGAAACATATGCCAATAAATACTTATTTTCGAGTGATGACGACGAGAACCAGCCGTGTATTTTAGATTTATTTTATTTATTTTAGATGTATTTTAGTACATTCTATGATCAAATTTAAAAAAAAATTAACATCTTGTCAAGCCAATAATAACTTCCTGATCACACATTCCTGGGTCCTATTCTTTGATAACTTTGTAGATTCAATATTCAAAAATAGCATAAATCCTTTGTTAACATATTATTTCATTATTCAATATTATGTCCAATATGTATTGTGAGAATATCGAGCAAAAGCTTCATGAGCAACTTGAATATCCTAAGCAAAAGCTTCCTGAGCAACACGAGAATCCCGAGCAAAAGCTTCCTGAGCAACCCGAGAATCCCGAGCAAAAGCTTCCTGAGCAACCCGAGAATCCCAAACAAAAGCTTCCTGAGCAACCCGAAAATACTAACCAAAAGCTTCCTGAGCAACCCGAGAATCCCGAGCAAAAGCTTTCTGAGCAACCCGAAAATCCCGAGCAAAAGCTTCCTGAGCAACCCAAGAATCACGAGCAAAAGCTTCCTGAGCAACCCGAGAATCACGAGCAAAAGCTTCCTGAGCAACCCGAGAATCCCAAACAAAAGCTTCCTGAGCAACCCGAAAATACTAACCAAAAGCTTCCTGAGCAACCCGAGAATCCCGAGCAAAAGCTTCCTGAGCAACCCGAAAATCCCGAGCAAAAGCTTCCTGAGCAACCCAAGAATCACGAGCAAAAGCTTCCTGAGCAACCCGAGAATCACGAGCAAAAGCTTCCTGAGCAACCCGAAAATCCCGAGCAAAAGCTTCCTGAGCAACCCGAAAATCCCGAGCAAAAGCTTCCTGAGCAACCCGAGAATCCCCTGCAAAAGCTTACTGAGCAACCCGAGAATCCCGAGCAAAAGCTTCCTGAGCAACCCGAGAATATCAAGCAAAAGCTTCCTGAGCAACTTGAATATCTTAAGCAAAAGCTTCCTGAGCAACCCGAGAATTTCGAGCAAATGCTTCCTGAGCAACCCGAGAATCCAGTGCAAAAGCTTCCTGAGCAACTCGAGAATCCCGAGCAAAAGCTTCCTGGGCAACTTGAATATCCTAAACAAAAGCTTCCTGAGCAACACGAGAATCCCGAACAAAAGCTTCCTGAGCAACCCGAGAATCCCGAACAAAAGCTTCCTGAGCAACCCGAGAATCCCGAACAAAAGCTTCCTGAGCAACCCGAGAATACCAAGCAAAAGCTTCCTGAGCAACCCGAGAATCCCCAGCAAAAGCTTCCTGAGCAACCCGAGAATACCAAGCAAAAGCTTCCTGAGCAACCCGAAAATCCCGAGCAAAAGCTTCCTGAGCAACCCGAGAATCCCGAGCAAAAGCTTCCTGAGCAACCCGAGAATATCAAGCAAAAGCTTCCTGAGCAACTTGAATATCTTAAGCAAAAGCTTCCTGAGCAACCCGAGAATTTCGAGCAAATGCTTCCTGAGCAACCCGAGAATCCAGTGCAAAAGCTTCCTGAGCAACCCGAGAATCCCGAGCAAAAGCTTCCTGGGCAACTTGAATATCCTAAACAAAAGCTTCCTGAGCAACACGAGAATCCCGAACAAAAGCTTCCTGAGCAACCCGAGAATCCCGAACAAAAGCTTCCTGAGCAACCCGAGAATCCCGAACAAAAGCTTCCTGAGCAACCCGAGAATACCAAGCAAAAGCTTCCTGAGCAACCCGAGAATCCCCAGCAAAAGCTTCCTGAGCAACCCGAGAATACCAAGCAAAAGCTTCCTGAGCAACCCGAAAATCCCGAGCAAAAGCTTCCTGAGCAACCCGAGAATCCCGAGCAAAAGCTTCCTGAGCAACCCGAGAATACCAAGCAAAAGCTTCCTGAGCAACCCGAGAATCCCGAGCAAAAGCTTCCTGAGCAACCCGAAAATGCCGAGCAAAAGCTTCCTGAGCAACCCGAGAATACCAAGCAAAAGCTTCCTGAGCAACCCGAGAATCCCGAGCAAAAGCTTCCTGAGCAACCCGAAAATCCCGAGCAAAAGCTTCCTGAGCAACCCGAGAATACCAAGCAAAAGCTTCCTGAGCAACCCGAGAATCCCGAGCAAAAGCTTCCTGAGCAACTTGAATATCCTAAGCAAAAGCTTCCTGAGCAACCCGAGAATCCCGAGCAAAAGCTTCCTGAGCAACCCGAGAATCCCGAGCAAAAGCTTCCTGAGCAACTTGAATATCCTAAGCAAAAGCTTCCTGAGCAACCCGAGAATCCCGAGCAAAAGCTTCCTGAGCAACCCGAGAATCCCGAGCAAAAGCTTCCTGAGCAACCCGAGAATCCCGAGCAAAAGCTTCCTGAGCAACCCGAGAATCCCGAGCAAAAGCTTCCTGAGCAACCCGAGAATACCAAGCAAAAGCTTCCTGAGCAACCCGAGAATCCCGAGCAAAAGCTTCCTGAGCAACCCGAAAATCCCGAGCAAAAGCTTCCTGAGCAACCCGAGAATACCAAGCAAAAGCTTCCTGAGCAACCCGAGAATCCCGAGCAAAAGCTTCCTGAGCAACCAGAGAATACCAAGCAAAAGCTTCCTGAGCAACCCGAGAATCCCGAGCAAAAGCTTCCTGAGCAACCCGAAAATCCCGAGCAAAAGCTTCCTGAGCAACCCGAGAATACCAAGCAAAAGCTTCCTAAGCAACCCGAGCAAAAGCTTCCTGAGCAACCCGAAAATCCCGAGCAAAAGCTTCCTGAGCAACCCGAGACTACCAAGCAAAAGCTTCCTGAGCAACCCGAAAATCCCGAGCAAAAGCTTCCTGAGCAACCCGAGACTACCAAGCAAAAGCTTCCTGAGCAACCCGAGAATCCCGAGCAAAAGCTTCCTGAGCAACTTGAATATCCTAAGCAAAAGCTTCCTGAGCAACCCAAGAATCACGAGCAAAAGCTTCCTGAGCAACCCGAGAATCCCGAGCAAAAGCTTCCTGAGCAACCCGAGAATCCCGTGCAAAATCTTCCTGAGCAACCCGAGACTACCAAGCAAAAGCTTCCTGAGCAACCCGAGAATCCCCAGCAAAAGCTTCCTGAGCAACTTGAATATCCTAAGCAAAAGCTTCCTGAGTAAATCGAGAATCCCTAGCAAAAGCTTCCTGAGCAACTTGAATATCCTAAGCAAAAGCTTCCTGAGCAACCCGAGATTCCTGAGCAAAAGCTTCCTGAGCAACTTGAATATCCTAAGCAAAAGGTTCCTGAGTAACCCAAGATTCCTGAGCAAAAGCTTCCTGAGCAACTTGAATATCCTAAGCAAAAGCTTCCTGAACAACCCGAGAATCCCGAGCAAAAGCTTCCTGAGCAACCCGAAAATCCCGAGCAAAAGCTTCCTGAGCAACCCGAGAATACCAAGCAAAAGCTTTCTGAGCAACCCGAGAATCCCGAGCAAAAGCTTCCTGAGCAACTTGAATATCCTAAGCAAAAGCTTCCTGAGCAACCCAAGAATCACGAGCAAAAGCTTCCTGAGCAACCCGAGAATCCCGAGCAAAAGCTTCCTGAGCAACCCGAGAATCCCGTGCAAAATCTTCCTGAGCAACCCGAGACTACCAAGCAAAAGCTTCCTGAGCAACCCGAGAATCCCCAGCAAAAGCTTCCTGAGCAACTTGAATATCCTAAGCAAAAGCTTCCTGAGTAAATCGAGAATCCCTAGCAAAAGCTTCCTGAGCAACTTGAATATCCTAAGCAAAAGCTTCCTGAGCAACCCGAGATTCCTGAGCAAAAGCTTCCTGAGCAACTTGAATATCCTAAGCAAAAGGTTCCTGAGTAACCCAAGATTCCTGAGCAAAAGCTTCCTGAGCAACTTGAATATCCTAAGCAAAAGCTTCCTGAACAACCCGAGAATCCCGAGCAAAAGCTTCCTGAGCAACCCGAAAATCCCGAGCAAAAGCTTCCTGAGCAACCCAAGAATCACGAGCAAAAGCTTCCTGAGCAACCCGAGAATCCCGAGCAAAAGGTTCCTGAGCAACCCGAGAATCCCGTGCAAATTCTTCCTGAGCAACCCGAGATTCCCGAGCAAAAGCTTCCTGAGCTACTTGAATATCCTAAGCAAAAGCTTCCTGAGCAACCCGAGAATCCCGAGCAAAAGCTTCCTGAGCAACCCGAGAATCTCGAGCAAAAGCTTCCTGAGCAACCCGAGAATCCCGAGCAAAAGCTTCCTGAGCAACCCGAAAATCCCGAGCAAAAGCTTCCTGAGCAACCCGAGAATCCCGAGCAAAAGCTTCCTGAGCAACTTGAATATCCTAAGCAAAAGCTTCCTGAGCAACCCGAGAATCCCGAGCAAAAGCTTCCTGAGCAACTTGAATATCCTAAGCAAAAGCTTCCTGAGCAACCCGAAAATCCCGAGCAAAAGCTTCCTGAGCAACCCGAGAATACCAAGCAAAAGCTTCCTGAGCAACCCGAGAATCCCGAGCAAAAGCTTCCTGAGCAACTTGAATATCCTAAGCAAAAGCTTCCTGAGCAACCCAAGAATCACGAGCAAAAGCTTCCTGAGCAACCCGAGAATCCCGAGCAAAAGCTTCCTGAGCAACCCGAGATTCCTGAGCAAAAGCTTCCTGAGCAACTTGAATATCCTAAGCAAAAGGTTCCTGAGTAACCCAAGATTCCTGAGCAAAAGCTTCCTGAGCAACTTGAATATCCTAAGCAAAAGCTTCCTGAACAACCCGAAAATCCCGAGCAAAAGCTTCCTGAGCAACCCGAAAATCCCGAGCAAAAGCTTCCTGAGCAACCCAAGAATCACGAGCAAAAGCTTCCTGAGCAACCCGAGAATCCCGAGCAAAAGGTTCCTGAGCAACCCGAGAATCCCGTGCAAAATCTTCCTGAGCAACCCGAGATTCCCGAGCAAAAGCTTCCTGAGCTACTTGAATATCCTAAGCAAAAGCTTCCTGAGCAACCCGAGAATCCCGAGCAAAAGCTTCCTGAGCAACCCGAGAATCCCGAGCAAAAGCTTCCTGAGCAACCCGAGAATCCCGAGCAAAAGCTTCCTGAGCAACCCGAAAATCCCGAGCAAAAGCTTCCTGAGCAACCCGAGAATCCCGAGCAAAAGCTTCCTGAGCAACTTGAATATCCTAAGCAAAAGCTTCCTGAGCAACCCGAGAATCCCGAGCAAAAGCTTCCTGAGCAACTTGAATATCCTAAGCAAAAGCTTCCTGAGCAACCCGAAAATCCCGAGCAAAAGCTTCCTGAGCAACCCGAAAATACCAAGCAAAAGCTTCCTGAGCAACCCGAGAATCCCGAGCAAAAGCTTCCTGAGCAACTTGAATATCCTAAGCAAAAGCTTCCTGAGCAACCCAAGAATCACGAGCAAAAGCTTCCTGAGCAACCCGAGAATCCCGAGCAAAAGCTTCCTGAGCAACCCGAGAATCCCGTGCAAAATCTTCCTGAGCAACCCGAGACTACCAAGCAAAAGCTTCCTGAGCAACCCGAGAATCCCCAGCAAAAGCTTCCTGAGCAACTTGAATATCCTAAGCAAAAGCTTCCTGAGTAAATCGAGAATCCCTAGCAAAAGCTTCCTGAGCAACTTGAATATCCTAAGCAAAAGCTTCCTGAGCAACCCGAGATTCCTGAGCAAAAGCTTCCTGAGCAACTTGAATATCCTAAGCAAAAGGTTCCTGAGTAACCCAAGATTCCTGAGCAAAAGCTTCCTGAGCAACTTGAATATCCTAAGCAAAAGCTTCCTGAACAACCCGAGAATCCCGAGCAAAAGCTTCCTGAGCAACCCGAAAATCCCGAGCAAAAGCTTCCTGAGCAACCCGAGAATACCAAGCAAAAGCTTTCTGAGCAACCCGAGAATCCCGAGCAAAAGCTTCCTGAGCAACTTGAATATCCTAAGCAAAAGCTTCCTGAGCAACCCAAGAATCACGAGCAAAAGCTTCCTGAGCAACCCGAGAATCCCGAGCAAAAGCTTCCTGAGCAACCCGAGAATCCCGTGCAAAATCTTCCTGAGCAACCCGAGACTACCAAGCAAAAGCTTCCTGAGCAACCCGAGAATCCCCAGCAAAAGCTTCCTGAGCAACTTGAATATCCTAAGCAAAAGCTTCCTGAGTAAATCGAGAATCCCTAGCAAAAGCTTCCTGAGCAACTTGAATATCCTAAGCAAAAGCTTCCTGAGCAACCCGAGATTCCTGAGCAAAAGCTTCCTGAGCAACTTGAATATCCTAAGCAAAAGGTTCCTGAGTAACCCAAGATTCCTGAGCAAAAGCTTCCTGAGCAACTTGAATATCCTAAGCAAAAGCTTCCTGAACAACCCGAGAATCCCGAGCAAAAGCTTCCTGAGCAACCCGAAAATCCCGAGCAAAAGCTTCCTGAGCAACCCAAGAATCACGAGCAAAAGCTTCCTGAGCAACCCGAGAATCCCGAGCAAAAGGTTCCTGAGCAACCCGAGAATCCCGTGCAAAATCTTCCTGAGCAACCCGAGATTCCCGAGCAAAAGCTTCCTGAGCTACTTGAATATCCTAAGCAAAAGCTTCCTGAGCAACCCGAGAATCCCGAGCAAAAGCTTCCTGAGCAACCCGAGAATCCCGAGCAAAAGCTTCCTGAGCAACCCGAGAATCCCGAGCAAAAGCTTCCTGAGCAACCCGAAAATCCCGAGCAAAAGCTTCCTGAGCAACCCGAGAATCCCGAGCAAAAGCTTCCTGAGCAACTTGAATATCCTAAGCAAAAGCTTCCTGAGCAACCCGAGAATCCCGAGCAAAAGCTTCCTGAGCAACTTGAATATCCTAAGCAAAAGCTTCCTGAGCAACCCGAAAATCCCGAGCAAAAGCTTCCTGAGCAACCCGAGAATACCAAGCAAAAGCTTCCTGAGCAACCCGAGAATCCCGAGCAAAAGCTTCCTGAGCAACTTGAATATCCTAAGCAAAAGCTTCCTGAGCAACCCGAAAATCCCGAGCAAAAGCTTCCTGAGCAACCCGAGAATACCAAGCAAAAGCTTCCTGAGCAACCCGAGAATCCCGAGCAAAAGCTTCCTGAGCAACTTGAATATCCTAAGCAAAAGCTTCCTGAGCAACCCGAGAATCCCGAGCAAAAGCTTCCTGAGCAACCCGAGAATCCCGAGCAAAAGCTTCCTGAGCAACCCGAGAATCCCGAGCAAAAGCTTCCTGAGCAACCCGAGAATCTCGAGCAAAAGCTTCCTGAGCAACCCGAGAATCCCGAGCAAAAGCTTCCTGAGCAACCCGAGAATACCAAGCAAAAGCT
This sequence comes from Eledona agricola, assembly GCA_964023215.1. Classification (NCBI taxonomy): domain Eukaryota; kingdom Metazoa; phylum Arthropoda; class Insecta; order Coleoptera; family Tenebrionidae; genus Eledona; species Eledona agricola. The sequence continues at coordinate 2,203,337 of OZ026856.1, forward strand.
TCCTGAGCAACCCGAAAATCCCGAGCAAAAGCTTCCTGAGCAACCCGAGAATACCAAGCAAAAGCTTCCTGAGCAACCCGAAAATCCCGAGCAAAAGCTTCCTGAGCAACCCGAAAATCCCGAGCAAAAGCTTCCTGAGCAACCCGAGAATCCCGAGCAAAAGCTTCCTGAGCAACCCGAGAATACCAAGCAAAAGCTTCCTGAGCAACCCGAGAATCCCGAGCAAAAGCTTCCTGAGCAACCCGAAAATCCCGAGCAAAAGCTTCCTGAGCAACCCGAGAATACCAAGCAAAAGCTTCCTGAGCAACCCGAGAATCCCGAGCAAAAGCTTCCTGAGCAACTTGAATATCCTAAGCAAAAGCTTCCTGAGCAACCCGAGAATCCCGAGCAAAAGCTTCCTGAGCAACCCGAGAATCCCGAGCAAAAGCTTCCTGAGCAACCCGAGAATCCCGAGCAAAAGCTTCCTGAGCAACCCGAGAATCCCCAGCAAAAGCTTCCTGAGCAACTTGAATATCCTAAGCAAAAGCTTCCTGAGTAAATCGAGAATCCCTAGCAAAAGCTTCCTGAGCAACTTGAATATCCTAAGCAAAAGCTTCCTGAGCAACCCGAGATTCCTGAGCAAAAGCTTCCTGAGCAACTTGAATATCCTAAGCAAAAGGTTCCTGAGTAACCCAAGATTCCTGAGCAAAAGCTTCCTGAGCAACTTGAATATCCTAAGCAAAAGCTTCCTGAGCAACCCGAGAATCCCGAGCAAAAGCTTCCTGAGCAACCCGAAAATCCCGAGCAAAAGCTTCCTGAGCAACCCAAGAATCACGAGCAAAAGCTTCCTGAGCAACCCGAGAATCCCGAGCAAAAGCTTCCTGAGCAACCCGAGAATCCCGTGCAAAATCTTCCTGAGCAACCCGAGATTCCCGAGCAAAAGCTTCCTGAGCAACTTGAATATCCTAAGCAAAAGCTTCCTGAGCAACCCGAGAATCCCGAGCAAAAGCTTCCTGAGCAACCCGAGAATCCCGAGCAAAAGCTTCCTGAGCAACCCGAGAATCCCGAGCAAAAGCTTCCTGAGCAACCCGAAAATCCCGAGCAAAAGCTTCCTGAGCAACCCGAGAATCCCGAGCAAAAGCTTCCTGAGCAACTTGAATATCCTAAGCAAAAGCTTCCTGAGCAACCCGAAAATCCCGAGCAAAAGCTTCCTGAGCAACCCGAGAATACCAAGCAAAAGCTTCCTGAGCAACCCGAGAATCCCGAGCAAAAGCTTCCTGAGCAACTTGAATATCCTAAGCAGAAGCTTCCTGAGCAACCCGAAAATCCCGAGCAAAAGCTTCCTGAGCAACCCGAGAATACCAAGCAAAAGCTTCCTGAGCAACCCGAAAATCCCGAGCAAAAGCTTCCTGAGCAACCCGAAAATCCCGAGCAAAAGCTTCCTGAGCAACCCGAAAATCCCGAGCAAAAGCTTCCTGAGCAACCCGAGAATACCAAGCAAAAGCTTCCTGAGCAACCCGAGAATCCCGAGCAAAAGCTTCCTGAGCAACTTGAATATCCTAAGCAAAAGCTTCCTGAGCAACCCGAAAATCCCGAGCAAAAGCTTCCTGAGCAACCCGAGAATACCAAGCAAAAGCTTCCTGAGCAACCCGAGCAAAAGCTTCCTGAGCAACCCGAAAATCCCGAGCAAAAGCTTCCTGAGCAACCCGAGACTACCAAGCAAAAGCTTCCTGAGCAACCCGAGAATCCCGAGCAAAAGCTTCCTGAGCAACCCGAAAATCCCGAGCAAAAGCTTCCTGAGCAACCCGAGAATACCAAGCAAAAGCTTCCTGAGCAACCCGAGAATCCCGAGCAAAAGCTTCCTGAGCAACTTGAATATCCTAAGCAAAAACTTCCTGAGCAACCCGAAAATCCCGAGCAAAAGCTTCCTGAGCAACCCGAGAATACCAAGCAAAAGCTTCCTGAGCAACCCGAAAATCCCGAGCAAAAGCTTCCTGAGCAACCCGAGACTACCAAGCAAAAGCTTCCTGAGCAACCCGAGAATCCCGAGCAAAAGCTTCCTGAGCAACCCGAGAATCCCGAGCAAAAGCTTCCTGAGCAACCCGAGAATCCCGAGCAAAAGCTTCCTGAGCAACTTGAATATCCTAAGCAAAAACTTCCTGAGCAACCCGAAAATCCCGAGCAAAAGCTTCCTGAGCAACCCGAGAATACCAAGCAAAAGCTTCCTGAGCAACCCGAGAATCCCGAGCAAAAGCTTCCTGAGCAACCCGAGAATCCCGAGCAAAAGCTTCCTGAGCAACCCGAGAATCCCGAGCAAAAGCTTCCTGAGCAACCCGAGAATCCCGAGCAAAAGCTTCCTGAGCAACCCGAGAATCCCGAGCAAAAGCTTCCTGAGCAACTTGAATATCCTAAGCAAAAACTTCCTGAGCAACCCGAAAATCCCGAGCAAAAGCTTCCTGAGCAACCCGAGAATACCAAGCAAAAGCTTCCTGAGCAACCCGAGAATCCCGAGCAAAAGCTTCCTGAGCAACCCGAGAATCCCGAGCAAAAGCTTCCTGAGCAACTTGAATATCCTAAGCAAAAGCTTCCTGAGCAACCCGAGAATCCCGAGCAAAAGCTTCCTGAGCAACCCGAGAATCCCGAGCAAAAGCTTCCTGAGCAACCCGAGAATCCCGAGCAAAAGCTTCCTGAGCAACCCGAGAATCCCGAGCAAAAGCTTCCTGAGCAACCCGAGAATACCAAGCAAAAGCTTCCTGAGCAACCCGAGAATCCCGAGCAAAAGCTTCCTGAGCAACCCGAAAATCCCGAGCAAAAGCTTCCTGAGCAACCCGAGAATACCAAGCAAAAGCTTCCTGAGCAACTTGAATATCCTAAGCAAAAGCTTCCTGAGCAACCCGAAAATCCCGAGCAAAAGCTTCCTGAGCAACCCGAGAATACCAAGCAAAAGCTTCCTGAGCAACCCGAGCAAAAGCTTCCTGAGCAACCCGAAAATCCCGAGCAAAAGCTTCCTGAGCAACCCGAGACTACCAAGCAAAAGCTTCCTGAGCAACCCGAGAATCCCGAGCAAAAGCTTCCTGAGCAACCCGAGAATCCCGAGCAAAAGCTTCCTGAGCAACCCGAGAATACCAAGCAAAAGCTTCCTGAGCAACCCGAGAATCCCGAGCAAAAGCTTCCTGAGCAACCCGAGACTACCAAGCAAAAGCTTCCTGAGCAACCCGAGAATCCCGAGCAAAAGCTTCCTGAGCAACCCGAAAATCCCGAGCAAAAGCTTCCTGAGCAACCCGAGAATACCAAGCAAAAGCTTCCTGAGCAACCCAAGAATCCCGAGCAAAAGCTTCCTGAGCAACTTGAATATCCTAAGCAAAAGCTTCCTGAGCAACCCGAGAATCCCGAGCAAAAGCTTCCTGAGCAACTTGAATATCCTAAGCAGAAGCTTCCTGAGCAACCCGAGAATCCCGAGCAAAAGCTTCCTGAGCAACCCGAAAATCCCGAGCAAAAGCTTCCTGAGCAACCCGAGAATACCAAGCAAAAGCTTCCTGAGCAACCCGAGAATCCCGAGCAAAAGCTTCCTGAGCAACTTGAATATCCTAAGCAAAAGCTTCCTGAGCAACCCGAAAATCCCGAGCAAAAGCTTCCTGAGCAACCCGAGACTACCAAGCAAAAGCTTCCTGAGCAACCCGAGAATCCCGAGCAAAAGCTTCCTGAGCAACCCGAAAATCCCGAGCAAAAGCTTCCTGAGCAACCCGAGAATACCAAGCAAAAGCTTCCTGAGCAACCCGAGAATCCCGAGCAAAAGCTTCCTGAGCAACTTGAATATCCTAAGCAAAAGCTTCCTGAGCAACCCGAAAATCCCGAGCAAAAGCTTCCTGAGCAACCCGAGACTACCAAGCAAAAGCTTCCTGAGCAACCCGAAAATCCCGAGCAAAAGCTTCCTGAGCAACCCGAGAATACCAAGCAAAAGCTTCCTGAGCAACCCGAGAATCCCGAGCAAAAGCTTCCTGAGCAACTTGAATATCCTAAGCAGAAGCTTCCTGAGCAACCCGAGAATCCCGAGCAAAAGCTTCCTGAGCAACCCGAAAATCCCGAGCAAAAGCTTCCTGAGCAACCCGAGAATACCAAGCAAAAGCTTCCTGAGCAACCCGAGAATCCCGAGCAAAAGCTTCCTGAGCAACTTGAATATCCTAAGCAAAAGCTTCCTGAGCAACCCGAAAATCCCGAGCAAAAGCTTCCTGAGCAACCCGAGACTACCAAGCAAAAGCTTCCTGAGCAACCCGAGAATCCCGAGCAAAAGCTTCCTGAGCAACCCGAAAATCCCGAGCAAAAGCTTCCTGAGCAACCCGAGAATACCAAGCAAAAGCTTCCTGAGCAACCCGAGAATCCCGAGCAAAAGCTTCCTGAGCAACTTGAATATCCTAAGCAAAAGCTTCCTGAGCAACCCGAAAATCCCGAGCAAAAGCTTCCTGAGCAACCCGAGAATACCAAGCAAAAGCTTCCTGAGCAACCCGAAAATCCCGAGCAAAAGCTTCCTGAGCAACCCGAAAATCCCGAGCAAAAGCTTCCTGAGCAACCCGAAAATCCCGAGCAAAAGCTTCCTGAGCAACCCGAGAATACCAAGCAAAAGCTTCCTGAGCAACCCGAGAATCCCGAGCAAAAGCTTCCTGAGCAACTTGAATATCCTAAGCAAAAGCTTCCTGAGCAACCCGAAAATCCCGAGCAAAAGCTTCCTGAGCAACCCGAGAATACCAAGCAAAAGCTTCCTGAGCAACCCGAGCAAAAGCTTCCTGAGCAACCCGAAAATCCCGAGCAAAAGCTTCCTGAGCAACCCGAGACTACCAAGCAAAAGCTTCCTGAGCAACCCGAGAATCCCGAGCAAAAGCTTCCTGAGCAACCCGAAAATCCCGAGCAAAAGCTTCCTGAGCAACCCGAGAATACCAAGCAAAAGCTTCCTGAGCAACCCGAGAATCCCGAGCAAAAGCTTCCTGAGCAACTTGAATATCCTAAGCAAAAACTTCCTGAGCAACCCGAAAATCCCGAGCAAAAGCTTCCTGAGCAACCCGAGAATACCAAGCAAAAGCTTCCTGAGCAACCCGAAAATCCCGAGCAAAAGCTTCCTGAGCAACCCGAGACTACCAAGCAAAAGCTTCCTGAGCAACCCGAGAATCCCGAGCAAAAGCTTCCTGAGCAACCCGAAAATCCCGAGCAAAAGCTTCCTGAGCAACCCGAGGATACCAAGCAAAAGCTTCCTGAGCAACCCGAGAATCCCGAGCAAAAGCTTCCTGAGCAACTTGAATATCCTAAGCAAAAGCTTCCTGAGCAACCCGAGAATCCCGAGCAAAAGCTTCCTGAGCAACCCGAGAATCCCGAGCAAAAGCTTCCTGAGCAACTTGAATATCCTAAGCAAAAGCTTCCTGAGCAACCCGAGAATCCCGAGCAAAAGCTTCCTGAGCAACCCGAGAATCCCGAGCAAAAGCTTCCTGAGCAACCCGAGAATCCCGAGCAAAAGCTTCCTGAGCAACCCGAGAATCCCGAGCAAAAGCTTCCTGAGCAACCCGAGAATACCAAGCAAAAGCTTCCTGAGCAACCCGAGAATCCCGAGCAAAAGCTTCCTGAGCAACCCGAAAATCCCGAGCAAAAGCTTCCTGAGCAACCCGAGAATACCAAGCAAAAGCTTCCTGAGCAACTTGAATATCCTAAGCAAAAGCTTCCTGAGCAACCCGAAAATCCCGAGCAAAAGCTTCCTGAGCAACCCGAGAATACCAAGCAAAAGCTTCCTGAGCAACCCGAGCAAAAGCTTCCTGAGCAACCCGAAAATCCCGAGCAAAAGCTTCCTGAGCAACCCGAGACTACCAAGCAAAAGCTTCCTGAGCAACCCGAGAATCCCGAGCAAAAGCTTCCTGAGCAACCCGAGAATCCCGAGCAAAAGCTTCCTGAGCAACCCGAGAATACCAAGCAAAAGCTTCCTGAGCAACCCGAGAATCCCGAGCAAAAGCTTCCTGAGCAACCCGAGACTACCAAGCAAAAGCTTCCTGAGCAACCCGAGAATCCCGAGCAAAAGCTTCCTGAGCAACCCGAAAATCCCGAGCAAAAGCTTCCTGAGCAACCCGAGAATACCAAGCAAAAGCTTCCTGAGCAACCCAAGAATCCCGAGCAAAAGCTTCCTGAGCAACTTGAATATCCTAAGCAAAAGCTTCCTGAGCAACCCGAGAATCCCGAGCAAAAGCTTCCTGAGCAACTTGAATATCCTAAGCAGAAGCTTCCTGAGCAACCCGAGAATCCCGAGCAAAAGCTTCCTGAGCAACCCGAAAATCCCGAGCAAAAGCTTCCTGAGCAACCCGAGAATACCAAGCAAAAGCTTCCTGAGCAACCCGAGAATCCCGAGCAAAAGCTTCCTGAGCAACTTGAATATCCTAAGCAAAAGCTTCCTGAGCAACCCGAAAATCCCGAGCAAAAGCTTCCTGAGCAACCCGAGACTACCAAGCAAAAGCTTCCTGAGCAACCCGAGAATCCCGAGCAAAAGCTTCCTGAGCAACCCGAAAATCCCGAGCAAAAGCTTCCTGAGCAACCCGAGAATACCAAGCAAAAGCTTCCTGAGCAACCCGAGAATCCCGAGCAAAAGCTTCCTGAGCAACTTGAATATCCTAAGCAAAAGCTTCCTGAGCAACCCGAAAATCCCGAGCAAAAGCTTCCTGAGCAACCCGAGACTACCAAGCAAAAGCTTCCTGAGCAACCCGAAAATCCCGAGCAAAAGCTTCCTGAGCAACCCGAGAATACCAAGCAAAAGCTTCCTGAGCAACCCGAGAATCCCGAGCAAAAGCTTCCTGAGCAACTTGAATATCCTAAGCAGAAGCTTCCTGAGCAACCCGAGAATCCCGAGCAAAAGCTTCCTGAGCAACCCGAAAATCCCGAGCAAAAGCTTCCTGAGCAACCCGAGAATACCAAGCAAAAGCTTCCTGAGCAACCCGAGAATCCCGAGCAAAAGCTTCCTGAGCAACTTGAATATCCTAAGCAAAAGCTTCCTGAGCAACCCGAAAATCCCGAGCAAAAGCTTCCTGAGCAACCCGAGACTACCAAGCAAAAGCTTCCTGAGCAACCCGAGAATCCCGAGCAAAAGCTTCCTGAGCAACCCGAAAATCCCGAGCAAAAGCTTCCTGAGCAACCCGAGAATACCAAGCAAAAGCTTCCTGAGCAACCCGAGAATCCCGAGCAAAAGCTTCCTGAGCAACTTGAATATCCTAAGCAAAAGCTTCCTGAGCAACCCGAAAATCCCGAGCAAAAGCTTCCTGAGCAACCCGAGAATACCAAGCAAAAGCTTCCTGAGCAACCCGAAAATCCCGAGCAAAAGCTTCCTGAGCAACCCGAAAATCCCGAGCAAAAGCTTCCTGAGCAACCCGAAAATCCCGAGCAAAAGCTTCCTGAGCAACCCGAGAATACCAAGCAAAAGCTTCCTGAGCAACCCGAGAATCCCGAGCAAAAGCTTCCTGAGCAACTTGAATATCCTAAGCAAAAGCTTCCTGAGCAACCCGAAAATCCCGAGCAAAAGCTTCCTGAGCAACCCGAGAATACCAAGCAAAAGCTTCCTGAGCAACCCGAGCAAAAGCTTCCTGAGCAACCCGAAAATCCCGAGCAAAAGCTTCCTGAGCAACCCGAGACTACCAAGCAAAAGCTTCCTGAGCAACCCGAGAATCCCGAGCAAAAGCTTCCTGAGCAACCCGAAAATCCCGAGCAAAAGCTTCCTGAGCAACCCGAGAATACCAAGCAAAAGCTTCCTGAGCAACCCGAGAATCCCGAGCAAAAGCTTCCTGAGCAACTTGAATATCCTAAGCAAAAACTTCCTGAGCAACCCGAAAATCCCGAGCAAAAGCTTCCTGAGCAACCCGAGAATACCAAGCAAAAGCTTCCTGAGCAACCCGAAAATCCCGAGCAAAAGCTTCCTGAGCAACCCGAGACTACCAAGCAAAAGCTTCCTGAGCAACCCGAGAATCCCGAGCAAAAGCTTCCTGAGCAACCCGAAAATCCCGAGCAAAAGCTTCCTGAGCAACCCGAGGATACCAAGCAAAAGCTTCCTGAGCAACCCGAGAATCCCGAGCAAAAGCTTCCTGAGCAACTTGAATATCCTAAGCAAAAGCTTCCTGAGCAACCCGAGAATCCCGAGCAAAAGCTTCCTGAGCAACCCGAGAATCCCGAGCAAAAGCTTCCTGAGCAACTTGAATATCCTAAGCAAAAGCTTCCTGAGCAACCCGAGAATCCCGAGCAAAAGCTTCCTGAGCAACCCGAGAATCCCGAGCAAAAGCTTCCTGAGCAACCCGAGAATCCCGAGCAAAAGCTTCCTGAGCAACCCGAGAATCCCGAGCAAAAGCTTCCTGAGCAACCCGAGAATACCAAGCAAAAGCTTCCTGAGCAACCCGAGAATCCCGAGCAAAAGCTTCCTGAGCAACCCGAAAATCCCGAGCAAAAGCTTCCTGAGCAACCCGAGAATACCAAGCAAAAGCTTCCTGAGCAACTTGAATATCCTAAGCAAAAGCTTCCTGAGCAACCCGAAAATCCCGAGCAAAAGCTTCCTGAGCAACCCGAGAATACCAAGCAAAAGCTTCCTGAGCAACCCGAGCAAAAGCTTCCTGAGCAACCCGAAAATCCCGAGCAAAAGCTTCCTGAGCAACCCGAGACTACCAAGCAAAAGCTTCCTGAGCAACCCGAGAATCCCGAGCAAAAGCTTCCTGAGCAACCCGAGAATCCCGAGCAAAAGCTTCCTGAGCAACCCGAGAATACCAAGCAAAAGCTTCCTGAGCAACCCGAGAATCCCGAGCAAAAGCTTCCTGAGCAACCCGAGACTACCAAGCAAAAGCTTCCTGAGCAACCCGAGAATCCCGAGCAAAAGCTTCCTGAGCAACCCGAAAATCCCGAGCAAAAGCTTCCTGAGCAACCCGAGAATACCAAGCAAAAGCTTCCTGAGCAACCCAAGAATCCCGAGCAAAAGCTTCCTGAGCAACTTGAATATCCTAAGCAAAAGCTTCCTGAGCAACCCGAGAATCCCGAGCAAAAGCTTCCTGAGCAACTTGAATATCCTAAGCAGAAGCTTCCTGAGCAACCCGAGAATCCCGAGCAAAAGCTTCCTGAGCAACCCGAAAATCCCGAGCAAAAGCTTCCTGAGCAACCCGAGAATACCAAGCAAAAGCTTCCTGAGCAACCCGAGAATCCCGAGCAAAAGCTTCCTGAGCAACTTGAATATCCTAAGCAAAAGCTTCCTGAGCAACCCGAAAATCCCGAGCAAAAGCTTCCTGAGCAACCCGAGACTACCAAGCAAAAGCTTCCTGAGCAACCCGAGAATCCCGAGCAAAAGCTTCCTGAGCAACCCGAAAATCCCGAGCAAAAGCTTCCTGAGCAACCCGAGAATACCAAGCAAAAGCTTCCTGAGCAACCCGAGAATCCCGAGCAAAAGCTTCCTGAGCAACTTGAATATCCTAAGCAAAAGCTTCCTGAGCAACCCGAAAATCCCGAGCAAAAGCTTCCTGAGCAACCCGAGACTACCAAGCAAAAGCTTCCTGAGCAACCCGAAAATCCCGAGCAAAAGCTTCCTGAGCAACCCGAGAATACCAAGCAAAAGCTTCCTGAGCAACCCGAGAATCCCGAGCAAAAGCTTCCTGAGCAACTTGAATATCCTAAGCAGAAGCTTCCTGAGCAACCCGAGAATCCCGAGCAAAAGCTTCCTGAGCAACCCGAAAATCCCGAGCAAAAGCTTCCTGAGCAACCCGAGAATACCAAGCAAAAGCTTCCTGAGCAACCCGAGAATCCCGAGCAAAAGCTTCCTGAGCAACTTGAATATCCTAAGCAAAAGCTTCCTGAGCAACCCGAAAATCCCGAGCAAAAGCTTCCTGAGCAACCCGAGACTACCAAGCAAAAGCTTCCTGAGCAACCCGAGAATCCCGAGCAAAAGCTTCCTGAGCAACCCGAAAATCCCGAGCAAAAGCTTCCTGAGCAACCCGAGAATACCAAGCAAAAGCTTCCTGAGCAACCCGAGAATCCCGAGCAAAAGCTTCCTGAGCAACTTGAATATCCTAAGCAAAAGCTTCCTGAGCAACCCGAAAATCCCGAGCAAAAGCTTCCTGAGTAACCCCCGGTACTCTAATTTATTGGCCTGGCAGAGTGCGGGGTGCGGTGGAGCATTGCCAAGCTTTTACCTGTGGCGGTGAGAGATCTTTCCAATATATTATCAATGCCTGTATATAGAATTATATAGAGGTCAATAACCATAGAACAATCAGTATTTAAAGGAAATAATAAAAGAAAAGTGAGAAGAGTAGGGTGACATTTTGACTTTATTCAACAACTAAAGAAATTACAAATAACTGCAATTATAATTTTAAATAAAGTTAGAGATTTCTGCAGATATTTCTAATTGTTGCACTATATGGCGCTCAACTTAGTAAAAAATAACTATACTCGTTAAACAGATAATTATTTTGAGCGACATCTTTAATATTATGTAACTAAAATAACTTACAGAACACTGTAATATTAAATTTTTTTCAAGTTTCTGCAACTATATTTAGTAGTAAAATTAATTTCTCTAAACCATAAATTAATTTTTAATAATTGTGTGGAAAGGAAACAGAAGCATTACACTTCTGTAGACATTTGTAATTTTTGCATTAATGTTAAGATGACGTTCCACTTGGAAAAATATAAAAAAAAATAATTAATTTGAGCGACATCTTAAGAAATCTGCGACAACAAAAATAAATACATAGAACACTGTAATTTAAAAAAATTACAGCCTTCTGCATTTATATTTATTCGAAAAATTTAAAGTTAGCAAAAATATCTAAGACATTATATTATTAGAGACGGAAGAAAACAAATTGTCCATCACGAACCTCAAATCTGGTGAATAATCCAAACTACAAACATAACCATCCACCATGTGATTCGTAAATGTCTTTTTATTAATTTTAAATCAGTTCCGTTGGGGTTATGGAATGGGTGTAGACGAGGAGCTGATTCAACACACTTCCTGAGAGTGGAGGGCTAGCTTACGCGTGTAATGAAAAACACGAGTTTTTCCAAATTACCTTCACTCCTTGACCTTGAAAATTTCTGTCATATTGATTTGACAACTATCGCAGTCGCAGTCAATTTTGGTTGCTCAATTTGTTTGGCTCGTAATGCCCAGTTTAAACTCATGAAAACAAATTGAATAAGTGCCGTAAAGTTTAATTTCTACTATGAATTAATTTGTTCAATTCAGGCAACGACGACGTAGCAACAACAAACATCACACAGTGTCGTTCCTTCTTTGTGGTATTTTTCGTAATTTAAGATAAGTTTTTGTGGTGATAAAAATGAGAAATCTCGGTATCTTATTTGCCAATGTGTAAGATCTTGATCTGTTTTCATTTTGTGAATACTTCGGCATGTTGTTGGGACTTGTTTGTTGGTTTGTCTTTATGAACCAAGTTATAGGTAAACCCTCTGAATTTTTAGTTTATTCCATTCAATTAATTACCGCTTCAGCAAAGAAATGTGACACGAGAGATTTGGTCCAGGTGCAGTGCGAGGACACACAGGTGTGTGATGAAAACACTGGTACCTGTAAGTGCAAGCCAGGCTTTCAAGTGCTTAATGACAGTATGTGTATTGACTTGAAATTCAAGAGTTCGACGATTGCGACACCCAACACTTCCAGCTTTAAAACTAGCCCTAGTAACGGCTCAATAGTAGCTACTGTTGCGGTGACATTAGTTTTAGTTATGTTCATTATATGTGCATTATATTTAAGTCGGAAATATAAGTTGGTGCACTGGTGTAGGAGGAAGATCCACCGGAGAACGAATAGTTACAACGAATTTGCTTTTGGAGATGATTTGGAAGATGTTCCTCCTTTACACTAATGTGCCATGTTGTTTCTGCAACTCTTTCAGCAACTTAACCATTCCTGTTAGCACATGCCTATACCAAAGCTGATCTTATATTTGTAATCTAATAAACTAATTTATTAAAATGTTTTATTAATTCCTCTTACGTTTTCTAGGGGATAATGAGACAAGGGATGGCAGGGGAATTTTTAAAACCATTACAGTTTTCTTCTTGCCATGTACACTAAATGCTAGGACTCTACTCATCTCTTGCAGCTTCTTCACGCTCAGTTTTATAGTTTTTGCCAAGTCTTCCAAGTTCAATTCATAATCTGAAATAAACATTCCTAACACCATGATGTAGCAAATTGTCTTGTCTCTGTACGATATGGGTCTCGTCCTAAATTAAACAGTAAATGAAACAGACCCATTAAAATAACATTAAAAGTACAGACCGTCTGTTGTCGATGGCCACCGAGAAGTTGTTTAGAATATGTTTGTTCGCTTCATCCGAAAAATTACAAATTACGAGTTTATTTGTAATGCTTTTCGCCGGTTTAAGTAGGAATTTTATTAAACAGTCTAAGTACAGCAGCAATTTGCATTTGTCAACTATATTTGAAGCAGATGGGTCCTGCAGTTCTAACAGTTGCTTTGTGAAATCACACAACCTTAAAAAGAATAATTGTCACAGAGCGGTCACAATAATTCACTTACTCCAAAGCATCCGAATCAGACGATAATACTTCGTTAGCTTTCTCATCCAATGAATTTAAAACCTCGTCAGGCACCAACTCTTCTAAAACATACACCTCCTCCTTGGTTGAAGCGTTTCTGTGGATTGGAGGTTTGTACAAACTGTCAGTATTGGTGGGTTCCACAAAAGACTCATTTTCATTTACTTGAATGCCTGTCGTATTCACACAAAATTGAATAGGTGACTTTTAAATCAAGCTTCATAATCACCTGCCACGGTTTGTTCCAGTTGCTCTTTTACATCATCAATATTCATTTTAAGTCGCTCCCTTTGCTCCGTAATCCTCTTAATTTTTTTTGAACCAAACTGTTTGTTGAGATTGTGAACAGTGGCGTTAGCACTATTTGCAAAATCGTTTTCCTTGCGAGCAAATTGTGCAGTCATGATTGCACTATCAACAGCCATCAGGCGCACCTAAAATTATCACACTGCCAAGAAGTCAATTGAAATAGTTAGTTACTTTTCCCGTCTTTCTATTTGACGTCAACAGGAATCGATTGTACAAATCGTGCTTATCCTTTTTCCGATTGATGCTTCCCAGGTATAAAATGTTTTTTGTAGCTGCCGCCACTAATTTTTCGTGGCGCGATTTTTTGTAGAGGCCGATTTTTAAATTTTTCTCTTCGCCTTCTTGTAGTTCGCTGTTTTGAAATTGCACTGAAACACGTTCGAACCTCAGGGAATACCTACAATGGTCCCCTTGAAACTTACCAATGACCGGTCGTACCCCATCTTCGCTGTCTTCAATTTCTGAAATTTTCTGTACCATGATTTAATTTTTTGGCAGAATGGAGCGACAAAAATAAACCAAAAAAAATTAACTAACTGAAATCGACAAAAAACACGTGAGCACTGTTTATCGCTGTTTTCAAGAACATAACCTGAAAGTTTTCAAATCAGACATTCAATGTTACCACAACTCGCAGAACCGCAACTTGATACTTCAGAATCCACCAGTGTCAAAAGTTATACTAAATATTATAGAAGTTGGAAAAAGTAGATAGATTTTCGAATTTTCTATCACAGATTTTTATATAATAGAGCACTTATTGATGGACTAGTCAATTTGAAATTAAACTAAACTAAAAAAGTTTTTGTCTTTTTATTTAAACCGTTCATAATTTTCGGACACACTTCGAAAGTGACGCGCATACAAAAATAAAAAGAATAAATGTAGATAGATTGCATGGCTTCCTGTATCTCCTGTTCAATTTGACAGACTTTTTTATCATCGTTTTTATTTTGCATTTTAACTTCCTATTTCAATGCACTCTTCATTAACAATCATTTAATGTCTATTTTCTTTTTGGAGCGATAAGAATATACTAACCAGATTAAAATTGTTGATACCATCAAAGGCAGATTAAACAAAAAATTTAGATAATCATTGTTCAGTGACAAAATATTTCAATTTGCTCATGATGACAAAATCATAAATTCCCCATTGCTGCTAATATGGATTGTGTCGTATAAATTGTGATGATTACTCACACAGAAATACTTGTATTGTTATCTACTGATGTCGAACGATAAGGACAAGAAAATTTCGTCACTAAATCTTGTATTATCTAAATTCATTTGATATAATTGTGACAGTTTCGTTCAGTTCCACTCCATTATATTTCAATAGAATTCTTTCAAAATGTTGCTTTACAAAGCACTTGCCGTTGCATTGTTCGCATGTATTACTTCTCAACAAGACTTGGATTTTAGTAATTTAGAAGTGGTTTCTGATTTGACACCTGACCTATGCTTTGCCCAAAGCTCTTATTTCGTTTTGCAGTATGATGACGGTCTGCCTCGATGCATACCTTTTAACACAACAGGTAAGTCCTAGAGAACTTCTAAATTTTTGAAATTATGCAGATGTACTGAAACAATCATCTCTAAAACCATTATGTACACATTGGTATTCATGCAAGATGTGTTTAAAATTATAGCAGATCGTCCTAAGGACTGTAAGGACTACCATAATCCAAACCTAAATGTTCAAAGTAAACCAAGTTGCAACAAAGACGACAGTTTTGCGCCAGTACAATGCAAAGGACAGCGTACGACTGGACGGTACTAATAATCAACAACCGAACAGTTTTTTAATATTTATATAATTCCAGATGCTACTGCTTCAACTCCGAAGGTGAAAGAATATTTGGTGAAGACTGGTGGACTAATGCAGCAAATATGTCATGCGGTAAAGTTTTTATTAGAGACTAATAACGTGGTATTTTACGTATCGAACTGTTGCAGCATGTAGCCGAAGAAAAGACTACATGAGCAAAAATTCACCGTCTTCTCTTTATTTTAATAGTTTACATTGCAACAGCAGAGGTAATTACGAAACATTGCAGTGCGACGTTGTTAGCGAACAGTGTTGGTGTGCTGAAGAAATGACTGGTGAACTGACGTCGCCTGTAGTGCCCCAAAAAGCAATGATCAAATTGCCCTGTTGTAAGAAACCTCTGCAATTCAAAACTAAATATCATTTGCTGTTTTAATAGACAGTCCATTAACTCTTGGAACGCAATACTTACGACCTTGTGAAAGTCAGAAATATGCACAGAAACGCATTGAATACGAGCTGAAGCTGCACGGAACTGACGCTCTTTATCCGGAGATACTTTGTGGGGAGGATGGCGGTTTTGGGCCTTATTCTATGATCGATGGGGCGTAAGTGCAGGTTTAAAGTTATATTTTATTTTGCCCTCCTTTAAATATTTCTGAATTGTTTTTAATCGAATCTTTAATTTATCGTGCTGTCGCTTTTTAAGTTGATTGCGTACTTATGTTATACAAAATGGTTTAGGGCATTCTGCGTTTGGAAAGACAACACAAAATTGGGAGTTTGGCATTCAGGTGACACAATCGGTTATATGGATTGCAGTAAGTAGTAGCAATCATTGAAAAATCTGCTCTCACTATACTTTCGCTGCAGATTGTGCAAGAGACACTCGCATTTATAAAGACGCAGGAAAAACTCAAAATCAAAAATGTACATCCGATGGAAACTACAGCGAACTACAAAATTTAGGTAAAAATGGGTATTGCGTAGATAAAGACGGGTTTAGAAAATCGGGTAGTGAAAATGTCGACGATCCCGACGATTGTGCGGCTTTTGATGCCTACCATTAATAAATCTGATTAAAAGTGTGCAGATTGTTTTCAACCCCTTTATTGCCAAACTGATATTAAATTCAAAACACAGTTAGACATATTATTTAAATAAAAGTGTTTGTAAAAATATCCCACTTCAAAATAAAAAATTATAACTGTCTTGGCCACTCCAAAAACTAATCCCAAGATTGAAACATCAATACACACATTGGAAACAGAAAATCCTTACCTTAAAAAAATTAAATGAACAAAGACATTAACTATAAATGACTTTATTCGATTTTACAATGATCAAGTGTTAAATTGCACTTAATATAAATAAATCCAGCAGTAGTAAATGAAGAAGTTATACAACTAAGAAGACTAGATTAACATTATAAAATGTAACATTAAACAATAACAAGTAGCAGTCTGAAAATGGAGGGAATGAAAGATAATAACCCATTCTGCAACGTCAACAATTATTAAATTATTATTGCAACTTAAAGTATTCCAGAAAACAGTACTAATGCTTTATGTAAATCTCTTATGTCATTGCTCATCACCTGCCGTCGACGATTCTTAGTTTTATTAAAAATCATATAAAAACGTTGTATTCATTTTTATGTGGCAGTTGAATGCACGAAGCAAATGTTTGCAATTACTGTGCGAAAAACTTAAGTACATCATGTAAGATTCGTGGCTGAAAATACGTACATTGCCGACCTTAGTTTTGTTAATCCGTAACATCTGATGGATCGTCTTGAATCGACGAACCGACCTTTTGTCATTCGTCCAGTTCGTCCATCCGCGACCTCACCTCCATCTCTACCACTTCCAAGCTCGGATAGTCGAGTTCTTTGACTAGCCTCAGCACCGCCGACAGAATATTGGAATTCTAAACGTTCTTTTTAGCGGAATTTATTTTTCCTCCGCACAACTTACCCTCGTCACGGGTCTTCGCGCAAACGGGGGTCTGTTGTGGGCGGCGGGACACGAATACCTCTCCCTGCGGTCGTGGGTGTGACCTGCTGGAATGTCGCCGACTTCTGTCTGTCTGTATTGCTGCTGCGATTGCACGTATCGATCGCCGTTTGTGTATTCCTGACAATTCAATTCCACGACGATTTAGAGTTTACCGCAAACAAAATAGGAACGCAAGCTTAAGCTTAAAAACCCACCTTTATGCAATTAGCTGATTGACTGTTAACGATTTTTATTTCTCTATAAGTACTATCACAGTGATGGGTGTTATCTTCAAAGGGGTGATCGACCGGACACCTTTGCTAATGAGATTACAACTGAGTTAGTCGCGTTACGAGGGATTACAGTGATCGACTCACTTCATATTGTTTCGGCGATTCCCTTTCGTAGCTATTTCGCCGCCTCTCAGTGTAAACCGGTTCGGGTGAGAAGCTCTTTCGTGCCGATTCGGCCCTTCGCGGGGGACTTTGCTGTACACACAAACGAGACTTAAAAAACCGATTCTTGGTCTTGGAGACGATGCCGACGAACTTTGAGCGTGTTAATGCGAAACTCACCTGTCTTGACGGCGAGTAGTCTTTACTCTCTTCCGATACTTCTTCGCGCGGATACAAATCTTCGCTATCTTCCAATTCATACTCGGGCTGATTCGAATGAATGGATTTGTTAATCGGGTTAATACGACGATGAAACCGCCTGCACTCACCTCCTGCCTCGGCGGACTCCTTTGTACCGGACTGTATTCCGACTCGGAATAGTCCTGGTATCGATGCTGCTGCTGTGGAACGTACTCTTCCTCTTCGCTTTCTTGAGTGTCTTCCGGGTGCACCAAAGTGCGTCCCTTCCGTTGAGCATCTTTCAGTTCTTCTTGCGTCACTTGCACGTTGTCTAGTTTTTGGAGCTGCGGTAAGGCTTTGATCACGGCCAGCCGATAACCTTCCGAATTTGCACAGGGATTCTCGCCGAGCCAGAGATTCTTCAAGTTGGGGAGATTCTGCAGGAATACCACTTCGTTTAGGTTCCTGATGTCGTTCTGTCTTATGTACAGCTCCTCCAACCTCTTGCAGAATTGAAAATCGATCAAACTATTTATCTTGTTGATGCTGTAAACAAACAAAACGCCGTTACGTAATTTGGTTTCAGTTTCTAAGGCGGAAAAAAGCCAGTTCTGCCTACGTCCAGTTGCGCAAGTTCAATTAAACCGAAACCAAAGCGCACAAGACGCGGTTTTTATTAAAATCGATTCATTGGCCGATGACGCATTAATAAGTAAAAATATTCTGTCGTGAAGCAAACTTTATACAGGGTCTTCCAAGTGGAACTCGTTCTTACGATATTTTTTCCACGGTCTATATCCGGAAAGTTTAGAATTTGCTTGCGCGATTTTCGGTAATTGTGATATGCCCCAACTTTCGCTTATAGCGGCAACCGAATGCAACTTTGTTATTTTCAATAAAACACTTATTGTTGCATTTTCGGATTCTGCTTTCAAGTTTTGAGGGACTTTGATAATAACTCAGAAAATGCTACAGAATGCAACAACTTGTAGTAATAGGTAGAACCGTATTTCCTTTTATTTATTGTCAAACACTAGTTTCATTATCATAATCGATAAATTTGTGCGAGCAGGTGAATTATGCACGTTTAGTGTTTTCGGATCGATGAATTTTAGGTTGGGTTTGACGATGTGGGTTTCAGCAGAATTCCACACCTCCGCACGTATTCAAAATGTCATCCTCCTCTGAAAAAATCTTTTAAGGAAATCACTCTGACATTGATGTTCGAGTAGCGGAAAAAACTGGCAGAAGATTGGTGTTTTGGCGCTTTCTCAACACAGTCAAGAAACAATTAAGTTTCACTGGAAACTGTAAACAATGGTTTAACCGAACCGAAGTACTAAACACGAAGTGAAGCGATTACTATCCTACTATGCTCATAATTAGCATCCAACAATCTTAAGTGTCCATTGTATTCACTACCATTCCATATTTACAATAATGTCTTTGTTTTAATCGCCGCGACCATTGGGAATTGGGAGACCCGCAGTGTAATGTATAAAAGTAACGGGTAAACGCATTATTATTATTACGTGCCCCATATAAAAATATCTACTCCATATTCTATTGAGAAAGTCGAATTAGTGCATCAAAATAAGGATAAGAATGTCCCCTACCCACTATTTAGGGTTATTTTAAAGACTTTATCCGACTGCAGCGATGAAAAAGACAAACAACCAATAGCGTGGGCTGCGGCTGAATACATTATAATCAGTGCCTCCAATAATTATTTGCAAAAGCACAGTTTTTGCTATCTTCCTCAATATACGACATTTTTTAGTCTACGCAGCTACCTTTCTTAGAGAACTTATTTTGGAATTGAACTAACAAAATTGGAAACTACAAAATCAAATGTGAAAATTCTGTACACTACCTAGGCACCCAATAGAAAACATACAAAATAGGAAAGTTGTTTCTTGTAGATGATTCGTTGCTGCAGGTTTGGAAATTAATTGTTATCTCGATGCACAATTATTACCGCAAACCAGCAGCACCTTTCAAAACAAAAACGAGAATAAAAATTAAAAATAGTTTTTAAAATATTTGATTTATTTTGTGGTACTTTTTGCTCGATCCCATGAAAATCGTTTCAGAATTATTTTTCATACTCATGCAGTGTTGTATCATCTGAGGTAAGTGATACCATTAATATGATACATTTTAATCAGCCTCAAGTAATAAATATCTTTATTAATAATTGTCAGTGGCATTAATTTCTTAGAGATTATTGTTAAAATTTCATTTGTCTTACGATCAAAACATAATTAAAATGCAAGCATATAGGATATGTGGTGATTGCTCAGGCTTGGAAAAACATAACATACAATCTATGTAAATAATAGATGTAGTAACACAACAGCGTCTAACTGTAACGAAATTAGCATTAGCACAGTTTTTTACATGAGAAAACTTTGCACTATGAATATTTCACATGGGGGTGTCGATTAATTTTATGTAATCTTTCCTTTTCAATTTATATTGGAAAATATATACACGCTATCATCACATTTCAATTTTAAAGGATTAAGGGTTCGATGCGTTTATGATAAACAAATGTTCCAAATAAATAAAACCTTAAAAATAATCCACTAATTACAAAAATACAAAATTATAGGCATGTTTGTGGATGCAGCGAAATATGATAATATAAGATCATCTCGTTATGTCAAACATTAATCGCATTGCATGGTTTTAATATGGCAATTAAAGCGTGAAGCTTCATTTCCGTTGCACGAAATATTCTTTTTCTTCAACGTCGAACATCGCATTCAAAATAATAATGGACATAAGAATTCAAAAGAAAAATTTCTCACGATCTGAGACTGGCCACGCGTGAAGAGCCGCTCTTTTATCGTAAAATTTTTAACGGAACTACGGCATTTATCTCTTGGCATGCAACGTTCCTCGTCAAATAGACAAGCCACGACTTGATCACATACATCATGCACTGGCTGGCAATTCACTTTTTAGTCGCGATCGATTTTTCAATTTGTTGAAAACAGTTTTAACGAGATTGATTTTATTAACGGGAACCCGCATTATTTGTTTTCTTTGCCTTCTTATTCTTAAAACTGCTGTGATTAATGATTGCTCGGACTGGTTTTGTGCTGTTACAATGAAGTTTTGCGTATATCGATAAAACCTTTTAGTGCTAGACGCAAAACGTATTTGTTTTGTAAATTTAAAACCCGTTCCACTTGTGAATATCTATTGTAAAATTGATTTAAAATAGGTTTTTGAATTCGGTTATGGTCCCAGATAACAGGGCTAAAATTATATATTTTTAATTTTTGTAATCAGTATTTTATATTTTATGTTGTTCTTAGTTTGATATTGATTAAATCATTAAGTGTTGGCAAACATTTCAGACGGCTGGCTCATTCATCTAACGCGACGCTAGAAGAGGAAAAAACCGATTAGGTGAAGTTAAAAATGTTTTTCTTTTTGTTGCAAGAGGCTTTTAAATTTCACGAAATATTTTTTAACCCAGTTCTAAATTAAACGTACGTGAAGTAATTTCCCGTTTGTTACTTCACACGAGTGTAAATATCTTGTGAAACGAAAATAACACAATTACAGTAACTCTAGTTTCTTTTAGTCATTAATTTATCTTGATTGAGTGATTTTTGTAAGATCGTTACACAACATTTTAATGTCCGTTTCCTAATATTTTAAACAAGACATCCACACATTTGTACATTTATTTAGTTTTTCACGTTCCGTCTAAATTCTGATAGACATCTTTCCAGACAATTTACTCCAATTTAAGTCAATTGGCTCTGAAACAAACTACAAGAAATTTTAATTCAAGTATTATAGGTGATCGACCTCGCTTTTTCACATTCATCTATTAATTGTTACATATTATTATTTTTAGTAGAATTAAATAATAAGTGGCGTAGGAAAAAAATGGATTTTCTGTTTAAATGGATTGTGACAGGAGTAGAGACCAGAACACACGATATACGAGTACATAGATGGTTTTATTATAAAATTGCAATGCTCCAGATACGAATCCTGAGTTTTATAATTTTACTAGAGGACATGCCGGATAAATTTAGAAAAGACTTCAAGCAATTTTCAAGAAGTGCACGACCCAAGGAAAACTTTGTAAACGTTTACGTCGACTTTCAAAATTTTGAGTGAAAACTTTACCGTAAAACAGCAATGTGTTAACTAGCAAAAAAAATGCAATGTAATTTATGTAACCAGTGCTCCAAAGTAACACTTTTTCGCCAATTAAAAAATTGTGCATATTTAAAGTCGCACCATTATTTTATGACCTGATTATCAATGTTTCTGGAACAAATTACGTACAGACTATTTATCTCAAAAGCAATTTGAACGTTATCGTGTGTCGTTAAAGTCCAAGCTGCACATCTGTAAATAACGGAAGTCGAGTGTACACTTTACAGATGTTAGCTACCGAGAATCTCGCGATGATTGCCTGGGGCGTTCAAACATGCAAAAAAACATTTTTTTAATGGGACAACATCTTTGTAGAAATTTTTTATTTCCTATGATGAAAGTGGCGCGTGGGTACTCGTCCTTGGATGCATGTACACACACCTTATAGGGCATTCCGAATCGCACGTTGCTCACCTGTGACTAATCGTGTATCCATCACTGTCCCACAACAACAACTTGTATACCGGACGTCGTAACAGACAACAGGTGTTAAGTTGTAATCGCGACTACGTGCCGAGTTTATTTGAATTTTAATGGGACTCACCTCAAAGACAACACTTCGACGCAGGGCATCCTACGCAAAAGAGAAACGTCCACCAATTCGCTGCCCCTAAACCAAAACAACGATAAGAAAACACAACAAGCAATAGCTGAGACAACCTACCAACAGTTTAAGCGTTTTATCTTGCCGAGGTCTGAGATTTTGGTCCTGGCGATGACCATTTCTTCCGTTAATCTTTTCGCCATATTTAACACCAAACTCTGTGCTTTATAGACGCACAACGAAATTATTTATCGGTGTTCATTTCGTAAAGCGAATACGAAGTTATTTACGCCTCCCGCACGTCAACTGCAACACACGTTTCTTGGTTTCTTGCAGAACTGTCACTGGTCACTGTCCACTGTCAAACCAATTGTCAAATATTTGCAATTCGAATATAAATGTTTCTGCGCATGCGCCAATTTTTAAAAAATCTTTTGATATACCTGCAACCAACAATACAAGCCTGTAATGTTTTTTGCCATTGTCAAAGCAGTGCGCAAGTTGTCTTATTTTATTACTTCTTGTTTCAATCAGCCCCATTGTACTAAAATCAACACTTTTTGAAAGTTTTAATACTTCAGAACCCATTTCAACCCATTCAATTGAAAAAAATTGCATTTATTTTTTTTAATAAACCGTTCATTTACTGACTTTTCCGTCAACATTTAGTAAAAGGCCTATTAATGCATGATTTCATCTAAGAAAAGGTTCATTAATGCGTGATTTTTTCACTGGTAACTATGGTTACTAGCATATGTGACACTATTATTTTACGAATTTTAATTATAAAAGCAAATTTTCGTCGCTTTCAATGAAAAAATATTGTAATCAACTTATGTGTTAATGGGCGATTAATGATCTCGACAATTAAAGACACTCAGTCGCTTTAAACTGTCTCAATTATTAATCGCCTTCATGAACATACTTGTTTATTAAATAACTATAAAAAAGCCGAAATGCCTTGTTATTTCAACTTTTGTTAATGTACCTTAAAAACGGGACAAAATTCTTAAAAATTTAAGTGTTGTCCTGCACAGGTCAAAATAGCAATATTAATAAAGGAGTATTCTTATAATTTGAAGCATTTCAGAAGTTATTAATTGATAATACGTAGCATTGATTTTGTTTTTCTAAATTTATAGATTACCACTATCCAGAATAACTATAAAAAAGCCGAAATGCCTTGATATTTCAACTTTTGTTAATGTACCTTAAAAACGGGACAAAATTCTTAAAAATTTAAGTGTTGTCCTGCACAGGTCAAAATAGCAATATTAATAAAGGAGTATTCTTATAATTTGAAGCATTTCAGATGTTATTAATTGATAATACGTTGTCGTGGTCGTTGTAATAGTCAGTTGAGTAGCATTGATTTTGTTTTTCTAAATTTATAGATTACCACTCTCCAGAAAAATTTTGAATTATCCAAATAGTTCCATCATTATTTCACACAAATGCAATTGACGTTTTTTGTACAGTATTTGAAGTATTTTAAAATAGCAAAGACGCTGCTTAGGGTTAGTATGGATATAACGGTAATTTTCTTGTGCTCAACTTGACTCAAAATATTTACTTCCGCGGCTTCCCCACATTGCACGTTTCTTCACGTTTCTGTATTAGTGGTTTATTTTTCTTTTTTTTTCAAAATAAAAACGGTTTTAACAACTTTGGTTTTTGACATGTTAAATTTATTTCATAATTTAAATAAAATTATAATTGAAAATTATTTCGGTTTAAGTCGCAGTTTTAAAACGCAGCCCGTGATGGAATAGTCTACCATTTTCCAGGATGTTTAAAAAGACGTCAACTCTTCCTTATATTATTTTTCATTTTTATTATATTAATCGGTGGTTAAGTCATAGAATTGAGGAATTTTGGTGAAGGTGGGCGCGGGCCTTGACGGGCCATACAGCACTAAGGAATCTCAGATAGGACGAGCGAGTCAGCTCAAAGTGTTTAGAATATGGCATTTTACATGGCGAACACTTACAACTAATTTGTTGTGTAGAAATAACTTAATGAGATTCTAAATTTTTGGTACGATAAGTAAAAAGGCATTGTTCGTGCGTAGAGATAAATCTCGCGATGAAAATCGCCAAAGTCGGATCATCACTAGAGCGATCCGACTGTGGAGACGGCGCGAAGAAGTGTGTTGTGGTCGGGACAGAAACACATACCACGATAAACGATCAACATTCAACAAATATAACACATATAACGGACCGACCGATGCATTTCAATTATGCAATATTTTTTTCTTTCGGAACAGTGAATATGAACTGACAAGCCACTACATTGTACACCTAGCTACATATCTATACATTTAAATATTAGAATCGTGCTAAATTACAGCCGGGCGGGCGCGTTAGACTTTCATTCTCCTCGTACATTGCTCTCTCATCTCGTCAATCGTTCTGGAGGCGTTAAGGCACATAATAGACCAATCAATACTCCAAGTTCAAACGACTAGTCTAAAATGTACCGTGTTCCCGGCTTTTTGATTTGGTTTGATCTGTTCGTTATTATGATTCAGGCACCACACGTCCGTGTCCAAAACGCCACGCCCGCAACATAAAACCTCTGCATCATCTTAAAAATTTACGCTTATTATTATTATTATTCGACCTGTCACCTGAACTTATGTGATATGAGTAACTTTCGCATAAAAAAGTCACTTAACTAGGATTCCTTTCTTCTCATCAATTCCATGTCGTTACGCGACTGTTTCTGTACGTTTCAGCCTTAATTGTATTATTTGTTAATGTTTGCCGCTTTTTTAGAGGCAAACGGACTGATTGATTGTTTCTTTACACAAATAAGTAGTTATATGCATGTACATACATACATCGTAGCACACACGAATTTTTTAACATTATAATAAATATTATGTATAAAGGAATTGTGGCTCGACCTTGCTTCTGATACGATTAACAATTATTAAGAAAGACTCGCGTGGATCTTGTAGTCTTCGTCTTCTCGTGTCCGTAAACTAAACAAACAAAATAAATAAATATACACTTAGCCTCAAATAAGAACACCTTAATCACATACACTATGGAACATCAAACAAGGGGGGCGCATGGCAATGCTCTGTGCACACTACACAAAACGGGGCAGAGGCTTTGAACCGCTGTGCCAAAATCACTAATACTGATTCGTAGATGACAATTAAAGCACGCAATCTTTGTACTGTCCTTTGGCACAACGTTCCTCGTATTGCTGGAGTTCGTAATCGCACAAACAATAAGCGAACGACACTTTAGAAGACCCGACGAATACGACAACCTCTCATACAACATCCACACAGCACACACAATACTTCGGCAGGCATCTTAAAAAGCGTGGCGTGGCCGCACACCGTCCAGCAGTTTGGGGCCGTCCTGGACCGTCACAACAACAACAACAACAAGCACAAAGACCTCCATAACATTATATACAACATAACACATGACTAGTAAAATTTGCACCCCGCTTTACAGTAATTACAATTGAGGAATAATTTTTTTTTCAAAGTTTTGTTTCGGTGAGTGACGACGCTGCTTCTGCGGCTGCTTGGCGACGTAAACACACGCTGATTGTTGTTTACTACTCGACATGTAATAATTTGAAATAATACAGATTTGGGGGAGATTTAGGAATTCGACTATCGTTCAGAGAAGGCGTGCGGAGTGTCGTTTCGGCTCCGTTCATCGAATGTCGCGGATGTTATGCTTTGAGCCGAATATCTTGAGCATTTGTTCTTCGTAGTCGTTTATGTTGCGCTTCATCAGCTGCATGCACGGGCCCAAGAGTCGCTCGAACGTCTCCACGTCCAAAACTGTAACAAAAACGACAATCAACGCAAGCAAATATTAAGATTTAAAAAACGAATTTGTTGCGCTGACGTTATTGACGCCACAACAGAATCCTTACACATGATGGTAGAGTGCGAATATTTTAATATCTACAATCTTTATTTCCGTTTCTGTAGAACAAAAACATGCTTCCCCCTACAAAAAAATCCCGAATCAATTTTTACTTTGATTCCGACATTCAGCTATAAATTTCCTTCTAACAGATAAATGAATGCAAAATTAAGCAGTTTATTTTAGACTAGAAAATAAAACTTAATAAATCAAACCTTGCAGCTTCCTGTGAGTGACTTTTATGAATATTATACCGCCTTACTTATTGAATATTATATTTAACAAAATATCTAACATTCGGTAAAAAACTGTCATAATACAAAAAATATAGTATATATAATTTGTTGTGTAATGATTAATACTATTAATAATATTAAATACAAATCAGTATATGCATACAAAAAACGATGAAAAACAACCAATCATTAATTTCTTGTTATAAATTTCTGAATTCCCAGGTAAACGGTCGCTGTAAGCGTTATCTTGTAGAACAGATTTTATAATCGATCTTGTTGCAATTGCAATTCTCTGTCGCGTTTTGTGGCACAAACACAACACAAAATCTGGTGATTTTCCCAGAATCGTCACGATAATAGCGGAGCCGTACAAGTTTGTTCATCGAACTTGTAATTAAGTGATAAATCCCGTCATTTCGAGTCGTTATAGAAACGGCGAATTAAGCTCGTGTGGGCGAATAAAGACTCCAGGCTCGTATTATTGTCGTTCCGATTGTTATTTCGATTGAAATAAAAATGGAACAAGAACCGATCTGGGGCTGGTTTCTATACACGCACGTGGCAAAATAAAACGCGATTGAACGAAAACAACGAAAAAATCCGCAAACATTATTGCGTTTTCGTGTTTCGATTTGTAGTTTTAATCGCAAGCAATGCTCACTGTCTGTAATTGCGGACGCTTGCAAGGAGAAACGCATCGAGCATGGTATAATAAACAAAACTACAATAAAAGGACTTGTTATAAAGTTTCAACATGATTTCCCAGGGCCGAGGAAAATGCAAAATGACGTCTTCTGGGCGCGCGTTTATGACGACGTCGAACGTACAATAAAAGTAATTAACGGCAAATAAGCAAAGTGGAGTCGACCACTATAATTAAAGCGGCGGCCATTATGGTTCCATACGGCCTTCCAACGGCGATCTATTCGGACCCAACAAGCTAGAGGTTTTGTTCTTTCGTCCAAACTTTCATTTACGCAACATAAATATTTTTAATTTTATTTCTGCTTTATCGTCTACAGGAATCGCTCCCCTATCCTTCTTATTTCCGTTTTATTACAATAAGTGTTCGTATTTCCAGGTAAAATTTTAGAAACAAAAACCATTATGACAGTGGACAAAAGTCAAGGACAATAAATGCGCAGAATTACAAATTGAGAAAAAGTTTGTCGTTATGTTAATAGTGCTCGTTGCTCGAGATTATCTGCAAACAAAATATTCGCTAAATTTTTAATTTTATTGCTTGGACAGTATTTTGTACTAGAAATTTTTTTCACGATGATTATGAATTTGAGTAAATATTTAAGGTGGAAAATTTTTCATTTGTTACGATTCACGGCCGCTAGATGTCGCAACGCTCGTTTATGTATCCATCAAAGGCAGGCGGGAAAATTTTAGCATTTTCCCTGTTTTTTTTTTTGCCTCAAAGAGTACGATGAATCGTAGTATTCGTTGTAGAAAGTAGTTTTGAAAATACATTTGGCGATATTTCGAAAAGTTGATCGGCAGCGACATCTCATTTTCAAGTTGAGAACGTAGGTTTTACATGAAACACGTTAAAAATAATGCTTAATCTCAATTATTAGGCAATTTAGGGCATTCATCTTTTGGTAAACTGAGGCATCTTCATCATAATCACATTCCAAAATAATCTGCTTTGGTGTCATCTTTTTCAGCATTATGTAAGGGCCGTTTAATTAATTATTAAATAACTACTATTACGATGAATCTCATATGATCTTAATTTAAATTGCAATGTTCAGTGAAGGTAATAGCAAAAAATCAGACGATTCTATTGGAAAATAAGAAAGTTTAATCCCTCCTATGGAAAAATTGCATGTATAATTTTTTTCTTAAATAACTACTATTAGGATGAATCTCAAATGATATTAATTTCAAGTGCAATTTTCAACGAATGCTATACCAAAAAATCAGACGAATCTGTTAGAAAATTAGGAAATTAAACCCTCAAAACCCTCTTATGGAACATTTGCACGCTTTTTTCCCCACCTTAAATGGAATATTGTTGCAGCAGAAAATTAATGAGTGGGGTCAATTTGTATAGAGTACAGAAAGTTAATTGTACAAAACAGTTTAAAGATTATTTGCTTAAGACATTACCTAAGAGTTAGGAAACCACTGTAACATATTTTTTAGACACAAATGTATTTGAATCGTTATTCCGCTCTACTTATGCTGTTATCAATTGGGAACATTAAAATACATTTCCACAATTTTAAAGCTCTTTGAACTCTGCAACAAGGAAATATAACTATTTCTAAATTAATTCTGTCGACGGGAATTCTAAATAGGACAAAACATATCGACCCAAATGAGGGTTATCTCTCTATAAAGTAATTGTGATAACTGTTTTATAAAAAAATATCAGATTGCTGGTGGTAACGGTGACGACGATAGCTCAAAAATAACGATATTTTGCATAGCTACATTCCTGCCTCTGCAGCAATAAAAACTCACATGCTAACTTGACGTCGCCTTCGGCGTAAGCTGAGGCTGCCCTCGGCCGGTGCGTGACCAAGGCGAGCTCGCCGAAGTAGCCGCCCTTGCCCAGCCGATTGATCTCGACTTCCTTGCCGCTGTCGTCCAGCACGCTGATGATGACGACGCCGTCCTCCAGGAAGTACATCCCGTCAGCGGCGTCTCCCTGCTTGATTATCCTGTCGCCCGCCGTGTACGCCTTCGACACGAGGGCGTCGGCGAGATTCATCCGTTCGTACGGCTGCAAAGTCTTTAACATAGGAACGCTTTCGATCAGCGTCTCGTACATCTTCCGTTTCCTGAACGCCGATTTGAGGAGGATGCGACGGAAAGTCTGCCGGTCCATGGCCCAGAGCGAGCCGTCCGTTACCGCTTTTATGGTGGCCGCCCTCG
Organism: Eledona agricola; assembly: GCA_964023215.1. NCBI lineage: Eukaryota > Metazoa > Arthropoda > Insecta > Coleoptera > Tenebrionidae > Eledona > Eledona agricola. The sequence continues at coordinate 2,232,318 of OZ026856.1, forward strand.
GCATGTTGTACAGCAACGCCAGCTCGCCGAAGCTGCCGCTGTTTTCGTACGTGTGGATGTGTTTCGGCTCCTGGCCGGGCTCCCCGACAAGCGCGTGGAAAACGCCGCTGAAAAAAGCAAAAAAATCGCCTAATATCTTCTCAACTTTGCAACTGCATTAAAACAACCCCTTTACAAGTTTTTTTCTCTGTCTTATGATCAACCGCATACTCTCCAGTCTGACACTGAAAGTTATGTAAGTGCGACGAGACAATAAAACACATAAAACGTTCTCATGTAGCGATCGCGTTTTTGTGAACCGACCATTAAACCACGTAATTCCATACACTTATCTCTGGTTGTTATTTCAACTATTAATATAGGTAAATCCCTTTAGACTAGTGCATTATCGTTGTGTAACTGTTTCATATTAAAAAGCTCTACTCCGCTCGATCATCATCTATAAAGATAAAACATAATCAATAATAATTAACCAGACGGTAATTCTCGGTAATTTTCGTGTTTACAGTTCTTTTGTTCGCAAAACAAATTCGCAATCAGCTATGATTAGCTAGAAAAACACAATAACCAGAATCATCATTCATTCATGTCTGACTAACCACCACCATCACTTTACAGTTTTTTCAGTTTGGCAGTTCATACTTCATTACTAATTACTGTCTCATAATACTTATTTTCTACACTTTGTTGTGTCAAGTGAATAATTACAGTTACACAATGAGGATTCAATCGGAGTTTTACGGTCGCTAAAAGATAACATATAATAGTTACTGAATAACAAAATGTGATAAGTTACACTTTACAAATGCAAAACGTTTACAATTTTAATGCAGTCGAAAAAAAATAGCAGATATGGGTTTCGAAATAATCACATGTCCAAAACGTGTTTATTTTTATTCATAAAATTTATGCCGTTACCGTTTATGTTTAAATCTATACTAATGTTACTCAATCACTCCAGAACGGCTGAACGGATCTGGATGAAATTTGGCACAGAGATAGATTATAGTCTGGAATAGCACATATGCCACTATTTATCCCGGAAAAATGTTCCCGTGGGATAGATGTTTTTGTTTTTCATAGAGCAAGGGATCGACATGATTTTTTGCATAGTGGTTGATTTTTTAAGTAGTTTTTAACGTGTTAAAAAAAGAATTAAGGAGAGGAAAAAGTAGGGAGAAAAAGGAACCTTTTCAATGGGAGTTTATAGATAAATAAATGAGAAAAAATTCGGATAGTTCGAACTGGGACTCGAACCCAGGTTCTTCAATTACATGTCGAGAGCTCTATCCGCCCTATACCAGACCTTCAATTGCACAACCGTGGACAGTCAAGAATAACACTTTAGCCGGCGGGTGTGATGCAAATACCGACTCAATGACAATATCTCATAGAGTCGGTTTTTGCATAACAGGGGTGTTATTCTTGACTGTCCATGGCTGTACACATCGACTATTAAATATATTTTAAATTTGACAAATCATTATTTTTATTTAAAGCTACAAAATTTAGAGTCAATTAACATAACTATTTCTGTTATTAACTAATATTTTTTGTAGAAGTTTAGTGACACCAATTTGAAAGTATTCTCAACTCAACTAATCCGACACTTAGAGTTAAAATTTTTTATAATTTTTTTATTTATGGCTGTCAATAAAATCGTTTAAATTGGGAAACAAATAAAAATTTTAGAGAGATGATCCGCTTTCTAATGGGTGACTCTGTATATAGAAAATTAAGAACATACTGTTTCGTAAATCTGTAACCTGTGCAACGCCGGGTACATTTGCTAGTAGTATAATATTTTAACTTTGGCATCCACCTTACTAGTTTACAAAAATAATCGCAAAGCAAGGTAAAAACTAAGTTATAAATCTTGATATTTAAAAATAATATACCTATGTGTGGAATTTATTTAAAATGCAGGAATTATCACTCCACCACCCATGAAAAACCTTGATTGTTCAATACAAACTAGATTTGGTGGATGCGATCTTTCAAACGACAGTGAACTGACAACACAATTAAAAAATTGATAAAATTCGATCAATTGCATCAAAATCACGAAAAAGACTCCGTCTGATGTAGAAAAAAGAAGGTGTACTATTACATCTGTTAGTAGCGAGACGAAAAATGAGATGTGTTTTTGAAACTGCAATAATAGAACAAACAATAAAATTACTAACACCTCCATAAAAAATGTCACGAGTTGACGTTTAGGATTTACGTTTTTTAATCTTGCCCACATCTTATCAGCGTGTTAATAATTTCCTTACTGTTTCAATATGAACAAGAGAAACGTACAAACCTCAAGTACAATATTACACAATACATTTTTCTGACATGAAGAAACGGCGATATGTTTCGGAAATCGATTATGGCCAACGGCCGCGTTAAACGAAATTGCATTTTTGACGTTTTTCGTCACGAAAACAGCCGCCAAGCCGGTAATCAGAGACAAGTATGCAATTACCACGTAATTGCCGGTTGGACTGGTAAATTTTTTACCATAATTATTGACATTAATCGATGGCGAGGTATCGAAAAACTACTAATCGTCGTTCGTCTTACTTTTGTATGACGTAGAAGTTATCGCCGTCGTCGCCCTGCTTGATGACGAGATCTCCCTCCTGCACCACTCTTTCGAACATGGCGTCGAGCACTTCTTGCATTTGCTCCTTGTCCAGCGCCCTGAAGAGCAAAATGTTGCGTACCGCCTCCGCCAGTCGCTGCCGTTGCTCGTCCGACTTGGGGAAGATGACTTTGCTGCCATCGTCTTCGTCCTCTTCGGGATTGTACGCTTCGGCGAAGACCGATTTGCGACGACCCGAAAATCGACCGACTGGTGGTTCTGAAAGATCGTCAACAACAATTAGAATAAGAAAAAAATATGCAATTTCCAAGGAGCACATTTAATCGATTCGAGAGACTGTCGCATTGTCCATAAATGATCAAAGCAGTTTTAATTCTCCGGCGTATTGTGCGGAGGTCGGTGCGACGATTAATCTCGTTTCGGTGCGTTTGATGAACATATAAGCGCATAGAATTATGTAAACTGTATTCAAAGCATTCTCTCGTTGTTTCTAAGCTGTGTAGAGCAAGTGGGAGTGCGTCCTTTTTAAAATAGAAACTGGACCGATTCAGCGATTTATCTTTCGCCTTGAAAGAGTGTTTAATTACAAATATTTGTGCCGGTAAACGTTCACGTCCCTCAAATCAGACATTTACTCCTTAAATATTCGCCTACGCCACGCAATTCCGTGCTAGAAAGAAACGTCGGTCGACGGTCCAGTTTGCCGAATCGGGCCAGAGAAAGTCAGCCACCTTACGATGACAATTTCATCTCGCGATTAGGAGAACGTCCCGACATTAGAAACGCCGCCGGTCTCTTGCGAAAGTGTGTTAGTTACTTTGGGTCGATTTCGGGGGTTGGAAATCGATCGTCGGTTGCGTCAAATCGCTCCGTACAGGTGGTTTAGATAAGCTGAAATTTTAATAAAGACGCCTCGGGGAATCGGCGAGCGTTTCGATCCGATTATTTATTTATGCAGCGCGAGCAGCCGCTAAAATGCAGCAAACAGAATCGGCCAAAAACTAAGTTGTACTGCAGCGGAATTACGCCAAAGCTCCCGAGCGGAATAGGTGGCAATAATACGGAAGTGCATCAATTCTTCGCTTTATTCTCGTCGGAAACTACAAAGTAACACTTATATAACTTCGCTTATCTGGTCACGACAATAGTTTAGCCTTGCTATAAATAGACGCCGCATTAATTGGTCGGCATGTTTTCAAAAACGATTTTAGGTCGGCTGCTCTAAAATGTACGCTGATTAAATTCCCCTTATTTTAAACCCTTTAACAACCGATGCGGGTTGTTTATCGAACTTTAATAAAATTATGTGTGGAAAATACGGCAGAAAGGCAACCGAGCAACGAAAAACACTATTAATATTGATTTAGGGAAATACGGATCTCTGACCGAGAAATCTGTTCAAGACAATGTTTCCCGGCACAACCTTTCAACTTGGAAATACGAACACAGGCTTCCATCAATAATCCATCTGTGATAAGACCCCAGTTTTAAATCATACAATTACGACTCGTATACGGAGACCAAAAACCGCTAAACATTGAATGAAATGTAATATCTTAAGAATAGGACTTAACGATTTTTACTTCTTTCAAGCACACGATAATATTATTGACTAAGTCTCCGTTTTCGAAAACATTGTAAACAAATATAAATTAATAATTAATTAATATAGGTTCATTCAATCGAGTTAACAAGCCGCCAAATACATAAATTAAAAGTAAATATTACCGCAATACTAAAATAAAAGCTTAATTCCTGGAAATATTTATTTAGAAGTCGGACTGGTTGTTCGACATGTGGAGGTTTCCATGTCTTCTGGCGATGATACCGTGTTTCTGAAGAAAACAACACGTGCGATTGCCCACGCACAAATATCTTAAAACATTAATCGTCGCACATTTTTATTTAAATATTTATTGTCACCTTATCACCCTTAGAATCGGTGCTAATGTACCATTAATATCTCAAAGCCAAATAAAATATGACAAATTATGCCTGTAGTTTAGTTATGAAAAACAAAAACAAAGAAAGAAACTTAAATTAGTTCAGATACGACGATGGGATTCAGCAGCAGAAACCAAGTACATATTTAGAAATTAGATTAAAAACATACAGCTCAAATAACTTCTGAATAATTACGCATTTGTCATTCACTGCTGCTGAAATAATGTATTAAAAAATGGTTTAAATCATAATTATGCACAATTCAATACCACTAAACACACATCTTTTGCGGTCACTTTGTTGTAACCTTTATATTTGCATTTCATTCGTTTTTTAGGTGTGTCCATTACATATAAAGTGAAATTTTCTTATCAATCATCGTGCGCCATATTCGAAAACAAGGCCGTTAAAACCGCAATTTTTCAACACAGCAACCAAAGACTAGAAAATCGAAAATTCCACCAGCTAAAACGGTGCATGCCACTTTGGTAACAAATTACGGTTCGAAAACCGATTTAGAATTCGTGCACGCGATTACATCTTCTCCAAGTTTCTTCACATCGATCTGCATGAGCCGCCAACTTCCTAAAACTTTGCCCGTCCGTTGAAAAAAATATGAACAAGACCCGAACCGCCGGCGCCCTTTTCTCTCTTTAATTAAAAAGTGAAAAGTGCTGCAAATTGCCAGTCATCTGTAACTTATTCGCCTGATATTAACTTTTTAATCAATCGCCCGCCGAGCGCTCTCTCTATAAATTCTCACGGAACGAGCGTTGCTGTTAAACGGGATGCTCGGCCGGTCAGCCGATCACACATTTGTGTGATATTGAATGCAGTAAAAGGATAAACGCCCCACTTGTTCGACAAACAACTTTTAAAAGTTCGGCCACGAGGACCAAACAACGAATTATTGAAACGAAATCGAATTTAGAGGAACCCTTAGCAAAACAAATACAAAAATTACAAATGTTTAAAAATCTTACTAAACAATACCAGAAACACTACATGATATATTACAGATCAAAACATCCAATCACTGTTTAGATGAAAATATAAGGCATTAACACAAAGATATATTATCCAATCCAAGCAAGAAAAATTCCCTTCTGAACCCAAAAAGAAACTATCTACTACACTAAATAGTGACAAGAACCAAATTGCCTATAAAAGTAATATAAAATGTTAATATGTATATCGAACTAGCTTTTTGCCATCTTTTTAAATTAAAAAAAAAGTCATATACGTAAATTCAAAATTCTCTTTATTTTATATTTGTCGTGTCGTCCATTTATACCCTTGGTATGTGCATAAGACGAGATAAATCATAACATCCAAAACGTGGGAGATGTTATTTAGAGTATTTGAAAGTGTATTCAGGCACATGTAAAAGCATAAAGCACACAGAGAACATCCCTGAAGTAGACTTGGATCTATTTTTACATCGGTTTTATATAGATTCTTTGACCGTTTTAAGGTGAATCCTCGTTATTCATGTTTACATAATATTTTCAAGGAAACATCGCAATTATCTATCGTAATATAATTATTTAGAGTCGCAGAGTTGTCCGGCAATAAAATGCAATTGTACGAATTTAGCAAAATTGATCGGGGCGATTTTTTAACGTCTCGAATAAATCGTAACGAAAACACAACACACTGTCCTACGCCGGACACTATTAATCTCACAGCTGTTTATGTTGGTTAATGCAAAATAAAAATTCACAAACCCACACCTTCTGGCTTGAATCTCTGATTCGTGTAAGTATTTGGTTCGACTAGAACAAACAGTGTCATGATGAAAAATGTCTGCTTTTGAAAGAAAGCCGCAATCCGACACTGTAGTGCACTCCAAATAACATGTGTTATCTTAATTCAACTAGTGTGTAATGAATTAACATTTCGTCAAAATTTTTATGTAATCTGCCATCTGTGTGAAAATACAACTATTTTACGGGGCAAGTCTATTAAACTCTAGACATTCCACTTAATTTAGCTCACAAGGAAACTTGTAATAAGGCTTGACCAAAGAAGGACTATTTAATTAGTTCATTGAAGACCCGCCTTAATCTCGCAATTAGCTCTCACAATCAATTAAATTTTATGTGTGTGAAACTTCATAGAAGCAGACTTTTATCGCCCATAGATAACAATTTTAAAATTTTTACGTTGTTACATCAAACGTCAGTTAACCACATAACACTTTGTATACAAAAAACGCGAATCAACGTGTGATTTATCGCAAAATTTCTGTCGTCAACAATTATAACATGACATGCTCATACTCTCGCAACGAGATTCTTCATCGCCTAGGCAACGCGACGACGTTGCGGCCCCGTAAAAATTTTATATTCGATTCGGATTTAATTTCTACATGGAGAAATGTTTTTCTCATTCGCCGCGACCTCTTTAATAATCAAGTATGAGCGACGTGCTCTGGTTTAGGGGAGGGTTATCGTGCAGGAATCCAGGAACCGCAAACATTTCGCAAAATGTGCGGACCACTAATGAATTTTCTGGTTTTTGTAGTTGTACAATTAAAATCACAAACAAACCATCTATTTTATTCCGTCTCTCAACTCATCTGACATTTTGGGGCCAACACAGCATTAATGATATCATATCACTTCATATCAGTGCTTCTCATCGAAACGCATTCGGTCACGCTAATTACAATAACAGTAACTCGCTCAGAGATATTTTAGAACCTGAAAGAAAATGATGGTGGAGAAGGAGCATAATTTTCGGCGCTAACAAATTAAATTTTCGGAAGCAACGAAAACGTTACGAAACTGACCTTCCTCTTTGGATAACGTCGATTCGTCCGGCGAAGAAGCTGTAGTACCGGCTTGATCGAACACGATCGCCGTGGTTCGGGTGTCTCTTAATCTAGTGAAGAAGTCGGCAGCATAGTTCACAACGTCACCGGGTTGCTCCAGCAGGTAGCTTATGGTGAACTCGAGAAGGACCTCGCGTAGATCATCTGGGACTTGAACGCGACCTTGACTTCGACTCATATCTCACCGGAGAAAACGTTACGGCCTAAGTATCTGTAAAAAACGGAACGGATTTAAAAACGAAACCGAAACGGAACAGCTCCTCCACCAATTCTGCCTCTTACACGGCTCTCGGGACGCGATCGAAGCAAAAAGTACGGAGCAGTCTATTGTATAACGGTTTCGAGGATACCACTACTGAGAATTTTTCAGACTTCGGGCCAAAACGAGAAAAATTTGAACAACAAATAAAACTGTCACCTCTTGTCATCATACGTCAGCAACTGTTCCAAAGCGTTTCGTGTCTTCTCGACACGCACAGCGAATTTTCGATCGAAAACTGATCAGTCGAAAACGCATTGCGCCGAAACAGTTATTTTACGTGTTCGAAAACTCAATTTTTTTTATGAAATTGATAATGTTACGAACACAATCTAGTACTCTACTAATTGCAGATGTTTGGACGAAATTGCGATTTTTAAATTGAAAATATCTGCCTTAGAAACCGCAGAAAACAATAAATCTTCAAAATGTAACTTCTTTAAGTGATTGCAACTAACGGCTTCACATTCAACATATAAAAAATTGTTTTGCAGATGTTTGGACGAAATTGCGTTTTTAAATTGAACATATCTGCCTTAGAAGGTGTAAAAAAACAAGCATAAATCTTCAAAATATAGGTTCTTTACGTGATTGCATCTAACGGCTTCACTTTCAAAATATAAAAAATTAAAAGAGATCGATTAAGCAGAATTAACTGATAAATTTAATGTCTTGGAAAAGTATTAAAAGACAATAAATAAAATAAACATTGAGACGTAGGACGTAGGTTTGGTCAGAAAAAATTAAAAATTGTGGAAAATTAAATCAGATCAAATAACTAGAGAAGAAATCAGATTTGGAGATTGACATTTGGATGTTAATACAAGTCACACACGCACTGAGCTAATAAATTCAATTGGAAGGTTTGGGAACTAAGTCAAGGACGATAAATAAGTTAGAAAATAGCTAACCCAGAAGTTAACTTTACATTTAACAGCCCAGCACCCAATTAGAGTTCTCTCAAACTTTCAAATGTACCTCCGAGTTTTTCAAAAAAATTCAATTGACCATTCGTATACAGCGATCGACGTCGATGGCTCAATTAACGTATTATCAGTTTGTTATAAAAGGCATTCAAACAACGGATCGATGACCCAATCGTTGTCAGATGAGGAACCATTCTTATTATTATTTTATTATAGTTAATTATTCTTCGGTCCCCCGAACATAGCATTACGAATACAATATATGCAAGTATCACGAGCGTTTCCGTTTATTCTAATTAAATCGGACGTTCGTTCTGTCAACAGCACGAAAAGACGAATTAAAGCAAACCGATTCCGGACGCTGTTCGATTTACGAAAAAAAAAACCTCTTCGGCTTGTAGTCAAAATAAGAAAGCCGGTCTCTGTTTGGATCAATAAATCGCGAACACACAAATTTATTGACCATTTCGCTGCCGTTTCGTCGGCGGTACGATGACGTCCAAGCTGCGACGTGACTTCGCAACTTGACGGCGTGTTCCGACAATAAATTATTGGCGCGCTTCGTTAATTTATGGCGGCGCGTTACGTTTTTGGCAACATAACTTTACGAGCTCATTTTTCGTCGCTTGAAAAATCAATTCGTGACGAAAGTCGCGGTTTACCCGTTTTAAATTCATCGAAGCGTCATCTTAACACCCCCCAATCGATACATTTAATAACGGGGGAGGGCGTTTCGCAGGGCCGGCTCGACTGTGTGTGTGTGGAGGCTGCACTTTTTTACATATCGACGATGATCATCGAGGCTTTGTCCCAGATCGCGCTACAATAAACACCCGTTTCGGCCATTATCTTCGCAATTTATGGACGACAAAAGTGACTTTATTAGATTGCGTAAGGCGAACGAGTTTCTCGGCTTTGCTAGGATTTACTTTTACGGAGCGTCGAAACCGTTACGAGGCGTCGCTTTTAATTGCTCTCGAGATGCATCTTGTGACGAGCGTCCTCCATCGGCAAAGGGAATTAGGAACGTGTCTTAGAACCACATTTCAATGGGACCGATTATTAACCCTAATTGGATCTACGGACACAATTCGCAACCCACGAATTTTAGGATACTATACTCGACAAATGGCTGGAAATTTGTTGTCCGGTGTTAACGCATTCGTCGCCCGTTATATAATTTTGCCATTTTACAGCAGCACGAGGCAAAGAAAATTAAAATTAATTAACAATTCAAATTGCAATAAAGAAATCATTCAATTGGTTTGACCGCTTAATAAATAAATAATAATAGCTCCGTTATTTAAAACTACATCTTAAAGACGTCACCGACTAAAAAACTGATAAATACAGCACTTTTTCAACTGATGCAACGATGGGCATAATTTATAATGATTGGATCTAATAATTATTTCGGGTTCGAATAGCTGCGAACATGAGAGGCAAGAACCACACACTTTGTGCAAGTTTTATAAAAGAAGGCTAAATTGATTCCATTGCATAGGTAGAAAGTTGCAGTTTACAAACAACACCAAAAAATACGGTAAATTGCACAAGAAAGCTTTAATCAAAAAAAAAAATTAAAAAATACATTTAACGATTTTTAAAAATCAATTCAATTACAAATTTAGTTACGACTACAAGGAAACAATCGATGTAAGCGCTCAACCAAGCCATTGAATCATTGTGAATAATTTTTTAAATTCCATAAATAACTAGCTTTTTGTGTAAATTGAAATAATACATTGTAGAAATTAATTAAATATGAAAAAATAAAATAAAATTCTTGTCTAAAGTTGTTGAAGTTGCTTACAATGAAAGTTCAGTTACTGCTAGCATCCAAGACTTGCATTAGATAAATCGAAGAAAACTTATCAATTCTTATAAAAAATCTTACTTGAATAAGTTTTACGTTCGCACAAAAGCAAGCACATAAGTTTTTGCTCTAAAGTAAATGTTTTATTTTTCAACAAATCGTCGTGCCACAAAGCCAAAATGTAGGTCGAAAATGATAAGTTAAAGATCTTATAAAGATACCTCTAACCCGAGCCGTTTTCAAGAAAATTAGATTTATGGTAATTAATTTGCAGTTAAAGTTAATTTTTCACATTATTAGCCTATTCAATTAGAAAGAGGCTTAAATTAGTGCGCCACATTTTTACAAAATGTTTACAATGTGTTAATTTTATAATACAATGCTTGTATAGATTTTTAACTAGAAAAGACTGGCTTGTGGGTTTTATATTTATTCATGTGACATTAAAACTGCCGCTGGTTGTTGAATTAAATAAATGGTCTTAAGTAAGTGAAAACGATTATGAAATGAAGGAAAATGTTCAAATGTAATAATTTTATACTGTAATAGTTGTATCCAGTGTGTACTATTCTGTACCAGAGAAACGACTTTCCTTTAGAAATTCTGGTTTGTAAGCTGTTTGAACTTTTCATACATGATTCCATTTGGTGTTGATTATAATTTTGTACAGTTTCAGTGATAAAGTCAGTGCAAAAAATACAAAGCCAAACAAAATTGTGAAACGCAATTTTATCAATTTTATTTTATTATTCGAACAATAGTTGCTTATGCACAAAAAATGCTTATGCAAATATTATTCGCATTTTGGTATTCGATAGCGTTTTTGTATGATTTTGTTTTAAAATGATCGAATATTGCAAGCTGCGTTGACTTATAACGTCAAATGGAATTCTGAAGCGCACTTCGAAAGCTCTCCCAAGCTTCAGTAGTCATGAATCCGCCGTAAAATCTAAAATAATGGGACCGACTAAACTTATCGCTTTATGCAACTTTTTCACAATTTTTGCGATAGTTGTTATCGTTTACAAAATTCTCTAAAATTACTCCAGCTTGTCGCCGGTGGTGTTAATACATAAATTCGATAAAATTTGAAAAAGGCTCAACAATAAATATGATACATAAATAAAACGTAACTGATTCGGTTTAGACGCGCCGTTTCTTTTAGAACGAATTTTTCAAATTGAAGCGTTGATTAATGAGTGATTTTAATATGAATGTAAATAGACTTATTAAAATGTACAAAGAATTTGCATAATTGGACGCAACCTCCTCAAATTTGCAACAATTCAACGCCAACATCTTGGTGCATAATTGGCTCCGAGACTCGTTATGTCGGCGCCCTTATCAATCTTATCAAACAGCCGCCGTCCCACTAAACGAATTCGGCCGCGATAAACGGTCATTTCCTGGTTCCGGGTCTTTGCTTAACCTCCTGCGGGCCATCGCTAATGGCCGATTGATGAAGCAGGACTCACCTGAATGCGAAAAGCGGCGTCGCGGTGTCGCAGAAGAGGTGTCTCTCCGGCCGTGCCCCCAGCCCCTAGCAGCGAGTCTCCACCGGCCGTTCAGCACTCTCTTCCCTCATTTAGCACTGGAAACCGACTGGAAAACCGCATCGAAGCCGCACGGTCCCCGCGACCTGTCAACTACGGCCGGACGAGCCCTTGGCTAAAATGGAGGTTGTTCAGAACCGGATCGCGACTTTTTCACGATTGCGGGCCGCAGGTGCGCGAGTCACGAGCCTATTTCACTGCATTTCCATCGCCGGGGCGTCGCTGGGGCACTCGGACACTCTAATCAATGATTAATGATCGCACTGACACTTGCACGGGTGACAGGTGGAAAATGAGTGCTGGGAAAACTGGAACCTGCCTGACCGGCACGCAGTGGCGCGCCGTTTTCCGGGGGAGGACACAATCACGCGCCGGTCACAACGACGAAAAAATTCCGCTTAAGAACGCAAACTCACGAACCGACCAAACGCGAACACTATTTCAATTGCTTTTTTGGGACGGTTTCAAACACTAATTCGTTTAATTGGCCCAGTTATTGTTGTTTCATTCCTCGCATAGGTAGGTGGGCATAGATGGCGCTGTGCCAAGCAATTTTTAAACACAGCTTATTACCCGATTTTATTGGTTCGTGAGTGTACAGTGTTCAAAAAAAGCGATGCGATGCTTGCCAAAATCTAATCGCTTTACCCACACAAACGGTAACACGCGTCGCGGTAATCAATTTTGATCAGTGGCGTACCCAACCGGTGCTTCCCCCATACGTAATAACCAATTAAATGACAGATTTTATTCTAAAACCGATCGAATCGGACCAGAGATACGTTGCAACGTTTGTAATTGCTTGGAAATTAATCAGAACAAATTCTTAATTTATACGAAAACCACTCAAATGGGACCAGAGTGTTGATTTATAACTACAGAGCCATTATAAATGATTGTAGTCAAGTCAAAGGGTGCTGTGAAATCCAATGTAAATTTTTTACGTGCCACTTTATTTTATTAATGCATCGTTTTCCGCACAAGTGTTCAAAAAAGAGACGGATATTTTTAACGTACACTTTTAATGAACGACGAAAATAAAAAAAGACCACAGTAAATTATAAAAAAAACACGCAAACATCAAAACTCAAGTACGAAAAAATTATGACTCGGCAATTGACAATAATTTAAAGTTCACGAGGCTGCGTGCGTAGGCCATGGAATTACTATGACGTTCTAAAGAGTATAGCAGAATTTCGATCTTGAGTTGGAGATATATGATATTAAATTCTCTGTTGACAATCGCTTTACGATACGATACATAAGATACATTTAATTAATGTCCTCTTTATCAAATTCCATTTCCAGGAGTCGGTTCAGATGTCGTTTGAGCAGCTCCTGTCAAACGTTGATTTGACAGTTACAAAAGCCTACACTGTAAAAAAACATAAAACTAGATTGCATGGCCTCCGTTTTTATTTGTACGCACGTTATACTTTTTAGAGGTAAAATGTGTCCATTTATAGGCGGTCAACGTATGAATTCGAAACAATTTTCAATAAAAACGCACCATTTATGCAAAACATCGCTCGAATTGGACCAAAGATTTGTCGCAATGTTTTAAATTGAATCGTTTCGGGTCGCGTCGCTTTATTATAAGATATTTCATTAAATATAAAATGTTTACACAAAAACGACGTCTCAAAATAAACGCTGGATAAAAAAACTAATTGTGCAAATAAACGTCGGCCAACATGTAACTAACTATAAAACGGGCGCCTAGTGTTTTTATGAATTTTACTGACAACGCTTTCATGAAACTGTTTGCTTTCGTTGCAGGCACGCGTATGTATGAAACGAAAAGTAATGAGATGACGAGCGTCCGTTGAAAATCATTTACTCATTATTATTTATTAATATTGTACAGTAAATTTACAAATAAAATGAAAACTGTATAGGTATATAACTTTTTAATCTTTTTCAAAATTAATACTTATCCAAATCTAGTAAATAAGTGAGTAGTATTCACTTATTTAATAGACGCATTAACCTTAAAACTAACAACTCATATAGTGTATACACTTTTCATTTATTCATAGTTGGGCGAAGTCATGGAATAACACCGTCTCACGATGTATTGTGCATGTTGGGGGAGATGACAGGCCGGCCTTCCAGTTTGTTGTAATCCAGATGGAACTCTTTTGGAACTTTCCTCCAGTTCTGCGCGTCGAAGAAATAATACGTTCCTCGCTCGTACGTGGAAGTCTTTTCCGCCAACATCATTCCAGGGACTTGTGTTATCCACACCTTCTCTTCCTTGTGATAACGCCACTCTCTACTGTACCTGCAACCAAAAAACGTTAGGCATCTTCCCACCAGACCACCACCATCTTTCCCTTACAATTCACTAGCTGCAGCCAATTGCAAAACGTCACCGACGCTGTTGTAAAACATGAAAAACAAGAGGTCGTCTTTATACCGACTCAACTTCATGGATGCCAACTTATCTCTTTTCATAAAAACAGACATTTCAATAATCATTTAACGGCGCTCTTATGACGCTGACTTACCTAATGGCGTGGTTGATGAGATACTCGGGAGGAACGTGGAAGTCTATGTCTTGTGGCCTACAAGGATACTCCGCCCAGGGGCCTCCGAACGTAGGATAGAGGTTATCAGGCGAGTTGAGATTCAGTCCCAGCGCCGTCAAATCTTGACCCAACGCCAGCGACACGAGGTTGGGGTCCGTCTCCGCCGCCCGGATAAACGTTAAGAGACCCACTATGCCGAATTGATCGTTCACCATGCTGCCTGGGATGTTCGTCACTCTGCCATCAGGGGAAGTCTGAATGCCTGCAAGCAAGAACAATTATGTACACGTATGCATCGTCTTTGGCCCGAACAATTACATTTTGGGCGTGTAGATCCCATTCATAATTAACTAATAAAAAATTTGATGGTTTCTGGTGTCGTTTTGATTTTCTGTCAGAACGAAATATGAGGTGCTTTAGTATAAATATTTTAAGGCAAATACTCCCAGCTTTCGTTTTATTATGCCAACCCGCTAAATCAATCTACTATTTAGGCAAATCTACATATATTGCTGACATACAACAGACAAAAACAAAGAAAAAAAATTGTGTTAGTTTTTTGTTCTCCATTTCGGCATTTCAATTACATAATTGCTTTCGCTTTATTCGACATGTCCTTCATGGTTTAGTGCAAAGTATTTTAACCACAAATTCTCTACAAAAAAAAAAAAAAAACAGTCCTCGTATTTTTTCTCTGTATTCAATGCTCCACTCGTTTCCGAGTTTAAATCTCTAAAGACAATTTCAATTATTTTCATTTAGTGATGCAGTTCTGTGTTTGAATAAATATTGCCACATCATTACTTTTCAAGATGCACCTTTCCACAGATAATTTTCCTCTAAATTTATACAAAGGAACGCTCCCAATATTCATTCTTTCATTTCAAGTATTCCTATAAAGTGCCCACTATGTGATAATCCAGATTATTTAGTTCTCTACTTTTTCGTTTCTTGCCAATTCCTCATTAGAACTATTAGGCAATGCCAGCATTCTTTCCCAGAACCAGTTTCACGTCATTCGTACATTCATTCCGACCGCATTTTCAGTAAAAAAGATAAATTTGCGCTGGCATAACACACATTCCATAATCAGAAATCTCGAATATAATACCGACAAAATCAAGTTTGAAGCCAACAGTGGCGTAACGACCGTTGTTTTGTGGAGCTTCATGTCTTCTCGCCATATAAAAATATTTCTTAACATTTCATTTTTTATCTGCAATTAAATCAGAAAAAAGATACATTTGTTTAAAGACAACTTATAAATGCTTCTTATAAAAAATGTATAGGGCAGATGTTGCCATCGCATGGTAAATGTGTGATCATTTAATAATATGACGATTGCAGTCCTTTAAATCCGCGCCGTCTCTGATATTATTTCTTTGAAAATCTGAAATATTGTGTGATCTTATTATTATTATTTATTATATTTGATTTTATATATATTATTTTTTAAATTAATATTAATATTAATATTAATTGGAAAGTTTTTACTATGTATTAGATTTACTTTTAGAATACGATGAAAAAGAAAGGTAAGCATTTTTGGGTGTATTTAATAGACGATACGAATTATAAAAGCGTATATTTGTCTTTTAAAACCACATTAGGTATATCCTAATGAAGTCAGGAAGAGAGATTTTTCTTGTAATTTCGAATAGTCTTTAGCCTCTTCAGTTACAAATTTTTGTTCTATTCTTGAAAAAAAAATCATATTTGCTTATTATACAGAGTGGAAACGTGAAACTAGAATAAATTCAGTATCTTGAACACAAATGATTTTGCGAAAAATTCCGTCCACGTCAATTTTTGTTTTTAACTTGCTACTATTCAGCCTAGTTTTTCTTTTTTTTACACAGGGGGCTGTACAGTCATGGACAGTCAAGAATAACAACCGTGTCATGCAAATACCGACTCTATGAGATATTCTCATTGAGTCGGTATTTGCATCACACCCGCCGGCTAAAGTGTTATTCTTGACTGTCCACGGTTGTACTATTTTATCGCCATTCGCAAGAAATTGTCTTCTTTTAGCAAACGTTGTTAGTATTCACATGATATTTGACAAACTGTTCATTAAAATGTGCTAACAGAAAATCTTAGAATTTAAATTTTAATTATGGAAGTTTGGGAATACAAACTCAAGCTAAAAAAAATAAAAACGTGAAAAAAAACATAGTTGTAGTCGTTTTTTCATAAGCTTTGCATTGTGTGTCAATTGACATATAACGTGCGTTCAAAAAAAACGAGGCTGCGTTAGCCATGGAAAGACTTTGTGCATCAATTTAGTGTAGCAAAATTTCAAAGTGTCAGTTCCAGTCTGTTCATGTTTAGGTTAGCTTCCTTGTTGAAAATGGGATAAATCATTATGGGATAAAAAAAAAGTGCAAAACATTTCCCGGTATCGTTGTGAATCCAAACATCAATCTATTCATTGTTACAGCTTCTCCTCTGTTGAGGAGAATATCGGCACGACCAGGACGGTCATTAATTTGATATAACTGTAAGTCGTGAATAGATCGATGAAGAAGAATCAGTCTCAAAACCGAAAAATGTCTTGAGAATATTTGGCAGCACTCAGTTACCCGTCAACCTTCATGGGTCATCAGTCTCTATGCGCAACTCGAGACCTACCAATTCAGTTTAAGAGCAACTGCATTGTCAATTAATATTTCAAAAATCGTTGTATATATAGTTAAACACGGACGTCGACCGCTAGGGAGTTATATTACACAATCGACATTAGAAAAAAAGGTTCGGGTTTGCTTGGATTCGAAGGTTTATTATTTTAGTAGGCCAAAAAATTTAGACGAGTTACGGCAAAAAATCGAAAGCAATTGCGATAAATGTTGTTTGTTTTTGGAGTATAATTACGGGTTGTCTTTCATTACAGTTTACATTAATTTTTTTTACATGTTTACATTTTATTTAAAGTACCATTTTTTTCGCCATCATTTAAGTAATAATAATAATAAGTTTGTGACCTACCAATCGTTGTATACATAGTTAAACACGAACGTTGACCACTAGTGAGTTATAAATTACACAATATACATATACAGGGTGAGTCATTAGTGAGGGATCGGTCCATAACTTCTAAATCATGTAAGATACAAAAAAATTTTAAAGACAATTTCTACACCGTTTGTCAGGCTGCACAACCTAAAAATATTTTCACGTATACAGGATGTTCCAAAACTCATAATTGCTACACAACTTTGTTTTTTCAAATAGAACTACCAGTATTTTATTTCTCTATTAGAACCCCTTTTCACATAGATTTATGGTGATATAAGACATTTTACATTCTGGGTCACCGTTATCAAATTATCAATTTTTTTTCACATTTTTTGTCATTTACAAAGGTTTACTTAAAAATTTACTGAGAGGTTGTTTTAGCAGCTAGCAGGCTGAAGTTTGATACAAATATGAAGAAAGGATTGCTCTTTACGCCCGATGTGCAAAATATCATTTTTACTATACAGGCTCTGCAAAAATTTGTGTCAAATTATACTATTTTTAAATAAGCTTAACTTAATTTTTTTAAATGGAACACCCTATATTTTTGTATGTCATCGAATTCGCCTGGAGTCTGGCTACGTTTTTTATTAAGGTTGTTCTATAGCGAAAATTCATCATTTACGAGATATTTGATATTTTTGGATGTGATACAGATTGAGCCAGGATTGAGTAGATAGTGTGCCATGGAAATCATAGAAATCATAGAACTCACATTTCAATACTGCACTGTTGTGTCATCACCGACTTGTTATTTGATTATCCATTCCATTATCCACAATTAATTCGATTTTACAAGAACAAATCGATATGATTTATTGTCTGGAAGAAGGCGAAATAAATCCTTTGCTTGCGGCAAGAATTTACGCTCAACGTTAAATAAATCAACAAATAAACATTTAAAGAAATAAATATAAAAATTCAATAAAGTAAGCTAAACTAAAAAATATATTCAATGTTCCGGCCACCTCTCTGTGCACACTTTCACGCGGTGGGTGAATGATCTTCCAATATTTCGTAAAATTTGCTGGCAAACGATTCTAAATGCATTTTAGATTCTTATTTTCATGTTCTCTTTGGTTGTTTCGCTTAATTTCAGACAATAAATCAAATCGATTTGTTCTTGTAAAATAGAATTTATTGTGGATAATGGAATGGATAATCAAATGACAAGTCGGTGACGACACAACTGTGCAGTGTTGAAATGTGAGTTAAAATGATTAACATGGTTTTCATGGCACACTATCTACTTTATCGTGGCTCAATCTGTATCACAGCCAAAAATATCAAATATCTCGTAAATTATAAATTTTAGCTATAGAACAAGCTTAATAAAAAACGTAGCCAGACTACAGACGCATTCGATGGAATACAAAAATATAGGCGGTGCCATTTAAAAAACTAAAGTTAAGCTTATTTGAAAATAGTATAATGCGACACGAATTATTGCAGATCCTGTATAGTAAAAATTATATTTTGCATGCCTGGCGAAAAGAGCAATCTTTTCTTCATATTTATACCAACCTTCAGCCTTCTAGCTGCTAAAACGACCTCTCAGTAAATTTTTAAGTAAACCTCTGTAAATGACAAAAAATGTGAAAAAAAATTTATAATTTGATAACGGTGATCCAAAATGTAAAATATCTTACATCACCATAAATCTATGTGAAAGGCGGTTCTAATGGAGAAATAAAATATAGGTAGTTCTATTTGAAAAATCAAAGTTGTATAGCATGCGGTAGTTTTGGAACCCCCTGTATACATTGAAATATTTTTGGGTTGTACAGCCTGGGAAACGGTGTACAAATTGTATTAAAAATTTTTTCCTATCGTACATGGTTAAGGAGTTATGGACCGATCCCTCACTAATGACTCACCCTGTATATATACAGAAAAAAAGGTTCGGATTTGCTTGGATTCGAAGGTTTAAAAACCAATGATTATCAAAAATGCTCATTAAAAATAAAATTAAACTGTCCTAGCGTTTGGGCCGTTTTATTTCGATGACATTTGTCAAATCTATGTTTATGTTTTCTACACTGGAAAGCCGAAAAATTCCATGGCCAACGCAGCCTCGTTTATTTTTTGAACGCACGTTATTTCTATTTTAAAAAATGTTAAGGGTGGTTACATCCCCCCGAGTAAAAAAAAATTAAAAAAACTGAATAGGCTGATAAGTAGCAAGTTAAAAACAAAAATCGATGTTTCAGAATTTTCTCGCAAAATAATTCGTATTCTAGATACTGAATTTATTCCAGTTAAACTTTCCACTCTGTATTTAGCGATTTTTTAAATATTTTATATCGTTAACTAAGGTTTCCTCTTGGGAGCCTGACGACATCAGGCACAAAAAGTATGCGGTTAATGAATATAATACGCCACGTATTTCTATACTTTTATTCTAAATCTAATAGAATCAACTGTGATAATCATAAAAACAGTTCTTAAGCCTGTCTAGACATAAATAAATGTTGCATTTACAACAAATAAACTTGGTTTTACTTTTACAGTTCGATTTCTTGCATTTACCAAACTGTTTATTTCTTGCTATTTTTGGTAAATGTCCAACATTAGTCGACTTTAATCGAGCCTTACTTTATTTTGTGGCCTGAATTCCACATTTGTTCTCCTGCTGGGCGGTGGTGTATGGACTGAATTCTCAGAATCGTCCTTTTATTCTAGTATCACTTTTGTCAACTTTATTTTAACTTCGGCAAAGTGAGCCAGCCCTTCAGTGCAGTAAATCAGGAATATTTTAGGTACTCTTAAATTGGTAGCTGGTGAATAGAAATTTGTTGAAAAAAATTCGTGCATTTTTTTGGAATATTAGTGGTTCAAGTAGAGAGGTTGGCACATGACATTTTCAAAGTACATCCAGTTTTGATCGCTGTGTGAGCGCTGCAAATTACCGAGAAAATGCACGCCATATCGTTCCTGTAGGAACAGGCACATCCAAAACAATAATAACGCGGCCGCGTTAGTTTGTGCGATCCTTAATTGTTTAATAATAATCTTTAATAATTATAATAATCTTATTTTTCCTGTTAAAAAACTAACAGGCACGACATAATTTTGAAACGAAGCCACGTGATAGTACCACGTTCTGTAAGTCGAATCAACTCGATTAAAAATGTTATTTATTTATGCGGATTTCAAATGCATGATCGAACGCATTTCACAAGAAAACGGTGCATATGGCGATAGTTAATAAAAAAGTTTCTAAACAATGTATGCATTTATCGCTGAAAATTGAAATATGCAAGCATTACGAGCCACAATACAACCAATTGTAATAAAAAATTTATTCCAATTAGACAAGCACGAATGATTGATTCAAAGACAATTTTTAAAGACTAATAATTCTGAGAGCAAAGGAGGAAAAAATTGGAATACTAAATAAAAGGAATATGTGCCGGAAATATTGCAGTACTAAATTGTCTGTGGCGGGTTTTATTGGTGGTTAACATTTTTATTGAAGAAAAGTTTTTGCACATTAATATTACAGATCTCCTGATAACAAGTTAAGCAAGCGATTTAGCGAATGAAATTGGCACAAGGAATCTAAAAACAAATTATCACAACAAAAAATACAGATGCACAAAATTATCTAACATGTTTAGAAAGAAACGTGCAAGTCTGCAAATCGTTTGCAGTAAATGAAAAAAAATTAATAGTTCAGAAACTTAACCAACGATCGTAACAGCATTAAAAATAAATAATTCAGGGTTGCTGTTTAGAAACTCATTAGAGACGATATCGCAGAGTTAAATATAATCCTCCGACAAATAAGCAAAACTGGAACTAACAGCGGATGTAGTGAAGAGACACTGACTGAGGAAGTTTTTTGGAATCTAACGACTTACGATCGGTGTCTCGCAGACAATAATTCTCAAGATTACACAACGTATTTCATAAATCGGTCAACTTGATGTACAAAATTAAAACCGGATATTTCAACGTGCGATCATTTTTTGTAAACAATTTTAACTAAATAAGTGGGGCTTCTAAATGTCACCGCTTGCAATAATCGCCGAGTGTGGCGCAAAAGAGAGGTACCACAGGAGGAATACGAGCGTCTTTAGAAAACATGTCCATTATGCGTAACAATACCTATGAGGCGAGATTTTTTGTTATGCAAACACCAGGCAGCACAAACGAACAAACGAGAGCGGTCATCTTTGGTAATGCCAGTTTCGAAACTGACGCTTATCACAAATCGACGATTTAATAACAAGTCATCGTTAAGGTTGCGGGCGCGCTAACCTTATCGTCTTGTTGTTGTTATTTATAAACGAAACAATCTCCAGCTTATTAGATAATGGTAACGATATTAATAAATACCTGATTTTACGCTGTTCTTCTCGTTCTCTCTGATCGCAATGGTGCCGTCTCCGCCACCCCCAGTGTTGGACTTGTCACCTGTCGAGCTGCCCCCAGGTGAAACGCCTTCCCGGTTTTGCGTACCGGGCAGAGCGGGGAAGTCTTCAGATGACATGGTGAATTCGCTGGATTCGGACGTTGGTTGCTTTACCATTCCTACATAGGGTTTAGCACCGGGCATAGGGCTAGGTTGGGGCACGTTATCTCCCGAACTTCGATTGGTTAACGAAGGGAATTCACTAAGATCCAAAAGCGACGGGGTGTTAGTATCTCCTGAGCCAAACACAGAGTTAAAGGAACTATAACCTCCCAACGAGTTCATGTTACCCATCTGGCTACTATTTCTACAACAGAACAAATTATTACGTTCGACTAACTGAAATGTTGCCATTTGAGCGTAATGACACTTAGGTTAGGAAAGGATTTGACACAAACAAACTCCAGGCGGCGACTACTGGACGCGAGTCCGTTCCGAGGGTCGCAGCGCTGGAGGTGGTTTGTGCGGGGGCGCGCGCGGGGGCACACAGGTTGTAGTTACCCCATGGCAGGAATCCCCCTCCTGTCGGAAGGCGCTCTTTGCCCGAAAACAGGGGTAACATGACCAGACATAGAGTTACTTCCAAAACTAACACTGGATCTTCCGAGGCTGCTACCTCCTATGTTCCTTGTAAAGTTCAAGTTCGCCATAGCTATCTGGTTCGAAGTGAGCCACCTTTTGGCATAACGGATTTACGGTCGGCCACTGAAAAAATCGCTCGTTTCTTCGCCACAATCCTTACATTAAATGATCAGCACAAAAAATACAAATAACATCATAAACACTCGAGATTTAAATGCACGGTTGCCGTTTGAACTAGACGGTTGAGACCACTGGTTGATGAATGCAGGTTTGTTGTTTGGACTCTGCGTTCCGGAAAAAGCTCTCGCTATACGAAATGCGGCCGTAATCTTAACGAAGTGTGTGTTATTGTCCAACTTTGCTCCGCCATTACTACCATAACTGTCAAGATGGTTCGCGTTTCGGGACTGTCAACTGTCACCACTTTCACGTCCCAACTCCACCGAGAGGTGGCCCCAAACGCTTGCCCGTACCTCCTTAAATTATTTTCACGATTCCGGCAAAACATACTTTCCGCAAAAATACCCAGTAAGACGACGTTTTCGAAACGGTGTGCCGATATTCAAAGTTACATCCACACGTGCTATAAAAATCTTTGCAGTTTCGTTCTACATATTACAGGGTTCTGTATGTACGTCACGTGGCACCGATTCGCTCACATGTGTGCCAACCTCGTTTAAAAATTAAAAAATCAGACTGTACTATTTTCGAAATTGTTCCAAGTCGAATAAACAAAAAGGTTATGTTTATTTACACTTCATATTCTAATTCGAAGGTTGAATATTTATGCCGGCCGTATTAAATATAAAAATCCTTTGTTTTTACTAAAAAAAGCTCCTTCTCTACGAGGTTTTGTCAAATAGTGGCGCCTCCACCATAATAACTAAACATTCTTTTAAAATGCTGACGCTCAAAAACTATAAATCGTTATATGAAAAATGAGTTTCAATCCCTCATTAATAGATGAATCGGTTTAAATTTTGCTCCAGACAAAACTAACAAAAATGTTATATTTTTTATATAACTTAAAAAAAAGTTAAATAAATATTTCTAAAAATAATGTGTTATATAAATGATACTTTGTAAAAAGTTATTGTTTCACTGGTATCTGGTCAATGTCAGTAATGTATGTGTAGCTTTCAAATTTCATCTTGTCTGCAGTGTATTACTGCATTTAAAAAATCACTGAAAAATAAATGTTTTGTGTTTGTATCCTTTTCATTTAATTAAATTTCCAGAAATCGTTAGGTTCCTAACTAAAATATGTGACCAAACAAAACGATTGAATAAACGTTTTTTTAATTGAATTTAGTTAAATATTTGTTTACTAGTATTTTTGTTAGATTCATATAATTAAAAGAGAAAATTATTGAAGTTCAAACATGAGAAAGTGTCAATTAAAACACAAAAAATTACAATTTCTAGCAACAATTAATTACATTAAATAGAAGGTTTTTGTTATGTGATGAGGAATTTTGTTTCATTCATATCAAATAAAAATTATGCAAAAGATTTATTAATAACAGAGTGACGTTCTGCACCACTATTCTACAATCGGTAACAAAATTTACCAAAAAACTAACATAATACAAATAGTATACAACAAAAAATTAAATGCCGACTGCTTACATAATATATCGACTGACCCAGCCTGCATACATATCACCCAAAAACTCGAAAATATACAAGATAATCAATCAAATAAAGCTATAGAATGGCAAATGCCTAAGCAGCAAGTTGCACTCGATACACAACATATTTTAGTGAAATATAAACGACTTAAAAATAGAAGTTATCTTGCAATTTTCTAGAAAATACTGAAAAACTAACAGTCTCTCTTGTATATCTTCTCCATCGTTTTGAAGAACAGCTTGTGCGGCAGCCCTTTGGAGATTTGTTGGATGTGAGTGCGAATTATGTTGAAGCTTTCTTCTTCGTAGATGGCGTAAGTGTTTGGCAGACTCAATTCCGAATATAAATTTCGGATAATGTTCACAGCCTCAGGATCAGGGCGTCCGTAGTACTCCTCCATGACTTTCTTCTGACTTGGATTCGCCCTTTGCAAGGCCACCACCGCCAACCACGAACACTTCCCTTCACGAATATCGTTTCCGTTTTTGCCTGTCACTTCCGGATCGCCGAAACAGTCCAGGAAGTCGTCCTATTTTTTAAACAGTTAATCAAAAAATCTAAACTACTCGTTCAGTTTACCTGAATTTGGAAGAACTGTCCCATTTCGGTCATTATGGTCTTGGCCTGCCTGTGCGATTCGGTGTCGTAGATATTCGCTAGATACATTGCCAAAGCCATGGGCAACTGGAACGTGTAATAGGCAGTCTTGTACTTAACGATCGCGTTGTATTTGTTCATTGTGAAGAGGTCTAGATTCGGTTTACCTCCCTGAGTGAACATGCAATCTAGAGCTTGTCCCATTGCAGTCTTCAGTGTGACGTCATGGAAGAGTTCCATGGTAGGAACGTAGCAGTGATGGTTCGAGAAATGTCGCTTGAGTAAAGTATACACAGCCTCTTGCAGCAGAATTCCGTCATTGATGGCGGACAAACCCACATCTTCGCGCTTGTACCAGCAAGGGACGCCTCTGCGCAATTCCGAACTGTCAATGATATCGTCCGTCACCAAGAAAAAGCCTTGCAACTGCAAAAGAAACATTTTTTGAAGAAATCGTACAAGACGCGACTAGGCTATCTCGTTAGTCTAATCGCATTAACGAAACCCTATTTCAGTGTATAAAAATGGACCCGCGCCGCTTTCTTAGCCACTTCTGGTAGAATTACCAATCGTAAACACCAAGAAGCGCGTTAAAAACAAATGGTTGTTGCCGTCAAAGTTTTCAAGAAGACCACACCTAATGGTAAAGTCACCGTCTATCTCAGCAAGCGAGATTTCATCGACCACCTGGACCATGTCGACCCCATCGACGGCGTGGTCGTCATCGAAGATGGCTACCTGCAAGGCCGCAAGGTCTATGGCCAGGTGGTCACCACCTACCGCTACGGTCGCGAGGAAGATGAAGTCATGGGGGTGAAGTTCAGCAAAGAGATGACCATCGCCTTCGACCAAATCGTCCCTACGAAAAAGCAACCCGAGATGACATCCGTCCAAGAAAAGCTGACCAAAAAGATGGGCAGCCTCGCCTTCCCCTTCATCTTCCACTTCCCGGAAATGGCCCCGAGCTCAGTCACCCTTCAGCCCGGAGAAGACGACCAAGGTAAACCCCTGGGCGTGGAATACTACCTCAAGATCTTCGTCGCCTCCAACGAGGAAGACAAGGGCCACAAACGTAGCACGGTCTCGCTCGCCGTTAAAAAGCTGCAAATCATGTCGATTCCTCGAGCCACGATGCGATTGCCGAGCTCGGTCGTCTCCAAAGGCTTCACCTTCTCCACCGGAAAAATCAACCTGGAGGTGACTCTAGACCGCGAGATTTACTACCACGGCGAGCAGATCGGCGCCAATGTTACCATTAGCAACAACTCGCGCAAGTCGGTGCGCAATATGAAGGTGTACGTGGTGCAGCACTGCGAAGTGACTATGGTCAACGCGCAGTTCTCCAAATACGTGGCGAGTTTGGAGACCCGCGAGGGCTGTCCTATCACTCCCGGCACCAGCTTCACCAAGACCGTCTACTTGGTGCCCTTGGCGTCTAGCAACCGCGACCGACGAGGCATCGCTCTGGACGGTCGCCTCCGCGACGACGACGCCAACCTCGCCAGCTCCACATTGGTCCCCGAAGGCAAGTGCCCAATTGACGCCATCGGTATCGTCATCTCTTACTCGATGCGGGTCAAACTCAACTGCGGCACGCTAGGCGGCGAACTCGTCACCGACGTTCCCTTCAAACTCCTGCATCCGGCACCCGGAGCGCTCGAGAAGCAGAAACCCAAAACGTTCAAGAAGATGAGGTCGATGGAGAAGGCACGCTATGGGAATTCGTACGAGAACGACGACGACGACAACATCGTGTTCGAGGATTTCGCCAGGTTCCGCATGAGTCAGGACGGGGTGGAATAAAACGAAAAAATTCAAAAAAATAGCAAAACCAAAAAAAAACAACAAAATATATAATCACACGGTATTCTGCCAGAAGTGCGTTTTGTTCGTTTTATTTTGTTTTCAGTTTAACAAATACACCGAAACGAGGTTTGAGTCGCAAAAACGGGGGAGGAATTATGCATAATTGGGTCTGTTCTTTTTAACGACTGTCGTGTTGTAATATGTGTTTAATTAGCCACTAGTCAATCTGTACTTAGATGTTGTAAATGCATGCAAAAAATAAATAAAAATGTATAAACCAAGAAGTCGAAATAAATTTTAGTTGCAATGATTTGATTGTTTTATTTTATGTGCACAAAACAAGTGTTGAATTGTGTAAACTGCAAATGTGAGCAGCGTGACAAGGTTGAAGATTATTTTACAAGCAGTAAATAAAAAAAAATTATTTTACTATTTGTAAAAAGATTGACATGTTATTTTAAAAGCAGAAATTAATTTGTTCCAGGTAACACATCGGTTTTACAAAAAAAAACCAATAACACTAAAAAATGTGTTGTTTTGAATAAAATTTGAGATAAATCCGAACGAGGACTAGCAAGGTACGCACACAAATTAATTAAAAAATTAAACTTGTTTTAATTCAAAAACAAAATTTAAAATATTCTATTTTGACAAATTTGAATATTTATAAGACTCACAATTACCATAAGTTTTACTTCCACATAGTTGACAAATTTCATACAGTGCAAACATTATTATTATAGAATTTCGTACTACCACAGCACACGCAATAAAAATCCTCGGAATGTGAATTGGGATCATGCTCGATTATTCGCTATTATTATGAAAATTTTCCTAAAAGTTAATTATTGTTATGATCCCTACGTGTTCATAGTTCATCTATCTAGGTGCGTCATAATATCTATCTTCGTTTGGTGAATATTTTTCGCAGATTGGCATTCCGTGCTTTCATTAACATATCTTTGAGACCTTGTTAGGAATCAGGGTCAAATTGATAACAGTTAATAACGCTTAATTCGTGTGCCATTTGTACAACGCCACCGGTGTAAACAAATTGTGAATTTAATTCAATTCCCCTTCCGATTCCATTAGTCAACAGTTTGTTTTCGCGTTTCGGCTTCACGTGCAGATTTTTGCGTTTCAAAAGACCACGAAGTCCGCTCATGCCTGCCAAAGGTGAACAATTTGCAAGAGTCAATACAACAATTGTTTAAATTTGTAAGACAATGACAAAAAGCCTTAAGAATTAACGGATAACAAGTGTTTGTCCAACTACTTGGTTGTTCTCTATACGCTATTGTGTGCATATTTTTAGAAATGCTGTTGTAATCACCAAGAATTACGTAACTTTTCCATGTAGAGAAAGTAGCAGGCAAAAAGTGCTGTCAGGTTCAAGGTATGTAATGCTTACCAATTCTACGCACCATCCCATGATATTGGCCTGCCTGATGTTCTCTGGAGTAAGAGCCTCGGGCTTCTCTAGCAATTTATATGAGGCCACGACACCCAAACCTCGGTTCTTCTTGCCATTGGGGACGTTGTAGTGAAGTACTTTTGCGTAGCGTTTGGTTACTTCTGGAATATCCGTTTGTCTGCCGGCGTCGGTTAAATCGCGAACGATGTCTGGGAATACCGCCATGAATTCACGACTCTCGTCTTTGGATACGAGAGAGTGGCTCGTGGATTGTGGCTTTACTTTGGTTTGAATTGTCGATAAAGCTCTGGAAACAAAAATGAAAAATCACCCATTTAGCCCCATTATACACTTGCAGTCTGTTAAATCGTATAAAACACAATACATCGGCCGAATGTTTGTTTCGAAACGAAACAAAAGGTTGGCTAGACTGTGTAAAAATCAAACGTTAATTCACCATCACTAATAATATCAAATTGGATCTAACGGAACTATTATTTCGCCACGTAACTGGAGTGTTTTTAACAATGTGCCAATTAAGAAGACACAATAATGATCGCGCTTATGTCGCTCAGAAAAATTGGCGGAACGTTGCACTTCCCGTTTTTGGAAAAAATAATGTTATGAAATGTTGTGGTTTGAGTTTCATGTGATATAAGAAGAAATTCGTTTCAGTTCAATTCAGCCGAGTTTTTATTTGAACAATTACAATTCTTAGTAGTTTACAAAATACATGACTTGGTGTGCTTTTAGATTATTTGACTGGACTAATAAATACCTTTCTGTTACATAATGTGTTAAATAATTACAATATTAAATATTTTAAACAGCGTTGACTGACAAATTTTTGTACAATTATACAATATCCGAAACTACATCGAAACCTCAAATGTATGGATCATCTAAATTGCTTCTAATTTTTATTATTCCTGTTCAACGAACGGTACATTTGCCTCGTCATTGCTTCGGTTCCTTCTATAATATATAATATCCTTGACATTTCGATTTGTAAATGTACAAATAAATAATACATTTGACGTCAAAACTGGTATTATGTCTATATTTAATTATCTGATCAAAATTGGGGTTCCAATTTTATTTAGGTCGACGAATAGCTAAATTTTTGGGTATTTTGCTTGACTTTAAATATTATATCTTGAAAAGATAATTAACAAATTCGATAAATTAACTTACGAATTAACGGAGTTTGGAGAATACAATAGAAATGCTAAATTAAGAAACGATTCATTAAAAGAAGCAAAATATAAATTTTAAGCAGCATAGACCAACATAAGAACAAATAACAATAAATTTAAAAAAAAACAAGAGAAGAAATATTTTAATAATATTAAGAATAGATTATGCAAAGAAGCAAAGTAGTTGAAGAAATCAATGTATTAAAAGTGTACTTGAAGTATTAAAAAACATTGATAATAAGAACACAACAACAAAAAATATTCACTGAATTAAAGATGTAACCAAAAACTATAAAATAATTATAAACACCTTAAAAATGTCAAATCAATATAAATAATCCGAGGGATCTGGAGAGACAGACGAAAACTAAATCTAAGAGATCAACAAACTCATAAATTTTTTGAGAGATGCCTCCAAAAAGTAACGGTTTCAGATAGCATGTCATAAGACAAGCGTATGCATGTCGTGAATTGGAGCATATTGAAGAGCTGTTAATACAGACCAAAAAATAAATTTGCAGCTCGCATTGTTAATTTTAAAGCTATTTAAAACAATAGACTTATTAGTCGGAAATAAATTGTTCATGAACCTTATACAACTGATTTTTATAGTTGAATCGTGGGTCAAAAATAAATAACGCAATTTTTTAGATAAGTTGTAATCGCACCAACACTCCACTATTACTCAATCAGAATTACGTTATTCTAACGACACAGTGATAATTTGCTTAATTGTCAAACACGTTATCGAAATCGACCCAAATTTACTCAACCAAAGGGATAAAAATTGATGATTATTGAATAGCGGGGTATGAAATAAGTACACGAAAAATCCCAAAAACGCTAAACAACAATTAATATTAATGTCTGTAGGTGTAAGGTATAATAATTATTGCTTGTCAAGGCCACGAACGCAGTAAACAAAACAGAACAGTCGAAGATGTGGGCAAATCGGCGAAACAAAGGGCTTCCGAATCGACGACGCGACTCCGGTCACGTAGCCTCCGTGCCGAAGCCTCCATCTCCAGCGGATCGAAGACGCGCGTCAACGACCTCCTAACGTTTTTACCTGTTGTTGTTGTGCTTGTTCAATCGCATCCACTTCTTGTTGCGAATATTCGGACTCAATTCCGTGGGCTGCTGCCTGGAGATGGCATCGCTGTTGGTGGCCGTCGACGTCTTGCTGATTTCTCTTCGGAGCTTAATTAATTCGCGAGTGGTGCGGTTCAACGACGCTCTGACCGACGACGGTAACATTTTGCACTGGGAAAACACACAAGTACGAACACTCTGCTTCTACGAGACTATCTGACAACAAGAAGGCGCCGCGGCGATTATAAGCGGCATCGACGGAGACGAAGCGAAAACAAGCAGAGGATGTCTCGCTTGTGCACGCTGCGGTTCCACGTGTTCGTGGAATGATGGGTTGGGACTATTCGACTACGTGCACTGGGTCACAGAGCCCGATCCAGATTTAGGGTGTTTGGGCCACCTTGACGGGTTTCAATTATAACCAGTAACAGAATTGGGAAAGAGCTGTTTCCAGTGGCTATTTCAAGACATCATCAATATTCAATCCATTTTCTTTAATATTAGCGATGATAATTAAAATGGTTTGAATTTAATTTAAGGTTTTTTAAACTTTCCTAGATTTCTTGGTGTTCAGCATCTAACCATTTTTGAACGACTGGATCTTTAAAAAAATGGCATGTATCTTAGAAGTCATTTTACAATTGTAGTTTAGGATAGAAACCATATCCATATCTTACTGTTATCAGTGCAAAATGTTGCTTTCCAATAATACCAATAATACCATTGGAAAAATACTGCAAAGTGTGGAAATTGTTTTTTCATAAAAATGGGGTGATACGAGCTAAATAATAAAAATAAATGAACTCTTGCTATCTCGTAAGATTCGTTACAAAATAGACTATTTAAATGTCAGAGTTTCAGAGATTGCTCTAAAATGTTATCACAAGTCTTATCCATTGTATTTCCAGTTTGCTTTTACGAGTAAATAAAGACCACTGCCATATATTGTTTAATTTTTCTTTGGTTGCCTATTTCCTGGAATAGACGAATTGAGAAGAACGTTAAAAAAATTTCAGTTAGATATTTAGTAAATGAATTGTTTTTTATACAGTCAGCAAATATTTTTGATTGACATTGACTGAATATTTTTTTAGTTTTTCAGGCGTTTTCAAATGCCATCCGTAATCGCATTACGATTTAATATGTACCTTAAAAATTTGAATAAAGGATTTGTTTGGATGGCATTTATTTATCATCCTTAGATTGTTACGATCAGTCTGAGCAAAAATAATACAGGAAACATAAACGATAAAAACCCAAATAAACATAAAATTAAACTTTGAAACGTTTAAAAGTTTGGAGAACAATTTTTTTTTGCTTCCCCGTCTACTAAAAAACAAAAACTTTTTCTTTCAAACAGCATTATTGTTTTTACATTTCGAGCCACTTCTTCATAGATTAAGCAATTTAAATTTCCTACGGCAATCATTCTATATATTTTGAAAAGCTGTCAGAAAGCATCTTGCATACATTAGATTTTCAAAAAAGACATGCGTCTACGTGGATAAAGTTTATTTTAATGCAACGGTGAATGCGCACCCTTATTACTGCGGTTATTATTTATTCACCCCTCGTCTGGCGAATTCTGGCTTGACAAAAATGTGTTGAAACATTATCCGTTACTGAAAAGTGGATCCGGTAATTTCACATCACGATATAAACAAATCAAAGCAAGATTATGCAAAATATTTATTATTATTTTGGAGTTGAAATTGAAAATTGAGAAAAATAATTTGGAAGTTGAAAGCTGAAATTTTGTATTCGGGATTTGGTGTTGAAAGAAGATAAGTTAAGAAATGGAAGTAATTGCGGACTTGAAGAGGTTTAAAATAAAACAAACTGCTTTGGTAACAATGTCTTGTATTATAATCAATGGCATCATGAAAAATGTAAAATTCCATAACTATTCAAATAAGAAAATAATGAAAATTTGTTTAGAGATATAAATTAATCTCAAAATTATTATTTTATACATAATATTTTCTTTTGGAATAGTCAGCCCTGACAATGTTGTAGTTAAAAGCGATTATTTGCTCCAAATCTTAGTGTTTTTGGCAATACTAACAAATTGTTGTCATTTGCCCCTACAGAAAAATACTCTTCATTGGTTAAGGTCATTCTCTGTTACATCCATAGACACACAAACGAAAGAATAAATTAGTAAACAAAAAAAAACTATTAAAAATTAAGTACTTTTTTATCAAACATATTAAAAAGTAGATATTACATTTCGCAAACATTTTCAAACACAAACAAGTTAAAATAGACTAAAATTAAATTTTTAGAAAAACTGTGTCAATCACAATCACTAAATTACGCAAATGGACAAAACAGTAATCGTTCGATGCCGATATATACATTATTATATTTTAGCTTCAATAAACCAATTAAACCATTTATCGATAATAGTAAAAATATCTTAAGCCCGATATGACAACATAAATAGAATAAAAGCGTTATCTTGCGATAAAATAATGTTGTTTACACTGCGTGTTGCAGTAAAGTTAGTAAACCGAGTATATTCATCACTTTTAATACTAAAATTTCAAATCAATGAAATAATAAAAATAATATATGTATAAAACAAGACGCAAATAGAAGAGTATCAAAATGACGAAATAGGAGAAACCGCAAGGAATGCGTTTGACTTTGATAATTTTATCATCTGCGCAAATTTATGACCTTGCATAATATGAAGACACTTCACAAGTGTGGACAATTCGTCGAATTCTTGTTTAATCGCCACTTCATGTTAAATAGTGTCAGTTTGATGCAACAATGCGAAAATCACATGGCGTGAAATTATGCATTATTTAAATACCATCCCAACATATTGATTACACAGCGAAATAACGACGAATGATGAATGTTATTTCCAACCGTTTCAAGGCGAAATTTGGTAACGTTCCAATCGTAGCTTTTTACACATCGATGACCCTTTGCATTTTAAACAATTCCCGAAATGGAAAAAATTCTAATCCTAAAATCACAATTTCCAGTCTGCTGAAATTTCGCCGAAATATTACGAATTTATTCCCGGTCAAGAGGCTGCACAAGGACAATTCATTTAGAGCGTAAAAATCTAAAAGCTTTGGCGACTCCACCATTTGTGCTCTTTCATTATTAAGATTTTACGCCACACTTCTTGCAGTATATTTTTTATTTCGATATGTCGACTGTTGTAGGTTTTGCCCAAATTAATTGGTTTGTCCATGAATCAATTGCACAAGTATGAGTGTGTGATTACTACTAGTAAGCCCCCCTCAGATCACAACACTTTTTTAGTTATTGTGCCCTGTTTTTAAAGTATATTTTAAGAATAATCATTTCAAAGATTTTCCCCGTTTTTTAAGGTATATTCAAAAAGCAAATATTTCAATAATTTTGTCCTGTTTTTAAGGTAGTTTTTAAAGACTTTCTCCTGTTTTTAAAGCATATTAAAAAGTTAAAAGACACGCGGGGGAAAATCTTTGAAATTGTTACTTTTTAAATATACTTGTAAAAACAAGGTCAAATCCTTAAAAAAGTGATGTGTTCTGAGGGGGCCTTACTAGTAGCTTGGTTTGGTAGTGAGCAATGACCATCCAGTGACCCGAACATTTGATGCTTTCCCGGAAGCTGGGACAAAAGCACATCCGGATGGCGCGGACCCAAGGCCCCATGCCCTCATCGGTGGCTGCCCCCATCGACCATCAGTCGGTGTGTGCAGGTGACAGTGATTACAGCTAACCACGGAGATACTAGTAAGTACCTTTTCGATTTTATTCACTTTATTCCCACAACAAGACGCAGGTAACGACAAAATAATAATAAAAAAATTATAAAAATTACATGTCATAGTACACGTTCTTGAGGAACAGCTCCGGCTTGTGATAGCATAGAGTTTCGGGCAAGTCGCATCCCAACTCGCACAGAGTCGGTGCGATCTCCTGGACGATGTAAGGATAAATCGCGCTCACTTTATTGCCACATTTGTCTTTCACCGCCTCCAAGAAGCGCACGGTCATGGCGTAATCGTTGACTCTTCGACAAGCGTGAAGCGCAGCTATTATCACCGAAGGTTCTGGCACGATATCGTACCCCAATAGATCGTTCATACCTTGACGAATGTCCCATCCGTCCAAGTCTTCGCGGTTAAAGAAGTATTCATATCTGAAAAGCATGGACTTTGAATAAACTTTTTATTCTACATCTCTGCAATCCCTATCTGTTCTGAAAATTGCTTCTTGGTTGTACACGTAATTTGCACCTTGCGTTTTCTGATTCTCTGATAGAAAATTGTAACTCATGCATTTGTTACAAATTTTGAACACAAAAAAGCGTTTAAAAATCATGAAATAGATCATCAGAGAAATAAAGGAGCGGCGGGTTATTTTTAGAACGTCGGTTCTATTTACAGTGTGATTGTCGCATCAATGATGAACATTTAACACTGCACAATTTAATTTGTGCTGTTTAATCAACAGTTTAAATATTTCCTCGCATATCAATCGTATGCCAGGCAAATTATTTATCGGTACCACTCAATACAGGACAAATGGAGTTTGTTTAATAAATTAAAGGCTCAATCCGAAAAAACAAGACGCACATCAAACTAAATATTTGTTGTAAACATTTTATTTTTATTTGGAATCTATATGTGTTTGTTGCCTTTTTATAAAATATACACGCGCTTATTTAAATGTTTCCGTCACAATATTTTTGCCTTTAAATTCAAGGCTGACGATAACAATATTTCTTCACCACATTTAAGATGAAACGTGTAAATGTTTACCTGAAATATTGTTGAAAATAGCAAACGGTGTTAAAATAGAATTGTGTGTTTGAAATCTGGGTCGGCCAACTAAAGTTTAATAAATATTTACTAACAGAGTGACTGTGGGTTAATTAGTTTTATGTCACTAAGTGGTGTATCACATCACATTATTATAATAGAATAACTGTGCAACTCGTAGTTGGAATAATGTTCTAGCTATCTAACAAGAATGCATTTTTTTAACATTGAAAATGTTTTTATAATGTAGTCTTTAATGATTGACAATCATATTTTGAGGTCCATTTTACAGGAGGAAAACAAACATGAAATAATGTCTACACAAAATAATTTTTAAATTGGACAACTACATTAAAGAACTTGCGTAGTTTCTGTTCAATACCGTCAATATTCTGAATACCGCCAATTCGGTAATAATTTTCTTCTACCTCTTCAATTGTTAATTGCATTTACACCGCGGTTATTGCCGAAATTCAAACACGAATGGTTTTATAACAATTCCTTTCTATAATGGGTTTCCAAGAAAGTTTCCTACTCCTATAAATGAATAAAAGCACCGTCCCTCAATTATACGGACGAAGAGTCGAAGTTTGTTTAGAAGTTTATATGTTCTAAAATGTTTTTATTGACATCATTAGATTTGGCGCATTCCGAATTTTTGCACTGCAGTACTAAATGTTTGAATTTGTATTTTTTACAATTACAAAGATAAATAATATGTATACTGTCGCCATTTTATTTCGCAAAAACATTTAAATTTTCACGAAATGTATGTGTTGTATGTATGATTGTGTATATTTAAAAAGTTTATTATTTCCAAAGTATCGTCTATATCTTGAGCAGATATCAGCGTTTGGAAATAAATTCACGACTTGAATCATTTTTTTAAATTGATCTGACTTTTAAAATCATTTGTCGGCTGAAAAAAACTACAAAAACCGATTTAAAACGATTTTCAGTAAAAGTTTCGGGAGAATAAAATTTCACTTGCTTGCATTAACTTGTGCCTTTTGAGATAATTGAGTTGTATGAATTTTCACGCGATATAATCATATTTCCGATGCGACAAGAAATTGCAAGCCATTTGAAGATAATAAAATTTGAGAAATAAATAAAGAAAATGTAGTTGGTCGAAAAATGCCTGTGTAGACGTTCATTTATTTAAAAGAAAAACTTGTGCCCTACCTGCAAGATAAATCATCATCAGGGACACGAAAGCTAATGTTTCTTCCCTCGACACCCAAACACTTGGGAGCTGTCTTGAAGAGCAAGTTGGTAATGGTCCGAGAGAGCGACATCTGCAAAAAAAAACATTTTAACAATTGTTGCGGCATGTAAATTTAGATCCACCGTCATCCTGTGTCTGGCAAGCGTAAACAATGTTCGACCGTTATGTAGAGGAATAACCTTTTTTTTTCCATTCGTCCTTACTCCGCCGCTAATAATGCCACAAAATGTGTAATAATCAATTGCATTGGTTTGACATGATAAACTGATACGCTACGTAAACAGGCAAGGTCGCAGGACTAACTGCAATGGTTAAGCAAAAACATGCTCGGCAAACATCCATAACTATTTGACTGGTCCATGTTAAGTTCTGTTCGATTACTGAGCGAGGTCCCAGAAGAAACTCGAAGAAATCGAAAAATACTTTTGGTCTAGAAGAACAACGCGCTGCTTGTTCCGCTAGATTCCGCCGTGACCGATGGCGAGATAGACCATACACCATGAGCCCATTTTGTCCAGGATGTCAACTTCCTGCCGCTTTGTGTTCCGACGCTTTGTATGGCACGCAAAACTTTCGCACTTGATCTGAAAAAATCCAAATCTTCAAATTGGTCATCTTCCCACCGCAATGACCCGATTCGGGACGTGGGAATCCGGAAGGACGAATCGATGCATCCAATTTTTCATTGTCCAAATTTATTGTTTCGTTGTTTCTATTGTATATACCAAGTACCGTTCCATTCATCCCCGCCGGAATCGATAAATGCAATCGATTTGATTGTCCATGTGTCCGCAGAAAGAGAAGTATGTCCAGATAGTGAACATCGAATTGCCATAGGAAATCAAAATGAAAAGTTATCCGTACGTTCCCAGCATGGTGCACGCGATTACAGTTCTAACGGTTTTGAAGATGATGACGAAAGGTATACCACTATACACTCTGGAGCTGGTCTCTGATGGCCACTTTGCAGCCCAAACATCATGTGGCTCGGGGTCCGTGAACGGAAGAGTTATGTACGAGAGGCTACCCAACATCCAACTTCAAGGTTTCGACGACGATGTGGTCAGAGATACCGCACCACCTTTCAGCGTTTTGGAGAAATGCGAAGACCTCTGTCTTCGAGACCGAGCATCCAACAACATCGTCCGGACTTGTACCTCGTTCGACTTCCAACCTGGCAGCAGGATTGCAATCTATAACGGCGGACCAGAATACGAGGAATCAACGTGTTATCTGACATCAGAACAAGCAAGACCTGAAGGAATCGGAAGCTTGATGCTGGTACCCAACAGTGTTCATTTTACTGAAGTGTGCTTGACTTGTAAGTCAGAAAACTACCAACAACACGCATCAGCAACATTATTATTCTAGCGAACCGACTGGAGAGGGATTGCCCAAATCGTCGCTACGTCTTCGAGCGACATCCTCGCAAGAAGCTCAAACTACCAGAGGCAGACATAAAAGAAATGATGGCGACTAACCGAA
Source organism: Eledona agricola (assembly GCA_964023215.1). Taxonomy (NCBI): domain Eukaryota; kingdom Metazoa; phylum Arthropoda; class Insecta; order Coleoptera; family Tenebrionidae; genus Eledona; species Eledona agricola. Next base: position 2,270,017 of record OZ026856.1, read on the forward strand.
GCGAATGCGAAGATAAGTGTCTGAACGAGTTTAGTTTCGTTTGTCGTTCTGCCACTTTCGACGGTAATATGCGCACCTGCACCCTGAGCAGATTCACAAGACGAACCCACCCCGAGCTGTTAAAAGACGACCCCGACTCGGACTACTTAGAAAATACTTGTCTAAACGCCGACAGAAGATGCGACGGACTTGCCGTGTTCATTAAAGAAGAGAATAAGCGTCTTGGTGGGCCCTTCGAAGTCGACTTGTTCACAAATCTGACTTTAGAGGAGTGTCAGTCCATGTGCGTCCATGCAGAGAAATACTTCTGCAGGTCGATCGAGTACGACGAGATGACCAAAGTGTGCACTTTATCCGAGGAAGATTCCGTTTCGCAGAAGGAAGACATCGGAATCGCCAGCAGTCCGACTCACCACTTTTACGACTTTGCTTGCTTGGACAGCCGTGAGTCTTTTCACTTTGTTTGTATTTAAATGCGCCTAATATAGACGGCCCGTCTACCGCAGCGCGTGGATCGGAATATCCAGACAACCACGCCACCTCGCACCTCTTCAGCGGCAAGAAACCAGACACCGCCTTCCAAAGATACAGGAACAGCAGACTTGGAGGTGAACATCATTCGGAGATCTCGGGCCGTTCATTGAGCGAATGCTTGGACGAGTGTCTGAGACAACCCAGTTTCCAATGCAAGTCGGCCGAATATAGCGAACGACATCGAATATGTCGCTTGACCAAGTTCAGTCAAAAGGATGGAATGAGGATTATCTACGATGCCGACTACGATTACTACGAGAATCTGATGCGTAAGTTGTAATGTGTGTCGCAAGGTCTCACGATCAACACGCTTCATTTCGATTTTATTAGTCGGAGGTGATGAGGCGCAAAGGCCGGGCGAGGGTCCTGGATATAGACCCGGAAGCGGCCGCTACCCACCCAGTGGAGGGGGAGGACGATATCCACCCAATGAAGGTGGAGGAGGACGGTACCCACCTAGTGGAGGTGGAGGAGGACGGTATCCACCTAGTGGAGGTGGACGATATCCGCCTAGTGGAGGCGGAGGAGGACGATATCCACCTAGTGGAGGTGGAGGAGGACGTTATCCAGCGAGCGGAGGCCGATATCCACCAGGGGGAAGTCGCTACCCACCTAGCAGCGGTGGAAGCGATTGGTACGACCGACCGGGACGACCGCCATATGATCGCTATCCAGACGACAGATACAGACCTGGTGATTCGTATCCGTCCGGCGACGATCGCTTCCACCACAAACCAATCGATAATTACCCCGATTCGGGAACTCGTTATCCTGTGGGACCTCCCGGTGGCGGTAGATATCCCGCTCGCTATCCACCTGGTGAACGCGATCGATCCCCGTACCCGTATTATCCTCCATCATCGAGCGGTCGCTATCCACCGACTGGAGATGACAGATACGCAGGTCGTTACGGCGACAAATACGGATATCACGGACGGTATGGTGAGTCGGATTACTATGGTTCCAAATACGGAGGAAGCGGTAGCCGCTTTGGAGAAGACAAGTACGGAGGAAGCGGTGGCCGCTTTGGAGAAGACAAATACGGAGGAAGCGGCGGCCGCTTTGGAGATGATAGATACAGAAACGGTTACAAGTACGATCGGTATCCCAGCCGTGACAAATTCGGTGGTCATCGGTACGATTCCAGCCACTACGGCGATGAAAGAGACGGTGGAAGTCGATGGTTCTTCCGTCCGGAACGACGGCCAGGTCGCCCGGTTGACGGAAGACCAACTTACGAACCTCGACCTCCGTTCGACGGACGCCCCTACGAAGAACGCCCTCCTCGCCGCCCCATTTCACCAGGTCCCGATGGACCCATCTACGACAGCTTCGGTGGAATTGCTCCAAACAGACCGTACGTTTCAAGATGCGACGAAAACGACAGTTTCAAGCAAATCGGCAATCGACAACGTCTCCGACGCGAATTCGTTCGCAAGTTTATGAACGCACCGTCTCTCAACCAATGTCAAAGAGAATGCTTGGACAGCCGAGACTTCACCTGCCGATCCTTCAACTACAAGTAAGCGCCGCAGAGTTTTTTTTCACATAACCGGACGTCGTTTCCAGAGACGTTACCACACACGACGCCGAAGGCGACAACTGCGAACTTAGCGATCGCGACTCCAGAGAAATGGACCCGGGCAGTAGAAGATTCTTTGACAACACTGGAAACTACGAATTCTACGAGCGCTCACTGAGTCGCCAGGGTGTAGACGGAGATTGTCTCGATGGTAAATACACGCCCATGTAAATTCGATGAATAAAATTCTTCTGACCTTAACCACTTGTTATTTACCGTGTAGTTAGCCAAGTGTGCAACGAAGACGGAATGGAGTTTACCCTACGCACGCCCGAAGGTTTCTACGGAAGGATTTACACCTACGGCTTCTACGATCGTTGCTTCTTTAGGGGAAACGGTGGCACAGTCAATGTTCTACGAATCAGTGGCGCTCAAGGATATCCAGAGTGCGGTACTCAACGGTACGGAGACACAATGACCAACATTGTCGTGGTGCAGTTCAGCGACTACGTCCAAACCGGCAAGGATAAGCGATTCAACTTGACTTGCCTCTTCCGAGGACCCGGGGAAGCCGTAGTCTCTTCGGGATTCATCGGCGCCGGGTATATGCAATATCATGTAAATTAACACCTCACTCTATAAAACGTTCTAGATCTGGAAGTCCCATTCCAATCGAGTATCTTCCAGCAGAAAATACGCTGAGTTCTAAGGTGCGTCTTATGATCCTCTACCAAGGACGCCCTACTACCACCATAGCCGTGGGAGATCCTTTAACATTCAGACTGGAAGCACAAGATGGCTACAATTATGTCACGGACATATTTGCAACAAATGTCGTGGCTAGGGATCCGTACTCGGGACGCTCCGTCCAACTAATAGATCGCGTTGGGTGAGTCTTTACGATCATTTCCATCAGAAATATCACTATTGCTGTTTTAGATGTCCAGTAGACAGTTTTGTCTTTCCGGAACTGGATCGTGGTCGAAATAGCGACAGTCTAGAGGCGCGGTTCAACGCTTTCAAAATTCCCGAATCCAATTTTCTAGTTTTCGAAGCTACCGTACGTACTTGCAGAGATGGTTGTCAACCTGCCTATTGTCCATCGTCGACCAGCGGACGCTCAGAACCGTCATTCGGTCGCCGACGAAGACGCTCGATTAACGAAACTCTTTCGTCGGAAAGCAACAACACAATATCGGTGGAAGAATCAAGCGAGAGCAACGAGACCACAGTTTCCTTCCCCGAGCCCAGTAAAATCGACAACACAGACGGCGCTTCCGAAGAGAAAGAATCGGATAGTCCCGAGTTTGTCCGGGAAATGATAGAGGTGTTTGATTCCAGAGAAGAGCTACAGCAGGAAGCGCGTCGAGCCGAACCTGCTCCGGAAACCGTTTGTTTGTCACCGGGAGAATATCACGGAATGGTTAGCGCCGTCTTCGCTCTGGTGGCAATTCTCTTGACAATGTCTCTGGTCTCCGGTTTGGCGTACCGCAAATATTGGTTGGTAATGCGAAAGAACTTGCTGGCGGATCGCGCTCCCTCAAACATCTCCTCTTCGTATCGCAACACCAGAAGCAGTGGACTTACGAACAGCATCTCCATCTTCGGCACGGGCCTCCCGAAGCAATTCGGTGGATTCGGCCGCTCGCGTAACTTTCCAAGCCTGCCCAAAGACGACATCGAGTGTCCGGGAGCCGCGCCTGGTGGTCCTTTCGAAGATCCCAGCGAACCAATCTACACCGATCCCTCGCTTTTCGAACGATCGCGGAGTCTTAGAAGCATCGCCGTGTCGCAGAAAAGACGAAAATCACCAGGACCCTCCAATTAATCAACCCGAACAAAAATCGTACTCGGGATGGTCACCAGTTCCGCTGCATTATCTAGCATTTAGGTGACTTTTGTATTTATTAAATATAGCGGAACTCATGCGATCATCTCGAACACACCCGCCTAGATTATTAAAGATAACTTTTAGGTAATTGTTAGTTAAGTGAAGGCAATTTTAAAATACTCGTGTTGCAATATGAAATTCACTGCCGACGAACCAGCTCCAAATGCCGCTCATGTCAAAATAATTGTGATCGCAGCGTGAGTGTAGTCGTTTCTACATAAATCTGCGCGATTTTTTTTATTGTAATATGTAACCTGCCTATGGTCGCTGCCATATGAAGGCTATCTTCACGTTTCTAAGGCACTTTGCGCACCCTTTTTAGGTTTAAGTCGAATTAATCACTCGCTGAATACACAGTACTTAGTACGGAACACGTAAGATGGTAATTTAAGTTTAAGCAGTTAAGAGCCGAATGTTTGAAACTTTGGAAGGAAACGTCGCTTCATATTCTAAATTGATGTAAATAGTTGCAATAAAAGATATCAAAAATGGGCGAGTTTCTGTAAAATCATGCCTGTAGCGGGTAGAATTCCAGCCTCAAAAACCGGTCCCATCACCTATCCATTACTCTTAAATAATTGTTCATTAATTTTGAATAGGCTTAACGTAAACTAAAGTAGAGCGCTTCAAAATATATTTTCAAGACACAAATAAAACACTTGGATAATTTTCCACAGCTTTTTTATTTTTCGTTAAAAGTTATAATGCTTTGTCATGCAAAAAACTATTATAAAAACGAATGCTCGTAAATTATATAAAGTATTTTCAAATGATAAAATACGATTCAAAATTTACTACTAACCAAAACATATGGATGGACAAAATAGAAAATGAACCGAAGATAACCGTAAAAACCGGTGTCGTTTATGTATAAAATTGTATAAATTAATTGAAATTAAATAGTATGAATATTAATTTTTTTCATTTTTTATATTAGTCGATAATAATTTGGATTTGGCTTATCCATCCAAACTCTCCAGGGGATTGCAATATTAGATAAAAATATAAAAGAGAAGATAGTCAGTTCTGGGCGAACACTACCGTTATTGATAAAAATAATTTGGTACGAGACAAAATATTAATTGGTGGCGGTGGAACCCATATCCTTGTCGTATATTTTAATATTTTTAATAAATAAACAATTTTTATTTTCTGATCAATCTGGCAATAAGAGCGGTAGTTCCAACACTAGATTTTTTAAATAATGTTTGCACGGTTTTATCCCAGCACGTTCAGCACGGGACGCCACTGGACTCTTCCAGGTTCCAGGTTTGAGGCTTGACTACATTGACTAACAACAACATAACCTAACAAACTCAACTATAAAAAAAGTGCAGTGCAAATAATTGCTGTTTAAACCAAATTATCGATTTAAACTCGTACATTGTGCTTCAGAGAACTCGTTTCGGTTACAGAGTGGCACGAATTTCAGTCGTTCGTTTTATTTGGGAAAGTGTCACGTTTAGACCCAACTAATTTTCTTCCAGTTGCCCAATTTGTTGGACCGAACTCTTAGAAATAAACGATGGAGCCGAAGATAAGAATGTAAGTACAATTATAAATACCTTCAAAATTACTTGAGCAGCACTAAAATTCGCGTCTGTCGTCCGCTAGCTGAGACACCAACCAAAGTTTAAGTTCAAACTTATTTTGTTTTCTCCTAGTGTGCTAGATTCAAAATTCAAATTTGGAGATTGTGTAAATTTTTCAGATTACTTTGCGGCGACGTAGAGGGAAAGTTTAACACTCTCTTCAACCGCGTGACCAACATCAACAATAAATCGGGCCCTTTTGATTGTTTATTCTGCGTCGGCAATTTTTTCGGCATAAATAACAAAGAATTCGATGCCTACAAGAGTGGGGCGAAAAAAGGTATTCTTGACGATTTTTCTTGTAATTTTAATAAAATCCACGCTTCAGTTCCAATAACGACGTACATTCTCGGCCCCAACAACTCTGAGCATGCCCTGTTATTCCCTGAAGATGAATCCATGGAACTGTGCAGCAACGTCTACTATTTGGGTTAATATCACAATCACTGGGTTGCGGCAAATCGAGTTCGCTTACGTCACACGAGCAACTGTCGTACGACAAACAATAATTACATGTGACTGTCGTACGACTGGTTGCTTAAGTGATGTCGTGACGTAAGAGCACTCACAAACATCTTTATTAATTTTTAATTTAATCAGGAAAACGTGGCGTTTATACCGACAGCAAAGGCTTAAAAATTGCATACATCAGTGGCGTAGAAAGCAAAGATTCGAGTCGACACGAATACAACAACAAAGACGTTACAGAGCTGTTTAGCGCTTGCGTTCGCGGCAATGCGTCCTTCAGAGGAATCGACATTCTTCTAACGTCGCAGTGGCCCAGCAGCATAATGAAAAACGATCCAAAACAAGTGCCATTTTACACATTCCCAAATTTCAGTCTTCTAATTGTAAAAATTCCAGCCGTCTCTAACTGTTAACAATACAAGCGATTTACCAAGTTGGCTGATTTTGAAACTAAAGCCACGTTATCATATCAGTGGACTTGAGGGCATTCATTATGAGCGCACACCATTCCGCGCTCCGAATTTAGGCGATCACGATACTACCCTCAATATAGTTACACGTTTTATTGGCCTGGCAAGAGTCGGGAACGTTCAGAAAGACAAGTGGTTGTACGCTTTAAGTCTTACGCCTCTCGAGAAAATGAAGATGAGCGACTTGTTGCAGAAGACTACAGACGAAACGGAGTGTCCCTTCGATTTCGCAGATATTGAACACAAAGGTATGTTTCGTGTTGTGTAAATCAAGGTAATGTGTGTGTGTGTGGTTCTTAGTTTTTAACACGAAACGCCAAGCTCTTACTTCGAATCAATATTTCTACGACACTAACGCGACCGAGGAGACGAACGAGTTTAAACACAAGAAGAAAAGACAGAGGATTGAGTTTGATCAGAGCAAATGTTGGTTTTGTCTTGCGAGTCCGTCAGTGGAGAAGCACTTAATTGTTACAGTCGCCAACTTAACGTATTTGGCTCTAGCTAAAGGTATAGTATTTATGCGTTGCTCCCTTTAGACTGGAAAAATTGAATAACAATTTTTGGAAAAAAAGCATGTTTTTCTGCAATTGATTAACGCGGAAACAATGTATTTAGTGTTGTCCCAGATTAATAATCCTAGGTTTTAGGGGGGCTTGAAGATGAGCACTTTTTAATTTGCCCAATCGAACATTATCAGAGCAGTCTAAAGCTACCAAGTGAGGTTGTACAAGAAATGGAACTGTTCAAAAAAGCACTAAAGAAATTCTACGGACGTAACGACAAAGTTGCTGTGTTTTTCGAGCGGAATTACAAGACGTCTCACATGCAGATGCAAGCCGTGCCGATTCCAAAACAAGCTACCAGAGATCTGAAAGATATTTTTATGGCAAGTGAAATTTAGTTCAATTTCCCAACTGACATTACAATTCCACGATAAATGTAGGACGAAGCAGAGGGACACGGTTTGAAACTGGAAGTCGTGGACGGTCACAGTCGCATGGATCAAGTTCTTCAGCAGAACTCTCCATATTTCACGGCCGAACTTCCGGACGGAACGGTGTTGTACACTCAAATTAAAGGCGAGTTTCCGCTTAACTTTGCCAGAGAAGTGCTGGTGACTGGTGCCATACTAAACGCACCAGAGAAGGCAGACTGGAAGAGCTGCGTCTTGCAAAGAGCCGAAGAAGAAGCTTTGGTGCAAAGACTGAGAAACGATTTCGAACCGTTCGATTTTACAAATGACGGTGCGTGACTTAACACAACATTTTATTATTAGTTTATTACATCTGACATTCTTACAATAAAAAGGTATTTATATCCAAAAATGATAGTTCTCTGAATGTAGCGGAGAAGGATTTTTTTTGCGTTTGTCGTTAAGTACAATGGATAACGTGGAGTTAGTAGTGACTGTGTCTTAACACAAATAGACTAGAGTGTGTAAACCACCGATCGTTCTCATGGTAACATTATATAACAATCTATAAAATCTATAACATACACTGCTCTATACACTTTTATTATCAATTCGTATTTTGGCACACCCACGCGGAAGTTAGGGAAGCGCGTTGTCTTCCTCAGAAGGCACCAGCCAACAAAAGTTCGCTTCTCCGATTACAAAAATAAAAAACAAAGTCTTTGTCGGCGACAAGAAACGGGCGCCTCGTCATGCCCACCAATTTACAAACCGCGCTGATTGTCTCCATCTGTTATGCTATTCTGGACGCCCTTTTCTTTCCCTCGCCCTCCTCTAAACGTTGATTTGGAAAGCTTCACGTGTCAATTTGGACATTCCTCTAAGTTTGTGGCTCTTGTCGAAGTCGGCCTCGCTGAGATCTCTGGGGTTCAAATCGGAAAATCTGCTGGGAGGGTGAATGCGTTCGTTGAAGCTCGGGGCGTGCGAGATACTGAACGTGGTCTCGTCGTTGTGACTTGAATATCCGCTGCTGCTTCTTACGTGTCTCTTGTTGGACGTCGCCGCTTTTCCTTTACCTTTGCGCGCTGGATAGGGTTTGCGTCCGACGCTGCCTGACGGAGGCGACGTCTCCGAGGACGAAGACGACCCTTCGGCGCCCCCTAAATCGTCTTTCCTTAATAAAACAAGCACAACGAATTTGCGGAGTGATTACCACGCATTCTGTGGCTAAAAGACATGAGTTCTTGACTGGTGGCGCGACCGTCGCCTTCCGAATCCGAACCTAAGGTGTCGTACTCTGAAATAGGCAGGTGCAGAGTTAGTATCTTCTTCACTTCTGAGTCAGTGCTGCCCAGGTTATCAGACTCTGAAATACAATGAACCGTTGCTGGTGTTATTGCGCTTGGTGCTTGTGTGAGCAGCAGTGGCCCCAAATCAACTACTGGACTACTCACGAGACGTATTTGACCATAGAAAATCGGTGCAAGAAAGCTATTATGTGGCGGTGATTACAATAAAACGAAAACGAGGACTGAGAAAGTGATGCTGAAATTTATTAAGCAAAAAAAGAAGTTTGTTTGTCCACAACTGAAATAAACGTTATGTATACATTTGACTGAGCGACTTGTAAAAAAATATAGGTGACAGTGACCTTAGATAAGAACTTGCAGCTTTACTACTGCATAATTGCACATTCTTAGCCTGGTTCGGTTGCATCATGTGGTCGTTAAGGGGACCCAACACAAAAATACAAAATATTTTGGCTATAAATAAGCCTTAATTAGGTCATTATCATTATAAAAAGCAACAATCGATGTTATCCGTTTCTAATACTTACTAATCAAATGGTACGTAGCCCCACAATTAAGCAGACGACATATCTTACCTTGACTCTCTGAGTGTGGATCCCTCAGTCTTCCCCCTTTCCTTCGCACCTTCGTGTATTCAGGCTCCTTGTTCTGCAAACAAAAAAGTCACAAGACTCGAGTTCAAAACGTAATCTGCAAGCACTGAGACGAGTATGATTGTTTTTTTTTTGCAATAAAGTATGAAGTTGTGTGAATTAAATTAACACGACGTAATCAAAAACAAGCATAATCAGTAGAGGAAACAACGAAAAGAAATGAAACTTACATGTCCTAACTTAAACTTATCAATAGGTGGAGGTTTAACGTCATGATAAACAAAAGAACCCCGTACCGAATGGTACGGTCCGCTATACACATTCCCACTGTAAGAACTTTCGCTGTATGTGGGCTTAGACAACTGGAACGTGGCATAAGGACAAATATCCTCGATGTAGTCGGCGGACTCCGCTTTGTAAGTGTCTGAATCGATAGCTAGAGGTTGTGGGCCGCGTCCCACGCGTACCGCAAGATATTGCTGATCTCTGTTTTGCTTGTTCTGCATCTGGGCCATGGAGGGAGACTCCCCAATAGGGTGGTTCTGGTTCACTCGCTCGCGTCTCACTTCTGCAATTGCAACCTGTACTTTTTGTCGGTTTTCCACAACCGCTTACTGCGTCTCCAAAACAATGTAGCTATCAGAGCTACCAGTACTAAAATCGACAGGAACACTGGGATTAACACTCTCGCGTTTGTGTAAAATGGGTGGTCGCCGGAGTGGGACACCGGCGGTGATAGTTCTGGAACAGCTGACACCATACAAATTTCATTATCTCTGCAATTGGACCACCACTTCTTACCACCTAGAAGAGTTAGAGTTGTGAAGTTGTACAGGGCCTCTGTGTCGCCAGCATTGTTGTGGGCGGTGATTTTAAGTTGGTATTCTGTGGCGGGCCACAAGTCCACTATGCTGTAGATGCGTTCTGTTGGTTTGACGTGGTTGGACGACATGATCCATGGGGAGTGACGACCGGGACGGAACTCCACCACGAAGTAGAGAATTCCGCAGCCGCCATCACCCCAAGAGTCCAACCAAATGGTGACGACAGTGGCGTTCATGGTTAGCATTTGGGACTGTTTGGGTTTCACTGGAACTGAGAGAGTTTGTTGGTGGAAAGCGTCGTCTTGGCAACACCACAATTCAAGTACCTGTTCCTTTGGTGTGGGCTGTGACTATGTCGCAAGGCAGTCCGGTACCAATTCTGTTGAAAGCGGTTATGTAGAGTAAATAGCGACTACCACACCACAAGTTGCGCAACATGTGCTCGTCAGTTCTTGCAGATATTTGGAGTTCCTCCCAGTCGCCGTGGTCGCGCTTGTAGTTGATAACGTACCCCAAAATGGGAGAGCCTCCATTTCCTTGATCGCCCCATCTAAATAAAACCACAATTACAAGATAAAAAATATTTCAGCTGGACGAGCTCGAATTCTCGCCTTAGATGGAGACTGTCGGTGAAAGCTTCGACAACGCTCAGAACTGGAGCTTCCGGCGGAACCAACACTTTCAAACTGTAGACGATTTCGTCTCGACCGTACTGATTTTCAACGCTGCAAGAATAGTTGGCTTGATCGACGCTCTGAATGTCTTTTATGACAAGGGTTGCGTTAGGGGCGATCGTTTTGCGACCTCCGACCTCAAGGGGAAGGTCATTGAGTTTCCAAACGGCCGCAGGAAGCGGAAAACCCACTCGCTTGCAATGGAGATAAACATTGTGTTTCCACGCGCTTATCACGTCTCGTCCGAACGATGCGATACGTGCGGGAACCGTCTTCGATGGGCTCATTGTGATAACTCTCGTACTCTCCCCTTCGCCGATCTGAAACCGAATTTCAGACCTGACGTCCGTGTAATTTATAACATACTCTTGTCGAAGCGGTGACCCAAAACTCCAACGTGGAGGATTCCTTGACTCGTTCAACTTCGTGCATTTCGGTGGCGGGACTCAACACTCTCTTGTGCGTTCCTTCTTCGCGGCCGTCCTCCATTTGGCTCATATAGAACGTGTATCCGACTAAGGGGCCGTTACTGAATTTCGGCGGCAGCCACGAAACCAGTATTTTATCGTGGGCGCTTAAAACCGCCTTAATTTCCGCCGGCGCAGATGGCACTATAAATTTTCATTTAGCTTAGCAATGCACGAAAAATTGACAAATTTATTGGCGTTTTATGAGTCTTCCACGTTTCGTAAGCCGTTGAGTGCCTTGCGTATGAAACGGAGTGAAAGTGATTAGCAATTACATAATAACATTTTGTCTACCAGACACCCTTTTAATAAAAAATTGTAGCCTAAGCGTTATGGATAAGAGGTTGATGTTTTAAATTAAACCTTGAAAAAAAGTTTTTTTTTTTTTCAAACTTACCGTCCTCTTCAGTCTGACAAAAAGTCGGTTCGGATCTGACGCCGTCCCCGCTTCCTGTGAACGCCAACACCGTCATGCTGTAATTTGTGTGTTTTCTGAGTCCTGCGATGTTTGTCCGCAGCTGGCTCACGATTTTGGTTTGTTGGTCGTCGTTGTCTGAAAAATGACAAATCTTGGAAGAGCCGAAAAGCCTTAGGAGATGTCTCACCGAACCACTCGCCGGCGGAGTGGTACGTAACTTTGTAGCCTTGGATGATCCCGTTGCGACCCTCTGGCGGTGGCGGTTCCCATGATATGTGTAAACTTTGAGCACTTAATACCGAACACTGTACGTTGAGCGGTGGCAATGTCGGGGCGTCTTCTAAAGTTCGGGCCGTAATTGGGTCACTGGCTGGGCCAGAACCTCGGCTGTTGTAGGCCTCAAGAACATAAAATTTAATCAATATTGGAACACTTGCAAAAAAAATTATAGTTGAATTGTTTGAATTTAGATAGATTAAGAGCACTAGAAATCGACTCTTTGGGCTTAGTACCTGGACGATGACGGAATATGTGGTGTATTTGGCGAGTCCTTGCAAGATAGCTTCTCCACCAAAGTGCGGCCGGACTTCCACGCTTTTGAAAGTATAGGACTGGGCCACGTTGTTGGAATCCTCAGCAGACGCTCTTTGATATCCGACGTGATAGCCCAAGAGGTTACCGTTCCAAGTTTCCCGATTCGGAGGTTCCCAAGTGACCACCAATTCAGTTGAGCTCTTCGCCTCGGCTCTTATATCAACAGGCGCCCCGCTCGGCACTAAATGAAGATTTAATCGTTTCGGTTCGTTTGATTAAATCAAAGACGAGTGAAGCGGATATTTACTCTAAGAAGGGAAGGAAACGAAATGTCGACTAACAGGCCATTGTGATATTTGATAAATTGTTTTAATGAGCAATAAATTAAATGTAAAAAACAACAATAAAATAATCAAAAATATCCTTATTATTATATTTTTTTTCTGGAACGCTTATGTTACTTATTAATAATAATTAATTTTTTTATCAGCCAGTGTAATTTCTTTCGTTTTCGACAAAACTGTATTTTTTATAAAATGTGTGAAACATTGTGTTATATTTGGACTAATTATGTAAAAAAATTGTCTTAGGAGGTGTAATTAATTTTACAATGCCCTAACGTATTGAACGACTCATTGTGGATTTCATCGTCATGTAACTGGTCAGCAAATGTCTGTAAAATGTGTCCGTGATATCTACGAGCTATTAGTAAAAGGAAAAATAAATTATTGAAAATTAATAAAAAGTTGTTTTTATTTATGTAATTACCTTGAAAAAAGATTATTCTATTCGGTTTGCGATAAAATCTGCCGAAACGTTCCTTCCTCTAGGGGGCAAAAGTTTTTCAATAATTTCATCAGTATTTTCAAGACTTCAAAGTTTTGTGTTGCGAATATAAAAACTCTTCCATTAGATTTTTTTTAATTATATATTATTTGTACTTGCAAATAAACGAGTTTAAATTCAAAAAATGTTTTTCTTTAATAATTTAAGTAAACGTGATTCACAGAAAAATGGAATAACACGAGTTTTGTTAATTGTAAATAAATAAGTCTGGAAATAGAAAAAATTCCATAATTCGCTAAAAATGCATTGTGCTTTTTTTGTGAATCGAAAGTAGATACAGTGTTATTTAGTAATTAATTATGTAACATGAATTTTTTTATTTTCGGATTTTTATATGTACCACTTCTGAAGTAATTTTGATTAAAGTGATTTGTGTGTTAAAGTGTACTCCACAGTGTTAATAAAGGAACACTTTTTGTTTAGTTATGAAAAGCATGGAAAGGAAAAGCGTGGAAGAAAACTAAATAAAACTCGACAAAAATTCATCATCATCCTCTGTAGAAATGCGCCTTTTAAATAGTTATAAAAATCTATAAAATTTTTTTTTGAAAATTAGTAAATTACAAACTATCTATGCAAAGTTAAATCAATATGATAAGTTAATGCTTTTCCCATAAAAAATTATATATGATCATCAACTTGATGCATTTTTTAATACAACGCCCGCTCTAGATTTAATCGATTTACTAAACCCGGCGCATCCACCATTTGTGACATGCCAGGAAAAAATGAAAATGAATAAGTCATCGGATCGGCACGTACGAAACAGTTAAATGGAAATTAATTCCGACATGATTAAGATGCCTCGGGTGTTTTTCGCTCAGCCCGGGTTTGCGGTGGATAATTGGTAACTGGAGTCGTGCTCGGATTAAATTACCTTCTTCCAGTGTGCTAACTTGGACCATCTGACTCGGGTCGCTTAGTCCGAGCCGGTTCTCGGCCAAGATTCTCAGATGGTAGACTTGAGCCGGACGTAGATTCTGAAGAGTGGTGGTGGTCTGCGATCCGGGGACTGTTATTTTTAAGGGTTGATTCGGCCAAGATTCTGAAAGATTTGAACAAGACGTTGTATAATTTACAGTCTATTGGCGGCTACCTGATCCCGGTTTGTACTGCACAATGTAATTAGTGATTGGGCTATTTCCGGAGTAGGGTTGGGTCCAAGATATCCCTATTGATCTGGACAACTGATCCATTACTCTGACGTTCCTGGGCGGTTCCGGAATCTCCTGGACGATCAACTGAATATTCATGTCGTCGGTGCCGTAAGCGTTGCTCGCAGAACACGTGAAAATCCCAGTGTCCTGTCTGATGCTGCGTTCTATGCTCAGCTCCGAAACGATTCCTTCGGCGAGTTGCTGCGAGCGCACAGAATACCTCTGGTCTCCGTCGTTTGAAATGTGCTGCCCCGCCATCTTCCACATAATCTCCATCGGAGTGTCTCCGAGCGCCGAACATTGCAGATGTGCCTGCTCGCCTTTAACCACTTGCACTTGCTTAGATTTTTGCAAGAAATGGGCGGGCGCTGCAATAAAGCAATAGTTGACGACGAATAGTTGTGTTAAACGTAAACGAGTTGTACCGTTGACTTTGAGAAATATAACTTTGCTGACACCGGCGCCGATGTTGTTCTTGGCCTCGCATAAGTATTGTCCTTCGTTTTCTTTTGATATGTGGAGGAAGTTTAACGAACCGTTCTGAAACTGCTGCACGTTCGGCTCGAAGAGGAAGTCTTTGTATTCTCCCGGTTGTTCGCCTTCAAGCGGTAGCGTGAGTGTTTGACGTAATGAAGCTAACTCAACTCACCTTCGGCTTTCTTCCAGGTGACTATCGGTTTGGGATATCCGTCTGCCTGGCAGTGAAGTGTAGCTTCTTGTCCGGAGGCAACACTGGAATCCGAGGGCTCAACGGTCCACCTTGGGGGCACTAGCGAGACGGCAAATGTGACTAAAATTTTGCGAAATGATCTTCTTACCGTTGACTGTGAGCGGCACCACGTGCCTCTCAGCCCCGGCGACATTGCTCGCAATGCAAGTATAATTTCCGCTATGAGCGGATGTCACCTGCTCGATAATTAAAGACGACGAGAACTCGTCGATTCGTCTTATTACCGTTCCCAGAGCGACATTGTTGCCGACTGCTTTTCCGTTCCGTTCCCAGCGAAATGTTATCGGAAGATCGCCCTCCATAATTTGGCACGTTATCGCCGCTCGCATTCCCTCCCGCAACAAACCCGTCATTGGATTTATGGGCAGGATCTTTGGCGGCACTAAAAACACAAAACATGCATCGACATTCGTCAGGAATTAGCCGAAAATGACAAACGCACACAAATCGTGATGGATATTTTTATGTAGGCTGACAGCGTGAAAATCCTAAAACGACAAAGCGGCGCCTGTCGAGTTTGTAGTTGGGCGGACAAGTTCGGAACATTATTAGGTTTAGCCATTTCGTTTACGGCGTTTTTATTCAAGCAATATTTTACTACATAAACTTTTCTGAAAATAATGCTTGAAATTGGCGTAAATAATAACAAACGAAAAAAATTTCTTGCATAAATTTAAGACGTCTAATGTTTTATAGAATATTTTACACACGATACATTGTTGGATTGAAATCGATTCGTAAGGACAAATTGTTTTTTTTCTACTTATTAATATCATCATTTACTGAGGTGATGAAACTAGTCCCACGTTAATATTGAATAAACTCAACACTGAACATTATCGTCTTTGCGATTTTTATCTAGCTGCAAGAACTACAGACACGACTGATGGATTATATTTTCATAAAATTTTATATTTTTATAATGGGAGTTTAAATTTGTAATTACCAGGAAAAAATTGCGTGTATGGCGGCTTAAAATGTTTAATATTGGCATTTTCGGTAATTTATAAAAACTCGTAATTTAAATTTTATAACCGATGCCGAATTATTTATTTCGGATAAAATTTCAAATACTTCGTGTACTGTTTCTGAAATTGTCGTATTTTTAACGACAATAATTTGTCTAAATTCTTTTAGTTGGTGTATTTATCGCAATAAGAAGAAATAATGCAGCTCGGACCGACAGTTTTTTGCAGACAATTTAGCGACAAGACCCTTATTAATGTATAATGGCGCCCGCTCGGAACCCTCCCGCGGGGCCATTTTTCTCCCCAACACAACTTTGAAAAATATCTTTCAAAATTAATCCCGCGCCCTAAAAATTGGACGCATGTTCAACATCGCTCGAGGACGCCGAGCAACAACACAAAAATAATAAAATTTTCATTCTCCTCGACATTTACAGCATTTTCAGCAGGTGAGTGTTGAATTTTGTAAGAGATTCTTTATCCGCGAATCCATCGCCTTAAACCGAATAATCCTCACTGCTTTAAGAGCGTCTCGTTAATATGCATGAACTTGCCTATGACTTGCACCTCCACGTTTCTCCTGTCCGAGTTTCTTTGCCTGTTTTGTGCTTGACAAGTGTAGGTTCCGGCGTCTTCGTTGCGTTGCGTTTGTTCTACGACGAGTGTTCCGTTCGCGTACACTCTTTGTCGACGATTCACCGGAAGGATTTGACCTTCGCGCTCCCACGTGATGGTCTCTATGGGGTAGCCGGCCACGGGGCATTTGATCACTAAACTACTTCCGGCGACGCCGGTGATTTTCGGCATCTCGCGTATATAAGGCAAACCATACACGTTCACCCTTTATTCAAACCAAATAAAACAATACAAAACATCAACAACTACAAATAGTAATACCACACCTGGCGCTGTGCGAAATTTTCCCTACGCTGTTATGTGCGGTGCAAGTGTACTCTCCGCCGTCCTCCGCTTTGATGTTCGTGATATTCACGTGGCTGATTACGTCGTCTTGGATGGTGACGTATTGACCCACGAGGAAGCGCGAGTGGTCGGGGATGGGAAAGCCGTCGAGAGTCCAAGTAAATTGCGGGGGCGGGTTTCCGGAAGCAACGCACTTGAGCGATACCATAGGACCGGGTTGAAGGGTTTGCTCCGAGAACCAGTAGATTAATTCCGGACCGGCGTCTCCCATATCGAGTTCGGCAGTGGCTTGTGCTTGGTCCCAGTTGTTACTGACCATGCATTGGTACATCCCGCGGTCGTCTTTAGATAGTTGCCGGATGGTGAGGCGAGGAGGTTCCGCCATTACTTCCACCCTACTGTCCGGTGCCACGGGTTTGCCTGCACAATTTTAATTACACATCCTGTGTTTGATATAAACTGATCTAAACAGATTTTCAAATTGGGATTACGTGACAGGTGGTACCGGAAGAAAAATCAGAGCCGAGTGAAATAAACACAAATTTTGGAAAAATCTTCTTGGCTGTTTGTTGAATGCTTTCGCTGTTTATACTTCTTGCTAATCTGTCAGATTAGCCAGCTTCTGTAAGCCGAATCTCAAGAACAGACTCAAGTCAAGTTAGGTCTTAACCAGGTTAAAACCGGCGAGCGTTCACATGCGAAAGCTGTTTGGTTAAAACATAGAGGAGACGCAGGTTTGTGACTAGCACTAAATGGGTTCGAAAACGCCAGCATTAAAGAGTCTCGTCTTTGTCAATCAGCATTTTTCGAAGCAGCTCTTATCCATCGCGCACGACATTTCCATCGTTAATTAATGCCTAAATATCCGACAAACTTAAAACCGCGCTTCGCAAACAAGCCGGGGGAGCCCATTATGAAGCAATCGAGCCGCACGCTTTGCTCCCCCGCGTGCAAATCGTCAAAGTTGGCCGTATTTAATAAATTCATTAAAGGGGCTGGCTGAAACTAACCGTTGTGAAGCCAAGTAACTTGGGTGAGTGGATATCCGTTGACAATGCACTGAAAACTCGCCTCCTTGCCAACGTCGACCACTTGCACTTGAGGCTGAACATGTGCTGACAGGGGTGCTGTTATTTCCAACGTCACCCTCACGCTCTCCTCGCCCGCAGAGTTGTTAGCGAAGCACACGTACACCCCGCGGTCTTCCAACCGCACCTGCAACATACCGTTCCCATAAACAAAGCGCGGTATTAACGCTATCTAATAATAAGCCTCCGATAAGGAACGGCGCCAATATGCGCCTCGAAGCTCCAGGTTGCCCACGCAATAAATCTTAATTTTTAAGTGGAAACGTACAGCATCAATACCGAGAACAGGATTATTGTTGAATTTCAACAACGACAAAAGACCGACATGTCTCGGTCCTATTTCAGGAAGCGATTCGATGTTCGCTATGCAAATGAACTCGGCGAACTTAATATTTGCAATGCAGAATTACTAAATGCCGTTGTAGACGTAAGTGATTGTATCCGACGAAGAGAAAAAACAAAACGCGTCGCGTTCCTCCGACTTTCACCTTATTGCATTGCCATTAATTTAATTGCAGACCGAGTCCGTCCCTTTGGAACCGAAGCGTGGATCGGGGAATAAAAGATGTGAATTTTTTAATTTTCCTTTTACCAGACTCTTGATGTTGCGTTTCGTCTGAACTGGAATTTACGGCCTGCAATTATCTGCACGTCAGCGCTCTCTTATAAATACGCCATAAAGGGGTGCAAGAAAAATCATCTTTTTTCGCTTTCGGGACTAACGATTTTTTGACGCTGCTCGCATTTAGTCGTTCACGCTAATAACGAATATCTACTCGGACTTACTTTGTCGCCGTTTTTGACTTTGAAACAACTCGCCTTTGGCCGTAAACTCTTTTATACGGTGTCTGGAATTACCAATAAAGGAAGCAATTTAGTTAACGATGTTTAAAACACCCCCTGTTTCTCTCCACTGTGTCCCCGAAGCTAAGCATAGGACTATTTTTCTATACGGTACGAGTTTCACCCGACTCACCGTCGATGAGCTTGAGTGTCGTTTCGGGAGCTGCACTGTGCCCGAATAAATTTTTAACTCACTTTGGAAATTCGCAGCAGTCCCGCCGATAAAATGGTCAGACGTTCTCCTAGTGCAACAGGTACGCTTTGTCCTTGGAGTTCGCGCTTCCAGTAGTAGCCAGGAACCGGATGTCCCTGGGCCACGCACGGGAGGGTGACATCCTCCCCGAGCACGACGCGTCTTGCATTGTATTTGTCCACCGTGATCCTCGGCTGGACGTTGCCCTTAGGTTCCGTCACGATTATCCTTCCAGGATACATGCTCGTCTGGACTTCGCCTGAAAAACATGGTGGATGCGCCGGGATAATTCCAAAGCGACTTTTTTACAACAACTACTACTGAACTCAAGCTCGTGAAACTTTGCTCTTCGACAACGGAAGTTTCAACACGAATTATTGCTTCCGGGAAAAAATTGCACGGGACTAAGAATTAGAAAAGTTGTTTACGAACCCGTGAGACGATGCACGGTGCGACATCCGTAGTTTTTGTATCCATCCCCAGGTCCTGCATTGCTGATGTACAGATCACCATTGCTGAGCACGACGTATTTGCCTCCGATATCTGTATTCGGATAAATGTTAATCGTCTCGTCCTGCACCCAAGACGTGACCATCACGTATTCCGTCAAGTAATTCGGTATCTTGCATTTGAGCACTGCGGTATTTCCCGCTATCACATACTCGTCGTGCACTTGAATGTCGTATTTCTGCTTGACAACTGCAAATGAAAAGCGCATTGTATGCGGACACTCCCGGAATTTTATAATTGTAGCGAATAGTTGTTTTGACAAGACAAAAAAAAGGATAATTTCCACAGGCAATGATGCAGTTGAGGGTTGTCGAGTTTTATTTGCACGTGAAATGCTAATTCCAGCTATTTTGTTCACGTATATCAGCTGTTGAAGTCGAAACTTTTAAATTGGACAACTCGGAGAAAGTTCGCTCGTCTGCGTCGACAATAAAGCTCGAGGGAGTAAATACAAACCAGGAAGTTTAGAGCTTAAACTTAACATATCCACTAACATAATGTGTAAAAAATTTTGATGCACGTTTTATTTGAATCTGAGATTTAAGAATTACCCAGAAAACAACCGATAACTCAGATTATTACATAATCAAACTAAAATAGTACACATAACGAACGTTAAAAAAACTGAGCTTTTATTTTTTCCAATCTAGACGTTCAAAAATTTGCTCAAATGACGTTTAAACTAAGCCCTGGAGACGGAATTTGTCGAAGAAGACTTTATGCATTTTGTCCGAGACGGTTATTAATAAAGAAAATAATTTCAAAAGTCTCCGATTTAAAATCAAAAGTTATTTCATGGCATATGCTCGTTAAAAAATTGAGAAATATTATATTTTTTAAATTAGAAAAGTTACAAATGTGTGCCTTACTTACGAGTATAAACGACATATGAATAAAAATAATTTAAATGTTATAACGTGCGTTCAAAAATAAAACGAGGCTGCGTTGGCCATAGAATTTATCGGCTTTCCAGTGTAGAAAAAACCATAGCAAACATAAACATATAGATTTGACAAATGTCAACGACAACGATATTATTTTTAAATTGATATTATTATTATTATTTAAATGATGGGGTAAAAAAAGGGTACTTTAAATAAAATGTAAACATGTAAAAAAAATTAATGTAAACTTTAATGAAAGACAATCCGTAATTAAACTCCAAAAACAAACAACATTTATCGCAATTCGATTTTTTGCCGTAGCCCGTCCAAATTTTTTGGTCTATTAAAATAATAAACCTTCGAACCTTCGAATCCAAGCAAACCCGAACCTTTTTTTTCTAATGTATATTGAGTAATACAACTCCCTAGCGGTCGACGTCCGTGTTTAACTATATATACAACGATTTTTGAAATATTAATTGAGAATGCAGTTGCTCTTAAACTGAATTGGTAGGTCTCGAGTTGCGCATAGAGACTGATGACCCATGAAGGTTGACGGGACAAACTGAGTGGTTCCCAAATATTCTCAAGACATTTTTCGGTTTTGAGACTGATTCTTCTTCATCGATCTATTCACCACTTACAGTTATATCAAATTAATGACCGTCCTGGTCGTGCCGATATTCTCCTCAACAGAGGAGAAGCTGTAACAATTAATAGATTGATGTTTGGATTCACAACGATACCGGGAAATGTTTTGCACTTTTTTTTTATCCCAAAATGGATTTATCCCATTGTCAACAAGGAAGCTAACCTAAAAAACATTGAAATTTTGCTACACTAAATTGATGCACAAAGTTTTTCCATGGCCTACGCAGCCTCGTTTACTTTTTGAACACACGTTAATACCACTTGAATTAAATAACTAAAAGTTGCTTGTAATATTATTTATTCTTCCGTTCATCACTCAACTGTGGAATTTATAATTCGTTCAAAAGTAAGTGGTTAAAAGTCCTTTTGCATTGCAATTCCAGAACCGACCGAATTAATTTTAGATTTAATACATAAAATAACACTTTAACCCAAAGCGTCAAAATAAATTACAACCACGCTTTACAACATTATTCTTTTCACAAAGTTTAACTTGAACGTTGACCGTCACGAAATTTTCCTCGGCGGCAATTGCTGTTTATGTGTTTTGTAAAATGTCAGAAGGCGGTACGGATGGCACAAACTGACATCGTGACACGGCTTTACAGTTTTAATCAAGCTTAATTTGCGCTGTAATGCGCCTTACGACCTTTCGAGCTTAAGACAGGGAATTACGGTTAATAAAAATATTATAGAGGGATGAGTTACAATCCTTCTAATTTGCATCTAAATGAAAAATAACTTCAGTGACTGTTATAATACATTGTGACTGAATTATTTCATCCCTCATATGAGGTGTGGCGAATTGTGACGGAAGAGGTAAAGTATAATATGTTAACATTCAATTTGTGCCGGTATTCGGTTTGAATTTTACATAATTCCGGCTGAATTATTTTGTGAATTATTGCGATCGTAAATAAGACATAAAATCGAGCACACTTATAGTTATTGCTCGGTTCTGCATTTTAATACCTTATTTGAAATGGTTATGCATCGAGCAAAATTTCACAGAATCCGCCGATTATTATGGATTTTTACATTTGTTGCAGTGGTTTTAGCGAAGAAGAGTTGAGAAAAATGTATCGAGCTGTTAAATCGAGTTGAAATTATTAACAATTTATGTTGCATACTTCTGGACTAGTCCCCATTAAATACTTGTCTTCAATGTCATGAATTTTATTAAATCGACTGTTTTCAGTACCAACAAACAGTCTGAAAAAGAAAGACATTATACGATTGCTGCTTATTAAATTTCATTATTTATTACAATATTTTTTTCTCGAAAACGATGGCAGATACGGTTTATTAGTAAGAGACGTGAAATTACATAAATAAAATATATTTTCTAAAACAATTAATAATAATTGGGGCGATTGTGCAAACAACAAAAAAATTATCTAGTTAATCCTAGAAAAGTATCTAAATACCAAATTCAACTTTTTTTAGTTATTAGGAAAAAAGCACATTTTATAAAAATTTTGGCGTCCTTACACAGACAAAAAAAATATTTTAGGAAAAAAGTTTATTAGGTCAAATCCAGTTATTTTTATCCTAGGAATCCAGAGTTTTTCGATGTCAACGTTGTTTTGGGACATATATATTTTTTAATTTATTAAATATTAAAATTTTTATTTTTTATTTTTCAAGGAAATTGTGTCAAGGAAATAATATGAAATATATACTATATTAGGAAAATTTAAAACAACATGAAAAGGCAGAGTTTTGGAGTTCAAAGGAATAAAAGGCACGCAAATAATGTGGAATGTTCGTTGAGCATTAGAAATGTTATAGATGCACGCAAAAATAAGAAATAAATTAAATCAAAAGAAAGATTCTCGTGCGAACTAACCGTTCCACAAAAGATGAAAGAATCTGGAGCATGTGCGAGCTTCAAACAAATTATTTTCAGAAACGAGACACGAAATAATTATTTAGAAGAGCAAACAAAACAGATCTTCAATAAAATGTATTCGAATATAAAATAAATATCGTTTTTTATGAGATTGGAACCGAGGCTGAGGCCGATAAACAGCATTCCATAAAATCAAGTGCGAGATTAAAAATCGTGTGATGTGTCGAACAACAATGATTTTTAAGAACGAATCTGAAATGATATTTTAGATTTCGGGCAACACTCGTTGAATGAAAATTTTCAGTAGACGCGCTTTTAGTAATACATTATTTGGTAGTGCTGAGTAACGCTCGACTTCTTAGAGAAGCCTATTGTTCACTCGACATCGAAACTATACCATCTTTGTTGTGTTAGAACTCATGTTCGTCGTTAAAATATTTTTGAAGACGTCGACGTTGATCAAATTCAACCGCTCCGTTGCCTTCGCAAATGAACAAAACGAACCCCTTCTCCAATTTTCCACAGTGAAACGTGTTCAAACATCTTAATTACGCCTCCGCACGAGGTCGTTAAATCCGCGCCTGTTTTGATATGTTTGAGGTTGTTCCGAGACAAAATAGCTAATCAATCCGGAGTTCGTAGGACACGTGTCGCACAATCTACCGTAATTTTGCGCGACTGCTCTTCTTAATTCTCCTCAATCTCGAGTTTTTTAACACTGGAAGCATTAGGGCGGTCATATTTTCAATTACACAAAAACGGTTCCGGAGAGGTATTCCCATATTTCACGTTCGTGATATGCAGAGCCGCACCTTGAATAATTGATATCATTTAAAAGCTCTCAGGTAGACAGATGCGCTCGGGGCGAGGCAGCCTGGGAGAAGATGTGGTCTGGTTCCGTTCCTGGAGGTGGAGCATCTTCGTTTCCGCACACATTCGACACTCATTAATTATTTCTAAACTACTGCTGATCTATTTTAACTTCTTATCGCTGCTCCGTGACTTTCTTTTAAGCAGACGGTTTTGTGGAATATTTATTTTCACATAAATATAATCCTGGCGTATAGGTTTGTAGAAGAGGTGATTGAAGCAAATAAATATCGCGTCGTATTCAATTTCATTTTATTCCACACAATCAAATATTAACTCTACGAAATGGAAACGTACGCCATTTTGTCGCAACGATTTTATTTAAATCTACTTCGTGTCCTCGTACTTGTTTGAATTGTACCGTCCTCATAATAACGAGTAAATTTGCTGCATTTAGAACAAACTATTTTTTATTTGTGTATAGTTAGGTAAAAATTATGTGAATATGGATCACGAGAATTGAACTGTAAAAGAAACTACAATATAACTTAATCTATTTTTTCATTTAATGGTTAGTAAAAGACAAATTTACATTTTTTTATTAAGTATCAAGTGTAGGGTAAACAGTAAAACTTATTTAACTATATAATATACTATGTATATTTAACTACTAAAGTAAAGATTTCCACGAACGTCTCTGTTCGCAGAAAAATTGATTGCTCATTAATTTATTTTTGTACTATTATCTAGGTAAACTGGTAAAATAATATTATCATTCCAATTCTAGGAAAATAAATATGATTTTATAGCATTCTGCACAAATAATCTGATTTGCTCAGTCTGGAGATGCGACATTTCTATCTACTATTTTTGATTTTTGTAAAATTTCTGGAAAAGCTAGAGTTGTGCCGTTGTTTTTTGGTAATTGAAATCTGCAGAAAATCGCGTTGAATCCGATCGAGAAGAGCGTCCAGTGGTGAATACTCGATGTGCTCCGAGGAGCGTCTCAAGAGTCGTCGTTTGCTTCGCGGCTGAGTGCATTCGGCTATAATACAGAATTTAGAACCCATAACGAAGTCTATCGTCAAGCCATATACCGTGAGGTAATGGTTGTGCACACCTGCATCGGATTTTATAGAGGAACACATACCAAAGTGCGTTGTAATTTGGGGTGAACGACTAAATTTCCATTTTAATTCGAGTCGCTGTCAATTCAATTTTATTTTAAAGCTCGGGCACAATTCTGGCTTTATTAAGGACGTTTCGTCCTTTTTTTTCATGGCCAATTTTGCCTAATAAGTGGACGATGCCGCCACTTCCAGATCTCGAACATAATTCGTTCGGAGAAGTCGTGAGTTATGTTTGGCTCGGATCGTTTGTTTGTGCACTTTGTCCCCATTTGTACCCCGCAGTAATTTCTAATTTGCTACAAACGGGGATTATTTCTATCATAAATAAACGACATTTACTGCCGGCGTTCGTGCCTTCTCCTCTTTTTACACCGTTCTGCAGCCTTTTTGTGTTTTTCGCCGTTTGTGATCCGGAGGGCGGGCTTCGTTTTAATTATGTTCCAAATGAGCCGGAAATTGTGGAAAAATTAATCTGCCACGACATGTTTTTCTGATGGCTTGCAGCATTCCAAAAAGGGGACGGGGATGGGAAATTAATTGCGCACAAACAAACCGATACAACTTTAATTGCGCATATTTGATCCTAGGATATATTATTTCGATACTGCCGCTTTGAATAGTGCAAAACTGTTTTCATCTGACGTATTAAAATGGATCAAATTTCATTTTGCATAAGTTATGAGCAACCGATAATGTTCGTATACAAAGAGACGTGCAACTGGAAACAAACTCTGTACAACACTCTCAAAAGCGGGTTATCCCGTTCGATAACTGTTGCAAGAAGTATTAGTTTTGTCAGTGAACTGAATAAAATAACGCGCATCCCGTTTTCAGGGATAACGATTCAACTATCGAATGCGAACCAGAAATACTAACTAGCCTCATGTGTATGATGCTTGTTCTTTTAGCACAACCCATTTCTTCGTTGTCAAAGTGTTAACTAATGCCCTACTGTTTCGGAAACCGATTCACCGATTCAATTTCTTAAAAGCTCGGAGAAAAAGCGAACGGTTCATGTCGAATAACGATGGGCTGAAGAAATATGGTCAAACTGTTTCCGACTGTTATTAATTAAATCTACAGAAATAGGAATCGGCAAGAACTAAAATAAATTATAATGCAGTACTAAGAAATATGAAGAGCAAGAAATTAAACGCCGAAAATTTATCTTACTCTATTAGAGTAATAAAACTGAGATGGTCCGGAAAGTTCAAAATGATCCTTAATTAATTCTTCTCCAGCTTAATGATCTTTCTGCGTATTGTTAGCATTATTTAACGACAATTAACACGGAACCGAGTCTGTGATGAATTGTGCCCCGGAATACAACAATTTTTTTCTAATTAACTGGAGCGTCCTGAAAATGATGACATTTTTTGTGGCGTGCCAGTTTTATGTTTTTAATGCCACGAGAAATGGACGGCTAATGCTTTATCAATACGGGCACGATCTACGGCACGTTTCGGAAAAATTCGCAAAACATTTTCGATCAGTTTGCCGTCACAAATAAAGGACTCGGAGTTGAGGCCGGATAATTAAATTATAAATCTCGTTGATCATTTTCACTGGACGTTGTTTGTTTTATTTCGCCAGTGCGCATCATTTCTCTAAAATTTAATGCCGTCGGAATAATACTTTATGAGAGAATTTTATGATCTGTGGCCGTCGCAACCGTCATATTTAATTTAAAACAATTTTTAAACGACGCAAATCTTGTAATAAATTTAAAATGAACGTTCAGGCTCAGGCCATCTAAATTAATTTTTTGCGCCTTCTAATTGAGATGAAAACTGCTTCTTAGTTGATGATGGACAAATTAGTGTACTGGTTACAAAAAGTATAAGCGATGCATTTAATTAAAATTTATGTAATTAATGCTTCTAAAGCTTCTATTCTTGGAAATTCGATACGAGGCGCTTAATCTCAAAGGATCGCTCGATTCCTGCCGGATAATCTGTCATCAATATTCTTACTTTGTAGGGAAAAACTGTTGCCATGACGTTGTAAGCCGATCGAGCCGATTTAGTTTGTTCGATGCGGAGTTTAGACGTCTTTGTAGACTTTATCTTTCTTGAAAGTGACGAGTGTTGTTTAACACACACTCTTCGTGTGATCGATTCGTTTTCGCTTTTCCAACAAATAAGACGCCGCTTAGTACAAATTAATGGCGCGATGATTTTATTTTTGTTTACTCTTGTTTCGTCTAATTAAAGCGGTTATATTTATGTAGATTCTCCGAGTACGGTTTATTTCAGCGGAATTAATTTCCAACTCTCATTATCAAGGGACCTCCTTCTGGTGGAAGCCACTAGCTCGAAGCTACTGCGCTCTTGTTAAAAAACGACTAGTTGCGAATGTAGAGTGGTTATCTTAAATGTAAATGAGTGGTCGTAAATCCTATCCGCGGTTATAAATCTTCGGAGAAAAAATTCGAAGCACAGTGTATTCGACGTCGTGTTAATGATTTCTTACCGGCTTTGACGTGCACCTCTCTGCTGACGACGGTTCCTAAGGAGCTTTTCAATTTGCACCTGTAGAGTGCCGCGTGGACGTCGTGGTGGTATCTCTCGTTCGGAAACGGAGGAAAAACCAAAGACCCGTTGGGGAATAACAAGCGCAGTTCCGGCACCTGAAAAACGACACATTTTTCAGGCGGAAAACGCGCTCGAGGCGCCCGCTATAAATAAAATGCCCGGATTTCGTGCTGAAAAGATGACATTTTATTGACGTAATCTGCACGAGAAATAATTATCATGTAAACGGTTTGGTGGACTAGAAAAATACGATGAATACAAAACGAACGCTCCGCGCACTTATTACATTTTTCTCGTGCTATGAGATACGAGACATAATTCATGAAAAAGTTCCAAAGTTAAATTGGATTAGAATCTTCATTGGAACGGAATTCATTTATGTACGAGAGGGCGGAATTCGGTCGGATTTATATTAAGAAATGGCTGTTTGGACGCTGATTTCAGTTTTTTGGCGGATTAAGGGTCCCGAGCAATTTGCAGCGAGGTGTGTTCGCTAATAGAGATAAATCTCAACTTTGAACTAGTTTCAACGGAATTAGGTTGGAGATAATGATGTGACTTTGACATTTTTTCAGCCAGTTCCCTGAAGCTACTGTTTCACAATATTCGCGGCTTATCTCGCTCGAACAATAACAACGAATGGCCGGAAGCATATTGACGTACAAAAACTAACAAACATATTTTTATATGATTATTTGGAACGAGAGGGGTTCCAACGAGCTTTACATTATTTTTTTAAGTTTGTACGTGGGTCATAATTTGTCGGGACATTTTAGTAACAAACGCAATTTTTCGCTTGGGTTGAAAAAGTCGGATCGTCGTGATGAAAAGTTATAACAAAGCCGAACCAGTGAATGGTCCCAGCGGATTCATATTTCAATGGAAAATCGCTTGTAATTCTGTATGGTATATTGGAGAGCAGTGATCGGATCTGTTTTTCTTCTCCATTTGTACACAGTAGAGTAAAAGTCTGTTTCAGTCGGTTGGGCCGCCTGAGAATTGAACTTGAAGACGCTTCGCACACTCTCTTTACTTACACCAAACAATATGCCGTTGTTGTTGCGCGCGCGTTTTATTTTCAATTTATTTCATATAACGAGTGGAGCGCCTGAAATCGGTCTGTTTCGGAGAAAACAATTTTTAATTTATCGCCTGACAATCGCAGAGGCTGCAGGTTTCAATTAAATTCGAGTTTATGAAGTGAACTGGCGTAATAGCTTACGTGACTCATTAATTACTGACCTGGTGCACCGGAGAGCCGTCGGCGAGAATCCATTCCACCTCGGGCGAAGGACTCCCGTGTGCGGTACAGTCCACTTTCGCCCCAGAAATGTTGCTAAATTCCAGTCGGTGCGGGGGTTCGTGGACGAACAAAGGCCCCTGCAGGTCCAGGCCTCCGCTCCATACTGAAACAACACGGTTTCAATGCGACAAACTGGCCATTGAACGCTGAAAACAAACGCTTTGTCTCGACGTGCCGCACTATAAACTGTCACTTAATCATTCTGCTGGCCGACTTTCGCCCACCTTAATCCTGGACGAAACTGCTGGACCATATTGCAAACCTTGAGGCGACAATTCGGCCAGAATTCCCTGTTATTAACGCGTCGAGGTATTGTTGGTTTAATAGACAGGAAATTTGGTTTGATGGGTGATGTCAGGGGTGGGACACCCTCGTTATCGCTGGACCTGGGACGGGATAATTGGTCAGAATCAGAATGGAGCGGTTATTAAAACAAACGACTAGACCGTCAAACTAACCGCCACGTTCTTTGCGAAAACAATTAAAAAGTTGGACCGGTGAAAATGTCTTCCCAAACTCACTTTAGACTCAATTTGAAACTTTTGTTGACAACTATTAGTGGACTCTAAACGACGGACAAGGCATACGAAACGAGGCAAGAAGTTTTTCGAAATTTAACGCTTTCTGGCAAATCTCAACCCATTTCCCAATGACTGGAAATTCCATTAATCGATAAATAATATAATTTCCCCGGTGTTCCAATAATAATTATAGGTTAAATTTACAGATGTCAGAACGCATCATTTATCTTAACACGCTTGGCCAGCTGGTATCTAAAAGTAGCATTTTTATAGGACAAACGATAACCAATTTGTTCGCTATTATTACATATTTATCGAAAATGCAAAAGGGCTCCATAAAATCCGAGTTTTTTTGAAAAGTAGGGTTCAAAATTCACTAAAACATAGAAATTCTAAAATTATTTTTTTAGCACAGTATTCTTATGTACCACAAAACAATACATTTTAAGAGTTATTACTGTTTTGAGAATAATTTACAACATTATCTTTCTAGTATTTTGTTTACCGAAATGTAAACAATATAAAATTGGCGGATGCGCCGGTATAGTAAAAATCTAATAATGTTTAGGTATTTATCTTATTATCTTTTTAGAATTTTGTTTACCGAAATGTAAACAATATAAAATTGGTGGATGCGCCGGGATAGTAAAACTCTAATAATGTTTAGGTATTTATCTTCTGATCAAGATATATGTTTTTTTTATCATTTCATTAATTATGAAAAATTGAGTTGGTAGACAAATGTCAGATCGATACTTTTTCTAGCTGTTAAAAAAATTATTTTTACCTAACATTTTCAAAGCAGCAATGTTGCTCTATGACAGGGGTGTCCAAGCCACCAAAATACGTATACAGTGTGGATCAAAAGGTTGGAACTAATTCGATAACTTTCTTATAGGGAGCGACAGAAAAAATAATTTTTAATTTTAAATGCGCTAATTCTGACATAAAAATTTGCTTTGTTATGTCATTTCTTTCAAAGCCATGAGGTCAATCTAATTTTTTTTTAATGGGATCCCTAACTTTTTATTGCATTATTTTAAAGAGCATGTTTTTTTGTATACAAAACAATAAAATTTGTTATGTGTTACATAACAATATTTTTGTGAAAAAAAATATTTTTTTGTTTGTTATTTAGTCATTTACCTAATGATTTTAACAATAGCAGTTTATTTAAATAACATGAAAATTTTACAAAATAATCAGATTTAATGTTCAAACTGCCTACCTTCTTCAAGTTGAAAATGACTAAGATGATCTTCAAATTTTTTTATGACAATCTTTAAAATTTGTGGTGTGGTTATCAAAATTTCAAATTTTTAAATTTTTATTTTTTCTCGAAAATATTGTTATGTAACCTATTACAAATTTTATCGTTTTATATGACGCAATAAAAAAATTAAAGTTGCCATTTAAAAAAAATGTAAATGACGTCATGGCCTTGAAAGAGATGACGTAATAATGCAAATTTTTATGTCAGAATTAGCGTATTTAAAATTAAAAATTCACGAGTCTAAGCGATTTTTTTCTGCCACTCCCTATAAAAAAGTTATCGAATTAATTCCAACCTTTTGATCCACATTGTATACAAGGTATGCAAAAAAGATATTAAAACAAATTTTTTTACAGAAATTATATTTATTGAAAAGATAAATAAAAGTAAAAAACATGTGTATTGAACTTAAATATTAAAAATTAAACACATTTATTTCACTTACACATACGGAACGATAATAATTCTAAAATATAATAGTACAAAAATCGGATGCATTTATCGACAGCCACAAATAATCCTTCAAAGAGCCACCCTGTTTTATGAATTGGACGAAACACAGTTTTAGTGTCGTTAATGAATCATTGATGACTATTTTAGGTCAATTTTATTGAGAGTTAAGATTTTCTTTAAGAATAACGCTGTAATTATAGGCTACTCGTATTTTTGCTTGTTGCTTCAAAATTAAAAAAAATCTATTTAAGGTATAGAAAGTTATAGTGAAAAGTGCGAACTGTCTGCAAAGTTCGATGGATTTTTTCGACACGAACCAAGTTTAAAATTTCAACAAACTAATTTCGGAAAGTAGATTAAACGCCCGGTCGAAGCAAACTTTATCGCTCAACTTTCAGGTACCTAACTCATATCCAGCGCTTATGTGCGATTGACTTATTTTGAGTCTAAATTTAGCGCTTTTCGTTTTTATCTCGCAAATGCAATTGCGGATAATGTGGCATGTAGTCGACGTCTCTGTGTGCTTCAACTACAACCAAGCTAAATAAATAATAAACCGAAATTTCCTAGACGTTCCCCCAACTTTTGTCGACACAGAAATAAACTTCCCGAATAAATAATTAAATGCTGGAAAAACTCGGTGCGAATTTAATTACGTTGGAAACCGTCACTGTCACGACATTAAAAAATAAAAGTCCTGTTAACATTTCGCCCCCGACAGTTATAAATTGACGTGACATACGCCATCTACCATTTTAATGACAGATTGTAAACCTTATTTTGTATTTCCTAAACTCAGTTTGGGATCGGTATTACTATAAAAGATGCCGGATTCGAGTAAACAGGTCAAAAAAAATCCGTTTGGTCTATTTTTCATTGTTCGGAATTAGCCAGACGATGAGCTCCTCGGGGCGCATTTTTAAGCCCAGCACATCTGAATATTTAATTCGTTCCCATTTTCCGCGCTGGGAAATATCGCCCTTTCAGCAAACGCTTTCAGCTCCCCCGTCGCGCTTTGGCGGCGGTCTTGGCCACAACTCATTTTAAGCGCACGCACCAAATTTACAATAAACACGAACTTTTCGCACAATTTTCACCTGCCAAATGATGGAATGCGCCACTTACGGAAAAGAATGGCTCACTTCTAGTTTATTTGAAAAGTGAGATGTTTGTTTCTTCTATAATAGTAACAAGCGGCGTTTGAGATATTCTTGGATCAAAGTTTTGCGATATCATAATACGTATTGATTCATGATTTGTTATTCTACTTTCAGTAAATCAGTGACAATTATGAAAATAAAAACTTTCTCTAGAGAACAACGCCTCGTTACAACTTGTTCTTTTCCGTTGGAATAATGCCGTTTTATGGCGTTTTATTAAAGAGAAGAGTCGCTGAAATGCAATTTGCTGCTCCTCGTGCAGAAACTTATTGGATTCTGGAACTTGCCTAACAAAATTTCATCAGCCAATTGATTTGTGCCGACTTCTCGTCGGATATCTTTATTTTGAAAACAAGTTCCAGCAATCGATCACCGTTTCAAATTTTAATTAACGCTTTATGGGGCGTGATTTCGTTCTCTCGTGGTAAATTAACGCGAAATCGGAGACGTCCTCGCACAAACAGGCACTTTTTCATGGAGCCGTGGTCGAGACGTGAGCAATAGAATTCGTCCCGGATTAAGGTGTCGTTTCCTCGTGGGGAAAACGCGTTCGCCATTGCGCAAATAAGATTATATTTCGAGGTTTTAGACCACAAATTTTTCAATTTTCCTATATAAGCCCACGATATTGTGCTCAACTCAATCATTAGTAAGCTCCGAAACAAAGACATTTTGATAAAGAGGGCTTTACGAAGGTGGTGCGCATAAAGCAATTATTACACAGCTTACGAAATGAGCTGTAGTCTAGTCAATCTATTGTTTGATCCACTTCTCGCACTCCAAAATAGAAATCGGGTTATCAGTGCGATTATTAACAATAACGACGAAATGAAGACGCGGTAATAAGAAGAAAAACGTAAAATATTACGAGGATCGATTATTGAGAATTCGGAGCAAATGTAAAGCACTGCGGGGCGGCTTTCAGCTTTCCCAATTCGAAAAGCAATAATAGCCACGGACTAAAAAATTCATACATTTTTAATTTTTCTATTGACTCAGCTAACAATATATTTATTTAATAACACTACCTCGTGTAACCGTTTTTTTTCTTTAGATAATCTAATAAGATTATTTTTGAAATATAGCAAAGTAATTTAAACAACTCCCAAATATTTGTAGAATTAATCCACATATTTGCTGGATATAGCCAGTTTTAAAAACTTGTCATTTTTAATATTTATTTAATTACACTACTACCTCAATAGTCAATATTTGTTGTCTTCAAATATCGAATATTATCTAATAGGAATAATTATTATTGAAATGTGACTAAGTAATTTAAACAATTCCCAAATATTATAGGATTAATTAATGATTTTTTATTTATTTAATTATCAAATTTATGTACCCACTAAAAAATATTCGATATCAGAATTGATTCGGTTTGATTCTACAATGTAAATGATCATAAATTTAGATGTTGGTTTGTTAAAAATGTCACTTGAACAATTAGACAATTGGTAAAAACCAGCGATCTGACTAAGGAATATGAACAGAACATTCCAACCGACTCGAAAGAGCAATAGTACTAAAACGAAATTTCACAAACGTTTCATTCGATGAATCTTTTATCGGAATCTCTTGAGAGGGTGTTTACCGATGATGGGGATGAAGGTTTGGAAATAACAATTTAAATACACAAAGCCGAAAATGATTTAAATTATTTTTTGCAGAATTATTTGTGAAGAGTTATTATTGAAGCTTAAGCGTTTATTTTTTTGTAGTATTTGTTTAAGGTACAGAAAACGAATAAATTATCAGTGCTGGTTGTTTGGAAACGACACAAAATAAAACAGGAAGAGGCTGCAAATAAATTTATTAAATAAAAAACCTATATCAAACAACATTCCAAAAAACGTCTCTCAGCAGTCTTGTAGCATTTTGCGAGATGTCTGAATAAATTTTCCAAACCTGAAACGTTCTGAAAGGTTTTAAAAACGCGTGCTTGTCGTATGAAATCCGTGCGAGTAGAGGGCTGCTTCCTGACACTTTTGCGACGCGGATGAAATATGTGGCGCCAATATATTTATCTGGCCAATCTCCTGCTAAATTCGAGATTACTTATAAAACGGGGAAAACTCGTATTTATAGAACACCCCCGCGGTTTAGGTTATCTTGAAATATTACCCCGTGCTCAAAACAAGGAAAAATGTTGTTACTGTTTATGTTTTAGTGCAACTATCTACATTTATTTTGACATAAATCACAAAATGCTATAATTTTATGAATACAAAGCTGATAACAAACCACGTCCAACACATCCTAGCTAAAATAGAGGTTGAAGAATTTAATAAAGTTGCGCGTTTTGTCTACATGCCGCTTTATGGCCTTTTTGCGCAAAATTCTTGCAGCATCAGACACAAATCCTTCTTGGCAACGGTCAAGTAGCACGTTTAAATTTTCCTACCGGCGTATTTCTAGCGGGATAAAGATCCAGGATTCGATCCTACATAACACTTTTTTTTCAAACAAAGTTTGCTTTGTAGTCGTGCACGCTTTGTTTCGGTACCGAATTAAAGTCAAAGCTTCGTGGAATTCATTAGTTTGACCTGGTGGCAGTTCCTCTGGGGGGCTCCAGGTTAGTTAATTAAAGCCGTGTAGTGCGCCCCGATCCGTCGACTTTTGTCTCCGGATTCGGAAGCGTGTAATGTTTGACGTCTTCATTGTTCGCTCGTTGAAAACTGTCTCCCTGCATGATTCTTTCAGCAGCTCGGTAACAATAAACGCTGAATCTGTTTTTTAAAAATGCACGCGTTCAACTTTACGCCGGGCGCTTCGTCGTTTTATAATTCCCCCATCGCGAGGTATTATATAATATTTATGGCAAGGAATCCGAGCTAATCGTCGCGGTTTCTACTGGTGGTGCTTCTTCGCTGAGTTTTTGTAAACAGGCGGTAATCCGATACGCTTTTATCTGTCTTTGCCACCATCAACTGCGCGTTTCCAGTGTCAGTCCCTCTTCTCGTCCTGTTTGCTGTGTGAAAGCATCATCTTTTCTCCTGTCACTTCTGCTGGAGGATTCTTTCCACTCACCCACACTCGAGCTTTCCGTATCAAAACTAATTTGGTCGCTGTGTCTGCTGGTTTTCGTACTTTTTTTAGGTGAACTTTGCCGTTCGATTACTAAATTTTAATTAATTTTCTGTTTGAATTTTGTCAAGTTCTGGGCTGTCACCACGCTGTTTATTTAACGTGTGATTTATTAATGCAATTACGAACACTTTCGCAAACATTACGGTACACTAGTAACTAGTTTGTTCTATTAATAGAAATGGTGGATGCGCCAGGTTTCATACATTAAACATATTTTTCTACCGCATTTTTTACTTTCCTGTCAATTAGACTTATTGAACTTGCTAAAATTTAATTTTTTTCATTCATAACTCAAAGTGACCGAAGCTTTCGAATTTAAAATTCAAAACTCCTAAATAAAATTTGCCGAATTTATCGCGTTTGATGCCGTTTCCGGCCTCGAGATTCAATTTTTCACCTCAAAACTCCCACCGGTGATATTTCACTCAGACAAGGTCCCCGATTTCGTTTGAGTCGTCCACGATTTAATTAATTCGCCGCTCATAAACGTACTAAAATTCGAAATTCATGAACGTCGCCGGTTCACATTCGGAATATGACACAGACGTCGCCGGCACGCAAATAAAAAGAAGGGACCCGGACTTTGAGATCGTGTCGAGCGAATCGACGTGAACAACTGACTTGTGGTTATTTTGCATTGCAAACGCAGACGCCGCTCCCCGGAATCGCTCTGTGCCAGATTTCCTCCTTTCCCAAAAAAGCGGACACACGAGAAGCGATTCATCCGAATGAAAAATGCGTCGAACCTCCGGGACAAAATAGCCGAATTTAATGAATAAATTACGGCGTTCGACGACGACAGCGGCGACGATATTTACGTGCCCTTATGTAAACGGAGACTTCAAAAATTTAATTCCAACTTTGCACCTCGCAAGATCAGCGACTTGGTAATTATTCAGCGCGAGCTCGGAGTTGTTTAATTTTACATCCGCCAACTTCTGCGACTAAATAATATAAATATCTTAAATTTAATATAAACGGGAGGTGCAGCACTGTTAGCAATCAAATTAACATTTATTTAAGACACTTGAAGCGAGGAAAGCTTTGTTGTTGTTGTGTTATCCGTTCCAACCCCTAAGCCGTCACACATCCATTTTCATTAATTTTATTAACGTGGCGTGGAATATTTACCCAATCGATTGTAATTATTAAAATTTGCATGTAATCGCAGTTTATGTTTGGGCCGCATTTAAATAATCGCAATTTAATCAGACGGTCGGTGCAATCCATCACCGGTGGACTTAAAACTCATTAAAAAATATAACATTTACATACAAAATGAGTGCCTGCAGAGTAAATTTGTCCGGTTTAGGAATGGCAGTAACCCAGTCCCACATTTCACATTCCGCATCAGCTAAATGACATTTTTAATATTAAAATTTTACGAGGATTTGCGCAAGGTTATATTTTACAAGCCCGAGGGATTCCAATAACGGACTGGTGCGCGAGATATATTCTAACCCCTTTTCTATTCGGAAATATACATGATATGGACGTCAAACAAAAAATTTTCGTTTTGGGTCGCAGCGATATAAATTTGAAAAAAATGAGGAGATTTGCTTTACGAGGCAATTACATCGGTTGTAATTGAATTTGCAGGTGTAAAGTCGTGGGACGCGTGTGGGAGGACTAAAAGGCAAGTGATAACAACTCTTTATGGAAGTTGTCGGAATTGTCAGTGCTTTTATGAGCAACATGGACTATTTTTAAGATTTGTTTTATTAGAGGGGATAAAAGCAAATGGTGGACCAATGTTTTATGGGTGATGGACACGGGCTGCATGTCTCCTGCTTTTACAGAGAGAACTACGACAGAAAATAAATTTTTCTCTATCTGCAAACTTGAAATCTCTTTCTTATCGCTCATTCAGGTCTTGCAAACCGTGCAATTTATGTCATTTTTATTTTATTTTATAAGCACTGACTTTATTACCTAAAATATTAAGTACATTTTAAAAAACATGAAAGAAAATCAGCATTTATTGGGTGACAAAAATGGTATTGTCTAATGCTCTTTCCGCATTAAATGTTTACAGCTGCGCTAATGTACAGTTCTTAAAATGAAATATAATGGAAATTTAAATAAATTAATGTAAATAATAAATATATAAATATTTAATTTTACAAATAAATACGTACCTACATAAATACGAGTATGTATATAAAATAATAATACATAAATATTATAAGCACATGTTGTTACAAGTAAAATTGGCAAAGTTTAATACAATGTATTATCAATTTTTTTAACAGCTTTTATAATGTTATAATTAGGGTTCTGCAGATTCTTGCTGGCTTTTAATTTTATAAAATATAGCTCATGTCATGCAAATTTCTATGACAGTTTAATATTAAACAATTCGTTTAATTTTAATTGCATTTAAATCGAGCGATATTTAACTAACAGCTAGATTATTTTAGAGAAATGTAAATAAAACATTTTCGTTGTTAAATTTAATGTTGGCTGTATTTTAGAAAGTTAAGAAACATACTTTGTAATAATTACGAAGACAGTATATTTTGATGAGCCAAAACAATTAGAGATCATTTAGAAATCATACGGTTTTTCCTAAATCATTGTCACGCACAGAAAATAATAAAGAAAATAATTTGAATTGTGAAAAAAAAAGTCTTTGCATAAAACTGTGAGCCGTTCTGAAGATGTTTTTCGCAATTATAAAATACTAAATATAATTTTTCT
Organism: Eledona agricola; assembly: GCA_964023215.1. NCBI lineage: Eukaryota > Metazoa > Arthropoda > Insecta > Coleoptera > Tenebrionidae > Eledona > Eledona agricola. Next base: position 2,307,850 of record OZ026856.1, read on the forward strand.
CATTTGGGGTACTAAAAATTTAACATTTTCGCTAATAAATGTGCGGCAATCATCGCCAATAACTAAAACCGAAACCACCAATTACTAATTAAGAATTTGCTTATTCGGATATTGCTAATTTACGCAATACACGCTCCACTTATTATTGGACGCGTACCCAAATCACTCGTGGTTACTATTCATAAACCCTGTCAACAAATTGATTACCCTAAATACGGCCGCTTTTTTCAAATACAATTACATATAAAGCATTTCGATTGGGTCATATATATTTGAAGTAATCTTTAAATAAACATTCCGACGAGAATGAATCGATAACACATCTCCCTTTTCTCCCGTTTTGCAAGCGACCTTTCCAAATGGTGTCACGTGTGGACCTTTCGCCTTTAATTATCAACGATCGACGGTACATCCCCAAAATTGGGGTAAGCGATTGAGTCTGGTGCGATTGCGCACTCATCCAGCATCCAGTAATTAGAGGTGCATTGCATTTTTAAAGAAATCGATGACGGTAACGACCCACTGCTCTCTCGTCATAGGTCACGCTTGCGGCTTTTGCCCGACCGCAAAATTTCACGTTACCCGTCCATTACTCTACCTACCCAAATTTCCACTACATCTCTTTCGCGTACTACAAAACCTTGTCTCCTCAAAGGGAGCTTCCTAAAAACGTATCGATTATGAGATAAACGATTCTAGAAATCATTAATCGGTCAAAGTTAAAAAAAAATCGAATCAATTCCCCACGCAATTTGAATGAAGTGACAGAGAAAAGGGTTGCTGTAAATTTGAATCGAGACATGCGCCTCCACCCCTCGCCCATATTTCGTATTCCGAGAACGAAGAGCGGTCAACAAAAAGCTGCAAATGGTGGTCGCGCTGATTCAATATAAATAATGTGCTTGCTTTTATATGTTCGAGCGGCTCTTGTTGTAAAGTTAATAGACGAGTACAAAAATTGAATTAGGTACTTTTCGAAATGGGTTAATGGCCTCTTGGCACTATGCAGCGCTCGCTACACTCTGTTTAAATTTAAATATTGCTCTTTTTCGTAATTAGGAGACCCGGGAGTTGTTTGATAAAATTGCGCTGACGGGAAATTCTCTGCGCGAATTTTATCGACAGGAGCAGGAAATTCAGTCCATAGTTTTTCTGCGAAACGCGAAAACTGTTTTAGGAACGTACAAATTGCGATGGACGTTAGCGGAAAATTAATGGCTGTGTTCTTACGCGGAAACTTGCCGTTATTTTTTGTGTGAGAGAAGCAACACGGATCGGCTTTCAGCAGATATTAAAATAAATTATAAGATCGTTGATTTGTTATTTATATTAAATATGTTCGATATGCAACAATTTACGTATTTTTGTTAGCGCGAATTCCTTCAACAATTTAATGCATAAGCCTCATTCGGTAAAACGTTATACTGCAAAAATGTTTTCGTCATTTTACTTGACATTGAATACTTTTAGTTTATTAATTTAAACCATGAAATCTGCTTCGAAACGCTCATTCACATTAACGCACCGAAATCTAAAATCTCGTATTACCGTTATAATAAATCTCTACAAAGCACTCAAAGTAGTATGTGGAAATGTTGCATTTGCATTTTCACACACACAATATTCCAAAATCTCCCAAAATCAAAAAGATACAAACACTCGACACTCAAATATGCATTCTTCACTATTGTATGTATGGATTACTGTTTTCCAAAGCTCCGCCTCGGTTGTTTAAATTTATTTTTCAATTTTCTCGCACTATTCATTGGCTCATTTCATATTCATATGGAAACAAGCTAGTTTAGCAAGTCTAGCAGATTTATTTGGCGTACATGTCATTTTTTAAATTTCTATGAAACAAGGAAAAATCAACTGCCAACATTTTAATCAGCCGAGCAAATAATTCCCTATCGTTTCCAACTAACATTCAACCTCCCGTTATCACCGACTTTGCACTCACACACAAAATTAGTAAGAAAAAAATTGCTACGGACAGATTTTTAGCCAGAATGTAAAAGAATGCATTTTAAAAGCGTTGATTTTGTTTGAAGCTCCGCTGAAAATACATCAAAGTGCGTTAATGAAGGTGTAAAATACATTGGGTAACTTGATATTTTTTATGCTCTGACATATAATTTTTTATATTCGTTTCAGACAGGGATTGATGATTCTTTTGTAAGAAAAGTGAGTAAGCCAGACTTGTAAATGTATCGGGCCTACGGGAATGCTTTATAGGCAGCAATAAATGTGAGGGAACCGTGATGTGGCCGCATTCTTTGCCACGATTTATTTCTTTGATTTTATGTATGTGAAAAATGGTGGATGCGCCGGGCAACAACTGATACAATAATTTGTCGTTTGTTTTTTATTTACAATAAGCCAAGCCGGCGGAGTTATAAAGTTACAGAAAGCTCACGCGGTCGCTAATTGAATATAATTTGGCGCAAATGTAAGGGGTGCATTTGTGGGGATTCCCGTTGAAATTGAGCCCCGCAATGAAAGATAGGGTTGCAACCCTGCAAAATAATGACGACAGCTTCTCGCGCCTACGATGTAATTTATGAAGTCGACGGGAAAATGCATTTTAGGGAAGCTGGTTTTCATAATAATATAATATGAAGGAGAGTTCGATCACGACCCGGGATTGTTATCGATAATATATGGCAACTGGAACGCGGAAACGTAAAGTTCCGTGCTCAAGTGTTGGGCAAGACCGATCGCTAATTAAACATCGAATACAGATGTAGTGCCGACGATTTTGCCGAATAAATCAGAACGGCGCCCAGTACGAAGTTGGAATATTAAGGCATTTATTAGGGGCGGCGAACGGGTTTTCGATTTTGATGAAGAAATGTGGCGACAGTAATCGTGTTTAAATATAAAATGGGCGGTAATGAAAAAGGTACACGCGACGGTTGGATTTGTAAATTTATAAGGGCGTGCTATAGGGTAATTTACTCAACTTGTCTTGTTTTCAGTCGGAAGATGATAAACAATACAGGTTCTTGTGAAGAACTTCAGGCGAAGAAATTTACAGTTATTAACCACGCGACTAGCAAAGTTTCATGTATCTGAAATATTTCTTGTGTGGGATAAAATCAAATAATCGTAAATTGGGTTACAAATAATTTAGGTACCTAATTATTTTAAAGCCGTTCTGTGCTTCGTTCTGATTGTTCTGATTTTTAAGTCGACTCTAAGCTTGTGTTAATTAGTTGCTGAAACAAAACTAATAGGTACGTAAAAATGTTTTCCTGTGTGAAACGCTCAAGTTTGGCCTTTATAAACTGAAATTAGTTTTGGACGTCCATTGTGTTTGCTCGCTTTGTTAGAGTTCTTAATAAATAATTAGTTTTTTTATATAATAATAGCAACTGAGCGTGGAAGTACAAATTTTTCCATGGAAAACAAATAAAGTCAATAACGTCAATCAATTTTAAAAAACGTTATAACAGAAGCTGTACAAATCACTTTGCTGATAAAAAATAGAGTGTTGAACGACGCTTTTGCACATTTTTCACCAGCTAATCGCACAGATGAGCAAAAACCAATAAGTGATCTCAAATTTAGACGTTATTTATGACTTTAGAAGAAGGGGTAATCAGGTTCTTGTGTATGGAGAATCAATTTACCGAGCTGACTCGGAGTTTTCTCTGCAACTTTGCACTCGAGCATTAAAAATGGGCATTTCAAGCTCAATGAAATCTATCGCGTCGGAATTGTTACAATTTAGGCAAAATCTGGCGCTTGTGCTAATTCCGGCGCAAATCGATAATAGATATTAAACCAACTTAATTACACGGCAATAACATGAATTATGATATAATGCCTTCGAAAAAAATATACGGTTCATTCACCGGGCCCTTCCCTTTTTGATTATTAATTCCATTAGGCTGTATACTTAAAAAAATGAAAATTGCTTCCACAATGAACGATTCGGCGTGCGATGGGATTAAAATTGACGATCAAAATACTCAGTAAATATATGTTAGGGGAATAAATTACACGCTCTACCGCCGGGAACCGCACCTATTTTTCTGCACGCATTATGAGTGTTAATTTATTATTAAACGTTACGTTAATGTGGCAGTATTTCATTCATTTGAAATTATTTAACGCCTACTCGACAAAGAAATACCATCACCGAGAAGACGCCTCAATTTCTGAACAATACATTCGATATCGCATTATTGTGCCCTTTTCTCACATTCATGCAATTCGGACTAATAAAAATCCTATTTGAAGTGTTAAGTTTCGTTATGTGACTAGTCGGAAGGTTTTGTTTGCAGGGTGGAATTCCAGAGGAAAGCGAAGAAATTGGCTAAGTGCTGGGTCTGGGTACTTAATTAATCCCCCACTGCTGTATCTAAACAAACATTTTAATACAATGTACTTTTGTTTTATGATGCGGTTAAAGTAATAATTTTACAAAAACAATAACGAAAAGATATGGCAGATTTATGCAAATATTTAATAAAAATTTTCATTTTGTGTAGTCCATGTTATGTAAATAATTGCAAATTATATCGAGATGGTTTCATTGGGTTTAAAAAAGGCCGTAATGTCATATATTTATTATTGCACAATGCATATACAAGCAAGAAATAGTTATGGGAATTTTTTTTACAATAATAATGCGTGCCTAAATTGTTGTTTGTTTTAGCAGTAAAATATATTGTTTTGGGTTTCTAAAATAATGCGTTTAAAAAAATTGTAAACCAATACAAAATTATTTTCAGAAAATTTTAACAAATTATTGTTACGCAAAATCATTACTATAAATAAAATTATACTCCTAACATTTTAAATATTTTTTATTTTTCCACGAAAAAATGTAATGTTGATGCAAACAAATAAATATTTTGGAATCCACAATCACCACACCCTGCATTCGTTTTTGTACATCGTCAATTGGAGGCATGAATAGGACGAGCGTTTTCCAAAAAATTCTGAAAGCTCTAGTGGATCTGACAGAAGTAAGGAATTAAATCTGGCAAACTTTGCTTATGGAAATTTTGCAGATTTCGCTGCCGATTCCTCTTCAAGGGGTTGGGCGAAGTTGAAAGAGCCTTGTCAGGGTGCACTTCAAACGCGTCTATTCCATGCACAATTTGACACCGAATTACCCTCATGCACTTTCTAACAACTGACCTGAAACCGACTCGAAATGACTTCGCCATTCTCCTCTATCCAAATGCACCGACGCGGTTCACATTTAATTACCCCAGCGTTCTTCCAAGGGTGAAAAAACGGTTTGATTAAACCCCGCGTGCTTCCTGGCCACAAATCAAACGATTCGGTCCATACAATTCAGCACTTTCGGTCGAGTTACTGGAACAGTTTTGATCGTACTGAGTGCGTGATGGGGTGCAATAAATTTCTCTTCCGAGAAGAAAATTAAATAAGTGTGATTGGGTGGAGTAAGTGGAAGCCAACAAGTTGTATGAGTTGAGGTGAAAAGAGTGGATTTGTCTAAATCGAATCTAAAATAAAACATTTGTCAACGTTAAATTGACTCAAAAAATTATTAGTTTTCTGTAATGTGCCTCGTTTTTTACGCCATTTCGTATTGTTTATAAATTTATGTTACGGAACATATGGTATAGTTTTTTTAGGTGACGCTTTTAATATAATTTTTTTCATACTGACTTCGACAAATTTTTCAAGTGGTTTTAGTTAGTTAGTTTAGTTAGTTAGTTAGTTAGTTAGTTTTAGTGGTTTAGTTAACTTGGATTGTGATATAAACTAATATTGACAAGTTAGGATAAAGAGCACCACAAATTGTGTTAGAAAACTCTTAAAGGAAGCCAAATGGAGACTAATCGCAATCAACTTCCCTACTAGAATGATTGATGACTCTGAAAGTACACTTCGCCGTTCTGCTTGTAGATAATTTTTAAAAACGAGAACCAGTTTGTTTTCATTTACAACCTGCAAAATGTTTGTGAAATATTATTTTGCGCATGTTGTGACACAAATTGCAAGTTTGCCAGGTCATGTAATGCAGTGAAAGCCCAAAGAAAATGCAGTCTTGTTTCTGGTTTATTAACCGCAAATAGGAAACGTCGCGGATGATATAACATAGTATAAATGTGTACGGGAATTTGTCATTTATGACATTTGATTCGGCTAGTAAATTATTCTTATTACGTGCCAGACTCTGCTATATGGCTCCACTTGGTTTATGCGTAACGTTTTGAATGCAAAATAATGTCATTATGTTGTTATCTGCAGACTCCACAATTACAAAACACAAAATTGTTCTTCAGCACAAACGACCAAATCAGCTGAAAAATAGCTGTAATCCCACTACAAGTGGGGGTTGAAACAAGTCCCTAATTCGGTGATTGCATCCACGCAGTTGCCTGAAAGACTTACGAGTATTTCTAGGAATTATGATTTTTTTCATAACGTTTGATGAACATCCTGCTGTGTTTCGTTTTTTATAGTCGACACATCTCGCGAACGGTTGGCGATATGAGATTTGGAACACGCGTTTATAAGTTTTGGCGTAATTGACTGCTAAGTTTCCGTCGAAATTCAATTCTCCTACAACTTGGAGGTTGTTAATTAAAAGGAGTGTTTCAAACTACAAAATTCTAAATAATAAAGTGCTTAAACACACATAATCCGGGTTGGCTTAGTCGAGCCGCCGCGGCCAAAGTGCAGAGTTGGCAATTTCGGTATTCATTAGTCGGATACTCCACCTCTAATGAAGCTATTTAAGGATGAGGCATTCATTCGAAAACCGCTCGCTTGGAATGGGAAATTAGTGCAGTCGACGAGGACGTGCCAACGCCATCTACCAGAACCGAAGCGCGAGAAGAGGGTGCAAAAGCGAACGCAATCGGAAACCCAACACCGAATTACCATAAATCATCTACTCTACACACCAACTCGTCGCAACTTAAAACTTTTAAAAAATATTGTGTTAAAACGATTTAAAACGAAAAACTAAATAAAAATTAGGTTGTATAAATTAAGACCATAAGAGAAGAAGTGCAAGAGCGGAAAAAATAGACACGAATTATTTGGCCATGATAGCAAAATTACTTATTAATCGGCACAGAGCAAATTCAAATTCATAAATAAATAAAATAAAATTATAAAGTGTTTTTTTTATATTCAGCGTTATTAAAGTTGTGTTGTCAGTTTTATTTTTGAGTTACTTTTAACTTATGTTGGTTAATCTGAAGTATAATAAAATCGACGTAAATATCTCTTTATCATACTTGGTTTAAACCAAATTTAAAAAAATTTATTATAAAAACAAATTGAAATAAAAGTAGCTAATAACTGCCCCTTTAAACAAATACAAACAAAATATTTTCATTGAATTAATTGGTTTTTTGTTCATCTGCTAAATAACGTTAATTTGAATATAAATATATTTTGGATTTGTGCTTATAAACATCCGATCTGTAGGTGAAACGTTTATAAATAACTATTTACTCGTAAATACACGGTATAAACCAGAAACTTGTTTAAATTATTATACTTAAATGGTAACCCTGAATATTACCTATTTTATTTATACAAATTATAAGAAGTGCATAAAATTGATTTCTAAAGAAACTTTATTAGATTATAATATTAAATTATTGAGAAAATTATTGAGAGAAATAATTCAATAATTCGTTTTTGTGTACATCCAGATTCGCATTTTAACCTATTGCTAAACAGATTTGAGAAAACGTATACTAAAAAAAGAGGACGAGTCATAGAAAAATAATTGACGGCATATTTCTTGCACAATCATAAACTTGAAAGTTAAAATAACTGCTGTTAAAACTTTTATTTTTAAATGACTACCAAAGTTGTAAAACGTTGCAAAAAATTATTTAAACAATGACATAAGTAATATTATAAATTGTGTAAAATACTTAAATATAAAACATGAAAGATTTCATCCATTTCAATGTCTAACTGTATATTTTTCTCAGTGACGAACAAGACGATTCATCATCTGCCAAGACAAATACTAAACTACACTGATGCATATAACATTTTAATAAACATTGTAATAAAACTTTATTTCGCCATTTATGAGTACGTACTTGAATAAATAAAACATTTGTTGTTGTTACTTAATCGCAATGTTATTTATTGTGTCGATTCTTCTTGTCTGGAAGCCCCGAGCCATTGCTAACAGTTACTTAGAAGTTGAACGTATTCCATGTATACGTGCGCGAAACTAATGGACTGATACACGACAGTTGGAGTCGAGTTTGGACCCCAAGTCCCAACTCAAACCGGAATAAAACAAATCTGTGAGCGACCGATTAAGCTAGTGGTTTATATAAATTCCCAAAGGACGTCTCTGGATCGTGACCTTTTTAGCAACCGACAAACGTTAAACGGAAGTATTAAATTCCGTTCGCATACTACGCGCGTCTTATCGATTCTTTATTAATCAACATATTTGTTTACAAGCAGAAATTTGGCGACATTCAGCTGCACGATTTGCCTTAAAAATCTTCACAGGATCTCTTCTCAACAAGCCAGCGTCGTCAAGTTGAGAAACAAAAATCCCGTGTATTATCACCATCAGCATCATCAAAGATTACAATCAACCCTCGTGCAAGGGCGGAGACGAAGTCTCGTTTCTGACGAAGAGGAAGTGTGAGAGAGGCTGTGCTGAATACGCCAGACTCATTACACCAGAGTAATAGGTGCATTGATGAATTTCGGAAAATAATGCACGGACACGGGGTAATTATGCGAAAACATAGTATAGAATATCCCTCCTTGAGCTGGGACGTGTGCAGACTAACGCAACAGGATTACGCGTGTATTGATAAAACTCGCTACCTTTATTTAACAATTACCTGGGATTTCTGGGAATAACTGCACGTCGTTCAGCCGTGTAATTATTTAAACCTCACCTGCCGAATTAATAATTGCCTATCCGAAACAGGGCACGTTCAGTACAAATCATTTTTTGATGGATCGGAAAAGGGGTAGGCCATGATCGGGTGTGACATGCATCACTAATTTGCACACGAATAAATTTTTCTCAGTGACAATTCTGCGCGGCAAACAGTGTATGTGAATTACGTCATTTTAGCGCTCTTTCCTTAATTTAGATCAAATTCTGTGTCCTAATTGCACTCTCTGTCGATTTATCGGCAAATTCCACAAAGCGTCATCCACTTTTCGCCTGCGCCTTTATTTATCGGCACCAGAATTGCAGAGAATCCTTTTATCCTCAAAGTATGCGCGGCAAGCGAATTTCGTAAGTGTCGGCCGTGTCGATATTGCAAATTGTACAATTTTCCCCAATCGTTTTTAGAATCACTTAATTCGACTCATTAGTATTTGGACTCTTAGCCGCGTTAATGATAATGGAGCATCCGGAGGCGAAAGAGCAAAAAGAGATAAAGTATCCGGTGCGAGATTTAAGCGCTACTATGTATACTAAGTAGGGTCCGGATCGATGGCCGTTTTAAGTGATTCTGTTAATTGGTTCATGGGACAAAAACAATTTCGTTGGAGGCCCCAGCTGGGACCAATCACGCCTCAATTGTTTCCTTGCGGTTTTTCTTCGTTCGTGACCGGGCGCGTTTTTTCTGTTGAATCAACCGGAATGGAAATGTACTCCATAATTGGAAGACTCAAAGGAGAGATTTTGTTCCGCAGTTAGCGTTTCGATGAACCGAATTAATTCTCGCCAGACTCCTAGCTGCACTTCTGATTGATACTCTTCGTTTTTTTCTCATATTTGCACTCGACAAAGTTTTAATAAGGCATTAAGGTTTTAATCACGAAGGTGGGTTGTGATGGAAATTAAAAGTTGTGAACGTGGAGCAAATTCCGATTTTTCAAAAGGGATCAGCGCGAAGTTGGGCAAATGCAAACTGGATTAATCTTAGACCAGATCTCTGTTCCGTCGTCTCTAATTTACCTCCGAAACGTCTTGACAAGCCTCTTGTTTCAAACTGTTAAGTCCCGTGCTTATAATCCCGTCTTTCGTCTAGATCTAAGAAGATTTTGCCGGAGTTGTCACTACATTAGGCTAAGCGGCCCCATTAAACATCGATAACAAACCAGAAGCTTGATAAGAAATCCGAACACAAGGGTTGTTATTAGATTAAATTCCAGGAAATTTGCTAGAGCAAAATGGCATTTGCAAGACAAAATTTTTCTTGCACATTACCTACTTAGATCTTAGATAATTCGTTTTTTTGCACGTACTCATTTCGAGACAGCTAACACTGATAACAACTGTAAAAAAAGTAGTAACACCCCTACTGTACAAAATACTTAAATAAATTAAAATAGCCCGGCGCATTCACCAATTTTGCACAATAAATTTATTTTTGTCTGTGAATAAAAATTAGTCTGTTGAAATGTTTTGTACAAGAAATGGTGACACTTTAATAATTAATTGTTGATATGTGTGTATTAGACAATTACGGGACATTTTAATACTTGGTGGTGAGCTGCCAATTTTAAGCTTGCTCGTCCAGCTTTTGTGCGTAACTTGCTTCCCAACTCTCAAAGACGGTCACGTAAGCAATGGCTAACATTTTCTTGGGACAGCTTTCCGTAGTTAAGCTCGGCCCAAACTCGAACCGAATCCGAATTAGGCATTAGAGAAAATTGGGATGGTTTTAAATAATAGCCAAGCACCGCTCTGGAACATGTTGCGAATTTTTCAAATCAAAGAGAACTTCAACAAGGTAAAGGTTGGGTCGAGGCATCGCATCGACACAAACAAAGCTCGGTCTAGTATAGAGTTTCGATCTTAATGTCTCTGAATTAGGTTCCGGAGAGGCGAAATAACTCCTCGCGTGGATGCAACAGATTTATCTCCGACGATCGCAAACGAGTTTATCTAGTTGCCGAAGTCCTTATGGAGTTGGGCCTCATCGTACGTGCGCCAGCCAATAATATTGAAATTGAGTTACCATTCGAGGGCCTCCAATCTCGCGAGACTCTGATTACGTACAGGACGAAGAAAAAATCATCGTAGTAAAAAATAAAACTGTGTCGCTTCTTCTATTTTCTTGCAAATGTTATTGGCTTCTGGAGGTTATGTCTGGAAGTTATTTCACCTCGACGGCCGTTGCTTTATTAAGAAAAAAACCAAAATAAATTGGGTTGTGTTGAATTTTTGGAGAGACTCTCAAATCGAATGGAAAATATCTGTGCCTGGAGCCGTTGGTGAAGTAATAAAATTGGAGAGATTCAAGGAGGCAAGATAATAAAAGCGTTTTCCACGTCGCAGGCACATGTTGCGTAAACACCTGTGTGGAGCAATAGCCTCCAAGCTAAGGAATCGCAAAAAAAAGTTATTTTACAAATAACATAACTACTGTAACATGTCATGTAACAAAGTTGTATTAAAAAAAAATGTATTTCTGCTAATTAAAACTAATTTGGGAAACAAAAAGTTGATTTTTCAATTTGTCTGTCCTTCCCACACTTTGCAATCAAAATACAGTGAACAATATTTTTTGTATAAAGCGCGTTTTTATTAATAAGGCTGAATTAAACCCCAGACCTTTAATTTGAGTTATGGAATCCAATTTGTCATAATTCGCTTTCCGGCTTTACTCGAATTATTTAGGAAATAGCAGTTAATAAAGTTTCTGGCATTCCTAAGTACTAAAATATTTTATTTGATACGGTATAAACGTCACAGAAATAACTCTTTACATGAAACGAATCGGTTCAATTGGGTGAAAGCTAGAGTTTCTGCTTGAAGCAAATGTGATTGTAGAAGCGGATGATAAACGAAATTGCAATGTCAAGAATATAGTCAAGTAGATAGCATTGAAGGTACTGATAAGTTTCGTTCAATCGATAATGTAAAAACTGAAATATTTTTAAATATTGGAATTAGTTTGGCAAATCCGGCTTTCCGTCATTTCGAAAATTGATAAGTTGATGTATTGAAACTTGCTGATGACGAAATCTATAAAGTTTCATTTAATAAAGCAAAAACTGTAACAGAAAAAGTATTTCAGTTGCCTTTACGACTAAAGTCAAAGTATAATATTGCTAATAAATATATATATGTAATAGAAAGTATTGCTAAAACTTTTATTATAAAACGAACGTTTCAACAATTTATTTATTGAGATAAATACAAATTGTTCTTATTTTTAAACAAATCCGTAATTAGTTTATTTAAAATGCGCAATAATAAAAAATTATGAAAACTTAACCCGGCGCATCCACCAATTTTACATTTACCATGAGTTTCAAGTTCCGTTCTCGCTTGCTTTCTAGCCGTCATTTGGTGTGGTTTTGTTTGGGTTTGCTATTTAGGTTAATGCCAACAGCATTCAATAAAATTATTTTAAATATAATTATATGTTTACTGTTTAAAATTACACACGTATTAAATTTCAGTTATTTACACTGCCGAAATTTGAAAACCGAGGCGTATTCTGCTCAGTCGTATTGAAAATTCTATCACAAAAAATGATTTGCATTTTGTTCGACCAGAAGTCGAAATTGATGCGAACCATCGATTACGCGCATTTCCACACGTAATCCTTATTTCCATAACCCCGAGGCCTCAGTTCGTTGCCAATTTTCCGCCCGAGGTTCCAAAATTTAAAAATACATCCGCCGTAACTTCCCGTCATAGCCCAAGAGGTAAACAGTGTGAAATGGAGTGCACGAAAATCGGGCCGTCCAGCAAGCAACTCGTCGTCGTCCAAGAGTGAAACCGAAAGCAGCGAAAAAATAAATGATCCGTGCTCTGAACCGTGCACCGAAGTGCCCGTCGCAAATGCAAACTCAGACGGATCTGGAAAATTAATGACGAAAAAATGCAAGCAAGGATTTGTCGACGTCGAACAATCCTTCCGTTTAATCATTTCCATCGGTGTCCGCTTTTGTTGCGGAATTTTCAATACAATTTTCAAGCTCGCATCAACTACCATTTACAATAATCCGCTGCTGGCAATAATTACTGATTAAGCTAAACGCCGCAAAAACTCACGGTTCTGGCTGTTTACGACCGAACAGTTCATGGGTGCTTAGGAGTTTGTTAGTCACGTGGAAAATGGGGTCGGTCGAGCCGGAATCTTTTCCACGTTGTCCCCATTGTTCTATAAAATCATTAAACAGCCCTGGGCTTCAAGCAACCCTTTTATTTCCTGTTATATATTCCGTTTACTCTTCACTCGACCGTCTCAACAGTTTGTAACCCCATCTGCGCCGGAACATTGCTTCGAAGTCAAAAAAACCACCCACAACTAGAGGTTATAATTTCCGCTACATAAAATAAAAGTTTGTTTATACAAAGTTAGTGTTGCGTTTAATTCAACTCTCCACGGGTTTCTAATTAACGAAAATAATTGACGCGGTTCTGTAGACGAGCGAAAAGAAAACGTTATTTTCAAACTCCTGGCTCGCGGCTGGAGATGATATCCGGCTTCATTTCTACCGAATGTGCGGCCACGTTTAATTTTATTGTCGCTACTTTGAAGCGGAGAATAATACTTATCTACAAAGAACTGGAAATTAAAAGTGTTAAAAATAGTTGTTGAAACGTGCCACTTGTTAACCATTTTCACTGGCAATTCGTTTCTTTTGCAACAGTGTTTAGTTATTACAGACAATTGGTTTATGATCTCTCATTGAGCCAAGCTTATAAATTGAAATTGTATTCATTTAGAAGGAAGATTTTATCTAAAGCATCTTTAAAAAAATTTCTTACAAGCCAATTGCGACTATGGCGTAAGATTTTTATTTGAGTAATTTTGTCTTTAGTTTTTAATTATTTGTTTAAATTATTCATACTTTAAGATTAGTTTCAATCATAATTTAGTTCTAGTTAATCAATCGTTTCTTTTGCATATTTGAATATATTTGTAACCATTTTTGTCAGCACTTAAATATTTCTTTGACTGTAGCGATTGAATTCGAGTATAGTTATTTTTATACCTGTTTGGTTTTTATCATAATTAATATTTTTCTGCTGTTTTTCTTACAGCAGTTATCAGTTTTTAATTATTTGTATTAATTATGTTTACTTTGAGATTTGTTTCAACCATAATTTAGTACAAATCAGACGTTTCTTTTCCATATTTTTATTTATTTGTAAACTTTTTTTGTCAAGATTTAATTAAATATTTTTAAGGTTGTAGCGATTGAATTCGTTAATATATAGTTATTTTTATACCTGTTTGGTTTTTACCATAATTAATATTTCCAGAAACTATGTTATTTATTATATTTGTCTATAAATAATTAAATTACGGTCGCGCAGTCAGCTTCATTATCTTAATTTTTGGTCGCTTTTAACTGTCAACCCCAAAGTTATTAGAAATGGCCGCGGCGATTCCTTAGCTAGATAGATTTTGTTCAAAGTCTCGCCTCGTGAATTTGGTCGAGTAAGTTTCCTTTGAAAATTTAATTTACTTTTATTGAGATCACTCACGAGTTTAATGAATTCATCTTGACAAAAGTGCTTCGGGTGCAAGATTGGAGTCGGTGATAAAACGTCTTGATTTGATAGAAGTCATAGCGACGCCACGATATTTGCTAATTTTACGCCACAGCATTTTTACAGATGTCTTTATCGATGTGTCCCCTGCCAATTTATATGCTGAGATTTTTCATTTTCGTGCAGAATTGAAGCTAATCTCGCTGTGGAGGGAATATGTGCCGAAATATGTCCATTTCCGGTGCATGGCACGAAGGGACGTAATGGGACGAAACGAGTGGAATTCTGGCTAAATAACAATAAGAATCTATACGAACGGCTTCCATTTCTCCGCGGCGAAAGAGCCAATGATTCCATCGAGAGAGTATCAAGTGGAAGATTTACGCTGACGCGAAATTATTCCCGGATTCCCCCGAAACACACTTCTGAATCAAATTAATATAAAATGCATTCGCAGTCGGATTAATAGAAACAACGAAATTGCGATGCAAAAATCGCCGGAAATTATTTTCGGGCTGGAATACCGGCGGCTCATTAACTTAATGAATTTAAAAGTCGGATGGAGCACAGAGATGAAAAATGTTCGTCGCCTGTTTATTTTTTAAAGTCGACCGCTATAATTACTGCCCAAGAAGCTCTTGCGGTGATCTAACCTCGTTCCAAAAATATTCATATTTAAGGCAACGATTTAAAAACGGATATTATGTTTGAGTTCGGGCGACGGAAAGAGTGTTTGTATTGTCAACACCACTTGCAAAATATTTACAGCGAATTTACAGGAACTCGTACTTGTTTGATATCGCTCAACACGTTGCAAAAAAGTTTTGCAGATAAATCGGAGCGGGCCTTCAGCCGGATGTCGCATTATTGGCATTTTTACAAACTGAATGTTTATTGGAATCTGATACAGTTTTGTCGACGTTCGTATCTTTCAGTTTTCAGGAGTTTGTTTCGGAAGCGGTTTATGCGAGTGCAGTGATTTACAGCCGGCCGGATATCGAACCCTGATATCGAATTCCATCAAAATACAACTTACGAGAATGAGAAACGAGGCACAATAGCCTCAATCTCGGCTTAACCCCCGAAATGTATTAACCCGCCTAATTTATGGAAACCGTTCCGTCGTGATTTAATTTCGGACCAGTTCTGATAACTATAACAGGAAAATAAAAAAGAATTGAAAATTTTTTATTTGCTGGACAAGTTGCGCCGATGGTGTTCTTGATCTCATGAAACACCCGTTAGCAAGGAATCACGGATCTCACGCCCTCACATCGACGCCTTCCATCTGCAAAAACCCTAATGGAAAAACATCATCCGCCGCCCCCAATTTTCGCAGCTGTCAAAGCTCGTGGCGCCGAAAAAATAACCACAATTCGTTCTTATGACTGTTCGCAGTATTTACGGTCCGAATCTAACATTTAAATGTCTGAGCATCGAACCAAACCAGAGAGGCGCCTCTGCAATATTGATGGTATTGCAGTTGTCAGAAATTCTGATGAATTTCAGTGCAGCCAGCTTGATGTAGTCATTTTTATTCAGGAGGGATAAAAACATGATACGAGCCTGCGTTTGACATCTGCTCCAGCGAGGATACTGATACATGACACAAAGAAACTATTCGATTTTTTCGACAAGATTGAGGGGCGATTTTTGGGGCCTTTGTCATGCAATATTGGACACCATAAAAACGGCTCCATCGTCTGATAAACTTGCTAATGCGCGAAACCCGAGATTTAAAGGCTGTAATAACTTTATCGCGTTGGGGTGGTGTTTTTTTAAGAGCCGCATAAATCGGCATTTACCAGAATTATACTTTCAACACCCTCCAACATTAACCATTTATCACAACAAGAATTATTAATTTATTACAATGACGCAACATACAAACGCATTGAAATTCCTGAAATTTAATTTGCCGGCTTTTATCCCCATACCTTTGACGCATAATTTCAGGCCGCAATATCGTCGGACTGACGTTACAAAACTATTTTACGACACTTTCCGCTGGAAAAACTCGTACGACAGCAATTTCCTTTAAAGAGGGAACATTTACATTTTCCGGTGTGAATTGTAGGTTATAAAACGCGCTCACTTCTTGACAACAAGTTAACATTATGAATATTTGCGACGGTTCTTTGAAATTTTTAGATGAAAATTTTTGCTTACCTGTTGAGAAGAAGAGCGCGATCCAGCACCATACGATCGGGGCACTGTTCATATCTGCCCCATGCCCCAGAACACCATCACACGCATGGGATGAATCCCGATCGACGTCCACACACTGACTATTCCTGCGAGTCCTCCTGCCATGCGAGAGGGATGCGCGCGGCTGTCCTGCAGGGGGTGCAAAATCGAGGCATGCTTAACTGGTCCATCATCTCAGAGCTCGATCTCTTAGCTACGCACGCTGCACACGCCTGAGAGTGTTTTGTCACGCTCATCAAATTGTAATATATAAGAAAATCCTTGACTGAGATTGAAATAAACTAATGAATAAAAATCTTGTCTATTAAATCGTCGGCACGAATCTTCGCTTTGTAATAAAATTTTTAATAATCTGACAAAGCAAGGAAAATAAATGTCGCAGCTTTGAAGTCAATTTTATTGGAATCTTTATTACATGCATCTTTTGAATAACTTTTTTTTTATTTTAAGTAAGCTGCAAAATAAACAAATAATAAGATTTGTTATAAAACTTAATAAATCCTACTAGAAACTAAATGTTAAATTACATATTCAAAAATCATAAAACACAAAGTTGGTTTTCAAATACAATTAGGGTTTCTACGATCACTAATTTTTTCCCAAACTGAATATTCATGCGCTTTTTTAAAGTGTTACAGAGAAAAAGCAAGTTGTCTATATTTTCGTCTACCACCACCAAAAACTACATATAACGAGTGTTAAACAATTTTTAGTTAATACGAAAGTAAATTGAGCAAATTGCACCACCTTAAAAATGAAAAATTTACTGGCATACATTTTTATAATTTTATGCACATTTTAGTAAACCATGCACAACTTATCGATTTGTAGTATATATTTTTGGAACTGTAACTGTTACGTAAATGATTTAGTGAAAATCGCCCACGATTTCATCACACCACTTCTGGACATAAAATCCATAAATAAACTCAAATCTGGGATTTATTCATAGATTTCATCAGTGAATACAACCCTTCGATTCCACCCTCCTTTACAATAAATCAGACAAAACGATGCACGTGAACATGGCATACTTCGTCGCATCAAACGCCTACATTTCAAATTTTCCAAACAGCTAATTTATAATATCACAATATTATCGAGTAATGACGCATAGTCAACTGTTAGGCACAAAATAAAATTTTAATATAAATTTAAAAATTGACAACACCATAAATTTAAAGAAAAATCTATTATGTGTAGTTAAGTCAAATAACACTTTATTATAAAATTTTTAAAAAAATTAAAAACGTGAATACAAATAGAATTATAAATAATTCAGTTTTTAATTTGAAACTTTGGATTAGATTATCACAATTTCAATTAAAATAAACTTGCTCTTAAAATATTGAATCTGAAATGGAATTGAATTAATTTAATTTCAAATCTTATTTCGTGTATGTGGTAACTTTTAAACAATTTGCCAAGCTATGGACACTCTTCCAGACAATAAAACTAAGAGCAACACACCAGCAGTAGAAACACATAATTTGTTGCTTTGGTTCAGGTTTGATGTATTCAACTTGTTTGACGAAACATACGTTGATTAAAGTTATCAAGGGTCAAACGTCGACAAGAATTTATCATTTACACGAGTCGTACACACGATGAAAATCGCAAAACACAATTTCATCTCGAATTTAATTAAATCAGATTATTAATAACCGGGCGGGAGCGTCATAATAAGAGCGCTCTTTAGGCACACAATGAGGGAACAACATCATCTGATTAAACCCGTGCAGATGCAACACCCACTACGGTCCAGTGCCACCTTAAATATACATCTGGTGGAAATCTAATTATCTCCTACTAAAAGTTCGATCTTGGAAAAGGACGCGACCACAATCCGAGATAATCCACAAATTGCCTCTGTAACGTACATTCCGATAATTCGATTAACGGTATCGGTTTTTTTAGACCGAAACGCGGACGCTTTTACTTCGTCTTGAAAGCTTCCCTTAATTAATATTAATTCTCGAAGAACGTCGCGGATAATTTGCGTCACCTGGCGTTGTTCCATATCGATTAATACGTGAAAAAAGAAAGGCATGTCTGAGCTAACGCGGTCGTCGACCTTGATCATCCCTATCCTACCCTAACATTTTCAGCGTCACGAATTTTGTTTAATTAATGCCGAGTTAATCTGGTTTAGCGGCAAATCCGCGTCGAGCGAGCCGAATCGGGCGATTACATGAATTTTGCGTTGTGTTTATGTTAAATTAAACAAAGTGCTTTAATTAGCGCCTGCAATAATATCTCGTTAGCACATTTTTGTGTGTCTGTTAGATTGGTCCAGCGATTCGGATGAGATGGCGACACGTGAGCCCATCGGATGGATGCAGGTAATGGGTCAACGACGCAGGAGATGGTTACTATGGCAGCGTAGTACTCGCTCCTGCAGGACTCATTGAGTAGTGAGTGCGCAGAAAATGCCATCGATTCGGTGACGCCATCAACCGAACTATAAATAGAAAATATATAGAAAAAATCAACATTTTTTTATAGATTTATTCATACATTTCCTGAAAAATTCACACGAAGGTTTTTAGTTAGTAATTGTAGTAAGATTATAAAATTAAAAAAATGAAAGTATGATTCATGCGACAGACTTAAATTAAACCCTTAATATTGTCATTGGGATATTTATATATCGATGAAATTTTCTTTATTTCAAAAAATTTTAAAATTAATTTATTAGTTACAACATTTCAATGAACGACTGCTATCAATTAACAAATGTTTTAAAGCATTTGGTAAAAATGGTGAAGGCGCCAATTTTTAACACAGATTGATTGGCACTGACGTTGTATGTGACTCTTAATTAATTTATTTACCGCACTTGGCACAAATGTAACTACAATCAAACTGACCAAGAAATGTACAAATATCTAAGTCAATATTTGCAATGACACGTTTGTAAAATCTGGATAAAAATTTGCTACTATACTAAGAGATTAATATAAATACAATTTATTTTGCATAATTTTTTGAAGTCAAAAACTATTTTCAAAAACAAATACATTATACATTTTTTATATTTTATCAAAAATAAATATTATGTTATACGTATTTGTGACAAATGGTGGAGTCGCCGGGATAATTTTATGACAATATCTAATTTTTGACAAAATATTTACGAGTAAATTTATACTTTCTTAAATTGAGACTGTAAACTGATCATTTAGTTAACCCAAACTTAGCAAAGAATAAATGTACTTTTACTTATTATAATAAAATAGGGTTTTATTGTGATGATGTTCTCATAACGTAACGTAAATACAGAAAATAGAAATAAAAAAGAGACTTTATTTGGAACTAAATGCCACAGATGTACCGACGAAATGACGTAAATTAATTTTTTTACGAAACTACATTCTGTTAGATCTATAAATCGGGGTGGGGAGGTAAGATTTTGTGTCATTTGTTACAAAATTTAAAAATTGTAACAAAAATCTACTTGTATATAAAATTCTATAACTTTATATCTCATTAGAACACAGGAAAATTAACTACCATTAAAACATGTTTTTAAATTGAATTTAAGCATGTCTTAAAAATTGTGAAAACGGCAGAATATTATATTTAAACTTATTTGTGCTGAATATATTATTTTTATAATAAGTAATAAAACATTTCCAATTTTTTTTAGTATTTAAATTATTTTTACTAATTAAATTATTTTCAAAAAGCAGATCCATTGTACTGCAAGGGATTTAAATTTTATCAAAAGTGTTTTATTTGAAAAGTTTGCTCTTAGTTTTAGCAACTTTACCGAACGTTGTTCAATATTACTGAAAACACTAGATTTGAAAATATTTATACATAACATTGACAGAGGCGCCGGGATATTTTAAATTTATAAATAAATTTATTAATAAAAACATTTTTATATTGTTGAAGTTTATTTTACTCATAATTTTACAATACAATACAACGTATCCAAGTTTATGTCACACTATTTCATTTAGTCAAAAATGACATAAAAATACTGTTAAATTAAAATGTGTCTACTAAATTGCACGAACTCAATATAAATTCCACCTATCTGCGATACAGGCACATAAATAGCGCCAGCAAAAGCAATAAAAACAAGAATTTTAAAAGCTGCAAAACGCCAAGATTTTCGTAACCCGGGAAATCATTTTGTCAAATTGGCAGAGGCGTGCTTAAAAAATGTATGCGACAAGGTAATGATCGTCAATTTCCACTCGAACGAACTTCTAACGCAGCTTATTTTCTACAGCCTTGTTAATATTGCACAAATTACTGGAAGCTAGGCGCATGGTTAAGAGTGTCGGGAATTAATTCCATAACGTAATGTTTGTTTCCTGCCAGGTTATTTGATTGATTACTGCCTTTCGCTTCGCTCATCATCGAGACACTCCATTTTCTTAGGAACAGAAGGATCATTGTACGAATAACAATGCTTCGGTAACAGAGAAGTGGTTTAGCATATTTCCAGCAGTGAGTTATTAGTGTCCCTTGCTGTTTTCTATCCACTCAAATTCCAACACGTGTTAAAGCTCAAGCACAACGAGTCATGAATTCGGCGCTTAAAAACAGAATCGATAATCTCACTGCGTGTAAGGGTTGAGCCGGATTATTGAAGGATCACTGGAATAAGTGGAATGAAATTTATATAATGATGTAAGTAATATGCTAATGGTCGGTGATTAGGCGTCTAATCAAGGATGCCACCCTTGAAGGTGTCCGCGCCCTAGAACTAGGTCAGATACATTAGCACAGAATTGATTTTCATCTATGAATAATTTGCACTCCATCCATTTCGTGTGGACGGGGTATTGCGATTTTAATGAAAATTTAATCTTATTTTCACGCCGGCAATTTTCATCTCTTTTAGCACAACCATTTGCCGCGGATGAAGTAGAGGCACGATGAAAAAATTTTCCGGGCACTCAATTAGGGACGACTTCATAAATTTAGACATTTCTGCAAACGCAGCTCGAAACAAATTTGAATTTATATCGATTTCTTTAATGTGAACTGACCGACAAATTCCTGCGTAAATGAATCGCTTTGAAATACTTTAATTAATGTAAATTTTCTGCCAAAAATTATAAACAAACTCGTAATTATATATCTAAAAATAAGCATATCAATCAATAAAAAAAATTGGCGACTCCACCAAAATTGCATTTTTGGCAAAAATTATAAAAATTGGCCTAGTCTGTTCATTTAAAAAGTGTAGCACAGAAAACATTTTTAAATTCGTAATTAGATATTTATGAATAAGCAAATCTATCAATAAAAAACCGGTACCTCCACCAAAACTACACCTATTATTTATTTTTGGCAAAAATTATGAAAAATGGCCCGCCATGTTCATTTGAAGAATGTATTACAGATAATAAATATTAAAAGTCTTAATTAGATACCTATAAATAATCATATATATCAATAAAAAAAAACCGGCGTTTCCACCAAAAATTGCTCCTATAATATTTTTATCAAAAATTATAAAAATTGGCCGGACGTGTTCTTTTAATACTGAAACACGGATAAGACATATTTAAAGTCGTAATTAGATACCTAAGAATAAGCAAATCTAACAATAAAAAAATCCGGCACCACCACCAAAGTTGCGAGTTTTTTTGCCAAAATTGGCCCGGCGTTTTTATTTGAATAATGTAGCACAGATAAAATATATTCTAAATTTAAAGATAAAACATATTCTAAACTCCTATACCTAAAAATCAACAAAACAACCAAATATATATATATCCCGGAGCATCCAACAGAATTACACCTATAATTTTTTTTGCCAAAAATTATAAAAATTGGACCGGGGTGTTGATTAAAGAGTAGCACAGATAAAAATTATTTAAAGTGGTAATTGGATACCCAAGAATAAACAAATCTATCAATAATTAAATATGCAGCGCCTCCACCAAAATTACACCTATAATTTATTTTTGGGAAAAATTATATGTTCATTTTAAGAGTGTATTACAGATAATAAATATTTAAAGTTTTAATTAGATATCTATAAATAACCAAATCTACATATTAATAAAAATAAATTCGTCGCCTCCACCAAAAATTGCTCCTATAATATTTTTGTCAAAAATTATAAAAATTGGCCAGGCGTGTTCTTTTAAGACTGTAGCACGGATAAAAAATTTTAAAAGTCGTAATTAGATACCTACGAATAAGCAAATCTATCAATAAATGAAACCCGGCGCCTCCACCAAAATTGAAATTTTTTATCACAAATAAAAAATATTCTAAATTGAAAGGTAAAACATATTCTAAACTCGCAATTAGATACCTAAGAATCAGCAAAACAACCAAAGAAAAATATATCCCGGAGCCTCCACCTGAATTACTCGTATAATTTTTTTTTGCAAAAATTATTAAAATTTTTGTGCTGAAGCACAGACAAAGATATTTTTGTCTTTAGTATCTTCAAAATTGAATTGATTCCACATTTTGGACCAAGTCAACTACATCTTGATACAATCTAACAACTTGATAAAATCAAGTCAACTACAACTTGATAAAAACCTTGTTTTGCAATTCTAAACAACTAATCTAAAACGTTTACGAATTAATCAATTTCCAACACACCACAGAAAGAAAGACTTGAAATATAAAGTATCGATTAAAATTTGGCAGCAGAGCCTCAGAAGAAAATGAAATTTGTGACGCCAAGGCCTCACCTTCATTACGTGTTTTTTAGTAATTTATAACATCTAATACACCTCAGCGTAATTGGACTTTATTTCGGCATAAAAAATTACGTTTTATAGATTAGTTTGTGTGTTTCTCCCTCCGCCCACTTTGCGGAGTCACGTATCTGATTCAGTTAAGGGCCGAAAAAGGTTAGCTTGTTAAAAGTTGGCAAAGTCGTTGCTCTTGCTGATAATGCCATAAAGTTGGCCACCGCTAATTATGGCCTCTTCAATCAATATGTACGCCGGCGATACCTGCTCGCCGCGAGAATTTCCACAATCCTCATATCTAACAAAAAGTTGTCGGGTGCAAACACAACAACTAAACTTCAACGTGAATTAAAGGAAAACTAAAAAGCACGCTTGTCTGTTTGTTTGTGGAAGTGTCTTTGGAAAGCCGGAGCTAAATATTGGAAAACACTGTTTGCGTCCGAAATGGTCAACGTGAGAATTAAGAAATTTGCAGCGACCTGAAAAGGAAAGATAATTAAATTTTATTGTGTGGAAAACTTCTTAGGAAACGCCTAAGAAATGAGAGTATAAAGAAGTAGAGAGCCGGAAACAAACGGACTCGAACCCTCCACACAAAACGGAAATGAGATGGCTTAAACCCTTGAAGTCTCTTCTGCTTTTCATATACAATATTAAAAAAAAAACGGACAAAGCGCGTCCACTTTTTATGAATGTTATAAAAAATAAATGTGGAATTTACGCGTGGACTGGGCTGCTAGAATTTGTTGTGGCTTTGATAAAAGTCTAGGGGAAAATCCTCTTTGACAAGCGCTTGACTAAGCTGGAAGCTTTATATTCGGTAAACAGTGAATCAATAGACCCCTTAGAAAATCCCCCGATACTCTTAGTTCCGATTAAAAAACTTCCAGGGGCTGAAACAATAAACGAGCGGATATAAAGGTTCGAAGTGAATACTGCGAAAATCTCATTTTAGGGAATACATACAATGCAGTCGCCGTTTCCACATTTACAGTAATTTCAGCATTTTCTAGTTGGAAATCGTTTTTAATGCCCCAATTGATTACAGCTAACTGTTGCGAATAAATTTGAGATACATGCGAATGTGGCAGATGTTGCTCAGTGATGAGATGATGTAACTTTATCACAAGCTGCACTTTACCATTAATCTCCTCCGATTACTGTGCAATTTATTCCGTAATGTGCAAGATGAAAAATGATTTTCAACTTTTGATCCGAAACTGAGCAAGCTGGCGGAAATTATTCAATATTTTTCCGTCACGCTCCGCCACACCAGATGAAAGAAGAACACTGGCATAAAACGAACGAAATCCTATTTCCCCTGTAATGGCGCAAACTAAAATTGTTTTAGCGAACGCCGCACTTGTATCTTGTGGAGTTCTTCAATACGGCAAAGTGCTCGCTTTTAAATTCAAGTCATGATCAGAACTAGTGACGGATTTGTCGAGTTTTGGAGTTATGATAAGGAAGAGCAAGGCGATATTAAACATCTCGTTGTTGCAACAGCTTTACGAATCCGGTTATTTTTTTGTGGTGCACGGGTATATCGCAATTGTACGATTAACATGTCTTTCGAGTGGTTCGGAGACGTTACGGTTGTAAATCACTCCCGAATCCTAGCATAACAGAAATGAAAACATCTTCGTCCGTATGAGGATTGTATAACATGCGGTTGAAGATGCCCACCGCTCGGACGGTATTGTAATTAATTTCATTAACAATATATCAATTATAAGCCGGGACGTAATCTGCCGTATTTCGCTCTTGATCCTGAATTATTGCTGAAAGGACATACATGACGTGTTCTGCTCTCAACATCCGATCCTGCACACTGTTGCGGCTCAATTATATATTCGCCCGATATCACGTCCTCCAAGTCTCATTTCATTATTATGTCGATAACAGCCGCACAATGATTGATACACGCATCACTGAAAGTCGTTCAGGAAATGTAGCGTTTTCAGGACTGTGCTAAAACTGATCTCTTTTGCGACCACTCGGTCGGCATGAAAGAGTCGTTCTGCTAAATCGACCCGGGTGATTGGACGTATGTTCCAAACACTGTGACAGCTTTCTAAATGGAGCTGTTTGATGCGAATTTGATATCGAGGTGGTGGCGGCAAACTTTAACAATGCACCCTGTTAATTGTAAGATTTGATTGGAGGTTGCTCGCAATACAAACAAGGGTTGTTTTAGAAGTGCAACGTTGAAGCGTATTCGGAGTGTGTGACGGTTTAGGGTTGCTAACAAGACGGTCGCTTTCAAGGAACATGTTCTTATTGGAAACCTAATTTGAAACTCACACCTCCAATCACGCGTTTCAAATTATATTATGATAGTTCATTTCACCGTCATAATTATAAGTATTTTCAACAGTTTGCGCGTGTTTCACGCAATTCAAATTAATACATCAGTGGGTAGTTTTGTATATGTATAAACACACTTGTAAATTAAAAAGCGTCATTAATATTATGGGAGGCAAAAAAAAAACAATATAAACAACATAAATTTTTGACAAACTATTGAGGTTTAGATGACTTTCACTGCCCAATGAATTATTACAGCGCAAATTTGTCGCTACAGCTGCAGCTTGGACCATGTCAGAATTATCAACAAGCAAGTTGAAATTTTTATTAGACAAAGTTTGAGTTTCGTCCAAAGTCTGGTTGATTAAACTAACAACTTTGTTTGTACAAAGTTTCAGTTTTTGCACAATACCACGAAATCGATCAAGCCCATGTTACTAAAAATCCTGGCGTCATCATTTCCCGACTTCCCGACCTAACAGTCTCTATAAATTGCCTAACAGAATGCCCCAATTAATTCCTAATAATATTGGCCACGCATCCGTTGCGTAACTAATTAGCTGTTAGAGTATTTTTGTGACACAAATATCGCCTGTTTTGGCTTCGCAAAATTACCAACTCAGTTTATTTCGGTCGGTTAATCGCTTCGCATCAAGTTAAACTTCGCCCCAATTAACACATTCTCAATAACTTTAATTAATGTAGGAAAAGTTGTTTGGTTCGTTACGTTTTGAATTTTTCTAAATTGGGGGAAAAACTCGTCCGGCAATTACACTATATCAATTAGGATATTGCTTCACGTTTTAACATTATCCGCATGGGAAATATATGAGCAGCAGAGCGGTGTTCGCTCTTGAATAACTGACTCGTTAACTTCCGGACTAAATTACTTCAACTTACGCCGGCCGTAAAATTTTATGTTTTGTATAAATTAATTGAGTCGACAATAACAATTTCAGCACGTTAAGCTTAACCAGTATTTAAAACTTTCGGAAACCGCCAGAGAGCTTTCATTTTTCTTGCGGTTGCACCGGTAACGACGGTATTAAGAGATTTTTTCACGAGTTGCTGACTCCGCTAGGACCACACAAACATGCATTAGCGTAAAAAATGGGAATGGCGTGTGTGTCAAAGTGAATATAATTTATATCGGTTCTGTGTAATATTAGCATATAACATACGTTTGTGCCAGTTTAACACGAAGTAGTAATAAAACTCGAGATAATTAATTACAAAAAATCAATGGCAGGTCAGGTTGGGTGCATCAAAGCAAGTCATTTGACTTAACTGTAATTTGTTTTATAAATATAGACAATTGGGAGTCCATAAATCATTGTCTCTTCTCTCATGTTAAGTCAGATCATTTTCAACGTGGTTGGTGTTCATAAAACGTTCATGTCCATTAATATAAAAATAAAATGATAGAAAATATAATAAATATAACATTAATAATAACGATCTTATTCGGGTTATTGGACCGTGTTGCATTTGAAGTTCCATTAACAAAAACTAAAACATAAAAAATAAATAAAAGAAATTAAACGAATAAGATCGTTATTATTAATAACACCGACTATGAAAGCCTACATATTTTCATAAATAACGTGCGTTCAAAAAAAAACTAGGCTGCGTTGGCCATGGAATTTATCGGCTTTCCAGTGTAGACACCATAGAAAATATTAACATAGATTTGACAAATGTCAAGATCTATCAGTTTAAAATTTACCATCGAAATAAAACGGCCCAAACGCTAGGACAGTTTAATTTTATTTTTGATGAACATTTTTAATAATCATTTATTTTTAAACCTTTGAATCCAAACAAATCCGAACCTTTTTTTCTAATGTATATTGTGTAATTTATAACTCACTAGTGGTCAACGTTCGTGTTTAACTATGTATACAACGATTGGTAGGTCACAAACATATTATTATTACTTAAATGATGGGGAAAAAAAATTTGGTACTTTAAATAAAATGTAAACATGTAAAAAAAATTAATGTAAACTTTAATGAAAGACGAAATTATACTCCAAAAACAAACAACATTTATCGCAATTGCTTTCGATTTTTTGCCGTAACTCGTCTAAATTTTTTGGCCTACTAAAATAATAAACCTTCGAATCCAAGCAAACCCGAACCTTTTTTTTCTAATGTATATTGTGTAATACAACTCCCTAACTGTCGACGTCCGTGTTTAACTATATATACAACGATTTTTGAAATATTAATTGAGAATGCAGTTGCTCTTAAACTGAATTGGTAGGTCTCGAGTTGCGCATAGAGACTGATGACCCATGAAGGTTGACGGGTAACTGAGTGCTGCCAAATATTCTCAAGACATTTTTCGGTTTTGAGACTGATTCTTCTTCATCGATCTATTCACGACTTACAGTTATATCAAATTAATGACCGTCCTGGTCGTGTCGATATTCTCCTCAACAGAGGAGAAGCTGTAATAATGAATAGATTGATGTTTGGATTCACAACGATACCGGGAAATGTTTTGCACTTTTTTTTTATCCCATAATGATTTATCCCATTGTCAACAAGGAAGCTAACCTAAAAAACATGAACAGACTCGAACTGACACTTTGAAGTTTTGCTACACTAAATTGACGCACAAAGTTTTTCCATGGCCAACGCAGCCTCGTTTTTTTTTTTGAACGCACGTTATAATATTATAATATTTTAACAACAAATTTGTCACAAACATAAAACCGCTTCCTTTTTTATTTTTTCTAATCAATTTAGTATTTATCCCTAAAAATTGAATCTGTTTTTTTCTTAATAGAGGAAGTTGTGAGCAAAATTTAGCACTAAATTATGTCTAAATATTTACTTTGCGACATTGTATTGCTCATCAATATTGCTGACTTCCAGCAAATATTGTTTTATAAGTAGATAACAAATTAAATAATGTACGTATTTACACCCGGTATTTTTTTTACTAATGAGTGTGGCTGCGATCTATTGGAACAATTTTCACGAGTTTCGTCTAACTGTGATGAACATCTTTTCGAGATCTCGATTCCAAATCGTCTGGAATTTATTCCTTACAAATATTTTAATATTTCCGTCTTTACTTCATGCTTCCATATCCTAAATTGCTTAGAAACTTTTCATATATTACAATTTTTTTTCTTAAAATATTTATAAGATTTAGAAAACATTATTCAAATACAGTTTGTATAAAAATAATAAACTGAATTTTAATTAATTGAACTCAACCTCTAAAGCAAATCTATCAAAAAAATTGGCAAAAGGTATGCAGAATTATTAAGAATATTTTATATTTAGTGGCACTTATATTTAGGTAAATGTTTGTATTTTTGTTTATTATTATTTATTGTGGATATGACGTAGTAATCGGGATCCATATAAAACAGTTATGGAGCTGTAAATATCAAAAAACCCTCTACAAGTCCTGAGATAAATTCTAAATATGAATAAAAACCCAAGATGTGGGTAATTATACCTAATCAGATTTTTTAATAATACAAATTAATCTAATGCCTTGAATCTGATGTTGCATTGTTTGCACTTGGAAAAAATGTAGAACACAAAAAATATATATAAAACTCGAGAATGTAAAAGCAGTCAAGTGAAAAGTGATGAGATCCAATGAAGCAGCTCAGATCACGAGGTTAAACTTTTTTGGATTGCGACAAATCAAGTCTAAAGGAGAAGATTTAAATCGAATCCAATCAGGTTTTATAATTTACCATTTTAATGAACAGCATCAGGAAAAAAATCATCCAGTTAAGTAAACTACTAAGATCAACGTAAGTGAAGTCGAATCAGATTTAATCGTTTCATTTTAAAACAGTTCAAGGGTCGTTTAAAATCATATCAGACAACTATTGCAATAGAATTAGAAATATAAAGAAGGAAGCATTTGTGTTTTTTGTTTTCTCATAAACTTTTCAAAAGTCATCTTGTTGTATCATTATTGCTACAGATTTATATTGACAGTTTTATCGTATTTTTATTTCCGGATGAGTACGGTAGTACATATTACCAAAATAAATTACTGCTAACTTTGTTAATATCGATCGAAATTAAAAGCGATTTTTACTATACGATTTGTGATTGTTTTCAAAAACTGGCAAATAACGAGTTTTGTTCATTTTGAATAAATAAATCTGGAAATAGAAGGAATATTTATAATTCACTGAAAATGTTTGTACAGTATCGTTAATTAATTAATATTATTAATTAATCATTAATTAAGTAATTAATTAATATTTAACAAATCTGTACAATAATTAATTTAACTGTAATTAGAATAATTTAATTAATTAATAATGTAACAGGATTTTTTTTTATATCTTTTTTGTCATTTGTTGTTGAATATTAATTCATAAAAAATGCACCTGTGCATTGCAAATTAATATTAAAACTAACTGAACGATGTGCTTTGCTACATTTTAAATTTATTATCATTTAGAAGCTGTGAAACCTCGGGGAGAGACCAGCGTCAGAGAACAGGAACATAAGCGATTATTGGGTTGGCAACAGTTATGGATGTTGAGATAAAATAATTGGTGAAATATTCATATTCATTAAGTTGGTAAGGTTTTTATGAAAGGAGACAGAGCCAAAAAAATATGTGATTTATTTCAAATTCAAGAAACAAACATTTCTCAAACCGCTCTCGTTGTTATCAATTACGTATTTTTCTGATTCAATTTTAATTGGTTTTTATAATTACGTAATTAATTTAGCAAGATTATGCTGTGGAAAGGATCCAGCTGTCGCTTGTTCAATTTAATCTAAGACATACTCCACCATTTTTAGTAAATTTAAAAGTTAACTTGGACTTTGAAAGAAAAATGTTTGCCTTTTTAACACTAATTCGTTCGTCATCTCCCAATACTAATCAACTGCAGTAGTTTCAAAACAAATTTACCCAACACTTCGTGGTTGGATTATGAAATTGCAGTTTGCATCTCCACCGAAATTTCAAAGGAAACGCAATTAACACCACCAAAGGAGGAACGATTGAATAAAACAACAAATCAGGACAACTATTTCGTATATTTAAGAAAAAAAGAACAAGAAATGACGTGGCAGATTTTATTAAATAAAAGTGGATTAGAGCAGTTCTAACACGTTTGCCTGTACAAACTCGCAAATAACAAACATTTAGTGCTTGGCAAACGCCGCCAAGTCGTTAATGCATCTATCGATATTCTGCTTCTCCTGGTCGGGAGTGATGGACGACTTCACCTTCCTAATCACCCAATCCACCAGATTTTTCTGAGCAAGCCTGCGTTCGATATTTTGCTTTTCAATTTGATAGTCCAACCGCTTCTTCACCTCAGAATAGACGTGAATCAAGCGGTCGCGATATGCCGCCTCCAGCTGCAAGGCAACGTTCTCGCGTTTGGCAGCGACCAGCAAATTCTGGCCCTCCACGCTCGCCTGCGTGCGTTGCTCGTCCGCGATCGCTCCTTCCAACGCCTGTTTCTCGTTGACGCGACCTTCGTTCCATGTCCTTTCAAAATCCTAACAGCAACAACTCACAACTACCAGATTCTATTGCAACTTACATCAACCTCCTTGTCCAGGTACTCAGCCACTTTGGGTCCCAAAAGCTTAATCCCAGCCCACCATAAGATGACAATGGACAGCCCGTTGTAGAATTCGTGCTCCATTACGTAGATTTCCTTGCTGATGAGGTATGTGGAGAAAGTGAGACCGAAAGTGTACGGACCTGTGACGCCGGTTTTCTTGTAGAAGAAGTTGAACCATTCATCGGGGACGAAGCCGAATCGTACTTTGCCGGGCTCTTGGCGCACCTGAACTGATTTATCAGACACCGAGCAGTAACACTCGACTACTTACGGGTCTTTGGCCTTGCACTTGCGACTGGTCCTGAGGGTTTGAAGTGACCGAAGTTGAAGTGGCACTGGTTGCTCTGGAGGCTATGGCCACCAAAGAACGCCCCTGTTGGCCTAAAGATTAAAAAATATATAAAAATCCAAGTGTTACATAAAAGTGAGATGACGTTTCTTGGTTATAAAATCAAATCGATTGGAATGTAATAAATCAACTTGGAATTACGCTCACCGGATAAAATTGTGGCTCTGGACAACATCTTCCTTCAAATTTGTTAATTTGTAATGATATTTTTCACAAAATATAAATCGTCCGGGCAAGTGCCCCAGGTTCACTTCAAAATGTCTGACTGACTTAAACAAGGACAGACTTATTTCGACTTTGTGCCACAGACAAGGATGTAAAACGTTACGTAATTGTTGCCAACACGACCATAGAAAAACAACCAATTTCGCAAATAAAAAATTTAATAATCATTTAATTACAAATTCATGTGGGTTTTCTTGTAGGTTTCGTGCAAATTGGAGATTTGCTCCAAATGCGAGGAAATCTGCGACGTATTTCTGTCAATCCACTGGAGTGAGTTCATGTGAGCATTCAAAATGCGACTCACTTGAATCACCTACAAAGCAATTATAAACAACTAATTAACGACTTAGATTAATCATACAGGATCGGTGATATCTTCATTCTTGTTGGACTCATTCAAATGCTCTACAATTTCCTTCAAATCCTCAGACATCTGCTTCAACTGAGAGTCAATAATTTCAGCAAACTGGTATCTGAAACACACGTCAACATATCAACTAGTTAAGAAGCGAAAAATACGTATGAAATCTGTTCTGATCGGTGACTGGTATATCGGCTAGCAGTTTCTCCAACTGCAAACTTGACTCGTCCAACTCCTTCTGCTGCGCCACCACAAAATCCAACTCCTGATCCAATTGCTTCTGCTGCTGCTTGACACGCTCGATCGTCTCGTTCAGCCCCAAAATCTTGTCGCTGTTTGATATCAAGAGATTGTCCCAGGCGTTCAGTTGCTTTGCTTGGTTGATGAAAAATTTGCCTTGCTCTTCCAAATCTATGCTCCACTTGTTGATTGAATCTTCAAGTTGGGCATAAGTTAGCGATCCCGGCAGTTGGATTGTTGCTGTGGTTGTTGTGGCAGTTGGCGCTCTGAAAATCAAAGTATAATTTGTGGAAACATTAATATGGAAATGTGCTACTGAGTGGACGCCGTGAGGCTGCCTAAACCCAAACTAGAAGTTGTAGTGGTGCTTGTAGTTGTGGGAGTCAAGCTTGATGTTAGTTTCAAAGCGGGAGCAGTTGTGGCCGTGCTCGTCAGCGATGATCCTGCATCAAAATTTCATAAATTATAGATACGAGGTGAACTGCGATTGTACCTGAGGAAAGTGAAGTACCGGTAGCAAAAATTGGCATAAACGACGAGGCAGAAGTTGTTGTTGTAGTGCTGCTGCCCAGGCTAAACTGCGGTGGGGTCGCACTGGACGCCGCTGCAATAAATACAATATAACGTGACTTGTTAGCACAGCCGAAGAATTTGATGTAACACTCACGCGTCGCCAGAGTGCTAGCAATGGATAATGTTGGCGTCCCAAACGACAGGGGTTTAATTTGTTGTTGCGTGGTATCGCCGGAGCCCCCGGTAGCCGTGGAAGCTGCAAAAAGCGGGGTACTATAAAATTATTGCGACGTAAAATAACTAACGGGCTGCTGCAGTGCTTGTTGGGAGTGTAAAACCGGTGGCGGTTTTCGGTGTTTGGAAACTAAACGCCATTTTATAGCAAGATATTGGAACTATTAGATTTAATTTGAATTGTAAATTTTTTAAGGTTAGGATTGTGAGAAACAATTTCACAAATGTCAGACGACTGCAGCGCGGCGGGTTCAAATTGAACTTTGTTTAAAGTGACCAATCAGAGATGAGGTGTCTAAGGTTACGGCAAAAATTTGATTTTTACTAGGACTTTTTTATTTTATTCCTTTTTCAAGTTATCCTTTCCTTCGTCTTTTCTTTCTGTGCTCAATTGTTGTACCAACTTTCACTAATTATCTTCCTGAACAGAAGAGAAGTTGTGTGGGATAGATAAAATAATTGTACAGAAAGAGTTTATTAATAATTTATGACTGTGTGTTCTTTATAAACAGGGCAGAGACGAAAGAGTTTAATATCAATCGACGGATCGAATTAGTTTATGGCACATTCAACACACTGGAAAAATAATTTTATCACCAGATCAAGTCATAGATGAGCCAGTTCAGACGTTTTCATTGAACACGACATAGATAACATTTCTAATTAAATTAAATATGTACAAGAAACTTAGCTGCACTACGTTAAGTACCTAATAAATATATGTATATGTATATATTAAAAATCTATGTACAAATCTATATAAATTTCAATACATTACACATCGTTAAAATTAATTTTATGTACTAAGTGCAACACATAAATAAATGTACAACGTGGTGGTGATGATACAGTTTGAGATAATTGCAATAAAATTTGGTTTGGACTCTAATTATTGTATAAAAGGAGTATTCTCTAAATCTAACAGACAAATTCCGAACCGAAAAGCGCCTTATTACAATTATCTGCAGTCGAAAGATGAGATGAGAACAAAGATGGTTAAGTCGTTAGTGAAATGAGGACGTTTTTGATGAGTATAGTCGTAGTCTTCGGTATGTTCAGTCGATCGTCACAGTTCATAGTTCAATTGCAGACGTGCTCCTCCTTCCTGTACTTGCAAGATTCACATTTGACCGAGCAGCACCACTGGAAACGGCATCTGCATTTCTCCACATCTTCTCGAACCCGCGTTTGGTATCCTCTCCCACAGCACAACAATCGACAACCGTCAATACCTTGACTGGTGCGATTGCAGATCCTACCATGGGTCCCCAAAATATCCAACCTGCAACCAAAACTTGCACCAAAAACGTCAACGACTAGCTCGTGCTTACGTCTCGTTCTTCTCGCAATAGTCGGGGGAGTCGTCCAGATACACCAAGTCCGTTCTATTGTGCCTCTTCAAGTCAGGACTGATCGGGCGCAGCTTTCTCTTCTTTCTCCGATGAACGAATTTTACGTGGGAAGCGCCTTCGTAGCGTTGAAAAAGCGTATCGCCTACTTGACGAAACGGTGGAAGACGTCTCCAGCAGACCTGCATGCTGCACGATCCGGAGACGCCGTGACATTTGCAGATGCGTTGCATTTGAGACCTGACCGCCTGCAAGTGTTCGTCGAATTGTTAATAAATTATTTGTAATTTCTCTAATAAATTAATATTATTGAATTTCACCGTATTAAATAATTTGATCCATGCTACTCACTCTTCTCCCCGCCTCGTTGTTGTGGAGGTTCATGAGTCCGATTGCTGATTCGTTGTCTTCCCGCACGTCCAGGAAGCTCCGACTCATTTTCTCTCCGTATTGGATGTCTTCCGAGCAGCCTCCCCATTTCCATTTCTTCGATTTTTTTAGCCGTTTAATGTTGTCGCAAAAACAGATGCCTCTCATTTCGCCTTTCGAGCAGGTCCTCGCCACCGCAAAAGCGACACTAGCTGCTGAGACAGCTGATAAGTACGACGCTTCTCTGCTTGCTACAAGAACTAGTCGTAGAAAACAAAAAGCACCAACTGATGTGACATACGAATTGTTACAACGTTTCCGAACGTGGTGTTCTTCTCAGGGAACTCAGTGCAGTTCCATCTGCTGTTTCTGAACTGATGCTTGCACTCTTCCTTCGCTAATCGGGCACCGTTTGCAAGGACCTACAATGGACATGTTCAGTTTTTGGCTTGACGAGATTCTCGGGGGTTTACTGGTAATATCTTGTCATGCTCCAAACAGAATTGTCTTTGGGGCTCCTCCAAGTACTCGAGTTTGCTGCAGCGTTCTTTCTGAGCGACTGGTGTCAGTCCAACTAATTTGGACATGGAATCATTCGTTGCGAGCTGCCTGGAAAAAATACTCGTTTACAATTGGTACCATAAAAATTTATCTCTGAATCCAGGCTAAACATCGGCGGCTTGCTTTTTTGAACAAATTTTGCTGCTTTTGTTTGAAACTTTTGAAGTATTAAAACTGTTTAAAGTGTTCCACAAAAAAAAGACAGTTTCTTAATGTGCAGTAGTCAGGAAAATGTGACAAATTATTTGATAATAAAACTAAATATTGTATGTACATTCATTGGGGCTTATCTTTTCCTCATGTTGAATTTTTTTCACATCTGAAACAAGTGAGAAGAAATATCAATTCTAAATTTTCTGGTTGCAATTTCAATCTAGCAGAGATTACGCATCAAAATTGTAAATCTGAAGATTTTTATGACTAAGCCGCGTTCTCGTTAGTCTTTTACGTGAGTGCCGCCAAAATTTCTGGAAGATTCAATTACAAGTAACGAATTATTTGATAATAAAGCTAAATATTGTAATTCGTTGGGGCTTATCTGTTCCTCATGTTGAATTTTTTTCACAACTGAGACAAGTGAGAATAAATATCAATTCTAGATTTTCTGGTTGCAATTTCAATCTAGGAGAAATTATGCAACACAATTGAAGATTTGAAGAATTAGTTAGTCTTTTACGTAGGTTGTTGCCTACATTTCTGGAAGAAATGGTTTATTGTTTTTCAAAATATTCGCCGTTAGTATTTATACACTTTTGCATTCGTTCAAACTAGCCGTTGAAACATTTTTTCCATTCGGAACGAGGTACTAATATCCAAGAAATGTAATTTATAATTATCAAATATGTAATAGTTGTTTGTTTGTCTCTCTAAATATGCAACTGTTGCCTTTGTTGCTTTGTATGCGCTTGTGAGGTGAAGACGCCCACACAAACGTGAACGAAACGCATGGAAGCAACTTCGGAATACGTACTCATTTAAAAAAAAAAAAATTAAAATTAAAATTAAGTCTTTCAGTCCGAATAAAAGAATAATTTGGGTTTATATAGCAGTCGATTTGAACAGTGTGAGTTCAAGTTTTAACAATAAAAATATAATGTTATCATAAGCAAATGTTTTGTTGTTTGGTGATTACAATTGATTGAACTAAATTTAGCACTTTAGTAATTCATTAAGTCCGAATGAAAGGACCATTTGTATTTTTTATAGCCACCGATGCTGGTATTAATTATTAACTCGTTATGTGATCATTTATCAGCTTTACACTTTGTTGACGGCTGATTTACAGTTGATAATGTAGTCATTTAGAATAAGTATTAAAATATTATGTTTTTAGTCATTTATACTGTTAGTGGTAATGATGGGTTTCGTAAGCCTACACACAGCACTCGGTTAAAAAAAGATTAGTGCAAAGGATGTGAGTTTGGGCAATTGACGAACGAATTAAAATGGCGATGATTGCTTAAGAAGGTAAATTAGAAATCTGGTGAAGTTTGCCAAGTGGTTCTCGTGAAAAGGTAAATCAGTGAATTGAGGCATGAAAAACGCGCGTTCGTCGACGAACATCGTATCAAATTACGCTGAACTGCAGAAACAGGGACTAATTAATCCGACAAAACTGGGGTTGGCTTGAGGCGCCCAATAGCGAACCATTTTCAAGGGTTACTTCATGCCCTATTGGTTTGAAACACGGCCATTGTTAGCTCGTTGTTGAACAACAAAAGCGCCATTATGCGTATTTGCATTCATGTTAATTGCATTCAACAACTAATCAGCCGTAATGGCCAATCTTCCTCGCAAGCGATCCATAAAAATGGCGGCCTTTTCTCTTCTCCCCATTGTGAGACGGGGATTTTTACGTTCGCGCTCCTATTCAACTCCACTAGTACCGTAGGCATGTGATTTTTATACGTGAAAATGGTAAATTTATGGCACGAGACGAAAGGCAGACGAGGCTGCAGACTTAAAGATATTGGCTTCTGACTTGGGTCTCAGGTGGGCAATGCTACTAAACTCGTCCCCAGACGATAACCTCATCTGCTCTCCTGCGAACCGAACCCTTTTCGGTTTTCGCACACGACTACGTTGCATTCAACTCATCTCGGATTCAAAAAATTGTATCACGGTAAAATTGTACCGTGATAATAATGAATAGTGGAAGAACAAAGGTAGGTAGCAGGACACGGCCATGACAAATTATGTTCGCAGTAGTCCGCCCACGTTCAAACAAATCGTTGACAGGATTATCTGCATGTTTATTGACTTAATAAAGTGGATTATTTATATCATTAGTCGCTCATCATGGGTGGTTTGCATGGCGCATTATTCTCCTACCTGTCTTAGACGTCGCGACGTCGACGGCGCTCCGCTTCAATAGAGCGACGAGTGATTTGTTCCGATCATTACCGGGGATCGTTTAAGGACGACGAAGGATGTGGTCAGTGATACCACCTACCGGCAAATTCAATCCCCAACGTCCGCCGATATTGCATTAGGTTTTCGATATATGATTTGTGCGATCTGAGCTGCTGCCCATTGTCCCGGGGGTCTCCGAATTATTTCCCGTACATTTTTATAGCGGTCGTAAAAAGTAACGGTCGGACTCGCCACACACCCTCCGCATATAAGTCCAGACTATTTATTTCGGGGGCACAGACGAATGAATTTTGGGTCAGGAACCGACCGCGAAATATAAGTAAAAACGGCCATTGTAGAGGAAAAAATGCACTGGATGCAGATGGCGTTTATTTTTGCGGAATGGTGGAGGTATAATAGTTTGATGAATTATTTATAAACAAGCGGTAATTGTGTATTCTGCGTAATCTAAAAACGAAGCGCATGTTGCCGCGATTCAAAGATAAACAAATTAAAAATCTCACTCGTCAATCACACCTTAAAATAAGAAACGTAAACAACGAAGAGTTAAAAATGTTATAAACATTATAAAACGGGAAAATTCTCACGAATTTATTCTTCGGTTATTGGGGGAGCTTCGATGTTGACACAATACACATGTTCCCGGTTACATCTGTGATGTCAAAGGTACGAGGATTCCGATTAAAGTAAATTTATAAATAATATTTTATAGCTCGTAAAATCTCGATTTATTTTACTGTAAAGAGCAACCAGCAACTATGTAAACCAGTAAAGTTTTATCTGTCAAATTGAGGCATGCCAATCGGTACTTGACGTCTGATCATAGACAGACACTTTCTCCGCGACTATTCCACGAAAATTGCCTCGGCGACACTATTTTAACTCGAAGTGCTAACAGTTGATCGCGAAGTTAATTAGTCCCAACGTGGGCTATTTTTAATTTCAAAGCATATTCCCGCCGCTTCTCACTCGACTGGAAATTTATTTTATTCCAGTTATATCGGTACTAATTTTTATTCGGGTGTCTATTAGTTCGCTTTATTAAAAGCACATGTGCGGTGCCTCCCATTAGCCGCGGCGACGACCTGATTTATGCCCTCTTACATCCAGACAATATTCTTAATCATTTCACACGCAACTTCAGTCCGTGAAATAATTTATTTCTAAAATACATTGATAACTGTAATAGATATCGTAAATTGTTAAAAATTTTAAGGTCCCGCTTCCATTTTATAATTCACACCAGGAAAGATATTTCTTTGTGTGGAAAAGCATAAATCCAGTTTAGTGTCGTGGGTGATAATGACATGTAAAGTTCAAGACAGTGGAATATTGATCTGAAGACAAAAAGTAGTTGTTGGAATGTGCTAAAATGTTGCATTAAAGACACTTAATCACTTAATTATTCTCTGGCAACTTAAAATACCAGCTAACGGAAAACAAGTCGAAAATGAATAATACTAACTAGGAATGTCAAACAACTTCTAAACAAATATGCTCGTTTCGCTTGAATTGCTTTAGGCTTAATGGAATTGTTAGTCCCATACAAAAAATTAAGTGAAATAAATATGTAAATGAAGTTCGGTCTCGATTTAATTCCAATTATAACGAATAGAACGACAGAAGCACAACGGAAAAAATTAGAAACACATGAATACGAAAAAATGGACCAATTAACACCAAAAAATACCACATTGACATAAAGGGGATTGCACTTGATAATACGCTTTTATTCATTCTAAGTTTAAAACAATTCATTTACTTCTTCACTTTCCTTTTCACTCAGTTTTCCTTATCTGGAAATTATAGATTGAACGACAGTGCAACAAACCGTTGCCTCAAAACACCAAAATTGGTGTTTTTTGTTGTTGTTTAAGGTTCTGGTTTGTAATAAACCTTTTCACTATTTGAATATAAAAAGGAAACAATTCGAATTCCGATAAATTTATATTCGAATCGATACGCGCCTTGACATCCGTTTTTTACCAAAATATAGAATAAATAGGAAGCAAAGCAAACTTATAACGAACTAATTTTGTAATACATATTTTGTAAAGGTTAGAAAAACATTGGAATAGTTTTTGTGACGCAAGGTTTGCTCCCAAATTAATATCCAAGATAATTTTGGGGCGCCTAGATTTATCTGCAAATGTTTATGAATTGATTTTTTCGCATTTTTTTTTATTATTATTATATCAAAATTAAAAGACCACGTAATTTGTCAAGAATAAATGTGCTCAAATCGTCATTTTATTACATTTTTCTACTACTACTACAAGTTCATTATATTTATTTTGGGTTAACTTTTATTTGGTGCGTACATTTCTTGAAGACTTGGATTCCGATATTGCTTGCTTTACCACTAAGTACAAATATTTCTTGCACCCTCTTAAAAATTATTTCTTCATATATAGCGAAAAATATTGTTCTCGTAGGGGACGTACATAGAAAAATAAAACAGAATAGGCCATGGAATCACTTTGAAAATTATTAGAATGTAGCAGAACTGCAGAAATACAAACGTTATGATACCTAAGATACATTTCATTTTTACAAATTCAATCTACTAGTCTCGGTTTAGATGTTTGTACACACTTTTGTATAATAGTTCCTATCAAATTTCTACACTGTCAAAAATAAAACATAGATTCCATGAATTCAGAAAATCTCTGTTTTTGTAAGCTATTTGTAGGGAGGAACCAAGCCAAATCGTAAAATAATTACTAAATAAATTATTAAAAAACACAAGGTTGAATGCGAGTAATAATTGCAAACGAACCGAATCAAAGACCACAAATAAAAAATTGAATAAAATAAACCGCCATCGATCTGCGAGTGTATCCTATATCAATATCGGGCGATGGTGAGTGGAGGGTAAAAGATTTATGCAGAGGCAATAAATGCTGGTATTAGCAATCAAATCTAGGCGACCATCATAAAGTCGAGGGTTGGTGCTCGTAAACATGTGTCCGCTTCCTATATTGACAAATTTCAAATATCATATAGAGGACTCACGACCCCAACATCCTTCTCTCGTCACTTCTTATCTCGCATTTGCATATTTCGAATTTCCCCAATTGCCAAATAAATATAAAGAAATACTAGTAGGACTCCGGCTTGTTTGTTTGACTTTTTTATCCTGGACGTAATCTGTAAATTTATTTATTTCGGATAAAACGGAGGGCGCTTTGTGTGTCCGGGGTATTATTGGCCCCATAATCGGATCAGATTAGGGCGTCTAATGTAATTAAAAATATATTGGGTTGTAACCCTCGCATCGGTCAGTGGTTATTAAAATTAATACCCTCGCCTTTCGTTCCTTTCCGATTTCGGTTAGCAGCAAACAAGCACACCGTCAAATGTTTCGACTCGATCCCGTTACGAAATGTCGCGGGACTCGTAAATTGGTCAATGGGGCATAAAATCGGTGTAAAAGAACCTCGGAAGAAGCGGTGGGTGTAGAAAATGGCTTTTCACCACGTTTTCGTTCGTTTTTAGTATAAAACGAGTCGCGCTAAGTATTTTGGTGTGTTTATACACAGAGAGACGGCTTCAGGTTCAAGTCGACTGCTGGAAGTAATAAATTTTATCGTTTTCTTATGCGTTTGTTTAAGTATTTTTCAGGCATAAAATTTATCAGAAGAAGTGCATCATTATACATTTAGTGCCATTCTTTCTTAAAACAAAAACCTAATTAACTATAAAAACTCAACCCCGCTGGTGGAATTTACGACGCCCGTTACCGACTCCATGGTAAAAACCATTTCGACCCATTTCGCCGAGATAAATTGCGACACGATCTGGTGTAAAATGTACCGAGCGGTTGCTAAATTAAAACCATTGATGGATCGTTACGCGGGATGTTTTATTATGCCTTTCCGAAGCAATAATGTTAATGAGATTTTTTCGAAATAATTATAGTCGGCTCACTTTAACACAAAACCCGACGATAATTAACAATCTCATTTACTGCCGACCTTATTTTACCCAAAAAATCTTCTCGAAAGCGACGACTTTATCGCGGCCACTGGTTAGGTTTTCCGACTCAAATCCGTATTACTTCGTTTTCCCCATTAAGTATTTTAACAATTTCCATGC
This sequence comes from Eledona agricola, assembly GCA_964023215.1. Lineage (NCBI taxonomy): Eukaryota > Metazoa > Arthropoda > Insecta > Coleoptera > Tenebrionidae > Eledona > Eledona agricola. The sequence continues at coordinate 2,349,705 of OZ026856.1, forward strand.
ATATTTTGAATCAATTTTGTTTTGCGAGTAGGTGGTAAAAATGTGAAAAAAATGGGCTTAACAATAGATCAGCTTTCGCGAATCAATGCATGTTTTAATGAAACTGAAAATATGCACAAAAATCGTTAAAAAGTAAAAAAATCAGAATTAGAACATAACTACTGCGGCAAGTTGCAAAACCAAAAAATATCTTCCCATAAGACGTAAAAATCTACAATTGCAATGTTTTGGGAACTAATTAGAGGTGCAAAATAAATTTTACGAGCGCGTACAAATCCCATAGGTCATGGTCGGCGACCATTCGCAAAGATGACCGTCTCATTAACGACACCATAATCCAGAAACTCATTTCGTGTGCGTAAAAATAGCGGTTTTGTTTAATGTCTGGTTTGGTTTCATAATCGAAGGGTTAAGTACGCTTAACCTAGAATCAGCCATCTTGAACTGGTTCTAGATACCGTGCAAAAGAAGCGAAGAAAAGATCAAGAATACAATATAAATGACAACGTGTCAAATTTTTGAATTTTCATGTACAAATTAAAAGATGTTTCTCTCACAAAAGGTGAAATTTAAAGGCCAGTACTTTTGAGCGTGAACTACATTTTATGTGACGTATAAGATGCGGAAGTGTCCATAAAAAAATACGACAACGATAAAATATTTAGTGCAGTTGTATAAAATTAATGGTAGCTGTTAGGTCGGTCGGATGGCAACCTAATATTAGCAATAGGCATCAGTCAAACAAAGAGAATCGCTCCGGCTTACGACTTCGTTTCTGTCTATTAGGGAATAAAGCGAGTTGCATTTTGGGGTCTAATGGCACATAAGACTTGCTATTAAGTTTGAATCAGCTCTTCTCCCTTAATACGCCGCAATAAAACTGTTTATAACAGAGGAATATCACGTAAAAATCGCCCTCCCTCCGTTTTATCACTGCCTTAATCGACAACCGCCACAATATTGCATCTCGTCACAAACTGCACGTTCTAATTTGAAAAGCAGCTGCTGTTTTTGACCCGCTGCATATTTCATTTCTTCCTCTCTTTGGTCGAGAGTGGTTGAAGTTTACTTTTTAATTGGAGATTGGCCAGGGGCCATGAGAGAAAAACGAGAGTTATTATAAAATTCTCTCTAATTATAAATGTGATTCGTAAACTAACGTTGAGGGTATTGTGTTTTCGCTTTTGTTCGGCCGAGAGGAGGGTATTATTTTTCGTAAGGGGTACCGTCAATCAACATCTTTTTCATAATGAAAAATTATGAAAGATGGTATTCAGACGGGCTTTTTATATTTGCTGAGCGGCAGGATGTCACTATTATCCATCGGGCCATTGTTGCATTTTTAACCTATTTTTCTAAGACAACAGACAAGAAGCCACACAATGGATGGTGTTTGTTTCGGCCCAAAACCCACAACTACACCGATTTTGTGGGCTCGAAGCACTTTTTCAATAAAATTAAAAAACCTAAAGAAATCCAATAATACAATTTTGCAACATTATTTTTTTATAATTTTCAGTATCTAAATAACTATTTTCAAACGCTTTATCGACTCAAGATATTTTGAAAATAATTGTGAGAGAGAAAATGTACATATTTCAATATATTGTTTTTCTCTCAAAATAGCACAAGTTAATAAAGAATTATGAAGTGCACGATTTTGAATTCACGAATTCACATTTCAATAATTTTTTTTATCCCTATTAAAAAACCGAAGTTACACAATTACGATAAAGTTGTGGAAAAATGAACAATTGGAAGAACAGAACTTTTTTTAAATCTTAGTAATGGTACTTTCAAAAATCAGGCTTTGAGTTCACCAATAAATCAATAATGCTGAAGTGATCACCAAAAAGAAGATGAATGATAACCTAAACGCCAAAATTACGCAGAGACGGTGCAAGCAGTGAAAGATTTGAAACTGCTTGGTGCAGTGAACCACTGTACGAATTCGGACCCATATTTGGGAAGCAAACTTTGATAAGAATTTCAGACAAAAATGCGGATACACGAGATTATCTTGTACCAATATTTGTCAAAGCGCATCCCGCCTCCCTCCGGCGCCTTTTATTTGTTGAATCTCGCCTGCATCGACGAATTTATTTTTTCACGCGCGCGGGGATGCAGTCTTATGAAAATAAACGCTGGCGAGTTCAGTGACAGTTATTTTGAGTTTTTCACGATCAAGGTCGGAAGCCGTGCTTAATAATTTAGTAATCGGTGGTGGGTTTGTCGGGGGATTACCGAATTTAGTAGTAATTTTATTCGATGCGACGCCAGGGGTGAGGGTTGGTAGCGTTGCATTAGGGGAAAGCTTCAAGACAAATGGAGAGTTATGGCGTGGCCGCATTACGCAAACATGAAGCGGTCGCCGTGGGGTTAATTCCGATTTCTTCGTCCTCGATTGATGGGGGTATCGAGTTACAAAGAGGTAATGCTCGACGTGGTGGTGAACCTCTAAATCAAGCTGCGTGCGCGGGCTGTGAACATGCCGTGATAAAAGACCACCAGGAAGGCGACTGGAGGCATGGCCCTTGCCCGGAAGAAGCAACAAAAAATTCCACAAAATCTATTTGTTATACTATTAAATCCAGCACAGAAATACATTTTTTCAATGACAAATGAATGTATGGAAAGATCTAGTATTTTACTCATTTTTTTGGAATTAGTTGCTTCCAACTGTGAGGTTTGCTTGTTTACAAGATACGGTTGCTGAACACGAAGATGTTATCATTAAGTAGTAAATAACACTTCCATCATCAAAATATCTTCTACGCAGACCAATTAAATTTTCAGCGCTAAAAGAAATGAGACAAACGGTCAATAAAAATATTTGCAAATTGTTGCCACATCTTCACTTCCATCTCAGTTTTGTTGGCTTATATCAATGTATCAAAACCACGAGTAAAGAAACAAATAATTGTTATGTTTTTGACTGCGAAATGGGATAAAAAAAATTGGTGTACTCTGGTTGACTAAGCGGAGCAGACAATAAAATTGTGTGTTTTTGGTCTTTTAAAATAAATGTCCAGAATCATCCACGTAAAGGAACAGAAGCCATAATGCTCGTAATTAATACAGAGTGAAAACTTTAACTGGAATAAATTCAGTATCTTGAATACGAATGATTATTCGAAAAATTCTTAAAACACGTCAATTTTTGTTTTTAACTTGCTATTTTTCAGCCTAATCATTTTTTTTAATCTGAGGGTACACACCCTTATCCTATTTTGAATGGAAAGATATTGTATCATTGCAAAGTTCAGAAAAAAGTACAACGATGAATTTTTTCGCCATTTAATTAATTTAATTTATATTTATTTATTAATTTTTTTAATTAAATTATTTTTTTATTTTTTTAACTCTGTCGCCAAAACCAATCATAATTAAAATTTCAATTCTAAGATTTTCTGTTATTTACTTATTTGTCAAATAAAAGGTGAAAACTATCAAAGTTTGCAAAGCGAATTAAATTTCTTGCAAAAAGTGGCGGTAAGATAATAATAATAATAAAAATAAATAGTTTTTAGGCATTTTTTTCACATAAGACATGAAAACGTAAAAAAAAAGAAAAAGTTAATAGACTGAAAACTAGCAAGTTAAAAACAGAAATCGTCGTGTTTCAGAAATTTGTCGTAAAATCATTAAATTCAAGATACTGAATTTATTTCAGTTAAAGTTTCCACTCTGTATATGGAATATTAACATATTCCCCCTTTAACTTTGGTGGGAAAGTCAGCAATGAAATAATGCATGAATGAGGAAGTCGACTTGTAAACTTTTGGGCAATTCCTAGCAACTGTAAATTTTACTTGTTTACAATGGACGAACGCCGGTCATGAGGATATTTCCGACAAATGTTTAAGTAATAAAATTACACTCGGCCACTTAATTGTATCTCAAAAAATAAACTCTCGCCAAAATAAAATAATAAAAAGTCTTATCTAAAATTGGACGTCGGAGTGTAAAAATATACTCGAAAGTTATTTTCTCCTAAATCCCAAGTAGCTCCAGAACTAATTTAAACTTGTCATTTTTTTATTGTAGCTCCCTATTTGATTAATATATGAAAAATTTCGGATGACGAAGAAGCGGAATTTCGCAGCCATGTGCTGTTCGTGGGTGAAATAAACCTGAAAAAGTTTCTTCAGGCCTTCTTTTCGCCACGCTTAATGGATATACTATAAACGTGGATTTAGTATCACGTGCAATTAAATTTTATAGTTGTATACATTTACGAACACTTGCGAACATCATTTTCCAAAAATTAACCGCGAAGCACCTCGTTCAAATTTCGAATCCATGACTCAAATTTTCAGTATTTTTAGTACGTTTTCGATAACTTCCCACGACACCGCTAAAGCTCTAGGTCGATTTAGTTCATCGAGAACTGTGACTGTTAGTTAAAAGTTGACCCCCACGACCTCAGAAATAGTTAGATTTTGAAATGCAGTCAAGTTTATAGCAAATTTATGGATCGTCCAGAAAGTAATACAAGCAGAATTTTATCAATTAATTTTTATTTGTAATTTTAGTGCTTGCATTTTTCGAGCTAAACGAGTTATTAAATGTGTTCGCCTTGCCCTTTGCCAGTTTAACATTTTTCTTCATCTGGAGAGAAATTCATTCAATTTTTCAAGATAATAGCCGCACCTCATCTCCATGATTTGTTGCATCATCTTCAATCAATCACTTAATCTTGATTTTCAATTTTTTAAATTTTTTTTTAAGTTTTTGTGACACATATAGGTACTACCGACAAATAAATTTTTTGGTAATGTTTCATAGTGAACTCATCTCAAATTATACGCCTTGCTATTTTTTGTTACTTACGAATTTTGTTACAAATTCTTTTAATCTTACTACGAGTAAGTAGTTAATTTCAGCAGTAGGTTGTAAATTGTATTTCACTCATAATTTTTCTTTTAGTTATGCAAAAATGCGACCCATATTTACCATTGCACGTGCAAGCTTTCAATAAATTTCAGTTAACCTAGAATTATTTCAACTTTTCAATGACTTGCCATTTGGACAATTGTGTCTTAAATCACTTCTCTACTTTTCCGTGCTTAAGCCATGTTATAAACTGCTGATATCTAATTACTGTCCGATCGGCCGAGCATTACATTAATGTTCCATTATAATTTTTTTTCCTGTGCCGTTGATGACTGGTGCACGTGTCAGTTATAAATGCTTGAAGACCAGCCTTTATGCAGAAATCGTGCCAAAAGCCGTAATATCGTAAAGCAAAATTGACAGCCCAGACCTTGATTTTTCTCAGAACCACCTAACACTTTCGCAACAGTTTGACCACGCCAAGATTTTCCTTTCACGAGACTCAGCAATCGCATCCATGTTTCGATTCAGTCCTCACCTTATATAAGAAACATAAAAATAGCATCCCCTCGGTCGTGATCTGTTAACACTCAGCTAAATGTCAAATTGTATGCGAGCTTGTGGAAGTCAGAGACGAAGTAAAACGGTCTCGGAAATTAATTCGAGCAATCAGAAACTTGGAAGATATCGGCGTCCATTAAAAAGCGACTCGGACGTTATCAACAATAAATCATTTGTTTTATTTGTGGGTTCATTGATTAGGCCGAGTTAATTACCCGCCTTTAGTGTCTTTTAATTATTTTATTCGCCATCTTTCATCGGGGACGACGGGACTTATCCCGAGATACACTCTGTGCATATTTGCTCAGAGTACGGGCATTTAATTGGTACGATAATGGAGCCATGAATCAGCGAGTCCTTGTTGACTGCTAATTATCGGCACTATTCCTTCGAAGGTAAATATTGAAATTGCTGAAAACTCGCAGAGCTGTCGCGTGCTGTTTGCTTATACATCATCCCGCTTAGCCAAACCGCTTAAGTCGCTTTGTTCCCATTGTAACAAACCATCGCTTATTGGGAACATCCAGAAGCCAATTAAAATTCCGCAGATGGACGACTGGGACGGCGGCCTTCATACCATGCAAATGAAAATCGGCGGAAAAAAGGCGTTTTCTCGTGCAAGGATAGTTTCCCACGCTGTGTGACTGATGCCGTATTATTAGCTTCTTTAAGATATATCATGTACCGCGACACATAAAAGAATTCAAAATTTGTAAGTAGCATGTCATAAAATATTGCGGTGGCATTTACGGGGTCATAAACCTTTCGCTAAATATTCTGATTTATGTCCAACAACGCGAAGAATTACTTTACAAGGTGCTTCTTTTTCCATTTTGACGGTGTAATATATAAATACATAATAATTAAGGCGAATACCTGCATCCATCATCGGAGAGAGGCGCAAAGCCTTATTTATTAACACGAATATGTAATTTGGAATTTTAATCTGGTTTTGATTTAATTTAAACAATTTCGGATATGAAAAAACGAAAGAGACTACAGCAGGAAGCAATGACATGCTAAAAGATCGAAGAGTTGAGTCAGGTCTTGAAATCTGTTTGATTGTTAAAAAATAGGCAATTCACGCAACTCTAAGAAATGTTCAAAAATTAAAAAAAAAATTAAAAAGGATTAATGTTACAAATAAGGATTTCAGATAAGCAGAATAAGAATCAAAAACAGATTTGGAAACTTTTTTTTAATAAAATAATAATTGTAACATTTAAAGTTTGCGCTATCCTAGTGATTGATGCCAAACAAATCGAGAAATGTTCAAAAACTAAAAAATCCATTTTAGAAAACTAAAGAATAGATAAGGAGAAAATAAAGTGCAAACGAAAATAAATAACTTCAAAATTCAAAACAGTGTAGCAACAGTTCGGCTTTGAATTGGAAAAATTTAAATTACCGCTCGTTGTTAATAACCGACACAATACATAAGATACATTTAATACCTTTTTCAACAAATTCCATCTCCAGCTCTTGATTTAGACGCCGATTGAGAAAATTTTGAAATGACAACACTATGAAACTCTACACTGTAAAAAATTAAAACAATTATTGTAACAATTATTAAAACAATTAGGTATTTGTACGCACGTTAAATCACATATATGAAAGAACGAGAGTATGAAACGAAGATGCTAAGAAAAGGTTCAGTTCATTCATAAATGAGAAACTGGTCAGATTAAGTTAAATAAGATAAAATATATACAGTGAGCGGCAAAGATATAGCATAATTCCATTAAAATACTAATAGGAAAGAAAAAAAAACTTCGGAAAGGCCGATTTTAGTTTATAAAAATATACAACGTTTTTGTTTTCAAGTAATGACGTTATTTGTAGGTATGTATTTCAAATGGGAACCCCCCTATTTTTTTTGGTTATCTTGATGGCCATTTTAATTGCCAAAAAGGTAACATGAAAAACTTTGATAACTTACATCAGAAAATGTTTGAGAAAAAGACAATTAAAGTTGGACTTTTTTTAATAACGAACAAAAATACTCAAAAACTAAACTTGGAAAAGTAGGTAAAATCAAAAAAGTGTCAATTGTCCATTTGTTTTACAAAATTATATTTTCTCAAAATGGCACATTTAACAGAAATTCAACGCATATAAATTTTTATTTTTATTTATGTATCTCTCAAAAATGCTTGTTTTGGCTGGATACTTTGCCTTAAACAAATTGTACACTTTTTGTTGAGTTCTTGTTTTATCTGCGCATTCAACATAAATTAAACTTGAAATGCGCTGTGTTCATTTTGAGAGAATTTTGTAAAAAAAATTACACAAACGAATAAAATTGACATTTCTTTGACCCTTAGATTTTACCCACTTGTTACAAGTTGACTTTTTAGTTGTGTTTGTTTGTAATAAAATTAATTTTTTCCAACTTCCAATTATCTTTTTCTCAAAAATTTCTTTATGAAAGATATCAAAATTTTTACAATTAAAAGAGTTTACAAAATCAAGAAAAAATAAGGGATTCCCATTTGAAAAACATACCGATGACCTCGTTATTCGAAAACAAATAATTGTTAGAAATTTATTTGATCTAAGAATTTATTTTTTATTAACTAAAATTGACCTGTTTTGTTTCTATTTTTTGTCACCCACTGTGTATTTTATGTATTAATCATCACAGAAAGTCTTATTTATAAAATCTAGTAAGTGAAATGGAAAATTTTGTTTCGATAACAAGAAAACAAGCCATCATTAAAGCAAAAATTGTAAAAAACTGAATGGGATCAAGTGAAATCGGATAAGGATTCATATATGGATTTTAAGAAAGAATTTAAAATACTGGGTGTGATGTCTTGGAAAATGTATTTAGAATTATTGTATAAGAATGTGCACTTTATTAAAGAAATAATTGTTCAGGCGTATAGCTAGTTTGAAAACTAACCCTGACACCAGATCCATATCACACGAGTCCCATTTTCTAGCCCATAAGTGGCTGTTGGCACCCACCCCGCGGCGATATCTCGGACTCCGATCTCCAGAAGTTAAAAAATATGATTGCGACCCCAACTAGCGCCCGATAACGTGTTGATTAAAATTTGATTTACGCATTCAACCCTATCGTAAAACCTCCAAACTTACTTTAAAAAAAAAATATTTTTCGTAATTGGGTGGCGAAAAAGCAGCAGCAGCGAGAAAAGCTGACATGATGTGTTCACTTGTATCGCGATAACAGGGCAGACAATGGGAAGACTGAGGTGTGTTACCCTCGGGTAAGGTTAATGAGATATTGGGTAGACCGCGCCAACCTCGGTCGTCCGCCAGCAGTTAATTATACGAAGAGGGTAGTGTACGATGAGGGGTGGTTCCCGCTTGGAACCTTCTCAGAAAACAGCCGCTCGCACCACACTCGATTCAATTAATTGGAGGAACGTGGAGTTATTTCCACGGAGAGATTTTTTGTACTTTCTAAGAGCTTTGGACATCGATATGTAGTGCCTCCGTCCCTTCGTATCCAATTCCCCGATAAAATCTCGTCCGAAATGCCACCCAGCGATATGATGGACGGAATTGGGCGCTGGCGAGTTTTTTCCCAACACATCCACCAGCTGCTCCTCCTAATTACGATTCGTAATTGCGGCTTTCTCCTAGTGATTTGTTAATTCAACTGCAAACATGGACAAACCGCACCGACGGTGATTTGTAACGATGACCACTCTTTGTGCAAATTGAATTTAATAACACCCTGTCCCCGATTTTAAGTCCCGAAACGTACGCACAACGGCAGCCTAACGTAAAGCCTAATTTAGAGTCGGGAAAATTTGAGCCGTCTTAATAACCGGTCTCGACTTCTCGCAATAAATTTGAACAGGTTATTAAATATGTCGGCCGATTTAACTTTGTTTTTAATATTGCATGTCGTGCGAACTTCATACAATGCTCGCATGTGGGTGGATGCGAATAGGTGCTGCCGAACCGACATAAATTTACCACTTTTTTACGGATGCGACTTGCTTGATGGTTATTTAACGCAAGACACATGTTTGCGATGGGACCAACTATTACTAAACATAATAAATTAGCGGCGGTACTGGTTATAATTGCTAGATCCACCAATTTCCCAAGCTGGGATGACGAGATAATTATGAGCTTTGGCGATTAATAGTCGACGATTCTCTGAAAACGCAATTTAGGCTCCACGTGTGTTCCGCGGACCCAGACCACTAAATGAATATTTTCAGTGTCCAACTTTCCTCGACTGTATTTCATCAGCAAGGTCGAAACGTAGCTGGAAAACGGAAATTTTCCTGCTTGTTTGTGATTGGGGGATGTGAAGTAACATGTGAAAGTTATTGAAACATGGAAGTGAATGTTTTTCGGGAATGAAAATACGTTTTAAGAATTCTCGATACTGTATTTTTTCAGCAATTAAAGAAATGCAACAACTGCTTCAGATACAAAACTTTATAAAAAAAGGCTAAATAAAGTAAGTTACAAAAAGTTACTTAAAATTTTCACAATTACCTTTGCTGTTCGATATATTAAGAAACTTCGAACTAGCTAAGCTTTACAGCGTTTCCAATCCCAAAATCCATAAAGCAATATTCCTCACGTCCAATTATACTAGTTTCGCTACTTATAATTGAAATTATGCGAAACAATAATTATTGTATCTCATTTAACATATATAGTATCTGGATTAAACTCATTTTATAAAAAAACCGTTTTATTACAACTGGATGATATTTTGAAATTCCGTCTTTAATAAGCATTTGATTTGAATGAAAACAATTTATTTTTTCCTAAAGGTTACAGATATGACTGAAGATGTGTTTCGAGACGACTCTTTAAATACACAGCATAATGACAAAAATTATTTATGGACGTGATTTATTTTAATCTTCTTACTACAAATCACAATTTTTTTTTGAAAGTTAATATTTGAGAGAATGAATTAATATTTGAGCAAAATTTAGTAAATTTTACAATTTTAAAGTGACTTAATTATTGTTTGAGAAAATAAATTTTAAGACTTTGTTGCATCAACTTACAACTTTCAATACAAATTTGGGTACAAATAATTTGGAAATCTCTGAGGAATTTGAATTTGTATAGTTCTAAGAATTATCAAAAACGAAACAATTTAGTGTTAGCACGCATGCCTTCCAAATTTTGTTTGAACTTGTTTTTTAAATATAATATTTGATTAATGGTGGCAATTTGTATTTGGATAAAGCCGAGGATAAATTTAAAAATTTCCAAAATCAAAGTTTATTAATGTTTATGAAGGAATCATTTGTAGGACAATGCAATTTTATTTTTTTTACTATGTAAATAATTTTTTGTACAAATAATTCGGAAATTGGATTTTGGCCTAGAATTGTTCTGACAATTTTCAAAATCAAAATCAAAATTACTGAAAGCTTGATTATTTATAAATTTGTATGTTTAGGAATGTATCATAAGTATCACGATTTTCAAAATAAAAATTACCTGCAAGAAATTATTTCTAAGATAATCCCAATTTATTTATTCTTTTTAATTCATGTTTGGTTAGTGATTACAGTGGAACTTCTAGAACTCGAATCTAAAACCTAAAATTTACTTCGAGTTGGGGAAAATTCGCCGAATTAAAACTTAAGTTTAATAGGCATTATAAAAACACTGGTTCGTACATATGTAACATATACAGATCCATACCTACATGTTTTGTACATACATATAGCAATAAATAAATATGCATACATAATCTTACTATTTGAAATAATCAGTTTCAAATTGGACCATTTCAAAATTTTGTCAATTTTGTTTATGGTTGATAATGTTTTGGGGAATCCCAAATTGTTCTGCAATATCTTCGTCTGCCTTTTGGCGCTCTTCTACCTCAGCAATTAATTTCAAATTTTTCTTAAGCGTTAAACATTTTAAATTTCGCTTCGACGTTTTCTCTAATAGTATCAACAATAAATCCTTTATGAAACTGTATCACCGTTAGTACAACTGATAAAAATTAACCTTAATCAGCTTAACTTCACTAAACTTGCCAAGAAAATATGCTTCTTCCGAATAAAGTATGTATTTCTTCGAACAATTGGAGTTAGGCTACGTGTTAATAAATATCAGCTCGAGTATTATAAATATTCGAGTAATAGAAAGTTCGATTTACGGAGAAAAAACTAGGTAATATCTGTGGCAATATTGTGGAATACTATTATGTTCACAAAAAATTCGATTTAGAGAATAATTCAAATTATACAAGTTTGAGCTAGGGAAGTTGCACTGTATTTGTAAATCTTAGACAATTTGAATTTGTATACATTGTATATTTGTTATCTGACAATTTTTAAAACCAAAATTAATTTGTGTGTATGAGGAAAACCTTTCTAAGATAATCGAAATTACTATTTGGATCCGTAGCACTTGCAGGGTGTTATTTTGAAAATTCCGTGGTTTCTGTACATGATTTCACACATATTTCATGCACGTTTTTTTCAATTCGCGCGTTACCATCAAACAATAGTCGAAAAATACTTATCATATTGAAAGTTTGAGAACCCCAACACCAGAACTGAATTTGCAGCGTTCACATCAATTATTTAAATCAATTTTCCTGAAAAATAAAGTTTAACTTATCCCCTTTTTCCCAGAAACCACGGAATTTTGAAAATCAAAAATGACAAATGTAAATATGGGCCACGAACCTTGCAGCGTTCGTGTCTATGGTCGCTTGGCGCTAATTTTAAAGCACCACAAACTAGCGCACACATAATTTTTTGTTAATTGTTGTCAGCATGATATCATCGGACGAACGAACCCTCATTATACAAAATTAAAAAGGCGTACCAGATGTTGAACGATCATTCACCCCAAACACACCCCTTCAAACTTAGGACCGATCTACTACCGGTGTGTTTTCCAGAATGTCGATTTAAATTTTTTATTTTATTAGATCGCCCCATTTATATTTATGACATGTTGTCGATGTAAATATGCAAATGACAGGTTGTCTTTTTCACGTATCCCGGTTTCTGCATTTAGCGTCGACAAATCACCGTCGCAGGTAGGTATAAGGCCCCAAGAAATCAATAGCCCCAGATTAAATTAAAATCAAACTTGTGTTCTTCCCAAGTTGTTATCTAACGAGACAAAAGACTTTAATCAGGCATTTAAGTGAGTTTTGTGATGATAACAATTAAGAATTCGGCTTCTTCGGGGAGGTTATTATTCAATCGGACGAGCCCGTGTTGATGGGGAGACATAAACACTCAGACGTTGGAAGCTGTATGAGGAAACTATATAATAACGAAAGGTCCGGCGATAGCTGTTGGAAAAGCTCGCTTTTACAGTACAGTTTGCGCGGTCGTTGGGGAATGGTTGAATAAGTCATTTGGCAATTAATCTTGTCGTGTTGAGTAATTACGTGTTGAATTGCCCCACTTGCCCGTGATTTAGAGGAATAAACGATGATTTACCGCAATCCATTACTCCAATGGAAAACAAAGCAAAAAAGTACTCATTTCGTGCTCCAACTGCATTACCGTTCATAATCCGAGCCGTATTAGCCTCCAACATGTCTCATTAGTTTTACGTTCTTAAGAGTTATTCTTGGCGTAAGTGGTGGCAGTTCGATTTGGCAATTTTCAGTAGCCCAGATGGGTCCGATGTCTAATTGAAATCTTTATCGTCGAGGGATTACAATGGATGCAGGTGCACGCAGAAACAACGAGTCGTGATATCGAAGAGGAGGGAATTAAAACGGTCTGGACAAGTCTATTGTTAACGCCATGTGACGAATTGCCGCAGTTGACTCGTGGAATGTCGATATTTATACTTCCACGCAAACGCCGGTGGAAACCTCTTCAGGAACGGTGCCGGGACTTAGACCATCCGACTGTCAAATCATCGCCGTAAAAATGGTTTTGAATAACCCGCGCCTGACAATAATTCATTGTTTATGGCGATTTGGATGTTGAATGCCCAAGAGGCCACAGATTGTATATTCGAACGGGCATTTACTTTATTCAAGCGATTTGTTCCGCCTAATGCAGAGGTATGATGGATGGCCGCGTACGCCGTACAAGAGACCAACAGTTTCATGTGGTACAATGAAATTACCACCAGCTTTGAACCGCGACCCGTAAAGACTTCAGCACGGTAGATACCAGGCACTATAAACGTCCTGTGGGGCAAATATTATGGATGTAAACACCTAACTTGCACTAACCTGCAAGCATCAACAAGTGATGGTCAAATCATCAAAAATAAATTACTGAAATATAATTTTTTTGTTTTTTTTGGAAGATAAAATGTTTCTTGCTCAATTTTGCGCTACTTACGACGAAATCTTCTAGTAGAAAGCATAAAGCACCTTTTACACGATCCACGGTGCATATAATTTAAATAATTTAAAAACTGAAACGTACAAACGAATGCAAAGCATTTTATCGCGGATTAAAAAAGCACGAGCTTGTATTTACAACTAACCGCGTGCTCGTTTGCATATATCATTGAAATTAATCGGTATTAAAAGTAGACCGAGTGCAGAATAGTAGTAATTATGAATGTGCTCCGTTTAAAACATAATTAGATTTACATGACAATGCGAACGAAAGCACGGTAGAATACTTGTGAGGCTACATAACAGTGTTCGAGGAATTTTTGTCACTCCGTTTCCGCATGCATAAACAAGTTGTTCCTCATTCTTTGCGACAAACCGGCAGGGATTAAACCGAAGTGTATCATTAAATAGCGGATTAGCATAAATCGTATTGTTTAAATCGTCTAAACGACCGCCGATTTGCAATTGAGAAATCGATCGGATACAAAGCTGGTCGCTGAAATTTTATGGTAACATTCACCCTGCAATTTTTCACGCCCATTTTGTCGGCGATGTACAGTCCGACCGCACGAAACATCCAATTAACGAATCCGTTTTATTGTACGCGACGCTAAAATTTCAAAAACTAACCCCCAACGGGTCGTTGTTTTATCAGTTTTGGGCAGAAATTTAAATATTAAAACTCTGTTAGTAAGTTTGAAGCAGTTCGCTTGAAATTGCAGCACACCGCCGCCGACAACGGCACTTATTACAGGCCGCTGTATTATTTACACTTATGAGTCACTGTGGAAATACAGGTGAGAGAGCACCATCTTTAACGACGTGGAATCACGTATTTGAACCCCCAAACTTCCTCTCCAGACTAATCCAGACGTGGTCTTTAGGCTTGGGCATGCGGGACGTTTTATGGCCCCGTGTAATTAACAAGTTGTTTTGGCCGGCTGATGGTTCTTCTGCACGCAATCGCACTTCCACGAATTGACAGTTGGGACACGGGACACAAAAGCCGCCATCGGCCGCATCTAATTGATTATTAAGCTAAACTGCTGATTTATTGCTTCCTTCGTTTAGAAGAGATTGTGTGAAGGAATTCCAGCCCAAGTCCACTAAATTTTAAGCTGAATTGACGGCCCAAGGAACCAGAATAATCGACACATGTAATCCAGTCATCCGCTCTATAATTCATCCTGCGGGATTCGGTTACGCCGAGCGACAAGTTTTTCGAATTATGAGCCATTGTCGCTTGGTCAATTAAGGATTAAGGGCCGGCCGAGGAATTCGTCGGTAATTTTTGGAGTGTTGATGTCTCGAGTCGGCAGGTACGGGTGTGAGTTTCCCATAAACTGTCGGCAGATATTTAAGGATCCATTAAAGAAACCCTACAAACTAATAACAAGGCATGAAAACAGCCTCCCGGTCAGACAACACAAAGATCTTCACAATCGGACCGACCGACCGAGTATTGCTCTTGGCGGCTTTCTTCACAATGGGATGACACAGGTAGTGGGGCCTTTTTTGGCACAAACAATATTCGGAAGCGCAAAAAGGGAGGATGGAGAAATGGATCGAGAGCGGCCGGATTCTTGCACGTTGTACGACAAGAACTTTAGCGCTTATAATTTGCCGGTTTAACAATAAAATTGCCAGCAACGGGAACGAGGTCGCAGGACAAAGAAATTATTAATGCCTTCTGCAAAAAAAACAAGACTTATTTTAAAAAACACCCCGTAAAAGAATGATCATAAAAATTACTTTCGTTGGCAGCTTCTGCAACAATTTTGTGTGTACTTACGTAAAATAAGTAGAATTGAGCAATGTTAAGAGTATCAAATTTTTGTGTTAATGAACCTCTAGAAAATCATGCTTTTTTGTATTTATAAAAATATTTTTTTTAGTTGTTAATTCCAAAAAAATCATTATTATTAAAATAATAAATATAAAACGAGGCAGAGTTAGAAGTAAAACTGCAAAGATGTTTTAAAATATTTTTTTTCAAATCGTGAGTATTTGTAAAATCAGTTTTCGGGGGGAGCTAATTCTGAATTAATGAAAATAAAAATCCGAGGCAATTGCATGAAAATGAAAAGACGGCCACTGAACCCAAATCAATATGTAACGATAATTTTTTTCGTAAAATAGATATGTGAAAAATGTGTAGAATTATGTATGAATTTGACCGTCCAGACTACTAAATTGATTTGATTCTTTCGCAATTTTTTAACCAAATTTTAGTAGAAGGTAATTCTCAAAAAATTTAATTAATTCGAGTAAGACTAATTTTATTAAAAACAGAATTTATTTAATTTTGAAAAAAAAAGTTTAGTGGGTATCCAAAATTGGTGGAAAAATTATGTTTATGTAAATGAAAAGAGGGGCGAAGACATCGGGGTTTTAAACTTACTATTTCTAATTCAATATATCTATTATTGTTATTTCTCTTCGCCCATAATTTGGTCTTCCTGGACTGTTATATAAAAATATGAATTAAATAAAAATAAAAAAATTATTATGACTAATATCGCAAGAATATTTACTAATATTTTGGGAATGTAGGAATGATTAGGGTTTTGATAAAATTTGGACCAACCATTTTTTTAATTGTGTGGAGGGAAGCTCGGTCTATTTATTACAAATTAAATTTTTTTACTGCTGTCATCCAACGTATTAACCTGATTGGGTTCCTTGGTATTATTACGAGCTAACAAAATGTAAACAAACCTGTAAAGAACGATGATTTACAATGAACCAGTTTCTAGACGCAGAAGAAGCTGGTTTACGGTACAAGACATTTTGTACTCCAACTTTTTAGAAAATGTAAACATTTTATTACAAATCGTGCTGTACAAACTGATGCTAATTTTGCAATTTAATGTTTTTAGACGGTTATTAATACATTTCTGGTAAACTATTTCGTTCAAGTAACAAGTCTTATAAAATAGTGATTGTAAAAAAACTGTAACTTTCTTATTTGAATAGTAAAGCATAAACCGACAAGTTAAGTGATCATTCGATAGGCTTCGACGTTTCAACACGACTCTTTCATCTTTTGACAACATCCGCAGCTTTGTATCGAACGTTATTGAAAAAAATTCAATCAAAAGCAAAAAAATCTTGTTTAGAGCCGTCAGATCCGATTAGTAAAATGTTTTCTGGCAAACTAATTTATGGCTTTGCTTTATTTTTGTTTGAAGGCGACGATTAATCACTTAAACACCGGCGCGATTTAGACATCACAATTTCCCAAACATCTCGCGACAAGTGGGCTCGACACCCTGCCATCCTCAACGTGTTTATTGCACCCTGGCGCCGGGCCGAAGAATTTTGCGTGCGTATTCCCCAGGTCGACTTTTGAATGACGAACTGGGTCTAGAAGGTCCATCTCGTTTGGAACTATTTCTGTAGCCGTTTTAGACGCCTCATGTTAATTAATACGTTTGTTAACGCTTTTAACGTTTCGTCGATCCCCCATTCATCCTCTTCCATACCTGGACGATTAACAAATATTTATAATTCGAGTCTCGGATGGACTAAGTGGAATGTCTTGTCGGACATTTGTCCCGGCCAGAATGTTTGTCGACTGCGTTTTATTGTCTAGATTTTTTTACAGGCACCTGTATACTTCTATGCTGCGATATAGCAGTCCACACTCAGACAAACTGAGCTACATTTATCAGTAAGAAATTGATCTTACGAAACACCTCTTAGTCGCGCGTTCTTTATTCCAAATTTATTTGGATTTTTTCATCTTACTTGGGTCTCAATTGTAGAATTCAAGCTATGTTTTAGTCTCTAGATGTTGCATTAGTTGTATATTTTATAGAAATCCACGCACTACATGTTAACTCCACTGATTTGTACGATCGAACGGTTTAATAAACAGGAGGGAACGTTTTAAGCTATTGATATAACTAGAGATTTTTTCCAGGAATTTAGATATATCAGTAAAAACAAAATGAATAAGTTCTATTTCTTATGGTTCCTATGTCATAAAATTCAAAGCCCGTTTTACTCTCTCGATATTTTAGTCACCTGCACACCTGTCTATAGCAATCCACACACTCGAATGATGGATCCGTTGAATTTTCAGAATTGCAAGTTACAAAATTTAAATCACCAACAAACCTAGCTGAATTAGTTAGATTAGACTGCGTTCAAAAAGTCGTACCTTACTACAGTACTAATACAACTCTTAGTACAATATTTATCGACACTTATGTTTTTCGTTTTCTTGGACAATAACAAATAGGTACTGCTAATTTAAGTCAAAGCCCATGGTGTGAATAATTTATCATACTAGTATAATGGTGATCGTAATGGTTTGATGATAAGCAGCCGAATTTAATTCATTTCTTCTTGTGCAAGCCGTACTTGTGCGTTTCTTATATTTTCAATTTTTTACAAATATCTTCATCCACCACTCTTTAGGGCGTCTTAAAGTGTAATTAGTGGATTCCCGATTCCGGTTGGAGCCGGCG
The DNA here is from genome assembly GCA_964023215.1 of Eledona agricola. Taxonomy (NCBI): domain Eukaryota; kingdom Metazoa; phylum Arthropoda; class Insecta; order Coleoptera; family Tenebrionidae; genus Eledona; species Eledona agricola. The sequence continues at coordinate 2,367,879 of OZ026856.1, forward strand.
TCGAAATCACCACTTGGATTTGGCAAACTTACCACCAGTCGGCGTCGGTTAGCTGCAGAAGAAGCGTGCACATAGCGACGGAAGCGAAGAGTCCCGCGCCGCGACGCTTCATGCCGCCGCAGTTTTCACAGAGACGCACTCGTACTTGTTTACACCCAAGCCGACTATGAACTGAGTGCTGGAAACCCTGTCGACGGTGGGGGCGGACACCGTCGCTTCATACTCTTACTATTGGACGCGCTTCGACGGAACGTCACGCCTCTCCTTCGGCACTTCCGCACGAACTCCTACAGAATACCTATGTGTGTGTGTGTGTGTGTACTTCTTGGGTTTGACACTTGTTCGCCTCCATGGGATTAGCATTTTTTCAAAGGAGCTTCCTCAGCGGGGATGACCATTAAAACAAGTTCAAATAAACGAGTAATCCTAACTATACCTAAGTCTTTTATCAATAAAACTATACTCATTCCGATCCTGTACCACTTTTCTTTTTCCTAGTCAACTCCAAGTTAGAATTTTCACTTTTCAAATTTTTTTGACTCCTTGTAACCTTATTTTTCACGCAAAGCTATATAAGCAATCTTGTTATTTTATTCGGTAAAAAGTGAATCTGGCTAAAGTCAAAAAAAAAAACGTAAAAAAATATTTCTTACACATTTTTGATCCCAAAAATAAAAATTAAATAAATTGTGACAACTTTTTGGACTTTTTTTCAAAATTTGTGTATAACTGAAAAATGTAAGTTTACGACGTACTACTATGTAATTATACCAATTCTCAAATTTGTTGTTATACCGTTATCATGCTTTTCCTCATTTTCATCTCCGGAAGTTGTGAGCAGACAAGGTTTTTAAAATATCATTTCAAAGCTTTTCAATCATCTAATTTAGTACTGAAATGGCGCAAATTTATTTTAAAAGTTAGTACAAAATTCGAAATGCTGTATGAGACGAAAAGTAAAAATTAAGATTAAAGCGTATGTGTTCTTTATTCCTAATTTTTACTTTACGTGTCATACAGTAAATATATTATACTAAATTTGCGCGCGCAGTTGCAGTACTGAATTCAGTACTAAATTTAGTATCGTGTCAGACGAAAACATAAATATTTGCTTTGAAAGAATGACAATTTTAGGCGCTTGAAAAATTGTAAAGACCCCAAAAATTAATTTTATGTGCTTGCAATTTTTTGAGAGTGATTTCCAATCGCTTAGATTACTGATTCGGAAGACATCCTCAATAATTATTCTTTATTGCAGAATGAACTGCATTTTAACTCTTTCTTTACTCTGTTATCAAAGTGACTGAGAATGTCTATCAAAAAATATACGGACCGTTTGCAAGCATATACTTATTTAAATCCAGTTCCATAATCCGATAATTGTTTAAGTTATTCGGGTAAAAGTGTGAAATGAAAAACTTAAATCTTATAATTAATTTTAACACCGACAAATTTAATCGTTTAGAGGACGAAAAGGAAAAAAATCTGGGTGATTTACGAGTAGTAATTTTATAAAACTTGTTTCTTGAATTTACTCTGTCCCTATTTACAATTTATATTTAGTTAACTTCCTATCAGATTGCGATAAAGTTTTAATTTTTGTGCCAAAAATATGCAATTCAATTTTTTAAAATTAAATTTGCGTAAAATTGACCATTTATCAATAATAGAATAATTAAAATCAATAATAACGATTTTGTTCGGGTTTTTTACACTATTAAAATAAAATTTAATCATGTAGTGGGTGAAAAAGAAACAAGTAGCTACAGAAATTTATTTTACATCATATTGTATATATTTTTAACATCATTTATCTACTGCTTGCATTTCTTAAATGACAATGTAAGTACTTATTTACAATTGGCATGGTTTATTAGCAAAGTGTATCCAGCAAAAATTTACTTAAATTGTGTTGAAATTGTGTTCACGAGCTTTTCAAACGTCTGGTAATACAAAAAAATTAAAATATATTGAATGCGTGACAAAAATTCCTAAATCCAAATATTTTTATATTTTATAATAATACAAATATAAAGTGATAAATATAATTTTGACAATAGGTATTTCTAAAAATTGTGTCACAACTTTTCGTACGACTTCTGTGCTGGCGCGTGGTCCACAAACAAGTTTCTCAAGTTTTTGCCCATTCATACATATTAATACTTCATTCTAGTTTTAATGATTAGTTAAACCTAATTAAAATGTTTTTCCCGTTAGTGTGGAAACATTTTACGATTTCCATTGTCATTAATTTCAGCTTTGATGCGCAATAAAGAAAGATTTGTAAATTTTTTTACGAGCGCACCTACAGCACAATAAATAAAAGTAATAGCGTGGAGAATTACAAATTAATCTTTTATTGCTTTTCCTCAAATCGTCGCCATCCATTTAGTGGTGGATCAAAATTTTGAGAATTCTTAGTAACAAAAATAATAACAATCGTCATAAATATGCAGCTTAAGCTAAATGACTTAATAATAATAAAAATTTAATTACGTGATGCTAAATTTTAACGGTCGATAAATATTTAAAATAACGTATCCGCATAAATCAATTTTGGCATTTCAAGCGCGATTAAGCAGAATATTTGCATTATTATTGTGCTAAATTAATTTTGAAAATTGTTATAATGTAACGCAAATTTTTCACTGACTTTTTGTCATAAAACACAAAACCTGCATTCATTTCTTAGTCGTCGTTCCTGTGTTTTTCTTGCCTTTGTGTTTCCTCGACTTGACTGAAATAAATGCCTAAATCTAACAAGTGACTTTGACAATTCTTATTCAACTTATAAACGAGGAAAAAAACTGAATCCCATTCTAACGTCAGTTAATTAGAAGTGCCGAATACTTTTTGTACATTTCAACTATATTTTGCTTCTGTTCGCTATGATATAATTTGCAAATAATAATATAATTACTGTCTTGTATCTCTTTCGTTCGTATCACACTAATCTAGCAATTAGGTTTCATGTTAAATAAGCACACATATCAGCGATTTTCCAATATTGAGGTATCCAAATCCAAATACGACCCGAACCACTCAAAAATCAATTCGTGGAAAAAACTCAAACCGAAAGCGGCCGCTTTGTATACTTTGGCCCTTAGAAGTCGCGAGTGTGAAGTTTTAAAAACAGTCAAAGTATTTTGGTCCCGCGTCGGCACTTTTGATACAACTCTGATTGTTTGAATATGTAGAAAAGCTTTATTTGCCTAACTTAAGCTGTTTACACAATGCTCGGCGCCCTCCTCACATTTTTCAATGTTTGATCCCGATTTTATAACTTTGTCCATCCGACTTGAATATTCTATAGTTATAATTCACTCAGATGATTGACGTTTACAAGAAAGTCATTGCCTCATCATTCATACAACGAGATTTATTTTGAGGCACTAGACGACCGTACTTTTGAAGTCGTGAGATTAATTCCGTTGTTTCATCCTGTTTGTGTTAACTCGAATTTGCTTTGAGCCCCACTTTGAGCGTTGGGGCAACAATGTCTGTGAATTGGACTAAAACTGCGAGCCTAATATGCTCGTACCGCAATATATATATTTTTCTAATTGCTATGTAGCCAAGCACTGTTAATTACACATTTTGATTATGGTACGATGACAAAAAATAATTTACAACTTGTTCTGTATTTTGTTTAATCTCCAACATTCTATTACATATTTAGATCTGTTTTTTTGTGTTTCAACAAGGCGAAATGTTATTTTTCATTTTTTTTAATTAACTGTATTAAAAACTAACGAATTTTGTCCTTTAAATTGTTTTAGTTTAAATGTCAACTCTTTAGTGTGAAGATTTAAAAACCCCAGAGTTCTTTTAAACTGATATTTTGATAGGTGCGCCATCTAGAGATGACCCCGCGATATTGTCAAGAAACCTGTACTTGTCATCATCAAAATTTTTATTGAACACTTTTTTCCTTTTTCCTTCTGAGCACAAAATCAAACATCATCACATCATCGAGTTCGTTTAAGAAAAAACGATTCAACACCTCCCCTTTCTTCCGTAACGACATTGTAACGCTTTCCACGTCTTTCTCAATGGTCGAACTACTGAAATCCGATGATGAAGACTGTAATTTGCAGCACACTTTGGGGTGGGTTCTGCCACTACCACACTGCTGCGACTGAATCAGTTTTACAATCCCCGACGTCACTGGTTTTTCCAGGTCGAATAAGTACATTAAAGGGGTGCAGTCCGGTAAATTGACGCACTCAAAAGAGGGTTTACAAGGTGATTCATTTAATTGTTCTGCAAGCAGCAAGTTTAAACGGCAATAAAGTAATAAAGCTCTTACTTTTGGTGCTTTTATGGTCGGGAAGCAAGTCTGGGCAGCAAACTTTCGGTTGGGTCATGAACTGACCACAAATTTGTGTCTTCAGAAATTTGGTCATCGCCGAAAACTGTAACGTGTTTTTGTATTGTTTCAAGGCGGCTGTTAAGTAGTCGCAGTTGCTCAGAGGGATGCATGTTAGAGGAAGACTGCAGGAATTTGTAATTTCCTCTAAAATTAAAAAAACTGATCGAGTTAGTTTTAAATGCAATAGACTGTTACCTGAAGCCCCGCCACACGATAATAAAACACTCAGAACGGTTAATAATGGAGTAAACATAGCAGCTTGTCAATCAACTGACTTGACTGATAAGAATTTTGAAGAAACTCCACAAAAACTATGAAGCATGCGAAGAGTTAAAAAATAAAATAAAGCCAATTCAAATGACTGCCCAATGCTTATAATTACATTTTTATGTGGTTATAGGTAAAAAAAACGACCGACTCGTGTTTACAATGTCTTATTATTAAAAATAATTAAAATATAAATACAACGATTAAAATCTGTAAGCATCAATTTGAAGCCCGTTTTGAACCATAACATCGTCAATCCAATGTCTGAACAGCCCCAAATTGACATAGACTCCTGGCACGTCACCTCCACACCCAATTCCCCAGGACACGATTCCCACTTGCTGGAAGCGTCCACGCAATCCTTGAACAGGACAAATAAGTGGACTTCCTCCATCCCCAATGCAAGTATCCTCTTCTCCATTTCCACCGGCGCAGATGAAGGACTCATGCAGCTGGAAAAAACTCCCCAAAGTACTGTTCCGCAGCAACCCCACGCATTTGTCTCGAGGAACAATGGGTAAATGTATAATTTTCAAGTTTCCGTTCTCTTGTTGGGTTGCTGTGGTGCAACTAGTACCATCAATCATCGACTCAGGTGGTGGTACACACACATTTCCGATCTTATCAGTTTTGAAGGGTTTGTTCAAAAACAGTAACGCTATGTCGTTGTGTAAGGAACCTTTCTTGAATTGCGGATGTATAACAGTTTGTACCACCTTACGTATGGTACTGCCAATTCGCACCTGGTAGTGCCCTTTGTCTTGGAGGCAATGTGCAGCTGTTAAGGCGACTCGTCCATGGAGGAGTGAAACGTGGCACTTGTATGACGCAACAAAATTTGGGTACTGCTTGAAGAGAAGCGATGCCGACCAAGGGAAGGTTTCGTGGCTGTGGAGGCCGCAGACATCGTTACGTTTTACTAGGACCGGACTTGGGGATGTAGTAATAGTGTTGTTACAACACACTTCGAAGACACCATCGCACTGGCGAGATTTGCTAAAATTTAAAAAAATAGTTTTCGTTGTCGACAAAATTAGTAAAGTACTTACCGGACTTCAAGAAGTCCACGTCCGTCGGAAATCATCTGGGAGCCGTCATCGGAGCAGTGGAGGAAAAGCACACACGTGCAGTTTGTAGGTTCAGCAAAAACCTCTCCGCACAAGATGGGAAAAAGCAAAATTAAAGCTGCGAGTTGCATCGTGGACGTTTGCTGCTGACAAAACTGACCGAACTAGTGAGGGGTTGATTTTATTAAACTACCCCTCCTAGTTTGTAGAAACTAATCTTGGAAAAACCAGCGGTTGAAACTTGGAAATTCCAGAATTTGCAGACACGTGCGCTGGGGTTATATTTTGATAAACGCCTCGAAATTTTATCTTACAATTTTTTTGTACCGTTACTTTAGCAAGCAATACAATTCGATTCGTTTGTGGTGGGTATAATGTTGTTCATTCTTAAAAAAATGTAATTACTACTATTGTATCAGGTGTTGAATAATTTGGAATAAAGTTTTTTTCCAGAATGAATTAACTTGTTCAGCACAACTTTTATACACTATGGGAGTGTCAAAGTGAGAAAGGATGTAGGAATATAAATAAAACAAAAAGCTCATAATTATAAAATTTATACAATAGATCCAACAAGCAACAAAATCGTTTTCCAATATCTTGTTATCACCTAATTCCCAGAACCTGTAATCCTTTCTGGCGCAGGTAAATCAGAAATTCATCTTGTCTACCACACAGTCGTGCACCTTGCGACGAGAGACGTGTTTTAAATTACAATATGGCAAAGTTGTGGTTTTGTGTTGTATTTTTGTGGTTTTCTCTGTTTTCAAGACACGGGGAAGGTCGCGTGATGATAAGTAAGTGAACAACAATTCCATTCTTTGTGCACTATTTTTTCTTCCACCAGACTCGTCGTGCCGTCTTCCGCGCAAAGGAAGTTGCATCAATATATGGAAATGTCAATCGTACGTAACGATGCTGAACCAAGAATCCCGTTCGCCGTATTTGAAGCAAAAAGTCAGAGACAACTTCTGCGGTTTGGTCGATCAGAAAACGCCGAAAGTGTGTTGTCCGGATTTGGGGCCCAAGTCAGAACTCGCAGACAGTTTGAGGAACCATCAGAATTATAATTTGTTGCCCAAATCGTGTGGACCCATTTGGCACGGCACCAGGATCATTGCAGGTGGAAGTGCTAATGCAGGCGAGTTTCCTTGGATGGCGCTGATTGCCTACCAGTCGGGAGATTCGCAAAATAATGACGATTTTAAATGTGCTGGTTCTTTAATTAATGACAGATACGTGTTAACAGCAGCTCATTGCCTGGATGATAGCTCAATGTAAGCAATCCGCGTCCTCCGATTTTTTTTAAACGATTTGTTACAGTTTGGGGATTCGATTGGGCGAGCACAACATGCAAACCAAACACGACTGCGACAAAAAAGGGGAAAATTGTCAACCTCCGGTTCAAGATGTCCTGATCGACAAGATTGTAGTCCATCCTCGATATAACACCGCAACTTATGTCAATGACATAGCTCTGATACGACTAGCAACACCTGCTAATTTTTCAAACGGTAATTATAACAACCACCAAAAACATGATTTGAAAATTGTTGTTGCAGAAAGCGTCCAACCAATATGTTTACCTCAAGACGATTTACTAAGCGCAAATTTAGTAGGAAAATTCTTGACAGTTACTGGTTGGGGTACAACAGAAACAGGTGACCGATCAAATGGGGTATATAGTTTTTTATTTTTTTTAACTGTTTCAGGTCACAGGAGCATGGTACTGAGTAAAGTGCACATTCCCGTGGTTCCTTTGAAGCAGTGTATTAAATTGTATGGCAAATACAAACCCATTTCCGAAAATCAGGTGTGCGCTGGGGGTTACATGGGACGCGATTCGTGTTCGGGGGACAGTGGAGGGCCCCTACAATATATCGCAAAAGATCGCTATGTTCAAGATGGGATAGTGTCGTATGGACCAACGCAATGTGGTTTGGATGGACGACCAGCGATTTATACAAATGTCAAACAGTACATGACTTGGATCCTTGATAATATTGAACCTTAAGCTGCTTGTACAAAATTTGTGAATTCCGCAGTTATTTAATTGGTTGTACATAAATGTGATACGCTTTATTATTTCAGACTAGTGCAAGATAATTATTATTTTAATAAAAACTAGTAGATAATATTGCATTTTCATTGATTTTTACCTGTAACATACCCACAAAAACCTAAAATTTGAGAAAGTATTGTTATGAAGCTAAAACTTTGGTGTAACTTAACCATTTATGCAAATTAATACATTTACATATAAACTAGAAAATTGTGGAAATTTTTGGGTTTCTGCTTTTGAAGCTGTAATTGGTTGAAATATACAGTTACCTGTTTCGTCAACATTCAGTATGTTTTCATACAATATTTACAATCCGTACATTTATTTCAACAAAAAAAAAATTATTTGTAATGGTAGCAATTTAGTTGATATAAATTAATTTAGCAAACATAAAAAAAAATTAAATCTTTAACTTGATAAATGATTAAACGTCCACCAAAATTTCTTAAATAACCCGAAGTTCGTTTCGTTTATCTTTCTAATAACAGTTATACCATTCCGGACCATATATTGTTTACTTTTTTAACCGCAAAAATTTCAGAAACATACTTTAAAATACGTGTAATGGTGTAACTTAACTATATATTAATATATTTATGCAGATTAATACATTTGGATACAATCTATAAAATGTGGAAAATTTTGGTTTTTTAAAGCTGTAATTCGTTGAAATATACAGTTACCAGACGTTTCGCGAACATTCAGTATGTTTTCATACAACAGTTGCAATCAGTACATTTATTTTCACAAAATTTTTTTATTTGTAATGTTAGCAACTTGGTTGATATAAATTAATTTAACAAACATTAAAAATATTTTTTTAAATCCTTGACTTGGTAAATTATTAAACGTCCACCAAAATTTCTTAAATAAACCTTTCCTTTCTTTAATCTTTCTAATAACAGTTATACTTTTCCGGACCATTCTTTTTTTAACCAAAAAAATTACAAGAAATGTATTTTTAAAATGAGTCATTTTGAAAAATTTTAAATCAATAATCAGTATTTTGGTATTTTTTTAACTTTTGACGAATTATGAGATGTGCCGGAAATTATTCTTAGTTAAGTGCTGAACATTTTCTTGGTATCAGAAAAAAATACCAAAAATCGTGTGATTTAACAAAGATTTTAATGACGCCCCAAACTCACGATTACATATCAAATAATTTTTAGAATAATGTCTTAACTGTAATCTTTGTGTTAATTTTAATTTTGGTGAAACACTAGTCACTTTTAACATGTTTTATTTATAATTATTTAAACTTCTGTCTTGTTCACATTGATCAGCCGGTCAACTTTTTGCCTTGTGACGCATTAATTCTAGAACAAATTGCACAAATTACTACACTTTAAACTCAACCGTGCAGCACTCTGCAAGCAAAGTGAAAAGTACAAAATAATGTATAAATTTATTTCAATTGTACTTTTGGGCATTGACTGTTTGATGGTATCTGCTCCTATAGTGCACCGTAAGTAGTTTATTCCGTGAAAATTGCAATTGCTGATTTTGTTTTAGTCCACTACTGTCGCTTCCCTAAACTGTGCATCGAAGTCTCCCATTGTGCCGACAAATTCCACGGACTTGCTTCAATTAAAAAGAACTTTTGCGGAAGCGATAGGAACGCTATAAAGATTTGTTGCTCTAACGTCATTGAAATCAGAACTACTACGCTCAAATCGCCGGCTCATGAGACAATTTGGGACAGAAACTTGGTCAATCACAAGAATTTTAATTTGTTGCCTGTTGGGGCGTGTGGTGTTGTGTCTTCGCGGTTGAGGATCACTTCGGGCGTTAGTACTAGTCCTGGGGAGTTTCCGTGGATGGCTTTAATTGCCTTCCAAATCGGTAATCATTGTGATAACAACAAATTTAAATCACGCTTTTGGCTGTCCGTTTTTATAACGACAACTTTGATTCATAAAATTTAGAAAATGTTTTATTGTACTATCCTGTTTTCGTATAACATGTTTTTGAGTTGCACGACAGATGAAATATAGTTAGTTTCACAACGTTTCGCGTCTTCTGTTGTCTTACAATAAATCTAATGATTTATGTAAATCCACGACTTAATAATATATTCAGCAAATTCCCGCGATTTATGATAATTAAAAAGATAATCTTTTAGGGAATTCCCCGTTGCAGCGAGACTTTAAATGCGGAGGAACACTGATCAACGAAAAATATATTTTAACAGCTGCCCACTGTTCTTTTAACTCTACCATGTGAGTAGCTGAAAAGATGAAACTAAAGAACGGTTCATAATATGGATTTTTTTTTAATTTTTAGTGTGGGAGTTCGCTTAGGTGAATACAATGTTTTAACAAAAACTGATTGTGATTCAGACGGCCAAAACTGTATTCCACCCGTGCAAGATTGTCTTGTGGACAAGATTATTGTTCACCCGCTTTACGATCCATCGTCTTTTATCAATGATATTGCCTTGATTCGGTTGGCAACACCAGCTAACTGCAGTTACGGTATCTATAATAGAAGGGACACACAAAAATTTGTTTTAATCAATCGTTACAGAAAACGTAAAACCAATATGTCTTCCGCTTTGGATCCTGGCTGGAGACAATTTAGAAACGGGAGAAATGTTGGTAACTGGTTGGGGCGCTACTGAATTTGGTATGATAACACTTGTATTGAGTTTTGTTATTTTTATATTCGTAGGCAATAAGAGCATAATTTTGCGCAAAGTGTTTGTTCCCGTGATTCCGACCTCCACCTGCCAAACGTTTTACACACCATTCAAACCCATTTCCAGGAATCAAATTTGTGCTGGAGCTGACAAAGGACGCGACTCATGTGCTGGCGATAGCGGAGGGCCTTTAAAACGTATCGAGTTGATCGATCAAACTCCTCGTTATGTTCAGTATGGAATTGTTTCTTTCGGACCAACGAGTTGTGGGATTAGCAATCGACCAGGGATTTATACTAATGTTGCCAGATATATGTCCTGGATTTTGGATAACTTGGAGCAGTAAATAAATTGTTTCCAGTAAACTACAAATTGTTATTTTATGTGGGTCCAAAATTGCTCCTATTCCCTTACGAATTTTGGTCCAATTTTAGTCAATTCTGAATTATTTAAAACTATCAATTAATTATGGATATTATTCATAAATGCTTTTCAAAAGAAAAAAATATCATACAAATGATGTGTAATCAATGGTTGATTTATGACCAAACCTAGAAGAAGCAGCAAGAATACAGAATTGCCTGAATATTGCTCCAAGGTACTTAAATCATGTCTCTTACGTCTTAAATTAAATGGAATAATCCAATCCTCATTAGATATGGAAATTTCTAAAATACAACTTTCAAACAAGAAAATGACAACTAATCAAATCTGTTATTGTTTCCAAAATACCGTCATTTCATAATTATGATAATTATTAATTAAAAGGCAATTGTCCTTGTCCCTTGTTATATTCAAAACCTAACTTTTACTTACATTTTATTTATTTATTAGTATAATAAATCGCAATTTTTTATATTTTTAAAAACCAAAGTTGAAATTGCGATAAACGACCAATTCTTGAATTATTTATAAAACGAGAGAGTTCTCATCATGACAATGATTTATCCTCCAAAATCACAAGAAACCACTACCAACAACTCCGTCCAGTTAATGATATGCATGAAGTAGGGAGAGTTAGTATAAAAAGTCCACAAGGACGTCATCAGAGCAGTCGGTTTGCGAAGTGGAAGACGAAAACATGGTCTCAAGAAGCGGGTCGATTTATGTTTTTGCACTACTGGGCGTCTTCTTCGTAGATGCACGTAAGTATTTATCGAAATTGCCAAAACTAAATGTCTTAAAATAACACACATGAGCCGCATTGTCCATTTATCAAACACTGATTGAAAACAAGTAGCAGTAACGATTTGTTTATTGGTAAAGGAAAATCCCAAAATGTTTGTTCCTCAACGCTGCACACGTTAATCATTTCATACAAATTAATACGTTTGTAGCGTAATCATCAAATTGTGGGTTATAGGCCATGGTTAGTGATGGGTTGATGGAATGATTATTTTTGGTTTAGCCCGAAGCGCCAAAATGGTTAAAAACCAGTTCTTGTACAAATAAGAAGGTACGATCCAACTTCAATTATTTCTCTGTAATTTTTGTTAAGTTGTCCTAACTATAGTAAATAGTAATTATAACGATCTTTTTCGGCAATTTAAAGTATTATTATAAATATTATTTTAAATAGATTTATAAAACATTATGTAAGTATAATTCTATAAGATGTGTAATAAAACTAGTACGTCATTTCATATAAACTGAGATAAAATATTAAAAACTAATGGGAACAGATAGCTCTAATGCTAAATAAATCATATTTGTCCGTGTTTTTATTATTTTATTATTTATTACGATTTTATTATCTAAAGCAACCTTGTCAATTATTTAGAATAGTAAAATATACTATCATTGTTGAAATAGGGATTTTTCGACTTTTGAAGTTATCAAGCGTTGGATGTATTCTCGTAAACTCACTGACAAAAAAATGTTTTACCCAAAACACCAAATCACTCATTTCGGTTGTGGGAACTGGTTTTTTAATTTCTTGTAATTGTTGTTCATGTAGAATGGGCAACAGAAGACGATAGCTGCAGAACTCCGGATCGTGAAATCGGCAGCTGCATCAAACTCACAAATTGCAAACCTATCGATGACATCCTAGACGCAGTCAGTCAACCCATCCCAGCCAACATCGTAAACCTGCTCAGATCATATCAGTGTGGATTTAGCGAAGGCATGCCTAAAGTATGTTGCCCATCTAAACCCATCAGTATCAACGGACTAATAACGACGAAGAACAGCGACATTCCGCTTCCACCAGACGTTTCCGGACACAAAAATATTAACTTGTTGCCCAAGAATTGCGGTCATGTTGACACAGGTGACAGGATCATCAACGGCAACAAAACTGGACTCTTCGAGTTTCCTTGGATGGCTCTGCTCTCGTACAGGACTTGTAAATCGATAAAATAACAAAAATGTTGGTACTGACAAATAAGTTTCAGTTCAAGGAGCGCAATTCAGATGCGGCGGTACAATTCTGAACAAAAACTACATTTTAACAGCAGCCCATTGTATAACCAGTATTTCAAACCCTCTGTAAGTGATGTCCGAATGCTGGTGTTGATAAACAATTGTCTTTAGATTAGGGGTACGAGTTGGTGAGCACGATATAAAAAAGCCAATCGATTGCGAAATCACCGAAGAAGGCGAAGAAATTTGTGCTCCGCCATATCAGGACCTAGCCATCGAAGAGATCATCCCACACCCTGACTACAACAAAAATCTCTTCGCCAACGACATTGGCTTGCTACGAGTCACTCCAATTGATTTGACTAAAGGTACAACTTGGTTGTGTAATCGATTTTATCTTATGATATGGTTTCTAGAAAATATGAGACCTGTGTGCCTTCCACTGGACAAAGCTCGCACCTACAACTTCACCAACAAGAGTTGCGTAATCACAGGATGGGGCACAACCGAAACTGGACGTTCCAGTAGCGTACTTCTGCAAGCACAAATTCCGCTAGTATCTTTTACAAATTGCAACAACATTTACAAGAATGATAACAAAATACCAATGAAATCTGGACCTAAACCTACTTTAACATTTAAACATCTCTGTGCCGGCGGTAATAGTCGTAGCGATTCTTGTGCTGGTGACAGTGGAGGACCTCTTCATGTAATTGCCAACCTCCACAAAGACGTGCGGCTTGTACAACAAGGAATTGTGTCGTTCGGACCGAAATTGTGCGGTCAAAACGGTTTTCCGGGTGTTTACACCAGAGTGGCCTACTATATGGACTGGATTTTAGACAATATCAAGCCATAACATTGATCTCCAAGACTGTAATTGTAATAAATAGACTGCCTTCTGGACTTAGACGTAACGCAAACGGTGGCTTGTTGACAAATTAATTATTATTATAAAATAGGAATTTGTATTTTTTTGCTGATTAATATATAGTTTTCTACGAACGACTTGATTTATTTTTCTATTTACTTATTCCTGCGCCCTGGTTATCAGTAGAAGAGGGTTTGTGTTTGGCAACTGTGTCATTTCTGACGAAGTGCGTATTTCAATTACTTGGCATAATCGTTCACGATTTAAAAATTATTTCAATTCGATAATAGTCTGCTCTTAAATCATTCAACTTGATTCACTATGTAAAGTCCCTACCTCGAATAAAAAAAATCGTTTTCACTTGATTCATTCAATGTTAAGTAACGAAAGGTTGTGTTAAATCCGGGAACCCCAACGCAAAATATCCGGTTAATATTCACAAAAGCGGTGCAACAATTCAGCTTCTGTCCGTCTCTTATTTATGTGTTTTTCAATTTTTAATTCTTTTGAGAATTGCTAACAAGGCGACCATCAAAATGTATTTATTAGTTTACTAAACTTCAGTTCATCAATTATAAATCTCAGAAGTTAGCACAGTAAAAAATGCAGAAAGTAAAATATGGTAATAAAACACTACTGTTAAAAGAAAACTGGTAGAAAATGTAAATGTTATCGGAGAGGTTTCAGTTTGCAATTTAAATCGTGGAAATTTCCTTTTAAATTAATAAACCGTCGCATTAATTCTACTTCTAAATCGTTTAAACTCAATATTTATGTGTTATTTGAAGAAACAAAATTTATTTTCATCTGAAGTAGCCTACGGTGTTTATATCCTACGAGTAGCCTTTAAGACAAAAAAGTGTCTATTTGTAAAAGAGATAAGATGTACGTTGCATTTTGCATATATCATCTTCAAAAATATCTTATATCAGGTTTTATCTGAAGTTCAAGTTTATCAACCTTCCAAGAATCATTTTAAATATTTTTTAAAATATGTATATTTTCAAAGAACCACTACCAATATAATTTTTTCTGCAAAATGCATGATTTGAAAGGTAAAACTACAAAAATGTTTCTCGTAGAATTCACTTTTATCAAAACCTAAGGGGTCAGGGTCAAGGACTCTTGCGGTAAATACATTCTTGTTGTCCTTGCTGAAACCTCGTATTTACGTCCCATCGATTTTCAAATTAAGAACAGAATCATGAAATTTAAATTCCGGATTTTCGATTGAAAATAAATAAAAAATGTAAAACGACTTCAACTTCTTGGAAACGCGCGCACGCGTCTTATAAGAGAAACGACTTAAGTTGAAATTGTTGCGTTGTGATTACACACTCTAATGGCACATTCACTCGTGGAAAGCTTTGTTTTCCTTGTCATCGTACTAATACGTGAGTAACGATCTTATTTCTCATTCTCATTTCGCACCCCTTTTCAATTCCACCGCTTACGCTTTATTTAAATTTTTAAATAAAAAATTGCTTTGTTTATTAAACAACCAAACAGTGAAAACAATGATTCACAACACAGGCCATTATGTAATGATCTCTTAACATTTAAACCGTTTAAAATTGTTTGCACTGACACAAGTGAATTTAGCATAAATAGTCTAGTCAAATTTTTTAAATTAATTCAGGAATAAATCGTTGCGACAAAGATGCTTCCCAAAAATGCCCGGAAACGCAGCTCTGTCTCCCTCTATCCCAGTGTAAAATTCAAGACTTGGACACAATTCTATACCCCTGCCGTAGTGGCTCAAATATGATTTGTTGTCCTTCCGCCTCCTCCACACTTAACTCCTCTTTGGAAAGCAGAAAAATGTCTTTATTTCCCACCAACTGTGGGTTGGTTAAGTCGGCAGACAAAATAAGCGGTGGCATGGAAGCCGATTTCGGACAGTTTCCTTGGATGGCTCTTTTGGGCTACAGACGTAAGTCCACGACTTAAAATCCTACACTTCTGAACTTTTGTTTTCAGAAAGACATATCAACTATACGCAGTTTTTGTGTGGAGGAAGTATAATAACCGAGAGTTTTGTTCTAACAGCTGCCCATTGCCTAACACTGGATCGACGACTTGAACTGTAGGTAATAGCAACACTACTCAGACAAATCTGGAAGCCTCAAAATCGTGAATTTTAGTGTCGTGGTGCGAATTGGGGAGCACGATCTCAGCACCGAACGTGACTGCATCAAAATCGATAAGTTTGAGACGTGTGCCGAGCCTTATGTCGACTTTCCAATTGAAGACATTACCACGCATCCTGAATACAACGACACGAAGCTGCAAAACGATATAGCTTTGATTAGACTCAAACGAAAAATTATTTTTACAGGTTGGTGACTATTTAACTTTTTTTTGTACTGAGAGGTTGTTGTAGACTACGTCCAACCGATTTGTTTACCATTCGGAAGAGATTTGGTGAACTTAAACTTGGCCAAACACAAACTAACTGTTAGTGGTTGGGGCAAGACTAGTGCTAGCAATTTGGGTGGTTCTTCTAAGCTGCGATATACTGTGGTGACTGTTTGGAACCAAACGGCTTGTGTCAAAAGCGTACCGCCTGAAGTACAACCAATCCGCAACACTCAGCTTTGTGCTAATGGCCCAGGCAGCGAAGACTCTTGTAAGGGGGACAGTGGAGGACCACTAGTCAATGTAACAGCTGATGCTAAAGGCGACTTGCGTTATTTTCAAGTTGGAATTGTGTCTTTTGCACCCACTGTCACATGTGGCGACCCGAATCTTCCAACAGTTTATACTCGAGTGGACAAGTACTTGGAATGGATCAAAAAGAATGTTGTATAGTTTATTTTATTGTAAAACATAACATTGTCAAGTTGCTTTAGTTGGAATCATCACTCGCACTGTCACTTTTCTCCTTGTCTTCACGAACGCTTTCTTTGGAATTTGTGGAGTCAGTATCCTGCTTCGACTCCTCCTCATTCAAGTTCTCCTTCACAACGTCAGATAAGTCGCTGACGCTTCGTTTCGCATCTCTTCGCGACTTATACTCCGTGTACAATTTATCCAAAAGCTCCTCCCTGCTTCTTGGATATTTCACCTGCAACACAACTTTTTAATCAGTCTAGCTGGACCACATATAAGCCCAACTTGAGATTGTCGTTCAAATAGTGTAGGTTGCTGGTTGACGCGTCCTAACATTAGCTGCATCCTCAACTTGTGCTCTTCGTTTCGTAGTTTCTCTTCATCGCGTCTTAGTTGTAATCTCATTGCTAAATCTTCTTCGTGGCTATAAGCGAGCGTTCGCCAAACCGGTTTCTTGCGCATCAGCTTCTCCTTCCAACGGGCTTCTTCTTTAAGTTTAGCCTCTTCGAGCTTCCTCACCATGTCCATTTCTAGACGCTTGCGAGCTGATTGTATTCTCAAAACAGCGGCCAAGTTGGATCGGTTAATTGCTTGCATTTCCAAAGAGGACGGTGTTCTGCTGTTGCAGCTGCTCGCTGATAAACTTCTGTATCGCTTCTGTATTAACAAATTTGTAAAAAGTAGAAGATGCAACTGATTTTAGTACCGATCTCTTGTCGGTTCGCCTGTGTTTAGTTTTACAACTAATGCCCAAGAACTCGTTCTTCAAATCGTTCAACTCCTTCTCGTGGCAATCTGGGCTAAATTTGTACTTGTTTCTAGTTTTCTTCGGCTTCATCTCGACATCTCGATACGAACGTGGGCAGACGTCGTATTTTTCGACAAGTTGTTCCCGTCTCGCCATGGAAGGTGGTAAGGACGCGGTACGTAACATTTCTTCGGCTCGAATTTTCCTCTGCAGTGCCCTGAAACACCATTTGGAGTTGTTGCTAAAAACAAGCTGAGCCACCTGTAAAACTCATCCTCGTGCATTTTTTGGTAAATATAGTTACTAAACAAGTTTCTCGGTATAGGTTTTGCTTTGAATTTTTTTATTTTGATCGGCGGGTCGTCCAGGAATAAACTCGGTGTTGATTTGGACAGTCCCTTGGTTAGCTTTTGTATTTCTTCGTCGCGTTTAGTGAACGAAAAGGGACGCATTTGCGATTGCAGCGTTGCTTTGCTGCGCTCTCGCACGAGATAATTTCTGAAAACCACAACAGAGGGGTGAAGCAAAAAACAATTGTTAACAAACTTTCGTTCTTGGTCGGCCATGATTTGGTCGAAGAGCGGTATCTGTGACTCTATTGGAATAGGATGGGCTCTGAACATTTCTTGCTTCTCATCCTTAGCCTTGTTGTGCGTCAGAATCTCCTCGACTATTTTATTTTCCTCGTCTCTGAAAACTCTGATTCGGAGGTAATTCAAACGAGTTCACTAATCTTCACCTGACTGTCATTTCAAACGGTTTTGGAATAGTGATTCCGTTGTCTTTCCAACCAACTGAAGGTTTGGTTCGTGCGGGACTTGTAGGCGCACTTTTTGTCTGCAAAGGCGACTGTGGGTCCAAATCGAGTTTATAATCGTCAATACTGAAATTGTCCCAGTCATCAGGTGCCTTGGAGCTTGCTGAAGGTAATCGTGATTTGGGTCGTTTGAAAAGCTCGGAGGAAACATCACCGGGCGATAGCTTATCGCTTGGAGTTTCAATCCGAACCGAACGTCTCGACGATGGTTTCACCAAGGTATCTTTGTCTGAAACACTAAAACACTCCACGTCGTCGATGGTTTTTGCATATTTAGGACTCTTGCTCAAGATTGGAGTGACACAAAACGGCTTAATATTTGACTTTTTTTTATTATCGTTATCAACAGGATTCTTCTTCGTGTACTCCTTGTAGTCGTCCAACCATTCAGAATCTCTATCACTGAATTTGCTCTCGCTGTGGACGTAATCGCTGTACGACTTTTGCTTCTCCTTCAGCAATTCGATCCGCCGATAAAACTCCTTGTTTGATAAATGGTTTATATCGTCGTACTCGGGAATGCTATCAAAAAACTCTATAAATGATTTCACCGGATCTTTCGTTTTTGATTTCTTTTTCATGTTATCGTCATCGGTCGACTCCAAATTTAGTTTCGTGACTTCGTTCTGTATCTCGTTTAAATATTTTTGTTCGTAAACTGTGAGAGGACGGTCGTTTTTCGCGTTTCTCGGTAATTTCAGGCACGAATTGTTAAACACAGAGCTGCTGTGGTCGGACATTGCACTTTCATTTATTTAAGCGCGGAAAGTATGTGTATTTATTTCTATGGTGACCAAGTGTATCGATTCGATTGCGACCGCGAAGACGATTTTACATAAAATTGAAGGAAATCAATACACACAAAGTTCAAGTTTTCCAACCTCGACTCCCCTGTTTACCTTCTTCTCCACATTTCTGTTTCAACTCTAAACTTTCCCCCGAACTTGAATACATTAATGCTTCAGTTAACGCGTTTTTCTTTCCTTTTTTTATTTTAATTGGATACCGTTTTCATTTAACACCGTAACATATTCACTTACTTTTTTTATTATTTCTTATTTCTTTAATCTATAAGTAGATTATAATCTGCTAACTAGCTGTAACATTCTTTCTTCAATCGGAATTATTTGCACTTAATTAATTTTTCTTTTTTGCTCGTTTTGTGCTTTCTGTTTACTTTTTGTCTATTTCCAACTTTATTTTCTATTTTACTATACGTACACTTTTATAAATTAGTTCTTTTGATATAGGAGTACATTATTCTAAATATGAATTATGCTATATTTCTGTTAGCAACTCAATTTTTTTTAATTGTGTTTACAATCGATTGAAAATATTCTAAATTCAGTGGCGTAGTCAGATTAGTGATGAAAAAATTGCTAACTTTCTATTTTCATTAGAGGCAAAAATTTGAGGTAAGGCTTGAAATTTTTTTTATTTAAAACTTGGCACCACAGTAGATGTATTGAAATTCTATTAAAAAAAAACTTTAAATCGACCAACACGTAACAATTTTAGAAAGGTAGCCCGCTTTCTAATCGGTCACGTTGTATATTCTCCACTTTAGATTTGATTCTACACTTTCTTACTTCATTTTCTTTCAATTTACGCACTTTTTACTGTCCTTTTAAAATACCGTTATAAATTGTTTTTTGTTTGTGGGAATAAAGAGTAATCTGTGGAATAAATAAGAAGAGTACTAAAGAAATAAATGTTTATTATATTTTATTTATTTGTAAAAAAATCAAATATTTTAAATAATTAAACAAATATTGTAAAACAACAAATACAAAAATATATATTTTTAATGTTTATTATAATGCAACTATACATTTTTTTAATTAAAAGATTAACGTTTAATATGGGCTTCAATTGATGGCAATGGCAGTAACGATCTAGTCTACATTTATAAATTTCGTCGTCTATGGTTTTAATGTCAATGTTATGTTAACCTTAAAAACCGTAAAATTTTCAAACAAATAAAAAGCAATGTTTAAACAAATAAATAATAAATTGAATATAAATAATGTTATCACAATATCAAGACGACTTCAAAGCAACGACTCCACATCAAGACATTATGACATAATTGTAGCGGGGGGTGGTATGGTCGGCACCACTTTAGCCTGCACTTTAGGTGCTTAAATAATACAAAAAATGAGCAAAACCTAATCAGTTTTAAACCACAATAGGAAAGAACCCTAAATTGAGCGATAAGAACATCTTACTGCTGGAGGGCGGCAAAAAATCTCACTGGAAGCTGCCTGAGAATTACAGCAACAGAGTATCGGCTTTAAATGGTGCAAGCTTTGAGCTATTCAACGAGATTGGCGCTTGGAAACACATATCCGAAGCTAGATATGGACCAGTCAAACGCATGCAGGTCAATTCACTCGACAACCAAGACAAATCTTGAATGTATGATTTAGGTTTGGGATGCTACGTCTGATGCCACCATAACATTCGACCATGACAACTTGGACAAGCCTGTTGCATATATCGTGGAGAACGACGTCCTGCTCGATGCGGTGCGTCGCGAAATGAATGATTTACACTCAGTTGAAGTGTTATATGAGTCCAAGATACAAAATTGCACACCTGTGGAGGACAAAAACGAATATGTAACAGTCTACTTGGAAAATGGAGAGAAGTGCACGTGCGATTTATTGGTAAGTACATTCAGTTTTTGGGGTTTTTAAACAATTCATTGGTTATACATTCGAGTTTGTGTCTGAAGATCTTGCTGTATTCGGCAAACTCGCGTTGCATGTCTTCCAGTTCGATTTTGAGCGCCATCTGTTTGTCGACGCCAGCATACGAACTAGAGTACGAGTTCATTCGGGACAGTGGCGGCGATATTAAATCGTAACTGTACTTGTTGCTGCGACGTTTCCGCACTCTGGGTTTTTCCTTGCGTTCAGCCACTAATTTGTAAATGCTCTTGATCAAGTCTTTGGGAATGCGCTCCTCGCGCGGGTCGTTGGGTTTAATATACAGCGCCCAGTGATACTGCGATTTTAAAAGCAGCGCCTTGCGATGAAAGAATTTCATGAGCTTGTGCGGGATGCATTTTAGCAGGCGGGAAAAAAGCATGGATTCAAGATGAGCCACGAGCTCTGCTTGTCGCACCAATCTGTCCAAGCCTGCACACTGCTGCAAACCTTGGATATCGCTAACGGCCAATCCGACCATTAAATTCGCCAGAATCACCGTCACCAACAGAACAAATGCCAGAAACATGATTTGCGCGGTGAAGTTGTATCGAATCGGGGCGGTTTCGTCGTAGAAAATGTCCTCGTACTCCAGTTCTCCCGACAGCATGACCAGAACTTTAATTACCACCCATTTCAAGTCTTCAAACGACTTGTAATTGGCGAACAGGACGCCGAAACTCAACGCGAACGCCATGAGAAGACAGAAATAGGCCACGAGGAACTTGAAGAAGTTGATTGCCACCGTTGTGAACATCTGAATGTATAAGCCGAAGATGGGAAAGCGACCCACGATCATCATCAGCTCGACCCATGCAAGGAAGATTCCGATGGCGGCGACGTGGTGCTGCCAGTTTTGCACACTTTCTTTGACGTTCATGGACTGCGAAATCGATTGGGTGGGCTGCACGCAGCAGAAGACGGTCACGATTATAAGCCACTGCAACCAGTTTTCCCATTGTTTGATGTAACTGCGCCAGGAGTGGCAGATTTGGAACATCTCCTTAGCGAGGAGCATGAAATTGAAGCATAGAAGCAAATAACCGAACGCTTTGACGTAGATGGAGACTGCACACGAACGACTTTCTAGGCTGCGTGCCGATGGACAGTCCTTCAGATAGACTCCGATGACGTACATCGTGTATAAAAACACAAACAGCGAGTGATAGAACAAGCTGAAGAGGAAGAACTTGCGAATGCGGCGCCATTTCAAGAAGATGAAAGTCTCGCAAAGCGGATGCTTGAGCACCTCTCTGTGGCCGACTTCGATGAAATTAAGCAACAGTTCCGTTTCCTTGTTGCCCACGGTCGGTACCAACACTCGGAAATCCAGCTTGAGCTCGCAGTCCACGTCGCCCAGCTCGTGGTCGTTCACTTGTATCGACGAATCGAATTTGGCAATGTACTTAGGGATGACGTCTGGAGTTTTCCGCGTGATGAAATTGAGCACCGACACGCCTCCGTTGGTGCGAATCGTAACGTCACCTCCGCTGTTGAGCAGCAACATGACGCAGCTGGAGAACTCGTTGAGGGCGGCCAGATGAAGAGGAGTGTAGCCGAAGCAATCCTGTCGGTTGACTCCGGCGCCCGCCAGCAGAAGCAAACGGACGCATTCGCACGACCTCGACACTTTGACGATGGCGCAGTGGAGAGGCGTGCGTCCGTCGATATCGCGCGCGTTTGGATTGCCGCCTCGACCCAGCAGCAACTCCAAAGTGGCCGAGCACTGACTCAGGGCGGCGAGATGAAGCGGCGTCTGCTTTTTGCGGTTCTCGCACGAAAGTGCGGCCCCAGCTTCTATGAGCAATCGCGCGCATTCCGCGTCTCCGTCTTCGGCGGCCAGATGCAGAGGAGTGAGTTTGTCAGTGCCGCATTGAACGTTAACGGCGGCACCGTGATTTAAAAGGAGTTTGACGATTTCGTGCGAACCCATAGCTGCAGCAACGTGAAGAGGAGTTTCGCTGTACACCTAACGCAAATTTTCAAGATTATTAGTTATGCAAGCTTGCGAGATTACAACCGGCTTCAGAGATTTTCACCAGTCTATATAGTTTCCATGCTGCAGGTTCTAACAAGCGCCCATCTCTACTGACAAAAGGGAATGTTTTGTGGCATTGCAGGTAGACGTTGGGTTTGAAATGTGTAATGTTTACTATTTCTTGGTTTAGGTTTTATTTTAAAAATTATTACCGAATGACCATCGAATCGTTGAATGTAGAATGATTTATCTAACTCGCTACGAATTAAGAGAAAAAACCAAATGTTTTTCTGGGAACAGTTGGTCACTAGCATGGAAAGATATCTGCAGGAATGCTTAATGCTTAGATTGTATTTAAATTATCAAAATAATTATTCAAACTTAATGAAACCCTCGCGAATCATGTCCATTTCGTACAATCATCTGTTTTTGATAAAGTCATATGTAACGTGCGTTCAAAAATAAAACGAGGCTGCGTTGGTCATGGAATTTATCGGCTTTCCAGTGTAGAAACCATAGAAAACATAAACATAGATTTGACAAATGTCAAGATTAGTCAGTTTAAAATTTACCATCGAAATAAAACGGCCCACACGCTACGACAGTTTAATTTTATTTTTTAATGAGCATTTTTAATAATCATTGGTTTTTGAACCTTCGAATCCAAGCAAATTCGAACCTTTTTTTTCTAATGTATATTGTGGAATTTATAACTCACTAGTGGTCAACGTTCGTGTTTAACTATGTATACAACGATTGGTAGGTCACAAACATATTATTATTATTATTACTTAAATGATGGGGAAAAAAATTTGGTACTTTAAATAAAA
Source organism: Eledona agricola (assembly GCA_964023215.1). Lineage (NCBI taxonomy): Eukaryota > Metazoa > Arthropoda > Insecta > Coleoptera > Tenebrionidae > Eledona > Eledona agricola. The sequence goes on from OZ026856.1 coordinate 2,391,439, forward strand.
TGTAAACATGTAAAAAAAATGTAAACTTTAATGAAAGACACCGTAATTAAACTCCAAAAACAAACAACATTTTATTGATTGGCATTGAGAAAGTGGTCCAGTAACTGCCGTAACTCGTCTAAATTTTTTGGCCTACTAAAATAATAAACCTTCGAATCCAAGCAAACCCGAACCTTTTTTTCTAATGTCGATTGTGTAATACAACTCCCTAACGGTCGACGTCCGTGTTTAACTATATATACAACGATTTTTGAAATATTAATTGAGAATGCAGTTGCTCTTAAACTGAATTGGTAGGTCTCGAGTTGCGCATAGAGACTGATGACCCATGAAGGTTGACGGGTAACTGAGTGCTGCCAAATATTCTCAAGACATTTTTCGGTTTTGAGACTGATTCTTCTTCATCGATCTATTCACGACTTACAGTTATATCAAATTAATGACCGTCCTGGTCGTGTCGATATTCTCCTCAACAGAGGAGAAGCTGTAACAATGAATAGATTGATGTTTGGATTCACAACGATACCGGGAAATGTTTTGCACTTTTTTTTTAATCCCATAATGATTTATCCCATTGTCAACAAGGAAGCTAGCCTAAACATGAACAGGCTCTAACTGACACTTTGAAATTTTGCTACACTAAATTGATGCACAAAGTTTTTCCATGACCAACGCAGCCTCGTTTTCATTTGGAACACACGTTATGTTGTATATATTTTTCAGTAGATTGTTTACTAACGGAATGTTTAAATTTGTCACCAAATGTTTTTTTTTCTCGTATATTCCATGCGTTCTAATCTTATGTTATTAAATTTAAATATTGAAACTAAAATAATAAAAAAAAAAAACATATTTATCCAACAGTTTTTTTCTGCGGTCTTTTGAATCACTCGTGGGTAGTATAAACATTTTTATGTTTAATAAATCTAAATATTAAAACTAAAATCTAAAAATTATGCAACTTCATTGTATCGCAATAAACAATTTTGGTCTGATCCACATTTTTCGTGAACCGATAGTTTTTAAAATAAAAAATATTGATGAAAATATGTAGGCTTTCACGGTCGGTGTTATTAATTATAACGATCTTCTTCGGAATTTTGGACCGTGTTCCATTTGAAGTTCCATTAGAGGGGGTGTAGTGAACGCTCCGAGGAGTTAAGATTGTTATAATTAAAAAATATTGATATTAAAAAATATCAATTTTTTTCCTCAGAAACCAGTTGTCCAATCTGATTAAATTAAAACAAAAATAACCACCCAACTTTGAACTACATATATATTTTTTACTCGAGTGTCAGCTATGAATAGTGTAAACTTTATAATAATCGAGGTCTCACATCTCTGTCATTGCAAAAAATTTTTATTTTTGGCAAATATCTGAAGATAACTATTAGAACTTTTAGAACTAAAGACTAGAAACATCTCGGCCATTGTCAGTGTGTTTACGTCATTAGGCAGAGGGGATTTAACAACATCTGTGTTAAAATTTCTGTTATAGGAAATGATGATAGATAAAATGATAAGAGATTCATTCATTAAAGTTGAAAAAACAGAAGAATTTTGCAGAAACATATTTTATCTGATGAGAAATCTTGCTCAAATGGAAGCATAATAAGTACATATACAGCATGGTCAATTTTTCGAGGGCCACCATTGCTATCGCGGAACCTATTAAAATAGAAAATTGGTTAAATGAGAAAAAAATGCATTGTTCCATGCTGATTGTCTAATAAAATTACGAATAACCCTATTCGTTTATGTTTTATGACTAAAAAAATTAAAATCGTCAATTTATTAAAAAATTAATAACCTCCTTATTATGGTCATCATTTTTATGAAACTGAAACTCCTAGGTTTAAAGTAACGACATTCCACTTTTGACTTTCTTCTAACCGCCATACTATAGACTTTTTACGCGATTGGATGGAATAAAACACATTTTACAAAATAATAGTTTGTTGAATGTGTTTCTTAAATTAATTTAAGGTAAATTAAATAAGGTCATAAATTAAATATCCTTAGCATTCTGCGTTTTATTCTGTGTCGATTTCAATTTGTGAATTTCTGTTTGGTCCATTATTCAGAGTCGTTCGAACATAGTTTGAGGACAATCATGTCGATGTCAATTATAATGTTATGATGATGTTTTTTTGCTAAACAAGTGAATAAAATAACGGATCAATACACTTTACATATGAATAAAATACCGAGCGATCAATTAATTTTAATAAAGTATTTTAACACTATTTTGATCAAATAGTTTGTTTTATTTACTACACATGTTAACGGCATCATAAGAACTAATAGTTTTGATTATCACAGAAAATTACGTTACAAATGTCACATTTACCAATGTGGAAATATGTACGCATTAAATGTTTGTTTTTACGTTTTACCAGCGAAATATTTTTTTCGACTCCGTTGTTTTCTGATAAGGTCATGTTTACATTTAACTAAATCCCATTCACATATAGCATCTGTGTGTTATAACAAAAACAGTTTTTTCTCTTAATTCATAGCAAATTAGTTAACTCATTCAACATTCACCGATTCGATGGACATTCAGTAATAATTAAAAAAACAATGCCTCAACCAAGAAATAGTAAACATTACAAATTAGGCAGTGCCATAAAACATTCGGTTATATAGGTAGAGATGGGTGCTCGTGAAAAACGGAAGCATGGAAACTCTAGACTGATGAAAATCACTGAAGCCGGTTGTACCTGGGAAGTGTTGGGGATCGCGTCACTGTCGAGGAGTTCTTTGACACAGTCGATGGCGTTGCTTTGGACGGCGTAATGCAGCGGACTTTTGTTGTTAAGTCCTGCATTGGTGTCGGCACCGTGCCTGATCAACATTTTCAAACAGGATAAATTGCCTTTGCTTGCGGCGCAATGTAGAGGTGTTGCTTGATTCGTTGCGTCTTTGGCGTCGACGTTGGCGCCGTACTGGAGGAGTAGTTTGACGCACTCTAGGTTACCAGTGCAGGCGGCGAGGTGCAGAGCGGTTCTGTTAATGTTTTAATTTTTTTTATCAACAATTGGACGAGAACTAACCTTCCAGCGTCGTCACAGACGTGCACGCTTATTCCATTCTCCAGGAGACTCCTCAGAATCTCTTCCTTCTCCAGCCAAGTCGCCAGAAGCAAGAGCGTCCGCGCGTTCTTTGTCAGCAGCAGATCCACGTCACCCTTGTCGATAAGTTCAATTATGTCTTCCGCGTCAGACAAAATCTACAAGTGTTAATTATTTCAATGATGAGGAATCAAGACGTTGCGTACTTGCAACTTCTGCCAGATATGATCATTGTCCCAAATTTCCAACACGGATTTGGTGCGCGCATTCTGCTCGCCGTCGTATTCCGACCCTGCTTCTTCCTCACTGGAGATGCTGACGATATCGTCTTCAATCTCCAACGCTAAATCTTCTGCCCATCGAATGGCCGATTCGTCAATGGTCTTGCCAGGACGTTCCAGTCGCAGAGACATTGTTACGAAATTACTTACAGAAGAGTACGATTACGAACATTTCTTGGACTCGGTCCCAATAATTTCAGACACTATTATCGACAAGAAGCGTGCAGCACATGGTCTGTATTATTTTTCGTTAACCAGATTTAGAACGAAAAATAAACTGGCTGAAGTAAACGAAGAGCGTGCGCCTCAATTTACACCACAATCGACGTTCAAAATTCCACACCCTGTATTGATATAATTACACTAATCGTCACACCTTGCTGTTTACCGAAGAGCATTTTTCACTCTATTACTTAATAAATTTAATGTTTTTTTTCCAATATTTAACTCTTCGTGTTAAAATGTTTTGTTGAAAATTTAATTGGTTGTTAATGTAACCAGAACGGCATCCGCCACAAGACTGTGTCTAGTCCACGTATAAAACACAGACCATGGAGAGGTTTCTATTTTTAATTTTCATTGAATCCGTCTGAAGTTAAATTTGTGGATTTATCGGAATTTGATTATCAAGTAAAACACTTCGTATTTGGGTCATTTCTTTCGATTCGCTGCCAAGAAACAGATAGCGATTTGTTTGAATGTTAATATCGTTCAAAGGAAGCCTGCAATAATAAAAACATATTTTGATTTCCAGTTGGGTTGCGATGGTGCCAACTCGCTCGTACGAAAAGCGATGGGTTTTCATCACATTTCCTACAATTACAAGCACATGGGAATCGTTACAACATTAAAACTTCCGGAGGTGACTCTAAGGGAATGAGAGAGTTCTTTTTATCGTTATTATTTTTATTACAGGATTTTGATAACGTCGTGGCGTGGCAGCGTCACCTACCTAACAGCGGGTTTTTAGCACTTTTACCGGTTCGTCTTATTTTTAAATCTATCTTATTTAGTGTCTATTTTGAGATGTTTTTGGGCGTAGTTAGGACAAGGCTTATCATCGATGGTGTGGTCGACATGTGCAGAAAATGCTAAAAAATTGATACAACTACCTGAGGATGAGTTTGTGGACGCAATCAACGACGCTTTGGTACTTTTTTCCCAATTTTTAGCACAATTTTTACTCGTTTCCCTAGTGGAAAGTACACCCCAGAAGCGGACTGATAGATCAAGCCATGCAGACATTCGACAGTGTTATCAGATTCTTCGATTTACCATCGAGTTCCGTATCCCAATGTCCGCCAAAGATTTTAGGATGCGATATTAACAGCAGGGCCATGTTTCCCCTCGGTTTGTGCCACGCTACTAATTATGTGGGGCGAGGGGTCGCTTTAGTTGGGTGAGTTTCAAATTTCAGTGTCTTGTCTAAATTCGTATCGTTCAAACATTACTTCAATTCTTTACTTTGTTGAAGGCAGTAAAAAATATTGAATTCTATTCATCATTTGATTTCAACGCATTTCGATGTTTTTTTTAGAAACGTTTCAACAACTATTTGGCTTCAAGTTTTGATATTGGGACACAGAAATTTCAAAGTCGACTTTTTGTAAGATCATTCGATTAATGGTTTAGCAATATTTTTACTTATATAATGTGAAAACAGACGCTTAGATCTTATATTTATTTTTAAGTAATCGAGTCGTCCGCATCTCTGGCGTCAATATGTTACTGAGAATAAAATTAAAAAGATATTCAAAAAACAAAAATATTGAATTGCATTGTTGATAACTTAACATCATATTTGCTTGGGTTTGTTTCATATGTATACTCTTATTACCAGAGATGCAGCCCATAGAATTCACCCATTGGCAGGCCAGGGTGTTAATCTCGGATTCGGGGACATAATTTGTTTGAACAAAATATTAGCCGAAGCGGCTTATTCGGGCAGCAAAATCGGTGATTAAAAACGACTGTTATTGCTTTATAAGTCTTTTAATTATTTTATTATATGCACAGGAAGTTTGAGTTATTTGAAAGAATATGAAACGGCGAGACAAAGACACAACGTCTCCATGATGGTGGTGGTTCACAGCCTCTTCCAGCTGTACAGTACACAATTCACCCCTCTAGTTCTTCTCAGAAGTTTGGGGTTGCAAGCGACCCATGCCATATCTCCCCTAAAGGTAAAACGACTCAGGTAGTTTCCAGAACGCAGCGTCGTTCGAATTATCTGACAATACAATTTCACTTAAACTTATACTAATGAATATTTTAAATGGCTTCAATGACGTTTTATCAAATTGAGTTGTAGTTCAGATAAAATGAATTCCTTATCAAGCTGTGCACCGAATTTCATAAATATGTTTATTCACTGAAAGAAAATAGGACGTAATAAAGATATTTTTGCATGAAAACTAAAAACTCGACTATATGTGTGGGTTGCTGGCGTAAGCATGAAACTATTAAAAAAATATAAACGCGGCCATTATGTCATGCTTTACGATTTTTCGCATAAATTATGCAAATGTTTTCACTTTTAATTTTTTTTTACAGAAACTTCTTATTTCGCAAGCGTCCGGGGCACGCCACTGGCAGTTCTAGGCCTTCTATTGTTTTAATGAATTGTATTGTACATTAATAACTTTACATAAACTGTAACAATAAAAGTATATGAAGAAATAAAATTGATTGTTATACAAATTATGGAAAATTATAATTTTTTATTGCAATTTCCCACACTAACAATGGGGCACGCCACTGACCTAAACCTACTTTGTTTTGTAAAATGAGCAATTAAGAGTGAAGTGGAGAAATGCATTCAATTTTTTAGGACGCAACCAAGTAAATATTTTTGAAAATAAGAAAACTTGTGATGGTTTGTGAAAATAACGGAACTTTCTATCTGAAACGCATTATAAATAGGTTCATTTCCAACGGTCGATTTCGAGGAAGGCTGTGACGTCACGTGGAATGTTGGTTTACTCCGCCGGAATGTTACAGATCATTTCCAACAACTAAACAGAATTTTATGTTTATTTGCGCTATTGTCAATAGATTCTTTATTTGTAAAGTTAATCCCGCGATAGTCATGTATTTTGTTAGAACTGTGTGCATGTGAAAGGAAAAATAGTCGAGTTCTACTTTTCGTACCCTGGCGTAGGATTACATTTTCTCGAATGACCTCCGTATAAAAGGTTGTACGTGACGAAAATCCGCCATTAAGTGGTTGCCGCTGACGGGTGGAGTGTGCACTTGTGTCCAGCATCAGTTCCAGCTCTGCAGCACTAATCCACCGAAAAAGGCCGTTATTAAGACTGTTATCAGGTGTGTTATCATTGCTTAACTTTGTGAGCGCTGATAAGAGGAGATTTTGTCAAAAAAAGCCCGTTCAAATTTACCCTATGGGTTGCTCGGTCGGCAACAGAGAAGCAATAAGTTCGTTATGCGATTGGATTAATAAAGTCAGATACAAGAAAACTAGTAGCAAACTTCAAAGGCGTAGAAATCTCCTTGTTCAGGCTGTTTTGTCCAATGCCCTTAGCCGGGCCGAATCTGAATTGAGGATGAAGCAACAAGAACGAAGACTGAAGTGGGAATCGTTTAAGGCGAAGGTCACCCAAGACAACGCCGTGGACGTGCGATGGGACGACACCGTCTGTCAGGAAGTCAACAGTAGTTTAGATCAATTTATGTCGCAGATGAAGCTCGTGCAATTTTCGAGGACTTGATATTTTGAAGTTGCAATCTATAAGAAGATGTGATATATTTCTGTGATTTTATGGGGTTTTTTCATTACAGTCGCCTGGAGGAACCACTGTCCGCACCTGCTTGCCAGGATTGTGCCCGTTTTCGGTTTGTAATGTATCACTGACATTGTACAAATTAGTTTAGGTTTGAACATATTTCATATATTTGTGTAAAAGAATAGATTTTTCAATTGAATTAATAAAAAAAACAAGAAAGAAGTAATCGCGAAGCATTTGTGAGTCCTGTTCCTGTGTACTAATTATTTTACATTTACATGTGAGCGGAGAGGTCCAGCAGTTGTCCTGTCTCGTATCGTCTAATCTGGAATTGAACGAATATTACGCACAATGGCGCCCGCTCCTGACAGTTCTGTCCACGTGAATCTCCCACCATCGATCGCTTTCATTTTGTCGAACAAACTACACAAACGTGAAATTACTCAAGTAATCTACAAGGGGTGCTGAATGTTGCTGGTATGCTTGGATGTGGTGGAATATTTTCCCATATGTTGGCAGCGCGTATGCGGAAATTCCAAAGCTGTGGCAGCATGGTGTTCGCTATCTCCCACCAAAGCAGATTGAGGACGAACTTTCCGTTACTTGCTCGAACTAGGAGGTGGAGTTTCCTCAGGATGTTCGAGTAACGGTAAAGTACCATTTTGGTCCTAAACTGTGTATGCCACAAATGTGGCTTGTTTGGAGTTGTTTAGTTTTTTATCAGGTGAAAGCGATCAGTCCATCCATATTTAGCTGTCCTGGTCATGAGCGGCCAGGGTCTTCTTGATCATTAGGATTGCGGTAGAATAAAAACACCACTGCGGTTATAATTGCATAAATAAGTCCTTACATACTATGAAGTATGAAAATCTTGATTCGGAAGGTGACACGCGGACAGGAAAATGGCAGTAATCGGCAGGATGTTGTCTTAAAGGTACATGTAATAGTAGACGATTTACATGGATTTGTAGCATATCAGAAGAAGGTTCTTTAAACATGAAATTAGACACTTATGTGTAACGCACCCCTGTTATTAACGATTAAGACAATATAACGAAGAACCGTTTATTAATTTTTCTCATGGAAGGATGTCTTGCTTGAATTTACAAATCTCTATCAGGTTTCTGCGCCCGTTTCCGAGACATTCAAGAGTCCATCAGTATTACTACTAAAGCCTACAAGTCTGAAGATCGTGATATCAACATATTTCTGGAAGGTAAAAGGATTTTTGTGCCAAACAATAAAATGTTTGCAGATGATCATCCATACTGTGGTTTGATCAAAAGGAATGCTCATTCCTAGGAGAAGCTGCAATTTAGAATATCCGAAAATGTGTTTTTTTGAACTCGAATACTCGACATTGTTCTACCAGCATTCCGTGATCTTTATATTTATTCAAATAATTTTCATCACAAGAAGCACAGTGGGAAATAAATTGTTTTTAGATTAAAACAGTTCACAAGAGAAACTGTATGGACCTTCAGAGGTAATTCTTGTAGACATTGGACTAATACAACAGAAATTTGCATGATTTAAAAAAAATAACAAGGTGCAACTGAATAGACATTGCCTGTGTCCATGCAATGAAAACGTCTTCCTTACAAATATTAGGTCAACATGAGATTTGCAAAGTTGTTTTAGAAAAGCTATCCACTATATTAGGGAAGTTAACGAACTAAGTTGAACATCAACACATTGGACAACAGTTGAATTGATTGAAGCCTCGAAGCACAATCAACGCTAAGTTTATCTTAAAGTTATCTGCTTAAAGTTGTTTCTAGGATTTTTCCATAAAATTATTACGCTAATCGAGACGATAGAATCGATGAACTTTTGTTTCGTAAGGTCTCGTGACTCTGCAAGACAGTTAAAAAGGGCAGAACTACATGTTCGTTTTTGAAAAATAACGGCGCAGTCATGATAATAAAACAAGAGGTTTGTTATGTGACAAGGATTGAAGTTGCTTTTTGTAGAAAATAAAACTGCACTCGAGGATCTAGAACGTGTTTACAAGATCGATTGCTTTGTTTATTAACGAAGCGGAGTTAAAATGGACGGCAGATTGCGTTAATTAGTTTTCTTTTTTGAAGCTTCTAGACATTCCGGATTATAAAACATAGTTTTTAGGAAGACGCAAACGTAGCAGATTTTTTTTCGTGTACGAGTGCATCGAATTTTATTTAATTCGGAAGCAACGACAACAGAAACACTACGAACTGTTCCTTCAATAGGCATGACTTTGATTTCGTAATTTAAATTGTTTTATTTGGCACTAATCGTCAATATTTAAGGAGCCAAATTAATGTTAGGAAGGATGCACATCAATGAACCTCCTCTTCATTCTACATCATCTTGAAAACCATTTTGCTCTCATCAATAATCTTCACATTCAGTTTAACGACGTAAGATAATCATGTCAAAAAATTAAAGTTTATTTTTTAAAAGTGTGTAGGCTTTCACGGTCGGTGTTGTCAACAACGGTGGTATTAATCGGGTTTGTTGACCGTGTTCCATGCGAAGTTCCATGAGGGGGGGTGTAGTGAGCGCCCCGAGAGGCTAACTCAGCAAGTGATCCCCATGAATCTCTGCCAAACGTTTCGTCCACAGCTGCGGTGGACATCTTCAGTGGCGGTGTGGTCGTGGTCGAAGTACTCTCCCAGCTGTCACAGTCGCGACTGTGACAGCTGGGAGAGTACTTCGACCACGACCACACCGCCACTGAAGATGTCCACCGCAGCTGTGGACGAAACGTTTGGCAGAGATTCATGGGGATCACTTGCTGAGTTAGCCTCTCGGGGCGCTCACTACACCCCCCCTCATGGAACTTCGCATGGAACACGGTCAACAAACCCGATTAATACCACCGTTTTATTTTTTAAGTTCAAAGTTCCTTAACAGTCTGAAATAGAAAGCCAATGTGGTCGTTCCAAGTTTCTAAAGCTTTTATAACTTAATTGTCGCTCATTTCTCTTACATTTAAAAATTTGATATTACGTCAGTAAAGCACCATAGAACTACAACTTGAAGAACAATATAACGTCTAAAGCAGGTAAACAATAAAATTGCTATGTTTTATTGAATAATACATTTTGTATAAACGACAATTGCAGCGCCATAGATGGTTAATGGTTTGTTCACAATTTGTATATGAGGAATGTAATGGCCTCGACGACACTGAGTCTCGACTGACATTTCCCAGACATTGATAGAAATAACCAGCGGAATTGAGCATTACCGGAAGAAGCTATTGAACAGGTGACGAGAGGAAGAGTGTTTCAACGTGGAAGAAGCGACAACTTGGAGGCGGTTTCAACGTGAAGAGACGACGACGACGGCTTCAACGTGAAGGCGGCGAAAACGGCTTCAACGAGAAGATGGCGACAAGACGAAGACGGCTTCAACGAGAAGGCAGAGAATATGGCGGCAAGACGAAGACGGCTTCAACAAGAAGATGGCGACAACACGAAGTCGGCTTCAACGAGAAGGCGGAGAAGATGGCGACAAGATGAAGACGGCTCCAATGAGAAGATGGCGACAAGACGAAGACGGCTTCAATGAGAAGATGGCGACAACACGAAGACGGCTTCAACGAGAAGGCGGAGAAGATGGCGACAAGACGAAGACGGCTTCAACGAGAAGGCGTAGAAGATGGCGACAAGACGAAGACTGCTTCAACGAGAGGATGGCGACAACACGAAGACGGCTTCAACGAGAAGGCGGAGAAGATGGCGACAAGACGAAGACGGCTCCAATGAGAAGATGGCGACAAGACGAAGACGGCTTCAACGAGAATATGGCGACAACACGAAGACGGCTTCAACGAGAAGGCGGAGAAGATGGCGACAAGACGAAGACGGCTTCAACGAGAAGATGGCGACAACACGAAGACGGCTTCAACGAGAAGATGGCGACAACACGAAGACGGCTTTAACGACAAGGCGGAGAAGATGGCGACAACACGAAGACTGCTTCAACGAGAAGGCGGAGAAGATGGCGACAAGACGAAGACGGCTTCAATGAGAAGATGGCGATAAGACGAAGACGGCTTCAATGAGAAGATGGCGACAAGACGAAGACGGCTTCAATGAGAAGATGGCGACAAGACGAAGACGGCTTCAATGAGAAGATGGCGACAACACGAAAACGGCTTCAACGAGAAGATGGCGACAACACGAAGACGGCTTCAACGAGAAGGCAGAGAAGATGGCGACAACACGAAGACGGCTTCAACGAGAAGGCGGAGAATATGGCGACAAGACGAAGACGGCTTCAACGAGAAGATGGCGACAACTTGAAGACGGCTTCAACGAGAAGGCGAAGAAGATGGCGACAAGACGAAGGCGGCTTCAACGAGAAGATGGCGACAATACGAAGACGGCTTTAACGACAAGGCGGAGAAGATGGCGACAACACGAAGACGGCGACGACGAGGACGCAACACTTCATGGTGGAGAAGACGAAGACTTGAGGAGGAGGCGATTTCAATGTGTAATGGCGAAGACGGCTTCAACGTGGAAGCGGCGACAACTTTATCGTGAGAAGAAGGCGACAACTTCATCGTGAGGAGGAGATTTCATCGTGAAGAAGGCGAAGGCGGCGACAACTTCATCGTGAAGAGGAGGCGTCAAGTTTATCGTAGAGAAGGCAGACTTCATCGTGCAGAGGCGACAATTTAAAAGTTGAAAAGGCATGGAGTTCAACATAGAGAGGAGGGGATTTCAAAGTTGAAGAGGCGACAACTTTATCTTTGAGAAGAGGAAGAATTTAATTTGAAGAGGCGACGAATTCATCGTGGAGAAGGCGGCGATTTCAAAGTTGAAAAAGCATAGTCTTCAACATGGAATGAAAATGGTGGCGATTTCAAAGTTCAAGAAGCGAGGACTTCATCATGGAGATGGCGAAGACATCAAGAAGAAAAGGTGACGATTCATACGTGAAGAGGCGAAGAGTTAAACTTGGAGAGAGCGATTTTAAAAGACCGAGGAAAAACCATGTGGTCCAGACCATGATTATGCAAGAAATGATTGAATCTCGATTCCTTTATCGGTATTTGACAACGTGAAAACTGCTTCATCCGTCAACCATAAATTGTGAAAATAATAATAATTATGATTGCAACGAAGATAGCAAAATAGACTGGATTGAAGCATGAAGACACCCTTTCCATGTAACTTATTTATTTTTAATTGAAGGCAAATAAACTGTTGGAATAATATTTTTGCATCAATTTTGCGCAAATCCTATTAGTGTCAGCAAGCGATTTTCCGCTCCAAGATCGTCTAGAAACATAACAGCATTATAATTGTTTTAAGTTCTTAACATCAACCAGCGAACAGTTTGAAAGCAGCATCGACAAGAGTCACATAAAATGTTATTGTTTGTGAATATTATTTTTGCACTTTTTTCTCCAATAACGGACGGCGCGTGGGTTGAAATTCCTCAAGTTCCAAATACGCCAGCGGATTTTATTTTTGGTAATTTTTAAATATTGGTATATAATCTATTTGGACGATGAAATTTTAGGTGCACCAAAAAACCATTCGCATGAAAAAACTCCACTCAAGTCCCCCACACATTTTGAAACTAAGACTGCACCAATTTTAGAACAAACAAATTATAAACAGTTGATGACGTCGCTCGCAGTTTCAACGACTGTAGCTACTTTAGAACCCCAAATCGACTCTCGAATTGATTTACCTATTGAAACAACGCCCACAACGCCTGAAGAAGAGCTAAATTTAAATATCGCCAGTGAGGGTGCAAATGAAATCAAACCCGAAGCAACAAACTATCCGGTCTTTTTGTCACTACTAAACAACATTCAACAAACTTTAACGTTAAACACCAAGAAAAACATCAAAAGCAAAATATCAGTGTTAATCAATCTGCGCGACACGTTGTTAGCCAACATCGGTAACTTATTTTAATCCAAACGAAACTCTCCGAATGAAAATATTAAATTTTGCTTCAAGATGATCGTATGTCAAATTTATGGAAACGTTCAGCAGATGTGCCCGAAGCCAGAGGTCATGATCACGAAATGGATTTTCCATCAAACGAGGGGGCTTTAATGACCATCGGATTTCTTACATTTGCCGTTTTTTTGATAAAACTGGTTCTAGTACGTAACAAACTGCCTAAAATTATTTTTAGCTTTCGATTTCCAGAAACTCATACACGCCCTCAAGTATAAACAAAACAGCCAAATGATGATGCCGATGACTACAAGTGCAACTCTTGCATTCAGTGGCCGCAAAAGGCGCAATGTTGAGGATTACGATAGCCTGCAGATATTGCAAATGATCAACGATTACACGTTCACCTAAGATTTAATTCACGGTTTCGGTTTGAATTATTGTCACGTGTAAAGTAATTTAATCAGCGCACGGAACATTATTGTGTTGTGGCCAATGGAGTAATGATCTGGTTGGGATAAATTATTCTATTCTATTTTGTTTACTTCAAGGTTGTAACGAACTCAATCTGAGTTCATTTTAGCAATCTCATAGGCTCTAAAGTACGAGTCTTTGAATTGGTGAACGAAATGAAAAAAACATTTTTGTTTTGTTTTTTAATTGTAAATTAGGTATTTTCACAACGAATTATGATTTGTCAAGAATATAATAAAGGAAACGAGAAGTACGGATTTCGTTGTCATTTATTTTGTGCTTCACATTTTTTGTTACAGTGAACCATGGCTTATTAAAAAGCGATTAAAATAAATTGTTTCTGTATTATATATTCTAAAGTTTTATTTATTGTTCTGATTGATGGTATTTAGTAAATAATATTTACAATACAGTTTGAATACTTTAAGGTCAAGTTCAGATATCTAGTATGGTAAAAATGGCTGCCACTACATAAAATATCAACAATAAAAAAATATATGATTCCAAAGGACAAAGTGAAAGCGAAAGTAATGTGTTGGCTTAAAAAATGATCCAATGATTGACTCAGAAAAACTGCTAAGGAAGCAATTTTGACAGCCTCTGACATTTCGCTTTGCGCGTGGCATTGACATCAGACTCGACCTATCACGATTATCTCGTGGCTTTTTCTCATTCGTGTCGTCCAATAATCTGGGGGAGGGGTTGCCGAGTGCACCAGGTTATTAACATCAGTTTCAGAGTCTTTGTCGAGCAGCAGCGATGAACAACCACCTCCTCGTATGTAGCGTACTGATCGCTCTGTCGGCCTTCGTGAGTTGCGACGACAGCGCGAAGAAGGGTCCCAAAGTCACCGACAAGGTACAGTACACCCCCGTTTCATTAACACCCAACAAAACAATGTGAACAGGTTTGGTTCGACATCACCATCGGCGACGAGGCCGTCGGCCGCGTCGAAATCGGTCTCTTCGGCAAAACCGTTCCGAAAACCGTTCGCAACTTCAAAGAGCTCGCTCTGAAACCGGCGGGTGAAGGCTACAAAGGCAGCAAATTCCACCGCGTCATCAAAGACTTCATGATCCAAGGCGGCGATTTCACTAAAGGGGATGGAACCGGCGGACGCAGCATCTACGGCGAGCGATTCGAGGACGAGAACTTCAAGCTAAAGCACTATGGAGCGGGCTGGTTGTCCATGGCCAACGCCGGCAAAGATACCAACGGCTCCCAGTTCTTCATCACCACAAAGCAGACGTCGTGGCTCGACGGACGCCACGTCGTCTTCGGCAAAGTGCTCAAAGGCATGGACATCGTGCGCAAGATTGAAAACACCAAGACTGACAACAGAGATAAACCTTCCAAGGATGTCGTTATCGCCGATTCGGGGGCTGAAACCGTCGACGAGCCTTTCGGCGTCGCTAAAGAGGACGCCAATCAGTAGTGTTAACAGAAATTTAATTTTTTCTATGTAGATTCAACAAATAAAACGCTTTTATACCACACAATAACTGTTTTGCGCGAGTTTGACCTTCAAACGGTTCTTTATCTTCCATCCACCTCTTCCTAGTGATTGCCGCCTTCGTCAAATACGTAATTTGAGCAGTCACAAGTTTAACGGTTTTGACAACTGGATTATTATTATACTGCCGAAGCTTGTAAACTGTTTATGCAAAATTTCCTCAGCTGATTAGCAGTGGATTTGCTTGTTTACAAGTATTTTGTTATTATATAGCAAGTCGCGTTCTTGTATTTTATTTGTAAATATTTTAGTTTTTGCCCACACAAAGAACTTTATCTTTTGTTGTAATGCAATAACTCCTGGTTGCTCATGCAACTAAGGCAATTTTTTATATTTTGCTTCGTGTTGCAATTTTTTTTTTTAGAAAAATTAACGGTTGACTACTTGTTAAATTAAAAGGACTATTAATATAGCGGAGGCTGAAGAAGTGTCAATTCAACAGACTACGAGCTCTCACTGTAATAAAGAAACCGCGTTAATAAGGAGAAAAAAATTATAAACTTGACAATATTAAATATTTATTGGTAGAAAATACTTTCAGCTTATAAACATAAATTAATAACAACGATAACTTAATACTATTTTACACAATTCGATTTAATGTATAGTTGAATTCCGGCTCCTCTACTGCATTGCCCTTGGGAGTACCACTACTTTGTCTGTTCGCCAGCGCTTGTGCGAAATTTTGCAAGCTTTTAGTCACTGTGTCCACCGGCGGCTTTATCACCACCTTTTTTATCTTTTTACCGTTGTCCGGCGGATTAGTTCCAATTGGTCTGGCAGTACTACAAATACAATTAAGCAAACCTAGTAAATTAAATTGTAAAAAAATCTTACGTAAGTGGTGCATCCGTTTGGGCACTTGCTGGGTTGCGAACGATGTTGGATACTTTTTCTACAACACAAAAAAATGAAACCGCTGACACAACAGAAGCCGTATTGTCACTCACTGGGCCCACAATACTGTCCAAATCTGTTGAACATTGAGTTTACAGCGTAAACATTGGATTGTTGGGGTTGGGGTTTAGAGGAAACCACATTATATGGACGTTTAGAATTAGCGTTTGCTAAAGTTGACGTGAATACAATTGGAGCGGCTGAAGCGACATCTCCAAGCGCTAAAATGGAACGTCCACTTGCATGTAAATTTGTTGTGGTGACCATACCAGGTGCCGGTTCACTAATCTTGTGGAACTCGTCCCATGCCAACTTTTTGTCCTCATCGGTCAATTCCTCTTCGGGGCGATTCTCTAACAAGGTGTTGTGCAAGTGATAGGTGTATATGTCAGAGGAGTTGTGCAGTAACGTAGCCAACAACATATCAGTAGGAACCGCAGGTATGGGCCTTTCTTCAAACTCCTTAAAATCGTACTGATACATCTCACTCAACTCGTGCGCCTTGTAATGACGGTCGAAATGGTATTTGTCCACGACCGTACCCGACATTGCTAGCTTAATAACGCACCTGCGATATACCTTCTCCTCCATAGTGCCCTACAAATCGATATTATAAAAACGCATCGTACCGCACTAATTGTTTGCCGTACTTTTGATAAGAGTCTATAAATGTAGCACTTCTTAGATTGTCCGAAACGATACACCCTGTACATGCTCTGTGTGTCATATGACGGATTGTGGTTGGAACCCACCATAATCACCCGATTGGCACCTGTCAAGTTCAAACCCAAACCACCCACTTTATGGGTGAGTAGCAACACTTTTGCAGACGCACTACTGTTGAATTGTCTGCACAAAGTGTCGCGCATTTCCACCGTCGTTTCCCCGTCCATTCTGAAGTAGTCGTGGTTGCCGTTCCATGACAAAAATCGTAGTTTGATGAAGCGTTCGATCAAATCAAGCTCCGCTAAATGCTGGACGAAGATCAAGCTAAAATCACACATAAGCTGCCAAGTTGGTAACTCTAGAAATCGTACAGTTTCTCGTTGTTTCGCACGCTTTCGTTGATGATGTCCAAGATGACTTTCAGTTTGGTGCTGTACTCAACGTTAGTGCTGATATCTTCAGGGAACAAGTCTTTGAACCAATTCGCAGTGACAACATTGTCGTCCTCTTCCGCCTCAGGCACTGGCACACCTTTCTTTAGCTTCTTCTTAGCGTGCGGCCTTAAACTCTGCAGTGGATGTAGGATAAACGATTAATGTAAAATAAAATAAAACGGTTTACGTGTAGATGCAGCGTGTACGGATGCAAATTGCAAAAGTTGGTGGTGCGGAACGAGTCAAACCACACCGCAGTCATAAATGAATCTCTCGTTTTGATCATTTCTATGTATTTTTCATACATCTTTTGTTGCAATGGTGTCAGCTTGATGAATATCGTATAGTCAATGATTTCAGGCAAATAAGTGGACAGGACTTTAGGTTCAACGCGCTATAAATTACAATTTAAGCACCATATTTAATGTGAAAGAGGTCACGCTATACTTGAATCGTCTTCCTTAGTAACTTCGTCAGAACGTGGGTACGTTGCTTCATCAATTTTATATCTCTAGGGTTGGAATCGTGGAACTGTCCGTTTGTTATGGGTGTCGCAAATCGATTCATATATTCTCGGTACGTGCCCAAGAGATTCGGCTTAACGAATTGTACCATAAAATAATCTAAAAGCCAAAATTATGCATATCTTAAAAGGGAACGCAAATTTTATTAATTGCAATAAACAACTAAAATAATGGCAAACGTGACAAATTAATAGAGGAGTAAAATACATACTGGGTTCAATATATTGCTGTAAAAAATGGTACTCACATTCTTTTAAGTTATTTTGCAACGGGGTACCAGTCAGAACAATCCGCCTTTTAGTTCTAACTTTCATGACGGCCTTAGTTTTTAATGTTTTGTCGTTCTTCAGCATGTGACCCTCGTCACACACAATCAAATCCGGTCCTGGATCGACGAGCGCCTCCATCGCCTCGTTCTTCAGTTCCTTTGTGATCTTAACCATTTTTTCTAGGTTTGTAATTATTTGGAACGTTTCATAACCCATCACCAGAACTCCACCGGTTCCCCGCCACTTTCTCACCATTTTCAACTTCTCCGCGACGTCGGCTTTACTAAAAAAAAAATACCACAAACTCATGTCGCACCAAAAATCCGATGTACGAACATTATGAAGTAAAGGGGGATTTTGGGGGGTTTCTCGAGCCGAGCGAACGTTTTCTTGAACTCGCTTTTCCAGTTGTTCACCGTGGAAAGTGGCGAAATGACGAGCACGTGCTTGGTGTTTGTAGCTTCGTGAGTGAAGAGCGTGTGTATCAAAGTTATGACTTGAAGGGTTTTTCCCAAGCCCATGCAGTGTGCCAAGATGCAGCCAGCCCCTTGGTTACTCTTTATCATTTCCAAGCTTTCATAACACACGTCCCACATGAATTGTATACCTTCTTGCTGATGGGGTTTCAGCATCTGTACCAGTTTTTTGTCGACAGTCACAAGAGATTTACCACTCGCCACGTCAACATCCAAAACGAAGGCGTCGTTTTCTGAATGCACCGAATCCACCTAAGTAATCAGTGACCACAAATAAAATTTTGTCAACAAACACTAACGAGGAAAGTACCGTTTTGGAGCGTTCCTCCAAACGACGAATGCGCTGCTCCTCTTCAGCTTTCGCTTTCTGCGTCAACTCTTCGAGCGCATCGTCGTCTAATAGCTCTCTAATCTTTTTACGCCCTTTTGAATCTAAAGCGGCGTCCCTCACGCCTTCACTAACACTAAAAACCTTACGTTAAATCAGCTTCACTTTGCACGCACATGACTTACAAAGTTACATCGTCGCTCTCCGAACCGCTATCGGAATCACTGATCAACTGCACCGCATCTGTATTATTAATAGTCTCTATTATGGGGTTGCTATTATCATCTGTGTCCAACTCGGAACTCTCACCACTTTTTTTACTCCCTCTTTTCTTCCTTCGCTTCTTCTTCTTCTTTCCATCATTGAGTTCCTCACAACTGCTGTCCTCGGAAGAACTCCAAATATAGTGTAACTGATCGTTACTCAGCGGTTTCTTCTTTTTATCTGTGTCACTTGCTTTTTTCTTTCGTGAACTCTTCTCCTCGTCAAAGTCCTCCAAACTGTCGTCTGAAGAGCTCCAGAGTCGTGGCATCGAATTGACAAGGTTTCTCCATTTACTCGGTTCATTGGTTTCAGGTGTTGCAGTGTTCTCATCGCTTTCTCTCAGCTCTCCCGTGTCATCCTCCGCTACACTCTCCACAGCAGTTGCTTTCTTTTTCTTCTTCTTATCTTTGTCGCTATCTTGTTTTTCAACGTCAGTACTATCACTATCACAGCTCTTATTATTGTGATCTAATAAAGCAACGAGATCGTCTGCTAAAAGTGCCTTGTCCTTCTCTATATCATCACAGTCTAGCTCTTCTTGGGAAACTTCTAAATTGGAAGTGATCGAATCGTTCGTATCGCCTTCTGATGATTGCGACGATGAACTACTAAGTGCTCGTATTCTTTTGCGACGCTTTCTTTTGTACTTTGATAATTGGTTGATACATTTACGTTTGTTGACATTGTGTAAGTTGCACAATCTGAAATACCCGGGATGAAATTTGATTGGCGTGTGTGCAGTCAACAATAAATTGTCTAGAGGAACTTGATTTATTGCGTAAAATACCAAATGAAAAACACAAAATTTAAATAACAATAAGAATTATATAATATGCTAATTATTTAATACAAAATCGAAGAATAATTATGCAGTGATTATATAAAGACCGAGTAGATTCTTAGGCTTTATTGTAGCCTCAAGAAACTAGATATAAGAGCAAAGCGGCCTTCACCACAAAAAATCTACAAGTTAAAAAATCGTTTAAAGAAGCGCATCCACTAGTTAGTATTTCAACTCTTTAGATAGTTTATAGACAAGGAGTGTTGTACTGGTTGATATGGTGGAGGCATTTTTTATTATTATCACTTCAAAAACATATTTCATTCGTTATTAATAATAATAATATTTGTGTTTTTAATTATACTGCTTTACCTTTCAATCTCCATATCATTCAATTCATCCATTCGTTGTGGCATTTCTACCACCAATTTAGCACTTTGGTTTTGGTCATTTTCCTCACTATCTTCATTTGGTTTTTCAGCATTACCCTCAACATGAGACATTTCATTTGAAGAAGACATGCACTTTTCATCTGACGACCATGAAATCCTACAAATTCATCAGATAAGAATTTCATCATTCACTTTAAATCAGCTATCATTTCTCAATATCTAACATGGAATTTTGTAATAATATAAAATTGTTAAATAACTTACACACTATCATCAGAAACATCCATGTTGAATTCATGTTCCAAAATTTTCAGTGCCAAACTGACCTCTTCCTCTTTTTCCATTTCCTCAGGACTTTTTTCCAAAACTGGTTTACTTTGTGTGGGTTCTTCGTCACCCTCGCCAGTGGAACTACTAAACCGACTTTGAAGCAAATCCAACAGTATTTGATTCTCCATTTGATTCTTACGATGATCTTGAGAGGTAAAAAAATCATTCTCTGATAGAGGTTTGTCTGCAATTAATCAGGCAGTAGATATTTTAAGTTTGAATAAATGTTGACAAACCTTCCAACTTTGCCTCATTATCATCATCAAAAGGAAAGCTGAAATTACTCCCAGAAATCTCATTTAGCTGTTGTTCGATACTAACAGAGTCTCTGTTTTTACTGCTCTCCTCAAGTTTGCTCAGCAACTCTGTTTCGTCTGGAACAAAAAAAATTATATAAATACTAATTTGGTTCAAGACATAATTTTCACCATAAGGAATTGTATCATCACTGTCAGCATCAATATCATTTTTTTCGTTAATTCCACATTCGGTATCTGTGACAAAATAAATTAAAACTCGTTGATTGTGAAACAGATAATTGTAGTACCATCACAGCCTTTATTATCGACATGTGTATCAGAGTCAGGAGTGTCTCCACTCCTCGCAAGACAAAGTCCATTGTTCTTAGACTTATTGTTGAATGATTCAATACTGCTCTTGAACGTTTCACGAAACGCCACGATATTCTTATACAACCTGTCCAATAGCTCTTCAAGTTCGTCCGTGACATTATTTACAGAAATTAAGTCGAGGGTTTCAACTTTACTTTCAATTTTGGCCGCCGAAATAACTGAACATTGCGACATGTATTTGACGTCTTCCAATAGTCCGGAGAGGACTTTCTTTAACGGTTCATAAGATTGAGACATTTTGGGGGAAAACTCTTAGCTGGGGCAACAACAGCAATACTTCTTAGCTAGTGAGGTTAGAAACTGGTACTTGACAAAACTTTAAGCAAGTTTTAACAACATTATAATTTTGCACTTGGCTCCACCATCACGGCACTGAAATTTTTTCGACTTTAAATTTGTCTTTAGAGAATAGAAAATTGAAAATGTTGTTTGACAAAGAACAGAATAATAATAGACAAGAAAGAGAATGTAGATGGTCCCCTCTCCCCAGTATTACCAACACCCAAAAATATTTACCCCTAAAGCTAAAGTCAAATACCCCTAAAATCGCCACAATTACTTGAAAATCCCCCTAAAAAAACAATTTACGTTTTGTAATAATCTTTATTACAAAAGTGTAGTTATCTTTATTTATAGTAACGAGGAATTGTACTATTTCTCGCTAAGTCGCTAGAACAACAAATAAATATGATTGTCTAGATTGGCGTTATCCAAGGGCCTAAACTTGTAAATCAAAAAGTCTCTAAAAATAGCCCTAAAAGTATAAAGCCCCTAAAAAATTTCATCCCATTTATTTACCCCCTAAATTTGGGGGGAAAACCCCTAAGTTGGGAACCCTGACTCTCCCTTTTCTTTCTAAAGATTATTTATAGGGTCATCTGTTGGGATCTCCTAAAAGTTTCGTTCAAACACCCGTATGAGTACAGAAACCTGTACAGCTAAATTCGCGCAATTTAATATTTTCGTGCTTTTTGGTTTTTATTTTTTCATTGATTAATATAAAACAATGTACATTTAAAACTGCTTTATTTATAAATTCACCAAAATAGAATCACATTTCCTTAACATAGAACATACAAACAAAAACGGAAGCTCAAGATGCCCCGTTATAACATTATTGCACGTTATTTCATTGCATACATTAATACTGTTATAATAAAATTATAATTATAATACAAAATAACAATATAAAATATATACACAACCTAAATAATAAAAAAACTTTGCAAAACCTCCCTAATGCAGGCAGTTTCGGTTTCGGCCTAGTTTCGGCAAAAAAACTGGTTTCGGCTGTCATCCGGCCGAAACTACGGCCGAAACCGAAACTGCCTGCATTAGGGAGGTTTTGCAAAGTTTTTTTATTTTGATACATTCGATTGAAAGATTATTTGCATCAAAAATATTTATTTAGTTGTTGTATGTGGTAGGTAGGTACTTATTAATTTGAATTTTATTGTAGTTTGTTAACAAGAGTACCATACAAAATGACCAAAGTTTAAAAAAAATAATTTTGTTGTTAAGATGAAAGATTGTTTTTTTTTTGTGTACCTACCAACACATATTTACTAGGTAATTTCTTTTTACTTTAAAAGCATTCATTTTGTTTTGTAGCTTTTATTTTATTTCATAATATTAACTAAAAAAAAGTATATTTATTTGTGATTTTTGAAATAAGGGAGGTAATAATATGATATGATAAATTAATGATTACTTAAAATATCAGAGGCTGAATGATTAATATGTGATTGGTTTAAAAAACAATAATAAAAACTGATTATGTTAATTTTTCCCACGAAAACATGAAGTTTCGGTTTCGGCCGAAACTGAGACTGAAGCCGAAATTCGGTTTCAGTTTCGGTTTCGGCCGTAAAAACTAGTTTCGGTCGGACACTAACTGCTTTATTTATAAATTCACCAAAATAAAATTACAGAACATACAAACAAAAACAGAAACTCAAGATGCCCCATTATAACATTATTGCACGTTATTTCATTGCACACATTAATACTGTTATAATAAAATTATAATTATAATACAAAATAACAAAATAAAATATATACACAACCTACTATGCCTTCGAACGAACACAACAACGTTTCACTTTTTTAAATGAAATAATTGTCCGAAATAAATTAAACACTAAACTAAAAAACACTACTTATTAATTATAAAACTATATTATTAAAACATAAACAAATCAAACACCCGAACAAAAGAAAAATCAAATTTGACGCTGCGAGTTCACAACGCTTACTCGAATGGTAAGAGATAAAACGAAGTCATAACAAAACCAGGTGAAAATGCTGAATTCGAATTCTCCAAACAGTGCGATTGTGATGGGTTATCGCACCCATTTTGGAAATGCAAGGATTTTTCTAAAAATTAATATCTCTTGAACCATTTGAAGTATTGCATTAATTTTTTTTTCTATCGATTAGTATAAATAACTTTAAAGAATAATTCGAGAGTACTTCTAATATATTTTAATGCGTAATTTAAAATAGTTTTGCAAAATCTCATCGACATATTATCATCTTCTCCGCACATACATAAATAATTAAATCAGATAAATGGCGCTCCTAACTTTTATGGCTTCTCCTGAAATTTTTTTTTATGTCGAGATTTGTTATTAACTTTGAAAAATAATGGAAAAATATTAAAAACTTTTGAGTTGTTCGCGTTCATTGTTTGACTGAAATAAAATATGAAAATTACTCTCTAAGAATTGAAAGAGCAAGACTGATTCCATCATGTGTAATTTAAAATAGTTTTGCAAAATCTCATCGACATATTATCATCTTCTCCGGACATACATAAATAAATCAGATCAATGGCGCTCCTACCTTTTATGGCTTCTCCTGTAATTTTTCTTTTTTTATGTCGAGATTTGTTATTAACTTTGAAAAATGATGGAAAAATATTGAAAAACTTTTGAGTTGTTCGCGTTCATTGTTTGACAGAAATAAAATATGAAAATTACTCTCTAAGAATTGAAAGAGCAAGACTGATTCCATCATGTGTAATTTAAAATAGTTTTGCAAAATCTCATCGACATATTATCATCTTCTCCGCACATACATAAATAAATAAATAAGTCAGATCAATGGCGCTCCTACCTTTTATGGCTTCTCCTGAAATTTTTCTTTTTTTATGTCGAGATTTGTTATTAACTTTGAAAAATGATGGAAAAATATTGAAAAACATTTGAGTTGTTCGCGTTCATTGTTTGACAGAAATAAAATATGAAAATTACTCTCTAAGAATTGAAAGAGCAAGACTGATTCCATCATGTGTAATTTAAAATAGTTTTGCAAAATCTCATCGACATATTATCATCTTCTCCGCACATACATAAATAAATAAATAAGTCAGATCAATGGCGCTCCTACCTTTTATGGCTTCTTCTGAAATTTTTCTTTTTTTATGTCGAGATTTGTTATTAACTTTGAAAAATGATGGAAAAACATTGAAAAACTTTTGAGTTGTTCGCGTTCATTGTTTGACTGAAATAAAATATGAAAATTACTCTCTAAGAATTGAAAGAGCAAGACTGATTCCATCATGTGTAATTTAAAATAGTTTTGCAAAATCTCATCGACATATTATCATCTTCTCCGCACATACATAAATAAATAAATAAGTCAGATCAATGGCGCTCCTACCTTTTATGGCTTCTCCTGAAATTTTTCTTTTTTTATGTCGAGATTTGTTATTAACTTTGAAAAATGATGGAAAAATATTGAAAAACATTTGAGTTGTTCGCGTTCATTGTTTGACAGAAATAAAATATGAAAATTACTCTCTAAGAATTGAAAGAGCAAGACTGATTCCATCATGTGTAATTTAAAATAGTTTTGCAAAATCTCATCGACATATTATCATCTTCTCCGCACATACATAAATAAATAAATAAGTCAGATCAATGGCGCTCCTACCTTTTATGGCTTCTTCTGAAATTTTTCTTTTTTTATGTCGAGATTTGTTATTAACTTTGAAAAATGATGGAAAAACATTGAAAAACTTTTGAGTTGTTCGCGTTCATTGTTTGACTGAAATAAAATACGAAAATTACTCTCTACGAATTGAAAGAGCAAGACTGATTCCATCATGTGTAATTTAAAATAGTTTTGTAAAATCTCATCGACATATTATCATCTTCTCCGCACATACATAAATAATTAAATCAGATAAATGGCGCTCCTACCTTTTATGGCTTCTCCTGAAATTTTTCTTTTTTTATGTCGAGATTTGTTATTAACTTTGAAAAATGATGGAAAAATATTAAAAACTTTTGAGTTGTTCGCGTTCATTGTTTGACAGAAATAAAATATGAAAATTACTCTCTAAGAATTGAAAGAGCAAGACTGATTCCATCATGTGTAATTTAAAATAGTTTTGTAAAATCTCATCGACATATTATCATCTTCTCCGCACATTCATAAATAAATAAATCAGATCAATGGCGCTCCTACCTTTTATGGCTTCTCCTAAAATTTTTCTTTTTTTATGTCGAGATTTGTTATTAATTTTGAAAAATGATGGAAAAACATTGAAAAACCTTTGAGTTGTACGCGTTCATTGTTTGACTGAAATAAAATACGAAAATTACTCTCTACGAATTGAAAGAGCAAGACTGATTCCATCATGTGTAATTTAAAATAGTTTTGTAAAATCTCATCGACATATTATCATCTTCTCCGCACATTCATAAATAAATAAATCAGATCAATGGCGCTCCTACCTTTTATGGCTTCTCCTGATTTTTTTTTTTATGTCGAGATTTGTTATTAACTTTGAAAAATGATGGAAAAATATTGAAAAAAATTTGAGTTGTTAGCGTTCATTTTTTGACTGAAATAAATTACGAAAATTACTCTCTAAGAATTGAAAGAGCAAGACTGATTCCATCATGTGTAATTTAAAATAGTTTTGTAAAATCTCATCGACATATTATCATCTTCTCCGCACATACATAAATAATTAAATCAGATAAATGGCGCTCCTACCTTTAATGGCTTCTCCTAAAATTTTTCTTTTTTTATGTCGAGATTTGTTATTAATTTTGAAAAATGATGGAAAAATATTGAAAAACTTTTGAGTTGTTCGCGTTCATTGTTTGACAGAAATAAAATATGAAAATTACTCTCTAAGAATTGAAAGAGCAAGACTGATTCCATCATGTGTAATTTAAAATAGTTTTGTAAAATCTCATCGACATATTATCATCTTCTCCGCACATACATAAATAATTAAATCAGATAAATGGCGCTCCTACCTTTTATGGCTTCTCCTGAAATTTTTCTATTTTTATGTCGAGATTTGTTATTAACTTTGAAAAATGATGGAAAAATATTGAAAAAATTTTGAGTTGTTCGCGTTCATTTTTTAACTGAAATAAATTACGAAAATTACTCTCTAAGAATTGAAAGAGCAAGACTGATTCCATCATGTGTAATTTAAAATAGTTTTGTAAAATCTCATCGACATATTATAATCTTCTCCGCACATACATAAATAAATAAATAAATCAGATCAATGGCGCTCCTACCTTTTATGGCTTCTCCTGAAATTTTTCTTTTTTTATGTCGAAATTTATTATTAACTTCGAAAAATGATGGAAAAATATTGAAAAACTTTCGAGTTGTTTGCGTACGAATACGAATTTGAATTTCTAACAATTGAAAATGAGCAAGGCTTATCTTATCGACATATTATTATCTTCTTCAACAACGGTGGTGTTATTGACCCTGTTCCAAGCGAAGGCCCATAAAGGGGGGGTGTAGTGAGCGCCCCGGGGGGCTAACTCAACAAGTGACCCCAATGAATCTCTGCCAAACGTTTCGTCCACAACTGCGGTGTACATCTTCAGTGGCGGTGTGGTCGTGGTCGAAGTGATAGATAGATAGATAAATGGCGAATATTATTATTTTGTGTCGAAAAATATTGCAAAATCTCATCGACATATTATCATCTTCTCCGCACATAAATAAATAAATAAATCAGATCAATGGCGCTCCTACCTTTTATGGCTTCTCCTGAAATTTTTCTTTTTTTATGTCGAGATTTGTTATTAACTTTGAAAAATGATGGAAAAACATTGAAAAACTTTCGAGTTGTTCGCGTTCATTGTTTGATTGAAATGAAATACGAATTTGAATTTCTAACAATTGAAAGAGCAAGACTGATTCCATCATGTGTAATTTAAAATTGTTTTGCAAAATCTCATCGATATACATAAATAAATAAATAAATCAGATAAATGGCGCTCCTACCTTTTATGGCTTCTCCTGAAATTTTTATTTTTTTATGTCGAGATTTGTTATTAACTTTGAAAAATAATGGAAAAATATTAAAAACTTTTGAGTTGTTCGCGTTCATTGTTTGACTGAAATAAAATATGAAAATTACTCTCTAAGAATTGAAAGAGCAAGACTGATTCCATCATGTGTAATTTAAAATAGTTTTGTAAAAACTCATCGACATATTATCATCTTCTCCGCACATTCATAAATAAATAAATAAATCAGATCAATGGCGCTCCTACCTTTTATGGCTTCTCCTAAAATTTTTCTTTTTTTATGTCGAGATTTGTTATTAATTTTGAAAAATGATGGAAAAACATTGAAAAACTTTTGAGTTGTTCGCGTTCATTGTTTGACTGAAATAAAATACGAAAATTACTCTCTACGAATTGAAAGAGCAAGACTGATTCCATCATGTGTAATTTAAAATAGTTTTGTAAAATCTCATCGACATATTATCATCTTCTCCGCACATTCATAAATAAATAAATAAATCAGATCAATGGCGCTCCTACCTTTTATGCCTTCTCCTGAATTTTTTTTTTATGTCGAGATTTGTTATTAACTTTGAAAAATGATGGAAAAATATTGAAAAAATTTTGAGTTGTTAGCGTTCATTTTTTGACTGAAATAAATTACGAAAATTACTCTCTAAGAATTGAAAGAGCAAGACTGATTCCATCATGTGTAATTTAAAATAGTTTTGTAAAATCTCATCGACATATTATCATCTTCTCCGCACATACATAAATAATTAAATCAGATAAATGGCGCTCCTACCTTTAATGGCTTCTCCTAAAATTTTTCTTTTTTTATGTCGAGATTTGTTATTAATTTTGAAAAATGATGGAAAAACATTGAAAAACTTTTGAGTTGTTCGCGTTCATTGTTTGACTGAAATAAAATACGAAAATTACTCTCTACGAATTGAAAGAGCAAGACTGATTCCATCATGTGTAATTTAAAATAGTTTTGTAAAATCTCATCGATATACATAAATAAATAAATAAATCAGATAAATGGCGCTCCTACCTTTTATGGCTTCTCCTGAAATTTTTCTTTTTTTATGTCGAGATTTGTTATTAACTTTGAAAAATGATGGAAAAATATTGAAAAAAATTTGAGTTGTTCGCGTTCATTTTTTGACTGAAATTAAATACGAAAATTACTCTCTAAGAATTGAAAGAGCAAGACTGATTCCATCATGTGTAATTTAAAATAGTTTTGTAAAATCTCATCTACATATTATCATCTTCTCCGCACATACATAAATAAATAAATAAATCAGATCAATGGCGCTCCTACCTTTTATGGCTTCTCCTGAAATTTTTTTTTATGTCGAGATTTATTATTAACTTTGAAAAATGATTGAAAAATATTGAAAATTTTTCGAGTTGTTTGCGTACGAATACGAATTTGAATTTCTAACAACTGAAAATGAGCAAGGCTTATCTCATCGACATATTATTGTCTTCTTCAACAACGGTGGTGTTATTGACCCTGTTCCAAGCGAAGGCCCATAAAGGGGGGGTGTAGTGAGCGCCCCGGGGGGCTAACTCAACAAGTGACCCCAATGAAACTCTGCCAAGCGTTTCGTCCAAAACTGTGGTGGACATCTTCAGTCGCGGTGTGGCGGTGTGGTCGTGGTCGAAGTGTTCTTCCAGCTGCCACAATCGCGACTGGCGATTGTTTGGTGTGATTTGGGTGGTGTGTTGTGTGGTATTGTCTGTGCTGTGGTGGTGGTGGTGCTGTTTTAGTTAGGGTTAGTTAGTTAGGGTTATTGGTAAGTGTTTTAGTTTTAGTGTTTTAGTGATGGGTTATTGGTTAGTGTTTTATTGTTTTAGTTTTAGTGTTTTAGAGGTGGGTTATTGGTTAGTGTTTTATAGTTTTAGTTTTAGTGTTTTAGTGGTGGGTTATTGGTTAGTGTTTTATTGTTTAGTTTTAATGATTTAGTGGTGGGTTATTGGTTAGCGTTTTATTGTTTTAGTTTTAGTGTTTTAGTGGTGGGTTATTGGTTAGTGTTTTATTGTTTTAGTTTTAGTGTTTTAGTGGTGGGTTATTGGTTAATGTTTTATTGTTTTAGTTTTAGTGTTTTAGTGGTGGGTTATTGGTTAGTGTTTTATTGTTTAAGTTTTAGTGGTGGGTTATTGGTTAGTGTGTTATTGTTTTAGTTTTAGTGTTTTAGTGGTGGGTTATTGGTTAGTGTTTTATTGTTTAAGTTTTAGTGTTTTAGTGGTGGGTTATTGGTTAGTGTGTGATTGTTTTAATTTTAGTGTTTTAGTGGTGGGTTATTGGTTATTGTTTTATTGTTTTAGTTTTAGTGTTTTAGTGGTTGGTTATTGTTTAGTGTTTTATTGTTTTAGTTTTAGTGTTTTAGTGGTGGGTTATTGGTTAGTGTTTTATTGTTTTAGTTTTAGTGTTTTAGTGGTGGGTTATTGGTTAGTGTGTTATTGTTTTAGTTTTAGTGTTTTAGTGGTGGGTTATTGGTTAGTGTTTTATTGTTTTAGTTTTAGTGTTTTAGTGGTGGGTTATTGGTTAATGTTTTATTGTTTTAGTTTTAGTGTTTTAGTGGTGGGTTATTGGTTAGTGTTTTATTGTTTAAGTTTTAGTGTTTTAGTGGTGGGTTATTGGTTAGTGTGTTATTGTTTTAGTTTTAGTGTTTTAGTGGTGGGTTATTGGTTAGTGTTTTGTTGTTTTAGTTTTAGTGTTTTAGTGGTGGGTTATTGGTTAATGTTTTATTGTTTTAGTTTTAGTGTTTTAGTGGTGGGTTATTGGTTAGTGTGTTATTGTTTTAGTTTTAATGATTTAGTGGTGGGTTATTGGTTAGCGTTTTATTGTTTTAGTTTTAGTGTTTTAGTGGTGGGTTATTGGTTAGTGTTTTATTGTTTTAGTTTTAGTGTTTTAGTGGTGGGTTATTGGTTAATGTTTTATTGTTTTAGTTTTAGTGTTTTAGTGGTGGGTTATTGGTTAGTGTTTTATTGTTTAAGTTTTAGTGTTTTAGTGGTGGGTTATTGGTTAGTGTGTTATTGTTTTAGTTTTAGTGTTTTAGTGGTGGGTTATTGGTTAGTGTTTTATTGTTTAAGTTTTAGTGTTTTAGTGGTGGGTTATTGGTTAGTGTGTTATTGTTTTAATTTTAGTGTTTTAGTGGTGGGTTATTGGTTATTGTTTTATTGTTTTAGTTTTAGTGTTTTAGTGGTTGGTTATTGTTTAGTGTTTTATTGTTTTAGTTTTAGTGTTTTAGTGGTGGGTTATTGGTTAGTGTTTTATTGTTTTAGTTTTAGTGTTTTAGTGGTGGGTTATTGGTTAGTGTGTTATTGTTTTAGTTTTAGTGGTGGGTTATTGGTTATTGTTTTATTGTTTTAGTTTTAGTGTTTTAGTGGTGGGTTATTGGTTAGTGTTTTAGTTTCAGTGTTTTAGTGGTGGGTTATTGGTTAGTGTGTTATTGTTTTAGTTTTAGTCTTTTAGTGGTGGGTTATTGGTAAATGTTTTATTGTAATAATTTTAGTGTTTTAGTGGTGGGTTATTGGTTAGTGTTTTATTGTTTTAGTTTTAGTGTTTTAGTGGTGGGTTATTGGTTAGTGTTTTATTGTTTTAGTTTTAGTGTTTTAGTGGTGGGTTATTGGTTAGTGTGTTATTGTTTAAGTTTTAGTGTTTTAGTGGTGGGTTATTGGTTATTGTTTTATTGTTTTAGTTTTAGTGTTTTAGTGGTGGGTTATTGGTTAGTGTTTTATTGTTTAAGTTTTAGTGTTTTAGTGGTGGGTTATTGGTTAGTGTGTTATTGTTTTAGTTTTAGTGTTTTAGTGGTGGGTTATTGGTTAGTGTTTTATTGTTTTAGTTTTAGTGTTTTAGTGGTGGGTTATTGGTTAATGTTTTATTGTTTTAGTTTTAGTGTTTTAGTGGTGGGTTATTGGTTAGTGTGTTATTGTTTTAGTTTTAATGATTTAGTGGTGGGTTATTGGTTAGCGTTTTATTGTTTTAGTTTTAGTGTTTTAGTGGTGGGTTATTGGTTAGTGTTTTATTGTTTTAGTTTTAGTGTTTTAGTGGTGGGTTATTGGTTAATGTTTTATTGTTTTAGTTTTAGTGTTTTAGTGGTGGGTTATTGGTTAGTGTTTTATTGTTTAAGTTTTAGTGTTTTAGTGGTGGGTTATTGGTTAGTGTGTTATTGTTTTAGTTTTAGTGTTTTAGTGGTGGGTTATTGGTTAGTGTTTTATTGTTTAAGTTTTAGTGTTTTAGTGGTGGGTTATTGGTTAGTGTGTTATTGTTTTAATTTTAGTGTTTTAGTGGTGGGTTATTGGTTATTGTTTTATTGTTTTAGTTTTAGTGTTTTAGTGGTTGGTTATTGTTTAGTGTTTTATTGTTTTAGTTTTAGTGTTTTAGTGGTGGGTTATTGGTTAGTGTTTTATTGTTTTAGTTTTAGTGTTTTAGTGGTGGGTTATTGGTTAGTGTGTTATTGTTTTAGTTTTAGTGTTTTAGTGGTGGGTTATTGGTTATTGTTTTATTGTTTTAGTTTTAGTGTTTTAGTGGTGGGTTATTGGTTAGTGTTTTAGTTTCAGTGTTTTAGTGGTGGGTTATTGGTTAGTGTGTTATTGTTTTAGTTTTAGTCTTTTAGTGGTGGGTTATTGGTAAATGTTTTATTGTTTTAATTTTAGTGTTTTAGTGGTGGATTATTGGTTAGTGTTTTATTGTTTTAGTTTTAGTGTTTTAGTGGTGGGTTATTGGTAAGTGTTTTATTGTTTTAGTTTTAGTGTTTTAGTGGTGGGTTATTGGTTAGTGTGTTATTGTTTTAGTTTTAGTGTTTTAGTGGTGGGTTATTGGTTATTGTTTTATTGTTTTAGTTTTAGTGTTTTAGTGGTGGGTTATTGGTTAGTGTTTTATTGTTTTAGTTTTAGTGTTTTAGTGGTGGGTTATTGGTTAGTGTTTTATTGTTTAAGTTTTAGTGTTTTAGTGGTGGGTTATTGGTTAGTGTGTTATTGTTTTAGTTTTAGTGTTTTAGTGGTGGGTTATTGGTTAGTGTTTTATTGTTTTAGTTTTAGTGTTTTAGTGGTGGGTTATTGGTTAGTGTTTTATTGTTTTAGTTTTAGTGTTTTAGTGGTGGGTTATTGGTTAATGTTTTATTGTTTTAGTTTTAGTGGTGGGTTATTGGTTAGTGTTTTATTGTTTTAGTTTTAGTGTTTTAGTGGTGGGTTATTGGTTAGTGTTTTATTGTTTTAGTTTTAGTGTTTTAGTGGTGGGTTATTGGTTAATGTTTTATTGTTTTAGTTTTAGTGGTGGGTTATTGGTTAGTGTTTTATTGTTTAAGTTTTAGTGTTTTAGTGGTGGGTTATTGGTTAGTGTGTTATTGTTTTAGTTTTAGTGTTTTAGTGGTGGGTTATTGGTTAGTGTTTTATTGTTTTAGTTTTAGTGTTTTAGTGGTGGGTTATTGGTTAGTGTGTTATTGTTTTAGTTTTAGTGTTTTAGTGGTGGGTTATTGGTTAGTGTTTTATTGTTTTAGTTTTAGTGTTTTAGTGGTGGGTTATTGGTTAGTGTTTTATTGTTTTAGTTTTAGTGTTTTAGTGGTGGGTTATTGGTTAGTGTTTTATTGTTTTAGTTTTAGTGTTTTAGTGGTGGGTTATTGGTTAGTGTTTTATTGTTTTAATTTTAGTGTTTTAGTGGTGGATTATTGGTTAGTGTGTTATTGTTTTAGTTTTAGTGTTTTAGTGGTGGGTTATTGGTTATTGTTTTATTGTTTTATTTTTAGTGTTTTAGTGGTGGGTTATTGGTTAGTGTTTTATTGTTTTAGTTTTAGTGTTTTAGTGGTGGGTTATTAGTTAGTGTTTTATTGTTTTAGTTTTAGTGTTTTAGTAGTGGGTTATTGGTTAGTGTGTTATTGTTTTCATTTTAGTGTTTTAGTGGTGGGTTAATGGTTAGTGTTTTAGTTTTAGTGTTTTAGTGGTGGGCTATTGGTTAGTGTTTTATTGTTTTAGTTTTAGTGTTTTAGTGGTGGGTTATTCGTTAGTGTTTTATTGTTTTAGTTTTAGTGTTTTAGTGGTGGGTTATTGGTTAGTGTTTTATTGTTTTAGTTTTAGTGTTTTAGTGGTGGATTATTAGTTAGTGTTTTATTGTTTTAGTTTTAGTGTTTTAGTGTTTGGTTATTGTTTTATTGTTTTAGTCTTAGTGTTTTAGTGGTGGGTTATTTATTAGTGTTTTATTGTTATAGTTTTAGTGTTTTAGTAGTGGGTTATTGGTTAGTGTGTTATTGTTTTAGTTTTAGTGTTTTAGTGGTGGGTTATTGGTTAGTGTGTTATTGTTTTAGTTTTAGTGTTTTATTGGTGGGTTATTTGTTTGTGTTTTATTGTCTTAGTTTTAGTGTTTTAGTGGTGGGTTATTGGTTAGTGTGTTATTGTTTTAGTTTTAGTGTTTTAGTGGTGGGTTATTGGTTATTGTTTTATTGTTTTAGTTTTAGTGTTTTAGTGGTGGGTTATTGGTAAGTGTTTTATTGTTTTAGTTTTAGTGTTTTAGTGGTGGGTTATTAGTTAGTGTTTTATTGTTTTAGTGTTTGGTTATTGTTTTATTGTTTTAGTTTTAGTGTTTTAGTGGTGGGTTATTGGTTAGTGTTTTATTGTTTTAGTTTTAGTGTTTTAGTGGTGGGTTATTGGTTAGTGTGTTATTGTTTTAGTTTTAGTGTTTTAGTGTTTGGTTATTGTTTTATTGTTTTAGTTTTAGTAATGGGTTATTGGTTATTGTTTTATTGTTTTACTTTTAGTGTTTTAGTGGTGGGTTATTGATTAGTGTTTTATTGTTTTAGTTTTAGTCTTTTAGTGGTGGGTTATTAGTTAGTGTTTTATTGTTTTAGTTTTAGTGTTTTAGTGTTTTAGTGTTTGGTTATTGTTTTATTGTTTTAGTTTTAGTGTTTTAGTGGTGGGTTATTGGTTAGTGTTTTATTGTTTTAGTTTTAGTGTTTTAGTAGTGGGTTATTGGTTAGTGTGTTATTGTTTTAGTTTTAGTGTTTTAGTGGTGGGTTATTGGTTAGTGTTTTATTGTTTTAGTTTTAGTGTTTTAGTGGTGGGTTATTAGTTAGTGTTTTATTGTTTTAGTTTTAGTGTTTTAGTGGTGGGTTATTGGTTAGTGTTTTATTGTTTTAGTTTTAGTGTTTTAGTGGTGGGTTATTGGTTAGTGGGTTATTGTTTTAGTTTTAGTGTTTTAGTGGTGGGTTATTGGTTATTGTTTTATTGTTTTAGTTTTAGTGTTTTAGTGGTGGGTTATTGGTTAGTGTTTTATTGTTTTAGTTTTAGTGTTTTAGTGGTGGGTTATTGGTTAGTGTTTTATTGTTTTAGTTTTAGTGTTTTAGTGGTGGGTTATTGGTTAGTGTTTTATTGTTTTAGTTTTAGTGTTTTAGTGGTGGGTTATTGGTTAGTGTTTTATTGTTTTAGTTTTAGTGTTTTAGTGGTGGGTTATTGGTTAGTGTTTTATTGTTTTAGTTTTAGTGTTTTAGTGGTGGGTTATTAGTTAGTGTTTTATTGTTTTAGTTTTAGTGTTTTAGTGGTGGGTTATTGGTTAGTGTTTTATTGTTTTAGTTTTAGTGTTTTAGTGGTGGGTTATTGGTTAGTGGGTTATTGTTTTAGTTTTAGTGTTTTAGTGGTGGGTTATTGGTTATTGTTTTATTGTTTTAGTTTTAGTGTTTTAGTGGTGGGTTATTGGTTAGTGTTTTATTGTTTTAGTTTTAGTGTTTTAGTGGTGGGTTGTTGGTTAGTGTTTTATTGTTTTAGTTTTAGTGTTTTAGTGGTGGGTTATTGGTTATTGTTTTATTGTTTTAGTTTTAGTGTTTTAGTGGTTGGTTATTGTTTAGTGTTTTATTGTTTTAGTTTTAGTGTTTTAGTGGTGGGTTATTGGTTAGTGTGTTATTGTTTTAGTTTTAGTGTTTTAGTGGTTGGTTATTGGTTAGTGTTTTATTGTTTTAGTTTTAGTGTTTTAGTGGTGGGTTATTGGTTAGTGTTTTATTGTTTTAGTTTTAGTGTTTTAGTGGTGGGTTATTGGTTAGTGTTTTATTGTTTTAGTTTTAGTGTTTTAGTGGTGGGTTATTGGTTAGTGTGTTATTGTTTTAGTTTTAGTGTTTTAGTGGTGGGTTATTTGTTAGTGTTTTATTGTTTTAGTTTTAGTGTTTTAGTGGTGGGTTATTGGTTAGTGTTTTATTGTTTTAGTTTTAGTGTTTTAGTGGTGGATTATTGGTTAGTGTGTTATTGTTTTAGTTTTAGTGTTTTAGTGGTGGGTTATTGGTTATTGTTTTATTGTTTTAGTTTTAGTGTTTTAGTGGTGGGTTATTGGTTAGTGTTTTATTGTTTTAGTTTTAGTGTTTTAGTGGTGGGTTATTAGTTAGTGTGTTAGTGTTTTATTGTTTTAGTTTTAGTGTTTTAGTGTTTGGTTATTGTTTTATTGTTTTAGTTTTAGTGTTTTAGTGGTTGGTTATTGTTTAGTGTTTTATTGTTTTAGTTTTAGTGTTTTAGTGGTGGGTTATTGGTTAGTGTGTTATTGTTTTAATTTTAGTGTTTTAGTGGTTGGTTATTGGTTAGTGTTTTATTGTTTTAGTTTTAGTGTTTTAGTGGTGGGTTATTGGTTAGTGTTTTATTGTTTTAGTTTTAGTGTTTTAGTGGTGGGTTATTGGTTAGTGTTTTATTGTTTTAGTTTTAGTGTTTTAGTGGTGGGTTATTGGGTAGTGTTTTATTGTTTTAGTTTTAGTGTTTTAGTGGTGGGTTATTGGTTAGTGTTTTATTGTTTTAGTTTTAGTGTTTTAGTGGTGGGTTATTAGTTAGTGTTTTATTGTTTTAGTTTTAGTGTTTTAGTAGTGGGTTATTGGTTAGTGTGTTATTGTTTTAGTTTTAGTGTTTTAGTGGTGGGTTATTGGTTATTGTTTTATTGTTTTAGTTTTAGTGTTTTAGTGGTTGGTTATTGTTTAGTGTTTTA
The DNA here is from genome assembly GCA_964023215.1 of Eledona agricola. Classification (NCBI taxonomy): domain Eukaryota; kingdom Metazoa; phylum Arthropoda; class Insecta; order Coleoptera; family Tenebrionidae; genus Eledona; species Eledona agricola. The sequence goes on from OZ026856.1 coordinate 2,427,675, forward strand.
TTGTTTTAGTTTTAGTGTTTTAGTGGTGGGTTATTGGTTAGTGTGTTATTGTTTTAGTTTTACTGTTTTAGTGGTGGGTTATTGGTTAGTGTTTTATTGTTTTAGTTTTAGTGTTTTAGTGGTGGGTTATTGGTTAGTGTTTTATTGTTTTAGTTTTAGTGTTTTAGTGGTGGGTTATTGGTTAGTGTTTTATTGTTTTAGTTTTAGTGTTTTAGTGATGGGTTATTGGTTAGTGTGTTATTGTTTTAGTTTTAGTGTTTTAGTGGTGGGTTATTGGTTAGTGTTTTATTGTTTTAGTTTTAGTGTTTTAGTTGTGGGTTATTGGTTAGTGGGTTATTGTTTTAGTTTTAGTGTTTTAGTGGTGGGTTATTGGTTATTGTTTTATTGTTTTAGTTTTAGTGTTTTAGTGGTGGGTTATTGGTTAGTGTTTTATTGTTTTAGTTTTAGTGTTTTAGTGGTGTGTTATTGGTTAGTGTTTTATTGTTTTAGTTTTAGTGTTTTAGTGATGGGTTATTGGTTAGTGTGTTATTGTTTTAGTTTTAGTGTTTTAGTGGTGGGTTATTGGTTAGTGTTTTATTGTTTTAGTTTTAGTGTTTTAGTGGTGGATTATTGGTTAGTGTGTTATTGTTTTAGTTTTAGTGTTTTAGTGGTGGGTTATTGGTTATTGTTTTATTGTTTTAGTTTTAGTGTTTTAGTGGTGGGTTATTGGTTAGTGTTTTATTGTTTTAGTTTTAGTGTTTTAGTGGTGGTTTATTAGTTAGTGTTTTATTGTTTTATTGTTTTAGTTTTAGTGTTTTAGTGTTTGGTTATTGTTTTATTGTTTTAGTTTTAGTGTTTTAGTGGTTTGTTATTAGTTAGTGTTTTATTGTTTTAGTTTTAGTGTTTTAGTGGTGGGTTATTGGGTAGTGTTTTATTGTTTTAGTTTTAGTGTTTTAGTGGTGGGTTATTGGTTAGTGTTTTATTGTTTTAGTTTTAGTGTTTTAGTGGTTGGTTATTGTTTAGTGTTTTATTGTTTTAGTTTTAGTGTTTTAGTGGTGGGTTATTGGTTAGTGTTTTATTGTTTTAGTTTTAGTGTTTTAGTGGTGGGTTATTGGTTAGTGTGTTATTGTTTTAGTTTTAGTGTTTTAGTGGTGGGTTATTGGTTAGTGTTTTATTGTTTTAGGTTTAGTGTTTTAGTGGTTTGTTATTGGTTAGTGTTTTATTGTTTTTGTTTTAGTGTTTTAGTGTTTTATTGTTTTAGTGTTTTAGTGGTGGGTTATTGGTTAGTGTTTTATTGTTTTAGTTTTAGTGTTTTAGTGGTGGGTTATTGGTTAGTGTGTTATTGTTTTAGTTTTAGTGTTTTAGTGGTGGGTTATTGGTTAGTGTTTTATTGTTTTAGTTTTAGTGTTTTAGTGGTGGGTTATTGGTTAGTGTTTTATTGTTTTAGTTTTAGTGTTTTAGTGGTGGGTTATTGGTTAGTGTTTTATTGTTTTAGTTTTAGTGTTTTAGTGATGGGTTATTGGTTAGTGTGTTATTGTTTTAGTTTTAGTGTTTTAGTGGTGGGTTATTGGTTAGTGTTTTATTGTTTTAGTTTTAGTGTTTTAGTGGTGGGTTATTGGTTAGTGTTTTATTGTTTTAGTTTTAGTGTTTTAGTGGTGGGTTATTAGTTAGTGTTTTATTGTTTTATTGTTTTAGTTTTAGTGTTTTAGTGATGGGTTATTGGTTAGTGTGTTATTGTTTTAGTTTTAGTGTTTTAGTGGTGGGTTATTGGTTAGTGTTTTATTGTTTTAGTTTTAGTGTTTTAGTGATGGGTTATTGGTTAGTGTGTTATTGTTTTAGTTTTAGTGTTTTAGTGGTGGGTTATTGGTTAGTGTTTTATTGTTTTAGTTTTAGTGTTTTAGTGGTGGGTTATTGGTTAGTGTTTTATTGTTTTAGTTTTAGTGTTTTAGTGGTGGATTATTGGTTAGTGTGTTATTGTTTTAGTTTTAGTGTTTTAGTGGTGGGTTATTGGTTATTGTTTTATTGTTTTAGTTTTAGTGTTTTAGTGGTGGGTTATTGGTTAGTGTTTTATTGTTTTAGTTTTAGTGTTTTAGTGGTGGGTTATTAGTTAGTGTTTTATTGTTTTATTGTTTTAGTTTTAGTGTTTTAGTGTTTTAGTGTTTGGTTATTGTTTTATTGTTTTAGTTTTAGTGTTTTAGTGGTGGGTTATTAGTTAGTGTTTTATTGTTTTAGTTTTAGTGTTTTAGTGTTTGGTTATTGTTTTATTGTTTTAGTTTTAGTGTTTTAGTGGTGGGTTATTGGTTAGTGTTTTATTGTTTTAGTTTTAGTGTTGGGTTATTGGTTAGTGTGTTATTGTTTTAGTTTTAGTGTTTTAGTGTTTGGTTATTGTTTTATTGTTTTAGTTTTAATGTTTTAGTGGTGGGTTATTGGTTAGTGTTTTATTGTTTTAGTTTTAGTGTTTTAGTAGTGGGTTAGTGGTTAGTGTGTTATTGTTTTAGTTTTAGTGTTTTAGTGGTGGGTTATTGGTTAGTGTTTTATTGTTTTAGTTTTAGTGTTTTAGTGGTGGATTATTAGTTAGTGTTTTATTGTTTTAGTTTTAGTGTTTTAGTGTTTGGTTATTGTTTTATTGTTTTAGTTTTAGTGTTTTAGTGGTGGGTTATTGGTTAGTGTTTTATTGTTTTAGTTTTAGTGTTTTAGTGGTGGGTTATTGGTTAGTGTGTTATTGTTTTAGTTTTAGTGTTTTAGTGTTTGGTTATTGTTTTATTGTTTTAGTTTTAATGTTTTAGTGGTGGGTTATTGGTTAGTGTTTTATTGTTTTAGTTTTAGTGTTTTAGTAGTGGGTTATTGGTTTGTGTGTTATTGTTTTAGTTTTAGTGTTTTAGTGGTGGGTTATTGGTTATTGTTTTATTGTTTTAGTTTTAGTGTTTTAGTGGTGGGTTATTGGTTAGTGTTTTATTGTTATAGATTTAGTGTTTTAGTGGTGGATTATTGGTTAGTGTGTTATTGTTTTAGTTTTAGTGTTTTAGTGGAGGGTTATTGGTTAGTGTGTTATTGTTTTAGTTTTAGTGTTTTAGTGGAGGGTTATTGGTTAGTGTGTTATTGTTTTAGTTTTAGTGTTTTAGTGGTGGGTTATTGGTTAGTGTTTTATTGTCTTAGTTTTAGTGTTTTAGTGGTGGGTTATTGGTTAGTGTTTTATTGTCTTAGTTTTAGTGTTTTAGTGGTGGGTTATTGGTTAGTGTGTTATTGTTTTAGTTTTAGTGTTTTAGTGGTGGGTTATTGGTTAGTGTGTTATTGTTTTAGTTTTAGTGTTTTAGCGGTGGGTTATTGGTTATTGTTTTATTGTTTATTGTTATTGTTTATTGTTATTGTTTATTGTTATTGTTTATTGTTATTGTTTATTGTTATTGTTTATTGTTATTGTTTATTGTTATTGTTTATTGTTATTGTTTATTGTTATTGTTTATTGTTATTGTTTATTGTTATTGTTTATTGTTATTGTTTATTGTTATTGTTTATTGTTATTGTTTATTGTTATTGTTTATTGTTATTGTTTATTGTTATTGTTTATTGTTATTGTTTATTGTTATTGTTTATTGTTATTGTTTATTGTTATTGTTTATTGTTATTGTTTATTGTTATTGTTTATTGTTATTGTTTATTGTTATTGTTTATTGTTATTGTTTATTGTTATTGTTTATTGTTATTGTTTATTGTTATTGTTTATTGTTATTGTTTATTGTTATTGTTTATTGTTATTGTTTATTGTTATTGTTTATTGTTATTGTTTATTGTTATTGTTTATTGTTATTGTTTATTGTTATTGTTTATTGTTATTGTTTATTGTTATTGTTTATTGTTATTGTTTATTGTTATTGTTTATTGTTATTGTTTATTGTTATTGTTATTGTTTATTGTTATTGTTTATTGTTATTGTTTATTGTTATTGTTTTTGTTAATTGTCATTGTTAATTGTCATTGTTAATTGTCATTGTTAATTGTCATTGTTAATTGTCATTGTTAATTGTCATTGTTAATTGTCATTGTTAATTGTCATTGTTAATTGTCATTGTTAATTGTCATTGTTAATTGTCATTGTTAATTGTCATTGTTTATTGTCATTGTTTATTGTTATTGTTATTGTTATTGTTATTGTTATTGTTATTGTTTATTGTTATTGTTTATTGTTATTGTTTATTGTTATTGTTTATTGTTATTGTTATTGTTTATTGTTATTGTTTATTGTTATTGTTTATTGTTTATTGTTATTGTTTATTGTTATTGTTTATTGTTATTGTTTTAGTTACTATTATTTAGCCCCCCGAGGGGCTCCCAGACGTTTCGTCCACGACTGCGGTGGTCATCGTCAGTGGCCACGTGGTCCAGATCGAAGTGCACTCGAGCAGGTCTCACTTCCAACTGATTTTGGAACTGATGTGCGCCGCTATTTATAGTGGCGTTTGGTGTCGGTTGAAACCGGTTCTTTTTGACGTCATTTCCGCCTGTGTAATTCTCCGATGTCACGATGCTATTTTTAAATTTTATTGAATATTTAAAATATCTACAAAATTCGCTTTTAAACAATATACATTCGATATTTATGCAAACAATATTTTAGACAATTAATAATAGTTTTCAATAATATAAAAGAAAAATAAAATATAAATAATTAAGTAAGCTATGGATTCATTTGTTATTTACGGCAAGTCTAATTCGCTATTTAAGCAAATGATATTTTAGGTAATTAATACTAGTTTACAATAATATATAAAAAAAATTAACATACGTATTCACGTAGACCGTTCATTAAAACATTTTCAATTTTCCGTAAAGCTAGACAGTTGAAATTTCATGTATGATTATCATCGATTATTCTGAATCGAAGTAAAATACTATCAAGATGGCGGCACTTCCGGTTATACCAGAAATTGACGTCAACTTTGTTATATTAAATGGCAACAACTTATTTTTATGCACTCGTTAGTTTTGGCAATCAATTCTATATAAGATGTGCCCAAGTTGTTTTATCTTATCTCTCATAGTTTTAAAAATATTCTTAATTTAATGATAAAATTTGGAAATGCAAAAATACTTCTAAAAATTAATACTTCTTGAACCAATTGAAGTATTGCAATAATTGTTTTTACTATCGATTCGTATAACTTTAAAGAATAATTCGAGAGTACTTATAATACATTTTATTGCCTCGGGTGGGCGTTGCGATTTCCGGAAAATTACTATAACAAAATGTCAAAAACTCAATCTACTATCTACTACAATCAAATAACGGAATTCAATGTAAAAGTAAAAAATAACTCGTCCTTTATAAAGGTTTGTTATGCCAATTCTCGATAGTTTTTCCGACATTCCATTGGATTTTAGAAAATAGTTCTAACAACGAAGATAAAGGCGAGACCTCCCTAACTGAACATACAAAACTCCCGCTTAAGTTGAAAATTTAAATTAAAATTCTCGCCATATGCAGAAAGTTTGTGAAGGTAGATGGCATATCTAGGGAACCGTAGAAATACAAGGGAGTTAGCGTTCTATACTTTTCTCTTTTCTATGGTGCCTATCATAGACAAGAGAGAGAATAGATGGTCCACTCTCCCGATTCTTTCTAAAGATTATTTATATTGTTATCTGTTGGGATCTCCTAAAAGTTTTGTTCAAACCCCCGTATGAGTACAGAAACCTGTACAGCTTAAAGCGCGCAATTTAATATTTTCGTGCTTTTTAATTTTTCATTAATTAATTAATTTAAAACAATCTACATTTAAAACTGCTTTATTTATAAATTCACCAAAATAGAATTACATTTCCTTAACATAGAACATACAAACAAAAACGGAAGCTCAAGATGCCCCGTTATAACATTATTGCACGTTATTTCATTGCATACATTAATACTGTTATAATAAAATTATAATTATAATACAAAATAACAATATAAAATATATACACAACCTACTATGCCTTCGAACGAACACAACACCGTTTCACTTTTTTAAATAAAATAATTGTCCGAAATAAATTAAACACTAAACCACAGCACTAAACTAAAAAACACTATTTATTAATTATAAAACTATATTATTAAAATATAAAGAAATCAAACACCCGAACAAAAAAAAATCAAATTAGCCGCTGCCAGTGCACAACGCTAACTCGAATGGTAAGAGATAAAACGAAGTCATAACAAAACCAGGTAAAAATGCCGAATTCGAATTCTCCAAACGATTGTGGGTGCGATAGTCAGTTTTCTGCAGTCAGCAATCATAGATTATAGGGAATTTGGGTTGGTTGCAAATTAAGGTTGACAACGCTTGCGTGAACCAGCAGCTCTTGGTGTCATCTGTTGGGATCTCCTGTAAGCTTATTTTATTTAGAAAGATAATATAGAAATCTGTGGTATAGAGTGCGCTCACAATAGCTTTCCAGTGTAGAAGAAACCATAGCAAACATCAACATATAGATTTGACAAATGTCAAGATCTGTCAGTTAAAAAAATTCCATCAAAATAAAACGGACCCAAATTTTATTTAAATTGTTTATAATAAATGCCAGGACCTGTATCCATCGGTCTTTATTATTTAGATTTAGAAAGATAGCATAGTGTGCGCACCCCATGAGAATAATCGTGAAAATTTTACAGTGCTAACAACAATTAACAATGGAACAATGGTACAAATGGAATAAGGTAGTGGTGGGGACGGGGGACTTTCGTCTAAAGCAAATAATATAAATAAGGCACCAACAATAAGGTTTATCAATAATTTCACAACTTCTTTCGCGTCTTTTTCTTCCACTTTCGAACCTCAATACTTTTTTATTCTTTTTACCAGTTCATAAGTTTTATTTGATTTTAGCGATTTTAGTTGTATTGGTATGAGCATGAGTTTCTGTATAGGGTGAAAGGGTGGTAAACTTGAAATGTTGGTGGCACTGGTTTTTTTAATGCATTTTTTCCATTGTCTGTCAACAGCTTTATAATCAAAAATTTATTATTTCATATTAATAATTTCAATAAGAGACAACATTCTATTTCATTGCGACTCTTCTTAAATCAACAGTTTCTTTTGCACATGATTCAAGCTTCATGATTCATTTGCGATAGTTGTAGCTGTATAGGTTAGGTTTGAAAATGACTTCAATTATCAAACTGCAGGCGATTTCGGGAGCCATGGACGAGTCGCCCCCATGCTACATCCTCCAAGTGGACGAGGTCCACATTCTGTTGGACTGTGGCTGGGACGAACACTTTGACATGGAAATTATCAAAGAACTGCGAAGGTGAATTGCTCAGCTCCCCACTCGCCGTTTTAACACGAGGGTTTTAGGCACATTCACACAATCGATGCTGTTTTACTATCCTACCCGGACGTCACCCATTTAGGAGCATTGCCGTACTTAATTGGAAAGCTTGGCCTCAACTGTCCCATTTATGCCACAATTCCTGTCTATAAAATGGGACAAATGTTTATGTATGACTTGTACCAATCCCATTATAATATGGAGGACTTTGATTTGTTTACACTCGACGACGTCGACGCCACTTTTGAGAAAATCATACAACTCAAATACAACCAGAGTGTCCCACTAAAAGGCATTTCAAATTTTCGTTTTGCGCATTTTCTTTTATTAATTGTATTTTTGTAGGCAAAGGATATGGATTGACCATCACTCCACTGCCTGCAGGTCACATGATTGGTGGCACCATTTGGAAAATCATGAAAGTGGGCGAAGAGGACATAATCTATGCAAACGACTTCAACCACAAAAAAGAGCGACATTTAAACGGGTGCGAGTTGGAAAAACTGCAACGACCTTCGCTTTTTATAACAGACGCCTTCAACGCTAATTACCAGCAAGCCAGACGCAGGGCGAGGGATGAGAAATTAATGAGTGAAATTCCACGTAAATTTTTTTCTACAACACATGACAAATTTTAATTGTAGCAAATATTTTGCAAACGCTGCGTAATAATGGCAACGTGCTAGTGGCTGTGGACACAGCGGGGCGTGTCCTGGAACTGGCACACATGTTGGATCAACTCTGGAGGAACAAAGAGTCCGGACTTTTAGTCTATTCGCTGGCTTTACTTAACAACGTCAGCTACAACGTTGTGGAGTTTGCCAAGTCGCAAATCGAGTGGATGAGTGATAAACTGATGCGCAGCTTTGAAGGCGCTCGCAATAATCCATTCCAATTCAAACATCTCCAGCTGTGTCACAGCCTGCACGAGTTACAGAAAGTAGCTAGTCCCAAAGTCGTTCTAGCAAGCTCACCTGACATGGAGAGCGGATTTTCGCGTGAATTGTTTTTGCAATGGTGTTCCAATCCTAACAACAGTATTATCATAACCACCAGGTTATAACTTGCAAGAAGGTTTAACGGTTTTTATGCAGTTCTTTGTAGAACTTCGCCCGGTACGTTAGCTAGAGACCTCGTGGATAATGGGGGTAATCGTCCAATTGATTTGCTTGTGAAACGGCGTGTTAAGTTAGAGGGAAGCGAGCTGGAGGAGTATCAAAGGAGCCAAAGAGATAGACGCGAGGAGAATGAAAACGAAGAGTTTGTTGCTTAGACAATTAACTAGGTAGCACCATTGATTAATTTAATTTGATTCTAGTGGGGAAGAGTCTGACTCCGATGACGATATTGAAATGAGTGTGATTTCCAAAGGACGCCATGATATTGTAATCAAACAAGAAGGTAAAGCGTCTGGAGGTTTTTTCAAAGTTACCAAAAAACAATATCCCATTTATCCCTTCCATGAGGAGAAAATCAAATGCGACGAATATGGCGAAATCATCAAACCTGAAGATTACAAACTTGCGGACGTCCTTCCGGAAGCCGAGGACAACAAAGAAAATGTGGTCATCAAGAAAGAAGAAGATGTGATCCGTACCTAATCCCAGTTGTAAATACAAGCAAATGTAGTAATTTTGTTTCAGCTGAAATCACCGAAGCTCCCAGTAAATGTATCCTCCTCAGCCGAACCGTCCAAGTGAATTGTCAAGTGCAGTATATCGATTTTGAGGGCAGATCAGACGGAGAGTCCCTGATGAAAATTCTGTCGCAATTACGACCAAGACGGGTTATTATCGTTAGAGGCTCTCCCGAGTCGACAGCAACTACCAAAAATCATTGCCAGGAAAATATTGATGCCAGAGTGTTTGCACCGGGTCGTTACGAAGTCGTCGATGCTACCAGCGAGACCCATATTTATCAAGTCCGGTTGACCGATGCACTCGTGTCGCAGCTGAACTTCCAGAAGGCTAAAGAGGCAGAAGTTGCATGGGTCAATGCGCAAATTTCGGTGCGGGAGAGTCAGTTGGATGCGAAAAGGATGAATGTTGATAATGAGCCCATGGAAGGTAAAGTTTACATGAAAATAAAATACTACGTTTTTATTTCGGTGTGTTTTGTTGCAGAAGATGAAGATGACGTCAAAATCCTTACGCTAGAACCTTACAACTGCACCGCGTCCCACGATACAGTCTTCATAAACGAATTAAAACTGTCAGAGTTTAAACAAACCCTAGCTAAGAGTAACATATCGTCGGAATTTTCTGGTGGCGTTTTGTGGTGCTGCAACGGTACTTTAGCCATCAGGAGGATGGAATCGGGACGCGTTATTTTGGAAGGGTGCATTTCGGAAGACTACTACCGAGTTAAGCAACTTTTATACGAACAATACGCCGTTTTGTAGGATTTATTGTAATTGTATGATATGAATATTTGTGTAATCTAATGTATTTTTTTATGTACACGTTTATTTATATTATAATAAATGTCAAAAATCATACTATTTTGTTTTTCTGCCAAACCGATTTGTTCGCCGGCAATTGTTTGTTTTTGACAACTTGCTTTAAATAAAAACAGAATCAAGTGGGTATCTGTCAAAATGCGTCCGCCGCAGAAAATTTCAGTGAACGTGTCGGGTCGGTTCTTGTTTTAAATTCTAATCGAAATGTGCATTCTTTGTCGAAACTTTCAAACATTAGTCACAAATTTCAAGAAAAAGGGATTATTCCAAGTAAACCCTAAACCGGCTAATATTAGACCGGCGGCGATTCTCGGCCAATGGCAAAGCTATTCCCCCCACCTTTACTCAATTCATTCAGCTATCTTTTCGCTGAGCATCATCGGCCGTCTCTTTTTACTTGTGTACAGTAGACGACACTGGAAGTGCGGTGTTGCAGTGTTTTCCGTTTTTCTGTGGTTTTCTCGTGAGGAAAGCGTGTAAAAGTTGGTGGAAATTGTTTGTCTGGAGGGCGGCGAGGTTGTCTGATGCGAAAGTAAGTGAGGGTGTACCGGTGGGGGCGACGGGGGCGGCGGCGCCTTCGGTTTGCTTCACCGCCACTAGTCAGCAGTAATATTTGCAAAGTTGATGGAAATGTGAGCATGGGGTGTCATTGGAGCCTTTGGCGACAGATTTAGCGGCTTTCGAGTGGCCGATATGTGTTATCGCGGATTACGGAGACGAGATAACAATTTTGGCAGCGACTCGTGTTTATTTTTGTAAAAAATTGTGAATTGCGCTCGTTGTGGGTTTTTACGTTTGATTTAGCGCCAGAAGACGCAGATTAGGTGCGACGATTGATCGCAATAAAAATACAAATGATGTTTTCCACACACAGACACTATTTCCAGCCGCATTTACGACCACTTTATTCGATAAACATATTACAATGAACCAGACTGGCTTTGTCTTCATTCATCTCGTTTATTTCTCTCCCGAAAAATATACACACACCGCAGACATCGCGGCCCAAAAAGCCAGTTGTACGCACTCCTATACCTCAACAATTCACTGCAAAGTGCGTATTAATATGCAATCAGCAAAGCGGTATATCTAAAAACGGTGCGATCGATTCATTATTTAAATTAATCGCCGCTTGTCATTCAAGAAAGAATGCATTTATCGTTTCTGGGGCCCCTCGGTATGAAAGAATCGCCAAAGTCGTCGTACACCTGCACGATAAATGCACTTTTGTGAGGGTGGAAACAGTGGAAGCTGAGGGATGCAGGTTCATGGTGCAGACCCGTAGCGTACGTGATCCGTGATCGTGTAACAACCCCTGCATCAGCGAGCGAAACGTCCACTCATCAAACCTGTGAAACCGCAAACCACTCGCTTGCATAATTCAAAATTCAAATTATCACAAACGGGCCACATCTCAAATTCAATAACAAAATCCGGAATATTAAAACGTGTCGTTTCGTAATCGTGCCAGTTCATTGAAGAGGCGAAGAGTCCTCGCAAAAACCTACGACGAATCGTTCCATGTAACCGATTTAATATCGAACAATAGATTAGCGGCTTGTTTCAGCATAATTCCTATCGTTCTTCCACAATTGGGTCAAAGGGTTTTAAGGAGACGACAAGTGTTGTAAATGTGTGTTTGCAAGGAATGTCGTAATGCTCGTAAACAGCGCTTTACTTTATAAACGAGTGATTATTTCATAAAAAAGCTTTCGGTGTCACAATGTCAGCTCAGTAGCGATTTATCAGATAAACGTACGGCCAAAGTTGGAACGCAACGTTTTGATTGCTAGTTTTAGTATTTCCAGCGATCTTGGCACGCAGTTCTTGTTCCTTTTCTTGTTTCCGGTCTAGCAACCTGAACATCTTCTGGATTTTCTTTGAAATCCAACACTTAATAAACAACTAACTTGCGACATTTGTCTTATTCAGCAGTGTTGTTGTTTCTTTGATTTTTACCTCTATCAGCGTACAATGGTACTGGATTCGCTTTATCTTGATCGCAGAACTTATCAGTGTTATCGTTGATAATCTGATTTGTCCAACTTTTATGGCCTTTTTTAAGGCCACGAAATTTAGGGTTGTGGAACGAGACACGAGGCTCGATCATATGTTACAGTTCACATCTGGTCCACAGCATTGCCCTGAATAATTTATTTAAAAAAAACAATACAATTTTTAATTTTAACCGTAAATGTCTAGTTGTAACTCAACGTCACAGATAATACATTTAAAACATTAAATTACCATGATACTTGTGAACAAATTGAGGTCCCTCGAGCCCCTATCTATCTCTGTGCACCTTGCAAGGTTGCAGTCGCGTCCATTTGAATTGCAATGAAGTTCACTTGAAGGATTGACGCCAGTTGCAGACGACAGCTACGTCACGCGACCTAACAAGGCTTTTGTAACCTTGAAACTCGCCAAAATCTTCGAGGGTGTGGGAATTCGAGGGTTGAATGGAGGCCTGCACGCCACCTGTTGCTTCATATCATGTTACAGTAGAGTAAACTTGTTGCAGATGGACGTAGACTACCACATCGACAGTTCCTTCGACTACGACGTCGAAAATGAGGATTTCTATGAAGTGAGCGCCCCGCCGAAGGGACAATCAAAGAGGAGGGTCACCTTCAAGCAGCAAATCTCCACCAAGGTGAGAACTATGACATAACGAACATTGTTTTACTTTTGATAGAAGAAGAGTTAAAACTCGTTGCGCCATAACCCAGGCTAAAACACAAACTGCATTATGTTTGCAAATAAAAAGTGTAAATGTAATTCAAAAAAACATAAATACCGAAAGAAAAACAGCGTGCAAAGGCAAGAGTGTGAGGAAAGAAAGTAATAAGCAAGGAGAAATAAGAAGAAATAGAAAATATTATACTTTATTTCAATTGCAGGTAAATTTGCACATGGAAAGCACACGCAAGTAAACAACAAATCTCTTGAAAGGTTATTACAAGATATAAATACTTAATATAGTTATCAAGAAAACATAATCGTGCAGACTATGGCAGATGATACGAAGAAATATTTAATTAATCTCACGAAAAATTCATTAGAACGAACCGGCATCCTTTGTCACTATTTGTTGTCGTTTCCGTAAAAGTCTAGTGTAGATAGACTTAACGACTCGAAGCGATCGTGAACTTCCACATTGTTTCCGTAATTTTTTTAATCTGAAAAAATCCCGTTCGGCTCCATTTCATGGTAAAAATAGCGCTTCCCTTGTGATAAATGACACAACGTGGGCTTCCGTTTATTATTCTTTTTCGTCGATTTGTTTCTCACAAAGAAGCCCCATCGGGGTAGACAGGTTGATATCACACCCACAAGGTTTGAAATAGGCGCACTTCCTGTATTTAAAATCTTAACATGGGTAGGATGTCGGAATGAGACATTGGCTCCATCTTCCGGTGCCGAATTAAAACGGTCGAGTGCACGCAGTGATTGGCCTTAATTATTGCCAAAGGGAAACGATGTGAGGAGGAGGGTGACAACTGAAATGAAACGAACGTATGTTTACAGCGTACGGCGCTTCGGGGATGATTTCAAAGAACCGTTTTAACATTGAACGTTTCTGTCCAAACAAATTGATTGTGTGTTCTAAACTTCGGATTTATGCTGAAATTTCATTTTCTTGACACAATCCAAAATAATAGTTATTTTTGTCAGCACCTTGGTTTTATCTGTGACGCACCTATATCTGATCAGTTCTATAACTCGCTATAATTTATCTTTTTATGGCGTTATTTACCGTGTACAAATAAAATTGTGCACATTTCGGTTGCATTTTTGTTATTCGAACTTTGATTTTTCCTGGGGGAGTCATGTGGGAAGAATGCTATCACAACACGTAGTGGAATTCCGAAAGCGTAATGCAAAGATAAACGTGGCTTGTGTTTGTTTTAATAAGCATTTGCCAATTTTAAGTATGAAACATCTCACACGGGCCCACATCTGATAGTAACATTAATCTTATCTAAATATTTGAAATTTTTAGTGGATTTTATTTAGCAAAGTAAGTTGCGTATTTTCTGATCGCGTTTGATTTCTAAAGCTTCTCGAGTTAAACTATTTTCGTTTCGATATTGATATCGCTATATCAGATTGACGATTAGCTCAACGTTAAGTCGAACAAACATTGGAAAAAAATTCATAATATAATGGTTGGAAGGTGATTTTGCATTTTACTTATTTCTGAAGGTAATTGATTTTACGGTTTACAAGGTTTCGAAAGTCACTTGATCGTTTACCTAGAGCACGTTTTTTCGGTCGTCCGAATTTATTGCACAACTGTTGCTCGCTCTACGAACAGAATCATCCGTTTCGGGTTGTTAGCATCACTCTTTTCAAGTCCTTCCCCTCGTTCGTGTTGAAAAATCCACAATATCGAATGCATGACCTCAACGGAAGCGATTCAATCACACACCGGACGTCTTAGAGTCCCCAAATGTAATTATAACTATACCTATATTCAGATGTCATCCACCTTGGAAGAAAGAAACGTTGATCTGGGTGGACGAAGCCGTGGACTTTTTGATTTTTTTTGGATCATTAAAATTCTCGGCGCGGCTTCTTGGCTTGCTATTCCACGTGTTCGACGCTTCCGGATGGGGTTAGAGGATAATGCCATCGATATTTCTATGTTGACACCTTAATGATCGCCTGCCTTCCGGCGTTTTACTATTAAAGCGAAACTGCCAATAATCGATGAATTGGTTGATCGATACTGATCCCTGATGTAATTTTTGGTACCGAGGTGTTTAAATCTTTGATTTGTCAAATATTTTGAATTTTTACCATGCCAATAGAGAAAATGCCAATAATCGGTGGGGTCGATACTGATTTCTGGTGTTATATTTGGTACGTGTTTAAATCGTTGATTTGCTGTATTTGTACTCAACTTGTATTTGATGCATAATTACTCATGTTTCATGTAACAAATAGAAAAAATGAATGAATAATGGAATTCACTTTTTTGAGTTTCGACTTTGTTCACTAGCAAGAAGTCTGTAGTTGTGTCAGGTCTTAATCGCTTAGTGGGCGCCCACAGACACCTCAAGGCCCTCTGTCATGGTATTGCAGTCAAAAATCGTAATTTCTCTCTTGATTATAAAATAATTTACGTTTCTACAAGCAACCGACTCTACTCTTGGTAAAGCAATAAGTTGTTGGTCGGTTGCGCCACCGTTTGCATACAAAAACGCCACGATTGGTTATTTATTCATAAAGCGTGCACAAACGAGTAGGCAAATACTAAACACTGGGCGTCGCCGTGGGCCGTATCCCTTCGACGAACAAATCTCGAAAAACTACACCGCGAAATTTCCAAATCCGGATCATAATTATGGGGGCAACGTCGATAAGAAGGAGCGAACCACAACGGAACGTATATCTCGATTCGGATCCAGACGAGCGCAGCACCGAAGAAAGAGCTACTGTTGACAGAGATAAACACAAGACAGATGCATTCTTCATGTAACACAACAGTCATCGGCCTCTGGGGGACGCGGGGACCACTCTTCGCCTGCAGCTCCGAAAAGGTGCATACACGCACGCCCAACACCGGGAGCTTGAGGGTGAAGTAGTGGGTCGAGGGTTCATGGGCGGAATGGGGTCGAGTGGCTGTAAAACGCTTAATTTGCTTTAATGCGATGGGAGAATAAAGCGCGATTCTACATGTAAATGATGTGTCATTTCATTCAGTTGGATCCATCTGGCGGGTGGCGTTAATTATAGTCTGAATTTGTTGTTGTTCTTGAAGTGATCGAACACCACACCGTTTTATATTTTTATTAGTACGGCTCGTCCGACATAAAGAACTGTACAATGCTTTTGATGATAATGAAAACAAAATTATCACCAATTAATTTTATCAATTCGGGTTAATTTCTATTTTTTAAAGATCAATGATAACAAATTGTTTAAAATTAATTAAGCAAGTTTTATCACATGTTGCGGTGTATGTTTGGTATGCTCTATTATTAGTTTATTTTTAAATTCCATTTTTTAGTTGGTTTATTTCTTACGATTTCCTTGTTATCTGCGTTACTGTAAAAATAAAAACCATTATGAAAGCAACGATAGAAGACAAAAGGAGATTAAAAATTAGCTGTGTGATAACCCACCCATCTGTCGGTTGTACTTTGTGGCGAGATTAACAGTAGGAACGAAGAAGTCTTTGTTTATAAAAATCGTTAGTATCAGTCCACGTGTAAATAATTTTCCTAGAACAGAATTTTTTAAAGCTTAGCCTACACGCTTTCATAACAGAAGTTTTGTTCAATAATATTTGAACAACTTTTCTGCATCACAGTTTATTGTGTTTTTGTAGTCTTTTCTTGCTCTTAATACACAAGAGTGTTAAGAACACATGTAATACCACTTATTCACAGTTGAATACTAACAAACATTTTTTAATTAGTAGTGCACGTCTTTTGGAATCATATTTATAATTTTTAATGAACAATTATACATAATTCCGCGATAATATTTTACCACAGATGCAATTCTCTTGATCAATAAAACAAAGTTGGAATAATTTGTTCGGCTGTTTTGAGTGCCCCTTCTACACTAATCGAATTTTGTTAAAATAATTAAATTGAACATCTTCCGAACTCTCAGTTTGGTATAAAATTTCCACTGATTTTCTACTTGGAAATCCTGCCCAGTATTTATCAATTTCCCGGCCAATTTACTCGTTGATTTGTATAATAAGTAATTTAAATAGTATAACATCATTATATGATTAAATGTTTGGAATTAACTGCATATTTGAATACACGGCTTAAGTGCGGAATTTCTATAAATGATTTAAATAATTGCCGTGAAAGTTTACATATTACTGACAGTACACACCGCAGAATTAATTTATGTTACCATTTCACTTGAGGTTTCTTTGTGCAATTTCTTTCATGTGCTCTTTTTCAAATACATTTGATGATATTTTAAGCACAGTGTTAATAAGTAAAAAAATGATGAAACCAACAGCTGACAAGATGATACGAGTCAACAAAGCAGATTACAAAAGAATTACAATATATCTAATCCATTTCTATGTCGGTTTTACTTTCCAGCCGAGATTACCGAATAAAATAAAAATGACATAAACACCAGTATTTGTTCTTCCTATCCATTTGTAAATCATTCCTCTTATGGTGGTGTTACTTGAGTAATACTGGAATTATCAGGCAAAAAGCTCGTCGTATAGCTTTATGGAGCGTCGATATTATTAGATTCTGTTTATTGCAGAAATCCAACCGGACTAAATAATAAATATCCAAGGTATATTACGATTTCCCCGAACCGGACTCGATTAGGGAGGCGTGCGTTTCTTTGTGCCGTCCCGAAATAGCCTCCGGTTTCTTCGAAAACCATCTCGTGAAGAATCGATTGCGGCCGGCACAACATTAGAGAGCACTTTATGTCTCTTTTCCGTAATAAATCCTTTGTCACCTGAACAGTGAGCTTGCCCGTGCACTACACTATCATAATAACGGTGTGCCGTCTAGAAATAGCCTTGGCTGAACTTGAGCCGCCGCTGCAATCGCAATAGCCATATTTGGCCTCTGTAACCGCTAACTCTCCACAAGAAGCCATCGAACTAACCCAACTAACATCTGGTGTAAAGGCTAGGAATCCGATTGCGTCGTCTCGTTCCAATTCGATCGTCTTCTGCGAGGGTGGCGGCCATAAGTCTGCACGCCTCAGCAATGTCGAAATCGTGGCCTTATCAACAAACGGGAGCAGAAACGTTCTCGGTTACGCAATCACTCGTTACACGTCCAGTCATTCATTCATGTCTAGCTAAGCAAGGCCGCGTGGTCGATTCTTGGCGGCGGCTCCATTCATGAAACTCGCTCCGTTTGTTTACTTTCTTCAGATAATTGCCGCGATTTGATACCAAGTGAACCGCGAAGTAGGCAACCAGTTATACACCTCTAAAGCTTTGGGGTTGTTTCAGAGCGACGATGTCGACCCATCCATCGTAGATAACATGAAAACTGAGCTGGTGGACGACAGCGAGGACGCCCAGACACCCCAGTCGCTATGCTCGATCCAGAAGGTCCCTTCGATCAGCGACCTCTCGGACCCGGAGGCGTCTCTAGGTAAGTCGTCCAGTCAGTCGAGTTATGGAAGTTTTTTAATTTTATGCGCTCGTCGCCGTCGCGCTATGTGATACAATTTAATTATCGTTGCGTGATGGTGGGGTTGGAGCGTTCGCATTAATGAGGATGTTGCCGTTTATACTATTTAGCATTTGCGATGGTTACATAAGTGCCAGACTAAAAGGATGATTCAACAACAACAACAATAACAGCGATAGTCGGAGATTTCGGGACACGGGAACGTGAAATTCGAGATGCGGCAGGATATTAAACCTGTTTGGTATCCTGCACGCCGAGTGCAATGATTTTTTTTTTGTAATTAATGCAGTGGTGAATCTGCATCATTGATGCCGCTTCCGTTTCGTTGGAGTTCTGGGAAAGCCTTTTGGGAACAATTAAATCACTTCTGCATCTTTTTCGTTTTTTTATGTAGATGCGGGAAAGGTACGAGGAATGTCGACATGAGGAAAAACACTCGATCACATCATTTGCGTTTCAGAATATTTATTGCAACATTAGAGCGTTTCTATTAAATAATTGGAGTGAGTAAAATGTTGTGCACGTGCCAAGTTTTGTGTTTGGAGACGAGTACATTTTATTTTTTTGTAGTGTCATTCCAAATTTGATTTGTTTATTAAATTGTAAACGAAAGAAACACTACGACATTATGTAGTGCTCCTCACCTCATGTCTTTTAATTTTTGCAGTCGCACAACGTATAATTTTTTTGACAGTTACTAAACTGCTTCAGCTTGTAAAAAAAATACATAAAAAACATTTGGCTATCCCTAAAATGTTAGTGAATAAATAATCAAATGATTGATACGAATTACATTTTAGACATTTTAAGATAGCAATTTTTTATTTAAAAAAAACATTAAACTGTTATTAACAATAAATTGGCTGTTTTCCTGCGTTGCTGACATACTTTTTTCCGTTAATATTTTGCCAATAAGTGAGGGCATGGAGAACAAATACCTATAAATAACAAAAATGTATAATAGTAAATATGTGCCGTCAAAAATTTTCAGAAA
This sequence comes from Eledona agricola, assembly GCA_964023215.1. Classification (NCBI taxonomy): domain Eukaryota; kingdom Metazoa; phylum Arthropoda; class Insecta; order Coleoptera; family Tenebrionidae; genus Eledona; species Eledona agricola. The sequence goes on from OZ026856.1 coordinate 2,446,567, forward strand.
AACGCAACCCTCACTGCAAATGTGTATAATTGGTTGCCTACGTATTCACTCACATTTATATCAATAATTCTGATAGTTTTCCATTTGTGCTTAGATTTATCGTAATTGGTCATCCCAAGAACTAATTTTAAACGTTTTATTTATTTTTGAATTGCTTTGTAAATGTGAAGACCGAAACTTCAGCAGACTTGGTGCTATGGGTACAATGCAACTTCACATGCTTGAAACTCGTTTGTAGTGACCTCAAGAACTCGAGCAGGTGCAATTCAATGACGGATCATTTTATATTATTTAGTTCCCGAGCTCGGCTCATCCTCGTCCACGTAATGAGTCGAATAAAGAGGCAAATACAGGTTCCCCGGAGATTTACCGTGGAGTTTTTGTCTTTTTGCGTTATGAGTCCTTTGGATAAAAAAGCGCTCGCAAAGATGTGAGATATGCCCGAGCACACATGAAATTACGAGTTCCCATTATACAGGTATGGGGAATCCGTGAAAAAATGTAATTTATCGTACCCGCAGAGTAAGCAATTAAAATATGATAAATAACAGCGTTGATATTGTTGTTGGGTCTAAATAAAGCCTCATACCGGGCGAGATCCGAACCAATTAGCCGTCAGGAATGATAGAGCGGGATTTGTTTCCAGGAATGGCTCGCTAGGTTGTTCGGTGCGGCCCCGCAGCTCGATATTCCTGCGGATTTTTCGATTTACACAAGTGGATGAACTCGACTCGTCCTTCACTTGTTAATAACGAAACGTAAAAAAGACGTGCATGTTGAGCGCCACCTGCTTGTCCGCATCATCGCGGTCGCGCTCCAGGTCGTACGACTTTTCTCTCTTCGAAGCAAACAGAATCGCAAGAGCGACGAAGAGAACGAGACGCGATCTGAGTGAAGAATAATCGCACCTGGACGCGACCGTGTAATAGAAGATAGTAGTGGACTTAGTAGATAGATGATTCGGCCCCAGGCTGGGTTTTTATACTCGGTCAACAACCCAACGCCTTATCCCCGCGGCCACATATGCTAAACATATCTTTTCCGTATTTCGTGCTCTTTTTATTTTCGCTTCCATCCGATCAAGTGCTAGGTTCTCGACACAGAAGAACAACAAAGCAAACAAAACACTCCAGGAAAACGACTCTTCGTCACATGTACACGGCCCGAAAACACCGGATGTTTCGTCATAAATTAATTAATCAGTGGAATCTCCTCTTCGTCTTCGACGGTCATTTGCGCGATAAGGCGAGGAAATGATTCTTCGATGTAAATTATTTTTGACTCGCTACTCCAAACTTATAAAGAGCACACTCTCATAATATCGGTGTAAAAAAGATGTATTCATAACTATCTATTGTTTCTTGGTTTTGGTGTCGGCATCGATGTTTGAATTTGATGAAGCAAAAACAGTCGACCAAACTGTTTTGCCACAAGATGTCACTCATATATTCTTAATTGATATTCTAAGAAACACATCAACTATTACATTAACTTTTTTTAAGCTATTTTTGATTATAGTTGATTCTTATAATACGCAATATTTGTAATTTGAAAACAAGGACAATATCCATTTGTTTTTATCTAAGATATACCAATTGGGACTTATTTGAATGCCAAATATACTCTAATAATTTCACTAATCCATCCATCTTTGCATATCATTTCTTTGAATAATGGTTGCGTTTTGTATTACGTTTAAATCGCTTATTGAGGATAATCAAGGATAGCTGAAATTTTTTGTAATGTGGGGAATAAGAATTAGGGTTTTTTAAATTTCTGACGAGTCAAATAGTGTGTGGGTCGCTGTTCTTCCGAGGTAATTAAGACACGAGTCGGCCGGCGAATCGGTGCGGGATGTTGGGACTTCGCACCGGAAACGGGCTATAAAATCTGTTCGGAGGGTGACACCAGATGTGTGTGGAACCTGAAAAGTGCGACACCGTCGTCACATCCGGCCAAGGTTACGTTCTAGGTGAAATCGCTTCATTATGGCGATGGCGAGGAGGGAACACAGACGGTTTCATTAGTATGCAGGTTTACTGTTTACGCTCAAATTGTGCTTCCGGTCACAGACATCGCCTGTCCCCACAATTAATTCCGACTTAATCGAATCGACTCTTTAGGCGTTCTGATTTTTTTACTTAGGAGCGTTTTATGATTCGAGAGAATCATTCTTTAGTTCTTATTAAATAAGTGCGATTTGCATACCATCGTAAAGTGTTTTTTTTCCTAGCAGAAATTAATTAAGTAGAAGTCTATATTTGGATAGATGTTATATGGCGTTTAATTAGTTCGTGACTGTTGATCATATAAAATTTGTAATTTGCTAATAAAAATAATATATTCCTGTAAGATTTCACCGAGAAACGTAACAGAATCTAACAAGAGCTTGCACAACTTGTGTAAAATTTAATTTGATAAAGGTTCTAAAAGATATTGTAGAAACCCGAATAGGAGATCACTTGGAACGTATTTACGTTAGTGGTGTAGCTGGAGCACTTCTGATCTTGTTAGAAAAGAGCGGAAGTCTCAATACACTCCAATTCTGTCTACGGTTTAACTTAATTAAGGACATGATTTAATTCTTTTTAATTGCATTTTACCCGAAACAAATTTTTAAGTCGTCCGTGGTTTTTATATACTTCCATAAAAGTTTTTCACTCTTATTGCTTCATAATTAATGACGTTATTAATGTTAAGTTGGTAGTCTTAACCGCAGCAGTTTATTATATCGAGCAGAGCAATGCAAATCCAATAAACCAATAAACATCTTTTACGACATCAAAGACGATTCAAGCGTGAATAGCGAGGAAGCAGTGAACATCCTTATCGTTATTTTTCTGTCGTAAATGCGGCTTGTTGTAAATTTACGAGATTTATTTGGTTTATAAAAATTTCAAGCCATTACTTACATGCCGCATTGGTTAATGTGGGCTTTTACTAGCGATTTGGAATTGCACTTTTTTTAAGCCGCCTGTTGTCAGGATGAATTAAGTAATAAACTTTTAAAATTATATATTAATTTATACAACAGTACCTAAGATACATAAGTCAAACCAATTAAGTTTGTTAAAATAAGGCGAGCCTTTTGTCTTCGCGAGCAAAATTCGTGGTTATTATTTTTAATTTTGTTAACTTATTTATTAAAAAGTTTTCTTCACGTGTTTTGTTATTTATTCCAAACGTCAGATATACCTACTTGTTAGGACATCCCACAGTTGTCCTTAGATCTTTTCGCCGGAAATCCATCTAATTAATTTTAATTTAAATCACTTAAGCCGTCTGAAATGATTACTAAAAACTGGGTTACATTCAGTTGGGTTTAAAGATTGCATGATAGTCGATTTTTGCAAATACCAAGGCTGTGCGCAGCACTGTGATTTTGGAAAGTTTTATGGTATCAGACTACAATCAATTGCGTAACGCTCTTCCATCGAAACCGATGATGTATAATTGCCTGTCATTAGATTATGTAAATCTATGTGACAGCTTTATTACGAACATAATAAGCGCCCGCCTCTGTCACAAATCACGTCTTTTATTTTACGAAATCGGTGCCGACGACAACTTCGCCTGCCTCATTGGAAGAGAAACAAACCCATAAAATCGGTTCCCACCCATTAGCATATTAATCGCCAGGAAATCACCGAAAACAGTTCGGCGATGAGTTACGACGGAACCGCACCGAACGGGTTATATGCATTATACTATAAGTTCGGTAGCCTCCACACGGGGGCACCCCCCACGTTCACCGCCCCAGGTGCAACAGGTTCCGGCGTGACGTCAACGGGAGCCACGCGACCGCTTCATTCATGCCTCCCTCCCACCATCTCCAAGACGAATTTACTCTCCGGTCACGGATCTCCCGACCGCAGAGACGGCATAGAGAAGATCTTCTGCTGCATCATCCTCTTCGTGAGGTTTCAATTAGAATGTGTTTACTCAATGGTCGCGCACTTTTCATGGCTAATTGGCCTGGGGGAGAGGTGACGGCGTGAGGAGAGCAAGAAGTCATCTTCATGGTTGAAGGTGAATTGAATGAAACACCGCGACGCACCACTGGTCTCACTTTTGAGTAGGCCAAAAACGACATAAACAATGTCAGATAACAAGCGCAATTTCTTTGTAGTGGATGCGAATGAAACCAAGCGGCGCACTATGAAGATGTTTTTGCTGCTGGTCGACGATGACCTCTGGATTTTTGAAAGTACGCCGACGTTACGCAACTCCTTTAAAATTAGGTTACGTGAGAGAAGAGTTTTTGTTGTTTTTGGCGCCGATTTCCTGTTGTTTGGTTAGGTTAATTTCTGACGGACCGGTTTCGTCTCTCGTAAATAACAAGAGGCGGAATCGATCCGGTCCTAATTATAATTCGGAAAGCAAAAATCGAGAATAAAGTCGATGGGGGTTAACGTTCTGCACTCTATACCTTTTATTCCGTTTATTCAGCATTTGCCCGCGCAATAAGACTTCACCTTATATCATATTTCTCCGTAATTAGTAGCGAAGAATTTATAGTTCTATCAATGCGTAATTGACTTTATTAGCTTAGGAAACAGCGGGAATGTTGCATATCAAATTAAAATAAATAGTTATGGTGAGCGCAAATGGTAAATTATTAAAATGCCCCGACATTTTTTACTAATTATCGTTTTTGTCGGGGAATCTTTGCGAAATTTCGGATTGCTGAAATGCCGACTCGTTCATTGAATGGAACGACGATCGATTCGTTAAAACACCGATCTTTACCATAAAAACATGCTTATAAAGGGGCAGGATTCGGTATTTACGATAATTAGCTACAGCTCGACCATCGGACAAGATGTTCCTTCGATAATTAAGATGTTTTGTCGGTTGGGAGCCCTTACTGGAATTTTTTCGATCGCGTTTCTTGTGCATTAATGTGCCCAATCCACCAATGAACACAATTCACGCCAATAAATGAACGAAAGAGGACCACCAAAATTCGCATTTCGTTAATTGTTGCTTAAAAAAGTTTCCAGTCCTGTTATTTACAATCTCATAAATTTACCACATGCATCTGAACCTTCTTCGTGTTGTTGATTTTTTTAATATTGTTTATTTTTATATTTAACCTTAGTTCACAAAACGCTCTAAAAATTACGCCGAGAGTACAATTTTTTCTAGTTCTGATGATGTATATTTTGTGATTTTTTTTAAAGTTTCTTTTGCTAAATTTTGTTTGAAAAAATGATTCATAATTTGCATCGTTCCTATACTTGGTGGTCCAAATATACAGTAAACTTAAATGATTTATTGGTATTATATCCATACTAATTCATTATCTACTTTTTAATTTAGACTGGACCTTCTGTCCTTTTAGCATTTAGTAAGAATGTGGTATGAAATTTAATAAATCAGTGGTGACGTGAAGGAAAGTAAACCTTTAGATTTATGAGCTTTAGAACAAGTATTTTGCAGGAAAATCTTCTAAATTTGATTCGCATGACTAAATTCATTAAATTTACACCTTGCAGAATCAAACCATGCATATTCTTTTTGAACATGATTTGTTCTTTTCTGTTGTTCTGTTGTTCTTGTTGTTCTGCGAATTGACGGAATGTAAAAATGTACAATTGGTTAAATGGAGACTTCCGCGGAAGCAGGTCTTGGCTCACTGAAAGAAGGCAGGCGAACCAATTTCCTCGTCGAATGAGTCGCAATATGGGTTAGTGGTTGGAAACGTTGACTGCAGCCCATTTCCGTTCCTCGTTCCAGAGTTCGATTTTCGAAATTCGGTCCGCAAGAAGGAAACCTAAGCGATCGAACGGAGATTTCTCTCTCGACACGACATCCGCCGTTCAAACGAAATGCAACATAATAAGCACAAGCTTCCTGAACAAATCTAATTTGCAAGCCGATTTCCTAAATACGAAATAACGGTAAAGGGGAAAAAATCCCCATTCTGGCGAACTGGTGTCGCGCACCTACATCATAAATCAAGCCGAACCGCGAACGCAGCTCGCACATAGAGACACCGAAACTATTATATAAACACCTATATATCCTGCTGTCTTATTTTTGTCTGCCCCGCGGGCATGTAGTAGGTATACTGACCCCGCCATCTTACCTATTCATTCATAGATCGTGGGAAACAGAAGAGAAACCGTTCGCCAGTCGAGAGAACCTGTCCAACAGCGTTCGCTCTTCTTCGCCACCGCGGTTCGCCTTCTTCGTCCGCTTTAGGCCCTACAGCGTCTTGCATATATCGCTTTCCTCCCCCAACGCCCGCGCACTTCGTAGCCGGAGGGTGCTATCGTTCGCGTTCTCCGAGCTCTTAATAGAAGATAATCTTTGTTCCGATTATGGTTTATGTTAATTGCGCGTATATTGATTCTGTTATGGAACGAGTTACTGTTATGCGCGCTTGATTAGTCGAATCAAAAATTGCACGCCGACAGTGGCGTAACGCTGACGCAACTCATTGATTGTGGAAAGGAAATGTGGCGCAACTGGTTCATTCATCTAGCGCCGGACGTAAATGCCAAATTTTTGCTGTTGCTAGTGTTAATCATATTCCAGTTGTAAATGCGTGTAATTCTAAAAACTTTAACTGACCCTATTCATTCAGTCGTTCCGTTTTTAAAGTGATTATATCAGGATGATGTATGCTTATTTTGGTAGTAGTTTTTCTTATATCCAGTAGATTTTCGTTCTTAACATTCCTTGTAACATTTTCGATATCTACTGGAACTCTCGGCACCATAGAGCTTATTCGAGTGTATGTTCCTTTGATAAGTTGACAGACTTTTCTTAGAAGTTATTTTGACAAACAATGTATGATTAGCTGGGAATATCTGGAAGCTCTTCCTTGTGTTCGGACCACCTATGCTTCCTATTTTTCTTCCTGTTTTAATTTTACATTTTGCCATTTTTTTTAGAGATTGCTCTATCAGTTTATTTTGTGATTTAATTTTGCTTTTTTAATTAGTTGTCAATAAGTTTATTGAAGCTGAAAAAAAGAACGGAAAGTTTTCCCATCTTCTCTATCTCTTTTATTGTTTAAAAAAAGTGCATTATTTGTTTTTCCTTTTTACTTACGTTCTTTTATAGTAAAGTTAATCAAAATTTATGAACCACAATTTTAAAGATTATTGACTGATCCGAGATTTAAGACGGCTCAATTTTGGATACCGAGGACAGTTCTTGAAATTGAGTCGAAGATTCAAATATTAGTTAACAATCTGGTTGACTGTCCACCGTTGTCCCGAGCTATAACATAAACATCGCGATTTACCGAAGCAGAATTCCGAAATTGAACCATCTTCCTCGACAGCCGGGGCCGTTTTCGTCCCGTCCCGTAAATATTTTCGGTAATGAGAGACTGGTCTGGTGGTTGTTTTGTTTCGTATCCGAAAATAACCCGGACCAGCATCTCGGCTAATTAAGAAGTCGGAATGATTCCGTATATTTTTGAGGGCCGCGCGTATTAACACGTAACGTATAAATAAAAAGTCCAATTTGGTGGCTCTCTTATCTACGTCTGCCATCGCATAATTAAACTTCGCCCTTCTGCTTCTGCTATCGCAATAATTTATTCATTGGATGAGCTGGAAATTTGGCGAAGCGTGTCGGTGCGATTTTGAAAGCGAAGGTTTTTTCCTTTCCACCACATTCGCCGGATCGAAATTCACACGTTTATTTTCGTGGCGAGTGACGCAACTCGGTAATTCGAGTGGTGCGCATAATTAAGTCGCCTGAAAAGCCATTAAGAGGTATGATTAATGCGGTGGACGGCGAATTAATAATTACTCTGTGGTGGTTTGTGGCCAGAATTAAGCCAACGACGACGCCAAAGCTCCACTAGGAGTTTGTGTACAAATTTACAATTCCATCGAACGGTCGAGGTTAAAGTAGTTAGCGGTCGTTTTAAAGAATTAATTGCGTGGCTTAACATACTTCCTCATAATCTCACTTTGACGTAGAAAATTAGTTCAGACTGCTCATGCTTCGGACTACACATTACGAAGCAATCTCTCAAACCTCGATTCGGTTTTTTGTCGCTGAAATTAAATTAAAGTGGGCTGTTGATCCAATTGCCGAAACATCAACGATTGCGGCTTTTTTAACAATTCTAGTGGCCTCTAAACCCTTCGCATTTTAATCAACCTGCTTTGCATATTCAATTCCGTCTTTAATTGTTGTTACTATCAGATTAACTGAAAAATACATTTAGAAATTTTAATTGAAATCGTCTGAATCGAAGCTTCTAAAGCTCGTTCCTAGCGATAACATAATTAATTATTGATTTTAATTTCGTGATTATCAGATTTGGGTGCAGGGGTTAATAATGATAGTAACGCATGGGTTTGAACCAATATTTACAAGTTCGAGGTGTATTTAGAATTAACGCCTGCATTATTAAAAGTAGGGGGATGATTAGTTCAGTGGCGTTCCTAAAGACCGTACAAAATAATGTATGTAATTGCATAACGTGTGGAGGATGCGGGTTGGGCTTAAATTATGGAATCAAACAAGTGTTTTTGTGTATTGTAATTATATTATCCTGGTGGAATTTTGTGCGTTCTCAAATTAAAAATATCTTAACCGCTTCCTTCCGCTAGGGGACAGCCCTGATAAAAGCTCGTTTATCGGATAAGACTCCGGTTTTCTTTGATTTTTTAATTTCCGGTTTCTTAGTTAGTTTATGGAATTACTGTCAGTTTTGAGCACTCCACTAATCACTGACCATCGTTCTCCCGTTTTTTTATCGGGCCGACTAAACGGGATGTCCTGTGATTCTGGTCGAGGCTGATAAGACATAACCGGAGATAAGGAGGGCCATTTCGGATAGTATTTATCGGTATGTGTCTGTTTTAATTGATTCTGCTCGCTTGGCACCACTTACCTATCCTTGCCTGAAATTGCATATTGTTTCCCTTCCACGGTGGCACACAGGTATTTCCGGTCATAGTTCATTGTCGATTCGTTGCGCCGATGGCGGTTTCCCCGTGTTTTTTCTCTTGCAAAACAAGAGGACGATGGTTGGTGATGGGTGAATGCTTGGTTGGGTTGTCGCCGCGTGATTCACGAGGCCGAGACTCATCCAACTGTTGCCAAGATCGCGGGTTAAAGGTCGAACAGAGGCGGGGCGTCATTATCCAATGAACGTTTCGTCGTACTGTCAGGACAAAGGAATCGGCAAGGTGGTGGTCGCCATCTTGATCGAATGGTCTTAAAAAAATGACACCACTGTTGATCCCCACCAACTACGAGGCGAAAACGGTTGGAATTGTCTGTTGAAACCACAAAGAGAAATATAATGTAACTGTGAAATTTGCGTTAGGAGCTTGTCGAAAATAAAGGTGTGCAAAAATAAGTCTTTATAGAAAGTAGGCACCCGCACTTTTACAATTTTTTACAATGAGTTTGGGCAAAAAATAAATCCTGCAGTAAATTGCTTGCTGCTGCTTTAAATAAATTGGTCGAATTCTTGTCATTAATGTCGTTTTTATCATCTGCGGATAGAATCTTTGCAAACTGCCACGATATGGATTTTTATATGTATACATTTTTTAATCAATAATTATCCTTATGGTTTTGCTACTTTCAAGTGTGTAGCGTATGCTTACATCTACCAAGTTACTCATGATGATTTATATCCTATATCCTTTTTTTTTGTGGCATAATCCTAATTTTCTGATAATTAATGTTTCTCTAAGGTGTTTACGTGTGAAGTACTAGGGTTTGTGTATGCATGGTTTTATCATTCCAAAATTTATATCCTTCAGCCCTGACAAATATCAACATTGCTTTCACCTTAGTTAAGACAATGTTTATGTTTTCAATGTGTGAATTGTAGTGTTGTTTTATCTATTGTAGCATTATTCTTCAATTTTGTTCTGGACAAGTTTCGAGGCGCTGAATACGCAAATAAAAATTTAAATGCAGGTGTGATAGAACTCACGCCCCACAGAAAATTTGACAAATGCCGACGACAATATGGATCTCAAAAATGCAAAAAAAAAAATTGGTACTTGTACTTAACAGCGCTGTTTTTTTTTAATTCACCAATCCCAGAAATCCTCAAATACTCCTAAAAATTTTGCTTTGTGCATAACAAAACATAAAAAAATATATAAAACCTAGGAAAAAAAATTACAAATATACCTGGATGGCCTAAAACTCTCTGATTGGTCAAAATAAAACGTTTATCTGTGCATTCGGGCAATTTCTCCAGTTTTTATGGGGCGCGAGTTCTGGGACAAGCTGTATAGTTTGATCACTAGTTTATTAATTAGAAGTGTTCGAAATCAACCACATTTTTCGTTACATACGGGATACCATTCGTTAATTGGTTTGCGTTTTCAATATCTTGAGGCAGACCTGCACATACTTTTTTTTTCACTTTTTAAACTCTTAATTTTATTTGTATTCTTGGCTTTTTCTTTCCTGTTTCGTGTGCGTAAGTTGTAGTGTCATAAAATAAAAGATGTTACGTTGTCGTGAGCTTCGAGGGGTGAGGGTTATCACTAGCCTCCCCTTAATGAGCCAAATTAAGATAACCGCGCGGTAATCAATCTACAATTCCGTTCGAATTGTGGGTGGCGCACCTGCGGGGGTTTCCCACAGTTTTACAGCCACCTGTGAACGACGACACGCTCGACGACCCATCGTAGGGAAACGTTCGCTTTTAACTACACATGGAATTATAGAAATTACATTTCTTGATGAATATCTTCTTATGGTGGCTTAAAACTCGAGCTGTTAGTGTGGCAAAGACAAAGAGATCGATGTTGAAGGCATAAATCGACACGTCCGCAGTGTTAATTGGCTAAATCCACATTTAATCCAGATTTATATATCTTCTGCTCGGCAAATTATCCATCGGCGAGTGGAATTCCTCGACTGGAAGATGTTGTTCGAAAACGACATTTTCTGCGATAAAATATTGGACTCTGTAACACCTGCACATTTTCCAATTTCCCACGCGTAATATGCACGGACGGACACACGTGTCCGAGGGTTCTAAATATCTTGGGTACCGGGAATATGCGTTATAGCCCAGTGGTAATGATGCGTGAACGTGAAACAACCCAATTATGTACTTCGTTATGCTCCGACGTTCTGTAGATTTGCCTTTTTACCATCGATCTCCTTGTTAATTGCTCGCAACGTTCTTATTATTATTACTGGGATGGATTATTATTAATGAACGAAGCGTCAAGTTTTTCTGCGTTTGCAAGAACTGGAAGGGGGAGCCTTTTAGTTTTTAGTGAAGCGTCACGAAAAAAGCTCGCTATGTAGGTGATCGGGTTCAGTAGTCGTTTTTTTGCGCGTTGACGATGCTTTCGGAGGGAAAATTGCGTTGATCTAAAATGTGAAATGTACCATCGGAAAGACAGTAGATAGTTTTTTTCGAAACGACTCCATTGGAAGACCTCCAGACTACGCTTAATTTCTGTAGATAAATATTAAATGGTAGCTTTGTAAATTACAGAAATTAGACGGGACTAATTGGAAATGTATATGTTTTCTTAAATATAGATTCTGCGTATAATGAAACTGCTCGAAACAATAATTATTTAGCATTTTATGCTCGACGGAATGTCTTATTGCACCATTTGTTCGTTTTCGTGTTCGCACTATAATTTAGATGTTACGAGGGTGAAAACGTATTAAATTGAAGTTCCAGTAAGTGGAGTTGTCGGTTTTTGAGGATGCAGAAGTTGAATCCTTTCGCAAATAGGATACAAGACAATAAAACCTCGACGAGGACATTAATAACAGGGAGACAAGCCTAGTTACGGGTTATTAGTTTTCGAGTTGAAGAAACTGATGATTTGTTGCGGCAAGGCGATAATCCCGCGCCAGCAAGGAAGCGAATAAATATTACAATAATGATAAAGTTTCACATTAGCTAATCGATAAAGGGAAGGGGGTATGGGCACGTATACATCCTCCAGGAGAAGGAAGAGAGGATGTCTTGGTACTCCGCCTCATCAATTCCGAAAATCATTTGCATCCGACAATCTTTTTCCGATAAATAATAACAGTAACATTCCACTTCTTCGGAGCTGTTACCGTGTAACATCACAGACGCTAATAAACATAAGCGTAAATAACTCGCTACACCATACGCCCGACTGTCAAGCCGAAGACCATGGGAAAAATTCAAACGCAGGTGCGCTATTTGAATTGCAAATCGTACACAGTTTCAACTTGGCAGTTTTTAATTTTTCGTGTTGGTGGCGCTCATAAACCCCGATGTTAAGTGCTCGGAGTCCAGAGGCGCCGTCGGTGAGGACCGCGGAGTCGAGCGTCGCCGACTTTTGACGGCTCTGTACCGGACTCATTGTTGTCGTATTTACATGCAATGGCCATTATGAACAGACAGTGGCATGTGTGGCGGGGCACCGGTGCGTGAAGTGCCCTGCCGGGGCCCCCATGACCTTTCGCCACCTTCAACAACCGTCGCTAGAAAAACATCGCGCGTCGAGTCTCGCCGCGAATTAAGCAACAGCCTCCCGGAGGAGTCGCTTTGGCAATCGCCGCCTCCACGGCGCGAATGATCGATGATGGTGACTGCTGATATTTGAGACAAGCGCTGAATAATAAAACGAATGTAAATGATTGGACGAAAGAGATATGGAAACAATGTGAAACGCGATAGTAATTCCAAAAGATACGTCTTTCAACTCGGCAATATCGGCCAATATTTCCGAGAAAGTCTTGCCGAATTTTGAAGTCAACGCTGCGTTACAAGATGCAAAAAAAACAGTTATTATCATCCATAATTCAATAACTCGTATTGCCTAAGATTCTGCAAAAATATATCAAATAGATATCGAATATTCCTCGGAATATTCTATTTTGATCGAGCCGATATAAAATTATTTTTTAATACCTTTCTTCGTACGTATCTTTCGTTTCTCTTACGTTGTGTTCTTTTAAAATATTCCATTCGTTACGTGGATTTGGACTCACCTAAATTTTTATATAATAAGATGCTTTAGTGTTGTCTCCTTCATTTTTTTAAAGTTTTTAAATGTATTTATATGCTAGTTTTATTTTGTTTTATTATCGTATCATTTCAAATTACTTTTAGGGTGTGTTTCCGCAACCAAATGAAAAAATCGGTATCGGTATCGATGTTAAGTCATTGGTTTTTTATCTTTAATTTGAATATTGGTTAGTTTTTGTCAACACCAATTAACTAAAGGAACAACTAAGGGAATTTTTTGATGAGTGTGCAGCTTTAAACAGTGGTTCAAATTTTTAATTAAATATATCTTCAAATTACAAGCACTAGTTGCAACCGTTCTAGTTTATTTTGTATTTTCTTTTTTCCAAAGTCCGTCTAGTTAGAGTGTTTTTTTTTTCGGTCGGTAATGAGAAATGTAATGAGAAGCGTCGAAGTCTCTTCAAACCGGCCAATAAGTCTGATTAGACGGTCCCTGTTACAATTACGTGTAATAGAGCAGCAACTCAATAACAATCATCTATCCGCAGATGTAAAATTACAGAGAGTTTAATTCGGTAAAAATTAATCGGCGTGCTCTAATTAAGTTGAGTCCATGATGTTACTTACTTACTATGTACCGCTCGCACCGGATGCCGACTTGATATCATCCACCAAGGGCATTTTACGGTGGTCATTGTTTATTCTAACATATCTATAACGTTTTAATGAACGGTTGTAAATTCAGGCAAGGTTTACCATATCGCAACCATCTAATCAATGCTCCCATAAATAATAAAAGCGTACAATTAAAACGCATTGTCCGTGGCTGGAAAATTTTCGTTTGCGTAAAAAAACGGTCACATAGCCATAAATTATTTTAGAGACTTGTGGCTTGTTATAGTTTATATTAATATAATAAAATGGTAGCTGACCGCATGTTGGATATTTTATACAAATAACTTAAAAAAAAAGGCGATTGTTTCAAAACAATGCCTCGTTATCTGTGGGAAATCTCCAGGTATTAATTTTCAGATGGGCCATGTCTGAATGTTTGAGACATAAACATGCCTTCTAATACGTCGTTTTTTTGCCGTTTCTTGTCGTCTTGACGTTCCACATACGTGTTAATGACCAATTTTCCCTCGTTCGGAAAAATGCTTCGTAATTAGCGCCAATCCACCCCTGCGTTGTTTGTCCGTGCGCCCCGCTGCCTCCTTTGCCCAGATCTATTAATTAAGTTCGTACCGTGGCGTTAAAATTAATCTTAGATCGTCTCAGTCAACACGACGAAGCGTTTTATTGGTTCCAACCCTTTAGAGCGTTCGCTCACTTTAAGACCACAATTTAGCCCTTTGAACGTGCGAGTGAGCTCGAGGCCGAACCGCCGCTGATATGAACTTGGACAGGACGATTTCCGCAATAAAAGAGAGACGGTTATTTGGAATGTGAAAGAACAAAGAGCTGTCGACGAACGCGGAGATATAAAACAATTACGTCTTAAATAAAAGTCGAAGGGAGACCTGGCACGGTCATTAGGGGCACGAAGGGGCCATTTCGAAGGAACTACGCTTGGCTAGTCGCCAAACCTGGCCGCTCCTGCAGACACCATTGTTGGAAAATGCCGAGTGAGGGTTTTCGCCCACGCCAGCGACCAACTGTTGAACGAAGAAGCGTCCAAACTACCAAAATGACATTCATTAGCAAGAAGCCAATGTTTTTCAAATTATACGCCTTGTGAGCAGAGTGAGAAGAACTTTAAAGAAACGTAAATAAAGCAGACGGTATACAGAAATATTCAAACGAGAGGTTACAGAGAAACAATCAAAATAGTACAAATAAGAAATCCATTAGGAAGAAATTACATAAAAATACATAGGAGTGGAAAAACAAAATAGCAAATGGAAATACGACTATTACGGCTGATTCAGTATGCGAAAATAATGCTTATACAATAAGGGCGAAGAACAGTATTGGAGAATAAATAATATATTTCTATGCACATCTTTAATACATTTTACCATGCACGAAGAAAAGAAAAATATAAGAAGAAATTAGAAAAAAACGATTTATATAAAACCAGCTAAGATGTTGTAACTCGTATTGTATCATAATAAAAAATAATTTTTAAGGAAACGAAAAAGTATCGGAATGTAGATTTACCAGCAAGTACTTGTGTTTTTCAGTGTTGCAGTACGTCGTACGTTTTTGTTAATTTATTCTTGATGGTGTGTTGTTTGTGGTACGCGAGCCATTTGGAGTTGAGTGTAAATTGGACATTTTCGGCACTTTGAAGCACGATTTAGTGACGATGTTTGACAAGTGCAAACAGTTGCATTAAGCGATTGAAATTCCTGTTGTGGGTGAGCACAGGCCGATTGTGTGTCCAAGTCACGGTCCTTTGTTGACGCTCAGCAATGTCGTCGACTGATGCGTTCGTCGTCGTTTTTGGATCTTAGATGTGGTGTCGATCGTGACAAACAACAACATCGATCCGTAACTGTAACCGATCGACGGAAATAAAATGCAAATGTCCAAAAAAAGAAGAAGAAGAAGACGACGACGACGAACTAGACGAGGAGAGCCGCCGCCGCCTCGTGCTGCTGGCAGGAAGCTGGAGGTTTTTTGTTCCGCGCACCATCTCTGGTACAGTTAGGCGTCGATTTCGTTTTATTCATCAACGCTCGCTGGACATTAAAACTAGACAAACCTGTAAACTCTCCCGTCCAGGATGTCGCTCATTAAAATGACGCAATGTACTTATTTAATATTTTCTATTTCCGGCACACGTTCGCCGCAACTGGACACGTTCATTCACTCCTTTGGTCCAGAATGATGACGAACCGAGGTTCCGGAAACCTCCCGGAATGATATAGAAAGAAAAAGCGGCGGCGTCACGACCGGTGACCTGGGGCACCACGCTCGATCGCCGCCGGATTAAGCCGGAGCTTCCTCTTCAACGCACATATCCCGCATCCGGGCCGCCTCAACCCGGACTCCGTTGAGCATCTCCGACGATTTTCGAGTGTCTCGCACGTGGACCGCGCCGTTTTATAGACTGTAAAATCCCACATGAGTCGTTATGAGTCGGAGAGTCGTTTCGCGGCGGTTCTTTGAATCCCGAACGAGGTTAACGGTCCAATTTTACCGGATAAACATTTATTTTCCACGATGTGGAAGCGCGAAAATCGCGACAATTACGGGCGGGACCAGCGAGCGTTCTGTCTATATGAAGTGGGCATTCGTCAAATTCTTGCTTTTTGAAGACGATTGTTTGGGAAACAAATAAACGCGTATTATGTCGGTACACATGCAAACAACTCGGATGGGTTTGAACAATGAACAATTATGAGGATTATTTGAGCGCTAACACGTCGTGTTTGGTTGGTCAACATTGGCCATTGAGGGACGCGGTTTTTCCGAATCCCACTCCGAAGCATCTGATAATGATCAATCAATATACGCTTTGTTTAAAATGATACAAAACACGAAGCGCTGGATCAATATTACGTCTGATTCCATTTTCTTTATGCGTATGTAAAGCGTTTCTATTTTTTCTTTGCGATAATCCTTGGCGAGAGTCAAAAATCTGAGCGACTTGATATTGACGAAAACATTGGTCCTGACGAATATTTGAAGAAGGGGTTAATCTACTGATTCGTTGCCAAAAATCCACAAGTAATTATCTGATAAACGATAAAAAATGTAAAGAAACAAAATTCAGGTGCAATAATAAAGATACGCCTGTATATTTTATTTTATTTCTTGATTTATTCTTTATCCGACCATCCAGTATACCCAGAGAAATAAATGTAAAGCGTTTCTATTTTTTCTTTGCAAAAATCCTAGACGAGAGTAGAAAATCTGAGAAACTAGATATTGACGAAATCATTAGTCCTGACGAATATTTGAAGAAGGGTAAAATTACTGATTCGTTGCCAAAAATCCACAAGTAATTATCTAATAAAGGGTAAAAAATGTAAAGAAACACAAATTTAGATGTAATAATAAAGACATGCTTGTATATTTTATTTCTTGCTTTATTCTTTATCCGATCAAACAGTAAATACAGAGATTTTCTATTATATCGAATCATACGCGCAACAATGCGGAATGTAAGATTTATCGTGATTGAAAGTAATTTTTTTATAATGTCGCAAATTCAAGCAGGACTTGAGTAAAAGATTCAAATTTTGGAATCCTTTTTATGTTGGTTTGCAAGCCAAATAGTAGGTACTCATTGCAAAAAATTCATTAATAACAATAGAAGTTTTTACACTCAAATAAAAATAATTTCATTTTTTATATTACTTTTTTGCTTCACACTTCAATTATAACTTTTTGACTAGTGAAATTGTGCTTGGAAAATTTGAGAATCTACAATATGTGTTTGTGGTTGTCTTCTTTATGCAAAAATTGGTCTAACGTTTTTGGAGACAAAGCGGAGCTTTGTAAGTGCAGCCTAGCTGCAGACGACTGACCGGAACTGGAAAAACTTGCGTGGAAGCATCCTCGCCGCTCGGAGCGCGTGCAACATTTCGCAGGAATGCCGTTGAAAACCGAGTAGCTGCAGGAAATGGCGGCGAGGCGCTTTTTTAACTAAGAACTAATGAATCGGTTCGCTGCTAATTAACAACCGCCGTAAACAAACCGAAACCATTCATCGATCAATCGATGGTCGGTCAATCGGCGAAGCGAATCGACCGTATTACCATAAGCGATATCCATCTACATCGGTCTCGGAGATCTTGCAATTTCGCATGCTAATGTCCGATGCCGGCTCCCATATCATCATCAACACACGAACGAATCCATGATATAAGATGCCGTAGACGTGGGCGTACACATAAATACAATGGGGCCTACGAACGAACAGTAGCAACTACGACTCATACTAATGTTCGACGCGCTTCAACACTACGTCACACCGGAAGTCGTCCATCATTCCGAAGCTGGGCCTGGAGCATCGCAAGCGACGCATCCAGAGACATCAGCTGGCGGCGGCCATTATTTTATTTGGGTCAATATCTGGGACACCTAAGTACGGCCTGCCTGCATACAATTGGCAAATTGCGATCAAGGTCCGTGGAAATTGTCTTTATGGTTATTTTTAACGCATCGAATCAAAAACGGTGAAGTCGACGGGTTCGTGCATCTTAATTGTTTATTGCAAGCAAAACAACAATCTAACAACGTGTTATTACCTTTGCTACCAATACATCGGAAGCACCGATAATTTCCACATCTGTACCAAGAAATGGGGCATGAAGCCAACGATTTTTTCTTCTTCCTTGTAGGTTATTATGTGTTATAACTGATACCGTTGGTTTGCATACGTAATGTGTTTAGAAAATTTTGAAAGTCGGAAGGGCTGCAGTTGATTCGATAGTGCATTTAAGTTTTTTGTATTTTTTTATATTTTTTGGGTTTAGATTTTGATGTATCTTGTACTAATTATTAAATTTTTGGTTAAATTTTCAAAATTTATTTTAAAAGTAATATGAAAGCAGTATGATATTAGAAAAATTGTCAAGCGAATAATATCTATAAATTTATGTCTTTTAATGTTATTAATATACACAAAATTGGGTATTTTAAATAATTTTTTTAAATACGCTGTGTATTTAAATTATTAGAAAAATTGTCAAGCGAATAATATATATAAATTGATGTCTCTTTTAACCTTATTATATAATGTACACAAAATTGGGTATTTTAAATAATTTTTTTAATTACGCTGTGTATTTAAATTATTATTACCAAACGTCTACATCTTTGGAAACAAATACTATTAAATAAATACACACACCGCCCCCACGTTAGGGTTTAAAAAGTGGGCTCCGATATTTCTCAAATGTTTGAAAATATAGGGAATAAAAACAGTTCTAAAAATTAACATATATTTATTTTAACAAACGACATTGAAAAAAATCCAATAAACGACAATTAAAAAATCAGACCCTCCTTTGTGTCCTTTGTGAATGGTGGGCCCTGTGCAAATGCATCGTTTACGGAATACGGATCTTTTAAAATTTTCTTCGAGAATACCTTAATTTTTGATAACGTTGTATGCGACACCTTGTCAAAATCCTGTCGTTGTTTCTCTTCAATTACAAGCTATGACGTAGCTTATTATAGCGCAACACCAACCAAATCGTGAACTATTAGTCCACGATATGTGTGGTCGTTCTTTGCACTTATCACCCGGTGGTTCCTTTGTTTCGGCGCGTACCTATACATTTCATTCGGAAAGGTGGGCAATTGGCGTAAACGGAAAAATACCTTCACCAGGTCGCTGGGTGTAAAGCCATTCGAGCGATATTCAAATGTGCCGATAACACAAGGGGTCAGGGCGAGTCAATCTTAACAATATAAGGCTGCTGAATATTCATATCGTTTTATATTATATGTAGATTCGGTGCATTAACATAACGACAGCCACTTGTTGACAATACTATTACCCAGGTTTTATGTTTTATGGGTGCTGCTTTTTTCCTTCTGTACTGTGTGTTGCTTTGGAACACGTCGACGTTAATAAATCAAGAGAGAAGGGAGACGCGTATGTTTTTAAGGTGGTTACCATACTGCATGGGATTGATTACACTAGAAGTGGGGTAGTATATCATCAAAAAAATTCTCAAGTCAATGGTAAAGTGTATTAGAGACTGTTATATTGCGACTTAGAGCTTGGTTGACTCGTGCACAGAGTCCACTCCGTTGCTTTGCCTGTAGTAGTTTTTCATATTGTATAGTTTTTTGTTTATTAAATACGAATCTCATCGGCTGCAATTGTATCGTTCGTTGCTTAATTTTGTATTTATAATTATTTAACATTTATGTTTTGTATTATCTGAAACTATTGCAGAAATAAAAGTTGATTTTGTAATATTATGTGTACCCCGGGTAAAGCATTTTATCAATTTCTCCTTGATTGTAGAGTGAGTTTCATAAGAAGAAAACAAATGCAAATAAAAAATGTAAAGCTCAATGACAAAACTGAGTCATAACGTGTCGATTAGTCATTTTACCTGGAACTGGAATTTTTGCTGCCCAAGGGAAGCACTAGACTAGAGCCGATCAAGGGGTCGTTGTAATGGTAAACCCTTTCGGTTCCAGTATTTGTGATCTCCGCGGAGACGTTTTAATCGCCACCGTCTGTCTCCTTACAAGTATTTACCTTATCGTATCAATTTACCATCCCGATCTCAGAAGAGCGTCCTCGTAGCCTCGCCCGGGCCCTCGCCCCGTTTCCGGCTACGTACAGGGTGGCTCCCCACCGTTTCCGGCGCTGCGACCCCCCATCTCCAAAAATAAACCGAAGACATTCCCTTAAATGGAGCACTAGAAGAACCATCCCCCCACCTGCAGGTCTACCTGCCCGGTCCGGAAGCGGAATCGGTCATCAGACATTCTCACGCCGGTCCTGGCCCGACACCCCGAACGAGACTATTCATTCATAAGTTGCGTGAAGCGGTGGTGGGGAAAGCGAGTGCTCAGAGCCAACACAAGCGCTCAATTCATGCGACCGAGGAGGCACAGGTGCGCTGTTCAGACTTAACCTCTTCGTCGTCGGCGGTTCGGTGCGTGATATCCTGGTGGAGTGCGCGAAAACTCGACGTCGAAGTGCTCCGCGAACCGGCGGATGAGGCAGTGAACACGGGGCGGCCATTTCCGGCCCGGTGGCAGTGCTTTGCGAAAATTTGGAAAAATGTAGTATGGTGCGGTGTCGTGACGATTGATTTCCGTTTTATTTTGTTGTCGTGTGTAAGTGTTTATTATTCTAGTCAATGTACATAGACATTCTGAGGCCTTACTCCGGGATGGGCATAAAAACAATGAAAGCGTTCAGTAGGCAAAAAGGTATGAAAATTTTCGGTGCACATGTGCGGCAGATGTGGCGCACACTCGCCTTCTGTCTGTCAAGTTAGTTTTCTTCTGCTTCTTCTGAGTTATCACGTGCTGCGTCTTATCAATTGACTCAATGAAGCCACAAAGGCGCAATTTAGCAGCGCCGCTGTTTCGAGTTTCAAGTATACGGGGCCTTTCACTCCTCTCATTTATTGTTATTACTGTTTCTTTTTTTGGATAGTTAGTAAAAGCGCGGACTAGAGGAAATGTGTTCTATTAAAATCTTATCCGAATCGAGTGTCGATTTCCTCTATATAAATTATAGAGATAAGACGTAGTATTTGCGCTCGTCTCATTTTTGGACGATTTCTTTGCGGTTTCCACCGGCTATATATTAAGCTGAGGAATTTAATAATAATAGCAGGTGTTTAATAATGGAAAGGTGTGCATTGTATGCGACCGAGTCGATGGTGCTTGAAATCCCGCTGAATTTTTGTCTGCGGCGGAGCCGTAATGCAGTCCATTAATTAGCTCGTTTCCATAACTTTGCATCACAAATTTCGTTTTATTTGAAGAATCGTGTCGGGGAGAACAATGTGTTTTAGTAACGACGTTTGTGTGTATATTTTCAATGGTTAAACTAATTTTAATGCTCTCTGTTCGCGCGTGGAAGACCTGGTATCGTCTTACTCGATGTTCTCAGACACTTGAGAATATTTTAATTTTAAATTAATTATGGACAACTTCACCTGTCAGATCTTGTCGTGCTCCGTTATTTGATCATGTCTTTGTTTTTCCGAATTAGTTGACGAAATTATAAAATTCGTAGTTAGCGATCACAACTCTACTCAAGTCTTCGTTCCGAGAACGATAAATCCCTTTGCCCATTCTGCTTTCCGCCAGATTTGTAGTAAGGGAATAAAAGCGCTGGGTTCATTGTTGGATGCTGAAAAGGTACAGGTTGCACTCCATTCACCATTACCAAGCCGAGCCATTGAAAGCTCCAAACAATTCAGTAAAAAGCTCGCGAGCACAGTTTCGGCCGAGCCATGGAGATTGCTCCTTGCGACTTCTGCAGGTTCAAAGTCCGCGCCATTAAAATGATAAAGTAAAAATAGCGAGTATTTTCGGCGCATGCAACATATACATAAATATTTCAAACAAATCTGTTTGTGGTGCCGCCCGGGCTCCCTTAAAAGCGACTAATTACATCGTTTCCAAAAGAAGACATTTCAATTAATCGGGTAATAACACGACGGACATACGAGATTTTTCGATAATTGGAGGGTTTTCGGTGTTCTCGTGAGCGGCGCAATTAACGAACGTAACAATTCGAGGGTGTTCTGTCGAATGCGTCACACGACGTTTCGAAATCGTGGACGATGTTATTCTGAAAAATCACAAACAAGCAGTACGGGGTAACAGTGTTTGTTTAATATTTTAATGAAATAATTCGAACGTTTTCTGTATATTTTCTTAAGGATTTTACAATTTGGCGGGTGGTCGTCGGGTGCTGGTTATTTGTTGTTGTAGTTGTACTAATTTTTAAAATGTTATACGCTTCTCGTTGATTTTTCTTTGGTTCTTCCAAGGACGAAGAGTGAAGTGTCCACATCCGGTAATCAGCTAATAGAGCGCCTACAGTAGCGGACTCACTAATTATTTTACCGCGTTCTATGGGCCACTTCGAGATTCTTAATTCGAAGATTGAGTCAGATCTACACTGAAATGTTAGATTTTGGTATAACAGATTAAATAAAAAATTGATGCAATAAACGGACATAAATAAAAGACAAACTACTCGATTAAATCTAATATGATCTTGTTATGAGTGTTTTATTTCCTTGAGATAAGATTTTTGTAAAGCGATAACTTTTGGAGGAAATTGTTATCTTTTACTGTCTCTTCGATTATTATTTTTCTACAATATGAAAAAGTGCACTGAAAAATGTTGTAAATATAGACACTTTACACATGTTTTTTTTTATTATTGGCATCAAAACAGTTTTAAAAAGGAAGCACCGAGCTACGATGGAATTTTGTGCAGTCGTTTCTGACAAAAAACCGAAAAACTAAGTAGTTATTTGCTAGAAGAATGTTGCCTAATTTATCGTTAAAAAAAGGATTTGTTAATAATGCTCAGTAAGTTTTATTGCAGCTAAATAACGTGCGTTCAAAAATAAAACGAGGCTGCGTTGGCCATGGAATTTATCGGCTTTCCAGTGTAGAAACCATAGAAAACATAAATATAGATTTGACAAATGTCAAGATCTGTCAGTTTAAAATGTACCATCAAAATAAAACGGCCCAAACGCTAGGACAGTTTAATTTTATTTTTAATGAGCATTTTTAATAATCATTGGTTTTTAAACCTTCGAATCCATTGCTTTCAATTTTTTGCCGTAGCCCGTCCAAATTTTTTGGTCTATTAAAATAATAAACCTTCGAACCTTTGAATCCAAGCAAACCCGAACCTTTTTTTCTAATGTATATTGTGTAATATAACTCCCTAGCGATCGACGTCCGTGTTTAACTATATATACAACGATTTTTGAAATATTAATTGAGAATGCAGTTGTTCTTAAACTGAATTGGTAGGTCTCGAGTTGCGCATAGAGACTGATGACCCATGAAGGTTGACGGGCAACTGAGTGCTGCCAAATATTCTCAAGACATTTTTCGGTTTTGAGACTGATTCTTCTTCATCGATCTATTCACGACTTACAGTTATATCAAATTAATGACCGTCCTGGTCGTGCCGATATTCTCCTCAACAGAGGAGAAGTTGTAACAATGAATAGATTGATGTTTGGATTCACAACGATACCGGGAAATGTTTTGCACTTTTTTTATCCCATAATATTTTATCCCATTGTCAACAAGGAAGCTAACCTAAACATGAACAGACTCAAACTGACAGTTTGAAATTTTGCTACACTAAATTGATGCACAAAGTTTTTCCATGGCCAACGCAGTCTCGTTTTCTTTTTGAACACACGTTATTTGCACACCGAATGACCAAAATCGCAGAAAAAACTTTTTCTGAACAAGGTTTAGTAGATAGATTAAAAATGATAAATGACTGAACGTGGAAGTATTGAAATTTGATAAACAACTAATTTACTAACGTGCGTTCAAAAAAAAAACGAGGCTGCGTTGGCCATGGAATTTATCGGCTTTACAGTGTAGAAAATACAAATGACAAGAACTGTGAGTCTAAAATTTTCCACCAAAATAAAACGGACCAATTTTATGTAAATTGTTTATAATAAATGCCAGGACATGTGTACATCGCTCTCATAAACATAATGCTACCCGACTTCGCGTCCATTTATTGAAATTTGTCCCAACATAATAATCGTATACGAAACCATTGTCAACAAAGAACCCAACCTAAAAACTATCTGACAGATTCGAACTGACAGTTCGAAATTTTGCTACACTAAATTGATGCACAAAGTTTTTCCATGGCCAACGCAGCCTCGTTTTTTTTTTTAACGCACCATATCTAACGTCCGTTTAGAACATTATGTGATTCGACAATTAGTTTTCGTTGTATATATTTTCTTAAGATAACTACACAAACGCACCTGTCACCAACACCACCAAACACCATCTGCGTTCCGTTGCAATTTTTTCTTCAAACACCTGACCTACCAAAAATGTTGTCGATTGAGCCGTGGACATAACTCTTCCAAATCCAATCAGTGTAGGATCTCTGCCATAAATTTTAAAGAACCGCCATATAATTTATGTTAATTCGATTATGGTTTTATTTTGTGGGAATTGCTGCAGCCGTTGCTATAAATCCAGGAATATTTGTACGAAATCGTTAGGGCGCGATATAGTGTCGTTATTGACCAAAAAAAAACAATTATTAATAACGTGCATTGGCAGGTGCAAGTGACCAGAGGCACCTGCCCCTGCATGTGGTGACCGAAAGTTGACGCAACCTACCCCGAGGGGCTCTTGCGATTCCAGGGGGGGTGTTAATTTTGATTAAAATAGCACAGACATTGTTGTTGTAACGTTTTTTTATAGGTCGGGTACTACGAAAAATGATACACGCGACGACTTATGATTGGTTTCTTGAATTTTTGCTTTCATCTCTTACTTGATTAAAGACATATCTGATAATTTGTATTTAAAAGAAATGAATATTCATGGAGGGAATTAAATCGACGGAATTGATAAATGAGACTGCAGAAAATGGTTAATCAAGGCTACTACATTGAAAATTTGAATATTTGATTAGGATCGATTTTTAACACCTCAACGTAAATTAATTTAGAATCTCTCCACATGTTTTTATCAGTTCTATTACAACAAATTAAATTATGCTGATATTATGTGAGTGAGGAGATGCTTTTAAACTTTAAAATACGTGCTATTGTTAAAATATTATATAAAATTAGAAAATTTTGGATGACTGTTTTCTTAATATTCATATAGGTATTTCCAATCTAACTAAAGGAAGATGTTTTTAATATGGGGTAACAATTCTTATAGTTTTTCAGTATAATGGTTTGATTCAAAAAATAAGATTGAGAAAGAAGAAATGGCAACTAAAAAAAAACAAGAATGTTTAAAACTTAAAACGACGTTAAAACCGCCATAAAGGCCAGACAAAACGTTTAGAAATAACACAGAAATTTGAAATTTGCTTAATTGACACTAAATGTGAGTTTGAACTGGAGCGTGACAAGAACATTTGAGTTTTTCTTGTTTATCAAATAAGCAATGTCTTTCCAGCCAAACAATATTATTTATTCATTAAATATCATTTTATTTTGATTCATATACAGAATGCGATAAAAGTAACGCATCAGTCTGTTTCCCAAACTTTAAAAAGTTGTTTGATAATTTGCATTTCATTGATGTTAACATTTGAGTGTAACTTTTTTTCGTTTTTGTCGCCTATGGCATTCCCGTCGTTTTTAAATTGTGTTTCTCTATTTTTTTCTATATACTTTCGTTTTCTACCCGTAGGAAAAAAAACTTCATTGTATTCAGAAATTTATGTATATTTCAAATTTAACAAAAAAAGGTGCAGTTGCCTTTAACAAAATACATATATATTTTTTTAACATTCTAAGAAGGCATTGGAATTTTTTTTTACAAATACACATACATATACAATACACATACACGTACAATAATAAAGCATGATGTATCAAAAAACTTTACAATTTATGAAATACATAGACTGATGCGTTACTTTTGCCGCACCGGTATATTTTTTAATATTGTTCGGTATATTGTTAATTTTGGATAAAATTTTGCCGCTCTTTAAAGTTTAATTAGAAAATCTTATAATAGTTATGGGAAATTCCATCGCGTCGGAATTTTCCTTGCCGCATAACCTCGACCACTCTTTGTTTTTGGACAAACAGACACCCTCTTAGTGCAGATACCCAGATAAGACGTTACTCGGAACTCCAGTTTGTACTTCGGGTCTTATCTTTTCTTATCACTCTCGGTCACCACCAAGAAACCTCGTCGTGTCGGCGACAATTTTTTGTATGCAAGACATCGCCGGTCTGGTGGTCTGGGAGGCACGGCACGGGCCGTCTACGTGCGGCCTTCTTCGACACGTCCCAATGGCGACGGAGGAAGCACCACCACGTTAATTTTGGCCAGAAGTCGTACTGCATCTGGCCGCCGCCACCGCTAATAATATCGGAGCTTTACGATCACAAACACCTGGACTTGGGACTGCTATTTCGGGAAGTCACCGTACGGATTGATCGTCGTGCAAATCATCCACCCAGCTAAATTATTCTTCCAGGAATTGCGCGGGTTTTAATCGGTGCTGTTTATGGGACCATAAACGTAATTGGTTTCATGCACTGTGGATAATGAGCTTTTCCGACTTGCGACACCGCCGAAAAACTGCGCCTATTTCCATATTCCCACCAGGGGCGGCGTAAATTGTGTAATTTTTTTTTAAACGAGCGTGTCGGTACTTTGTTGCGTGCTGTAGAGCCTGCAACTGATTTTTTCTTCTACGAATCTAAACATTCCACAGAAGGGATTCTTATTAAATGTACGCGCGCCTGGCCACAATTTAATTCAATCGGCGTTGCTTTTGACACTAACGTGTCTTTGAAGACCGGAGGAATTTAATATGTAGCAGGTGGTACCATTAAATATGCGATACATGTACTCGGTCACTGTTTGCAAATGCTTAGGCACATCCATTACGTCTTTATATGCCCAATATCGTGGTGGAAAACGCGCAGGAGCTCTTTCCCATACATTCCTCGCTCTTTTAAAATTAAAGTTTAATTAATACCACCACCATTCGCACCAAGAATCAGCCGCACAAATAAAGCTTCTGTTTTTATAACAGCCCTCAAGTGCGTTTTTAATTTTTGTTCATTGTGCCGTAATTGGAGCTTGAATGCTTTTTACGCTAATAAAACGAGTCCCCGTATAATCGCGCTGGTAATTCTTTAAGAGCTGTCAGATTTGCTGCGGTGAAAAATCGACTAAAAATTAATCGACGTCGTTTTTTTTTCAGATATACCGACCCAGGTGCCGCCACTGACGCCCGGCACGAACAAAACCATGGCCGAGGCGCTTAAAGCGTCGTTCGCATCGTGGGAAAAAGAACAAGTCAGATTGAACATAACCAAAGGTGGGTGGGTGTTTGCTGCGAGTCCGTCGGATCCGTCGCGGAGTCCGGCCCTGAGCGTCGATTGTGCGACATTTCGCGCCGTTGCCGTAATTAAAATTCCAAACGACAATAACTCCGAAAATATCAAAGGGTCATTATAATAACGCGAAACGGTTTGAATCGATGCAACCGTGCATAATATGGAGCGGACGACTAAAAAAAGATCGTAATGGACGCGTAGGCGTAATAGAGCGGAGTACAATTGGTGACCGCTCGACCGAATACTACTCCGGTTCTATCAAAGTTAAAATCTCTAATTGCATGTGTTTTAACAATGGCACGTTGAGTTTCGTTTCGAAAAACACTTATATGTGTGTTTGGCATGGCGTATATTATGCGCGTTTCGCAACGTGCAAAGGCTGATGGTGTTTATTGACCGTAAACGAAAAAATGTGCAATTCCCGACCAAGTTGGGCAATCCATATTTTGTGTTTCGAGGATTTTCGTAGAAAGAGCTTGCAACGTGATTGACAAACAAGCTTGCGGTGCTTTTGTTTCTCGGTCTTCCAACACGAGGCTTACTCGCTTGGAAAGGACGCAATTACATGCTTATTAAAAATATGCACATCTCAATTAGTCTATTATTAGGTGCTGCAGTAATATGTTGCCAAACGTGGAAATTGCACGTTTTTGCAAAATTTTGGTACTGGAGTTGCATATGATACATTTTATAATGATTGTTGAATTTTCTTCAAGGATATTTTGGGAAAGCTCATGATTATAAAATGCTTTTGAAAAACATTTTGAAAGAACTGGCTCTACAGCTAGCAATCTACAGTCAAAAGTCCGAATGGAGGTGATTTGATTATAAAAAGAAGCCAGAATGAACTATTTTCTTTAGTGATTTTTTTAATACTTTTTTGTTTTGAAATGCGACAAAGGCACAAACTAAAAATTTGTGTAAATTTGGGACTCTTTGCATTGGGGAGGTAGTACCACAGAATTCCACTATTCACATGGAATGATCCATGAATGGTCCAAACAGTTTTCGCTCGAAGAACTGGAGCATCCCGATTTCGCATTAAATCAGTCCATCAAACAATCGCCTGCCGGGGCAAATCAGATGGACAGGAAACGATCAGATAGGCGCGGACCAGGGAAAGTTTCCGCTTCTATTGAAAATCAACAACGTGTAACGATACAGCATCCGCTTTGCCACAACGGCGATGCCATCCAAAATACTGGGTGTCCCATGATGAACACGCGATTTTCGTTTCAAGTCCCAAAGTCTATCCTCATTATGCCGGAATTTTTAAACAATGGTGCCCAACCAAGTGACAATGCCGTTCGCAGAACACGAATGTGTGCTTTGTAAGGAGAGTGTCGCCTTAGCGTGAACATGACGTCATTTGGTGGCTCTGTCATTGTCCGAACACCGTGTAAATTGCTGATGATTATGCACGCGTTTGGGTGGTTTGGGATTCGAGTTGAGGACACGGGCAAAAAAAAGACCCATATTGACCGTTTTATCGCATCCGCGAATGCTTTGAAACAACAAACGATTATTTTATATAGCTTCGAATTTGTTGTTGCAAAATGAGGTGGATTTATGAAGGAAAGAGCTTCTCAACGGGGACGTTAAGGCGAGTAAACGAGGGCCGGAAGCTGTTAAATAGCAGTCACCGTACCATCCGTAACAGTGCAACTAATAACTTGATCTTATCCGACGATAAAATTAGTAAAAAAAACATTTTAGAATATTTTGCTCCAAAATTTTATTTGAAAATTGAATTATTGTACATCAGTTTATGGGGAGACGTAGCTAGGTTTTTTTCATTGTTCAGTTTTATCTGATCACGTTCTGCAAACTTTCTGATCAACAATTCGACTCTTTCATTTTTTGCACATATTTATTCACAATTTTCTCGCATAATTTCTAGCGTCGATTGACTTCATTGATCACTGCAACATTTCCAATGTTCGCAACCGGATGAGGTGTGGTACAACCACAGGTAAACCATCTAAAACAAGCACAATTCGTCGGAGCTCAAGAGTTTCGGACCGGCTGCACCCTAATAGATATAGGTGAAAGCACCCCTCAGGGTGAATTACTGGTCTCAAGCGTTCCGATACGCCACTGATGAGTTTTTTTCTCGGGTACGAGAAAGGCACCTGTGATTGTTTTATAATTCGTGTTTACATCTTTCATCTTCTAGTGGAGATAATTGGATGTCGACCACGTTATTTAATGACGACATAAGTCTCTAACGATCGGTGAGCACGAAACGCTCTTGCATCTTAACATTTTTCCAGCCACGGGATGATGTACAAGCGCGCCGTACATAATTAACTGCTACTGATGCGTAAATGATTGGGAAGTGAAAATTGTTTATGGTAAAGAAGCATCATCGACGGTCTAGAGGCGATCTGTTTTCCCCATTTCGAACAGTCGGTCAGTTCTTAATAACATAATTTTTTGTTCGCTGAGGTCGCGTATCCATCATTATTTGACAGGATAATTGTCGCCGCTGAAAAACTCCAAGAGCGATATCGGATTAGGATTATTTAGTCGTAATTAGGACACTAAATGAAAACTTTTTGTCAGCTCCCGTCGAAATAGCCATTCGTTAAAACCAGTTACCAGAAGGTACTAATTTGCTGCGAGGATGGTTCGAACGTCGTATAGGCTCTTAATTGCCCAACGGTTGTTATTATGGTCGTTCGCATTCGACGCTTTATGGGTGATAAACATGATAAAGTGGAAATGTGTCCATCTTGACGACAACTTAATCCCTTACCTTCTGGTGCTGCCAATCAGTTGCAGCGCAAAATGCTTGATTGCTGTTTGTCGTTGCAGATCCGCGTCAGTGGACCGAGAACCACGTGGCACATTGGCTGCAATGGGCCGCCAAGGAGTTCTCCCTCGAATGCATCCCCCTGCATCAGTTCAGAATGAAGGGCAAGGACATCTGTGCCATGGGCAAAGACGCGTTCGCCGCTCGCGCACCTGCCTTTGTGGGAGACATCCTCTGGGAGCACCTGGAGTTGCTGCAGAAAGGTAGGGACGAGCGACACAAAAATGACACGGTCCGCAATTATCGCGTCCAACTAGCGTGCAGTAGCCGCACGCCAGGAAAAAATCTTTTCATGGGATTTAACGTGTAATTTCGCCGGTGGAAACGAATATTGTAATTTCCATTAGGTTGATTGACGTCGTATCGGCCCGATCAAGGCAAAGATAACGTAATTGGCCGCTAATGTCGGTTTTTAGATGAATTGTTGCTAATTATGAACGGCGTTCCCGGTTGCAGACGTGGAGAAGGAGCGGTCCTTGACGAGCAACGTCGTCGGGAGCAACCTCTACAACTCCATGTGCGTACCGGAGTTGAACTTCCTCGACTACCAGGGCTCGATCCTCGCCGGCGAAGACAGGAAGCCCATCACCATCACTCCGGTGCCCAACACCACGCCGACTCCGGCCGCCCCCAGCAACAACAATTTTCTCCACGAAGGTAAGCTTCTTGATCTCGATTAGGGTAAAAATTTTGCTGCGTTAACCGCTTGCTTGAAAGTTAATCCTCGAAAGCATTTTCTACTTTGACCCGGTATAGAATTGCAGGGTATCGAAAGATGGCACAATTTACTAATAGGGTGTTGAAATCTTGGGAAAATTAATATTAATTATTTTACAAGAAATTATTTTGTAATTCCCATACGTTTGGGACTCCATCCGTATCAAAATTATTTCTACGTGGCTCGTCACTTGATTCAATATCTGATTTCATCTCCCGAATTAGTGCGAGTTGCTGCAACGAAATAACAATCAAAAGCTTCATAAACATCACACGAAGGTAGTAAAAAAATTAATTACGAACTTTTAAGCGTGATGAGCGGTTTTATGTAATTGATTGCGTCGTCGTAGGTGTTGAACAAAATTGAGACAACTTGTTAAAGGCGGTTTCCGTTCAAACCCGTTTTTGGCCGCTGCCAGAACTTACAAGATAATTTGTGAAAATTGCTTTTCTAACAGAGATGCTTAGATAAACGGCTAGACCTCCTAGGAGGAGATGAACGAGCTTAATTGAATCTTGCGTTTGGAGCGTCTAAAAGTTTTCTTGATCTTTGGTTCCTTTTTGTCTAATTGGTGGGAAAGTGGTGTGCATTTTGTAACGAAACACTTTTTTATGTAAATCTACGATTAAAATTTCAAATGAGCAAAAGGACACGGTTCTAATTTTAGTGCGCACCGACTTGTAACGAATGTGTCTTTGTAAAGCCCCACATTTTTTTAAAAGAACTACATAACAAATGTTACCTCTACGAAATTATTAATAAATCGCAAAAGTCGACAATCACACACTTTTAGCTGTATTAACCTAAATTAGGCAAGAGAACTTTCGGATCCACCAGCGTGACCGCTGTTCTTTTTCTTAATTACGCAACATAATAACACACGGACGATCATCATGTGTTATTAAAAGAAATACACGACGAGGAGGATTGCAAGAGTAGCGGTTGAGTCGAGGTCGTTTTTATCTCTGAAGAAACTCGCGCAAAATCGACGCATAATCCATTTATTTCATAGGATGGGTCTGATAGTGAAAGCTAGATAAGAGGCAGTATTGCACATCGTCTTCTACGGCTATGGTTGGCTTCCAACAATGCCCAACAAGAAAGACGACGAAATTGTGGTAGTAGCGGTGCGGGTGCGGTGGTTGAGGTTTGTTCTTCGTCGATGGCGGTGTTGTTCAGAGGTAAATCGGTTTTCCCGGCTTTTCCGACGTACGGTAACTGGCGTAAAGTGAAGTAATTTATGCGTTTCTCAATGGACAGATATCCTGTGTAACCGTAAGCAAAAAGGCTCTCATCAGAGATAAAAAGGAAATTGGTTTGTCGCTTCCTCTTCAAAACTCGACTTGCAGCTAATTAAACGGTTATTGGTTTATTATTAAGCGGGCGCTCATTTGTCCTGCGATGACCGTGATTTAATTAATTTTTTACCGAGGCAGGATGTTTGTTTTTACCACCACGATTTATATTAATTTGAATGTTTCTTTAACGACGTAAAAAAGTATCGAAAGACCGTCAAGACGACAAATCTGAAGCGAAATCGATGCCGCGAATAGTTATTAAAAAATGAAAAAATTAAAGCGGAACGAAATTAAATGCACCTTAATAGCGTTAAGCGTCTGAAAAAGTCGCCGAGAGGAATTTCAGTTTTTTAATCGCTGAATTTGACGTACAACGAGCTTGTTGAAATTTTTTTTAATCAAGGCAGAGTTAAATTTTCCAGCCAATTTCCGGTAATCGGGTAAAATTGCACGCGAACAGGTTTCTGGGTATATGAGGATCAAAATTATAGGGGGGGGTTGTAGATTTTTAGCTGACTCGATTCTTGGAGGAGCTTTTCGCCGAAAGTCGGCGTTTTACATGCAATTAAATATTTGTGTATCGTACGATAAGAGTTGTGCAAATGCGTCGAAAAAATCTGGGAAAACAGAGCGGAAACAAAGGCGATAAGAACGCTCATGATGTGGTCGAACAATTAACGTCAAATTTAATCAAAAAAGTGACCGCGATTGATAGCGGTTTCAAATGGCATGGTGAAAATCCACGGACAAACAATCACCCAACCCATGCATCTGCAAACACGCTTTATCTGGCAACTTTGTTCTAAAGCATGTGATAATGTCGAGTCGATAATCCGTTATCATTCTTTGACACTCGTGTTAACACTGCTCGGTACACAAAAGACGCAGATAATGCTCGTATCGTAATTTGTAGGGAGTTGATTCAATAGAAGAGGCATTTACTCTTCCAACTACTAGGACTAATTGAAACAAATGATGACCCCCTTACAACCCCTATTTCAAAGTGGGTCAACGACGCGATCCGTCCGTTTTTTATTTTTATATTTATTCATGAAGGATCCTCGAAGGAGGAGAATTATACTCACTCCAAGTTTCGGGCCGGTTTATCGCGAAAACAAATCAAAGAACCCTTCCCTCCTCGAGACAGTTGTCCGACGAGGCGCACGTGTTCGAAGATACCCCTCGTCATCCAACACCACTCGGGCTACTTCCTCTCCTTTTGGCATGGGGAGCCGCCCCGCGACGTTATCCATTGTAAGGACCCGGGGTAGCGCACACACTCTCTTATTACCAGCACGTGGAATGGAGGAATGCGCTGTTTGTGGACGTCCTCGTATTGGCTTACGTGATGGAGCGGAAATGGGTGGTTTTCAAGAGTGCGACTCGATCGGGGATGTACGATAAAGGTGGTGTTTTCTTGTCTGCGCTTTGTGCCGCGTGATTATTTCATTATGGTCCAAAATAGGTCGGCAGTTTTATTGTCTGGCGGATGGCCAATATTTTTGCACGATTCCGTCACTCAACCGATCGCGCCCAATGAAACGCAAAACATAATTAATATGTTGGCAAAGGACGCATTGTAGGAACTAACGCCGCCTATGTCTTACGTAACTTTGAGCTGGGTTTGTCCTTCGCCAGACTTCAGGATGACCACCACTGAGCTTAATTGTTTAACGTGTTCGTTGTATAACTATGTGAATCATTTGCAAAATCCCGAACCATTACGGTTGAAATCTTCATGCCGCCTATGCAAATAAAGAATATTTTATGTTGTGCAAAGAGAAAACGAAAACATATTTCGTCCACCGGTAAAAATACCAGGTTTTTGTGCTTTATTCTATGTGGATACAACTATAATTATAGAACACAAAATTAGCAGAAGACACATTTTTACTCGGCAGTGCTGAAATAATATCAATAGCACGTTTCATTATGTGTGAAAATTCATTATATCGGAGTGCAAATAAAAATTAGTAAAATGTAAAAATAATTTAGCAGTTTAAAAAATGGAATATGACATGCAATTTTTTTCTGTCGTCGAGTGTAACCGTCGTCTAAACTGCCAGTTCGTATTCTCATTTTCTTCAGCTCTTCTTGGCTTGGTGTACGTTATGGCCGATATCCGGCTAGAACCGCTCTCGTTTTAAGTGATTTTAATGTGTCTGCTTCAATATTTTGATCAACCATTCACGATGGTATCTGCGTGCGTTTCCTGTCCCGCAGGAAATCAGTTCGTCGCTCGCGGCGCGATTTTCGTTGTCCTTTTTTTTCTCGACTCAATAAACTATTAATGTCCGGTAATTTAAATACTGCAAGTGTCATGTCGCATGCATTTTTTATGTGGCGGCGGCCCAGATCTGATAAGCTAAAGCGCGCGTAACGTACGATCGGTCGTTGGGTCGTTGGGATTTTCGGTGGAAGGTAGGCAAATCACGTGTTACGGTGTCGGGTTTCCTTCTCTTCCGCCACCGGAAGTCGTACAATACGTTTTCAGGCTGAAGGCGCTATTGAAAACGGTAAGGAAATCGCGCGAGCGGTACGTCGTTTATGTTATATTATGGCGTGCACTTTTTTGATAATGCGTGTGCCGAGTGCATCTTGCTCGCTGCTGCTGTGCAGTTCTTTGGTTGTGGTGGCGGAGGAAGCGGAATGGCCTTGCGTTTTTCATTTCGGCGATTGTCTCAGGGTCCATTCATATGGAGAGGGCCCCTTCGTGGGAATGGTCGGGGTTCATTCAATCTGGTTTGATTATTCGAAAGCGAATTTTCGGTTGGTCAACCAATACTTACATCGAAATCGTTTTTTGGGACTTTTTAAATGAATTCGACAATTTCAATTTCTGATATTGTACCGATTGCTTTTTTCTTTCGTGTTTTTGAACTTGTAAAAATTGAAAAAGTGAAAATTGACAATGTGGAAATACGTCCGCAACAATAAAACCGTAAAGCAAAAAATGTTGGTCTATTTTTGAATTTTGTCCAAAACTGTGTTATAAACTTTTTATGTAAAAAAGGTTATCTAGAAAATTTACTTTGAATAATATATGATTACATCCTACAATTGAGAATTTTTTAAAAATGTTTTAGCATTTTAGAATTTTGTTGAAAACTGTTATGTATTTACTTTGAATAAATATATCAAAATGGTTTTTATATCTCGTTTTAAATTTTACATGATTACATCTAAATTTTTTCTGTCATGATTTGAAATTCTGTTTGGAAATGTGTTTTTTGTGGAATAATAATTTCGTGTTTTTTTGTAGCAAATTTTTAAAATTTTTAAGTATAGCATATCTAGAAGTTTCCTAAAATCTAATATTACGTTGTTTTTGAGTACACAAATATTATCCCAAAACACCACAGTTTAGTTTTTAAAATACAAATTTTATTTTATTTTTATTAGAGTAACATTAAGTAGGTATGCAGAAAGTTTGTTATATTCGCTAGAAAATGAAAATAATAAATTTAAGAGATCGCTGGAAGTTCATTTTTTTCACGCTGCGCTTCTGAAACAGTGGGTGCGCTCTCCTCAATTTTCTCCTAATTGCCAATCACCGGATCGGATCCCTTCATAAAACAATTTCGTTTGAAAACAGTGTCCTTTTAATTAGATTTTTCGAACCTTAAAAGCACCACATCAAGTCGGATCTTGATTGAATTTCTCGACTTTGTGTTTTTCTTGCGGCGAGTCCATCGGCGGCGCATTTCCTGGGGTGGGGCACCGTTGGTTTCCACCAGCGCAGGAGGGAGTCGGAGTGCTAGCGCTGGTGCGTGCCTCAGTACGAAGGCGAACGTTGTTGCGGTGAGTTGTCGGTTTTGCCGGTTTAGTGACGCAAGCGCCGGAACGGAACCACGGAGACGCCCAAGGGCACGATGGTGCTGCAAGTGTTGGATCTAGTCAACCCCAGCAGTGAACCCTTCTACGGAGACTGTCCCCAGACATACACCGACCTGGACGTGAACGCCACTGGCCACACCACCTGCACCGTCATTCCGCAAGGTACCCGGACCACGGTTCCGAGACGGTTTGCTTTTTGATTCGGGAGCGGTTTTCGGTCAGAAACGGCATCTGCTGAGTGGTCGCAGTGCAGCTGACTTCACGTATACCTTATGCTTCCAACACCTGTTGCGGGAGACGCGTGCCGCCAACCGAAATAATTCGAATAAGAGACCGTATTATGATGGGTATGCCGCGCTTTAGCGTACTCTGTCTGACAAAAACTGCGCTCTGATCTCCCAAATATCGGTTTGTTGCTCTAGAATTAGAAGCGGTTTGATTTCATAATAAACATAATAGTTTGTTTCATTTTTTTTTGGTGGGTGTCTTATCGGCGGACGCAATGTTTTCGTTGACTGCTTTCCAAAATATACGGTTATGTATTTCATTGTTTCCTTCTTTCGTTTTTATTCCAATTTTTTTATACAACACATGATCCTTTCTTGAGCGTTATTATAGCGATTTTAGAAGGGTTGATTGTGAATACGAATACTTTACTTTGTTTATTAAACTACCGATGTTACTTAATTTAACTTGAGGGTCGGTTCTTTTGATTAAAACGTTTAAAAATATTGCTTTCGTAATAGGTACTATCGTTTTGTACTGGTGATATTTTCTTTGTCTCTGAAATTACCATTTATGCTAAAATTTGACTCATATCATGTTAAGTGCTCATATAAGTTTGCTAGCCCGGGTATTTCGTCGGGTCGTTTTCTAGTTTTTACAAAATAAAAACAAAAAACGCGATTTTTTTTTAACTTAATTTTTAATTTTCTATTCATTGTTAATTTTTCTTTAATATCTATTATTGTAGATACTTTATTTTTACATTCGTATGTAATATTGCTTTGTTTTCCAAATCACCATTTATGCTAAAATCGTACTCGAGGGCTATTGCATTACTTGTTTATTCATTTTATGAACAATTAATTAGGGGGGGTTCATAATTTGAAGATTTTTTATCATATCAGAGGTGCGCTATTAAAGTGACAGCTGTAGGTATATTATTTATTTTAAAATATTGATTTGCTGAATTTTCTTAAATAGTAATTCTGATAATAATTATACCATCATAGGTATATTTATTTTTATAAACTTTTGTTTGAGTTAATTAAGTAAGTAGTAACATTTGCGTGTCATTGAGGTTTGAAAAAAAATCCATAATTTTTGGTTCATATTTATTGTAAACAAAGTAATTGGCGCAAAAATCATAAATCTTAAGTGTATGTACTGTACTGCATTGATTTTGCATCTTGACACCATTGAGAGAGAAAACAAGTACAAACGATACGATTAAAATGAAGAAACATCGATGCAATTATTGTATGATGATTACGCGATAGTTTTTATTATACATATTTTGAAGAATTTTTGGCAAAACTGATTTCTTTGATAAACGAGAGAGGACCCCGAACTGTATAATTAAATAGGAATCGGTCCTAGGTCAGGATACAGGGCTTCGACTGTTCGTTTTTCATTTATGGTGTGGTTTGCATTAATTCGTGTGGCAATTTATCGGACCGATTATTCGAGTTGCAAATCGATGCCCCCCTGGCCCCTGTTCTGGCGCGAAGCTTGGCTGCTTATATCGCCGTACACATCGCCTCTCTCTGTAAAACACAAGTTGTTGACCAAGCAGGTGGTTCTGTTAAACTAGCACCTGTCTCATACACCAGTTTATATTTTTAACTGAAAAGTTGCAAGATCGCCGGCCTCGGCGCTACCAACAACAACAAGCAGCAGACATCATCTCGCCG
The DNA here is from genome assembly GCA_964023215.1 of Eledona agricola. Taxonomy (NCBI): domain Eukaryota; kingdom Metazoa; phylum Arthropoda; class Insecta; order Coleoptera; family Tenebrionidae; genus Eledona; species Eledona agricola. The sequence goes on from OZ026856.1 coordinate 2,484,580, forward strand.
CTGTCAGGCAAATCGGTCGCGATACGCACCCGATTTGATCGCGTCTAAATGAATCGCGGCCAGCACAAGCCAAACGCCGCCGATGATGATGATGATCTACGACCCGATCTGTATTCATTATTGCATGCCGATCGGTCGATTTGCATAAGCAAATTAATTTAACAGTAAAACCGAGCCGCGATATAGCGTTAGTGTTTAAAAAACGCCCCCCGTACACCGTCGGGTTTATCGACCAATTAGCCAACGGAAAATGCGCGGAATTCCGGAGCGAGACACTTGCACTCCGATTAAACGAGCCGCTCCGGAATGCGCATGTTGTATTATGGGGGCTATTTTTCAACTTACAAAAGGTGGCCCGATTCAATTAAGGCCAGAGTTAAGGTTTCATTAATTGCGTGCATAATGTCGCTTTATCGGATGTTTTATTGGACTTCTTGCAATCCGCATAATTGATAATTAGCCTTGTACTTGGCGATTTCGCTTGTATGATCTGATCGGTATTACCTATCTTCTCAAATGAGATAATCTTAATTTTCGAAAGCATTCACTTCTTTGACTAAACTGTGCCCTACAATTTTGGGGACTCATGAATGAATTCGTTTTACTACACAAAGTGGCATTCCACTACTAGAAACGGCATAAAATATCCATCTACCTGTAGCAGGCAGGTAGGTTTTATAACTCAAACAGTCAAAAGGAAAGTTCCAGGTAACATGTCTACAAGTTTTAATATGATTTAGGCTTTTGTTCGTTCCATTATGGTGTGTCCGGAAAATACATTTTAACAGCGCTTAAAAATTGCTACAATTTGTTGGGACCGAAAGGAGGAAGAGCACACAGAAAATATTTAAATGACAATATGGATCAAGCAAGAAGTTTTCAGTTTTTATGTTAGAACTGAAAGCAAAGATTATCTCATAGTAAATTTGCGTTATTTGCTTTTGTAATTATTTGGTTTCGATTTTGAATAAATGTTTTATGGTTGTAAATTCAAGTTTGATGACTGAAAACAATCTGATTCATAGCCAGTGATTTTTTTGTACTACTTTTGAGTGTGACTTTGTAAGCTTTTTATGATTAATAAAATTACAATTGAAAATTGCTTTCGTAAATTGCAATAAATTAATAATGCTTTATTTGGCATTGTTTTTGCCATATCGCATATTATAATTAAAATCATATACTTACGTTAAAAAATAAATTATAATATATTTCTTAACTTTATATGAGTGATAGGTAATTCTGAAAGCAGTAAATTAATTTTACAGTTAAAATTTAAAAAAATGTTATTCTGCAACTAATATAAAACGATAGAGCTGACCAAGGCATTGGTTTTTCTTTTAAACTTACTATCAATAGATATTCTATGGAGCTAATCTTTTAATAAAAAATACAGAATATTTAGAAAATGATGCCTGCGTTAAAGTGAAAAGTACCAAAAATTCCCACAAGCATTTGTAATATCAAACAAATAAAGCACTTGTTATTTTCATAGAAAAAGAAACCAATAATGAGTATAACCGCCGTGTTCAATTTTGTATCTACACAAACGAATAGTATACCTAAGTACATATTAACTAATACAACTAGAAAATCATATAAGTACCTAATTAAAAAGCAAAATGTGAAAAAAAAACAAAAAAATTAAGATGCAAGTAGGGATAGTTTGAATCGCAAGTCAATTTATAGAAATCAAATCAACCTAGACCTACATTTTTACAATCTAATTAAAAAATACTCATTCTGTGACATTATATTTCATTTTGTAGTAAATTAATTTAAACAATTAAGACATCATAAGCTTACAAAAGTAAAATAAGAGTAAAAATTAAAAAAAAATTGTTAGAAATTTAAAATTGTTTTTTAGTTCCCACGAATAATGTGGAGTCCTGTTTGTGATATGCACAAATGCAAAAAGTCGTTGATTTCGCTTGCGTTTTCCTTGAAGTTTGAAGCTGAAACTGAATCAGTCGATTTACTACATCATTGTATAATAGGTGTTCAGTTTCTTTAATACAATTATTATCTAATGGTTTTTGTTTTATTGATCACTGAAAACTGCCAAATTGTAAAATATTTGTATGTTAAGCGAAAGAGCAAAGTGACGAACGAACGAGCTGTCGGTAATGAGATCTGAGGTGCATTTCCATTGTTACGCAAGACTCGTCAACCAGTCGGAATCCATTTATTACCCTCAAAACACTCGCTCGGCTATATAAAATACCATAAAATAATTTACATACAATAGTGAATCAAATCGCCAAGAGAACGAACGCACAGCTTGCCGACCTCTATCAAAACAACGAAATAAAGCTTGGAAAGAAGAAGAAAAAAATGCAGCGGATGCATGCATTTGCGCCATAAAATGTGTATCTTGGCTCTTGGAAGTGCTCTTGATCGCGTTATTAACGTGTAAAGGAAGGAAGCCGGTCCATTTTGCAAACAAATAAAACGAATCTCTTCATCACTTGCAAGCTCGCAACTAGCCTAGGTTTATAATTATTAATATTAATATTCAACACTGGTTTGTTTTTAACACCGGACATCCTTTACAACGTCCGATGACTGATGTTGACCAGAAACACGTCGTTCGTCGCGTTCTTGTCGTCTTTGGTCTTTTCCTTATGGTAAACGTACCCATCTCTAAACAAGTGATGCCGACCAACGGGAGATGGAGGGCGGGGCCGCTCTCTCAATTAGTCGGTCTGGTCGAGAGGCGGATCACGCGCGACCAATAAGAACGCGCGGTCATCTCGCCAACCCCAGCCTCCGCGATACATTGTACAGTTGGCTAATTGAAGCGTGTTTTGTTTGCAGGTGGGTACGGTCAGCTGAGGAGTCCGGCGTGTCCCCCCGCAGACGAGATCCGAGAGGAAGGCTCGCCGCCGCCGGGGCCGCCTTCCGGATTCCTACACCTCCAGAGGAGTCCTGCCTACCACCATCTGAAGGATGGTAAGCAGCCAATCGTCTTAAAGTGGCAATTTCTTTGTCGAAATTTACATCGAATGTTTTCTTCAAATTGAGAGCAGTAGTTTTTCAATACAAACCAACCAGCACACAGTGATTTCAATGCCGGTACTGGTTTTTGTTTCTAATGCAATATTTCTTTCGAAGGTTTCAAGAGTTCGTGTTCACCGAACGAGTCCGCTGGAAATTTCGGCGCCGGAATGGACAACCTGCAATCGATAAACAGCGAAGACCAATCTCATCTTTTCCAGACGTCCCATTATTCGCCAGAAGAACACGAGTACCAAGCGCTGGACGCCGGTCATCAACCTCAATACTTGGAGAGCTCACCCGAATTCTACGCTGCCAACAACCTCATCGAGTCCAAGTACCACCCGCACTCTTACGTCAAAAACTACGCCAGAGGTAAATTCACCTAAGAAAATTCTATATGTTCTTTCAGTTTTTTTTTGTGAATTATATTTTACCAAGACATTCATACATTCATAAAAACGTATTACATTTCGATGTTTTTTTTTATGTGGCTGATAATGCAAGAAATAATTTACCTCTTAATTTTATAAGTTTTCTGGGTTCTATATTTGAACAAATATAGTGTCACTTTGAATTTTCTGATGTTAGTCTCACCACAATAGAAATTTTGCTTGCTTTTTCGCTTTTTTTTTAGATGATCGGAGGTAAAGACCAAAAACACATTCATGCTGGTCGTAAATTGTGTAATCGGTATTTTTAAAGAAATATGCCTTTATTTGATTTCATTCCTAATAAACATTTCTTGATTAACTGACTAACTACATAATCTGTTTCTTTCGCGACGACAGATGTCTTTTCTGTTCCCCAGTCCCATTTTCTATTTTCTTCCATATTTCATTTCTACCGATTTTGTTGGTTTACCAGTGTCATTCTCAAAATTTCTTCATCTTTGTTTCAGATTTTCAAACATTTGTGTTTCAGTGAAATCTGTATGATTGTTCGCACCAGTTTATATTTTTTAACAGCTTTTTAATATGATTTTTTTATTATTTCAGTCTGCTTTCGATTCATATCTTGTCAGTCCTGCTACATGCACTTGATCTTCTTTATTGTTTACAACCAAGATTTGTTTGAATTCTGCTTCGGTTTTCTCTTGGTAAATCCGCTGGTGCATGTAACGTTAAGGCGACGAACGCCATCGAATTCCCACGGCATTCGCTTGTTTGTTGTTGCATACATCAGATCGCTATCGTTTACTTGTCGGGTATAAAAGCCGCCCCCGTCGGTACTGACACGAGTTAATGACCCTCAGTCGTCATTTAAATTCAAGGTCCAAGTAATGTCCTTCCATAAATGGCAAACCCATTTTCGAACAATGGAGACTCCTTACTCGACACGTAATAACGATAAGCACATGAAGCTATGCAATAACCAAAACATTTCTTCTGCTTGTTGTTCAGATTCAAGCTTGAGGCTTCTCTTATCTCATTAATATCCCTATTTATTTGTAAGGCACAATTTTTCAACAATCCGCTTCTCAAAACAATTACGAAGAAAATTATAGTATGTGGGTATTTTGAAGATCCAAGTCTCTAATACCATGAAATATCTCTCTGATACATGTAAACTTTTTTATGTCCATTTTAGAGGCAATTTATACAATTTTTAAATAGCTATTATTCCTACATTTTCGGTAAATATTCTCAAGGCCTATTTCATTACTTTTGCTATAGTGACTGCATCGTTTGTTCTTTAGTAAATAACAATTATCTAAGTATACACTATTAACCTAAACCAAAAAATGATTATGTTATGTTTATGATGTAATTAATATTCCACTGTTAAATTTATTTTCAAGATTATAATCCCGCATCTCTTCCATCTTAAATTAAAACTCGTCTTATTTTCTTAAATAGCAAACAGTTACAATTTTTCAAGCAACAACTGCTCCTTAACAATTGTCTCAATTTGGGTGTTCGCTGTGTCCTCTGTGAATTATCTAATTTCCTAGCAATTATCGATAATGAGGCAGTGAAAAAAATTGATTGTTTTTGCAGGAACGGGGAGGTATAACGACGGTTATGGTGACACGTATGGATCCCCGTACGACGGTGCCTCTTTCCAGACGGTACCCAGTGGTACCAATGGTGCCCCAGAGCAGTGGACTCACAACCACGATCTCGGTTCTATTGCACACGCGCACACGCACCCCGCGTTCCTTTCGGCTGGGATGCAAGGACGGGACCCCCTAAACAACATAGGACCTGACACGAAACCCATGCTGCAAAATGGGATGATCGCGGGGTACCCTACGAGTGGAGCACCTGGTGGACCTTGTTTCACCGGTTCGGGGCCCATTCAACTCTGGCAGTTCTTGTTGGAGTTGTTGACGGACAAATCCTGCCAAGCATTTATTTCCTGGACCGGGGACGGGTGGGAGTTCAAGTTAACCGATCCGGACGAAGTGGCGAGACGCTGGGGTATCAGGAAGAACAAGCCGAAGATGAACTACGAGAAGTTGTCGCGAGGACTGCGCTATTATTACGATAAAAATATTATCCACAAGACTGCCGGGAAGCGTTACGTCTATCGTTTCGTCTGCGACTTACAGACCCTGTTAGGGTAAGTGTTTGAGGGCGTAAGGAGATTGTTTATCTGACATTCGATGTAAGCAGGTACAGTCCAGAGGAGCTCCACGCAATGGTAGATCTCAAACCCGAGAAAAAAGAAGATGACTGATCGAGAACCGTTTCGCATCCCTCGCCATCCGTCAACATGGTGCCTAAACAACCGAAAACTGTCACTTAATCATCAAGGGTCAAGGCCCGACAACAAATCAGAGAATCAACAAATAACAGCAACAACAACAAAATTACGTGTGATTTTATTAGTAAGATATAGATAATGTATAAAGTTAAGTTCGTGCTCTCTTGACTAAGAAGCGAGGGTCAGCGCCACTGATCGAGCTGTCTGTAAATATCATTATTGTGATAAGTCTTTCAGATCAGATAGTTATATGTTTATATTTTTTCATGTTCAGGCGGCGCCAGTTGCGCGAAAGAGACAATATGAGAAATTTTTTTGCACATTTGATTATTGTTAAAACTTGCAATAAGATGTTTTTAATGATACGTTCTCAATGTTAACAAGTTTTTTATCGTGGTCTCAAACCTAAAGTATATTCTACTATAAGTTATTATTTAAAAAAATAATTATGACACGTTTGGTACGGCGCCAGTCTCGTTCAAGGGATTTCCTCGCGCCGTATTTATTTGTGTTAATTATACGTATAACTATGTATTAAATAGTGATGTTTGAATAAAATCTTGGTTTTACCAAGGGGGTTCGCTTTCTACCCTTCACAACCCCCAAATTTCCATAATTCCAGTTACCATCACTTGATTTCTTTGTTTATGATCCAATTTTAACAAACAAGAAAAATAGACCCTTTAAAACCCTTACGACATTTAATTATTATTTTTTCAGCTTTCATTTTATTGGTCTACTTTTTTCATCTGTGCGGGCGTACAAAAAAGGATTCCGAGTAGACACTGTGGATATAAAATCAAGTGTAAAAAATATTTGACATTGAGATGGAAAATTTTGAAATACACTTTTCGCTTGACAAATGTTTCAGACACAATACATAATAAGATGCATTAAATGTCTTCTTCAACTTCTTCAGGAAATTGCATCGCAAAACGTCGGTTTAAAAGTCGTTTGAACAATTTTTTGATTGACAGTTTACGTAAAGTGTTATGATATGTCAATTTCAGAGGTCTACATTGTAAAAATAAAGCAAAAGCAAAATTCCATTGCCTCCTGACATCTCTATTTTTTGCCTCATCGGCCGGATAATTATTTGCTCAATTATGTTTTTAAATAAATATTATTTACATTTAAACAAGAAGTAAATTACGCTTAAGTAGTAATGCTCGGAAAATTGCAATAATAATCACACGTTCACAGAAGCAAAGAAATTTTAATTTTATTCTAAATGGTTGGGAAAAAATAACACCGCATCTAAATGTTTTAATTTATTAACACGTTTTTATTACAGGCGCAATTACAAGTATAAATGAGACCGTAGCGACTCTGGACGTAGTTCTTTGATATTTCTGCTGCAACAAACTGCGGGCGAGTTGCTCAAAAATTTGCTTGTTGCACGTGAAACACCATCACAAATATAGAATGAAGGCGACACAGGCGGCAGTCTGGAGTTGGTCCAGATGCTTGCAGTGTCTCTGTCAGTGTGTATGTGTCCTCAAAGAAGATGACTCATCTTAAGGTCGGCGTGCGCGTCCGACCCATGTCGCGAAGGTATGTTTCCATTAGGCACACATCCTCCACTTTACTTACAACGATAAACAAATCGTTATGAACGGAAAACATCTTTAGCCTTCTTTTCATGGCAGAAAGCGCGTTGCAGGAGCAGATTTTTTCACGCCGCATGAAAAACTCAAACAACACGAGGTGTTTGTGTTGTTTATTTTTTGCTGGCTTTTTCTTAAAGGATTTTCAGGGACATAAACAAAGAAAGTCACGTGTGCAGCATATCCCACGGAAGCGTCTAAATATAGAGGAGCAGTGCAAAAAGTCAGTGCACTCTTTCCTAGACTCACCGTGTTGTTTATGTCGAGTCCACCGCTCTTGTTCCTTTTACCTAGTGCACGCTTTATTCCCAGCAGGAATTTGTTTACATGTTCGACGGTTCTGTTCGCAGAGAGGTCGAGGGTGCATCCTGTGCCGTTTTGGACGTGGAGGACGACGGAAAAACCGTGGCCGTGACGAATATCAAGGTAATTAGGAGACGGAAGTGTTCCACACTTGTCGCCGGATTTACTCGGATTTACGTTAATTAAGATAAAGTGGACGATGAGTTTCTAATTTTAAATTAGGTCGGAATGAGTAAACAAACAAGACTAAGTTAAAATAAGAAGGATAAGAATCGATATTGTTTGAGAGGCAAACTATCTCGTCGAATTGCTAATTCGAGTACCGGATACAAGACAATGTAATAACAATAACAAAGCTCCGAATGTGTTCAGCTTAGTTCGAGTTGGTTCTTTCATGCCTTCTTAATCGATTCTGCTATAATCTACTAAAGGAGTCGTATTTAAAAAATATGGTAAATTGTAGAGGAATGAAAAGTGTCGTTTGTAATTGTGAAAATCATTGTGAACTGCTCTAAATTATAAATCTCTGGACGATTTAAAATATATTACCATAAATGCAAACATAAAGTTTTACGATGAAATTTATCAGCATCCTGTCTTTCTGTTTAAACGATAAACGATAAGATAAACAAGTCGCTAATTGATTTATGAAGCTGCATTTACATATTGTTGTTTCAAGTCGCTTTTCTGGGAAGATAAAAATTTTATGAATAACAATACGCAAGTTAAAAACCAAAACTAATATTCTTTTTATACAGAAGGAAGTCGTTAGTCCATCGATTGCACAAGCAGATAAACTGAATAAAAAACGAATGAATGCAGTTTCAAGCGTTTCATCCTCCTATAAACACCCCGCAGGTGCTCCAAATCCCCAAATCATTCATCCCGCTCTAATTTGACATATTCCAAATGCCATCCTTTGATCTAATTATAACTCCAGGTGCCCGAACAGAACGCCGGCGACAGTCGGGAGCGCACCAGAAGATTCACCTTCGACTTCTGTTTCGGCGAGGCTTCCACACAGAACGATGTACGGCATTTCATCATTTTCATTGGCTTTTAAAGTGATTTATGTCACCTTCAGGTGTTCCAAGCGGTCGAAGGCATTGTGGCGAAGACGATTAGCAAGAGATGTCACTCGTGTGTGCTGGCGTACGGCCAGAGCGCCTCGGGGAAGACGCACACGATGATGGGGTTTCCGCACGACCCGGGACTAACTCCTAGGTTGTGCGAACGCGTCTTCCACTACTTAGAAGAAACCGCGGTTGGGGACGAGATGGTCCACGCAAAACTGAGTGTCAGGTATGTGCGTTTTGGCAAATTGTCAACGCGATAGCGCCGACTTATGAAATGTAAAGAGGCTAAAAGTGTAGCGGGTAATTTATCGCTCTGCGACAACACGTTATAATACTCATTATCGTAAATCACCGGCGTACAAATTGTAATCCGGCGAGCGCTTTATCGAAAAAGCGTGTAAATTGTAAATCGAAACACTGCTCTTGTGTTTACGAATGTTTTCCTGCAAAGGAGTCAGTCAAAGAAAGCGTAACAAAAATGCGAGTTGAATTTGGCATCTAATCCGAAAAAGCGTCTAAATGAAAATAAATAAACGCTGTTTCGGTTTTTGTGATTACGATTACGGATATTGTTCAGAAGTGAGCTGGGTCGAAGGAAGATATACGATGCGCGCGTTCTTTATGTTCTCATCTCAATTACGCATCTAATCCCACACTAACACTATCAAATCCCGAACAGCGGCGTTTCTCACCATTCACACATGCAACGGTGATTGTTTATCGACCAGGACTGGTCCAAGAATCGTCGAGTTTAGGTTAACTCGTCCCGATAAAATTGTCCAACTTTGATTCATGACGTGAGTACCGGCGCATCCACCATAATTCGTTCACCAGGAAAATGCCTCGATTTCTATTATGCCGTTAGCGTTTGTGTCGTAATTAATTGCGGTACGTTCGTGCACGTCCCACTATTTACTTATCACTTTTATAACTCTCCGGAGTCATTAGAGTCTGTTCCGGGCAGTGTTTGCTGTGTGGCGTCGCCGTCGTCACGCGAATTAATCTCATTTTAAGTGATTTTTTACAGTTATTTTGAAATTTACAACGAGAAAGTGCGCGACTTGCTGGACGACAACAAGGGGGCTTTGAGGGTGAGGCAGCATCCCAAAAGAGGGACCTATGTCGAAGGTAAGGATTTTACAACATTTACCAATAAAATCATATTTGTGCAAGTCTTCACCGAACTCTTTTTAATGAATTCATTTATTACTTAAAGAGTGTTATTATTTTTTTACATTATCGACTATCATGCGATAACACACTAAAACACAAATGTAAATTAATAAAAAACCACAATCTTTTGACTTTTTTCTGTCAATTTGGACCGAAAAAACTACTGTTTTAATCAAACTGCAAGTTGATAAATTGATAATAAAGCCAATATAAGGTAACTAACATATGGAAGACTCGCGTTTCCGAGACGATCCGGCAACGCTCATGTTACGATATGAAAAATGAGATTTTTCTTCGACAACAATTAAAACAACTTTATCCACCAATATATTATTGGACTACTTAATAGAAATTAAGAAAACGGACGTAAAAATAAATTATCGAAATTATATCTAGGAAAAAACTCAAACAAGACTCCCAACAATGATAAAATGTTTTTGAAGATATACGAAAAATTTTAAAGAAGACTATTAAAATAACTTTAAATCTACGATATACATACTTACATACGAATTTTGCTTAAATTTCTTAAATTAAAACAACAATTAATAACGAACACAAAGAGTGGAGAGGTGGAGTAAAAATTAAGTATGTAAATAAATAGTTAAATAACTAGAAAGAAGCAAGAAAAAAATGTTGTTAAAAACTAGAAACATACTCGTACATGATTTGAATAAAGAATAACTGAAATAAAGATCAATTAACGAAAATGTATTTAGAAACAAACTCAAACAAGACCCTTGCAAAAAATTACGATAAACGGAATTGACTCCTAACAATGATACAATGTTTTTGAAGAGATACGAAGAATATTATACAAGACATACGACTATTAGTAAAATAATTTTTTGGATGTATGATATACAAACTGAAGTTGCTTAAATTTTTTAAATTAAAACAACAATTAATAACGAGCAGAAAGGGTGGAGAGATGAAGTAAAAATTAAGTATGTAAATGAATAGTTAAATAACTAGAAAGACGCTAGAAAAATATGTTATAAAAACTTGAAACATACTCGTACATGATTTGAATAAAGAAAAACTAGGAATAAAAATATTTTTACCATAAAATATTCAAGAAGACATACGACTATTAAAATAACTCTTTGGATATATGATATACAAACTAAAGTTGCTTACATTTTTTAAATTAAAACAACAATTAATAACGAACAAAAAGGGTAGAGAGATTTAAAAAACTATCTAAATAAATAGATAAATAACTAGATAGAAGTAAGAAACATTTTTTGTTAAAAACCGGAAACACTCGTACTCGTATAAAGAATAACTTGGAATAAAAATAGTTTTACCATAAAATATTAAAGAAGACATACGACTATTAAAATAACTCTTTGGATATATGATAGACAAACTAAAGTTGCTTAAATTTTTTAAATTAAAACAACAATTAATAACGAACAGAAGGGGTAGAGAGATTAAAAAAAATAAGTATGTAAATAAATAGATAAATAACTAGGTAGGAGTAAGAAACATTTTTTGTTAAAAACTAGAAACATACTCGTACATGATTTGAATAAAGAATAACTTGGAATAAAAATATTTTACCCAAAAAATATATGACTGTGTTACCATTTAGAACATTTAAACAGTGCAGCTGCATTATAAGAAGAATCCCTTTTTATCTGGATGGATCTATAAGTTTTTATAAAAATATATTTACTTGTAAAGTTTTTATTGGGTGTAAAATTATGTAAACGTTTTGAAATTGGAACAACTTTTCGCATTATGCACATGAGAAGCTGTCTTATGCAATCGCTATTGTGCTGAAGCGCTGTAAATTCATTTCTTACAAACTCTCGATTGCTGTTGCGCAAGGCTTGACTCGGCACTCAGCCTCCGACACCGTCACTCTTCTTCAACTGTTATCTCACGGCAACGGTAACCGTCGCGTGGGGGCCACCCTTACCAACCCTCAAAGCAGCCGCAGCCATTCCGTCTTCGTGGTCGAGTTCAACGGTGCCAAACTCACCCTCGTCGACTTGGCAGGGAGCGAACGCGCTTCAAATCGCTGCAACAGCACTCTCAGTTTTCGCGAAGGAGCCAACATCAACAAGAGTTTGGTGGCCTTGGGCAACGTCATCTCGGCCTTGGGTAACGAAGAGGTTGAAGTGTGCTAAAAATACAGCGGTTCTGGTTCCAGCCGAAGATGCGGTTAAAACTACCAAGGGGATAAGACGGCGATTCGTGCCGTTCAGAGATTCGGTGCTTACGTGGTTATTAAAAGACACGCTGGGGGGAGATTCTGATACGGTGATGATTGCCAGTGAGTGGAATATTGAGATTTTGGCGGTTCGTGAGTTGTATTTTTTCAGCCGTTTCGCCGGCTAGTGATTGCTACAGCGAGACTGTGAATACTTTGAGGTTTGGGCAGCGTGCCAAACTGATCGTGTCGTTTCCAGTCGTTCATGAGGATCCCAAAGAGCGGATCATCAGAGAGTTGAGAGCGGAAATTGCAAGACTTAAGGAACTTTTACAGCCGGGACAAGTGAGTAACGACTCTTAACACCACTTTTATTTTATTTAACTTGTTCGTTTGTCGATTTAGTATGCAATAAATAGCTAAATTTAGGTAAGAGCCACCAGTGAACTATTTATAAAACGTCCAGCGAGTTAATCTAACAGTAACCATTCCAGGTAACGATGTCACGAGAGAGTGTCACCACCACCGATAAACTCATCCCAGTGATGAATGTCACCAACGACACCCCCACACCACGACTTCGCAGGACTCTAAGCATCGATCACTCCAAGAAACCCGAGATAAAGGCACCGACTCGTAAGTATGGCTCGGAAGAAACCATCTCGCGCAGAATCAAACCCAACAGCGACAAGACCTCAGTGAGTGAAGCTAAAGCAAAAGTGGACTCGATTCGTCGAAACTCCCTCAAGCCGCGCTCGCAAATCGTTGCTGCAGTAACCCATAGACTGTACGCCAAAACCAAGAAAAAGGACGCCTCAACTGACACGTCAGACATCCCGACCGGTCCTCCCAAAGAACTGTCAATTTGCTCCAACGCTCGCTTGCAACTGAAAGAGTTAACCCGCAAAGCTCTCAAAGCGCACAAATATAAAAGCGAAGAAACCCAAACGGAACTCTTTCCAGTTCTACGAGTAAAAGAAACGTCAACAGACGTCAGCGACTTGCAACCGCGAGATTTTAAGCACGTGGAAACGTCGACCGATGGCGTTAGAACAGAAGATAAAGAAACGAGTTGCGCTTTCTTGGACAGCATCAGCAACGCGTTCATGGTGACGCGAAGCTGCGGCACGCAGTCCCAAACACAATCCAGCGTTTCCTTCACCAAATACTTGCAAGAGCCTCCCAAACTTGAAATCATGAATCCGCACACTGCCAATCCTATTTATACCAGCTCGGTCAATATTAACATCTCCCACAATTACATCAACGCCCCCAAAGTTGTGGACAACGTATCCGATGATAGTTTAGATGATCAGACGAGTGTTTGCTTTCCCACGCCTGATTTAATCAGCAATCACAATTCGTTAGAGCCTCACGCTCACGCAACCACATCTAAAGAACCGGAAAGTAAATTGTGGCACGCCAACATCTACGAGCTTTCCAATCAAGACCACGTGACGGATTTCGTACAAGACCACCCCCTTGGTGTTGTCGCGGCCTGTTCGACTGTTGAGTGTCATAAAAAAGTCAACATTAACATTCCTTGTGTTTACGCGCCGGTGGTTTGTCTCCAACAACAAGAGAACAATCAGCAGTGCCAAACGTTTACACCGCAACTGCCAGAAGAGGCCCGGCCTAAAATAATCGAATCCAAGAGCTACAGCGACGATTGCATAACACTAGTCGAGCCGCTAGTGCTCAAATCAATAATGCGACAAGAACCGCAAGCTTTGGACTCGCTGGAGTACCACAAACGGGTCCGCTTCAACAAATCAAGCAGTAGTAGTAACGAGCGCATGATGAAAGCCATGTCTTCGTTTCTAGAGGAAGCCACAATATTGATGAACAACCTCAAAAGTTGTACTCAGGAGCACGAATACGAGGTGCAAGTGTCCATCGACGGTCTAGAGCACAAAAGAAAGCGCAAACGACGGATCCTGCTGAAGAATGCCACAATCCAAACCGAGGCGGTGGTGTTGAAAAGTGACTACATTCAAACCGATGAGGTGTTGGAGCTGGACAACAAATACGAAATGCTTTTGAGGGATTCGTGTAGGAGACTTGAGGAAAAAGTGGCGGCAGCTGCGGATTACAATCCGTGGGACGTGCAGGAAGATACGAGTTTGGAAAGCAATCCCGTCACGTTTTCGGATTATGGGAGTTTGCCGCGACGACGACGGCGGCGGACTTCTTGCACTCCGAGTGCATACTTGAAGCAGTTGGCAACGATGAGGAGGCAAGTGGTGGAGGCCGCGCGTGAAGAAATGTCAAACAGCGAAGCTAGTGTTTCGTAATTAATTAAGCAATACTTTTTATTACGATATTTATACATTTATTTATGAGCAATAAACATGAGGTTTCTATTTTGGTATTGTACATAAAGAGTGGCATAATTTACACCTGGAATAACAATGGAGTAAGTTAGATGGTGCCAGGTACCGGGAGGTTTACGTTCGCGGCAAAAGTTTTAATGTCGCTCGAACATACAGACGTAAAACACTTTTAAAATAATAAAAAGAAATAAAACACTTTCAGTTAGTGAAAGTTGCAATAATTTGAACAAAGTGTGGAACGAGTTGAAGGACAAAGAAGTTTTTTTAATTATTCAATCCGAATTATGCGAAAATATTATATATCGGTTATCTGGACTAATGTTTCTCTCTCATATCTTTGACTAGAATCTTTGTACTTATACGTTACGTCGGTATTGACTATTGATAAGTGCTTTTTGTCCAAATTCCTACAATATATAACATGCATGGTGTTAATTAATATTGGAGCAAAAAATGCGAAGGATAATAAAGCAGACTGCGTTTCTTCACGTAACCAATACCCGGAAGGCGAAGCTCGCACTGTATTAAAGTTCCTGGTTTTAGTGAATCCAGTAAAACTGTGGCTACCACGAAAACGGAAAATCTGCCGTTTGAATTGCGACTTGCGTTCCACTCCAACGACTGTAATTTACTCCTAAAACACTAATTAAGGTTCGAGTCACACAAACTTTAAATACGACTTGTTTTTATCATCAGTACTCTCCTTGTAAAGCAAAAGTTTCGGCGCCGGATAGACATCACTGGCGTAACAAGTAAAATTGACACTATCTCCCACCGGTTTATTTTTGATGATTACGAGCGATGTCTCCGGTTCTGTAGTAAATTTCAAATAAATCGAATCACAACTCGGAAGCTGGACTCACCGAAAACTATCATAGTCTTCGCACTGAAATCTTCATCGGCGAGCGATGACACGAGACATTTGTATTTCCCTCCGATATCCGTTGTGGGATTCCAAATTTTCATCCCTCTGTAAATGCTTTGCTCCTCGTCTACGGTTTTATAACTCAAATCAACTCGATCTTTCAGTAATCCAAGACTCTGCGGCTTCTGAGGCGGAATCCACTGATACACCACCTCATCATTTAACAACCACTGGACCACCAGCTCTTTGTCATCGGACCGAAGTGAGTAATTACAATCCAAAATTGCTGGATTCCCTGAATTGTTCCTGACAGCACTTGGAACTTTGACATAGTTTATTTGGACTCCCGCTGCTGGGTTAAGCGCTAAAATCAATTCTTATATAAATCTCTTGCAGGTGCTAATTTTGGAATCAAAGAGAGGCGGTCGTGTGTATAATCTATATTTAATGGACTAGTGAAGCGGAAATGTTCGCATTTCATATCATGACAAACAAACACCCATAACTACGTTTAGTACTATGCGACAACGACACAAACTCACCAAAAGAGAAAATAAGACAAACGAAATAAAATTCAATGTGCATTTTGGAAAATTTGAATTAAATGCGTACGATTCAGTTGGCGTAAATCTCGCGTGTGTGTGGGGCGCTTGTCTCCTTTCCAAACATGCGCACATTTATACATTTAATATAAAACATTTCTGCATTGTAAAAATTGTCAGATCTCTTTTTGTAAAATTTGTACATTTTGATAATTTTTATGCACGCCACTGTCTTGATATTTTTCTTAATTTTTTTACAACAAAGCACGCGTGTATAATTGGTTGCATATGAACAACCAAACGTCAATTGTCAATTTGACAGTTGACAATTGAACATTTATTTTCTATGATTTATTTAAAGTATGTCGCTGATAGAAACTCTTGTAAAACTGTGTTAAAGAGAGATTTAGCGACTTGAGGCTACTTAAAAATCAATAATTAGAATTAATCGAATCCCTGTTGTGTGCTTTTGGTGCACTAAACGTTACAACATAAGTATAGGCCAAAAATCACCATGTTGACTCTACCGTTCAGAAATTTCGTCAAGAAAACCGCAAATAGGGCTTTGCAAACTAACATTTTCATTCGCGCCAAGTCCACGAAAGAGGAGCAAAGTGAAAGTAGTAAACTCCAGGCGCAATCACTGAATGAGAAGCTCTTTCTTGTGGATTTGAAAGACAAAGTTACGGGAAACGCCACAAAGCGAGAGTGTCACAGAGTCGGAAAGGAAGGCGACATTCTGCTGCATCGTGCATTTAGCGTGTTTCTGTTCAACGGTCATGGTGATCTGTTGCTGCAAAAACGATCTGCAGATAAGGTAACAGTTGCAGGGTTTAATATCTGTCATAACACAAATTTCTAGATTACGTATCCGAATTTGTACACGAATTCCTGCTGCAGCCACCCAGTCGCTGATTTTCCAGGAGAAGAAGAAGAGACTGATGCGTTGGGAGTGAAGCGGGCTGCCCAGAGGAGGTTATGTTTTGAATTGGGGGTACCAGTGGCTAAACTCCCTTTGGAAAAGTTCAATTACATAACTAGGGTGTATTACAAGGACGAAGGAAACGGAAAGTGGGGAGAACACGAGATTGATTATGTCCTGTTCTTCCAAGGCGATGTCCCAGTCAAGCCCAATCCAAACGAAATTTCAGAGATTAGTTTCGTCCCAAGAGACGAGATGGAGCAGCATATACCCACTCTTGGGACGCTCACGCCCTGGTTTCATTTAATTCTTAAACACAGACTCAAGCTGTGGTGGGACAATCTCGATGATTTGGACCAGTTTAAGGACCACGAAACTATTCTTCATTTAGGTGTAACCAAATAATTTCGTTTTTGGTACTACATGGATAATAAGCAAAAATTTGGTCTAGAACTTTCATTACATTACTGGCCAAATAATTGTGTCTTGATTTTTTTATAATGTACATAGAAAACAAGGACAACAATAAAGGTTAATACTACTAGTAAGGCCCCTTCAGCACACACTTTTTTAAGGATTTTGCCCTGTTTTTTAAGGTAGAAGGCATAGTAAACAAGCTCATGTAGATTACGAATTTAAAAGAAAATTGATATGTATAATTCATATGAATTGTTGATACAAATTCGGTTTTCAAATTGATATATATGGGATAAAAAAAAAGTGCAAAACATTTCCCGGTATCGTTGTGAATCCAAACATCAATCTATTCATTGTTACAGCTTCTCCTCTGTTGAGGAGAATATCGGCACGACCAGGACGGTCATTAATTTGATATAACTGTAAGTCGTGAATAGATCGATGAAGAAGAATCAGTCTCAAAACCGAAAAATGTCTTGAGAATATTTGGCAGCACTCAGTTGCCCGTCAACTTTCATGGGTCATCAGTCTCTATGCGCAACTCGAGACCTACCAATTCAGTTTAAGAGCAACTGCATTCTCAATTAATATTTCAAAAATCGTTGTATATATAGTTAAATACGGACGTCGACCGTTAGGGAGTTGTATTACACAATATACATTAGAAAAAAAAGGTTCGGGTTTGCTTGGATTCGAAGGTTTATTATTTTAATAGACCAAAAAATTTGGACGGGCTACGGCAAAAAATCTAAAGCAATTGCGTGACTAGTGAGGACATTTAATCTGGACCACTTTCTCAATGCCAATGAATAAATGTTGTTTGTTTTTGGAGTTTAATTACTGATTGTCTTTCATTAAAGTTTACATTAATTTTTTTACATGTTTACATTTTATTTAAAGTACCGATTTGTTTGGTTCGAAGGTTTAAAAACCAATGATTATTAAAAATGTTCATTAAAAATAAAATTAAACTGTCCTAGCGTTTGGGCCGTTTTATTTCGATGGTAAATTTTAAACTGACAGATCTTGACATTTGTCAAATCTATGTTTATGTTTTCTATGGTGTCTACACTGGAAAGCCGATAAATTCCATGGCCAACGCAGCCTCGTTTTTTTTTTGAACGCACGTTACTTATTGTACAGTCTGTACGGGCTAAAAGCAATCAATGAGAACTGACGAAAATTATAATTATTATGCAATCAGCCAACGTAACTTCTAGATGCCAGACAACTCACTCGTCGATTCTATTAATAACCTATCCGAAATCAACTAGTTCGAACTAAAATCGTCTGTAATCCGTTACTTGCGAACCTTTTAGTTCGCGAACTAGTTCACTGAAAAAAACTATTAAGCTCATCACTACTAGAAACAGTGTTGGTATCACAATTCCAATTTTCAAATGTCAATTAAATCCACGGTTCTTATACTCATGAGTATAAGAACCGTGAATTAAATCCTAGATTGGCAGCAGGATCGCCAACTTACTTTCGTTTAAAACCTGAACTTACTACATTAGTTTTTCTCAGTTTGTTGGGTTATCGAATAAAAATTAAAATATGAGACTGTCGGCTAGACTTTGCAAGCAGAACATCGACTGGCACTTTAAGCAACGCTGGAAGGCCAATAGAGTCCGAAAAGTGGAAGACACAGGTGCTGAAAAATTATTGCTTGAAAAGGGTTACACAGTGCACAGGGCAGAGGATATCCTCGACCACAGACCACGAACCGAACCGTAAATTAATAATTGCCTAATCTAGCATATACTGAAGACGTTGCTTTAGTTTTACAATCATAGGAATGAAGCCGAAATTGGTTGGGCTCGATCACACCCATCCAAACTGGCATGATGACATTTTACTGACTTATAAAGACAACAACGTGTTATTGGAAGGCCTCAACCAGGCGAAAATTCTGACGAATACTGTTCAAGTGAAAGACGGTCTTCCTGAGTCGATTGCGTTGAAGAGTAGCAAACAAATTGATAAGCGTGTGAAGGAGATTATTTTAGCGTCGCACGTGTTTGATGCCCAACAAGTAAAATTGCCAAAAATCAAGGACCCAGAACGACCTGCTTGGAACTTTCCACGTGTGTATGGAATAAGTCAAGCTAGAGTCATGTAATCAACAATCAATCACTATTGACAATTTTTTAACAATAATTTAACTTTCCAGCAATTTACTCTTAACAAATTTGCTAAGACTGATTGAGAATAACAGCGACCTGGAGGTTGTGGCCCAAAGAAGTATTCTAGAAGATACTCATTTCTGCTACAACTTTCAAAAATTGAACAACACGATCCAGTTTGACTTGAAAGGAGATGTGCTTGTGACATCCACCCAACCCTTGAAACCAATCAGCAGTGAACCCACTGATAATCTGGAACTTCCTAATATTGACCCTATTAGTCCCGTCATAACACTGAACGAAGAAAACATCTATCAGATTCGTGGCATTTATCGTGCGCTACCGACAACAAATCCGCTTTAACTAATTATTATAATTTCAGCGGTGGACTTGAAATTTACAAAATCGCACCCACACACCCTGTTTGTGCCTCATCTTGAACAGGAAGTGAAAAATGTGTATGAGGAACCAATTACTGATTCACAAATTGAGGGTCGGTCGCTTTTGAAGGCGTTCACAGTGGCTGCCTCTTATGCCAAGGAAAAATATGGGGTTCAGACAAATATTTATTTTGCACTGTAGCTTATTGGTTTTTTTAGGACGTTAAAAACTTAGAAAGACCGGTTACGGTGCAGTGTGTCCACACGAACGGGCATCTGTTTCACTTTGGAATATTTCAGCTGAATACTCTTGATCTTGAGACTGATGGAGTTAGGAATGTTTGGTACCAAACTGAGAGAATTCCTTTGTTTGAGGTGTGCACCTATAAGGTTGGTAAACCTGTCCTGCAAGGCTACAACAACCAAGTAGTGCAGTATTTAAGTGCGTTTTATAACAACGTTTAATTGCTGTAAATAGTCTATAAAATCACATTTATAAAAACATTGTTAGAATTATAGTTTTGGAAAACGAATAACATCAAGGAATAATGATCGCTACAGACATTTAGAATGTTTTGTACAATGTGTCATCTTGCGGTCAGTATCATTTACCTAAATACTTAATCCAGGCTGTAGTGTCGTTTGGAAGTGTGTCACACTGACGCCCGCTTTACTTTCAAATTAGAAGTGAGAACTGTATGCGATGGATGATAGCTTGTATCGAGAAGCAACTCCTGGTTGTCGCCGTGATTAAGTCCCAAGCAGTTACAGGAACAAACCGACATCTGATCGATTTCCCCAGGTTCCCCTATGTAAGCATGTCCAGCGAGCAATTTCCCATTTACTGCCATGACTTCCCCGTCTAAAGTGAGCACGTGATGCGATGACGATTGCAAGTCTTGGTCGTCGCGCCGAATATCTTCGGCATTCCTAAAATTAGCAGTTAATTTATGAACGGCTACTAATGAATTTTAATACATCGTCATGAACCGAAGCACCAATAAGTTGATGCTGGCGGCCACGACAGCGAGACCGAAGAGGATGAAGACTAGACTCAGTGCTACGTATCCGGGTTTATCTTTAAGCGCGTTGTCGTTTTGTAAAGCCACGTAATCGCCGAAACCGATTGTGGTGAGGGTAACGAAGCAGTAGTAGAAGCTGTCGAAGTAGGTCCAGCCTTCGTAGCGCGAGAAGACAGCAGCGCCGGTGGTGATTATAATAGAAGACAGCATCCCAGTGGCGAACATCAGGTTCATCTCAGTCGCTTCGATTTTTTTGCAGTGTAAGTACTTCTTGATCTGTCTGATTACAACCGATGCGAATTTGTTGAGACGCTCGCCGATGCTTTGGAACATTACTAGTCCGAGAGGAATTCCCACCTTAAAATTTTGTGGTAAAATTAAAAGTCAAAGGATTTTGGTAGTTTGGAAAAAGTTACAGTGTATACCAGTGGTTCCCTGATGAGCGGCGGCTTTCTCCCGCTTAAAAATCATAGATTTCAACATCTTTTTGAAGTTGCTGTTTCAAACGGCAAAACAACAATGCAGAAAAAAAATCAGTTTGAATATTTGTTTGACTGTATTTAGTATGCGTTCATGTCTTCTACCAAAACAGTTTATGCAAAATGTGACAGAAAATGTCTGTAACTGTGGACTATGTATGGTTTGTGTGAATATACCCGTACCATTGCATATCCCATACAGAACGCTTTTCCGCCGGCCGTGACCGGTGTTGAATGCCCATAGCCAATCATCGCCAGGACCACAGTCGCGAAATAAAACGCCCCTGCGAATTTCCATTGTGGTCCGGCTTTATGAGGCTTGTATTCAGTGATAACCAGCTCGATCATCCGATAATCGTCCTCTGTAATGTTATATTTGCTCTTCAACGCACTGGTTGAAGCTGCAATCTTTTAATTAACTTTTATTGCCACACCACAAACGACACACATTTTAACAGTTCGTCTCGTCTGCTCTCCTCTTTGGATTCCAATGCGTCGAAAACGGCCGCCCCGATTAATAAATAAGTAAAAGTGCAGACGACTAGTGATAACGTCCGCACATTCTGTCTCTTCATTTTGTAAATCGGCGATAAAGCGGATCGATTCGAACAATATCGACGCTGAGGACGCTCGGCGTCGTCGGGGCGCCATCTCGCGTCCAATTTCACATTTTAATTTTATGACAGTGCGGCCAACATTTTTTGGCGATTTTGTTTGCGTGCGGTTGGTACAAAAATCAAAATTGCGTCCGTTACAGTCGCGTGTTTTGAAAGAAGTGAATTTTAGACATGAATTACAAAATAGAGGAGATGCAAAAGAACATTTACTATTCGGACAAATACTACGACGACCGATACGAGTACCGGTAACTAGTTGTTTAGTTGAGAAAACATTACTTATTATCTTGTTTTCAGTCATGTCGTTTTACCCAAAGAAATGGTAAAGTTAGTACCGAAAACGCATTTAATGACCGAGGACGAGTGGCGTCGAATTGGGGTCCAACAAAGTAAGGGTTGGATGCATTACATGACGCATCCTCCAGGTACAAATTTCAAAAAAAATGTTAAAATGGTATTAAAGCCAGTTTTTGCAGAGCCACACATTTTGTTGTTTAAAAGACCAATTACAACGCCTCCACCTGACGACAACTAGTGCTTCTAATTATGCCTTATCCTCCAATGAGATACAATTTTTATATCATGTATACGATAATTAATTCTTTGGGTCTCATCATTTACTAATTTATCAAGGCTGTAATAGTTATTATGGAAACGACTTTTTACATTTTTAGTGTTTATAATTGCGCTTTTTGTTAATAGTAATAATAATTGTATTATTTATAAATTATGGCAATTAAAATTTTTTATTTTTTCCAATTATTTCATGTTTGAAATGTTGGACCCACTGCGACTAATCGCACGTTGCTAATCTGACGTTGTTTTGTTTTTTAACCTCACTTCCAAGTGCTTTTAACATTTTATTTATAAAATGACACCATTGCGAGATCCTGTTCATTGTATAGTTAAACAATTTTAATTTTTATGAATTTGCTGCAATAATCATTTTTAGATTCGGAGAAGAGCGGTGTGAGTAGTGATGAAGAAGCTGTGGAGTCCGATGATGGTGCTGAAATAACAAGCAATGCCGGTTGGGCCGACTCCATTGCAAAAATCTTAAAAACGAATAAACCCAAAGGCAAAAAAACTTTAGTGTTGTCAAAAGCAAAGAAACTAACAGATGTTAAGAAAAAGAAAACAAAACCGGTCGGGTTTGAAATTGCCACAAGCGATGGTAATATCAAATCAGAAGAAATAGAAGTGGAGGCCGAAGAAATAGAAGAAAAACCAATTAAAAAACAGGTTGCGCCACTACTTAATGTCTCATGTACTCTAAGTACCGTTTCAGAAAAAAGAACTGCCAAATTTGCGCAAGAAGCCGAATATTTTGGACAAGGACAAAGAGCGAAAGTTGGCGAAAATTGCCACGAAAGGTGTGGTCCAGTTGTTTAATGCAGTGAAAGCGCAACAGAAAGATATCAGTAAAAAACTGGATGAAGCCGGTCCTCTGGATATTAGAAAAGAAAAAGTTTTGAAAAATATTGATAAGAAAGCCTTTTTGGATGTGTTAATGGGGGAGAAGCCTCAAGTCACTGAAGATAGAGTTGAAAATAGCAATACTAGGAAAGAAGAGTCAACTTGGGGTGTATTACGGGACGATTTTATGATGAGTGCCAAATTAAAAGATTGGGATAAGGAGATGGAGACGGAAATTGAGACAGAACAAGTTGAAATGGAGTCTGATTAATAGTAATTTTGAACATGTAAATAAATTACTTTGCCATTTTACTTGTTTTTTTTTTACAAATTTAGCAGTTGCAGTTGTGGCAACTAAGAAAATACATAGTTTTTAGCCACATTCGTTTTCTGAAGTTGGCAGCATTGATATCAATTTGATGTTTATTTCTGGAAGGTGGTGTTTTTGAACAATTTATAAGATTCTCTCAATAGGTGCTTAAAACACTTAATTCTAATAGAAATTCTAAAATAAATTTGCATTTTAAGCTGAATATGCAAAAATAGTTTTTTGCAAGTGAAGCGATATTGGAATTTGACGTTTTCTGGTTTGAGGTTGAGTTGCTTCCAGAGATTGTCGGATTTGGAAAACAAAATGTGCGATTTACTGTCGGATTTCTTGAACGATAGACTGGTCCCCATACCAGAAAGTGGCGTCGTCAATGGAATTATGGATTACGGAAATTTGTCCGAAGTCAAATGTGAGTCGGAATCTGAACCAGAATCGGACACTGAACAGCAGGAATACGTTGAAAAAGAGTTGAACTCGTATTATTATGAGACAAGTGTAAGATGAGTCGATGGATTGTTGGTAATTATGTGTTAAAATGACATTGATAGGAACCTACTGGTGGCTTAACTGACATTGACGATGGCCATGAAGAATCCCTTCTCGGCTCTGAAATCCTCTCCCTACTCAATGTCCCCAAAGTGTATGATCAGTACAAGTTTGACACTTATTGCAAAAAAGATCTACCAATTGACACATTCAAGAACAAAGTAAGTTATCCTCAGTACAATTGATTAGTTGCTACAGCTAGTGTTAAGATCTTAGACATGATTATGACAAACTCGGTAATGATCATCCATGGCCCCACTGGCTGTGGCAAAACCACTCAAGTTCCTCAATACATCTTGGACCAATGTAAGGAGAAAAAAACACCTTGCAATATTGTGGTCACCCAACCCAGACGTATAGCGGCCATTAATATAGCTCAACGAGTGTGCGAAGAGAGAGGCTGGGCTCTCGGTACCGTTTGTGGTTACCAAGTATGATAATGTTAAACGATTCTACAAATTTAAACAAACAAATTTTTGATACAGATAGGTTTGGACAGAAACGTAGGAGAGGATGTCATCCTAACTTACGTCACCACTGAAGTGTTGTTACAGAAACTAATCAAGGAGCGTCATCTAAACAAATATACTCATATTATAATAGATGAGGTGCATGAACGTAACAAGAGCCTCGATTTCTTGTTGCTTATTGTGCGCAAGTATTTGTTCACCAATTCCCCTTGCGTCAAGGCGAGTATTTTATTAGTTATTTTTGCCAAATGACTGGTAACATTTGAGTAGATTATTTTGATGTCTGCCACGATGGATGCCCAGGAGTTTGCATATTATTTCCGAAGCATTTCTCGTAGCCAACCTCAGCAGTACTTGGCCGCCCCAATTTTGCACGTAAATAAAGAAAGCGAATACACCACGAGCATTTACTACATGGAACAGTTTGCAAGACGGGTACCGAATCAGTGTGCGTTTGTTGACATTATTTTACGGTGTATTTCATAGAATATTTGCAATTTTGATATTAACGAGCCGTGCATCAAGCCCGAGTTGTACGAGGAGTGTTGGAAGCTGATCTGCTTGTTCGACAGCCTGGACGCCAAAGACGAGGCAATCGGTAGTGTTTTGGTATTCCTGCCCGGCTTCCATGAAATCGAAGAGATGAACAAGACCCTCGTCGAGAAAACGTACAAAGCATCCAAATATTTAATTGATATGTCACTGGTTTACTGCTTCAAGGGTGTCCAAGTGGCAATGGGAAATTATTCCGCTGCATTCGGCTTTCAGCAGCGATCACATGGTTAAAGTCTTTCAGAAACCGAAACCTGGAACCAGAAAAATTATCTTGTCTACTAACATCGCCGAGAGTTCTGTTACTGTGCCGGACGTCACTTATGGTAGCTCGTTATAAAACACTCACTTTCAGAATTATCCCACCACCAATATAAAATTGCAAAATTCACAAAAAAAATTACATTTTGTGGCATGTTTTTAAGCAAATTCAAATTCTTCACTTGATCTTACATACTGTCTTATATTTTTCAATTTCATTATTGTGAGTTAATTTGATAGTACAGTGACATTTTAATATAACTATTGCGTCGCCCTATTCTCTATTGCTTTAAACTTTTTTTATTTTGTACTCTGGCAATCAGGAGAATAGTGTCTTGTTTAAACTATAAAACACGGTTTCTGTTATTGAAGCCAATTTATCAATATTCTATGAATTGGTGAACGAATTGCCTAAGCAATGAAGAACGACTTTCACCGCGCAACTTCCATGAACTCTTGCACCATAAATAAAACTTCGACTTGTCTCTAAATACCTTTATTCCACTTTTGGGTTTAGTTTAAAAGTTCTTGCAACACCAAAATCTCTTTGTTCGTTGAACAACCACCACAGGAAAATGTTAAAAAAACGCATGGTATTCATAGTTATTATTTAACTTATTTTGAGATATTTTTTTTATAATTCAACAACACAGCAATTTCGATCGTGTACTTGAATTGCAAATGTACAAACGAAAACGCTTTAATTACTCTTGGTGGTCCAACAATTTTGAAAGTGAGTGTGGTTGTAAAAGCGGTTGAAAACAAGTCGTATTTTCAGTTGTTGATTTCTGTTTGACGAAAGTGTTGGTCACTAACGATTCCACGAAATTCTCGTCGTTGACCATGCAATGGGCGTCCCATATTAATTGCATTCAAAGGGCAGGGCGTGTGGGCCGTGTCGCCAACGGAAGAGTTTATCGCTTGGTTCCCATCGACTTCTACAACGTTAGTTTCATCAACAGCTTTATGTTTTCCAAATGATTATCTGTGGGTTTTACAGAACGAAATGCAACCCAATACCATTCCAGAGCTGCAACGCGCCCCTCTCGAGAACGTCATTCTTTACATGAAACTGTTAGACTTGAATGACACCCCAAAAAATGTGCTGTCTCTTGCGATAAGTCCGCCTAACTTGAAAGACGTAGAGACGTGCATTTGGAACTTGAAGGAGGCTGGAGCTTTGTTGCAGACATGCCGAGGTATTAAAAGCGCCGCCGATGGTGATTTGACGTTTATAGGACAGATAATGGGTTCGCTGCCCATCGATATACGCATGTCCAAGTTAATTATCCTGGGACACATGTTTAGTTGTCTTGAGGATGCCGTAATTATGGGTACGTAATTTTGAGTCGTGTTCATCGATAGTTGAATCGTGGTTGTAGCTTCTGGTTGTATGACGCGTAATCTTTTTGTCAATCACTTCCAAGACCGAATCGGTTCCTATCGGAAGAAGTTGTTGTGGGCGGACGGCTCCTCTAGCGATCTCATCATTCTCCTCAATTTGTATAAAGTCAGTTCGGTTTTTTTTCTTTCTTATACTTTTTGGATAAAATTGTGTATGTAGGTGTGGCTGGGTAAGAAGCTGCAGCATGCGTTCAGGACCATCCAGGAGGAGTACGCTTGGTGCAAAACGAATTTCGTAAACTTGAAAGGTCTGCGCGAGTGGGAGCTTTTAATACGAGAGATAACAATTCGTCTAAAACGCTTGGGAATCGAACGTCCCGTTGGTGCCGCTCGGGTGCTTTTGTCGCCTGTGGAGAAGCCAACAGTTTTGAAAATTATTATTTGCGGCGCTTTCTATCCAAACTATTTCGTCCGCACTCCGGAATTCGGACAGGTCGATTCGAAAACGGCCCTTAAAATATTGAACGGCCGTGATCCGAACAACACCGTTTATTTCACAAACATGAAACTGGGCCATCCCGGCCACATTTACGTCCGGCAAATCAAGAAGTTGATTCATGCGGAGAACAATCCCGACGTGCAGATCGGATTCGACGGTCAGAGCAGTAAGGTTTTTGTTGAATTTAAGAGCTTCAGGCAGCCGGAACGGGTGACGGTTGATGGGCGTGATTATCTTACGACGCCTTTTGGAAGCGTCGTCGTGGACGTCTACGAAGCCGTGAGAATGAGGCAGATGAATACTCCATTCAGGCTTTGCGTTTTGCCGTATTTATGTGGATTTTATATTGGGTCGAAGGGGGTGACGTTTTGGTTGTAGGGATCATAAGGCGTGGGAGTTTGCAAAGAACGAGGAATCGAGGAAACGTATCGAAAATGCAGAAGTGAATTGCTTTTCCGACGTCAACTATTCGCCACTTCCACCGCTCGATATTGAGTACATTACGATTATGGTCACTTATGTAAGTATTGCATCCATATTTTATTATGTTCGTAAAATGCGACATTGCATACCAAGTGAGCCACAAAAAAAATTAGATTCCTTTCAAATTTGATACATCAATAACCGGCTTCAGTGATTTTCACCAGTCTATAGTTTCCATGCTACCGTTTTTAACAAGCACCCATCTCTACTTATAAAATTGATTTTTTTATGGCAGTGCAGGTACTCTTCTATATTTTTTATTTTAAATCAATGTCCATGGAATCGTTGAATGAGTTAACTAATTTGCTAGGAATTAAGCGAAAAAACCAAATGTCCTGGTCCTGAATCTAAAGGTGTAGAGACGCTGTGGAGCCGCTGCTTTCGTTGTAAAACACAATGATTCAGTTTTAAATGTAAAGATGACCTTATCAGAAAACAACGGAATTGTAAAAAAATATTTCACTAGCAAAACATAAAAATAAAAATGTATGTAATACGTATTTCTACATTTTTAAATGTCACATTTGTAATGTAATGGAAAATAATTTTCTGTAATAATGGAAACTTGTTAAGATGTCGGTAATAAATAAAAAATTAATAAGCGTTTATTGTGCCTCGCAACAAGTACAATAACAAAATAAATAACGTGCCTTCAAAAAAAAAAAACGAGGCTGTGTTGGCCATGGAAAAACTTTGTGCATCAATTTAGTGTAGCAAAACTTCAAAGTGTCAGTTCGAGTCTGTTCATGTTTAGGTTAGCTTCCTTGTTGACAATGGGATAAATCATTATGGGATTTAAAAAAAAGTGCAAAACATTTCCCGGTATCGTTGTGAATCCAAACATCAATCTATTCATTGTTACAGCTTCTCCTCTGTTGAGGAGAATATCGGCACGACCAGGACGGTCATTAATTTGATATAACTGTAAGTCGTGAATAGATCGATGAAGAAGAATCAGTCTCAAAACCGAAAAATGTCTTGAGAATATTTGGCAGCACTCAGCTACCCGTCAACCTTCATGGGTCATCAGTCTCTATGCGCAACTCGAGACCTACCAATTCAGTTTAAGAGCAACTGCATTCTCAATTAATATTTCAAAAATCGTTGTATATATAGTTAAACACGGACGTCGACCGTTAGGGAGTTGTATTACACAATATACATTAGAAAAAAAAGGTTCGGGTTTGCTTGGATTCGAAGGTTTATTATTTTAATAGACCAAAAAATTTGGACGGGCTACGGCAAAAAATCGAAAGCAATTGCGTGACTAGTGAGGACATTTAATCTGGACCACTTTCTCAATGCCAATCAATAAATGTTGTTTGTTTTTGGAGTTTAATTACGGATTGTCTTTCATTAAAGTTTACATTAATTTTTTTTACATGTTTACATTTTATTTAAAGTACCAAATTTTTTTCCCCCATCATTTAAGTAATAATAATGTTTGTGACCTACCAATCGTTGTATACATAGTTAAACACGAACGTTGACCACTAGTGAGTTATAAATTACACAATATACATTAGAAAAAAAGGTTCGGATTTGTTTGGTTTGAAAGTTTAAAAACCAATAATTATTAAAAATGTTCCTCAAAAATAAAATAAAACTGTCCTAGCGTTTGGGCCGTTTTATTTCGATGGTAAATTTTAAACTGACAGATCCTGACATTTGTCAAATCTATGTTTATGTTTTCTATGGTGTCTACACTGTAAAGCCGATAAATTCCATGGCCAACGCAGCCTCGTTTTTTTTGAACGCACGTTACAATATACAGTACAAAAATAAAACAGTAATAAAACAAAATAAAATAAAACAGATAAAAATAGAACAAACACCTGAATTACATAAACTTGTCTAGAGACACAAAGGGGGATAGATTGGCTCTGAGCCATTTTTCCACTACCCCCCGTATTTTAACATTTGTAGAAAAATAAAACAAATTCTTTGATAAAAAGTGGGTTATAATACTTTATCAAAATTAATTAAACGTTTGGTATTTTATTCACATGCAAAGTGAATTGATCTCTTATTTTATTTGGTTGTTTACCAAAAATACCAAACGTTCAGTGAAGTACTAAATGTTTGATAAAAACATTAAATGCTCTGTATACAAACTAAACGCTCAGTGAAATACTGAATGTTTTGTAAAAATATCTTAAATACACGTAATAAATGCCAAACGCTTGGTAAAATTGCTAAATGCTCAGTAAATTTACCAAACGCAGGATATAATATATGAAATGCTAATTGATAAAATAAATCATTTGGTGACACATTAAACATCCCGTAGTAAACAATATATTGAAAAATAAATCCAATGTATAAACTATATTGATTTACTATATTTGAAGAATATTTAAACATGGAACCTATACGTGAAGTAAAAAATGTAATTTATTTTAGTTAACACATAACATAACATTTAACAATACAAAATAAAAAGTTGTAAAACATAACGATTATTATAAGTATACTAAAACAGACAGACAAAAACAATTTTTAACAAAAATTGTCATTTCTTTTTAATTTGGCGGATGGATAGTCCAAACAAACGGCCATTAAAATCTAAAACAATTATAGTAAATATTATACATGCGTCAATTTTTTTTACCTCGTGTAACAGAAGAGCTATTTTCGGGTTTGAAGGCCGATCTCGACGCTGTCATTTACGGCAAATTTAATATTTTTAGCGAGCTTAAATAAAAAATAAACTACTAAGTAAATACCATATTTAATCCTGCAAATCCACAAAAAACACTGAATCTTTTTTAATGCAGTATTTTTTACCGTACAAAATGATAATAAAATAATAAGCATTTTATTACGACCATAGATTACGACCCATATTTTTTTATATTTTTGTTTTAAATACCATCTCAGTTTTAAACATAGAGATGATTATACGAAATGGACATGATTCGCAAGGGTTTCATTAACTCTAAATAATTATTTTAATAACTACTTTATTAATTAATTATTTTATTAAGCTCAAAATGTAGGTTATGGGTGTCTTCTTAATTGACCATGGCCGATGTTGCATTCAGACAGAAGATTGAATTTTTTTATACAGCCATTACGACTTGAAATATGGTCACATCTGAGCACATAAATACAAAATATGTAGTTTTGCCAGTATTTTATTTCAAAAACAAGAAGCAACAAATTGGAAACTACAAGTTATTTTTTTGGAAATTGTTTAAATTTTTCTGCGCTGGAATATGTCTCAAATTGAAGTGTTTATCATCGTCCTGTGGCAAGAAAGAGTGCAATCCATGTGTTCCTGATATTGTCCTTGCAAAAAAATACGAAGCGACGAAAATATTTCCTCAAACTCGGTTTATGTTTTTCCTTATTGTGTATTACGTTTTATTAAGTTTTTTTTATAAAATGGAAATTATTACATAATAAATTGCTAACCTAATTAAAATAATTGTATGCCTCTACAAAAACTTTTTGATTTTCCATGACCTACTATTTATTTTTGTTAAGCAAAGGATAAGTTTTTTCCGAATTAGCCTATTGAAAAACAATTTTTCCTTGGCATGTGATACATTATAGGGAAGCTCTTTTTAAGCGTGTTTAAAAAATCGAAAAATCAAGTATGGCTGCCCTAAGAAAAGTTACTTCGGCTATCTCGACCGTTTCCGAGATCCCAATGGCGAGCATCGAGCAGTGTATATCAAAAACCAGGGGCTAAAAAATACTACTGATGTAGTTAGTACCAAATATGATGGGAATCAAATTTTTTGTGGCTCACTTGTTCCCATCTGTTTTTAGCTTTTTTACAGACTGTTGTTTGGTAATCGTGCGTTTCGGTTCGATTATCTTGTCTGTGTCATCTTTGAACTAACGTTTGCCGTTAGGTTATAGACGCTGGCCACTTCTTCTGTCAGAACTGGAATGATGAGACTTGCCAATTGTTGAATAACATATTTATGGCGCTGAATGGTCCGGGAGTTTTTCTCGCACCGGTCGAGGAGAAAATTCAGGTCGCTGGTAAAATATATGCCGCCACTTACGACGCCGACGGAAAATTCTACAGGTGTAAAGTTATCAACATTACACCGGGTCAACCACCGTATGCACAAGTACGCCAATTGAGCGCTTTGTGTATCGACGAGTGCTAAGTTTGGTGGTTGCAGGTCCAATTTATCGACTACGGGAATATACAGAGAGTACCCATGAACCGCCTCTACGAGCTTCCCTCAAAAAATGCCGAATGCAAGGTGCATGCGATCGCCACGTGCTGTGTCCTCAGCGAGGTCCAACCCCACGTGGCGCTGAACACGCGCGGGATTTGGAGCGAGGACGTCAACAGAATATTCAAGCGAAAAACCGAAAACATTCTGCTGAACGCTAAAGTGTATTCGGTCGTCGACGACGTCATCCATCTCGAGCTGTTCGCGCAGAATCCCGCCCCTGCTTGCACGTCGTCCTTCAATGAGTGGCTGATCAAAGAGGGTTTCGGGCAGAAATGCGAAGAGAGTCGACGCTCGCAGAACGACCACGAGATGCGACGCAAAGTTTTAAGCTCGGAGAATCCGAACAAAGTCAGTGCTATGTACAGCAACATAGAGACGCACAGTAAAAGTTACAGCGACTTCGAGTCGCCGGAATTTAAGGATGCCAATGAAATTGTGGAGCTAAAGGGGCCGTTTAGCCCGCTTGAGATGAAAGTGTGCGGAATGGTCCAGGCGAGTGCAAGTTGCTCGGTGAAGGTCGATTCAGATTCCGTGAACGCTGTTCTTCTGGACGACAATTGCGAAGATAGTCACGCCAGGTTACTGGTTGCCGGACAAGTGCTGCAGTCGGCCACATCACCATCTGTGAAGATGTCGCAGACTACGATAATGCCGGCTATTCCCGGACTTCCCATGTTGATGGCGCTTTTGTTCTGTCCGCAAATGGAGCCGAAGTTGACGTCGGACGGGTGCAGGGTGGCGTCGATTTTGTGCGGTTTGGGAAGCAAAGAGGCGAGCGACAAAGCCAATTTTGCTATGCACGACATTAGCTTGGTTCTTGACACCGAGCTTACAGACGACATCATTGTCAAAGTACGTTCGAATGATTGATAAAACCACTTTAAATCGTTGTTTTTAAACAGGTTAATACGCTTCGATACATGATGAATCGCGCTATAAAAACAATGAAGATGGTTCACGACGAGCTTGCCTATCCGGAGGACATGTTCTCCTCACAAAACGCACTAAAAAAAGAACTGTTTAGTTTGGTGCATCACAAGCAAACTGCCGCTCAGCGCGTCTACGTCAAGTATGCAGATACTTGGAACAGGAATTTGTGTGGCGACGTCGAAATAATGCGGATGACCGTTGAGGATCAGGAGGATGATATTTGGCCGTTGCATTGGTTTGTGAAGCTCAACAAGAAATCACAATTGATCAACGCGAATTTGGAGGAGCTCAATAATATCGCTAAAAGGTTTGCGATGTAATAAATAAGTCGATTTAAAACATTTACTACGTATTTATGCATTCCCAACATGAATGGCGAAAAATTTATAATTTCCATACAAATGGCTATTCTCTCCATACAGATTTCAGCTTAATCGCCTTATTTATTTCTTCATGAAAATGATCCAAAATCAATTAAAAACGGAAAGCGAAAAGTTTAGGTATTTTTGAAAAAAATCATGTGGCAATACCTTGACTAAACTGCTTGCATCGTTTTATTTAAGACACCCATAACTGTATTTGTGTGTAATTATTTTATTTATTTTTATATTTGTACTTTACAGCTTTTTATTTTTTCGATTTTGGAAAAACCTCAGTAAAACAGTTAAAATTTCAATGCTCGCATTAATTGTCACATTGCATAATAGCTTACTGAATTATTAAATGTGAAAATTTGATCCCATTTTAAGGTCAAGATAAATCTGAAGACTGCTTTGTACTGATTGTACTGACTGTTAATGTGGTAATTTTTGGTTTGGTTTGGCAGGTTGGAACCAGAACGGGAAATTATTTGCGAGTTGTGCAAAAGCGAACCGATGTTTACCATGAGCGAGGTCAGAATCCATCTCTTCAAGTCGATACATAAGAGTAACCTCGAAAAACTCACGAATTCGGTGCCGAAGAACAACTTCAAGATGCCTACAAGTTTTTAATTCGTTTTAGTTTGGAGAGCTTTGTTTCATTTTATGTTATAATACAACTAGTTCAGTTTCTAACTTTTAGTTTTATAAGAATGATGCTATGTTTTTAATAAATGTCTTATGTTGATTTCATTTTAATGGAGGAGAATATCCGCGTTTCAAGGTCATGGAAAGTAGAGTCAAGGACCGGCACCAAGACGGTCAGTGCTGAACGATGAGCGCGGCAACAGGTACCGTTATTTATTATTTGTATTCCAGCAACAATGAGTGACGACGAAAAAGCGCCGAAAAAGGTAAGTTGTGGGATTACGCTGCCGTTTTTAACGCTTTTTAGGGCACGAGCGAGACGGGCTTCGTGCAAAACATCGTCGCTCAATACGAGAAGTATTACGGACTTTCCGTGTTGATTGGTGTCGTGTCGATTGCCACAATTCTTGTGATTGCGGCGGATGAGTGTCGAGTTTGTTTCAACAAACTTGAAAAAACTCAACAGCCCGTTTTGGGCGAGGGTCACAAGAAGTATTGGGTGTATGGCAAAAACGTGGAGAGCGGCTATTTGAAACACGTGTTTTTGCTTTTGGAGCGGTTAGGATATCAGAATGACCCCAATTCCACCGACTGGGATTTGCTGTGGGCCCATGACTATCCCTTTCGCAAGTTGTACCCGCAGCTCAGCAATTTGAAGTCGCACCAGAAAGTCAATCACTTTCCGGGTTGCGGGTACATTACAAATAAAGTAGATTTGGCAGTCACCAAGCTCAAGTATATTCCTCCAGCGTTTAAGTTGCCTCAAGACAAGGACGAGTTCTTGTTGTATGCGAAGCAGCACCCTAATATTAGTTTCGTGCAAAAGAACAACGACCACAGGAATATAAAAGTGAGACGCGTTGCTGATATTGATTTAGACTCTGAAGGCACTTTCCTGCAAGAATTCGTAGACAAACCGCTGCTTGTAAGTGGCCACAAATTCGACATTGGCATTTACACTATTATAACATCCGTCGATCCGCTTCGCATATACATCTACAACGGGGACGCTCTTCTAAGGTTCGTTTTCCCTTCACTGGTCTTTTATTTGTGCCCAACTTAGCGTTCAAGGTTCTGTCCAGTCAAATACTACCCGTTCGACTCGGAAAAATTGGATAAATACGTGGTAGGTGACGATTATCTTCCAATTTGGGACGTCCCCGATTTGCACTACTATTACAACGAGCTCGGATTCGGAATGCGTGAAAGTTTGAACGCTTATCTGGTCGCCAAAGGGAAGAACCCAGCGAAAATTTGGCAACAAATCGAGGACTCGATTCGCACGCTCGTCTTGAACAAAGAACCCAAAATATTAGAAGTCGTCAACAGGTAACAGAACTTCACTAAAACTCGTCGCTGAGAAGCGGTTTACAGATTCAAAAGCAAACGCAACTTTTTTGAAATGATGCGTTTCGACTTTGTCATCGACGATGAGCTCAACATCTACTTGCTGGAAGCCAACATGAGTCCGAACTTATCATCGGCGCATTTTCCTCCGAATCAGCTGTTGTACGAGCAGGTGTTGTACAATATGATGGGGTTGTTGGGACTTGGAGAGCGCGTCCGGAAAGAATCTCTAGCCGTGAGATCACCAGCAGAGGAAGAAATGATGGTTTCGTACAAGAACTTGGCCACGTATCCCAATGAATGCAACAGCGAGGTTTGTAGAAGCAATTGCGTTGCGCCCGTTTGCCAACTTTGCAAACCTTGCTTGAGTCTTGAGACTGAGGAGTACTTGAGGGAAGCATATAAAGAACATTTGAATAGGGGTGACTGCAAGCGCATATTTCCTCCGACTCTGGTAATTGCAAATTGTCTACATTCTTTTTAGTTGATGTGTTTGCAGGACCCTCATGCGGTGGTCGAATTGGACCAGTACTCACCTGAAAATCAGTTACAGTATCGCTGGTTTTTGGGAAAGTGCCAGTTGGACGCTACGTGGTGTTAAATTAATTCGGGTGGAATAGTTGTGTTTGTAATAAATTGTACTGTTTATTATAAGCTTTATATTGAAACTCGGCGCGTGTAAAGTTGGCTCGCTTGGAAGAAGGTAAGGTTCGTCTGAAAGTCTTGTTGAAAAGGAAGCATATCGAAAAAGCTGCTGAAAGAAACCTTAATTCACCATTTCCTTCTCCTTCAATCAATATTTTAACTTGGAAAATATGTTTTACTCATTTTGTGGCACAAATCCAAAATTCTCTAAGTATATTAAGTGGTCATAAAACATTACATATTTCAAATACATCACATTTCGTCGCAATTAGTGTCAAAAACACTAAACACAAAAAACATATTTGTAATTAAATTAATTTTTTCAAATTTTGTGGCGTTATGCAACCAACAATACAATTTCGGAAAATTCAGAAGTTGCTTGGGGACTTTTGAGTTTCGCAGGGCGTCCATGTCCCCTAAAAAAGACAGAAAGTGACCCGGCAGAGAACAAAGTGTCTTGTGTGGCAAAACATGGCAAAAACATACGATTATCTCTTTAAATTATTATTGATAGGTGACTCGGGAGTGGGCAAGACATGTGTTTTGTTCCGTTTCTCCGAAGACGCGTTCAACACGACATTCATCTCGACGATCGGTGAGTGTGAATTTATTTTGGAGCCAACCTGTGTACCTCCGGGCGTAATTTTGCACAATCTTTTTTTTATCGAAATGCAACCTTCCGTTTCTATATCTGGACCATGCAAACGACCGTCTCGTCGCGTCGTGAGGATCTGAGACGGCTCGTTAACCACACCTAAAAGCTCGAAATTGGCGCTTTGATCGGACGCGACGCGGTTTATTGTGGACAATAAGTCAATCGTGAGCTGATGTAGGATTCGGTAGCGACCTCCTCGACGGTGAGTCAGGCGAATGACATCAACCGTCAACTTCCGAAAAGAAATTCCACGACAAATATGACAGGTGTCAATGGTTCATGTGGCCACTTGATTGAATGCGTTGACGGATGTTTTCACTTCGAGCGTACAGAGGCGGAGTGCCGAAATTTGACGCCCCATTTTCAAGTTATACTCGTTTGTTCAATGCGTCGCCCTTCTCCTATACGGGGTGACTCAAATTTAACAGTTTATTTCTTAAACCAAAGTCCAAAAGTATAGTACCAAATTTTTGAAAAAAAAAATCTACTTTTCATGGTTTTTATTATTATTATTATTATTTGTACCTTCTCTATCTTAAGGGGCCCACAAACCTGCAATTTGGTGGCCAATTTATCATGTTGGAAACAGTCACCCCCGTAACCAGGGAAATTTCTTGGCTTCACACTAGATAGAATTGAATTTTCCAGACCTTTTTAAAAAATATTTTCAATGGGTCATTTTGTTTTCGTAGTGAAATGAAAGGAATTTTTTCCTCTAACTAAACGCAGACCAAAACTAGGTAGTTTTAGCAGGAGGATCGCAGCCCCCCCCCCGAAAAAAAATCCTGGTTACGGGCTTGGAAACAGTGTTTAATGTCTGTGGGATGGTTGAAGTTGCAATTTCAGGTTGGAGCAATGGAAATCGTTTTGATTGTCTTTTGTGGGAAGGAGTAGTTATGCTCAAAAATGTAAAAATATGCTTGAAGTTCCATAAACAAAACATCTGTTTCAGAAATCAGAGAAGATCAATATTGAAGAAAAACTTACTTCATAAAGATTGTATTTCAATCAGAAATGTTTGTAAAGAAAAAAAATTACGCACTTCTTCAGAAATAGTACAATATTGGTACAATGTGTTATTGAAATATTTTAAATTCTGAGAATAACAAATCAAATTATTCATTGCACTTACCTCACAAATTAACTGCTGCAGAGAAAAAGTAAAGTACGATCGCGGCAAAATATGTCAAAGCTAAATTTCTCACCAATTTTTTTTGTTATTACAATTTTTTAACGGATGTGCGGTTTTTTGTTTGTTTGGTACCTTTGAGATTTCTTGAAACTCCTTTAATAATGCTTAGGGTTTTAAAGTTTAAGTAAACTTAAGTTATAAGTTACTTTCTTGAGAATTTGATATTTTAAAAATAGCTCGGTATTGATTTAGTTTACAATTAATTAAGATATGAACCGCTGAACGGATTTTGCTAACAGACATGAGTGAACGTTTCCGATATGATCGATTACAACATTTTTTGATAAATTCTTCACTCTCTAATGACCACGTTCACATCCGGCCGCTTCCGCTGGAAAACGCGGTTTTCATTACGGCAATTAACGCCTCTCAAAGTGGTACAAATTAAACAGGAACGCTGCTGAAACATTCTCACCCATGAAGTTTGTTTACAGGCATCGATTTCAAAATCAGGACGATAGACCTCGACGGTAAAAAAATCAAGCTTCAGATATGGTAAGCCACGGCCGTCGAAAAACGAAGAAGTTTATTAATATTGACGATGATGGTATAGGGACACGGCGGGTCAGGAGCGCTTCAGGACCATCACGACAGCGTATTATAGGGGGGCGATGGGGATTATGTTGGTCTACGACATTACGAACGAAAAGAGCTTTGAAAATATTAAGAACTGGATTCGGAACATCGAAGAGAACGCGTCCGCGGACGTGGAGAAGATGCTTCTAGGAAACAAGTGCGAGTTGGAGGAGAAGAGACAGGTTTCCAAAGAAAGAGGCGAACAGTTGGCTATCGAGTATGGTATTAAATTTATTGAAACGAGCGCCAAGGCGAGCATACGCGTCGAGGAAGCTTTTTTTACCTTAGCTAGGGACATCAAGGCGAAAATGGAAAAGAAATTGGTGAGTTGAATGAAGCTTCGTAATTATTCAGTGTCTGAATTTTTAAACCTTCAAATTATTGATTTTTTCTGTCCATGAAACAGTTGATAACAGGGTTTAAAAATTTTATATGCTTTACAGGATGATTCACATTCAATATTACTGAATTTAAGATCAAGCCAAATAATATTATAACAATGGTCTTGCAAATTTATTACTAAAAATATTTACTCGTTACATCCATTTTTATTAGATGTCTTAAAAACGACACTTCAAAAAAAAAGTTATATAAACAACGATGGAATAAACTGTCGTAGTTGCCGCCTCAATACACCTTTTTTTGTGTAGAAGTAGGGGATTCAAACATATAAAATGATTTCTGTTTCAAAATGGGTCGGATCTGCGGTCGAAAATGACGAGAGAAAAATAAGAAAGAAAAATAGATCGTAACGAAGCCATTTATTTTACATTTTACTTTATTATAACGTAACATTATTTTGGCGTGTTCTGGCTTTCTTAATGTCGGTCGATTAAATATGAATCATCTTAATATATATGTTCATACAAATGAGTTGACTAATTGGTATTTTTTTCTTCCTGCGATCGTTTATTCGGCAGAAGGTAAATAGTTTTTGTTTGATTACGCATGTGCTTGACTAAGGCATTGTTTTATCGAGTTATCATCCCGCTCATGCTGCTGTGACTTTCCCACTTATCCCACAAGCGGAAATCGAATGAGTTTGATAAAAAGAATATCGTTGACGAGAGGCGTAGGCCAGCAATCTCATGCTTGAATATAGCTATCAAATAACAATTTCACGGTTGTTCCACATTTTTTACGACCCATTTCGTCACTCAATACCCCTGAAATTACGTTACCGTAAAACGCAGCTGTAAACAACGCCTGCATGTAGCGCATCCCCAAGCGAGCCCCCTCACAATATTTACTTGGTTTTTTTTGCGGATTCTAGGAGGCAAGTAATCCCCCCAAAGGCGGCCATCAACTGAAAGCCACAGAACCACAACGAAAGCCGACGAATTGGCTGTCACGATGCACCCTACTCTGACCTATCGGTGGAGTCTAACGCCCTTATATAAATCGTTCACATCACAGCCTTAACGGAGAAGATTCGGCGCTGGGGGGCTTCAGGTTGTGGTGTGCGGTGCGTCTCTGCGACATACTGTCTACTGTTCCGTGACGCTAATCACAATCGAAGGGACCAAAAGCCCTCTTTCGCTCGCTGAACACCGGACAGTATGTCCAGCGCGTACGAATACTTATGTGATTAAGGGTAATTATTTTTTTACCGTTATATTTTTATAATTTTTAGGGATATTTATACGTGTGCACATTCAATTAAAGACATGGGCGTTCCTGTGGCGGTCAACGTCAATTACAGTTGTTTTAGCCGCCACAAGGGACACCGTTCAAGAGTTATTCTGTTGTGATTGCGATTCTTTTAACTTTTTTTTTTATAAACTAGTTACGTCTTAATTATATTAGCGAACAATTAAAGTGAGGATTAGATCAGCCGTTTTTACTTGTGTACATAATTTATGGATGTTTGTAGTGAGTTTGTTAAGTGGGGCGGTGTTTGCGACGAAATTGCGTTTAGTGGCGCGGACGATATTAAAAGAAGACTAGATTTTGTACGTTTGTATATTTACATGTCAGATTGTTTAAAAACTATCGCCCACTAGTTAGTGATAGGACTAAGTGAATAAAAGTGACAGAAACTTGGACAAGTCTCGTTTTGTAACTATTAAACGAATATAATTTATTATCTGAGCGGCACAGCTTACACCAAACTCAACTCGCGTAGTTTGCCTTGTATTTTTTTGTATGTTCCTTCCCAGGGTGTACGCTGCGGTTCCCGCATTGTGATGCCGCAAGTTCCTGTCATAATATTCGTGGCGGCCTTAAACGCTGCCACTCCTTCGCCTAAAACCACAGATTACTCCATTTACTTTCGACTACTTATTGCTCATTACATTGTCGTCCTATTGCGTCCATTGCTTTGCTTAAGAAGTTCTGCGACTCCTGTGCTGATTTGATATGTCCCTGCGTCACCGCCTGACAAATGGCTTGGACAACTTTCGGTAGAAAATTCAAGCTAACGCTCATAATTCCAGTAAAACCAGAGGCGGCAGCTGCTAAAATTGCCTAGAAACAAAATGATCATGGATTCAACCAGCAAATTTTCAACTTAACTTCGTCTGTTCCCATGAAGATTGTAAACTTGTCTCGATTTACCGCCAGAGCGGCCGTGCTTTGCTGAATGTCATTAGTGGTGTAAATTACCCCAATGAAGGTATCAACCTCGCCAACCACTTCGGACAGGAAGGAGGGTATATCAACTGAAAATTGCATGTACTATGTGTCAGATGAAGACATCCCTGCATTTATTTTTTGAGGCAGAAATCAAGGCCAGTAAAAAATAAAGGGATGTCTTCATGTTACGTATAAAATGTAACTTTAAAATTACTTTCAACTTGTGTGAATTTGGGGTGGTGGTGGTAGAGAATTGGAATGTTTTCCGTGAACTCTGAAATTAATTTCAGGTATCTGATGAGGTCCAGATGGTTTTGGGGTTTGTTGTAAAGATCTGGAAGAATTACCACAGCCTCCACTTGACACTTCTCTGCATGTTTTACCTAAAACACACTCACACATTTTATAGAGTTAACATTAGAGTCAAATTCTTGCCAATTCAAAAACATCTTTTAATGGGGCTCCGCCGATTTGTACCATTAGCAACTGTTGGCTCTTCTTGCACACTTCTGCCCATGCACTAGTCACTTCCTTGCGTTCTTGTAGAGTTAATGACATGCCTTCACTGACGACGTCGTTAACTAAAGACAACGAAATTAAGTGATTGTTATTAAAAAATGTGATCAAGTACTGAGTATTCCCCTGACATTTGCAGCTGCTAGAAATCTGGCATATTGGGGGATTGCTTTCAAGTTTATGTCAGGGGTTGCTTTTCCCGCATTAATGAATGGTGTAAAAACTGGGCACAAAAGACCCTTAAATTTAAACTTTTGTACTTTAGGAGGTGGAGTTGTGGCATATGTGATGTGCTTCTTGGAAGTCATGTGCTTATTTATATCGGAAAAGGCGCCTTTGTAGTCTTTTTTACAAAACTTGCAGTAGAAGTATGTATCGCCGTGGATGCTCGCAGACAGCCACGGCTTGAATTCAGGCTTATTTTCCCATTCTTTCTTATATTTTTGGGTATACCTCTGAAGTATTATTCATTATTACTGATCAGTTTTTTATGCAACTACCTTGGGTATGTCCTCTTTAGCTTTTTTACATGTAGGTTCATCGTTCTCATCCTGTGTGCTACTCCTAGGTTTTTCTATGCTAGGTTTCGAATCATTGCTACTACATTGTTCTGTTGCAACTTCGGCGAACAAATCTTTCCCATTTGAAGGGACTTTGAGTTTTAAATCTTCCACGACAGTGTCGGATTCTGAGTCGACGATTAAAATGCGCGTCGAGCATTCACGTTTGCTTTTCTTTTGCATTTTGCTTAAAAATCTAACAATAACATAAATAGAACCAGAGACAAGATAGAACCTTAAAAATATTGAAAAAATTAAAATGACATTTAACAGTGACAGTTTTTTTACACTTGTAGGGAATGCAGCAGTTGTGACATTGGCAATCCTGGCGGAGAATGATAGCTATCTAGCATTCATAATATATTGGAAAGATCTCTCACCTTACGGGTAAAAACGTACCCGAAAATGTGCTGGCTGACCATAGACAAGAGAGATATAGATGGTCGTCTCTCCTTTTTTCCCGTACAGCTGTTTTATCAAGATCTGCAATCTACGGGAAAGAGACAAACATACTGTGCAAAAAGGATAAAATCCATGGCGCCGCATTCAAAATTTGTTTCATTTTATTCTCCGCAGGAATTTGATTTTCAATAAAACCAGTAATTAATAATGGATATTCATATATTAACATATTGGAGTGCTAAAGAACAATTATAAATATGTTAGCAATTTTGTAGTATACACAGAAAAAAAGTAAAAAAGATCCATTTGTGAAATACATTAGCGAGAGTTGTTTGTTATCACATAAACATGAACAGTTTAGTATAATCACCCGTTTATCTAACAAAATAATATACATTTGTACAAGTTAAATGAAGAAAACAGGGCCCTTGTCCCTGCTGGACCACCCCCGAGTTTACAATACAATACAGTAAGATTTTTCACTATCCTAAGCAAAAGCTTCCTGAGCAACCCAAGAATACCGAGCAAAAGCTTCCTGAGCAACCCGAGAATTCCGAGTAAAAGCTTCCTGAGCAACCCGAGAATCCCAAGCGAAAGCTTCCTGAGCAACCCGAGAATATCGAGCAAAAGCTTCCTGAGCAACTTGAATATCCTAAGCAAAAGCTTCCTGAGCAACACAAGAATACCAAGCAAAAGCTTCCTGAGCAACCCGAGAATCCCGAGCAAAAGCTTCCTGAGCAACCCGAGAATATCGAGCAAAAGCTCCCTGAGCAACTTGAATATCCTAAGCAAAAGCTTCCTGAGCAACCTGAGAATCCCGAGCAAAAGCTTCCTGAGCAACCCGAGAATATCGAGCAAAAGCTTCCTAAGCAACTTAAATATCCTAAGCAAAAGCTTCCTGAGCAACTTGAATATCCTAAGCAAAAGCTTCCTGAGCAACCCGAGAATCCCGAGCAAAAGCTTCCTGAGCAACCCGAGAATCCCGAGCAAAAGCTTCCTGAGCAACCCGAGAATACCAAGCAAAAGCTTCCTGAGCAACCCGAGAATCCCGAGCGAAAGCTTCCTGAGCAAC
The DNA here is from genome assembly GCA_964023215.1 of Eledona agricola. NCBI lineage: Eukaryota > Metazoa > Arthropoda > Insecta > Coleoptera > Tenebrionidae > Eledona > Eledona agricola. The sequence continues at coordinate 2,527,889 of OZ026856.1, forward strand.
CCGAGAATATCGAGCAAAAGCTTCCTGAGCAACTTGAATATCCTAAGCAAAAGCTTCCTGAGCAACACAAGAATACCAAGCAAAAGCTTTCTGAGCAACCCGAGAATCCCGAGCAAAAGCTTCCTGAGCAACCCGAGAATATCGAGCAAAAGTTCCCTGAGCAACTTGAATATCCTAAGCAAAAGCTTCCTGAGTAACCCGAGAATCCTGAGCAAAAGCTTCCTGAGCAACTTGAATATCCTAAGCAAAAGCTTCCTGAGCAACCCGAGAATCCCGAGCAAAAGCTTCCTGAGCAACCCGAGAATACCAAGCAAAAGCTTCCTGAGCAACCCGAGAATCCCGAGCGAAAGCTTCCTGAGCAACCCGAGAATATCGAGCAAAAGCTTCCTGAGCAACTTGAATATCCTAAGCAAAAGCTTCCTGAGCAACACAAGAATACCAAGCAAAAGCTTCCTGAGCAACCCGAGAATCCCGAGCAAAAGCTTCCTGAGCAACCCGAGAATATCGAGCAAAAGCTCCCTGAGCAACTTGAATATCCTAAGCAAAAGCTTCCTGAGTAACCCGAGAATCCTGAGCAAAAGCTTCCTGAGCAACTTGAATATCCTAAGCAAAAGCTTCCTGAGCAACCCGAGAATCCCGAGCAAAAGCTTCCTGAGCAACCCGAGAATATCGAGCAAAAGCTTCCTGAGCAACTTAAATATCCTAAGCAAAAGCTTCCTGAGCAACTTGAATATCCTAAGCAAAAGCTTCCTGAGTAACCCTAGAGTACCGAGCAAAAGCTTCCTGAGCAACCCGAGAATATCGTGCAAAAGCTTCCTGAGCAACTTGAATATCCTAAGCAAAAGCTTCCTGAGCAACCCTAGAGTACCGAGCAAAAGCTTCCTGAGCAACCCGAGAATTCCGAGTAAAAGCTTCCTGAGCAACCCGAGAATCCCCAGCAAAAGCTTCCTGAGCAACTTGAATATCCTAAGCAAAAGCTTCCTGAGCAACCCGAGAATCCCGAGCAAAAGCTTCCTGAGCAACTTGAATATCCTAAGCAAAAGCTTCCTGAGCAACCCGAGAATCCCGAGCAAAAGCTTCCTGAGCAACCCGAGAATACCAAGCAAAAGCTTCCTGAGCAACCCGAGAATCCCGAGCGAAAGCTTCCTGAGCAACCCGAGAATATCGAGCAAAAGCTCCCTGAGCAACTTGAATATCCTAAGCAAAAGCTTCCTGAGTAACCCGAGAATCCTGAGCAAAAGCTTCCTGAGCAACTTGAATATCCTAAGCAAAAGCTTCCTGAGCAACCCGAGAATCCCGAGCAAAAGCTTCCTGAGCAACCCGAGAATATCGAGCAAAAGCTTCCTGAGCAACTTGAATATCCTAAGCAAAAGCTTCCTGAGCAACACAAGAATACCAAGCAAAAGCTTCCTGAGCAACCCGAGAATCCCGAGCAAAAGCTTCCTGAGCAACCCGAGAATATCGAGCAAAAGCTCCCTGAGCAACTTGAATATCCTAAGCAAAAGCTTCCTGAGTAACCCGAGAATCCTGAGCAAAAGCTTCCTGAGCAACTTGAATATCCTAAGCAAAAGCTTCCTGAGCAACCCGAGAATCCCGAGCAAAAGCTTCCTGAGCAACCAGAGAATATCGAGCAAAAGCTTCCTGAGCAACTTAAATATCCTAAGCAAAAGCTTCCTGAGCAACTTGAATATCCTAAGCAAAAGCTTCCTGAGTAACCCTAGAGTACCGAGCAAAAGCTTCCTGAGCAACCCGAGAATTCCGAGTAAAAACTTCCTGAGCAACCCGAGAATCCCCAGCAAAAGCTTCCTGAGCAACTTGAATATCCTAAGCAAAAGCTTCCTGAGCAACCCGAGAATCCCGAGCAAAAGCTTCCTGAGCAACTTGAATATCCTAAGCAAAAGCTTCCTGAGTAACCCTAGAGTACCGAGCAAAAGCTTCCTGAGCAACCCGAGAATATCGTGCAAAAGCTTCCTGAGCAACTTGAATATCCTAAGCAAAAGCTTCCTGAGCAACCCTAGAGTACCGAGCAAAAGCTTCCTGAGCAACTTGAATATCCTAAGCAAAAGCTTCCTGAGTAACCCAAGAATCCTGAGCAAAAGCTTCCTGAGCAACTTGAATATCCTAAACAAAAGCTTCCTGAGCAACCCGAGAATCCCGAGCAAAAGCTTCCTGAGCAACCCGAGAATATCGAGCAAAAGCTTCCTGAGCAACTTAAATATCCCAAGCAAAAGCTTCCTGAGCAACCCGAGAATCCCGAGCAAAAGCTTCCTGAGCAACTTGAATATCCTAAGCAAAAGCTTCCTGAGCAACCCGAGAATCCCGAGCAAAAGCTTCCTGAGCAACCCGAGAATACCAAGCAAAAGCTTCCTGAGCAACCCGAGAATCCCGAGCGAAAGCTTCCTGAGCAACCCGAGAATATCGAGCAAAAGCTCCCTGAGCAACTTGAATATCCTAAGCAAAAGCTTCCTGAGTAACCCGAGAATCCTGAGCAAAAGCTTCCTGAGCAACTTGAATATCCTAAGCAAAAGCTTCCTGAGCAACCCGAGAATCCCGAGCAAAAGCTTCCTGAGCAACCCGAGAATATCGAGCAAAAGCTTCCTGAGCAACTTGAATATCCTAAGCAAAAGCTTCCTGAGCAACACAAGAATACCAAGCAAAAGCTTCCTGAGCAACCCGAGAATCCCGAGCAAAAGCTTCCTGAGCAACCCGAGAATATCGAGCAAAAGCTCCCTGAGCAACTTGAATATCCTAAGCAAAAGCTTCCTGAGTAACCCGAGAATCCTGAGCAAAAGCTTCCTGAGCAACTTGAATATCCTAAGCAAAAGCTTCCTGAGCAACCCGAGAATCCCGAGCAAAAGCTTCCTGAGCAACCAGAGAATATCGAGCAAAAGCTTCCTGAGCAACTTAAATATCCTAAGCAAAAGCTTCCTGAGCAACTTGAATATCCTAAGCAAAAGCTTCCTGAGTAACCCTAGAGTACCGAGCAAAAGCTTCCTGAGCAACCCGAGAATTCCGAGTAAAAACTTCCTGAGCAACCCGAGAATCCCCAGCAAAAGCTTCCTGAGCAACTTGAATATCCTAAGCAAAAGCTTCCTGAGCAACCCGAGAATCCCGAGCAAAAGCTTCCTGAGCAACTTGAATATCCTAAGCAAAAGCTTCCTGAGCAACCCGAGAATCCCGAGCAAAAGCTTCCTGAGCAACCCGAGAATATCGAGCAAAAGCTTCCTGAGCAACTTAAATATCCCAAGCAAAAGCTTCCTGAGCAACCCGAGAATCCCGAGCAAAAGCTTCCTGAGCAACTTGAATATCCTAAGCAAAAGCTTCCTGAGTAACCCGAGAATCCTGAGCAAAAGCTTCCTGAGCAACTTGAATATCCTAAGCAAAAGCTTCCTGAGCAACCCGAGAATCCCGAGCAAAAGCTTCCTGAGCAACCCGAGAATATCGAGCAAAAGCTTCCTGAGCAACTTAAATATCCCAAGCAAAAGCTTCCTGAGCAACCCGAGAATCCCGAGCAAAAGCTTCCTGAGCAACTTGAATATCCTAAGCAAAAGCTTATTGAGCAACCCAAGAATACCGAGCAAAAGCTTCCAGAGCAACCCGAGAATCCCGAGCAAAAGCTTCCTTAGCAACTTGAATATCCTAAGCAAAAGCTTGCTGAGCAATCCAAGAATACCGAGCAAAAGCTTCCTGAGCAACCCGAGAATATCGTGCAAAAGCTTCCTGAGCAACTTGAATATCCTAAGCAAAAGCTTCCTGAGCAACCCTAGAGTACCGAGCAAAAGCTTCCTGAGCAACCCGAGAATTCCGAGTAAAAGCTTCCTGAGCAACCCGAGAATCCCCAGCAAAAGCTTCCTGAGCATCTTGAATATCCTAAGCAAAAGCTTCCTGAGCAACCCGAGAATCCCGAGCAAAAGCTTCCTGAGCAACTTGAATATCCTAAGCAAAAGCTTCCTGAGCAACCCGAGAATCCCGAGCAAAAGCTTCCTGAGCAACCCGAGAATATCGAGCAAAAGCTTCCTGAGCAACTTAAATATCCCAAGCAAAAGCTTCCTGAGCAACCCGAGAATCCCGAGCAAAAGCTTCCTGAGCAACTTGAATATCCTAAGCAAAAGCTTTGTGAGTAACCCGAGAATCCTGAGCAAAAGCTTCCTGAGCAACTTGAATATCCTAAGCAAAAGCTTCCTGAGTAACCCGAGAATCCCGAGCAAAAGCTTCCTGAGCAACTTGAATATCCTAAGCAAAAGCTTATTGAGCAACCCAAGAATACCGAGCAAAAGCTTCCAGAGCAACCCGAGAATCCCGAGCAAAAGCTTCCTTAGCAACTTGAATATCCTAAGCAAAAGCTTCCTGAGCAATCCAAGAATACCGAGCAAAAGCTTCCTGAGCAACCCGAGAATATCGTGCAAAAGCTTCCTGAGCAACTTGAATATCCTAAGCAAAAGCTTCCTGAGCAACCCTAGAGTACCGAGCAAAAGCTTCCTGAGCAACCCGAGAATTCCGAGTAAAAGCTTCCTGAGCAACCCGAGAATCCCCAGCAAAAGCTTCCTGAGCAACTTGAATATCCTAAGCAAAAGCTTCCTGAGCAACACAAGAATACCAAGCAAAAGCTTCCTGAGCAACCCGAGAATCCCGAGCAAAAGCTTCCTGAGCAACCCGAGAATATCGAGCAAAAGCTTCCTGAGCAACCCGAGAATATCGAGCAAAAGCTTCCTGAGCAACTTAAATATCCTAAGCAAAAGCTTCCTGAGCAATCCAAGAATACCGAGCAAAAGCTTCCTGAGCAACCCGAGAATCCCGAGCAAAAGCTTCCTGAGCAACTTGAATATCCTAAGCAAAAGCTTATTGAGCAACCCAAGAATACCGAGCAAAAGCTTCCAGAGCAACCCGAGAATCCCGAGCAAAAGCTTCCTTAGCAACTTGAATATCCTAAGCAAAAGCTTCCTGAGCAATCCAAGAATACCGAGCAAAAGCTTCCTGAGCAACCCGAGAATCCCGAGCAAAAGCTTCCTGAGCAACTTGAATATCCTAAGCAAAAGCTTCCTGAGCAACCCGAGAATCCCGAGCAAAAGCTTCCTGAGCAACCCGAGAATATCGAGCAAAAGCTTCCTGAGCAACTTTAATATCTTAAGCAAAAGCTTCCTGAGCAACCCGAGATTCCCGAGAAAAAGCTTCCTGAGCAACCCGAGAATCCCGAGCAAAAGCTTCCTGAGCAACCCGAGAATACCAAGCAAAAGCTTCCTGAGCAACCCGAGAATCCCGAGCGAAAGCTTCCTGAGCAACCCGAGAATATCGAGCAAAAGCTTCCTGAGCAACTTGAATATCCTAAGCAAAAGCTTCCTGAGCAACACAAGAATACCAAGCAAAAGCTTCCTGAGCAACCCGAGAATCCCGAGCAAAAGCTTCCTGAGCAACCCGAGAATATCGAGCAAAAGCTCCCTGAGCAACTTGAATATCCTAAGCAAAAGCTTCCTGAGAAATCCAAGAATACCGAGCAAAAGCTTCCTGAGCAACCCGAGAATATCGTGCAATAGCTTCCTGAGCAACTTGAATATCCTAAGCAAAAGCTTATTGAGCAACCCAAGAATACCGAGCAAAAGCTTCCAGAGCAACCCGAGAATCCCGAGCAAAAGCTTCCTTAGCAACTTGAATATCCTAAGCAAAAGCTTGCTGAGCAATCCAAGAATACCGAGCAAAAGCTTCCTGAGCAACCCGAGAATATCGTGCAAAAGCTTCCTGAGCAACTTGAATATCCTAAGCAAAAGCTTCCTGAGCAACCCTAGAGTACCGAGCAAAAGCTTCCTGAGCAACCCGAGAATTCCGAGTAAAAGCTTCCTGAGCAACCCGAGAATCCCCAGCAAAAGCTTCCTGAGCAACTTGAATATCCTAAGCAAAAGCTTCCTGAGCAACACAAGAATACCAAGCAAAAGCTTCCTGAGCAACCCGAGAATCCCGAGCAAAAGCTTCCTGAGCAACCCGAGAATATCGAGCAAAAGCTTCCTGAGCAACCCGAGAATATCGAGCAAAAGCTTCCTGAGCAACTTAAATATCCCAAGCAAAAGCTTCCTGAGCAACCCGAGAATCCCGAGCAAAAGCTTCCTGAGCAACTTGAATATCCTAAGCAAAAGCTTCCTGAGTAACCCGAGAATCCTGAGCAAAAGCTTCCTGAGCAACTTGAATATCCTAAGCAAAAGCTTCCTGAGCAACACAAGAATACCAAGCAAAAGCTTCCTGAGCAACCCGAGAATATCGAGCAAAAGCTCCCTGAGCAACTTGAATATCCTAAGCAAAAGCTTCCTGAGCAACCTGAGAATCCCGAGCAAAAGCTTCCTGAGCAACCCGAGAATATCGAGCAAAAGCTTCCTGAGCAACTTAAATATCCCAAGCAAAAGCTTCCTGAGCAACCCGAGAATCCCAAGCGAAAGCTTCCTGAGCAACCCGAGAATATCGAGCAAAAGCTTCCTGAGCAACTTGAATATCCTAAGCAAAAGCTTCCTGAGCAACACAAGAATACCAAGCAAAAGCTTCCTGAGCAACCCGAGAATCCCGAGCAAAAGCTTCCTGAGCAACCCGAGAATATCGAGCAAAAGCTCCCTGAGCAACTTGAATATCCTAAGCAAAAGCTTCCTGAGCAACCTGAGAATCCCGAGCAAAAGCATCCTGAGCAACCCGAGAATATCGAGCAAAAGCTTCCTGAGCAACTTAAATATCCTAAGCAAAAGCTTCCTGAGCAACTTGAATATCCTAAGCAAAAGCTTCCTGAGCAACCCGAGAATCCCGAGCAAAAGCTTCCTGAGCAACCCGAGAATCCCGAGCAAAAGCTTCCTGAGCAACCCGAGAATACCAAGCAAAAGCTTCCTGAGCAACCCGAGAATCCCGAGCGAAAGCTTCCTGAGCAACCCGAGAATATCGAGCAAAAGCTTCCTGAGCAACTTGAATATCCTAAGCAAAAGCTTCCTGATCAACCCGAGAATCCCGAGCAAAAGCTTCCTGAGCAACCCGAGAATACCAAGCAAAAGCTTCCTGAGCAACCCGAGAATCCCGAGCGAAAGCTTCCTGAGCAACCCGAGAATATCGAGCAAAAGCTTCCTGAGCAACTTGAATATCCTAAGCAAAAGCTTCCTGAGCAACACAAGAATACCAAGCAAAAGCTTTCTGAGCAACCCGAGAATCCCGAGCAAAAGCTTCCTGAGCAACCCGAGAATATCGAGCAAAAGCTCCCTGAGCAACTTGAATATCCTAAGCAAAAGCTTCCTGAGTAACCCGAGAATCCTGAGCAAAAGCTTCCTGAGCAACTTGAATATCCTAAGCAAAAGCTTCCTGAGCAACCCGAGAATCCCGAGCAAAAGCTTCCTGAGCAACCCGAGAATACCAAGCAAAAGCTTCCTGAGCAACCCGAGAATCCCGAGCGAAAGCTTCCTGAGCAACCCGAGAATATCGAGCAAAGGCTTCCTGAGCAACTTGAATATCCTAAGCAAAAGCTTCCTGAGCAACACAAGAATACCAAGCAAAAGCTTCCTGAGCAACCCGAGAATCCCGAGCAAAAGCTTCCTGAGCAACCCGAGAATATCGAGCAAAAGCTCCCTGAGCAACTTGAATATCCTAAGCAAAAGCTTCCTGAGTAACCCGAGAATCCTGAGCAAAAGCTTCCTGAGCAACTTGAATATCCTAAGCAAAAGCTTCCTGAGCAACCCGAGAATATCGAGCAAAAGCTTCCTGAGCAACTTAAATATCCTAAGCAAAAGCTTCCTGAGCAACTTGAATATCCTAAGCAAAAGCTTCCTGAGTAACCCTAGAGTACCGAGCAAAAGCTTCCTGAGCAACCCGAGAATATCGTGCAAAAGCTTCCTGAGCAACTTGAATATCCTAAGCAAAAGCTTCCTGAGCAACCCTAGAGTACCGAGCAAAAGCTTCCTGAGCAACCCGAGAATTCCGAGTAAAAGCTACCTGAGCAACCCGAGAATCCCCAGCAAAAGCTTCCTGAGCAACTTGAATATCCTAAGCAAAAGCTTCCTGAGCAACCCGAGAATCCCGAGCAAAAGCTTCCTGAGCAACTTGAATATCCTAAGCAAAAGCTTCCTGAGCAACCCGAGAATCCCGAGCAAAAGCTTCCTGAGCAACCCGAGAATACCAAGCAAAAGCTTCCTGAGCAACCCGAGAATCCCGAGCGAAAGCTTCCTGAGCAACCCGAGAATATCGAGCAAAAGCTCCCTGAGCAACTTGAATATCCTAAGCAAAAGCTTCCTGAGTAACCCGAGAATCCTGAGCAAAAGCTTCCTGAGCAACTTGAATATCCTAAGCAAAAGCTTCCTGAGCAACCCGAGAATCCCGAGCAAAAGCTTCCTGAGCAACCCGAGAATATCGAGCAAAAGCTTCCTGAGCAACTTGAATATCCTAAGCAAAAGCTTCCTGAGCAACACAAGAATACCAAGCAAAAGCTTCCTGAGCAACCCGAGAATCCCGAGCAAAAGCTTCCTGAGCAACCCGAGAATATCGAGCAAAAGCTCCCTGAGCAACTTGAATATCCTAAGCAAAAGCTTCCTGAGTAACCCGAGAATCCTGAGCAAAAGCTTCCTGAGCAACTTGAATATCCTAAGCAAAAGCTTCCTGAGCAACCCGAGAATCCCGAGCAAAAGCTTCCTGAGCAACCAGAGAATATCGAGCAAAAGCTTCCTGAGCAACTTAAATATCCTAAGCAAAAGCTTCCTGAGCAACTTGAATATCCTAAGCAAAAGCTTCCTGAGTAACCCTAGAGTACCGAGCAAAAGCTTCCTGAGCAACCCGAGAATTCCGAGTAAAAACTTCCTGAGCAACCCGAGAATCCCCAGCAAAAGCTTCCTGAGCAACTTGAATATCCTAAGCAAAAGCTTCCTGAGCAACCCGAGAATCCCGAGCAAAAGCTTCCTGAGCAACTTGAATATCCTAAGCAAAAGCTTCCTGAGCAACCCGAGAATCCCGAGCAAAAGCTTCCTGAGCAACTTGAATATCCTAAGCAAAAGCTTCCTGAGCAACCCGAGAATCCCGAGCAAAAGCTTCCTGAGCAACCCGAGAATATCGAGCAAAAGCTTCCTGAGCAACTTAAATATCCCAAGCAAAAGCTTCCTGAGCAACCCGAGAATCCCGAGCAAAAGCTTCCTGAGCAACTTGAATATCCTAAGCAAAAGCTTCCTGAGTAACCCGAGAATCCTGAGCAAAAGCTTCCTGAGCAACTTGAATATCCTAAGCAAAAGCTTCCTGAGCAACCCGAGAATCCCGAGCAAAAGCTTCCTGAGCAACCCGAGAATTCCGAGTAAAAACTTCCTGAGCAACCCGAGAATCCCCAGCAAAAGCTTCCTGAGCAACTTGAATATCCTAAGCAAAAGCTTCCTGAGCAACCCGAGAATCCCGAGCAAAAGCTTCCTGAGCAACCCGAGAATATCGAGCAAAAGCTCCCTGAGCAACTTGAATATCCTAAGCAAAAGCTTCCTGAGTAACCCGAGAATCCTGAGCAAAAGCTTCCTGAGCAACTTGAATATCCTAAGCAAAAGCTTCCTGAGCAACCCGAGAATATCGAGCAAAAGCTTCCTGAGCAACTTAAATATCCTAAGCAAAAGCTTCCTGAGCAACTTGAATATCCTAAGCAAAAGCTTCCTGAGTAACCCTAGAGTACCGAGCAAAAGCTTCCTGAGCAACCCGAGAATATCGTGCAAAAGCTTCCTGAGCAACTTGAATATCCTAAGCAAAAGCTTCCTGAGCAACCCTAGAGTACCGAGCAAAAGCTTCCTGAGCAACCCGAGAATTCCGAGTAAAAGCTACCTGAGCAACCCGAGAATCCCCAGCAAAAGCTTCCTGAGCAACTTGAATATCCTAAGCAAAAGCTTCCTGAGCAACCCGAGAATCCCGAGCAAAAGCTTCCTGAGCAACTTGAATATCCTAAGCAAAAGCTTCCTGAGCAACCCGAGAATCCCGAGCAAAAGCTTCCTGAGCAACCCGAGAATACCAAGCAAAAGCTTCCTGAGCAACCCGAGAATCCCGAGCGAAAGCTTCCTGAGCAACCCGAGAATATCGAGCAAAAGCTCCCTGAGCAACTTGAATATCCTAAGCAAAAGCTTCCTGAGTAACCCGAGAATCCTGAGCAAAAGCTTCCTGAGCAACTTGAATATCCTAAGCAAAAGCTTCCTGAGCAACCCGAGAATCCCGAGCAAAAGCTTCCTGAGCAACCCGAGAATATCGAGCAAAAGCTTCCTGAGCAACTTGAATATCCTAAGCAAAAGCTTCCTGAGCAACACAAGAATACCAAGCAAAAGCTTCCTGAGCAACCCGAGAATCCCGAGCAAAAGCTTCCTGAGCAACCCGAGAATATCGAGCAAAAGCTCCCTGAGCAACTTGAATATCCTAAGCAAAAGCTTCCTGAGTAACCCGAGAATCCTGAGCAAAAGCTTCCTGAGCAACTTGAATATCCTAAGCAAAAGCTTCCTGAGCAACCCGAGAATCCCGAGCAAAAGCTTCCTGAGCAACCAGAGAATATCGAGCAAAAGCTTCCTGAGCAACTTAAATATCCTAAGCAAAAGCTTCCTGAGCAACTTGAATATCCTAAGCAAAAGCTTCCTGAGTAACCCTAGAGTACCGAGCAAAAGCTTCCTGAGCAACCCGAGAATTCCGAGTAAAAACTTCCTGAGCAACCCGAGAATCCCCAGCAAAAGCTTCCTGAGCAACTTGAATATCCTAAGCAAAAGCTTCCTGAGCAACCCGAGAATCCCGAGCAAAAGCTTCCTGAGCAACTTGAATATCCTAAGCAAAAGCTTCCTGAGCAACCCGAGAATCCCGAGCAAAAGCTTCCTGAGCAACTTGAATATCCTAAGCAAAAGCTTCCTGAGCAACCCGAGAATCCCGAGCAAAAGCTTCCTGAGCAACCCGAGAATATCGAGCAAAAGCTTCCTGAGCAACTTAAATATCCCAAGCAAAAGCTTCCTGAGCAACCCGAGAATCCCGAGCAAAAGCTTCCTGAGCAACTTGAATATCCTAAGCAAAAGCTTCCTGAGTAACCCGAGAATCCTGAGCAAAAGCTTCCTGAGCAACTTGAATATCCTAAGCAAAAGCTTCCTGAGCAACCCGAGAATCCCGAGCAAAAGCTTCCTGAGCAACCCGAGAATTCCGAGTAAAAACTTCCTGAGCAACCCGAGAATCCCCAGCAAAAGCTTCCTGAGCAACTTGAATATCCTAAGCAAAAGCTTCCTGAGCAACCCGAGAATCCCGAGCAAAAGCTTCCTGAGCAACTTGAATATCCTAAGCAAAAGCTTCCTGAGCAACCCGAGAATCCCGAGCAAAAGCTTCCTGAGCAACCCGAGAATATCGAGCAAAAGCTTCCTGAGCAACTTAAATATCCCAAGCAAAAGCTTCCTGAGCAACCCGAGAATCCCGAGCAAAAGCTTCCTGAGCAACTTGAATATCCTAAGCAAAAGCTTCCTGAGTAACCCGAGAATCCTGAGCAAAAGCTTCCTGAGCAACTTGAATATCCTAAGCAAAAGCTTCCTGAGTAACCCGAGAATCCCGAGCAAAAGCTTCCTGAGCAACTTGAATATCCTAAGCAAAAGCTTATTGAGCAACCCAAGAATACCGAGCAAAAGCTTCCAGAGCAACCCGAGAATCCCGAGCAAAAGCTTCCTTAGCAACTTGAATATCCTAAGCAAAAGCTTCCTGAGCAATCCAAGAATACCGAGCAAAAGCTTCCTGAGCAACCCGAGAATATCGTGCAAAAGCTTCCTGAGCAACTTGAATATCCTAAGCAAAAGCTTCCTGAGCAACCCTAGAGTACCGAGCAAAGGCTTCCTGAGCAACCCGAGAATTCCGAGTAAAAGCTTCCTGAGCAACCCGAGAATCCCCAGCAAAAGCTTCCTGAGCAACTTGAATATCCTAAGCAAAAGCTTCCTGAGCAACCCGAGAATCCCGAGCAAAAGCTTCCTGAGCAACTTGAATATCCTAAGCAAAAGCTTCCTGAGCAACCCGAGAATCCCGAGCAAAAGCTTCCTGAGCAACCCGAGAATATCGAGCAAAAGCTTCCTGAGCAACTTGAATATCTTAAGCAAAAGCTTCCTGAGCAACCCGAGATTCCCGAGAAAAAGCTTCCTGAGCAACCCGAGAATACCAAGCAAAAGCTTCCTGAGCAACCCGAGAATCCCGAGCGAAAGCTTCCTGAGCAACCCGAGAATATCGAGCAAAAGCTTCCTGAGCAACTTGAATATCCTAAGCAAAAGCTTCCTGAGCAACACAAGAATACCAAGCAAAAGCTTCCTGAGCAACCCGAGAATCCCGAGCAAAAGCTTCCTGAGCAACCCGAGAATATCGAGCAAAAGCTCCCTGAGCAACTTGAATATCCTAAGCAAAAGCTTCCTGAGTAACCCGAGAATCCTGAGCAAAAGCTTCCTGAGCAACTTGAATATCCTAAGCAAAAGCTTCCTGAGCAACCCGAGAATCCCGAGCAAAAGCTTCCTGAGCAACCCGAGAATATCGAGCAAAAGCTTCCTGAGCAACTTAAATATCCTAAGCAAAAGCTTCCTGAGCAACTTGAATATCCTAAGCAAAAGCTTCCTGAGTAACCCTAGAGTACCAAGCAAAAGCTTCCTGAGCAACCCGAGAATATCGTGCAAAAGCTTCCTGAGCAACTTGAATATCCTAAGCAAAAGCTTCCTGAGCAACCCTAGAGTACCGAGCAAAAGCTTCCTGAGCAACCCGAGAATTCCGAGTAAAAGCTTCCTGAGCAACCCGAGAATCCCCAGCAAAAGCTTCCTGAGCAACTTGAATATCCTAAGCAAAAGCTTCCTGAGCAACCCGAGAATCCCGAGCAAAAGCTTCCTGAGCAACTTGAATATCCTAAGCAAAAGCTTCCTGAGCAACCCGAGAATCCCGAGCAAAAGCTTCCTGAGCAACCCGAGAATATCGAGCAAAAGCTTCCTGAGCAACTTGAATATCCTAAGCAAAAGCTTCCTGAGCAACCCGAGAATCCCGAGCAAAAGCTTCCTGAGCAACCCGAGAATACCAAGCAAAAGCTTCCTGAGCAACCCGAGAATCCCGAGCGAAAGCTTCCTGAGCAACCCGAGAATATCGAGCAAAAGCTTCCTGAGCAACTTGAATATCCTAAGCAAAAGCTTCCTGAGCAACACAAGAATACCAAGCAAAAGCTTCCTGAGCAACCCGAGAATCCCGAGCAAAAGCTTCCTGAGCAACCCGAGAATATCGAGCAAAAGCTCCCTGAGCAACTTGAATATCCTAAGCAAAAGCTTCCTGAGTAACCCGAGAATCCTGAGCAAAAGCTTCCTGAGCAACTTGAATATCCTAAGCAAAAGCTTCCTGAGCAACCCGAGAATCCCGAGCAAAAGCTTCCTGAGCAACCCGAGAATATCGAGCAAAAGCTTCCTGAGCAACTTAAATATCCTAAGCAAAAGCTTCCTGAGCAACTTGAATATCCTAAGCAAAAGCTTCCTGAGTAACCCTAGAGTACCAAGCAAAAGCTTCCTGAGCAACCCGAGAATATCGTGCAAAAGCTTCCTGAGTAACCCGAGAATCCTGAGCAAAAGCTTCCTGAGCAACTTGAATATCCTAAGCAAAAGCTTCCTGAGCAACCCGAGAATCCCGAGCAAAAGCTTCCTGAGCAACCCGAGAATATCGAGCAAAAGCTTCCTGAGCAACTTAAATATCCTAAGCAAAAGCTTCCTGAGCAACTTAAATATCCTAAGCAAAAGCTTCCTGAGCAACTTGAATATCCTAAGCAAAAGCTTCCTGAGTAACCCTAGAGTACCAAGCAAAAGCTTCCTGAGCAACCCGAGAATCCCGAGCAAAAGCTTCCTGAGCAACCCGAGAATATCGAGCAAAAGCTTCCTGAGCAACTTAAATATCCTAAGCAAAAGCTTCCTGAGCAACTTAAATATCCTAAGCAAAAGCTTCCTGAGCAACTTGAATATCCTAAGCAAAAGCTTCCTGAGTAACCCTAGAGTACCAAGCAAAAGCTTCCTGAGCAACCCGAGAATATCGTGCAAAAGCTTCCTGAGTAACCCGAGAATCCTGAGCAAAAGCTTCCTGAGCAACTTGAATATCCTAAGCAAAAGCTTCCTGAGCAACCCGAGAATCCCGAGCAAAAGCTTCCTGAGCAACCCGAGAATATCGAGCAAAAGCTTCCTGAGCAACTTGAATATCCTAAGCAAAAGCTTCCTGAGCAACACAAGAATACCAAGCAAAAGCTTCCTGAGCAACCCGAGAATCCCGAGCAAAAGCTTCCTGAGCAACCCGAGAATATCGAGCAAAAGCTCCCTGAGCAACTTGAATATCCTAAGCAAAAGCTTCCTGAGTAACCCGAGAATCCTGAGCAAAAGCTTCCTGAGCAACTTGAATATCCTAAGCAAAAGCTTCCTGAGCAACCCGAGAATCCCGAGCAAAAGCTTCCTGAGCAACCAGAGAATATCGAGCAAAAGCTTCCTGAGCAACTTAAATATCCTAAGCAAAAGCTTCCTGAGCAACTTGAATATCCTAAGCAAAAGCTTCCTGAGTAACCCTAGAGTACCGAGCAAAAGCTTCCTGAGCAACCCGAGAATTCCGAGTAAAAACTTCCTGAGCAACCCGAGAATCCCCAGCAAAAGCTTCCTGAGCAACTTGAATATCCTAAGCAAAAGCTTCCTGAGCAACCCGAGAATCCCGAGCAAAAGCTTCCTGAGCAACTTGAATATCCTAAGCAAAAGCTTCCTGAGCAACCCGAGAATCCCGAGCAAAAGCTTCCTGAGCAACTTGAATATCCTAAGCAAAAGCTTCCTGAGCAACCCGAGAATCCCGAGCAAAAGCTTCCTGAGCAACCCGAGAATATCGAGCAAAAGCTTCCTGAGCAACTTAAATATCCCAAGCAAAAGCTTCCTGAGCAACCCGAGAATCCCGAGCAAAAGCTTCCTGAGCAACTTGAATATCCTAAGCAAAAGCTTCCTGAGTAACCCGAGAATCCTGAGCAAAAGCTTCCTGAGCAACTTGAATATCCTAAGCAAAAGCTTCCTGAGCAACCCGAGAATCCCGAGCAAAAGCTTCCTGAGCAACCCGAGAATTCCGAGTAAAAACTTCCTGAGCAACCCGAGAATCCCCAGCAAAAGCTTCCTGAGCAACTTGAATATCCTAAGCAAAAGCTTCCTGAGCAACCCGAGAATCCCGAGCAAAAGCTTCCTGAGCAACTTGAATATCCTAAGCAAAAGCTTCCTGAGCAACCCGAGAATCCCGAGCAAAAGCTTCCTGAGCAACCCGAGAATATCGAGCAAAAGCTTCCTGAGCAACTTAAATATCCCAAGCAAAAGCTTCCTGAGCAACCCGAGAATCCCGAGCAAAAGCTTCCTGAGCAACTTGAATATCCTAAGCAAAAGCTTCCTGAGTAACCCGAGAATCCTGAGCAAAAGCTTCCTGAGCAACTTGAATATCCTAAGCAAAAGCTTCCTGAGTAACCCGAGAATCCCGAGCAAAAGCTTCCTGAGCAACTTGAATATCCTAAGCAAAAGCTTATTGAGCAACCCAAGAATACCGAGCAAAAGCTTCCAGAGCAACCCGAGAATCCCGAGCAAAAGCTTCCTTAGCAACTTGAATATCCTAAGCAAAAGCTTCCTGAGCAATCCAAGAATACCGAGCAAAAGCTTCCTGAGCAACCCGAGAATATCGTGCAAAAGCTTCCTGAGCAACTTGAATATCCTAAGCAAAAGCTTCCTGAGCAACCCTAGAGTACCGAGCAAAGGCTTCCTGAGCAACCCGAGAATTCCGAGTAAAAGCTTCCTGAGCAACCCGAGAATCCCCAGCAAAAGCTTCCTGAGCAACTTGAATATCCTAAGCAAAAGCTTCCTGAGCAACCCGAGAATCCCGAGCAAAAGCTTCCTGAGCAACTTGAATATCCTAAGCAAAAGCTTCCTGAGCAACCCGAGAATCCCGAGCAAAAGCTTCCTGAGCAACCCGAGAATATCGAGCAAAAGCTTCCTGAGCAACTTGAATATCTTAAGCAAAAGCTTCCTGAGCAACCCGAGATTCCCGAGAAAAAGCTTCCTGAGCAACCCGAGAATACCAAGCAAAAGCTTCCTGAGCAACCCGAGAATCCCGAGCGAAAGCTTCCTGAGCAACCCGAGAATATCGAGCAAAAGCTTCCTGAGCAACTTGAATATCCTAAGCAAAAGCTTCCTGAGCAACACAAGAATACCAAGCAAAAGCTTCCTGAGCAACCCGAGAATCCCGAGCAAAAGCTTCCTGAGCAACCCGAGAATATCGAGCAAAAGCTCCCTGAGCAACTTGAATATCCTAAGCAAAAGCTTCCTGAGTAACCCGAGAATCCTGAGCAAAAGCTTCCTGAGCAACTTGAATATCCTAAGCAAAAGCTTCCTGAGCAACCCGAGAATCCCGAGCAAAAGCTTCCTGAGCAACCCGAGAATATCGAGCAAAAGCTTCCTGAGCAACTTAAATATCCTAAGCAAAAGCTTCCTGAGCAACTTGAATATCCTAAGCAAAAGCTTCCTGAGTAACCCTAGAGTACCAAGCAAAAGCTTCCTGAGCAACCCGAGAATATCGTGCAAAAGCTTCCTGAGCAACTTGAATATCCTAAGCAAAAGCTTCCTGAGCAACCCTAGAGTACCGAGCAAAAGCTTCCTGAGCAACCCGAGAATTCCGAGTAAAAGCTTCCTGAGCAACCCGAGAATCCCCAGCAAAAGCTTCCTGAGCAACTTGAATATCCTAAGCAAAAGCTTCCTGAGCAACCCGAGAATCCCGAGCAAAAGCTTCCTGAGCAACTTGAATATCCTAAGCAAAAGCTTCCTGAGCAACCCGAGAATCCCGAGCAAAAGCTTCCTGAGCAACCCGAGAATATCGAGCAAAAGCTTCCTGAGCAACTTGAATATCCTAAGCAAAAGCTTCCTGAGCAACCCGAGAATCCCGAGCAAAAGCTTCCTGAGCAACCCGAGAATACCAAGCAAAAGCTTCCTGAGCAACCCGAGAATCCCGAGCGAAAGCTTCCTGAGCAACCCGAGAATATCGAGCAAAAGCTTCCTGAGCAACTTGAATATCCTAAGCAAAAGCTTCCTGAGCAACACAAGAATACCAAGCAAAAGCTTCCTGAGCAACCCGAGAATCCCGAGCAAAAGCTTCCTGAGCAACCCGAGAATATCGAGCAAAAGCTCCCTGAGCAACTTGAATATCCTAAGCAAAAGCTTCCTGAGTAACCCGAGAATCCTGAGCAAAAGCTTCCTGAGCAACTTGAATATCCTAAGCAAAAGCTTCCTGAGTAACCCGAGAATCCCGAGCAAAAGCTTCCTGAGCAACTTGAATATCCTAAGCAAAAGCTTATTGAGCAACCCAAGAATACCGAGCAAAAGCTTCCAGAGCAACCCGAGAATCCCGAGCAAAAGCTTCCTTAGCAACTTGAATATCCTAAGCAAAAGCTTCCTGAGCAATCCAAGAATACCGAGCAAAAGCTTCCTGAGCAACCCGAGAATATCGTGCAAAAGCTTCCTGAGCAACTTGAATATCCTAAGCAAAAGCTTCCTGAGCAACCCTAGAGTACCGAGCAAAGGCTTCCTGAGCAACCCGAGAATTCCGAGTAAAAGCTTCCTGAGCAACCCGAGAATCCCCAGCAAAAGCTTCCTGAGCAACTTGAATATCCTAAGCAAAAGCTTCCTGAGCAACCCGAGAATCCCGAGCAAAAGCTTCCTGAGCAACTTGAATATCCTAAGCAAAAGCTTCCTGAGCAACCCGAGAATCCCGAGCAAAAGCTTCCTGAGCAACCCGAGAATATCGAGCAAAAGCTTCCTGAGCAACTTGAATATCTTAAGCAAAAGCTTCCTGAGCAACCCGAGATTCCCGAGAAAAAGCTTCCTGAGCAACCCGAGAATACCAAGCAAAAGCTTCCTGAGCAACCCGAGAATCCCGAGCGAAAGCTTCCTGAGCAACCCGAGAATATCGAGCAAAAGCTTCCTGAGCAACTTGAATATCCTAAGCAAAAGCTTCCTGAGCAACACAAGAATACCAAGCAAAAGCTTCCTGAGCAACCCGAGAATCCCGAGCAAAAGCTTCCTGAGCAACCCGAGAATATCGAGCAAAAGCTCCCTGAGCAACTTGAATATCCTAAGCAAAAGCTTCCTGAGTAACCCGAGAATCCTGAGCAAAAGCTTCCTGAGCAACTTGAATATCCTAAGCAAAAGCTTCCTGAGCAACCCGAGAATCCCGAGCAAAAGCTTCCTGAGCAACCCGAGAATATCGAGCAAAAGCTTCCTGAGCAACTTAAATATCCTAAGCAAAAGCTTCCTGAGCAACTTGAATATCCTAAGCAAAAGCTTCCTGAGTAACCCTAGAGTACCAAGCAAAAGCTTCCTGAGCAACCCGAGAATATCGTGCAAAAGCTTCCTGAGCAACTTGAATATCCTAAGCAAAAGCTTCCTGAGCAACCCTAGAGTACCGAGCAAAAGCTTCCTGAGCAACCCGAGAATTCCGAGTAAAAGCTTCCTGAGCAACCCGAGAATCCCCAGCAAAAGCTTCCTGAGCAACTTGAATATCCTAAGCAAAAGCTTCCTGAGCAACCCGAGAATCCCGAGCAAAAGCTTCCTGAGCAACTTGAATATCCTAAGCAAAAGCTTCCTGAGCAACCCGAGAATCCCGAGCAAAAGCTTCCTGAGCAACCCGAGAATATCGAGCAAAAGCTTCCTGAGCAACTTGAATATCCTAAGCAAAAGCTTCCTGAGCAACCCGAGAATCCCGAGCAAAAGCTTCCTGAGCAACCCGAGAATACCAAGCAAAAGCTTCCTGAGCAACCCGAGAATCCCGAGCGAAAGCTTCCTGAGCAACCCGAGAATATCGAGCAAAAGCTTCCTGAGCAACTTGAATATCCTAAGCAAAAGCTTCCTGAGCAACACAAGAATACCAAGCAAAAGCTTCCTGAGCAACCCGAGAATCCCGAGCAAAAGCTTCCTGAGCAACCCGAGAATATCGAGCAAAAGCTCCCTGAGCAACTTGAATATCCTAAGCAAAAGCTTCCTGAGTAACCCGAGAATCCTGAGCAAAAGCTTCCTGAGCAACTTGAATATCCTAAGCAAAAGCTTCCTGAGCAACCCGAGAATCCCGAGCAAAAGCTTCCTGAGCAACCCGAGAATATCGAGCAAAAGCTTCCTGAGCAACTTAAATATCCTAAGCAAAAGCTTCCTGAGCAACTTGAATATCCTAAGCAAAAGCTTCCTGAGTAACCCTAGAGTACCAAGCAAAAGCTTCCTGAGCAACCCGAGAATATCGTGCAAAAGCTTCCTGAGCAACTTGAATATCCTAAGCAAAAGCTTCCTGAGCAACCCTAGAGTACCGAGCAAAAGCTTCCTGAGCAACCCGAGAATTCCGAGTAAAAGCTTCCTGAGCAACCCGAGAATCCCCAGCAAAAGCTTCCTGAGCAACTTGAATATCCTAAGCAAAAGCTTCCTGAGCAACCCGAGAATCCCGAGCAAAAGCTTCCTGAGCAACCCGAGAATATCGAGCAAAAGCTTCCTGAGCAACTTAAATATCCCAAGCAAAAGCTTCCTGAGCAACCCGAGAATCCCGAGCAAAAGCTTCCTGAGCAACTTGAATATCCTAAGCAAAAGCTTCCTGAGCAACCATCAAAATAAAATGCTAGGACAGTTTAATTTTATTTTTAATGAACATTGTTAATAATCATTGGTTTTTAAACCTTCGAACCAAACAAATCCGAACCTTTTTTTTCTAATGTATATTGTGTAATTTATAACTCACTAGTGGTCAAGGTTCGTGTTTAACTATGTATACAACGATTGGTAGGTCACAAACATATTATTATTATTATTACTTAAACGATGGGGAAAAAAATTTTGGTACTTTAAATAAAATGTAAACATGTAAAAAAAATTAATGTAAACTTTAATGAAAGACAATCCGTAATTAAACTCCAAAAACAAACAACATTTATTGATGGGCATTGAGAAAATGGTCCAGATTAAATGTCCTCACTAGTCACGCAATTGCTTTCGATTTTTTGCCGTAGCCCGTCCAAATTTTTTGGTCTATTAAAATAATAAACCTTCGAATCCAAGCAAACCCGAACCTTTTTTTTCTAATGTATATTGTGTAATACAACTCCCTAACGGTCGACGTCCGTGTTTAACTATATATACAACGATTTTTGAAATATTAATTGAGAATGCAGTTGCTCTTAAACTGAATTGGTAGGTCTCGAGTTGCGCATAGAGACTGATACTCATGAAGGTTGACGGGTAACTGAGTGCTGCCAAATATTCTCAAGACATTTTTCGGTTTTGACACTGATTCTTCTTCATCGATCTATTCACGACTTACAGTTATATCAAATTAATGACCGTCCTGGTCGTGCCGATATTCTCCTCAACAGAGGAGAAGCTGTAACAATGAATAGATTGATGTTTGGATTCACAACGATACCGGGAAATGTTTTGCACTTTTTTTATCCCATTGTCAACAAGAAAGCTAACCTAAAAAACATGAACAGACTCGAACTGACACTTTGAAATTTTGCTACACTAAATTGATGCACAAAGTTTTTCCATGGCCAACGCAGCCTCGTTTTTTTTGAACGCACGTTACATTACATTACAATGTACATTATTAGGAACAGATAGATAAACATATTTTCCTCATTTGTTCAACTTAATTTAAAATAATAAAATTTTCGTCTGAATAAAAATAACACAAAAAAATAGATAATAAATTAATGTGTTTTTATAATTTTTTGTTGCTCTCGGACAATTTTAATTGGTATTGACATAAAAAACGGCCATTATTTTTATTTTTATGTGGAAAGCGAAGACGGGTAAGTTCAGACATTTTCAGAAGTTTTAATAGTTTCCATTATTAATTATTGTATCAATCCAAGGTTCTAATAATCGCGACCGAAACGCAGTCGTTCTCGTTCAACGTAATAGTTCAGATTTGAGTTGAATAGATTTCGCTGCTAAGTGCGAACTGCAAATCTTCCGGATCGTTCGCCGATTGCCACTTCTACTGTCATTCATTGACAGTTTGTTTTAGTTCGCGGAGAACTAGTTCGTTTGCGCATCGCGAACTAGTTCGTCTTGTTCACTTTTTAATATTTCGTTCGCGTACACTGATCTGTATATAACTAGAAATGGATGAGCAATCGTGTAAGTGAAAAGTGAGGCAAATTGAATCTGTGTCGGAACCTAATGAGTTTGCGCACTAAAGTTTTACAAAGGCGGTTGCTTAAATTTAACAAGATGGCTGAAGCTGTATGAAACCCTTATGGAACTATTAAAAAAAATTAAACCGTTAAAACTGAAGAAAATTGATGTGTCCACTTACACCTCGAAAAGGCCCTAATAAAACAGTAAAATTTAAAAATACGCCCAAATACTCAAAACACACGGCGTTCAAAATTATAAATTCCTGTAAAATTCCGTCCAACATTACAGATTCCTGAAAAAATACAATAAAAGAGCCATGCGACTGCTGCACACGTAACGGCAAACACCTGCACTACTTCAAAATTGATCAAATGCGCATGTGTATCAGGTTCCGACTCCATTTTGGAGGGCACGGTAATGGTCACAAAATTTTCTAGCGCATCCCAATGTTGTGCTTATCCATATTATATAGAGGTCAGTGTTCGCGTACGACCCATCTTTAGTAATATTGTCTATGCTTCTAAGTCAAATCAAAATACACGTGCGTTTTTAAAGTTGGGTTAGTTGCGAATTATTTCAATCAAATTAATCGATAAAATGGATGAAATAGTCAACGACGAAAAGCCGCGTGTGATTCTGGGCGAATACAAAGTGACACAGGTGATCTAGCAGTACGTCTGCTTTGTAAATTAATTTGTTTGTTTTCTGTAGAATTTGCCATCAAAACCCACTGTTTTGGACGAGAAATGGAAACTGAAGAGTTTCAAAAAGAAATTCAGAGTGGTCATCGTCAGATACGAAGAAAACGATTTGGAATTTGACTTGATAGGAATCCACCCTTTCCTGGCTAACACTTTCCGGAGACTAATGATAAGTGACGTTCCCTCAATGGCCATAGAAAAAGTGCATATTTCAAACAACACCTCCATAATGCAAGACGAAGTTCTTGCTCACAGACTCGGACTAATACCTTTAAAGGCAGATCCGAGATTGTTTGAAATGAAAACTGATGGTATGTACAAATTAACAACCTACCACTAACATAAATAATTCGAGCAAATTATAGCTGCAGCAGAGGGAACTGAACAAGACACTCTTGAATTCTCACTGAAAATCAAGTGCACCAACAATAAAGAGAGCAGTAAAGATTCGCTAAGAGCAGAAGACATGTATAAAAACAATAACGGTACATTACACTGTGATTGCTACATTTGTACATGTTTAATTTTGCAGTATATTCAAAGCATATTAAATGGATTCCGATGGGGAAGCAAAAAGACAAGTTTGCACACATTGGCCCACTTCATCCCGACATTCTGATTACGAAAATGCGCCCTGGGCATGAGTTGGACTTGAAACTTGTCGCCCATAAAGGAATCGGACGCGACCACGCCAAATTCTCACCAGTTGCAACCGCTTTTTACCGTCTCCTTCCGGACATAAAGCTGTTACGTGAAGTGGAGGGTGAAGCTGCTGAAAAATTGCTCAAGTGTTTTTCACCCGGAGTCATCTCAGTGCGGCACGAGAAAGGGCGCAAATATGCGGTGGTAAACAATGCGCGCTACGACACCGGCAGCAGGAACGTCTTCAGATATGATGACTTGAAAGACGCCGTTGCAATCACAAGAATTCAGGACCACTTCATATGTGAGTTTGAACCAAGTTCATGTGTGTTTTTAACCGGCTCTTTTAGTTACCGTGGAGTCTGTGGGCGCCCTCAAACCTGACGTAATTTTCACCGAAGCTGTGCAGATTTTAAAAGACAAGTGCTTATCTCTGTTGGATGAATTGTGTAACGTATAAAACATTCTGTCATATGTTTATTTTTTGTTAACAAACCAAAATGATCCTTAGTTAAAATCCTTACAAGGCTAAAAAAATAGCATTTTTAACGTGATGGAGTAAAACCTTCCTTCACCTAGTTTTATAACAACTATTCTTAAAAACGACTGGAATTTTAGATTATTGCTTAGGCATAGTAGCTGGGAGGCACTGTGAGCTCACTTAATACCAACAGCTCTTCTTCTGTGAACGTTAGTTTGTGGATTTCCCAGTTTTCGTGGTGGGTGCGCTTGAAATCGCCCAACGTTTTCCTGATTGTCGCCTACAAGTTGAGAAAAAAACTTAAATTGTTTATAACAATCGATCGATTAATGTACCGGCAAATTCGAAATTATTTTTAACAAAATGTTTAACCATTCAACCAGGTGTTGTTTGAAATAATTCCAATATCCAACTTGAGAGATTATGTACAACCGTGGACAGTCAAGAATAACACTTTAGCCGGCGGGTGTGATGCAAATACCGACTCAATGATAATATCTCAGAGTCGGTATTTGCATAACACGGGTGTTATTCTTGACTGTCCATGACTGTACAACATATTTTGTGGATACTGATTAGCTGTTAGCTAACCGAGCAAATACTTACAGGAATGGGTTGGGGATCGTTAAGGTGTGGTCCCAACTGAGCAAAAATGTCGGGCAGATAATCAGGTACATCATAAGGGTGGCTGTTGATGAACGCACACAACCCCAAAACTCCAGCATGTCTAAATCGTAGCATATTCGTCAAGTTTGCACCAGATTTGGGGTCGGCGTTCTTGCGTTTCAGCTTGGTTTTCGCCTTTTGTTTAAACTGACTCTACAAGCACAAGTTGTACTAAACTTGCAACATTACAATCAATATCAATTACCAACAACTCCTGCGGATTTGGGATAAACTGGCAGTGTAGAAGCCCACTCAACACTTGACTAGCACTGGTCCTCACTTCCGGTTGCACATCTTCCAACAGCTCGAGCACCAAACGTTGAATCTCCATCACCCACTCTTTCTTGGAAATGATGGTGGGCATGTTGTGGAAGACAAACGCGGACATGAAGTTGGTTATAACCGCCCTGGCCGACCAGAATGGACACGTGGCGACTTTGCTTATCGCTTCGATGGCAGCCGACATGTATTCTTTGATCGTCACCGTGTAAGCTAACACAGCAAGCAGATTCGAACAGATTGGGGCGATCTCGTCGTCGGTGTCGTTACTTTGCATGACGCAACACAGCGGAAGGACGCTATAATATTCGGGCAGCGTTGAGTAGTTCAAGCGTACGGTGTTCGATGTTATGGTCTTCGCAACCAATTTAAACAATCTCAAAGCGTTTTCGCGCGTATCGTCGTTGATGGGGTGGTCCGGAGCGTGCCCACAATTCGCTTCTGCGCTCTCTCTACTGCCGGACTTTCCTAAACTGTAAATGTAGAGGCGATCAAGCTCCGGTTGCACCTCCTTTAAGAAGATTTTAACAGTCGCGCCGCTGCTGTCGGCACTTTCGGGACGTATCAAGTCTTTGGAAAATATCATCAGGAGACAGCTGCTGATTTTATCTCGGATGTTCTGGAAAGGATGCGACAGGTGTTGCTTGAAATACTCGTACAATCGCAGAGTCAACTCCGAATTTCTCCAAGCCTGTTGATTCAACGCAATTAGAAGCATGTGCAGGCGGCCGCACGCCACGAAAGTAGTTTGGTCCGAGAGCGGATCCTCCATTAGAAACTCCAGCAGCCAGTGGTGTCTGTTCGGATCGCGCGAATCCAACGACATCGCCATACTCAAACCCCAGTCCGTCATCGTTTCGCTGCACATGTTCACAATTGCCGTGCGCAACATTGGAATTAAAAGCGACCACATCTTCGTGGTTTTGTCATAAGTCCAGTGCTTGGAGCCGCTGATGATGCCGCTGATTAATTCGGCGGCGCAGCGTTGACTCGATTCGTTCTTATCGGACACGAGCTTTTCCAAGTGTGGGATCACTGGGTCCAGTAGCTTGTCCTCGAAGATTTTAAAGAGATTCTAATGAATAAAGGGCAAAAGTTTAAAAAATGCGAGTGTATTTTTAGCAATGTTATGGCAAACATTTCCTCAATATTCAACAACTTTCATACAGTGTGGATCAAAAGGTTGGAACTAATTCGATAACTTTTTTGTAGGGAGCGACAGAAAAAATCGCTTGGATACGTGAATTTTTAATTTTAAATGCGCTATTTCTGACATTAAAATTTGCTGTGTTATGTCATCTCTTTCAAGGCCATGACGTCATTTTATTTTTTTTTAAATGGCAACACTAATTTTTTATTGCGTCATTTTAAAGAGCATGGTTTTTGCTTATAAACCAATAACATTTGTAATAGGTTACATAACAATATTTTTGAGATAAAATGAAAATTTAAAAATTTGAACATCGTCTTAGTCATTGTCAACTTGAAGAAGGTAGGCAGTTTGAACATTTAATCTGATTATTTTGTAAATTTTTCATGTTATTTAAATAAACTGCTATTGTTAAAATCATTAAATTACTAAATAACAAACAAATAAAATTTTTTTTCTCAAAAATATTGTTATGTATCACATTACAAATTTTATTGTTTCATATGCAAAAAAAATGCTCTTTAAAATGACGCAATCAAAAATTATAGTTGCCATTTGAAAAAAATTGATATGACATCATGACCTTGAAAGAGATGACAACAAATACAATTTTTATGTCAGAATTAGCGCATTTAAAATTTTTTCTGTCGCTCCCTATAAAAAAGTTATCGAATTAGTTCAAACCTTTTCATCCACACTGTATAACAATAATTATTTTATCAGTACTTGGGTATTTTGTGTTCTTAAAATTTTTGAATCATCTCGATAAAAAATATTTTCTTCTATCAAATAGATGTGTAATTATGAAAAATTGATACAATAGATGGAAAACTGTCCTCGAACATTTTAAAGAGATTCTGGAAATGTTATTCATCTAGGGCAAAATTTTTATCACGAAAACTGCGAGTGTATTTTTAGCAATGTTACCGCAAACATTTCCTCGAGATTCAACAACTTTCATATAACAATAATTATTTTATCAGTACTTGGGTATTTTGCGAGTTCTTAACATTTTTTAATCATCTCGAAAAAAAAATTTCTTCTATCAAATGGCTGTGTAATTATGAAAAATTGATACAATATATTAAAAATTGTCTTCGAACATTTTAAAGAGATTCTGGAAATGTTATTCAACGAGGGCAAAATTTTAATCAGGAAAACTGCGAATGTATTTTTAGCAGTTATCGCAAACATTTCCTCGATATTCCACAACTTTCATATAACAATAATTATTTTATCAGTACTTGGGTATTTTGCGAGATCTTAACATTTTTTAATCATCTCGAAAAAATTATTTCTTCTATCAAATGGATGTGTAATTATGAAAAATTGATACAATAGGTGGAAAACTGTCCTCGAACATTTTAAAGAGATTCTGGAAATGTTATTCATCGAGGGCAAAATTTTAATCGGGAAAACTGCGACTGTATTTTTAGCATTGTCATCGCAAACATTTCCTCGAGATTCCACAACTTTCATATAACAATAATTATTTTATCAGTACTTGGGTATTTTGTCTGTTCTTAAAATTTTTGAATCATCTCGATAAAAAATATTTTCTTCTATCAAATGGATGTGTAATTATGAAAAATTGATACAATAGATGGAAAATTGTCCCCGAACATTTTCAGGAGATTCTGGAAATGTTATTCAACGAGGGCAAAATTTTAATCAAGAAAACCTGCGAGTGTATTTATAGCAGTTATCGCAAACATTTCCTCCAGGTCCAACAACTTTCATATAACAATAATTATTTTATCAGTATTTGGGTATTTTGCGAGTTCTTAACATATTTTAATCATCTCGAAAAACTATTTTCTTCTATCAAACGGCTGTGTAATTATCAAAAATTGATACAATAGACTGAAAAGTAAATAAATCAAATAGGTTTTTGGCAAAATTGTTATTATTTTTTGATACAGTACAATAATCTGCCTGTTTTTAGAAAACTTAAGAGCGGGACAACTAGTTTTTATTCCATATTCTTTGCTGTCGGTTATTTAAATATTATATAAGGTACTGAACTCCGCGTTATTTTTCACCAATTATGCGATTGCTTTTGGGTTGAAAAATAAAATCGTCATTTTACGCACCTTGAACAGCAGGAACTTGTAGGCGTTGAACTGGTCCTTTCCTTTCTTCTCCTCCATTGAAAAGTACTTGAAAAACTGTTCCAAATTCGCGTTATTGCTGAAGAACTGGTAAATTTCCTTCTCTTGGGCGCCCAACTGCCCCCATCGCTTGTCAATGTGGGGTTGTTCAATCGGCGGTGCGTAAGTTTTGAGTTTCTTGGGCCAGGCATAAAAACCCGCGCTTGTATCGTGCAGAAATCTGGGTTTGTCCCACTCGTCAACACTTCTCGGAACGGTTTTGCTGTCATACAACAACCACTTGTTGTCCTCCCTAACTCCCGGCACCAACTTCTCTTTGTTATCCCCACAAGCGGAAAAACTGAACGGATCGATCTCGATTTTCCTAAATTTCGGCTTGTTCTGGATGAGAATGAACAAGGCGACTCTCAACGCAGATTTCCTGACCGAAAGCGACTCGTGAATCAACGCTCGCAAGAAATACTTTGCCACGTCCACGCTGTATTTAACGTCGTAATGAACTAGGAGTTTAATAAATGTGATGGCCACGCCGTGGTAACGCCAATGCCTGAAAACAATTCGCGTGAGTTTTTGGAACGTTGCAACCGATTAAACTCACAAATTTCCCGCGGTGCACGCCTCAAGCAACCCATCCACCGCTTCCTTATAAGCCTGCGCTCTCTTTTCGCATCTTATTTCAAGTCTTTTTTCGCTTTCGTCGATGATTTTTTCGAAACCCACCAAATCGATTTTGGGTTGATTATCGGCAAGCGTTCTGGCAGCTTTCAGGCATTTTTCCGTGAAAACTAGCTTGATTGCGATCGTGGGGAAGTGCCGATTGATAGCTTCCACCACCGCGTTCACAAGATTAACGATTGAGGGCTTTTCGGACGGCTGGGACTTAACGATTAGTGGCCACAACGTCCGTATGAAATTCCAGTCGTGGCGCGATGCAATCGGCGTGTTTTTCGGACTAATTAGGACGTAAAGACAACCCTTGAACCTCTCGTGGTGTTCCACCGAGTTCAGTTTGAGGACTTGGAAAATGTGAGGAGTCAGTACCGTGTACGAATAAGGGAAATATGCAACGACGGAGGACAGCTTCGCCTGTGCCGCGATCCTCACCTGGAAACCAACCCAAAATAGTCTTAAATTCGCCACAACCAAGTGCGTACTTCGCTGTATCTCGAGACGCTCAACTCGAACAGATCCAGCAAAATCTGCTTGTGGGTCTGCGTGAAAGTGCAGCTGCGACTCTCAATTCGGAACTCTTGCTGCAGCATCACTCTGTTGATTAAAACGTATCTCAAGTGCAACTTGTTCTGGTGCAAGCGATCCTCGAGCAGCTTCTTCAGCACGTGGAAGTTTTTCCATTGATACTCGAAGTCGTGCACGCGCGATTTATTAAACAACAGGATGTTGTAAATCTGCAAAGCGATTAATTGTTCATTTGCGTTTGACTCTGCGCCGTTTTTACATGAACCACATTGTGGATGCTTTTCGTGTCTCCCTCGTCCGCCTCTAAAATTTTACGCTGTACTCTGTGCATCAAATCGGCGATCACTTTTCGGATGTTGGCTCCGTCTGGCATGTTAATCGCGTGCGAATCGCTTACGATTAAATTGAATGCCCACGGCTCCAGTACCGAATCGACTCTAAAACGTTTCACTAATAATAAAAAAAAATCGATGTTAAATTGTGTAAATGTACAATTGTATGGCGGGCTCGTCCCAAATAGGAAGCACCGGATGCGAGGATAGAATAGAAATTATGATCTTCAACGACCTCCTCAGCTGCTCCCGACTCAAAACCAACTCTCCGGATGAAAATTTGTTGAGTTTGTCGATTTCCGGCACCAGGTACTTGGTGATGAGGAGTTGAACGAACGCGATCTCTTTATCGCCGGGTACGTACCACGACATTTCCAAATCTTTGACATTCTGCGGCTTACCCCATTCCCTAGAATGAGTGCACAAGGTAAGTGAAAACTTGCCCGACCGAATTTAGTACCGAATCGAAAGGAAGTCCTTGACGTGGGTGTTGTAGGGAGTTGCCGAGCTGCGACTCTCAGTCGGTACAATAAAAGTCAACGACGATATCATGTTCTCCAGCATCCGCGCGGCCATTTGACTCGCACTTAATGCGGTCATGTGCAGCGTCCTATCCAAAATATTAATCAAGCGAACGGAGTAGTCCAAAAGGTGGGTTTGGCCGTCAACGATTTCCGACAGAATTTGCAGGTTGTAAAGCAGTTCCGCGTCGAGATGCTCCTCGTCTTGGACGCCGGGATTTTCGTTCAGCAACTGCTCAATAATGTCGCACAGGTGCGGAATGAAAAGTTTTAGAGTTTCCTTCGCATTGACCCTTGCGAAGCCCTGACAAATGATCGCGACCATTTTCCCGGCGATTTGTATTTCCAAAACGCGCTCACTGGCGAACTTGAACACTTTCTTAAGTGCGGATGTAAATATCTCGGGCGAGCATTGGTGCAGCACCGTCGAGATAATAGAGAAGAGAGCGCTCTCAGAAATGATTTCGGTCCGATTCTTATTGTTGCTGTTGCTATTGGCGACTTGTTCCAGTCGAATGAAGTCAAGCGAGTTGGATTCAACCCAAAGACAAATTTGGTCAAACAGCTGCAGAATGAAATCCTCAAAACTGGCGCTCGCCTCGCACACCGTGTGCTCCTCCTCGGTTAAGTCGTCGTAATATTTGCCTGCTTCCGACGAGTTAATCACCGGGATCATGTTAATTAAATGGATCATGAAATTGAACGTCACTAAACATTTGCGGATGTCGTTTGGATCGATGCCCGGCAGCAAAGCTGCGAGAAGCGGAATCACGTGCGTGAATCCTTCAGGATAATCGCCGCGGCTTCCGTGCACCAAATATCGCGCGACTGCCGTCACTCCCATCATCGACGATGTTAATTTGTGGGGCTCGGTTAAACTGTCCATGGAGGCGTACAACTTATCCAAAGTCATGGGAATTATTAGGTTGGGTCGTAACGAGCTGAGATACTGCAAGGCCAAGCTGACGTCTTGTCCGTTTTGCCTCGAGAACATCGCTTGTTCAAGGCACGGTTTCATGATCTTAACAAACCGATCGATGTCTTCGTCCGTGAGTTTATAGTGATCAGGAATGTGCATTTCCCACGACTTTTTTCTAAATCGCTCGCAGTGCACTCTCTGCACGAAGTAATAAGCGAGCTTTCTTAGCAACTCCCGCAGCTTGATTGACCACCGACCGGAATTCGCGGGATAGTAATACGACTCGAGCGTCTGCATGAATTTTTCCAAGTGGAAAAATGTCGAGTTCTTGTCGCCGTTCAACGCGCACGTTATCCAAATGGCCATGGCGGAAATTTCGACTTTGTACTGTTTGCCGGTTTGTTTCTGTTTGTAACCGACTGGGAGCTGAAAGCTGCGCGAGAAACGCACAAACATCATCGGAACGTACGGTTCCCAGTCGATGTAGCCCATGGTGAAGCTGCTCAAACGCGCAACCATCCACATCATGTGCTATAATAATACATTCGGGAACTGCGAGAATTTTTTAAGGTACACGTACGTCTTCCCAGGCACTGGCGTTGTGGCAAGTGTTCCAAAGCGACATTAGTTCTTCGAACCAGAGGTTATAGCTGATTGCGGCCTCTTCGGGTTTCACACACACCGGTAGGAAGACCTCCAAGCATTGTATCGTTACAAGCATGGTTGAGCCGCTCATCGGACATAAATTTGGTCGGAATTCGTCCAGGATTTCTTGCGTTGCGGACGCCGGGAAGTAGCTAAAAAATACAATAAATGAAGCGAACTAGTAGAATAAATTTTTATAATGCCGCCGTTCATTTCTATTATAACAGTCGTGGACGTTTTTAATTTGTTTTTTTCGCGACATTTTTACTCTGTTACGAACAAGTTTTTACGTTTCCAGCTTAACTTGGTCCAAATAACGTTGTTGGACGTCCAGAAAATACTACTGACTAAAATTGAGTCATTTTATTTACATTAAGGTGGGAAAAAAGCATGCAAATTCTCCATAAGAGGGTTTTGAGGGTTTAATTTCCTAATTTTCCAACAGATTCGTCTGATTATTTGGTATAGCATTCGTTGAACATTGCACTTGAAATTAACATCATTTGAAATTCTTCCTAATAGTAGTTATTTAAGAAAAAAATAATACATGCAATTTCTCCATAGGAGGGTTTTGAGGGTTAAACTTCCTTATTTTCCAACAGAATCGTCTGATTTTTTGGTATTACCTTCACTGAACTTAAATTAAGATCATATGAGATTCATCGTAATAGTAATTTAATAATAAATTAATTAAACGGCCCTTACATAATGCTGAAAAAGATGACACCAAAGCATATTATTTTGAAATGCGATTATGATGAAGATGCCTTAGTTTACCAAAACCTATTACCAAAAGATGAATGCCCTAAATTGCCTAATAACTGAGATTAAGCATTATTTTTAACGTGTTCATGTAAAACCTACGTTCTCAACTTGAAAATGAGATGTCGCTGCCGATCAACTGTTCGTTCCTAAATGAAATATCGGCAAAATGTATTTCCAAAACTACTTTCTACAACGAATGCTACGATTCATCGTACTCTTTGAGGCAAAAAAACTAGGGAAAATGCTAAAATTTGGCTGCCTGCCTTTGATGGATAAATAATCGATCATTGCGACTAAAGATGGGTCGTTCGCGAACGAACTATTAAAAAGAAGAAAAAATTTAAAAAACACATTAATTTATTATTATCTATTTTTTTGTGTTATTTTTATTTAGACGAAAATTTTATTATTTTAAATTAAGTTAAACAAATGATGAAAATATGTTTATATATCTGTTCCTAATAATGTACAGCCATGGACAGTCAAGAATAACACCCGTTTTAGATTTTAGTTTTAATATTTAGAGTTATTAAACATAAAAATGTGTATACTACCCACGAGTGATTTAAAAGACCGCAGAAAAAAAATGTTGGATAAATATTTTTTTTTTAAATTTTAGTTTCAATATTTAAATTTAATAACATAAGATTAGAACGCATGGAATATACGAGAAAAAAACATTTGGTGACAAATTTTAAACATTCCGTTAGTAAACAATCTATTGAAAAATATATCCAACATAACGTGTGTTCCAAAAGAAAACGAGGCTGCGTTGGCCATGGAAAAACTTTGTGCATCAATTTAGTGTAGCAAAATTTCAAAGTGTCAGTTCGAGTCTGTTCATGTTTAGGTTAGCTTCCTTGTTGACAATGGGATAAAATATTTTGGGATAAAAAAAGTGCAAAACATTTCCCGGTATCGTTGTGAATCCAAACATCAATCTATTCATTGTTACAGCTTCTCCTCTGTTGAGGAGAATATCGGCACGACCAGGACGGTCATTAATTTGATATAACTGTAAGTCGTGAATAGATCGATGAAGAAGAATCAGTCTCAAAACCGAAAAATGTCTTGAGAATATTTGGCAGCACTCAGTTGCCCGTCAACCTTCATGGGTCATCAGTCTCTATGCGCAACTCGAGACCTACCAATTCAGTTTAAGAGCAACTGCATTCTCAATTAATATTTCAAAAATCGTTGTATATATAGTTAAACACGGACGTCGACCGTTAGGGAGTTGTATTACACAATATACATTAGAAAAAAAAAGGTTCGGGTTTGCTTGGATTCGAAGGTTTCTTATTTTAATAGACCAAAAAATTTGGACGGGCTACGGGTAAAAATCGAAAGCAATTGCGTGACTAGTGAGGACATTTAATCTGGACCACTTTCTCAATGACAATCAATAAATGTTGTTTGTTTTTGGAGTTTAA
The DNA here is from genome assembly GCA_964023215.1 of Eledona agricola. Taxonomy (NCBI): domain Eukaryota; kingdom Metazoa; phylum Arthropoda; class Insecta; order Coleoptera; family Tenebrionidae; genus Eledona; species Eledona agricola. The sequence goes on from OZ026856.1 coordinate 2,560,868, forward strand.
TTACGGATTGTCTTTCATTAAAGTTTACATTAATTTTTTTTACATGTTTACATTTACATCCCCATCATTTAAGTAATAATAATAATATGTTTATGACCTACCAATCATTGTATACATAGTTAAACACGAACGTTGACCACTAGTGAGTTATAAATTCCACAATATACATTAGAAAAAAAAGGTTCGGATTTGTTTGGTTCGAAGGTTTAAAAACCAATGATTATTAAAAATGTTTATCAAAAATAAAATTAAACTGTCCTAGCGTTTGGGCCGTTTTATTTCGATGGTAAATTTTAAAATGACAGATCTTGACATTTGTCAAATCTATGTTTATGTTTTCTATGGTGTCTACACTGGAAAGTCGACAAATTCCATGGCCAACGCAGCCTCGTTTTTTTTAACGCACGTTACTTATTGTACAATTATGGACAGCCAAGAATAACACCTAGCCGACCGAGGGGTAATGTAGTGGAGGCCCCCACCTCTCATAATCTGTCCCACCTATCGCTCGACCAGTCGACCGCACTTCGCATCTTTCCTCTGTGCCGTAAACACCTTTCGAGCACAATAATTAATTTATGCCGAGTAAACGCGCGAACTGCTTTGGGGAATTACAACCAAGAGTTTTGCTTTCGCGGATGAGAATCCTCCGACAACATTCCATTGAAGAACGGTAGAAGTGGGGTATTTTTTGATAAAAACAACATTTTCGTTAAAAATCTGTGTGCGTTGCACATGCATTATACAAGTGTAATTTAACCCTATATTGACCCAAAGACGGCAATAATGTGTGGTCCGGAAATGAATCATAACCGAAGAAATGCATTTGCAAATTCGGTCGAATTATCGCCGACCTTTGGCCAAATGTTCGGCCTCCGTCAAGTTTGTCGTCGCCGAAATTGAAGAGGCACGCACTGAAGGTCAAGCGCTATTATAATGACAACAGAAAACGACACGTTCGTGCATTTACATGTCAGAATTAGATAAAATTCATTGTCGAATAATCCTAAAAAATTAAGGGTAATAATGAACTAATGCAGAATGGTGATGGGGTGCTTTAAGGTCCACCATGGAATTACACATGCGATAAATTATTCCTTATAAAACTAATTCGTCGCATTTGTTCGTGAATGGAATAATTTGCATTTAATTCACTTGAATTGGTAAGATGTATACCGATAAATTTTGTAGCACGTTCAATAAAAGTTTTTAATTTACCATTGAGATCATCATCTGAACATCAATTAGAATGTCAACAATCTTATAACAAATATTACGGTTTTTTTAAACGTATTTTAATTTAACGAAAGGTTGAACTTGTAAACAATACAACGAATACGCAGTGGCAAGCTTACAATAAAAGGTTAAATTAATTAAAACTTATTTTTATTTTATTTATTCTCAAGAAATTTCTCTCTTTTTCTCTCACGGTATCCAACCAATAATAAATATTGTTTTTTGATAATAATTAAGTATTATTATTTATGCTGGGTGGAATATGGAAAACCTTTGGTGCTGTAACTTTCTTCCATTACTGAAAAAAATGTCTAAACCGAATAAAAATAATAATAGTTTCATTTGAAAATCAAATGTTGGTTGCCGTCTGTCGAATGAATTAACGAGAATTAATAAAAACTAGGTCGTTGCAAATTGTATTGTTTTTAAAATGATTTCGTTTAAGGTATCATTTATTAAAATCGCATAACAAATAAGAAAGTTACCGCAGCAAAGGTTTTTCATATTTCACCCTGAATAATATTTATATTAAGGTGGGAAATTTTGGAAATGATCCATAACCCCCCCGAAGAAATGCATTTGCAAATTAGGTCGATTCATCGATCTTTGGTCAAATTATCGGCCTCCGTCAAGTTTTTGTCGTCGCCGATATTGAAGAAGCACGCACTGAAGGTCAAACGCTATTATAATCCCAACAGCAAACGACACGTCGTGCATTTACATGTCAGAATTAGATAAAATTCATTGTCGAATAATCCTAAAAAATTAAGGGTAATAATGAACTAATGCAGAATGGTGATGGGGTACTTTAAGGTCCACCATGGAATTACACATGCGATAAATTATCCCTTATAAAACTAATTCGTCGCATTTGTTCGTGAATGGAATAATTTGCATTTAATTCACTTGAATTGGTAAGATTTATACCGCTAAATTTTGTAGCACGTTCAATAAAAGTTTTTAATTTACCAAAAGTCTGATATTCGGTAACTTGCAATGGTCGACCTTAGGGAATGAAAGCAAAATATGTATATTGTTGTGCCATTTCCGGTTTAACCGGAATTGAAAGCAACTTTCCTAATTTAAATAGCACCATGTATTCCTTATTTCATATTCTTGTCTGTCTATTTATTCTGATTCCTGTAGACTTGCGTTGTCGATACTTTGCTCTGACAGTTTAGGAATTATGAATTTTTTTATCTTTGAAATATAAATTTCATGACTACTCTAAAAATTATAATGGGAAAACGGTTTGGACCTAAGAAGCGAAACTTGGAGAATCAAAAGTAGAAAGTTAGAACAAATTTTCGATCTGACTTGATTGAGAAAAAACTGTGTCATTGCCACTTTGATCATTGATTTTTTAAATGGCAGCACCCAATTTGGATACCACAAATCGATACAGAAGCAAATTTTAGATGAAGTCACAATTCACTTTTATGTAAGCATAAATGAAAATGAAAAATGAAATGAAACTTTCGCAAGGTGTAATTGGTAGAAAATTTAAATATTTTAATGATGATGATGAGAATGATCAATAATCAGGACAGTAAATTCCTCACTGGTAGGCAAAATTTCATTCATTGTTTCTCTATTGCAATTGTGGACAAGTTGATTAAGTGAGTTTCGCAAATTCAAATTCGACTAAGTGTTTTAATTCTTTTTAAGATGGGAAAAACTTATTGGTGCAGACGTAGTAGGCAAAACTAGCAAAACAAAAAGCGTAATATTAATATTTCGCTGTCTTTAAACCCTTCGCCGAATATTGAAGCATCTAAGCACCACTCGCCCTAACCGTAGTTATGCGAAAACCTTATCCAAATTTTTAAGATAAGAATGACCCCGTGCCTTATGTTTCCTGGTGGCCATTTTCCGGATGTTTTATTTCATGTTTAATCAGAACTATCCTCTTCACGATGGAATATAAATATTGGCTCAATTTAAAAAAAAAAACAGTTTTTGAGACAACCTTTACAATTAGTAATTTATTGCAGTAAGTAGGTATTTGCCGTGGGCAATGAAATAATGCACATGCCGCGAATTTAGTAACGTGCAAAAAGAGCATTACAGGACACATTGGCACGGGATTTACCAATCCGAGCCGATCATTCAGGGATGTCTAGCCATATCTGGCACGAACCTGCGACCATGAGACTCATCGGATACTAAACGAAGTAGAATAACACAAAAAAATTTCGGTAGTAATATTTGAAAATGAATTATCAATCAAAAATCTTCCATTTGATTGTGCTATTTATAAATGCTTTGTCGTATTATATATTTACTAAAATATCAATAATTATCTGCACATAAAATATATTATGTTTCGATTAATAGACGTTATTCTGAATATTAAATATGCTGATACCAATCTTGATTCTTTTCCACTAGTAGAGAAGCCTCAAAAGTGTGATTTATGATTGCATTTTCTTATTAAAAGCTGGAACCCATGGAGATTCATGAAATGCCGTTTCTCTCTCGGCATATTATGTTTCACTTAGCTGTGCACAATCTGCCGCGATTTAAAAGGTGACTGTTCATGAAATGACCAATATTCATTATTATGCACGACAGATTGTGTAAGATAAGATCTAGATTGGATTAGATGCTAAAAGAACTTTGTTTTAAATAATTTTATTTCAATGCCGAGATAATAATTTCACGAAGAAACTAGGGAGAATGTGTAAAATAAAGAATATACATAATATGCCGGCAGTTCATGTATTGCCTAGACTTTTCATGAAATGACGTGCTTCACTAAGAGACTACGACATATGTATTCATTTCGCTCGTTGCGCTTGTATTTGTCGCCTTAAGTTGTTGCAGTTGTGAAGTGAGGCAATTTGAATAGTATTTTATTTTAGCTGCAATTAAGTCATCGATTTTTCGTTGCAATTCTTTTGATTTTCTGCTCGATATTTAAACTCATCACCTGACATAACTTCATTTTATGTTATCTCTTCTGGCAAAACGCACATAACTTTTTATCAAATTAATTAGCAGAGCGACAAGTACGAGAAACTGATGTGGTTATGTATGCAGTATCGGGATCGAGATGCGTAGTGTTTGTAGAATGTTTTTTCTTGTATACAGAAATATTTTTAGAATATAACTACTGTAGCAATTTTTATGCCAATAAAGTTTCGGACTTTGTTCTATTTCATTTAAATTGGCAAACAATTTGTTGAGATTTGACGATAAATCATTTCCCTTAGTGATTCCATTTCTGAGTTTAATACTTTCAATAAACTTGGTTTTCGATCTTGCGGACGATGCCAGTAAGTTACTGCCTGGTTCACATATAAAACACTTGGCCAGACCTAGTCGATTTGGTAATGTCTTACTTTTTTTTTGGTAACTTTAATTTGAACTAGTGTTGCGCGCAAGATCTTCATATCGGCCAAAATCATCAATAAGCGCTATTGAAAATTGTCAACTTACATTATTACTATGGAATTGGTATTTCTTAATTACGTTAATCAATGAGAACTCTCTCAAATAATTAGTCTGAGGGTATAACCCACTGATGCTAGAGAAATAAATAATCTTTTTTATAATTTTTTTTTTGGTTTTCATTAATTGATTAATTAGATTAATTGTGTTTTGTCTATACGCGTGATCGCTACCAAGCACTGGAGACGATATCACGCGGCTCGTGGGGTGTGGAGTTGAAGCGTGAAGGATACACAAAGTCTCGTTTTTGTTGTTTAATTGAGCATCTGCTATCTCTTATTTACTCATTTTCTCTCGGGCGTGAGTGAAATATCCTGTATTTATTTTTTACAAAAATTTTAAACAATTATACCGAGACATTTTTTAACTCACAACATATTCAATTTAAATAATCAAATAATCAATCCATTGCAAAATTTTCGACATGACATAATTGCATTTGTTTTTTCTGTTTTTTTTTTAATTTGAATTAGATATACATTCTTTTAATTAATTGTATCACAATACTAATACAAACTCCACAATTTCTTTTATTGTCAGATCAGGTTTTAGGCTATTTGCTAAAGTTATGTAAATCTACGACCATGCAGTGGAAAGAACCATTATTTTGCAATTATCTGGCATTTTGCATATTTCTTTATTGCGAGCAGTTTAAAAGTTATGATTTTTCTAACAAACCCATGCAACTAGCCATTTTTAAAATTTGTTTAAATCATATCATTGGATTCTTTGAAACAATTGGTTGACAGTTCTCATTGTGACTGCATTTAACCGAGAAGCATCAGACCTCCCCAAAGAATTAAAAGAGCTACAAGAATTGTGATATTTCCGTAACCATAACAAATAAGTAAACATAACTATTATCTAAAGTGTAGCACAGAATGTAACGGCGTCAAAAAAAAAGTCCAAATACAATCAGTTGAAGGCTACTTCCAGTATAATCGGATGTGCTATTTTGATAAAAATATTTTAGAAAGATAGATCGCGTGGAACAATGACCGTGTGCTAAATTTAAAAATACCAATTTTTTTAGAATACGAGAAATCTCTAATAGACCTATAAAAAAAATTAAATTAGAAACATCAAAAGAGCTCTGTTTGAGAACGGCAAATTTGACTCCAGTTCTCAGACGAAGAATTGGTGATTCCAATAAACTTTTTCCTCAAAATTAAATATTTGATTGCTTGTAATTATGCTAGTGGTAAGAATAAACTTTTTTCGATAAAATACGGTTCGGGTCTACATTTATGGAAGGACAGCAAATTTCAGAAGTTGAATTTATTGAAAAATAGTCCGCCGCGATTACGCGCTTTAGTAGAATTCTCGAAGCCTCAAAAGTGTGATTTCTGTTTGCATTTTTTTATTAAAAGCTGGAACCTCTTTTAAACGATTCCCCATCTCCAAATTAGAAGATATCCGTTGGTCGTCAACAGTTCGTCCTGGGGGATGAAATGTAAAAAACACCCCAAAAATAATTTTTTATATGTTAATCTACCGAACGCAGGGATCATTTTTATATGAGTATCATCATCTTTAAGTTCGAGAATTGTATGTTTTCACTTTTTTACCTATTTATTAATAGATTTACATAAAAAATTAAGACTTAATCTCTAAAAAAACAGAACTTATATTGAGTTTACATGAAATAATAAGAAAATGTTTAATCAGATCCTGAATTTGATGACTGTTCTTCAGTCCTGACAACCGTCATCTGACACGAGTAAACAATCATCAAAAATAACTTTTCTGGTATAAATTGTTGATAGTCATTGTTGTTAAGATTCTTCAAATCATTAAAACTTTGTACGCTATCCATTTCGGACTTTATTTTGTTGACAAATTTTGTGTAAAACAGGAATTTCAGATGAATCAAGTTACATGCCTTCATTTTCTACGTGGTCTAATCTTTCTACATCATTTGCTACGACTTGTTCTTTTGTTACTTTTGGGGCAATTATTCTAGAAGCATTGGCTTTAGTTGGTTTGATAAGTTCTACCTGCTCTCCAAAATATTGTAAATCGTTATTTATAAGAACGCGATGATCGGAATTGACATCTTCACCGATTTCCAGAAATTTGGCCATATGTAGTTGTAGTTTCATATCCTTTTTCCATCGCAAAACCCTTACTTAGTTCTCTGGCATTCTGTCAACTAAATTTTGACATTCTAATTGATGTTTAGATGATGATCTCAATGGTAAATTAAAAACTTTTATTGAACGTGCTACAAAATTTATCGGTATACATCTTACCAATTCAAGTGAATTAAATGCAAATTATTCCATTCACGAACAAATGCGACGAATTAGTTTTATAAGGGATAATTTATTGCATGTGTAATTCCATGGTGGACCTTAAAGTACCCCATCACCATTCTGCATTAGTTCATTATTACCCTTAATTTTTTAGGATTATTCGACAATGAATTTTATCTAATTCTGACATATAAATGCACGAACGTGTCGTTTTCTGTTGTGATTATAATAGCGCTTGACCTTCAGTGCGTGCCTCTTCAATTTCGGCGACGACAAATTTGACGGAGGCCGAACATTTGGCCAAAGGTCGGCGATAATTCGACCGAATTTGCAAATGCATTTCTTCGGTTATGATTCATTTCCGGACCAGACATTATTGGCGTCTTTTAAATATTTGTTATAAGATTGTTGACATTCTAATTGATGTTTAGAGATTAATAAGTGGATTATTTGTTGCAAACGCAGCGGACGTTGTTGCGTCACTTTATGATTAGTTTGTGTGCTATATTAATTACGCATATTTTATTAAGGCTCACAAGTGTGTATCGAAATGCGGAAGGGGATTCCGGGGTTGCTATTAATGATAGGAAAGAATTGGGAGGCTGAGGTCATTGAACTCTTTACAGGAAATAAATTCGACCTTCGGTTTCAAACACTTTAAATGACTAGCCGAGAACTGCGAATTCAAAGTGGCGGCCTCCAAACAAACACTCTCATTGGTTAAAACTAAAATGCTGATAACGCAGCGACACGGCAAGTTTCATTCAACGGTGGACGCCGGTTCCCGCATGGACGAGACATTTCAAAAATAGGGTTTATCACCGGTGAACTTACGCATGCGAACTTTTCGCTGAATGTTCAATGTAATGTAATGTAAAATTCGAGGCTTGGTTGCCATTCCCTGAAGCAGTTCGCGCGCTTATTCGCCATAAATTAATTATTTTGTTCGAAACGTGCTTACAGGACAAAGGAAAGGTGCGAAGTGCGGTCGACTGGTCGAGCGATAGGTGGGAAATTATGAGAGGTGGGGGCCTCCACTACATTACCCCGCGCTCGGCTAGGTGTTATTCTTGACTGTCCATAATTGTACAGTCTGTACGGGATAAAAGCAATCAATGAGAACTGACGAAAATTATAATTATAATGCAATCAGCCAACGTAACTTCCAGGTGCCAGAAAACTCACTCGTCGATTCTATTAATAACCTATCAGAAATCAACTAGTTCGAACTAAAAACGTCTGTAATCCGTTGAAACACAACAAACAACATAATTTTCTTCAACACCTGTATGCAGTCAGTTCAATTTGAAAGTTCATCAAGTTGGCTTGTTCATCAAAAAGATGCCACACCTAAATGTCAAATGATACTCTACGTCACATTTGTGCATAGTTTAAACAACAGCTGTTTTTATCTTACCATTTTATCACATATTGTTGTGTACTTGCAATTTCTCAACAAAGAAATTTCTGATTAGATAATTGAATAGCTGGTGAGAAAAACGAACAAATGTTTTCATTTTAAGAGGCCATGAAATCAAGCTTTTGTTTTGTTTTCTACAATTTGAAATCGGACATTTGACAGCAGCTGGTCGAAAATTTACTAGGCTCAAAATTATTAAAATTATTATTGTACACACGTTATAACTTGAAGAACTTTTGAAATTAATGAACAGTTTCAGTCAGATATACTTTGTGTTAGGTTGCCAACACTCAAACGTCAAACACATCTGTTACTCTCGTTTTAAACCGACAGAAGTGAACCAACGCTGAACATTTCCCAAAAACGCGTGTTCAAACATCAAAATTGAGAATGCAATGAGTTTACTCTTGTGATGTCAGAATTTGCAGTTTTATCAACTTAACACAATGATTTTACACTTTTGATAAGCGTGTGCAAATGCAACTCACATCCTCGCCAATCTGATAACGTTCATTATGGTACCCTCCAAGGTGGAAAAGCAGCGATACATGCCGATTTCAGTTTTACTTTTTTCGGTGATTCTAATATAAAGCGCATAGAGAGGACGCCACTCAAGCTGCAACTCATCTCGGGTGATTAAATATTTTTTCCTACAAATTAGAATCATTGTGGCAGCAAGTTGTGGTGACAAATGGAGAGGTTTTACTTGAGCAGGAGATTCAATGTGCACGCACACTTATTCAGTCTGGTCGGTTCCAAGTCGGGAATGGTCAACAACTCGTAAAAAAGTTTAATGAAGCCAATGTGGTCCTCCTTGGAAAACTTCATTCCGTAAATTTTGATGTACCTGAAAGGACATTTTCAAATAAATTTTTTTTATATCGAATAATGGACTATCGCCGCTACTGATGCCCCACGTGACATTGACAGTCTGTCAAAATCGCCGTGGAGAAATGTCCGGCGAGGAACTAAATGTTCATAATTTGAAAAAAAATATATGAAAACTCCAACAAATTTACAAATGGTGTTTATAAACTAAACGAGTTCGTTCTGAAGATTACTTGTTTAAGCGGGAAGTCCACAAGGCGCATCCAGGTCTCATTTCACGTGCCATAACCGATTTGATAAGGTTAGTTTTAATATCGGCGTAGAGCTGAGCCGATTCCTCGTCCAATTTGTCCGCATAGGGCAGCAATTTGTTGTAGACATTCTCTTTCTGGGGGCGAAAACCCAACTTTTCGTAGCGTTTTTTATTCACACCGTCATCCATCGCATTAATTTTATAACAACCCTGAAATGTTACGACGCACTTTACGGCACCGCAGCCTCATCAACCACTTAACAATGCACTATTGTTAACCGCAACCTGCTTATATTGTTTTGCACTAGTCATTTGCGGACATATTTGTTTTATACATAGTGGCAGTTTTTGCACCAATCCTGACATTTTTTACAAACTGCCATCTCATGCCCACCAATCGAACTCGTCGATCGGCGCCGCCAAATTCAAACCGACCCGGAAGGACTTTTATTTAAATCTCGCCCCTGAACGAAAATTACTCAACTAACAGTGGCGGATCTGTTAAATTCATAAATCCTGAGTTATAGACAAAGGCCACGTCACTCCTGAATTGTATTAGATTATATTTTTAACCTATTACTGAAAACTACGACATTATAGTTCTGTGGAAAATTGCCAGATTCGCCAGTTCTAAAACAGACCATTGGCCAAAGTTTTGCAAAGTGTTTTATATTCATTTATGTATTGTATAAAAAGATTAAATACTTCGTATCACCAAATCAATACAATGGTTTCATGTAAAAACAATCAACCTCTAGTTCGTTTCGATTTTGTGCAATTCATTACAAAACACCAAGGGTCCAAGCTTAGTACCAATTTTATTTCAAAATGTCTTTATAATGTCACAATCATAATTGACCCCTAAAAGTATAAAGTATTGTAATTTGAAATGGTCTAAAAGTTTTTCGAAAATTTGTACATGTTATGCACTTTTCATAATGTATGATTTTGTTCCAATTATGTTCTAAATTCTGCTCATGTTACAAGATGTAGTTTTGCTAACATTATCTATCAGATTTGTTCACCGCATATTATTAAACATTGTCAATTTAATTGTAAGTAAGTTCGGGTTTTTATTAAGGAATTGTACACGTTTACCTAACAGACCCTATTTTTTGCATTGATCAGAAAAATTGTAGTTTGGTATCGCCCCATTTACATTACTGTCAAAAGTGCAGAGAAAAGTACATAAGTTATCTTTAAAATCTTTCATTCACTCAAAAATTATGATTAGCGTCTATCATTAAAAAAATATTATATGTATTTCACTAAGGGGCTTAAATTTCTTGTATAAATTAGATTGCATTATTGGTAAACGACATTTTTGCACAACATCGTTAGAATATTAAATGTATTTTGGTGGAAGATTTGTGCACCGCATATTATTAAACATTGTCAATTTAATTGTAATAAAGTTTGGGTTTTTATTAAGGAATTGTACACGTTTACCTAACAGACATTATTTTTTGCATTGATCTGAAAAATTGTAGTTTAGTACCGCCCCATTTACATTACTGTCAAAAGTGCAGACATAAGTACATAAGTTATCTTTAAAATCTTTCATTCACTCAAAAATTATGATTAGCGTCTATCATTAAAAAAATATTATATGTATTTCACTAAGGGGCTTAAATTTCTTGTATAAATTAGATTGCATTATTGGTAAACGACATTTTTGCACAACATTGTTAGAATATTAAATGTATTTTGGTAGATTAAACAGCAACCAAATCTTCAATAATATCATCCTAAACAATTTTATAGTATTGAGAACGTTTACTGTAAATAAGTTTTATTAAGAAAAAATACAAATTTAAATTAAATTAAACCCAAAAAAACGATCTCTAATTGTAAACAAACAATCAATTTGTGGATGCTCTTACCTTCCAGTTTCTAATTATAAATGGTAGTCGAAGCCTTCAATTCTGGTTCTAGTTCAAATCAGTAGTGAATCCTGTAAATGAGCAATCTAAAGGTAACACCATGCGTTTTTCTAGACAATGGCTCAGGCAATTAAAGGCGCAATCACGTCTCACTTACGTGTCCTCTACCAGTGCAGATCACGCCTCATGTGCAACTATTCAAGAACCTCTCAGTCAATCGACTTGGCCAACAAATACCTCCAAAGCGGCGACTTGCTCCTTTCAAGTCTTAAAAACGCCACCAGCACCAAAACAGTCCTCGAAGTGGTATCGCAACACAACAAAATCATGAACAACAAGCACATATTACAAGCCTTGCGGAGCTTGTTCACTTTACAAAAACACGGAAAGTGGGATTTTCAACGACAAGGTGACGAATATTTCAGATCAGTTTGTTTCCAGCTCGGACCTGTCCACCAATCAAATTTTGGAACACCGAGATTTTCGAAAGTTGTGCCACCAATTGCGGTACCAGGCGGGAACTATTGACTTACGGGATACCATCGAGGCTTTGAAAATAGTGTCTTATGTAGGCGTTCCGGCTGATAGCACGATATTTCAAGTGCTTCTTCAGCTCATTAGATACAACATCAACAACATGTCTCTGCAGCAGATCATGTTTTTGGACTTTCTTTTACAGCAGAGCAAGTCGACGCCACTTGTTGATGCTTTAAGACTTGCTTTGCCCATAGTGTTTGAAATACAGCTACCGGTGAAGCTGGAATACGACAACATGGGCAATTTAGCCGATTGTTTGTATTTCGCGTCCTCTCACAGAATATGCGAGGATGCGGTTGGGAAAATTGTCAATGCTTTGATGTCTTATCATGAATTCGATCCCAAAACCGCCAAGAGCTTAGTGTGGTCCATGTGCGAGTTGCCTTCCAGCGAGCTCTTCAGACCTTTGATGAAGAAGGCACTGGACGCGCTCGTGCTACATTTTCACGACTGCAGCTTCACTGACATGGAGACGACTTTGTCAAAACTGATCGGAAAGTATAGCAGAAAGTGTGACTACTGTTACGACGATATTTTTTACGATTCCGTTGCTAATGCCGTCGTTGACAAGGACTTGGGATACAAGCAGAGTATCTACATTCTGAGGAAGTTTGGTCGCTTGGTAAGACAACTAATCGGTTCAAACAATGACTGTAATTGCGAAATTATAGAGCTACTTTCACAAATCGCTTCTGGACTACATGTCGACGAAAATTCACGAAAATCCGGAGATGATACCTAATATTGACCCTTTGGATATTTACAGTATAGCCGTATCGACGGCGCTGACTGACTATCGCCCGGTTCATTGGGACACAGTGAAAGCTGTAATTTCCAAAAGCGAAAACATCGCACAGTCGGACAAGAAAGAAATAATTTGGCTGAAATTTGCGGCCGCTTTGTGCGTTTTGGAAATATTTAGATTGGATGTTTTGACTAAGTGTCTGAACGAAGCGTTTTTGGATAGCTTGTTCCAAAGCAAGAGTGAGTACGCCACTGGTAAGGTGCTGATTTTCTGGTGACACGTGTGTCGTTAGGATTTATGTCCGATTTTGAGAATTACGCCACGATTTGGCAATGCATCAAAATGTTCAAGCCAGATTTGAACTGTCTGCTAACACCAAGGTTCCATCCAGAGGTTCTGATTAAAAATTTTAGACAGCAGTTGGACTTTCCGTTGGAGGCGGCATTGCATAAGGTTCTGGGTGGCGAAAAATATGTGGAAACTGACCTGTACTCGCGAATGGGGCATCAAATCGGTGTGTCATTCTCTAGTTCTTAAAATTTTTAATAATTTTTTTTTGCAGACCATGTAGTTGTGTTCAGAAAAGGAGGATATCCTGTAGCTATGAACTATTCAGACTCCATAGAGTTTGTTGAAGATATCGAAGTAACTGCCGATAATCAACTGTAATTGTTATTATTTTTTGTCTCTTGGTTGTTAACTGGACGCATTTCAGGGTGATTATTCTAGGATTGCGACATTACAGTTACACGTTAAATAGTCGAGAATTGAAGGGTAATACTCTTGTTGGTATTAAATCACTCGAAACTAAGGGTTATCAAGTAGTTCCCGTGTATTTGGAAGTGTGGGAAAACTTGGCTGATTTTGAAAAGATTCCATACTTGATGCAGGCCATCAAGGAACATACAGCTACTGATCTGAATGGAAGTCATGTAATTTAAAAACAATAGATTTTTTGTATATTGATTTTTGTATTAGTGTTATACCCGGTTCCCGCTAACTGAATAAACGATTTTACAAAAATTTTACTGTGTTTGTTTCTCCTAAATAAAACACTAGTGTAATACATATTTATAATGCAAATCAAATTATAAAATTTAATTAGTGAAATGAATATAACAGTCTGCATTTTAAACAATTTTCGATTTAAAATAGTATAATGTAGAAAGTTAGCTGTTTCTAAATTGTTTTAAAAACTTAAACGTTTTACAATTTTATGGATTTTTATGTGGTTTGAAAAGCTTTCGTTTCATTTGTTCTTACAAAGCCAGATTAGTTCTACAACGTTCCTAATTTTTTGTCATTTTATTGTATTTTATAAGTTGTTAATTTTTGACCTAAAAATTAATTCGTTTATTCAACTAAAGAAAAACGGGATATTTATTATGTGAAGAATTTTTTAAAGATTTTTAACAATATTTAATTTATTTTGATATTCAGAAAAAACCGTTTCTTTAGAACGAGATTTTATAAATATCACTTTACCTTTTTATATATTATGTAAGTAATAAATGAACACATAATTTTTTTTGATTCTTCAAATATTTTTTCATTCAAACATTTTCAAAGCAATTATTTTTTGAAGTTGCTTAAAAATGTTGATTCGTTTTATGCTACTATATACATATTAAAATTTTTATTTTTTATTTATTTTTATTATAGTAATAAATTTTATACTTTTTGTCATCCATCGAATTTATTGTTATGATTTTTTAAATATTTCAACGGGTTTGTATTTAATTTTCAAATCCGTTGTTTATTCGAGTCCCTCCAAAATTATTTCAATTCACTGTTTTTGAAATTGTGGATTCGCTAGTATCTGTGGTTCTTACTTTTTCAATTTTTATTTTTAGGTGTATCAATTCATTGCTCATAATTTCTTTAACAACTCTTTTTTTTTCTACACAACCAATTCCAAGGCCTTGAATTATTTAACAATTTGTTTTGTTTTTTGTTACTTTGGTAGAATTTATTGAATGTGTTGATGATCCAGAATTTTTGGAATTTGATGATTTTTTGAGATTTCATAAAATTTTGATTCTTTGCCTGTTTGAGACTGACCCCTTCGCGTTTGAATTGATCCATTTTTGAAATCTTTAACAATTTTGATTTTTACTTTCAAAGCACTTTTGCGTTCTTCTAGCGTTTTGATTCGATTTTTTGAGTAATTTTGAAAATAGATTATTTTTTTAGTTTCTTCACTATTGTGACTGACCAATTTTTTGTATGTGAACAAGGTCGCGGCAAACTAAAGTATTTCGAACATCATGAGAAAGCCAAGAATCTTCGAGTTACTAATTTGTTTCCTTTTGAAATTTGGAAGTGGCATATACATACATCACTCACAGCGTACACAAAATTGTGAAAATAATTGCAACAGCCGTGAAAGTTTTCTATTTCAGAAACAGCCTAATTTTATAAATGAAACTTTACTTTTTTAAATTTGATAGCAATAATAAATTTTAAGAAATACAAAATAAAAAACATATTAGAACATCAAAAAAAATAAACAAAAATTTGCGTAAAATGATTAAAATTTAAATTAACAAATAGGAAAAATCTATAAACAGCAAAAAATTCAATAATAATGAAGGAATGCTCGGTTACAGTGCAAAAATTTGCTTAAGTGTAACCCTGAAGTTTTTTATAAAACAAGAGAGTTAAGGGAAAATAAATAATTTTCCTGAATATTTTATTATCTCAATTTCTGTTTGATTTTTCTTGTAGATGTGAGGTTTGTATAAAATTTAAATGAGAATCTTACATCTACATACGCTTTGAAATGGACGACTTGGACGTATAATGAGCCCTGAAACATTTTTGCACTGGTTCGGTTTTATACCGAATTACGCAATTGAACCGTTTCAATATTATCATTCAAGATTTCTGTCGTTTGTGGTTTCTGTAAACAAGCGATTCGGAATTTCGCTGAAAGATGTCACCGATGTTTCCGATGCCTGATTAGATTTCAGTTGGAACGTTCCACATAAAACAAAGATTTTCCTAGGAAAAGTTTTTACATTTGCTTCGACTGGAGGGGTACATTAACCGATTTCTCAGAAGTTGAAATGCGAAATCGGCTAAATTAAGGTAAAAAACGAATGGAAATCTCACTTAGCCGCATTGCCGACGACACTCCGTCGTCCCCGCAAATGAAAACTTCGCTAGAACAAAAGAACTTTCAGAATTCATTAGACGCCACTTCCAACTAATCCATTCTATATTAAACAGATTACTAAAACGCTACCGAGCGCTAAGTTGCCGGAGTGCTTTCGAATGGCTTGGACCACAACAGGATTGGGTTTATTTACGCGGCATCTACCACCTGCACCCAACCCCGATCTGGAAATGTACACCAGTGCACGGTGATTGTGTTACTGCAGCATCTTCACATAATTAAAGGGGAATTGTTGTTTTTAATGTTAGTTTAGTGTCTAAAGTGTTGAGAGATGCCAGAATATTGTTAGGTGAACTTCATTCTATTCTCAATCTTCAATGTTTATTGAATGTGTATTTTGGTAGTTTTTGCAGCATTTCACTATTTGGGTTAAATGTAGACTTGTGATACTTATTCTTTGTATTATCGGTCCGGACATAAAAAGTCCGTCCGTCCACTCGACGAAACGTCCTCCACATAATCCGAAGTGGCCAGTCAACAATACGTTCGAATGGGACGAAATACCGACTGCACCCATCAACTAACTAGTGCATGTTGAAATGCACGCTGAAGTGGGTGGCGCATTTGCGTCGGTTGCAAACTAGTGTAGAGGGTGCTAATGTTACTAGCAAATCCCAGGCGCTTTGAGCAACTATGATGAAATGATTGTTTGACGTGGTCTGTGATTGACGAGTTAATCAATTGCACGGCGGGTCGGCAACTCCCTACTATTGCTTAGTTATTATCGTTTATATTTAATGATGCATGGGTTGCAACCCCGGCGGGGCCAACCACCGAATTATTAACGAACGCACATCGACGATTTTTGCAAAGAGATGCAGCAGGGACGATAACGCCACCCTCATCTACTTTCGGCAATGATGATGGATGTTTGATGAGCGGATTAGGCACGCATGAGTGCATAGCGCAGAAATGGCACCCTAAATGACTTCAAACCCACGCACCGCCATCGTGTAAAAATGCCACAGCAAAAACTAGGAGTTATGGCTTGGATTACGAATTTTCAAATGGAAATAACTTTAGCAATAAAACCAAAAAAAAAATATATTCGCTCAAATCTAGAAATACCTGATGGGTTTTGAAATTATGTAAAAGCATTGGAAAAAGTCAAAAGATCAATATTTCAGCAATAATTCCGATGATTTAAAGACATTAAAATTTTTATATAAATTTGAAAGAATCTAATAATATTTAAAACTAACAATCTAAAAGTTTTTAGAATGATTAAAAACCATAGCACGGTAATAATAATTTATGTCGCATCTTGAAAGGTCTATCTAAACAATCCAAATGAACCTCAAAGAATCTAAAAATTCCACACTATTGAAAAAGAGGGAAATAAAAAACTTAAGGGAAATAATCTTACAAAGGTTCGGATCGATCTAAAAGTCGCAAATATTTAATCGGTAAAATAATCTAAGAAAGTCTGGAAAAATCTATAATTCCATGGTTTCTGGTGGCATTCTCAAACTTTCAATATGATAAGTACTTTTTAGCTGTTTTTATTATAGGGTGCAAATTTTCAATAATAGTGTACGAAATGTACTTTGTGAAATAACAAATATATAATTTTATCTAAAAAAGGCCCTTCCCTATTCCCTTTTTCATTAAAACCACGAAATTTAAAAGAAAAATAAAATTCTAGAGAAGTTAAAGGAAAATTAAAGATCAAAGGGATTGATCTAAAAAAGTCCAAAAATATAAAACACTGTAAATAAATATAAAAGATCCTTTCGAAGATTTGATAGGATTTAAGAAAATCATAGAAATTAAGATTCCAGACTAATACAAAAAATTAAAATAAACAGATTATTAAAAATTTTAAGCAAGTAAAAAAAGTGAAATAATCTGAAAACGTCTTGAAAAATCTGTAATTCCGTACTTTTTTATGATAAAGCGCAAATTTTCAAAAATCGTGTAGGTACAAAATGTATTTGTGAAATCACAAATATCTCAATTTATCCAAAAAGTTATCCTTTTTCATTGAAACCACGGAATTTTAAAAAAGAATAAAACTCTAAAAATTAAAGATCAAAGGTTCCAGATTGAACTAGAAAAGTCTAAGAAAATAAAACACTGTAAATAAATATAGGTCCCCCGGAATATTTGATAGGATTTAAGAAAATCATAAATTCAAGAGTACCAAGCTAATAAAAAAAAATTAAAATAGACAGAGCGAATTAAAAATTTGTATGTGTAAACACTTGAAAGAAAAAAATTAAGAAAATCCGAGAGATTTATTAGGACAATTAATAAATGAAAGACCTCAAATGTATAAATAAAAACAAGAAACAGGAAGGTACACTTTTAGAGGTATCTAATAAAGTTTAAGAAATTCATTACAAACTAAACGAATTAAAAAATATTGCAAAATACTTCGCGTCGTATTAAAATCTTCCTGCAGCAAGTTATGACGCGACTGTAAGATTTTAGAAGAAAAAAGTTTATTTCAATATTTTTCGAAAAGAGACTAGCCAAATTAACCTCAAGTAATTCTAAACATTCTAAAACATTTATAATAAAAATGAAATAAAGTTTTGTACATCATTTGTGCAATAGATTCAAAGGAATCAGTTGTTTTAATTTAGAAAAATAAAGAGCACGCGACAACAAAATCAAAGAAATTTATAAAAGATATTAGAATATTGATTTTATGAAAATTAAAAACAACAACAAATAAAAATAAAAAACCCTTAGATAAATTAAATATTGAAAAATGGTAATAAATTAATATTTGCGAACGGTGGAAGTGCATATTTTCGAAATGGAAATAAGATTGAAAAAAAAAGAAATATAAATGAAAATAAAAAAGCGTTAGAAAAATTAAAAGAATGTTATAAATTTTGAAAAATGGTAATAAATTAATATTTGCGAACAGTGGAAGTGTATATTTTCAAAATGGATAGAAGAATGATAAAAAAGGAACATATAAATGAAAATAAAAAAGCGTTAGATAAATTAATAGAATGTTATAAATATAGCAAAATGGTAATAAATTAATATTTGCAAACAGTGGAAGTGTATATTTTCAAAATAGAAATGAGAATTAAAAAAAGAAACAAATGAAAATTAAAAAATGTTATAAATATTGCAAGATGATAATAAATTAATATTTGCATATTTTCTAAATGTAAATAAGATTGAAAAAATAGAAACATATAAATGAAAATAAAAAAGCGTTAGATAAATTAAAAGAATGTTATAAATATTGTAAAATGGTAATAAATTATTATAATATTTGCGTACAGTGCATATTTTCGGAATGGAAATAATTTGCATTTGAAATGTGTCAGTAAAAATTAGCATCCAATTTCAATTTAACTTTATCAAGTTACTGCACCCGTCGGGCACAAAGTTATTATGAAAAAATAAAAAATGCATAATGCCAATTAAAGAAAATAAAAGCGCAAATGTCGGCTGTGCAAAACGAGCCTTGTTACGTCGAGAATAGATGAGCAAAACAAACGTTTGTAAGCAATTTGAATAAAAAAAGAGAGCGCCCGCATCGTTCGGCCGAATTTGCATATTCAAATGTTGTGGCCGTCGCAATTACGTCATAATTGAAAAGGCACAAAGGAGACGGCACCGTCCTCTACAATTGCTCGTGACAAACTGAAGACACTCCCGGTAATGGGAGCGACAATTTAACCTTTCGCATTTTTTCCTAATTAAAGCTCTCCTGTACGAAAGTGAATAAAACCCACTCCACGCACCACTGCAATCGATGGGCGGTCGTGAAGGGTGTCGTGCCTGATTGGCGGTAATGCAATCTATTAATTATTAATACGGTTCGAGGCTCCACTTTAGCGTGCATTTAAAATGGATCGACTGAACCGCAGGAATCGATAATTGACGTTCCGGTAAGGACACAAACAATCCATTTCTCATCGTCGCAAATGCCACCAATCATAAATCACTCCGTTAAGTCGAACTGTTTAAGCTTGTCGACCGAAAATGAGTTATTGCGTGTTTTTCAATGCTCACTGAAATTATTAATTCGCCGATCAAAACAGATTTCCTCAAGATCGCGCCGCAAATTACGCTTCTTACGGCGCGAGATCGAATCGATCGTTCGTTCGTTTCGGCGTCGCTGCGGAAATTCTGTGCCGGATGTATCGAGGAGTTCCCGGAACGGAAAAAGCCCCCGTAAGGAGATTTGCAATATCCCGTATAGGGTTTGATCGCGATTTAAACTAGCAGCCGGGCACATAATCCTCGAAGGAAACAGCAAAGTAATTCTTAGCACGGCGAAGCTCTAACAGGAGCTTTTGTAACGCGTCATTCACGCTCACCTCTAAGCTCACGTCCGGTCGCGAAACTTCTCGGTTACGTTGTTGAATTTATCATTCGGCAGCGCCCGAAGCCGATTGTGGTGTGAATTCAAACTACCCCTACGCACGACTTAATGCTATTACAAACTGCTTACAGTGGCTTATTCCGTTTTCTATAATTAACTTAGCAGTTCTGGTATGTGTGTGTGTGATGCGCGGATAATCTCGCATATTGTCTGTGTCCGCTTCAGAACTCACCACCACCTCTTGTTATCAACTCGACTTGCTTTCAAGAACGAGAAGCACAGCGTACTTCGCATAAAACTCTCATGCACGCGCCATAATTCGTGGCGGCCACTTTACGCTATCTCGCCCATCAAATTCTGTAAATTTTCGGTAAAGAAGTTATTGCCTGGGCAGTAAAAAAGCCATCGTCCATTGCGAACGTATTCTATCGGACCCCGAAAACGTGGCCATTACGTTGCACACTTGAAAGTACAAATAGAATCGGTGAAATATAGACATATACTCCATTCCTTTCGGCGTACTGCCAAGCCTTAAGAAATTTATTTTATATCAATGTCCGGCGACGATCCTCGTCTTCCCAAAACCTCTAAACACGAGCGCGACGGAGAGAGCGCCCCCTCGCATTCGCCGGATAAAATTCACCTTGTCTCTTTGTAACCTTTTCCATGAAATTTAAAGGTCTTCAATATCGGAAGGCGATTTCACATGTCCGGACTTATCAATATGTGCAATTACACTTTCGGCATCGAAACGCCCTTATTTATGGATGGCGCGTTTCGATGCAAAACGCTTCGAACGGCGCCCTGAGGGATGCAGTCGGAATTAAAACGGCATGAAAAACACTAACCGGACCACCCGTTCCGACGATTTCAGAGAGCAATCGACACAAAGACATAATGAATGAGTCGACGTTCAGAACCCGCCTATTTCACGTTACCGCTACAGAACGTCGATACGTTTTGCCAGCTGTGATATATTAACATTGAACTGTCCACCCACAAGATTAAGTGCAAATACCTCCAAATTTCGGTTTTTTATCCGCGCTGCACGGGTTCGATCGTCGCAAATCTCAAAATTATAATTTGGCTGAAAATTTTCATTTGGCACAGGTGGCGGCCAGCGTTATTTGGTTCGTTAGAATGAATGCAGCAAACGTCACGTGCATCCGCCTCCAATTTGCTAATAACTTTGACGGTTTGATGGGATGTTAGGTCTGATTATGCTGACCAATTCAAGTTATCCAGTTTTAATTCTGGCCTTTCAGAGGCACATCTATAAGTTGGATTATCCCGGCGCATCCGCCATTGTTTAAAGCGCACCGATCGAATATTGATATGTAACCACTTTATTAATTATTTTAATTACGAGGAAATAATTATTTTTGGGCCATTTGCTACTGCGCGTTTTAGTTTTAGGAAATTAGTTTTAATTATTATCAACATAAAAATATAAATGGTTGTTCAGTTCTAAATAAAACTTGCATACGGTTCTAATTTATTTATTAGCTTGAACAGTAAAAAAAATAATAGATTATTTGACAAAATGTGTACAAGACAAAACAAAACAAAATGTTGGAAACCGCTGCCATTCGTACCAGGGCTTAGTATGATCAAATACTTTTAGTAAAAAATTGCAGAATGATATAATTTCCGCTTATCCTTGACCACACGTTTAATAGCTCCCGGCTTCCTACCATGCATAACAAAGTCGCACGTGTACGCTTCATTCTCTCTCCTTTTCTCTATTTTTCTCCCTTTAAATTCACTCCGTTGAAAGCACTCGAAGTTCAATCAACACTTGCAGTTAAAAATTGTGAAACAACAATATCTAAAATCTGTAAATTATAGTCTTGTCACTAAATTCCCTGAATTCAATGAAAAAGTTTAGTATATATTTTGTTCAGTTTTTTAAGTTATTATAAGAACAGCTGACTATTAAAATTTTCTTAAAATATTGTATAATACGAAAAATTGTGCACTTTTTATCCAATTCTAACAACTCTGCATTTTTTCAAATAACGGAAATCACAATAGAGCGGGTGGTCTATTTAACATTATAAAGCATGGTATCTCCAAAACAAAGCGTTGTAGAAAAATATGTTTTAAATAAAATAATATAAAAATTATTTATTGGGTGTTGTTACAAATAATTAACAATCAGAATTAACATCACTCAATGTAAAGTTGAAATTAAATAACTAAACATCGTAAGTTCGTTACAACCAACTAAACATCATTTAGGTTTTTTTCTGAACAGATAAATATTCCATTATTAACAATTTTCCTGAAAAAACTGTCTCCTTTAAATACGGAATTTATTTTTTTACTTTTCTCAATTGTCAGTAGCGTAACTCGAAATAGGGTTTTTCAGTGTTTTTTGGAATTTGCTTTAATCGGTACTTTATCAAAAAACGTACAAATTTTTTCTTTTATTTTGCGTTTGTCGTAAATAGAGGTTGTTAAAATTTGAAAATCTGGAAGGCAACCTTGATTCAATTATTTTGGTCCAATATTTTCTCGATCTAATGTCGCAGGCTGTATTTTATAAACTCACAAATAATAATTTCAACAGACAACCGTTCTGCACAACGCTAGCCCAGATTAAATGTCATGAAAATGTCAAATCCCCAACATTACATTCAAAATTCCTAAAATTACCAACTTTTTCCAATCAACTAATTAAATTGTTCCGGAATGAGGTCACATTGGACTGCAATTTTTAAACACAATTTTACCCAAAAAGTTTTTTGAATGCCGGTAATTCAAAATATTATCTGTCTAATTAGCAACAGAGGACATTTGTCTACACTATCCATGTCAGACATTTCAGCAGTGATAAAAAAGTGCGATTTTCCAATACACTTACCCCATTCATGGATACTGTCAAGTTTGAACATTTATTATATTTTCTTCATAATTTTGTAACAAATTTAATTTTCTTCAAATAATAATATTTTAATACTCGTTTTTTATTCAATTGGGAGATATTTATAAAAATCGTTGTTAGCATGATTATGAAACTACGGGGGGGATCCAATGATTTATCAATTACGAATCAAAAGCTAAATGTAATCGTAAGTGAATGTGGAGTAGCATATATAAGACTGATTTTATACAATAAGCTTCTACAAGAAATTAAAATATTTGAAATATTTAAAAAATTTAATAGGAGAGTACCTTTCTTATAAGAACGTGCTTTTATACCATTGAGGAATGTTGTAATTATTTATTTATATTATTATTTATATTTATTTGTTTTAATATTTAAGTCTCACCTTGACTTCACTTGTTCTATATCAATTAAATGGTCCAAGGAGAATAAACAAATTTTACTTTATTTTATTATTGAATTTGTTTATTTAATATTTAAAATACCACAAGTCGCACACCCACCCAACCCTATATTATTGTAATTCCTGAAAAGGTGTTAAAAAATATACAAGGTCATTTATTAAAAAACTGTCGATAAAGTGTACCTACAAAATAAGGCAAGTGTTGGAAAACAAAGTATGTCACTTAATGAAATAAAATAACAAAAAATATTTTTTAAAGTATAAAGTAATCGTAATATATAATAAAAAAAGTTTATCCAGAAATTAGGTGTCCCGACACATTTGTCCAACCTTGTATTATACATACTTTTGTTTTTTTTAATATGTCGTATCCGTACGTGGTATGGTTGTGAACAAGGTCAAAAATTTGCAACACCCTAATGTCTTTCAAAATGATTCCCCATGGAATCTATTTTTTATACGCACGTTATGAACACTATGTTTCATGTCACAGTTAAAATTTGTTCGCAAGTAACATATTATTTACTCTTAATTTGTTGTTTTTCAAGTATTTTTATACCCCTCAAAAAAACCGTTACGCCGATAAACATGTACAGCCATGGACAGTCAAGAATAACACTTTAGCCGGCGGGTGTGATGCAAATACCGACTCTATGAGATATTGTCATTGAGTCGGTATTTGCATCACACCCGCCGGCTAAAGTGTTATTCTTGACTGTCCACGGTTGTACAAAATTCGAAACTCCTACTATAAAGTGTGCAAAAAATGTTGTCGCTGCTTCTGCATCTTGTTTAATTTTGCATAATTAATTTTATTAAGTACGTGAACTTCTAATTGTTTATTAAAATATTAAAAATTTTGTGAGGTGTAATATCTCGCCCGGCGCATCCACCAATTTTCCAATTTCAATTTTACTAAACGCAATTATTACACATAATCACAGTTACGTACGGATACGTATTTAGTTACGTATTTAGTTAGACTTTGTATTTACAGCGCAGGTTCTTACGGCTTTTGCGTCAGAAGAAACTCTGTCTATTTGACGGTATCTCCTTGGTGAATAATTACGATTGAAATTGCAAACTCTGATAAATTTGCAAATACTTAGCTATTGGAAACCGTTTGTGCATCTTATTATTAGGTTCAGAAACTAATTTTGTAATTTGATAACGCTTTGAAGGCAAATAATCCCGATTATGATGTCAGCCAATCTAATTATTTGTTGTCGAGATGCAGACTTTCAAATATCTCTCATGTTTCGCAAGAAAATCGATAGACTCCACAGAGTATTGTGCTCACTTTCGATTTTATTTGTCCTCCGTTTACAAATCTTAGTTCAAGGCCCAGTGTCAAAATTTCGTGCCCAACTAAATTCGCCAAATCGAAGATCATTTAACATGGATAGATACCAATAACGGTTTACCGTCGGCAAACACGGGCGAATATCAGGTGATTTACCCTCATTTTTCCTCTTCCTTCCGTAAATATTGATAGGTAAATCCCGCATGTTCAATGTGCAATTTCCAGCGGGCTAAAGCATTGATCCGGCGACGCTCCCGACCAAAAATCCGTCTCGCCTTTAAACAAGTATAGAAGTCTTAAGCCGGATCTGCGTGCGAACCATCGATAACAGTCCGGTTCAATTATGTGTCGAACGAAGAAAAGTGATGACGCCACATGTGGAAAACATTTTTCTTTGAGCGTACCTCGTTTCCGGCAAAGACAGCAAAACGGAACAAGTGCTGAAGCGTCAGTTTTCCTAACTGATGGCTTTTGATCGGAGTCCGATCTGGGCGGAGATCGAACTCCGACCTGGACCAACCTCCTCCCGGATCCAGCAATAATGTATTCATTTTAGACCGGTCACGTCGTCAGTTTAACTGATAAAGTCTAATGTTTGTGGAGTTGCAGAATATTAATGACCGCGAAAGGTTTCCTTGCATGATTGGACGACGCTGAATGTGTCTGCATTCAGGTGGGTTTCAGCGGTGTCCTTTCAATATTCCTGCACGGAGCCGGAGTGGCGGTTTTAGTCATGACATTGACAGAAACGTTCGTGTTCCTTAATTGGAAAGACAGTTCTATTTTCTCTTTTGATTCACCTACTCAGATTAACCGATCGTAACTCGTCTCGCAAAGCTTCTACAAAGCTATTTTTACTTTTCGCACTACAGACTTGATTCGGCTTCGTTCCGGCGCTCCGAGAAAATAACTACTATAATGTGCGATTATTTTTTATACCGTTTCTAAATGTGGCAATTAGTCTGAACTGCAATTACCGCGGCAAATGAAGGGACAAACAAATATGTGGTGGTGGGCACTATTGAAAACAGGAGAATTAATTAGCAAACATTCCCGCTTTGTGAATATTCTCAATTATGCTCTGCATTCGATTCGAATATTATTGCGGCGAGGCTTTTGTCCGTTGCATTCAGCGCCCTTTATGCCCAACAACAAATCCGTGCACTTGTGACAATGGCAGTTGACAAAAATAATACGGCCATTTTTGATCGAGTTTTGAATATTCATGTGATGAAGGGTTGAGTGCCAATTCACGGGTTTGTGTCGGGATTTCGGCGGTGTACCTTGATCTGTAACATAGTTATCGGGGTTCAGGACGTCTGCAGAATTCACAGGAAGGTCCACTGCAATGATTACATTTACATAATCCCTTTAGTTTCCGACGGCCATGATGAAAACGCGTGTTTATCGGGCTACATCGACGTCACTCACCCTCGTGCACTTTTTGGGAAGACTACTAAAAGGGTGGAATGTAAATTTGAATAATTTAGTAGACAGCAAGAAAAAGAATGTTTAATAACGGCCATTCCTCAACGTCTTGGAAATGTAGCGGTGAACATGTAGGTGCTATTTTTTCACAAAACAAAAATACCGGTTCTGTCTTATACGAAAAATATGTGCATCACAATTTAATTAACTCGGCTGAATTTTCTTCAGAAATTTCAAAGAATAGTATACATTTCAGAGATCTTTAACGGATTATGTGTAACATTGACAGAATTAAATTAATTAAACGATATTTATGAATATATGAATGACTGTAAGAAAATAAATATACAATGATTACAAAGCGTAAGCCAGTAAATCTGTAAGCCGTTGAAAAAATGTGAGATAATCATGCAGAGACTCCGTTAAAAATTGAAAGAGTTGAAAAAGTAACCGTTTTAAAGCCTTACTCGGACACTAAAAATACACAAAAGGTTTCAACATCTAAGAGAGAAATACAAAATTCTAACTATATTTTAAAAATAGGATAAATAATGATATAAATGCGACAAATTTTTAAGAAAATGAAATGATATGGAAAATTAGGAAAGAACGTGAACATGACATTAGTGCGAAGTGGTGTTTTATGAAGACAAAAAAATCCATTACAATTTATATCAGAAAAAAATTAGTCTGAGAGTCAATTTGGAAAAACACGAGTTACTCCAGGTGAATATATGTGTAAAAAATTACAGCATATGAAATGCTATAAAATTAATTTTTAAATCTTAGGTAAACTGAAAGTGTCTGAAAGAGTATGAGCAAATGCTTCTAATTGTTTTTATTTTATAAAACTAGTTATAAAAGTAAAATAAATATATGTTTTATAATTTATGATATTGTTTTGTAGGTAATCGTCTTTTTTTTCAACGATGCAAATGCCGTTCAGTTATTTCCATCTCTCATAAACTATCATTGGTTTTATGATAATATTTATCCAATAATTTCTTAAGTTTGCTTTCTATTTTGTCAATAAATAATTCACAAAAACAAATTGGTTGTTAACTATACTACATGACCTTTTTTCCATGCTTTTCTAGTTCAGCTCGATCGTGGAAAATATTCCTGAACCACAAATAGTCTTAAGTCAGTTAATGTTCATCCAAGAAAAAATATATTTACTTTATCAGTTTATGCTTTGACTTGCTTCATAATTATTATATGCACATACAATATAATTTTTAGTAATAATAAAATACAACATATATCAAGCGATTTTAACGTCATAAAAATATTTAACATCATAAATGTAAAACCATCGTTGAATATGCATCGATTCTATAAGTTACAAATTCTTCATTTTCTTGTCCATTTTAAAAACAACAGATAATTCGTAAACAATAACCGTTTTGCTAATTTCTATGCCTGGCCATTTTCAATGATTTCCTCGTTTGGTTAAAATCCTAACTAGAAAAAACTACATATTTAAATTGACTTAGTGTACCGATTATAATAAATTAGTATTTGTTTTAAAAAATTGGAGTCTGAAGGCATTTGAAGGAACCATAAAGAATTTTAGTAATTTTCACTCTTAATTTTCTTCTAGTCAAAAAGTCTATGTAATGGATTTGCAGAGATTTGCATTATATCGAGTGATCAAAAATAATTATTATCTTTTTGTTAGGTTGGCAATGGCACATAAAATGGACAAATTCAAATTCAAACTGAAATTTTCAACTGAAACGTATAAAGCTATTATTCACAAAAGTTTATTAGCGACGGATATTCCTAAGAATCCTCAAAAAAGCAAACCCTCGAAACTCGGTCTGTATCTTGTTGAGTATGTAATCAGCTTCATTTAATCGTAGCAGAAACTACAATTCTAAGCAACTTTTAGACGATAAAAACATTTTAGCTTTATTACATCATTTATATTTCTAGAATATCTTGTGTTTTTTATGTCCAATTTTGTCAATTGTAAGACATAACAGACAATTCGCAATAAGCGAATTTTTTGCCCGACCCCGATTCGGTGTTTCTCCGGTTCGACTGGATTCCTAAACACAGAAAAATACGTTGTTTAATGAGCGATCCGGGCTCTTGTCTTTGCTTTAATACGCAAATTTTAACACCGCTTTTAATGATCGCGTTTTTGGCAATTTCGTGTTCTCTGCACAAATCATTAGCATTCTTCCATTTTCATATCGTTTAGTCGTCCGAAGCATAATCAAGTGTAATAAAACAAATGGAGCGATAAATGTTTTCGTCGCAACGAGATTTCTGATAATAAAAGAAAATGAACTTGAATGCAAAGTTATTCCTTTGTAGAAAGAGATTATCTTTAATAAATCGAGGGCTACAAAGGAAATCGAAATTTGTATAATTCTGTTTTGTGCGGGAATCCGAGTTTTGATTAGAAAATAAATTGTCGGAGGGGCACAACGACTTGTCGGCAAAATTGTTAGTAATTGTGGAAAACAGACACACACACACGTTCGATTAGCATTTAGATTATCTCGCGGCGCTGTTTAGATAATCAAACCGCAACTTTCCGTATTAATATTGTAGCAGAAGAGATGTTTATGTCTCGATTGTTAAAGTGGGGTGTGTGTTTGGAAGTTGGAAATTACAGCGGCTAGTCCTCTGGCAATTTGGAAAGTTTTTATGTGCCAACTTCTTGTTTATATCGACTGGTAGAGAACCCACGATATAATCGAGAACGGGATTACAGTCGAGGTTTAATTAATAATTTGCGCGGAACGTTTTATGACAGGTAAGCTGGATAAAGTTGCAGGTGTTCTGTGTTGTTAAACTTTCGGCAGCGTTTGCGAGATAAATGCTTAAAGTGATGAATGCAAATCAACTTTTTCGTCGTTCTGTTATCTTCTGTAAATCAATTTATTCGCTGCAGACTCGATTAAATACCCGGAGCTAATTATAATTACCTCTCGAGAACTTTAATAACAGGTCTTCTATTTAGCTCTAACTCGGGCGGAACTAATTAAGCATCTTAAACTATCTCTAATCTCGTGTAGTTTTGAATGCGTGCCCCACGAAAACATGCCAGTTAATAATCACTTATCCCTCCAAACTGAAACCCCACATCTCCCGTTTCACGTTTCTGAAATGTGTAAAAATGGCGGAGGCGCCGGGACAAATGGAACCCTTGCATAATACTATTATTCAAAGGGATTTGTTTTAATAGATTGTGAGATTGTCGGTGCACGCCACGTGTTATTACTCGGCGTCTGGAGGCTTTCAGTCCTTGTATTAAATCAGGGTCGGCGCAAAACAATGCCCCAAATACCCCTTATCATCGGCGTAATTAAGACGGTATCAAGTTTGTTTTGTGCATATGATTCGGCTCATTACAGCCGTCATCGCCGGGGTCACGAGGGATGTGCTCCAAGGGTATTGTGTTCTGTGCGCGGGGGACACGCGGGGGGCGGTGGCGAGTTATAGCTGCGGTGGCCCGGACTTGAATTATGAGGCCGAATATCCGGCCTTGCTTAGTGATTCTCTTCCTTTACGTTAACTTCCGAGTTTGCCACTTGCCAACTAGATAAAACTGAATTCGATAACGCTCACCTCACCTGAAACGTGCCGAAACGTCGCCCGCAATAATGGACTAATTGCTTGCTTATTACGCGTGTAACCAGTGCGAACTTTTATCGTCGCCGGAATAATTTAGCGCACCGGACGGATTTGGGTTTTGCTAATTTAGCGCTGTTGCCGTTAATTAAATGCCCACATGGGCAGCCGCAACTGTACTCAAGGGAGGTCTGGATTCATTTGTTTTTATTTGTTTCAATTACGCTTATAGTACTCGCTGCCGTGTAAAATAATCACTCCGAAGTGCAAACAAAAATTATGAGAGAGTGAAAAATGTTGCGTGCGTGCGTCGCGAATGGTGGTTGAATGGCGGCGGCAAAGAGCGACAATTCACAAGATTTCGGTCACCCGGTCTCTATCTGTGGACTACAGGCCAGAGTAGGGCAGCAGGGGACGAGAGCAACCCTTCACTCGCTACCCCAATAACAAGAAGATAAAACACGCGGCGCTTACTTTAATCTCGCGCCCTAGCCAATTACGTCACACTGGCAAGAAGCCGTCAAAAGGGACGTTTATCTTAATACAGCAGCTAAGAGGTATTTAGAAATTCGTTAGTTTCGTAGCCAGATCTTCTCCTATTAGATTTATCTCGTCCTACAAATTGATACTTGAGTTTGGCGTGTTTTTAGCCTGAGTAATTGTCGCTCCGGCTTTGACGCCTTTTTATTTTTTGCTTATCTGCTAGCAGCTTTGTTTTCGTGGCGGAAATCTTGCCACGAGTGTCATAAAAAATGCACAAACAAAGCTAATTAACTAGTTAGGCGCATAAATGATATATGCGCGGGACCCGGGCGACAATTATTTTTAATTAATTTTAAATATTTGAACATCCTCGAACCTAACAGCGTATTTAATCAATATTTTAAACTGTGAATTATTGTGATCTTTTTAATGTAAATATGTTTTGATTAACTATCGATAGTTTTAAATCTTCAAATTATTAGTCATTATAACGTATGGCTGACGTAACGTATGGCGACCAGTCCAAATAGTTGTTATTCAATAAACAAATTTTTTAAACCGAGGCAGAAATTTTCTCAAATTATGATTAAATTAATATGAATTTATTTTCAACAACTCTTGTAATTTTCTGTTACAATTAAAATTAAATAAAAGATTGACAGACGGTAGACTGGCAGCAATTTCACTAATATTAACAAATGGTAGATGCGCCTGGAAATATTGTTTTAATAGTTCGTTTTAAAATTTTATATTATATATTTTAATTTACTATGCCCGAGACACAGGAAATAATAAAATTGTACAAATGGTGGAAGCGCCGTGTTACTAATATTCTAACTTTTTTTCTAGTGTTGATTTATTGTGGGTACTGATCTTTAGGTACTGTCAGAATTCTATTTGTATCAATTGTCGTCTACTGTGATTTATTCGCTTGGCATCAATTCGTTGACAGAAGAAATATTGATTAAAAATTGCTCATTGTTGTTACTGAGAACACTTTTGTTTTATGTATTTTCGGAAATCGAATGATTTAAGCACAAAACGTGGGAGTTGATCTCTCTGTTGCACAGGTAAAGGGCGCCTCGGGTTACCAATATTTTCAATATTATTTCTAGCGTTGATATTGGTGCTACAATATTATTTTTCTAGTCAGAAATCAAATACTTTTTTTGTCGGAAAGCGAGAAATAAATGAGTTATTTGTAAATTTGTTTCTTTCCCAATTTGTGGAAGTCGCGAGACTAATTAATATTGACTTCTTATTTTTTATTATTTACTTAGTTTGTAGTAGCTTGCCGTGCTAAAATTTTAATTTAAATTACAAATTTAAGAGTGGTAAACTAATTGAACAGAAATTTTTGGAAAAAATTTAAAATGAAGTAAGTAAAAATATGCAAAAACCGCTTACATTTATCACGGTATAAAAAATTAATATATTATGCATGTGTAAATGGTGGATGCGCCGGGAAAAAATTTGAAATTTAAGTAAGAACACTGCATGTTTTAAACAAGTTATTCAAAATTTATTGTGTTTGTTTGTGTCAAATATTAAACAACAGCGTATAATATAACGTTAAAGTGTTGAAAATAATGCGTTTGACATTGTTAAAGTTGAAAAACGTGTCATACATGACATATAAGACGCATTTAATGCTTTTTTTAAACAAATTTCGTCCGTTTGAGCAATTTTTTGATTGACAGTGCGCATAAAATGTCATTGTCTTTTTTTCTTAGATCATCTTTACTGTAAAAAATATACAAAAAAGCTAGATTCGGTAGCTTATTGAACTTGCATATTTTTTGTACGCTTTACACAAATAATTTTCCTTTCATAATGCAATAAATTTTACAAAATAAATAAATACTTTATGCAATTTTTCGGTGCTGCTTTCTTTAGAGGTCGGTGCAATTAGAGAATTCGTTTAGTGTTGAGTGTTTAGAAGTGGGGTTAATTCACTAGGCACACATAACATCCTTATTGATTGGAGCTATCTAAGTTTGTTGGTTTTAGTCGTTTTAGGTTAGAATTTATCGCAAACTCAAATAGCTGATATCCGTTTGTGTATCGTTCGATCCACACAGCGCAGACGTTTGTTTGAAGTAACGCTCAACCGCCGGATGTAACGCAGCAACAAACTAACGAGCTCGTTACGTTATTGAAGACAGACAGTTCATTACGCGCTTACATAAGTTTGGAGTTCGTTTCCGATCGGAGCGCGTAAGCCCCAAGCGGACTCCACCCGCGGGTCCTCGCCGCTAATTTCTCGAAAAGCCCCGCGTTTGAAGTTGTTAAATTTCCTGTCCCGCAGCGCCCCGCCGACGGGTCAGGGCCGCCCCAACAAAGAAAATCATCTCCCGGCAAGAGTAATTCATATTCGTCGTTCATGCAATTGTACAAAACAAACGCGGTGTCTTGCGTCGTCGTCGGCGGCGGCGTTGCGTCGCGCACCAAACACACGACGGGGGCGCCGGGGCAGAGAAGCTTTCGGCGTTACCAGGCAACCGGAAGTCGTCGCCATGACGACGCCCACCAAAAAACATTCGCAACAAAGGAGCGGGATTAATAGTCTCACAGATAATGTTCGCCGGTGTTTGAAATGGCGAAATAAGTGTGTGTGTGTGCGCGGCGCGACCGCCACGTCTCACCAGCTGGGGCTTCTCGACGCCTTTGCGAGGGATTTATGGCGCGCTAGAGAGGCCCGCGTCCCATTCGACGATGCCCATCGATCAAGATGCAGCGTGCAGCGCCGAGATCGGCGCCGCGACTGCATTTGATCATGAAGTTTTGGGATGTGGTCGGCTTCGGTGGTTGCAGATTGACACAATCGGGCATCATATTACAACCGTATTATTGGGCCATCTCATAAAAATTAGTTATTTTTCGATTTTAAAAATTAAAATTGTTATAATGCACCTTTGTTTTATTTCATCCATTCCAAAATCAAATTTGGTTTTAAACGAAAAAAAAATTGATCCCCTTTCGACGACATTGTACTCTTTCCCATTAATTAATATTATACGGTGTAGATGAAAAGGTTGGAACTAATTCGATAACAGAAAAAATGGCTCAGACACGTTAATGTTAAATTTTAAATGCGCTAATTCTGACATAAAAATTTGCTTTGTTATGTCATCTCTTCCAAGGCCATGAGGTCATTTCAATTTTTTTTAATTTCTGATTTCGTTATTTTAAAGAGCATGCATTTCTGCATATAAAACAATAAAATGTATAATGTGTTACATAACAATATTTTTGAGAAAAAAATTATTTTTTTATTTGTTATTTAGTAATTTAATGATTTTAACAATAGCAGTTTATTTAAATAACATGTATAATTTACAATATAATCAGATTAAATGTTCAAACTGCCTACCTTCTTCAAGTTGACAACGACTAAGACGATGTTCAAATTCTTTTCCGACATTATTTAAAATAAGTGGGGTGATTAGCAAAATTTCCTAAGTAATTCTAATTTTTAAATTTTTATTTTTTCTCAAAAATATTGTTATGTAACCTATTACAAATTTTATGGTTTTATATGCAAAAAAACGTGCCCTTTAAAATGACGCAATAAAAAATTAGGATTAGGTTAAAAAATTGAAATGGCGTTATAGCTTTGAGAGAAACGACATAACAAAGCAAATTTTTACGTCAGAATTAGCGCATTTAAAATTAAAAATTCACGTGTCCAAGCGATTTTTTCTGTCGTTCTCTATAAAAAAGTTATCGAATTAGTTCCAACCATTTGATCCACACTGTATAAAAATGTGATAGTTTCTTTTAAAGAATATTGAGGATGTATCTAATCAGCTTTCGAATGGTCATGTTCATGAAAAATCACATCTCTGCTATAGCTTGCTTAGGGTAGTTAAGTTGGTCGAAATATAGCTCCTTAGTGATCAGATTTTCTGATATCACCAGCATTCACATCTCACAAATCGCACATACATCGTTTTTCGGTTTCTTCTAGATTAACTCATTGTCTTTGCAATTGCTCTAATTATGTAACCCATGATAATTGAATGTGTTCAGAAAAACAACAACCTATTTACTTTTGTAAAATTATCGTGTCTTACTGGTACATATATGTATATTATGTAATTAAAAAGCTGAAATTTTATTCTATACATTGGGGTAAAAATCAAATGTGGCGGCTGTAAGAAAGTGTAAGAATCTGTAACCATGTCAAACGCATTATTTTCTACACTTTAATGTATCCGGATTCCATGTCTTATCCCTTTTTTGTACGCCGGTTATATCATACGCTGTAGTTTAAATTTTTATTCAAACAAACAATTTTGAATAACTTGTTTAAAACATGCGGTGTTATTACTTGTTAAATTTTTAATTTTTTTCCCGGCGCATCCACCATTTACACATTAATATATTAATTTTTTACACCGTGGTAAATGTACGTTTTTGCATATTTTTACTTACTTATTTATTACTTTTTAATTTTTTAAGTTGAATCTCTAAATCTGAGAGTTTGTTATGCCCATAATAAAAGGGTTATTAATTTTTAAATAAAATGGCGATTTACAGTATTATTAATTTTTTCAGATTTATAATCAGCATGAAATAATGCAAATTTTATGTTTGCATTTGAGTAGGATAAAATGGTTTTTTCATCAGGAAAAATTACGTTTCACCAAAATTCTTCAATAATTATTTCAGTTCTTTTGAATTCAGTTCTTATCATCTTACCTATAACAAAATTTTCAACACAGATGGCACCAACACCAACAATGGCCGAGTCTTTAGTTCTAAAATTTCCAATAAAATAGTTCTCTTCAAATATTATGTATAGCCAATGTCAGAAAGTCAAAGAAAATTCTGCAATGAGCTCGACTAATATAGAGTTTACACTATTCATAACTGACATCCAAAAAGAAAAAAAAAAGTGTAGTTCAAAGTAGGCCGGATATTTTTGTTTTTATTTATTCCGATTACTTTTTGAGGATTTTGTAAAGTTAATGATAATTATTAGTTCAAGTTTAATGTCAAACAGACAAAAATGTTTATTGCGATCCAATTAATATGCCACAATTTGTTCTGATTTTAGTTTCAATATTTATTAAATGTAAAATTGTTTATAACTACGTATGTTTTAAACGACCGAAGGAAAAATACCATACGTATTTGGATAAAGATGTCTTTCTGATTTTAGTTTTAATATGTAAGTTCAATATCATAAAAATGTTTATAAGTATGCACATAATAATATGTATTGAATGACCGCAAAAAAATTAGATAAATAAAGATGTTTTTAGTCGGTAACAGTAACACCCCCTCCCCCGGAAAATTGCTGTTCTGAAATAAACTCATAATAAAAGCCCGTTTCACAAAGTAAAATGTTTGCTTCTACGGCCACGACTGTACTTTCGTTGTCAATCTGATGGGATGGGAAATGGAAATGGAAGTGTCCAGGCGTTGTTGCCAAATCGGCTTCGATAATAATTGGGGAGGAAACACTGTGGTTTTGATCAGTCTTGAGGCACTAGAAGCTTCCAATTTATTGACACTTTTCGCGGCTAATCTGCATTCATGTAGGGTGATCGTAGTACCGTATTTAAACATCCGGAAATACATTTTAATTATAAAGAGTTGCATCGATTTACTCTTGAGTGGTCAAAGGCAGGAAAGAAAATTTTAAAAGGCGTTTATTTCTGACATTTGTTGTTCTTCGTTTGATGTAGACTTCTCCGTTTCTGATAGAAGCATATAAAGAATACTGATTCTTCATTGTGTCCACATAGACTTCCTGATTAAATTTTTCAGGTAAAAGTTT
This sequence comes from Eledona agricola, assembly GCA_964023215.1. Taxonomy (NCBI): domain Eukaryota; kingdom Metazoa; phylum Arthropoda; class Insecta; order Coleoptera; family Tenebrionidae; genus Eledona; species Eledona agricola. The sequence goes on from OZ026856.1 coordinate 2,596,836, forward strand.
ATAAAAAATCAGGCATTTATATGCCATATGGACTTGAAAATTTTACAATATACGTATTTTGTATTTTTACAAGCCAATCTGATTGTCAAACAATAAACTTTTTATCGTAGCTACCGCTTAGCCGTTTCCTATTTATTTATGAATCCTTATCAACCCTTGTTGTTAACGAATAAATAAAAATTAAAATAATTGCATTTTTATTTCTTTTTCTGGAAGTGATTTTCTTTGAAATGAAAAAAGTAATTTGATGAAATATGTTGTGTTTGCGTAAAATATTCTGTATTGAAAAGAAACATTAGCTGATGGGAACTCATTTCATCTTTCATTAAAAAGATGTTTGAAGTAGTGTTGTTTTTGTTCATTTGATATTGCATATCACAGCAAAATGAATTTCTTAGTAAAGCTCTCTCAACTTTATGGAATATATTTAATTATGAAGCAATGTCATTTTTAGGCTTCATGATTACGTAAACCCTCTGCAAGATACGAGTACGACGTACTTGATTATTAGAGCCTGAATTTTCGGTTTGCAGGTACTGAAGGATATTTTTCTAAGCCGACTGAGCGGTCCAGGTCGAATAAACTGTGCTAAAGGTCTCCGCACAATAGCTCAGCTGGCCAAACGTTTGCTTTCGCCTTTGTGATGGTCCAGGGAAGTCCCCAGCCGTACAAAAGACGCATTGTGTTCGGTCCTTCTTGCTCGTCGGTCGTTTTTGAATCTTGTCGTGTACAAGCGATGGAACGAATTTATGGGGGGTGCTTCAATCCACGTCGCCTCCGGCACACCGTAAATTGCTTTGTAGCCGAGGAGACATTACAATGCGAATCGCTAATGTATTTATCTCGGCCGCATTAATGCGGGATGGTCGCGGATGATGGTAGAGGCCATCTCCACCGATATTTTTAACTTTACGACCGAACAAATAAAAAAAATATATACCATTGTTCGTTTGTTTCCTTTTTTGGGTCGTTCAATAAACGGGTACAATAGGGGCCCTTCCTGATAAGTAGAGAAAAAAGAAAAAAATCCGCCAGCTTAAATTCGTCAATCAATGTGCGCGCCACGTTGGGATTTTTTGTCGGCGGGTAAATCTCGAGGCCGCCGAAAATCCTTTGTTTAATTAATGTCTAGAAATTTTGTAACGCAATAAAACCGGTCCGAGGCAATCGTTAAGCGGATTTCCAAAGAGTATGATTAAAGTTTGATAAAGTTTTAACCTAGTAATGCTCGCATAAATCCTTTTAAACTAAAAGGGACACGGAAAGCGTTTCTCAATGGAAGATGATTATTAAAAATGCTGGCACAAAATCGATGGTTGGTGGATGCAGCAGCCGTAAGCAGGCCGTATCGAGGAGTGCTATTTTTGAGATTCGAATGGCGGCATTTCCGGCAACAGCTGCCGGTTTTATTATCATTCTGAATGTTACAAATGACAAATGTTCAACGAGCTGTTTTTTCGAATAAATCCGGCTGCAATTACGGACATAAATTCGCAGTCGTGGTGCGCCTTTTTCCAGCTCCAGGACCGGAGATAAGTGCCGTTTAAATGAAATTATTTTCCAGGACCGGTCTTTATCACGACTTGATGGTAATTCGGATTTTACGGCTGAATTTAATTAGCGCGAAATCTGCGTCTATGGCCCACTAATGCTCCGTGGTTGTGCACCATTCATCAGCCTTTTTACCGAGCGTTCGAAAAAATAATTTTTAACCTCTTTGGCGGTCGACTGATGCGCGGTCTCGGTTTTAGTCGGATCCCACGCAAACTGCAACCAAATAAATTGTTATTTGATCTTTTATTTTGTGCCGCTCGAGAGGAGTTTATACGATCTACACTGCATTTCGCCCAGCTTTGTGAAAAAATAAACCGACACAATTTCACCGGCGTAACTGTAAACTATCCAGCGCTACTTACAAAGGAAACTTTGTCACGTAAGTAAACTTTGTCAGCGGCGGCCTTAACCAATCTAACTTTAATTCGTGTAACTGTAGCTTTATGAAAACGGTGGGGCTTATTCACAAATAGACAGAAAGCGGATAAGTCGACAAATCCGCAGGGTTATTTCATCCCCGACGAGATCAATGCCGCATAACTATTCCGAGCAGTTTTACAAATTGTTACAAACACTCGAAGAACACGGCGCAAAAAGCGGTTCGAATTCCTCCGCGCTATTGATTATCTGGCGTTCTGGTTTTAAAGTTCGTGCACTATCTCAATCCTGCGGGAAAAGAGCGCCGAAAAGTTTCCGTGTAAACAAAAACTTCACTCGACGAAAATTCGGATTATCTTCAATACATTTTCCAGTCGGTTTCCTCAACTTTTTGCTTTTCACCCGCACAGTAAATAGTGCAGGACGTGTCATCGCTGCTGCTGTTGGCGGCGTTCCAATCTCGAAACTATTGTAGCAGAAGTCGGCTTTTTGCGTCATTTTACGTGAAACACAACACCAAAACGTAAATCTCCAAACTGGAAAACGGCGAAATTTGGCCTTGCGTCCGTATTTAGCTGCCCTGTTGTTGCCTTAAAATTTATCTGCGCGGAACCGACGTTTCCGGGGCAGTTCCGGAATGCATTGCTTGCCGATAAACTATTTATCTTCAACCATATCAGATAATTATTGCACTCGCAACTTAAATTACAAAATACCGAAACGTTTATAACATTGTTTTACTTCTAACCAACTTGTTCTAACCACCTTTTAATGTCAAGAAACCAGCTCTAGAAAGTATTTCATTTACAGACACGCCATTTGCCAAGATGCCGGCAGTTATTAAATATAGAGTGTACGAATAAAAAAAGATTCAGAATAAGCGACGGAATCTAACTTTTGTATTAATTTTTACAGTATGTATAAACGTTTGATATTTGCAAAAACTGTCAAATAATAATAAATAATTAATTAATTTTAAAAATAATTTTCTTTTAATTTTTTTTGGTACTAAATATTATAACATACAAAATGTACATACAAAAAAGGATTCAGAGTGGGCCATGGAATCAAACATTTGTTTTTCTACCTTATAACGAATTCCAAATTTTTTTATTGTACTTACGATATCAAAAGTATGAACCAAATTCACATCTTTTGGTATTTGGTCTAAAATGTATCTGCTATGGTAAACAAAGATGTGAAAGCTTGAGCGATATTCAAGATCAAAGTATGAATGATTTCAACGACTCTGAAAGTTTTGCAAAAAATGAAGGGCCAAAAAATCGAACCCAGTCATGTAAAATCAAAAATATAATTTAAAAATCAAAAGTAAGTATATATTAATAATCATGAAAATATTATTGAACACTGAGTCGCGTCAAGTCTGCCATTTCGATTGCACAGTATTTTAAGATTTTGACATGCTACTTATAAAGTTGTGTAAAAAAAGTTTAAGTAAAATATAATTTCCAGATCTTTAACATAATCCTGATGATGCTTGATGCTGTGCGATTAAGAATTTTTTTGTGCAAGAAATTTGCACACGCAGGAAATAATATCATCAATGTTGCTTTGAAGTGATTGAGATAGATGCGAAAAGTTTTAGAATTACCAAGAGCATCTTTTAATGTTGAATTTTGACTTCGAAGTCGAAGCAGTAATAATTAAGGACTACATGAATTACATTTTGCCATGCTGATCCTTCTTTTTGAGCTGAATTTGAAGTTAATATTTAACCACGAAATGTTAAATTGGACATGCAATAATAATATTCCCACAAAAAGAAAGAAGAACAAATTTACAAAGAATATTCTTCGCTATGTATTCGATGCAGGCGGGTTGAAAACACAGTATATGTCGCTTTAATCATAAATATTACAGTTCCACCCGGTTTGTAAAAACGTCAAAAATCGGTTGGTAGTGTGAACTAGGGGGTTCGTTTTTCTATGGAAATCAGAGTATAAAATCAATTTGTACCCGAGCGGGGTGGCGCGCCAGTTTAGAAATGGAAATCAAATAAATTTGAATATTACCGGCTGACCTATTTCGCGGCCCTTTTTATGGCCGAACCGCCCGCCTTCATTAAACCCAAATTAAATCTGTTTCCGTCTTTTTGTTCCTCGAGATATTAAATTATTTCGTCGGTCCGCGCCCAAAAAGTCATTCCTCATTCATTTTTCACGAATCGCCTCAAAATCCAGCCGTTTCTCTGTCAAAACCACGACCCACTTTTCTTGGCGAAAAATTGCTCGGGGCCGATTTTATTGCGGCGCGAATTTACAATCAATAAAGACGTCTCTTCGGTTTTAACGTGGGAAAAAGCGTGAGGCGTTTCATGGACGAATAGATATTAAACCGAATGATGGGAATTATTTTGAGCCATATAATTTTTATCGACCCGACCTAACAATAACAAAACCAAATGTTATCAAAATATTCCCCAGCTTGTAAATTTGTTTATTGTTTTTGTTGTATAATTATTTTGAATGCATTACGCATTAAGAGCGTATCCATCACCGCCACGGGAGACTAACGATCGATCCGTCTTCAAATTTCAGGACGCTTGTGTTTACTAGTTTTTACAAAGTTCTGTAACTTCTGCTCTGATTGTCGCTTTGAATCGCTGTCAAATTTGTGCGTGTGACGTCTTTGTTCTTGCGGCGTTTAGACGTCAGTTGCACAATCGTTACCGCATTCCCGTTTTCTTCGATCTTTATAACCCAAATATTTACGATGCAAAGTTAAAACTGAATGGAAGTAATTGGCAAGCACCTAGGGCATAGTAAACAAGCCCACGTTTATGTAGGAGGTCGTGAAATTTTGTTTATGCAAAAGACAAACAACGCTTAAAATTAACACTCTTCATCTTCGCCTTTCTGGTCCTGCATCCAGCAAACGCTTGATCGGATTGCGCAGCGACAAAAGTCGTATAATTAGCAAACGATGCTGAAACTGCGCATTGTGCTGTTTCATTATGGTTTCATGAATTCTGGGGATTGTTGCGGCTCTTCAATTTGACTTCAAACGAAAATGCGATACAACATATTATGGGACCGCTTATTAATGTGCATATCTCGTGCATATTTCGTTTCATTTGCATTGTTGTATGATATATGATACGTTTCATTTAAACGCGCTTCTAATTATCATACTGATACGGATGTCGTTTCATCTTGCCACGGTGCGAAAGCGCTCGATCTATGCGGCTTATTATTTTGTACATTTGAATCTGCTGCATAATGGGGCCCATTATCGAAATCGAAACGGGAAAGTAATGCACGAATGGTGCATATAACAGGTGCCGGATCGCCTGTTTTCAAACACAAAACAGGCGCGTTAAGCGCTCGCTGACGGCCTATGAAATACTTTTATTAATCCACGACAAAAAACGATTTTTCACACTATAAATCTTAGTTCGGACGCGGCTGGATCAAACACGTGAAATATTAACCAGGTATTGTGGAAATTCGATTAGGATAGCGATATCCTTTGCAGAAATTGAACACAAGCCAAACCATTTTTTTGCACTTCATCGTGCCCGTGCCGTGCTTACAGTCCAAGATGAAGATTCTAGTTAATCGTTTTTTACCTACTCGTTAAAATTCTGAAAGACGTAAACGACTTAAGGACTTAATACTTTTGAAGTGGAAAAATCTAAAAATTGGCATGACGGCGCTTTGTGTGGTGATTATCAAGTCGATTTTGCCCGTCCCGTCCAATATTTGCCTAATTGCGACCCGAATTTCACTCGATTCCCCTAATTACTTCTAATTGAAAGGCTCCGATACAGATATTTCGCTCTACTTCGCCTTGTTCTGCACCAACTCGAACGGGATTTAACTTAAGCTCCTCTAATTGGCGGTCTTCATTTTTTCCACCCTCAATTCCAAATGAAATCTCATTACGATTCATAATGAAGCACTCGAACTCTTGCAAATTTGCGCAATTATCAAAATTATTCGTCTTGCAACAAATTTCAAATATGGGAGTTTTTAATTAACTGCAACCCACTCTTTGCTTTACAAGTTGTAATTAGTTCAGCTCCAAACATCCCATTGTTTGCAACTTTGTACAAATTTATTTACAGCATCGAAAACCGGAGGTGAGCACGTCGTAATGGCCGACGAACGTTCCAGAAGGTGGTTGTTAATTTGGGAAAGGTTAATGGTGAGGCCGCCGAAGAAGTCGGATGCGATTTGGGATTACGGTACGGTTTAGTCAACAAAATCGATCCGAATCCTTCAGGAAACGACGTCTCATAAAATCGTATTATATTCAGTGGAGGGTTCTGATCAAGACGAACCGGTGCTGATATTTTTTATCATTAAAAGGTTGTTTCAGCCAGAAGGACGGCGATAACGGCGCCATTTGCATAGTCCGGCTTTAAAAATGCATTAACAAAGACACGTTATGAAAGTCTAATGACACTACTGTAATCAGATTTTTATAATTCATTAAAAGCGGCAAAAGCGGATACTCGTCTGGAGAATTCAAAGGGTTGTTCCAGGAAATTGCTTTTTTGCACCGAATCTTTTTTCTTTCCGACTCGAAATGGTTAATTTTGGCAGATTTCGCACAAAAGACATCACCGCCGGCGTTTATTTGTGTCGCTTGCGTCAAAAATCACCGGAGTGGAAATGCTGAAAACGTTTTTTCACGTCCGCTAAACAAACTATAAACTGCAGCATCAGTTCCAGTTTCCTCACGCAGAAAATCAACAAACGCACACAGCGCTGCAGCGATCGGCAAAAGCGCAAAAAAGTGGACTCGTATTGTTTTGCGATATTTCAGGAATTAGCAAAGTTTTAACGGCGTCTCTCATAACTCGCAGACTTCCGCTAAAATAAGTTAAATATTAGTTTACTAAATGGAATCTGAGATTCGGGCTCGTCAACTTTTGAAAGGCATTGAAAACTAATACAAGTACCTACTTAAACAGTTAAGTAGCATTTACAGAGAAATCTGATCTCTTTGGCCAAGTCGAAATCACGGAGTTTCCTATTTTATAATTAGATGCTCAAACTGAAGCCTCACAATAAATATTCAGCCTAATAAAATTATTTTCGTCCCGTCCTGAACTTCCCTACATCTAATACCTACGAGTGGATTCGTGTTAGTGAGTAATAATGCTAATATTAAATGAGGGGAGAATGATTAGGCGTAAAAGTTTTTCAAATCTGCATAAGGTGTTATGTGGATTTGAATGAAATTTACATCACAAATAAAAAGTTTCAAAAAAATATCAAATATGAGGTGCTGTAACTTCGGCACATTCGTCAGAGTTCTTGGAATCAAACGAAACCACTATTCCGGAATATTTTGAAAACAAACAATTTGTGATTAGGGCCTTGGAATATACCTGGACAACAGTCTACAACTTCTCATATATTTTCTCAATTTGAACGTAAAAAATTTGCAGATCCTAGAGTATAGACTTGCAGATACTTTCATAAATCTAAGAAGAAAAATTAAAATTTGAGTACGCATAGATTTCAAGAAATTATATTTTTAAAAGACCTGCGATGTGTAGCATAAGAACTAGAATTCCTGGAATGTAAGAAAACAATTAAATCATGAAAGTTCCTAAACATTTGTGTTCTGCAGAAACCTCTTAAAATATACGTTTAGTTTCTCGAGTTCTTCAATTTTTTCATAAATTTTTGGGGACCTGTAATAATTTTTCAAAAATTGATACTGAGGTAATTGATATATACTGAGATCTTGAAACGCTGGTAGTTGTAATTCTACAATAAATCACAGAAGCCATATAAAACTTGCATACCTGAATTCAACATATCGTTAGGTACATGCACATATTTTTAACTTGTCAAAAATTGTAAATTTAAAAATAAATTGGAAATTTCTATACGGAGAGGTCTTGGAATGCTGAACAAAAAATATCTTAAAACATACAATACGAAAAAACCCTACTGTATATTCTAGAAACGTTAATTTCAGTCAACGAAAGATTCTAAATTAATTCTGAACTTTTTTATTCAGCGCGTCGCGAGTGACAAATTTTTATATAGGTTCTGTACAAAAATAAAATATTTCAAAAAATTTAAGAATTACAAAATATTGGGAAAAATTGTAGATACATTTTTATACAAGTTCTGTACAAAAAAAATAAAATATTTCCAAAAAATTTAAAAATTACAAAAAATTGTAGATACATTTTTATACAAGTTCTGTACAAATTAAATAAAATATTTCAAAAAATTTAAAAATTACAAAATTTTCGGAAAAATTTTAGATAAATTTTAATACAAGTTCTGTACAAAAATAAATAAAATATTTCAAAAAATTTAAAAATTAAAAAATATTTCAAATATATACTTGAGGCTAAATCAGAAATTGTTTTTTAAAAGTTTGCAAAATCTGGGTAGAAATTAGTGCCCGGAGTCAACTGAAATATCGATCCTGGAAGCTGTATTCAGTTCGGAGCTTCTTGGTAGTGGTCATTTTGAAAATAATTTCTCGTTACCATTTCCGAGTACCGATGGAGTAACAAAATTTGCATCCAATTTAAATGTAACGAAGCCACAATATAAAATCAACAGTTCGCTCGAGTAAATACACGAATACATTTCAATCCACCTAAGTAAGAAATTAAAAATCTTTCGTTACGAACGTAAATTCTATTTAAAATTAATTGCAGGTAGATGAGAACTTTGATAAAGGAATAGTTTGCCTCGGGTGAGGATGACACAATTTCGACGCGATTGAACTGCACGGAAATTTATTATTCGCGTTATTGTTTATTTTCGAAACAACAAGTTTTCGTTGATGGGGTGTGTTTGAAGTTGAAGCGGAAAATTTCTGCGCCGGATTACATTTCCCCGTGCACGAGGGCGAATTGAAAAGCGCCCCACAATCGCCATACTCGCCATTACCATACATAATTTCTGTTCCATAACTGGCACAACAAAATCTGCATTTGTAATTGAAATTGCGTAGAATAATTTACAAATTCTAAAACAGGGTTACATTAACTAGCAAAACATTCCTGAAAGTCCTGCATTTGCATAACGTCAGCTTTGGAGAATTAAAATGGCATTAATTCCGCTGCTGACGTCACAAAACAGCGTCTTCCAGCGCTAATGCCCTGTCCGCCGATGAAACAATTAAGGATTTTAGCGCCCAACAAGCGGACGAAGAAGAAAAAGCGACGCCGCTTCGATTGGCGTCCCAGTGAAAAAGCGAAAGACGTAATGTTTCGGATGATTTTTCTAATGAGTGGGGTACGATTTGTTGCGGATGGCCAAGAAGCACGTTCGTCATTACTTTCCCGACGGCCGGAAAAACCGCGGATAAATCTCTTGTCGGAAAGCATTTCGACCGTCCGCCATTACACCATATCATATGGGTCAACCGCAACGGATACATGCCAAGATTTCCTCTTGCAGATACCGAAGCAATTTATTACGATGTCATCGACAAAAAGCCGATTTGCTGCTGCTGCATTTATCTGCACCGGTAAGCAAATAATCGGGCGTCGAGACGTTACCGTCAAAAGTGGGCAAAAACTTGTGCAATCACTTGTGCCGTTAAATGACTTCTTCGGCAATGGAATTATTAAAATTTGTCTAAATCAGGTCGGACAATGACAATTATAATAAGACACAAATTGGAAGCCAGTGAAAAGCAGGAATTATGCTACATGCAAACTGAGTTTAAAAATGTGGTGGTTGAAGTGGACAATAAAGAAACAAATGCAAAACATGTGAAGAGAATCGCAGTCGAGGCAAGCACATGTAGATGTTTAAATAGTGTTTTTATTTGAGAAGCTAAAAATTGAGTGTTTTGCAACAAGTGCTTAGTTTTTCCCCTTTCGTTGGCAGGCGTGCTTTTTGAGTTTGCTAACAATAGATCAGATCTACATTTACGAATTGTCTTTGTAATTTTCCGAGACGACAGCTGCGCGAACTTTGGTGTAAAACTAGCAATAACGACCTAAAATCGGGCCGGTATCGAACCGGGACACAAAGCCGACAATGTAAGAGAACTGAAACTGAAAATTGCAGGTGCATTGTCTGCATTCAGCGTCGCAGACGAGCACTGCATAAAGTCTGAAACAGTTGCAGTGTTGCGGCTTTATGAATGAAATGAAAATACTAAAACCGAATTTTATGAAAAATTAAATGTCCCGGATAAAGCGGGCATTTATTCGAGGTCTGCAATCCAATCAAAGACGCCCACTCGTGATAAATAGTGGACAGGAATCTGAAAAATTGTCCGTCATTTTGTATTTCGGCTTCTTGTCCGAGTAATGGATACGTGTCAAACCATCCGAGCGCAAAAACTTAAAACAAAACCAAATTGATGTCGTTCCAGAAATCCAAAAGGAGAAACAGATAAAGCGGATACGGCGATCGAAAATCGACTTAATTCGCATCAAAAGCGACGATTTTTTTTGGGATGATTGCTAAACACCGGGGAAGAAAAAAATAAAGGACGAGCAAATGTTTTATCAGGTTTAGAGTCGGCTTGTCGACTTGAAACAGGGAAAATCCTGAAACACGGCAATTTTTCAGGGCAAGTGGTTTTAGTGGTCCCTCCCGTCGGAGATACCTAAGATTCGTAATAATATCTTGACATTAAATTCCCTTGCGGGAAACTCGGATGGAAACTGACCCGACTTTGTCTCGGAACGCCGTTCACGATAACATTTGAAAGAAGGTCTTATTTTGACGTAAAAGCCCAAAGGTATGAATTTTTCTGTGACCTGAATATTCCGCCGCCTCCTCTTTTCGTTCAATCAATTCCCCATAAAATGGAGTTTTCACTGCGAATCGCTCACATTTTCACACACTGCAGCTGTTTCAGACTAAACAAACACCCCACCAGCTCAATGAAAATAATGCGAAACGTCTTTGACGCGTTCACTACTTCACCAACTGGTCGATTGTGAACATATTAGCTGATTATTGGTGAAAATAAAGACAATAAAGAAACGGCAAAATAATTTTTCATCGTTCCTTTGTGTTGCAGACGTAATTTTCAGTCGGTCTGGTAAAACCAATCCGCTACTTGCTGTAATTCAGTCATTTTTGCGTGAAATATAGCCGACACCTTCTCCATCCAGTAATTTACCGTTCCGTACACTAGATTTACTGCAGGAGATTTTTCAGGAATTCATGAAACTGAATTTTTTGTTCGCTTAACTCGGAGGTGGAACGGTAATCCATCAAGGCGTCGGCGATGATCACCTGGGATACCGTTCGGAGATGGTAATTAACCGATTTTGGCCGTTATTCTGTTAATAGCCGTTATTATGGTAATTATCAGAAGGGCAATTTGCCGACGAAGCCGATTCGCGTTTCCATTAGCCGCCGATATGTTCCGATTTCCATTAAAAAAAAAAACACTGACCCGCTGCCGACTATGTAAGAGCTAAATAAAAAGACGTTTGTGCTTTATTTGTTTTTTCAATTACTTCGTACATATAAATGATAAAATAAAAAATGTATCCTGTAAGTATTTAATAAAAACTTCTGAAAGTTTGGGAAATTGAAACTACTGGACGCTTCTATATCACGCAAAAATAATAGTGTGGAATACGCAATATAGTATAATAAAAAACGAGTGCCATAATAGCCTTATGAACGAGTTTATTTATACAATTTTTTCTATTTTACATAATTTATGCAATTTTTAATTTTTTTAGTTTTTGCATGGGTTGGTTGACAATAGTCAAAATTGAAATTTCGATTTTTAAATGCAATTAGCCGTCACAACAGTTGGAGTCGAAAATAATTTTCAGCAAAATATCGTGGCTAGCAGCACATTCAACGAAACGATGTATTATAACGATCTTCTTCGGGAAACGATTAATGTTTATAATAATTGAGAAAAGCTAATTTAAATTAAAAATACTCTAACGCCTTGTCTTGCTGTTTACTTTGACTTTTAACATGATATTTCTGATCATGCCATACCACCCTAGAAAAACTAAATTACACTAGTTGTATTACGAAACTTAAAAAGCTATTAAAGCACTCAATTCTATTATATTATTAAGAACTAAATATCAATTATGCTTAGTTTTTATAAAAATATTTTTTTGATAAATTTTCCGTCGTTCCTTGGAAATTCTTAAAGTCGTAAAATAACACTGGTAAACACTGTTTTTGTCCCACCAACTTTATGATTATTTTTGTTTGTATTAGTGTACCCTCATTACAAAAAATCTATTATTTTGTTCCCGGTACATCCAGTCTTTTTGTGACCTCTTTATATTAAATTTTACTTCATTTATGTGATTTTCTTAAATTTGAAGGATGATTCAAGTCACTGGCCATTGTTCATTGACTCTTCAAAAGCTAGTTTGAAAGCAGTGTTACTAAATAACGGAAACAATTTTCCTTCAGTGCCTACAGCTCATGGTTCCGATATGAAAGAGACCTACGAGAATATGAAATTCCTTCTCTAAAAAATTAAATACAAGGAACACGCTTGCAAAATTTGTGGAGACTTTAAAGTCATTGCTCTTTTGCTTGGACTACAGCTTGGTTACACAAAATATTGCTGTTTTATTTGTGAATGGGACAGTAGAGACAGAAACAGTCACTACACAAAAAAAAGGATGGCCCAAACGTGAATCACTTACTCTAAGACAAAAAAATGTTAAAAATGAACCGTTACCGCCGTTGCATATAAAGCTCGGCCTCATGAAAAATGTTGTAAAGGCTATGCATAAAGATGAAAGAGAAATTCCCTAAACTCAGCAAAAATTAAAGAGGGACTTTGGTCTTTGAGAGGTATTTGGTCCACAAATACGAGAAGTAATGAAGGATATGAATTTTGAACAGAAACTGAATGATCATGAAAAATCCGCCTGGAAATGTTTTGTTAATGTCGTCCAAAATTTTTTAGGAAACCACAGAGCGGAAAATTACAAAGATTTAATTAATGAACTTATAATTTCATACAAAGTTTTGGGATGTAACATGTACTTGAAAATACATTATGTTGGACTCTCATCTGGATTTCTTTCTTTCCCGAAAACTTGGGCGCTGTAAGGGACGAACAAGGCGAGAGATTTCATCTGGACATTTGTTTAGTAACGTGCGTTCAAAAAAAAAACGAGGCTGCGTTGGCCATGGAAAAACTTTGTGCATCAATTTAGTGTAGCAAAATTTCAAAGTGTCAGTTCGAGGAGTCTGTTCATGTTTAGGTTAGCTTCCTTGTTGACAATGGGATAAATCATTATGGGATTAAAAAAAACTGCAAAACATTTCCCGGTATCGTTGTGAATCCAAACATCAATCTATTCATTGTTACAGCTTCTCCTCTGTTGAGGAGAATATCGACACGACCAGGACGGTCATTAATTTGATATAACTGTAAGTCGTGAATAGATCGATGAAGAAGAATCAGTCTCAAAACCGAAAAATGTCTTGAGAATATTTGGCAGCACTCAGTTACCCGTCAACCTTCATGGGTCATCAGTCTCTATGCGCAACTCGAGACCTACCAATTCAGTTTAAGAGCAACTGCATTCTCAATTAATATTTCAAAAATCGTTGTATATATAGTTAAACACGGACGTCGACCGCTAGGGAGTTATATTACACAATATACATTAGAAAAAAAAGGTTCGGGTTTGCTTGGATTCGAAGGTTCGAAGGTTTATTATTTTAGTAAGCCAAAAAATTTAGACGAGTTACGGCAAAAAATCGAAAGCAATTGCGATAAATGTTGTTTGTTTTTGGAGTTTAATTACATTAAAGTTTACATTAATTTTTTTACATGTTTACATTTTATTTAAAGTACCAATTTTTTTTTCCCCATCATTTAAGTAATAATAATAATAATATGTTTGTGACCTACCAATCGTTGTATACATAGTTAAACACGAACGTTGACCACTAGTGAGTTATAAATTACACAATATACATTAGAAAAAAAAAGGTTCGGATTTGTTTGGATTCGAAGGTTTAAAAACCAATGATTATTAAAAATGCTCATTAAAAATAAAATTAAACTGTCCTAGCGTTTGGGCCGTTTCATTTCGATGGTAAATTTTAAACTGACAGATCTTGACATTTGTGAAATCTATGTTTATGTTTTCTATGGTTTCTACACTGGAAAGCCGATAAATGCCATGTACAGTAAATTGTAATTGTCTAACTGTAGGGGATTCTTGTACTTTTCATAAAAATATATGTTTTAATGTCACAAAGAAATCTGACGTGTCAATTTTTTTCATTAATATATTATTATTCTGTGGCCGTAGTACAGCCCTGGACAGTCAAGAATAACACCCGTGTCATGCAAATACCGACTCTATGAGATACTGTCATTGAGTTGGTATTTGCATCACACCCGCCGGCTAAAGTGTTATTCTTGACTGTCCACGGTTGTACATACAAAAATTGCTATAAGTTTTCGTGTGACAAAAAAAAGTTTGAATTTTGTAGACCAGTGTGACACTTGTGCACATTTTACCAAATAAGTTGTTGGAAGGGGAGCAACCAAAATAAATGTTTTTTTTTCTTAAAATTCACTGGTCGGTGTTTATCGTTTCGGAAGATAATAATAAAGCGTCATCGCGGATAAAGGGGTTGCATTCCGTTCTGGTTCAGTACAGATTATCAACATTACGAACGGGTTCGATCCGGCCTCTCGCTGCGTTATTGAGCCATAAATTAGTCTGCACAATGCCGGCCATTACCGGCCGTACAGCGATGTTTCCAGATAAAAGCACAACGCGCGCCGTTGTCGCTGCGGATATCGCCTAAACGCCACCGCTTCCATCTTTAATTACCGCCCCAAGAAGAAACAACAATCAATCTGTGCGAAAACTCTTTTTATGAGAGTACATGCTGTTTTAGACATGTCTTCGCGTGCCGTAAACCACACACGCGTTGCCGATAATTAAATTTCCTCCGGCAGATGTTGATTTTGGCGAGGGTCAGCGAAAGGGATGATAGTCACGATCTTGCGGTGGACGATGTGATATAGAGATCCATGAAGGACTAATTGATGATGGATGGACTGAGTTCGTGCCGGAAGAAATGAAATTTTGAAACATTAGATTATCAATATTGTTGTTTATTTCTTCGATTATCACTATCAGAAAAAATCTAGTGTAGTAAGTATACTTGTTGCCGTTTTGACCAAAATAATGATTACGAGGCGAACCAAGAATATATTATGATGCGCAAAGAAGCTGGATTGGAAAAGTTTTTTGTAGTGTGCGGTTCATCTGTATAGACGTTGGCGTGACATCTAAAAGAATAAAAGGAAAAGAAAAATTTTATTTTCCACTGGTAAAAGGTAAATCAAGCCATGATAGTTGTACAAGTTTTAATTGCAATCTCGAGCCGAAAGTTGGTGGTGCAAAAAGTAAAAACTTGAAAACATTCGAGGTAAATATAAAGTTGGTGATGCATCCGCTCGTCGAGTTTGCTTGCATTCGACTTGATCGAATGTTAATGTCAGAAGCTGCATCAACTGGACTTGAATGCATGCATCTCCGGCATAACAAGAGCGACCCGCTTGAATATGCATGAATTCGCGCACCGGAAGCGCAATCTCTGAATGGGTGCGGAGGTTTCCGCCCCAGGACCTGGTGCGTGTTGTCCGGTGGTGAACCGTCCTCGTCTTTTGACAAAACATTCGAAAACACGATCATTTATTAACGAGTAAGCATCGAGAGGACGAGCGAGCAGCAGGTAGCAGCGTCGTCGGCGACGGCGCGTCGACCTGCGCTCTAGCGTCGGCGTCGTTCGATAGCGGCGTCGGCGAGCAGTGCCGCACAACCTGTCCCGGCGTCGGGTGCTCAGCTGATTGCCCAAGCGGACAACCACGCGACCCATCGCCGTACCATCGCCACACCACGCAGCCCTCCAGAGCGCACGTGGCAACCCCGGGCGCGGGGTGATGCGTCGGACGCGTCGCGACGTCTAGCGCGGGTGGAAAGTGCTCGTCGTGGCGGACGCGGTGAGAGTTCAGGTGATGCACTGAGTGCTGTAGTCTTCGACGACGAGGCCACGTGTGAGTGGGGATTTGCGCCAGACTGCCTAACGGTGCGAGTCCCGGCGGCCCTACTCGCCAAGGCCGGTCATGTGCCCCCCAACGGGGGAACCGCCTCCGAGGAAAAAGCCTCCATACCGGTAAGACACCCACACTCTGACCCTGGGTGACGACAATTTTTTTACTCATTCCTCCTCTTCCTCCAAACTACTACTTCCAGATTTGGCCAGAGTGGCACATTTTTCATTGTTTCCCCTCCTCTTCAACAGGTTTGAATGTTTTAACCTCAACCAGCTTTTTTACTGTTTCTTCTTATAATACTTATAGTTTTCCATTTTCGAAATTTCATTGTTATCCTATAATATGTTGATGTTTTTCTTCTCAAACAAATAAAAAACTGGCTATTTTCTAGGTACCATCTGTGTGTATAATCAATGCGGCTCAATTTCTAAATCCTTTAATTATGGTTTTTGACAATAATTTTTGACGATAGGTCCTCCTGTAAGACCACCATTTTATTTTATGGTTTTGAATTTTTTCGTATTTTATTTTCCCTTTATTTCTTTGGGTGTAAAGATGTGGTAAATACTTGAAGACTTTCGAATACAATCAATTTTTGACGATAGGATTGTCATGTCCTCCTCTTCTTCCAAACTACTTCCAGATTTGGCCAGAGTGGCATATTTTGCATTGTTTTCTCTCTTCTTCAACAGGTTTGAATGTTTTAACCTCAACCAGATTTTTTACTGTTTCTTCTTATAAAACTTATAGTTTTCCGTTTTTGAAATCTCGTTGTTATCCTACAATATGTTGAGAATTTTGTTCTCATACAAATAAAAAACTGAGTTTTTTTAGGTACCATCTGTGTGTTTAATAAATTCGGATCAATTTTCAAATCTTTCAATTATGGTTTTTGACAACGATTTTTGACGATAGGATTGAACACAAAGGTGCTCTGTAAGACCGCCATCTTATTTTATTTCGTGTTTTTTCGTATTTTATTTTCCCTTTTTTTTCTTTGGGTGTAAAGATGTGGTAAATACTTGAAGACTTTCGGATACAATCAATTTTTGACGATAGGATTGTCAATAGAACAAGGACAATTGGATTGAATAGGATGGGCCTCTGTAAGACCACTATTTTATTTGATGGTTGTGAATTTTTTCGTATTTGATTTTCCCTTCGTTTCTTGGATTGTTAAAATGTGGTAAATACTTGAAGACTTAATAATAAATAATAAAGAAAAAATTTGAATTTTATTTTGCTTTATGTTTCTTACATTATTTTTCAATCACTTATTGCTTGTTTTCTTGTTCGTATTTTATTTGCTCCTTCTTCCTTGTAATGGAGATAGATATCTATCCGGCGGTGATTAAGTTTCAAAACAGTAATCTGTTTATGGGTATTATTGATTGCATACTAGCTTAGTTGTGCAAGTTGGTTATACCTCTATATCGATGTTTTTTAAATCGGCTAGTTTCCTTTCTTTAACAAGGTAGTTTTCATTCCTTCCAATGAGTGGAAAAATCTTCTAGTTTAATTAAAGTGGTTTAAGCGTGTGTTTAAGATTTTAATAGATATTTTTCATTCATAAATCGAGAGAAGAAAGCCGGCCTGATTTGAGTGAAATAAATCGTTCTCGTTTGGAGTTTTACCCGGGTGTAAAACTCTTGTCGTTTTACAAATGTTTATATCTTTTCTTCTCTTGTTTTTTCCCCAGACTGTCTTGACATTAAGTTGATTTTTATTCTTTCTCGTCTTGCGCCTTTCCACTAATCATTCCGTCGTTGCTCAATTATTTGCCAAGTTTGTTTATTATATACTCCTCCTTCTACTGTTTGTTGCAATAGTAGCTATCAAGCGACAATTAAATTTAATTATAATAATCTGTTTAGAAGTGCAATTTTTGTAGTTTTTGCTAAACTTTGCCGAATCATACAAATTCTCAAATAGTGAAATTGTAAAACTGACACTAATTTGCAAGTGATTGATTTTGGATGGGAATATTGCGAAACTTATAAAAATTCAATAAATTGCAATTTTTAAGACATTGGGTAAATAAATTTGGAGTAACGCTGGGTTTTTCAAGACTGAGTCATTAGTAGGTACATTTTTGGGCTTTTAAATGCACCAAGCTTTTCTTGTTCCAATTAATAACTTTTTAACGACTGCTTTGGAAAGTTTTCGATTTTTTCCAAACAAGAAAACTGTTTTTACGAGTATATTATATTTTTACCAAATTAAGACGACAATGTTGGAAAAACTGGGATAGATTTTTAAATGACATTTTTTTTATATTATGTATTTTCAACTTCTTATTTTACTTTGACCTTCACTGTTTACATACAGTGTGGATGATAAGGTTGGAACTAATTCGATACCTTTTTTAAAGGGACCGACAGACGCTTCAATTTTTATTTTTAAATAAATAAAATAAAATTTGTAATGTGTTACATAACAATATTTTTGAGAAAAAAACTATTTTTTTGTTTGTTATTTAGTAATTTAATGATTTTAACAATAGCAGTTTATTTAAATAACATGTTAAATTTACAAAATAATCCGATTAAATGTGCAAAGTGACTACCTTCTTCAAGTTGACAATGACTAAGACGATGTTCAAATTATTTTATGATATTATTTAAAATTTGTGGGGTAATTACTTCACGTGTCCAAGCGATTTTTTCTGTCGCTTCCTATAAAAAAGTTATCGAATTAGTTCCAATCTTTTCATCCACACTGTATATATTTACAAACTTTAATTTATGGCCACATTAATTTTAACTTATCGCTTCCAGCATCTTCTTATTTTCATTATTTATTTTGTCCATATATGTATGTTCGCATTGTTTATTTGTGCATAAATTCTCGTGCGAGTATTCCTAAAATAATGTACATAAAAGAGATTGCAAAATTCAACGCCAAATCAGAACCTACGCCACTGCAAATACATCACACTCTCTATAAATATCATGGAGCTTACGCCATGCATTATGAAGCTGTGACGTCAAGCAAACCGCGGCCAAAATTTTTAGCTTCCTTCACCAAAACATGCAAAGACCTTCACCTTCTTCTTAAGGAAAGATGAAACGCGTAAAGCAAGTCATGACCAATCTTTCTGAATTATACAGTACGTCAAGTGTAATTGGTTAAGTTGAGATCGACGAAAACTTCCCTAATTTTTGGTCGACAGGACGCATTAATTCGATACTTATCAAACATTCAACGCCGGTCACGGGTTCGACGCTGAAAAAACCGACAGCTGAAAAGTATCAATCAATCAATTAATGTGCGTGGTTTCTTGGCTGTATTTCCAAACCCTGAGGCATTTCGGAAAGGAAAATGTTTGGAAAAGTGTAGGACGAAAGATTGATGCCAGTCGGAAACGAACAGATTCTAATTCGCGGCTCATAAAAATTGTTCGTCGCTCGATTTACGAATACGAGCTATCCAATTTGCAAATTTTCTTAGCGAGAGGCTGTTTTGTTGTTGCGATGCGAACGCGAGTAATAAATAAATCGCAGACGGGCGATAATTACGGCGATGATTAGAGGGAACGAAGATCGTCGAAGACATTCTAACCTGCGTTTTAATAAAGAGATTTTAATATAAACGCAGCCCCCCGGTATTATTACAAGCAAAGTTGGCTAAGTGATTTTGACATAAATATTAAAAATTTAATATAAACTGGGTCGTGATTTATTGCCGGGAGGAAATGGAAGGTGCGTCCGTGGAGTTTTCATAAACACCCGGATCCAGGACCCAGGACCCGGAGAGTGGTGAATGCATTAGAAATGCTAGGTGGGAATTAATTAGCGAGCGAGCGCGATCCGAACTAAAACGAGTTATTTAATCCCGCCAAGCTAATTCATCATATTCGCTGAAAGTGTTCATTAAAACCCATTTATTCCATTAGTTGAGGAGGGAATTTCGGGATTTCGTATTTCGAGCCGGAAAAATGGAACGCTGATTGTGCAAACTGGCGGTCCGGTTTAAAACCCAGAAAGAAAAATGAACGCGACGATTACTCAGTTTCGAAGTTTAAATGGAAAAGAGATTAAAACCATATGCACGCTGGAAATTTCTCGTTTGTGTATATGAAAAACGTCGCGCGCCGCCCAAGTTTTTCCATTAGTTTTAGGAGGTTTTAAATAACTGTTTTCGCAAAACTTTGCATTTCTCAGCTTTCATATTTCCAAAGTTACACTTTTTCCCGAATCGATCATTCACCTTCCTCGTTCTCTCCTCGTCTCTTTCGCACAACCGCCACCCAAATGCAAACTAGACAAGAATATATTAGGACGAACTTTACGAATTAAAAGTTGCGCCTTTCCCATATTAAAATAATTACACTAAAACGTTTTTCATTAAGCGGAGCGCGCTATACGAACTTTTAATCTGGCGAGATTCACGCAAATTCGCGCCCGAATTAAAAATCTATCGACGTTGGTTCGGCTCCAATTTGACAAATTCCTGCTACGGTTTTTCGGCGCTCTGATGTTTACACGACAAAGTGACAAACCCATCAAATGTGCCGACCTTATTGTTGCCGTTCGCAGGCTTTTTCTAGTGTAGTCTGATCCCTTTTGTGCGACATTTTTTATTTGAACAGAAATTAAAACTCCTTCGCCTTTGAGTGGCATCCACAACTAATCGCATTTCATCATGTGTCATCTGTTTCATCAATTTATTTTATTACGATTTGGTAAAATTTTTGTTTGTTACGCGCCGAAATAATTTTAATAAATGCTCCAAAACTAAACTATGAGTGAACACCCTCTGTGGAGTATTTTAATAACCTTTCGTGGAATCATCGAATCGTCTACGAGCTCTGGTCGAGTGCCAAAAATCATATAATCCAGTATATTAGGTAATTTTATTGCGCCAGAGTCAGATAAATAAATGCACTCATTCGGACGACTTATACAGAACGGCTAGTTCTTAAAATCAAAACCACCACTGTACTAATTAACCTAATAAGACAGGCGCTTGAAGTTGGAATTTGAGTCGTCTGAGACATATTCTCGTCTCGGAGACGTTTTTAAACGTCAAATTCTCTTTTGATGTGTGCGCAGCGTCCGTTGCTCTAATTTAATTGACGTTTCGTTGGTAATTGCACCCCAACCCCCGGCTTCAACCGACTTTACATTCCGAAGACGTCCCGAATCTATGGAAACGTCAATCAAGCAAAACCAGCACCGCGACTCGAATTGAAATTACATCGTCCTCTTCGGCGCCGTAAAAAAATAATCGAAACGTTGGAGTCGTTACATCTGTAATAAAAATCAAACGGGTCTTTGACAAAGTTTTTGCAGCCCTCTTCGCAATTAAAATAATTCCAACTGAGGCGTTTGGGGCGACTGTCGTTTGCAGGCAGAGTAAAAAGGGATAAGAGCCTTTATTTATTATTACTTTCTGGGAGAGTCGGGATGACGGTTCCAAAGGCCACCCGTCTGAAATAATTAATACGGACGTTTTGTTTGAAGCGAACCGCACAGGACCGAACTACACTTTCAATCTGCCGGCTCTAATTAAAGATGTATCGAGAGGGGGTGAGAAGAACTAACGCGACAAGTGACGATTGTAATTTATTGTTCGCGCTAAGCCTGGGGTTTTTCAACAGGGGCCGCATCCATCATCCAGATTTAACAGATTATTAATTGGGGGAGGGTTTTTGTTATTTCGCGTTCTCATCCATCTTGGGGCATTAGCTAAATTTAAAATAAACAAAGTTGCGTAGAATAATAACGGCGCGATCTCGATGGCGTCTTGGCGAGATGAAGTCGATGGAGAAAAACAAGAATAAACTACTCCGAAACAATGGCATTATCTCCAGAAAACGATTCCTTTCAAACTTAACTTCTGGCAATAATCGTATTATGAAGAAGTTGCGACATTCGTGTCGACTTTGTGTACAAAAAATGGCGCTCTCGTAATTCAAAATTTAAGCGACGTCCTCACGGAAAGCTTACACTCAACTCGACGAAATATCATTAAATATCAAAAATGTCAAACAACAAGAAGTGCTAAAACTATATTTTTATGACCGTTCAAATTTACCTTTATGGTTCTTGGCGGTTATTTTAGTAGGTATAGAGAGGCGGTACGTCCACCCACGACAAATAATGATTTTAGGTTGCTACGTTAAATATGTATGTATTATTTGTTTCCTTGCCCAACGTTATACAAAATATCCTTACACAAAAAACAAAAAACGAATTTACATGAATGAGGAAATATGATAACAAATAATTAAATAGATATGCTGTAAATAAAAGTACATTTACTTGGATGGTTGCTGAATCTTGTCTTTGCAGTGCCAAATTTTTAATGTTTTGCTCGTCATTCTAGATAATACTGTTTTTATTTGTCTTCTTAGCTGTTACGTTACACTGTATTTGTTTTTTCTCCGTAATCTGTACAACAATTGGTTTTTCTTTGACAATTCAGATAAAATTGTCGTTTCGGGTTATTTATTTTTTGAAATCGCAACTTTAGGAGCAGTCTGTATTGTATGAAATGTGACCGGTTGGTTGTTGAAAGTGGAGCAGCTGAAGCAGACGAAGGAAGCGAAGAAGCTCGTTGAGATATCTAGGAACGATTTGTGGTGATTGAATCGTTCCATACATAATCCGGTGCAGTGGAACCGCGTGTAGAAAAATGGTGTCGTAGGAGGAGGAGAGAGGCGCATCCGCTATCTCGTGACCCATTTATCGGCTTACACAGGTCCAAAGCATTGTAAAATGTTTATGTGAGATCACGGCCGATTACCAGAAGCGAAATCTATTTCGGTCATGTTTGTTTTGTTTCACTCTATTCCATTTTATCTGTTTTTGGTTTGTGCATTTAAACGTTATAAACATAACGCAAGGAATGTGCCAGATTTTCATTTTAACAGTTTACACTTCCGACCACATCCTCGCCGATTTATTAAAAGCGTCACACGAGGAAACAACGCTGACAAGAAATCCCGATTTAAATGTATTCCAGCCCTGCGTCGTTCGGCTCGGTGGGAGACCTCATACTTTTTGCAAGAATTTTAACCACCTTATCCCAGTCCTGTACCTATGTCGGATCCATTCGTGTGAATTATTCATGTCTCTGCTGCCTGTAACCTGACCGTAACTTTAACGGGGTACTTTCGTTCTAAAAATATTCCACGCCGTCCCGAATAGACAAGTGACTTTATTTGGTCGACGTTTTATTTCTGCAAAAAACCAAAAGCGCTCTGCCGCTCTAATTTCTGGAACAACCCCTCGATTTGGAAACCGATTAATTTCCCAAAAGCGTGCGTGATTTGGCTTTATTATCCGAAAACTTGGCAGGGGATTATAAACTTCTTATATCGCGGCTTGTTCCAAACTTGTAGCAGATGGATTACCTTACTTCAGACATGCGATAATTTCTGATTTCCTGAGCTCGATTTAATCTCCACCCGACTATTGAATCGGTTCCGTTTTAATTTTCCAACAAGAATCACAATTTTTTTCCCGATTATGAAACGCTGAAACGATCAACACCAAAAGAGATAATATTGCAAAAACGCGATGCGAAATTGTAACATTGTATATTTTATGTTCCGTGCATATGATCACCAGAGGGTATGCGTATGCAGCGGTCCATTAAATTTTACGAGTATTACGTAAACATCTGAGTATAACACAGTGTACCTTTACAGATTGTATTTTATTTAAAACTTCCTGAAATAACATAAATTCGAATCCGTTATTTATGCGATAGCAGTTGGAGAAGAAAACGTCGAGTTGCCTCGTTGTTGTAATTTTTGAATCATGTTTCCGTGATGAAAGGACACTTTGTAAGCCGTCCCCGTTGATAATTATGTTAATTATGCGGCCACAAAAGAATACACGTGAACAATGAAAGGGCTCATAATGGGACAACGAGTTCGGCGAGGTTCGTGTATACTTTGGTGGACGCACGGCGAAATTAGTTTTGTAAATTATTAGTCTCGGAGGCATACGAGTTTTCGCTGAGAACTGTGAGCATTTGCAACACTACTACGAAACCCACATTTGGGAAAAGCTCAGTCAAGGCCGGTTAATGAGCTCGAATCCGAGATGCTATCAGCCAAAAAAATTCAAAAACATTGGAATATGACCGAATGAATGAACGGGGTTTCGATTCCTACCAAAAAATAGCTCACACGTTTTTATATACACAGTTCGTAATATGTATGGTTCGGAAGGACCGTTCCATTTATCGTGCCCGGAATTGGAAATTCAAAGAAGCTAATCCAACTTTTCGCAAATTCGTTTCATTGTTAATTCCGTCTGTGAGTTTTGAGCGCGGTGAAACATGATAAAAAAGTTGGGTTTATTTTTGCACTGCTTGAATTTTAAAGACCGAAACTTACGATTTCGCAGAGGAAGAGTGAGTCATCGCGGTGAATTAAATTTGGCTGCACTTGCGATGTCATCTGTTTGAATAAATAGGATTTTTTGGCGACGATTGTGCCAAAGCGCGGATTCCTGGTGCATGTAGTGACAAACTCATTTTTTAGTCGCAACCGAAGCTATTTCTGGCCCGAATTGGGACACGGAAACGTAGCGCAATCTCAGGAGCGACTTTCATTGCCACATGTTTCTCTCTTGGTAAGAAAAGCGGTCGTGAAGCAATAAGTCGCAAAACATCGATTGCATTGTTTTCGCCCTTTGTGCCATTCCCACTCGGGCTTATCGCATTAAATAAATTTAATTGAAGCGAGTCGAAAATTTGCTCGTCAAGTTTTAATCAAGCTTTGTGGCAGTTCTGGTGCTGATAAAGTTGCATCTAATACGTGCTCCATAAACTTTTCCCGATCAAATATAGTCCGCTCCAAACTATCGACGTCTGTCTCTCAAAGAAGATTCCAATTTTTATTATCCTTCGCTGAGTTGACCGCTTCTCTTAGTTCGCTCGTTCGTCCCTTTCTCTGCAGCTTTAATAATAGAAGAGGATCTTTGATGGCCGAAACAACCGCACATTTACGTAGTAATCCTGCGGTGTTGTTTCAATCTCGCTGAAGCTTTCGTCCGTTCCGGATCCAAAAATAAGTCGGACGCGGATTATTTGTCGCTTTAATTAAGTACAAGAGGCCTTTAATTTCGTTATACAATTTCTACATACCGCGTTCTAATCGTCTCGAGCGCGATAATTGGACAGAGATGGCACTGTCGCGCAGACAATGGCAGCAGGTGCTTTGGTTATTTTGGTCGCCGATTGTGCACAACAAATTGTGCTAACGTTAATATACATTATTATTATTATTAATGATGGAGACGAATTGGACGCATGATGCTGGAAACTTCATCATCTTTAATGAAAACAAGACAATCCACAAAAGCTTTAGAAATGTTTGATCTTGGAATACATATTGAAGCATGGTTAGCAATTTAAATATAATAGAAATACAAGCTTAAGTCACTTCTTCTAGTTAAGGGCTTGAAAATCGAAAAAGTATTGAAAGAAAATTGTACGAAGAAATCAAAACTGTAAGAAGCTTATCAATATTATTTATAAATGCCAATAGAAATATTTTTTTACTACACCCCCCCTAATGGAACTTCAAATGAAACACGGTCAAGAATCCCGAAGAAGATCGTTATAATTAGTAACACCGACCGTGAAAGCCTACATACTTTCATAATATTTTTTTGTTCCAAATGTAATGAAGTTAATGATTTATCGTCAAAGGTTAAATGAAGCTGGATCACATTTCGTAGTGGATTTTCGTGGAAGGATTTGGAAATTAAAAAATGCAAGAAAATTGCACAAAAAAATCGCTTTAAATAATAAATATTGTCGAAATAAAAAATTTCAAAATATACTTTTTTATTATTTTTCCACATAATGGAGAATGCTTGTCGTCATATATGGAAACTTTAACTGACAGATGGAATTTTCGTATTAGATAAAAAAATCAGAACTGTTATACAATATATTTCATCATCTTTCTTTTCCTCCGTTTGGAGTTTTTTGGGACTGACATTATCAAATGATACCCAAATGATAAGAAATTGCTAGCCAAAATAGGATATAAGAGCCGTCTGAAGCGACCCTAATTCCGTACTGAAATTGGGAAGGAAATAGAACAAAAGTTCAAAATTCAAATCATTGCACAGACTTATGCACTACTTTAATCCTAATTTTTTCTTTCCGTGTCATACAGGGTGTTCGTATTTTGTACTAACTTTTAAACTAAATCTGCGCGCACAGTTTCAGTCCTAAATTCAGTACTAAAATTAGGATCGTGTCAGACGGCCTAAAAACTCATTATTACTGTATGTACAATAAAAAATTCAAAAACATATTTTACTGCCTCAAAAAAACTAAAATCGTTCGCATAATAAAAATATTTTGGCTTTGTAGAAAAGGTCACGTAACGTTATATCATTACCATTCCCATTAAAAATCTTCTAGAGATAGGGTCGACTAGGATTGAACATAGTTGCACTATGTTCCGTACATTTTTTACCACTTTTTAAGAAATATTACTTGAAAATCAAATACAGACGTAAAAGGAGATTCAGCAAAGAAATCAAGAGATATCTTGAAATTGCTAATAGAATTTTAGTGAAGAATGTTTGTCATGCGTGGATAATCGAAATAAAAGATGAAATAAAAATAATGGATAACATTTTATTTGCAACAAAGAGGAGAATAAATTTGCTGCTGTATCCTGTTCGGGACTGACATAAATAAAATGGAGGCCTGTTAATCAAAAATGACGATCGTATAAGAGTGCAGTGGCGCCTTCCACAAATCACCATTTATGCGCGTCTTCCCCAGCTGATTGGACCCTTAAAGCCGGAATAAATAAAAACGTCCCGAAAATCGCCCGTCAATATTTCAGCCGAAACGCGCGCCAATAAAGCCCGTCCATAATTCTTTTGAAAACCGTCGCTTCAATAGTAGGGTAAACACATTATGCCCCGACTTTTTATTTCTTGGACGAATGTGGCACTTGATTTTTTTTTATATCGCGCCCGCTTTCGGTGCTGGAACAAAGCCAATGCGATTTTTATCTGTTTGCGGACAAACACGCTGGGTCATGAAGGTGACAATCGGACGCTTTTATTTTCGCGAGCGTATTTTGCAGATCTTTTCTCGATGTTAGATTGGCTGAACTGTGCAAGATTACGTGTGTTCGTGCATGTGTTGGCATCGGAACGGAATGCTTTTCAACGTAACGAACGAAAATACACCAGGTCTGTCGTGTAATTAGGTTTGACGCTTGTCGAAGCTTCGCTCATGACAAATGGAACTGTGGAATTGTTTCAAGATATGTATAGCAAAACTAATGACGTCATAAACGGGACACCGGTATATTGTATATTTACTTTTGTTTTACGAATCGCTTTGTAATTGAGTTCCCTGCATCCGACTCAATCAACTTAATAGCTTCGGCTCTTTATTGTGCCCTATTTTTAGATGGCAATTAAAATTCTAATTAGTTTTTCCGTCTTAATCAAACATACTGTAAAATGATACAATTTCCTACAGAGTTCCAACTAAAATTCAATAGAAATCTATTGAATTGTACTATTTTTTAATAAAATTCATTTATTAACATTTTTAATTTGATAACATTAACCATACAATATGATTACACTACAATACAATGTTATTACACAAAGTCAAATGATCATTCATCGATTGATAAAAATTGAGGTAAAATTTTTATCGACCAAAGCTCGGTATTGTAACCGTTGTCTGGTCATTGCTAGCACTGGAAACTTGGACTTATTTTTATCTGAAACGTCCGACATCTCCGCTCGAGTTAACATGCACAAGTCGCTCGGATGCGTTTTTTCAGTATTCCGCCCACGTAGTTTCACTCTTGACTGGGGCCTTTTTCTCTTTAAGGCCTTCACTGTCAAAGATATGCACAAAAGACATTCCGTCCCTATTACCGCACCATTCTGCCATTGATCAAATTACTGATGAACGGGGAGTTTCAGGCGAGGTTGCACTTGCTTATATCACGAAGCGGCACGAAATGATCCATAAAAAAGAAATTTATAGGAGAGGACGGGATGCACGAGGCGCCCGTAAATCAAGAAAGGTGCATAACGCATTTGAATATTTTATCAATATTATGATGTTTTCATCGGGCAAGTGGTCAGGAAATGTAACAGTCTATAAAAGTCGGGCAAAGTGTCTATTTTAGAATCGTTCAATGGAGACGTGGGCGCGAGATTGGCATCCTCAGCAACATCTAGTAAATAAATAGTTTTGAATGCAGGCCGAATTATGGTAAGCGCCTTCAGCTGCTCTTCCCTTTCGTTCGTATTTAATCTTATGCTCTGAAGAGAAAGTACAGTTTACTGGCACCAGGTGCATTTCGTCACCACCAAGCTTTTAATACACCTATAATTTTTAAATCACCTTCTCGTTGTTGTGTCTCGTGCGTACACTACTAGTCGCCTCATTTTACATTGCGATCAAATTTATGTAAAGAATGGTGATTTTTATTAGTTTTTAAAATGAAGACAAACAGCTAGAATATTGACAGGGGCGGACGGAAAATTCGCACGAACTGGATCATTTTGCAATTACTCAAAGCAAAAAACAGTTTCTATGTAATCTTGGTAAAAAATGAGGAATAATTTACGTAGACGTGGAACAATCATATCGGCGACCTAGTAACATATAAAAATGAGAAGTCGTTGTCTGGAAAAATTAACGGGAGCAGCAAATGGGTCAAGCACATTTCCTGCTCCTTATCTGCCTTTTGGTGCATAAATCAGAACCAAATTTAGCGTACAAATTAGAGTAACACGTACGCAAAACACGAAATCTAATCAGAGTCGCGTGGGCGTGGACATTAGAGGTTGATGGATTGTTACATCGCGTGCCACTGTTCCCATAAAACATGATTGCACCCCCTTAATGCACACTTTCCAGCCTGGTAAATAATCCACAATAAATCAATAAACGACAATTCCGGTGCAAAACAATTTTCGGGGACGGCACAAGAATTTATTTTTACATTAAGAATAGTGCCAAGAGATTCCTTGAGACATTTAATTATAAACGCGACACAATCGGACCTCAAGACACTATTAAACTATTTTAAGTGGAAAATTAATGAAAACTCCTAGAGTAAAAGAGGCTCGCTGGCCCAGAAGCTCGAGCCGAATCAACGACATTCTTGTGTTTGATTTTTTTAGAATTGTTTTGAAACGGCGCATTCGGTGGCGGCGGCAGCTGTTTGTTGTCATGATTTATGATTCCTCCAACTCGAGCCGAATTTAGCATCCAAGTCGTATGAAAGAATACATTTAAGCCCTACGACCAGATTAAGATGTGATGGTTCATCTGAGTGAATGCTCTAACGGCGGCTACGCAAAACATATTATTTTCGCTGGCTTGACACTCTTGTCTCTGTGAATCTAGAAAAGCATCTGTCAACGCGTTACCGCCGCGAAAATAAATGAAAAATGAAAGTGTCCTTGAAATGACACGACCGAGTGCAAACCAGGAATTGGTCGGTTTCCAAGATGGCGAATCATTCCTGAGATGATATCACTGTCGTAAACACCACACCAAGACTATTTTTACTTTCCGAAGTGCCATCTTCGACAGGTGACGCCCACAGATCGGTGCGGGAAACGCAATAAAAAGTATCGAAGAGAGTTTCTTTTCCTGGTCGGAATTGAAATGCGGGAAGCAGGCGCGAACGTTTTATTCGTTTATTTTTGATTTTGTTGTCGCGATCACCTGTCCGTTAGTGTCAAAAGTGGCGGCGGTTGCCTAAATTTATGTGTCCTTGCCATGACCGGCTAGTCAAAACGGATTCCAAAGAAGCGTGCAGGCTGAGCTTAAGGCCTTCACACACGACTTCCTTTACAGCTCCTGGCCCAGAATGTGCCATAATAGAAAGTGAAAAAAAGTTTTTGCTATCACTCTCACTTTAATTTTTTTCTAGATGTTTAATAATGGTGATGAGCTCGGGGAATAATAGCAATCAATCGCACTCAATGTGCTAGTTTGGAAAAAATTCTGCAAGTTGTGACAACCCACTTACAGCAACTGCGACATACATCTATCTAGGTGGCAATTCGCTTCGGCACATTAAATGCGCTCCATAAATTCAGCGAAGCGGGAGAGAAGAAGACCAAAACAAAGCTTCAAAAAGGAACAGGTGCATTATTAGTTGCAGACTGTTAACCCACATAATCAAATTGCACTCGTTTGCCAAATATTCTGGTCCTGCGCATCGCCGACTGGCAGACCGTAGCCAAACCGACACTTGCCTCTGTCCTTTCCTACAATCGCTCAATTATTCGCAGTCCGGACCTGTAGTCCGCGTTTGTATTTTCGTCCAAACCATCGCTTTATGCCTTCTATTTCCAAATTGCGTTATAAATCATCACAAGTCACCGCTCTTGCAAATAAAATGGAAAAGCGGCGTCACCGTCTTATTACAGTGGAAGTGGTGTGCGAAGACGTCCCGAAGGTGGTAAATCAAGCGGCCTAAACAAAGTTTAATTCGTGCGTGTCCGCTTTCCAAATTTTCAGAGTCTCGTTGGAGTCGTGCCATCTTTCATCCCGCTCGCGTTTTGAATTCTTTTGTTTCGAGCATTGTTTTATCGGCGATCCGTGTAAAGACGCCGCGAGCCACAAATTCGGCCGTAATTTAACCTTAATGATAATTGCGCGGCCCTCCCGAATCGATACAATTTATTTAAGAGAAGTGGATCGCTCAAAGCCGCCGGCGTTTATAAAGTTTTAATGAAGGAGGCGAAATAAAGAAGAGGGCGAGCTTTAAAAATCAATCGTTCGTGAGGCGGCTATTAGCGGAACGATTTACGAGGGACGAAATGAAGTGGATGTCCGTTTTATCAGCATCTCGGATCTACATTATATATTCACTACAGAGATAACCCCATGAGCTACACGGCCCATTAGTTCATTACGCAGCCGCCGAGGGCCCTAAATGATGACCCAATACTTCACAGTACCCATCCTCATTCTGCTATCCCATCTCGCTCCACAGTTTATTTAATAGCCGAAGCCACCACCGCCGGCTTCCGTCCACTTTATTTTACAAAAGCATAATTACAGTATTGCCCCCTTTGTAAGAGGGATTATCGTCGAAAGTCACTTTAAACTTGGCCCGAGAATGGACAACGCCGCCGCTGTAATTATGGGACTACATAAATTACTCTTGTTATCTCCGCACGCCAGAGTCAGTCGATGGAGGGCCAAGAGCGCGGCTACTAATAGAAAGGACAAATTCGCAATCAATTCGGACGCTCTCGGACCCGGATT
This sequence comes from Eledona agricola, assembly GCA_964023215.1. Taxonomy (NCBI): domain Eukaryota; kingdom Metazoa; phylum Arthropoda; class Insecta; order Coleoptera; family Tenebrionidae; genus Eledona; species Eledona agricola. The sequence continues at coordinate 2,628,024 of OZ026856.1, forward strand.
CGGGACGAAGGAATCCTATTTGGAGCGGTTTTTGCTTTCAGAGCCGATTTATTGGGCCATATGTAATACGGCCTTTCTGTCTCGACAACCACGCAAACTTTTAATTTCCCAAAAACGTAATTTAAATCCTCTCTTGCAGTCTTTCTTTCCTTTCACGACTTGAAAAAGCTCAAAGCTTTCGGGCAAAGTTGCACTCGCACGGTTTGTTGGCTTGCTAAGCTTATTCTTCGACAGTCAGTGAGGACGCACTAGTCAAGTTTCATTCTAGGTCTGAATTTGACCTGACTCGGTGACGGGTGTGTGGAATTGACCGTAAATTCGACAAATTAACAGATCAAAGGAAAGACCAATGTGATTGAATCATGAGAATTTTTGAAAGATGTGAAAGAAGTGGAGAATGAATGTCCACAGAGAGATCGAATTATAAAGCATGCCGAAGGACGTATCGGAAGTATTTTAATTTGAAGATGAAAGAGAGATCGCGAAGCGCGCAGTAATTACGGAGACTCGAGAGATGCTAGAATGAGCGTGGTAGCTAAAGAGACCGACCAAGTGTAACAACTTTGCAACAACTGGAAATTATGATTTATTGCACACGGACTTGAAATTAAATTTTCGCCAGCTGAAAAAATTTCACGGGACTAGTGAAGTAGTTTTCGGTTTCTAGCCAAAGTCTATCTGCAGTCTTGAAATAGTAACGTTATTAAACTCGTATGCACTTTGATGATATAAAAATAAATCTTGCTCGTTCCGAGTCCACGCACGAAACCCGCAAATGACGGGTCTTTGTTTTTAGCTTTACCTCAAAGTGATTCTGTTTACATTTGGCCGGTTGGCGTAATTTTTCGTGAAATCATCGCTTGTTTTCGTAGTCTTCTGTTGTTACGCTCAGTTTTATAAACACACAAACCTTCAAACAGTTGTTCTCGAACAACAAACCGCATTTCTCGTGGACTGTTTAAAGAAACCCGAAAAACCGCAGGTATTCTTTGACGTGAAATTTACATGAATTCGTTCGGCTATCGATTCCCGTTCCGGTGATCAAAGCAGCGAAAAGATCGGAGATGGATTGCTTGCGTTTTGTTTTTCTGACCTATTTTCGTGGAAATGTGTCATAGCTTTTCGGAAATTTCCAACGATTCCGGTTCGCGTTTAGTCGCCAATATGAATATTGAAAAAGTTGGGCGCTTTTCCGCCTCTCCGCGCGTCTGTTTGACTGTTTTCGATTCCTCCAATTGTATATGGAATGTATAAAAATAAAATTGTGTTCGTGTGCGTCATCGATTCCTTTGAAAATTGTTATCAACTTGCAATTGGGTTTCGTAAAAACTTCAATCGCTTACAAGTTTTCGCACGCTAAATTCATGAATTCCCCCGACCAGATGCTCGTCGATTCCCTCCCCTTGATGAAAATTAATGATTGTTGTCTTCTGCTACAAATTCATCTTATTCATAATTCATAAATCTTCGATTTAATTACGATAGAAATAAATACGTCCAGTCCGAAAATGTATCCAAAGTGATAAATTTAGCGTGACGTTTCGTAATCGTCGAAATTCATCTCGATCGTTTTTCTGATTATGTGAATCTGATTCACGCAATCTGTTATCGCTTCGTGTTTACATCCCGACATGAAAAAATAAATTTTACCAATGCTGGAAGATTACAAATGAGCTCGTTTCTGGCGCCTTTAACTTGTCCGTCATATAAGAAAAATTACCATTCAGAAAAGGTGCAGTGGTCTCAAGGAATTTCCAAAATAAAAACAATAACAAATGAATTAGCTTGACTGAAAGATCGAAGGATAATTGCGAAAGATGTGAAAAAATAAACACCTGACCTCAGTTTCTGAGCGGTTTTTGGCTTGCTTCCTTTTGTTGTAAATTTTTAATTCAGCACGAAAACAAGCAAATAAAGCTCGTTTTACGGCATCGTAATATGAAATATGTCGTTTACTGTAACGTGTGCTTTGCTTCTGTTTACGGCAATGCAAATATAATGAATTGCAGCTCGAAGAAATATAAACACAACAAACTCCATTTCCTTTCAGATGGTTGTGTTACGAAACATCAAACGAGGTGTGCTCTTTTGATATTCTAGCACACATTCTTTCGGCAGTAAGGAGAATTCGCCGCATTGTTTCCGTCAATGCGGTCTACAAAAACTAGTAAAAAGCTCCCCGAAATAAACGGATGATTGCGTGGAGAAGAAGTCGAATTCGGAGGCTACGTTTCCGTCCCATGAATCAAAATGACAGTGACCATCTCCACCTCTCGCTATAAATCCGCGTAAAAATAGGACAGCGTTTGTGTGATTTATCCGCGATGTATAAGTCGAACGTAAACACATTAACTCCTAATTTAATTCTTGGCGAAACTGTAAAACAATCCGCGCTTGAATTACATTTGTTTACAGGCCGTTCGAGAGAATAATCTCGAAAAACACCTCCAGCGACTCAATAAAGTCCCAGTTTAATTGGTCCACGTAAATCTCGCGACGCAAGGTCTTCGTCAAATCGTAATCCGCGCCGATGGCGTCTTCGTGTTACGAATTATGGGAACGAAAGAATATATGGAAAAAGTTAGCTTAGCCGAATTTATGTGGGGCCCACATGTGCTCGGATTTAAGTTGCAAATTCGGTCTTACTATTTCGCTGTTTACAGTTATCGCTTAGCTTTATCTGAGACGTCGTGGCCACCACTTGTGTTAATATTTACCTTCATTTTTGCGTTTACACGGACCTGTGCAAATATTTACATACCTGGATGTGTTTACTTCTCATTTGAAAACTAACAGGCACAATAAAATCATCTCTCATCCTCATTATTCAATCAAATCGCTGTATTGCATAGTTCTCTGACTCCTTTTTTGTTTTCTTTGTAATAAACCAGTTCTAAATGCTAGTTCGTGGTTATGAAAATGTGAAAAAAGTATTTAATAAGTATTTTGAAATATTTTTCCTATTTTATGTGTTAAATCGACAATGACTATAGCGAAGATACTTGTTGAAATTACATCAACTGCAATCTTTTTGTTGTAGATTCAGAAAAAATTATAATTTACAAATACGTTTCCATAAGTTTTTCGGAAAATTTCTTGGCTCAAAATAAATGGGATCTTATGCTTTCACCTGCCGCACTATTCAATAAATGCTTACAATTGTATGTCAAGGTTTTGCTTCGTTTAATAAACAGCGTAGCAGTCCCAATAAGAATGAAGGGATGAAAAGTAATACCTACATTGTAAAATAAACATTCTCAGCGAACTCTTGTCCAAATATTGGATGCGTGTGCGGATTTTCCTAACTCAAATATCTGTATTATGAAAATTCAACACAGCATCGGAATAACACATCACTCGTCTTGAAACACCACTCTTGCATTCACTTCCGAAGAGTCCTGGCGACACTTATCATAAAGAACATATTAGGTTGTCCGGAAAATAATTGCGGTTTTCAATGGTCAAAGTAAAAGACGCATATCTCAACTCAGAATAAAGTATATTAATCGAAATAAGCACCATTAGAATCTAGACATTTTTGCCAACAAGAAACAAGTTTATTAATGCCAATACCGTAGAAATCGGAAGATCTGGAAGCAACAAAGATGTTGAAGGCTGTTTCGGCAACGGCTCGGATTTTAAAGCATTTCTCGTGCAGGAAGTCATCGAGGTGCTTAAAGAAGTGGTAGTCGGTTGGCGAAAGTTCCAGCGAGTATGGTGGATGAGGCAGAGTTTCGTACTCTAAATCGTTAAACTTCTGCAGGGTTTTTCATGCGACGTGTTGTCGTGCGTTGTCGTGTAAAAGAATGGGTCCTATTCTAATGACCAATGCGGGCTGCTGTTATCGAAATTTCTGGTGCATATCTTCAATTTGCTGACAGTACTTCTTTGCCGTATTTGTTTTGCCCGGATTTAAGAATGTATTGTGGATCAGTCCTGCTGCAGGCCACCAAACAGTTACCATAACCTTCTTTTGGTGCAACTTCGGCTTTGCAAAATGACGTGGAGCCTCATTGCGGTTCAACCATTGAGTTAAACGTCGCCTGTTACCGTACAGAATCCACTTCTCATTACACGTTATAATTCGATCAAAAAAAGGTTCGTTTTTGTTGCGAAAAAGTAGCGCAGAAGGCACTTCAAAACGACGATTTTTATGATTTTTGTTCACTTCGAGCGGTACCCATTTGTCAAGCTTCTTTGATTGTCCAGGGTGTCGTAGATGTTCTAAAACTATTGTTTGATTTACACTAAGCTCCTCTGCAAGCTCTCGGTCAGTTGTCCGCGGATTTGCTTCAACTGTCGCCTTTAATTGGTCATTGTCAACCTCCGATATGCGCCCCCGACCATCCTCATCTTCAAGGCTCTCATTGCCATTCCGAAAATTTTTGAACCACCATTGTACAGTACGTTCGTTTGCGGTTCTTGGTCCAAACGTATCGTTAACATCGCGAGCTGTTTGCGATGCTTTCTGACCTAATTTGACTTGGAAAAAGAAAATCGTCCGAATTTGCTTCTTATCCATGTTCTCTTTGATGTCCTGGGCAATTGTTGAAAACTATTTCAGAATAAAACTGACAATGCAGGATGATAGAGCATAAAACGCACGTCAAAATGGAATTTAATATTTCAGAGATACAAAAAGTTTGACATTATAAACAACCACCAAAGTCACAAATACGAAAAACCGCAATTATTTTCCGGACAACCTAATATTTTGCAAAAAGAGGGCACATATTAGCTCCGAAGTGTCGATTCAGACTCGACTACTATCTTAGAAAAAAACAAAACAAAATATTCTCTGACAAGGCCAGTTACATGATTTCTAATGATTGTATGATTTGTATGATTCTACATACTTTCATACATGATTTCTATTCTCCTCAACAAAAATTCTCCTAGCGATAATGCAGTTTTGTAAATTTTTGGTGTCATTTCAAAATACTCTGAGAAGATTATATTTTACGCAAAATATTATCAGTCCTAGGAAAATACAAGAAATGGGGCAAGATAGTGGTTGTTGTGTTTTCCTGGAAATCTATCTCGAAACAAAAACCACAACAGGGGCGATTTCCAAATTAATTGAAGCTGCTTAAACCCACCACAACCGCACGTCGCAGATGTCGCCGAATCTTGCGCCCATTACTCACCCTTACGAGGGTTAATTAAAAACGTGGCGCATTTTTAGTAGCGCTCAGTTTCATTCCCACACGGCGTCCTTGGGCGAAACTTGGCCGTCTCCACTGTTTTTGCGAAATGTTGGCAATTACTTGAGGAAAATGCGATCAAGTTGCGGTAAACGCACAGAACTAATTGTCATTAAGCCCAGTCGGAACGATTTATGTCGTCATTTTTCCAAGTTTATGGCCAAGGGTCGAAAATGCATTTACGTTCTTATCTACCGAACAGCTTCAAGTGGAACCAAAAAGTGATTAATCTAACGACTCACAGAGCGAAGTATTTTTACTCTCTGGAAATGTTTTGGCTTGCTACCAGCCGACTTCGGTGACGTAAATCGCCGTTCCTGTGACGTCACAGGTTGCAACTACATGTCTGAATCAAGATTCACACATTCAACAAACTTTGGCCGTATATTTTGGCGATTTATCACACTTAACTCCGCTCCGATTCGTGTTTTATTGCTAGCAGGCTCGCGTATGATTGTTTCGTTGTTAATCTACCTAGGACGTTGAGACCATTAAAATTGCGAGGATGCACCGTTTCGCCGCTAATTGTGCCATATAAAATGTTACAGCCGTCGAGATGACGTCTGAGCAAACACAATAAAGTCCATAAACGGAAGCGTAATAATATATAACCTAGTAAAGAAGTGAAGATTTTCAAAATGCGTGCATTCTATTTAATAATCCTAACGACGAATAGTCCATAAAGCTTGCAATAACCATGATTTAATGCCGCCACCTCATATTCAAAATCGGTCGATAAAGCGGTCAGGCAACGATCATTGAAGAAATGTTTCACGACGTCTGATTGGCATTTGGCGGTTACAAAATTAATTTTTCCTGCTTTTCGCATAATTAGCGTCTCCGCGATTTTCTTTTAACGAAGTTGGAGTGGAAGTGAACGTTTATTGAAATTTGCAAATTTTCTATTAAAGTCTAATTAGTCGAAATTTTGCGACCGCGTCAGAATTACCTTTCTAATTGACGGATGCGAGGTCAGAGATTATTTGACATCGTCACTGATCAAATTATTTCTAAAACGCATGAGAAATTATGACAAATACACACAACCGTGTAAAAAATCTCCAAATTAAGTTTTAACTGTTTTGAAATGTTTACGTATCAAATTTTTACCATTTTTATGGGGGCACAGACAACTGCCGTTTTTATTTGACGTTTTAAACAAAAATTATTCATGGTAAAGTGTTTTTAATAGTGCTGCGAGGGTGTTGGGCAAACAAATGTCAGCAAAAAACAACCCCGAAGGCCTCCTCTAGTGTGGAGAGCGAGCGAAGATGCTAAAATTATTGTAAGCGAAATTTAAGGGTTGCGAATAATATGCAAACCGGAGGAACACGCGTGTGTAAGGGGCGGCCACATAACTTTCGACAAAAAGTGAACCGTTGAAGAAATATGACGCGGCAGAATTTAATCAAGATTTCGAGGGCCATATTTCAGCGTTCGACGGCGATGTATCTTACCCCTAAACTGTGTAATTTGGCTCGGTGTGGATTTTGCGTGTGAAAATCGACACCCTCCGCTGCTGATGAGACTTATTCCCGAGAAGAGAATGTGCTGTTCGCGTGCGGAAAGGTCAAACGATTTATTTTAGTTCCTTGTAGTTCGGGAAAAAATGCTTGCCGAAATCGTCCATGCTGGAATTACGCTTTTGTTTACCCAAAATCGGCGGAAATTTGCTTCAGATCGATTTCGTCCGATCGGAAACCATCAAAAAATTTAACACGATCCTATTCTTGGACTGTATGTTTTTGCTGCACTACTCACTACATTATTTATTTGTTATCAAACGGACTGGATTCCTGATAATTAAACTTTACTGTCTGTTTGGACGTTTGGATAATTATAAGCAGAGTTAAGACTGAAAACGATACACTGATCAAATTGGTCAAGTCAGTCAAATCCTGGAAGCTCGTTACAAAGCGGTCGTCGTCGTCGATTTTGAGCGACGCCCGAAACTTTTGAGTGACGCTGATTTCTCTAAATGAGTTGGTCAGGTGGGCGTCGCGATCATCGTCGCGACGTCGCTTAGGTTAAACAGATACTAGTTTAAATGTGTACGTGGACGCGTCCAAAACAAGCATTTCGGTGTTGTGATTGCGTCCGCGTTGGCCCAAATATTTCCTGATTAGTGTGTGATTTGATGACGTGTTTTTGTGGTCGGAATTTAGTTTTCGTAATTTTGAATCACCTAAAAACTATAAAAATGTGACTACGAATTTCTGTTATGTGGTGCGAACACCTCAAGGATTCGGAATTAAGGGAGGAGGATTATGCTTAGCTGGATTGTACGTAATCTGACCAATTCAAGCGTTTAAATTTCTAGATTTTACCTCTCGCTTTACTTACATCGATCAACTTGATGAAATGTGAAAAACAGTGTCTTTCTGAATGAAATAAGTGCGGTTACAAAAAATTTTAGTTATTCTATATAGTATAGCAATTTCCTACAGAATGTCGATTCATATCGGCAGCTTCGTTTATACCTGCCTTCGATTGGTTGGTTCGGGGGGTCTTTTAATTTTCCGGAAGCACGGGGGGTCCTTTATTGGGGCACTAAACAAAATCGTTTCCCGCGTTTAATCAAAAGTGACGATGCCTCCCTCCGAAAACAATATTTGGAATTCCGAACAAGTACATTTTCGAGTACGCTTATCGAATAAAGAAATGCCTGGGGCGCCCCCAGAGGTCGATTTATTTCGAAGGCGACAGCCAAACGAACTAGGTGAAAACCAAAACCACCGAGCTTTGATTTAATGCTGGAAACGATTCGTCCCGGAAATTAATTACTTTTCTTCCGGTTAATGATCCTCGCCGAGGATATCGATATTGCAGAATTGATAACGGGGGATTCTGGTCCGTCTCGCCCGTAAATCGTGTTCGATTGATTGACGCGCGATCTGCTCGACGTCGTCGCATAATTAATTAAAACTCCTAATTCGCAACCAAAATTTTACATAAGCACCAATGAACGCGTCCTATCCTGTTTATGAAATATCGAAAATTTGTGTTTTCCGCAAAATGGTGCGTCTGACGACGTTGTAATGTTTTTATTTTGACATCATTTACCGGCCGGTGTTGAAAACCACAAAAGCTAAAAATATCGCATAATAGAAGTTTGTGGCGGTCGACTCATACATGGGAAAAGTTTCGGACATGTAAACTGTCAATTAAAAACTCGTTGTGACCTCTGGAGACTTGAAAAACGTCACTTCCCGAAGACTGAGCGGTGGGTAATTGAAAGACGAGGCGAACTCAACATTTTGACGTAACTTTATAAGTCGCGAAATATTAAACCTGAACGTGTGGGTCTAATTGGCTGCCCTTGATTTTGGTTTGTTTAAGCAACTAAAACCGCCGAAAGTGCGCAATGAAATGCATAAAATGGGAAATTTATGATGCATTAGCTTCCGTTTACATCAAAGTCGCACGGGCCGCGATCTCTGTTTGCATTTTATCAACTAATGTTTCGCAACTACGGCGCAAAGCATCTTCAGCGCAAAGTTTAGTTCTTATTACGGAATTTTAGTTATCTATTATCTAAAGTTTAATCCAACATCGTTACTGCTGGTAACAAGCTTGCGGCGAATTTGTTTTATCCAAATTGCGTCTTGTGTTTCGTCCAATCAGATTCGGGGAAAAAATCCACACAAATTTGACACCCACATATTTAACATTATGTATTATAGACTTGTTTGCTTCAAAATGTTAAGAAAAACATAAAAATGTCGTTTCGTGGCTGACTGAGCTGAAAAATTGGGTCGGGTGACTATATTATGGTATTTTTGGATTCGTCTGAATTTCTAATTGTTTATGAAAACGATTCTAGTTAAGTTACGGGCACGGGTTTTTCCAGCTTTTCTTCATCTTGGCTTTTGTGCACACCTCTCTTGGCATGTTCTCCTGTTGCGTAGCGACCACAACTCAATCGGCTTATCAGCTCTTACACACCCCTCAAAGTACCAACTTGTCCCGCCGACCTTTCGAATACTTTGTCGTTGTGTTGTAAATCTATTGTTGGCGTTTTTTCGTAACTTATCGATCATCGCCGCACCTGTTTCCTCTTACCATCATCGTCTAACACATCCACCATCTATTATCTAATTAAGGGCCATCCCTAGGGGCTGGGAGCGCAACAAAGCAAATACAACGAAGAGCCACTGGAACGTTTGCAATCAATTTCCAACAGCAAGCTCTGCTTATAACCTGTCCCTAACTATTTCATCATCATCTCAAGAGCGAAGACAGCAAACCAGCACAAATCTTGTCAGTGCAAGCTTGCACTTCGAAGACAAATGCAAATTTAACCCTAATTAATTAGTCGCAGCCCTTTAAAAGTGATAAATGTGTGGCGGGTCGGAGCAACGACCCTTCTCTCGCCTTCCATGTCACCTTTTTGTGCCGTCGTCCTTCCTGCTTTTTACTGCGTTTTTACGGTTGGCACACTTGCGACCCGTAATTCCTCCATAATGCCCTATACTTTATATCGGGCTATTGTTTTAGGTGGGCTGCAGCCTTACAAATTGCCGACATAAAGTAGCTGCCGAGTTTGTTTCGAGCAACATCAAGTCTATGTGCTTCGGGAGAGCTTAATCGTTTAAAAAGGTTACGGTTATTGCAGGAAGCGGAATAATGTAACAATAAGCGGTAGTGCAACAAAAATAAGGGCCCCGAAGTGCAGTCCGAGTCTGGTAAAGCGGCGCGGAATAGTTTATCGACCGGGGACATTTGCATATGCGAAATGAAATGCAAAACTACAGAGAATCGCTAATTGAATCTCGACCGGATCGATGACGAGGAGGAGGAAAGTGCACGCTGAAACGTGGCTGCTCGATATTTTTCTACCTCCACACCCATCCTTAATTATCATTAATTAGAGCGAGTCTGGTGCAGCAAAGCGTTAGCAAAAAAATCCTCGACCCCTCAATACATATTTCTATTTATGGGGAACACGAACCGGGTCGAAATTAATTAATTCGTGCGGCGAGGCCTCCTCTCTTTCATCTCCTTCGTCCCAGGAATGGTGTTTTAAAAACGGGATTTTGAAGATCTCTTTTGATCTTGGCGTAAGGCGAAGGTGGGCGGCGTTTGTTCGTTTCTTTTCGCGAAATGTATTTAATCAACTCGTATTATCTGGGAATATTAACTGACTGACACTAGTTCGCGTAGGCGCCTCGAGGATATTAAATTTTCGCATCAGGGGCTTACAACTCGGTTGTTATTAAACTTGAGATGGCCTCTTAGCTTCGGTTGCATTTAACAGTTTTCGAATCAATGTCCGCCACGACGGCCGGATTTAGCCCTGCGGGAGGACTTCGTCCAGTAATGGTGCGCGGAGTGACATTACCGTGGCGTGTAATTAAGGAGCGAACGATCGGAACAATTCCTTCGAGTACAAACGAGCTGCCATTGACATGTCGACCGAAATAAACGCAACGTTGCTTGACCGACCGATTTTTGCCTCTGGACCACACTTTACATAATAGATGTCCCCAATTTAGACCGTTTTATTGAAGAAATGTTGTCGAAACGATATTTCGTTACCGTTTTCCTGTGTAGCAAGAGCAATAATGAATCATTGTTACAAAAACAATGTGTTTCAACATTTTATCTTGATTTAATTTGTTTCATAACATTGCTGGTGTTAATTTAAGTAAAACAATGTGAATATTACATAATAATTATTGTAGCTTCTATGCACCTACGGCTGAATAAAAACAATTTGAAAACTGAAAAAGGGTTTTTCTTAAAACGTCCACGCCGCATAAGTATATATCATTTGAATTTTATTTAAATTTCATTTGTGATAACGTTTTCACTGGAAGCATACAAATTTCAGGTGATTCTGGCGCCATTCGTGGAATAAAATTTTAGGACGCAAAGGGCGGCTTGAAAGGAACATTTGTTCATTTGTGCCCGGGCGGGGGTTTGTAATTGCGAGAAAATTATGTGTAGGTTGCCAGATTTTAATGAAATTAGGGTGTAAAAAATGGCGGTCGCTTGAGGCGCAGCTTTGAATATAATGAAGATGTCGTGTCCCTAGCAACCAAGTGCGATTTCCGCAGCCCTGTCCCATTTGAGTACTTTTAAAGTGAATTCGTTTGCGTCATCGTGGAATCTCGTGCAGCAGTAAAAAAGGGGGCCGGTGGTGAAACCAAATCCAATTGAAAACTTTGTGTAAAAATTTGTTCTTCGCGAGAGAAAAATCCGGTAAGACGTTCCGTGACCGGAATAAGAAGGGATAAGTCTCCCCCGCCGACCTTATTCATCATTCAAGCAGGTTAATTGCGACAGAGATTTAATTTAAATGCATGGGGCTTGATTAACACTCCCATTAAAATCATCCCGCCTTAAATAAGGGAAGACGTGAGCGAGCCGGGTGAAAAACGATCCGTCACGGCCTGCGCCCCCAAATATTCATAAAGTCTTATTTATTAGCATATTTAAGACGTATTCTAAACATTAATTAACCTTGTAAGCGGTGATTTAATTGGTGCCGCCGCCGACGACGACGCCGGCGTCTAAATTAAATTCGATATTGATCCGGCGCCGCGCAAAAAATCCAAACAAAAGTTTTTTTTCCGGCCGACGGTTAGCGTCCCGACAACTAATAGGCACGAGTCAATAACTGAAAGCTGTAACAATATAAAAGTTCAGCAGTTCAAAACTTGTGTCTGAAATGTTCCTGTTAGAATTCCGGGCTTGCGGCAATAAAAATAAGGCGAATTGTTGGCGGTGCGGACCTTCGGCACGTTCGCCTCGAAGACGTTCCCCACGCAATAAGTGGCTAATTCAATCATTCTGTTCCAGAGCGACAGCGTAGCAGAGACCGAACCCGCACCGAAGGATATGCCAGGTGTCATTGGGGTGAGTCTTCGTCTGATTAATATCCTCCGGAGAGCGCCTATCTCTTGCGGCGAGAAGTTTGATTCCGTGACACTTGCACATGCGGTCCTCTTCGGAAACGTGACCCAAATAACGTCAATTATCCGCTGGAGGAGCGGCCATTTTTCGATAATTTATCGTCGTGTTTTGGAAGCAGCCCACGACCACGACTGTATAAAAATTTATGGCGGGGACCTCGTTTCTGAGCGACTGCGTTTCGAGAGGTCCACCGGATTCTCGAATCAATCTTTTAAACTTTCCCTCAATAGAACTTTTCGGTTTCTGCGTCCTAAATACTTATATAAAAGGAGGCCCGAATAAAAATCGCCAAATCTGACTCCCATCATAAATCACAATCGGTCCACTTTACTTGAGTAAGTTTTAGTAATCAGTTTCGTTCTCCCAACTACGTAATATCTCTTTACATATTCAATAACATTTACGTGCAAACGTTGAACGATTACTTGAAAATCTGTCAGCCACTTTTCTTGTACAAGTTTCTCCTAATTATTTTTTCCTTTTCATATTGTTATAATTATATAACCAAATCCTCAAAGCTTCTAGAAAACCACTCAACAATAATGTTTTTGTTCAGATTTCTCCTTATTTTATAATGTTGTTATCGTATTAACAAGATTTATAAAAAATTATTAAAGTCCTGGAACGGTCGAATAACTTTGTTAAGTATTTAAAAGTAGGTTTTTTCCAATTTGGCAAGAAAACACATACAGAGATTTGCAATGGACTAATTTATGAATAATATTTTTTTCGCTTTCCGTTTAACAGGAAATGCTGTCTTATTATGCTTTTTTTAATGGAACACCCAGTATATTATTACATTTTCAGATGCAGAATATAAAAAATTATTCAGAAATATTAACATTTTTTTATTTTAAGGAAGCTGTACAATAAATTTAAAAAAATAAAAGACAAGGAAACATGAAAAATATACATCGTTGTACTCCTTTTTTAAAGCTTTGCGATGATGTGTCAATTGACATAATTTTCCATTTGAAAAAAAAAGTCAAGGATGGTTACAGCCCGCTGAGCAAAAATAAAAGAAAAACTGATTAGATCTAAAAGTTTAAAAAATCTACGCGTTTCAAGAATTTTTTGCAAAATTGTTTGTATTGAAGATACTGAATTTATTCCAGTTAAAGTTTCCACTGTGTATATTTAACAATTACAACTGTATAAATATTTATGAAAGTATGTAGGCTTTCACGGTCGGTGTTATTAATTATAACGATGTTCTTCGGGATTCTGGACCGTGTTCCATTAGGGGGGGTATATTGTATAAATATTTAGCAAAATATAAAAGTTATTCAAAAGATGCATTCGTAGGCTGCATAAGGATATCGTAATTCAGCTTACACACTAGCTCCCAATATTTTTTGCCTGTCATGCGTAATCAAATTCGCAAACGATATGTCAACCGAATGTTATCGTCTCAGAGTTGCAATAAACCAACTTAGGCAAAGAACAATAAAATTAATTTCGCGCGAGAGGCTTTATTCTCTCCATACGAAATATATACTATAGTGCACTAATCCGAGAAACACATCGCGTTCCTTGTCCCTAAAACTGGTATTACCAACTTTGAAAACTTGCACTTGCGGGTGCTATTATCATGCAAGACGGGCATTTCGCCGCCTCTTAAAATATACACCGCTTAAAGGTACCTCGGAGCACTCCATTATTTTCACCGTAATCACCACCCTTAATTTAAAGTTCCAAAATAGAATAACGACCGAAACAATTTCGCAACTTTTTTCACTTTTTATGGAGTTCATTTAGACTCTTTATGTGTGTGTATAAAATTTTACGTCTAAATTCTGGAGAACGAGAGGCGTTACCTAAAGTCTTTAACGTTTCTCATTTACATCTCAAAATTAAGATGCGCCAACTCTCGGTGCTTGCGGTGGCTTAAAAAATATGAGCACGGGTTGCTGCATTATTAAACATTCGCTGTTTATCGCCTCCGCTTCGCACTCCGGAGCTTTGGTGCTTTTTCCTTCTGATACTGAATAAGCAACAGCGGCTTTTAAGCACCGCTTTTTTAAATTTATTATAGACAAAATTGCAGTCTTGTAGAAAAGTGGTCAAAACAGCCACTCGCAGTTTGTGCCAGTTTGGTAAAATAATAAAAATTTTCTACTCCGAGTCTAAAACAAAGCTGTTAGAGCACTCAATTGAGTGCGTCAATAGCTTTTTCCGAGGCCTATTAATGCATGATTTCGTCTAAGAAATCGTTCATTGATGTAGGTCATTAATGCACGATTTTACATAAATGAACGATTTCTATCAATGCATATTTTCGGTGATAATTATGATTACCAGCTTAGGTTTTTATTTATTTAACAAATTGTCATTTGACAAGCAAATTTTTGTCTCTTAAAAAAGCTTAAAAGAGTTTACGGTCAACGAAAAAATATTGTAATCAATTTGTATGTTACTGGGCGATTAATGTGCTTGTTTATTAAATAACTATTTGAGTTTCGTAATGGAACTAGTGTAATTTAGAATTTATAGGGATGTCATGATCAGAAATGTCATGTCAAACATCAATGTGAACACCAAAACAAAACGTTACAATATTTTTAATTTAAATTAGTTTAGTTTAAATTAATTAATTGAGCAATTAAATTAATTTCAGTTAGGTTGCTTGCCACAATATTTTTGCAAATCGAAAATTTAATTTTGACAATTGTCAACCAACCCATGCAAAATTCCCCAAATTTTTAAATTGCCCATTTTTAATTAAAAATTGCATAAAAGATGCAAAGTAGAAAAAATTGTGTAAATAACTCGTTCATAAGGCTATTATGGCAGCCGGCTTCGCTTTATAAACTTGAAGTCGTAGAATAAAATATGCTTTATGGAACTCGTTCTTTAATATACTATAATGCGGTTGGGATGAGTGAAAGTGTGAAAGTGTTGTGTTGTCTTCGGGTGCTTTGATGTTTGGCGAGAAAGTGAGGGTGTTGGCATGAGGTGTGTGTTTGTGTCGTGTGTAAGCACGGTCGGATTTGGTAAAAGCGTGGCGTAATTCTGAATTACGAGCTCGGAGGTGAATCCCCCCCTCATCCCTTCGGTCCAATTAAATCAATGTGTGATTTACACATTTATTAAAAATAGCTCGGTCCGGAACAGCGGACGGGATCGTCGGGGGCGTGCTTTTGTTGAAAATTGAATAATGCACTACACGTATGAACACATAAATTTTAAAGAGAACCTCCGATATTGCGGACTGATAAAGCTCAATCCACCCTTCGTTCCGGCGGTATTGTTCTCTCATATATTTTATATTAGACTAGCTTTTTCATCGTGAAGTTTGGGCTCTCGAGCAAAAAGCTCGTTATTTTTAACGGCACTCCTCTACGTATTACATTATACATTCTCGGTGAGATTGCTAATAATTCGCTGTGAGCGTTCTACGTGGGCTCCGTTAAAAACAAATTCGCAATTAGCACAATAGACGCCCGCCGTGAAAAACGGCGCTTTTTCCGGGAAAAAGCTCGGCCGTGAGTAATTGCACCCATCGGGCAAAAAGCGCTCGCTCTCCCACTCGTAGATGTTTTAATGGTGGCGTGTCGAGGGCGAGCTTTTTCGGTCCGATATCATACGGGGGAAAGCGCGGGAGCTTTTTGCAAACAAGATCGCCGGTAATATAAGAAAGTCATTAGCACTTCAGTGTAAACTGACCGAGTTAACGTCAACAAGCCAGGGCAAACAAAACGGACGCCTGCTCGTCCAAAGAGCTTTTACAGCCAGGTGAAGTGTTGCCGACAACTTCATGCAACCGATTGATGTGTTTGTGCCGGCCCCACTTCGTTTTACACTTGCCCGGATTAATGTAAATTGAAAATTTGACGTCCATCGGACTGCGAAACCAATCCGCAATCACGGCTCAGAGTTTCTTGTCTGTTTGGGCTCAGGTGCTTTTGATCTGTCACCCCTCCGAACAGAGTTATGTGCGTCCGTCTTCTCTATCTCGTTCGCGTTACATTATCTTGTCCTGTAAATAGGCGCAACACTGATAAGACACCCCTAGGCTCTCTACTATAAAGGGTAGATAACTGGGGTCGTACGCTTTAATTGTATTGCTTCCGCTCCAAAACTACCCTTCTGATTTATGGAAATAACCAAAAGTGGGGCGAATCACTGCAAAAACTAGGTGAACCTACAGCTACTAAGATTTTATAATTCCTACACTGACGCTTGTATAAAATGTGAAACATTACATTTCCGTGGCAGAATCTTTTTATATAAAACCCGCAATGTCTACGAGACTGATAAAAAATCAAAATTTGATGAAACGATCTGATCGGTAACATAACTCCTTTTTCATTACAATTTGCCATTTCATAATAAATTGTATGAACTCATACAATTCCTTTTCGCTATGTAACTGCACAGATGTCTTGTTCATTTCGCGCCGAAAGAAGTTCTTAATCACTCATTTGTGTTTTCAAGTCTGAGTTAATAACAGTAACAGTTAATAAAAAATAGCGCTTTCGATAATCCTTTGTCAAGGCAAACAAATAATTATTAATTAATAATTAATTAATTAATTATTAAATAATTAACTGGGTTTAATTGAAAATAAATCTTATATTTTATGTTCCCTTTTGGGCACAAAGAGACAAATATTTTCTTTTCAAGCGAAATTCGAAGATAGAAATACAGTCGGCTACAATTTCGCCAAAAAGAATATATGGCAAAATGATATCTAATGACAATGTTATAATAATTGTACAATCTCTTGGTTCCGCTGCAAGAAATTTAGAAATTTAGGACGATTGGGACTCGTTGGTCAATTTACAAACAGAAGCAGCTGAAGAAACTAAGAGAAGGGGTAAATAATCCAAAAAATGAACTATAGACAATGAAGTTGATCAAAGAGGCAACACGCTTTTTCCCGAATATATCTTAGATGGTAATGTACACTTAGGTTTATTTCAAAAAATAATAGTTCAATAATTTTTTCTGTATCTTGTACTCATAATGTGCCCATTTGAGAACAATAAAACATTTTTGCAAAAAGTCGTTTCATATGCATATACACGCTGCGGCGTTTAACCGGAAAATATTTCAAAAATAAACCGCGGTCGAGGAAAATTTTTAAAATAAAATTTGTTTTATTTCAAGGGAGCAAGAGTAGAGGTGCAACAATTCTTCATTTGGATAACGGTTTGAAGATCATTTTAGTAATAACTTCTTAATTTTAAATGAAAACCTATGTTTTAATCACAGCATCTAAATCTGCGTGAAAAAATAAGACATTTTTGTGTAAGAGAGCGATTTTAAATTCACTAGATAATTGATTTTGTATATCGACATTGTTATTAATTTTGTAAAATAGAAATCGGTGGCGTTGTTATGCGTTGATATTGTTGTCTCTTTAACGTAGACAAATTTATGTTAAGTTTCTGCAATATTTACGTTTGAGAGAAAATATCAAATTTCATATTTGAAATGTAAAAATCAATAATCATTAATAAAAAACGTATTGTGTAATTAAAAATCACTAACGCAACAAGTGTTTGAATATGTCCATGAAAAGATTTATTGGCACGCTAACATCGTTTCTTCCCGAATATTTTTGTAGGCACTTCTTATTTGTTCTTCGGATGTTCAAGTGTTGTAGGTACAATTTGGTACATTGTTTCTGCCCATAGAAAAAAATCTAGCGGTGTTAAACCTGATGATTTAATTCAACGACCACTTGTTATATTAGTAATTTTTTTACAAAACGTTTTTTATCAAAAGTTATTGATTTGTGCTTTTCAAAATTGAAATTTGATATTTTTATTCAAACTTAAATATTGCAGAAACTTAACTTATGGCAAATTGTCATAAACAAGTGTTTCACCTTTTATTTACACAGATTTAGACGCTGCTATTAAAAATATAGGTTTCCATTTGAAATTAAGAAGTTGAATTCGTTATCGAAATGAAGAATGATTGCACTTGTACTTTTGCGTCCTTTAAATAAAACACATTTTGTTTGATATCCCGGTTTATTTTCAAGATATTTCAGTATTTCAGGTTAAATGCCGCACCCTGTATGTATTTATCATGTAACAAAAATATTTGTTAGATTTATTGAATTACAAAATCACACGAAAAAAACCTGCAATATAGAGTTAAGATGCGGAGCTAATGATTCAGCCGTTATTTCGAAAATTGCCATTGTAAACTATTTTTTATCGTCTGCAGCATCCCGTAGTGTTTTGTAAAATATTGATGAAATTTGCTCGCGCTTAATCACTAAAGTTAAGGCGATTTTTACTGTCTCGAAGAAGCTCGTCAAGAATTCTTTTCAATTAAGCAGTCTTCAAAAATGCAGTTTGTAATAAATTTTTTGGCTTCTCCCATCTTCCGGGCTCTGCATTTCCCGACACTTGGACTAAACCTGTCAAAAACTGGTCGCGCTTCCGCACATTATTGACGCCGCAATTCCACCCACGTTTGGTCAGGAATCCGGAATATAAGGGTTGACATTCGTATTTGACTCTTTTCACACGCCACAGGATCCGTGAATCTGGAGTCTGCGGGAATTGAAATCTCACTAAGGTTATTCCAAAAGCGTCGTCGACATCTCGAGCGGGATTTACGCAGAAAAAAGACGCGGCTCCCGTGCATTTACTCTCCGAACGTTTGCTTTAATAAATAAATTTCATTTCGTCCGAGAAGCGCGTTTTTCGTTTTGCGACATGTAATCCTTTGTAACGAGATTATCTCGCCCAAGCCGCCCGAGTAATCGATCGGAACGTGTCAATTTTGGGGCTAATTCGGTTATGTTTTTTTTTGTTGTTTGCCGTGGAGGACGGCAATCAAAAAAGCGAATTATGCAAATGACTGAGTACACGAGTTAGGTAAGTGGAGAGGGCAATGTTTATGGGAGACACAGCTGTTCTCTCCCACCGACCTAATGCAGTCCTCCCTTAAAGCTGCTTAAAGCTTGTATTAACCGAGCTCATGTATTATTCCGAAGCTCTTAAATGCGTAGGCGGCAACTCTTAAGAGCAGTTTGTGATTACATACCGTGTAAGAACGGTAATTGAAGAGATATTCGGCGCAAGTTTGCTCGGTAAATTATTAATTATTAGTTTTGAGGCAAGATGCTTCGGATGCAAATTATCGTGACGCAACTAGTCTCAGCCACAAAACAAAAATTTTCTTATTTTGAAGTGCTGGGATATTCCTAGTTTTTAATCGGAGCGTATTTGAATGCTCTTGAAATGTGCGTTGTGGGATCGGTCTCAGCTTCTAGGGTGCATCCTCAGCTGCATAGCACGACTATATGCAATTAAATTAGCATATTCAGATGTGTGTTCTGTGCTCCGTGTAAACACGGACTCCCTGCGACTCGTTCAATAATCGCTAATTCAATCAGTGTTCCCTCTATGTTACGATCTGATTAGAATTAATTAAGGCGTACCGTGCATGCAACCGGTTCGACCAAGAAACAGCCACTCGAAGAGTCTAAATCAAAGTTAATACGGCTTTGAATCGCAGCCGACGAAGACAAATTACCTCCACCGGGTCTACGTTCAAGGAGTGTTTCCGTTTCCATCAGAACGAAGGAAGGGAGCCGTTTTTCACAAAGACAATATTTTCACGCCGCTATCGATTATGAGACGTAACATTTGCTTAGTCCTCCGCAAACAATCAAGAGCACTCGTCTGATCGCCCTTAAGAGTGTTACTCAAAGGTTCTCGAGTTTATAATTCCGCGACGAGGGCAACTGTTGAATATTGCATTATCGGAAAATTTAATCGGACCGCGGCGTTTCAAGGAGCTGAAAAGACTTACCTTTCGCAATTAACACCCCATTCTGAAACTATAAACGGGGATAATCTAGCAATTCGTTGTATTCACTCACTCAAAACAACAAACTCGAAACGGTTTCCATTATAAAATCAATCCCGGGGATTAAGAGCAAGGGCGCGTTTTGTACGCCGAAAAGCGTTTGGGGGATTTTGTCAAAAAACGTTGATTATGGCGTTTCGAGCTTAGGGTGGCACACAGATTAACTAGGCGCATTATCTGAAGGATTTTCGTACAATTTGGATTTCTCATCTTTTGCTAAAATGCCTGATCCATCAGATAAATCCGCTCTGTAGTTGGATTTCCAAAGTCGAAACGTTTAATTCTCGTAAACGTTTGTTTTGCATAAAATTTTCGTTTTTTTGTCTCATATTGCGACTGCAGCCAACAATTTACTGTTGGAAAATAGTTTGGCGCATTTCCCGCGGTGCAACGCTTCATAATTGACAGAAGTCGGTCGTCCACTGCGTCCATTTCGTTTTAACAGTATTACTCATCGCCAAATACAATTGTATTGCATTTTTTCATCAATTTCCATCTATCAATTTATTATCTACAATCATTATTTTCCACTCCAGAATAGATCGTGCTCAATGGTACGTCGCTGATGTTTTACAAACGATGTAACTCGCTTAGTAACAGAACATCTATTTAAATAGAGCTCAGACTATAATGTGGCAAATGATGATTTGAATTTAATGGTAAATTCTAATATACAATTCTAGAAGCAGCAAACTGTCGAAAGTGGTGGACACGGGCTTAGATGTTGTTTGTAAAAAATATTTTCAGTCACGGTTACTTTATACTAATATACTCCGTACAAAAATTATGACAACACCTTTAAATCATTTAAAGGTCAACTTCTTAATCTCAAATGGAAACCTATGATTTTAATAGCAGCGTCTTATTCTGTGTGAAAAGGGAAGAAACTTTTGTCTAAAACATTTCGCCATAAGTTGTTAAGTTTCTGCAGTATTCAAGTTTGAATAAAAATATCCAATTTCAATTTTGAAAAACACAAATCAAAAACTATTCATAAAAACGCATTGTAATAAAAAATACTAATATAACAAGTGATCGATAGATTTCTAATATAAAATCATAACGGCAAAATTTATTTTCTCGGGGTAAGAACATTATAATAAGGCACCTGGCACCTATAAGGTCTGGTGTTTTTTATGTACTTATACATAATATTCGTGAGACATTCATCATTTTGCTAAAATATACAGGTGTTGCGATAATTTTTGTGCGGAGTGTATATTAATATAATAATATTAAAAATATAACAATATTTCAGAAATGGCGATGGAAACGACGAAAAAACGATATATTATAAAATTGATTTTTATAGCAAGGCGAGATAAGAAATGAATCGCAAAGAAAAAACAGAAGATCGTGAAACCCAGGATCGGCAATAATTGAAAAATCAAACGAACTTACCAAGTGATGTTCGATTGTAATTGTACGTTCTTCTCATCCGAACAATCATTAACTTGTGCAGCCACGATTACGCTGCTGTATCCCGCACTAATTTAAAAGAAATTTAGTGGTATCAGACCTGCTATGGTGGTACCTCTGCTTGTCATTGTAGTTTGAAGCAAGAACTAAGCCGCAACAATTCTGGGGGTACTATCCTGGGAGCGGTGGGCCTGATTGTTCGGATGAGAAGAACGTACAATTACAATCGAACATCACTTGGTAAGTTCGTTTGATTTTTCAATTGTACGTTCTTCTCATCCTTCCAATCATTAACTTGTGCAGATGTTCAAAGCCACCTACGGTCAAATTGTTGCGGGTGAAAAGGACAAAGAAAAATAATTTGTTATGTAAACAACTATTTAAAGAGTCCTTCCTAGAATTACGTGTTAGGATTTAGCAACCATACACGAAAAAAGGTTATTATGCACCCTCGGGTGTGTCACTGTTTGCCAAGAATGGCATCTACTAATGGTGTTGTTGTGGACAGAAATCTACAGTAGAAAATTTCGATTGTTTTGCATTTTCCGGACAAGCCGGCCGCTTTTCGTATCTTCGATGGATACGCTAGCCTGTAGTGCTGCTGACGAAGCGGCATGTCGAGTGGAATAAGGAGAAAAAACGGATGTGTTCACCGGCCTTTTGGAAAAGCTGTCTTATCCATCTGGATATAGTTGTCGTTGTTACTTTCCGATTTGGTTTACTGCCGGCCAAAAATAGGTGGTCTTCATTATTCCGGAAACTTACTGACATTTCTATATATTTGAAGGGATATTTCGACACAAAGGTCTTCGGTGAAAAATTTATATTCGAGGTAAGGATGACTCCTGTCTTCATTGTGGTTTTTGTTGGATTGGTGATCCTTATTTGGCATCCTGTGTCGCTAAATACTATATTCGAAATTTTTATCAAGGATAACGTTTAAATCCGATGTGCTGATGTTAATGTCAGAAGAGTGCGTAATTTTGCACCGAGATTCTCAAACGAAAGTGAGGGATTATTGGAATGATGTTTCTTCAGGTGTTGTATTACGACTGCTGGGTCCCCTGTAGCCTAATATTTCGGGCGAGATGGACCTATGCGAGCGACCCCTTCCAAACACTCTACCATTTCTTGACGACCAATGTCGTCAGGAAGAATCAGAGGTAATCAGAGGGAAGAATCAGAGGGCGGATCGGTGTGAACTAACGGTTCCAAATTTATGTTGAGTGTCTTTCAACCGCTGTTGAAGAAACTCGATCACGCGCCCTACGGGCGCTGTAAGTAACTGACACTGTGCTGGTCGCAAAAAATCATCCACAGTTTGTAAGTGACACTGTATTGTGCCATGGTTGAAGTGCTAAGGGAACTTCTGGATGTGTCCATTGCTGATGGCGGAACTCCTTTCAGCCGGAATGCCTGGCGGATAAAAGCCCGACAGTCAAACTTAGGGAGCTTGCAAGTGGATGATCCCGTCTGTCAGGAGACGAAAGCATCTTTGAACTAGGTAAGAAAACCAAAGGAGGTTCTCTTAACAAGGACAAATAAAAAATCGGATACCAAGACTGTGACTCCCAACTGGGCACCACGAGTATTCCCTCCGCCTTGTCTAGTCGTATCTTGTTTAAGGTTCTAAGGTTTATGCGGAAAAGCATAGAACCGCAGCTTTGACCAGTACATGGTAAAAGCATCGACTGCGATGTACCCAGGGTCCTGCTTCCAAGAAACGTACTTGGCGCATTTGGCATTCATATCGGAAGCGGATAGATCAATCTCTGGTTGACCAAACCTGTCGACTATTTGATCAAAAAAGGTAAAGTCGAAATTCGATTCGGTATTCTCTGAGTGACTGCGAGATGCCTTATCCGCTTCGAAGTTGAGTTTTGTGTTTTGTACGAAGCGAACAGCCAGATCTTTCTGGCCTCACACCACTGCCAGGTCTCACGGGCTAGTGAAAAAAGGAGAGGGAACTGTGCACTTCCCATGCGATTCACATAGGACAGAGCAGTTGTGTTGTCTACTCTAAGCAATATATTGCAGTTGGATAAATGTGCCGCAAAGCAATTGCGTGCATAGAGGGCGGCCTTTAATTCGAGATAGTTGATATGCTGTCTCTTCTTCTCCAACGACCACCTTCCATGAGTTCTGGCATCGCCCCCCCGTTAGGGATGCATCCGAGAAAATTTCGAGTGCATAACGATCCTGTCGGATATCGTTATATGAATCGGTAATATGGTCTTCCCACCATTGCAGCTCATTTGGAATTTCAATGTCTAGCTTCATTTTGTCGTCAAAATTACCCCCCGACTTTTTGGAGGGCCTGAAATGTTTTCCTCTCCAATGTCTTGTATACAGAAAACCGTATTTAACGGTTGGCCAGGCGGAGATTAAAGTTCCAAACGACTGAGCAAATTTGCGAATGGTGCATTCCTGTCTAGTTTTGAAAAATTTCATAAACTGTAGAGTAGAAATGATTTTGCTAGAAGGAAGAGAAAGCTGCTTTGTCTGAGAGTTCAGAATAAAACCTACACGATTGTGTAGGTGTTAATGAGCTTTTCTCAAGATTGATGATAATGCCCAAGTTGTCTAGTGTCATTAGAGTCAGTTTTGTTTTAACTAAACAATCGTTATAAGAAGGGCCGAGGATGAGAATATCGTCCAAGTATGAGACACAGGTTACCTCTCTTTGGCCTAAATAAGGCAAGATAGGTTTTATAATCTTTGTAAAGACCAATGGCGGTGATGCTAGCCCAAAAGGCAGGCACGTGAAAGTGAATAAATCGCTTTCAAACCTAAAGCGCAAAAATTTTCGATCGGACTTGGCTATAGGGACTTAAAAATAGGCATCTTTTAAGTCTATAGTACTCATAAAATCGTTGCGATTTAAGAGTTTCATAACTGCGGCGACAGAAATTCACCATCACATGAGGTGCATCTCTCGATCGCTCCCGAAGCCAATAGATCAACTATGGCTTATTTTTATTGTGCGCCGGACCACTGCTGATCGGCGGAGAAACTTGACGTGGGATGTTTCTAAAGCGGATAGTGTAGCCCTCTAGCCATTGTAGAATGACGCTGTCAGTGGTAATTTGTGTCCAGGTGGGAAGGAAGAAACGGAGTCGCCCAGATGGTTTAACCTCAGAAATGCCTACCTTTAGCCATTGTAGAATGACGCTTTTTTAAGAACGGCGATTGCGATGGTAGGTTGACTCCTTTTTTGTGTCCCTGTATTCTTTGGAAACCACCTGGTTCGAGCCGGAGTCGGTGGGGTAGCGCCCATTCGATGGCTCGCTCCCCCCCTGGAGTGGATTATGATTTAAAAAACCCTGGTTTCGAGTTGTGGAGGTTTTCATAACCTTAGGGTTAGCTGTAGGTGCCTTGATGACCTTGCTAACAGACTCCAAGGATTTTTATTTGGACACAGTGTCCGAAATATTTTCGCCGAACAGAAATTTTGTGGCAGGTACCTTACTTGTAGCATCCTTAGAGGATGCGGACAAAAAGGGGAATAAGGCCTCGCGTCTGGCGAAGGTAAGTAAATGAAAAATAGAACACAAAAGTGTCGAACTGTCGGCCAGGATTTTGCCTAATGATTATTTTTCCTCCTTTAGAACTGAAAAAAGGGCGCCAATGTTTTAGTGCGCATGCAAGAGCGGTCAATGAGGAAATTATTCCCTGTTGGGCGGCCATCACTCTAAAATCTTTGGATTTATTGTTGGAGGTTAATAAATTTGCGATTTCGGCATTCAATGTGGGAGCATTAAGCCCGCTTGACTCAATTGGTTGATAGGAATTAAGAATTTTTTCTCTATCTTCCTTCGGTAACCCATTGTGCAAAAAATCGGACCAATTAGAAAGTAGTCCGGGTGGAATTGAATGATTCTCGCTCGATTTCAATTGGGAATCTACCCCCACTGCTTGCAGGAAAGATTCAGGGAGGTCGTCTTGAGAAATATCAAGAATAATGCCTGGAGATTCACCCCGTTCGACATCCGAATCTGCAGTTTGAACTGACATAGGTGGGGATTTACCCTGCTGTTGTGAATGAGTTAAGTATGTGGGGATCTACCCCTGGTGTTGAAACGATCAACGTTTGACTCATCACCTGGAAATGGACGTGACCTTGATGAGGACTCTGGGCCACGACCATGTGGAGATCTACTCCTCAAGGTGCTTCTGCACGACAACAAACCACTTCGTCGGAAGTCTGGGGTTCGATTTCGCTCGAAGCGGTCTAAGAAAGCCTCAATACGTAAAAGGCGGCGATCAAAGTCGCAATGATCAGATTTACTGATGCGACGTCGTTTCGATCTCGATCTTGATCGAGAACGAGTTCTCTTGGAATTTCTCATGTCTCTGATGTACACCTAAACTAGAAATTAAGGATTAATTATTAAAAATACCTTAAAAAACGACGAGAGAAGAAATGAGGGCGTCGGCGGGATACGCACGTAAAACGCAATGACAAGCAGAGGTACCACCATAGCAGGTCTGATACCACTAAATTTCTTTTAAATTAGTGCGGGATACAGCAGCGTAATCGTGGCTGCACAAGTTAATGATTGGAAGGATGAGAAGAACGTACAATGAGTTAGAAAAAAAAGACAGGACATGAAAATATTAGAACTGACATTTGGGAAAGATTAAGAAGCCGTGTTAAATTGTGTTAAAAACTATTTTTGGTCGGCAACGTTTTTTCAAAAATTCCTGTTGAATTGTTGTGCTGTATATTATACCGCTAAATTTAACACGATCTTTATGAGACAATATTTTATTTTTATATCGGAATAGATGCTGAAATATCATTTTTCTTTGGCACAAAGACATCGCGCCAAAATAATGGTTTCTATTTATAATGGAGCGAAGGTTTTATAAGAACACGTAATTAGCACTTTCTATTTCGAAAAGGTGCCTATTAGTTTCGGGTCGTTTAAAATTATAAATGGGATATGCCGAATTAGCGAACAAAGAGTTTTTCATATCACTTCCTCTACAAAAATTATAGCGATCCAAAGTTGGTGCGGAATGTAGTGCGGTCAAAGTTTTTGTTGATTGGAAGTGGAATTAAACCGCGAAATAAGACGCAATTGATGTTTTGCTGTGTACCAGACTACGATTTTAATTTAACTTTGGCGCTTCCGAATAACGGATTACTTTCAGCGGAGGAAAAACGCTTAGGTATTTCTTTAATTTGATTAGAAATACATTTGTACAAGTCGCCGGAATCGAGAGGGGAGAAAAAAGGGAGCTTTCCATTTATTTTTCCCATTAAAAGAAAACAAAGTTTCGTGCAGTAACAACCAATCAACTGTTTAAGAAACAGTTTACGATGTTGACCGACCGGAGCATTATACCCATTTTCTCAGCCATCTGAGCCCATCCTCGCATCTGAGTCTCGCAGTCCGGAATATCGTTCTTGCAGGAATCGATAACGACGCTGATCCAATTCGATAGGCAACATATATCAGTGACGTTTCGTTTTCCTCTTTTGCTTTTTCGTCGTCGTGTTTATTTAACTCTTGGAGATTTCTATTTGCCATAACGATTTTTAATGCGGTCGAATTATTTAAGAAACCGAGCAGCCGTCTCAGCCGAAAAAATAAATATTGATGTGTTTGCTCAGTCCTGCTGTTCCGAGGAAATGCAAATCGAATTTGCCGAAATGTATCCGTGAGAGACATTTGAATAATTGATTCGGAGGGCGAAGATTCGAATTAAAATTTACAATATTGGATTATATTCAGGCGGAGGATATCTCAAAGTAAACGGAAATTTATATTTCACTTGGTCGGAACGCCGTAATCAGGACGAACTGCACAATCGGCAGTCTAAACATTGACATGACATTAATCAACTTTCATCTTCAATCCGGTACGAGAACGTGCCCCATTTAATTCACGAAGCCGCAAAAATCGACGAGTGCAGCTGAGGCTGAGCATGACTGACTCCATTGAACTGACTTTAATCCGCCCCATATAATTTATGAAACCGCTACATACCGAATTTCGGTGGGGTTAGTGGTGGGGGTTCGCACCGGATTCCTACGAGTAGAAGAATGAACGCGACGTGATATCTTTTAACACAACCCTCGCGAAATTCCATTTGAACAGTTACGATCAACATCAGAGGTATAAATTTCGCAGCAGACTTAACCGATTCTAATCTCTTTCGGTCTCGCAGTCTGAATAGCAATTGCTCTTAGTTTTCTGGCTGTGAATGCTTAACTGATTTTTCTCTCCTTGGAAATTTCATATTTCAGCGACTTCTTTTTGGGTTCTTTCCAACAGAGTCTACGCATGACCGCTCATACAACCCCTCCCTGGGGGCTCCAAACTTTTACTTATTTACTTTTATGTCGTAGATGTCTGCTTCTCTTCCACTTGAATACATACGATCGCATTACTTATAGGGGGTGAAATTGTTCAAGCGCGTTTCGTCCCGAGCAAATAGTGCAATAAGCAGCGATTACTGGACTTTTAAGAAGGCATTAAAATATTCAGTTGCCCGTTTCATATGTTATGTACGGTTATGACATAAAAGTCGATGTTGACAGCGCCTAAAATAATCCAGAAGTTTTTAAGAACGCCCGGAGGAAAAACATTCGGAATTTGTAAACTTCGAATGTTCCAAATTCGCCCGCCGACTTCAAGAAGGCATTAAAAAAATATGCACTTAGCTCGCGATCTTCCCTTAGGTAAACTCACCCTCGAAAGCTTTTATCGATATAGTCTGAAAAAAGCGGGCTATTTGCATGAATATTTGCGCCGAAAGCTGGGGGCTGTTTTCGGAGCGATCCGTTCTTGGATTTTTTCCCGTTTCGGGATTAGATCCCGGATCTGGCGAGTCGTGGGTGTCCAATTATTAATAATTAAGCGCTTTGACGCCGAGCCTCGCCTATTAAAGAGATCGAATCCTGTGATGTGCGATAATTAAGCCGAGTAAGATCTGGACGTGCCGCACAAAAGCGGCATCTACCCGGACCCGAGTAGTGCCCGGATTTATTTTACCGGAAGAAAATTTGATTAGCGTTGCGATTTATGTGGCACAGGTCCGGCGGTCATTATTTCCGGTTCATTAGTAGGGAAAGGGCGCCTGCGCCTGGACCCATCATCGGTAAAATCAGCGACGCACACGTCAGCGTTTCTCTCATTATCCCTTTTCGTTTTCGCAGGAAGCCTAATCTCGGACCAACATTTGTCTTCATTCGAGTCCGGCAAACTCCCACTTTTTATTATTATTATTATATCTTCAATTAAACCCAAACGTCGAAATCATTTGTACCAGTTGCCGTCGAGCGTTTTTTTTCTGTTGTTGTAAGCGACTAACAGTTCAGAAAGAACAAGATTAAAACGAGAGACTTACAAATATAAAGCAATTTAGTTCAGAGCGCGCCGCAATCGCAAATGGACCCGTGCAAGCTAGGAAATCTGAAACATAAAAGGAATGCTAGCACTAAATGGAGTTAAAAGTGGAAATCTATTTCATTTCGCAAAGGGGATAACTTCAATCTTTTACAATCTGCTCGCTGCCGTCGGGTCTTTAAGATCCATGCCAAGAATAAACACTTCCCATATACAGCGTTTCCACAAATTGCGCACATTTTCGATTGAATTAGGGTCGAGGAAATGGCTTTTTCCACAGCGCTCAATAAATTAAGTGTTTTTTAATTGAAAATGTAATTTAAAAATTGCATTCTACAAAGCGAGACTTGATTTTAACGGCAACTCGTCGAGAGCTCAACGCATTTTACTCGTATATTGGGCGTACGGGTAATTAGCGATAATTTAATTACAATAAATTTACCTCTTCAGTAACAGGCATTAGGATATTGTGAAATTTTTTGTAAACGATTTATTATTTTTTCCGTTGTTCTTTAATTATTCAATAGTGTGTGACACACAAAATCAATGCGCCAAATTTACATATCCGATACGACATGATTTAATATGTCGTCATGTAATCAATTTAATTTTGATCAAATTCAAATTGGAATCAGTGCGGCCGTACAAATATTGTCGCTGAAATAATGACGTTTCTCTTGTCTTTTTCAGCGATTCGTTTTAATACACTCGCGATTCAATCATCGACTCGAATACAAATGAACGTTGAAAATAGATATTTGTATATCCAGCGAGTCGTTCGACATTTTTCCTGAGCTGGTGAGATCGTTTTGCTCAACAAGTGCTAATTAGTAGTGAACATGAATGGAATCTATGGTAACAGCTGTACTTTATACACAGCACGTCAAATACGGCGGGATCGATAAGATTTTCAGTGTGCTGAAACATCGATTATGCAGGACTGAAATGTTCCCGAGTTAATGCGTTTTCTATGAGTGCAAATCTCCACTCGGCGGATTACTTGGTTTGTGTTATCGTAATACGTTCCTAACGCGATTTTACGGCGAACATTAAGGAAGAAATTTAAATAATGCAAAGCTTCGTCTTACGAAAAGTGCAACGAACCACCAACACTCAGAAATCAAGACGTAACAATTTTTTGTTTCCGCTTCGATTCATAAATAAGATCGCCTCCAAAAAACAATAAATCGCCTCTTTGTCCAGATGTCTCTTCGGGTAAATATCTCGATTCATTTTTGCGGACCAGTGAAGAGTTATTAAGCGAATGTCTCCTCTTGGTTCATTTTTTGCGCCTTGGCTGTATCGATTGGTCTCCATCAATGGGACATATTTCTCTTTTTTCCCTAAACCCAATTACTTATCGGCGGGAAATTTATGTGGGGCGTGAGGAATGGCAGCTCCATGATACATACGGTATTGGTTTTTAGTTTATACGCGACGATTAGAACCCTACTTTTCTTGCGCAAAAGACGGACGTCTCTTTTGGAACCGCACTCATAAAATATTTAAATTGTATGAATAACCGGCACACTAAAATGGCACATCGCCGTACAATGCCGTTCTTGAAAACCTGTCCGCGATGATAAATTCATGGATAGACAGTGCGGAGAGGCGCTCATCGGTGATGTATTATGGTAAGCTGGGGCGGAATTGCCCACGGAGAGGAGCAAGGAAGCGCATACTGATCTAGGAATCGTAATCTTCTACGGCCACTAGGAAGCAATACTGACAATTCTGTTTGAAACTGTCTTCGCAAAGCTTCTCTATTTTGCTCAAGAAAGAATGAGAACCCGTTTTCAGAACTTCTTACTTTAGTACTTTATTGCCCAACAGAGAATTTGTGTTAAAATAGCTCAAAATTAAACATCAACACAAGTTCTTAAAAGATGCCCGATTACAATAATTTAAAATGACGATTTTATTGGAAAAAGGTTAAATTTCAACAATTAGCCCACATTTGACGAAGTCATTAGATTGTTCAAGATGAGAAGAAGAGATTATTTTGCTTTATTATCTTGGCAAAATCACTACTAGCTTCTTGGTCGTCTGGTATGTATGTAAGTCAAAAAAAGTTTCAACACAAAATTATTCCAGACGACATTTTCCAACCACACAAATATCAAATTACAAATACTTTTAATGAATGCATGAACGGATCAACTATCACAAGTTTAGACGTTTTCAAACGAAAACACGGATATAGGTACTCAGCAAATTAGTGGTCGTTGTTGGAATGTAAGATAAGTTCACTCCTTTCTAGCACCAAATGCAGTAAATTTCGTTTCCAAACATTTTATTCAAACGGTCCGATATTACTGCGCTGAAAATAGACATTTGCATTCCGAAGCTCCACAATCGAGTCCTCTCTCCGGAATGCTCGCTCTTCGCGGCGTCACAACACCTTTTTATCATGGCAGACGTTAGAGGTGTGTTTTTGAAGCGCCGCCAAACCAACATATTTACAGTCTACGACGAATAAAAATGCGAAATTTTACATGAATTATCGGCCAACTTTCGTAAGAGAGCGACGCGTGGAAAATTGGAAGCTGCAAGCGCAAGGTGTTGTTTGAGAGACGTAAACAGGCGCCACTTTTTTCTTCTTCTTCTTTTTCTTCTTGTTCGACCGCGTGCGTTTATTAGATCGTTCGAAACAGTGACGCGGACATTATTATGTCAAAGGTTTTTGGCCGCGCTCCAAAACAACTTCTGTAAAAAGACAGCACGCCTTAATTGATTTTGCACGCCTGCCGCTGTTTTTCTAATGCAATTTTACACTATTAGTGTATTTGTTTAAAAATAAAACAACACGCTAATGTAGTTGGCAACGCACAAAAGCCGACCTCTTGCAATATTTATGAGAAACAGATTTTCAGACTATTTTCACTCGCCATTCATTACGCCCGAGTCCGAGAAGAAAGAAGTGTAACGCACTACTAAATTATACACCCTGTCGAACGATCGACACGGCATTCTTGAGAGGGTTAATTAGGGAGATTGAGGAACGCGAAACCAAATAAATCGAAGGGATGTCGTCGGTAACAGGAGATAACAAGTGTTGGCTTACAAAGCAGAACATCGACAACTATCAGAGCCGTTCCTCAAGATGAAATTGTTTCGAGAGGCCAAAGGACCGCGATACAAGTTTTGTTGAATTTAAACGAGGAAGTATAATGGAAAAGTTGTACCGGAAATTACGCTGGCTTCTGAAAGTGATCAATAAATAGATGTACAGCGAAACGTTATTACAAGGTGGCGAAAAAAGTGTGAGGAAATTGCATTTTTCCATCAGAAATTGGCACGGAAACTTGAGTTACCACCAGGAATTTATTTCTGTTGCTCTTAACAAACGTCCCAGGCGTTTTGACATTTATTTTTTCTTTCACCTATTCCAATTTTACTGATAATACATTTTTCTTTCTGTAATATTACGAGTATTAAAAAAATTACAAAAAACGATTGTTTTGTGCTACTCCCCATCTCAGAACTCCAACTAAATATATCAAGTTCGAAACTTTTTTTTATTATTATTATTATTATATCGACATTTTTGTTAGTGTTGGTTCCATTTTGTTGTTTACGCGCTGAATTCCATGACTAAGTTTTGGTTTCTTCTAAATAACAGAGAGAAATATAACAACAGGAACAACAACTCGTTAATATTGATTGATTGAAGAACTGCAGGAAGTAATAAAATAACTAAGATGGAAACGCAAAGGAAAGGGAAAAGTTTACGATTGAAATGACCGAAAAAATTGATTCGGGATTGGCAGGCAGGCACAGCTCAGTTTATTTGTGTTTTCTTGAAGATTCTAAATTTTGTAATTAAACTCTTTTGAATTTTAGACGCCGCTCCTAATCCGAAACAAAAACAAAATTTGGAGATCGAAAAAATTGGTGGCGACTTGGAATTTATATTTTTATATTTTTTATTGATATTACAACTTGTTTTTCTATAAAAAATATCTTCATAATAATCAAAGGCGCCGTCAAAATGAGATTATGTGCGTTTTTACTTACAGTATATGCAGGTGTCTCAGAAATAATGACATTAATTTTAACCAGTAGTATAACTCGTCAAACCCAACAACTTTTCTTAGTAACTTTTTGTTCTAAACGTTTTGGTCAACAAGTTAAAATTGTTTGAAGATTTCACTCTTTTTTTGCTGCTGGTCAATGGATAATAATAATAATGCTCCATGTTATACACCGATAATCGAAGAACAAATTACCACTGCAAGAAAAGTTTTCCTACTTTTTGGTTCTTTCGACGCAGCAACTCATTAAATTGACCGTTGCTGTTATTGCAAAATTCTGGAATTACAATTGAATAATGAAAAAAAAAGAAGTTTATTAATGAAATTGCAAAAAATGAATAAATACAATTTGTTTTGCATCTTATTAGTGAGATGAGAGAACAAAAAATCAAATACGAGTTAAGAAATTGAGATGAAATGCGTAAAGACGTTTCAAAGGGTAACAAAAAATATAAAAGTTAGTAATAAAATAGACGCTTTAATTTTAAAAAAATAACGTAATTGTTATTTCGGATAATGAATGGGCAAGAGAGATTTGTTGTTATGTTGATGCCCCACCCTACAGAAAACTGGTGGTAGCAGAAGTGATTTTGATTATTTAAATGGCTTCACAAAGCCCTTTTGTATTTATATTTTCGAAATGTTATTACATCTGGATGATGCAAATTTTGTGTTGGAGATAAAATCGTTCGATTCAAGTCCAGTTTCCGCTTTTATAACACAAACCATAACCCGCCGTGTCTAAAATTGTTTAATAATAAAACAGATGTAATAAATCAATTTAAATTAAATTCTCATTTATCGAATCTTTAATC
Organism: Eledona agricola; assembly: GCA_964023215.1. Taxonomy (NCBI): domain Eukaryota; kingdom Metazoa; phylum Arthropoda; class Insecta; order Coleoptera; family Tenebrionidae; genus Eledona; species Eledona agricola. Next base: position 2,661,611 of record OZ026856.1, read on the forward strand.
GGTTGAATGTGCACCCCTTCATTATCAATTGCACAATAGTTACATTTAATTAGATACATTTAATTGAAATTACAGGTATAACAATGCATTATTAGTAAAATCTCTAATAAATCGTTGTTCCGATCCGATAAATAATTGTTAATTTGTAGTTGTGTAAATAATGTGCGTATGCATTTCGGAGGTGGAAAGCAATAAATGAGTGAATTTATGGGTCGCACTACGCGTTATGCACGTTATGAATGCACTACACAATTTAAAAATAGCAAAAACACTCGGATGAAGGATTAACTTTTAATTAGAGTAATGGCGTCTGTGCGGCCCGAGCAACATGTTTGTTAGGCAAACATAAAACGCGAATACTGATAACAGCATGTAATAGCAAATAAATGTCGCATAAACATGGGAAATGCAATGTATGTATTACATCCCTCTAATTATCTGCAACATTGCACCGCAGGATTTCGGTTAAGATATCATAGAATATCGGTTGTGTTTTCGTAATTAACCCGCTCGAACGATGTTTTCCGAAGGGGCGCAGAGAGAGGAGACGAGAAGAGAATCCTCTAAATATAAGTTGTAAAGGAAAACAGGATCGACCCGAACATAATCTCTTCCATCTGGGGAACAACAAGTTTCAGGGATTCGGCAAAATTCAATTCGTCTTAAGCCGCGCGCTCTCAAGGAACGCGCACAAAAACCCCCAACGACAAGTCGCTTTGCTCTTGTTGCGTCGCTTGCAACAATCTCGCCTCCCTCGTGCACCGTTTAATTTGCATTCGGTGTTCCGGATTCGTATTCATGATGTGCTTTATCGGCGACACGTGCTCCTGAAAGCTCAAAGTTGTGTCGTCAGCGTCAAAATTCGTCGGTCTCTGCGCGACGCCTGTTAAACTCGAAAGGGGTGGTTTAGCATAAGTCCACTCGGTTGACTTGCGGTGGGTCCTGATTAGCGCCGAACAAAGTTGAGGAGGAAACTCGCCCGAAACTCCGCACGATCCGACTGTTTCCAAGTTCGGCGGAAAGCCGCATTAAAACGTCACTACGCGCAATCAAACATTACATTCGAAACGAATTTCGAGCGGATAACACGAAGAATTTAACGTGTTGCCAATGATTTATGGGCTGGTGGGCTTGCATCCGTACATTTCTAACGTAATTGGAAATTGGAAACTATTTCGAGCGGCACACTTTTGACACTTCTTGTGTTGAGAATGTGGCGGTGTTAGCTTTAACATCACATTGGGTGAAATGTAAGATCCAAGAGCGGCAATGAAATTGAAGAAACGAAATTGTTAGGTTTTGATGAATTCTCCGACAGGTTTAAAATTGTAACATTCTTTTAGATATATACTCTACGCCAAGAGTAACAAGATAAAAAGATAAAAATACTCCAAAAAATATTATCAGCAATAGTTCTTAGCAATAATTTTGACTTCAAATCTGTTATTGGTAAACGGGCAGGAAATATTGTCGCTACTTCCTGGTAGTGGAGTGCAGAATGCGGTTAAATTTTTTAATTATTATTTATTTCAAATTCAACAATATATTTTTATTTCTTGATAAAAACTTTATTTCGTCCAAAACCCAATCTTTTTATTCAAAATTGGATGTGAAACGATTCATTCAATATTAATTTATAACGCAAGTGCAGTTTATTGTTAGGTTTTGATGAATTCCCCGACAGGTTTAAAATTGTTACATTCTTTTAGCTATATACTCTACGCCAAGAGTAACAAGATAAAAAGATAAAAATACTCCAAAAAATATTATCAGCAATAGTTCTCAGCAATAATTTTGACTTCAAATATGTTGTTGGTAAACGGGCAGGGAATGTTGTCGCTACTTCCTGGTAGTGGAGTGCAGAATGCGGTTATATTTTTTTATTATTTATTTCAAATTCAACAATATGATTTTATTTCTTGATAAAAACTTTATTTAGTCTAAATCCCAATCTTTTTATTCAAAATTGGATGTGAAACGATTCATTCAATATTAATTTATAACGCAAGTGCAGTTTATTGTTAGGTTTTGATGAATTCTCCGACAGGTTTAAAATTGTTACATTCTTTTAGCTATATACTCTACGCCAAGAGTAACAAGATAAAAAGATAAAAATACTCCAAAAAATATTATCAGCAATAGTTCTCAGCAATAATTTTGACTTCAAATATGTTGTTGGTAAACGGGCAGGGAATGTTGTCGCTACTTCCTGGTAGTGGAGTGCAGAATGCGGTTATATTTTTTTATTATTTATTTCAAATTCAACAATATGATTTTATTTCTTGATAAAAACTTTATTTAGTCTAAATCCCAATCTTTTTATTCAAAATTGGATGTGAAACGATTCATTCAATATTAATTTATAACGCAAGTGCAGTTTATTGTTAGGTTTTGATGAATTCTCCGACAGGTTTAAAATTGTTACATTCTTTTAGCTATATACTCTACGCCAAGAGTAACAAGATAAAAAGATAAAAATACTCCAAAAAATATTATCAGCAATAGTTCTTAGCAATAATTTTGACTTCAAATCTGTTGTTGGTAAACGGGCAGGAAATATTGTCGCTACTTCCTGGTAGTGGAGTGCAGAATGCGGTTACATTTTTTTATTATTTATTTCAAATTCAACAATATATTTTTATTTCTTGATAAAAACTTTATTTCGTCCAAATCCCAATCTTTTTATTCAAAATAGGATGTGAAACGATTCATTAAATATTAATTTATAACGCAAGTGCAGTTTTTAAGATGTCACAATCGAACATCAATCAAACATTTTATCACAAGATACGTGGAGGCCACTAAAAAAAGTGATTGTAAAATAATACGGCGCAATTCAAAATAAATCTGTAAGATTTCAGGAAATGATTTAACACCACTTTCGCCTAAATGGCGGTTTTTTGCCATAATAAGGAAGGATAAGCGCAACCGCTGGTGTCAGAAAAAATTAAACAAACACGCAGAGCATTAAAAATTCAAGTATCTACTCAGTTTTTGCTGCTCCTTTTGAAAGCATGGAAGCTGAATATTGAAAATCGCATTAGGACTGCGGGCTCGGTGTTATTGGTGGTCACATGGGAGTGGGCTTCGGGGACTTTGGCAGGTGATAAAACATCCGTATTTTTGAAAAATGAGTTCGCTTGCCTCTTTGGGATATGTGCTTTTAAGCATAAGGAGAAGAATGATTTTCCGGCACGACAGAGGGCCAGGTACAGGTGGGTCCCTAGTTGCTGTTTTTTGTCGTGATTTTTAAAAACGAGTCTAGCGACAAGAAATTAATTCGAAATCAGACAACTCGACAAAATTGTTGGGAGAAGAAAAAGGAGCAAAAAAAATGTACCGAATTTGTAAAATTGTAGATTGTAAAAATTTCAAAATTTTTGTATTGTTCACGAAACGTGTAAACATATTTCGTACCAGGAATTAGTTAATTAACGCCGTTCGTAAAGTTTTTTCATCGATAAAACCATGACAATTTTGATTCGTCATAGCTTCAAACGTGATGAAAAGGAACTTTTTCTTTGCACTTTTATAAAGTTGTCCTTGATAACGTGTTTATTCAGTTCATGTGTATAACATAACGACAAATAGTTGAAAACTGCCACAGCGTAGATAATGAAGAAAGTAAGTAGTGCGACGAAGACGCCGCTCGCATTCATTATCATCGAAGTTCGATAATCGCGTCCATATTTCGTCTCGACTGCGGTCCTGCTTTAATATTTGTCATTCCGTGTTGACTTACGGATTTCCATTTCCCCGTACGTCGCGAAAAGCCCGCACTCCGACTATTTGCCGTCGAAATTGCATATCGAGCCAAGAAGTATTCGTTCCGTAATGGGATTGAATCGTTAAGCACCTTCTCGAGTTGCATCAATGGGATGTATTTAGTGCGTCCGCCGACAATAGAAAGGGTGATAATTGCGCCAGTTACGCCCCGCATGACTTTCCACGGCATAATGCATTACCTAGGCACCGCGAGCCTGAAAATCGGCCTCATAAAATTCAGTTATGAAAACCCGTTAAATCGCGCCATTCGGATTCGAGGGACCCCGTTATTAAATTGCGAAAGCAGAATTTCCGTTAGGTGTGAATTGAAGTAATTTGCTTTTTAGTGGGGTAGTTAATTTACTAATATTGTCAGGTATTGCCGCTGCAACTTGCTCGTGTGTGTGTGTGTGGAGCGAATCCGAATGTGGCGCTGGATTTTTAAGAGCTTTCGCAAACGAATAAAAGTGTTACGGTTAACGGCGACGCTGCGAAATTAATTTCGCACAAAGAGACTCGGAAATGATACATTTAGCTAATAGAATGCACTACGCAGTGCGGAGTAAACAAGACGAAAATTGTCGTTTCGTTTGCGCTTTTTCATTACTGTCCCATTTTTCAGGCGCGTCATCTCTTAAGCGATTTTTAAAAGGAAAATCGCCGGATTAATCTCTTCGCAAGCATAAACGCAATATATTATTCCGGCCCGGTCCCGCGCTGAAAACACATCCGTTTCCCGTCGCTCCGGCTCAGTCTTCCCGTTTCCTTTTAATTTTTCCCAGACGCCGGGGAAATCCGGCCTCCACCCCCAGGTGACATCGCGACGTGAGAGACGTGAATTGTTTCGTTAAGCACTCCCGTCACATTCGGTGACGTTCACGTTATTTATCGTTGACGAGATTGTCGATGGTTCTGATGCAGCGAATTGGCGGCGGCGGCGGATTATTTTGTAAAAAAAACGAGATATGCTCATAAATATCCGTCTCCATTTGCTGCAATCAAAAATGCTGATTCGACAACAGAGACTCATTTGTCGACGACATTGCCGAAGCGAACCCGCAAACATTGATCTCCACGATAGCGGCATGCAATTTATCCGATTCTCTTCATAAATATTGAGCATTAAACGCAAGTTGCTCGCTTTTATCCGATTACGATTCCCATGTCCTTAAGCCGAATCGAACTCATCTGAATAACATATCGGCAATCAGGACAACACAAACCCACCCTCAGACCCATCCTGCCAGAACCATCTGCATTCGAACAATGCAACTTAGTCTCTCAATCGAAGAGATTTTCCTCGTCTACCTCTATCTTACAACCTGGACTATTTATTACTATGTTTGTTCTTTGCTCAAAACAGAATAATCAGCATCTTTCGCCTAACCACTTACTTATTTTAAAATAGGAAAATTTTGAAAATCGTTTACTTATCGGTCATTCTAAAATAATTTGCACACTATTTTTTTGTAAATTGTTTTTTGCTCGAAACAGCATATTTTACCTAACCACTTACTTAATATTTTGAAATACGAAAATTTTGTTAATCGTCTACTTATGTCATTCTAAACCGTATGTTTTGTTAATTGGTCTTTGCTCGAAGCAGAATAATCAACATTTTTTGCCTTACTTAATATTTTGAAATACAAATTTCGCATTCTGAAATTATCTAAACCATATGTTTTGCTAATTGTGTTTTGCTCAAAACAGAATAATCAGCACCTGTCGCCTAACCAATTAATTATTTTAAAATATGAAAACTTTGTAAATAGTTTACTTATCGGTCATTCTAAAATTATCTAAACCATATTTTTTTGTTAATTTGACAAATTTAAAATTGGATTTTAAGCGGAGGTTTCGACAGGCAAATCCATGTTAAAAACTTGAACTTACACAAATGTCTCCTTTATTTATCGAGATATAAACTTAATTTTTTTTCTGTGTATAAAATTCTTGAAGAAAACCTTTATAAAAAATACGTTGGTTTCATTCGTACTCGTGGCTCTGCGACGCTTCTTCTAGTGCCTTTAATTCGGTGGTTAGGGACAAGTTATCGACAAAACGTTTACTTTTCTTGCGCTAACTCGTGGTTGAGTTTTCTTAACTTGAAACGGCATTAACAAGCAAACTCGTTAGGAAATGAGTCGTAAATACAGGACCATTTCTTCGTTCGTGTTAAATATCGATCGGGCGAAGAACCAAGTCTGGATTGACCCGTCGCCCACAAGGAAGCAATCAGGGCTTCGACCATTGTCGACACCACCGACTAATTATAGAATATCCGTTAATTAAAACCGCTAACCCGACAGTAATGCAATTAATCAATTCTCTATTGCGGTGCTCGGGGGATATTGGAACTAAACGCACTACAAAGTTAGAGAATTGTCCGCGATTGCCATTTCCACTCAAAACATTTATTAGACGCATCCACCCCATCGATTCACACTCCCATTTCTACACGTCACTGTTAAAATTAGACTTCGACGATTTGACGAAAGTTCGGCGAGTTAAGGATAAAGTTGACGGCGCTGACGTGGCCGATTGAAGATGTTCCGGCACTCCATTCACGTCGCCTTTTCCAGGATAAATCGCTCGGGGAATTCCAGAAACGTGCATGCGAAAACAGCAGAACGAAATGTCGAATCGGTCGAATCTGACCATCAGAAATAACGAACCGTTGTGCATCGAAATAATCGCGCGTTCCAGAAATATCATGGTCATCAATCAGCTCACTATTACAGCATCCGGCAACGTCAACGTCTTAATGTTGCCTGCACTGTGATTCATGCGGATCCAGAAATACTGCGCGAAAAATATTTCGGCCGCCAAATTGTACTACCAACTTCCATGATTTAACGGGGAGAGAAAACTAGAAAAATTCAGCGAAAAACTGGTGGTAGAATATAAGCAGGAATTTTTGTTAAATTCGGACAGTTAGTGAATTTGGAAATATAAAAAATGTAATAAAAAAGGTTAAAATAATAAAAACAGAAAAAATAAATTAAAAAAACAAATATTTCTTGTTATTTTTAAGTTAATGATTTAACTGATTAACAGTCGAAGACTGAATTATCTGAAACACCTGAAAGATCTGAGACAAAATCTAAATGGTGGGTGGTCAAACGTACAAGTCAAGATTTTGCAAATCGAGAAAAATGCTTTTTAAAATGTTGCCACTAAAATATAAAATAAATATTTTTTTCAATATCGTTTAAGAAGTAATTTAGTATCTACAAAAATGTTTCTTTTTATTAAAAATTAATATTTAAAATTTTCGTTTCATAATAATTTAAAATAAAAACTTACTTTTTTCACCTACATTATGAATTCGAATAAAATATTATATAAAAGAATGTTACTTATGCTATTTAGAGCAGTCGATTTGGAATCTTAAAATACATACAAAAATTCCTTACTCATTACTCATTTTCGCAAAATTTTAGACATTAAATCTGAAGGTCCAAAAGACCTAAACTATTTAAAAAATCTAAATTTCTCGATTTAAGTGAACGGATTTTACGAAATGCATGAGTTCAAAGATTCGATTCGTTTTATATTGTACAAAAATGTCATAAAAATTATGCGCGCATTAAATTTAAATTGTATAAAAACATTTTATTTGTTTTTTAAAAATTTTAAAGAATCAACAATTTATCGGAAGAAACAGGAGGATTCAAAGGATGTAGGAAGAATGTAGGAAATAATATATAATGTATAATATAATGTAGGATATAAATAACGATAATGCCAATCAAAAAAAAAAGTTAAGAATTCAAGCAACTGAAAGAACTGAAAGAAATCAAAATATTTAAAAAAATTTAAAATCACACTACCATAAAGGCAGGTAGTTTTACAAGCAGCTGAAAAAGATAAAACTTTATAAAATCTGAAAACCTGAAATCCCTTAAGCGTCTACTTAAGAATACTAAAAAAGTAGTGAAAGTACTAAAAAGTATTCGCCAGCTTCCGGTGAAGACATTAAAATGTAACGTAGAATAAATTAGATTGTGTCTATTAAGCTCTCTAACGGTACTCGTACTTTGCAATTCCAAGGAATCTGTACGAGAATGGCAACAAAATTGGGGTTGTTCCAGAAGGACTGCATTATGAAATTCAAAAAAGTAAAGTTACGATTTAATCCCAACCCAATCACCCCTCGTGTAATACAAATGCATATCGAGTAATTTACAATTCTTATTTCGGTGCTCGTGTTTCGAGTCGTGAACGCCCCGCCATAATTTTTGTATTTATATGTAGAGTTCGAAGGGTTGTTATGAAGAAGTGCTCCGTCCGGAAATTACCGAACATTGAATTACACGCCTGCGGTAACCGACCCGAATAAGGGTGGAATTTTAATGTCAACACCACGTGCCGCATTTACGAGATTATGCGTGAGGAATAAAGAGATCGGTAGTCGATACCTTGACCTCTGGCAGGTCAAACATGCCGCTTTTACGTCTTCATTTAGCGATATTTACGACACCCGCTACGGTGATTTTAATTATTACTGAACGGAAATGATGCTACTTGAGTCGTTAAGCGGTGGAGAAAATAATGACATTATCGCCCGACTTTCTATTATTTGCAGGCGTGAAGTGTGTATTTAATTCAGACGGTACAAAAATCCGTGTGGGGTTTCGGAGATTGATTGGTAATTTGTAGAGGATGATGGGACGATTTTTCAGGAAGCAAGATTAGTGTCTGCGATTAAAGACGCACCCTTCGTTTTAAAATGAAATCTCGGAGAGTTATGGCCTATTATATTTTATTGACACGAACCGGGGCATTCGTGTCGATTTTGATAAAGTCGCTGAATTATAAAAAACGGAAAGCACTCTTCAATATTCCATTGTCGTCCGTCATAAAACGATTTTTGTTTTGAGTGGGCCGTAAAGCGAACAAACACGTCTTCAGTTATTTGCACAAGATGGGAAAGTTTTTTAATTCCACCAAATCGCATTGTGATTGCCCAGACGAAAAACTCGTTCGGCAACAAAAACACCACTAATTAACGCCGCTCGGAATCGTCGAGTGTTTGGAAAAGATTCAAACGCGTCGGATTTATTTCTTGAGTTTTTCGAAGGTGAATGGCGCAATTAACACGAAGACATTACGAGTTGGTGCTAAAATCGCGACCAGGACGTCATTCTGAGATATTCACATACTCTTTGTTAACACAATCAATGCCGCTAGACCATATATAAAGTAGATGTTTGAAAGTTGGCGCCAGTGAAGTTTATTAAGTTTTAAGTGGATGATTTCAAATGCGAATTAGAACTCCTACTACATTACTATAAAATGATTCTCTGAATATCAACGGTTTTATCGTCGAGTTTCTTGTCGTGGTTAAACGTTGCCACCTTCAACGATGCGTGCCTTAATCGAAGATAACGATATTTATGATAACTGCTTTCTATGTACCGGCATCGATTTCGCATTCTCTGCCTTTGACTCGATCCACTAACTAATTTTCCAAGCGAAACTTTTATTCCACGCCCCGCTGAGACGACGTCACGTATTTAATTATTGCTTCAAATGGATCTAAGTGGTTAAATTTTAGATGTTGGAAGCGTCTTTAACGTACCGATACTAGAAAATGTAGCGCAAACAGAATTTCGCCCGGCGCATCCACCATTCTGTTAGTGGTACGTGAGGCACAGATTGTCTTAATTGCTACACGGCTCTAATGCATATCTGATACATGCATTTCGGAAATTGTTATTTCAGTGCTCAGTTGGAAAGTTTCTTAAGGGATAATCGTGCGGACCTGCTGAATTGCATATGTCGGAAACGACTACTGCCGGTTTGTGGCTAAGGAAAACTCATCAGTGGACTCATATCCAGCACGCGTGACAAAATAAACACCGGAAAATATCGCCTCGAAAACGGTCATGTATGTTGCGACATCGGATGTGAACATTTTTCAAACCAATGGTCAAACCTTGCATCTACATTTTCTAGAATGTTTGACTTGTGTTGAATTTATTTGTGGCGGCTAAATTTAAGTCGCACACATTTAAAGTTGTTTATATTTTAAAGTGTGCGATTTAGTGAAAAAAATTTAATGAAATTTTGAAAGTTTTCCAAATGTCTAAGCCGTGTGTCTCCTTGGGATTGTTTCGTAAAAGCACTTTTGTGTAATTATTTTAAACTCACCAATAAAAAACTAAGCTGTTCTTTTCGTTTCATAATAATCTTTCGCCATCAAAGATCTCCCTAATCGATTTAAATTTTTATATGTTTGAATCGGTTATCCGACTACAGCTCTGAAAATACTAGCGGACAAAAATTTTGCTTTCTCATAAATATTTTGTTTTAAATTTACATATTATACGGCTTTTTATTTTGCGTGCTCACGTTTATACGTTTTTTACTTATCTCATTAAAATTGTAAATTTTGTTGTTATTTTATTTTAATTTGCTACCGCATCAAACTTACTGCAGTAATTTTCGACATTAACGTGTTCGTACCTAATTCTGAACTTTTAAACATCTCGAGAAAAGTGATAGTCTTAATTCTAAGAGTTCAATGCATTTCTACCATCTAGAAGATTTGGAAAATTGAGGCAATCAAATTGAAAAAACTGAAATGGTTAGGTCAGGTCTGGTCAGCAAAACGCTTAATTTCAAATCGAAATGAGCTGAAGTATGTGAATAGAAATTACAGGAACTGAAGAATATGTATCTGAAACACCTGAAGAATGTGTATGTGCATGATATAAATGTGCAGTATCTGCAGGATTGGGACATCTGAAGCAACTGAATTTAAGTACTTCAACGAACGAACGAACCTCTGTTATTTGAAAAATGTTGTTTTTAATTAACTTTAATTATCATAACAAAATAAAATCCGCTAAAAAATCTGAAAGGTTTTAAGGAGTTCAAGGATCCGGGCCATAAAAAGAATTTAAAATCCACTAGCAAACATTGCGAATTCAAAAGTTAAAAAAAATTTTTTGAACGCTTGTTTTTAACTAGCAAGTCTCTTAATTTAACTGAATCATGTAGAAAAACATACAAAAAAATTACAAGGTTACTGTCATACGTTTTCTAAAGCCGTAGGACCTTATAATTAAAAATATTATTCAAATCAAACTATTAAAATAATTCAGGGGCCCTTCGGAAGATAATAAATTAAACGGGGACAAAATGCGGATCTGTTTTTTTTCATACAAAATGTGTTGTTAGAATACATCACATATTAAATCGTAAAACTGTCTGGAGTCTGTTAATTGATGTGGAATGCTTCACGCAGATAAAATAAATACAAGTCGTTCCAGTTTGACGTTATTTTATCTCACTAACGATGCGATAATTTCCATAACTGATGACTTGTTCGGATTTCCAATCTACGCAAAGTTAAATGAAGCAAAAACGAGATTAATTGAAGCGATTAAGATATCACCTCTTTCATTTATATTTGTCAAAACGCCTATACCTGCAAGCAAAGATAAGAGCTCCGTACTTGCGGTGATGCCGTAACTTAGTCGAGAGATGCTCTGGAGACCGTTTTGGACGAGATTATTCAACTCTATTCCCAAGTCTTCTTGTACTCGAAAACGTCCTCAAACGGTTTCACATTGCACCCAAACACTTTGTACTCGCTCTCGTTGAAATTGTTTCTGATTGTCGATTGATCGATGGATCGCGGCGTGAATTTCGGGTGACGTGGCTTGAGGTGCGTATTAGACGGATTAATAATTGAGCTTGTAACAGGTGTGTCTCGCTCCAGTAAATTGTCTTAAAGAGCAAAGTTTATAATTAGGTTGTTGGGTCGGAGATCGACCTTCGCCACCCTTCACTGTTCAAAGACACAATAATAACAAATGGGAGTTGGGAGTTGGCCAAAATAGCGAACCGGTAGTGCACCAATCGACCCCGTGACACTTTTACTTTCCCGACGCAAATTTTCTTCGAAAATGAGAGAACAATGCCGCATCAGTCGAGATTACACAATTACTCGTTCCGTGCACAGAGAGACGGTAGTAATTCTCGATTGTCATCAGAACTCGGGAATCATACAATCGAGCAATTGAATAGGGGACTGTGAGACAATCGAAAAGCTGCAGTAACGGGACCGAAGTTGGCTCGGTGGGCGGAAAGTGTAGCAATTTATACGTAAATGTGAACATAGCGTTTGTTTTAAAGTCGAACAAAGCAGTTCGAGTTTGGGAAGCTTCCTTCTGCTGGGGAGTTTTACGGCGGAGTGGTCCGAATGCATCCTGCACGCCCGGATTGTTCCGGAACTGCTGAAAACTTTAAGCCGTTTTTAATGGAGTGTACAGGTGATTTACGTGCCGGAAACTTCAAACTATTATACATCGTCCACTAATAAATCTTCCAGCGTACGACTCATTGATAACTGCCACAAAAATGCAACGTCAGATGCACAAGGCACCACGAAAGAAAATTGCTTCAATAATACTTAAAGTTCGGTACAAATATTTTGCTTTCATGTGGAATAAGAAAACAAGTAACAAAAACTAAAAGCTACTAATGCAACGAATACCTAAAAGAGAATAAATGTATAATTCTGATAAAATTTTTGCAATTACCTAAATGTTCTGGTTCACTGAGAGGCAAAAAATTGTTACCGTTTTTATTTTAAGCTTCCAACAATCTTGAAAATCTAAAAAAATTATACTGTTTGAAATGTGCACTATTCGTAAGAGGTGCACCAGTTAAAGACTGAGAAATTCAAAATTACATAAAATTAAAATTCTTAGAATTTAAAAAATATACTTGCTAATTGCAAAACTGTTGTATCCCAAATTGTAAACATCTGAAAGATGTAAAGGAAACCATGTATGTATGTATAAGATAAGAAAAAATACATCGTTTTGAAAAAATTTGTTTTAAATTTTCCAAAATCCAAAAGTTTGAAAAATTTGAATGATTTAAAGGATCTAAAACTAAAATGGGTGATCAAACAAGTACAAGTCTAAACCGTAAAATTATTATTTTTGAAATAATATTTTTATTATGTTAGATCAAAAAAGTTCAAGTCAATTTTTTATTTGAAAATTTATTATTACAATTAAGTAATTTTATATACATAATAAAAAAACACCTTATATAAGAGTAGAAAAAAAATTGTGCCTTTTAAAAAATTTTGTTTAAAATTTTCTTCAAATTAAATAAACCAAAATCAAAAGGTTCTGATTTCAAGTTTGAAAAATTTGGTGGGTGATCCAATATAAGTAAGTATAAGTCAAAATTTTGCGAAAATGGATATAATTTTTGTAGGTATTTTAGGATACCATATCAAAGGGCAAAATCACATAATTATTATTTTTCAATAACATTTTAATCGAGTTTGTTAGGTCAAAAAAGGTTCAATCAATTTTTTATTTGAAAATTTATTATCAAACGAAAATTTTCAGAGGTTAAAAAAAAGTATTAGATAAAAAAAAAATACCTTTGTGTCTTTAAAATATTTTGTTTTAATTTTTATTTAAATTAAATAACAAGCTAAAATCAAAACGTTCCAATTTTGAAAAATTTGCAAAACTGAAATATCCGAAGAATCTGGAGGATCTGAATGATATAAAACTATAGTGGGTGATCAAACAAGTCAAAATTTTGCGAAAATGGGTATAAGTAATTTTTGTAGATATTTTAGGATTCCAAATCGAATGGTCTAAGCCGTATATATATTTTTTTATATTTTTATTATAAAGTTGGGTCAAAAAATTTTAGGTAAATTTTTAATTTGCATAACATGTAAAATTTAAAAATTCAGTAACTATAAAACAAAAAACTTTTATATGTTTAAAAATTACTTCTCAAACGCTAACGCAAAAAAGGAAATATTTAACAATTCAAACCTTTTTAAAATGCGTTATTCTCGGTTTACATAGTTTTGACTTGTACTCGTTTGAACACCCATTTTATTTCGAAATAATAACAAAAATATTAAAAACATGTCTTAAAAAATATTTTTTAACTATTCTATGGATTATTATTTAATTATATGTCGTTTTATTGTAATACCTCAATTAATTCATCGATTGATTTGAGTAATTTAAATTTGAATTGAAATATTTTAAATCGAAATATTTAGAAGAGAACGAAACATTTGGGTACTAATAATAAATGTTATAAATAAAAACTCAACTTTTAAATTTATTCAATTCCTCATATGTAAAATAAATCTTAGAAAAAAGATTACTGTTTTATTTGAGAATAAAATTCTGAAATTACCTACAGGCCAAAAAAAAATGGTCGGCAATTTCATAAATGTGTTCATACATATTACTGCACCTTTAAACAACACGAAAAGCCTGATTTATTTTAATGTGACTCAAAATTTTTAACGACATAAATTTTTCTAAAATTTATAAGTTATCGTGAATTTAAAAAAACAACTATACCTTCATTTAAAAAAAACATTGGAAAGATCTAAAATAAAAAAGCTGCTTTCAATATGAGGAAGGTATAGTATCTAAATCCTGAAAATATTGATAGAAAAATTACAGTTACTAAACGGCTTTTCGATTTCGAATATAAAAAATATGAAGGACGTGGAAACACAGAAAGTAAGGCATTTAAGGAGTTAGAGAAAAAGTATTTTCATTATCTGAAGGATATAAATATTATGATGGCCCCGAATGAAGCATTCGAAAGAACTGAAGAATAGAGTTATTATTAGCTTAGCATTTGTTGTGCAAATAAAAGACTCATCATGAAATCATTTACCACGCATCTCGCTACAAAGACCAAACAAAAATAGAGCGATGAACCAAGACGCGAGTTTTATAGTCGGGACAGTGTAGGATAATTGCGGCCCGCAAATCCGCATTGTTAAAACCAAGCACAGCCCCTAAAGTGACATTCATTTTAGAGTTTTTTCAGGCATCCCTTTAAAGCGAGCTAATATTAATACAGTAAATTATCCACGCTAAAACAGCTCTGATGTATTCAGATCACCTTGTTTATTTCGACGAAATTAAAGCCATAAATTGCGCCGAACGACTGTGTTCCCTTTTATGCATGTTCTTATTTAGGCGAAGAGCACAGGAGGTAATTCGTTACCCTTTATCGTGCATAATTCGCTCGCGATTATTTTTGCGATCAAATATAAAGCGTTCAATTCCAGCGTCGGATGAGTTATCGACTGCTTTGCGTGATGAATGTCGCACAAGACACGTATAATTTTGGGAAATTGGGGTGTGGGGTGGAACGTCAGCCGGTATAAATAATAACTCGCGCCTGAAAGCTCCCAGGAAGGGGAGGAAAATGTGGAAACGCCGCGCTTCGAGTTTACGATTGTCGATTTGTTGGATTGGAAGTGTTATTCCCATCAAGCCGCGTGAATAATAAATAATTTTAATAGGTCATTACGAAAGTTGGAGAATTATTGGGAGAGAGGATAATTAAAAGCACCGTCCGATCGCTTTTGGGAGTCGAATATTGCCAATTAAAAAGTTTTAATTTCGTCCTATCGCAAATAGAAAATCGTTAACGCGCGCGGCTTCCAGCTCTTTTGACTTTCGATCATCAACGTTTTATCTGTCCGATTGTGGGGCAAATTAATATATTTTAAAGCCGGTTATTAACTAACGGTTGCGTTGCCGGGGTGATTGCTGAAATTGTGCTGGCCCGGCTGGAAAATATTAATGAAGCTTTCAGATTCACCGTAATCATCGATTCGCGTCCTGTTTCTACCTCTCCAACGGCGCAGAATTGTTGTTTGTTGGGCTGTATTACTTTCACGGAGGAAATTAGTGTCAGAGCACAACAACGACACGTAATATTTGATTCAAAATGCAATCATAAAGCTATTAGTCGCATGAAAAATGGAAGAGGGCATTTGAATGAAATTATTATTTATTCCATTATCATTTTCCAAGGAAATCCGCATTATTAGGGGGATAACCGTCTTGTTGTTGTTTTTCTGGTCGCTCGCGGTTACAAACTTTTTCAAAGCTTTTTAGGTCAAGTCGTGTCAGCGGCTCAATTGCGTTAATCTGTTTATTGTCAAAACACGCGTAATGGTCTTTCAAGAAAAATTAAAACCCAAGCAACGGAATGGGGCTTTTTTTCTACACGCTATTCTGTTATGTAACCATATAAATCGTTTTCTTTTTGAAAAGTCACTGATTCGAATGTCCAAAAATCGTAATTTAAAAACCCAATAAATTTTTTCGTATTGTACAACACGTGGCAAAATGAAAACCTCAAGACGTTCAACGATGCATTTATTCTCTCTTACATACATCTGTAGGTTATTTACAATAAGTTTAGATGAAAGCTAGTGTTAACTCCGCCTTGAAAAAATGGCAAAACTGGCCGAAATAGAAAGAGCAAAACTCAACAAAGCTTCGTGCCTACAAATCTCGACGCCCCTAAGCTAGGAGGATTCACACCTCAAATACACAAAGATATAGTCCGCTATTAGTATTTTTGGGGGTGGTCTTAGGACGAATACCTGAAACCCGAAACCTGAAACTGAGAGCAATTTCCTGGAGCTCGTAACAAATGTTCCTCGCGTTCTAGCATCGGTATATTTGTGTCGGACGCACTATTAATATTCCAGAGGCGATTTGGTGCAGCTCCTGACATATTTTGGTGTTTTTTCGCTTACAGCGAACGACAAAAGCGGAAATGGCGTCGAATCCGGGGCAAGTATCATGAAAACCGCTCGTTAAAACCGTGCACTAATTGCTACAATTCTCTAATTGATTTCTGGGTTTATTTGGGCGCGTTTTTCAATAATTAATGGATGAGTTTGGGGTCTTTTGAAACGGCGATTCCACCGCATTCGCAAATTAATTGTGTTTACTCGGATTAATTAAATCTGGCGGGTGGCGACATTTTTGCGAGCTTTTTCCTGGGGGAGCGATCCGGACCCGGTGGAGATTTAGCGTCCGGACCGTTGCTCTAATGATAGAAGGGATTAGACCCTCTTCGGAGCGCTAACGTTACCCTCAAGGCGTTTAGTGCGCCTGCATCTTATATAGAGATTTATGGGCGGCGGCGTCGTCGGTCAGTTTAGTGATTTTAATGGAAGCGCGTTTCAAACGATCCAAGACTGTTTCCACATGGGTTATCGTAATTGAATTATGGCAATGCGCCGACGTTGCGTCTTTAGTTTGTGTTTATCACGGCAATGTTTCCAAGATCTTGATGGATTAGGCAGTCTACAACTTCCTGAATATTCATACGAGTTAGCGAAGTTTGTTGTTTTGTTGATTATTTGTTGCAGCGCTGACGACGCCGAATTCGCAGACGAACAGCAAACGCTTCCATTAAAACTTCCGCATTTACGAGAGGCTCGCGCCACTCTTCGGACTCCTTTTCCAAATCTCTAAACAACTTTTCACAATCTCCGCCTTTCTTTAATATTTTCTTAGAGTTAAATACACATTTTACGGCAGTAGCAATATGCAGTTTTGGGTGGTTTACTTTACATTTCATTTTTATTGTTCTAATATGAATATGAAAATACTTTTCTATTTACGCAACATACCGTTTTGTCCTTGAAGTTGATTTAGCAAATTGTACGTGTACTTCTACACAATTTAATTTAATACAAAAACTGAAATTGGTAAAAAGCGTAAAATTCTGTAGGTATTTGAAAAATTTTAATAGTAAAGACGAACAAAAAATGTGTACTTCCCACTTCAGCATTAAATAATAACTTTTAATGATTTTTGGCAAAATTATTCCGAACTTATGTTGAACTCGCGTATTTTTGGCCACTTTTAACGTTTCTCGTTTCAGGTCTAGAGCGTTTTTTATGCGAGCTGATATTTTTATACGTAATCAGTGGACTTAAAAATAAAACAAAACTCTCTGCAGCTTGTCGTGATTTCTCTTTGTAGAAAGTGAGAGAACAGAGCTTCAAAACAAATTTAAAAGAAATAATAACAAATGTCAGTTATGTCTGAAAAGCCCGTAAACTCGGTGCTTCTTCGCAATTATCCCATTTTCATTTTATTAAGCAGAGACAGGATTCAAAAGACGCATTTTGCCTTGTCAGCAAGCTAATTATTTGTCCGAGACTGAAACATAAAGCTCGCGACATACATCAATTATTTCATGTTTGTTTTACATAGACCTCGAAGAAGTTTTTACTGCGCAAGTACTATTTTATGATATTGTTCATTGCTTGCAAATCGGGTCAGCGGGAGCCGATCGAATGTGTAACTGAACTACAATAGTCAGAAAAATTAGGCCAGGAGAGGTAAATCAGGTTTTCGTTCGAAAGCCAATAATAGGTTTGGGTCAATAAGAAATGGTATGCGTAACTCGTGCCACATTAACGAGCACACGTCGTTTCTTCTTCGGCAAAATACCTAGGAACGTAAACGGAGAACAAGTCGTAAAAAGTGGCAGTAAAGTTTCCGTGCACGGGCAAATAAATTGGCGTATGAAATGTCAATCTCAGAAATGGGATATATTATATATCGCAGCCTATTTTATGGTAGACTTAGGTGGAGCGTTGGGTTTTTACGAGCAAGCACCGCCGCTTCCAGAGAAGAAGGAAAAAATGGTGGCGAGTGTCGATGTCTCTAATTCCCATGTCTCCGGGAGTTTTATGGATTTTCGGTATTGTGCGTCGGCGAGAAAAATTCCATTATGTAAATGTGCAGTTAATGGCACATCTTTTTCGGATCCGAAGAACTTCCACCGAGAATAAGAATAATAAAATGCGCGACAATCAACGCGAACGTTGAGAGAAAAGTTTGGTCTTAATTGTTTTTGTTTGTGATGCAAATGTGCCGTCTTCTGGGATGACACCGTCTTGGTTTTTGGACGGGTCAATAGCGTGGAAAACTCAAAGAAGTTCCAACGAACGTGGAAGTCGATCTCAATTACGTAAATTTACATAACGGGAATATTGCGGTCACGGAGTGAAACGTGCAAAAAAATTCTCGCAGAAAAGATGCATGGCGCACGAAATAAATTTAATTAATTAAAGTGAGGACGTTTGCGAACGTTTCAAAGCCCCCATTTTTAGACTAATTAAATTATAAAGTTTACCTCGACCTGAGATCGGGTTCGGGATGTGTCTCTGAATACTTCTCGAATTCGCCCCTGTTAGTCAAATCACCGGATGCCCTTTCGGTCTCGTCGTTTACCTTTTAAAACTCTCTCAGCTCTTCAATTTCAAACACAATTCGCATTTACGGCCGTTACGAGCGCATTTATAAATATTTTGGTATTTACAATACGCAGGATGCAATAATAAATCGGGGATTATTAATGAGATATTCCATCATGTTTGGAACGACTGAAACTGGCAATTGGAGTTTCAAACCCGAACTAGTTTGGGCTTAGTTACGATTAATTTGAGCTAGTTAGTCGAATAGTATTCAGCAGTTTGAGACCAATCAACGTTTCCGCGAAAAATGGAATGTACCTCCCAAGTCATTGTCCACTGCTAAATATTTATTGTTTACTGATTTAGAGGATTTGTTCGATGCGGCAAATATTTGCCTTCATCCTCTATATTCTTGGGATTTTACGTTGTCGCCGACCTCGAACAATTCGCATTTCTTCTAGTCATAACAAGTCTGGGGGCATAAAGTTCCGACCACAAAACCTGTAACTGTGCAATTACTTTTTTGACGAAAACAATATCGAACGTGTCAGTCGCGGAGGGATTAGTGTTTGCTTTAAATCCTAGTTATGAGTTCTGGCACGACCAGTGCGCCTCCATCGTAAAATTTAGTTAATTTCATCCGTGGTTTCCATAAATGGGCATTTATAGCTTTCTACTAATCTAAACTAATCTTTGTGCAACGAAAATCGTCGATTATGCCCCCTAGCATCATCATTTCCAAATATCTCTCCAATCGGAGGTGAGACCCACAATGTGTGCAGATATTTTAAAACGACAAAAAAAAATCCAAATTTGTTGCCGTGGCCTGTAATAATGTTTGATCATCAATTAACGTTTTTTAAATAAATTGCGCATGATGTGGGTATATACATTTAATTTTATAAAGCGAGATTCGAGTCGGTCAAATTTTCAAATACAAATCTGATGGAAGCTGAAATCAAAATTGGAAATGTGGGTGTCGTGTTATTTTGCTTGGTGAACAATTACCAATTTAACTTTTATTCGTGCATGATGCATAAATACAATTTTTATTTTTTTCAATTAAATTTAGAACCAGAGCAAAGTTTTTGTCCATACGTCCGATTAGATAATAAATCCAGGCGTTGATAATATTTGAAACCAAAAAACGTAAATGGAAACTGTGTGAATTGGGAATAGCAGGAAATAAGTCAAAATTCGTGTGCTTCCTTTAATAATACTTCCACAAGAAATCGCTTTAGAAATATTTGGTTGGAATTCGATTTATGAACGCCTTTTGTGTACTAAAAGTTGCCATTAAATTGTGTCTGGATCTGTAATCATCACTAGAACCCTCGATAAAGCGACGATAATGGATGGCCAAATTATTAACGCATTGTCTGGATAATAGTTTCAGCATAGATTTATTGGCGTTATGTCAATACACTAAAATCAACTAAACGATGCAACAAGCAGTTTAGCTAATTAGCATTTAGTCGTAGGTCGCATGTTCGGGGTGCTTCAAAAAGTAGTTGATAAAATCATCCTTGTTGTAACAGTATCTTCCGGTTTGCAAATCCACGCTAAGACAATCGGTTACACCCAAATCCATTTCCACGATTTTTCCCTTGACTTGGCATTTGCAAATTGGTGGTTTTTCCTCGCCGCATTGATAAATTCTGGACGTCTTCTCCCCTCGACAGAAATACGCTCCCGTTTCGGTTTTCTCAGGTTGGTAGTCTTCCCAGCATTTGCATTCGCTCTCGTTCTTCACTTCTGCAGCCTGGGACAGGCACAGAACGGCCACAAAAACACACACAAACTTCCTAAAAAATTTTTTTAAGGATTTGTAAACGTGACAGTGTACTTACTCACATGATGAAATGCGTGAGAATACGTGGACGCGTCCGACGCTGGGTTTTATAAGCGAAACGAGAAACTCGTCTCCTTCACCTTGACATTGCGTTAGTTATTAAAGAAAGTGTAAATATATCAAGTTCGGTAAACAATTTGTTGCGCAATGAAGGAGTCTCGTGTGGATAGTTAAAAAAATCGCACGTGCGACTCTGTTGCCTGTTTATGTAATTATGCGAAGATTCAATTTCATGCCCCGGGATCGATTGTTTTATGCAACAGTCTTCCCACTGAAAGGTGTCGATGACAAATTGGACAAATTATTAATGCACTTGTGGGATAATAGAGTGCGGATTATCGGAGTTGAATGTCCGTATTTATAGGAGAGTATTTATAGGTAAAGTGGCTAAAGTTGTAGGAACGAGCAGCATCTGTTACTGAGCTGAAAGGTCGCATCCGATGAATCAAAATCGCTTCGATATTTTAGGGCCCAACGTGCGATATTTTCAATGAGCATTATCGTTTTTTTGCAACAAATTAATGAGGCAACATTATATCCAATTTGGTGTTTGCAACATCAGACAATTTCCATTTTCGAAATTTGGTTGTTTTTGTAAATATGCACATGATGCTGTTTTGTTTGTGTTTCCCGAATTAAAAAATTCACTATGTTAAATATTCGACATTTCACAGGAATTATTGATAAATTTGTTTTGCTCACAAATTGAAACGTTAAACATTCATGCATTTAGAAATTAACGAATCCAATATTTCACATATGTACCTAGTTGTTTCGATTAGAGTGTTTGTTCCGGCGTGCTTTATTGTGCAATAATTAAGACTTAATTGTTTATTATTTACATTTACATTAATAGAACGAATAAACCGACAAACACAATCCCGAAGTTTTATTTATACCTCGGCGATCATTTCCAGCGGGCTTCCCTTCAGCAGTTAAAAATGCCCGTAATTTTGCATTTTCGTTTACAAAACGTACAATAAAAGTTTTTTAAAAGTTGCTCCAGCAAGTGCAAGGACGTGAGAAACGAAAATATTAATTTCAAAACGCATTTATTCCGTGTATTATTTGTCTGAAATCGTCGATGAAGTCCATCGATTGCATTTTCAGGTGCTCAAAGAAGCGCCGCGCCGCTCCTGAGGGATGTGGCGCGGGAATTTGTTATTCCGTAAAAGGTGAATCGTTCGGTTTTCACAAATCTGTTTGTTTTGTATCACTTCAAAGTGAATGTGTAAATTGCTGTCTAGCTGTGCAAACATCAGCCGCTCGACAAACATCTGGGTGCATGCTTGAACTCTACCAGAGATTTACCTAACTAATGCGAAATAGCGAACAATCAGAAATTTGCAGGCAGAAGCTTCGCTCCTCGTTTTGCCTAGTCGCGCTCTTGCCTTTTTCCCTCATCCGCGCGCGGATATAAGTATGTAAAATAAAATATTATGTGATAAGAGGAACAAGGGAACGTCATTTGAAATTTACATATAATGATCCATTTCCTCGCAAGTTTTGATGGGACGTAATAAATTCCGCGCGAAAAAATATTTTCGCATCACTCCAGAGACGCCTCTCTGACTGATTTTTATACTTCTCGCCTGAAAAATTTCGGAGTGTCGTCTTGACGGAATGTTTATTCAACTCAAAACCCATCCGGAGATGGATAATTCGTCGTGTGTTTTTCCCAGACGTAAAAGCGCCGCGCCGTACGTTCCCTTCAAAGAATTTCTAATTAACTGGGGAAAAATGCAACAACTGAAACGCAAATTCTTCCGGAGCGCCGCCGAATAACAAAGAACATTAATCTATGAGATATTCGCACAAAAAGCGCCGCCGAGTTCATTATGACGTTTGCAAATCACACGACGAGATTTTAGAAATCCGCATTTTTTGCTAATTACGTTTATTTCTTTCGTAACGAGGGTGCGCTAATGTGCGAGGCGTTCTCATTCATTACTGCTCACGCGAACCACCCCTAAATATGCAATCAGCTCATTAAACCGTCTGACAGGTCGTCACTTTTCCGGACTTCCAAAGCACGCGACAAACACACCACTTGTTGGATGTTAGCTGTAGACTTTTCAAATAATCTCCAACAGGTCGTGGAGTTTCCGTTCTTATTGGACAAGGAAACGTCAAGCGTCGTGACGGAATCCGGTAATGAGGGGCAATTATTTTAATTACGGGGTGTAGAACATTGTTGGCTTGTTTTTATTCGCGTGCCGCTCGAATGCAAAACCCAAATTTGCACCGGAGTATGAGCACCCTTCAGCTGAATTACGCTCCAAAAATGTACACAATAAAATAGAGACTAGATACTGCCTTGTTCCGCATTAAATTATTTTCGCATAGAGAGGCGGATTATTCTACCGGCGGTTGTTTCAGCAAAAATAATCACAAATACACTCCACTGCGTTTTGAGCCGGTCAGCGCTGCCTCGCAAAAAATTCCGCATCCGGAAGAGTGAAAATGGAGCTAAATCCACTAATTGTCAAACATTAGCAAACTGCTTGGTCGCTGAGCGGTTGGAAATTAACAAATACTCCAACATCTCATAATCATAATCAATAAAGAACAATCCTTATCTTGTCTATTCGTTTTCTATTAAAATATGAACTTAATTTTCCGCATTTTATTACTCGATTAATTAATAATTGAGTAAAATCGACAACGTAGCATCCCTACGATTGCTTTTCCAAACGACAATCAATAAAAACAAACAAACTCATGATTTGCACGAATCTGACAACAAACATAAAACTTTGAAATTGTTTTGGTCACAATTTACGAAAGTTAAAACAGCTAGCGCAGCATCCTTTAAATTGCATCGTATAATGACAATAGATAAAATAGTTCTCATCTTATCTGGTATTATAATCCAAAGGGATCTCGTAGCAATCGCAGCATCTTGTTGTTGCCAACAAAATATTCCAATTTCTGTGTTTTATGAGCTCGAAAATAATATTTCATCAACTAATTTGAAATTGTTTTGGTCACAACTTCCGGAAGTTAGCGCAACATCCTTTCAATTGCATCTCATAATCATAATCGATAAAAACAGGTCAGATGATACAAATTCACGTAACAGCATCCTGTCATTTGTATTAGAAAATGCAATATTCCGTACGATCAAAATCTGATACCTACTGAATTTTACTAGTTATTAGTTATTGTTTTAGTTTCAACTTCAGGTAGTTAATATCAATTTATTATTATTATTATTATTTTATTTATTATTTTTTTTAGCTAGGGTGAGTTCGTAATTCATAATTAATTGATTAATTAATTAAATAATTTTAATTAATCATAATTCAAATTTCAATTCTAAGATTTTCTGTTATATAGCGCATTTTTATTAACTGTCACTACTCATTTCTTAAATAAAAGGTGAAAACTAACAAAGTTGGCAAAGTGTGTTTCAGGATTTTTCACAAAATTATTTGTATTCAAGATACTGAATTTATTCGCCTTAAAGTTTCCACTCTGTATATTGTAGATAACGCGAAAGTCTTTGAATTGCGTCTCATAACTACAATCAATAGAGAAGCGACTAAACACATGTCACAACATCATTCAGCTTTTAACAGGATATTCGATTATCCTTATTTTGTAAAACCGATACTTTTGTATTATATTGGTTTCAATTTCCGGTGTTACAAAAGCGTACGGAGTATATTTCTCATGAAACTGAAACAAGATGCTTACGTTTCACAATTTAGTTAAAGGGGTGTGTAATTTTTTGCGGTGCGCCTGAAAGGCAGCAGTCAAAACTGCGACCGGTATTACAGAGCCCGACAATAAAAATCCGTACTGTCTAAAGTTAGAAAGTGTAATAATTTTGTCCCCGCCGCTTTGGTTGAATTTTTTCATGCGGCGCGGAGAAAATTTTTATTAGCGGAATCCGTGTCTTGGTTGTTTTCTGGGCGAGTGCAGTTTTTTCTCTTTGTCCTGGCGCACTTCCCCCTCCGCTTGCTTGTATAAACTTTTTATTAGCTCCGACACAGGAATGGCGCAGCTCTGACAAAATCTTTTTATAGAGAAACTTCTCATCCCCTCGTTTAATCTCATCCGGAAGTCTTTTCTGAGCCTTAATGAATCACGGATTGAAAACACGTTTTGTATTTTTCTCTCTCCAAAGAGGATTTTAATGAAGTTCATATTTATTTTCCAACTTCCGAACGCGGTAGGTTGTGGTGGTAAGTGCTGATAGAAGCGCAAACTTATCGACGCCGAAACTTTAATAAATCCCGCCGCTTCAAAAGTAGTTGCTCTAGATTTTAATATTCGACTTGAAATACGACACTTTTAATCTGTCACAATATACGGGACCCCGGAAAACTTTGTTCGGTGATGTAGAGCCGGAATAAGGAGTTTCATTATTTGCATGACAGTGCGGGCTAAAGTTTTATGGTACTTCCAATGAAACTCCTCCGGTTTAAGTTCATATTATATAACCCGCAAGTATAACCTACGAGCGAACGCTTTACGAGCCGTTTTTTCCCCACGATAATTCTCCCATAAAAGAGAATTCGAGTAGTGCCCGTTTTTATGAGTTCGATTAAGACGCTTCTTCGACGTGTTTGGCGTCCTGCAGCCAATGCAGGGCTCTGAAAAACTTAAAATCGCCGATCCACTAATATTTTGAATATACGAATTTATAACTGCTTCGTTATACCCGGAGTTGTGGACGTGTCCCGGAGGCAATTAGGCTTTGTTATTTTTGGAAAGTATATACTGGCGGAAAAGTGTGTGTCGCTCGAGGACATGGTGCAAAGGGAACAAAGGCCTATTAAACGAACTGCCTGAAGCGGAAGGCAGGAAACGACGCGCGCATGTCCATGTTTAGTTCCGGCTTCAACACGTGCTTCCGTTCAATAACGTTTAACGGCATCACTCCGGGACACAAACAAGAAACTCTCCATGAATAGAGGAGGAACCGGTCTGAAAGCAATTATTCAAATGCTCTGTTCTCGTTTTATAATTAATTAACGGTTTCAAAAGCGCAGATTTGTCGGAGCTTTCGGTCCAAGATGACGAGGACGGAATCGTGGGGATTCTGAAATGCAACGTCAATGATTCGAGACGAGCTTTTTTAACATATTTACAATAAATTGCACCTGTTACCTTGTTGGTAAGGAAAATAAATAAAAGAAAGATCATGTCGTTTTTAGTTCGTCTCGTATTCAAGGCATTCTAAATATTTTTATTTTCTTTATATATTTAGGTTCATTTTTTGTATGTTTTTTATATTTATAATTTGTAGCAGTGATGGTGTCACAATGGCCAAAATTAACATTTTTATTATGATTTTCGTGATGTTTTAGGTTTAAATTTAGTCAACTTATATTTTAGGTCTATAGAGTTAGCACTATAAAGTCCCGGAACGGTCGAATAACTTAGTCATTTAATAAGCTTTTTTTTCAAATTTGGTACGATTATACAAAAGTTGCAAACTAGCAAATTTGCTTATAATTGTTTAATTTTTTTCACCTTCGGTTTAACAGTAAATGCTTCCCACTTTTATTTTTTAAATGATACACCCAATATATTTATCATATAAATAGTTTATTAAATAAAAACCACCTTCAGACAGATTATCATAAGTTTTTCTTATTATTAATGAAACCACACAAATAATTTAAAATACGCAAAATCAAGGAAATTATCTTTGAAAATCATTTTGAGGCTACAAGTTCAGATTGTGCTAAATGCTACAGAAGTCACTAAGAATTTTATTAATCGATTATACCACTGCCAAGTTGTAAACGGAGCACAACTTGAACAAATTTCTCAAATATGGTTTTCAAAGATATCTTGCGTTTTGTAATATTTTTTATCGTTTATTTTGGCATGAAAATTATGTTTTTATTTTTAAAAGTAGTGTTTAATTCTGCATCCGAAAATGTAAAAATATACTGGGTGTCCCATTTAAAAAACAAAAGTAGGAGCATTTGCTGTTAACCCGAAAATAAAAAAAAATATAAACAAACTCGCTATTTGCAACTATTGTATAATCGTAGTAAATTTGAAAAAGAAACTTCTTAAGTAACAAAGGTACCCGACCGTTCCGGGACTTTATTTATATATTTGTGGCCGTATTTATTTGTGGGCCTATTCACGGTAACAAAATTTTGTCGAAATTCGGTCCAATCCTTTTTATTTCTACTTCCTTATTATATAATATTATTTTCGGTTCGTTAATTAATAGCGTCGTATTTAATACAATTCTATGGTAGGATGTTAAATTGAACAATTCCTTACTAATGCATTTTAAGCAGGTTTTAACCAATTTGTAAATTATGAGAGAGATGAAACATGTCGTGTAAATGGATGTTGTGTGGCTCCAAACAAAGTGTTTAAATCCGAGTGGTGTGCGCCTGCCTGAACAGCTTTAGCGATGGTCAAAAATTTCATGTTGCACGTCCCCTGTTTATTTTTGGCCCGTGAACAATTTTAATGACATTTGTCTGTCCAGCGCGTATAATTAATATGCAAACAGTGCACAGCTGCGGGACATGCTCTACTTTTTCGCTTCGGACTTAACGGATATCAGCTGTTAGGGTCATCGTTGTGTACTACAAGGGCTTTAATTGCATAACGGCGCCGTGTCAGCGTAATTTTTCAGGATCGCCGTAATTCCCGTTCCGGTCCTGTCGGATTTTTCTCGACGATCTGATCCGGTGTTATCGTAATTGATCCGTTGATGGCTCTCGGTTTATTACCTGCGTTTGCTCGTGGGCCGAGCAAACAGCGCTAAGATTAATCCGACCTGTATGGCGTCCAATATTGCCTCAGACACCATCTACGACTAAATCTCATGCAAATTTCCGCGCTTTGTCTTGCCATTTTCTAATTAAGACGTCAGCGTCAGTGCCGCGTGAGAGTCCCAAAAATCTCTTGTAAAAATCCGAGTCCGACGATGAATAATTCATGCGATACAAGCGAAACTTTGCGGCTGAAAAATGCGAAAGTACTCCCGAACGCCACGACGCTGAAAAATTGTTCGGGCATTGTTTTTAACAGTAAACGTGTGTGAAAGTAGTCTGGAACGGGGCCAGAGTTGCGTATTGAGCCCCGTAATGCGACAATGTAGCGCTTGCGATTTGTCTGCGTCCGAATTTTCGCACCTGTCCTCCCATATTTCCGAAACGAAAAACCGAAAAAGTGGCCGCATTCCCGTCTGCTTGGCTCGCCATTTTCTTGGCTTATTATTTAACGCTTTTGCGTCACAGACTGAGGGAAGCGTTCATCGGAGACGTGTTAATTGCAGCTTAATTTAGACGTTCTGCTCTTCTGGTTGGTGCCCGCAATAAAAACAGGGCACGTTCTCCGATTACGGCATGTTTCATATTTAAAGTAGACGAGCACATGTCAGAAGTTGTACTAAAACCGTGCCTTGTGATAATTTCATTATGTCTTGCTGAAACGCTCCCCCATCCTGTTTTAAGATGCAGGACTGTTTGTTGTTTTTGCCGGTCCTGAAGGTTTCGCGTTAATTAATGCTCGGAAATGGAAATGAAATGTTTATTCTTTGCGTAAATAAGCGCAGACGGAAGCCGAAATATGAAGAGCGCCTTTTAATTCAATTACTTAATGAGTTTTTCAGCACAAAGCCGTTGCTGATTTCGGAAAGATGTGCTCGCGTCGCCTGATTTAGATCTATGGTAATCGACTAAAGAGAGATACACGGCCGGCATCAATATCCATTATGATGCAAAATCAAATAGGGGCTGGATTTATACGGCACGGGTCGCTCCACAAAAGCAGGATGAATATGTCGCAGAGGGGCTGCCCTCTATTTCTCGCATCGGCTCTCCAACGATTTGATTAGACGGCCTCTGGCGATATCCTCATTACTCTCCGTGGACGCCCAAGAAACACCCTGATAAAAGTGCTACGCCGCCGTGTTTATTATCTCATATTTTCCTCTTTATGCCTCCTAGGGGATGATTCACGCCACGCCGCAGCGCTTACACAACTTTCACGCCCGTCTTTGCACAACAAACCACATTTTATTTTCATAAACAACACAGTTACACATTCCTTTTATGCAGATGCGTGGCCCCCTCAACCTATTCCCTCCCAAACCTTAATCTCAAATTTAATAAACAGGGCGCATACAACAAACACCAATTTTACCATCGGTACGAGTATTTAATAATAATGGACCTACATTACTGATTATTATTGTTTTTTATTATGACTCATGTGTATTTGTTCCATTGCTGTTATTAAAAAATATATCGATATGTGGTTTCCTTTATGAAAGGCATCTCACCTGTTCCATAATTTAAAACTAATCGCAATCCACCAATTTCAAAGAAAAAAAACCCCAAAGATTCAGAATACACTCAAAATAAAAATAAATATTATTTTGAAAACTTCGCTACGAAAAAACCATCGTAATCGAAAGTACAGACTGAGTTCGAGGAGACTGGAGAATAGAAAAAAGAATAGAAAAAACGTGTATCAAACAAAGGTGGTGGTGGAAAAGCCAGTCCCATCGTTGGTTCTCAACATTTTTCCAATATTTTTTCACAATCGCACTCAGACTTTTAACATCAAATATTTTCTTTAAAAATTAGTAGGTGCCTTAAAATTCACTCGGTATAGGGTCCTTCATCTCAGCTCCCGTCTTCTAGCATCTCAGTTATTCCGTCGATTGGAATTTTGCAGATTTTAATTTCATACATTCTATTTCGGATTTCAGGAAAATATTTAGGATTATACAGTGTGACGTCATCATTTTTTTAGATTGCATGTTATATATTTTTTGTGCCTATTAGGATGCATTTTTAGTTGCTTACATCTTCCCAAAGAAATTTTCAAATCGGTTCACAGATAACGGCAAAATAAAATAAAAACAGAAAAAATGGTTTTCTACCTCTAGTTTTAAAAATTTATAAAAAATACAAATAATGCCCCCTTGATAAAATTAGTACTGGGTACTTATTAAGTAATGTCTAACAAAACAATCTTGTTAATTCAGTTTGATTAATACGAGTTATTACAGGGTGTGCAAAATTTACTGTAAAACTTTATTTTTACAGTATTTTATATTGGAACCCCTGTTTATTTGCTGCGAAATAATAAAACGCAGTCGGAAAAACTCGTTTTGTAAACTATTTCAATAGAGATTTTAATGTATAAAAGTGGAAGATGGCTTAAAAAACAATTGTTGACGTAACATTTTTTGTAATTATTTAAGTTTTAATAATAACAACTTAAATCTCTTCTGTTCTCTTGAAGGCACAAATGAAGTGACCCTTTTCTAATGCGTTTCATGTTTTGTTGCATGTTTTCCTCATAAAAATCTCCTGAATAAAGCCCCACAAAAAAATTATTTTAGTTATATCGGTTGATCGTAGAGGCTAATAAAATAGTTACTAAATAATTAAAATAATAATAAAGTAATTAATAATAAATAATTAAATAAATTCAAAATGTGTTATGTCAAACCATCTTCCACTTTTATTCATTAAAATTGCCATTGAAATAATTTACAGTGTTTTCGGCGAATGACTTCGAATATGTTGGGATTTGCGGTTGGGTTGTAGTTGGAAATAATGTGTGTTTTTTTAATTCCGCATAGAATGATATTACAATAAGCAGGGATTCCAATTTAAAACAAGAAAAATAAAAGGTTTTAAATTTTTAAAAGTGGACAGTAAAACTTGCAAAACTGAAATATCTCGGATCAATCAAACTTGATTACCAAAACTTGATTTAATAAGTACCTGGTACTAATTTTATCAAGAGCGAACTATTTAATTTTTTATAAATTTTTAATACTATAGAAAGAAAACAAAATTTTTTTTGGTTTTAATTTTTTTTTACAGTTATCTATAAACCGATTTAACAATTTTTTTAAATACATACATAGTCACCTGAAAATGCACTCTGATAGGCACAAAAAATATAAATTAAAGACTGCAAAATATCCAAATTCCAACTTAAGTAATAACTGAGATGAAAGACTCTGTAGATATAGCGCCGGTACACACTGTATATTTTTACTCGTCCGGCGGATAGGCAAGCAACATTGCGGCCGATAATGCAGGTCCCGCACTTTCTAGAATATTGTGTTTCTTAGTCTCGGGGGTGTAACCCGTCCATCCGATGTGCAAAAACAATAATGAGGGGACTTTAAGTCGCCTAATGGGCGAAGCGGTAGTGCGTCGCAGTGAACCGTGTTTTATGGCCGTGGCATTTCACCGAGTTAAAATTAGATTACTGCTCGTATGTTTGTGTTTAATTGAACTGGAATATTGAAATGTTCTTGCCTCGGGTCAGTGCTGCAGCTTTATTAACCGTAGCTTTCATTGCCGTATTTTATGCACTGCCTTATTACCTTCGCTTTAATAGAAATTTATGTCTGGTCATCGCTGGCGCAAAAAACATCGAAAAATTACCAATGAAATTGTGCCGGGACGCGGGATTAGGGGAGAAGAAGCACTCCGGATATAATTATTTGACGGAAAATATGAGTTTACTTGAAATAATCTTCCTCTGGGAGATTTTACAAACGTTCGGCAAAGTCTTAAACGACTACGAAATTATCCCAATTACGTTGCCTCTCCTTTTCGCGTATGTGGGAGTCTTTTGATCCTCCGAATTCGATGCTTATTTAGTGTTTGTTTTCAGGGGGTCCATGAATTGCGTCTACCTCTACATGCTCTTAGTGCGATTAAGGCGGTGGTGATGTTCGGCGCTCTGAAGGACGACCACGTCGCCCTCGAACTCAAAGAAACCGAAAATTTGGACAAGGCGAGTTTTGTGGCGATGCTGGCGCAGTTGCAAGAGGACGCCACTGTTTCCATATCATATCAGGACACGGACATTCTCCCGGACAGCATTGACGTGCTCTTGGCGACCGGCACTGCAAATTCAGGTCGGTGGTTGCCTCAAAGCCGGAGCTTTCCTCCGAAGAAGCGCTCCTTTGTTCGTGATGACATTCGATAATATTAATCTCGCGCAGATGTTGTTTTCGATTCTGTTATTGTGGAGCTCAGAAACCCTTTCGCGTTAAGCATAATAAATTATTCCTGGCGTAGTGTCCTTTTATGGATTCATAAATTTCGTCGGCGGCGTGCGCTAAAAAGGTTTTTCTTTACGGATGATTTGTCGGCGGAAGCGTGGATTTACGCGTGTTCCTAAATTTCGCCCTAATTGTACACGAACTCTGATCTCGTCTCGTTCTTTTTTATTATTTTATATTACTAAGCAATTTTTTATAGAATGTTGCACGAACGCGAGAAAAACACTTTGACAGTGATGATATGAAACTTTGAATCCAGTTTGCGGCTTAAAAACTACGATAAGAAACAAATTCTTATAGTAAATCGTTTTGGCACAAGCTTTCTTTTAATCCGACTTGCCGCGATTTTTTCTTGATTGAATAAAAAAATACCAACTAAAATATATGCATCTCATTCACCTTGCCACCCACGTTCCAGAAAGCAAAACGAAATTAAATCCAAAAAACTACAATTGCAACCGAATGAATAAAAAAAATCTTGCAGAAATTGTTTTAAATGCAAGATATTATAAACCTACGATTTATAAAATATCAGATCCAATAAATCAGAAAAACACAACTCACGATCTTATTTTGGATTTAATAAAAAATATATGATTTTTAAACAAATCAATCAATGAATGATTAGTTGATTCTTGGTTTGCTTATGATGTTAAACAAGTCGCTGGAAATATTGTTCCATTCATTCAAAACATGAAAATGATGAGATTAAAAACCACCAAATGATGCTTCCATTCGAGCAATATTGAAATATTTTTTCTTCAGAAAAAATTACGTTGCGCCAAATTCTTCAATTTTTTCAATTTCAATTAATGCATCTCTTATCACCTTAACTATAACCGAAATTTCAACATTGATGTTGATAAATCCCGAATATGCCTAATTACGTAAACACACCAACAATAATAGCCGAGATGGTTCCTGTTTTTAGTTCTAATAAAATAGTTCTCTTCAGTTATTATGATTGCCAATGTCAGAAAGTCGAACAAAAATTTGCAATGACGACGATTGAGAGCTCGACCATTATAAAATTTACACTATTAATAACATTGACAAATCTAAACAATGTAGTTATAGTTCAAGTTGGTTGGTTATATTTTGTTGTTATTTATTCCGGTTGGACAATTCGTTTTTGGGGAAAAAATTAAAAAATTTTTATATGGTTAATATTTTTTATTTTAAAAACTATCGGTTTAAGAAAAATGCCAAACACAAATTTTTTTATTGCGATCCAATTAAGTTACAGAGTTCAATATTTTTTATCTTAAAATAGTCGTTCAAGGAAAAGGTCTAACAAACAAAAAATGTTGGTATATTGCGATCCCATTACGTTCTCATAATTTTTTAAGATTTTTGTTTTAATATTTAAATTTATTAAACATAAGATTATTTATAATTACTACACAACCGCTGAAAAAATAATTACGTGTATAAAGATGTTTTTACTAGGTCAACAAATTGCTGTTCTGCAATAAACTTATCATACATATAATGCTTCTGATTCACAAAGTAAAATGTTTGGTGATCAGTTTTCTACCGCCACGACTGTACCATACAAATAGTCACCAAGTAAAAATTCTGCACACTTTAAAACCGCTATAGTTTTTACGACCATTATTTATTAAATTTTACCGCAGATGTGGATGAAACGCTTGGAAATAGCTTTATATAAAAAGTTGTTTGAATAAATAGCGCATCTGTTTTTTTTTATGTTGATATTAGGAACTCGGAAATCTGTCGCGATTTTCGTAATTAAGCAAGAGCGAAGCGTCCTTCCTCCGGTGGTGATCCATCACCCTGTCTGCGGTCTATTTCGGGAACGAAGAGTGGATAACGCAGGTGTGATCCACGTCCAATAATCCCGGACCATTAAAAATGTTTCGTCTGAGGCAGTACAATTCGCAGTTCGCCGATGAAGTCCTCGTCGAATTAATTAAAGTCTTCGTTCTTTGAATCCGGACGCAAGTGCTCACCGATGATGAAATTCCCAGATTTAATATAGTTAATGCATTCGAAATCTTGACTGTGGCCGCCACAGATAGTTCTCGACGTTACATTAAATCCAGGTTAATGAGACAGTCGCGTCGATCGGGCTTGATAAACACGAAATTTTGCAATCTCTTGTACAACACAATCAACCTCCCATTATATTCACACCTCGCCGTCATGATCAACATTGTAGTACCCTCTATGTTACTACCAGAAACGCACATATTTAAAATAACAAAAAAAGCTCAGGTAGTGGGGGCATGTGGCCTCTTACCTCACCGCTGTCAATCAACCATTACTTCTTTTGTGCGCATCAGAAACGCTTCGCCGCTCACAAATTTTCGTAAAATCGTGAAAAATCTAGTGTTTTCGAAATGGAAAGAAGGAGCAGGAAAAGAAAAAGGTGATCCTCATCATCAGAAGAACCTGAGGCGAGTGTAGGCCGATTGATAAAGCGGCTCCTTCACAAAAAAGCGGATTGGAAACACTCAATAACTGTCACTGAAGGGCCAGTGCCCTACTCGGATGATGGAGAGAGCCGTCTTATAGAAACTAGCAACCGTAAGCTTGCAATATAATAATAATAATCTGTTTAAGGAATATGCATCATGCAACAAGTGACAACTCACCTAACCTCAAATGTGGGACTTACATTTTGAATGTATTTCCTGTGTTCATGCTTTGACCTTTTGGTCACATGACCATGCAACAAGTGACAACTCACCTAACCTCAAATGTGGGACTTACATTTTGAATGTATTTCCTGTGTTCATGCTTTGACCTTTTGGTCACATGAGTCAATGAATGCCTTTTGGCATGTTGGACGTTTATCAAGGCACCTTTTGGTACCCTGGCAACATGGATTAATTTTTACGCATCTCGATACATGCTGAAACTTTTTTTTCATCCAAAGGCAGTTTTTGAAACTGGAGGAGGATGTGTCGCTGTTCTCTTTTGATAATATGGTGACCCACCAAGGACCAAGCATATTCAGCATATGGAACGTATTGCCTGCGTTCATGCTTTGACCTTTTGGTCTCGTTGAACATTTATCAAGACGCCTTTTGGCATGTTGAATGTTTATCAAGACACCTTTTGGTGCCCTACTCGGATGATGCGTCTTTAGAAACTCGCAACCGTAAGTTTGCATATTACATATTACATATTGAATGTATTTCCTGTGTTCATGCTTTAACATTTTGGTCACATGAGTCAATGAATGCCTTTTGGCATGTTGGACGTTTATCAAGACACCTTTTGGTACCCTAACAACAAGGATTAATTTGGTCTTACGCATCTCGATACATGCTGAAACTTTTTTCAGCCAAAGGCAGTTTTTGAAACTAGAAAAAGATGGTGTCGCTGTTCTCTTTT
Source organism: Eledona agricola (assembly GCA_964023215.1). Classification (NCBI taxonomy): domain Eukaryota; kingdom Metazoa; phylum Arthropoda; class Insecta; order Coleoptera; family Tenebrionidae; genus Eledona; species Eledona agricola. Next base: position 2,696,672 of record OZ026856.1, read on the forward strand.
GATAATATGGTGACCCACCAAGCATATTCAGCATATTGAACGTATTTTCTGCGTTCATGCTTTGACCTTTTGGTCTCATTAGTCAATGAATGCCTTTTTGGCACATTTATCAAGACACCTCTTGGTACTCTAACAACAAGGATTTATCTTAATGCATCCGCAGACATGCTGAAACTTTTTTTTCATGCAAAGACAGTTTTTGAAACTTATGCCAGAGGAGTACACTGAAACAGAACATCTTGAACTCCAAGCAGCGGTCGAAACTAAGCAGACTGCGCTTGACCCAGACCTTTTGAAGGTGTTGGGCCAACAGGTCCCACAACCAAAACTACTAGTTTGGTTCACACTCGCATAGCCACTATTTGGAATGCCATCTTGTTTTCAGGCTTGATTAAAGAACTCCAAACTAAACTGGTAGCAAAATATCAGACCTTGCCGAGCTCCCCATTTTTGGCGCCTCCACGAGTTCATAAAGAAGTTCGGGAAGTTTACCTCCGTCTCAGAAGCGTGCTAAAACCGAGGCAACCGACTCGTAAAGATTCAGAGCCGCCTCCGGGCAGCTCTCTCGGCTTTGGGAGGAACCATCACAATTCTCTTGGAGAAGACAGACCGAACGCCTTTAGACACACAGATATTATCAAATGTCAGTTATTCCGCACGACTCTTAGCAGACGTTCATTATGAACAGTCGCAAGCTCGTCGGGCAATTTTGAAATATGTTCCCAACAGGGATCTAGCCGATATCTTAACGGAAGTAGAGGTGAAGGGAAAAAACATCGGGTGCTTTGAAGGCCCGACCTGCTGCCGTGGTCCCAAAAACAAGAAACATATTCAAGAATTATAAACCACCAATGCAGGTATTTCACAGCTACTAAGCTCTGGTGCAGTTCCTAAATGCTTGCCTTGCAAGGACCAGTTCTTGTCACCAATTTTTCTTTAATTTCCAACTAGACGGTTTTTACAGGTTTATTCTAAACCTTAAAAGAGTAAACACATTTTTGAAACCAGACCATTTCAAGCTTCGTCCTGGACATTTTATATATCCTGGACTTACGCGACGCATATTACAGGATACCTATTGATCCTGAATTTTAGAAATATTTGAGGTTTTCTTTCTGCCGACAACTGTATCAATTTAATTGTATTCCTTTTGGATTATTGACAACACCATGGTTATTCACAAAGGTCATGGAACCAATGTTGAAACATCTGAGCCGTCAGGGAATTGTGTCAATCGTTTACTTAGATGACTTCCTTATCCTTGGCGATACTATAAAAAGTTGCACCTTTAATGTGCAAAAAACACTCAAGTCATTGACAGATTTAGGTTGAAAAATTCGAGAGTTTGCTCGTTTTCTTGGAACATTAGGTTCCATTTGCCCGGCCACCGAATATGACTGGCTTTACACGAAAACTTTGGAACGTGAAAAATATTTAGCACTATGCAGACGTGGAGAAACTTTGACAGTTTCGTCAACATCTCGCCATCCATCAAAGAGAACTTATGCTGGTGGAAGAAAAACATTTGTGGCGCCTTTTGCCCCATCCGCCAATGTCACTTTGTAGTTACAATTTTCACAGACGCCTCAACTACGGGTTGCGGTGCTGTGTATGGATCTGAAACAATTAGATTTTGGACCGAGACCGAAAAGATAAATTATAAATTTATTGGAACTTCTAGCGGTCTTCCGCGAACTATCCCATCTTGCAACAAAATTGAGCAATTACGAAAGTCTTTTAAGAATAGACAATACTACGATTGTGTCCTATGTAAACCTCATGAAAGGAATTCGTTTTCATTACAACCCGTGATGGAATGGAGTCTCTCGGAAACAGCTTTCAAAACAATTGTTTTGGGTGCCCTGAAATCGATTTGGATTCAGAAGCAATTGCTGTAGACTCCTTCACAGTCGACTGGTCTATATATTATTTTTATGCTTTCCCACACTTTGATCTGATATCACGAACTTTGCAAAAGCTTGTCAGAGAGGCGGCTACTGGCATATTGGTAATGGCAGCCTCTATCCGCCCCTCTACTATGAAACAGTATGAATCCACCTTTAAGAAGTGGTGGGTATTCTGTAAATCCTAAGGAGTTTATTAAATATGCTCCAAGGTTTTCATCAACAATTTATGCAAGTTGATAAAGCATATCTTTTCAAACTGATTTTAGCGTTTGAAGCCTCACTCGAGAAAATCATGGAGTTTCTTACGGAATTGTTTGCAAAAGGGGCGTGTTACAGCAGCCTAAATACGGCTCGATCAGCAATTTTATGCTTGTTACCAAATGAGAGGGGCGACGACCCAAAATTGAAACGTTTCTTCAAAGGCATTTACAACCTGTGCCCACCAGCACCAAGGTACGACTCGACATGGGATCCTCAACCGGTATTGAACTACCGAAATCGCTCTCACCGGAGAAGGATCTTCCTTTTTGAGAAGTTATCTTCCAAACTAATAACTTTTCTAGCGTTGGTGACCGCCCAACCCATGCAAACATTATCTCTGATAGGACTGGAAATTATTCAAACAAGAAATGACAGAATCGAAATAGCCATCACACAACCGTTCAAAACTTCTTCTAAAGATGCAGTACAGCCTACGCTATACCTGCCGTTTTACAAAAAGGAAACCAGTCTTTGTGTAGCATCTGTTCTGAATTGCTACACAAATCGAACCCGTTCTATCAGGGGAGATACAAAGTCACTCTTCCTCACTTATAAAAGACCCTACCAGTCAGCTTCAACCCAAACTTTAAGCCGCTGGGTAAAAACAACCTTGAAGGCGAGTAGTATAGATACTGAGTGCTTCTCAGCACATAGCGTACGTCACGTATCGACGTCGGCAGCAAAACGGAAGGGGGTACAACTTGACGTGATCAGAGCACGAGCAGGTTGGTCTGCAATTTCTCATACCTTTGCGAAATTTTGTAATAGACCGCTTGGCGACAAATCTATATTTACAAACGCTATTCTTAATAGTTGAAATACAAACACTGAGGAAGCTGTTTAGATTGTCATATAAAATTATACTTAGATTCAGTTTTTACTAGACGTTTTCGAAAGTTCATTTGTAATCCTTAATTTATTAAGGTATGCGAACAAGTTTTGTTCCCAATTCTTTCTCTAAACTAAGATTTGTCTCTGATGTAAATGTTTTACACAGTTACAAAAGGCTTTAATTAAAATTTAAGCTATTTACTTTATTGTCCTTGTGGATAATGTTTAGTCGCAACAACTTTAAACATCTACAATGTTGATCATGACGGCGAGGTGTGAATATAATTTGAAGATCAAACGAACTTACCTGTAAGTGAAGTTCCGATCTTAATTATATGAAACACCTCGCCGGAAATGATCAGTCCCACCCGTTCCCTATCGTTGTCGTTCCCAGATCATTTCATTGTTGCGACTTTATTCACCTTTAAACATAATGGTTGATTGACAGCGGTGAGGTAAGAGGCCACATGCCCCCACTACCTGAGCTTTTTTTGTTATTTTAAATATGTGCGTTTCTGGTAGTAACATAGAGGGTACTACAATGTTGATCATTTCCGGCGAGGTGTTTCATATAATTAAGATCGGAACTTCACTTACAGGTAAGTTCGTTTGATCTTCAAATTATCACTATTTGCACAGCCACTCCATCTGCGTTAATAGAAACAACTATGTACTTTAACATAGATCAGACGGCATATTCATTATACTGAATAAATAACGTTAAATCTCGTTTGCCCCAGATGCTGTGTCGGTGGCAACATTAATTTTTCCAGAGGGATGCGTAAGCAGGGAATCGGGCAAATAAACAGGAAACAAGCTCACGCGAGAACTTCATTTAACTTGGAACCGGAACGGTAAAAAGCGCTAGTTCTGGAGTTGTTTATGGTCGGCGCCAAAATCTCGTTTCTCCATGACTCCGGGGGGCGTTCTGCCCATTTTAATGCAGTCGCTAAAATTACACAACTCGAGGCTTCGCTGCACTAAATCAGCACGACGAGAACCGGAGCATCTCCACTTGTCTGTTTGTGTTCCACGGCAAATAATAGTAAGCGCCGCCACTGTTTACACTACAAAAGCGGCCAGAATCTATGGGCACACACGTAAATCAGAATTCGGCCTCAAATCGCATCTGTAGCCGAAATCTTCGCCACTTCTCCGGTGAATCATTGATGGGAAACGAATTGGTATTGATGGGAACGGGGCGGATTTAATTAATGATTTACGTTGTCGCAGGAAAGGGCGGATCTCCAACCCATTACTGTCACGAAATACGTCAATATTGCCACGACCGGCCATGAATTATTTGTGGGTTGCTTTTCACTTCCACGTCCAGTTCCTTTCGCAGCTTTTACAGGCAAAATACAACATTAGCCCGCCCGCATTTCGGGTCGTACATTTTATCCCCACAAAAGCCCACCATATTTTATGACAACAATACGTAATTTACATAATACGAATAATAATGTAAATAAAATCAACGGCACGGCAAAACCTTTGATGGAATTCTCTCCGATCGAGGCCGATATGAGGAACAGTGTGAGGTCTTTGTTGTGTAAGATTAATTGTGAAGCAAAAACACATCCACCCACTTTTTAACGGTTCCGTTCCGATTGGAAACAAAAAATGATTTCCACAACGAGTTTCGCTCGCTTTCCAAAACTGTCACCTTTGTAAGTTTTCGGTCCGATTGTGACGCTTCACGTGAGCCGACGATCACGATTCGCCATTTGATTCACGCATCAGACGACACGCAGCATTCTAATCGATTAGTAGTAACCCAAGTCAAAAGAAAGACAATTCGCCAACGAAAACTAAATATTCCACGCGGCCGAGCGTGAATTTAAACAGCCAAAGAACGGCCGTGAGCTGTGTTAAAACTACGCCATTTTATAACTGTTCGATGCCGTTTGTACATTTTTTCCCGCCATAAAGACGGATTTATGGATCGGAGCTGCCTTCTCGCCACCGAAGTGATACTGTTTTAATGCCGTTTAAGGGATAACCGTGTCGTCTCCACGACTTAGGTGGTGGACCTTTTTCCCGAAAGAACGTTCGAGTGTGCGTGTGGCGGAAAAATTTGATGGAGAGCAAAGACGTTTTTTATATCTCCTCTTCGTTTTCCAGGAGGGTGAGCCTCCGTCGGCGTGCCCTTAATACAGTAATGCTTTCGGGGGCCGAAGAGAACTGATTCGCGACGTGTCAATAAATACCACAAGAGCAATTTGATTAAACAATCCACATCGCTTCTATTTGCTTCTACATTGCATTAAATTTATGAAAATTTAGTACAACGAACAAACCGGGAACTAGATTTTGCCTTTCGGCAGAATAAAACTTTAATGTTGCAATTTTTACCATACAACATTATTATAAACAATCGACAAATAAAATTGTTTAATAAAATAAGTATTACTGCATAACGCATGAAATTGTTGTAAAAGCGTCAAATTAAAAAAAAATCTAAATTTTGGAGCATAGGAAGAAGCGGTAGATAGCAACATATCGTCCAACTAATTCATCAAAAGAACGAATTATTGACCAAACCCGCGGAGTAAATAGTTGCATGGAGTTGTATCAAGTGAAGCAAAGCAGAACGAATTTCATAGATCGATGCGAGCCAAAGTCTTTGATCGAGCAGCTGCCGTCGGATTCAAAGCAGAAACTATTTATGTCAACATTTAGTTAAAGTCTAATGAGAAGTTCATCAACTTCGCGCCTTAATTCACGGAACAAAACCTAAACAACCCCCAGCTGCTCGCTAGACACCGCATCTACTTTGCAATTTAAAGCGTGTTTCGCGCTTTGTGAGGCAAATTCGACGAACTGTACAACGTGTCATAAAAAACGTTAAAACAAATTAAGTTATTTCCACCATCATCGTGTTTGCGAAATGATACTCGTCACGCTTTGTTCGATTCGCGAGACCGATTCCCATTTAAATAAATAACTCACCATTACTGCGAGAAGCTTCGGGGACATGGAGAGCAAGAAACCTGTTAACCAACGAGAAGATACAATCAATAAAAAACACGACATGTGACGGAATCGCGGTTTAAATTTTTATTGAAAAATTAAAAATGGTGGATGCGCCGGGCGAATATTTGTAAAAACAATTCGAGGCATAATTTAATAATGCAGTTGAAATTTAAAACAACACAAAAACAAACAAATGATGGATGCGCCTCGATAGTAATATTTTTAATAAATTTGGCAGCGATTCTTGATGATTGGAGTGAAATTTAATTGGTATCGATTAACCCCTTTTTTGGAGTTGTACCTACTTATATCTTTGTAAATCAATCACGGACACACCTCAAACACACTAATATTGTCAAAAAAGGGTTCTGTTTTTACAAAATAAAGTTTATTTTTTCGAAGGCATCCTGAACAATTTTTTACATCTTGTACTGATGCATTTCTGTGACATTTTTAATACATTTTGCAGCGATTCTTGATGTTTGGAGTGAAACTTAATTGGTATGGATAAACCCTTTGTTTTTAGTTGTATTTATAACTTTGTAAATCAAACACGGGTCCACCTCAAACAGATTATTATTGTCAAGAAAGGGTTCTGTTTTTACAAAATAAAATTTCTTGTTTCGAAGAAATCCTGAACCATTTTTTACAAGTTTGTACTGATGTATTTTTCTGTGACATTTCCCCCTTTACATCGTTTTCTTTGTCAAGGTTGTAGAATGACATTAATTGATTGTAGCTATTTTTAGCACTGGAGGATTTTTTTTAATTCTATGCGATATTGTTTTCCGCTGCATGTGGAGTTTTCAATTTGGCATGCACGCTTTGCATACTGCAGTGATATTAATAAATTCCTTTTCTGTTCTTTGGAAACAGCTCAACCGACCGTGTAATTTTTGTCGTGATAATAATAACGGAGTTGTGCAAGTATTCGCAGAGATTAAAAGGATTCGATGAATTTGCTTTGAACAAATATAAAAATCGCAAAAAGTCGTTCTATCGTTTTAATTAAATTTATTTAATCGAAACGGGCGTTTTATTTAATCTTTTTTCTAATAACCAAATGAAGAGAAGATTCGTTTTATGTGCAGCGATTTTACGCTGTTGTGCTTTTTCGTTTACTTTGTTCGATTGTGTGTATTTTTTTAAGGCAGGCGAGACGAGGGATCGTGCAGAAATAACTCTTCGGAATTGATTAAAATGTCGGAATGATGGCCATAATTAGCCGCGTTCGGATCCGATTCTAATTAATTTTATGTTGGCGATTGGTGCACGTTCGGTTTTGAATTTGGACCGTTTGAATTACGATCTGATACGTCTCGTCTATTCGATATTCATTTCGTAATTTATTGCGTTTTTCGCAATTATTTATTCGTCTGATTTATTTATTTCGATTGTTTATTTCTAGTGGACTAATCCGGGCTTTATTTATGCTCGCCGACGAAAATCCCATCGCTCTGTGTTCGGCCATTTGCGTCCTAAATTATGACGCTTATTAGCGGCAAATTGTGTTTTAACGGCGATAAATGTGCGGAAACCAGTGCTAAATTCTAATGCGGTGTCAAAACTCCTTGGACGCATTTTTAACGGTTCCTAAAACGGACTCGGCACGATTCCGCACCGATAGCGGCCAAATTGGTCGTTGGCAACTTAATAGCGGCGACAATAACGGCTAAGTAGTGAGTTAAGTTTCGTTCAAGTTGCACTCGGGACGATTTCCTGTTAACAGGATGTTATCGCGCGTCCATTATGCAAAACTGGATCCATATTTTTGAATCTGGAACGAATTTAATTGTGCCCGGCGGGTCCAAGTCGTCGCGAGTTTGTTTCCAATTTAAACTTGTAATGAGAAACATTTTATTAAAGTTTTCGATCAGAACTCAATGGAATCACCAGAAACAAGCGCGCCGAGTTAGGGATGCAAATTGGGGCGCAGCTCCTGAAAAATGAAATCCCGGAATCTAATTTGCGCCGGAATATGAGGAGACAAATCGGCGAAACTCAATAAGTGGCGATCGTCTTGCGGAAAACAAACGGCGGCGGTAAATTAGGGCGGCACGCCATCAATACTGTATATTAAAGTTGAAGGGGGCGAATTCGGCGCCGGTTTATGGCGGTGTGGCTTTATCAAGACCCGACATGCGGCCGTAATGCATCGCCTCCACGCACGCCACTGTGCTTTACGACCATTGGAACCAGATGTCGCACTCCGCCACCCCAACAATTTACTACAACATTATTCTTGGCGCGCATTTCGTCTCGCCCGGCGCATCCACCATCCGACAAAGGCACCGGAATTTAACACCCGGATTCGTTATAACCGATTCAAATGTTCACTCTAAAGGTGCGTATACATCTGAGCACGAACGGGAACGAGGCGAACCGAGGCCGAACGCTTGCCTCATATAATTTCGTTTCAAATAAACAAAAAACGATTATGATCGGAAGGAGGCGCAATTGAAACGCAAATGCCGTCTACATTTAATCGAATTTTCCTTTTATGTACCGATTCCGATCGAATTCCTCGTGCGTCGCACAACCGAATTCTGTTTGCCGCGCTTCGATGACACGTCTACATCAGTATGCTCATTCGGCCTCGGTCTGCCTCGTTCCCGTTCGTGCTCAGATGTATACGCGCCTTAATGAGCACGTCCAAGTGCACGCCAGAAAATCGACGAGCGGGCTCTACCGGTCTTGATCGGAACGTTTCCGAGAAATGAACGCTTCAAAGAGATCTTCCCGGAAAAGTGAAAATTGCTGGCGGAATCAGACAACGTAACACAACTAAAAAACGCCTTATTTCATTTTTACCTTTCCAAATGTACTAGTAATACGAGCGTAACGTTCGTACAAATAAAAAAAACGGACGTTGTTTTGTTTTATTTTTTCCAATGTAACCGCTTGAAACTGTCAGATCATGACATTTGACTGGAGCTGTCGTTCAAAATTTTCTGGAGATTAAAATTATTGAAGAAGACATTAAATGTACCTTATATATTTTTTCCGAGGCGGTTATTAACAGAGAACTTAATTTCGAATTTTCCAATTCAAACACATATGTTTGTAATGACTGGTGCAGGAAAGAAAAATATTCTTATAAGTTAAGGGTTTATTTACTAGATAACTTTGTGTAGCAAAAAAGACAGCAAGAACTAGAAACTGAATCGTTAAATATCGTAAATTCGTAAGAATACAAACATGCCTCTGCAGTTTGGGGTGAAATCCCCCACTTGTTTTGGTGGGTGAAATCTTAACAATATCGAACGTCAAAGTTACTCCATGCCCTACACAGCCTCGTTTTACTTTTGTACGCACGGGTATCAAATACTGGAAGATCAAGGAATCATTTTTCCTTGTAAATTTAGGCAATTTTTTTCCGTCCCAATTTGTTTTTATTCCTACCTACTTACAGAAGAAATTGCAATTTTTATTTTTCCTCTACATCCCAATTTTTGTAAATTATTTCAATTGTACTCGTAAGAACAAAATCTATATGAACTAGTAGATTCCAATAAATTTCTTTTCTAGTACAAAAATCCATCTTTTTGTTTTAGAAGCTTAATTGAATAGAACATTTAAGTTTACCGCTAAAGTTGAATATTTAGGACAAACAGTAGAAGATGACTCGGAACTAGTGTGAAAATAATTATGCATCGCAATATCTAAACGCAAATAAAACTACAATTATTGGTATTCGTTACGGCCCCAGAATTTACTTTGTGACCATCAATTTTAGATCAGAGTTAGGTTTTTAATCTGACAAGATTCTAATAAATTCTAATAAAAATGTACACAAATTCAGTACCTGTCTTGACTACAATTATTTTTTAACAAAAATTTTGAAAACACGTCGATTTTTATTTTTAACTTGGCATTTTTTAGGCGAATCGGTTTTTCTTTTTTTTGCTCAGGGGGCAGTAACCACCTTCACCTTTTTTTTCAAATGGAAATATAAATATGTTAAACGTTTCAAAGCTCATGAAATGAGAAGTACACGTTTTCATTTATTTTTAATTTTTTTAGTTATTATTTTAATTATTTAGTTTTAGTTATCTTAACTTCAGATAGTTAATATCAATTTATTATTAGATTAATTTTTTTATTATTTATTATTTGTTTTAGCTAGGGTGGGTTCATTTTCTCTCGCCATAATCAATTATAATTTTAATTTCAATTCCAAGAGTTTCTGCTGAGTAGCACATTTCTACTAACGGTCACAATTTTTTGTCAAATAAAAGGTGAAAACTAGCAAAGTTTGCAAATAGAATTAAATTAATAATAAACCCGCGTTTGAACCGCATGAAGAAATAGAAATATAAACATTGAAGCATCTTAAAAACAGTTTTTACATAAGACATGAAAACGTGAAAATAAATACATCGTTGGACTACTTTTTTTATGAACTTTACAATGATGTAACAATTGACTTTTTATTTGAAAGAAAAAGATAAGAATGGTTACAGCTCCCTGAATATTTACTCAGTATAGTACTGAGTATACTGTAATTTATGGAACTAATTTCTAATTTCAACAATACTTCGTCCAAAGTCGAGATTCACTTAAAAGTGATATATAACAAGCTCAAACGTGCGTAAATGTATGTCCGATAAAACCTCCAGTTTCCAACTCGTGTGGCGCATTAGGTGCTAAAAGCTCGTTAAGGGTATTTATTTCTAAGAAGTCATGGCGTGTATCGGACACGTTGAGGTGACGACTCGACAATGGCGCCGGTAAATCGTGTCCAATTTGGGAAAATCGTGGCAAAAGCAAAAATGTCGGCGTTGCGTATCTCGTCCACGCTACCAACATCGGTTTCATTAGGTGACACTTGATGCTCGTCGCTGGTTAATTGCTTTAAGGTCGACTGCAGCTCAATCGCTCCGAGAAGGGTGATTTAATGAAATGCCCCACAATATTTGATACAAGCCCCGGTGCTTGGCAACCCGACAAAAACTCGCTTTCCACGCTTTCCTGAATTGCTGTAACAATGCCAGAAACGCAAACACTTTTGGCACGTACGGCGCTCGATGGACGGCGAGAAAAATACCCAAGAAGAATCTCCTCGCGCTTGTTTGAGCTGTCATCGGTGTTGATATTTTCCGATATCGTTGCTTTCAATTGTAAACGATCGTGCGTTTGTTTGCTGCAATATTAATGATGCGGCGCAGTAATTTGTAACATTTTGTTTACGACAACTACGACACGAAACGGACGATTTCCGCAGAAATGATAAACTAAGATTAGACCCGAATCGAGGGCCCTACAAGCGCCGATATCGGCAGCTCTTGTGGCTTCGAGTTAATCCGAGCCTTCGCTTATTTTAATTAAATTTTTTGTCGACCGACCAGACGAAGAAATAAATTCATTTTGCTATCGTTTGTAGATTCGGAAACGCGGATTTCGCTTTTGAAAAGATGCAGCGTGGGCGGCTATTTACCCAAATTGTACTTTAAGACTCTCGAGTAGTTGTATATTTTCCGAATAAAATTCGAACCGGAAAAAGCAATTTTCAGCATAAAACTTTGTATAGTGCTTGAAAGTGTACAATAGATCATTATATTGTTTGCTGCTCCCATCCCATCCCAAGTCTTCGCCTATATGTACTTCTTTATTTTTGAGAACTGTACGAAACTTTATCAAGCAGATAAGAGCGGAGGTCTTTAAGGTTGCTACCGTAGACACGGAGCTTCATTATTCGAAATTTTTCTTTCGTTCGCCCAAACTAGAATCGATTCCTTTCAATTTATGATGATTTTTGTTTCTGTTTTAGTAAATCTTAAATTAACATATTCTATTCAATAGTACACAGTTACATAAATCACAAAAATTACAAAATAGAGTGGCAATCCAGGTGCACGCTAATATTTGTAAAAACTTTATTTTTTTGATTTTATAATAACTATGTTGTTAAACAACTAACAAGTTATTTTGTTAAACGGTTACTTAAGATTGCATTACATTCTACAAAACTACTTTGTTAAAATTTAACACAAAAATTTGTTAAAAGTATAACACTAGAATTTGTACCCATTAACAAACTACTTTTGTTACTGTGAGGTTAAAAAAAGAAATGCCGTAGAAAATATTTTATTTTTGAAACATATCTATAACAGAGTTTCACCCACTTGCATGTATTTTAACATTTTAATTTGCAGGGGACAATGACAATAATTGCAATAAACACGCAACAACGCCAAAAGAAGCGTTTCGTGGTTTAGCACAAACGCACATTAACTTGTAAGGAGTTTAAAAACCGCAGTTTTACTTTCATGTTTGGTTAATACTTTTTTACAAAATATAGTGTGACATACCACAAATTATTGTGTTCATTTTCTTTTTGTAACTACTTGCACAAATCTTTGTATAAACAAAAATATCTTTTTACAAACTAAAAAGTGTACTTTACAGAGTGATCATTTTTTACTGTGTAGGCAAGAAATTCAAGCAATTGCTCGGGTTTGTTGTAAAAATGTATCAGTTCTTGATATTATTAAGTTTCATATTTTACACAGCTTCTAATAATTCGATGAAGCGATTTGAAAATGATCGTAGACTGAATCGTATTTGTTTAGCCGGCAAGAGCACGCATCATTTAAGAGCTCGAATAGATTATGCAAGCACTGGAATGGGTCAACAGCTCTTTTAATTTTTTGCGGGAAGCGGATCATATCAGCAATTGAGTTTTAGGTCCAGGTCGCGGTTTTTTCGCCGCAAAAGCTGCGCTCCGGAAACTTTGTTAATTGCGCCATTAAATCGGGCACCACTTGCTGAGGAAAAACCGCAACGTTTCGGTCATGAATAATAATAAATATGGCGGAGTCGGGGGCACGTAGCGCTCGTAACTGGTTGGTTGTGTTTTCGGTAAGTTATGCGGTTGCAGTTGGTATGAATGAGCAAGCAAGCTGCAGCAGGACGTGTAAGAAAAGGCCCACGAGACCACTCCATCATCGGCGGCCATGTCCGGTCGAAATTGTCTCCATACATCAAGCCGGTGTCTTTCGCAGTTGCTCGACGGAATATTCAAGCATTCCCCTGGAAAAATCGGTCTCGCAAATTAACAAGAAGCAGGACCCGCCCGGGTCTGCGTTTCGTATTTAGGAGGAGGCGACGGCTCGTGGGGGAGAGCGAGCGTTGAGAATGCTTTCGATGGATATTAAATTGGCTCGGAATAGTTGGTTCCGCTCGGCGTATCCGTCGATTTCCTCTAATCTTATTTAAGAAGTAATTGAATGGCGAAATCGTTCGTTTATTAAAATTTTATATTGGCGTCCGTGCAATTATCTCGACAAACGAGACGGCGACATCTTGAACACCGAAACGAGAAACTTGTCTCTAAATCACAATTAAGATGTCGGCCGGACGAACGAGAGCTCAAAAGCTCATCTCGACGCGAAATTGGCTTGTTTTATTTCGAAATTTACAATTAAACGGTCATATTCAAACGCTTTTCACGCTCTAAATCGTGAGGTCGTTTCATCAAAAGCTCTTCCAGCAGAGCGGCGGTCTCTTTTTCGATTGTTCCACCCCGACTTTCTTTCATTTAGCTCCGCTTGTCGATGATACATCGCACGTCGTAAATTCGCTCAAATATCGTATCGATAGTCTTCAGTACGCCGCGACGGAGGATTATTACACTTTCGTTCAAGCGATTTTAATGTCGTTTTCAATATCAGAGACACGGGCATTAGGAAACTGTTTATCTTAAACTCATCGCAGGAGTAAATACAGGGTGTACCAGCGCTGCGGGGAAGTAAGATTACCTACTCTAAAATGAAAAAATATATCGAGATGCGGCTTTGGACACAAGTACAAACTATTTAAAAAAAAAACACTCTGCTTATATACAGTGTGTCTAGTGTCCGACCGAAACTAGTGTTTACGGCCGTTATCGAAACCGAAATTTCATGTTTTCGTGAGAAAAATAAAGTAAACATTATCATAATCAGTCTTTATTTTAGTTTAAATCAATTACATTAATCATTCAGCCTCTTATATTTTAACTAATCATTAACTTATCATATCATAACAATATCCCCCTTATTTCAAAAAACACAAATAATTATATATTTTTTTAATATTATGAAATAAAATAAAAGCTATAAAAAAAAATTTTTAGTAAAAAGTATTTACCTAATTTAATGTGTTTAGGTAGGCACACAAAACAATAAAACACTCTTTCATCTTAGGAACGATAGTTATTTTTATTACAAGGCCAGAAACTACAAAAGACCGTGTGATTAACAAAACTTTTTCGGCCAGCAAATATTTTAATTAAAAAAATTACATTATTTGGTTAGGGGATTTATTTTTCCCTTGTTGGCGGTACCTATTCCAAGATATAATGAGATAAAATAATTTTTTTAACATTGTAAATTTTGAGTAATTTGAATGCACAATTCTAGTGATAATAAGCAAAAATAGATAAAGACACACCAACACATTTTCAAAAAGTAGTAGAAAATGTAATTCAGAGTTTTTTAGCCGAAAAGTCAGTGCCGCCAACATAAAAGCTTTTATTGAAAATCCCTGCGTTCCATTTTCTTGGCAGGGAAATTATTGTTTTCAACACTTTGGGCGCTTGCAAAATAAATAAAATAATAAAATTTGATCATTTTGTATTGATCTTTTGTTAACGAACTACGATAAAATTAAAATTAATAAGTACCTAGGTACCTATCTACCAAATACAACAAATAAATAAATATTTTTGATGCAAATGATTCTTCAATCGAATGTATCAAAATAAAAAGAATTTCGCTAAACCTCCCGAATGCAGTTTCTGTTTCGGCCATAGTTTCGGCCGAATGACAGCCGAAACCAGTTTTTTGCCGAAACAAGGCCGAAACCGAAACTGAAACCGAAAGTTCTGTCGGACACTAGTATCAATCGATTACATTTTTAGTAAGGTTTTTAATAACTTCATTGAATAGTGGAATATCGATAATTTGGAAAATAGTTGGTTACGAAGTTGAAAAATGATAAGTCATAAGGACGTCATTGGATAACTTATCGAAAATGTGATCGATTGATTCCAAAACATACAGATCATTCCATTTGAAAAATTCGATTAATTTAACAATTTGCGTTCATGAACCTCCCTGTATCCTAAATTATTTAAATTCAAAGTTTGACTTTCCACTATAAACTAGACGATATTAAACATTTTCTATCAATATTTCAAGCCAAAATTCTCATTGGTTTGAGAGCAGCGATTTTTCGTTTTAATGTCAAATAATAGCAAAACAACTGATTATACAAAGTATAGATATTTTTTGATTAGGAAACCGACAATAGCGTCTTATACTGGGTGTATCATTTAAAAATACATAACTTTGATGCGCCACTCTGTATATAGACATTTTGTATATAACCAGATATTTTCAGAGTGTTCTTTTAAATGGATCGTACTTTTTGTTGATATGTTTTTTCATTTATCGCTGATAACCCCGGGCGTTCGACCCGATTAGAAAGAAAATAAAAGTATGTTTGGGATATGGAAATGCAGATGTGGTCCCCGAGTCAATTATTTGCGGGAGATGAAAAACTAAGTGAATAAAACGAAGGATCGGAAAGTCAAAATCTGCAGTGAGCCGTAAATTATCCTTAATGCATTTTTCGCAGCGAGGGACGGAATTAAAATATTCTGGCGATTATTTAGGAGGTTCCCGGACCGATTGTGATTTGTGGAATCGATAATGGAGTTTGCTGGTATTGGACGCTCCATATTTTATTCCAATTTTGAACGAAAAAGCTGATTATTGTGCGACACAAGCGTCCGGATTTATGAAATTACTGCGTAGTTAATGGGACAATCGGCGGCATTTGCTCGCCAAAATAATATCGCCTCCCAATATGGAACTCTCGAGTTCCGCGTTATTCCTCGCGAGGAATGAAAAATTAACGAAACGCGCGCCACCCTCTTGTTTTAAATAAACTTTAATCCGGCAATTTTTCTGCGCCAGCCGCACTCAATCGATAATCGGTAAAGTTTTGCATGCCAAAGCAAAAGTTTCGGCAGTAAGTAAAATTATCGAATGCTACGAAGTCCTCATTACAGATTCCTGGAGGGCTTTGCTAAAGTTTATAGAAGCGCTCGGCAAGAAGTAGCTCAACTCCGGGAGATGGAATGGGTCAATTTACAATCTAAAACTCTACCCTCTTTCCACCCTTTCATTTTTATCACCCCACATGCAACTGGTTCTCCACCCGCGCACCATTATATCCGACTTAAACCCGACACTGCGTTACTTCCACCCCAGATAAGACTCGTACGATCAAATTATAACATCATCTGTGCAGTTTCCAGATAGGAATTTTCAATAAACTGCTCTCCGCAATCTTCGCGGGAAGCCTATCGCCCCTAGAATGGCGTCGTTCCGAGATGATCCTTGCGCTGAATAAAAATCTCTACGATTCGACCAGTGACCATAACAAAGGAGTCGTGTGCCTCGTAGAGGACGTCCAGGTTCTGGTGGAAGCGTCAAAGATCTAGAGCGCCGTAAATCGATGAGGAGAAGTAGTGGCTGTACCTGCGGGGTTGCTACGCGACTCGGGGATGCAAAATGAGTCCTTTTGATTGCAGGAAACGAGCATTGGTCGAGTGGTATAATGGCGTCGTTATATTTGCGTGTGCATGTAGGTGCCGGGAATGGAATCGGAATGCCGTGCACATTCCGCATTAACAGCTGGAAATTGCCGTAGTCGAAGTCGCCAACTTCCACACAATAGTTGGAAAGTTGGGTTGGGGCGACATCCGATTAGTATGCGAGGATTCAACGGAGACCACCTGACGCTAATTAGGACTTCGTGTTCTGGGAGGGTGTAGTTTGTTTTTGCCCGTCCCTAAATAGGTCAACGAGGCTAAAACATTTACCAAGACAAACAACGTCTCCGAGCTGAAAACATCACCATTGCGCACCATGCAGATGACGCTCAAACTAACGTTTTCATTAGGGATGAAGACGACGCGATCGACATAATCGGCCCTTCAGACCTCGTTTTTTGTCGCGACGTTATGTGGACCACGGCAGTCAAACAAAAAAAAACATCAATTGTACGTTGAATATTAATGTATTCTATTTAATTAACTCGCAGTTCATTGCGCAGTCATCATAATAATATACGATTTATGTTATATTCTAATAGAAATAATTTGTAATTAAAATGATTTTTGCGTTTGGCCACATTTAATTAACGTTTCATGCCGCATCGACATTTTTATGACTCCGGAGCACAAAACCATGATCGCCGCAGTTCAAACTAATTATTTCAGCATTGTTTTAAAACTAGACAAATGTTGGAGTAAAAGCAAAGTGAAATGTTTGCCAACATTGGGTTTGAAGGGTTGAAAAGTTATGTGTGGCTGTAAAGAAAACAAGTGGGATTTTACACTTTTCCCAAGAAAATGTGAAAACGTCGCATGTTCCGGTTTTCAGTGAGCGCGGAATAAAAGCACGAACTCACGGTGCGGGGATTTTTGCCTTGCAAACTATAATTCGATTTTGTTTCGGTCGTAATTTCAATATAATTTTAGAAAAGACCAATGCTTCGATTCGAAGCTCTTGAGCCTGACTAGGCGTTTTCAGTTCGCTCGCTACAAACTTTCATATTTAGAGTGTTTTCCAATTGAAATTTAATTGGTCGAAAGTAATGGATAAAGGTAAGGAATTGTGGAATTCGGTTGTGGAAAAACGCACCGTGGAGAGATGTAAAGGAAGGCGAGATTGGCTGAAAGAAATCCACAAGCAAATCGATTCCCAGTTCCATTATGGCCGGCAAGAAATGCAATTTCGTTATATTACAAAAACAGGCATTCAACTCGTGAATTATAGTGATATCCCTTAACCAATTCCCAATGCCCCAACCCGAACCCCACTTTTCGTAATAAAACGATTCGTACTTTCCTATAAATACCTGTATTTTTTTTAACCGCCTCTCCAGTTTATTGGGACGTAAAATTTGATTACGCACATCATCCACCAACCGCCAATAATAATTAAAACTGAAAAATTAAAACCGCGGAATAAATGCAAACGTCAAATTACGTCAAGAATTTCATTTGCTTCTTTCCTTGGTTTTTGTTAGGCCGAATTCTTAAATTAAAATTGCGACAGGCATTTTCATCAATAAATACCAGCGCACCTAACAAATTTGGTGCGTTCGGCTCGCGTGAACGTCTTATTTTGGAGATAACTTCTGCGACATAAATTTTAAAAGTGCGCTGAAAAGACGTGCTCAACTGCGAAAGCAAAAGTTCACCTTATTATCTATCCTGCTTCCGTTCCCTTACTTCCACTCCATTCCCACGTATCCTCAGATGCCCCCATTCAATATTTTCCTTTGTATTTCCAGGCACGGCACGTATTCTTTAAAAGTACATTCGCGATTGTTGATTTAACACTTTTGCTCCAAGTCGGAGCTTTTTACTTCGCCTTCCCCCCGAGTAAATATTTTTAAGTCCCGAGCGGTATTGTTTTAAAATTCATACGGCGTGCCCCAAAATTTCACCAGGAACGATAATCAACTCCGACTCGCGTAATTGCAACGTTCCGCATTTCTGCACGTGTATCGGGGGATGTTTAAATCAACAGATCGACTTACATGGAGAAACCCTACCCTACCTTATCTTCACCCACAACCGACAGTTTTGCTAATTTTCATTACCGCGTGCGCCCATTCTCATTTTTAATACACGATTTGGGATGAACGCGAAATTCAAAAGTATTTTACGGCCCCCCAGTAATAAAACCATAATGGAAAAGCTAAACAACAATCAAAGCGACCGTAATAAAATTTAAATTAAATACCCCGCAACCGGAACGGTGGATATAAGCCTCCATTCGTGATGAATCCCATTATTGAAGCCACTTTACATGTGAGTCGTTTGATTGACTCGAATTCCTGCACAAGTCGGAGATTTTTTGTTGTCGTTGAGGTGTACTCGAAACACCAGTCATAACTCCGGTCGTTATGGAGATGGAAGTTGCCGCAATTAGACGACGTTCAAAGACTTGAATTGTTGTCCCCTTCAAAGCTCCTAAACGCCTCAAAAACTCACGTCGCTTATAACAAAATTCTGACTGGTCGAGCCGAGATTTAAACGTCTAGACTAGATAAGCGCTACAATGACAAATGATGGTCTAAGTAATGGCAATTTGTCCAGCTGACGAAGCTCCTGTAAAACCGTCCAACTCTCAACTGCAATAATTTACATCGTTTCTTACTTGTTTACTTGTTTTATGTGAGTTCTTGAACTACTGTCATTACTATAAAACGCTACACCACTCCCGGGATGCTTCGTAAAAGAATACCGTAAAAAGAACTCCTCCCGTACTAATTCCCACTCGCACGGCTCACGTCAACGCTGCAAATGACGTAATTCGTCGCCGCATCTAGCCCGAGTAGCTTTAAGATAACAATTTTGAACAAATCTGAGTGACGGGAATATTATTTAGCGCACACATAGTTTCAAATGTTGGGATCTGTACTACACCAGCAATGTTGGTTGCCTATTCATGAAAGTCTCTATACTATTATCATTGTTTAAGTATATACTAGTTGGACCATGCAATGCAGTTTTTACTTGCCCGTCTAGAAAAGGATAGGAATATATTTTTCAGACATTATACTGACCAGGAGGTGGCGGTCCCCTAACAGCCAATAGCGGAGATAAATATTTTCCGTTGCCGATAAATTAGGTACCTGTCTCCAATGATACAAATTTGTCCCGGTTTTTAGAATTCCGAATTGCAGACTCAGTTTCGGCGCCAAATTGATTTCGTTGTGTCAGCGTCTGGATACATTTAATCGGCCCGCAAGTAGTAAATAATACACATCTCATACTGAAATGTGCTGTCCTTCACTGGCTGTCTTTCACTATCAGGTATCAAGTAGCAGGTATGTTTCCCTAAATGTAGACCCGAATCCTATCTTATCGAGAAAAGTGTATTCTTACCACTAGCATAATTACAAGCAATAAAATATTTAATTTTGGGGAAAAAGTTTATTGGAATCATCAATTCTTCGTCTGCGAGCTGGAGTCAAATTTGCCGTTCTCAACTGAAGCTCTTTTGATGTTTCTAATTTAATTTTTTAATAGGTGCATTAGAAATTTCTCGGATTATAAAAAAATGGAAATTTCAAATTTGACACACAGTCATTGATTGTTCCGCGCGATCTTTCTTTCTCAAATACATATTTTGATCAAAATGGCACTTCCGATTATACTGGAAGTAGCCTTCAACCTATTTTATTTAGACTATTTTTTTTGACGCCGTTACATTCTTTGCTTCACTTTTGATTTTAGTAATGTTTACTTATTTGTTATGGTTACGGAAATATCACAACTCTTTTAGAAAAATGGCCACTTGCATGGGTTTGTTGGAAAAATCATAACTTTTAAACTGCATTAAAGAAATATGCAAAATGCCCGATATTTGCAAAATAATGGTTCTTTCCATTGCATGGTCATAGATTTATATAACTTTAGCAAATTGCCTAAAACCTTTCCTGACAATAAAATAAATTGTGGAGTTTGTATTATTATTGTGATACAATAAATTAAAACAATGTATAATTCAAATAAAAAAAGCAGAAAAAAACATTGCAATAATACCATGTCAAAAATTTTACAATAGATTGACCTGTGCTTTTTTAAATTGAACATAGGGAATAGGTATGTTGAGAGTTAAAAAAAATCTAGCTTCAAAGATATTCGAGAAAAGACAACTTAAAATTAACTAATCAGAGATCTACACCTTCAAGGTGTGTTTGCCTTAATTTTACGTTACTAGGATTTTATTAAAAAAACCTCTTTAAAATATAAATGTGTGCGACTGGGGTTTTCGAATGATGTCAGTGTCAAATTAAATTCATATAAAAAAGACAAAACCTTTATTGATTTGGTTAAAATCATGAAAGGGTCTCTACAATAATCTATTCAGCCACTGATTATTTAGCCTAAATTTGTTGACACTGAAAAGTTAAATCTAGTATTGTTAAAATTACGGTAAACCAAATATTTTTTGTAGCTGATGGTATTTTTTTTTTGAAACCTAGTAACTTGCTTTATTTGGTAGAAATAACATTAGACCTCGAAATGCCCTTCTGGGATTGGTAGAATTACAAGTCTTGTAACTCGGTTATGTAAACAGTAGCATATCCTTTTCTTCTGTTTTTTGACGACTTATTGTCGTCGGCAAGTAGGTATGTACCATTTTTCTCTGCGGCGCGAGTTCTAAAAGCCCCCACATAATGTAATTTAAATGAATAAAAAGTTGTACAAACAATTATTCTCCAGCAAAGCAGTATGTGTTTTTTAACAGCGATGAGTCAAATTTTTTTATATGACAAAGCAGGATTTGATTGCACACAACAGTTTTTTTAAGTAAATTTCTTTCGATAAAACGAATTTGCGGAAATTCATTAGAACAAGTCCGCAAAAAGCTCATACTCAGCATCTTGCAGAATCCGGGAGGCCGACACTAATAATTCCATTTTGGTCCTGGTTTTCTCTTCCAAATTGAGAGGCAGTATTTATGACCGACCGTTGTGTATTTACATTTCGAGAATCCCTTATCCACCGCTATTGCCGCTGACGTCTAGTAAAAATAGTTGGACGTAGAGAGAAATTCAAACAAAAATTAGAAAAGCACTTGTATCGGACTGATCATTTATTTTTCGACTGAATTCGACTGAAGCAGTTGCGCGCTCTAGGGAACAGTAGCTTTACCATTGAGTTGTCCCACGCCCCCATAGCGTTCGTGTCCCAAACCTCCCAAAATATGGCAAGTAAAACTGCCATAAGGTGGTCCAACTAGAATATACTTAAACAATGCTATTATTTTGCAAAAGTGTTTCTTTGTCGGTTCGCCATGTCTCCCTTAATACTTCAAAACCGATTATTGAGCCATAATTTTGAAGATTACCTTCGTCGATAAATGCGAAAAATAAAAAAAAACACTCAAAATGTTAATGTTTGTTTTAAAATTAATAAAAACGGTATTTTTGTCATGGGCCATTTATTGAATTTTTTCCCACTTCCCGTAAAATGGTAAAAGAAACGTGATTCCGATGCAAATTATTCGCACGGGGGTCAAATTATGTTATTTCGTTTCGTAATTTACATATTTTTTTATAGAGTTTTTCTATACTCAAAATAAAAGAGTTGTTTCCATGATCGTGTGCAATACTGTTATTTAGTTAAACAAAAAAGGGAATGTAAATGTTCGTCGACCTATTTTAAATCGAATGTTGGTTGCATATTCATAAAAATCTCTATACAATTACTTCTCAAAAATGTTTTTTTGTCGGTTCGTCATGTCTTCCTTAGTACTTCAAAACCAATTATTGAGCCATAATTTTGAAGATTACCTTTACGGCTATCTGCGAAAAATAAAAAAACAACTCAAAATGTTAATGTTTGTTTTAAAATTAATTAAAACCGTATTTTGTCGTGGGCCATTTATTGAATTTTTTCCCACTCCCCGTAAAATGAATGGTAAAAGAAACGTGATTGCGATGCGAATTATTCACACGGGGGCCAGTTCATATTATTTTATTTCGTAATTTACTTATTTTTTTTACTGACTGTTTATATACTTATTATAAAAGAGTTATTTCCATGATCGTGTGCAATACTGTTATTTAGTTAAACGAAAAATGGAATGGATAATTTGTCGACCTATTTTAAATCGAATGACGGATGGCTATTCATGAAAATCTCTATACAATTACTTCTCAAAAGTGTTTTTTCTCAGATCGTCATGTCTCCTTTAATACTTCAAAACCAAGTATTGAGCCATAATTTTGAAGATTACCTTTTCGGCTATCTGCGAAATATAAACAAACAACTCAAAATGTTAATGTTTGTTTTAAAATTAATAAAAACCGTATTTTTGTCATGGGCCATTTATTGAATTTTTTCCCACTCCCCGTAAAATGGTAAAAAAACGTGATTGCGATACGAGTTATTTGCACGGGGGCCAGTTCATGTTATTTCATTTCGTAATTTACTTATTGTTTACAGAGTTTTTATATACTCAAAGAAAAAGAGTTATTTCCATGATCGTGTGCAATAGTGTTATTTAGTTAAACGAAAAATGGGATGGAAAGTTCGTCGACCTATTTTAAATTGAATGTTGGTTGCATATTCATGAAAATCTCGATACAATTACTTCTCAAAAGTGTTTTTTTTGCCGGTTCGTCACGACTCCCTTAATACTTCAAAACCAATTATTGAGCTATAATTTTGAAGATTACCTTTCCGGCTATCTGCCAAAAATAAACAAACAATCCAAAATGTTTGTTTTAAAATTAATAAAACCGTATGTTGGTCGTGGTGCCATTTATTAAATTTTTTCCGACTCACCGTAAAATAGTAAAACAAACGTGATTGGAATGCGAATTATTCGCACGGGTTATTTCGTTGCGTATTTTACTTATTTTTTTACTGACTTTTATACTGTAAATAAAAGAGTTATTTCCATGATCGTGTGCAATAATGTTATTTAGTTAAACGAAAAAATGAAGAGAATGGAAAATTTCGTCCACTTATATTAATTCGAAAAAATTTTTAGTAAATTTTCCGCGAGGTGCAAAATTCAGCAGTCGGTGAAGATCTGTAACCGCTAACGAGGTCCGTATTAATTGGGTTCCCGGACCGAGCCCCGCGTCTCGTTAGCTGATTAGGTGGATGTGAGGCAGCCTTTCAGGAGAGCAGTTGTGAAAAGTTGAGAGGAAATTGGGAAGCTTATCGTCTACATAACTCGCGGTTTCCCTTCGCAAAGTCGTGCATGCAGAAAAGCGTATAGTTTCGGAGCTAAATCTCAACGGAAATCATGGATTTCAGGTGGGAACGACACGGTTACAGCCACCTTCGACTTGTTCGACTCGTCGAGCGGTCCGGACCTGACTCTGTCCCCACAGACCTTCACAAACTCAGCGGAGGCCTTCATCAACGACAACTCCAACAGTCTGGGAGTCCCGGCGGACAGCGATGCAGGTTAGTCACTTTCCGAGCGAAAACAGACCGAGTCGGTCCATTAATAAAGCCAAACAATGGCGATTGTGAGTCGACAACACAGAAACGTCGCTCGTTAATGAACAGATGAAATCGCACTCGTCCAGCTTTGTTCGATTCGATCGTAATTAAATCGAGATGCCGGCCATAGAAAAATCACCGCGATTCGGAGGCGAACGAACAAAAAACACTCCGTTTTAATTAATCGTGAGATAATGCCAGCATTACGGAACAAACGTGCGACTTATCAATTGCCTCAAAAGAGCAATGCACCTGACAACCTCACCTCATCGTACATACATAGCATACGTAAATACGTATTTTTTAATTGCGCCTCGGATGCGCGTGCGGAATAAAATAATAATTCAGACACAGTTAAAGGAAAACACTCTAGTGGCGAATAACGGGAAACGTTCAGCACTCCTTCAGGTTCACCAAATGAATTCCGAATGTCTCACCAGAAACTCCCCTTCGATGTTTTTATCCCGCGGGTCCCTTTCCGTCATGAATATGAGATTCGAATCGATGGTCCGACCCGAAAATTGGCCGTGGCGAATTTTGCCACAATTTTTCAAATCAGTCCAGGAAAGCAATTGAATAAGAGCGAGATTTGAGATTCGCCTCAGCTCGAACACTAATGACGCCGGTCGGCGGAAATAAAACAGCAGCCATGTCACTTCCTGACCCGAATAATGACGCCTGGAATGGATGGACTGGCGCACACCCCCAACTCTTTAGATTTCATGTCGGGCGCGTGGAAATCGTGATGTTTGCATTGAAAACATTGCGACTTGCACTCATTTTGTCGTATTTGTTTAGCGGCCAAATATTCTTTGAGTTTTGAGGCTCGGACGGCGCAAATTGAGCGACAAAAACCGTTCAAATCTTCGGCTTCTAATTATCTCTAACTGCGATTTAAGAGCACGGGAAAATTATCCTTTGACTATAAACTGATGGCGCAGTAAGATCCGAATGATGAGACTATTAACTATTAACCGACTATTAATTACTACATTAGAAAAATGGTTATTTGTTGCTCGATTTTAACGATTTTTTTATGATAGAGCTTTAATGAAAAATATGTTTTAATATCAAAGCTGCGCTGGTGCAATATAATAATAACATGAAGCCTTTTACAAAAAAAAATTCTATTAAACAAAATTTTCAACAGTACGGAGCTGTATCTAGTTAAAACATATTTAAATAAAACAAAGATTGCCAATATCATGAATAATTGTTGATTTGAGATTTTTGAAGTACAACTGATAACGGTCTAAAGATAATTTAGACCAATATTTTTTACCAAATTGGGATTAACGATTATTCGAAATAGTTTGATAAAATCATTATAAATTTGTATTATGCTATTGGTTCACAATTACTACTAAAATTTTTTTATAAAACATTTGAGTATTCTACATTCAGTGACGTAGGCAGATTACAGATTAAAAACTTGTTCACTTTTTCTAGACACTAAATAAAATTGTTCTTTTTTTTTTGAAATCTTGAAGTTTTACCATTAACAAAAATTGCTGAAATTCGACCAACAAATAACAAATTTAGATCAACAACAATAGGTGGCTCGCTTTTTAATGGGCCACTCTATATATACAGAGTTATTTTTTTAAATTCTTGTCTCGGGTAATTCCACAAAATCACAAGCCAGGTTAAATGGCTTCTAATTTACTACAAGTAAACGATTTAAATTTTTGCCATGGTGTATTATGTACGATATTTAACTTTCTTATTTTAAGGGACCATATTGTTTACATTATTTGAAATATATTATTTTTATTGATATAATTTGTTTAATTTTAATTATAATAATTTTTTAAATTATTAAAATTTAAAAAAATTGCATAAATGTTAACAAAATCTAGTTGCATGGTATGAATACAAATAATTTAAGTTAACAATAATCTAAAAAATGAATTAATAAAAAATTATAATTTTAATTACTTAACAGGTGACACTTTTTAAGAAAAAATTTCTAAATTGCCGAAATATTATATGCTGCTTTTTAACCTATAAAAACGACATTGTCTTTTTGTGACAATACTAAATTTTATTAACTGTTAAATTTCTTTACAATTGTTTCATTTTGATTATATATTTTTTTAATTACATATTAAAATTAAAAATTATTGCATAAATGTTAATAAAAGCTATTTGCATCGTATCAATACAAATCACGGAGGTTAACAACAATAGGACTAAAATTAAATTCGTTTTTCAAAATCAATAATTTTTATTACTTAACAGATGTGACACATTTCTTGATACAAAAATTTGTTTCATTTTAATTATATATATTTTTTTAATTAATAAAATTAAAAAATATTGCATAAGTGTTAACAAAATCAAGTTGCATGGAATTAATACAAATCACAACAATCGGATTAAATGTAAATTCGTTTTTCAAAATGAATAATTTTAATTACTTAACAGATGTGACACTTTTTTTGATACAAAAAAAATTATCTAATTTTATTTTTTAATTATTTTTTTTTATTTGGAAAATTAAAATAATTGCATAAATGTTAACAAAAACTATTTGCATGGTATCAATACAAATCACTGAGGTTCACAATAATCTCAAAAGTAAATAATTTCTTCAAAATGAATAATTAAAGAAAAAATTCAAAATTGCCATAAAATATATATTATATGCTGCTATTTAACCTTTAAAAAACCGCATTGTCTAATAGTGACTTCATGCAACTAGATTTTATTTACAGTTACATTTTTTTACAATTTTAATAATTTTTTAACACTATTTTTAAGTAAAGGTATTAATTCATATTAATACTGCATATGAATGTACTAAGAAAAAAAATATCTTTTTTATTATGAAAAAAATTTTTAGTGTTAATTTAAACTAAGGAGGTTATTGCACAAAATTTGACACTCGTTTAATTTTTTTTAGATTTTCTGAAATCGGGCCAGAAATAATAATTAATAATTTAATAACAATTTCTGATATTTGGATTTAACACTTTCAGTTGCAGTCTCAGAATTTTTATTAATGAAATTTACTATGAATTTCCAAGAATAAAATAGTTTATTGTTCTTGTTCCATCCTTCAATTTACCCGTTTCGTTACCAATATTTTAAACATCAATTTTGCCGGTGCTCTGTCCTGGTTGGATTAATTTTCTAATTGCGGTAGAAAAAGTCTCATTTATCTCAAAAACGGTAATTAGGCCAAGTGATGAATACAAAGAGGCGGAACCGGCAAGAGTGGATTATTCTTGCATCAAGTACTAGTAAAAAATTAAGAAAACATTTATTAGGCGCTCGAGCGATCTTCGCTCTAATAAATTACAAGAACCCGGCGCCCCTAATATTTCTCTCATAGAGCCTTTCAAAAATAAGAAAATTTTCCAGTTTAAACTAGCAGCCTCTTAATGAAGCAAGGAAACAACTCATCATCAATCACGCCGAGTGCGTCCCGCGCTTCTTTCCTCCCGTCAAAGGTAAAAAGCGGCGGCAGCCCTAATTATCGATTTTGTAGCGAAAAAATCGCAATTTCCTAGCGCACCGACGTCGGATCGCACTCAGCAGGTTGTTGTGATAAGAGCCAGTATAAAAATTGAGTTATGAGATGAAGTCTTCTGTTGACAATTCCCAGTGGAAATAAGTTGTTTGCGCTAACTCCGGCACTCCATTACTCGTCGCGATAGAAACGACGTGTGTCAATATCAATAAATGCTCCGATCCCGCATACATCTCCGACGTAAGTAAATTAGAATAGGAATTTTCGAGCTCGAATCAACAAAAGCACCGCCTTCATCATCATCTGCTCTAATCTGCTGGGGCACCTGGAGGTGTTGCTGAGGGCAAATGTGTGTCAATTTAATCTAATTAATTATCAAATTGGGGCGGCTTGGGCCAACTCGTTTGTTTTTCTAAACATTTCCTTCTTCGTTACATTATTAAAGGCGCCCATTTTTCATATGGAACGGGATTAGGTTTTAAGCCGAATATTAATAAATAATGTTGTCGAATGCGTTCTCTAGCTCCGTCTGCCGTTTTTGCTTCACTGTTTACGTTTCCGTCCCGATAGTTGTATTAAAAACAATGCGGCCGACCTATAAATTTATTATTCTCTGAAAACAACCCACGGGAACCGGAACTCATGACAGCGGGGCGAGATATTGATTTATATTGTCGGTCTGCTCCTCACGATATTTATTGCGGTTTTTTCTCCCGAACTCTATTTACAAAATAAAACACATATTGCGCGCTACTCATCCATATGCAACGTGGCTGAGCGATATTCTCCTCCTCCGACTGATTTATCTCATCCACTCTGCGATTAGCGAATGCAGCACGCAAAAATGGTGGATGCGCCGGGCGAATATATCGCGAGACGTCGAATTAGCTCCGGGCGCAGCTCAAGAGGTCGGATTTCGCTTTTTCAATTCCCGCTTGTTGGTGCGGAGTGTGAATCAAAGAGATTTGAATTGCAAACTGTATTTTTCCGCTCTTTACAGTGAAAAATATAACAAGTTCGTGGATGTGAACGCGGAGGACCCGGGGCTATTCCAGTGACGTTCAAATTCCGTTTCTCGGCGCCGAATACGACAAATTGCAACGTTCGTCTAATGAATATTTCATTGTCTGCCTTGTTAGGAAAACATGCCACTTTTTGCCTCATTACTGGTGCCGTTTGCGTTAGAAGCGCAATTCGGTTGAGAAATTAATAGTTTGAGATTGGCTCGCTGCACGAGAACAATAATTAAGGCGAGTGCGAACAAAAATTGCCCCAAAAATAAATTACGAAAGCGCGCAGGCATTTCGAAAATTAATTGCGCAAGTTTTGGGGACGAGTTCGTGCGCAACTTGTCTTCGTATTTATGGCAGTAAGCCATGTGTGTCCCGATTACATTAGCAATTATTTACCCGTTCGCATTAAACGGTGCTTGAAGCAGGCCGGATTTCCATAACAATAAAGTAAACAAACCGGGAAAAAAATTCACAATGAAAAATGGATAATGGATCGCGGCAATAACGCGAGGCGATAAAACATAACCGACGATCGGAATCGAGGCAACGTCAATAAATCTGCATGACGACCGCTCTAATTGCAACAACAACAGAACCGAAGCCACCGAACTAGATATTCCGGGCTGCAAAATCGGTTTTCCGGCCGTCGAGTCCAGCGTTTCTCTGATCTCCTCTTTCGGTTCCAGTAACAACAACGACCGACGAGAAGAAGGCCTCGAGCACTTCGGAGGTGGTGAAGCTGACGGTGAAGAGGGCGCGACCGAAGGCGGCGTCGCCGAACCGACAAGGACCCCAGCAGTGCCAGGTACCGAAACGGCCCCGAGGCGCAACGAAAACGATACAAAAAAGGGCGTTGTTTGCCCGTTCTTTGAACTGCTAAAATTACATTTGTTTTTCTCTCTCGTCTTGTTTTTATTGTCTTTATTATGAACGTAATAAAAGATCGAGCGGGACTGGTGCGTCGCTGTCATATTTGAAGTGCCCTTTAATATATTAAACGCGAATCACATGCTTCGCGAAACTCGGAGAATGTGTAATATAACATTTCATCACGGCATCTGGTCGGACAACGCTGTAAATGGAATTGGCTGCATCCAGACTGCTTATTAAGCCCCATTGTACAAACTGAGACCTCTTGCTGTGTCCTTTCACCCCCGAGAAACCTCATTACACAGCGCTTTACCAAATTTACAAAAAAAATTTCCGGGACGGCCAGTAAAACACCTTGTTTTCTCCTTACAACTTTTTATTCTTTACTTCAACTTTTTACACTTGCTCGAATCAGCTCGATAATATCAATACCATGTCGGTAATATTTTATTTTTATAGATAGAAGAAACACGATCAAATGGATTAGTCGGTCCCGACTAAAAAACTACCTGTCTAATGTTTGTAAGATTTAATTCTGAGGGGTCACTGAACTGCTTTGATCGTGTTATCAGCTTTTCACTTCTCTCGCTCTTGTGCAATATAATATAATGTAAACTCCCTAAATCCCCCAGGTATGTGCCAAAGTGTTTGGGAACGCGTCCGCTTTGGCTAAGCACAAACTGACCCACAGCGACGAACGTAAATACGTCTGTACCATGTGTGGGAAAGCGTTCAAGCGGCAGGACCATTTGTAAGTTGGTACAGCGTTGAATGAAAATGTGGACGGCTCTAGAGTTTGTCACTAGGAACGGTCACATGTTGACGCATCGCAACAAGAAACCCTACGAATGCAAAGCGGAAGGCTGTGGCAAAAGTTACTGTGATGCTAGATCGTTGCGGAGGCACACGGAGAATCATCATAGCTCGACGACGGTGAACGCGGCGACGACGACCATGTCGCCGGCTCAAGGGGCGGCTTCTGGAGATGCGGCGTCGCCACACGGTTCGAGCTGCATTCAGTACGCACCACCACCTACCTCCTCAACCGGCGGCAAGAGCCAACTCCAGCAGCTGTTGGCCACCGAGCCGGCCAAGGTACCATCTCACAAACTGTTAACGCGATGCAATCAATTTTACGTCGTTTTTGAGTTTTTTATGTCGAATGCTGTAATGTTCAATATCTAACTTTTCTTACGACATTTTTTTGGCAAATTAAATGGTAGTTTAGTTGTTATGATACCAAGAAATAAAAGCAATCTTTAAACTAACAATAACTTGTTCGCCACTGAAGAAACTGTTGAATCTCATTGCAATATCACTATTTCAATCTATTGGAGAACAAACGATATGTTCTTAACTTACAACAATTGTTGGATGGTTTCAATTATGTGTACGTTGTAAACTTGTCCCAACATTTGATTGCTACACAGAATTCTAGACACATCTCTACGCTGGATATGTGAATCGCTCGTTGGACGTTTCACTTCTTCATCCAAGAGTAAGAGAACGATATTGATATATTATTTTTTATTCTCTTTATCACTTGTTTATTTAATACTGACCGGTGAATTAAAGATAGCATCTCTGGCGATTTAATTTTCATTTTATTAATGTGCTGAAAGTCGATACATTTCTAAAGTAACAAATTGCAAAAATGTATTTATATAAATTTAACCGAACTTCTTGACACCAGTTTCTTCAGGAAAGTGGTTCGACAGCTGGAGAATTTTTCTTAGCCACTTTAAATTTTTTGGGAGAATTATTTCAACTTTATTCAAAAGGTTGGGTTGCCGTTAATGGACATTCGAAATTCGTCGTGGTTTGAAAAAAACTTCAACAACTATGTGTTTTAATAGTACAATTGCGGTTTTTCGTATTATTTCGACTTTATTCAAAAGCTTGGGTGCCGTGAATGGACATTCGAAATTCGTCGTGGTTTGAACAAAATTCAACAACTATGTTTCTTAATAATACAATTGCGGTTTTTCGTGTAGCACATTATTATTTATAAAATAATTTTAAAATGTTATTAAATCAATTTGCAAAGTGTCAAGTTAATCTGACGAAACTGTACGAAAATACTGACCGGTGAATTAAAGATAGCATCTGTGGCGATTTAATTTTCATTTTATTAATGTGCTGAAAGTCGATACATTTCTAAAATACCAAAAAAATTGCAAAAATGTATTGAATAAAAATTTTACCGAACTTCTTGACACCAGTTCCTACGGGAGAGCGGTTCTAAAACTGGAAAATTTTTCTTAGCCACTTTAAATTTTTTGGGAGAATTATTCCAACTTCATTCAAAAGCTTGGGTTGCCGTTATTGGACATTCGAAATTCGTCGTGGTTTGAAAAAAACTTCAACAACTATGTGTTTTAATAATACAATTGCGGTTTTTCGTATTATTTCGACTTTATTCAAAAGCTTGGGTGCCGTCAATTGACATTCGAAATTCGTCGTGGTTTGAACAAAATTCAACAACTATGTTTTTTAATAATACAATTGCGGTTTTTCGTGTAGCACATTATTATTTATAAAATAATTTTAAAATGTTATTAAATCAATTTGCTAAGTTTCAAGTCAATCTGACGAAATTGTACGAAAATACTGACCGGTGAATTAAAGATAGCATCTGTGGCGATTTAATTTTCATTTTATTAATGTGCTGAAAGTCGATACATTTCTAAAATACCAAAAAAATTGTAAAAATGTATTTATAAAAATTTTACCGAAGTTCTTGACACCAGTTCCTACAGGAAAGTGGTTCGACAGCTGGAGAATTTTTCTTAGCCACTTTAAATTTCAATCAACAACTATGTTTTTTAATAATACAATTGCGGTTTTTCGTTCATGTATGTTCATAAAATAATATTAAAATTGAATTAAATCAATTTGCAAAGTTTGAAGTCAATCTGACGAAATTATTCGAAATACGATTCCGACATATCAGTTTTGTTTTCATTAGTAGGTACATTTAATTCAATATCAGAACGTCCTACATTCTAAACAGCTTGCAAAAAGATTGTATTACGCCAGCGATAATGAAATGAAAATATTCGTATTTTCCTCTAGAGAAAATCTGCAACACTGCTACGTAATTTTTATTTTTAGTCAACCGGCTATGTTTGGGATTGCTGGAACTACCGGATGTCTATAAATTATGGCATGTTTTTGTTAGATTGGTAATGTTTTCTACATCTTCTGTTGGGTACGCTGATTTTCAAATTGTGAAACAATTGTTACATTTATTTTTCACAATGGTTTTTACAACTTTATAATTGGTAATAATTTTCTCCGTTATATCTTTGTGTTTGTATTTGTGTTCGGGTAGTGAAAGAAAAAGCTATGGATTAGTTTATTAGTAACATTAAGATCAAAATTGTTGATGTAAATTGATGGTTGGTCATTTTCACCAGTTTCAATAATAAACAAGGAAAAAATTTGGGTTCGCTATTATTCAATAAATTACACTTTTATAAGAGTAACACAATAAAAACAACAATTATGTAAATAGTAGTAAAATGTAAAAAATGGAGGACGCGTTATGTATATTTATTATTGTTGTTTTTCAAGATAGTGATGTGCGTTTTTTATCGGATCTTTGGTTGTAATTTGGGGAAGTGTAAAAATAGAAGAGCTTTTCTAAAATTTATATTTCTTATAGTAGTTTCATTTTTAATAGAAAATTAAAATTTTAAGAAAAAATATTAACAATAAGAAGTATAATTTAAATTAAGGAAGGTTGATTCGATTTTGTAAACTTTAGGATTTTCAAAATTTTGTTGACTTCAAATACTATGCCAAGATTGAGACGGATTAGTTTATAGTTTTTTTTGTATCTCTAAAAATATAGATAAAAACCGAGCCGTTACTGTTTGTTTTCTGTAACGGAATTTGGACCACGAGATCTAATTTTTCCAATTAAATAGCTAAATTACGTTATACAGGGTATTATTTAAATGAATACAAAAATTTTAACCATAAGCAGAACTCGTAATTCTAAGCAAATTTTCTTCATAATATATTTTTGTGAGATAAAATTTAACAAATATTTTGCACTAAAACTCGTAAACACTTCGAAAAACTATCTAGAAAAAACCCGCACTTAGAAACGCTCTCGATAATCCAATTTAATGAGGCATTGTGGTAGGCCAATAATAATAAATAGATTGATTTATTGTTTGTTACTGACTTTACTTGTATGAATTTGAAAAATTGTGTGAAAAAAACACTGTGATTATTCGGGTTAAATTTGCCAACAGCATTAGTAAAAAACTGAATTCAAAATATGCTTTTGGTGTACAAAAACTATGATAAGAATTTTTGCGAGAGACGTTCCCTTTCATTATTGTTTTTAATGTATGCGCACTTGATTCATCAAACGGCTCGCTAAAATCAAAGGAATTAAAATACGAAAAAAATAACATTTTGAAAAAATCATCATTGAAAAAGTTGCTTAAATTGACGAGTTATATTCTACCACCTTTTAAAATATTTGTATGCATTTCAATAACACCCTGGATTTTGTTCACAACACAGATGTCTTTTGGGTAGAAAGACAATGGTAGTAACCCGCTTTAATTTTAATGCGTTTTTTTTTTCAAATTTTAAATTTTCTGTTTCAGTTCATAAATAAACAATGGACTTTAAACGTTTTTATTTCGTCCAAAATTTAATTATTTATATCCCACACAAAAACAAAGCTTCATTCTTGCATTTTCGGTTAATTTTCGTCCAAAAATTAAATTTTATTTTCGTTATAACAGTAGTACTGTAGCATTATTAAATAACAAGAATTTACGGTAATGCCGGCATAAATTTAATGTCCACAGTTAAAATTTCCGGCGGTTTTATTAAAATATTTTTATTCAATTTATAGCGTTTAATGGAAAAAATTTACAACTGGTGCGTGTATTTAATTTGGATTTTCCAGTATTGGTGGAGGCCCGGCGAAAATAGCGGCGTGCATTTGTCGGATTGGCAAATTTGCGAAATGCAAACGATTGCCGTGAGTTGGCGAGGAAATTTTAATCATGTCGCAATAAAGATGCAAATTCCGGTCCATATTTTAGGCATCGGGTCGAGAGCGAGCCTGCGAATTTATCATTGTCCGCGGAGTTAACTTTTTCGCGAAGAAGAAAAATACACCTGCCCCTAAATCTCCCCGAAAGCTTGTAATTTGTAACGCTTAAGAAAATAGTGTCAGTCTGCAGAAATCCCCGTAATAATGTTCGGACGCACGAAACGTATATTTCAGGCGTTCCGTTTTAAATATCAGAAGGGTGGGCGTCGTTCGCAATAAAGCGACTTTTTGTGGACGCTCGCCGTGACAAAGTGGCGTAATTAGTGAGCGTCCTGGTTTTGTTGCAGGGAGGCGGCAGCGGCAGCAACGATGGTCTAACCAAACAACAACTGGATCTAATACATCAAATAATGGAACAAACCCAGAGACAATCCCAATCCGCCAGCAAACCGACAACAAAGCCGGCCACAAAGCCCATTAACAAAACACCAGTCAAAGTGCAGAGGGTGTGGACGTCGACGACGGTAAGTCTCGCGACTCCCAACAAAATGCACCAACAACTGACATTCAATTAACAAGGAAATAATGCGCATCGATACCGCCCCGCCGCTTTTGTACCGAAAACCCCACAAACGAATTCAATAATTACTCTTCGCATGGAGCAAATTATACTGCCAATTAGTTCCGACAGTGGTTTGCTTTATGAATATAAATGAAATAAGCCCCCCGACTCCATTTCCAAACCGCAACCTATTCCATATCTATCTATGCGCGCATTTCACCCCGCCCGATTCTTCCCGATTTAATCCGCTTTCCCAGCGAAATAAATTCAACTAACTCTCATTACGGTGAAAATTGCGAGAATCGAACCAGTTTAATCGGAGCGACGGCCGTTTTTTAAAACGCTATCAAATATTTGACATTTATGACAGCTCTAAATTGCGGATTCGTGCTTAGCGTTGCATGCAGTAATGAATTATTGGACGAATTAGTCCAAAACAAAGCCCGAAAAGAGTGCCGAAATAAAAATTAATGCCCGGGGCCGTCGGCGGTCAGGTATTAACCCGCCAATACGTCCGAAAAATTAGCTCGCGATCAATAACAATTTTTGCCGCACGCATTAGCATGAAGAGAAAATCCTCCCTCAGCTGTAAAAAAGATTAGTGCTCAAGCTAATGCAACATTATTGGAAACTGTCTAATGGTTTCCAATAAATGGCAATGTAATGAGCGCCATTCATTTGATCCTACTCTGATTAGAAGTTTTTTCAAAATGTGAACGAAAAAAAAATTCGGCGATTTTTGTAAACTTCATTTTTTAATAAAGACATGTTTGAGTGAAACTATGGGGATACTAGTTACTATGTATTTGCTAAAGAGACTGGTAAATGAAGAGCTTCCGATCCAATTATCTGTAATTCTTTTACGGTACCACTCTGTGGTTAATTTTGCACAATAATTTCCCTTTCGTCTCGATCGTCGGAGAGTAAACTCGTTCATGTTCAAAGGACTAACGATTGCACAATTAAATCCGCTGACTAAGGCAAGTTTCCATTTTTTGTTCAATACTACAGCGCAATAATAGGGATATCATAAGAGGAATATCAAAAAAGGTTCGGAAAATGTATCACTCCTGGAGCATTTTATTAACAAGAAAAAGTTTTATTCCGTCTGAGCATCGCGTATGACTCAAATTTTCACAAAAATATTTGTTTAATGTTTTCATAAATGTCTCCACAACAGATCATGTTTATAAAAACTCGTTTTTTATTTTTATGTGAAAAACCAGCACGCGACTTCGATCGCATTTTGAACATCCTCTGATTAAATTCTGAAGATCACATACGATACCTTGTTATCCCCATATTGTAATAAGTCAGTTCTTCACTTAATTCAAACAAGAAGAAATTGCCCTATATTTAAATTTGGCATTCCTAGCATACCCAGGCAAATCCAAGAGTGCATTAGAGTTAAATGTGCTTATTATTAACTTTTCTATTCAATTTCTAATTATTAGTCATCACATTAAAATAAAGAAGTGTACCAAATTGCGTCGCAAAATGTTTTCTTCATGTTGCATTTTCAATGATAAACACCAGATTTGTATTATAGTTACAAAACGAATTCTATTTCACCATTTCCTTTTGCATCAACACCATTCCAAATATCAGGAATCGTGGGGAATCGTTTTCAAACTTCTTAGTTTTCTGTTATATTTAATAGACAACATTTGATAGTTTTTATGTGTGAAGTTTTGAGGTGGCCCGAATAAAAATATTGTAATGAAATAACTTACCTTCGTTTAACTCATGGAAGATAAAACTGCACGAAAGAGAAGCTTACACTATTGAAATCACGCCACTACTGCCGAAACTTGTCTACCGATTGCGAGCTTATCAGCTTGCCGTCCAAAAAAATTAAGCAAAGACTGAGCTTGTTATTCTATTAAAAACTCACTCTCAATTGCGTTTTAAAACGTTTAGGTACGTATCAAATTGTGTGTTTTTTCAGATTTCATTTATTTCACATGTAATAATTTGTTATTCTAACGTGTGTTCAAAAAGAAAACGAGGCTGCGTTGGCCACGGAAAAACTTTGTGCATCAATTTAATGTAGCAAAATTTCAAAGTGTCAGTTCGAGTCTGTTCATGTTTAGGTTAGCTTCCTTGTTGACAATCATTATGGGATTAAAAAAAAGTGCAAAACATTTCCCGGTATCGTTGTGAATCCAAACATCAATCTATTCATTGTTACAGCTTCTCCTCTGTTGAGGAGAATATCGGCACGACCAGGACGGTCATTAATTTGATATAACTGTAAGTCGTGAATAGATCGATGAAGAAGAATCAGTCTCAAAACCGAAAAATGTCTTGAGAATATTTGGGAACCACTCAGTTTGTCCCGTCAACCTTCATGGGTCATCAGTCTCTATGCGCAACTCGAGACCTACCAATTCAGTTTAAGAGCAACTGCATTCTCAATTAATATTTCAAAAATCGTTGTATATATAGTTAAACACGGACGTCGACCGTTAGGGAGTTGTATTACACAATATACATTAGAAAAAAAGGTTCGGTTTGCATGGATTCGAAGGTTCGAAGGTTTATTATTTTAGTAGACCAAAAAATTTAGACGAGTTACGGCAAAAAATCGAAAGCAATTGCGATAAATGTTGTTTGTTTTTGGAGTTTAATTACGGATTGTCTTTCATTAAAGTTTACATTAATTTTTTTACATGTTTACATTTTATTTAATGTACCAATTTTTTTTTATCCTATCATTTAAGTAGTTGGATCTATTTTTCTAATAATAGCAATTTAAAAATAATATGTTTGTGACCTACCAATCGTTGTATATATAGTTAAACACGAACGTTGACCACTAGTGATTTATAGATTACACAATATACACTAGAAAAAAAAAGGTTTGGACTTGCTTGGATTCGAAAGTTCAAAAACCAATGATGACGTCATTGTACAAAAATACATGACGTCATATAACATTTTGATGGCATAAGGTGGCTCATTAAAAAATAAAATTAAACTGTCCTAGCGTTTGATGGTAAATTTTAAACTGACAGATCTTGACATTTGTCAAATCTATGTTTATGTTTTCTATGGTTTCTACACTGGAAAACCGATAAATTCCATGTCCAACGCAGCCTCGTTTTATTTTTGGACGCACGTTATTATAATATTTTCTCTCAAATTTTAATTTAATCTGAATCCGGTTCCGTTATGAGAAAATAATTCGGAGACGGTGTTTTGGCAATTTCGAGGAGGAGATTGGGATAATTGAAACAAATTTCAGATTTATGCCGTTTATTCAAATAGTTAATTCTAATTGTAATATTTATTGCAATTGTTGTATTGTTAATGTTGCCGCGGCAGAGGAGTAAATTAAACTAACTGAAAGTAGTTTACGGTTGCGCGAAATTTTGAAATTTGCAGCAAAAGTGTACGGTTCGGTAATTTGTTTAAACGAAACAATTAAAGTGTTGTAAAAAACGCCAAACTTTTCTGAACGACCCCTACGAATTTTTGATGGCGAGCTAAAGGGTTGGGGAACGAAGTTGGAGGGCAAAGGTCGGGCGGTTCTCACAGCATCCCTTGGCCGGTCCAACAGGTATAAAATCTATGAAAAACGAGATTATCCCTTTCGTAAAATTTATCGACAAAACAAGAAGAAGTAGTAGAAGAAGAAGGGAAGTAATTTGTGCGAACGTGCGTCACAATTCCCATTAGGTCCCCGAAACACTCCAAACGAACCAACTTTGTCAATTTTAATCGTATTAATTCGTACGGCACCATTCCGCTAATTGGAGGGCTTAAAACCTACCGGAATTCCACAACCGACGCGAAATTAATTCATTTTTCGCCGGCCAACTTTGCCTTGCCGAGCGCTCGCTTTCCAATTAGTTTACTATGGTTAAAATTTCGAGTGATTAATTACGGGTCAAAGTAATTACCAACTTGTAAAAAGTTCAAGTAAAAAGCTTCCTTCGCAACGACAGCTTGTTATATTTATTTTATGTCCGAAGTTTTACGTCCTTTTCAGCTGTTCGTGTTTCGCTTTTGACTTGTGCCAGCGCAAACTTCTCTAATTATGGGGACTAGTCGGAGGGCGAAAGCGAAATGCCGCGGTAATTGTCCGCATTGTTAACATCGTTCGTCCAGGAGGCGAATTTCCACTGCTGACGATGCCGTATTAAGCGTTTATTCACTCTCGCAATTTCTCCAAAAATTACGGAGCAAAAACGATAAAATCACCGAAACGGCCTGGAATTTGTTCTTGTCGCCCTTCATATTAAACCAGAATCCGCCACCATTCATTACGTGTGTAATCCGGTTATCTGACCCAGCTGACGTCACGGGGTGCCCAGCATCCCTTTGATACGCGAACTAGTCTCTACTTTGATAGTCGCATCGCAGCTTCGATTGCAAACTGCATCATAATGCATCTGTGTGTGTAATTTGACCATCTCCAACGAGATGAATCATTGGTGGAACTATTACAATTATCATTTCATCCAGGTAATGAATAATAAAACGTGACGGACACACGTGACATTTTGTTTATTTTCGCAAAGCGGAGCGGGGTTAATTAACCGAAAAATTCTCATTGATGTTTTGTCGTGTGTACAGACGCAGCAGAGTTCATCAAACAAAACAAATGGAAGCGTTACGAGTCCGCAGGCGAAAGTTACCACGACCACCCCTTCGCCGTCCCCTGCGGCCAATGGAACCACCCCCAGCAAGCCCGAGTGCAAACCCGTCGAGTGTAACATGTGTAAGCGGAAATTCAAGAACATCCCGGCCCTCAACGGACACATGCGACTCCACGGGGGTTACTTCAAAAAGGTAAACCCGATCAATCCCGATCTGATTTTTTAATCCACCGCTTGGTGCAGCAAGAAGCTGAGAAGAAGGCGGAGAGCAAGAGCGAGTCCTCGGGAAAGCCCGCTCAAACCGCCAGCAGTTCGGTCCGCGCCAGACTCGAAGAGACCATCAACAAGAGATTGATGAACCCACAGTCGTCGTCGCAGGCGTCGTCGACGTCGGACGACGTCCAGAAGTCGTCGGCGCCGCCACTCTTCCCCTTAACTGTGCATTCCTCCACCGGCTCCAACGACATGGACACGAAAATCACCTCGTTCGTCGTTCCTGCGCCCCCTCAACAAACGGCGGAGAAAGCACGAAGACATTCCGACGCCGAGGCTTTCAGCGTGGCGAGAGTTTCCAGCACGCAGCAAAAAGCGGAAGCTCTCGCTGATCTCATCATAAAACGAGAAAAAGTCTCCGTCAAACGTACTACCTCTGATCCCGGACAATCCTCACAAATCATACAATTTCAGTCGGCGGATTCCTTCACGCTGACTTACCAATCTGAAGACGGCGAGTACCTCGCGCCCAGCTTGCAGGACGAGGTATTCACTCAAGTGCAAGACACCATGCTTCTTCAAGGCGTCGATCCGCACCATCTCGCCTCGATCCAGTTCCAAACGGACACGCTGCTGCAGGATCAAAACGACCAGCAGCTTCAAGACATCACCTTGGACGACTACACGAACCTTCCAGAGACCGTGGTGCAGTCGCCCTCGTTCCAAACAACTCATTCGGTCAATCAGGAGCTGCAAGCTGTGTTAAATTCGCCGCTGCCTGAAAGTCTAGCCGAGTTCAGCACGTTCCATTCGGCGAACAATTTGGACATACCATCTCCGGGATACCAAACGCAGTCTCCGGCGCAGTTCACTAGCTCACCACACACTTCCCTCACAGCTCAATCGCCTTTGCAGAGTCCTTTGATTCGACACGACTCGCCGGGATTTGCCTATCCGACGCCTCCGGCCAGCCACGAAGGACAAAGTCCTTGCTTCGGTCAGAATACTTTATTACCACTGGTGTCCCCCAAGCAAGAGTTTGGACAAGTCGTAGAGCGGGGAGCAGACGAGCCGCCGGAATCCTCCTCGCCTCTATCGGCGGCGTTTTTCACCTCGACCATGTCCAGCTCCGCCGCTGTCGAGGAAGCTTTGGAAGAAGTACTCCCAGGGGAGAGTATAGCGACCGACGACATATATCCCCTCACAAACTCGCCCACGCCACAATCTCCGTTATCTGTGGGGCTGACTCCGGTGCCGTCGCCCTTATCGAACATTGTTACCACAACCGTACCATCGCCTCATCCTTCTGCTAATTTTACTGCCTCGCCTCACACGGTCACCTTCCCCATGTCTCCGCACTACACTCTTCAGTCGCAGATGATGCCCAATTCCGAAGACCCGCTGTTGTCGAGCAGCCCCAAGGACTTTGCCGCGCGCAAAAAGTTCGAATTCAACGGTATGCCTTTGCGCGTCATCAGCAGCAACGGTTTGCTCGACCTCAACAATCCAAACTTCACGGGAATCCTCGTGGACGGCAGCGGCGAAATCAAGCTGATCCACACCGGAGGCAACACTTTCCAAACGAAAAATTTCGTGCTCGCCAACGCGGCCTTCGTGCAAACGACACAAGACGACGACAAGAAGAAGGTGCTCAAGATTCCAACGAAGCAAATAATCGCAAGGCCTAAGCAGATAATCGATTTGAAGAGGGAAGAGAGCAACGATGTGTTTTTGAGTCCGACAACGTAAGCGTGTGTAATTAGTGTTGGACGGTTTTGAAGTTGTCCGTTTAAGGATTCCGGCGAGTCCGGTGAAAGTCGCCAGAAAGCGGCCTAGAAGCGAACCGCTCCATCTCCCGGTTTTCCATCAGTCGAAGCTGAGGGCCACCAGGAGTAAACCCCAGGTGTTCGCGCCATACACTCCGCAGCCAATTTTGAATCCGCAAAGACCGGGGACCGGTTTATACGCAAACATCAAGCACAAATCAGGTAACGACACGCACAAAAACAACGGGAGTTTGAAAATGAATTTCAGAGGAAGAGTCAAGTTGGAGTAGCGAGCCAATCCCGGAAAGCGACTCCACGCCGCACATAAACGTGGGCCCCCAGTTCCAGTGCCACATCCCGGGATTCGTACCCACAATCAGCCCGGAACCTACGCGCGAAGATCTCTTGTGGGATCCCGGCATAAACGGCTGCACGGATCTTGAAGGTAATCACGACCTAAGTATTGTATCCTTTCCACTTTTTTGCTTGTTGTTTGAGCCACGTTGTGGCGATTTCAACAGGTGTCTGTTAGTATTGAATATGTGCAGTTGACATGTACTTGGATTTCGCGTGCTGCGCTGCAGTTCCCGGGGGAGGGAGGAACAAGGAGTACGCCATGCACCTCTTGCATCTGTGCGGTGGCAACATTCATGTGAGTACTCGGTTAAATAAATCATTTCGATTTCTCTTCAACTGATTCTGTTGAGCGCTCAAATATTAAGGCAAACGGTAGTTTATTTAGCTCTTTTTGCTTTAATAATAAAGAATTTTTGAATACTTGTTGTTTAGTTTGATTAAAAACGGTATTAAATTTTGCGCTATGATTTTATTTTCGGTATTTTCAAAATTACTTTCCAAATAGATTCTTTATGAAAATGTGGCAGCCAGCGCATGTGGAGGCTTTGTTTATGATCACATTAGTCTTTAAATTTTTATTAAGGGACGTGGGATTACGTCGGAAACAGAAAAATAAAATGCTAGGCCAAATCGCAGTTAGGAACCGTTTTTGCTGATGTCGGCTGATATAACTCGTCTGCTGGAAAGAGACATGCATCTCTGATTTGCAAAAGTAATTTCACTATTTTTTATTTTTGTAATAGACTATAAGTACATAGGTATAAATATTTCTAACATATAGGTAGGAGTCACTCTATTAACATTTTCATGCATAAACATTAAATATTAAAATGTTAATCGGCATTATTATTCATGATGTCATGCTTTTTAAATATATTTTTTTAAATAAGGTGTTACATAAAATAAGTAAGTGCAGAATTTACTCTCAATTGTTTATAAAAATACAAATTCTTTTCTACCAAAGAAATTCTTCTGATGGAAACGATTGCCATTCATACGCCGCTTGTTCTTTTTTTAATAAGTACGTACATTTCTCATTCTTATTTTTAAACATTTTAGTATAATATAAATTCACACAATAGGTTCGAGGAAGTAGATCTAGCCAATAATACTGCTGTGCATTCGTCTAGATATAGTTAGAATCTGCAAAAAAGACATAGAGCCCTTTGCTAAGTAAGCAATATTTAAAATATATAATATAATATGTATTAATTTTTCTAATAGCAAGTAATCGATTTAATTTTAATGAAATTAAAAATCAAAAATTTTTTGTTAAGAATATTTTGCTCTACCATTTACAGTTTATGACACATTAAACTGATGCGGTACTTTTACCGCACGCGGTAAATTTCACGATGTGCTGCGAAAATACATATAGTATAATAATTTGGTGTATGAATAGAGCATTTTTTTTTCAAATAACGATTTTAAATTGTTTATATTTTAAATTACAAATAAACAAAAATATGTAATAAAGAAAAAATTAAACATTCCCAATAGGATCCAAAATTTAGAAACAAATAATATGCAAACTTTATTCACGTTCACCGCATATTTTGTAAATTATTGGGTCATCAAAGACACATTTTCCACACACATATTTTTAAAATTTTTGTAGTTTTATTTTTTTTGCAAACACTCAGTTGGCACCTGTTTCGTATTCGCATACACGAAACTAAACTTGCGTTTGATAACATTTTTTTATTCTTCACTTTAAGAAGGCATTGGAAAAAATATTCACAAATACCGAACAATAATAAAGCATGATGTATCAAAAAACTTTTGTTAAGAACATTTTGCTGTATCATTTACAGTTTATTAAATATTAATTTGATGCGGCACTATTACCGCACGCCGTAAATTTTACGATGTATTGCGAAAATACACTTAGTATAATAATTTGATGTATGAATAGAGGAAATTTTATTCCAAATTGTTTATTTTTTAAATTACAAATAAACAAAAATAATAAAGAATAA
This sequence comes from Eledona agricola, assembly GCA_964023215.1. Taxonomy (NCBI): domain Eukaryota; kingdom Metazoa; phylum Arthropoda; class Insecta; order Coleoptera; family Tenebrionidae; genus Eledona; species Eledona agricola. The sequence continues at coordinate 2,740,552 of OZ026856.1, forward strand.
TTTTAAAAATTTGTATTTTGTGTCTGACAAATTCCATCTCCTGGTCTCGTTTTATACGTCATTTGAGCAATTCAGATCTCTCAATTTCAAACGTCTACATTGAAAAAAATTAAACAAATAAAAGCTAGCCTTCTGAGCCTCCGTTTTTTTACGCTACAGTGAGCTTTTAGTTGTAAGATTGAAATTCTCATTCACGTCAAGCATTTATCTCTAATTCTCATACAATTCGATTCAACTAATTCTAAAATCTAAATTTCTTATACAGTATAATTAATGTGTCTTCGGCCAGATTAGATTAGCCATTTACTTGTATTCGAAAATCCAAAACAATTATCAAAAATAAAGCGTGTAAATAGTACAAGTGCGTGTTATTGCCATCAACATTGCGTCATGAGGAAGTACCGTCGCGACCGAACATGCCTTTTATAATTAATCGACAACTTTTTCTAACGGGAATTAGAAATTTAGAATTTTTAGACCTGGGAGAAAATTTTAATGGATGAAATTATTGCCGCTGGAACAAAGGAACACGATTTTGCAATTGAAAACGGTGAACTAAACCAATGTTTTGGTTCAAATGGTATGAGTCAGCGCTGATATGACTATCCGCGCCGCTACCGATTACCCAAAAAATATTTTTTGTGTTTCGGCCCTTGTTTTTCATACTTTTTTATTTTTTTAGGGGAAAAATAATCACTAGCTTCATATCTAGATGCGCTGGCTTCCAGGTTAATTGTTTATTTTGTGATTTTATTTTTTTTATTTTGCTAAATAAATATAATTAAAAAATCAGACGATATCCCAGATTTCAAAAAAGAATTTTTCTGTTTCGGCCTTTGTTTTCCACTATTTTTAATTTTTTTAGGGGAAACATAATCACTAGCCAGATATCTAGATGCGCTGGCTTCCAGTTTAATTGTTTATTTTGTGATTTATTTGTTCTATTTTGCTAAATAAATATTAAAATTAAATAATCAGACGATATCGCATTTTTTATTGCTATTCTAAACGATTTTTCTTTATATGCCGCCTTAAATAATAATGGTAATTTCAGGAAGCGATGTTGAAGTTAATGCAACCAACACCGGCTCTCCCATCCGACCATCCCCTTCTGTGCTATCAGTACACCGAAAGCGAGAAGTGGACGTCTTTGGAGACGGACGCTTTCCACAGGGCGCTGTTGAAGCACGACAAAGATTTCCGCACTATTGCTCAAGAGGTACAAAAACCTACAAATCGCTAGTTTGGAGTGTTACTCTTCGGCTTCATTCTAGGTTGGAACAAAGACTGTCAAGCAGTGTATACAGTTCTACTATGTTTGGAAGAAGGTGTGCATTGACGAGTACCGCAAGTTGAAGCTTCTCCGAGAGCGAAGACACAGCCATTCGGACGTCGAAGAAAAACATTTTCCAGATGCCAAACTCCTAGGGGTGGGTTAAGCTGAGTCTGTCACGTGTATCATATTTTTCTCAGATTGTAGATAGCGGCTCTCCCATGCCAGTCCAAGACACAAGAAGTTTCATTTGCGAGTTCGCAGACTGCTCAGCTGTAAGTATACAATGACTGTTGATTTCGAAACGCTAAGATCGTTGCAGAGTTTTAATTCCCGCGCCGCTCTGAACGGGCACATCCGCATCCACGGCGGTACTGCCCGCAACTCACCGACACCGTCTGTTCACGCAGACAAGCGCACCACCTCCGTAAGTTCAACCGTATGTCATCCAGACTCAACCGAAGATTACCCTTGTAAGATCTGCGGGAAGTAAGTGTACTCCATTCAACATAGCATAGATAAGGTAAATGATCGGTGTGTTGCGTCGTCTGCTTACGGTGCTAACACTGTCGTTATTCTTACTACAAAATCCAGTGAGCGGAATAAGGTATCTTTAGTTACCTTCGAGTCGTTCGGCTCGGGGCGACCTTTTTATTTCTTCAGTTCAATGTATGAGTTATGTTGTTCGGTTTTTTTACGTTTTTGCATGATTTCGTTTCTTATGCAGACTTCTCTCAAACCATATAGTTTCTTACTAGTGAAACAGACTAGCAACATGTGATACATTGCACGTGAGCATGTCACCACAACAGACATCATAAACAGGACCGATCATCATACACGCACAACAAAAACTATGATTTTGTGCTGGTTCTTGATTTCAACACTCCTTCCCACCGTGCCAGATCAATCCAGATCAACCAACTGACCTAGAACTGGATATTTCATCTTGTAGACATTTTATGTCATCACGTTTCTACATTTTGAACTGTGGCTGTTCCCGACTAAACTAACGTGCGTACAAATAAAGAAGGGAATCTATTCATTTAACTAGCAACTAAAAATTTGCTCAAAAGACAACTAAACCGGCGCCCGGAGATGGAATTATTAAAAAAACCAACAAATGTACCTATCTTAGGGTCCTCATCAGCTCCCTTCTCTAGCTCAATTATTACATAAGTTCGAGTTTTTGATATTTTAATTGTATTCTAGGACGCATTTCAGAAACATATTTTTAATTATACAGAATGTCTCGAAAAAGCGTGACATCATAATGCTATAATTTTTTTTTTAATTGCGTATTAATTAATTTTTGTGTCTATTAGGTTGCATTTTTAGTTGCTTACATATTCCCGAAAAAAATTTCACATCGGTTCAAAGTTAACTGTAAAAAAAAACGAAAAAAAATTTTCGTGGACCTCTAGTATTAATAATTTATAAAATTTACAAATAGTGCCCCCTTGTTAAAATTAGTACTAGGTAATACTTAGACATTATTCAATAGCAATCTTGTTAATCTAGTTTGATTAATCCGAGTTACTACAGCGTGTGGAAAATTTACTATCAAACTTTTCATGATTCAAAGCCTTTTATTTTTCTTATTTTAAATTGGAACCCGTGTTTATTTTTATACCATTCGTAATGCGGAATTAAAAAACAAACATTTTTTCTAATTGCAGTCCTATCGCTAATCCTAAGGCATTCACAGTCCCGTCCCCGTCCTGTAAACTACATATTTATTTCAATGGCAAATCTTTCACTTTTATTCATTAAAATTGCCATTGAAATAGTTTACAAAACGACTGTTTGGCACTTCGAATGTGTTGGAAATTGAGGTTGTAATTGGATAAAATTAGTTAATTAACAATAAACAAAGGTTTGACAGTAATTCAAACTTGGTTAACAAGAATGGTACTTTTAATAAGTACTTAATACTAATTTTATCCAGGGAGCACTAATTTTTATAAATGTTTAATTTCAAAATTTTCGTAATTTTAATTAGAGGTGGAAAACACATATTTTTGGTTTTTATTTTATTCTTTCAGTTATCCCTTAACTGCTTTGAAAAAATTTTTGGGAATATGTGACCAACTAAAAATGCACCCTAATATGCACAGAGCATGCAATTTAAAAAATTTATCATGATGTGATACTTTTTTCTGTATTCTGTGTAATAAAAAATATGTTCCTGAATTGATTCCTAGAATGTAATTAAAGTCTGCAAAATATCAAAACTACAACTGAGCTACAGAAGACGGGAGCTGAGATGCAGAAGCATGTATGTCGTCTCCGTCTTTACAGTTATGTAATGGCATATTTTGCCATTTTCTTAGATTTTTGATACTATTATCATAAAATGTTTAAAAGTAATGTCCGACCGAAACTAGTTTTTACGGCCGAAACCGAAACCGAATTTTGGCTTCAGTCTCAGTTTCGGGCGAAACCGAAACCGAAATTTCATGTTTTCGTGGGAAAAATAATGTAAAAATTATTATAATCAGTCTTAATTTTTTTATTTTTAAATCAATCACATTTTAATCATTCTGCTTCTGATATTTTTAACTTATCATATTATATAATATGAAATAAGGGGGATTTCACTTCAAACAGCACAAATAAATATACATTTTATTTAATATTATTAAATAAAATAAAACCTACAAGTCAAACTTACTTTTATACTTTTTAGTAAAATGAATTTACCTAATAAATATGTTTAGGTAAGTACGTACACAAAACAAAAAAATACACTCTTTCATCTTAAGAACGATAGTTATTTTTATTACATGGCCAGAAACTACAAAAGACAGTTTCTGACCGTGTGATTAACAAAACTTTTTCGGCCAGGAAAATATTTTAATTAAAAAATTACATTAATTGTTAAAATAATTTCGGTTAGGGGATTTCAAAGGCGTTTTTTATTATACAGGTTGTTCTCGAAATAAGTGCAAAAATTGTACCGGCTAGTAGAACTCGTTAAATGCAACAACTTTTTTTAATTTTTATTTTACATCCCCTACTATTTATCATGCGCTCATGATTTGTGTAGTAATTTAATAAAGCAATAATGCATTCCAAACTTATAAATCACCTGCCACGTTTTAAAAGTACAAACTTGTCAGAATGATTTCAAACAAAGAATATATGGACATTGTGTTGGCTTATGGTGAAGGAAGCCTAAGGAAACAGTCTGGAAGCCCAAATAATCTATACCATTTACATTTTTAGTACTTTTTTCTCAACACAAATTTCACTTTAGGTCAGGATAAATACTTGACAGATTTTTTTTTAATTTGTCTTTGATACACTGTTACCATGACTGTTTTTTGTCCGTATGACGTATTCGCAATGGTTTTTTTAATCAATAGACTGGTATAGTTACTTAATTTTCGTTTGATAATAATTTTAATGGCCTAAATAATGAATTCTGCTAAAATATTAATTTAAAGAAATTTACTTATGCTTTTTAGACCATGTGGAATCCTAAAATACGTAAATGAATAATTTTTACTCATTTTTGCAAAAATTTTTGATTATTTTTGTTTCACATTCTTTGTTTTTTATGTGATTGTCGTTCTTGTGAATAAAAATAAAAATATAACCAAATAAAAATGTATAATCAAAAATGAAAGAAGAGAAAATGGTAAAACTGGTCCAGTTTTAAGCGTCAGTGGCCGACGACATTTTCGTATTTTCGGTACTGATTAAAATGGTTTCGATTTGTTGTGTGTGGATTAATCTGGCAGCGGAGGGAAGGTGTTGAGTCAGAGTCCAGTGCGTCCACTTTTGATGGTCGCACGATCTAACCGCTAGTAATTTTTGGCAGAGTGTTCACCAAGATCAAGAGCCGGAGTGCCCACATGAAATCGCATCGTCCACCCGATGCGGAGCCCCCGAAACGCAAAGAAAAAGAAGCGCATCCCTCGTGTACAAGCTTTGAACTTTCCGTGCCAAGTCCGTTTAGCACTTAGTATTAAAAGTATAATATACTTAATATATCAAAATTTTGACCCGAGAATCAAACCGCAAAACCAATCAAAATCAAGCAGGTAAAGGGCAATCATCAAAAAAGTTTTCGTTTCGCAGATCGCAGTACCGGAACAAAGTAAATACGAAAAAGACATGTAAATTGTTCAGGAAGAAGAGAAGCTAGAGAAATGTAGTTAAAAGAAAATTATAAAAATAGCGTAGTTGTACAAATTGCAATCCACATATTAACAGAGATTTATATTTAATATTCATAGGGGTTGTGTTGCGTTACATTGTCGTAACGTTAGTGCCTTTTCGACTGTCGAGTGAGACACTAATACCAGCTCGCGTTACGTTATACGTAGCGTGCGCTTCTTCGGTATGTACCACGGTGATCTGGTATTTTGAATTAGTGCTCAGAAGTTCAACTTGCACGATCTCTCGGTTTCCTCCTCGCGAGCAATAGATCGGAATTCAACACTAAATAATCAAATATCATAATATGGCCATAATTAGCGCGAACCATACGTATTGGAGGCGAAGCCGCCGCCCCATCTCCCCCCGTCTGATTTATGCGTGAAATTGCTCAAACCATTTCCAGTCCCCGCTCCCCCATTTTATTTTTCTCCGATTGGGTGTCTGTTCAAATAAATATGTGCCACGGAGGCCGGGCGGGACGGGGATGCGGATCCGCCGATTTTTTATGAGAATTAAAAAAAAAGTCGGTACTCTCGGTACTATTTAACTCTGTGTTGTGATCTTTTTAAAAGTCTATTACTATGAATCTATTTATATGAATACTTAATAATGATAAATATTTGTACATGTTGTTGTATGTATGGAGTTAGAGTAAATTAGGGTCTTAGAGGCGGCGCGCTTGGGGCTCGACGTTTTTTCCAGTAAAAAAATGACAATCCACTTGATTTTATTCGTATTTATGTAGTCGTCGGTGTTTTTTGAGTGTCCGCAAGACGTTGAACATAGATATTAAGTCGCTTATTATCATCCATAAATAACTAGTAAATATAACGATATGTCGACTCTCTGTTGTTGGATGTGATTGTGAAGAAAGACGAATCAAATGTTGTATATGTTTTTGACGCTCGTTAATCTATGAAGGGTGTCGATGTGGTCGGGCCCCTCGACCGATTCGCAGACCGAGCCACCACGTGGTAGTCTAGGTATCAGGTGCTCAGACCTATCAATTAATATTGTTGTTGAATTAATGTACCTACTTAGAATTGACAGGCATTTGCTGCTCCTCTTTCTCCGACAAATTGTTCAAATAAATACGACGACTCATATCACTTTTTCCATTAATTAATTGAGGCGGATATGCAATTATTAAGTACTATTACTATAATATTATACTGATCCATTCACGGCCTAATGTTGTGTGGCAGTCGAACGATCGAGACGTTCTGCTTGTGATATTCCACTGTTGAATGTTACTTCATAAATGTCTGTCAGTTCGTCTAGATCACTTCCTAAGTTATTAAGTACGTAAATGTATGTACTACATATATGTGACTTGACACTGGACATTTCGGTGTGATTCGAGAACAATCATTCGTGTAAAATAAACCTAACTAAACCTTAGAGAAACTGCTGTGGTCTTTCAAGGAATAAATAACACAAACACAACTACCTGACTGTCCGGCTTGGGTTTGTTTCGTTTTCAGAGTAGGATGAATGTGTGCCTGTATTATAATATTTCGTTCGTGCCAACGATGGATATCATCACATAGTTGAGCTTAGCAAAAAGTGTCATGTAACATATTTTAGTGTAAAGTGCTTGTAAATTTGTACATAGGCTGATTGATATTTACTTATACCCTTCTCGCACCGACATCTGCCAACAATCACACGGTTTCGTCGTCCGTTCCTTCTCATCCACGTCTTCGTCTTGCGTTCGCACCGATTCTTGGCACATGTCGCGTTTTGTAAATGTTTGAGGTTTTATTGATAGGTTTCTGCCAAATTGTTTAACCCCATTGCATCGCCATTTGTAGAGGGGACGTGTAGTATGCAATAAGCTATACATAAGAAAATTAACTCTGTGTATTACGATAATTGATTTCAGTTTGTTTGCACGATTGCGCTTCGTTCTGTCGAAATCGAGCTGATTTGAACAGAGAATTGAACCGTTCCCTATCCGTACCTGACACTGTGACATTTTCATTCATTGTTATATATCCATTTCGGTACTAACTGTATATTAACCCGTTGTGTTGTTTCCCTAGAGTTGAGTGCGTTTAATATTTAAACAACAAAAATATATTATATAGAGATATGACAGAGTATTCCCCGAGATTTTAATAAACGATGTAATATTTTACATTTCTGATGTCTCAAGATGTTGTGCTCATTTTATATCAATAATAACAAAATGTACATCTTTAATCAAATGTCAATACTTGTAGCTCAAACTTTTTATATTTTTTTCAAATCCGAATAATACAATCTGTAGGTTTCTATGACCGCGTGTGCGTCACGACCGTGTGTTCAAATTTGAGATTTTTTGCAGTTGTAATTTTGTACCCTCGAAATTTTGCTTTGCCGTCATCAATTTATAGACAATCCCTTTGGTCACATGAAACTATGACTGCAACGAAACCTCAATGTTGTAAAAAAACGTAGAAATACTCTACATGCGTTTGTAACTGTAATCCAGTTTTCTATATCTTGTGTTAAATATATATTAATAATTGTTTTGTTTGACTGTTTTAAAAAATGATATTTGTTGTTAAATTCTGTCCAAATATTTCCAAACGTATGTTTAAAAAGTGTATATGTATATACTTGTATTATTGTATGCACAATAAAATATGGCGTTGTAATTATACACAGGTGTTTCGAATAAAAACGAATCGAAGAGTGTCGTCTTTTCTCGACCGGAGCTCTTCTCGGGGTTTGTTTCATTACCAACATAAATATATCTCATCCTTCAATCTACAACTTTCATTTTATCTAATAATAATTATAAGTTAGAAAAATGAAAATTATTTTTTGGTTTTTTACCATAATAATTCACCTCCTTATTACGTTTAAATATCATAAACAAACACATGGATTATTTTTAACTTGTTTACAAAAACTAATAAATTATATTTGTTATTGAATTCCGTCGGCTAATTGAAGCTGGAAAAAATAATCTGGAAAAAACTAAAACTAAAATCCACTGCACAAATTTCAACAAGATTCTAAATGCATCGTGATCACTGGTGATCGTTCGGAATCATTAAACGTTTTTTCATTATAGCACACCCATTCTTTTAAAATGATGGATAGTTTGTGGATATAGTACGAGTTTGTAACTATATTTCCACACTAAAATTACTTTCATTTCGGGACAAGAATTTGTTAATTGTTTTAAATGGTAATTCGATAGGAAATACTTTCTTCTCTGTTCTGTCTAATATTCTTTGACGGCGCCATTTACAAACTTCAGAAATAGTTTCTAAAAAATATTATTTGATAATCCTGTATCTTCGTTGGCGTTTGAAGTAATCTATGATATAACTAAACGGCATATATCCTTCATAATTTAAATTTGAAAAAATAATAATTGTATTATGGCAGTATTACTGGTTGCATACCCTGAAAATATTTTGTAAGATCTAATGGGCGAAAGAAATCGAATTTGCTTTGTATTTGACTTCAGTGTTAGAGACACGAGTCAATTATAAAAAAACCTTTATCCTATCAATGTCAATCAACTATCAATGTCAATCATACGTCAATAAAAAATTAAAGACTGAAACTTACCCTTATGCACTTAAACACTCTGAGTGAAAGGGTGGAAAGGACAAGGGAGAAAATGAAATGACAAACAAACTGAAACTTTCAATACGGATACACTGTTGATCATATTGTAAATTACTATGTTAAATGTTATCACTGAATCAACCATTTTGAATCAAAAGTTTTTCTAACAACTTTTTGTCAACATGTTATTCTGTATTTTTAAACATTTTAATATGAAAATATTGTCCTAAAGCAGAGTTAAATTGACTTTATGTAAACGAAAACATCAAACCCGAACCAATAAGGAAATTTATTTGATTATTCAAAGGAAATGAGTTTTTGAAATAAAAGATATAAAGTTAAGAGGTTATTGTTTATTAAAAAGACAATTATATTAATTACGAGATATCATTCTGCCCTTTCGTCCCAAACACCGCTTTTAAACTTTTAAGCGCCATATTCAAAGCGCCTGCTTTCGTCGTATTCCCACCAATAAATCCAGTTCCGTGACAAAAGATGCACCCTTTTATACCAGATATTTTTGACAATTCCTCATCGCGCACCCCTCTCCAATCCTCATGTAGAAACACTCTTAAACAAAATGCTTCATTTAAAAACCAACTCAAATTCAACCAAATTACCGGCAAATAAAACTGTCTGGTTCATTGGGAACGGCTTGAACTCTCCATGAATCTGTACCATCATAAAAAACGACAAATTTAATTACTCCTTGAATGCCTAATTCTTCCTCAAGCGCCAATAAGTGTTCCTTCCAAGGACAGCGCTGTATCAGAGCAATTATTTCCCCACATTTGTGCACTTTTTGTCTATTTTCAATCGCCGCAGCCACTATTTGACGTGCCGGATACCACACGGTAAGGGCCTGCAATACAAATTTTTACTACACAAAAATGTTTAGAAAAACTATTAATTTACTTCGATTATGCGCTCCTTAAAATCGGCCCCGGCCATAGCCATTGCTTTTTCGAACAATACATCTGTAGGCTCATCCTCTCTAGAATTCCACTCCGGATTGAGTCTGTGAATTCGTGCACTTAAATGTGTGTTGATTCCATACTGTGGCTTGCCTTCAGGGAACATAGGGATCCCATTATCAATTGCGTCTACTTCTTCCACAAATCTTTCATATACATATACATAAACTTTTTCTTTAGCAGCTGCTTCAACCGAACACCCAATTTCTTGCATAATCTCTTCGATTACCTCAAAACCGAAATGTGCATACACTAAACCGGCCGAGCTTAACCTGAAGTGAAGTAAATGAATGCGTTTAAGATGATGTAAAGTAAAATTAACGCATGCTTTAATGATGGATGAAAATGTATAACAATACTCACTTAATGGTGCTTTTCGTAGCAAGATCCGGCTTAACCATTGAAAGAGTATGCTTAAAATCGCGTTGATGATGATCGTATCTGTTAGTTTTCGGATCATAAATGCCTCCAACATCCACGACTATGTCGCAAGTAGCTAAAACCTGGATTTTGTCTCATTTTAAAGCATACATATGTGATGTAAACATACATCGTTATCTCTGCTCCTAATTATATCAGCGTCGCGATATTCTGGGAGTTGCTTCAACATGTAACACGCTAAAGCCTCGTCACAATGAAACACTCCACTGTGGGTTCCTATTCGTTTTACAATTTTTGGAATCTTGTTTTCTGAAGCCATTGCAGGGAAACTGAAACAAATAAAAATGGGCACGATTCTTGGATTTGGAAACACGAGGACTGACCCTCCCCACAGCCCCCAAGCAGAAAATGAAGCGAAATGAAAAACCTTGTCTAATAATCCACGAAAAGTAGACAGCTCCATGCGTTACCCCAAAATGGAAATTTGACTCCTGACAGTAACAGTGACAGTTGACAGAACACAAATGCGCGCTCGTCTTCGACCATAGCCATTGTAAATTGAGTAGATTCAACCTTATTCAATAGTTGTCATGATAACAAATGTAAAAATTGTTTACCTTGCAAGAACAACCGTACACGAGAATTTTACCAACAAATTTAATATGAAACTGCAAAAAATAACGTATGACAACAGCGTGTAATTTTTTCGCACATACATAAATAAATCAATGAAACAAATTGAGATGTCGATGAGATTTTGCCAAATTATTTTGTTAAATTACAATGATGGAATCGGTCTTGCTCTTTGAATTTTTAGAAAGTCATTTTCGAATTTTATTTCAATCAAACAACGAACGGGAACAGCTCGAAAGTTTTTCAATATTCTAGAAGCCATGAATAATCTGTAAAGCAGCATTATAGACAATAAATCCGTATTTATATCAACTTGTGTCTAACTTATCCACTGCGTCAAAAAATATGTTGATATGATCATGAACGTTTTCACCTTCATTCATTTTCTGCGAGTTGGTTGTTTCAGGTAAGTTGCCTTCCTCACTGGTCTTTTTATTTGGTAGATCTCTTCTCATTTCTTCCAAGTTCACACTGCTGATTTTTGTAACCTTTAATTCGCTTCAATTCGTCGAAAGAATTATGTCGCTCTTTGCCTTCTCATCATTCTCGATTCAATCTTGAAACTCTGGTCCTTTAATGTTGTTTTGCTCATTAACCGCTCACATATTTCCACGCATGATTACTGATAAAAACTGCCTTCATTTATATCAACCAAGTGTGGTAGTTATTCTTCGTAAGAAGACCAAATCTCAATCTACCTGACATATTGGTTGGATTCAGTTTTTTCTTTATATCTTCCTTAATTTATTCAGTTTCCAAGCCCTGGGCCCAAGCTATTGTTCATAAGACAACGCAGCCAAATTGAAAATAAACCAGACAAAACAATGATTTCATGCAAAAAAATATTATCGCACACTATGCTATTCTTTTTTTGTGTAGAACATCGCAAACTCTAACAGCCACAAATCTCAAATCTGTTTCAGTTGCATTGATTGATGCTTTTACGAGTTTCGAGAATTGGATTTGGTATCAAAGTGAGCCTGAAAATTAGTTACACAAGTTAGAAGAAAAAAGATCAACTGATAAAATTATAGAAATTAAACATATTTATTACAATAAGAACTATACAAATAAAATTCTAATGTGCTAACTACTAAAACCCACGACCCCAGCGAATTTACATAAATGTTACAGAGACTTGCCGCAGCAGAAAAAATTGCAGTCTAATATACAAAAGAAACAGAAATTACAAATAAATATTTAAATACATACAAATGTACAAAACAACATCAAAACACCTCTTTCCGAAAACTAAACCCATACTGATCACATTTGACTCTGATAATCCGGGCCAGTTGCGGAGGGCCACAATAGAAAACTGTCACCTTACCTTTCTTTTGGTCTAGAATTTGTTTGAACACTTTATCCCAATTGGGTCGACCTGCGTTGGTCCTCGTCTTCAAACCAGTGATCAAATCGCGCTTTTCCTGGAAACACAAAAGTAAATTACAGCAGGCACATTTCGATCGACTGACTTTCTCGTGGAGCAAGTCCAAGGCGAGTTGGAGTCCCACGGCTTTCATGTCCGTCTTCTGAAGCGCGCTTGTGATATACATGTGCATTTCCAGGAAGCGCTCCATGGCGCTGCCAAGCTCTGCCTGCTCAATTTCCAGTTGGGACAATAAGTTGATGAACCACTCGAACGAACGCTGGTTTCTGTTGATCCAAAAGAAGTCGACCTGAAAAATGAATCAAGACAAGAAGTTCACGTCGAGAATTGTACCTTTCTGAGGTTCATGATGGTGGCGGGGATTTCGCTGGCCCACGCGAATTTACAGTGAGGGCAGGTGTGTCGAGCCTTCCAGTATCTGTGCATGATTGATTGGAGGATGGAGGCGAAAGGAGTGACTCCGATTCCCGTAGCTATTAGAACGGCATGTTGGGCTCGGAATATGTGGCTGGAAGGCGCCCCATAGGGACCATCGAGATATATCTATAAATCAAAGCGTTAGCAACTTGTAGTGGCTCTCGAAATATATTTTTTAATGATGGGCAAAGTTTGGCATGAATTACAACAAATAAAACGGTGCTTGTAGGCAGATAATGTAGAGCGGTATTAGTTAATGAAAAAAACTTTCCCCACCAATTAGCTCGTTACGACACTGAGTGTTAGTGACAAGCAGTTATCTGAAACAAAGCCACATCTGAAAATCACCTCAGTCCCTGCACCCACAGGCAAATCAAGTAAAATGCACCCCCTAAGATCTTCGTCGCTGTCATTAGGCGTCGCTTTCTCAAAAATGGGCTACTAACCAAAATTCACCAATAAATCACCCAACCCCACCCACATACGTGCAATTACCTCCAAGGGCTTTCCTACGGGATAGTTGACGGGTTTTAAGGGAACGGCTCCTGGAGAGAAATCTGTACGAAAACCGACCCTACCTTCCTCCGCTTGCTTTTCAGGAGTCGACACGAAACTAAGCGCACTAACTTGTCGTCCTTCGAAAAAGCATCACAATTAAATCAATTAGTTCCCACTTACTCACCGACAGAGCCCAAAGAACTGCTGGAATCTTGTTGTTCGCAGTTTTCCAAACTGGGAGTCTTGAACGCTATTATTGTCGGCTTGTTGCGCATGTAGCGGAAGCTCTGAGCCAGAGACTTGTTCTGCGGACTCAAATAAGCCAAGCCTAAGGATTGCAGTCTGGCCCTTCGGATCTGGCATTCGTCGAAGCTCTTCTCCGACTCGGATCGCATGTACTCACGCAAACTAAACACCGGATTTATTTACTCATTTATAAAACACGTCGCCGCCGTGTTTTACTTACACAAGGAGTCGCTCGCGCTTTTTAGCTTTCGTTTGAATGTCCGGCATTGACAACGACTTCTCCAACGGGGCCTTATCTGTGAAAAGAAGTCGATGGAGTTTTTTGTCAGGCGTCGTTTTCCTGGAACGGTTCGACGAGTATGCCGTCAAATCGGTATTGCTGCAGGAGGCGCGATTAAAGTCGCTCTCCGCCGGTTTTTTATTGTCGTCTTGAAACGTCTCATTAGAGAAGCCGACCAGCTGAACCACTGGTTTCTTGTTGGCGTCGCGGTTCGACAGGGTTCGAGTGATGGTAGCTTGAATTTTCTTCAGAGGGTTCTGGTTGTTGTTATTTATGCTTCCGTTCGACGGCCTCTTCTTCTGAGTTTGAGAAGCAAGCGGTGCGATGTCACCGTTGTGGAGTTTTTCTTGTTCTTTTTCAAAATACTCGTAAAGACGGTTCGTCCACTGACCGACCGCTCTAATGTGCAACCACATGTAATCTACGGAACATGTGAAGATGGGGTGGTGCACTAAAAATACCAACCTTCTTGTTCTGGGGCACTGCTGATGGTAAATGGATGCCATTCGTACTTGGCGATGGCGGGGATGTTGACGAAGACATAGTCTCCAGGGTGGAAATCAAACTGAATAGGACGTTTAATCACCAAGTGTGTTACTTTGGAAGGTAGAAGTAATCCCGAGCTGATGTATGTCTTTCCTCGTTCGCTCTTCATCAACACTATACGCATTATGCGTTCAATTGCGTACGCACATCCGGGAAAAATAAACCACTTCCAAAAATTTGGAGCGTGAAGAATCACCAATATCCAAAAGGGAACGTAAAGCAAATGCGTCCAGTAGAACACCTTCAAACGATACGTGCACCACAAATTAATCAGTTTCGTTTCTTACCTCAAAACATCCGCCTCGTCTGACGAAAGCTTGCGAGCAAATAAACATGACAAAAAGTATAACAATTAGGACAAAACCCGTCGGATTAGCTAACCCAGCAATCAATCCAAACATGTGTGGTCTGTTAGTGAACAACCATTCGTTGGTAGTGTAGTTGTATTTGTTTATTATGGGACTGTTGACGACGACTAGACTGAAGTTGCAGACGTGCATGATGGTGTGTAAAATGCTGTATCCAAAAATAAACATTCCAGTAAGTTTGTGGAAGTAGATGTGTTGGTCTAAGGGCAGCATCGAGCTGTATCCTCTGGTACGCAAGAATGTAATACATTGTCGCAACATCAACACCAACACGAACATGCAGTTGAAGTTAAGGCACTGGCCTATTAAAGAATCCAACTGTTATCAAGACTTTAACACTTTATTCTTTATTACCTACCACAAGCTCTTGCAAATATCGTAAACCAGTTGTGTTTCCGATACTCGATGGCGCGCGAAATGAAGAGCGCCACATTGACTATAAGAAACGCCGCCAAAAATATCAGGTAGACGTAGTTGTTCTTGACGTATGGCTTAGTAAGCTGGTAGGGCTTCATCGACTTGATCTTCCGCAGCACCGAATCGGGCGGCGTTTTGGGTTTGGGTGGCACCAGCCATCGATCTATGCTAATGGACAGGTTCTCCAACAACCCGCCGTGTTTCTCCAGCTGATTCTTAAGCGCCTCGTAGGTGATGGCTCCCCTGTTGTTCGAATCGGCATCTTCGAACATCGCCATCGTCAAGTCGTCGATTTGCTCTTCACTAAACTGCATGCCGTTCTCTTCCATGCAAGCCCTCATCACGTGCTGGAGCTCTTTGTGCTGAATCAAACCGTCACCTGCAATACCGGCTCACGTTGAGTGATTAAGCGTTAGATACGCACCATCGAGATCGTAAACTTTGAACAGGAATCGTATTTTATCATCCGGGCTCTGTCCCGCGAACTGGTGCATCGAGTCCAGAAACTCCTGCAGCGAAATGGAGCCGGAGTTGTCTGTGTCAAAGATTTGAAACACCCGCTCGGTGAAGAAAGGCTACAACCGAATCCTTTACGCCACGAAACTGAAATTTGAAACTTACGTTTTTGGAAATCACGATTTTCTTAAAGTCCTCTCTTCGGATCTCCTTTTCGTTGCCTACAGTTTGTCTAAAAAGCTGTTCCAGGCGGTCTAAACTACCTTTATCGAAGCCGGTTCTAGGTCTAACAGAAACTTAATTTAAGCAGTATGCTCGTGGAATGTGAATGTAATTTCCCTACCTGGAGTTGGTGATGGTAGCTAAGAACTCCATTATGTGTTCAGAACTCACCAGTCCTGCGTTATCACGATCAATTACCCTAAATAGCTTATCTACAATCTGTAAACTCCGAATAACGTATTTGGATTAAAACTTGTCATACTTACGCCCTTGGCGTTAAAGATCTGGTAGAACTGCTCCAGAAAAATGGGCTCGTCTCCGCATAGACAGAACGCCACACTTTCAAGCTGTTCCGCGAAATCTATCTGCTTTTCATCTCTACGAATGGCATTTTTATGTAAATCCACGCAAGTGAAGTACTTACATGAGTCTTTGTTTGAGGAACTCGATCCAGTTTTCTTGCGGTAGACACAGGTCGCGGTCCTGGTCGAAGAGCCGGAATAGCTGCTCCAACAGCTCCTGGAACAATTCAATAATTTGCTCCTTAAAGATCATGAATCAAACAGATATACGTGGAAAAGTTATCAGCAAAAAATAACGAAGCAAACCGTTATTAGACTCATTAATCACGAAAGATATTTATGGGCATAATAATACAGTCTCGGCGATAAATAATTTTGACGCGCTCAACTTTTAATTCGTTTCGTGGGCTCGGGGGTGTAAACGGTTCTTCAGTTTATCGAGGTGAGAAATGTTAGATCGGAGATAGGAGAAATAAAAGAGGAGACACTTCAACAACAT
This sequence comes from Eledona agricola, assembly GCA_964023215.1. Classification (NCBI taxonomy): domain Eukaryota; kingdom Metazoa; phylum Arthropoda; class Insecta; order Coleoptera; family Tenebrionidae; genus Eledona; species Eledona agricola. The sequence continues at coordinate 2,757,191 of OZ026856.1, forward strand.
AATTACGCAAACTTGGAAGATTTATGGCATATCTGCATGTCTAATGGCTTCGGTGCTTTAAAACGCGCAATTATGGTAATCGAGCGTCGATTTTATAATTTCAGCACTATTCATGATATTTAACGCTATTTCAAATAATCAGATTCGTGCAGTCAAACTAATCGCATAAAAAAATATGGAAATGGGAATTTTTACATTAAAATTGGAGTTTTTAATAATAACATTAGAATGCCTAAAATTTTGTAGTTCTAAGCAAATTAGTTACAATTAATTAGAGATTTGAGCAATGTGGTTTCGTGGCTAAAAAGAAATTCCGTGGTTTTTATGATTTTGGAACAAACTAAAAAATAAGAACGGACGACTTTAGGTAGGTATTTGATGGTATTATTTGACTAAAAAAGGCATTAGGCTTAATTAATCGACGTATCCGGCCATAACTGTCAATACTTAAAATTCCTGCAAAAAGTGACCGATCCGGATTAAGTCACTACCTACGATTAGCTTTGAAATATAAATCGTTGGAAAATCACACCGCAATCCGATCAGAACGGAAACATCTCTGATTGTGAGTTATCGACGACGGCAGTACTCTTTTATGCAAATGATCACGCTTCGCCTGTCAATTTGCATGCTCGTAATCCTGTCGTCTGTCTCTTCCACGAGCAGTTAGAAAATTTTAACAATCCAACCGAACCTCCAGTTCAAGCCAAAAAGTGATCGATGCAAACATTATTATAAATCATCATCCGGTTCGGGCCGCACTGTCTTGTACTTATTGACGTTTATTGTTTATGAAGCGTGTACTGTCGTAGATTGTGTCGGACATTTTCATGTTCTTGCAACGTTAAATGGTCATTCTTAGTCGTAAATTAACCGGCGGCGGCTCCAGTGGGCGGAATGTATATTTTGCATGCTGATTCCTCAACTGTTATTATCTTTATTGTGTTTGGTGCAAGAAACAAAGCCGCCGACCATTGTAACACGAGCAGTGTTTATTTATTTTTATTTGTTGCTGGTTACAACACACTAATTGATTTTCTAAAAACCAAAACAGAAAATCAACATTTTTGTGTATCTAACGAATGAAACGATTTAAACTGACTAAAAATAATTATTTATAAAATATAAACATTTCTGATCATCATGATGAATATACCTAACTTTCTTTCTCCTATCAATTTGGTGTACAAAATAATGAATATAATCTGGTGCAAGAATAGAAATATAAAAGTACTAAAATAACTAAAAAAAATTATTATTTGTAAAATTTTATATAAAATCTTTTTTTTTAAATATATCAAATTTTGTATATAATTTGAACGTGAAATACTCTGAATTAAAATTTTTATGTAAAATCTGTACAGAAATTTGGGATGCTGCTTTACAAATTTGTGTACAGATTTTATATAAAATGTTTTATTTCAGAGTATGTATTTCATGTTCAGATCTTACATAAATTTTATATACCTATTTTTTAAGTAAGATTTTATATTAAATTTAACATAGTGTCAACGGCCTTTAAACAAACTGCTCAAACTCAAGAGATTCTGACACAATCTGAACAAATACATACAAGTCTAAAATAAGTTTTAAAATCTCAAACTAATCTGAGCATAGAATCACGTAAAATTTAAGCAATTTTTGCCGATTCAAACACAAAAGCATTTGTCAAAATGTAAAATACTAAATGAATTTGAATTTATCTCAATAGTTTTTCAGAAGCTAAATCTGAATACCTAATTATTAAAAAAATGGAGAAATTCAATACAGTGGAACTTCTCTAACTGGAACTTCTATAATTCGAATGTCGAATTTTTTGTGGACATAAAAGGTATTGAACAATCTCACCTAGTAAATTTACTCGAACTGATATTTAACAGTTTTCTTAATTTATACCAATTGCACTAACGGTGGTGCATTTTCACAAAGGGTTTATTGGTGATATTAGTGCAAAAGTAAAAATGTCCAAGGGGAATTTATAATGTTTAACGCTTAAGGAAAAATTGAAGTTAATTGTTGAGGCGAAAAAAGAAAGATATTGCACAACAATTTAGGATTCACATTATCGACCATTAAAAACAAGACAAACTTTTAGAAAAAGTGTTATGATTTTAAGAGCAAACGAATAAGGTATGCTATGTTAGACATATTATCTACTTTTTAGCTATCTCTTTCGAAAATAGGAGAAACCCTCCAAAAGTGTCCTATTTGAGTCTACCTGTACATACGTATAAACCAGTGATTTGTTATAATACTTATATTAACTTAAGCCTTAATTTGGCGCATTTTTCTATAAGTCAAATTTTCGTTTGCTCAAAGTTAAATTTCTGTCCCTTGGAGATTCAAGTTAGAGAGGTTCCACTGTAATTTGAAACAATCTCTATCGGAATGAAGAATTTTAATGAATTGACTCAAAATTATGTAAAAAGTCATCAAATAAAAAGTCAAATATGTACATATAAAAGATTTGAAAAAATAAAACACAATATGATTCAAAATATTAATAAAAATATATTTAATATAATATAATAAAAATAAAAATACATAATCTTAACAAAACAAACTTTGAAAAATTTAAACTATCTTAACAATTTTTACAGAATCTAAATACATGTAAATATCAAAACATTGAAGAAATCAAATTAATCTAAAATATTGTAATCGAAATTTCTTGAGCAATCTGAAAGAATAAATGCAACTCAAAACTGCAAAAGAAACGATTTTAACAATTTTAAAGAATAGTACTGAATCTGAATAATCTGAAGAAATATAAAATATAAAAAAAGTAGAATAGACCCAAAAGTAAGTAACTACACACGTAACTTGAAAGATTATGCGACAATCTGAAATCATACGAAAAAATCTGTTGGTGGAAAAATTTTGAAGAGATAGAGTAAACTCGAAAGAATTCGGCAGATGAAAAAATTGTGTGTGTATGATTTTGAAAGAGTGTGAATGTGGTGCCAGTTGCGGTGTCCCTTATTAGAACACTTCTTGTCCACGACACCTCTCCCACAAGCGTCGAAACCCCATAAATCAAAACCCAGTGGGGTTCGTGGAACTAATTAGACAGAAGCCGGTGACTTACACTTTCACCGTCACCATTGGCTGCCCTCCCCGATTCAATCTTGTCCCAGCGCGTGACCACCACAAACCCAAAACCAGTCACAGTCAATGGAGAGAGGTGACAGAAGGCTACCGCCAATTTATTTCACCTGTTTTCGTAACAGCCCGCCTAAAGCATCGTTGCTGCTGCACCCATTGCTTCGACTTCTTGAAATTTCGCACGCACTTCTCAAAAGAACCCTTCCGCGGACTTACCCTCCAAACTGATGTGCTACTTCTTCATTAATCATCCTGACAGTCTACAGTTGACTGATGTTGCTGATAATGACATCATGCGGCGTGAAATTTATTCGAACATGCGTTACCATAAATCATGCGTTTATTGCCTTCGTTCACCGTTCGAACAAGGGCTACGTGTTATTTATGCTGGCAGCAATTGCCGCGTTTACACAGAATCAGTTTTGTTATCAGCGGAGCGAGGCAAATGGGGCTGTCAAAGCCGGCACTCGCTTTTCTGATAAGTCCATAATTAAAACTGCGATTACAACCCATTACAGGTGTTCCATAATTAATATTCTTCCATCAGATAATAATTAGCTTAGCGAGATCTGTTTGCTGTCGTTCGCATTAAAGGATTATTTATAGAGTCGGATTGTCAACGTTTTATTATTGTTGGAGGTCCGGTCCATCCACTAACAAACAAGTCCTCGCAATAATTTATAAGCCAAATCTATATGTAAATTTCGCAATAAGAAAATGCAACCGGATCAAATTAGCATCCCGTGTTCTTGCAGTACAAGAAGCAAATACGTATTTCACGCCTCATCGAACGTAAATTAAGCGATACTTATATAAAAGATGATTATCGGTCGGTGCGATTTGTTAGATGCTGCGGATTTATGCGCTCCAGCAGCGGTTTTAATAAATTCAATTCCAACCAGCTTTTATTCTTTGATTTATTAAAGGATGCTGATCAAAGGGGTTCATAAATTTCTGTCATCAGATTTGAATGGAGAAAGTGGGTGGCAATGCTCCGAGAATTATTGTAATGGAAGACCAAGTTCATTGTTGCTTATTATTAATTGCCGCTCGAAATTAACTAATATTCTCAGTTGAGCAACTGTTGGACCGATTTCAAGCTAATTTTCTCATTTAAGGCCGCCTGACACTGTCAAATTTTATATAAAATTCTATTTAAAAAATATATAAAATTGTATATAAAATTTTTACGTGAAATACTTTGAAATAAAAATGTTTATTTAAAATTTGTACAAAAATGTGTGTGTGATGTTGCATAACAAATTTTATATATTTTTTACACTATTCATATTTCTATTCATTTCATTTATACTATATTCTATTCATGTGTGAAATGTGTGATGTTCCATTAGAACTTTTATAAATTTTTTTTTTTATTTTTACGAGTATTTTACGTAGGTACAATAGAATATTGCTTTTTAAATAAAAAATTTTATAAAATTTGACATAGTGTCCGACGGCCTTTAGAATACAAATTACGAAAATCAATTGTTGGTACATAGTAAGATTTTGTGGGAGTCGCTTGTTTTGAATGAAATCTTAGAAATTATTTGAACTTCGGCGATTTATTCACGTATGCCAACCGATTGCTTAAAAATATGATTGAATATTGCGATTTTCTAAAACAAATTTATTCTAGTTCTGGTTTTAAAATCACACATCCGTAACGTCAAGACACCGAGTTTTGCCTCTTTATTAGTTTTTGCAGCAATATTACGTCGTACGGTTTCGACTCCGATGAAGTCGTACCTTGGCCATGTTTATCTTTATCCTTGGCAGATTTACGATTAAGCCCAGCGCTCACACACAGTAACCGGCGATGTTTGGACAAGACCATAAATAACGCATCCCCATAAACTCATTACACCGTCACTTATGGAAATTTATACCGTTTTGCACATCCGCAAATTTACCGCCCAAATTACAGTCCGCCGCGATGCAATTAATCATGGACCTCATCCTGATTGATGGACTAACCAACTAACACCTGTTTCAAGCCGTTAGTGTCCGATCGAATGTGAATCAAGGCATCTTCCGTAATTAATTCTTTGGCAATAGGTATGCGCGTTCGAGTACCATAAATCAACCAGTCACAGAAGAAGGTACTAATTACCTGGCTCGCGTAGGCGCAAGTCATACAGTTTGATGAACAACCGCCGGATACTTATCACGGGATTAGTTGAAACTATTCAATTATTGGTAGGATTTTTACTGTTAACATCGTATTTAGGAGGATAACACGGAATGCTTGTCTTGACATGTCTAACGTGCTATTATGGGTACCTGCTCCTTGAGGGAGATAAGCGTGCTCGGACGGATTTCACTGTTAATTGATTCGGTTAATTAAGGCGTTTATCGCTGCTTGAGGAGACTAAAAGCTTTATTGTGTTGGCTTTTCGATCATTTGTTCTTGTCTGTTACGTTCGCCTTGCTGGACTACAAGTAGCTTCTTCGTTTTGAACTTTTTTTGGCGCCGCTCGAAATGGTCCAAACTGACTTTGTTACCTAATTTGCATGCAGATTCCTCGGCGTTGTTCAAGTGAAAGAGGTGATGTCGGACAAGAAAGTTTGCAAACTTTTTATGACGACCTCACCCCTAAGTGAATTAATTGCAAGTAGTTATTTATTTAATTTTTTACAAACGACTTGTTTGGTTTTGTGCTAAAACCGTAAACGAGGGACGAGATATGAAACAATTGGTGAGTTAAAATAAGCTCATTGTTTGTTTGGATTGTCTTTATTAGACTAGCATCTAATACTGCACAGTCATTTAATTATTTTTTGACACATTGAAGGCGGGCAATGCTTTCACCGCAAGATTCGAAAAATTTCCCAAATATTTAAACAACAATCTTGGAGATATCATTAATCAGCTGCTAACTCGTACAGTTGTTACAATAATAATTAATGACAAGGCACTTACCGGGAGTGTAATATTTAAATTAGAAAACTAATTAATTTTTTATGAAGACCGCCTCCCTTAATTGTAATGCACCCGAATAGGAAATGTCGTACAAAAAATTGAATATTGATCATTTTATTAAACCAACAAGCGCGCCAATTATTTGCTTATTTTGCAAACTGATTGTTGCTTCGTCTCGAGAGCGCTCGTAACAATCTCAGCTTATTGCCAGACGATTCCAAAAAATAAACACAATTTGTGATTTTGAAATGGCGCTTTGACCATTTCGATGTCGGTCGTGACTGGTAGCTTAGATAATCAGACTTTTTCGAGACACGTTTTGCTACCATTTTTGGAGCTTTACATCACAAAATCGCCGCCGAACAGTAGAACGGAAACCACTGACGGATTGATGGCTCTTAGACGATGTTTAGGCGAGCGATACATCAAAGCGATCAAAACTGACAACTTAACAAGCCGATAATTGACACATTTTATTGGAACACTTTATAATCAACAATAAATGCACGACTTCCTGTCTGGGTTGAAATTGCTCAATCACAGATTCATATTGTGGGTCAGTTTTCGGCAAATTCGTGTTGCCTCATCGTTAGTTAATCACAGATAATTCGAGTTTCTCAAGCTCTTGACCCGAATTAGCGTCTCCACAAGCTCATCACAATTTATGACGAATTTGCCATTAAAAAGCGATAATACTAATCAACGAGTTTAATAACGGGACAAGAGGCGTTTCGGTAGAGTTCTCGAAGACAATTGCAACAAGTAGCGGCTAGAACCGATCTTAGCGTGTTATCTGTAAATCTTTCGGCGAAGGCGAAGAATGATAATTTTACAACATATGTCCAATGACTCAACATCTCCGATACAAATCTGTATCTGCGTTTTTTATCGCTTATTATTACACTTCGCCTTATACGAAGATTGTTTTAGCAAGATGGAGTGTTAAACAGTCGAGTCCTAACTGATTTTCTTGGAACTTCCATCAGTCAATCATTGGCAGCGTTCCTTTTATCATTTGCGCTAACCACTCGTCCAATTATTAATCTTGCAGCGAGACAAAGTTTGCGTTATTACCTGGAGGCGCTTTGACTCACATCGAGATTGTTTTCGGATGGACAAGACCACATTTCCATAATTTTCGTGCTTATAAATATTTAAATTGTTGCAATAAATCATTTTGAAATGGGTCAGGCCGTCCGACAATAATTATAATCCGAATGTCGCCCACAATTTTTTCCTAACTTCGGTTCGATTCTTTCCGCATCAGCTTTTTCATTTGTCATAGTTTCTTCGTTTCTATTTTACCTTATGTTATTCATTTTGCACCCTTCGATTCTCTTAGCAATTTTTACTTCTTCACTTGATGCATACTGCTTCTAATTTTCTTAGAGTCGGTTACGACTTTTTATCTTCTTATTGATGCCATTCAGTTAGTCACTAAATCATTACATGTTACATGTTTATGATTTCTTCATTAAATTTAACAGTGCTCTAGTAAATAAATCACAATCCTGTAGTTCTTCATTTGATGGCGGTGTATTACTTTGATCATTCGTGAAGAGGATAATTCTGTTTGATAAAAGCAAACGGAAGTGCATTTGTAAGTGAAGGAATTCACATGACGATGGCACGATCTACTTTACGAAAGTAGATAATTTGCAGTTTCCATGTATGCTGGAATCTGTCATGTTCGTAACTTGACATGTGCTTCCCAACAGATTCCGCCGATCTTTTAGACTTAATAACACCAAGAAAGTTGCGTTTTTCTTACATTGCCACCGCTTCCATTCCTCACTAAGTAACATTTCGACTTAATAAGACTAAATTGCGTCTTTCTTGCACTGTCACAGCTTCAGAAGCAAATAAACCGTACACGTTAATCTGATTTGCACCTCTCTCGATTCTTTTGTCGCCAGTAGCTCTTGAGAAACGTGGCCATCTAATGAAGTAACATTAACATATCATCCAGTCACGAAACGTGCGTCTGGAGCGCTCGCATTTCGGAAATTGATTGATTGGGCGATAGAGCGTGCGCCCAAAAAAATCATCACGAATTTTAATGGGATTATTCATATTATTCGCCTCCCTCTGATCACGATCGTTTGCATTACGGTTAGTGGGGCGTTTCTGACAGCCGGTGCAGTTCTGGTTTTAATGTGGTTCGTTATCAGATTGGCACCAAGTGCGTGACTGCCTTCTCAAAGAAATCAGATTTGCGGTGGGACCGAAAAAGTCGTTGACTGTACTAATGATATCTTAAAATTGTAGCTACGGTAGCTCCGCTCAAATTTTCTAGTTCTTGTCTTCTGATACACCATAAATGTGCTTACAAATGTGTTAGATCAAACGTACTTCTAATAATTAGTACAAATACTAGCTGGTATAAATGTATTAGAACTTTTGTATTGACTTTGAAAGTATGAAGACTAAAATCTTAGACAATAAAACTATTTAAAAGTAGAAATACTTCTAAGACACTATAGTGTTTTAGAAAGTTGAAACCCCCAGTACTAGTTAGTATGATAAGAGTGACATCTCATCTTTCAAGTTTCTGCCTATATGTGAAATGAAAGAAACATTTCAGTTTGTCATATTTTAAATGTGTAATTACAAGTACTATTTCTGATACTATAAAAACAACTACAACTAAAAACAACAACACAATTCACGGTACATTATACTCTCATTATTTGTGTAATTTTAGTTCGTGTAGTACCTACAGTTTGCAAATGCTAATTTTGGTACCACAAGCTAGTACTAGTTTTGCAACTGATACTATTATTATACAAATTATTTTGTCAGGATCGATGTCGATTTAATTTATAACACTGAACTTTTTAATACATTTTATTAGTCAACAAATATATGGCCTCCACCTCACATCTACAAAAAACCAATCATTTTTAAGCTACTTATAACGAACTTTACAAAATTAGCCAACCACAATCGAAATTTAGTCAGACGGTGTTAAGTACCGATTTCCAAACATAATCAATGCGATCATTTACTGATTAAACCGTGTCACTATTTGTGATTTTGTTGCGTTTATGTAAAATATATATAAGCTTGCCAATCATAAGCAATGGACTAAAATTTCATGAAAGAGAAACAATAAAAAATTAATAGACACAAATAATTGTCGACCAATTACGCGTTTAAATTTGTCATATTGAAATCTCCAAAGTTTTATTGTACAATAAAATCAGTATAATGTTACAAAAAATCTCGAGACATTTTATGGCTCTTCTTTTTTTGTTATTAAAAATATTTTGTAACATTTTGATGTCAGGAAACTTTGCCACCTACTGATTTTTGCAGACCTCTATCGAATTATACAGTTACCCTTCCGAAAATAAGACAAAGCAATAATGTGTTCTGTTCGTCAGAATAAGGCATTTTTATTTCTGAAATACAATTCTTAAAGAAATGAGATGCTTTTTACTTTCCTTAAAATAAACTTTACTAGATTGCGTAGTTAAAAAAATTGTTTGTAACGTCAAGGAGATTATAAAACTAATAAAAAAAACGAAAAACGAACAAACACAAACACACAAAGCAAATGACAGATAAAATTGTTGTTTGAATTTTGCAACGCCTTCTGTATTTTACAATTATTTATAGACAACCTGTATATGCAGCTAGAAGAATCCGAAAACTAGCCCAACCATTTTTTCAGTGGTTTCAATCCAATTTTTTAGAAATTGAAATACAAACTAGTAGCAGTACTATTGAGCAGAACTAGTTTTGGTTCTGGTTGTAAAAGCAACACAAATTTAGTATTAGATCTAGTACGTACTAGTTCAATATGCGAAAATAATACCCACGACTGTTGAAAATTACGTCCAAGAATGTGAATAAATGACAAGATATCCAAGATTATAGTCAATCGTTCAGGTCAAAGCTCTTCCAACAACATCCACAATGGTCCCAATAAATTGTTGCGTTAATAGATAGGTACCAACAGTTATGGTAATTGTTTGTTGGTAAATGCAATAAGTTTGCAAGTAGGTAGTGGTTTATAAATGGTTGTGCATATATTGTGCTCTAATGGGCTTAAAATGTGAGTCTTGAGCACTTCATCTCTAGAACCAGTAAACACATATAAAAATAGGAACCGTAAAACAATGCTAATTCCCATCAGGCGTGGGTTTTGAAGAAACATTTAATCGGCGAAAATACTGGTTCTCTGATTACGTTGTTTTAGTAGACGCAGTTGGGGCGAAGAAGCCATAATCGCTTTATTACTTATCTCCGTATACATTAGCTTAATTAATTTAATTGTCGAGTATTAAATGGACTTACACAAATTGACGCGGTCGGTTAATTGGAGACAATGCGAGCTGACGACTCTCGTTGGTTCATTAATCGGATTTGCGCCGAATTAGCATTCGATTATGAATTTGATACGTAAACACAGGTGAACGGCTCTTGTCGTGTCGAGAAAGTTTACGCATCAATCGCTTTGAAATCCGATATTCCCGTACCAATCTGTCGACATTTCCGAAAACTAGATTTACAAGCTAATAAAATGTTTTCAAAGATCGGCGCACAGAAACGGAAGTTTTGGTAATCTTTTGGAAGTTGACTCTTCTGCTTGAGCAGGCCAAGTCGTGACGATTTAGCGAACAGCGCGCATTTATCGCAACCTATGATTATAAAATATGCAAGTCGCAAAGAACCACGGGATAATCCTCGCCTTTCCAACCGCAGGAGTGTCGAATAAATATTTCACCGTATTTACATCTTTCACATTCATGAACGATAATTTTATGATGTGTTCGAAAGTGTGTCAATGTCTATTACAAGTGCGAATTTCGTCACTCAAATGATCTTAATAAAAAGTGAAATTGTGACGATCAGCACCGATTTGTTCAACATTCACACTACGATTCCACAACCCACACCAAACGCCATTACCATACAATGATGCCCGATTTTGAACTTGCTAACATTTTTTTGCTTTTTTTTTCTTGGGATAACAGCAACGCTAAGCATGTAAGTTTTTGTTCCCCTCTAACCAAATCTAATGCATGATGTGACAAATGCGTGAGTTGGAATCCTCGCATTTGCATAATAATAGTTCTAACGATAAAGCGCTATGATCGTTAATTGCAGACTACAGGCTATTAGCATATCCATGACTGCTTGTCATATTGAGTATTCAAGAAACAGGCCGTTACAAAATTTCAAAAACAAGTCCAATGTTCAGAGTCCTCAAAAATACAAGAAGTTACGAGAAATTAGTTTGTCCGGCGTCACCGGTCAGCACTAGGAACCCATTGAGCTTAACATTTTTTAACACTTTGCTCCGGTACTCTCTCACACATCTCGCCCGTTCGCACGAATAAATCAGCGTCTAAAAAGCAGTCCCGATTAATAAAAATCTGTTATATAAATCGCGTCCCGTAATGGATCTGGTTCGGATATGAATTGGCGGAATTTTTATAGCACCAAGTACGAGATGGTGGTTATGAAAAATGAGACAAGCAACGAGTTAATTACGAGAATGTCGTCACATTCGACATCTCCGACCAGTTTTAATTGCGTCGCTTTGATCTTAAGCATTTGGGCTTGGAATGTACACCACAAAGACCATTATCTGCTCTGAACGAGCGATTTTCTTCCCGCGTATTGGTTTTTGACGATCCATCTCGGTAATCATATGTTGCAGCAAGTGCACGATTTCATAAATCATGGAGTCCAAGTTTTGGAGCAAGACGCGTGTGGAGTGTGAATAATAATAATTTTAGTTTGTTTGTGGCGTGTCGATAATAACGTAATTTGAATGAGGAAAACACTTAGCTCTTCGCTGCTAATGTTTTCTACGAAGATGTAGATTTGAACCGTCGGCTCCTGATGGGCACGTAATGAGCTGAACGAATGGTTAAGCAAGGGATTAATAATTTTCCCGGCGTAATTTCACTTTATTGTAAAGTTTGCACGTTTGTAAGGACTTCTTAGTGAGGAAGGGTCCAGGTGGTCGGTAGCGCTCGACCTCGTCGCTTTGAACAAATTAGAGAATTATTCATAGCCCATCAGCCTTGCTCCAGTTCGTAATTGCCGCGTAATTCCACGACATTCGACGAAAAGATGACGGATTTTGATTTTTTTCGACATTAACCCATTTATAACATTTTTATGGCGCGACTTTTTCCACGGATCGGAATTGACACGCCGTTTTTGGTATAAGAATAGTTGCGCTGCGCTCTAACGATGGGTCGATGGTAAAAATCCGCAAGACAAACGTACGACATTATCGAGATAAAAGTCAGCATAATTGACATTCACGACAGCACCTGGAGAAAATAAACTAACAAATGACCGGTACTTGTAGAGGAAGCTATAAAGGCGATAGTGGACGGGCGTTTTTGCGTAAAAAAGCCCATTTTCCTGGGAGACTTACGACATGGTCGCCGATGATAATGGACGAATACCGAAACGTCCGGCTCTTCGATTTCGCACGATCGGAATTTAGATGTGTGTCTATGGGTAATTTGTCTTGGTACAAAGCGAACGAGCCGTGTTTTCCAACAGGTGTTAACCTCGAGTGACCCGCGACCCTGAGCACCGATTAGAAAAACCCGTTTCCATCAACAAACGTCGCATCCCATTGGGTCAACCCAAGACGAATTCACTTATAGACCACCTCCAGATCCGACCATTTACATGCAAATTTGCAGTAATCGCTAGTTTATGACGCGGTTTTGTGAAAATTATTCACGATTAAAACCCCATCATTTAGACCACGAAGCCGTTCACGCAACTCCACCATAAGCAATTTTTTTATCACCCATTCGCTAGATCTGCTGGCACCGACCGCAAGTAATTTATCAGACGACACATTCGTTATGCAACAAAATATTTATTGCGGTTTCACTCATTTGATGGGTTTATAGAAAAACAGCAGATGGGTTATGTTTTCTCTGGTGACACTGTACCTCATTAAAGCTAAGCCATAGCAAGATATTTATGACAAAGATCTAATAATTGATAAGCCTTTAAGATGCATTCTTCAACAACTCTATTATAGTATGTATTATAGACGTCACATGGCAAGAGTTACTTCATAATCAATGAAACGAAATTGACAAAATCCTGAAACGAAACTTGTCCATGGATGCATGTAAATGCAATAAATAATTAAAACTAGAAGCAACAAAATACTGATGAGAAATATCTGCAAATTGCCAAAGACTGCTGTCAAGTATAAGTCAAGTATTGCAGATTTACTTTTTCCATTTTGGTTCTCAGGTTCGAAGGTTTCATACTGAATGAGATAAAGTTGAGGAAACTGTTGAGATAAAATCAATAAACTTGTTAACTTTGAAATAAAATTAAATTTCTCACAGATCTATTCTTGGAATTTTGACACAAAATCGTGAGGCAAAACTAAACAGAAAATATAACAGTTATATTTTATGTTATCTAAATTTTTCCGGAGCACTTGGCTATTATTATAGTATTGTAGATATTTTTATGTAAAATAAAAAAACCCCCCTACAAAAATACGCAAATTTATGTTACATAATTTATTAGTTACTAATACTGTACTTTTGATTCACAAAAAAAGCACACGTATTATGGAAATTCCTACTATTTCCAGACTTATTTATTTAAATATCACAAAACTCACGTAATTCCATTTACAATTTTCCTGTCCATTTCGCTTGCTCTAATTTTTTGCGCCAAATTAATTTTTTTACGAAAGAAACCTATTTTTAAAATATTAATATGATTTAGTTGACAGTAAACGTGATTTAGTAAACAACCACAAATCGTATAGTAAAAAACGGTTTTTGATTTCGATAGATATCAACAAAGTTAGGTGTAATTTCTTTTTGGTAGTGGTAGTGATGGGTGTTAAAACCACAAAACTGCCATCATCTGCATTTCAGGATCATGAAGATCATGTTCAGTTGTCTTTGAGCAGCGACTATGAACAAAACTATCGACAAGAGACAAGATCGCTGCTTGGAACTCGACAATTCTAGTTCCGACAAATCTCGTCGTTGTTTTTCTGGTCGTGCAGATCTTTGCGCAAGAACGGTCGGTGATGAAACGAGAGCGACTCATGACAGGAAGCGCGATAAATTCACAAGATAAGAACATCTCGAATGCTGGCGTCACAATAAAAAGTCTCCGTGAATAGTCCCGATCTTGATAAATTGATAATCATCATTCAAAGCCCATCTCGAACGGAATGAGAATCCAAACAAACGAGAAATGATCGATAAGCAACCGACTTTGCTCTAATTAGTCGGACTAATCGCAACGGAGCCATCACTGTTTGATGCTGCCGGTGTTGCCCAAAATAACGCGCACTTCGCCTCGTCCATTAATTTCAATTCTCTTCTAGTTAAATAGCGATTTTATCGACGGCCAAGTTGCGTAATGAGATGCCCCAGCATCCAATTCCCTGCCTTAAAAAGGCTTCGATTAAGAATGTGATCATTTTTTGCCGCCGCATTGTTTTGTAATTGGTGGACGCATTGTTTAGAGAGAGAAAATGCAAGGAGCGTATTTCACGCTAATGGTAGTCGAATAAGGGGTACTTTGCGACCGCCGCGGGCCCCCGATTGCGTGTGTCAATTTACATGGGAATTGGGAAAGGCGGAAAAAAATTTCAGGTGGTTCGGATTTATGTCTTGTAGCTGGAGGCGGCGGCGAACATGTGACTAATAATAACGGGCTTGATTAATCATACAAAATTTTTTGCCGGAATTAATCAATGCTCGGGTCGACGGCGGACCTGAAAGGATTAGAGTATGGGAAGCATTCTCAAAGTCGGACGCGACTAAAATCATTAAGTGAAGCTGAATAAGCGCGGCGTTATATTTCCATTCAAATAACATTAAAACAATTTTAAATTTACAATTTAAATTAATTTAAACAATTTCTAGACCTACGTGTTTGATTCAAATACGAACAATTATTTCCAAAACGGTTCGTCTTTGGTGAATTTTGAATCGATTGACTTCATCGGCGATTTTTTCATCGAAAGCCACAAGGAATCTTCTGGGTTTTTTATTGTTCGGTTCCAACACTGTTTTACTTACAATAATTGTCAAATTTTTGCACAAATATTATTTAGGCGTTCATTACAAAAAATTGTGACTCTACAACCTACTAAGGCGGTTAAAATTTTATTTTTCAGGAAATTGTTCATGGATAAATTAATTTTGTAACCAAGTGACCAAATGTTCAAATTTTTTTGTGATCGTCGCCTAAAAAAAGGTTGTGTGCACCTCCGCCAAAATTGCTTTTTTGCTTCATCTGAATTGTACAAACAACAGATTCGGCTAAAAAAGGACACAAATAACTATTATATACAATAACTAAATTATAACGTAGTATTTTGTTCCTCATGTGGAAAGTTGACATTTTTCTACATTATAATACACAAATAACATTTTTTTGAAAGACGCAGCTTTTTATTCTTTAATTCGTGAGTAGTTTGAAAGATAAAAGTTGTCGAAATCCGCTTCATAATAAATCAAAGCTATATAAAAATAGTAAAATGAGTATTTTATTGCTAGAAATTTTCGACAAACCCACGCCAAACCTGTCCTAATAAAATGGTCGAATCCGGTGAGAAGTTGTTACTGTGCCTAAATTATTAAAACAATAGTCGACAGAAGACATTTTTAACGCCGGTCAGGACATTTTATTTCTCTCTGTAATTTATCCCTTGCAGGTGTCAAAAATTGTTTAAATATTTACTCCGAGTCACTTCATATGCACATAACCGTAAAACGGCCACAAACTCTAATAACCGCTTTATGCAAATTTCATTGCAATTTAACATTTTAAAACAGTGGTAGCAGTGTGAAGAGTCTTGTAGAGGATGTGAATGACACTTTAGTGGCACTTCGACATAAGTTGATTATAAATTTAAATAATTTAGGTACCATTCTAGGCAAGTGCCTCTCAAGTCGACATCGTCGACATTTTCGGTCCTCGCATCTGCTCCTCGTCACCGAAGCAATCTCGTGCAGGTGACACGTTGCACTCGTTACGTTATTACAGCTACTTATCTACACAGAAGCCGCCGTCATCTTGTAATTTACAAAGCTGTCAAATCCACATGCGATTAAGTTTTAAGAGCGACTCCATAAATTGCATAAATTACCAGCAGCTAGATTTCCAGCGACTGGCGTCCGTATTCATTGTTGGTCTATTATGCAAATAAAATTCGCTTCTGATTGCCAGCCGCATTAGTCTAATTAAGTTCCGATATTGGATTACCGTCGTTTCTTTGATAAAACATATTATCGGACATAAATCCGACCACCGGCTGAGAGCGAACAAGAAACTCACGCTAATAATTCACGCGAGGTGCAACGGACTGTTCTAAATTTGCTAGTTAACGCTTGACACCTCCACAAAGCTTGTTTGGCACACGATTTAACATATTTTGACAGCACTTCTTTCAAGCTGTGTGCAGCCGGCGTTAGACAAACAATATTACCGCGTTCAGCGTCTCCACGCCGAAGACACCAAGGCCGTAAAATTTTTATCGAAAGTCGACATTCGTCGAATTACTAGAACCGTCAATGCATCTGCAATGGCACAACAAGCAAGTGGTCAAAAACCAATTTTACCAGCCGGATTCGTTCCAGTCGTCAATTAGCTATTGAAGATGGCAAATGTTGTTGGTTCCAGTGCTATTGATCGTAATCGACGTGCCACACTACTTGACGAATTTATTATCGAAAAATACCGAATTCGACATCCTTTGATAGACTTATAATATCGATCTAATGAATATCTTCATCGGCACTTGTGCGCTGACGATTAGTAGCCGATTTCTACCAACTTGCACGTTGTAAAATCAAACGACAAAGAGTCGACTTAACTAAAAACGACAACGAGGCATTGAATCGACCCCATGGTGATCTGGCATATAGTCAGTGGTGGCGGCACAGCAGGTACCTTTTGAAACCGTTGCTGAAATACCATCTGACCTCATAACTATTCCGCTTAGCTCACGCAATTACTTTTTTTATAAAATAAGCCCATTATTTGGTAAGTGAGTAGCCTAGAAGTGAATAATTTCGTTGTCCAAAGAGACACTCGATATTCACGTACCAATCTGTCCACAGCATATTTAAAAAACTATTTAACAAGCTAATAAAATGCTAAAAAAGCTTAGCATACAACAACGAAATGGAACCAAACAAAATGGCAACTTTGCTATGGCAACCAATAAAAAACGGTAAACTTTCATCTTTAATACATTTTTCTCGAGAAGCTTTCAAGGAGAAAATGTAAAAAAGTAAGCAAGCGGGACGAGAAAATTTCGAAAATAGACGATTGTGTAATTTTTGGATTCGTGCAAATTTCAACGTTTTAACGAGCGCTCAAGTTAATTTGCATCCGAAAACGTATGTGTGCATTTGAGCTGCACTCAGTGTGAAAGAAAAAACGGTGGAAATTCTCAAATTCGGGTTACACCAAACTGGGATTTAATTTATATTCAAGATGTGGCGAAAAATTGAAATTAACAACAAAAAATGGGTTGTCGCATCTACTTGAGAATTTAATTCATAAATGTTTCTAAATCTCACAATAATTTTTTAAAGTTTTTCGATGACGTAACTAGATCACAATTAAGCATATCAATCACGAAAGACACACGGATTCAAATTCAAGAATGACTCGATTACGAATTATCTTGATCGATCGATAGTTCTACTTTGAATCTATTCAACCGAAGCTTGCTTAATATTGCTTTACTTTTGTTGACTAAAAATATTATTCAGAATTATAAAAGCCTTAATAGTGTCAATAAAAAGCAAGTAATATTCCCGAAGCTGATAATTTCGTGGTTCATCGATTGAAGCAGTAAGCGTCCCTAAAACCTTCAACCGGACCGTAAAAGCATTATCTGTCATATCGAAGCCGACCGAGTCGAATCGCAAATAGCTCTTTAATTAACTCCATAATCGCGTTAATTACCGAAAATCTATATTGGATTGCTTTTAATAATCCGTGTCGAATTTCTGATGGATTGACTTTGCAGCATGATAATGATAAGGATAATACTTAATTTCTTTGGGACAAAAAGCGACGCCCCTTTTCAGATATTATCTGGTACAGACAATAGAAACAGTTACCAGAGAACCAAGGATTTCGCATTTGCACGTCTGACCCAGAGGCGCAGGACTATTTATCAGCCAGTAAGTAGTAGTGACTGTGATTGATGGTATTATTGGAATGGTTGGGCGATTTTTATGCGTTTGGAGGAAATTGGGGCGATGTGAAGGGCGACCGGATTAGATCTTGGCCAATCACGAGCGAGTTTCACCGCCAATGAATGGGGAAACTCATTGTTTTTGACACTTTGATATGGCTCGTTCATGCAACTGATTGGATTTAGTTTGCCTTTCGACTAAATGAACAACTGATGCAAAAGTTCCTCATTTTTGACGCTTCATTGTTTGTGGTTTTAAAACAACTCGGTTTAGCTTGGTTTTCACGAATTCATAATTTGTGTTCGTCCAGCACTCGATTTGATTAAGTTTGCCTTTAAAATTTTAGGTTTGGTCTCGTTTGTAGTTTCTAACTTTTAGTTTTTATCAAACCGCTTATGCCATCACATAATATAAAGTAAAAACTCTTTTATGTATTCTCACATTTTTGACATTTTTTGTTTTTTGGAATCTTTTCCTTGACACCTTGCTTCTTCAAATAAACCGATGTAATTACACATCGCCACCAAAACTCGTTTAATTTCGCTTGCGCGCGGCTTAATTTATTTACATGTAAACATCCGAGACTAATTCGCGCCTGTTTTACATACATAAGTAATGAAGAAAAAAAAATGCCGTGGCGAAACGTAACGAGGACAAATTGCCGGACTTGAAAAAGCGGCGAAAAATGCGCACTCCCGACCCGATCTACTTGAACTTATTCGAAGAAAAGAGAATAAATCATTGGCAACTAACACTATCGAGCAACAAGCTCGTATTTTAGATTATCTATCTGGTACACGTGTTATTGTTGTCGACTATTCCACGATCTCTTGCGCATTCATCAACTAAATTGCTATAGAAAGCGAACAAAACGCCACTGTCGCCAGTGAAAAATTACTTTTCGACACCGAATCGGTGTGTTATTAATGGTACCCGACCAACAGTAGGTGCAAATCAGTAATTTCATGGAAGAAAATAAAAATTGATTATATTGAATTAGATAGATTGGACTACTTTCTAATAATCTAACGATTTTTTTATGTAAAACGCACCACATCTTATCCGATTCGCTTTAATTTGGAAAAATTAATTAAATAAACGTTGGCGATGTGAGTTAACGACTTTACTTCACGTAGGACGATTTCTGTAATTTACTGATTGGGAAATATCTTTAAAAGGTGTTTACAAAGTTAATCCATTTGTGGAGTGTTGAGAACGTGACTGATTAAAATGCAAATTCAGTATACAGAAACAGAAAAAGTTAGTTTCAGGTTTCAAGTTTTCAGATTTTGGGTTTGTCGCTTGCGCGCGCGTTGAAATCACCACGCGATATCGTCAATACCGCGGACATTTATTCGCGACCCAATAAAAATAGCGACTCGACACACAAAACACGCGCCAACAGGTGTCCAAATCCCTGCACTAACTTTCGTAATCAACTAGAACCGCTCAACAGTAAATAATCAGCAGAAGAGCGCCCCGATCCGGTTCGCTCTTGCAACCTTGCACCGATTTGGAAAATATGGTCCGGTGCATTAATATTCAGCAGTCCGGGCCGGCCGAACCGGTGTTTATTTTACATTTAATGGCTCTTTAAAAACAAACACTTCGCCTTCGGTTCTAATAATCGGCGCGATAAAAGTACGACGTTCTCGAGTCCGGTCCATAAAAATTCCGAACATGGAAAACGCTGCAAGAGTGCCACTAATCTCCGGCGGTCGAGTTTAGGGACATAAAACGCGATTCCGGGTGATACATTCAGATAAAATGGTCGTTGATGGTCGGTCGATTAAACGGCCCGATCGGTTTTGAAGAGTTATGTGTAAATTTGTTGTGCGGAAAAGTTTCGGTTTAATTGGGGTCAGCTCGGATGGATTTCTGATAGGGGTGGCGTGTTCTGTGATTAATTACGTCGTTAGTTGGTAGATATACGACTCCGGAATTAAGATATGCATTAATTAATTAATTGACTTCAACGCCAATAAAATTTCGTTAAAACTGTCGGTGACAGTTTCAAAATCAGTTAGTTAGTAACTGTTTATTTATTCATTTACTTCAAGTTGAATAAGCTCCAAGCACCTAAAAAGAGATTATCCGCAAAGTATAACCATTGATTGGTAACAATGTCATGATTTGTGTCAACACAACAGGACTCGGTTGTAAGAAATATAAAAACAAATCATTTTTTCCCACACGTCTAACAAGAACTGAGTTGGCATATAGCAAAATTTAAGTTAGTTTAATATTCAGCTTAAAAACAAATCAAAAAATTTGTATGAAAATAATAGCGTAGCAAATTATGCCAGAACCTAATCAATCCTCAATTTCTACTTGGTCCAGCCGCGCTTAGCATTCATAACAAGTTTGCTTTCTCTCCTCCATTCCAGAAACAATCCTAACAATTGCGTCACGGCGCATCACTTCGAAGCGCTCCAAGAATTTAACTTTCTTCGTAAGGAAAATTTTTCCGTCGTATAATAAGGCGAGATTCATCGAAATTTAATACGTTTTACATTAATTGGATTTTAAGCGGAACCTTTTCACGATTTATCGTAACATCGATATCAATTAAACTATGCAAATTACCATCATTTGCCTAAATTAAAACGTCGTCCTTTAGCGGGCAAATTTCATGGTACGTCGTGGTGAAGACGACATAATTATCTTACCTGAAACAAAAAGACATAGATGAGAAATTTTGCCGGCACGTCAAAAATGGAAATTGATATTAATAGGCGCTGTTGGCCGCAAATGAGACTTGCAGGGTGGGCCTCCTCCGTACGTTGAAGATGAAGAATGCGCACTCATTAACACTTTAAAAGAATGAAAACCTAACATTTATCTGACATGCACAATGAATTTATTGTCACATCTTCATGTTCGGTTTCTTCCTACGTAATTGAAGGACAAATTACTGTTATAAAACGTTCAGAAAATAATCTTACAATCTATTACAATCTATCCATCATTTTTATAGGCATTGTATGCCTGAAAACGCATAAGTGAGTATTTTCGCGGAAGAACCTAACACAAACAAAGAGTTCGGCTGTGCTTTGAAAACAGAAGAATACATCATATTGCAAAATCGTGACTAAGCAACGTGCACTTTTCTCGGAAGAGAACTGGACTGTCTTAAAGCTTCGAGCTTTGTATTCACGAACCTCGAGCTTGCTCACTTTTTTAAATAACAATATAATAAAAATTCTAGATTTTATATTATATAAGTACTTTATATTATATTTAAAATTATAAGACCAAGAGATTGAACAAATAAAGCATGTTTCAGTATCTTTTATTCTATACAGTATATTCTTAATATGTAATAATAATAAATCGGCTTTATTAATATAAGGGACGAAGACTAGCCGAACCTATTCAACCCGAAAACAAATTGTACAATTAATAAAATATAGATATTGCTTGTCCATTAACTGGAATACCTGTAATATCTTACTTAACACTCTATTGCATGATTTTGTTTTGAAAAAACCTTGGCTAAATTCTATTTTCGGGTGATTTATAACGTCTAACAAATATTTTTTACATGATAGTCCATATGAAATGACTTTTTTTCAAAACATATTTATTAATCCCAAATGGGAACATTATGAGTATGACTACAAGGTACAATTACGAAAAATTATAAAACAATTCTTTAATTATTTTTATTCACATAAGTGTACATTGCATTTTGTGCAGCTAACAAAATACAAGATTTTGGGGATAAAAGTGAACATAATTATTAAAAAGACGATACAACACTTTTTTTAGAATCTACGGTTCTAAGTTCCTCGTTCTACGATATAATTCCAAGTTCTGTTGCTAGTTTCGACTGTCGAGATTCTTCAAGTATTTCTTCAAAAATTTTTAACTTTGAGTTTGACCTACTTTGGATTTTACAATAAATTTTAATAAAACCGACGTTTTACAATTTAGGACTTGGTTGTTCAAATTCTGTATGTACAGCTTGATTGACTAAAATATTTCAATTTCTCCGTCTAATTAAATGTTTCCTCTTTTATCATTCACATGTCCTTCGCCTCTTTGTTTCAATTAAATTTTATTTTTCTACCATGTTTTTTCATTAATTTTCACTTTCGGTGGTCTCAAATCCTAAGGGTCCCAAAATTATTCCGACTACCATGAGTTGTGAACTGAATCTCATGAAATTTCCATTACCATTACCATTTTCCCCAAAACGTGGTACATGATTTTAAATCCTCTCTGCATCCATTCTTTCGCAATTCGGTGCAGAGATCTCGTATAATATGAGTTTTCGAGTCGTTTTTATCGGATTTTTTTTCAAAAGTGACAGAAAAACATTTTCAATCCCGAACTGACGTCGTACACCTTTGCAGTGCATTTGGTATTGTACTCAAACTGATACGAATTTCGCCCGATTTTAATTGCGGGGCTCTTCTAGAGCATCCTTGTTTGGAAAAAAATTCACAGCTGTTTCGGTTTCCGGTGAAAGCAGTCTTGGCATTTTGTCTCTCATGACTCAGAAAACTGGTGCGCTTTGCCACTTTTCTCTATGACTTTGTTGGACAGCCCAATTGAGCAATTCACTTCGACGATAAATCCGCGGAATCTTAATCCGAAAAATTTTAATTCAATCGAGGGAAGAAGCCATTAACGTTAATGAAACCGTCCGAAATAAATAACGTCGGCCGCTTTAATCACCGCAAATAACTTGTAATACGAAGACAATTAAAGCCGTAAACGGCGACCAGGGATTTTGCGCAATTTACCATTTAGCGGCGATCTAGTTTTCCAATTTCGATGAATGAAGCCGTGCGGTGATTAATTGGAAGCGAGTGTGCTACAAAAACAGTTTGGTTCTGTTTAATGGGATTATTGTTGGGTGATTAGCGGCGCTTCGTGGGTGGTCGCGAGTCTGGCGGCCTTAAAAATGACCCATGGTCACAGTATTCTTGGTACCGCACCAAAACTTCAAACTGTAGGAATTTCTCAATTAATTGATATACCTATCATTCGGTCCGGTTGATCAGATAATTCGATGAAACATTTTTATTAACAGCATCTTTGAAATGATGAATAGGGGCGAGCGAACGATAATTGCCGTGCTAGACTAGAGCCCCATAATTTACGTTGTTTCAAAACTCTAGCTGTGGATGGCACGGTGCATAAAAAGTGTAATTAATGGAAGACACTGTCACCTGCTGTGTCCCATTTGATGGCGCAACACAATCTAATTGGCGGCAATTCAGCGTGATTATTGCAAAGAAGAAGAAAAAAGCCGATTACTTGCGGCATGAGCAAAGCGCATCGAATTGCAAACTGCACCCTTCCGGGTGGCCACAAAAACCCAAATAACAGATTTGCTTAAGAACAACAACACGGACTCTCATCATCGTCTCAGCGGGATTTTTCGTCGGAAACCTGTAATTATCGTAATTGGATTTACTATTTGGAAAAAGTGGTCAAAAAGTCGCGTCGATAACGAGCCGGATGGCCATCGAAGATTTATGGACACGGCTGACATGACACAGTGGTCCCAGCAATGCTGGGACGAGGCAAAAAGTGCACGAGATACTCCAAGAATTTCTCCAAAATTGTCAATTAAATCTCGCGGAACATAAAAATTGACAAAATTTACGTGGGACGTTTACGATGACTTAATAAGTCTAGCGATGAGGCAGGCTCATAAATTTCCGTTGATCGTTTAATGAAGGGACGCTTTTTCATGCGGTCGAAAGTTTTCGATTTCGGTTCGTTTTTATTAATGATGAACTATTATAGAATCTGTTGGCGTAGGCACTAATGGCTGCAATTATGTTGGCTGAAGAAGAATGACTTCGGGAAGACAAAACATTAATCGTGTTTGTTGCTGAAGAATGAAGCAACGGCGCAAATTAATTACGTGGAGTTCGAGCTCCGAGAACACTACAATATAAATCGTTGGAAACATTTTTGTGATAATGTCACGACTAGGACTTCTTCGGAAGTTGACATTCGTCATTGTAAACGGTCTCGCTGATTTCTCTTGGGTCGTAATTATACAAACCCAAGTATAGTTTTTGCTGGAAATATGACCATTGGGGCCGCTAGAGAATCCCATGGGGGAAATTAATCCTCAGTGCCGAGCCTCGGCACCTGTTAACTGAAACGTTGGGCAAACAGATCTTTTAATTGGGCAATAATTTGTAAATGTTTGACATTTCGTTACCAAGTGTTAAAAATTCAATTAAATCGTTATCATAATGCCGGACAAGCTATTAGAAGAGACGTTGTGCAACATCTAATGGAACATTTGACAAATACCATGCCGGCCTGGTCAAGGCGCGTTTTTATTTCCAAGCCCAATTACAATAATTCCCGAGGAAGTTGTAATTGTGTTCTTGTTCGTCGAGATTTTTTCATTTAATTGGCCATTTAATCACAACAGCGACATCGTGTTTTATACTCAAGAATTTCTTCGTAAATTAACGGTTGTCGATGGTTGAAGAAATTTGAAATTTAAGTATACACGATTTGCACCGCTACACCCACGTCGTTTAGATTTGCATATCGGTCGCGGTTTGACAGACTGACAAATCCATTACCCACCTAACAATGGTCCATCGCTCAAATCTGATAGCCATCGAACGGTCGGATAGACTAAGAAAATACAAATTGTAAATTCGGATGTGCAATAATAAAATGTGGCGGTTTATCGCAACGTTGGGCCAAATAAACACATCTCAGGGATTGTTTGTGCTGTGTTCAATTTGGGATCGGCGAAAGTTAACAGCTTTGAAATGTTTGGTACACATGAGAGCCAATCGAAGGCTTGATGAGGCAACGGCAGAACCTGACCGTATTGCTCTTATCGCAGGTCTTTGCCGGCTAATTTATACCACAAACAAGAGGCAATCGGTGGAATTTTGATAATTTATAGCAGCTTCTAAAAAAACTGTTGGCAATATTTCTATTTGTATCACTATTTTTACTCGAGAGTTGCCAAACCGTGTAATTACTCTTGCAATTAATGGAAAAAATTACGGAAAGAAACGTTGTTTAAAAAATTGTTGGAAAATTATTTGAAGAAAAGATTTGATTAGATGTGCAAAGTAAATCCTTCGTGGTGTTAATTAAACGAGAAAATAACAACAAAACGCTCCAAATTTTAAATTGTGGAGAGCAAAAAACAGGTTATACATTTGCTACTCTGTAACAAAAAAGGTTGCAAATTAAAATCAAAATTATGTTGGAATATGAAAGAAGAGCAAGCAAAATGATCATACGAAAAAATAATAACACGTGTTTGAATAAAAACGAGCACTTGAGTGATATTTAGCTGTTTTACAATGAATAAGAGAAAATAATTAATCCTTCAAATTCAAATTTGAAATACATAGTTACAGTGAAGAGTAAATGAAAATTAGAGTAAAAATAAGAAAAACTTAAGAATTACCGTGCAAAAAAAACGATAAAGTTTGGACCTTAGAATGCAGTAATAATTCGAGGAAACTGTTTTTATTAAATATAATAGCTTAATATTTAAACAGATTTTTCGTGGATTGGGAAACTGGGAAAAACGTGCTGATTTCAATTTCGAAACGTTTGGCAGAAGTTTATTAGAAAATATTAATAAAGAAAGAACGCACATATATGTTGATAGATGAACAAAGTAATAAATCATCTTGAATTCAAACTGAATATAAAAGTAATTTGAAAGTTGTAATGTTTGTAATAAATAATAATAAATACGAACACAAATAAAAACCTTATATTTTAGGATAAATGAGTAAATCAGTTAAATTGGGTTATATTTCCAGGGTGGGTGGTCAAACAAGTACATATCAAAATTATGCAAATCGATAAAAGCACGTTTTAAAAATGTTGGCACTAAAATATTTGCTTTTTTTGGTGTCACGGTTTGGGAAGTCATTTTCACTTTATTTTTTAACTTGAAATTCTCGTTTCATAATCATTTCCAAATAAAAAAAGTGACTCATATTATTTTTACCTAACTTATGAATTCTACTAAAATTTTATTTTAAAGAAATTTACTTATACGGTTTAGACCAGTCTATGTGGAATCCTACAAGACCTACATAAATGACTTTTACTCATTTTCGCAAAGTTTTAACTGTAGGTAGGTACTCGTTTGACCACCCACCATAGATTTGTAGAGCCATTTTTGCAACAAATATTAGCAAATAACGAAAGTGTTTAAAAAAATTAAGTAAAACAACGAAAAAAAAACGGAGGTTATGGAATTTAGCTGTTTTAATTTTTTCCAATCTAGACGTTTGAATTTGTCGAAGAGGACACGAAATATACTTATGCATTGTGTCCGGGACGGTTATTAACAAAGAGCTTATTTTCAAATTTCTCCATCTCAAAATCGAAATTTTGCCACACTCTTCCGAAACTCAAAATTATTCCATAACCAACGCAGACTCCGTTTTTTTAACACTCGTTATTTAAATAGCCCTAAAGAGACAATGCATTTTTCAGAACAAATTAGCAAACTAAAATATGTTTTTGCAGAAATAAATGAATTAACATCAAAACGTTTCAAATTTATAAGTAAAACTTATTGAAAGTTTAAGTATGGAACGCAATGAAAATAAGAATAGATATAAAACACTTATTTGAGACAAAATGGGCAATTTGAAGGATTACCATAAGAATATTAAACTAGCAAAATTATTACAATTTTTGTAAACAATTTTTGTTAGGCAATAGCTTCATATATTTATAGAATATTTTTCGTGCCTTGGTAGAAAAGTCCCGATTACTATTTTGGAATATTTTGAATAATTTTGGAAGGTTGCGCGGTAATTAAAAAAAATCGCAGGTGGGAAAAATCATAAATGGGATAAAGATGAAACGCATCTTCAAGCAAAGAGGAGCAAATTGAGTGATCTTCAACAACAAAAAAAGTGCAAATAACAAAACGCTTCAAACCAAGAAAAAACCCAACTACCATGTACTGTCGAGAAAAGTATATGTTTTTTAAGTTACAGCGAAACAGATAAATTGCAGACAGTTATGTTGTAGTCCAGCACCATTTATCCTTCATTACCGGTGAATAGCTTGTAAACACGACTTTTCCGATTCTTATTAATAATTCTTGCACCAATGTCTTAATCCAGATGCAACAGACCGAATACTCAGTAAAATAAAATATAATAGGAAGAGAAGAGTAGATAATAGATTTAGGTTCGTTGTGCTGTGCTGGGTCTTTGAAGTCAAATATCTGCTTCGTTACGAAGATAATTGTGTTTCGCTGTGGGTGTCCACCAGACTGTGATCTCTACTATCGCTAATGATGATTTAACATTTACAATGTAATGAATATCATCACCTAGCGTTAAGCTCTCTATCCTTGTAGAGCTACCGGACATTTTTGGTCGGATAAAAGCCACCAACCCGACTAATTAACCTACTTTTGGCACCTCCATGGACCAAGGCGTGGCCACAACCAATCGCACTTGAAATCCGACTCGCATAACTCATCTTTATGCGCTTTTTGCGTGCGTCCAGATTAATTTGATGACAACGAGTACCATGTAAAACAATTTTGCATCGCGCGGAAAGACCATAAATCCGCAACGGCAACAATTGAATTGTACGCATGAATTAAATATCCATTTATTTTTTCCCAAGCGAGGCCTTAAATTCGCATTACTCCGGCCACGTATTATGTATTCGGATCAGGCGCAGTGTTGATCTTGATCTCGTCTTTTTGAAATGCCGAGGGATCACGCGAGCCAATTACGGGACACTTAGATGGTGAGTAAATACCGGACGCCAAAATAAATACGTGCGCAAACGGCTGCTGCTTCTAAAGCACCAGAAGATTCAATCACTTGCCTTTTTTTATCGCAGCGCGTTTCAACCATATGTCGACGATCTATTCCACTAGTCCAAGTTAGATTTCTTTCACAGCCGTTGACCGAACGCGTAACCAAACAGAACACAATTCCTGCGAGGTGTTGCTCTTCACTAATAAATCAACACGCAGCGTCTATCACCAGCAATATATCTTTTTTGCTATCACGCAAAACAATAACTGCCACAAGAAAAATAATCGCTTCCCAGTACTGCAGATTTTAATGACTTCATTAATCGAGTCGGGGACTGGAGGTGCAATTTGGTTATTGATGGTCACGATCCATGTCGTGCCGAAGAAATTTTGCTAAATTTAACACCTTACGCTGCCGTAAAGCCCACGAGAAAGTTGCTCAAAACCTACAAAATTCCAACACGCACCAAAACTAACACCTTGATCCACCAATTAATAATTCATCTTAGATTAAACAGCGCTGGAAGGGTGAAACGAAGGTCAGAAGTTAGCAATTACACAATTAATACGAGTATCTGAAACGATGCCGTAATGCTAATACCTATCGCTTGCATCTTCACGATTTCAGCCAATAATTATTAGCTGTATGCGAGTTTTTCTACCGCCAGCTTCTCCCAAACACTAGACAATAAAGCCGATTATCTCTGGTCGGCTAAAAATAGCGATTTAAGAGAAAACAATCCGAGATTCAGCTGTGTATCAACAGCATCCAAAATACTTTCAGTTTATTTCAACTGGAGGTTAAGTTTGCGGAGGTGTAAATCGGGTGAATTTATCGCCTTCCATCTAACGAAAGTAGCGAACGACATCCGTGGCATTTCAGCGTTTCAGCTGAAAAGCGAGCGGACGCGAAGGGCGTGCATATTTTGCGCTCGTTAGCATGTCAGAAATGTTTAATGGAGACGTCTTCTTGGTACAAGCTTTTTGGAAAAAACGACACGGAAGAGGTGGTCCCCGGTAACTAAATCAAAAGTCTCGTCGTTGGTGTCAGTTAATTAAACTCGGTTGTTAGAATTAACGATCGGGGGCCAAGACATATTTTATCGATTCCACTAATTAATTATTCGGCTGGTACACTTAATAGAATGAATAGAAATCGCCTGCTTTGCATTTCAAAATTTTTCTGCCGACAGTTTAAAAAATATCATTACTTTCAAGTAATTTGATTCCTCCTCGGCCAGTCATGTCTAACTTTTTTAATTTTTTCTATTAGGTAATTAGTCAACGTAAAAAGTCGTTCTTAAGACAAACGCGACCCGCCCATTTTTCAATTTCATGGATTAGAATATTAAAAAACGTCGAGTAAACGTGACTGTTCAGTAATTAGGATTTCGAGTCCCTGCAGTCGTATAACTGAACTATTCTCGAAGAGGTATTATCACATAAATATATTACTTTGTGACCTGAAAATTTTCTAAAACTTTGCTATGGTTCGCATTTATAAGAGAATGTTTTCATAGTTTAAATTTATGTTTGTGATTATTGTTTCTGATACTCTCCAACTCTTCATCTACTGCATTTTACTGGACGGTAGAATATGTAAAAATTTGCCGAAAACAGCTATAACAGCCCATTAAGGCGGTTGAAATTTGTCGAGATCGAATTGGCACTCATTAGCCCGCCATCCTCTTTAGGAAGTGATCTTAAAAGCAGGGACTAATTGTACGTAACATGTCCGTTTTACGACCGCCAAAAAACCCGATTGCACAACACCGATTTCTAACCGAAACCTGAAAATCCTGAAAAGGTTGCGCAACTCCGTTGCAGTCATTATATGCACACTCTCATTAAATCTTTAATTAATTAAGACAAACAACGCGAGCTAGCTCCCGCGTCCGTTATTATTTATTTCTAACGCTGAAATCGCGCGAATTCGATTCCGGTACTGCAAAATGCGCCCACTCAACCTATTTTCGTTCGTTTGAATCACTTCACCTGAAGACGAGCGAGTTGTTTGATTGTTGGAAGTGATTGATGGAATTCGGCTTCTTGCAACTCTCCTATCTCGCTGACTAATATCTCTGACGGCAAAAACAAATTGTAGCGAATAAATCGACGCCAAACGAGTCGGACTTGCATTTCGCATCGTGCAGAGTGAGAAATGAAAAAATGTGGGGAACATGCAACCAAACATTTACAAACATTTGTTTGGGATTCGATTTGGACGGCTCCGCCTACGCGAAGGTGACTTCTTCGCGCATCCTGAAGCATAAATAAATACAAAAACCGGCTCCTAACGCGTTCTCGTGATATCAAAGCAATCAAATATTCATGATGCCGGTATTACTGTAAGAATGAAATAATCGGTGATAGTGAGCGTCACTTTCAATTTTATGTAAATGATGCCCAACAATGGGGCATCAAAAAAAACGTGACACGTGCCATATTTCAAGCCATTTGTTTTTCATCTTTCAGAGTTTCTATTATGCGATTGGAAAACCCACGGCGCATGACGCTTGGTGATTTGAAAATTGTTTGTAACATGTTGTTGCATTGGCTTTAATAACTATTATTATTATATAAATTATATTAATTTATTGAGCTCGTTAAATATCGAAAATATTATTTAGGTCATGATTTCTGTGTATTTACAAAGCAATGAAACGTATTAACATCTCTTCAGAAATTATTCAAAAATTTTAAAATCCAAAAATTATTAATTTTATTATAATTATAATTTTTTTTACTGAAAACTACAATTTGAAATTTCAGAAAAATTGTGGATTATATAATCGAGTTTTATGAAACATTTTTGAATAACTTATAAATCAAATTACTAATCTATTTTTGAAAATTTGTCAATACAGTCTACCTAATTTTTTTGAGATAAATTGATCAACGGTAAATTGGAAAAAAAATCAAATCATACATGTTGATAACTAATCAACTATCTCGTCCTCGCCAAATTCGGAGCACTCACTAGTTTCTTTTTATTATGCATTAAATTTTAGTTTCAATATTCTTTCGTATACTAATCTTTACAAAAGTTACAAAATAATAATAAAATAGAGTGTTAATGCAGGTCCACACTAATATTTGCAAAAAGTTTATATTCTTAATTTTGTAAGAATTTAACAAAGTATGTTGTTAAACAACTAATAAGTTATTTTGTTAAACTGTTATTTTTTGTTTTAATTACTTTGTAAAAGTATAACATAAAAATTTGTATCCATTAACAAACTACTGTTGTTACTGTGTATTTTTTTTAAATTGTTTGCCGAGTTTTACCCACTTGCACGTATTTTCACATTTTAATTTGAAGGGAACAATACTTAAAGTCGTTGTTTGTTTTTTAATGACAATAATGGCAGTAAACAAGCAATAATGCAAAAAAACCAGCAAACAAGCGTGATTTTTACCGTGTCGTTGTCTAGTGCAAGAGCATAGTTTGCAGTTATTTAATTTGATAATTTTTGCAAAGCTGTTTGTCTAATCTGAAGGAGTTTACAAACTGCAGTGTTACTTTCATTTCTTGCGATTAAAATCGGTGCTTTGTTTGGTTAATACTTTTTTTAGAAAATATAGTGTGACATGCCACAAATTATTGTGTAAAACAAAAAGTTTTGTTAAGTTCAGTTTATTTTTTTAAGTATTTGCACAAATCTTTATAAAAGTTACAAAATTTTATTTAACAAACTACAAACATAACTTTTTACTGTGTAGGCTTCAATTATATTTTTAATTTTTTGAAAAAAACATAATAATAGGAAAAATAGTTCAATTTTATTTTTACAAACATTTCACAAAAACTGAAATTTGGTCATTGAATACCGTTTTATAACACATTATGATGAAGAGAATGAACGAGCTAATGCAAAAACCAATTCAGTTCGGGATATTTTACTGAATGTATGCTAAAACAGCTGAATAGACAAGACAAGTGGATACAACTAAAATCCGAATGAAAAACAATAAGTGGCAAAATCAAATATGTCTATTGTTTCCCAAAAAAAAATCAAATTGAAGGGAGATGAATAAAAATATTTAGAAATAGAATAAAATTAAAATAATCGATAATAGTTTTATAATATTCTTCGTTGTGAGGAAGCCCAAATATTTCAAATAAATATTCTGTATTTAACCACCCACGAGTTTGTAATTTGAAAATTATGGAAAGGACGCAGCGACGTCTCACATTAGCATAAAAATGCAGACAACAAAATTGGATATTAAATAATATAAAAAAAGTGCAACCTTGAGAATCATCTCGTTCCCAAGTTATAAATAGAAATAAAATAAAACATTTTGTTATGTTTCCCCGATTTGCGATCGTGTCTTGACAATTTCAACATTCGTCAACATTTCCTGCTTCTTTAACCTCGTAGACCCACGTGCCGAAATTCCTGATCGCGGTTCCTGCTTTCGCTCCAAAACACTCGCGAATTGTTTTGTTAAATGTCGCGTCTTGGCGTACCTTTCCTTGAAACAGCCTCCGGAACGTGTCCCTCGTGTACTTCTGCTCGGCACAGACGATCTCCGAGCACTGCCTCAGCTGCGCCAGCCGCAATCTCTCCCTCAGGTTCTCCTCTTCCATGCTGGACATGGGCACGAACGACTTCCTGCGCACGGCGAGACGCTCCTCGGCGGCCGTCCTCTCGTTAACTGATCCGCCATG
Source organism: Eledona agricola (assembly GCA_964023215.1). Taxonomy (NCBI): domain Eukaryota; kingdom Metazoa; phylum Arthropoda; class Insecta; order Coleoptera; family Tenebrionidae; genus Eledona; species Eledona agricola. The sequence goes on from OZ026856.1 coordinate 2,789,848, forward strand.
GACGAGCGTCCCGACGCCGCCCGCCCCTGTCCCGTCATCGTTTCTCGCCTCCTTTTCCGGAATGGGGACACCACCCGAACCGGCCATTTTCACTCACACGCATTAAAAAATTCACACCGACGCTCACTACTAGACGAGGTGGTTCTTCTACTGTTAAGACACGCTGAACTGGCGAGGTGCAGACACCAGACTTCGACTAGCTGCCGCTCACTTGAGGACCACGGGGAGGGATGTTTGCACCACTTCCAGTGCGTGCTTTTTCTCGTGGTGGTTTCAAGGTTTCTTTAGAGCGGACGAAGAAAGCCACACTAGGTCTTCGCCGCTTGCGTCACCATCTACAACTATTTGACGTTTTTTGGGCACCCGATGTATTACTTAGGTTTAGTTGCAGAAAATACAAGAACTTAATGGTTTGCATTTATGAAATGGTTTATGTAATTTAAAAAAATTCAAGCCGTATTAGTCATATGTACTATAATTCCAAACATCTTGGATGTCCCCAATGGTTTTTAGGAACTCTGACTTCTTTTCATGTCCACCGAGGAAGTTTACCGAAGGTGATCAAACTGAAAGTTACTTCAAGACATGTCAAAATCGGAAATAAATTTAAATAATTTAAAAATTGGCCGTGAAAGTATGAATTCACAAATTTGTTTATATTTTCCTGTTCCGCGTTCTTTTCATATGTCACACGATATGAATCACTCGATTATGCAACAGGAACAAGAAACTATGATAAAAACTACTTAAATGTTCACTGACTAATTTTTGTATAATTGTCCATTGCGACTGCATTTCTAGCTTCATCGATAAAACCCTCGTTAAATTTGTCGGTTGCAAATAAAGGTCGCAAATAAAATATTTATGGATGGGAAATCTTCTTGCAGTTTGCTGATTTGTGCACACTCTTCGCGCTTTGTAATATGATTCCGACGCGACGACTGAGTAATATTAGCGTTTTGTCTTCAAATTAGCGTTTCGCCCGTTTAACACGAAAACCGAATTCGCTTCGTGTGAGCTACATTTCTGTGAATTTCGGAATGTTTCTAATGTCAAAAACAATGTACGTATTTTGTTGATCGCTAAATAAATAATCAATCCGAAAATATCGCCGTCATAAATTTTTAGCAGGAGCCGCGGATGCCGCTTTTTTCCAACGAAACTGCGCCATCGCAGGTAAAGTGAGCCAATAACCACGTGTTACGGTTTTTTAAGTGGCCCAAGGTGATCAGAAGGGATGTGGTGTAATGGACGGAATTGGTGAACGATCCGTTCTAAAAACCAGTAGCCGATATAGCTTATCGGGTGTAGGCGCTTTGTGACGAGTTTCTTTTCCATTCTTTCAGCTTGGGTTGTTCAGTTTTGGCGAGTTAATTGGAGACGTGGGCATCGGCGGCGGTGGTTTCGTTGAACCGCTTTTTTCGGGGATCTTGCAGCACGCGTCGCTGCCTTCTTAATAGCTTCTTAATTTAAATTCGATCCCGATGGAAGCTCGTTTCACTTGCAGATTTTTCGGCCTCTGTTCTTCACCGACTTGCATACTTGCCTGTTTTTGTGTGGCTCAAATCATAAAACGTGTTTTGTGGGTTGCCTACTAACATCTAAAGAACAGCACGCATATCAAATAACAAAAATCACGTTATATCAAACTTGCTTTTAGTAGTAGAAACTGTAAAAACTTATAGGGCGAAGGAGGAAATCGGATTCAACGAATCACCCACAAAACAATAATATTCAATTCATTTAATATAAGCATCTAATGTCGCTACAAACCTACAAAGAAATATTGAAAGATACAAATAGGACGCTTCGTCCTGATACATGTCTCAGAACGTCGATAAAGTGTCCAAGTCACGATACATCAATGTCCCCGGATCGAGCGAATTCTTGTTTGTCTGCATCATAAAATAATCAGATTCTTTCTGAATTGCAGAATTTTGCAACAGGCTCACCGTTTTTTACAATTTTTACGGTTTCAAGTTGTCGACTATCCATCCGATGTAATTGTCGATTCTGGTATACACTTTGGGATTGTTTTCCTTGTCGCAGCACTCGGGTTTAATAGATAGCAGACCCACAGCAGTGTACGACATGTCTTGGCCTACATGCATTAACACACCTCCAAGATCGAAGCGGTACAAGTCTTTGAATTGCAACTTCTTGCCTCCAACACACATTTGGGAATCTCTTAAACTTACTGACGTCGTGTTATACGCCAAATCGCACTCGCTGTTGTTCCAAACAGTCGCCTGAAAATTAATTTCAAACAATTTGATACGTAACAGTCCAAGAGACGTACAACACTGTCGCGTTTTTTTAAGGTATCGTTCAGTTTTTCCCATCCTGTGACTTGAAGGGTTTTGCCCAAAAAACTCTTCTTGTCGTTTGTTGGTATGCAAATTGGACGAACGGACCCTGGACAGTTCAATAAGTTTCACTAATACATCACTAATGAGTTAGTACCTTCCTTGTAAGCTATTTTGTTCTTCAGGCGCACCAGTGCAATGTCATTAGTCTGATTAGGATCGTTCGGGTTGTATGATTCGTGAACAGTGCTCCCATCAACTGGTACAACTAATGATGAGTGAAGATTTGTAACACTGTCAGTCAAGTGTACATTTAAGCTAGAAAACGACAATTCCCGTTTAAGTTGTTTGAATTCTTATATAACTCATACAGCTTAACGCCTTCTGGAATTGACGGTCCTTTTAGACAATGCGCGGTTGTTAGAACGTAGCGCTTGGTAATCAAAACTCCACCGCACAAGAAAACGCGTTCCCCATCAGCTACGGACTCTACATTAGACTAGAAAAATGCATTCGACTTGTTACGTTTCTTATATTCCAGTAGGGCCAGCCAGGGGTCTGAGCGTCCATCGGGCTCGTGGAGGCCGCACTTGGTTGCGTGCAAATTGTGCGAAATCGCTCCAGCTTGGCTGTACAAGTTGAGAGCGTCAAGTGGACAACACACTTTGGGGAAAATCATCGCCTCAAAACCGCAGTACGACTGCTTGACGTGGTCTTGTGCAAATTCGCTTGTGTGGTTTTTCAATATCGTGGAAAAGAGATGGGGGCAGTGGTTGATAAGCACGCATTTTCCGGGTTGTTGGTTTGGAGTTAAGCACGCTTGGTCTGCAATGAAACCGTGAAAAACGGTTTTTGGAAATGGTTGTTGCACTTACAGGATTTGGTCAGAGCTGTTAGAAGCAGAAGAGTTAGGAAGAGAGGTGTCATGACGCACGCATCCGACTTGCAACTTATTCTGGAAGCAACTGAAGTGATAACCTCTGGTATTATCGTGTTTGCTCCACAATAATAAAACTATCTGACTGCTAACTAGTTTATTGTTGTAACATGCGTTGTACAAGAAATCAAGGTTTTAATTTGCTGAGGATCCAGTTTGTGTAGTAGGCAGTGTTGATGTAAACTCCTGGCCAGTTTTGGGCGCCGCACGTACTAAGTCCAAAAGAAACAAATCCAACAGCGTACCACCGCAAATCTCGTCTGCCATTAGATTTGACAGTCATCAAAGGGCCTCCGCTGTCTCCCGTGCAAGCGTCTTGGGCGCGATTACCTCCCGCACACATTTGTTCTGACCTCAGCTCTATATTAATTCCGCTGTATTTTTCATTGCATTCAGAAAAAGTCACCCCAGGTACCTAAAAAAACGCACTACAAACTACAAACGCTAACTAAAAACCATCGCCACTTACTTGTACTTTAAGCTTGACTTTGCTATTTGTGCTATTTTGTGTTTTACCCCAACCAGCCACAAAAAGCTTTTCTCCAACGTACGACTTGTTCACATCTTCTTTCTGGATCGGAAGACAAATCGGCTTGATGTAGTCTACGGTGCATGAATTATAGTATTACCACCAATAAAGCCTGGAAACAGTTTACCGGAAAATCTCACTTCTTGATTTAATCTCAGCAAAGCTATATCGTGGTAGTTGCGAGAATCACTGGGGACATAATCTTCGTGAACAAGTGCAGCTTTAATTGCAAAATCCACAGCAGGTGGTGCGCAATCATCCACGGCCACGCAATCAATTTCAGTGTCGGTGTTATACTCACCAAGTCGTACACTCTTCCTAAAATCAAGCGTCAGACAAAATTCTGTTGCAAAAATGTACCAGTTACAGGTCCCAGCCTTGTGACTGTAACAGTCCCTGGTGGGCGCAATGAGCGGCAGTCAGCACATATCGGTTGCTAATTAACGCACCTCCACATCTGAATTTTTTGCTCTTGGAAGAATCACCTAAAATTCCGGTGTTATCAAAGAAACAAAACGGTCAAATTGTACGTTTTTCATATCCCAACAACGCCATCCAGGGAAACTCGTCCAGTTCGGTGTCTTTGCCCCCGACAATTTTTGATTCCGAGCTCGTACCACACGTGTCCGTTGGAAGAAGAATACAGCATACTTTTGGCATGTCATCTTCGTAGCCGCAGTGAAAGGTTCGCAAGTAGTCCACGTTTGTGGTAGTTAAAGGTCGGATTTTAAAGATGGAGAAAAGGGCTGAACATTTAGTAATGGAGACGCAAGAACCGGATTGATTGAGTGGTGTCAGACATGATTCTTTTTTTTTTATTCAAGTTACTAGTCGAAATTTTAGGAGACAGTTACTTACCAGTAGTACCGGAATAAGTGGGTTTGAAAGCTAGGGTAATTGTTAAAAAGTAAAATACGATTTTGGTCATTGCACAAACTTGTACTGAAGAGCAACAAATATTAATAAACATTTCTGATAATAACCCACTTACCGTGTCAGAGTTTAGATAAATAATAGTTATTTTAAAGTGATTATCACTTAATTTTTTATTATTATAATCTTGTACGGCTACATTTGCGTCTTTAATTATGTACTCTCATGTTTGATGTAAACAATTACAATTACACTACTACTACTAACTGTTCAGGACTATTTGATTTTTAGCCACACATAATCAATATGTTTCACTAAAAGTTAATATTTCAATGGTTTCTGACTTCTTTTACAGGGTAAATAAAAAAAAATGAAATTTGCTTTCGGCTTATAAAGCTTTGCTAAATATTTTCGTCCCGTTTCCAAGGTATTGTTAAAAATTCATAAAATCGCTACAAATTGATATTTTTTAGTTTTTATATTTAAGTATTAAAATTTATACCATCATGAAATATAAGCTATATTTCAGTGCCAAACAGTCATCTGTCACTGAAATTAAAAAATTACTTTTTATTTTCCTCTAAGAACTAAACCAATTTTACTCCATTAGTCTGTTCAGAACAGATTGATATTTTGAAGCAAAAACCTCATTTTTAGATAAGATAAAAATGTATGGGACAAATTCAAATTTTATTTTTTTTAAATAAAAAAGTACCATTTACTAACAAAATGTGATGAAATAAGCAAAGCCGAAGGCGAAATCAGTTACATCTGTTATGATTTTGTCTTTTTTTCTATTTCAGTAAATACAAATCTATTTATAAAATTTGAAATTCACACACGAAATTTTTCAAGGCAATCAATGACATTATTATAATATATTAAATAACGAGTTCCATAAGGCATATTTTATTGCACGAGTCCAATACAGGCGAAAGCCGGGAGTTTTATAAATAACGAGCGCCATAATAGCCTAATGAACGGGTTTTTTATACTAATTATTTTTTCTACTTCGCATCTTTTATGCAATTTGTAATTCAAAATTTGCATGGGTTGGTTGACCAGAAATGTTGATTTTCAAATGCAATTAGACGGCAAATGCATTAAATGGCGGTAAAAATAATTTTTAGCAATTATTTTGGCAAACAACCTATACGAGATTAATTTAAGTGCTCAAGACACATCCAAAGTAACGATTAATGTTTATAATAACTAGGGAAAGCTAATTTAAATAAAAAATATTGTAATGTTTTGTGTTGATATTTACTTTGGCATTTAATATGAGATTGATGTAACGTTAACTTTTAACGAAGAAGATGAAAAAAATTGTTATAAAAATCGTTTTGTTATGCAGGCTACAGCAATGACTTTTCAAAATTTTTGAAGGTAATAAAAATCTTGAAACTTTTTATTATTTTATTATTTTTATTATATACACTGTGTCTAAAAAGTCTCTTTTTCTGACTATATATTTTATATAAATCCCGTAATTTATTTGCACTACCCTCAAGAAAATAAAGTATTAAAAATATTGTTTTTGTACTGTTTTTTACTATCGATTCTGATTTACTTGTTTAAAATTACCTGAAAAGGGTCAAAATTATACACATTATGTAAAAAAAAAATTATGTAAATAAAAATTGCAATAATTATAAAATGTATTTATTTTGTGTTGGGCAGACCTTCTTAGTACTAATTATGTATATGAGACGTTTATGCTTTAAGTTTGCCCACAATCCACGAAGTGTACTTGGAAACTTTGGTATAAACACCTGGCCAGTTCGGCAGACCACATGGTGAAGGTCCAAATGAAACAACACCAGCAGCGTACCAATGAACATCTCCCTTTTTATCCATACTGACAGTCATCAAGGGCCCCCCACTATCCCCGCGACAAGAATCCTTCCCTTTTTCACCACCGGCACACATCTGACCAGACCCCAGCCTCACGTTTGCAGACCTGTAGGTGGAACTGCACTTTGAAAGTTCCTTAACAGGCACCTGAAAGCGATCTTTTAAAACGCTGAACAACAAAATTTCACAAACTACTCACTTGAACTTTTAATTTAACATTACTGTCTGACCTGTTCTCCGTTTTACCCCAACCAGCAACAAAAAGTCGTTGACCAATGTAGGTTTTGCTGAGTTCTTCAGTTGAGGTTGGAAGGCAAATCGGCTTGATGAAGTCTGCAAAAACATTTAGTTGTTTCGTACAAAGTCTTGCACTAGTGGTATTTACCAGAAAATTGTACTTCTCGTCTCAGTCTCAACAGTGCTATGTCATGGTACTGATCAGTGTTGTGTGGATCATAGTCTTCATGAGCAATTTGCTCTTGGACCTCTATATCAACCGGTGCCGGAGCACAATCTTCACCAAAGCCATTATTAATACAATCAATGTCGGTTTCCGTGTTGTATTCACCCAGCCGCACGCTCACCCTAATTTTTTTTTAAACAAACGTTTATGGTGATTGTGACACTACTTACAATTTCCAGTTTTTGGGCAAGTCCTTGCCTTTCACACAATGAGCGGCTGTCATGACGTATCTCTTGCTAATCAGGACACCTCCACAATAAAATCCTCGACTTCTACCGGCTGCAACCGAAATCGTTAGACGCGAGTTACCACAAAGGAATCGTCACGTTTTTCATATTCCACCAGCGCCATCCAAGGAAACTCGTCCAGGTCAGTTTCTTCTCCGCCGTAAATCCTATTCTGGGTGTTAAGTCCGCACACGTCGCCCCCTGGCAACAGATCGCTGGTGACTGGAGCCACATCTACAAATTCGAGTTAAGTTTCGATTTAAAGAGTTTGTGATAACTTGCTGATGGATTCACTGGGTCCGTCTACTAGAGGAGGTTTGGCGGTTGTAGTGCTCACAGTGCCCACAGGACAACAAACTTTAGGATAGGCGCCTTCGAAGCCGCACTGTGATCTTCGCAGGAAATTCGCGGTGCTTGCTGCTATAGGATGATGATCCAGAAGCGAGTACAGCGGTTGGCAGTTGATTATTGACTTGCAGTCGCCTTCTTGGCCGAGGGGAGTTTGACAATCCTCATCTACACATTTATGTGTTTTCCAATTACAAGTGTTCTTTCAAGGACGTATTGTTAAACGTTCATAATTCGTGGAATTGCCTTTATTAAACTTTCCAAGTCTATTGCAAAGAATTAGCACTCGTGGTTTAGTTAATCTGTTTACATTTGAAAAAACTGTCAATGCAACAGACTATGGTAATTATGTTGCAAATCGTTTCGTAATTGAGCATGTAAGTAAATTACACCGAAGCGCATTTTCACTTGATTGAAATTAGTTCGGGTCCGATCTGATCTGAACCTCACGATTGTTCTATTTACAGTTGAAAAAAATTTATAGCAAGCAGACCGACAACAACATGTTGCAAATCGTTTCGATATTTAATAATTGAGTAAATACAGCGAAACGTATTTTTTGTACAAATCGCCGCAGCAAACTGTGACTTTATGCAAGGTTATCAGAATCCAATGTAGAAAATATTGTTTTTCTGATTGCAAATAGACTACTTACCCCCTTGTATAATTTGTACCGCTACGGCCACTAGAATAAAGCACTTGCCAAGCATTTTTGTCACTCTACTTTCACTCATGCCGAATGAACGTCTGAAGCGCCTTACCGATATCAAATGATTTTACATGTTTACCTCGCCTGCCTTGGAAATCCCACTGTCGGCTGCTCCAAACCACTGGAAATTATTAATCGTTGTGAAGACGTCATCGGCAGCGTCAGATCATCGTTGCCAGTGATGTAGATTTTGTGTTGCGTCAATATATTCATAACAACTAATGGTTGAAATATTATTCGCATTATTATTTCACTTGTAAAAGCTGAAAGCAATAATCAGTTTGATGAATAAAATTAGAGAAGCGACAGTATTAAAAATGGTATTTATTAGTCTAAGGGTACAAGCCATCTAAAATCCAACGCAAGTACTTAGAGACATTGGTGTAGACTGCCGGAGCTTCTCCCCCGCATTTATTGGCTCCGTACGATACGATTCCCATGAGATAATACTTCGGAGGTCCATTCACGACGTAAGGGAACATGAGCGGTCCTCCGGAGTCGCCGGAGCACGAATCGAACCCTTCTTTTCCACCGACACACAACTGCCCCTTGTTGAGCTTGCCAAAATTGACGAGTGTCTTGTCGCAAACCGAATTGTCCACCACCGGAATGCCCACATGAAGCAGAGTCGGACTGATCGCAAGACTCGTCATGTTCGAAACTCCCCAACCGGCCACCTCCATTTTTAACCCGATCAGATTCTTTTGCAAGAGTTTTCCGAAAGGTAGACAAATCGGAGCCACGAAATCTGCAACACCAAAACTAGGCAAACGCAAGCAGACGTTGAGTTGTACCGTGAAGACGTGCCCGACGTGCCAGACGTATTAGAGCCACGTCGTATTTCATTTGCTGCGGGGTGAATCGTGAATGGAACACAATTCGCCTCGGTCGGATGTCTTGCACTGGTGGCGCGCACAGTAAATCTTCGCAGTCGATCTCTTTGCGGACGTCCAACTCTCCCAGGCGCACCAAGACTCTAAATTCGCGGTCAGTTTTTGGGGAATAAAGTGTATGGATTCTTACACTTCGTCATCCTCGGCGTAGACGCAATGAGCAGCGGTTATAACGTAGAGGTTGTTGATCAAAGTGCCTCCGCATTTGAAGACGACATCCGTGAGTGTGGCGAAGGGCAAATCGATGTGGTAGCCCAAGCGTACCATCCACGGATACTGCCCCAAAGTGGCGGACTTGCCACCGATTATCCGATCACTCGTACTTTCGCCGCATCTCTCGTGGTCCAGCAAATACCAATTTGGGTGCTGCGTTATAGCCCGACCCGTCACTGCAACTCATTCAAAATATTGGAAGCGCACCCGAATACTTACAAATATTTGCAGCGTGGACGTGGACGATTAGTAGGGACGCATAAATCCACATCTTGTCGTCATTTACTCGGTACAGACAAAAAGATCATTGCTCACTATTGCAAACAATCAAAATCTCAATTACAAGAGTCATAAAGTTTAACGACTTGCAATTGTAAACACCCATTGTATAGGGGCTTGTTCAACGTTTCGTTACACGTGGGCAAATTTACTAAATCGTCGTAAAATTAACATATTGCTCGTAAATTATTGCACAACATTCATTATTTCTTTGATTTCAATAATTGACCGTTACTTGTCTCTCACTTGTCACACTTATTGTGTATTACTTCTGGATTTTCATTCGGTCAATATGTGATTGATTGTGTCCGCTCATTTGCGAACACATTAAATAGTAATAAAATAGTGGCTCAATTAAATGACTTTTATTACTTATGGATTCATGGCAATATCTAATAAGGTTTTTAATATTAAAATCTAATTGTTTGTGGCATCTCGTTTAAGTGATATGAATACAAAAAAAAAACAACAGTTTAGAGTTGGTTTCTTATTATTTCCGGGATTTCATTCGGTAATAAATGTGCCGGCTCGATTACCAAAAAATCAAAAGATGAAGCGACATCAACTAAATCACTTTCAGAACTGTTTCTTTGCTATTTTTTTCAAATCAGGTAAGTAGGTCTAATTCTTTCAAACTTTGTGTAATAAAATCGCAATATAATATTTAAATTTTTTATTTGTCAGACATTCATTAAAATTCCTTGGCAACAAACAGATATACAACAAATTTGACGAGTGCAGCACGACATAAATTTTCAGCAGCAAAAGAATCAAAAATTCATCATGGAAAAAGCAGAAACGGCTTCAGCGTCTGGTGGCAAAAAGTCTGAAGAAGCACCTCGCACCAGAACTGAATTTATTGTCCACCACGTTCACATTTTCTATAATAATAAGTACTACTGGGAAACCCTAAAAAGCGCAATAATATTTCTAATAGGACTGAAAGTGGCGCAGGAGTGCTACCACATAGTTATCCCAATAAAAGACTACCAGCCATTCAACGGTGCTTTTGCTGGACGATAACACCAATGTGTAAAAAACAATAATAATATACAAATATTTTTTATTTTGCCTCTACAATTTCTTTACTTCCACTACTTAATGCTGCCCTGTCCTCTGCGTCGCTCTCCACTTCGTCCGAACTGCTCAACTCATCGTCAATCCTACAAAAAAACATTGCACTACAACCACAAACCACTCTCACTTGCTCACCACAACTTTGCTCTTTTCCGTTTAATCCCACTGTCTCCCTCACCAGATTTCCTCTTGCTACTGCACGACGCCTGCAAGCCTTGAATCACGGCATCTTCAACTTTCTCCGGAAGCGCCGATCGCATTTTATCGTACTCCTCATCCTTGAAATCATGTTTCGGTTTTTCCATCAACTTCTCCAATTTCTTCTGTTTCTTCTCGGCCGCTTCTTTTTCACGTTCGGCCTGCGCCGCTATCCAGTTCTTCAGCCTCTGTTCTTCGTTAATATCGCGCAGTCGGCGCCCGCTCAAATCTCTGCAGGCCTCCCTGTTTGTAGTCTTTTCGATTTGGGCGCCGATGGCTCGCAGCATTGATCCAAACCCGCCCTTGCCGCCCACGAGTCTGCTAATGAAGTGGACTTTGCCGCCGATGCAGCCCCCATCGTTGGTAATGCGTTTGCCGTTGCTTAAAAGGTAGAAATCGTCGCGGAAAGGCTAAAAGTGTTTAAAGTGAAAAAGAGGTTATGTGTCGGGAGTTTGGACTTACGAGCAAAGAAGTGATTTGCTGGTACGTGAGCTGGTGCGGCACTCTGCAAATTGACTTGTTGTCCAAGCAGAGTTCCACAAAGTCGGTATTTTGAGTCATTTTAACTATAGTAACTAAAGTAAGTTAACTTTCACACAACTGTCAAATAGAAAAACAAACAAACTAAAGATGGGTCGTTCGCGAACGAACTATTAAAAAGAACCATTCTTTTAAGTGAACTAAACGAACTAGTTCGCAATGCGCAATGGAACAATGTAGTTCTCCGCGAACTAAAACAAACTGTCACCATTGTTTATGTATATACTTAATATACTTAAACAATGCTGTCACTGAATGAGTAGAAGTGGGAACCGGCGAACGATACGGAAGATTTGCAGTTCAAATCAAAATAATGGCAGTTTTTATGTCAATACCAATTAAAATTGTCCGAGAACAACAAAAAATTAAAAAACACATTAATTTATTATTATCTATTTTTTTGTGTTATTTTTATTTAGACGAAAATTTTATTATTTTAAATTAAGTTAAACAAATGATGAAAATATGTTTATCTATATGTTCCTAATAATGTACATTGTAATGTAATGTAACGTGCGTTGGCCATGGAAAAACTTTGTGCATCAATTTAGTGTAGCAAAACTTCAAAGTGTCAGTTCGAGTCTGTTCATGTTTAGGTTAGCTTCCTTGTTGACAATGGGATAAATCATTATGGAATAAAAAAAAGTGCAAAACATTTCCCGGTATCGTTGTGAATCCAAACATCAATCTATTCATTGTTACAGCTTCTCCTCTGTTGAGGAGAATATCGACACGACCAGGACGGTCATTAATTTGATATAACTGTAAGTCGTGAATAGATCGATGAAGAAGAATCAGTCTCAAAACCGAAAAATGTCTTGAGAATATTTGGCAGCACTCAGTTACCCGTCAACTTTCATGGGTCATCAGTCTCTATGCGCAACTCGAGACCTACCAATTCAGTTTAAGAGCAACTGCATTCTCAATTAATATTTCAAAAATCGTTGTATATATAGTTAAACACGGACGTCGACCGTTAGGGAGTTGTATTACACAATATACATTAGAAAAAAAAGGTTCGGGTTTGCTTGGATTCGAAGGTTCGAAGGTTTATTATTTTAATAGACCAAAAAATTTGGACGGGCTACGGCAAAAAATCGAAAGCAATTGCGTGACTATGAGGACATTTAATCTGGACCACTTTCTCAATGCAAATTTTTTTACATGTTTACATTTTATTTAAAGTACCAAATTTTTTTCCCCATCATTTAAGTAATAATAATAATAATATGTTTGTGACCTACCAATCGTTGTATACATAGTTAAACACGAACGTTGACCACTAGTGAGTTATAAATTACACAATATACATTAGAAAAAAAAGGTTCGGATTTGTTTGGTTCGAAGGTTTAAAAACCAGTGATTATTAAAAATGTTTATTAAAAATAAAATTAAACTGTCCTAGCGTTTGGGCCGTTTTATTTCGTTGATAAATTTTAAACTGACAGATCTTGACATTTGTCAAATCTATGTTTATGTTTTCTATGGTGTCTACACTGGAAAGTCGATAAATTCTATGGCCAACGCAGCCTCGTTTTTTTTTTTTTGAACGCACATTACTTATTGTACAGTCTGTACGGGATAAAAGCAATCAATGAGAACTGACGAAAATTATAATTATTATGCAATCAGCCAACGTAACTTCCAGGTGCCAGACAACTCACTCGTCGATTCTATTAATAACCTATCAGAAATCAACTAGTTCGAACTAAAAACGTCTGTAATCCGTTGCTTGCGAACCTTTTAGTTCGCGAACTAGTTCGTTGCAGGTAATTAGTTCGCGCGAACTAGTTCACTGAAAAAAACTATTAAGCCCATCACTAAAGAAACCATGATGGAGTTTTACAAACAACGGGCACCATTCCTAGTTAGTAGTTAAAACTAATTTGATGCAAAAACGTTTGATTTTTATCTTTATTATATTATAAAATTTTGAAATTTAGATACATTCGATAATTGTACTGTATATTATAAGCCGATACGGTTGGCAGTGCTGTATCAAAAGTTACATTTTGGTGATCGCCATCTACTGCAGTTCCATTTCAAATATTTAGAAGAAAAATTTAATAAAACATAAAATAACAAATAAGAAGATCGTAACCGAAATAAATAAAATAATTTTTTGTTCCACAATTGTTGGCCTTTTTTGTAAATCAATTTTTGTCCCGGGAACTGCGAAACCGGAATTTTCGGAAATTTTATTTGTTATAAAAATGATCCTCTCGGTGTATACGAATAATTAAACTAGCATTTCATCAGTATCTGAGCTGGGAATCCGGCACATTGATCATCATTTTGCTTTTTTTACTTTCGGGATTTTGATAGTCGCCAGAGACGGTCTCGCTTTCTTCAATGGGGCCTTCGGCGTCGTTTTTGGACAGCGGCGCCTGCGTCTGAGGCGCCGAATGGATAAGTCGTCCGATCAACGGCGACACTCGGTCCTTCTTCAGCCTCAGCCATTCGTGGCTCATCACTCGGTCCAAAGTCAGCCTCAAAGTCAAATCGGGTTCCAATAAATGTCTCACTAGGGATTTAACGGTGGACGAGAGGGTGTCTCGAACTCTGGACCTAAAGACCCAGTTCTTGGTCATCTGATCTTTTAGAAGTTTCCTCAGGTTGGTGTCGTCGAAGGGCATGGAGGCGTTGAGCATTATGAAGAGGATGATGCCCAAGGACCACACATCGGACAGCTTTGGGTTGTAAGGCGTGCCGTTTACCACTTCGGGGGCGGCGTATGCTGCAGAACCGCAGTAGGTTTGGCTTAAAATCCTGCGGTTTGCCGAATCGACGCAGAACCGCGCAAAACCAAAGTCGGCGATTTTCACGTTGAATCTGCGCGAGAGTAAGATGTTTTCGCATTTCAAGTCGCGGTGGGCGATGTTCTTGCTGTGGAGGTACTGAAGTCCGCTCGACATTTGTCTGAACCAGATCTTGGCTTGGGGTTCGGGAATGATGCTGTTCTTCTTGATGAAGTCGAGCAAATCGCCGTTGTCGGCATACCTGTAGACAAAAACAAGATTAACTAACCCTTCTGTTGGCAACGCGTAACCACAACCTCATGAAAATAAAAACTCTGCTGCCCCTCTGCAGGATGCTGTGCACTTGTACGATGTGCGGGTTCTCGATCTTGGTGAGGATCTCCAACTCGCGCGGGAAAAACTTCTCCAGAAAGTCTTTGGGGGCCTTTTCCTTGTCGAAAATTTTGCAAGCGAGACGCATTCGCTTCGAGGCGGAGCCGTCGACGTACTCGGCCAAGTGGACGGTGGCATACGAACCTTGTCCGATTTTTCTACCTATCAGATATCCGCGTTGTTCCAAAGCATTCACTTCAGAATTTCGTGGACTGAGTCGAGAAGCCATAAGATAAATAACACTTTATCGCGGGTACGAAAATTTGAGCTCTTTTCTTCCATCAAGAGGACTATGCCATTCATTCCATACTTGGAATTTCTTCAAATCCTTTCAACCATGAAATTTTGTTACAAAAATTTGTTGAGGCAAAAGGCCGCTTCTTATGACAGAAAAATGACTTGTCACGACTGCCACTTGATTGCAGTTTTCATCATAGAATCCGTTGTCTTCGTATCCATGAACACACAACACGAAATATGGCATAGATTACAATAACTCAATAAATAAGTAAAAAATATGGCAGGTGCTACTAGGAATAAAATAACAGTCAAAACATACAAAATACATTTATTAGTTCATTCGTCATTTTCAACCTCGCCAGTATCCGTAACTTCTCTTCTTTCTTCCTCCTGCACTTCCATATCGTTCTCTTCAACCAATTCCGGTTCTAGAGGCTCGTCTTCTATTGGTAGCGGCAATTGCGCACTTTCTACAACCTCTTCCTTCTCATCTTCACTATCCGTGTCTCTATCCTCGCCCGGATGCGACGACACGAAATATTCATGCGACTTGACCTCACAATCCCCTGGCTTGTTCCAAGTCTTTTGCGTTTGCTACAACCCCAAAAAACCGTATAAAAAATTCACATTCGTCATTTCGGTATCCCTTGCTATGATGATAATGATTGTAAGAATACAGTGAAAGTGATCGTTACCGATTCCTACATTTAATAACAAACAAAAAATTACAAATGCGATTATGCATTTTCACTTACATAAATACTTGCATGCACCAAACTCACCTCGTAGTAGTTCTTCACCTGCTTCACGCGCTCCAAATAAAACTGATAAACGAAATTGGCCATATGAGTCATATCTTGCATGACCACGACTTCAGTCCGGGGCTTCTCATCGTTGAGCCGTCGTGCAGAATACGACTCGTTGATCACCAAATGCAGATCTGTAGGTCTTTGCGTTAGTTGCTCAAATGCCGGTGTCAGCTCGAAACAGTTCTGGAAAAGCGCCACTCGCGCGAAAACGTATAAACCAAGTCTGGCTCGAGACATTGCGACCACCAAACGCCGCACATCTCTCAAATGCCCCACAGCTTTCGTCCTAACCAGCGACAGCAAAATAAAGTCATTTTGCTGCCCCTGGTACTTGTCTACAGTTGTGACTTTGTGTGGTCGTCCGATCAAGGGGTTGTTGGCGCACCTTGTATTCACCACGTCCCGAATCAAATGCTTCTGTCCGTTGTATGTCGTCAAAATGGTTATTTTGTGAGCGGGATAACCTATCAGTCTCATATACATGAACGTGGCGACGCAATACTCTGCCTCGGCCAGATTCTGATAGAAGTATGGATTGGGTTCTGATTCGCCCACTCCATTAAAGTCTTGAACGTCGACTAATTGAAAATCGAAAGCAAAACCGGCGTTTGCCTGCCTGTACTCCTGCCACTGTTCCACGTGCGCCAAATTACCCAAATTTTTATACCGCCACTTGTACAGATTACAAATATTGGGTCTGGCTCGACCCTGCCCGTCCAAATCCACGGTCGGTACTCCCAGCCTCACCAGTCTCGTAAAAAGACTCTGTTCCATGTTCGAATACTTCTGGAATGCCATATTTTTTATCACTGGAGGCAACTGGTGGTGATCGCCGATCATAATCCAGCGCTTCAGTCGATTGTAACCGTCCTGAGGATTTTGGAGCAGGAGTGGAATGAAGGTTTCGATTTCCAAAATTTGGGCGGCTTCCTCCATCAGGATGTTGTCGTATTTAAATCCCATCTCCACCAGCTCCTTGCGTTTCAAAGCGGCGTGCGTGCACGTCATCGCGATTATTTTCGCCTCCTTCACCAACAAATACTTGGACCTGTCCAGGCCCGTACGTAGGAGCTCAAACGCGCGGAACTCCTCCAACTCCTTGAAAATGTGTTCGATGTATCTGTAATGTCAATTGAACGAACGATTCAAATGTGCCCTTAGATTTTTATTCTCAATAAAGTCGTTGTTACATACAAACATCTATTACAAAATATGTTTTTTGTGTTCTTTCCTAAAACCGTGACTCTGCTTCATTATATCATTGAAAACAAAAAATTGAAAATTCTTACCGAAGTAATCATGATAATTTTCATTTTCCAGTACCGTTAGAAAGCTGAAGAAATGGTGTAGTTTTTATGAGAATTTATACCTTGTGGCGACTTTTGCTGAGGCGTGGCTGTTTTCCGACGTTAGTGTTGTAATCAGTTGTAATGTTTCGGGCGTAACGGCCGAAACAGTTGGTCTCCAAGGACAATAAAAACACTTGTTGCTTATAGGAAATTTAATATAGAATGTGGCATGTGGCTTCATTTTTTAATATTGACGGCGAAAATGTAGAAAAAATTATGATATAATGAAGCACAGTCACAGTTTTAGGAAAAAACAAAACAAGAAACATATTTTGACAACGGGTTCCTCCATTTTCAATGTAGTTTCACCCATTTTTTCTTGGCAACTACCTGCGATTCACCTGTATAAAAGTTACTGTAAACACGAACCTGAAGCAACTCTCCGCAATCTCCAGATCCTCGTCAAAGTCGCGTCCCTTGAACAACGGCTGGGCATCTGCAAAAAATCGACGGAACGGAAACTCCGAATCGATTTTTTCAATCGGAACCGCTTGCTGGCGCTTCGGTCGTATAATACTTTGGTAATTCTCCCATCTGGATAGGATCTGATACAAATAGAAGTGACCGGCCGTCTCGCACGTGTACGCCACGTCCCCCTTGACTTCCAGCGATTCCTGCAGCTTTTGCACTTCGACCAAAAGATCCAAACGCTTGGCCAAGACGTAGTTTACGCGTCCGTATCTGCTGAAATCCTTCTCGGTTTCCAGCGCTTCTTCTCCATGACCGAGACGCAGCAAATGTCTTTCGTCTATATCGAGCGCTACGATTTTCTCAAACAGCTGATTGAGCGCCTGATTGGAGTGCGTCACGATGAGCGTACGCTGATTAGGGAAATTGTGATAAATGTTCGAGATTATCTGAACGGCGACGTCTGTTTTTCCGGTTCCCGGCGGACCGACTACGAGAGTCAGTCCAGGCTGCATTCCCGATTTAATCGCTTCCACTTGAGTCGGAGTGAAAGGAATGGTATTCCTGCAAGTAGTTAGTTGTTTAGAGTTCAAATTGACGGCTGACGCGTGAACGTACTTTTTGGGTTCGTTAAATTGATAAGGACCGCGCTTTGGGCTTTTATAAGGTTCCACGGTGAGGCTCTTGTCGCGATGTTCGGTCCCAAGATCGCCAAATGTCAGTCTGAAAGGTCGCACCAGCTTCTTGGGGTCGTCGACTTTGACTTTGATTTGGTAATCGGGGAAGCACGATCTTAAATGATCCATATCGATGAACGTGTCGTTGAAGTCCATGGTGCTGTTGGGGTTCTGCATTTTCGAATAATGCGCCGCGCTTGGGTCTCCATAGCCCAAGATAATATCGTGAAGCCAGTCCGGCACCACGCACTGGGTGTTCATCAACTCGCGTATCGTCTCTAGCACCGCTTTGAAGTTGTTCTCCTTCGGCTTGCGCCTCATTAAAATATTGAACTCTTCGTAGACGTCCTCCTTGCCCTGATTGGTGCTGTTCATGTCGTCCCGATACTGATTGCAATCCAGCCACACGCGATACGTTCTCTTATCCCCAGGAAGCACGGGACGGGGTTCGGGACCATCCTCGATCACTCTTCCGTTCGTATCCAACATACCCTCAACCTCGCACCCTCTCACACAATGCAAACCCACTTGCGGAATGAAAGCGTGCTTATAGTCATATTTCGTCCCGATAGAATTCGGCGGTTTGACCGTTATCAAGAAGCAGACGTCGTGCTTTCTCAGATTTTCCCATTCGGATTTGATTTCGGGACGCACCGATAAGTTTACGGTGACATCGGCCCTGACCCTACTCGGTCGCTTTTCGCCGATGTTCGGTTTGGCCACTTCGACCACGGCGAAGTTGAGAATAGGCTGGGCCATGCGAGCCCAACCGCCCCAATAAACGGTCTCGTCCTCGGCCTTCCAAGGACAAAGACGACTGACGGCATCCTCGATATCTTGTCTAATTTCGTACGTCGACTCCAGCCGAAACAAGTTAAAGTTCCGCAATAGATAGTCGTGGAGGGTGAGAAATTGCAGATTCAGCTTGGGCAGTGCCAGACACCCCTCGCCTGAAAAATACGCAGTCGGGACAATGTTCTCGTCCCAGATCATGTCCTCGGTTGGATACAGCGGCATCTCGTTCAGGGCCTCCAACTGAGACACGCGCCGTTCGTGTCGCGAGATCAAAAGCTCGCGCAAAAACTCTTCGTCCAGCCGGCACCACTCAAAATCCTTTTCTTCTTCGGGAGAAGGCACCAACTTCAAGTACTGGGCGATGAGTCTCAGCTTGTCTCGGCTACAAAACGTTACGTTTTCGTCCGATTCTATAAGAATACGCGTTTTTCACTCACTTCAACGGTCCGAAATGTTTCAGCAAAGCTTTTTTCGTATCGACGCTCGCCACGTTAGCTAACGAAAAGTTGCGCAAGTCTGGGAATTTGGCAAACGCCGCTTTCTAGAAAAGATTGTTTGTTTTACGGGTGCACTTTGCGGTCTACTCTGGGGATTACCTGAAGGGAGGTAATTTTCGAGTAGTGCAACTGTGTCATGTCGTGATCGGTAAGGGGATCGCCCGTTTCGTCACTTATCTCGAATCTGGCGTAAAATTTCAGCATTTCCAACAGCTACGAAAACATGTGAGGATTAGTTGGCATTGTTGCAAAAAAGCATTCACATATGTTTATATTAAATTTCATTACTACATCCAGTTAGTTTGGCATTGTAGCAAATAATATTATCGAAATGTCGCAAACGGCACATTGAA
The DNA here is from genome assembly GCA_964023215.1 of Eledona agricola. Lineage (NCBI taxonomy): Eukaryota > Metazoa > Arthropoda > Insecta > Coleoptera > Tenebrionidae > Eledona > Eledona agricola. The sequence continues at coordinate 2,809,553 of OZ026856.1, forward strand.
TTATTGCTTAAATTGATGAAATTTTATTAATAGTATGTTTCTGAAGATGTGCTAAGTTTGCTCCGTTTGAAAATTAAGGTCCATTCTTGTGGATATCCACTTTTTTACATTTAAAAACGATACAAACGACTCTAATAATAATGTAAATGGTGAGAATAGTAAGGAAAACGAACTCGAATAATACGTGATTAATTATGAGGAAACAATGATTCATTTGTGACAATTTGAAAGTTGAAATTATAGAATATGAGCAAATTCTATACACAGATTTATCGTAACCTTGGCCAATGATCCACTTACGAAGGTTGCGTTATGCAAGTGCCGTATTTCGTGATTGTTATTATGTGCGAAAACATCCATCATTTTCCTACCATTCAAAAAAATACAAATAACAAACTAGTGCCGCAAAGTACGTAAATTGTCACTTATCGACTGGCGCATGTTCATACCCAGAACAGCAATGAATATTCGAAGAAGATCCGTTCGAATGAATATAAGCAGTGTTTCGTTTTCGGTGATAGGTCAGAGCGTGTGGTGCTTAGCGATGAACTTGTGCCGAAAACATTAATCAATTAATTAATTTTAAAGTAAGTACAATTCAGTATAACTATTTTTAATTGCTAACAATTGTTTTACAACATCACCTCCCTTAGGAGTAGATTAATATTTTATTGTTGTTATCAGAAATGGAAAAATGCTTAACCGACTGCAAAACATATTTTTGCTACCTCAATTTACTACCTTGATAATTATCTATATTAACAAGAAATAATTCCGAATTTTGCTGGTTTTTCCTACGACATAAATACACATCTCATTCCGTTGGTATGTTTAATTAATGTAGGCGGAATTGGAGCGCTGTTCCGGTGATTTGTGTTTTCCAGATGTTCGAAATGGTGTAATTCAAATATATTACAACATAAACGCCCTTAAATGCGATACTTGCGCTCCATGCAATCGAATGAACCAAGACACAAAATAGACAAAAACCATTATAAATTATAATAATACTAAAAATAATAGACGATGAATAAATGCAAGAAGTGAGATGTGATTTATTTACGTTCGCATGTTCTGGATGGGACACCTACATTTTTAATTTACACCATTTTTCAAAATCCAAAATTTTCACAATTATGTATAAATAAATAAAATTTTCTACTCAAAAATTATGAATACTGCCTGCATTTATTTATTACTGTATTTACCTCCAGGTAAATTAAATCAAAACATTGTTGAAAATAGAGTGATAAAAAGAGGCGTCAAAGTAGTTATATAAACTAAAAAAAAAACAAATACAAAAATTAAAAATTATGAAACAATGAAAAAAAAAGTTCGAACCACAAGTGTTAAGAAATTGATGTCAATAAAATTATTGGATGGCCTAAAAATTAAAGAAAAATAAATGTTTCCTTATATTTTACCACTTTCAGAAATTTCACTATGTGGAATTCAAAAAATTAAACAAATTTTGTAATAATGTATTTAATTTTCTCTTAAAAATGTAACAAATTTTACTCATAATTCAACTTCATTTCTGAATTAATGGTTAACAAAAATTGATGTTCACACGTTTTAAAAACACTGATAATTTAGCATCATTTTACTTGATTTACTTGAATCACTAAAAAAAACAAATTTAGCTTCTTTTCAATCCATTTTCATCATTTTTCCAAGTCATCGATTAGTTTCCAAGACCACTTAAAACCGCTTCATCTATCTGATATTCTATGATAAGTTTAAAAGTTACTAGCCATTCTATGTATATTTACTTGCAATATTTCAAATCAATGATTTTTTTTAAATAACAAGTGTGTTCCTCAATTGTAAACTATCAGATAAACTCACAAATTTCCTTAATCCGGATCGTAAAATAATTACATTTAAAATCGAAACAAAACAATACTATCAATCACAATTCCTCATATTCAGTGTTTGTAATTTATTTTTGGTAACAATTGCAGCACTCTTAACTCAAGTAAATTATCTTCGATTCCATCGTTTTTTATAAATGTCGACAACGAAATACAAAGAAAATGACGCTTACTGGTTCTCGATAAAATAAATAATCACACAATTCTAGATTAGCTATTGTCTCTCTATCGCACTAAGTCATAACAATTAGTAAGTTTTAGTGTTCGTTCGAGATGCGTGGCTCATAAGTACGAAAACATAATAACGTGTGTACAAAAATAAAACGGAGGCTGTGTAGGCCATGGAATAATTTTAACGGTCGAAAGAGTGTAGCAAAATTTCGACCTTGAGTTGGAGAAATTTGAAATTAAGTTCTTTGGACACAATGCATAAGATACATTTAATGTCTTCTTCAAAAATCACTGGGACTTGGCATCTCCAGGACTAAGTTTAGACGTGTTTTGAGCAAATTTTTTTATGACAGCTCCTGTCAAGTGTCAAGATTTGACAGTCTACACTGAAAAAATAAAACAAGTTAGATTCCATTGTCTATTGAGCTTCGGTTTTTATTTGTACGCACGTTATATCGCCCGACATTTGACCTGTGCATTACAATAATACAAAACATGTTAAAAATAAACACGTCAAAATTTTGCAATTCCGTTTACTAATCGTATTTATAATTAACTGTGAGTAAACCGTCCTATTAGCATTCATCTTTCTTTTTTGACAAACGACGCATTATCATTCATATAATTAATATTCATGCGCGATTCAAAACGCATAATCAGTTTAACATTAATACGCCAATCACACACAGAATGGCTTATTCCCTCTTCATCCTCGTCCTCATTATACGGGCCTGTGTGGCGGCAAACCCTTGCTGTCCAAACGGCAAAAACGAGATAATTGGAAAAAAGTGCGCCGACGGATCGTCGATAAGGACCCTTACATGTTCGCAAAAATATCTCACCCACAAAGAGAATGGAATAAGTGTTGACGATGAGGATAATCTTCTCGTAGCGACCTCAAAAATACCCCCACACAGGTACTAACTAGCAAATTGTAGTAAACTCTAATTACTCTTGTCGTTTTCAGATATTGTACTTCGCAAAGCAACGGCACCCAAGTGTTTTTAGTGTGTTTTAGTGACGAGCTCGGCAAGAGTGATACAATTTTCGTAGTTCACGCCGTCTTCGAGCTAATTTCAGTATTCTTTCTCCTCCTCACCATCTTGGTCTACTGCCAAGTCCCAGGCGCGCTGGATTTGCAAGACACCTGTATTCTACACTCTATTTCCGGACTTGCAGTTTCGTTTTTTGTCCTTGCAAGCATTCAATTGTCGACATCAACACTGCCAACTCTTTTTTGCATTTCGTTAGCGTATATCATCTACGTTTCCATGTTGTACGCCTTCTGTTGGTTGAACGTGTTAGCTCTACACATTTGGAGGACCACAGTGTAAGACCGTAAACACTGCATACAAGCATTCTTTACTATTTTTCACTTTTTGACAGTAACCCCCCCTTTCTCAAAGTGCGACGCTACTGGCCTCTAATCTACTACACCCTCGGCTGCGGAGGTCCCATAACTTTGCTTGTTATACTCATAATAGCCCACTCCATGAAAATTTCGGAACTTCATCCTGGCTTCGGTGAAAACAAATGTTGGTTTAAATGTGAGTCCTACACACGTCGTTCGTTATTTCTCTAACGTAGGAGAATTGCAGCGGAAAAAGCGCAACTGATTTACTTCTACGCACCCATGGCTTTGCTCTTGTGCGCCAACATCGTCTACTGCGGATGGACGGTGGCTGTTTTGTGGCGCAACTTGTCCAACACGGACGAAAAAAAATACAAAGTGTTGAAATATCGGTACGGGCGATCGCTAATCGTATTTGTATTGTAATTTATAAGAATCTGTCGTAGGTTGGTGTTGGCGGTCAAGTTGTTTTTCATAATGGGACTGTCTTGGATTTTCGAACTACTCTCGGCCGCCTTTCATGACGTAAACCCCGTGCTTCAAATAGTTTGGTAAATCATCTCCAATGTAATATGTAGAAACCGACACAACTGATTCTGGTTCTTGTAGGTACGTGACCGATTCGGTTAATACCTTGCAAGGAATCCCGCTCTTTCTTATTTTGGTGGTGTTCAGAAAACGGGTAGTGAGAGGCTTGGGGGGCAGGACTGTGTGCGGAGTGCGGTTGCCTGGAAGATGGAGGGCAGTGGCGGACGACGAATGCGAAGAAATCGAGGAGGAGCTGAACCTCTCCGTAGAGCAACAGCAAAAGACGTAGCACCATCAAACTGACTCGAATTAAAATACATATTGTGTTTGAAATCGATCTGTAAATGAAATGACAGGAAGAAGTGGTGAAATGCAGGGACTTCAGAAAATAAAACCACACATCAAAAACAACGAACAAAGTTTTTATTCGCCACGCTCCGATGCTTTACCGTTTCAGAGCTAGACCAATTTCTCTGTTTTACCCGCATTTCCACCAGATTTAGCAGTTTGACGCGTTCAACGCTTAGAATTTTAATTGAAACTTTAATTGCCACACACAGTTGAATAATAAATATAAAGTACTTTTTAACGTTTTTTATTACATTTTATAAATACCACAATTTTATTTTTTTAAGGAAAATTTGCAAAAGTGCATGTATGAGAATCGAACCATTGTATAAGTATATACTTAAACAATGATCGAACCATCAAGAAATTGCACTCTTTCGTTGCGTTCCTGTAGGGTGTTTTAGTGGGTGTTTAAAACGTGCGTTCAAAAAAAAAAACGAGGCTGCGTTGGCCATGGAATTTATCGACTTTCCAGTGTAGAAACCATAGGAAACATAAACATAGATTTGACAAATGTCAAGATCTGACAGTTTAAAATTTACCATCGAAATAAAACGGCCCAAATGCTACGACAGTTTAATTTTATTTTTAATGGACATTTGTAATAATCATTGGTTTTTAAACCTTCGAACCAAACAAATCCGAACCTTTTTTTTCTCTTGTATATTGTGTAATTTATAACTCACTAGTGGTCAACGTTCGTGTTTAACTATGTATACAACGATTGGTAGGTCACAAACATATTATTATTATTATTAATTAAATGATGGGGAAAAAAAATTTGGTACTTTAAATAAAATGTAAACATGTAAAAAAAATTAATGTAAACTTTAATGAAAGACAATCCGTAATTGAACACCAAAAACAAACAACATTTATTGATTGGCATTGAGAAAGTGGTCCAGATTAAATGTCCTCACTAGTCACGCAATTGCTTTCGATTTTTTGCCGTAGCCCGTCCAAATTTTTTGGTCTATTAAAATAATAAACCTTCGAACCTTCGAATCCAAGCAAACCCGAACCTTTTTTTTCTAATGTATATTGTGTAATACAACTCCCTAGCGGTCGACGTCCGTGTTTAACTATATATACAACGATTTTTGAAATATTAATTGAGAATGCAGTTGCTCTTAAACTGAATTGGTAGGTCTCGAGTTGCGCATAGAGACTGATGACCCATGAAGGTTGACGGGTAACTGAGTGCTGCCAAATATTCTCAAGACATTTTTCGGTTTTGAGACTGATTCTTCTTCATCGATCTATTCACGACTTACAGTTATATCAAATTAATGACCGTCCTGGTCGTGCCGATATTCTCCTCAACAGAGGAGAAGCTGTAACAATGAATAGATTGATGTTTGGATTCACAACGATACCGGGAAATGTTTTGCACTTTTTTTTATCCCATAGTCACAACAAGGAAGCTAACCTAAACATGAACAGACTCGAACTGACAATTTGAAATTTTGCTACACTAAATTGATGCACAAAGTTTTTCCATGGCCAACGCAGCCTCGGTTTTTTTTGAACGCACGTTACATAAGGGGCAACGATTTTAAATAAATTTATTGTTTTCAAATTGCAACAATTATCATGAATAATAAGCATTTACGTTCCGAACGTAGTCTACACCACTGGTGGAAACTCATCCTTGAACATGATCTGCACGTACTCCGATAACCTACACCGAACAGAAGGGAAAGTATGATACTCTTTAGTAAAATAGTGACACCTGCGTGACTCAACGATGAGCAATATCCAATATCTGAATTTCCGTTAAAAACGCGACGACTTTCGTTCGTGTACGCACGTACGCCTCTGACTCAACGTAAACATTTACAAAATATCTTATATCCGCCCGTACCAGTGATAAACATAAACAAATCGAGCATAAATCTCCGGAATTAATGAAATCGCTTCGAAGAACGCGACAGGATAAAAAACTAATTATGAATAAGTATTTGCTAGTTTGACCTAACCTCACATTTGAACAAAAACATGAATCCGGTACTACCTGTCCTGTTTTTAATAATCGTCGGAGCAAATTCGGAACTGGCAAACAACAAAAACGACCCGCAAGCCGATCTCGTTGGGGTGAATAAGTGCTGCGAGCTGGGCCAGCTGTACGAAGGCAAGTCATGCATTTCCGTAGAGCACACAAATCTAACATCCTGGACGCCAACATTTACCACGGAAGACGGCAAATCCAACATAACACAAAGATACAGGTAGTCGCAGTATTCGTTGACTAGTTTAAATGTAATAAAATTGTTCAGGCTTGTAATCGGTCTGCCGGATTGTGGTCCCAAAGACCCATGGCCGATCTACGACTACCAAAACTCGACCGACCGCTTGAGACTGCTTCCGAGCGGCGTCCTCCGTCACTATTTCGACTACAAAATGCCTCACGAAGAAATAGACGAGGAACCCAACCAAATTCTACGTTACTACGACTACGAACCTGGCAAATACTGCATGGAAAAAGTGAAACCGGCCTGCTTTGTAATCGCTTCATACTAATTGAAAACTTTTCAGAAAGTCGAGGGTAAATTCGTGAGCACGTTCGCGCGCGTTTGCGCCCCCGACCACCGCGTCCACTGGAGCGAAACGACGTTTCTGATGAGAAACATCGTCAATCCCATCACACACGGTGTGGGAATGGTGTGCCTTCTAACAATCGCCGTAATCTACTTCGTAATGCCTACTTTGCGCGACTTGGTCGGAAATATCGTTACAACGATCTGCATGTGTCTTATCGTCAGTCAAGCCGCCAATCTTATCAGACTTCTGACCGTTTTCGACAACCACATCAGTCTTATCATTGCGGACACCGTCTGCTATTTCAGTCTCCTCGGCGCCTTCTTCTGGTTAAACTCTCTGGGTTACTACATTTGGAAAACATTCAGGTGAGACACAGTGCTGATTACAAACTGAATAAATGCAATAATTGTTTAATTCAGGTCCCGAAACGTGTTTCTGCGAATAACAGACGGCAGAAAATACTGCTATTATTCGTTTTACTCGTGGTCGTGTACGCTAGTTCTGGGGGTGTTAGCCGTTTTCGCCCACTTTACCATGGACTACCCACAAGAGAAACCGACCACTGATGTGCAAGAAGAGATCGGTAGGAACGCTTCATAACTGGTTGCATTTGTATAGTTTGAGTGTATTCCAGGATCGCTAGGGATAATCATATTTTTCGTACCAATCGCATTTACCATCTTAATCGACATATTTTTTTTCGCAACGACTCTACAAATCATCAATCGCATGCACACTTACGGCCGCATTCATCACAAGCTTCGACACAGGTAAAAATCTCTTTAAGAATAAATGTGCTTTGTTGCTTTAATCGCGCTGTTCCAGCTTTCGCATGTTTTTGTTGTTATTGCTAATAATGACGATAACGTGGCTTTTTTTCTTGATGTCGTTTTTCAAATTCGGAGGCCTAATCAACTGTTATATAATCGTGAACGCATTTCAAGGTCCCCTGATTCTGTACGTTTGCGTTTTCAACCAGCGACACGTGGCATATTTGGTACGCAAGACCTGCTGCTACAAAAGCTGCGTCTGCAAGTGTTGTCAAACGGAGCCTGAGGCCGAATGGGGCGATGAAATGACTGCCATGAACACTGGCATTTACTAGAAACTGGGGCAGCTTCGACGCAACAATTTGACTTATGAATCTCTAATGCGCAGTTTTGTACTTAACTTTTGTGTATTTATTTATTTAAATAAATGACTTACTTGGCTGAAGAGATGTCCTTCGGGTCGTTTGACCAGCGCAGACAGTTGACAACGCACTACTAAATGGCAGTCGTCCAAGACGACGTTGAAGAAGCGCCGTGTGGGTAAAAGTGCCTCCAAATCTGTAATCAGCTCCAAGAAGCGTTCGCAATAGTGAATTTTATCCAGAGGACAAATTCCCTCTTCGGGGATGGTATCCAAGATGGTCATAAACTTCAGCATCAACTTGTGCAGAAACGTGCGCTCCCACGTCAGTCGTTCCACATCTTCCGGCTTGTCTTTCTTCTGTATGGCTTTCCAGTATTTTTTCCATTTCGGATATTTCTTAAACTCGTGTTCACGTCGCCCTGGTTGGAGTGAAACCCACATTGACAGCGACACCAATCGTTTCACTTGATCTCTGCACAGTGCTTCTTCCATACTGTTGAAGCAATGGTTGAGGAACACAAGCAAACATGTCTGCTCACGTAAATTAATCACTAGTTCGTCTTCCAATAGTCCATGCAAGACTTGTTGAAAGAAGTCGGGAAAATAAGTTGGGTTCTTACTGAACGCCTACACAAACAACTTAGATAAGGGTGTCTTAGATTAGTGAGTTATGTACCTGCCACACTTGCACCCTTTCCCTGAATTTCTCATTCACCATGTTCACTATGGACAACACGTGTGCATTGGAAGCGCCGGGCTTGTAATTGGGCCACAAAAAATTCTCCAAATACTGACTAAACTCCAATACCATGATCCTCCGTATTGAAAAGCTAAAACATTAGTAGACATAACCTCCCTTTTTCATTTCTTGGATTTATACCTGCTGCCACGAATGTCTTGCGTGTATATATCTTCCACGACATTGGGGGTGTAGTCTTCTTTAGCGGTGCTGGAATGTGGGGCCCAATATTTCTCGGCAAGCTAAAAAAACGCCACGTAAAAAATTGTTGAGGCTACATGGGCACAAACCTCAGTGATGCGGTCGGCGTTGATTTGCTCCACAGTGGGGGCCACGATCTTTGCGGCTACTTCCAGCATTTTTAATATTAAATTAAAATTCACCTATAAACAAATCCGAAAGTCTTCAACAATCATCAAAACAATGTTCGTAAACGAAGCGGTATTAGTATTTTTGATTGTTGTCAAATTGGCGCTGGTGCTAGTGTTGTAATTCAAAATTTAATTAAAAGGTGGCGTGGTTTAATTATAGATAAGAAATATTATAATAAAAGAACTATTTCTTACAAACAATAAATATTAATATAAAGACCAGTAATTATTTACCTAAAATGCATAGAAACGATATTTACAAATAAAGCGGTAGTAAATTACATTTTGTTTTTATTAAGTTGGCGGTAACGTTGGATGGTGAGAAACCCAAAATCAGTGGCGTAGAGTCCGGCTAGTTGAAAAATTTAATATTGATTACTCGAACAAAATAATAAAACTTAATGGCCGAATAACTAAAGCCATAAAACGCCTACAAAAAATAAAATTATGAACAATTAATTTTAATTGCATTTAAGTGCAAGCATGGACGTTCGAGCGGCAATTTTCAATTTCAAGCAACAGCAGCGTACATTACGCGGTACTTTTTTCACATTTAAGTAACGCGTATTTTACTCGTTTGATAAGTTTTTTATCGGTATCGTTGTGCAAACACTTAAAATTATTCCAAATATTCAAGTGTGGCAATAAACGCATCGTTCATGGCCCTTCGATAAATTCCCACAAACTTATTCTTCGCCTCACCGAGTTTGCCGCAAACGTAACTCTTGGCTCGTTTCATACATTTAACAAGCCGGTTTCTCCGTTTCCTACGTTTGTACTTTTTTCTGTGCTTGTAAACGACAATTTCAGCGATCAGAATTAAACCTGAAAACATATTCCCCATGCATAGTAGGTAAAAAGTGCCCTGCAGCATTTTAAGACTGATCGGTTGAAGCTTCTCGTTGTCTTCGCTGACTTTGGCTGCTCTTCTATTCTCCTTTTTGTTGCCAGGAATGAGATCTTTCGAAGTCTCCGACGATATCTCCTTCTGCTTTCCCAACTTCTCGTACTCGTTTTCGGTCATTTTTGTTATGATTCCCGCCTCGAATATGGCCATTAAGCTGAAATTTATGTTGTGGCAGTGCTGGTGCTGTTGTGTACTCACATTTTGTTGATTTCTTCAATGTAAGGACATCCCAGTTGGAAGGCAATTGCCGAATAAGCTGTATTGAGTTTTTCACTCAAATGAAAGTAGCTTGCACCTGTAAGCGACTTACAAAAAACACAAACATCCAAAAGTAAATAAGTACCAAATCTTTGAATGTCGAAGAAGAGAGTCTCTCGACCAGCAATAACGGCGATATTCGTGCTCTCCCTGACCAATTTTACACCTTCTTCCACCGATTCTAACAGAAAGTGAGACTGGCGTCTTGTCATCATCTTCCATAAGCGACTGTAGATTCCAGTTCCGTTCTGCAAGGCTCAAACTGCATGACTGTGGTAGGGTATTATATAGACACAACCTCGAACAGACTGTAAGAAGAACCGTGTCGTTCAACGTACAAATCGTAGTCTCTGGTGGCCATGGCTCGTTCAAGCTGATTCAAATTATTGATTGCTCTCTCTACAACCTCAACACTTTCACAACGCAATTGCGTGTTTTATTAAAATACCTCTTCCTGGTTTAGCAAGAAGTGATGTGAGATTAGCGGAATACATATCGTTTATGACATACGTGGCTGAAGCTGATAAAATTATAATGAAGAATCTTGCTTTGTGACTAGAGCTCGGTTCTTTTCCAGCTACAATTACTTGCTAATCAAGACGAAAAAACCGTTTTACACGTACTTTGTTTTAATAAAACTGTTGTAGTAAACCAAGTGCAGTCAAAGAACAATCTTGCGTGAGAGCGTACTTTAAATCTTGGCCTCCAAGCGTTCGGTAAAGCAATGATAGCGTAGAGGACTGGACCGACGACTACAAAAGTCACACCAATTGCAGGCCACACCTGCCACTGGAACGGTCTCAGAAGCGCCAGGGCTTCGTTGAGTTTACTTGGTGCATGAGTTATGAAAGCACCACTATCAGCCAAAGTAATGAAAGAAAACTCTACGTAGTTTGAACGTTCCAAGCTTAAAGCAACGTCGCCTATAAAGAACTCTGCTTGCCGCTTCCAAATTAAACCTAAAACGCCTTTAAAAGTACCATTTTCGGATGGGGACGAGCCTTGGATGCGCTCTGGCGGATCAAAGTATTTGGTGCTAAAAAAACGAAATCAGAGTCGAAGTAACTGCGTCTGGACTTACCGAAAGTTAAGTTTTTTGGACAGGAGCGAAAGGATTCGATCGTCACGGCCTCCGAGAACTTCCAAACTGTCGTTTTCGTACCTCACAAAGTGCCAAGGAGGTTTCTGGTTAAGACTAGTTGTAATAATTAATAAAACGACTAGTGGTACTTATACGTGAATGACTGGGATTCGAAAAACTTTTCCTTTGAAATCCCTGAATACGTTGTTATATTTCGATGGTAAAGTCGGATGGTTGAATAACCCCACTCCGTGTTTCCACCAATTAACCATTTCCAGGTGGTGCTTTTTGTGGGGCACTGCTTGGTTGTAAAAAACGCGAAAGGTATCGTTACGAGGATTTGTAATAGCGTAAACTTTCATCACGTCTCCGATGTTCCGGATGAAATAACTAGTGAACGGTTCGCGGCCCCAGTTGAAGACATATATAACATTTCTGCGAATGTAATCGCGGGCGTGCACCTACAACACCATCGTCCACAAATACAACCCAACAGGACAAACAACAACTTCAAGCAAGACGTGCTCGTAGAACTTTTGAGTGCTGAAAAAGATAGTGTGGGCGCTGAGATGATTCTTCACTCGATAGTCCAAGTATTCAAAGTATTTATCTTGTATTTCAACAGTAGTGATGTTGAAAAGCTTGATCGCTATGTTGTTCTGCACAAACTTCTTCAGAAGCGGCTCCAAGAAGTTTGTGTCTGGAACATGGAACCATGCAGTTTATGACGTCTTTGTGATGGTGTTTTTTACTGGTGCTGGCATCGAAGCAGATGCAGACGTCGTCGAACAAGAAGCCGTTGACGATGTCGAAAGCTGCAGTTACAAGATCGCCCCCGTGCTCGCGCCTCATTTCGTCCAAACCATCTAAATTGAAATGTTAAAAGAAACTAGTTTGAATCGACGGTTACCGACAATGGCCCGTGTGAAATTTCAGGTGTTTTGAAGAGGACGAGATAGAGAGGCATAAAATGGTTGCAGCCACCAGCAGCGGTCGCATGTTTATTGGAAAAATTTGACGACCTTTGCCTGGATCCAGGGGAAGTTTGAACTATCATGAAATGATAATTGCATGATTGGCAGGTGTTACCGGAATATCGCCCCGTCAACTGTTTCAGACCGATTTAAGTATACCACTTCACTTCGACGAGTGTCATATAAAAATGCATCAAATACGCTTTGATAGCATCTAAGATTTTGGTGTATTCTAATTTTTTATCTTATTTTTCAAAAAATTGTAAATTTTTTTATTTTGAAATGTTGTAATCGTAATTAAATTCATATTCAATTGTACATTCCTATGAGGAGATTTAATTTTTGTCACAATGCGCACATTACTAAGGTCACAAAGCAGAGCGTTTTGTAAAACTTGCCAATTGAATTAATATCACGAACTGATAATCCGAGATACCATCTCGTCTAAAATAGTTTGACACAATTCCAGAACCACTTGAAGCCGACGAGTACCTCTCCAAGCGGTCTATATAAGACACAAAAATCCCACTATTTTCAAGAATCATGAAGTTCGCCATCATCGCCCTCGTCGTCGTGGCTGTGGCCCAGGTAAAATAGCAAAAAAATCCAGTAAATACGAGTAACAATTGTTTTCAGGCCACACAAATTAGGCCTGCCTACATCAAACCGGCTGTTCTTCCAAGAAGATCAGCGATGTTTTTACCAGACTCCAGAATCACTGGAGGAGATGAAGTTACACCACACTCTTTGCCATACCAAGTTGGACTTTTTATTCCCACCAGTGAAGGTCTTGCCTTCTGTGGCGGTTCCCTCCTGTCCCCAACAACTGTCCTAACTGCTGCCCACTGCGGAGAACTGTAAGTCACAGCTTCCGGATTTGCTTCATGAACACGAGCTCCTTTTCGGTAGATCTCCAACTATTGAAGTGATCTTGGGAGCGCACAGAATCCGCGAAAACGAAAGCACTCAAGTTAGAGTGAACAGCAGCCAAGTCATTGTGCACCCGCGCTGGGACAGATTGACTCTTCAGAACGATTTGGCAATCATCCGACTAGCCCAACCCGTGGAGCTCAACGGTGAGATCAGGATTGTTGTTGTGATATTTTAGTTTTGCTTCTAGACGACATCAATGTTGTGAGGCTGGCCACTGGTGACAACAGCTACTTGAACGACTTGTCCACGGCTAGTGGTTGGGGTAAGGACTCAGACGAAGCTCAAAGCATCAGCGATGTCCTTCGATCTGTCCAAATCCCAGTGGGTGACAACGGCGTTTGCGAATTGTACTACCTCGGAGTGATCCAAGACACTCATCTGTGTGCTTCCGGAGCGAATGGTAAATCTACCTGCAATGGCGACTCCGGAGGCCCTCTTGTCGCATCAACCGGTGAATTGGTAAGCTCTCGACTGAAAGCTTTGGCAAATTCGTTGTACATGTGCTTCTTAGATTGGTGTCACCTCGTTTGGAATTTCCTTCGGCTGCGAAGTTGGCTGGCCAGCCGTGTTCACGCGTGTTACCAAATTCGCTTCTTGGATCGCCGATAACTCTGACGTAACTTTTGATTAATTTGTACTGTTGTAAGTTAAATAAAAATAGTATCCACTTTGTTGTTATCAATTTCTTACGAGTGCCGGCGAAAAGAAATACTCTGACGTAACCTCTGATGATTTATACTGTTCTAAGTTAAATAAAAATAGTATACACTTGGTGGTTATCAATAACTTACGAGTATTAGTGAAAGATTGATTAGTTACGATAAGATAACGTGACTATAACTGGAAGAAGGCATGTATGTTAAAAGGAAAAAATAAAAAATCACAAAAGTTTTTATTGAAACCTTTATTGAAAGCTTTAAAAAATGATGAAGGACACTTTGTAAGCGTTCGATTGGAAACGCAAAGGGTGCAAAGTTAATTAGACAACATCCTGTTGGGCAGGAAGTGCCAGTCGACAGCTCTACCTCCAAGTCTTGCAAGAAGTTTTCTGCGTGTGCACCTAACCGGCCCAGGGTTCAGAGGCAAGTGGAGGGGTGGCATTCCAGCGCAGCGTCAAGGTCTCTCACTTCTTCCTTCGGTCCCAAGTCGAACGAGAGAAATGCCAAGCGCGAGAAAGACAGCACAGCATCCATCGTTGGTCCAGTTCGCTGACATTCTCGCATAGTTTCGCTCGGTACGACTGTAACGGTCTGACGTTGTAAAAATCCAGCACCTGTCGGTGACGGTTTCGTGGGTTCCGGCAAGTGCGTGGACAGCGACCGAAACTAGTGCTGGTGCTCTTTGTGCTCGTTGACATCACCGTTACTTCGACACCATGTAGCGATTAGGAGACCCATATAAGGTACGTCCGTTCGTTTTCTTAACCTTGTCTCAATACCGTATCATTTTCACGGTGGTTCGCACCTCGCGACTTCTCTTGTTTGGGGTCTTCTACCTGTGCACGTGGGAGGCCACAAAGCATAAGATAATTGTTATGGCAGTGGTCAATGCGCAACCACCAGGTAGCAACGTGGGAAAAAGCATCTTCTAAAGAATTCCGGGCATTCCCGTGTGGAGATTTCAACGAGTGCACGACGCCCAAACCCGATTTTCTAAAGCCCACTAAATGCTTCGCAAACAATGTAAAAACATTCCGGCTGCGGCTTGCACGACCAAAAATTTCTTCTGTTGAATTTAGCCGGGAACGGTGCTTGCATAAAATATAATTTAATCAGCAGATGTGTATCAGAACGAACCGTGCTTCCTGAATTAAAATTCATCAAGAAACGGCTTGTGATTAATTAAAAGCGAACTTTTAACAGTGTGTTTGGAGTGAGTGAATTAAAAAAAACAGTTGCCTCCTGTGAGGTTTGAACTCACGACCCCTGGTTTACGAGACCAGTGCTCTACCACTGAGCTAAAGAGGCTGCGCAAGTAAATTTTTCAAATTTTTTACTTTAAGGACATCACCACTTTACAACAATTTGTCATTGATTATTAATTTATGTTTAATAAGTATAATTTTATAATTGTTTTTAATAACAAAACGTACAATTACATCCTGTAAGAAAGTTATTATGTGCTTGAAATGACCTTACAGAGTTTGCCTTATTAATAAAAAAAACGCCAATATAATAATACAATATAATATATGTAGAAAGTTGATTCAGTTACAAAACAAACAAAAATTCTAGAAATTTCCCGCTTCGTCGTTCAATTTTTGAATTTTTTTAAGTGCCGTGGTATATTTTGTGCGATATTTTTTCTTATTTTAATTAATGGCACCCATATTTTTTTCAGATAAATTAAACGATATAATTTTTCTTGATACCACGTTGCTCCATGTACAATTTTGGTTGAAATTATTAAAATATTGCATAAATGTTAACAAAAATCTAGTTGTTTGGTGTCCTATATTTGTTGAGATTAACAATAATCTGATTCCAAGTAAATTCGTTCTTCAAAATGAATTATTTTAATGAGATCTATTATTTTTTTATAAAATAATTAAAAAAATTGCCAACATTTATTTTATTTGCTGATTTTTGACCTTTAAAAAACGGCATTGTCTCATGGTAACCCCAAAAGTAAAACATATTGTATATGAGTGTAGGTACTAAAAAAATATATATATCTCAATGCAATGCAAAAAAAAATTATGGATCAAAATTTAAAATAAGAAAGTTGAATATCTATCACACAAAATATACAATCACACTTAGAAAACATCACAAATGGTGGGCTTGTAGTAAATTATAAGTTATAAAAATAAAAGCTTTTAAAAATCACGTTGTTTCTCATGAATGTTAACAAAAATCTAACGTGTGTTCAAAAAAAACGAGGCATTTGGACTTCTCGGCATTCATCTGTAGGTACTCCTCTAGTGCGTAGCAGATATTTAAGAACGCCGAGTGCGTTTACATTTTTTTTGAATTTGGAACGAATTTCGTTGGGGCATAATGAAGTAATTCTATATTTGTTTGTAATCAAAATGGTTTTTATTATGGGATAAAAAAAGTGCAAAACATTTCCCGGTATTGTTGTGAATCCTAACATCAATCTATTCATTGTTACAGCTTCTCCTCTGTTGAGGAGAATATCGGCACGACCAGGACGGTCATTAATTTGATATAACTGTAAGTCGTGAATAGATCGATGAAGAAGAATCAGTCTCAAAACCGAAAAATGTCTTGAGAATATTTGGCAGCACTCAGTTACCCGTCAACTTTCATGGGTCATCAGTCTCTATGCGCAACTCGAGACCTACCAATTCAGTTTAAGAGCAACTGCATTCTCAATTAATATTTCAAAAATCGTTGTATATATAGTTAAACACGGACGTCGACTTGTAGGGAGTTATATTACACAATATACATTAGAAAAAAAAGGTTCGGGTTTGCTTGGATTCGAAGGTTCAAAAACCAATGACGTCATTGTACATAAATACATGACGTCGTAAGTAACATATTTATGTCATAAGGTGGCTCATTAAAAAATAAAATTAAACTGTCTTGTTGATTGGAAAGAATAAATAACGCATGTAAACATTTGTTTAACATTCTGATATATTTATGAAAGTATATATGTAACAAGTTAGTTGCCTGAACAATTTTTTAGGACAAATTTCAGTAAATGGATGCGAAGGAGGGTAGCATTATGTTTAGGAGAGCGATGTATACATGTCCTGGCATTTAGTATAAACAATTTAAATAAAATTGGGGTCCGTTTTATTTTGATGGTAAATTTGAAACTGACAAATCCTGACTTTTGTCAAATCTATATGTTTATGTGTCTATGGTTTCTACACTGGAAAGCCGATAAATTGCTGGCCAATGCAGCCTCGTTTGATTTTTGAACGCACGTTAGTTGTTTGGTGTCAATATAAATCGTTGAGGTTCACAATAATCTGATTCAAAGTAAATTATTTCTTCAAAATTAATAATATGAAATACATAAAAGATGTGACAGTTTCTTAAAAAATAAATTGAAAAAAATTACCAAAATATATTTTATTTGCTAATTTTTTTACCTTTAAAAAACGGTATTGTCTTGTAGTAACCCCAAAAGTATAACAGATTGCATATGAGTGTACTAAGAAAAAAAAGTCTCAAATTATGGATCCCAATTTAAAATAGCAGAAAATATACGACAACTAGAAAAATTCACAAATGGTGAGCTTTTTATTTTTTCAAGTCGGATCATAAATAAAACTTTGAAAAATCACCCTGTGATTCTCATGAGAATGTTAACGAAAATGTATTTGCTGGGTGTCAACATAAATCATTTAGGTTAAGAAAAACCTGATTAAAAGAAAATTTCTTTAAAATTAATAATTTTAATCGATTAGACGATGTCACTTTCTTATAAAATAAATTGAAACAAGAAATTGCCAAAATTTATTTTATTTCCTGATTTTTTACCTTTAAAAAACGGCATTCTTTTATAGTAATCCCAAAAGTGAAACAGATTGCATATGAGTGTAATAAGAAAAAGAATATATGCAGAAAATATGAATCCCATTAAAATAAGATGAATATCGCGCAAAATATACGACAATTAGAAAAATTCACAAATGGCGGGCTTGTAGTAAATTAGAAGCATTTTAATATGGTTAATTAATTTTTTTAAATCAGACTATAAATAAAACTTTTAAAAATCACCTGTATTTGTCATGATCAAAATTTCAATTTGTTCAATAGCGGGTCATATACGTGGTCTTCAGCGAGAAGAAAATAGTTTTTAACATTTGGTACATTACAGCCAAAAAAGAGCTGTAATAAAAACATTAGTATGTAGAGCTACAAAGATTTGTGAACCTAAACATTTGAAAGATGAACTTAACCATTTAGACCTAATGCTACAAGCCAATGGTTACTCTACCAAAGAGATAAAAAGAGCAATTCGCCCAAATAGGTCTGTAAGAAAAACAAACAATAATACAAATCTACCAGAAGGAACAGTATTCTTACCATATATAAAAAATGTAACAGACCGCCTTGGCAAAATTCTAACACGGAATAATATAAAAACAATTTACAAACCAACAACAAAAATTAGAGAATTGCTAGGTTCAGCCAAAGACAAGAGAGAGCCATTGTCGTCAGCAGGAGTCTATAGAATACCATGTTCTTGTGGTTCAGTGTATATTGGTACAACTAAACGAAGTATTAAAACACGTTTAACTGAACACAAGAGGAACTGTCGTTTAGGTGAGTTTGATAAATCTGCCGTAGCTGAACATGGATTGTCTAATGGGAATCATAACATAAAATTTGATGAGACAAAACTTCTGTCGTCCACGTCACAGTACTACCCACGCCTACACCGTGAAGCTATTGAAATTTATAAACACCAAGATAATTTCAATAGAATGGGTGAAGGGTTAAAGATGGACAAAACTTGGCAACCGGTACTGTCAACGAGAAGGGTAATGTCATTTATTCCAGAAAATCAAGCAAACACTGCAAATAATAACAAAAATTATGCAACGCCGCCGCAGAAAATAAATGTGACAGTCGCGAATGTGACAGCGAAGAGAACACTTCGAGCTCTTCCACATCGCAACTTAAACCACTGATGAAATCCGCCGCAGTTGTGGATGAAACGTCTGGAGATTCATTGGGGTCACTTGTTGAATTAGCTCCTCGGAGCGTTCACTACACCCCCCCTAATGGAACTTCAAATGGAACACGGTCCAAAATCCCAAAGAAGAACGTTATAATTAATAACACCGACCGTGAAAGCCTACATACTTTCATTTGGTACATTGTTGCAGACTGTTAAGATGTAAATCTCTACCATGTCGTCCCCGTCGCCCGACTCCCAAAAGCCCACCGACCACACCTACCAATCGAGCGAAGCCAGCGACCACGGCCTCCTCACCCATACACACTCTTGTCCCTGCAATGACAAAACCGCCATCGACTCCTCAAAGACTGACCTTCACACGCATTGCTTATCAAAACCGTCCCACCATCACAACATCATCAGTCTAAGCCACGTGCCGACCAACACCAATCACATCCATCCCATCAATCAGTCGGTCCACGTGCACGTGCATGCCTCACCAAAGACCGCCCACACACCCAAAATTCTACCACCATCATGCACTTGTCATCTGCAAGACGACACCGATGCTGCGACGGAAGCCGAATTGGGAACCCCCCGCAAATTGGAAGCCGACGATCGGATTGAAGTCAGCAACCTGCCTCCGGCTTTGCCTCCAAGACCACCACCCAGACCCCGGCTCGATGGCACACTCAACTCGCGACACAGAGCTCGGATTTGTAAGTTCTCGGTTCTCGCTTTCTCAAAATATTACGAGACGACAACATTTGTTGCGTATAAAAGAGACGGAGTTAGTGAGGGGAGAAATATTGACTATTAGAGTGAAACGACGCCGCGACGTCACCATGACGACGGCGCCGTTATCAGACGAGGAGAGACGACTTGTCATCAAGACGAGCGTTTGCTTAAATTGTATTTTTACGAGTGGTCAGACTCGACGCGTTATGCTTTCCAAAATTTTCAAGTGCCGTTCGGAGATAGTTGTGTTCACTAATTGCGATCGCGCCCCACGGGGACGACTCTAAATACAATAATGCATGGATATCCGGTAATGCAGGTGGTTCAGTACCACATCCCACCGACAATACAGTCGTTTCCACATCCGGTCCCTCACGGTGAAAAAAAACTTAGTTTATTGCAAAAAATGACTAATCACGTTTGCAGCCAACTCGAGTAACAGCGGCATCCGCAAGTATGTCTTCTGGTGCTGCATCTGTGGAGGTCTGGCCACAATCCTGGGCACCCTCTTCTTGGCGGTGTACTTCCTGCTGCGCTCTTACACCTCCACCCTCAGCTACTTCGAAACAATACCGACCTTCGTGCCTGCAACAATGGTATATAACAAGACAACTGTTAGTCGTTCCCATTGAGCAATTCCCTGTTGGTTTTAGCTTATTTTGACCGGTCTGTGCGTGATGAGCCTGGCGAGGAGGAAAAATCGATACAGTTACTTGGTAGAAAATCGGGAGTAGCAACTCTCACGAACTCAAGTTGTGTTTTTAGATCAAAGTATGTGGCTTGTGCTGTTTGGTCTGCGCCTTGACTTGCGTCCTTGTCACAATCACCACCACCGTGATCCACATGAATCGGCTGCAGACGCTGAGGGAGTGCGTCTATACACAAAAAACTCGTACCTGTATTTGTTATTCGGTGCTTCTGGATTCGCACGTCCACGCTGATGATGAAATTAAGTTTGTGTTCAACTCCACGCCTGATTGCGAGGTGATACACGGTGCCCTGTACTCGTGTCTGAGGGCCATGTTCGGGCTCTCGGTCAGCGGGATTTTAGTCTGCATATTCTCGTGTATGCTGGTGTACCAGCTGTTGAGGTAAACACATAAAATCGAGGCAATCGTAAAAGTGAGTGTTGCAGTCACGAGAAGAAGAAGATGTATTGGGAGCAGCTGGAGTTGAGATGTCGGTCGTTTTATCAGCAACATACCAGTGGACCACCCACCAGCACGCACGGATCGATACGAGGCCCTCCCATCACACCCACCACGTACTGTAGTTGTTGCGAGGAGTGTCGCTATCCACCCTTGCCTCTGGGACCGCAGGTTTTCCCGTGGGATTCACACCATCCAACTGACAGGTATGTAAATACAATCTTCAGTCTATAGTTGTCTATAGTTTCTATGCCGGTTTTAACACGCACCCATCTCTACTTATAAAAGGGAATGTTTTATCGCACCGCAGATACACTTTTATTTTATTTTTTAAATTATTACTAAATGTCCATCGAATCGTTGAATGAGTTAACCAATTTGCTAGGAATTAAGAGAAAAAACCAAATGTCCTGGTCCTGAACCTAAAGGTGTAGAGTAGAGACGCCGTGAAGCCGCTGTTTTTGTTGAAACACACAAATTGCTATGAACGGAGTTGTAAAAAAATATTTCGCTAGTAAAACGTAAAAAGAAAAATTTAATACGTATTTTTACATTGGTAAATGTGACATTTGTAACGTAATAGAAAATATTTTTTTGTAATAATCAAAACTATGTAGTTCTTGTGATGCCGTTAACATGTGTAACAAATTCTTTGATCAAAAGAAGGTGGTTATATTATATCAAAATTAATTGAACGCTCGGTATTTTATTCACATACAAAGTGTATTTATCCGAAATTTTATTCAGTTGTTTAGCAAAAATACCAAGTATTAAATGTTAGGTAAAACATTTTAATGAAAGGTAAAAAACTAAATTTTTGGGAAATATACTAAACGCTTAGTTAAATACTGAATGTTTTGTAAAAAACATTAAATGCACTTTATAAATGCTAAACACTTGGTAAAAATGCTAAATGCTCAGTAAATTTACCAAACGCAGGGAATATACGAAATGCCAATAGTAAAATAAAACATTTGGTAGTAAACAATATATTGAAAAATAAATCAAATTTATAAACTATAGTAATTTACTATGTTTGAAGAATATTTAAACATTTAACCTATACTTGAAGTAAAAAATTAATTTCTATTAGTTAACACATAACATTTAACTATACAAAATAAAAAGTTGTAAAACTTAACGATTAGGTATTATAAACTAAAGCAGACAGTCAGTCAGATAAAAAAATAATTTTTAACATAAATTAAAAAATTTTCTCTTTTTAATTTGGCGGATGGATAGACCAAACAAATGGGCGTTTAAATCTCCAGCAATGTAGTAGATTATAGTAAATATTATATAATTTGTCAATTTTATTTACTTTTTCTAATAGAAGAACTATTTTCGCCTTTGAAATCTCGACGCCGCCATTTACCGGAGTATAAATTACTGAGTAAAAACAGTATTTCATCTTGCAAATCTACAAAAAACACAATCATTTTATAATTTTTTAACGTACAAAATGATATACATAAAATAATAAGCATTTTATTACGACCCATATTTTATTACATTTTAGTTTTAAACAGATGACCCTAATAAAAACAGATGATTAGATATATGAAATGGACATGATTCGCAACGGTTTCATTAAATTTGAATAATTCTTTTAGCAACTTATACAGGGTCCTTCATCTAAGTTTTCGCCTTTGATAGCTCACTTATTACTTAAGTTGGAATTTTGATATTTTGCTGAATTTAATTAACATACATTCTAAGACGCATTTGAGGAAAATATTTTTTAATTATACAGAATGTTCCAATAATGTGCGACGTTATCATAATATATATTTTTTTAAATTAAATTCAATATACATATTTTTTGTGTCGATTAGGGTGCATTTTTAGTTGCTTAGATGTTCCCAAAACATTTATAAAATATGATTAGTGATAACTGTGAAAAAAAAAGGTGGTCCACCTCTAGTTTTAACAATTTATAAAAATACAAATAGTGCCCGGTTGATAAAATTAGTATACTAGGTACTAATCTTATTATTGTAAGGGAATTCGGGACTTGAGGTCGAAAGACAATAAATACAATTATAAATACTGATCTTATTAATCTAGTTTGATTAATCCGAGATATTACAGGGTGGGGGGGTGCAAATTTTACTTTATAACTTTTCAAAATTTAAAACCATTTACTTTTCTTATTTTAAATTGGAACCCTTGTATTTGTTATGTCGTTTGTTGCGGAATTAAAAAACAAATATTTTTTCAATTAAAACCCTACTACAAATCCCAATACATTCGAAATTATTCGCCAAGAACTCGGAAATTTTAATAAATAAAAGACGAAGATGGCTTAATCATATATATTTATTTAATAAATTAGTTAATTACTTATTATTTATTTACTATTTTAATTGTTAATTAATTATTTTATTCTTTCACTTTTTAAATTAAAGTTGTTATTGAAATAGTTTACAAAAAGACTTTCGACTGCGTTACCAATGGGATTGTATGTAATTAGAAAGAATGTTTGTTTTTTAATTTCGCAGCGTATGGAATAAAAAAATTGGGGTTCCAATTAAAAATAACAAAAATAAAAGACTTTCAATTTTGAAAAGTTTTACAGTAAATCTTGCACACCTTGTAATAACTCAGATTAATCAAACTGAGATTGTTTTGTTATACAATATTTAATAAGTACCCAGTACTAATTTTATCAAGGAGGCACTATTTGTATTTTTTATAAATTGTTAAAACTAGAAGTGGAAAACCATTTTTTATGAAATTATGTAGGCTTTCACGGTCGGTGTTATTAATTATAACGATCTTCTTCGGGATTTTTGACCGCGTTCCATTTGAAGTTTCATTAATTAATTATTAATTATTTTAATAAAATGGAACACGGTCAAAAATCCCGAAGAAGATCGTTATAATTAACCATTTTTTTATTTTAATTTTTTTTGCAGTTATCTTTGAACCGATTTAATTTTTTTTGGGAATATGTAAACAACTAAAATTGCACCATAATAGGCACAAAAAATATATATCATGCATTATGGACATTCTGTACATTTAATTGTAAATATTTTCCTGAAATGCGTTCTGGAATGTAATGGACAGGAGCTGAGATGAAGGACTCTGTATTCAATCTGCTTTGCTTATGCACAGAAAGACATTTGTTTTTTCTCATAATTTGTAGCAATAAGTTAGTTAACTCATTCAACATTCAACGATTCGATAGACCATTCGGTAATAATTTAAAAAATAAGACCAAAAAATTGTAAATATTACAAATTAATCATTCTCTTTTATAAGTAGGATGGGCAGCATGGTAATTTAAGACCGGTGAAATGACTGAAGTCGGTTGTTGTACGTGTTCGTTTATTATTTTACTACTAGGCACTGTATTGCATAACAACGAGCGAATTGCAGGTTTTGGTCTCCGGGTCGTGTGGGCAACTTCTACTCGCCAAATCCCGGTGAAGATGTTCCTCCAGGTGACACCGCCAATCGCGAACGTGCACAAAGCGGTTGGAACTGGCGACGACTTCCATGGACGCGCAACAGCAGCCAAAGTGACACCCAACGTGATAACTCCCTCACCTATCAAGTAGGAACCAGCAGCGCGGACAGTCAATACGGTTTCAGCAATCGCTCCGGAGGTGTACTTCAAGGAGATCCCAACACCGGCTCGACTGGATCTTACAGTGTCTTGGACAATCGTCCACCAATAGGCGGTGTGTACGTTTGGGGCCCTCCACCTCCATATTCCAACCCCAACTCGCCGGCACGTCGTCCTCTTCAATCCCCAGCGCGCTACCACCACATCCACCACCACCTGCACGGCCACGAGTCCCACTGCCAGATGAACGACGACGCCCAATTCAGAAACTCCCGACGAGCCAGAGCGCACTGCAACAAGGACAACTACGAGAACACCACCGAGGCGGAAGTGCAGCAAGTGAACGACAACGGCGAAAGTACCGACAGTTCGAGCTGCGTTGACAGAATCTCGCACACACTTCCCGTGCGAAAAATCAAGAAGAAGACTGATATGGCGTCGGTGAAGTCGACGAATCAAGCCGCCACCAGCCGCACCAACGTCCAAAACGTCTTCGGACAAGGAAAAGAAGAAGCGAAGAGCGAGGAGGAGCACAACTACCACGAACCGAACGTACCTGACAAGAGCAAACCGAAAAGCGAGTTGCAGCAGTGTAGATTTCTTCCGCGGCTTCAAGGCGTCGAAAACGCCGCATTTCAAAAACAAGAGACCAGTCCGCAGAAACCCGAAACGTCCGAATCTGAAGTTTATTTCGCAGACGTCAGTAGTTGTTGCAACATTTCTGTAAGGAACGACGGTCAGGACTCGTCCCTCTACGACGAAGCGTTGGAATCGCAAAAGTCCCGATTGATCTCGCTGCAGAAACCCGAGTGCAAGGAACAGAACCAAACTCAGCTCATGCAAAACTTCCAAGAGAACATCTCTTCGTCTACCGTAACCGAGGACGAGGACTATTTGGTCCACCGCATGGGCAACCGACAAATGTCCACAAGAAGTCGAATGCCATTCCCGCTTCCAACCTCGGACGAACTCAACGAGTTCTCGGCCGAGACCTGCATGCAACTGCTTCCCAAAGACATTTCCCAAAACAGTTTGTGTAGTAGTGTTCAAACTCCAATGACGGAAACCACCGACGACGGCCTCACTCCCGTCGACTGCTGCAACTACTTCCCGGAGAATCCCGACCATCGTCCTTTCACGGAACACTTCCTAGCTCCGGATGCCCAATACGAAGTGGTCCAAGAGCAAGTGCGTCAAACCTCAAGCAATTTAACCAACACCATTTCCGGCCTGAACAACTTCGGCCCCAACTACTACAACCAGAACAAACCCAACTACCCAAAGAACGTGCCACCAAAGACATTAAACTTGAATTCGCAATCGCCCAGTCGAAGAAACATCGGTTCTAACATCTCGGCGCTGATACAGAATCTAGGAGGAAATCCGGCAGGGTTGCTGTATGGGGAAGCTCACAGTGCTGATGATGAAGAGATTCAAGGTCAGGCCTGTCACAGCGACGGCACCATGGATTCGGGGTGGCACAGCGGTTCCGAAAAAATCGACAATAAGAAGCAAGAAACCAACGAATCGGTTAACGTGTAAATCAGCGGAACTGTTGAAATCATGTTATACATGTAACTTATATTTGATAATAAATGCGTACTTGGTGACAATTTTAATCAACACTGCAGCGATTGTTTGTGGCGGTTTACAAATACTATGACGAATTTACTTACATCACCAATGTTTCGAACGCTATAATCTGGGACGAGGAGGAACTTCTTCTAACGCCTAATTCTTGTAAGCAACCGGCACAAATAAGCGGACTTTCTACCACCAAAACTGAGGAATTCCGAAATTTTCATGTCAATTAAGTAATTTGTGATTGGAAATTGTGTCTCGGTTTTCAGTTTTCAAGTACCGAATATTACACCACTCTTATTTATTAGCCGTTTACCTAATAATTCCATTGATCTGTGGTCGGCAAACTTATTAGCCAATGAGCCAAATATGAACATTACAACAATTTAAAAAGAAATTGGGAGCCAAATCTACTTGTTTAGTAAACTTTTATTACACTAAATAAAACTAAATTTCATACTTAATAAATATTTATTAATGCGAACAATGTGCTTGCATCTCCTTGGAAAGTTTGAGTAAGTTAGGTTTGTATGTTGTTGCTTTTAATTTTAGGCATGATTCCAAGTTCTCATCAATAAGACGACTTCTCAGTTTACTCTTGATAATGTTCATGCTTGAAAAAGATTGTTTGCATATATATGTAGAACCGAAAAGGGAAAGAACAGCAAACGCTGAGCTCTTGTAAGAGCCAGGAATACTATTCCAAGCGTTGAAAATGATCAGGTCTTCCTTCTCCAGGTCATTCAAAGCAGACCACTTGTGTTGTGAATTAAGATCACATTTTTTCTTTTCCAATATTTCTAATTCAACACAAAGACGTTCGAATTTAGAGCGCCATATCTCCTTGTTTTTTATATCCAGCAAAATTAAAAAATACAAAGCTACCAATGTCAATTTGAAAAAGAGAAAATTTCAACTCGGTTATCGTAACATTAAGAGGATTTTTGACTAATGCTAAAGTTGCTCTGCTGTTTTTAAATTCCTGAAACCTGCTGAGAAATGCTTCCCTCATATTTAAACTTATTGTTTTAAAATGGTGTTTATCAATTATTTTCTTGGCGAAGCTTCAGCAGGCAGATGTAATTTTTTTCTTAACAATTTTTTTTAAATGAAAATATTATAGCGCCTTCCGTTGATATTTGTGCCAGAGCCAAAGAGCCGCACTTTGCCGACCACTGATCTAGCTCAACAAAATTAATTAGATGGAAACTTGAGCAGCTTAATCCTCGATCGACATTGGGAAGGTAGAGGAAAACAACAAAAAATTTTTCGAAAAATATGAAACACATAATATTAGTTGTGGAAAAAACAACAATATAAAGATTTAGTTTTAAAAAAATCGCGAAACTGATTTAAAAGGGTGATATGGGTGTGGTGCAATTTGTTTTATTTCTGTGTATCATTTTTGCAGGATATGCGTCAACCGGGAAACCTCATATCAGTGAATTCATTTGATGCGGTATTGTTTTAAAACTGGGAAAAGCATATCAGTAGCCGTAAAGTTTAGCAATGTCAGCACTAATGTCGGTAAGGAATTTGTATGTTTTAAACACCATCTCTCCTTAATTGCAGAACCGTTTACGGGATTTTTTTGACATGTTTTACCGGAGCAAGAGGCGAAAACGATTTTTTTCTAGCTGTAAAACCTGGGTCTAATTATTATTATTGTGTAACCAACAGCATCTTTGCTTTAAGTTGGATTTCGAAACCCATCAAAGAGAAATATAGTCAAGGTAATAAACAACTTTTGCCTGTTTAATAAAACTCTATTTCATATTTGATTCATGTAAGACATTCAGTCTTGTTTCGAAATCAGTTATTGAAAGTAATACAATTTTTAGTTTCCACAATTATACCGGAGACGCAAGAAATTCAATTTCCATGCGACATTACAAACGACCAAAATACTGTCACCTATTTTATAAATTCGTACTGGAAATTAGAAGACTCTTCACAATCGCACACCAATCAGATAATACTCGACAGACGATGGGAGGGTATATACGAGAATAATTTAATCAAATCATTTGTAATTTATATTTTACAACCCGTTTTTAGAATTTGAAACCATCATGACTAAACCTGTTTTTAAAAAATTTGCTAAATTAATTTATCATCCCGTCCTAAGTGCATTAAAAAGTGATTTTGAAATACCTTTGTCTATACGAGCGTCAGAAGAAGCTCACATTTTTCTCTGCGATGGAAATCGTCCCAATGAATCCAATTGTTATTGGTTCATATTGGAAGGTTTTGCAAGAAATAGAACTGTTATGCGGAAATGCGATAAATCAGAGCCTGTCCCAAAAGATAATAAAATTTATCCCCAAGAGAGCTGTAAAGTTGAACATACTAAAGTCGAGGTAATAAACTATTATATCTTATAGTTTTGTATATTTTAATAAGGTCTCGTTTCAGCATCCAGAGTTTCCAAATTATTTATCAGCATCTAGTTGGACACACTTTAAACTGTCTAAGAAACAAAATGTTTTAACACTTGCTCTGGACACGCACGGACAAGAAAAAACAATTTTGAAATATATTGATGAGAAGGGCACAATAGACGTAACTAACATGCACATTCACAGCAAAGCGGCAAATGCTCTGTGGAAAATTCACAGCAGTAAATCTTGCTTTTTTGGATATTTTTCAACTTATTTTATTACTGAATTTCAGTCGATTACATCTATACAAGAAGCATAACACAGCATATTCAACTGGGATCTTATTTTTATTCAAGTCAAACGCCTGTGTGTCTATCGATGTTTCTTTGGATGTGTGACTCTTGCGAACTGAAGCTTTCATTGGCTGATTCAAGTGGTAAAATTATGGATGAAAAATCGTTTAATTTAGGCGTATGTCCGTTTTCTATCCAATAAGAACACAATAAAAGCTGATATTTTAGCATTCGAGGTGGACGGAAATTAAATTTGTCAGCAATAAACTAGAGAGCGACGTTCAAATGAAGCTGCTAGTTTCCACTTTAAGTGAAAGTTCCGACCGATTTTGGGCCCTAGACAAAGTCAGAATGTGCCATCCACAGGGTGACTTACACTGAAATCATTGCACTCACAAGTTAATCAGTTCTTTTCAGAGTATCGAATGATCAGTTTAACTGATCGTGTAATTTGTCAACTCATGTACACCGATAAGAACATTATTTCAGACGATTCTAATGTCCGTGTTGATGGTAAGACAGTATAATTAATAAGAATAAAATCAAACAATCATTTTCCAGAGAATAGATGCCCTGATAACAGTGTCGGAGATTTTTGTGTACCTTGCGATCTAATGGGCTATGATATTTGTTCAAAGACTAAGATTTGTACAAAAAATAAATGCGTTTGTTCGGCAGGATTTAAAGGCCTCGACTGCGCTACAAGTAAGGCACTTAACATTTAAAATTTAACAATATTTCTTCTGATGTTTTAGATTGTGATGCTAACACTTTTGGACATGGCTGTTTAAAACAATGCAATAATTGCTTGCCAGCTCGTTATGGCTACCAAAAATGTAATAATGTTAACGGAGCTTGTTCTAGTGGCTGTATTGATGGTTATTCTGGACCACGTTGCGACAATCGTATGTATATAATAACTAACATAATGTACTAAATAATATCCATGTATCTTTTTCTAAACTCAGCAATGCTACGCTTCAGAAAGGCTCCGGAAATTGCTGATGTAACAATTACAACAGCGGCAATTACAGTAAAGGATTTTTCTCTAGAAGAAGACCCGCAATTTTCACTACAGTCTGCAATTTATACAATTCAATACAAGGTTTAAACAGTACCATCAAAATAGAACATAACAGAATCAATTTTTAGAAAGAATCCGATTCAGTTTGGTCGTCTCACAACCCCAGTTATGAATTTAACAAGACAAAAACGGTAATCATCCAACACTTGGAGGCAGATAGTTCTTACCATGTGAGAGCCATTATTGTCTTCGGCGATGTGCAGAATGTTGGTTCTGACGTTAAATTTGCCAGATTTACGACGCACTGCATTGGTAGGGTCTGAATGTTTTCATGAATTATTTTTCTTTTAACTCTTGTAATGTTAGATATTTCGCTTGAAAACGCCTCTGTTAGAAGCACCAACACAAGCATTTCCCTTTTCTTAAGCAAACAGGTTTATTCGGAACAGAGAATTCAAAACAGTTCTAAACATGAATGTTGCAGATAAATCCATGTAAACTGCACAGATACAAAATATTTCTAAAAGAAGCGAACACAAAACCATATCAGAACGAGAGTCATGTTTACTTCGACCACTTGAACCCTTTTACACATTACACCATCACTTTTCAAGACAGCGATGGCAATATACAAACGAAAAAAATTCAAACAACCGAAGGAGGTTATTAGTTTTTCGCACAACTTTCCAATGATAATCTCCGACTTAGTTCCAGAACGAATCCAATCATTGTTGATAAAAGACAAGTCGTCCACTACCATCGATCTGTCTTGGGTTGAACCCTCAATTAACGGTCATTTCATACACTATGTCATCGAATATCAAGTAAGTGATTGTATAAATAGTCGTATTAGCGACGCTGATTATTGAAATTGCATTAGCTTGTTTCGCACATCGCTTGCAAACACGACCAAACTCTTCGATCGAACAAACAACAGTTAACATTGACGGCGAACTCCATATCTTTACACAACTTAAACCCTTTCTCGAATTACACTTTTTCAATTTTTGCCAAAAATTCAATTTTCGAAGGACCTCGTTACAGCTTCTTTGAAAACACGTTGGCTGAGAAAACTATTGGAGCAGAAGAACAGCCAAATATAACCGTTTCTCCCCATATTTACAGCACCCAATTTAGAATCGTATTTAACTGTGAGGCTCTTCGAGGGCCAATTTTGGTCCACTTGAATGTCAGTTGCACAAACGAGTGGTGCAATAAAAAAATATCCCGTTCCTTCATCCACAACACTTCAACACTCGAAGTTAACGGATTGTATCCATTCTCGGATTATGTTGTAGACCCAAGGTTTTGCAGGGATGAATACAGCTGCGATTCAAAAACCGAAATAACTATTTTTAAAACACAACCGACAGGTAAATGAATGTGGCCCGTACAAAATGATACATTTAAACGTTTCTAGTTCCAAACCATGTCACAGATTTGTCAATCTACAGTAAAGATGTAAATTCGTTTAAGATGAGATGGAAACCACCCTATCCCCCAACAGGTGTTTTGGCCGAATACAAAATTATATATTACTCTGGATATTGGTACCAAAAAGAACAAGAACAAATATTCAATGTAACGTCGTGCACAATTTGGAAAGATTTTCATTGTGCAACTGTTAGTAACTTGCAATACTCCGAAACGTACACACTTGAGAAGGTAAATAAATAAAATCAGATATATGTTTGATGCAACATTTTGCCATACATTCCAGATTTTAGCAAGAAATGCATTTCCGCCGGAATTCAATTCACAGACTATTTACCCGAAAGTGACTACTACTACTAAAAAAGGTAAGGATCGATATATGTGTCTAATTAGGAAATAGTCAGAGTGTTTTTTGAATAATTTTTTTAAATTAGAAAAATCTGAGATGCCGTACAACTTGTCACTCACTTGGACTTCACTGAACGATTTACAGTTGTCGTGGAATCACCCGAACGTAACCAACGGAGATGTTCAGTACTTTCAAATTGAATTGGAATATCAAAAGTCGGTGCTTAAAAAGCATTTATATGTCTCAGATACCAATGTAACCTTACACTATTACTACATTGTGAGTGGCGTCGGTTACGACTTGATAGAAATAATTTTGTCGGTGCGTTTTTAACAGATTTCTGCCGCTGAAATAATACCCGCGACATACTACTCAATTAAGGTTTTTGTATTTAACGCTTACAAAGGGAAAACAGCAGTTATGTCGACTGAAAGTCCGCCCGATATTCCAGAATTAAATCCTAGAACTCAAATTTATAGTGATTCCAACGATTCGATTACACTCGACGTTTCCATGAAGAAGCCACGAGGATACTACGATTATTACCAAATATTCCTTGCCATTTCAGAATATCATCCATTGAGCACCGTAGGCCAATATAAAAGTATATACAACTGCACTGTTACAAATTTCGACGACGTTTTGAGCATTACAATTGGAAACAACCTTGCACAAAAAAAATGTACTAGTATCCCTATTAAGTTGAAGTCGGGAACGTACTACAACGTCACGGTTTCTTTGCTGAACCAATTCGGAAACCAATCGAGAGAACAGTCGTACTCATTCAACCAAAAAACTCTCGGTGTAGGGAAACTTCCTACAGGAAATGCGAATCTTCTCGGTTTATTAGCACTACTGTTCATAATTCCTCTCGCAGTCGTGATTTATCTGTAAGTTAATCGGTCGTGTGCACGTTTCAGTACAGGCAAACTTTCAGAAAATGGGACTTGCTAATTTCTGCAGGGAACCAAATGCAGCGGCGCAACAATTGTAGGGTTTCATAGTTTGTTGGGACGTATTAAACGTGTGGTTTCAGCAGCGGAAATTTTGAACAAGCAGGAAGAACCGATTCCTTTGTCGGGCGTGGTGAAGCAACCGCAGAATAACAAGCCCAAAATTCAAGAAGTGAGTTGTCATAAAATGTCCCGTCAACAATTCTAGGTGTGTTCCAGAAACCCAGTGCGGTCGCAAGTAAAATATGTTCCAAACGCATCAAACTCGTCGATTTAGAGGAGTATGTCAGGGAGAGTATTGCCAGTGGAGAGTTGCAGAGACAACATTCGGTAAAAACTGATGTTTGTGGGGATTACGTGGTTACGGTTACGTTTCAGCTTTTTCCTCGAGGTCCCACCAAAGCGTGGAACTACGGATCAACCAAAGAAAACAAACCGAAGAATCGTTACAACAACTTGATCGCTTGTATCTACGTTTAACTAATTCTTTAGTGCTTTTCACATTTGTTTGGTTTCAGACGACCACAGCCGAGTTGTGCTTCAGAAATTGGCCGAAGATTCACATTCCGACTACATCAACGCGAGTTACATCAACGTAGTACAAACTTTGTGTTGTTTTTGTGGATGTAACGTTGCCGCTTGCAGGATTATCGAGTTCCCAGAGCGTACATAGCCACGCAGGGACCTAAAGTCGCAACACTCAACGATTTCTGGAGAATGATTTGGCAGGAAAACGTTCGACACATAGCAAACGTGGCCAACATATTCGAGGGCGGAAAGGTACGCAGCAAACAGATGACGATATCTTTAGAATAAAACGTGGGTTTTAAGAAAAAATTGGAAAAGTACTGGCCCGATATTAACGAGACTTTACGGTTCGCCGAAATCAGTGTCCAGCACGAGTCCTCGAAGGTGTACGCGGACTACGAGTACAGGGTTTTTACAGTCAGCAACGGTGCGGACTCCAGAAAAGTACAGTCTGAATTGTTGTTGCTTCAACTGAGTGGTACGATTCCAGGTGGACCAACTGCATTTCTTGTCGTGGCCCGACCATGGAGTTCCTCTGTACTCCCAAAGTTTGGTACCGTTCCTGCAGAGGATGCTACAACTGCCGATCAGTTCCAAGTCCCCGATTGTGGTGCACTGCAGTGCTGGAGTCGGAAGAACTGGAACGATCCTCTTGTGCGACATTTGTCTGCGAATGGCCGCTGGAGAAGGCGCGGTCGACGTCTTGCGCAACCTAGAACTTCTTCGCGAACAGCGCGCGAATATGGTGGACAACATCGAACAATACAAACTGGCACATTTAGTGATTTTGGAATGTCTGGTCGGGATGCGCACCTCCATCCCATGCAGCGACATCGAGGATTCCGTGGAGAGACTCTTGGACGGCGACGACTTGCCCAAACAGATGCACTATTTAAATGAGTCAAAATGGCAGGATCAAGCCATGAAGACCATACTACAAGTCTCTGAACATGTCCCCATAGTGCACGAAAAAAACCGCTTCCAGCACATACTCCCAGAAATGTCCGGACGCGTCTTTATTCCGCGATTTCCACCAGATGACGAATATTCCTCTTATATAAACGCTGTGAGAGTGGATGGGTTCCGATCTCCGGAACGGTACATCGTAACGCAACAACCCATGCCCAACACCGTCTTCGACTTCTGGAGACTCGTCGATTGTAGCAACGTCTCCGTTATAATATCATTAAACGCTATCAACCCCAAAGACACGACAACCTGCGGCTTTTGGCCTACCAGTGACCAGCCGCAGATGAACTTCACGTCAGTAGTCAGTCTCCAACACGTGAACACCACAGCCTCCCAATACTACAACATCAGCACCGTGAATTTGTACACCACAACTAGGAAAGACCACCTCCAGGTCCAGATAATCACGCTAAAAAAGTGGCCGCCCAGAACAAAGTGCCCTAAAGACATTAAACATTATCTGGCGTTCTGGGAGCAAGCGGACGCGCTGGCAAGACGCTCGAATCCCACCATTATAACTTGCCAGTAAATATAATGAAAGTAAGAACGTTGCCGCAAAACAGTTGAACGCGCGACCGATTTTCATACATTTAACATTAGTGCAACTTTACTCGTTTTGGCATATTCGGTGAATGAAGTCAGTTTTAAGCTTGGCAATTCCAGAAATTCAAATCGTTAGCGAATTGTTCAATTAATTTGGGCCACGTTTTATTTTCAGAAATTAACAGTAACGTTTCAGCGACGGGGTGACGGCGTCGGGGTTGTACGTGGCCACGTCTTTTATCATCGAGAAAATGAAGTTGGAGCAGATCTGTGACGTCTGCCAAGCTGTGAGGACCGTTAGACACAATCGGGAACAATTTGTACAAGATATGGAGCAGTTTAAGTTCTTGTACAAAATGGCGATGATTTATATCAGTGGTTTTGGGCCTTACGCCAATTTCAACTAATTTTCATGTTTTTCCGATGTACACTTGTTCTGCATTAATTGCTATGATTAATAAAAAAAATTATTTTTCATTAATTTTATTATTTCATACATAGATGAGATAAATTTAATAATCATCTTGTTATTACCGATGTTGGCAGCACTTGGCAAGTATCCCCCCAAACGTTCACCTTTTAAGCACGCCACTGTCCAAACCATTAAGTAATATGAAACGTAGACTGGCGTCATGCGTGCCAACATGTAACACTACTAAAAAATCGAAAATTGCCCCACGTGTTGTGAACAATTCGCAGTGATGAATTGATAACGAACTTATGTGACTGCAGTAAACTTGAATTACTGCATTCCGTTTACTGCATCTAGTAATTTGTGCCAATGAGAATTCGTACCAATAGCAACAGCGATGATGTCATCAATCTGTCATCTGTCAACAGTGACATTATCTCGAATGTAATGTAATCGTGTGCACTGTGAACAACAAAAATCGCCATTATCAACTTGAATACGAAAGCTTTCGGTTGAGTGTTTTGATTCGTTTCCTCGTTTTCTTTTAATTATGTTTATAAGTGCCATAGAGGCAGTGAATTCTGATTCAAGTGCGGACGCTAATAGTAACAGTGAAGCCATGCCAGCAATATTAAGTAGTAATACGTGAGTATCGGAAAGCCCCGTCTTTCCACGTCGCCCCGCAGTTTTTTTTTCTTTTTGTAAACGACAGTTTATCGTTATCAGTCGTTTTATTAATAGAAGCCAAAGAAACAGACAGTTGCCTTGTGTAGCGATCGACGTAAACTTTCCAAGCGAACAGACATTTTCTTGTGACGACCGCTTATTAGTCGAGGCACGCGACTTGTTTGGTCGTCCCCTTTAAAAAGCCACCGTTTTGACCCAGTGTTTTTCCACTAATCAGCGTGTATGTTTCATGCGTTCCTCCGTCGTTGGATCAATTATTCGCTTGAACGACCTTCTTCTGTATTGTTTTATTCCCAACAATTGTCATAAACAAACGAGTCGCTTATCTTACTGCGTCTTATTTTGCTGGGGGATCTGCCAAAAATCTACATCGGTTATAAATATTTCGGGAAGGTTCTTGGATTTGTTCTGCGGTCAGTTAGTACTGGTTGCTGCTTCTTGGCGGTCAGCGATAATGGATTATTTGCGATGTTATCGTCCGATGATTTCTCCGGAGTAAGTCGCTTTTGCGTGTTGACCTATTTAAGGATCTAAACAATTCTAATGTAAACGCCCACGTGAGATTTCGCTTTATGATGTTTGCCGGCTAAATTCAGTCCACGGGACGACGACGTTTTGCAAATAAATTCCGTACGAATGTTAAAAGTCTCACGGTCAGACCACATGCAAGTTAAGATTTGTCGTTGTTTCATGTGCGTTATCGGAAGCTTCTAGAAGTAGAAATGATAATGTTTTATCTGACGTCAATTCCGAAGGCGATTGTCTGTAGCGGTTTACTGGACACAATCCAACGATACGAAGTTTACTTTTGTACAGATGATGTTAAACGGACCAATAAGATTTTTAAATAACACTACGACTATTCTTTGTCGCTTTTTTGCTTTTGAATCAATAGTGGTTTTTGTTTAGTGCAAAATTTATTACTGGATCATCATATTTCTTGGATAATTAAAGGCAATTTGTAACTTGTAACCCAATTACGATTCCCTTGATTTTTATTTGTACTCCAGTCTGTTGGGGTCGTCACTTTCTTCAGTGTTGTGCTTTCTGGCCTCAATTTGTTGATATCCTTAGACTCGTACTTTGGCCTGTACTTACAATTTTATAGTTTTCCTAGTGTTATGCCCAACGATAAACCAAATTTAAATTGATCAAAATTTTCCGTTCTCGTTATTTTCTTTATTTTTAATAAATAACGTGCGTACAACAATAAACAGAGGCTGAGTAGGCCATGGAATAACTTTGACGTTCAAAAAAGTGGCAAAATTTCGACGACGAGTTGGAGAAAATAAAATAAATTTTTTTTGTTAATAACTGCCTCGGACACGTTGCATAAGGTATCTTTTGTGCCTTCTTCGTTAAATTCCATCTCCTGGTCTCGGTTTAAACGTCTCCAAGCAACATAAACTTGTATAAAAAAACGTTGAAAATTCATTCAAACCATACGTATCAATACGGTTAAAAAATTCCAATAAATATACAACAAAATGTCCGTGTCGTCAATGTTTATTTTTTGGAGAATATATACATTTAATCCAGGTAAATGGCATTGTCAGTAAATGACAGACGTTTGCATCTTCGTAAATAATAAAATAAGTCTATGATATATGTATAACGTTACTAGTTTTCATACCTTTTCTTTCAGTTTACTAAATACGTTTAATTCGGGTTTATTTGGTGCGTTTAATTTTAATTCATAGAATATGTTATATTTATGTAACGTGCGTTCAAAAAAAAAAAACGAGGCTGCGTTGGCCATGGAATTTATCGGCTTTCCAGTGTAGAAACCACAAATGACAAGACATGTCAGTCTAAAATTTTCCACCAAAATAAAGCGGACCAATTTTATGTAAATTGTTTGTAATAAATGCCAGGACATGTGTACATCGCTCTCATAAACATAATGCCACCCTTCTTTGCGTCCATTTATTGAAATTTGTCCCAACATAATAATCGTATACGAAACCATTATCAACAAAGAACCCAACCTAAAAACTGACAGTTCGAAATTTTGCTACACTAAATTGATGCACAAAGTTTTTCCATGGCCAACGCAACCTCGGTTTTTTTTTTGAACGCACGTTATATTTTATACATTTAAATGATCATTTGAGAACATTTTTGAATATCATGATTTGATAATTTCACATTGGAAAAATAAAACAAAAGCTGGATGCCTCCGGTTTTTATTTTGAACGCTCGTTACAACATTCTCGCAAACTGAAAATAAACGTGATCGAATTTGTGGTGTCTAATTTAATTATCGTCAGTATTTTGAGACCGTAAAATGTTTTGCTGCTGTTTTATTATCAATAAAAGGTGAAATTTTATTTCTTTTATACCCTTGCCTTTAAGGTACAGATTACATAGTGCATTATTGTGATTGTGATGGGCAAGAAATTTGCTCGTTTGGGACTGGTTAACTAAATTTGGCGTTTTGTTCGTTTTAGGAACCCGTTGAACAGTAAGCGGTCCGCGAGCAGCGCCAGCGAGGCCGAATGTTACAACAACTCTCTGGGCGCCGGGCCTCTGTGGTGGTCCTGATGCCCCTGGGGAGACCAGGGGCGCGTCGCCATTGCGACTAACTTTCCGCACTGCCCGCCAGCCCTGGGATGCAGTTCTGCGAGGTCAGACACTCTACGTGGCGCTGCCGACCCACGTGCTGCCTGAGGGTTCACGCGAGGCATTCGTTGCACTGCTGGAGGCGGCGGAGGAGCGTCTGAATTGTCAGCACGTAATCGTCGTAAGTGCAACTTGTTGCTGCTTGAGATCACTATTTCTTCTCGTTGTAAAACGAAGCTTGAGCGTGCGGAAGAGGTTTTAATTACTGTAGAAGTCATCGATGGGGTTTTGTGTGATTTCAGGTGTTTGAGAGCGACCGCGCAGACCGCGCGATGCTCATCAGGACGTTTATGTTTCTGGGATTCGCCGTTCTTTCACCCACGTCTCCATTGGTGCCGCCCTCGTTGTCCTCGGGGTACGTGTGCATGCTGTACAACATTGAGTGATTCACCCCCAGAAAAGCCTCGGGCCTCTTAGATTTATCCACGTCTCATATTAACTGCATGCATTTTGTTATGTAAGTTAAGGTAGGTAGATTTTAGGAGTTAGGCAAGTTTCTTTTTCTATTATATTAGTCAATTTTTGTGTAAATAATATAACGCGATTCGAACGCGTGCATTAATTACATTAAATTGACGTGGATAAAAATGAGAGGTAAAGTTAAGTAACTTCAAGCTGTTAGTGGTAGTGCGGAAATATTATTGCCCCAAGTTAATAATGAAAATACAAAAAAATTATTAAAAATTAGAAAACGAACAAAAAAATTAGATTTTAGTATTGAGCATTTGTTTAAGGTTAGTTTCATTTGAATTTGTAATGTTGTGCATAAGTATTTGTAACTTTCTTGTTTGCATTGTCATCTCTTCATTCCTCGTTCAGTTGTAAGTACATTCATAATTACTTATGTCAAAAATACACATTTACTTTGAACTCGTTTATAATTATTTTTCCGATAGCTTGTTGAACTTTTTATCACCCATCAACGAACCATAACGTTCCTAACGCCCTTCATCACACATAAATAAATGTTGCAGAATCATAATGGATTCCATTTTGCGCTAAACTTTATGTATTTCCAAACCATATAAAAGTCTACACTTTACACAACAGGGTAACAAAACAATATAACAAAAAAGACCAATGAATTAACTCCACATCGTTGACACCAAGACATTACTTCCTGTTAAAAAAGTACCTGTTCATTATAAATGTGGCCAAAAACGGCCAAACTATTATAAATGCGATTAGTTCCAACGATCGGCCGCTGACTCGGTGTTTCCGCACCGACACATTTGATTTTTCTAAAGAGTTAATTTTATTAGTTAGTCTGTCGATGTCCGCTTTGAGACTTTGCACGGTCCTCGAGATTTCCTGCGACACGTCCACCGAGGCCTGCGGTTTCGTCCTGGACCGCGAGACGTGTTCTCTTGGAATTGATCCGTTTGCGATCTGCTCGCTAACTATCCTTCTAGTATCTGGAAACTAACCCAAGCTGTAATTTGGGACATCAAAACATTCGGCTGCTCGCCACTGCGTTTTCCCCTAAACTCTTACAGTATTGATATGGAATCATTTTTAAAACTACCGGCAAATGTTGTAGCTCTAGCTCTGAACGTAGAGGTTTTTTGAAAAGCTATAATTGCATTAATTCACCTAGAATTGGCTGAATATTCAATATCAGAACACTAGTTTTTTTGAATCGCTCACTAGACAGTATCATTGATGGAAGTAAAGTGCATGAAACTATAGTTTTGACACAAAAAATCTTTACTATCATTGTCGAATACAGTGTCAGTGGCACATTCTCCTTGTGTTAAAAGACACATTGGCAATAAATTATTGCATTGGCATTCTTCCTGACTGCTAAGAAAGAATTAATTGCCGATAACGTGGTATTATGGAAAAACCCTACACCTTTCATAATTAATGTTGATTGTATCACATGTTACATACAAAGGAAAAAGTAATGGATTGTTGGGCTTTTTGCTTTCGAATTCGGTCATGGAATTAAACATCAACTGGGACCAGGAAAACGCAAGTGGATCAGCTAATCGAATAAAAATGAAACAAAACCCACCTCTATCGTGTCCGTGTACTCGTCGTCGCTGTGATCCGATTCGTCCTGCATCGAACTCGGCGTCGAGACCGGCGACACGTCTCTACTACTTAACACCCTAATCGGGGACGCTTCTCTGGAAGCGAGCGGCGAGTTCGGCTGCGATCGCACTTTCTCCAAGACGTCGCCGGCCACCAGCTCCAAATCGTCCATTATCATGTTGACGCACTCGAGCTCGTTGGAAGGTGCCTCGAGGAAATTCGCCACCTTGTCCGAATAGCTCATCGTCTCGACAATGGTGTGAAGTTCGTCCACGTATTTCGACATCGCCGCCTGTTTCGACATCTCCCCCAAACGCTTCCACGCGTCGTATTTCGCACGACCCACCACGTCGTAAAAAGGGGGCCGCTTGCCGGTGCATGGTCCCAGAGTCGCTTGCTTATAGTACCCGTAGAATCTGAGCATCAAGTCATTGCTCGGCTGATATGAACCTAGCGTAAAAAACATATCATTGTTATACAGAGAAATAAATAATGGGTTATCACATCAAAGTCTCTTAAAATAGAGTCAAAATTTGCAAATTTAATTACCGAACAGTAGTCCACGCTATCCATTGTCGATTTATACAAGTCGTTGAATTATTTCTTTACGGACATAAAATACAAAAAATGGTCACTTGAATACAAATTTTAACTGAGAAAAAAGCTTCGATAATAAATAGAAGGGAGGTAATAAAAAAAATTGTATTTTTTTGATAACATGTTCATGAAAATTTAAAACATTGAATATCGTTTTAATAATACAGCTGTGTTCAAAATATTTTAATTTTTTAAAAAGTCCCAAATGGGGATTGTGGCAGATGCTGTGAAAAAATCACCACAAATTAACACACACAAAATTCCAATCCCCAAATGGGGATCGTGGCAGGGAACGGACGGATTAATAGTTTATAATACTGCATAAAAATTCCATAATGTTTAATTCAATCATCTATAAAAAGTCGTGGCGTGTAGTTTGGACCCTGTCTTGCAAGACAACTAGAAAAACCAGTTGTGCGTCAACACAAGAAATTGGTCGTCGGACCTTGCCAAATTTTGAAACGCTAAAATTCAGTGGGACACCGTGTCCATTGAAAAACCACTATTTACATGGTCTGCAGTTTGCGTGCTCGCTTAACTGCAAACTAGGCCATCATTTTTACTTTCACTCATCAATAAGAAACGAGAGGAAACGCAAGTTATGTAAATAGAGTCAGTGAAACCGAAAATATGAGTGTTTTCAAAACTGAAGCAAACATCGCCTTGAACTATGGTCCTCTTGTCCAAACAATTACATACGTTATCAAAACTATTTTGATTTAGTAACGAGTGGTCTTCACAAACATGACTGGCGACTTCTACTAACATTTGTAACGCATTAAAATTACGTACCTCTTCGCTATCTAAATATTTATATAATTTGAGCAAAATTATGTACAAGTAATTAATTGTTGCTAACCAGTCGCTAGCAATATTTCACGTGAACTTTGTTAATAAAATTGGGTGTTACCGTTTTTTGGTAGACTTCGAATTACGTTAACGGCTGCATGGAATTTTTCTTCGGTGGTCATTATTATTAATTTTCACTTGCGTTTTCAATAGTTTTATCACAATATTGACATTTCACTAGGAGCAATGGCAGACTGACAATGACAAGTGACATTGACGCAAATCGGGACGCCCCCTGTCGGAGCATACAAGTGGCCGACTGGTGAACCCCCTCTACAACGCATTTAATAATTTTTTCGTTTTTAACATAATTATCTTCGTTCAAAGCGGTGGCAAATTGAGAACTCACGGACAGTTCAAGAAAACTGAATTTCTGTACGACGGTTGAAACGACCCGAAGTAGGGCTGCCAACATACAAACGGGCAGTGTTACTTGTAATACACTTAAAGTATCTAAAACAAATTTGGTGCGTTTGAAAATTTTCAAGAAAATGATGCATTCAAAAATAATAGTAAAAGAAAGCTGCGTATGCCTTGGAAGCACACAACGTTTTCCCTTGGGTTAAATTCACTGCTGACAACAACTTTATATAAAACATTTTGTCTTTTTCTAAAAAAAATCATGCAGGCGTTGGACCATAGACAAGACATGTCAACAGTTTACACTGAAAAAAATAAAACGAAAATTCCATGGTCACCTGAGCCTCCGTATTTTTTTGTCCACCCCATACATTGACGCACTATTAGCTTTAACACCTAATCATCCAAATGTAATAATTTAAACGCAAATAATGCTCACATAATTTATTTGTCGCCCCATGCGAATGAATGAAACAAACAATTCAAAATGGAATGTCTCGTGACAATTAATTACTTTGTGGTACGTATGACAATACAATTGCTGATTTTGGTGAAATCGGCACAGAATGAGCACTCTGTTTCACGTTGAGGCTCACATTTGGCTCCTTATAATTGGCACTGTATAGTAATACAGTTACTTCACTTGATACACTTTTAATATTGGCCTGGAAGTCCACAACAGTCTGGTTGTTTGTGGGGTTAAAAGCTACCAATATGCCAGGGCTGCCAGGAGTCACCCTAGAATTAAAACACAATTAATAACAAATCAACACAAGAAGAATATTAACAGAAGCGATTTTTGCAAAAACATACCTCCACCTGCGGATCCACGCACGCAATTAATTAAGTTTATGTTAGACGTCAAAAGTTTATAGAATTCAAATATACTTTACGTACCTAACAAATGCAAAGACGGTGTTGTTGTTGAGACTGTGGAAGCTCAAGCTGCCTCGCATAACCGACGGGGATTCTCTAGTCTTCAACAATAGCTTGTTATCCACAGTATTGGGCATCACCAAAGGGACACCAGGCAACAAATACGTTACAATGTCCCATTCGCTTGTG
This sequence comes from Eledona agricola, assembly GCA_964023215.1. NCBI lineage: Eukaryota > Metazoa > Arthropoda > Insecta > Coleoptera > Tenebrionidae > Eledona > Eledona agricola. Next base: position 2,852,514 of record OZ026856.1, read on the forward strand.
GAATTCGCCTTCCACAAGGGCCACGAGATGTTGTTGATGTTATATGTTGTGTTCAACAAGTGTACAATATCGGCAACATCAGACTGTGGTTTGTGCAGCAACTGCGCTTGTAAAGGCAGATCCACAACATATGTGCTGTTCACTCTGTACGCCTCAATGTTACTCAATTCTTCCGCTACCATAAACGGTCCGTTATCGGTACCGTTCTTCAGAATGACGCTCCACTTCTTCAGCAACAACCCAAGCTCGAGCAGATTTTCAGTTTTCGAGTGTCTGTAGAAGCAATAATCGGTCATCCCGCAACCTGGCGCGTTCTGCAGAATCAGTTCGTTCTCGAATCTAGCGTCGACCAGCAAGTTCGGAGCGTTTTTGAGTCTCACTCCCGCCACGCCGTTACTGAGGAATTTCCTGACGACTCTACTGAATTCCTCAGTGACATTATCGTTGCGGAAGTTGAGGTGCGGTCGTCCGGTCGGTGCATAGTAAAATTCCTGACGTTTCGGTGCGTAAATCCAAGCCGAGGTGTTGCGTACCGTCAGCCAGTTGTTTGGCGGCTGGGGATCGTCTGTGTTGCTCAAATCTTTGGCTTGCTTCCAGATGTAGTAATCGTTGAATTGGACCTCCCCGTTCAGCGACTTCTCAAACCAAATTTGAGAAGTGCCGGGCTCTAGTTCGACGATCACGTTTATGTCTTGCTCCTTAAATTTCTTCACGGACTTTACAAAGTCGTGCGCGTCGTCGAATGCGGTGTACGTGTCTTCTGGCCATGTTATTATGACGCCGGACACGCCCAAGTCTTTCAGTTTGGTGATTTGGTCGGGGCTTGCGTCGTCGGCTAGCTCAACCAGGGGCCCCTTCTGCCACCTGCAACAAAACGGACCTCTCTAAGAATTACCAGTCCCACGATGTTAATTAAAAATGGCAGTCAGCTTTTAATTTTTTTCTACTGTGCGTCTATAACAAAGCTGTTAAAGCACTCAATTGGGTGCGTTAATAGCTTTTTGAGGTTCCTAATAAAACTATTATACCCATGTAAAATTCTCCAAATTTTTAATTAAAAATTGCATAAAAGTAGAAAAAATTGTATAAAAAATTCGTTCCTTAAGTTTTTATGGAACTCGTTCTTTATTATAACGTGTGTTCAAAAAAAAAACGAGGCTGCGTTGGCCATGGAATTTATCGGCTTTCCAGTGTAGACACCATAGAAAACATAAACATAGATTTGACAAATGTCAAGATCTGTCAGTTTAAAATTTACCATCGAAATAAAACGGCCCAAACGCTAGGACACTTTAATTTTATTTTTAATGAACATTTTTAATAATCATTGGTTTTTAAGCCTTCGAACCAAACAAATCCGAACCTTTTTTTTCTAATGTATATTGTGTAATTTATAACTCACTAGTGGTCAACTTCGTGTTTAACTATGTATACAACGATTGGTAGGTCACAAACATATTATTATTATTATTACTTAAACGATGGGGAAAAAAAATTTGGTACTTTAAATAAAATGTAAACATGTAAAAAAAATTAATGTAAACTTTAATGAAAGACAATCCGTAATTACACTCCAAAAACAAACAACATTTATTGATTGGCATTGAGAAAGTGGTCCAGATTAAATGTCCTCACTAGTCACGCAATTGCTTTCGATTTTTTGCCGTAGCCCGTCCAAATTTTTTGGTCTATTAAAATAATAAATCTTCGAACCTTCGAATCCAAGCAAACCCGAACCTTTTTTTTCTAATGTATATTGTGTAATACAACTCCCTAACGGTCGACGTCCGTGTTTAACTATATATACAACGATTTTTGAAATATTAATTGAGAATGCAGTTGCTCTTAAACTGAATTGGTAGGTCTCGAGTTGCGCATAGAGACTGATGACCCATGAAGGTTGACGGGTAACTGAGTGCTGCCAAATATTCTCAAGACATTTTTCGGTTTTGAGACTGATTCTTCTTCATCGATCTATTCACGACTTACAGTTATATCAAATTAATGACCGTCCTGGTCGTGCCGATATTCTCCTCAACAGAGGAGAAGCTGTAACAATGAATAGATTGATGTTTGGATTCACAACGATACCGGGAAATGTTTTGCAGTTTTTTTTTATCCCATAATGATTTATCCCATTGTCAACAAGGAAGCTAAACATGAACAGACTCGAACTGACAGTTCGAAATTTTGCTACACTAAATTGATGCACAAAGTTTTTCCATGGCCAACGCAGCCTCGTTTTTTTTTTGAACGCACGTTACTATTTTAATCGGCTTTTACACGTTTTCATTCGAATACTTAAAAATGTACCGAATTTTCCATTGAACAAATATATATTTATTATTTTCTTCTTTGGGGCATCTCTGTAGAACAACAATGAAATCACTGTGGATTATAGTTACTTAAAAATGTGTAAAAGTTTCCAATGACAGATGTATACAGCGTTAAAAAATATAACATTTGAAATTCGTTAGTGTAGTTGTTTTATTTTTTGCGAATTCCATGTCCAGTTGTCGGTTTGGACCAGGGACAAAAAAAAAAGTTAGAATATAGTTTGCATAAAATTTGAAAAAAATTAAACGCTAAACTGTAAAATGCCTTGATAGCTTGCATACAAATAAAAAAGGATTCAGAGCAGGCCATGAAACCACTTGGGAATTGGTTAGAGGGTAGAAAATGTTTAATCTTTTTTAACAAATTCCATCTGCGAGTATCGATTTTGAGCAAGTTTTTGGTTGAAATCTCATGAAATATCAATGTCAAACTTCTACAATGTAAAAAATTAATCAAAACCTAGATTATATGGCCTACTATGTTATGTCAATGACAGAGGTGTATGCTGTAAAAAAATAACACACAAGCTTAAATTCAGTTTTTTCTTGCAGAGCTTGATGAGCATTCAAAATATCAGATTTAAAATATGTAAGAATGCTGTAAATAATTGTGGCAGATTTATATAAAAAAAACGTGCCCGTTGTTACAAACCAAACCAAACCAATCAAAAGATTTCCGCAAATTTTGTCACTTACCAAGTCCTTGGTGGTGGAGGATCGCACTTGGGGGCTGCCAGAATAATCATGACGGCACCCAAAAGCATCAACCCCCACAAAATCCAGAACGTGATGAACAAGAACCATCTCAGGCGCACCCAAAACGGATCATTGGCAAACTTCATCAGTTCCTCTTTGGTCAAACCGACACAGGCAGATTTGAGCTCCCCTATAGTGACGTCACAACCATTATGCAATTACTCCAGCAAAACGCTTATTATTGCATCAGCCAATAGAAAAAACGAAATACAATCCGACTCACCGATGTCGAGTTTGGCGTCTCCGTTTTGCTTCTCGTTAGGCGAGGAAGGTTTGATGTTGATGACTTCATCTTTGGGGAGCATTTTTTCGTCGGCGCCGTCCACTTCGGGAGTGTTGGGCTTGGACTTTGTCGCGCTTTTAGGTCGCGTAACTGCTTGTTCTACAAGTAGTCAAGTTTTGTTTTATTTCGCAAAGAACCAGTCTGATGTAATTGGCCTTACCCTCTAAGTCAGCCTCCGGTATCGCCTTGTAAGTCGCTGGCACATCGCCGCTCGACTTCGCCGTCAATTCCAGCTTTGGTCCTTCCATTGTACACTTGTTACTGGACAAACGAGGAGGAAATCAACGACTAAATGACGATAACAAGTCGTTGACACGATCAATAAGAAAAACCCGACTAACCACCTCCACTTTTGACGGCCATGTGGTCATTTGTCATATTTTGACAGTGACGCATAAAGCACTAGATAAATAATACCAACTATTGTCGCAATTTTCATAACGGTTTTACACACCGCAGGAACGGAAACAATTTGATAACGGTTCCTATCGGGTTAAACTGGCGTAAAATACCACACACAAATCCCCCCTGACATCTAAATTTTATTTATTTATTTTTTACCAAATATTTGTTTTAGATTTTTATTTTTATGGATTGGTACAGGTCAAGGACAACTGAAAGTTCAAACTCCGGTTCAAACAATTTAATTCTTCAAATTTAATTCAACTATATACAAAGTTTGTGCTTACCAATCACTGCCCGATTCCAGTAAACTAGTTTTATCAATTTGGCATCAAAAGCAACAATCACGCACAATTCCGCCATGTCTTACAACTTCTCCGCAAAATGTTTGATTTCAGTTTTTTATTTTGTGATCAAGATGATTCATATTTGTAAATTTAAGCGATTTAATTTTTGGAAATGTATTCATTTTCAGTTAACTACATTACTAAATTTTATCACGCGGTTGCCGTGGCAACTACTTGCATACACACTGAGCCCCAAAATGTTTACTGCGAGCGTTATCAAAGACGGCGATTTCACAAAAACCGTATACTCTCTGGTAAATATTCCACTGGAAAATTGTCCACTAACCATCTCTCGCAGATTAAAGACAACAGATTTGGTGACGCCATCAAAATCTTGCACGGAATCCCCGAATCTAACTCGACCCGAGCAGGGCTTTCCCTTCTAGCTTACTGCTACTTCTACATCCAAGATTTCAACAACGCTGCTGGTTATTACGAACAACTCACTCTGCTGTATCCGGACAACAGAGACTACAAGCTCTACTATGCGCAATCTTTGTATCAGGCGTGTTTGTATGAGGAGGCATTTCAAGTGACTACAAAAATAGTAGACGCTGAATACAAGGGACAGGTTACAAAGTTGCAGGCTGCTATTAAATACAGCCAGGAGGACGTGCTTTCTGCTAAAAGTCTCGTGAACGCTTGTCCTGCTGATGATCCCGACAAGGAGGTCAATTTGGGTTGTTTGCTTTACAAGGTATGTATGTACATCATCGTTTGTTAGTGTTGAGTTCAATTTTCCATATTAAACGTCTGTTTTTTGTTGTTCCAGTGTGACACAACTCAAATAATGGGTCATTTTTTAGTTAACTCACTGAAATACAGTAAAAAGAGCGTTCCTTGTTTTAGACAAGTTACAACATTGGAGTTACACAGCTCAAGTAAAATGTGTCGTCGGATTGAACCGGCAGGAATATAGTGAAAAGTAAATATTTTTGAGTTGCGTCACTTCTGTATTACATGTGCGACATCATCTTTCGTTTTTGCTTCAATTTAATTATCTTTTCTTTTATATCGTATCGTGGAGAAATGACTGCCATATCGGCGCTTTTTCACAAGGTCTTTTTTCTGCAGATTTCACACCTGATGTTTTTCTTATTTCGATATTTGTATAACAATCGTAAGATGCTCGTTTATGCTTTTTCTAGGATGAAAATTACGAGGAAGCGCTCGCCAAGTTCACCACAGCTCTTCAGAATCAAGGATTTAAACCGTACCTGGCCTACAATATTGCGTTGTGCTATTACAGGTTGAAAGAATACGGTCTTTCGCTCAAGCACTGCGGTGAGTTGAAAATATGTATGTTTTGCTCTCACTTCAATTTGTGACATGATTGTAAATTTGGAGTAGAGTTGAATGAATCTGTTTTGATAGCCGATATAATCGAGCGCGGGATTCGAGACCACCCCGAGTTGAGCATCGGCATGCAGACCGAAGGCATCGAAGTGCGTTCAGTTGGCAACACTCTCACTCTGCACGAAACAGCGCTCACCGAAGCTTTCAACTTGAAAGCTGCCATCGAATACCAGCTTAAAAACAGTACGCAATTCTCCGCTTACTAGCAGACGGTAAAATTGTTGTTTTCAGTGGAAGCAGCACGCGAGGCCCTCACGGACATGCCTCCACGAGCCGAGTACGAACTGGACGCTGTCACGCTCCACAACCAAGCCCTTATGAATTTTGAACAGAACCCGACCGAAGGCTTCGAGAAACTTCAGTTTCTCCTGCAGCAAAATCCGTTTCCGCCGGAAACGTTCGCTAATCTTCTTCTTCTGTATTGTCAGCATGAGTGTTACGACTTGGCCGCCGATATTTTGGCGGAAAATGCACAACTCACGTATAAATACCTGACGACGGTATGTGCAACAATGACGCGTTGCATTTGTGATTTTGGGGATTTTTAGTATTTGTACGACTTTTTGGATGCGATTATTACTCAACAGACTTCACCGAGCGAGGCGTATCAAAAACTGGACGAGTTAGCCAGCCGACACACGGAAATGTTGAGGAAATTAACGAAGCAAGTGCAAGAGCACCGCAACAGGAACGACACGGAAATGGTTAAGAAAACCGTGATGGAATATGAGGAGTGTCTGGATAGATACATTCCAGTTTTGATGGCACAAGCTAAGATCTACTGGGACTTGGAAAACTATCAGCAAGTGGAAAAAATCTTTAGGAAGAGTGTGGAGTTTTGTAACGATAACGACACGTGGAGGTTGAATGTGGCCCATGTGCTTTTTATGCAAGAGAACAAGTTTAAAGAAGCGACTGGTTTTTACGAACCACTCGTCAAAAAAAGCTACTCTGAGGTGCTTTCTTTCGCCGTCCCGACAATTAACACAATGCAGTTTGTAGATTCTGAACGTGAATCCCATCGTCTTGGCGAACTTGTGTGTTTCTTATATAATGACTTCGCAGAATGAAGAAGCCGAGGAGCTCATGAGGAAGATCGAGAAGGACGAGGATCAAATGGCGTTTGAAGAACCCGACAAGAAGTTTTTTCATCACTGCATCGTGAATTTAGTCATCGGGTTATACATGCACAATTACGTTTTAAAAAGGCTGACTCCATTTTTTCAGGACACTTTATTGTTCTAAAGGCAACTACGAATTTGGCATATCGCGCGTGATGAAGTCGCTGGAACCTTACAGGAAATTAGGCACCGACACTTGGTTTTACACAAAGAGGTGCTTTCTAAGCCTCATCGAAAATCTAGCAAAGCACATGATTGTCCTCCGGGACTCTGTAATTCAGGAGTGCATCTCGTTTCTAGAAAATTGCGAACGTGAGCATTAACCCAACCACATCTACTTACGATATATAAATAAAAAAATGATTTCTAGTTCATGGTAAAAATATCCGCACCACCACATTTTCAACAATTCCCGATGAGAACGAAGCACCGAACGGAAAAGAAACGGTTACTTTCGAGGCACGCAAAATAAAATGTTTACTGCTGAAACTACAAAACTACTAGACATACTATTTATTGCAACTAGTGCTCTATTAGTTGTTCTAATGGCCTCAGACGTTATTAAATACATTCAATAATAAAATATATAACAAACTAAAAAGCAATTCGACTACAAAACGATTCGTAAACCAGAGAGACGTACGTATTAGCAATCACTGGGTTGATCAGATCTATTAAGTTGTGGCAACGATAGAAAAATATCACACATCATGTCTTTTGTTGCAGTACGTTTGAGTTATTAAACATTTAAGCTACGATGGCACTGGAAGGAGTTTGATTTAACCCACAGGTACCGTCCCCTCTGTAAACTCTGTAATATCCTTGTTCGCCCCATGAAGTCCCCCAAGAGTTTTTAACAATCCAGTAAGGTAGACTTTTCTTGAAGAGCGGATAATCTATCAACGGCCAATTAATTCATGATTTCGTATTAACTGAAGACATCTACTTACTGTGAACTCCATATCCCACAACGAGAACTCCGTGGTCTAAATTGTTGGGGCTACATAAGAACTTGAACGGGTGTGAAACGCCACCCATGTAGAACTGCATGGCGTTTGCGTTGATGGAAATGGAAATGGGTCCATTCGCCACTAACCATTTCGCCATATCCGTTTCGTCCTGGCTGATATTTAGCGCACCAGTCAACTGTACACGGGCCAAAGAACCGTTAAAATTGCACTTGTCGTCCTCAGCTTCATACGGATAGTCGGATTCGGTCTCCAATCCGCCCAGCTTCTCAATGGATCTGCAGACAACATTTTTGTTTTTTATATCAAATTAATGCCGTGAACAATACCTATATGCCGTATCCATTAGTCCACCGTTGCAACCCTGATCTTCAGTATCGCAATCAACCAACTCCTGCTCAGAGAATTCCAGCAAGTTGCCGTGCTTGAGCGCGTACTGTCCTTCCACATTTCCGGTCACGCTAAAAGCCCAGCAGCTGCCGCACTGCTCCTGATTCTTGACTTCTGTAACGGCGTTCTTTGTCCTCCAGTCAAATTCCGTGGGCAAGTCCACGTCCGGGATTTCTGCCACAGCAAAAGGTGTCTCGTTCTCGTTACGCAGGTCGGACCTCAAACCCAGCGATCTAGAAAACTCGGATTGGGTCATATCCGCGAACTTTGTTATGCCATATACTGCGGTCCCCTGCTCCAAGTTGTTCAACGTCTGAATGGTCTTCAAGTTCTCGCGGAATATTTTAAAACGTCGACTGTGCTCGTCCTTGTAATAATTCTTGTTGTATTTGTGTACGAACGAGGTGAACAGCTCGTAGGATTCGCCTAGTACTCCGAATGTTTGGTAGTTGCAAGTGGATTTGGTGACGTGGTGGCTGTCGGGTATCCAAGGTTGTTCGACAATCTCAAAGCTGCAGAGTTGAGGCTTTGCATTTTGTAGCCTGGCGCAGTCGCTTCGTCTCGTCGTGGAGTTTTTCTTACAGTCGGAGACGGCGATATTAGCATGAATGTGATACTTGTAGCCCGCCACAATTTGTTTTCGGACCGAAACTATCTCCAGCACTTTGAGCTTGTTGTCCAAAAGTGTTCGTGAGTCCCAATCGTCCAAAATGGCGGTCATATATTTAGGAACGTATTCGTCGTCGAGCGGAACATCGTACGCCCCACCAAAGATATTATTATAGTAGTTATTGGCCTCACGTTTGGTTCGTTCAGTGAACGTGGTGACGTGTTTGTACTCCTTGTCGTCGTTGTTACATTTCAGAGTAAACTGTCTGAAATTCTCCCACGGCTTGTCCCAAACTTTAATCTCGCAAACCGCCGGCGACGCCGCTTCCACGGCGTTACATTCCGTCAGCTCTTTGGTGTCGTCCGCACCGCAATCTGTCTGCACGACTTTCGTTTTAATCCTGTACAAAACTCCCGCCACCACTTGCGACGACGCCGACAAAACCTCCACGGGTTTGTACTTATTCCCACCTCGCTGCGCGTTCAAATGACTTATCCCAGCTCCGAGCAGCTCCCTAATGACGGGACTAGTGCTGTTCACCTGACTGGCACCCCCGATTAAACCCGCGCGCTTGAACCGCCCGTAATTCGTGCGGTTGCTGTCGTTCTTGTCGCGTTTTATGTTCTGACATTGCGACTTTACCACTTTCGGACTGGCGAAGTCGTCGTTGACGAACACCTGAACCTTGCAGATTTTCGTGTAGTTTTCGTGCAGCTTCTCGCGACATTCCTCGCTGGGCGGCGCGTCCTCCAGACAGTGCGACACTCCCATGCGCATTATCAAGTGATAATAAGCGCCGTCGTCCGCCGTCATTTTTTTCGCGCCCAGAATTTGCAGAATCACGCGTCTCTGGTTGTCGTCGTCGATGTTGTCGAGCGCCACCGCGGCAAAGTCCGCCAAGTTCTTCACCAGGTTCTTTTCTTCGGGTGCGATCTTCTCCAGCTGACGGACAGCTCGCTTGAGACGTGTTGCTCCGCCTGACGACTCTAAACTTGCATCGCGCTTCGATCTTGACGACTTTGAAGATTCGCTTGAGCTCGCATCGCGCTTCGATCTCGATTCGCTTGATTTGCTCGATTTGGACGAGTCGCTTGAGCTTGCGGCGCGCTTTGATTTTTTATTGTAATTCTCCAGCTTTAGGATGGCTCGTTTAGGGCGTCGTGCATCTTTTCCCGACGAGCTTTCATTCGATTCTTCCGAACTTGCGTCGCGTTTCGATCTCGATTCGCTTGATTTGCTCGACTCGCTTGAGTTGGCATCACGCTTTGATCTGGACGACTTGCTCGATTTGGAACTCGCACTAGATTTGCTCGATTTGGACGATTCGCTTGAGCTTGAGTTTGCATCACGCTTTGATCTGGCCGAATCGCTTTCTTCTGAGCTCGCATCGCGCTTTGATTTTTTCTTGTAATTCTCCAGCTGGAGGATGGCTCGCTTGGGGCGTCGTGCATCTTCTTCCGACGAGCCTTCATTCGATTCTTCCGAACTAACATCGCGTTTCGATCTGGACGATTTGCTTGATTTGCTCGACTTGGACGACTCGCTTGAGTTTGCATCACGCTTTGATCTGGACGACTTGCTCGATTTTGAACTCGCACTAGATTTGCTCGATTTGGACGACTCACTGGAGCTTGAGTTTGCGTCTCGCTTTGATTTTTTACTGTAACCTTTCTCTAACTGGCGGATTGCTCGATTATGACGTGACACAACATCTTCATTTGATTCCTCTGAACTTACGTCACGCTTTGGTCTCAACGATTCTTTTGATTTTGAGCTCGCACTTGATTTGCTCGATTTGCTTGATTTGGACGATTCACTTGAGCTTGAGCTCGAGCTTGAACTCGAACTTGAGCTGGCATTGCGCTTCGATTTCTTTGAGTGGCTATCTTCGGAACTGGACGAATCGCTTTCATCCGAGCTGTTGGGCGCGCGTTGCGAAACCGATAATTCGGTGGTTTCAGCAGCGGACGTCACCGTTTCTTCTTCATTCGTTGCAGTCACAATTTCTTGTAAATCGACATCGGCTGTGGTGACTGGAGTCGATGTTTGCGTGTCGGTAATGCAGGAATCGCCACAACTCGCTTGAACCAAATCAGAACGCAACGAGAAAGTTTCTTGTTGGTAATCCGGCTGTTCAACAACATAAATCGTCGAGGGCGGGAACGAAGGCGGAACTGCCGCTTGTTGTAAATTCCGAGTTGGAGTATCGTCTTCTACGATAATTTGCGACAGCAAATCCTCTAATCTGGCCGGCGAGATCTCGTCGACAATCCCTGCTTCGGCGATGCGATCGAAATTTGGTCCTCCAGAGGGCAGTTTAATCGCGCCGTCGATTTCGTTACTCAACTCCGGCTTTTTATCGTCTAAGTGAATAAATTCCTGCGAGATTGTGCAGTTGTTACCAAAGACGTGTTTAGCTCTATTAATCCACGGTTTTTGTATGAATTTAATCTGACAAACGCTTGTATTCGCTGCCGTATTTATCGGACAAGATTCCAACGACACCGCGTTTTTGTCACATAAAGTTGGTGCAATTTCTATTATTAAATTGTATTTAATTGATGAGTCAACCTGAAAACGGTAAGGTGAATGCCTAGCAAGCGATTTTTTAATGATATTACTTGTTGTTGAAGCTTAATTATTTTGACAAGTGCTTGTTTGTTGGGACGCTCAGAGTCTATGTGTTTTAGTGCAATATTAACCAGCTCATTCTCGCCTTCAGTTTTAGGATTGAGGTCAAATGCGCAGCCTAGACAAGGGACTGAATCACGTCTAATTGCCACAAACTGGTCGCCCACCTCCTCCTTACTTAAGGCAATCTACAACACGAGAAATTAAATTAGACCCTAAAGCGCGCCTTGCCACCTTAGCATTGTTGCTTTTTTGCTGCAAAGGATTTGCTGAAGTGGCGGAATTGAGCAGGGTCGTCACTGGGGTGCAGTTGGTCTTAATAATCTGGATGCCTTCCTCGACAGTTCTGCGCACGAACGCTTCGCAGAGCAACGATTTTGGGTTGCACGGTGCATTATCAGTGCCCCGAACACAGTCCACGTTTACGTTCAATAACAATTCAAGGATATCATCCTAAAAATTATTGGTTACGCATTTGTAACTATCGGAAGCGCTTATCAAATGTTCTAAATATAATTTGCACTGTGTCGAAATCACTGATAAACCTATACCTTTATTTGCGCGTTAAGCAATTCCGCTTCTTTGTAGAGGGTATAAGTGGAGGAATTTATGTGGGCCAATACGGCAGCAACTTCCTCGGAGAATCTGTTGACATTTTCGGGAGTCACTTGTGCATTCACAAACACTAAAAAAGATAAATAAATAAACACGAATCGCACACGCGCCATGTTTTGTATGTCAGATGAATGTAAAGTCAGTCACATTCTGATTGATAAAACATATGATGAGTGGGAAATGTCAAAGCGCCATCTGTTTTCCTCAATTGCAGAAATCTGTAACAAAATTTTTGTTTTGTCACTAAATCGCATTATCTATATAACTGCAGCGATCCAATCGTGCATATTACGAAAATATTTTCAACTAGTAATTATTTTAAAAAAATGTCCTTGGTACAGTGCGCAGTGCGCGCAATGCGGGACTCGCTCTGACAAGGCGGCACATTTTTTTTAACCGTGGCCTTATAAAATTAGCATTCAATGATATTCGCGAGCGGTATCATTAACATTGCGCTATCACAACGATAACGATTTTTATTTAATCATGTAAGAGGTTGGCAGTACTTGATACAATTAAAACAAATCGTAGTCGGCGTGCGTAAGCTGTCACTTGTCCACATTAAATTTTTTGTTTGTGTCATTAGTGATCCCATTATCCCATTTCGACATATTTTTTTTGTTTCGATAAATTCAGGGATCCATCTTCGTCCAGCGAAAATTCACCGGTGCCGACGCTTGTGAAATTGTTCGTGTTGTGTAAGTGCCGTTTATTTCCATAATTCCGGCTAAATTTGCACAATTGTCAATCGACGCCTGTCAGAACTTCACAGGCCACTTGTCGATTGTTCAAAATTAACCCGATCCAGGGGCGTGCCTGTGGCAGGCATCCGACACAGAGGCGTTGAGCGATAGTTGGCCGCTTATCACATGTAACAAAAATCACGCTTAATGTGCGCAATTTATACATTAGAATAATCAGGAGAGCGATAAAACACTACAATAAACACGTGTTGCAAATTGAGCGTCCAAATCGGTCTTATTGCGTTTTAAAACCGTTTTCGTTCGCAAGTCTCATTTTTCATTCTACGCACTTTGCCGCACGACAAGTTTGCAATTGCAATTAAACTTATTTACTATTATTAATAATTGTGACTGCATCGTCCGCAAACCGCTTTGCAATTTACATTATTTTCCTCGGAAAGTTTCCTCGATTCGTACTAGTTTTAAATTTACTAATTAATCATAATTAAAATTAAAAGTTGCCTCTAACGTTGCATCATTTGAGTTGGCGCGGTATTTGTGTGCCAGCAGTGGCGGTGCATCCACACAATTACATTATCGTTCACATTACAATTAATTTGATCAAATTTTCTATTCCGGCCTATCATTCTTATCTTTGCTGCTTTATGTGTAGTGATGGTATTTCAACGATCCATCATTGTTTGGTGATGGTTTTCTAATTGCCAGGATGAAAATTCAATCTTCTCCGCAAATTACGCATTTAAAACGTATTAAAATGTAATTAAGTTTCTTGGCAGTTATTCCATTTGCAAACAACTTCTTATAATTTTACTCAGAGGTTAAAATGTTTACTTGGTAGTTTATATGTATACTATCCAATTAGTTTATAAACCAGTCAAGAACGTTAAAGTAAAACACAAAAGCAAGTAAATAAAACTGCCAATGCTTCTTGGAACGGAAGGCATTCGGATAGTAAGACAAAATAACCAACTTTTTAGTAATTTTCTAAACAAATCTAACCTAATAATTCAATAGTTTAGTTTATATTTTCCTAATTTTTGTAATTATTTTTTAGTGTAAATAAAATTTTAAGTTTTTAAGAATTAATTTTTTATTTAAATGCGGCGTCGCTAAAACGCCTTATTATTTGATAAACGGTTTATTTTTAGCTTAACAGAACTTTTTTAATTTGAGACCCATTTTTGTAAATATTTGCTCCCTCATCAATTAATTTAACATTTTTGTAAACATTTTATTTTGAATTCATTACTGTAACATATTTTATTCATATTTTATTTTTAGTTAAGTGTTCGTAATTAAATTTTGTACATTTGAATTGAAATCGAATTGAAAATGGAAAATTAGTTTTCATATTTACCAAGAAGTTGGTTATCTTGTCTTTCTAGTGATTACTTTATTAAAATACCTTTGGCTAGTTTATAAACTAGCGTAACACATATAATTTAGCTCTCTGAAGTCTTGATCATTTCGAATTGGCTTTTTACTTTACCGGAATTATTTATTTATTTAATACATCATCCTACACACATCTGAATGCATTGCCGGATTTCGCCTTTACATTTAGTTGAACTTTGTTAGGGTTATATTTGTAGGGGTCAGAAGCAAAAGGGTTCAAGAGCAAAATTGTAAAAGTGGAGTAAATTGATCCTAAAGTCTCTCTTTTTTTTCTAAAATCCGGGGCTCAAAATTGGAAAAGATGTTTTAAAAATATAAAAATGTGGTATCCAATATTTAAGTATACATATTTACTGAAAACTTTATTAAGTTTTACATTTTGTATACAGAGTGGAAAAAATTCAGTATCTTGAATACGAACGATTTTGCAAAATATTCCTTAAACGCATCGATTTACATTTTTAATTTGCTACTTTTCAGCTTAATCAGTTTTTAATTACTCAGGGGAATGTAACCACCCTTAACTCTTTTTTTTCAAATGGAAACATGTCATTTGACTGATCATTGCAAAGCTCAATAAAAAATGAGTGAAAGGATGTTTTTTATTTATTTTATTTTAGCATGGGTTCATATTCCGGCGCCAAAACCAATCATAATTAAAATTTCAATTCTATGATTTTCTGTTAAATAGCGCACTTTTATTAACAGTCACTACTTATGTGTCAAATAAAAGGTGAAAACTAACAGTTTGCAAAGAGAATTAAATGTATTGCCAAAAATGGCGATAAGATAGTAAAGCCGCGTTTATAACTATAAAAAGAAAAACTGATTAGGCTGAAAAGTAACATTGAATTTATTCCAGTTAAAGTTTCCACTCTGTACAAATTGCATTTATTGCCCCCCAAAAAATATAAAAAAAAAACACTTGCATCATTTTAGGATCGTAGAATACTTTATTAGTAAGTAACGTGTGTTCAAAAAGAAAACGAGGCTTAGTTGGCCATGGAAAAACTTTGTGCATCAATCTAGTGTAGCAAAATTTCAAAGTGTCAGTTCGAGTCTGTTCATGTTTAGGTTAGCTTCCTTGTTGACAATGGTATAATTCATTATGGGATTTAAAAAAAAGTGCAAAACATTTCCCGGTATCGTTGTGAATCCAAACATCAATCTATTCATTGTTACAGCTTCTCCTCTGTTGAGGAGAATATCGACACGACCAGGACGGTCATTAATTTGATATAACTGTAAGTCGTGAATAGATCGATGAAGAAGAATCAGTCTCAAAACCGAAAAATGTCTTGAGAATATTTGGCAGCACTCAGCTACCCGTCAACCTTCATGGGTCATCAGTCTCTATGCGCAACTCGAGACCTACCAATTCAGTTTAAGAGCAACTGCATTCTCAATTAATATTTCAAAAATCGTTGTATATATAGTTAAACACGGACGTCGACCGTTAGGGAGTTGTATTACACAATATACATTAGAAGAAAAAGGTTCGGGTTTGCTTGGATTCGAAGGTTTATTATTTTAGTAAGCCAAAAAATTTAGACGAGTTACGGCAAAAAATCGAAAGCAATTGCGATAAATGTTGTTTGTTTTTGGAGTTTAATTACGGATTGTCTTTCATTAAAATCTACATTAATTTTTTTACATGTTTACATTTTATTTAAAGTACCATTTTTTTTTACTCCATCATTTAAGTAATAATAATAATAATAATAGCAATTTAAAAATAATATGTTTGTGACCTACGAATCGTTGTATATACCTATAGTTAAACACGAACGTTGACCACTAGTGAGTTATAAATTACACAATATACATTAGAAAAAAAAGGTTCGGATTTGCTTGGATTCCAAGGTTCAAAAACCAATGATTATTAAAAATGCTCATCTATACTAATATTATAAATGTGAATGTTTGGATGTTTGTTGCTCAATCACGCCAGAACGGCTGAACGGATCGGGATGAAATTTGGCACAGAGATAGATTATAGTCTGGAATAGCACATAGGCTACTATTTATCCCGGAAACGTGTTCCGTGGGATAGATGTTTTTGTATTTCATAGAGCAAGGGATCGTATCGGTAGCATTTCAAGCCATCACTAGATGGCGGTGATGGTCGCAAGCTGTCATCTATACTTTATTTATTATCATCAAGCCGTAATTTAACAAACATACACATCCAAATTTCTACGCGAACGAAGTCGCGGGCAAAGGCTAGTTAAAAAATAAAATTAAACTGTCCTAGCGTTTGGGTCGTTTTATTTCGATGGTAAATTTTAAACTGACAGATCTTGACATTTGTCCAATCTGTTTAAGTTTTCTATGGTTTCTACACTGGAAAGCCGATAAATTCCATGGCCAACGCAACGTTTTATTATTGAACACACGTTAGAACAAAGTCGACACTCATAAAAAAGCACAAAATATGATATATTCATGATACAGTCGGAATCTAATACAACCCATGAGTCACCCAAATCATAAATTTCTCCAGTTACAATACATATTATCAACTTTTTTATTTTTTATGTTGTTTCTCTCGACTTTTTGATATTTTTTATTTACAGTTTTATTTTGGTGCGGCAGACTTATAATTTTTATAGTAAATTGGAAGTACAAAAGGTAAAATTTGATTTAAAATTTTCCTATTCCTACAAGTGTATCGTGGGTGTAATAAAGCCAACCAACAAATTCATAGTTTTAATGTGCAAATACGTACTTTGCTTATTTTTTCTTTTTTTTATCACTTGAACCTTTTTGCTTCTGACCCCTTCATTTGATATAATTGTTATCGTTTTTACCGCCATTTGATATTTTTACCGTTTCTAGTGATTAGGAATATAATAAATTTTCAACACAATTTTAAAATGCTTCCATGGCCCCACGTCGTCGGGGTATATTCGATAAAAAATTCTAATGCATGTTTCACGAGGCTAAACTTGACTAGATGCAATAGTTTGCATCCGATCTCCATTTAGATTCGCCGCCCATGTCCAGAAACATCACACTTATTAATATTAACATCCATCTCTCGTCAATGCGCACATAAAGCATTCCGTCCGCTTTTTGGCGCGAAGAGTCCGGATTAATTTCGGCGCTTCGTGTAAATTTGTCATTTCTGTTGCAGATTTGTTAGTCGGCGAGTCGCGGCTGAGTGCCACGTGGAAGTGTCGAAAATACTGTCCGGACCCAGTGCACTCGTCGTCTGACAGGTCGTCGTCGTCGGCGCCGCGCTTCTTGGACACACAAAGTCCCAAGGACGAGTGGGGGGACACTCGGCGCGCTATCTAATCACCGGCCCGCGTCGTGTTGTGACATGTCGTCGCATCGTCGTCGTCGTCGGCTCTGAATCAGTTTGCGGATAGCCAGCACTGAGAGCGGTTGTGGCGCGAGCCGAGCCAGAGAATCGTCGTCGTCGTCGTCGAAGGTGGTGCGCGAACAGCAAGCAGCAAGTGCGCGGCGCAGCGGTGCAGTGTCCCAGCAGTGTCGTAACGAGCGCCGCACTCCAACTCCAACCGAAACACTCGCACACGCAGAAAGAGACGTAAGAGACGTACGCGGGCCGCTCCGCGCCGATGGATGCCTGAACGTTGGCAAAATGGCCGCCGATTCGGGTATGGATACGTGCCCCTCGCCAGAGATAGCCGACTCCAGGAAGAGGCCGCTCGACGGGGACAACGACAACGGCGACACGAAGCGCTCCCACTTCAGTCCAGGTAAAGCGCAAATCGCACGCCAATGGCGGCGCCGCGAGGTTGACGTTTGTCGTCCGGGGAACTGTCAAAAGCGAGCGGTGTCGACGAGGCGGGCCGCCTCCTGGGGGCGCGCGCTCGCCCACCGTCCGACGAGTTCAGTCAGTCAGTCGGTCGGTCGCCGATGTCCGGTCAGGTCGACGAGAACAGCAGCCACGACGACGGCGGGGACGAAGCGCGTCTCCGTGAGAAACCTCGACGACGCCGATGATCTGCAGCTCGGACGCGTTCTGTCTGCGTAATTTGGCGAACACGCTGCCGAGTGGTGAGTGTTGTCCTTGCGGGTTCTAGACGTCCACGTCCGCGTCCTCGTCGTCGTCGGTGGATGCCACGACGCATTCCGGGGATTCCGGGTCGTTGACGATTCGGCCGCGCGGGTGCAGCAGATCTCTGCGGTGCTCATTCGTGGTGCAGGGAGCGAGCGGGCCCGGATTTGGGTCGCGAGGTGTTACCGCATTTTTGCGTGCGGAAAGAGTGGCTTTGGTTGGGGTCGGCTTGGATTTGGACGACGCGGTTATGCAAATCAACACGTACGGTCGGCCTTCCCTTAAATTTTTGCATATCGCATTTCGTTGATAAAATGATAAACGACTATTAGTTTACTTCGTTCTTACATGTGTACGTAATATTAAAAACGGTCGAATTTCATGGCACATTTTTTCTGTTATCAGCTATTATCGGCGTTTGCGACAATTCGAAACACATTTTAAATAAATTGCTTTTGGACATGCAAAATATTTTATTTATTTGTTGCTAAAAATCGCCCCCATCCTAAATTTTCGAAACATTTCGACACGTTCCAGTGAAAATTATTATTAGTAATTGCACAACAACACTAGATCAAGGTTCAAAAAGCAAGGTTTCTGTGTTGAATAACTTCAATATGAATGAATGAAACAATAGAATTTCTAAATATAAGTGTATAATTACTTTTTTAAACGATGGTGGTTCACGGGATTTTTGACCGTGTTTTATTATGCGACAACACCGACCGTGAAAGCTTTTTGCAAAATTGAAAATCTGACACCAAAGCTACTTAATACAGTACTCGATAAATTTTTTATACCCTTTCAAACATGAAAACTTTGAAGGACACAATATTAATCTTCAGTAAACATACTCACGTGGATTATTGTAAGAGTTTTAATAACGCCATTAAGACTGTTTAAATTTAAAATAATGACGGTCGTGAAAGTATACGTATTTCAATGTTGCCTCTTACTTTGTATCAAACATGAGAATAATTATGACGATATAAAAGACAGCCAAAGATTGTCTTTTATTAAAAAAAAATTTAATTTTTACACAAAAAAAATCGTTTATAAAACAATAGCAGTTCTGACATACATGTATATATAACAGGTAAATGTATACAACATAATAAACTCTAATATATCGCACCTGTAATACACAAGTGGCACAACTCAAAAATGTTTTATTAGAATTAATTAGCAGTGCGCATTATTAATACAAGACAAAAAATTTTAGCTAATGTTTAGCGGTTTATACAACCCCTTTCTTTATCAATGTCAAGTTACAACTCCTGCCGGTTCAATCCGACACATTTTACTCTGCAGGAAAAATGACACTTGAGCTATGTAGCACCAATTATTACTGACATATTTTTAAAACTTGTTTAAAACAAAGAACGCACTTTTATGACCCTGTACATTTATTATTTATTAGTACATTATGACGAAGTACATTTTATTGAATTTTTTTAACCATAAAGCGGAAAATATTAAATCGAAGGCACTATGTCCTATAATTCAATAATTTCTGCTACAGTCACGCGAAATTGACTGTCCGACAAGGACAATGCGTAACAAACTAGAATTATTCTCCTTGAATCTTATTGATTGGTTGGCGATCATTAAATCTAACCAAACAGAATTTAGTTAAAATGCGTAAATGCATAAATAAGTTTAAACGAAGCTTTTAGATTAGCGCGTATGTCATTTGGATACACTCGGAAATGATGTAATTCCTAAATTATTTACGTATTTTGTTGCAATGTTTAAAATTAACATCGCTCCGTTATGAATCGCCCAATTTTTATTAATTTTTTATTTACATGCTTTACATCTTAGGTGTCTAAAGTAAACAAGTCATATCAAGCCCTGTTTTGCTCAACATTT
Source organism: Eledona agricola (assembly GCA_964023215.1). Lineage (NCBI taxonomy): Eukaryota > Metazoa > Arthropoda > Insecta > Coleoptera > Tenebrionidae > Eledona > Eledona agricola. Next base: position 2,872,327 of record OZ026856.1, read on the forward strand.
TTGTCGTCACGTTCAATATTTAAACGAAACTGATTTGTCTAATGCACCACTGTTTGATTGCCGCATTGTCAATGCCGGCCAATTTTACTTAAATTAAATTTGAAACGAATTGGCATAGTCCAAGGTTGATTTTGTCGAAACTGTGACAAATTGAAAGTGGTCAATGCCATCGAGTTTGCAAAAACTGAGATTACACAAATGGGAAAATAATGGTCGTTAGCGATGAACACGAGCTAACATCCCTGAATACTGGTAGCGATCGTTGATGGAGAAATCGTGTCGGACACTATCGGAGGCCACATTAGATTTTTGGCCGCACATATTTGACCTAATATCCGATTTTTACACGCTGTTACGTTAGATTTTAACTAGCCGTGACATTTCCAAAGATTTCGGCAATTGTCAGGGTCCGTGTTTCTACTTTTGTATGTGGGGTCCGTCGATGATTAACGACTTAGCGAGTGAATGTGGATTGTTGCTATTCGAATTTCTTTGCAATTCGTCATCGTCGAAACGCACCAAATCGTTTCTTCGTCGGGTGATGCATCATTACGGTTTCCTCCGGTGCTAATCATTGGAATAAGCCAACAGCAACAACGTGGCCGTAATATCTGCGCCATTATCGTTGCACACACATGTAACATGTAGCAAGGTCAAAATAGCGCATTTTCATGATTAGTTGTGTCGGTACGGCATTAAAAAAGTAATCGGTGCAGAATTTATGACTGTCTCCCGTCGTCTTCGCTCTATCTTTAAAATGTTCTCGTGAGAGTTTAGTTCGCTGCCTCCTGTATTTCAGTGGCTTCAGTTCGATAAGCCGGAAATTATCGGAGTGTAAATAAAGGGTTGTTGGATTAGACAAGTACGACATTGTATACCACCCTGTCCCCGTTTCCATTTTCGGAAATTCTATCCGAAAATAAGAGTCTTTTTGTATCGTGGAATCAATCTGCGAACGCAACATTTACCAAGCGGGATGACATTAGGATCGTATTTTGCAGTTTCTCTTCCACTGATAATAGTAATTACCCTAATAATCCCATCGTCTAAAAACGATTTGCACAACACGATACTAATTAGTGATTATGATGTTTTCCCGGGTGGAGGGCATCGATTAAACATTAATACGTCCTGCCCGAGGCCTTACTACAGTGTCTGTCTTTGTCAGTTTTATTTTTAGCTCGAAAATGAAAAATTTTTCCCTCGGGAGAGGATGAAGAATGGATATTGTCCGGAAAGTTTTTGTTCCGTTCAAATAAGGCGCCTATATAATTTTGACTGCTTCTCTGTAAGGCGATTATTTTAAAGAGTCCGCGAGACTCCCGTCGAAGATGAAAATAACTCTTATCTGTGGAACATTTTGATCTCACTTTTTCGTGTCCGATATTATTCCTCATGCATTATTATTTAGAAACCAGTGCGGTTTTTTCCGACACTTTATCAGCTGAGGATAAAGCCGATGTTTGTGGTGTGGTGTTTGATAATAAGTTCGTCACACTATTTCAGTAACAATTATTAATGGACTGGTAGGATTTACTTTACTAATCCATATCCTAATAATTATTGTTAAGCTGTTGCATTTAGTCAACCGTTGTTTTCTTATTGGACGGCAGACATTGTTGGCGGTAAAATTCCAGCGCGAAAGAATTAACACACACTGTTTTACGTATTACATGATGCAATGTTTGGAACGTTGTGGAAACTGGGATGGCTCAGTATGATCTAAAAACCATGGAATGTATTATAAAATTTTGTTTTTAATAGCACGCTTTCGATTTAAATTCCGTCCTAATGTCGCCAATATTGTTTACAAATATTGTTAACAATAAAATAGCAGAATATGTTTGTTTGGGCCAGATTACAGTGTGGATTTTACATTTGCATTATTCGCTTATAAACGGTGACTGCGCATTATTTAAAAAACAATTGCTACATTTACAATTGTATGTGATACATAAAATGGTCGATTCTTAATCCGACGATTTGAAATGCGTCAATCGTCATGAAGGGAGCTCGAAACTTGCATTCTGCCGCTTTAGTAATTTGATCACAATAATTCTTCGATTGTTTCTTAAATTTGTATGAAACTGATGAATCATCTCTCTTCGAAAGACGTTTATGTTATGCCGAGCAAAATATAACCTGTTTATTCGACGTTAGATATCATTATATTGTTGCCCATTAGCCCATATCTGGTTTTCTTCGAAATATAAGTATCAGCTATAAAATAGCATTCTTTTGGTCTTCTTGTTGTAATCGAATGTGCAGCGATCTAACTGTGAGGAGCTCAAGGTTTGAATAAAAAATATCTGAACAACAGTTGTCTCTATATCACTTGTCCCTGATTTACTAACATTATTTTTTGTCTCTACTAACCGTTGTGGCATCCATGCACCCAAATACGTTAAACACGTTCCTAGAGGCTCTATTTATATGATTCATACAAGTTCGGTTATAAAGCTCAAATTAACAACGGTGGTATTAATCGGGTTTGTTGACCGTGTTCCATGCGAAGTTCCATGAGGGGGGGGTGTAGTGAGCGCCCCGAGAGGCTAACTCAGCAAGTGATCCCCATGAATCTCTGCCAAACGTTTCGTCCACAGCTGCGGTGGACATCTTCAGTGGCGGTGTGGTCGTGGTCGGAGTACTTCGACCACGACCACACCGCCACTGAAGATGTCCACCGCAGCTGTGGACGAAACGTTTGGCAGAGATTCATGGGGATCACTTGCTGAGTTAGCCTCTCGGGGCGCTCACTACACCCCCCCTCATGGAACTTCGCATGGAACACGGTCAACAAACCCGATTAATACCACCGTTGTTGACAACACCGACCGTGAAAGCCTACACACTTTTATAAAGCTCAAATTGTTGGGCATCATGCTGAGCTTTTTACAGTGCAATATACCGGGCTTACAAAAAAGGATTCAGAGTAGACCATGGAATCACTTTGGAATTTGTTAAGAGTGTAGAGTAGTCTATATTTTAGCTATGAAATTAAATTTTCGGACAACATACACAAGATATATTTAATGTATTTTTTAACAAATCTCCAGGCGTCGGTTCCTGCAAATGTAAACTGTAAAAAATAAAATAAAAGCTGGCTTCCATGTCCCACTGAGAATTTCTTTGTACGCCCTAAACCACCTCACCAGCGATAAGTTTTTCAGTAGTTTGAACGTGGAACTGAAATTTATAGGGGGCGTTAGATTTGTGGCGCGTGTAAAACTGAAGTTGAAGCCCACAAAACCCACTCCAAATGGACAAGCAATAAACGAATAAGTAACATAAAATGTGAAAAACAGTAACAAAGTACGAGCGCAATAACAGCAACAACGACCGAACTAATGTGAGGGAAGTGGCGTCGTTTTGCGTTCGAACTTTCCGTCAAGGCTGATTTTTTTTATGGCGTATGAAAACGAAGAATTCATTGTTTATTTTATATGCACAATTTACGCCGCCAGCGAGTTATTAATAGTCCTGTGACATAATGCATAAAATAATTTATGTGAGCCGATGCAGAAAGAGTACAGGAAGCTATATTTCGATGCCACTGCCAATATTTCAACGGGGACGTTTCTGAGGCGAATCTTTTTATGTTATTTTGGTGCCGCGGACTCGATGATCGTTGCTGGTTCGTCCTAATGAAATCGATAAACACGCGTTACGTCACTTAGATTTTGTGGTTTGTTCCACAGCGCGATGACGAAAGAAAATATTTCTCAAATGATGGTCGGTTGTTGAGTTTGCATTAAAAATAACGTCGGCCTTGTATGATCGGAACGGGAGGGAAAAATAGCAACAACAAATTCTCAGAGATGGACGACAATGTTAGTCGACAAGGGGCGATTGTCGTCGACGATTTCATGTTCTAGGTCCCCTTTGTTTGGTAATGAAAGTCGATGGGTTTTATGAACGCGAAGACGACAACTTTCGTTGTAGGTTTTGTCATTGGAATTTTCGTGTTCGCTGCATTATGTAACCTCCATATTAAGCCGGCTAGAATGAATTTGAATTGGACCTTCAGCGAACCAGTTTTCGTTCGAGTCTTCCTTTCTATTGCAAATTCGATGACTCAAAAGACGCGGGCAACAGTGAATCGGCCGAGAAATGTATACACATAATTATAGAGAAAAGAATGAAGTTAAATTGCATAATGCGCGTTTTATGCCGCCTTCTGTAAAAGTGAACGAATCTGAATTCCCTCAAATTTGTTTTCTATAGGAATATGTTGCGATGTTGACTGGTTATCGTGGCTACATATGTATTGTCTTATTGTTTGTTAATTGAACGTTCCGAATAAAGTAGCATTTTTATTAAAAGTATGTTGATGGCGCTGGATGACGCGGCAATATCGGAGTAGTGAGAATCAAAAACGAAAGTCTTTTCGCCTATTTAGCCCAGTTTCGAGTTGACGGAACGCCGCGGAAGGTAGCGAACCCCAAGCGGATCAATACGGGAGCCCCAAAACCATTTTATGCGAGTCAAGGCGGACATTGTTCTTATGGCGGTTATTTTTCGAGCGTAGAGAACCGTTTCGTTCGTGTTGCAGTGTCCGATCCACGAAGGTTGAGATTTCCGGCCGTGCATCCGACTTTACCGTTACGTAATCCTCGAGAGATCATTTAGAATTTTCAATGGCGCGAGTGAGACGCTTCTCCCAGCCTAGACCCACTGACACAGAGGATCGCCGTTTTTTTTCTCCGGTACCTATTTTCGGGCGCTCGCGCCTGCGACCTACATTATGAAGATCTGATCCAGACGTTCTGGAGCCGACGTCGCGGAATAAACCTCGAGCTGCGACATTTGACGGTTTCAACACCGGCGCGTGGTGTAATGCACGACGAACATCGAACTTTCTCTTTTCGTGCGGTTTTTCACGATTTTCCTCCAGGAAAACGCCGCGCTCGTTTGGGAAGGAATGACATAATCGAGCGGAATCTGGCCCGCAGGAAACGGACACCTGTTCGGGATGGAATTTGGGTTGCTTTGAAGGTGAAGCGCGTCTGTAAAGAGGAAAAAAAAATTCCTACTTCCTGATTGCACTTCGTCCTTTAGCAAGTGAACAAATAGTACTGAAATAAATGTCAAAGTTTTTGTGTCAAATGTTAAGATATGTATGTTTGCATTTGAATACGAAACGTTAAAGTCGCGCAGACCTTGACATTCCTGTATATATTTTATTAAACAACGTTTTACTTTGTCGATCAAATTACTAAATCGTTTCAGTTCAAAGCAAGAAATTGTGAAGATTAAAATGTTTGCATTCGGGTCACGTAATTGGCAGCTGCCGGCGTCGTTTTCGTGTAAAGTAATGTTTTTTGTAAACAGTTACGTATTGTTCAAGATGAGTTGGTTTTCTTTCGTTTTGTAAATAACACAAGCGTTACTGTTAAATAACGCAACACTTTTGATTGTGTTTCGATTCGTCATTTTCGCCGCTTCAACTTGCATTAAAGACAAGGTATCTTAATTAGGCTATGGTCGTAACTCACGTTATTATTCGATATAGCTTTTAATTGAGCAACGTGGTTTCACTAGTCCGTACGTCCCAGTTTGACTAGAATAACGTAGTTTAAAAAATATTTTGTTGGAACGCACGGAAACAGGCTGGCGTCCCCTGTGAGTAGTCTTTGTACCGCAAGCGAGATACTTGGACGCATTCACATTCCGGAAATTAGAATTAGAGAATGGATGCGAGCGAATCCCGAGGGACTCTCTACCAGCAGAAAGCACTCGTACCGCTCTGTCATCTATTTTCTTTACTACCGCAATTGAGACAGCTGCCAATATTATTATATCTCTCGATTTGGACGTTTCTGTTGTCGTCGATGACGCGGGCCAACACATTGTTGTCTCTTGCATTGTCTTTTGCGTCATTTACAATTTGGAACGTGCTAACTGTCAATAGCTGCGTTCGGATCAAGGGCACACGGAAGGGAAAAGAGGTTGCGTCAAAAGAGTTTTCGACATCGAAGCTCGAATTACCGAAACGAATTATCCAACGGCGAAGTCGGGCGGTGCAGAATGCAACTGAATTACGCAAATGAATTTTTGTAAAAATGCCACGACGATCGATCCCCAGTAAATGGCAATCGGCGAAATTCTTTTTTTCCGCAGAACTTTTTGGCGTCGATAAAGAGGGGAAATTGCCACCACCCGGAACACGGGGTTTCCGTCTGCGGAGATCGGTCACGGTGATTTTTTTCCAAGTCTATTAGGGATTATTACTGCGGCGATAAATAATTCCGGAATAACGAGGCCCATTTGCATATTCGTGGAATGCTAAAGACTGGCAAGATTGTGTCTGAAAATGGTATCAAATCGATAATCCGAAACGCTGTTTTTTCGCCGTTTGCCTTTTAGTTCTACACTGTATTTCCGTGCTTCGGAATATAATACAACGCACTTAAAAACGTTTTGTTTTGGCAGTCACTTACAAATAAATACTCGCAATAAAAATGAATTTGCATAAGATAGGCTTGTGTGTGTGTGTCTGTTCGGCTTCTTTTTTGCCTTGACTAATAGATTTTAAGCGTTGGCAATTTCCTGCAATTCAGTCATGATAATTATGTGGCAGTCATTTTCAATACAAATGATTATGATGGTGCTTAGAGTGGCTGTTAAATCTCTCCTTGCCAGAACAATTAAAACGAAATACCGACAAATATATTTCTACGCCGCTGATTTTGTTTTATTTTTTATTACATCCAGCTTAACAAGTCAATTGTCCTAGATCCCTTTTTGTACAAATATTCACTATTTAAATATTTGATAGCGATAACGATAACATTCTAATAAAGAAATTCTGTAACAAATTGATTCGATCAACTTCGGAGCAACACAATTTAATGAAAGTGAATTTATGAGGTAAACTATGAGTGATTCGATAAACATTTGGACCCATCTAATTTTTCCTGCGCAAATATTTACGCTTCGACATGTTTGCAAAGATCGCGACTGTCCCCAGAAAGACAAATTAACCAAGACACGGTGTCGATAAATTTCATTTCTAAAAAATTTCATCGCTGGGAAGAAAAACACGATTGCAACATGACTTCTGCCCTTCACGTTCGAGCTTAATTCCGACTTTTACTTTTTCGCCCAAATATACCCAGCCACGTGCGAGGGCCTTGGCATGGGCGCCGTTTCCACCCATAAATTAGGACGGGAGCGGTAAACCTGGGATGTGCAAAAGGTCAGCGCCCATAAATACGGAAAAGCACGTGGGAGTGAAATTCGATGCTTGACAACGTCGACGACGACCACATTTGCTTGTTACGTAAGGCGAATTACGTGGCGCTCGACGATAGACGCGTCCCGATAATACATAGTTGGCGGCGACGACGACGGTGCTGATTACTTCCTATTTGTTGCAGGTGGAGATGGGACGTATCATTTCAAGGTCTTGGTGCCGAGCGTGGCGGCCGGTGCCATCATCGGTAAAGGGGGCGAGACCATCGCCCAACTCCAAAAGGAGACCGGGGCACGCGTCAAGATGTCCAAATCGCACGACTTTTACCCCGGTGAGTACATTTCGTTCGCTTCCGACGCGATACATTCGGTGGCGCCGTCGACGTCGTCGTCGGCGGCGGCGTGTGAAGCGGTCAATATAGAAGGCGACGGTGCAGCGAAACTGGTCTGCCACAATTTAATGCAACACTAACCACCGCAGCATTATGTTTCAATTGCACCTAAAGAATGACAGTAAAGAGTAAGAAATCGTCCGCCGAGGACGTGAACAAATGTTTAATTTATTCATTTTAATTATTATACTCGTGTCAATAGTTGTTATAATGTCGGAGGTCAACTAAAACGAAAAGTGGGCGAGCAAGAGAAAGATGATGGAAAAACGATTGTATAATTTAACAATTTATTGGAAAAATGAGGACATTATTTATAGTACATATCAGTTGTCACAAAAAAACTAGCGCTGGCTCCACACGAAGGATGAGGATTACAGAAATGGCGTTTGGAGGGCGTGATAAAAGCACCGTGCGCTACCAGGACGTACCCCACGAGGTCTATACGATCACACGGGGGTGAATTTTGCACGTGCGACCTCGTCAAGGAGCGATCGATAATATAATTTTTTCAACGATGAGAAGCTGCAGTGTTCACGACGAGGATGTTATGAAACATGTAAAGTCCATGCATTAGAGAGATACCCGTCCTTGACACGCATGGACGTTTTTTTTCTTTTTTGCATTTGCATAACACTGGAAAGATGTTCGCTCTGTAAAATACGCCTAAATCATTCGGCGATAGAGCAATAATATTTAATAAAGGGCCGCGCGACCCGGAAAGTATGTTTCGTTTCGACCGGTAAATGGAGCCAGAACCGTGTTATATCAGTTAATTTCGGATTTGAACGGATATAAATTCCCGTGATTGCATGTCGATAAGACGCTGAAGCGGAGGAAGTTACGTTTTGACATCACTTCAATCGATAGCTTCCATCGTTAGACCTGATTATTACATTTAGATTCTCAAGTGTCAGACTCCGATTCTTTTTACCTACGCAAAAATCGATGGAAGATGGAAAAGCTGCGACCCCCGACTCAGACGGACTAAAAGGGCGAACGCTTTTCGTGATACCTGCATGCATTTAATTTAAACTCGTCGTTCGAGAACTATGCTCATAAATTGTTGATTGACGTAATTAAATTGTTCGCTAATTGTGTTACGCAGACGTTTCAGAGTAAAATCCGACAAGAGTTTGAGCAATTTATGTTATCCTATCTCACTTGCCACCGCTAATTGCAGTTTGTATCAGATTTTACGTCCCACAAACGAAAGAATTAAAGTCTTGGGGGAAGTTATATCTCGCCATGCTTCGAATCAATGGAACACGAAGAAAGGAGTGCTTGGTCGAGTGTTCATTCTCGGTAACTTGGGTTGTTAGTTTGAGGATATCGTTCGTGAGGAAGCGGCATTCCATTTCCATGTGTCGTGGCTTTGTTTTCTAGTTTCTTGAATAAAATGCAAAAATGTGTCCGTCGTTCGTCACATGGAAGCAATCAAACAGTTAATCGATTATTAAATTTTTATCGAACAAACAAAATGAATTAAGGCCGAAGCCCACGTTCCAAAACCCAATCGGCCGGATTTGCTGCTCGTATCGCTTCTGCGAACTTTCTACTCGACAACAAACATGGCGTCGTCTATGCACTTGACTAATGACTATAATAATTGGGTTTTATGCCGTAACCTTGTCTCGTTTACCTCGTTTTTTAGCCATTTTAATTTGCGCGAGATATGCAAATCGTTGCTATTCAATTATATAATAGAAGGCTATGTATATCAATTAAGGAACGCATTAAATGCAGCAATTAACACCGTCAACTAACCGGGATTCTTAATGGAAATTATACTTTTACAAGCAGGTTTGTGTCGGACGACGCCGACGCCCAAAAGCCCTCTTTTCCCGCGCGGTTACGCAACGAAATCCAACGCAAGATAAGAGAGAAGCGTCGCAGTTGCCGCAAACGCGTCGTTACATATCCTCGAACGTGTTTGTTTGACCTTTTTCGGCTATCTGCTGCTAACATTTGTCTCGGAACTGAACGACGAAAAGCGCGGCCGGAACTCACAGAACGGAGTTCGCCCGCCGCTTAACGACGACCAATTTTCGTTGATTACATAATAAGGCCGTTCCTGGTGAAGTCGTGACTTCGAACGGAGCCATCGTCGGCGGGGCCTGGCTACCGTTCGTTCGGCCGAAGAGTTTAATTAACCCGGTTGGGTTAGTGGAGCGCGGTATTGTCTCGAATTGGAGGTGACGGACGCCCGCGACGGCGACGACGGCCTTGGCGCACGTGAAACGAAAAGGGGCAAAGTGCGCGCGGACCGCAGAACGAAAATCGAAATCAGCTGATGGCCCCGAGCGTTTGAATTTCTAATTTTAGAAGCGGGTTGTTGCCAGAGAGACGACTTTCAGAGTTGCAGCGAAGCGACAGGTGGAACGCTTCGTACAGGTGCCTCTAATTAATGCGGGGCTCGTAGAGTGGGCACGACTTAAATAACTGGAAGGTTTCGAGAGCGTCGCCGCGATGCTCTAAATTTATAAACTACCGAAACTTGTAGAAATAGCGCAAGCGGTTTGAAAGTAGGTTCGAAATGTTTGCGTAGGTGGAACGAAAATAAAAGAGCGACACCGATAATAAGCGCAGAGTGGATAATGTTTACATGAATGTACTCGAAATAAAAATAAACTCCAATCAACTCTAAGATGCTGGTTCATTTCTACCTATGGTCATTATCCTTTCGAGTCGAATCCGTCACTAATTAAAACTGATCCAAATTATTATTCGTTGGACAAGGATTTAGCTTGACAACGAACAACTTTTTGTAGCTATTTTAAATGTGAACAGACAACCCCCTAATTTTTCAATTAAAAAACTAAATTATACTTAATTAAACAAACTTAAAGCAGGTGAATAATTAAGATATTTTTATTTTTGTCTGTCAATTTCAAAATATTAGTAGTTATTGAGGAGAGAAGCGAACTATAAAACAATGTGTTTTAGACTTTGTGAATTAAATTTGATTTCAAGCACTGGCAGGGGTCAGTTAATTAATCAGATTACTTAACACTTGTCCGTTACGCTACGCACGCGGACGTCATAAAAAATCGGTGCGTGCATCAACTTTTTGTACCTGCAAACCATTTCGCCAATTAAATTCTCTGTAAGAGTTTTGTACGACTAATTAAAATTACACATTGATCTCGATGAATGCAAAGTACGGACTTTGGGCGAGCGAATGAATGCAAAGAAGCGTGCGTGTAACGAGGGAACTTATTGGGATTTGTTGTGTTGCAGGAACGACGGAACGAGTGTGCCTCATAACGGGTAGCATCGACGCCATAATGATCGTTGCAGACTTCATAGCAGATAAGATACGCGAAAAACCCGACCTGACCAAACCGTTAATAGAGACCGAAAGTAAATTAATGCAGGACAGAGATAAGCAAGTGAAAATATTAGTGCCGAACTCGACCGCCGGCATGATCATCGGCAAGGCGGGTAACTACATTAAGCAAATTAAAGAAACCAGCGGTTCTTACGTGCAGATTTCTCAGAAGGCGAAGGACGTTAGTCTGCAGGAGAGGTGTATTACTGTAATAGGTGAGCAGTTGTGCGGATAATGAACGTAAACGGGTTGTCTACCCGACTCTAGTAGTGCATTTCATTTTCATAATCGTTCGGTGTTCTTGTTCCAGGTGAGAAAGAACAGAACAGGCAAGCGTGCCAGATGATTTTGGGCAAGATCGTTGAGGATCCCCAGAGCGGGACGTGTCTGAACGTGTCGTACGCGGACGTGAACGGCCCCGTGGCCAACTACAACCCCACGGGCTCGCCGTTCGCGCAGCAGAACGCCGGGAGCGCCTTCAACGCCTCCACCGCCAGTCTGAACAGCGGACTGAGCTCAGTGTCGCAGAGCATAATGCTGAACGGGGGCCTCAATCTCAGCCTGAACCTCAACGCACCCGGCCAGAACGTGGGTACGGTGACGGCCCAGCTGCTGGACCACATCAAGGTGAGTGCACGCGAAGGCGCTGCCTTTTACGTGGTGCGACTAACGAGCGACGGTCGTCTGCAGCTGCAACTGAGAAACACGGGATTCTCCGACTCGCACATCGTGGAGATTTGCGCGGCTCTGTCGGTGCTGGCCAAGTACGGCATCCTGGCGATGGGTCTGGGTCTGGGGGGCGCCCACACCGGCGGCCTCCCCGTCTCCAGCTATCTGGGAGTGATGGATCAGAGCGGCGCCGCCACCGCCAACACCGGCGCCGTGTTCGGGCCCATAGGGGGCCAGGTCAGTCTGGCTGAGTGCCATTTGGGTGAGTCGACGGCGGACGCGGGCGGCGGGATCGTAATCGGGGGATGTTTTGCAGGTACAACGTCCCCAACTCCACGAACCAACCTAGAAAGGTATGACTCCACATTCGATCCATTCAGACATCAAAGTTCACCCGCAACAGCACCCATCTCAATCAACAATAACAGCTTTGGTCTAGGTACAGGTCAACAAATGGCTGTGCTAAGTAAAAGTCCCACGCCTGCGGAATTAAATGGTGCTAAAGACACTAAAAATGTCGAAATTGCAGAAGTAATTGTTGGTGCTATTTTAGGTAATGGGCGTTTTAACATTCATCCCTTCATTGAGCTTAATTAGTAGTTTATTTTTATTATTATTACTGTTAAGAGGTGTTTCCAAAAAAAAAACTCGACTAAAATGAAGTTATGAGATAACTAGATATCTATGACGATATTAATCTTACGAATATTCAAATTAAAAAAAATTGAATTCGATTCTTTAAAGCTATACGAATTGGAAACCATTTAAGCAAGACGACAAGTATATACAGAGTGATCATAAAGTACGGAACAAAATTCTTAAGTTAATTATGTAATGTTTTTGCGAAGAACGCTTTGAACACGTCGATTTTTGTTTTTAAATTGATTGTCATCTTTTAACGTAAAAATGTTGTTGATGGCGTCATCTGTTTTTGAACTATGACATCATTCACATTTTTTTTCAAATGGCAACCTCAACTTGTTTTCTCTCGATAGATTTTTCAATTCACAATTCAATTTCAAATAATTTGAAAACCAAAACAAATTAAAAATTAAAATCTATAAAAAAGATTATTCATTTCTCTAGCATCTCTGAGAATGTGCCCCTGTGCCCCTTACCACCAGCCGCCACTCCTCTATTCAATTATAATAAAAAAGTTATACCTTACATAACATTTGTCTTGATTAAATGTATTGAAAGTAGTTTAATTTTTAGGCACATTTATTTTATTGAAAAAAAAAATTTTAAGCAGACAAAGATTTTAAAACGTTCGGTAAATGGTACGTTTAACTGAATCTGAAAGAATTCAAGTTTTAATTATGGTTGACTAGCCTTTGCCCGCGACTTCGTTCGCGTGGAAATTTTGATGTGTATGTTTGTGAACTGACGGCCTGATCATTATGAAAAACCGCATCATTACGATGCTGTAAGAAACAGTCTGATATATGATATAAATTAGAGAACTTGATTTACTTATTTATTCCAGGATCTGGATTCGAGTCCCAGTTCGAACTATCCGAATTTTTTCTCAATTTATGTATCTATAAACTCCCATTGACAAGGTTCCTTTCTTTCCCTACTTTTTTCTCTCCTTAATCCTTTTCCTAATACGTTTTTAAAACTACGTAAAGAATCTAACTTCCACTATGCAAAAAATCATGTCGATCCCTTGCTCTATGAAAAACAAAAACATCTATTCCACGGGAACATTTTTCCCGGATAAATAGTAGCCTTTATGTGCTATTCCAGACTATAATCTATCTCTGTGCCAAATTTCATCCAGATCCGCCGTTCTGGCGTGATTAAGTAACAAACATCCAAACTTTCGCATTTACAATATTAGTATACCTAGAATGTGGAAAATTGCATGAAATTTGTTATTTTTAATTTTTTCTTCAAGGAATAAAGATTTTATTTTTTGATGTAAAACTTGTAATCATCTCAAAAAAAATCTTATGCGTTACTATTGTTGAATAGAGGATGGAAACGTGTATCGAAAAACAAAAAAAAGTTGGGGTTGGCATTTAATAAAATTGATGATGTTATCAACACCATTTTTACGTCGAAAGATAGCAATTTAAAAACAGAAATGTACGTGTTGAAGAGTTTTTCGCAAGAACATGACATAACTAAATTATAAATTTTGTTTCTTGTTTATGATCATCTGTACATACTCTTTATTTATTATAAATATTTCACACTTTTTCATTATTCTATAAGCAGAAGAAACATTAGATTCGCCATGAAAGGTGCTGATACAGATGGTTATCGGTCCAAAGGGGATTGAATCGCGTGATTCGCAAGTCGAGTTTTTCAATATCAGAGACACCGATGAATGTATTCGACGTCGCGCAAATGCCGACATAATCATCAGTGATTACTCACTTGAAGTATAAAATATTCAATTTGTCGATGGTCGTCGGTAATTAGTGAAATTAAGGATTATTGAATGGTGAATGAAGAGTTGGAGGGCAGCAAATGTCAGTCACTTAATTACTATTCGGATTCGGAAAGGTCGGGTAATAAGATTATACAAGATTTTTAATTTCGTCTATTACAGTCTTAGAGTGGTTTCATAATGGGCTAATAAATTTATATTTTTGTCTGTGCGGCTTTTTGGGAAGCACCTCTTATTATTGCGATGATTATATTGTACAAAACCATGAGATTGCAGCGCGCCACAAAATTGTGTTTTGTTGCAGGTCCTGGGGGCCGTTCGTTAGTTGAAATCCAGCAGCTGAGCGGGGCCAACATTCAGATATCGAAGAAGGGTATTTTCGCTCCGGGAACGCGCAATCGAATAGTGACGATTTCGGGCACGGCGCCGTCGATAAACACGGCCCAATATTTAATCGAGCAACGTATCTCCGAGGAGGAGCTGAAGAGGGCACGGAACAACGGCCTCGGTACTCTAACCATGCAGTGATGGCGTCAAATCGTTTCAAATTCACCCAGATTGTTCAGGTACACGCAACAGAGTTTGTTAATGTTTTAGGCGAAATAATAGTGTTGTTTTTTTTTTTCGATTTTCGACTTGTACGGTATAGTAGAGAGGCGTTTTTAATAATGAAAACGGTTAGTTGTTGAAGAGAACGAATGTTAATCAAGGTGAATTGCGCAAGGCTGTTTATATACGTGTGTGAAATTTTGACTAAAATGTATACCTATTTACAAGATTTTATGTAATAGTCAATTCCCTGAAAATGTGATGTGATTTGTTATTTATTAGTTTGTTTGTTTGTTTTTCTTGTGTAGAGATGTTAATATTGTCCGTAAATTATCGTTACTTTCTGTTGGGATCATTCAAATATTGTTGTTATGCGAGAAAAATCGAGGGTAAAACGATCTGATCTACGAATCGTAGAATAGTCTATGAAAACCCAAGAAATTGTGATTCTTCATCCACTCACGTCATTATCAGCCTCTGCTGTTTGTACCCATCCATTTGCTTTGTTGTATATATTTTTTCATAGTTGTTACGACGCGCGGGGGGCCGTTTAGTTAGATGATTTTAGATTTTTTTTAACGGGAGACGTGTGCATATTCGCGATTGATTGGTAATAGCGACATCTTATTCCTAAATTTCGTACCTGCCTACAAGGACCTCATCATCGATAGGACGAGCTACATTTGGCTGGCCAAAGAGCACATTGATTATATTTAGATGTAAAAATAGGTGAAAAATTTATATATTCATATATTTTCAACCGGAGGCGGATCCGTTACCAATCATGAGATTTATTTTTGGGGTTTCGGCCGAGGGGAACGACATACTGTACATAGTCATAGCGTTAGTCATCTATACTCACCCTACTCTGCTGTTATTCCTTCTATAGATCTATATTATTATTATTATTATTATTAATTATTATTAAACAAAAAAGCATATATGAAAGATAGATGTATCTAAAATTATATATTGTTGTTATCGCATGTTGTTAATATTGTTAATGTTTGGACACTCGCTGCTGAATATTTAACAAAGCCGTTGACTAATCGACTCGCATGCGTTAACTTGGTAAAGGTTTTGTGTTGTAGATTTTAGCAAAGGCGGCGATCTATGCAGGTCATAGACGTGTGTTTCACCCATTGACGCGGTAAGCTGTGGCATTC
This sequence comes from Eledona agricola, assembly GCA_964023215.1. Taxonomy (NCBI): domain Eukaryota; kingdom Metazoa; phylum Arthropoda; class Insecta; order Coleoptera; family Tenebrionidae; genus Eledona; species Eledona agricola. The sequence continues at coordinate 2,888,023 of OZ026856.1, forward strand.
CATTAATTGAATAAATATATAAATAAATAAATAAACCGAAGAGGGAATTTAAGGAAACAACGCGCACCGTACAGAGAGATAGATACCGACATAATTATATAATATCGTATTGCATGTGTAGTTTTGCTACGGATATTTTATTTTTTTATTTGACTTCGATTGTTGACGGAATAGTTAAAATATTAAGAGGCCGTTAACACAGAGCATAGTTTCATTGTCTAAATGTATGTGATCGCTGTAGTTTCATAATGTTGAGTCAAGATATTAATAAGCATATTATTCTATAAACGATTGTTCAAGATTTGTGCGCTTCGTAAATCAAAGAGAAATTGGTCTATATTTCATGTTGAATCTTTTAGATATTTAAGGGTCGTTTCGTTTTGAGTTGTTGCTTCTCCACGTTTTAACATATGCCTCATACTTTGATATATATTTGAAATGAAAAGAAACTGTTCTATAATATACAACATTACTGTTGCTGTGATATTCACATCTGTGGGGTCGGTTCGGGTGAGGGCGGCGGCGTCCCACATCCGAAATCTGTGCAATATTCATATTTGCAGGGCGAGCGGGCGATCCACCGCCCCCCGGACCGATCGTGAATTAGCTAGAGAGTTCATGTTATCATAAAAAATAATCTACATTATTATTAATTAATGAGAAGTTAACGTAGGATATGTAGTCGAGTGGTGAGGGTGCATCCTGCGTGTTGTACCGCTTGCCGTTCGGCCAATCTCATCCGTCACTATGACATTAAAACAAGCCGGACCGAGTTTCCGTTCACTTCTAATCGCAGTGCAAATCAAAGTGACCTTCATCAGACGTAACTAAATAAGAATGTACTACTACTAAACGTTGTTGTGACACTAGTCCTGAGTTGTTTTCGAGTTCGCATTTTTTAATGTCACAGTGACCGTCGTCGGTGATTATGTGCGCATCGTTTTACATTATCGCTTCTCGCCCTTCTTGTTTTTCTATGTTATTTTGGGCGGCGACGAGTCGCGGCGTCTGTCCCCCGATTCAATAACGAAAGGCCTAAACGGACGCGCGGGACAAGCGCCTCTCCTCGCCTCTGGGTTAAGTTAGTCGTTAGTGATTTAGTCAAGTGTAAACGGGGGCTAAAGGTACCTTATGGTTGCGCCAGTTACCAAGTGTGTTTTGTTTTGCGGCCGTTTTTTCTTCTTGAGAAGCACTCGAGCGTCTGATACGTAACAACCGACTTGTTACATGCGTTAGTCAAGATTTGTTTGTACAGTGATAATAGTTTACAGAGTTAAAGAGGTGACACGGGTTAATAGTCTTGAAAGTTGAGTGGTTGGTGCCGACCACACGCAGTTTTGTTTTTCTTTTTTTTTTAATGAGTTAGTCCACAGCATTGTCAAACACACTATAATTCAATAAAATCCATAGTGCCATATATCGTATTATTCATGGTTCCTCACGACACGCAACATCAACCAACATGTCCATTGGAGCACTCTATTGCGAAGCCATCCAAAAGGGGGGACGGACATTTAAGTTCCAAAAGAGTGCTCCCTGTTGTTTTCGTTTCGTTCGTACACTTAACAATCAACCAATCAGCTTGCATCATCCAGACTCCGCCGCAGTTCGTCCTTATTTTCTTCTTTGTTTGCTTGTATTATAGCGCTGCTCGATTCATTCAGCTTTTGTTCGAAATTCATGATACTTTAGGTCCGTCCATTTTAAACGTATGATCTAGTCGAATTCAAAATTTGTAAGTTGTTGTTATAAAAAATGTCAATATTGTATTTACGTACACGAATCTAAATAAAGAGAAGGCTGACTTACACAGGGCGTATTTTAGTAAAAACACATCATTTATTATCTTGTCCGTTATAAAGCATTAAAAAATATCTCGAATCTTCTATTCGTCACAAACTTTAACAAAGTCCTACGAAGAAACCAAGCAAAAGCGTCGAAGCTAAACAATATTATTTGTACTTTGAGTGAGCAATGAACGAAATCGTTATTTTATTTGGCAACTTCGGGGGGACAGTCGGGTTGGTTGCTGGGGTGGGCGGCCCTGAAAGCCGGGTGATTTTCCAGCTCCCGGTCGATGCGCAGGATTATCGGAAAGGGTCTCAGGTCCACGTGGAAGCGACGCGCGTTGAACACCTGAGGGATCAAGCAGCAGTCGGCCAACGTGATCTCGTCACCCACGCAATATTTTCCCGCGCTGGCCGACAGCAGTTTTTCCACGGCCCTAAATCCGCGATTTATCCAGTGCTGCGTCCACTCGTTCTTCTTCTCTTCACCCACGTGGATCAGCACCATCAAGTTCTGCAGGGGTTGGATCCCCGACGCTATTACCTCGCAAATTTCGCGCACCTGACGTTTTTTATTTTTTAAATGGGTCGAATAAAGATTTTAAAACTTTGGTTTGTTACTATGTTTTTTTACCTTTGCCCTTTTGACGACGTCCAGTGGTAGGAGAGACCGCTGGGGTCTTGTTTCTTCCAAATAGCTCAAGATGCTCAAGGATTCCACGAGAGTGACTCCGTCGATTTGAAGCGCCGGGACCTGCTCCATGGGATTTATCTCCCGAAATTCGTTGGAATGCTGTTCACCGCCGGCTTTGATGAGTGAGACGGGTTTGATATCGTAGGGAATTTCTTTCAAGTTCAGAGCTGCAGACAGTGGATGGTTACAGGAAACGCGTAACTATTACGATAATCGAAATGTGCATAATACCTATTCGCACCCTCCACGAGCACGAACTGCGCCAGTACGAGTACAAAAGAGGCTGGAACAAGGGCAAAAATTAGCACTTTGGACCGCACAAAAAACGCACGTACCTTTCCAATAACTGACATTTTCGTTATTAAATATATTTCGTTATGAAGACATGGACCAATCGATCGTGCGGAGCGACCTCAAAAACCGATTGCGAGGCAGTCTGCGCTAGTACTAGTATTTTAGTAAATGGCAGGCATTCGCTGCACCCTACAGTGAGCCGATTATCTCAAAGCTGGTTATTCGCAAACTCGTTCCTTTACAAAACGTCATCCCTTTTGCCATTAACTGGTTTTCGCACGCGTTTAAATAACGAACGAATTCGGTGGAAAAAAACGGATCAATAAGCATAATAAATCTACACAATTCCGCAGCCCCGAGGCACAATCCTTCGCTTGTTTACGACATTCCCGCATTCTCAATATTATTTCTATCGTTCACATCGCACAAATCGCGCGACAATTGCGATTTTTAACAACAATTCGGGCGCAAAATGCAATAGTCGAGGCATGCGCTGCGCAAAACACACTATCGTAAATTTTTTAAAACGGGGGTCAATTACATATTACCTCGCTCTAACCTCACTTTGAATGCAATAAATAGCACAAATTACGTTTGCCACGTTGAGAATGCACGACAAACGGTGCGGTTTACTGTTCTTACCAATTTATTCAAAACGGTCTGAGCCATCTCGTCCGCTTCTCAAGACCGCGAAGCACTAATCGCCGATCGCAACACCTGCGATATTTATTACTTCGTCGCTTGTTTTTAATTGCAACACCCAAGTTGTAAATGTGCGAAAATGGGGGATTTGGAAAAGAAACTGAGGGAATATCGCGCGCGGAAGGAACGGCAAGAAAAACTCGAACAAATCAAAACGAAAACGACACAAATCCTCAGCAAATTGTGGCCGAAAGGCAAAGAGGACGTGAGTCATTTGTTTATTTCCATTGTTTACGTTTTGAAACACTGACGTTTGCTCCACAGCCCACTTGCGAAGTACGCGAAGCGCTCCTGGTGATACCTGAAGATGACATCCAAGTGGACGAAACGTCGAGCATTTGCAGCGACGTCGACAAGGACGACTTGAACTGCTGTTCCTACGCAAATCTGCTCTACTATGCATTGTGCTTCGCGCTGTGGGTGATCGTGTACATCATCTTCATAGAGTTTCAATTCGGTACTGTGTTTCTCGTCGCCTCCGCGATATTCTTCATGTACTTCAACACCAGGACCGGTCCAAAACGCGCCGGTGAAGTTAGTGCCTATTCGGTATTCAACAAAAACTGTGAAAGTATTAACGGGACTTTGAAGGCGGAACAGTTTGAACGGGAAATTCGGTACGGACCAGCGGCTGTTCATTGATTTATTCGGATGTACACTTAATTGACTTTGAAACATCAAAAACAACCACTAAGTGTATTTACTTCAAGTTATATAAGTCTGTTCAGAATAAAACGTAAAAATCTATAGATTCTGTTATCACTATTATATATGTATTTCAATGGTTAAAATTTCAAGCCGATTTTGCCATGTTTTTAAGGTATATTAAAAAAGTTAAGATTTTAAGGAGTTTTCCCTGTTTTCAGGGTGTATTAAATAAGTTAAAAGCATTTCGGCCGTTTTTTGAGTTTATACAATATTGTATGTATCTGTTCATTGCGGCCTGTTTGTATTAAAAATTAACTAATTAAATGGAGAACACACTTCACTAAAGGGACCAGAGTTCTCCATACCAAAGTTGTTTCATTACCTGTTAATAAATTAGCTTCATTATTTCGATTTTATAAAGAAATTATTTAATATGCAACGACAGACAAATCAAACAGATGTCAATGTGAAAAACCAACAGAAAAAATGTAAAATTATAACATGAATTCCTGAACCGTATCCACTCATTTTGGCATATTTTTTTACTCAAATAAATTCAGTATCAACAAGATAATTATTTTTTATACTGATATTTCTACATATGATCGCGAACTGTCCAACGAAAGTTGCTTATTTTATTATGATCATGAAGTAATAACGTTGGGATTTACTAATTTTACAGAAAAAGGCCAATTTTATAATTTGCACTAAATAGATTCTTGGGATCCAGATGAAAAAACACCTAAACAGCTATTTTATTATAGTTTGTCACAAAATATAATTTGCGTTTAATAGCTTTTGATGCAGTACACATTCAAATAACACTAACTCTGCCCATATTTTGCAAATTACATTATTGTGTAGTACTATTATTTTATTTTTTTGTAGTAATGACAATAACCCAGCAAGTGCAGATTCCGGATCAGCGATCGTAATCATCTTGAACATAAATTAAAATATTGAAAAATAAAATCAATTGACGAGCATATGTTTATTTTGACTTTGGAGTTGTTGCATTATGAAACATATTTTCTAATTTTCTAAAATTTTAATCGAAAAGAAATAAGCCTGATTTGCCCCGTACAGGCCGTTGAGAACAAAAGACAAATTGTCCCAAATGCCTTAAAATTTTGAGCGCATATAAATAGTGTATACTGAAAAAAACAGGTCGAAATGCTTTTACATTTTAATTTTTTTTTATATACTTTAAAAACAAGGCAAAATTGCCTTGCCATTTTTATTTTTATAATATATTTTAATAATTATAGAGTCGATGGATTTTACACCTAAAAATAATTTTCTGCTGAACAGACCTATATAGTAGTAGTGTAAATTCAGTGGTGCTTGACATTCGCAGGTACGCCCTAATTAATACATATGACATTTTACACATACAGTTTATGCAATTCCTTCATTTACCATTTCTACCTTCTCTGACGATTTTCCAGTTTATGAGTTTTGTGTAATAGCCTGCGAGTAGTGTGGACATTCTTCATTGGTTGTTCTATTGTATATTTCTGGAAGCCTCCTCCTGACTTTGTACAATTCTTGGTCCAGTTGCTGGCGTTATAAAATTACAATAAAAAACAATAAACTTCTTATTATGAGCTGAATACGAGCACAACTGATTTACACACTCACATAATAGATTATTACGTTTAGAAATATAAAACATCACAACAAGGGTAAAATCGTACAAGTAGTAGGACTAGTTTGTTAAAAATAACTTTTGTTCATACATTATCACAGCTTAAAATGCATCTGTAACGAAATTAACTAAACCTAGCTTTCAGTCTAAGGTGCTTTTTGCGGGAAATCAATCTACGGTAACTGCAGGTAGGCACCAATTTCATTTAACAATAAAAAGTGGACGAAAACACCTACCATTCTCACATAACAATTATTACAACATCGTCTCTGGCTGGAACGTATTGGGCCTCGGCAACAAGATAATGACTCCCACGGCCATCATCATGTGCCACAAACTATGCAAATACTTGTAATTATCGGACGTCTCGAGGAATACAAAAATAACGGATCCGACTAACACCACGGTCACTCCCAACGGAATGAACACGTACAGGTAGCGCTTGTGGAGGAACATCTGTCTGACTTTCCTCCACTTCAGGATCCAATTTATCGCGATGATTACAAGACCGCACGCGATCGGCAGCACGAAACCCCAAATTCCCGTTTTGTTGATGGTGGTCGTGAAGGCGAGGACGATGGCGCCGGTGATGTGGCACAGGGTCGGCCAGAACGACGGCAAATCGGCTATGGCGATGAGCGTCACCCAGATCGCCAACAGCGCGCAGTAGAAGTCGGCGAATTGAAGCGCCCCCAGCCGGGTTATGCAGAAACTTATGATGTGTTCACCGGCGTCGCAGGCGTGGTAGAACGTCGAGAAGAAGAAGATGGCGAAGTAGACGATGGCCTCCACGTAGTATTTGCGTCGGTACGCCACGTAAACGGCAGGAAGGAACATGAGATTGCTGAGGACGAGCAGCAGCAGTTCTATGACAATCATGTAGTAGGGTGTCGCTTGCGAGTCGTCGCTGCAATCCCAACCTGAAACCCAAACGAAGCGTAATGTTTACTGACAACTCTGCTGTCAACAATTTACCTCTGTAGTTGTCCGAGCAAACACACGTCGCGTAGACAACTCCGTCGCACACCATAAACATGCACCGGCCGTGTTTGCCGCAATTATTGGCACAGGCCGTGGTGGAGATGTCGAAGACGACGCTCGAATTGCACGAGTTCTTGTTGCGAAGACACGGTCCCTCGCAGTCGCACTTGGCGCAGCCGCTCGACGCCACAACTTCAGTCTTGCAGTCAATGGAACAGTTATTGCAAACCTGCCTCTCTTTGCAACTCCCCCTGCAATCTTTCACGCACCCCTCAAACTTCTTCTGGCAGGTATCGGGACAACTGCACGGCACACATTCACCGCAAAAGAGTTTGAACGTCGCATACCAAATGCCCGATTCGGGATAGGGAATCATCATCGAGGAGTTGTCGTTCGCCTTCCCCAGGATCAAGGGGGCGACGATGTTATTGTCGAAACTGCACCAGTTTGGCCACGTGGGCACTTCGGGGGCTTCCGGTCGAATGCACGCGATGATCTTGTGACCTTCCGGCTCGGGATCCAGGCGTTTCAACAGCCGATTAACTCTCGGCTTGAAAGACATGGTAAACTGAAGCGTGCCCCCGATATCCGCGTGTTCGCGCAGTTTAAACTGCAAGACTGCGAACTCGTTACTGGATAGGTTCACGGCGACGCTCGACGTCATCGTAAACTTCTGTCGGAGTTCGTACGAGCTGGAAAAACTCTCGGTACTCGACTCGGGCACCAGGTCAAAGTACCTATACGGCATCACGTCCACTATTTTATCGCTGTTGAAGATGCGCCACACCGTGGAGTTGGTCGCTCGGTACGAATCCTCGCTGAAATACTTCAGGCTGAACTTGAGTTTCGATTTGGTTTCGGTGATGCTGGCAGTGCCCTCGAAAATGAACTCGATAAAGTGCCAGTTGTCTTCTTGGGTGTGGAAGGTGATCGCGAGCGATTTGGCGCCGAACGACGGTTCGATGATCTCCGTTCGAATTGTGGCGTTCTCGGACGGGATGCTGCGCGCCTGTATCCGGACAGTGAGCCGAGAGGCGGTCGGAGCAAACGAAATGTCGTCAAGCATGAACGTCGCTTGCGTTACGAATTGCGGAATAAAAAATCTGTATAAGGTGCTATGCGACGTGTAAGCTTCTAAATTAAAAACGGCATTTTCAATCAACTGGTCAAGGCTGGGAGTTCGTTTAACATAAAGTGTCGTCTCAACGAAGGCATAACATTCAGGCGTTAGTTCTACAAAATAAAAATCGTAGTATTATTATTATTGCTCGTTATTAGCGCCTACCTGGGGGCTGTATAGATTCGTGTCTTCGATCGCCATAAGGCAAAAATGCTGTAATAAAATAGCACCCGGGATCCGGAGATGTCAAGTTGAGATATTTCACCGACTTGTCGCTGATTAGTTCTAGATAATAATACTGAGACCGAGAGATGTTTTTGAAACTAGCAGGAAATTTGGAGCCGTCTGGATTAATGACGGGCATGGATTTGTGCTTCATGTAGAGTAATACTTTTCGCGGTTTGCAGCCTACAAATCAGAGTGTCACTATTTGTGTGTTTTTTCCTCTTTATTAATTCTACCAAACATCGACATCCTCGCCTCGTCCGCTACAAATTTAAGCGAGGCGAAGGAAACTTCACGCGGTATCTCCACATGTATTATAACCACATCCACATAACCATTATATTTCTGCAAGTAGGAGGTTCGGATTTTTGAGGCAATTTCTAAATCGTCCTCGCAGCGAACAAAGGTGCACAAGAAGAATATCACTAATAACACTAGTTTCATTTCAACTGAAACAACGATATGCAGATAGGAAGTCGGTGTTAAGATTATTTCACTCACTCTACCAATTGAATCACCTACATTAACTTTGCACCAATTTTTCACTTAAACCTAAGTGAGTTGACATAGGAAACTAGGTTATGTATGCTGAAGCTGTGACCTGAAGTGTCAGTAGAATGTCAAAGGTCAAGGACAATATTAAAATAATTATGATTAAACTCATTCAACAGTTTCGTTGAAATAATTTTCTAATAACGTTACCTTATCATCAAACTATAGCAGTAGCCACTGTCACTCACTATCTGCCTCGTACCTAAGAACAAACGAATTATTTAATTTGTGATAAGCTGATAATGCTTCCACACTGCTGACGAATATTTGTGATAAAGATAAATTTTGGAACCAACACTTCTTTCCATAGTTTTTATCACAGTTTCGGTAGTTTTTCGAAGCAGTTTATTTTAAACAACTATCCACCTTCTTGTGTTAGAATTCAATAAATTTGGTTTGGCCGAGCACCTAGAAAAAATACAGATGAATAATTTAATATCATTTTAACAAAATGGTAGCAAAATTAATTCAACAATCAAAACACTAATGATTATAAATTTTTTTATTATAAAAAATATTAGACAAAATATAAATATGCATTGTGAAGCATTAAAACTCCCACGTTTCCAACCATTTCAGCCCGAACATGGTAGAATTGTGCTCATTAGCATTAGGACCGCTCATCCCATAGCTCAGAGGCGCAAACAGATAAAAACTATATGTGACCGTCGACAACATAAGCACCATCATCGTGTGATAAACCACATTCCTCAATCCGGACGAAAATAGTTTGGGTACTTCGTCTAGCAAGTAATCCATAATGACACCGGTTATCATGGAACTGAAGAGCAGGGCTGGAAAATAGTGATGGAAGTACAAGACGCGGCCCATGGCCCAGAACGGGACGTAGTGCAAAAGCCAGCCTAGAAACAACCAAGCGCACGCTACCAATTTCCCTTTATTCGCCTCGGAAAATGTTTTAATGTAACCGCGTTGCTGTCTGATGGCGTTGGCGCCAAATACGGCTAAGAAAATGAGAAGAAAGAGCAAGTTGCTCCACCATATCACCGGATTGCCGAGCAAATAGACACGGTACGTGGAGCCGGAGAAGAACTGACCCTGGAACAATAATTACATAATTATAATCAGCGAGAGAATTTTTTTATTTGTACTACTAGCTTTGGCAGACTTTGTCCTGCCTCTAATGTTTGTTTTCATTTTGCTCAATCGCTCCTTGAATTTTTTGATAGTAATTTTCGTATTTCAGTCAAATAGCGAACGCGCACAATTTTTTTTTAAGTTCGCGGCGCAAAAAACGCCATTTAGACTACCTGAACGAACCGGAAGTTATCTAATCAGTATTCAGATTTTGGGCGTAAAGTGGCATTATTAGCTTCGCTGTCGAAGATGACGGTCGACACTTTAACTCTCTCCACTGGCTTTTAATGTTTCGTGTGGCGATAAAGAGCAAAGCATCACTGATAAATTAGTAACAGCTAACGAACGCGTACAATAATTTATATTCAAAATTAACAAAATATTAGACAATTTTTTCTAGATTTTTAACAATAATCGACCATAAAAGGTAGGCCATGTCATCTTTACTTGAATGATATTTACGAACAAGTTAATGAGATGTCGATATTGTCACACTGTTTTGTGAAATTACAGTCTTGCACAATTTTTAGAAATTAATTTTCGTATTTCATTTTATTTAAACAACAAACGCGAACAGCTCGAATTTTTTTAAACATTTTTCCATCATTTAAAAAATATTTTCCTGTTATTTTAAAAATTAATAACAAATCTCTACATAAAAAATATTTATAGGTAGAAGCCATAAAGGTAAGTGCCATGTCTTCTATATCTGATTTGTATATTTATTTATTTATTTATTGATTTATGTGCGAAGAAGTTGATATGTCGATGAGATTCTGCTAAATTATTTTGTTAAATTACACATGATGGAATCAGTCTTGTTCTTTTAATTTTTTAGAAAATCATTTTCATATTTCATTTCAATCAAACAACGAACGGGAACTGCTCGAATTTTTTTAAACATTATTGCATCATTTAAAAAATATTTTGCCATCACTTAAAAAATATTTTCCCATTTTAAAAATTAATAACAAATTTCGACCTAAAAAAATATTTTATAGGTAGCTCGAATATTTTTAAACATTTTTGTATCATTTAAAAAAAATATTTTGCCATCACTTAAAAAATATTTTCCCATCATTTTAAAAATTAATAACAAATCTCGACCTAAAAAAATATTTTATAGGTAGCTTGAATTTTTTTAAACATTTTTCCATCATTTTAAAAATATTTTGCCATCACTTAAAAAATAATTTCCCATCATATTAAAAATTAATAACAAATCTCGACATAAAAAAAATATTTATAGGTAGAAGCCATAATGGTAAGTGTCATTCTTCTATATCTGATTTGTATATTTCTTTATTTATTTATTGATTTATGTGCGAAAAAGTTGATATGTCGATGAGATTCTGCTAAACTATTTTGTTAAATTACACATAATGAAATCAGTCTTGTTCTTTTAATTTTTTAGAAAGTCATTTTCATTTTTTTTTCAATCAAATAACGAACGGGAACAGCTAGAATTTTTTTAAACATTTTTGCCATCACTTAAAAAATATTTTGCCATTTTAAAAATTAATAACAAATTTCGACATAAAAAATATTTATGGGTAGCTCGAATATTTTTAAACATTTTTGCATCATTTAAAAAATATGTTGTCATCACTTAAAAATTTTTTCCCATCATTTTAAAAATTAATAACAAATTTCGACATAAAAAAATATTTATAGGTAGAAGCCATAAAGATAAGTGCCATGTCTTCTATATCTGATTTGTTTATTTATTTATTTATTTATTTATGTGCGAAGAATTTGTTACGTCGATGAGATTCTGCTTTTTATTTTGTTAAATTACACATAATGAAATCAGTCTTGTTCTTTTAATTTTAAAGAAAGTCATTTTCATATTTTTTTTCAATCAAATAACAAACGGTAACAGCTAGAATTCTTTTAAACATTTTTGCATCATTTTAAAAATATTATCCCATCATTTTAAACATTAATAACAAATTTCGATATAAAAAAAATATTTATAGGTAGAAGCCATAAAGGTAAGTGCCACGTCTTCTATATGAGAGAATAAACCCTTGAATTTTTGCCCAATGTTTAATATACATTAATGTATTATAACGTGCGTTAAAAAAAAAAAACGAGGCTACATTGGCCATGGAAAAACTTTTTGCATCAATTTAGTGTAGCAAAATTTCGAACTGTCAGTTCGAATCTATCAGATAGTTTTTAGGTTGGGTTCTTTGTTGACAATGGTTTCGTAAACGATTATTATGTTGGGACAAATTTCAATAAATAGACGCAAAGGAGGGTGGCATTATGTTTATGAGAGCGATGTACACATGTCCTGGCATTTATTATAAACAATTTACATAAAATTGGTCCGTTTTATTATGGTGAAAAATTTTAGACTGACAGTTCTTGTCATTTGTGGTTTCTACACTGGAAAGCCGATAAATTCCATGGCCAACGCAGCCTCGTTTTTTTTTTTGAACGCACGTTATTTTATAAATTCCCACTTTATACACCAGAGAATAGACTGTATTTTTTTGTAGGCGTGTTATAAATATTTAGTCATGAATTTTGATTTATGAAGCATCCCTTTTTTTTGTTAGTGCCGAATTTGTTCTTACGCGATAATTGATTGGCCACTGCCAGGGACGCGACGTAATTTCCCCTTCTTTCGGTTTCAACCCCGCATTTCCTTGAAACATCACCGCGTGCGATTCCAGGAACCTCTCCATGAAGCTGGGAGCGTAAACCTCGAAACTAACATTGGGAACTGCAAAAAAAATCATTAAACCCACACACACACATGAACCACTCTACCAACGTTTGTCAAAAATATTTTCTTCCACATTCCACACCGCGTGCGGGTCCCTCAAATTCGGATTACACGACACTTCCTGCTGTTCGTAGGCCCATTTCGGTAGTTGTTTTCCGCTCGTAGTCAACACGCACGACTGCAAAAAATGTACAAGCTTCAGTCTGCTGCTAACCGCGGTGACTTCGGTGCCCTCTTTCGCCCCCACGACGCTAATTCTCCAAACGTCGTTCGCATCCCCCGTCCCATTCTCCCCGTATCCCGTCACTTGGTAGTGCTTCTTAGTGACGGGTGCCTGTTCCTTGTGCGAATGCAAGTTGCGTTTAGTTGGGACATGCTCCAGACGGATTAAATCGCCACTACGAACGACTACAACTCCGCCCCCGGTGTCCTCCGAGTTGTATTTCTTTATCAACCATCTGTTGTTGTCGTCCTTGTGCGTGTATGTGGTGATCTGTACAATAAAATATTGTCGACGAATTGTTTGGAATTTTTTTATACTTTATACCTGCTGTTGACGCGCTCCCACGCTTTCTGGATACAGATGATAGTGCGAATGGAGATAGCCACCGCCAGTCCGGTGATTCTTCAGCGTGATTACGGCCCCGTAGGCCACCTGACGCGGCATGCTAGCGTTGTGAAGACTATTCCCAATCAACTGACTCTGGAAGGCCGAACTGTAGAAACCGTCGCCGTTTCCGCTTCTATTCAGCACGGCCAAGTGAATGTAGAAAAAAGCGACGTAGAGTAGAACGGGTAACACAATCAAGCAAACTCCTCTGGCCACCAGGTGCTTCAATGTAGCCGTCTAGCAAAAACACAATTTCATTCCCATTGAATAACGTTCTAACTTTAATTTCGGTGTGCAGTGTTTTTTTACAACTTCTTGTGGCCGAATCATGAACAGGGTTTGTCGTCACAAGATGTTACGATATTATATCGTTACTTTTGGCCTTTTTTCGTATTGGCTAGGCATTCAAAGTTGGAAAGGAATAATAAAATTGATTTCACTTTTTCGAATAACGTCTTTATTGTACAATCAAACGATACAGCTAGGACACAAGCGGCATGAACGAGTTAGTGTTGTCGCTTTTTTGTTTATCCCTTTTGAATATGGTACCCAAAATGATGCCGCAAAAAATAATAAAACCGACTTGTGCGTTCGACACGAACTTGCTGCCACAATCCGCCGGATTATCAATGTCAAGAGTTGCCAGCTGCGAAGCCAAGTGCGTGGACACTAAAGCTGCGGCCGCATAATACGGCCACCCCATCTGATTCATAATTCCTGACGTAACCACTCCGGACATCATCACCGCACTGAAACAACTCAACCACAGCTTCGTGTCCCTATCGAACTTCAACGCGGTCGACTTAATCCCGACTTTCAAGTCATCGCTCCGATCCTGGTGGGCGTAAATCGTGTCGTACACTATAGTCCAACAAACTGACGCTAAATACAACGGCAAACACACCGCCAAGTCCGTGTAGCCTTTAACGGCACTATACCCCAATAAGACTCCCCAGTTCAACGTAAACCCCAACACTAGCTGCGGCCAGTATGTGAAACGTTTTGTGAGGGGATACACAATGACTAGACCCAAGGAACTCGCACCCAGGACGATACTGTACCAATTGAGCTGCAGCAAAACCGCTAAACCAGCACTTAACTCGCACGTCAGGAATATGAAAGCTGTTTTAAGCGTCAGGTCCCCGTTAACTAGGGGCCGGTCTTTGGTACGTGTCACTTTCCCATCGATGTCGCGGTCCCACATGTCGTTGATTGTACAGCCGGCGCCCCGCATGATTACGGCGCCGGTTCCGAACAGAGCTAACATGTACGGATCGGGGAGACATCCTGCGGGGGCCGCTGCGGCAATTCCCCAACCGCAGGGCCAATACAACAACCATGTACCGATGGGTTTGTCCAAGCGCATCAACTTTAGAAATGGCTGAACGGATTTGGGGGCACTGTTTACGAGTCTCGCGGCTACTGTCTCGTTTTTCTTGTCGAGGTTGACTCCGCTGCAGAAGCAGCGCACCGGCAAGTTGAGGATTTGGAACTTAACCCTACTTTGTACGACATTCAGATTTACGATTCTATGCACGGATTTGAACGTGCGGAATGCTAGCATACTGCTGATTTAAATATGTTAGACAATCACTTGGACGTTAGCATTTTAATTAAATTTTTAGACTGATAACCTTCACGTTTAATGCTGTCAAAATTATAACCTAAACTGTCATTTTTTTAAATTATAATTAAATTAGTACTTATTTTATGACTTTAAACAAATTATATAATTATTCATAATATTTTTTTTAATTACAATTGTTATATCACGCGTACTAGCATCTGTAATTATGAAAATGATAAATAAAAACTCGATTCTAACCTAACTAACTGTTGTATTGTGACCACAACAAATAAAAGGTTTTATCATAATTTACACCAAAATAATTTGATCTTGTTTTTTCTCTATATTATAATTTCATGCTAGCACCTACAATATCCGAGGTGAGACTTGCAAATTCAATTCGTTCAATTCTAACCAAACTTAGGTCTGTGATTTTTTTTTAGTTTTTTTATTTAAAACCCACATAATTTCAAACTAGTAATCGAATTTATACAATTGGTGGCATTGTGTGTAAATGCACTTTTGAATGCATTATGAGACTTGCAAATTAAATTCGTTCAATTCTAACCAGTTACATCCCTGGAATTGTTTTTCCTTTTTTACCTTTAAAACCCACTAGTCGCGATTATTACAACAAAAAATTCATTCCTTGTTTTGCCTTTAAAATGATTTGTGTTCATCAAGTAACTAAAAAATGTTATTATAAACGAAGTGTAACTTACCACAGGCCTACTCAAATCGCCGAGGATGGTCCACAAATCAGAAATGGTCATAATTCCAACGAGAAGCACAACAAACAGCCCCACAAACTTGACAGAAATGCAGCACGCCAACATGACTCCGGTGAAAACAAGCCACAACCACCACTCCCGTGAAAACACCTGAATTCTTTGCGATGATACTTTAGTGCTGCCCAGAAGCGACCCCATTATAAAACACAACAGAATGGGGTCGAGTAAGATGTACTGGGTGAGAGTGAGGATGCCCACGTCTAAAACTCAGTGTTAGTTGTTAAACGACACTAACTAGTAAGCGAACCAAATAATATGAGGAGTGAGGCAAAGGTTGCTGATGTGACTGACTGAGTCATTTCGTCCACTGCTAGGAATGACATTGGAACGAGCCCTGCGCCTAAAGCTGTACAAAACTACACCCATTTGTTATCACTGTGAAATTACTTGTAGTCTTACAACTCGCATTCCCACATAGCTGGTGTTCTCATACTTGTCGCCGGGTTTGTCAAATGCAAATGTGCCATCGTAGCCGGTTAAATATCCAGAAAGTCCTATAAGCATCTGATTTTTTATTAGTACAAGCAGTAAATTGGTTTAATGAAATTGGCAAATACCTTTCCAAGAGGAGGGTGGACGTCAAAGAAAAATGTTCTGTTAATATACCAACTACCCATCTTACCAAAATGGGTCTCGTCCCAGCTATAAAATAGGTTTTGAGATTTTAAATTTTCCTCAAAAAGTCTTACCTACCACACATGATCCGGTTCGGCGATTTTATAAAATCTCGTAACAGCAGTTAGTGTGCAGATTATTGTAAAAATAAGCCACCAAGAGCTGCAAATTGTTTTCTCAGCAAAATTTATTAATTACAGTTTGTGATTTACCTGTTTTGCTTGCTTCCAACTTCAGACATTTTCTTGATAATGATGTGAAGACTACATATTCGTATCTGAGAGAAAACAATTTAAATAACGGTACCAAACGGTACTGTTGAACAGGTAAATATGTAAATAAATGTCATAACCTATGAAAAGGACGAGGAGAAAGTTGCCAACAAGGCAGCAACTACAGAATGGGCAATAATGATAAAGACAGATACTTTGAAACGTTTATTTTAATTACATATTAAATAGGCATTAACGTTGATGAGTTTTTCGTAATTTTCTTCTGTTAAATATAGAATATGGGCATTGACGACGACCATCTCTATTATCATTTTATGGAAATTGATGGTTGATTAATTTTTATTCGCGGGATAGACAATAATGAAGATTAAAATTTTAAATTTATGTAAAATAAAAAACAATCGTTTTTCATTTTTGGCAAATATTTTTTTAACCTATTTCAAATGCTGTTGTTTCTCGTTCAAAAAAAGGGATTTTTAGGAGGCTTGGGATCTAGTTTTTGTTTCTTAAAAATAATCAGTGCGCGACAATATTGAATAATTTATTTAAAAATATGTACAAAAAATGTTGACAAATCTCTCGAGTGCAGTCTGCTATTAAAAAATATTCAAATAGTTTCAGGACGAGTATAAAAAAACAACCGCAAAAGGAAAAATGTTGGCGAATTTTTAGGTAACGTGGCAACACTGCGCACCGGTTGTAAATTAACAATTTAGTGCATTTATTATTTCATTGTTGTCTAACTACAAACTATCGTAAAAACGGCGCAAACATCCTAATTACGTCACGTCCGAGTGTATCGATAAAAATGCATGCGCCGCATCAATTTTTCCACAACAAAACGAAAAAAACCCAACTCATCACCGCATCGAAATTCACCTGCATTTTTACCTGTCCCTTCAACCTGCGTCCTCACTTCCAGACATGCGCAGTCGACCGCTATCAATATAAATCGCGTGGGACGCCATTTTGATATAGTGCTTTGTGTTTTACGGCATCATCGTTCTCCGCAAAATGAAAACTTTCAATACTCTTAAATAACAAAGTGTAATGTACGCGCGTTGACCGCGAGGTAAGTACAAGACGATTGTGTTGAAAAAATGGGCACATTTTCTATGTGCACGGCTGGAAATTGACCGTATTAGCGAACGCAGTGTTTTAAAAGCCGAAAAATGTTTGTAAACAAGCGTTGGTGAATGTAGAAAGTTGCACGACACGCGTTTGTAGTGTTTCGCGGCGCTTCAGCGGACGAATATTGGCGGCTAACTGCTCAGTTTTGGGTTTATTTTGATTTTTGACAAGGCGGGAAGCTCGGGACACTCGGACATGTCGTCCAAGTGCGCCGAGTCGCAAGGTCGAAGTTGGCGCGTCGGGTTTCGAAAATTTCGCCGCCACCTCACCTGTTTCCAGGCCTCAGATTTAATTGGAAATTATCATTTGCTTAAATTGCTTTTTTAAATCTGGTTAAATAATGACGTGACTTATATACAGAGTGAGCAAAAATTATTCAGTTGAATTTGATAAAAATTGTACTGTGAACCAAAGTTGTCCGTTCCCAACTTGGCAGTTTTTCTTTTCTGCAGATCAAATTTGATATGAAAAATTTATTAAACTAGTTGACCCATGCGAATAATTCGCATAGAATGCGCTTGGGGAGTGGAAGACGTTAGTTAAATACATTGTTAATAAATGGCGCGTGCGAATAAATCGCAAAAAAATGCGCTTGGGGAGTGGGAGAAGTTAGTTAAACAGATTGTCAATCGATGGCGCTATGGCCAAAATACTTTTCATTAAACAAATTGTCGATAGATGGCACTAACCCCTGTTTTTAATTAAACAGGTTGTCAATAATTTTAAAAGAAACATCCTTTTAATGAAACAGGTTTTTAATAATTTAATAAAATTATTAACATTTTGAATTGTTTCTTTGTTTTTCGCATATAGCGGTGAAGGCAATCTTCAAAATTATGGTTTTGATGAAGTATTAAGGGAGATATGGCGGACCAACAAAAAAACACCTTTTATACACCTACAGGTTCTAATTAAAATTTGTAGTTTTAAAATTATTTAATGTTCATTTTATAACGTGTGTACAAATAAAACCAAGGGTCAGAAAGCCACTGAATCTTGTTACTAATGGTGGATATTTTGCTCCACTGTATTCGTTTTATTTTTGTACACACGTTACAAGAGCATACAAGAGAGGATATAAGTTAAAAACATTTTGAATTATGCATTTAGTTCTGTACCAAAACATTTTTTAACATAACATTTTTTATTTCTTGGAACAAATTAAGGCAAGTTACTGCAATCTTCTGTACTGTGTGTAATTAAACTCACTAACATAATTTTAACTAATAGCTGATGTAAAAAGAGTCATTTTGATGGGTGAATTCGACTTTTACGTTTGGTGGTCACAACATTTTATTCAATTCTGATTTATTGTGAAAGCGAAAAGTAGGAACTTGGGCTGCAAAACGTGCCCTTTTTTGTTGTGATAAGAACGGCTTTTCAGCCATGGCCTCGACAATTTTGACCTAGCCAAACACGGTTCCTAGAGGTGCAAAAAAATATTGGTATTAAAGTTAATTGATATCCTGAGAATTATTTATTTCACGTGTAAATGTTCCACAATTACACCGAATTTTTGAAATCGTTCGTTATCCCAAAAAAAATATACAAAAGTTCTGGACTTACCGATTCGGAAATCTCTTGAGATAAAGTTCTGGAGCTGTCACAGCGTCGGCATAGACGAGGACCATTTACGTTTTTTCGGAATTCGAAAAGGCCCGAATTTTAACTGAATAAACACGTACACACAGGCTCGACGACGAAATAAAACTGAGACATGGGAAGGGGGGTTTTTGCGGTTTTAACTGCAGTCACATCACCCAATCAGCGGTTCCTCAAGTTTTAAACCGGTTTAGACTGAATTTTGCGGATATTTATCGAATAATTACATCAAATTTTGAAAATAAGGGAAAATTTTAATCTGGCCCAAAATTATCCAGATAAAGTGGGAAACACTACTTACAAATCGTCGCTGGAATGGCAAAACTACGTATCTGGGTAAAGTAAAAATTTACAGGAGACACAAAGTATCTGAATCTTTAGCTTCTCTTTGGAATCTCTGGACTTTTTGTGTAAATTTAAAAAAATATATACATATAAACAATTAAATTATACAAACGCGTCTTGTGTTGATAACGAATTGTTTAGCATGCACAATACATCAATGAAACTCTTGGCATTAAAATCTCAAATTTAAATGTTCAGTCCCGTGTTTTGCTATTTGACCGACGAAATAACATTTTGTAAACTCCAACAAAATAACAAGAAAGTGGAAACCATAATAATTAATTATAACTTGAGTCATTCAAAAATCTTATAAAAAGTTCTACAAACTAGAATTGTTTTTAATATTTTTTTGTTTTTTTATTTTCATTTTTGGAATTAATAGCAAAATTACGACAATACATACATTCCGATAGATATTTTTCCTGAACGAAATGCTGTATTCCATATTCGATTTGTAAAATATTTTTTGAAATTGGGGCTTTTTAAACGATGTAAAGATATATAACAATAAAGAATGTTTCTAAAAAATTCGAATTTAGTTATTTACATAACCCAATAAATTAGGTATTTTATGTTATAGAAAACATTAGGTTTGGTAAAAAAAATCCAACTCCATAAAAATGGTCACTCTGAAACTATTCTGCAATTGAAAATAAAGAAACCAAGCAGATCCTCTTTTTTTCATTTAAAAAAAATACGTGAAATATATTACAGTAACCACCAATCTCAAAGTGCTGGCAAATGAAATTACTTTCCGTTTACTATCAATTTATTTGAATCCTGTAATTTTTTTATAATCCCGATCTTTTCCTTTTTAATATCTTTGTGTTCCTTATATTTATTTTATATTTTTTTATGGAAGTTTTACATTAAAATTACATAACGTAACATTTTATTTTAGATTTGTTGTTTTATATTGTACATTTTTTGATCAATTGTACTTTTTTTTTCTTTATGAAAGGAACGTCGTGTCCGAAAAGATAATTCTGTGGTGGATGGTCAGGTACAAGTCAAAATTATGCGAAAATTAGTAATTTTTGTAGGTATTTTCCAAATCTAAATCGTATAAGTAAATTTCTGTAAATGAATATTTCATTCGAATTCATAATTTAGGCCAAAAAAGCAAATGCAATTTATTTATTTGAAGTAATAAAAATGAATAATTTTATAATGAAAAAAAATAGAGATTTGACGGTGATGTTAGTCGTGTTATACTTAGCATGTTTGTTTGCCGTTTCAGCGCTAGATAAATGGATCGGTGAAATGTGGCTCCGCAGTGAGAAACGGAAGAATTTCCGCGCGATTGGTCTCAACAAAATCCGGAAGGTCCGCAAAAGCAAAGTCGGCGTCATCAAACCGAAACCGAAAATCGAGACGCCGCCTTCGTTGAACTCCGACGAATGCAAAGAGAACTACCAGGCCCAAGTGGTGCCAGAATACGGTGCCGATAAAGCGGTGGCAATCCAAAATCTGGACGTCGAACTGAAATGCTTCGATTGCGTCGAAAGCAACAATGTCGTCGGATCTTATGAGAAAACACCAGAGCTAGTTCTAAATTCAGATCTTCCGAAGGAGATCGAATATTCCAACTTCAACGCGTCGGGGCTTCCGATGGCGTGCGAGGAGACGCTCAATCACGCGGATTATTCCGCCACCATGCAGTTTCACGTAACCGACAAAAAGGCGTGCGACAAGTATGGCTTCGACGTCTTCTCGGAGAAGATCTGCGAGACCATGTATTACGAATACGGAACGTTGAGGGACGAATATCAGGACGTGCAATTCGACGTCAACGACTTGAACAACGTTAACACGCAGGAGTTTACGAACATGCTCGACGAGGAGATGGCTCAGGGTAATATCGCGAACGTGGTCTACGACTACACCACCTTATACCCGGTTACCATCACCGACGGACATCATATGATTTCGAACATTGCGCCCCAAAGCGAAGACCGTTTGGACAAGCAGCCGGAGCACGTGGAGGTCGAAGACACCTGGGAGCCTTTCGATCCTTATCTATTTATTAAACACCTGCCGCCGCTCACGTTCGACATGCGATCCAAATGTCCGGCTCTACCTCTGAAGACGAGATCCAGTCC
This sequence comes from Eledona agricola, assembly GCA_964023215.1. Lineage (NCBI taxonomy): Eukaryota > Metazoa > Arthropoda > Insecta > Coleoptera > Tenebrionidae > Eledona > Eledona agricola. The sequence goes on from OZ026856.1 coordinate 2,909,505, forward strand.
GGAGTTCAGTCTAGTGCTGGACTTGGACGAGACGCTGGTCCATTGCAGCCTGCAAGAGCTCACAGACGCCAGTTTTCATTTTCCTGTTTTATTCCAAGACTGCTCGTATACGGTTTACGTCCGCACGCGTCCCTTCTTCCGGGAGTTCATGGAAAAAGTCTCGCAGATGTTCGAGGTGATTCTGTTCACGGCCTCGAAGCGGGTGTACGCGGACAAGTTGTTAAATCTGCTGGATCCGGATAGGAAGTGGATCAAGTACCGTTTGTTTAGGGAGCATTGCGTTTGCGTCAACGGCAACTACATTAAGGATTTGTCGATTCTCGGAAGGGATCTCTCCAAAACGATTATTATTGACAATTCACCGCAGGCCTTCGGTTACCATGTAAGGATGACCGCATTCATTTATATGCCGGAGACGAATTACTAACAGGTGTGTTTCCAGCTCAATAACGGCATACCCATCGAAAGTTGGTTCGTGGACAGGACTGATTCGGAGCTCATGAAGTTGTTACCATTTTTAGAAGATCTAGTGCAAATGGTGAGTTATGATTTTAACTGTTTTTGGAACGAAAAAATCGTCTCAAGAATCACCATAAGTTGGGCGGTGAGGAAATATCGCGGCTGAAAGGAGATACGATATTTGGAAATAATTTAATCGCAAGAATGTAGATGCATTGCGATGGGCTGATAGCGTGACCTTTGACGGGACACGAAACAGAAGTTAGTCGTTTTAATAATATCATAAAAATTCGACTACTTATTAATAAAATTCACGACGTTTAGTGTGACGATTTTATTATTTTTCAGAAGGAGGATGTCCGACCACACATCCGCAACAAATTCAAACTGTTCAGCTATCTTCCCCCCGATTAATTGGCAACGGTAGTCGCATAGACAATCCATTTTCACTTTATACAATACTCTGTTTTCGTTATGGTAATTTTGATCGTGTTGAAGTACTGACTGACGTAATTGTTGCTGCTTTTTTGACTTATGATGGAACTGAGGTGCCTTTTGGGAACATCTTAGATTAATTTGAAGCCCCACATTGTTTTTAATCGATGATCATGTATCGTGCAATACGCGTCTAACGTTGTTTTACAAAAACGAAGAGAACAATTGGAAGAAAACGATTTTATTGTACATATTATTACGGATTGTTGGTCAGTATTTTAAAGTTCTATTGAAAAACTAGAGATTTAATAACGAGTTGAATTGAATTTTAACGTCACACAATTGTACATAGGGAACAAAAACTTTAGGAAATCTCTTGCCATATAACGAAAAACAATGACCATAGGATAGTTGCAATATCATGCACAAGAGTATTTTATTTGTTGTTTGTTATTATTTTTTAATTGCGTATTATACGTATGACGGGGTCCAGTCGCCTGCGTTACGTTTTTAGAAAATATCTTCTGTTTTTCATTTTATTGTTTTTCCTACGGTTGTTTGACTGGGTCTCCTTTTTGAAGTATTACGTCTAAATGTTGTATGTTTCATATTTTATTATTATGCATAGCATGTATTAGACACTTGCGGCAATTGTAATAATTTATTCAAATCTCGCCGTACTTATTGTTTTGGGACAAAATCTCCAAACACTTGTTCTGACCATCCAGATAATAATTCTTGGATCAGTTGTTGCTAGACTAGTTACAAAACGCTTTTTATAATCTTTACTCAATTCGCTCCTAAGTGTTTATCTTTGTTTCCACTGTTATTATGATTAGTTATTTTTGTAAGTTTGTCTAATAAATAAATATATCTCCGTATACAATTCGTGTTGGCCTTGGTGTGCGATGGTTAGCGTCCGTATGGGTGGATTTGTGTGGCACTCTTGATGTTGGTTTTAATAGCGGAAGGTGCTTTGTTCATGGGTTGCGTGTTCGGGGGCATGGCTCCTTGTCCGGGGGTGCCACCAGGACGTCCCTGTGGTGCCACCATCATGCCGCCCGACGTCTGATTGGGCTGACCGTTTGGATTCGCACCCATTTTCAACCCTTTCCCCATCCCCACGGCTGCCACCAACAAGTGCGTGTCTGCAACACTTGAATTCTGCTGCGTGCTTCCTCTGGCCGACGACTCGACTTCCCATTCTTCACGCGCTTTGCTTACAAGCTCCCACACGTGCGACACCACCTTCTGATATGCCGCGATTTGTTTCTGCAACAAATCTAAGTATCTATCTAAGCATTACATATAACTCGCATTTTACCTGTGCGTTCTCGTATGAGAGCGTGGACGCCTTGTGTTCCAACTGAATCATCTTGTTTTCGGCCATGGGTTCGAGTTTAGTACGCAAATAGTCCGGAACCAAGTCATGAGCGAATGTGGTGACTCGATGTTCAGTCAACTGAGCAAGTTGTTCGTCGCGCTCGGGGGAGAGTCGTAACGGCAGGACGGTGAGATTACGGAGTGCTGGACACTTGTCGTGACTCAGCACTTTAGATAGCGACGTTAGTTGCCCAGAAATAAGGGCGTAATTGTCCAAGAAGTTTGGCCAGCTCAATGCTTCATACTCATTCTCCACTTTGAAAATCATAGATGCTATCGACGATTTGAGGTCGTTAACGCGTTGAATAATAGAATCTAACGCGGATTCTAGTTGTTTTTCTTCGCGTTGTTGCATCTTAAATTCTTTTGCACTGTTTACAAAAATATAACCTCTAAAAAAATATCAGAACCAGTTGGTAAAGGCGGAAACTGGCAAAAGTCTCAGCTGGTAATGCAGCAACTGCCACGTGGCATTTCATTTATTAATTACAAACCAGTTGTGAAATTTGGTTCTATAATTGTTTATACGATATTATTTATGATTTATAGAATTAAAAACATAATTTTTTTATTTATAGGATTCGAGTCGATTCAATCACACTAGAGAAGGAATCTCTACTGTGATTCAATGTTTAAGTCGGCTTTACAGGTCGCTAGCCTGTCAATGACTTACAGTTTGACGGTTGACATTTTGACATATTGACGTTCGATATGTGATTTTTCTCTTCCCGAAAAATGAAAAAGTGATTTAAGCTATGAAAAAAATGCTTTGCTAGTACGTGTCGGGCGCCGAATCGCTTCGATTCGCTTTGTTGAACAATAGGAAGTGAGCAATGTGTCCAAACATCCGGCATTGATTCAATCCAAAACCGGAAAAAGTATGACTTTACAGGTGAGTGTGTATTCAAATTTATTCCATAATATCTGACGTTATCGCAGGATAGAGACACTCTAAGATAATAGAGTTAACATGCGACTGAAACGCACAAATTTAATATTAGGATTATGTTTAATAACGTGGGCTTCAGTGTTCTATTTTACATTCCTTACAAATCATACCACCAAAAACGAAGCCGATGGAAACGTCAACAAAAAGCTAGTGGTGCTTGAACGGGGCATATCAGAGCAGTTTAAAATAAACAACGACATGATTCATGACACTAGAAAGTTTTTAGAGCAGAGGAAGAACCAAGGGGATATTCACAAAGCCAAAGTGACAGATTTCCAAGATTTTAAGCTGCCGGTGTTAGTGTTTGCCTGTAATAGAGTCGGCGTCAGTAAGTGTTTAGATAAGCTGATTCAGTACAGGCCCGACCCCGACAAATTTCCTATAATAGTGAGTCAAGTAGGTTTGATTCCAGCCTGTGTGATACATTTTTAAAGTTGAGTTGTTAGGACTGTAATCATGAAGAAACCACCGAGACTGTTAAAAAGTACGGATCCCAAGTCTCACTAATCCAACAGCCTGACCAGTCAGACATTCAGGTGCCTCCAAAGGAGAAGAAATTCAAAGGATATTTTAAAATCGCACGCCACTACGGCTGGGCCCTCAATCAGATGTTCTTCAACTTTAACTTTAGCTCGGTTATCATCGTTGAAGGTTATCAGATTGTGTTGTGTAGCTTTCGTGCTCACTATGATCTTTGCAGATGATCTGGAGGTGGCGCCCGATTTTTATGAATACTTCCTCGGTACTTATCCGATTCTCCAGCGTGACCCGTCGTTGTGGTGCATTTCTGCATGGAATGACAACGGTAAGGAAGGTCTGGTGAACGAAAATCGTCCAGACTTGCTTTATCGCACTGACTTCTTCCCGGGTCTCGGTTGGATGCTGATGAAGTCGATTTGGTTGGAGTTGTACAAAAAGTGGCCCCGAGCGTATTGGGACGATTGGATACGCGACCCATTGCAGAGAAAAGGCCGAGCTTGCGTCAGACCTGAAATATCGAGAACGCGCACGTTTGGAAAAACTGGAGTTTCAAAGTAATAACGTACTTTACTTCCAGTAGATGCTTATGTATGTTTTTCAGTGGAATGTTCTTTGAAAAACATCTGAAATACATTAAGCTGAATGAACAGTTTGTGCCTTTTACAAGAATGAACTTAAGTTACCTAACAAAGGACGTTTACGATAATGAATTTATGAAGGAGGTTTACCAAAGCGTGATAGTAAGTTACCAAGAGTTAAAAGACGGCAGGATCGCGCACGAGGGTCCTGTGCGTATTGTTTACCGCTCGAAAGAAGAGTACAAGTTAATAACAAAGAAACTGGGGCTGATGGACGATTTTAAGGTTCAACTACATTACTGTATAGTGCTTTAATGGTAATAATTGTATTTTAGAGTGGTGTTCCACGTACTGCATACAGAGGAGTGGTTACATTTCACTACAAAGGCAGAATGGTACATTTAGCACCCAACATCAACTGGAAAGGCTACGATTTGACCTGGAGCTAACCTCCACATTTTTTAGTTACTTACACAGACATTCCTCCCCTCGATATGAAAAAAATTTGTTGTTTTATGTTGTTTGCACATTGAAAATGTGAAGTGTTATCTCATTTACTCAATTTATCAAATTGTGATATGATATTTCTAAATCTAACCGGCAACTGTTTTTGTATTTAATACATATTTCGTGGATTATGTGAGCAACCCAGAACCTTTCACCTGAAAAAAAAAGTAAAACAATTTCAGGTGAAATTGTTCGTTTGTTACGCCTATAATAAGAGATTGTACAAAAAATGTGTGCTTCTTAATGTAAATAACAAGTTATGATAAACCATAATGGACTTTTATTTCTAATTTAGTGTTTTCTATTTTCTATGGTTTCTGTGTGATTTTTCCTTTCTAAAATCAAATATAATTTATTATTTGGCGCCAAAGATCTCGCATTCATGTGTTCCGGCTACAAACTCTCGATTTTGTCAAAATTATTTTTACATTTGTATTTGTTGCATTAATGTTAGGATGACGCTCAACTTAGAAAGAAAAACTATTTTTTTGAAACAAATTTTTTGAGCAACACCTTTATTAATATTATGCAACAACCAAAATAAACCTACAGAACACTTTAATGCTAAAAAAATTACAGAATTCTGCAATCATAATTAGTTGTAAATTTTTTTATTTTTAATGCCAGCGGTTGATAAGAGATGGCAACATATTTGACTTAACCACAGAATACAAATATATTACAGTTTAATGCCATCGATTAAGCATAGATGGCAACAGATGTAACCAAACCACAGGATACAAATTTTGCAGAAGATTGTTAATACAGTATGTTATGCTCACTGACCTCTATCATTGATTATATTAATCATGGTAGAACACAAAGCAGTCGTAAACATATAAGTTTAGATGAAGAAGCAGATGAATTAACTACTAAATCTTTAGAAACTTTTCAGTCATAAATGATTGTATGTTGCTCAGGAAGCTTTTGCTCGAGATTCTCGGGTTGCTCAGGAAGCTTTTGCTCGGGATCCTCGGGTTACTCAGGAAGCTTTTGCTTAGGATATTCAAGCTGCTCAGGAAGCTTTTGCTCGGGATTCTCGGGTTGCTCAGGAAGCTTTTGCTTAGGATATTCAAGTTGCTCAGGAAACATTTGCTCGGGATTCTCGGGTTGCTCAGGAAGCTTTTGCTTAAGATATTCAAGTTGCTCAGGAAGCTTTTGCTCGGGATTCTCGGGTTGCTCAGGGAGCTTTTGCTCGGAATTCTCGGGTTGCTCAGCAAGCTTTTGCTTAGGATATTCAAGCTGCTCAGGAAGCTTTTGCTCGATATTCTCGGGTTGCTCAGGGAGCTTTTGCTCGGAATTCTCGGGTTGCTCAGGAAGCTTTTGCTGAGGATATTCAAGCTGCTCAGGAAGCTTTTGCTCGATATTCTCGGGTTGCTCAGGGAGCTTTTGCTCGGAATTCTCGGGTTGCTCAGGAAGCTTTTGCTTAGGATATTCAAGTTGCTCAGGAAGCTTTTGCTCGATATTCTCGGGTTGCTCAGGGAGCTTTTGCTCGGAATTTTCGGGTTGCTCAGGAAGCTTTTGCTTAGGATATTCAAGTTGCTCAGGAAGCTTTTGCTCGATATTCTCGGGTTGCTCAGAGAGCTTTTGCTCGGGATCCTCGGGTTACTCAGGAAGCTTTTGCTTAGGATATTCAAGCTGCTCAGGAAGCTTTTGCTCGATATTCTCGGGTTGCTCAGGGAGCTTTTGCTCGGGATTCTCGGGTTGCTCAGGAAGCTTTTGCTTGGGATTCTCGGGTTGCTCAGGAAGCTTTTGCTTAGGATATTCAAGTTGCTCAGGAAGCTTTTGCTCGGGATTCTCGGGTTGCTCAGGAAGCTTTTGCTTAGGATATTCAAGTTGCTCAGGAAGCTTTTGCTCGGGATTCTCGGGTTGCTCAGGGAGCTTTTGCTCGGAATTCTCGGGTTGCTCAGCAAGCTTTTGCTTAGGATATTCAAGCTGCTCAGGAAGCTTTTGCTCGATATTCTCGGGTTGCTCAGGGAGCTTTTGCTCGGAATTCTCGGGTTGCTCAGGAAGCTTTTGCTGAGGATATTCAAGCTGCTCAGGAAGCTTTTGCTCGATATTCTCGGGTTGCTCAGGGAGCTTTTGCTCGGAATTCTCGGGTTGCTCAGGAAGCTTTTGCTTAGGATATTCAAGTTGCTCAGGAAGCTTTTGCTCGATATTCTCGGGTTGCTCAGGGAGCTTTTGCTCGGAATTTTCGGGTTGCTCAGGAAGCTTTTGCTTAGGATATTCAAGTTGCTCAGGAAGCTTTTGCTCGATATTCTCGGGTTGCTCAGGGAGCTTTTGCTCGGAATTCTCGGGTTGCTCAGGAAGCTTTTGCTGAGGATATTCAAGCTGCTCAGGAAGCTTTTGCACGATATTCTCGGGTTGCTCAGAGAGCTTTTGCTCGGAATTCTCGGGTTGCTCAGGAAGCTTTTGCTTTAGATATTCAAGCTGCTCAGGAAGCTTTTGCTCGATATTCTCGGGTTGCTCAGGGAGCTTTTGCTCGGAATTCTCGGGTTGCTCAGGAAGCTTTTGCTTAGGATATTCAAGTTGCTAAGGAAGCTTTTGCTCGATATTCTCGGGTTGCTCTGGAAGCTTTTGCTCGGGTTGCTCAGGAAGCTTTTGCTTAGGATATTCAAGTTGCTCAGGAAGCTTTTGCTCGATATTCTCGGGTTGCTCAGGGAGCTTTTGCTTAGGATATTCAAGTTGCTCAGGAAGCTTTTGCTCGATATTCTCGGGTTGCTCAGGGAGCTTTTGCTCGGAATTCTCGGGTTGCTCAGGAAGCTTTTGCTTAGGATATTCAAGCTGTTCAGGAAGCTTTTGCTCGATATTCTCGGGTTGCTCAGGGAGCTTTTGCTCGGAATTCTCGGGTTGCTCAGGAAGCTTTTGCTGAGGATATTCAAGTTGCTCAGGAAGCTTTTGCTTAGGATATTCAAGCTGCCCAGGAAGCTTTTGCTCGATATTCTCGGGTTGCTCAGGGAGCATTTGCTCGGAATTCTCGGATTGCTCAGGAAGCTTTTGCTGAGGATATTCAAGCTGCCCAGGAAGCTTTTGCTCGATATTCTCGGGTTGCTCAGGGAGCTTTTGCTCGGAATTCTCGGATTGCTCAGGAAGCTTTTGCTCGGAATTCTCGGGTTGCTCAGGAAGCTTTTGCTTAGGATATTCAAGTTGCTAAGGAAGCTTTTGCTCGATATTCTCGGGTTGCTCTGGAAGCTTTTGCTCGGGTTGCTCAGGAAGCTTTTGCTTAGGATATTCAAGTTGCTCAGGAAGCTTTTGCTCGATATTCTCGGGTTGCTCAGGGAGCTTTTGCTTAGGATATTCAAGTTGCTCAGGAAGCTTTTGCTCGATATTCTCGGGTTGCTCAGGGAGCTTTTGCTCGGAATTCTCGGGTTGCTCAGGAAGCTTTTGCTTAGGATATTCAAGTTGCTAAGGAAGCTTTTGCTCGATATTCTCGGGTTGCTCTGGAAGCTTTTGCTCGGGTTGCTCAGGAAGCTTTTGCTTAGGATATTCAAGTTGCTCAGGAAGCTTTTGCTCGATATTCTCGGGTTGCTCAGGGAGCTTTTGCTTAGGATATTCAAGTTGCTCAGGAAGCTTTTGCTCGATATTCTCGGGTTGCTCAGGGAGCTTTTGCTCGGAATTCTCGGGTTGCTCAGGAAGCTTTTGCTTAGGATATTCAAGCTGCTCAGGAAGCTTTTGCTCGATATTCTCGGGTTACTCAGGAAGCTTTTGCTTAGGATATTCAAGTTGCTCAGGAAGCTTTTGCTCGATATTCTCGGGTTGCTCAGGGAGCTTTTGCTCGGAATTCTCGGGTTGCTCAGGAAGCTTTTGCTGAGGATATTCAAGCTGCTCAGGAAGCTTTTGCTCGATATTCTCGGGTTGCTCAGGGAGCTTTTGCTCGGAATTCTCGGGTTGCTCAGGAAGCTTTTGCTAAGGATATTCAAGTTGCTCAGGAAGCTTTTGCTTAGGATATTCAAGTTGCTCGGGAAGCTTTTGCTCGATATTCTCGGGTTGCTCAGGGAGCTTTTGCTCGGGATGCTTCGGTTGCTCAGGAAGCTTTTGCTTAGGATATTCAAGTTGCTCAGGAAGCTTTTGCTTAGGATATTCAAGTTGCCCAGGAAGCTTTTGCTCGATATTCTCGGGTTGCTCAGGGAGCTTTTGCTCGGAATTCTCGGGTTGCTCAGGAAGCTTTTGCTGAGGATATTCAAGCTGCTCAGGAAGCTTTTGCTCGATATTCTCGGGTTGCTCAGAGAGCTTTTGCTCGGAATTCTCGGGTTGCTCAGGAAGCTTTCGCTCGGGATTCTCGGGTTGCTCAAGAAGCTTTTGCTTAGGATATTCAAGTTGCTCAGGAAGCTTTTGCTCGATATTCTCGGGTTGCTCAGGAAGCTTTCGCTCGGGATTCTCGGGTTGCTCAGGAAGCTTTTGCTCGATATTCTCGGGTTGCTCAGGGAGCTTTTGCTTAGGATATTTAAGTTGCTCAGGAAGCTTTTGCTCGGGATTCTCGGGTTACTCAGGAAGCTTTTGCTTAGGATATTCAAGTTGCTCAGGAAGCTTTTGCTCGATATTCTCGGGTTGCTCAGGGAGGTTTTGCTCGGGATTCTCGGGTTGCTCAGAAAGCTTTTGCTTAGGATATTTAAGTTGCTCAGGAAGCTTTTGCTCGGGATTCTCGGGTTACTCAGGAAGCTTTTGCTTAGGATATTCAAGTTGCTCAGGAAGCTTTTGCTCGATATTCTCGGGTTGCTCAGGGAGCTTTTGCTCGGAATTCTCGGGTTGCTCAGGAAGCTTTTGCTTAGGATATTCAAGTTGCTCAGGAAGCTTTTGCTCGATATTCTCGGGTTGCTCAGGGAGCTTTGGCTTGGAATTCTCGGGTTGCTCAGGAAGCTTTTGCTGAGGATATTCAAGCTGCCCAGGAAGCTTTTGCTCGATATTCTCGGGTTGCTCAGGGAGCTTTTGCTCGGAATTCTCGGATTGCTCAGGAAGCTTTTGCTTAGGATATTCAAGTTGCTCAGGAAGGTTTTGCTCGATATTCTCGGGTTGCTCAGAGAGCTTTTGCTTGGAATTCTCGGGTTGCTCAGGAAGCTTTTGCTTAGGATATTCAAGCTGCTCAGGAAGCTTTTGCTCGATATTCTCGGGTTGCTCAGGGAGGTTTTGCTCGGGATTCTCGGGTTGCTCAGAAAGCTTTTGCTTAGGATATTTAAGTTGCTCAGGAAGCTTTTGCTCGGGATTCTCGGGTTACTCAGGAAGCTTTTGCTTAGGATATTCAAGTTGCTCAGGAAGCTTTTGCTCGATATTCTCGGGTTGCTCAGGGAGCTTTTGCTCGGAATTCTCGGGTTGCTCAGGAAGCTTTTGCTTAGGATATTCAAGTTGCTCAGGAAGCTTTTGCTCGATATTCTCGGGTTGCTCAGGGAGCTTTGGCTTGGAATTCTCGGGTTGCTCAGGAAGCTTTTGCTGAGGATATTCAAGCTGCCCAGGAAGCTTTTGCTCGATATTCTCGGGTTGCTCAGGGAGCTTTTGCTCGAAATTCTCGGATTGCTCAGGAAGCTTTTGCTTAGGATATTCAAGTTGCTCAGGAAGGTTTTGCTCGATATTCTCGGGTTGCTCAGAGAGCTTTTGCTTGGAATTCTCGGGTTGCTCAGGAAGCTTTTGCTTAGGATATTCAAGCTGCTCAGGAAGCTTTTGCTCGATATTCTCGGGTTGCTCAGGGAGGTTTTGCTCGGGATTCTCGGGTTGCTCAGAAAGCTTTTGCTTAGGATATTTAAGTTGCTCAGGAAGCTTTTGCTCGGGATTCTCGGGTTACTCAGGAAGCTTTTGCTTAGGATATTCAAGTTGCTCAGGAAGCTTTTGCTCGATATTCTCGGGTTGCTCAGGGAGCTTTTGCTCGGAATTCTCGGGTTGCTCAGGAAGCTTTTGCTTAGGATATTCAAGCTGCTCAGGAAGCTTTTGCTCGATATTCTCGGGTTACTCAGGAAGCTTTTGCTTAGGATATTCAAGTTGCTCAGGAAGCTTTTGCTCGATATTCTCGGGTTGCTCAGGGAGCTTTTGCTCGGAATTCTCGGGTTGCTCAGGAAGCTTTTGCTTAGGATATTCAAGTTGCTCAGGAAGCTTTTGCTTAGGATATTCAAGTTGCCCAGGAAGCTTTTGCTCGATATTCTCGGGTTGCTCAGGGAGCTTTTGCTCGGAATTCTCGGATTGCTCAGGAAGCTTTTGCTTAGGATATTCAAGTTGCTCAGGAAGCTTTTGCTCGATATTCTCGGGTTGCTCAGGGAGCTTTTGCTCGGAATTCTCGGGTTGCTCAGGAAGCTTTTGCTTAGGATATTCAAGCTGCTCAGGAAGCTTTTGCTCGATATTCTCGGGTTACTCAGGAAGCTTTTGCTTAGGATATTCAAGTTGCTCAGGAAGCTTTTGCTCGATATTCTCGGGTTGCTCAGGGAGCTTTTGCTCGGAATTCTCGGGTTGCTCAGGAAGCTTTTGCTGAGGATATTCAAGCTGCTCAGGAAGCTTTTGCTCGATATTCTCGGGTTGCTCAGGGAGCTTTTGCTCGGAATTCTCGGGTTGCTCAGGAAGCTTTTGCTAAGGATATTCAAGTTGCTCAGGAAGCTTTTGCTTAGGATATTCAAGTTGCTCGGGAAGCTTTTGCTCGATATTCTCGGGTTGCTCAGGGAGCTTTTGCTCGGAATTCTCGGGTTGCTCAGGAAGCTTTTGCTGAGGATATTCAAGCTGCTCAGGAAGCTTTTGCTCGATATTCTCGGGTTGCTCAGAGAGCTTTTGCTCGGAATTCTCGGGTTGCTCAGGAAGCTTTCGCTCGGGATTCTCGGGTTGCTCAAGAAGCTTTTGCTTAGGATATTCAAGTTGCTCAGGAAGCTTTTGCTCGATATTCTCGGGTTGCTCAGAGAGCTTTTGCTCGGAATTCTCGGGTTGCTCAGGAAGCTTTTGCTTAGGATATTCAAGCTGCTATGGAAGCTTTTGCTCGATATTCTCGGGTTGCTCAGGGAGCTTTTGCTTAGGATATTCAAGTTGCTCAGGAAGCTTTTGCTCGATATTCTCGGGTTGCTCAGGAAGCTTTCGCTCGGGATTCTCGGGTTGCTCAGGAAGCTTTTGCTCGATATTCTCGGGTTGCTCAGGGAGCTTTTGCTCGGGATGCTCCGGTTGCTCAGGAAGCTTTTGCTTAGGATATTCAAGTTGCTCAGGAAGCTTTTGCTCGATATTCTCGGGTTGCTCAGGGAGGTTTTGCTCGGGATTCTCGGGTTGCTCAGAAAGCTTTTGCTTAGGATATTTAAGTTGCTCAGGAAGCTTTTGCTCGGGATTCTCGGGTTACTCAGGAAGCTTTTGCTTAGGATATTCAAGTTGCTCAGGAAGCTTTTGCTCGATATTCTCGGGTTGCTCAGGGAGCTTTTGCTCGGAATTCTCGGGTTGCTCAGGAAGCTTTTGCTTAGGATATTCAAGTTGCTCAGGAAGCTTTTGCTCGATATTCTCGGGTTGCTCAGGGAGCTTTTGCTTGGAATTCTCGGGTTGCTCAGGAAGCTTTTGCTGAGGATATTCAAGCTGCCCAGGAAGCTTTTGCTCGATATTCTCGGGTTGCTCAGGGAGCTTTTGCTCGGAATTCTCGGATTGCTCAGGAAGCTTTTGCTTAGGATATTCAAGTTGCTCAGGAAGGTTTTGCTCGATATTCTCGGGTTGCTCAGAGAGCTTTTGCTTGGAATTCTCGGGTTGCTCAGGAAGCTTTTGCTTAGGATATTCAAGCTGCTCAGGAAGCTTTTGCTCGATATTCTCGGGTTGCTCAGGGAGGTTTTGCTCGGGATTCTCGGGTTGCTCAGAAAGCTTTTGCTTAGGATATTTAAGTTGCTCAGGAAGCTTTTGCTCGGGATTCTCGGGTTACTCAGGAAGCTTTTGCTTAGGATATTCAAGTTGCTCAGGAAGCTTTTGCTCGATATTCTCGGGTTGCTCAGGGAGCTTTTGCTCGGAATTCTCGGGTTGCTCAGGAAGCTTTTGCTGAGGATATTCAAGCTGCCCAGGAAGCTTTTGCTCGATATTCTCGGGTTGCTCAGGGAGCTTTTGCTCGGAATTCTCGGATTGCTCAGGAAGCTTTTGCTTAGGATATTCAAGTTGCTCAGGAAGGTTTTGCTCGATATTCTCGGGTTGCTCAGAGAGCTTTTGCTTGGAATTCTCGGGTTGCTCAGGAAGCTTTTGCTTAGGATATTCAAGCTGCTCAGGAAGCTTTTGCTCGATATTCTCGGGTTGCTCAGGGAGGTTTTGCTCGGGATTCTCGGGTTGCTCAGAAAGCTTTTGCTTAGGATATTTAAGTTGCTCAGGAAGCTTTTGCTCGGGATTCTCGGGTTACTCAGGAAGCTTTTGCTTAGGATATTCAAGTTGCTCAGGAAGCTTTTGCTCGATATTCTCGGGTTGCTCAGGGAGCTTTTGCTCGGAATTCTCGGGTTGCTCAGGAAGCTTTTGCTGAGGATATTCAAGCTGCTCAGGAAGCTTTTGCTCGATATTCTCGGGTTGCTCAGAGAGCTTTTGCTTGGAATTCTCGGGTTGCTCAGGAAGCTTTTGCTTAGGATATTCAAGCTGCTCAGGAAGCTTTTGCTCGATATTCTCGGGTTGCTCAGGAAGCTTTTGCTTAGGATATTCAAGTTGCTCAGGAAGCTTTTGCTCGATATTCTCGGGTTGCTCTGGAAGCTTTTGCTCGGGTTGCTCAGGAAGCTTTTGCTTAGGATATTCAAGTTGCTCAGGAAGCTTTTGCTCGATATTCTCGGGTTGCTCAGGGAGCTTTTGCTTGGAATTCTCGGGTTGCTCAGGAAGCTTTTGCTGAGGATATTCAAGCTGCCCAGGAAGCTTTTGCTCGATATTCTCGGGTTGCTCAGGGAGCTTTTGCTCGGAATTCTCGGATTGCTCAGGAAGCTTTTGCTTAGGATATTCAAGTTGCTCAGGAAGGTTTTGCTCGATATTCTCGGGTTGCTCAGGGAGCTTTTGCTCGGAATTCTCGGGTTGCTCAGGAAGCTTTTGCTTAGGATATTCAAGCTGCTCAGGAAGCTTTTGCTCGATATTCTCGGGTTGCTCAGGGAGCTTTTGCTTAGGATTTTCAAGTTGCTCAGGAAGCTTTTGCTCGATATTCTCGGGTTGCTCAGGGAGCTTTTGCTCGGAATTCTCGGGTTGCTCAGGAAGCTTTTGCTGAGGATATTCAAGCTGCTCAGGAAGCTTTTGCTCGATATTCTCGGGTTGCTCAGGGAGCTTTTGCTCGGAATTCTCGGGTTGCTCAGGAAGCTTTTGCTGAGGATATTCAAGCTGCTCAGGAAGCTTTTGCTCGATATTCTCGGGTTGCTCAAGGAGCTTTTGCTCGGAATTCTCGGGTTGCTCAGGAAGCTTTTGCTAAGGATATTCAAGTTGCTCAGGAAGCTTTTGCTTAGGATATTCAAGTTGCTCAGGAAGCTTTTGCTCGATATTCTCGGGTTGCTCAGGGAGCTTTTGCTCGGGATGCTCCGGTTGCTCAGGAAGCTTTTGCTTAGGATATTCAAGTTGCTCAGGAAGCTTTTGCTTAGGATATTCAAGTTGCCCAGGAAGCTTTTGCTCGATATTCTCGGGTTGCTCAGGGAGCTTTTGCTCGGGATGCTCCGGTTGCTCAGGAAGCTTTTGCTCGGGATTCTCGGGTTGCTAAGGAAGCATTTGCTTAGGATATTCAAGTTGCTCAGGATGCTTTTGCTCGATATTCTCGGGTTGCTCAGTGAGCTTTTGCTCGGGATTCTCGGGTTGCTCAGGAAGCTTTTGCTTAGGATATTCAAGTTGCTCAGGAAGCTTTTGCTCGATATTCTCGGGTTGCTCAGGTAGGTTTTGCTCGGGATTCTCGGGTTGCTCAGAAAGCTTTTGCTTAGGATATTTAAGTTGCTCAGGAAGCTTTTGCTCGGGATTCTCGGGTTACTCAGGAAGCTTTTGCTTAGGATATTCAAGTTGCTCAGGAAGCTTTTGCTCGATATTCTCGGGATGCTCAGGGAGCTTTTGCTCGGAATTCTCGGGTTGCTCAGGAAGCTTTTGCTTAGGATATTCAAGTTGCTCAGGAAGCTTTTGCTCGATATTCTCGGGTTGCTCAGGGAGCTTTTGCTCGGAATTCTCGGGTTGCTCAGGAAGCTTTTGCTTAGGATATTCAAGTTGCTCAGGAAGCTTTTTCTCGGGTTGCTCGGGGAGCTTTTGCTCGGAATTCTCGGGTTGCTCAGGAAGCTTTTGCTTAGGATATTCAAGTTGCTCAGGAAGCTTTTGCTCGATATTCTCGGGTTGCTCAGGGAGCTTTTGCTCGGAATTCTCGGGTTGCTCAGGAAGCTTTTGCTTAGGATATTCAAGTTGCTCAGGAAGCTTTTGCTCGATATTCTCGGGTTGCTCTGGAAGCTTTTGCTCGGGTTGCTCAGGAAGCTTTTGCTTAGGATATTCAAGTTGCTCAGGAAGCTTTTGCTCGATATTCTCGGGTTGCTCAGGGAGCTTTTGCTTAGGATATTCAAGTTGCTCAGGAAGCTTTTGCTCGATATTCTCGGGATGCTCAGGGAGCTTTTGCTCGGAATTCTTGGGTTGCTCAGGAAGCTTTTGCTTAGGATATTCAAGTTGCTCAGGAAGCTTTTGCTCGATATTCTCGGGTTGCTCAGGGAGCTTTTGCTCGGAATTCTCGGGTTGCTCAGGAAGCTTTTGCTTAGGATATTCAAGTTGCTCAGGAAGCTTTTTCTCGGGTTGCTCAGTGAGCTTTTGCTCGGGATTCTCGGGTTGCTCAGGAAGCTTTTGCTTAGGATATTCAAGTTGCTCAGGAAGCTTTTGCTCGATATTCTCGGGTTGCTCAGGTAGGTTTTGCTCGGGATTCTCGGGTTGCTCAGAAAGCTTTTGCTTAGGATATTTAAGTTGCTCAGGAAGCTTTTGCTCGGGATTCTCGGGTTACTCAGGAAGCTTTTGCTTAGGATATTCAAGTTGCTCAGGAAGCTTTTGCTCGATATTCTCGGGATGCTCAGGGAGCTTTTGCTCGGAATTCTCGGGTTGCTCAGGAAGCTATTGCTTAGGATATTCAAGTTGCTCAGGAAGCTTTTGCTCGATATTCTCGGGTTGCTCAGGGAGCTTTTGCTCGGAATTCTCGGGTTGCTCAGGAAGCTTTTGCTTAGGATATTCAAGTTGCTCAGGAAGCTTTTTCTCGGGTTGCTCGGGGAGCTTTTGCTCGGAATTCTCGGGTTGCTCAGGAAGCTTTTGCTTAGGATATTCAAGTTGCTCAGGAAGCTTTTGCTCGATATTCTCGGGTTGCTCAGGGAGCTTTTGGTCGGAATTCTCGGGTTGCTCAGGAAGCTTTTGCTTAGGATATTCAAGTTGCTCAGGAAGCTTTTGCTCGATATTCTCGGGTTGCTCTGGAAGCTTTTGCTCGGGTTGCTCAGGAAGCTTTTGCTTAGGATATTCAAGTTGCTCAGGAAGCTTTTGCTCGATATTCTCGGGTTGCTCAGGGAGCTTTTGCTTAGGATATTCAAGTTGCTCAGGAAGCTTTTGCTCGATATTCTCGGGTTGCTCAGGGAGCTTTTGCTCGGAATTCTCTCGGAATTTCTCGGAAGGATATTCAAGTTGCTCAGGAAGCTTTTGCTCGATATTCTCGGGTTGCTCAGGGAGCTTTTGCTCGGAATTCTCGGGTTGCTCAGGAAGCTTTTGCTTAGGATATTCAAGCTGCTCAGGAAGCTTTTGCTCGATATTCTCGGGTTGCTCAGGGAGCTTTTGCTTAGGATTTTCAAGTTGCTCAGGAAGCTTTTGCTCGATATTCTCGGGTTGCTCAGGGAGCTTTTGCTCGGAATTCTCGGGTTGCTCAGGAAGCTTTTGCTTAGGATATTCAAGTTGCTAAGGAAGCTTTTGCTCGATATTCTCGGGTTGCTCTGGAAGCTTTTGCTCGGGTTGCTCAGGAAGCTTTTGCTTAGGATATTCAAGTTGCTCAGGAAGCTTTTGCTCGATATTCTCGGGTTGCTCAGGGAGCTTTTGCTTAGGATATTCAAGTTGCTCAGGAAGCTTTTGCTCGATATTCTCGGGTTGCTCAGGGAGCTTTTGCTCGGAATTCTCGGGTTGCTCAGGAAGCTTTTGCTTAGGATATTCAAGCTGCTCAGGAAGCTTTTGCTCGATATTCTCGGGTTACTCAGGAAGCTTTTGCTTAGGATATTCAAGTTGCTCAGGAAGCTTTTGCTCGATATTCTCGGGTTGCTCAGGGAGCTTTTGCTCGGAATTCTCGGGTTGCTCAGGAAGCTTTTGCTGAGGATATTCAAGCTGCTCAGGAAGCTTTTGCTCGATATTCTCGGGTTGCTCAGGGAGCTTTTGCTCGGAATTCTCGGGTTGCTCAGGAAGCTTTTGCTAAGGATATTCAAGTTGCTCAGGAAGCTTTTGCTTAGGATATTCAAGTTGCTCGGGAAGCTTTTGCTCGATATTCTCGGGTTGCTCAGGGAGCTTTTGCTCGGGATGCTTCGGTTGCTCAGGAAGCTTTTGCTTAGGATATTCAAGTTGCTCAGGAAGCTTTTGCTTAGGATATTCAAGTTGCCCAGGAAGCTTTTGCTCGATATTCTCGGGTTGCTCAGGGAGCTTTTGCTCGGAATTCTCGGGTTGCTCAGGAAGCTTTTGCTGAGGATATTCAAGCTGCTCAGGAAGCTTTTGCTCGATATTCTCGGGTTGCTCAGAGAGCTTTTGCTCGGAATTCTCGGGTTGCTCAGGAAGCTTTCGCTCGGGATTCTCGGGTTGCTCAAGAAGCTTTTGCTTAGGATATTCAAGTTGCTCAGGAAGCTTTTGCTCGATATTCTCGGGTTGCTCAGGAAGCTTTCGCTCGGGATTCTCGGGTTGCTCAGGAAGCTTTTGCTCGATATTCTCGGGTTGCTCAGGGAGCTTTTGCTTAGGATATTTAAGTTGCTCAGGAAGCTTTTGCTCGGGATTCTCGGGTTACTCAGGAAGCTTTTGCTTAGGATATTCAAGTTGCTCAGGAAGCTTTTGCTCGATATTCTCGGGTTGCTCAGGGAGGTTTTGCTCGGGATTCTCGGGTTGCTCAGAAAGCTTTTGCTTAGGATATTTAAGTTGCTCAGGAAGCTTTTGCTCGGGATTCTCGGGTTACTCAGGAAGCTTTTGCTTAGGATATTCAAGTTGCTCAGGAAGCTTTTGCTCGATATTCTCGGGTTGCTCAGGGAGCTTTTGCTCGGAATTCTCGGGTTGCTCAGGAAGCTTTTGCTTAGGATATTCAAGTTGCTCAGGAAGCTTTTGCTCGATATTCTCGGGTTGCTCAGGGAGCTTTTGCTCGGAATTCTCGGATTGCTCAGGAAGCTTTTGCTTAGGATTTTCAAGTTGCTCAGGAAGCTTTTGCTCGATATTCTCGGGTTGCTCAGGGAGCTTTTGCTCGGAATTCTCGGGTTGCTCAGGAAGCTTTTGCTTAGGATATTCAAGCTGCTCAGGAAGCTTTTGCTCGATATTCTCGGGTTGCTCAGGGAGGTTTTGCTCGGGATTCTCGGGTTGCTCAGAAAGCTTTTGCTTAGGATATTTAAGTTGCTCAGGAAGCTTTTGCTCGGGATTCTCGGGTTACTCAGGAAGCTTTTGCTTAGGATATTCAAGTTGCTCAGGAAGCTTTTGCTCGATATTCTCGGGTTGCTCAGGGAGCTTTTGCTCGGAATTCTCGGGTTGCTCAGGAAGCTTTTGCTGAGGATATTCAAGCTGCCCAGGAAGCTTTTGCTCGATATTCTCGGGTTGCTCAGGGAGCTTTTGCTCGGAATTCTCGGATTGCTCAGGAAGCTTTTGCTTAGGATATTCAAGTTGCTCAGGAAGGTTTTGCTCGATATTCTCGGGTTGCTCAGAGAGCTTTTGCTTGGAATTCTCGGGTTGCTCAGGAAGCTTTTGCTTAGGATATTCAAGCTGCTCAGGAAGCTTTTGCTCGATATTCTCGGGTTGCTCAGGGAGGTTTTGCTCGGGATTCTCGGGTTGCTCAGAAAGCTTTTGCTTAGGATATTTAAGTTGCTCAGGAAGCTTTTGCTCGGGATTCTCGGGTTACTCAGGAAGCTTTTGCTTAGGATATTCAAGTTGCTCAGGAAGCTTTTGCTCGATATTCTCGGGTTGCTCAGGGAGCTTTTGCTCGGAATTCTCGGGTTGCTCAGGAAGCTTTTGCTTAGGATATTCAAGCTGCTCAGGAAGCTTTTGCTCGATATTCTCGGGTTACTCAGGAAGCTTTTGCTTAGGATATTCAAGTTGCTCAGGAAGCTTTTGCTCGATATTCTCGGGTTGCTCAGGGAGCTTTTGCTCGGAATTCTCGGGTTGCTCAGGAAGCTTTTGCTTAGGATATTCAAGTTGCTCAGGAAGCTTTTGCTTAGGATATTCAAGTTGCCCAGGAAGCTTTTGCTCGATATTCTCGGGTTGCTCAGGGAGCTTTTGCTCGGAATTCTCGGATTGCTCAGGAAGCTTTTGCTTAGGATATTCAAGTTGCTCAGGAAGCTTTTGCTCGATATTCTCGGGTTGCTCAGGGAGCTTTTGCTCGGAATTCTCGGGTTGCTCAGGAAGCTTTTGCTTAGGATATTCAAGCTGCTCAGGAAGCTTTTGCTCGATATTCTCGGGTTACTCAGGAAGCTTTTGCTTAGGATATTCAAGTTGCTCAGGAAGCTTTTGCTCGATATTCTCGGGTTGCTCAGGGAGCTTTTGCTCGGAATTCTCGGGTTGCTCAGGAAGCTTTTGCTGAGGATATTCAAGCTGCTCAGGAAGCTTTTGCTCGATATTCTCGGGTTGCTCAGGGAGCTTTTGCTCGGAATTCTCGGGTTGCTCAGGAAGCTTTTGCTAAGGATATTCAAGTTGCTCAGGAAGCTTTTGCTTAGGATATTCAAGTTGCTCGGGAAGCTTTTGCTCGATATTCTCGGGTTGCTCAGGGAGCTTTTGCTCGGAATTCTCGGGTTGCTCAGGAAGCTTTTGCTGAGGATATTCAAGCTGCTCAGGAAGCTTTTGCTCGATATTCTCGGGTTGCTCAGAGAGCTTTTGCTCGGAATTCTCGGGTTGCTCAGGAAGCTTTCGCTCGGGATTCTCGGGTTGCTCAAGAAGCTTTTGCTTAGGATATTCAAGTTGCTCAGGAAGCTTTTGCTCGATATTCTCGGGTTGCTCAGAGAGCTTTTGCTCGGAATTCTCGGGTTGCTCAGGAAGCTTTTGCTTAGGATATTCAAGCTGCTATGGAAGCTTTTGCTCGATATTCTCGGGTTGCTCAGGGAGCTTTTGCTTAGGATATTCAAGTTGCTCAGGAAGCTTTTGCTCGATATTCTCGGGTTGCTCAGGAAGCTTTCGCTCGGGATTCTCGGGTTGCTCAGGAAGCTTTTGCTCGATATTCTCGGGTTGCTCAGGGAGCTTTTGCTCGGGATGCTCCGGTTGCTCAGGAAGCTTTTGCTTAGGATATTCAAGTTGCTCAGGAAGCTTTTGCTCGATATTCTCGGGTTGCTCAGGGAGGTTTTGCTCGGGATTCTCGGGTTGCTCAGAAAGCTTTTGCTTAGGATATTTAAGTTGCTCAGGAAGCTTTTGCTCGGGATTCTCGGGTTACTCAGGAAGCTTTTGCTTAGGATATTCAAGTTGCTCAGGAAGCTTTTGCTCGATATTCTCGGGTTGCTCAGGGAGCTTTTGCTCGGAATTCTCGGGTTGCTCAGGAAGCTTTTGCTTAGGATATTCAAGTTGCTCAGGAAGGTTTTGCTCGATATTCTCGGGTTGCTCAGGGAGCTTTTGCTTGGAATTCTCGGGTTGCTCAGGAAGCTTTTGCTGAGGATATTCAAGCTGCCCAGGAAGCTTTTGCTCGATATTCTCGGGTTGCTCAGGGAGCTTTTGCTCGGAATTCTCGGATTGCTCAGGAAGCTTTTGCTGAGGATATTCAAGCTGCTCAGGAAGCTTTTGCTCGATATTCTCGGGTTGCTCAGGGAGCTTTTGCTTGGAATTCTCGGGTTGCTCAGGAAGCTTTTGCTGAGAATATTCAAGCTGCCCAGGAAGCTTTTGCTCGATATTCTCGGGTTGCTCAGGGAGCTTTTGCTCGGAATTCTCGGATTGCTCAGGAAGCTTTTGCTTAGGATATTCAAGTTGCTCAGGAAGGTTTTGCTCGATATTCTCGGGTTGCTCAGAGAGCTTTTGCTTGGAATTCTCGGGTTGCTCAGGAAGCTTTTGCTTAGGATATTCAAGCTGCTCAGGAAGCTTTTGCTCGATATTCTCGGGTTGCTCAGGGAGGTTTTGCTCGGGATTCTCGGGTTGCTCAGAAAGCTTTTGCTTAGGATATTTAAGTTGCTCAGGAAGCTTTTGCTCGGGATTCTCGGGTTACTCAGGAAGCTTTTGCTTAGGATATTCAAGTTGCTCAGGAAGCTTTTGCTCGATATTCTCGGGTTGCTCAGGGAGCTTTTGCTCGGAATTCTCGGGTTGCTCAGGAAGCTTTTGCTGAGGATATTCAAGCTGCCCAGGAAGCTTTTGCTCGATATTCTCGGGTTGCTCAGGGAGCTTTTGCTCGGAATTCTCGGATTGCTCAGGAAGCTTTTGCTTAGGATATTCAAGTTGCTCAGGAAGGTTTTGCTCGATATTCTCGGGTTGCTCAGAGAGCTTTTGCTTGGAATTCTCGGGTTGCTCAGGAAGCTTTTGCTTAGGATATTCAAGCTGCTCAGGAAGATTTTGCTCGATATTCTCGGGTTGCTCAGGGAGGTTTTGCTCGGGATTCTCGGGTTGCTCAGAAAGCTTTTGCTTAGGATATTTAAGTTGCTCAGGAAGCTTTTGCTCGGGATTCTCGGGTTACTCAGGAAGCTTTTGCTTAGGATATTCAAGTTGCTCAGGAAGCTTTTGCTCGATATTCTCGGGTTGCTCAGGGAGCTTTTGCTCGGAATTCTCGGGTTGCTCAGGAAGCTTTTGCTGAGGATATTCAAGCTGCTCAGGAAGCTTTTGCTCGATATTCTCGGGTTGCTCAGAGAGCTTTTGCTTGGAATTCTCGGGTTGCTCAGGAAGCTTTTGCTTAGGATATTCAAGCTGCTCAGGAAGCTTTTGCTCGATATTCTCGGGTTGCTCAGGAAGCTTTTGCTTAGGATATTCAAGTTGCTCAGGAAGCTTTTGCTCGATATTCTCGGGTTGCTCTGGAAGCTTTTGCTCGGGTTGCTCAGGAAGCTTTTGCTTAGGATATTCAAGTTGCTCAGGAAGCTTTTGCTCGATATTCTCGGGTTGCTCAGGGAGCTTTTGCTTGGAATTCTCGGGTTGCTCAGGAAGCTTTTGCTGAGGATATTCAAGCTGCCCAGGAAGCTTTTGCTCGATATTCTCGGGTTGCTCAGGGAGCTTTTGCTCGGAATTCTCGGATTGCTCAGGAAGCTTTTGCTTAGGATATTCAAGTTGCTCAGGAAGGTTTTGCTCGATATTCTCGGGTTGCTCAGGGAGCTTTTGCTCGGAATTCTCGGGTTGCTCAGGAAGCTTTTGCTTAGGATATTCAAGCTGCTCAGGAAGCTTTTGCTCGATATTCTCGGGTTGCTCAGGGAGCTTTTGCTTAGGATTTTCAAGTTGCTCAGGAAGCTTTTGCTCGATATTCTCGGGTTGCTCAGGGAGCTTTTGCTCGGAATTCTCGGGTTGCTCAGGAAGCTTTTGCTGAGGATATTCAAGCTGCTCAGGAAGCTTTTGCTCGATATTCTCGGGTTGCTCAGGGAGCTTTTGCTCGGAATTCTCGGGTTGCTCAGGAAGCTTTTGCTGAGGATATTCAAGCTGCTCAGGAAGCTTTTGCTCGATATTCTCGGGTTGCTCAAGGAGCTTTTGCTCGGAATTCTCGGGTTGCTCAGGAAGCTTTTGCTAAGGATATTCAAGTTGCTCAGGAAGCTTTTGCTTAGGATATTCAAGTTGCTCAGGAAGCTTTTGCTCGATATTCTCGGGTTGCTCAGGGAGCTTTTGCTCGGGATGCTCCGGTTGCTCAGGAAGCTTTTGCTTAGGATATTCAAGTTGCTCAGGAAGCTTTTGCTTAGGATATTCAAGTTGCCCAGGAAGCTTTTGCTCGATATTCTCGGGTTGCTCAGGGAGCTTTTGCTCGGGATGCTCCGGTTGCTCAGGAAGCTTTTGCTCGGGATTCTCGGGTTGCTAAGGAAGCATTTGCTTAGGATATTCAAGTTGCTCAGGATGCTTTTGCTCGATATTCTCGGGTTGCTCAGTGAGCTTTTGCTCGGGATTCTCGGGTTGCTCAGGAAGCTTTTGCTTAGGATATTCAAGTTGCTCAGGAAGCTTTTGCTCGATATTCTCGGGTTGCTCAGGTAGGTTTTGCTCGGGATTCTCGGGTTGCTCAGAAAGCTTTTGCTTAGGATATTTAAGTTGCTCAGGAAGCTTTTGCTCGGGATTCTCGGGTTACTCAGGAAGCTTTTGCTTAGGATATTCAAGTTGCTCAGGAAGCTTTTGCTCGATATTCTCGGGATGCTCAGGGAGCTTTTGCTCGGAATTCTCGGGTTGCTCAGGAAGCTTTTGCTTAGGATATTCAAGTTGCTCAGGAAGCTTTTGCTCGATATTCTCGGGTTGCTCAGGGAGCTTTTGCTCGGAATTCTCGGGTTGCTCAGGAAGCTTTTGCTTAGGATATTCAAGTTGCTCAGGAAGCTTTTTCTCGGGTTGCTCGGGGAGCTTTTGCTCGGAATTCTCGGGTTGCTCAGGAAGCTTTTGCTTAGGATATTCAAGTTGCTCAGGAAGCTTTTGCTCGATATTCTCGGGTTGCTCAGGGAGCTTTTGCTCGGAATTCTCGGGTTGCTCAGGAAGCTTTTGCTTAGGATATTCAAGTTGCTCAGGAAGCTTTTGCTCGATATTCTCGGGTTGCTCTGGAAGCTTTTGCTCGGGTTGCTCAGGAAGCTTTTGCTTAGGATATTCAAGTTGCTCAGGAAGCTTTTGCTCGATATTCTCGGGTTGCTCAGGGAGCTTTTGCTTAGGATATTCAAGTTGCTCAGGAAGCTTTTGCTCGATATTCTCGGGATGCTCAGGGAGCTTTTGCTCGGAATTCTTGGGTTGCTCAGGAAGCTTTTGCTTAGGATATTCAAGTTGCTCAGGAAGCTTTTGCTCGATATTCTCGGGTTGCTCAGGGAGCTTTTGCTCGGAATTCTCGGGTTGCTCAGGAAGCTTTTGCTTAGGATATTCAAGTTGCTCAGGAAGCTTTTTCTCGGGTTGCTCAGTGAGCTTTTGCTCGGGATTCTCGGGTTGCTCAGGAAGCTTTTGCTTAGGATATTCAAGTTGCTCAGGAAGCTTTTGCTCGATATTCTCGGGTTGCTCAGGTAGGTTTTGCTCGGGATTCTCGGGTTGCTCAGAAAGCTTTTGCTTAGGATATTTAAGTTGCTCAGGAAGCTTTTGCTCGGGATTCTCGGGTTACTCAGGAAGCTTTTGCTTAGGATATTCAAGTTGCTCAGGAAG
The DNA here is from genome assembly GCA_964023215.1 of Eledona agricola. Lineage (NCBI taxonomy): Eukaryota > Metazoa > Arthropoda > Insecta > Coleoptera > Tenebrionidae > Eledona > Eledona agricola. Next base: position 2,933,631 of record OZ026856.1, read on the forward strand.
CTTTTGCTCGATATTCTCGGGATGCTCAGGGAGCTTTTGCTCGGAATTCTCGGGTTGCTCAGGAAGCTATTGCTTAGGATATTCAAGTTGCTCAGGAAGCTTTTGCTCGATATTCTCGGGTTGCTCAGGGAGCTTTTGCTCGGAATTCTCGGGTTGCTCAGGAAGCTTTTGCTTAGGATATTCAAGTTGCTCAGGAAGCTTTTTCTCGGGTTGCTCGGGGAGCTTTTGCTCGGAATTCTCGGGTTGCTCAGGAAGCTTTTGCTTAGGATATTCAAGTTGCTCAGGAAGCTTTTGCTCGATATTCTCGGGTTGCTCAGGGAGCTTTTGGTCGGAATTCTCGGGTTGCTCAGGAAGCTTTTGCTTAGGATATTCAAGTTGCTCAGGAAGCTTTTGCTCGATATTCTCGGGTTGCTCTGGAAGCTTTTGCTCGGGTTGCTCAGGAAGCTTTTGCTTAGGATATTCAAGTTGCTCAGGAAGCTTTTGCTCGATATTCTCGGGTTGCTCAGGGAGCTTTTGCTTAGGATATTCAAGTTGCTCAGGAAGCTTTTGCTCGATATTCTCGGGTTGCTCAGGGAGCTTTTGCTCGGAATTCTCTCGGAATTTCTCGGAAGGATATTCAAGTTGCTCAGGAAGCTTTTGCTCGATATTCTCGGGTTGCTCAGGGAGCTTTTGCTCGGAATTCTCGGGTTGCTCAGGAAGCTTTTGCTTAGGATATTCAAGTTGCTCAGGAAGCTTTTGCTCGATATTCTCGGGTTGCTCAGAGAGCTTTTGCTCGGAATTCTCGGGTTGCTCAGGAAGCTTTTGCTTAGGATATTCAAGCTGCTATGGAAGCTTTTGCTCGATATTCTCGGGTTGCTCAGGGAGCTTTTGCTTAGGATATTCAAGTTGCTCAGGAAGCTTTTGCTCGATGTTCTCGGGTTGCTCAGGGAGCTTTTGCTCGGAATTCTCGGGTTGCTCAGGAAGCTTTTACTTAGGATATTCAAGTTGCTCAGGAAGCTTTTGCTCGATATTCTCGGGTTGCTCAGGGAGCTTTTGCTCGGAATTCTCGGGTTGCTCAGGAAGCTTTTACTTAGGATATTCAAGTTGCTCAGGAAGCTTTTGCTCGATATTCTCGGGTTGCTCAGGGAGCTTTTGCTTAGGATATTCAAGTTGCTCAGGAAGCTTTTGCTCGATATTCTCGGGTTGCTCAGAGAGCTTTTGCTCGGAATTCTCGGGTTGCTCAGGAAGCTTTTGCTTAGGATATTCAAGCTGCTCAGGAAGCTTTTGCTCGATATTCTCGGGTTGCTCAGGGAGCTTTTGCTTAGGATATTCAAGTTGCTCAGGAAGCTTTTGCTCGATATTCTCGGGTTGCTCAGGGAGCTTTTGCTCGGAATTCTCGGGTTGCTCAGGAAGCTTTTGCTTAGGATATTCAAGTTGCTCAGGAAGCTTTTGCTCGATATTCTCGGGTTGCTCTGGAAGCTTTTGCTTAGGATATTCAAGTTGCTCAGGAAGCTTTTGCTCGATATTCTCGGGTTGCTCAGGGAGCTTTTGCTTAGGATATTCAAGTTGCTCAGGAAGCTTTTGCTCGATATTCTCGGGTTGCTCAGAGAGCTTTTGCTCGGAATTCTCGGGTTGCTCAGGAAGCTTTTGCTTAGGATATTCAAGCTGCTCAGGAAGCTTTTGCTCGATATTCTCGGGTTGCTCAGGGAGCTTTTGCTTAGGATATTCAAGTTGCTCAGGAAGCTTTTGCTCGATATTCTCGGGTTGCTCAGGGAGCTTTTGCTCGGAATTCTCTCGGAATTTCTCGGAAGGATATTCAAGTTGCTCAGGAAGCTTTTGCTCGATATTCTCGGGTTGCTCAGGGAGCTTTTGCTCGGAATTCTCGGGTTGCTTAGGAAGCTTTTGCTTAGGATATTCAAGTTGCTCAGGAAGCTTTTGCTCGATATTCTCGGGTTGCTCAGGGAGCTTTTGCTCGGAATTCTCGGGTTGCTCAGGAAGCTTTTGCTTAGGATATTCAAGTTGCTCAGGAAGCTTTTGCTCGATATTCTCGGGTTGCTCAGGGAGTTTTTGCTCGGAATTCTCGGGTTGCTCAGGAAGCTTTTGCTTAGGATATTCAAGTTGCTCAGGAAGCTTTTGCTCGATATTCTCGGGTTGCTCAGGGAGCTTTTGTTTGGAATTCTCGGGTTGCAGGAAGCTTTTGCTGAGGATATTCAAGCTGCTCAGGAAGCTTTTGCTCGATATTCTTGGGTTGCTCAGGGAGCTTTTGCTCGGAATTCTCGGGTTGCTCAGGAAGCTTTTGCTTAGGATATTCAAGTTGCTCAGGAAGCTTTTGCTTAGGATATTCAAGTTGCTCAGGAAGCTTTTGCTTAGGATATTCAAGTTGCTCAGGAAGCTTTTGCTTAGGATATTCAAGTTGCTCAGGAAGCTTTTGCTTAGGATATTCAAGTTGCTCAGGAAGCTTTTGCTTAGGATATTCAAGCTGCTCAGAAAGCTTTTGCTCGATATTCTCGGGTTGCTCAGGGAGCTTTTGCTTAGGATATTCAAGTTGCTCAGGAAGCTTTTGCTCGATGTTCTCGGGTTGCTCAGGGAGCTTTTGCTCGGAATTCTCGGGTTGCTCAGGAAGCGTTTACTTAGGATATTCAAGTTGCTCAGGAAGCTTTTGCTCGATATTCTCGGGTTGCTCAGGGAGCTTTTGCTCGGAATTCTCGGGTTGCTCAGGAAGCTTTTACTTAGGATATTCAAGTTGCTCAGGAAGCTTTTGCTCGATATTCTCGGGTTGCTCAGGGAGCTTTTGCTTAGGATATTCAAGTTGCTCAGGAAGCTTTTGCTCGATATTCTCGGGTTGCTCAGAGAGCTTTTGCTCGGAATTCTCGGGTTGCTCAGGAAGCTTTTGCTTAGGATATTCAAGCTGCTCAGGAAGCTTTTGCTCGATATTCTCGGGTTGCTCAGGGAGCTTTTGCTTAGGATATTCAAGTTGCTCAGGAAGCTTTTGCTCGATATTCTCGGGTTGCTCAGGGAGCTTTTGCTCGGAATTCTCGGGTTGCTCAGGAAGCTTTTGCTTAGGATATTCAAGTTGCTCAGGAAGCTTTTGCTCGATATTCTCGGGTTGCTCTGGAAGCTTTTGCTTAGGATATTCAAGTTGCTCAGGAAGCTTTTGCTCGATATTCTCGGGTTGCTCAGGGAGCTTTTGCTTAGGATATTCAAGTTGCTCAGGAAGCTTTTGCTCGATATTCTCGGGTTGCTCAGAGAGCTTTTGCTCGGAATTCTCGGGTTGCTCAGGAAGCTTTTGCTTAGGATATTCAAGCTGCTCAGGAAGCTTTTGCTCGATATTCTCGGGTTGCTCAGGGAGCTTTTGCTTAGGATATTCAAGTTGCTCAGGAAGCTTTTGCTCGATATTCTCGGGTTGCTCAGGGAGCTTTTGCTCGGAATTCTCGGGTTGCTCAGGAAGCTTTTGCTTAGGATATTCAAGTTGCTCAGGAAGCTTTTGCTCGATATTCTCGGGTTGCTCAGGGAGCTTTTGCTCGGAATTCTCGGGTTGCTCAGGAAGCTTTTGCTTAGGATATTCAAGTTGCTCAGGAAGCTTTTGCTCGATATTCTCGGGTTGCTCTGGAAGCTTTTGCTCGGGTTGCTCAGGAAGCTTTTGCTTAGGATATTCAAGTTGCTCAGGAAGCTTTTGCTCGATATTCTCGGGTTGCTCAGGGAGCTTTTGCTTAGGATATTCAAGTTGCTCAGGAAGCTTTTGCTCGATATTCTCGGGTTGCTCAGGGAGCTTTTGCTCGGAATTCTCTCGGAATTTCTCGGAAGGATATTCAAGTTGCTCAGGAAGCTTTTGCTCGATATTCTCGGGTTGCTCAGGGAGCTTTTGCTCGGAATTCTCGGGTTGCTCAGGAAGCTTTTGCTTAGGATATTCAAGTTGCTCAGGAAGCTTTTGCTCGATATTCTCGGGTTGCTCAGGGAGCTTTTGCTCGGAATTCTCGGGTTGCTCAGGAAGCTTTTGCTTAGGATATTCAAGTTGCTCAGGAAGCTTTTGCTCGATATTCTCGGGTTGCTCAGGGAGTTTTTGCTCGGAATTCTCGGGTTGCTCAGGAAGCTTTTGCTTAGGATATTCAAGTTGCTCAGGAAGCTTTTGCTCGATATTCTCGGGTTGCTCAGGGAGCTTTTGTTTGGAATTCTCGGGTTGCAGGAAGCTTTTGCTGAGGATATTCAAGCTGCTCAGGAAGCTTTTGCTCGATATTCTCGGGTTGCTCAGGGAGTTTTTGCTCGGAATTCTCGGGTTGCTCAGGAAGCTTTTGCTTAGGATATTCAAGTTGCTTAGGAAGCTTTTGCTCGATATTCTCGGGTTGCTCAGGGAGCTTTTGTTTGGAATTCTCGGGTTGCAGGAAGCTTTTGCTGAGGATATTCAAGTTGCTCAGGAAGCTTTTGCTCGATATTCTCGGGTTGCTCTGGAAGCTTTTGCTCGGGTTGCTCAGGAAGCTTTTGCTTAGGATATTCAAGTTGCTCAGGAAGCTTTTGCTCGATATTCTCGGGTTGCTCAGGGAGCTTTTGCTTAGGATATTCAAGTTGCTCAGGAAGCTTTTGCTCGATATTCTCGGGTTGCTCAGGGAGCTTTTGCTCGGAATTCTCGGGTTGCTCAGGAAGCTTTTGCTGAGGATATTCAAGCTGCTCAGGAAGCTTTTGCTCGATATTCTCGGATTGCTCAGGGAGCTTTTGCTCGGAATTCTCGGGTTGCTCAGGAAGCTTTTGCTTAGGATATTCAAGTTGCTCAGGAAGCTTTTGCTTAGGATATTCAAGTTGCTCAGGAAGCTTTTGCTTAGGATATTCAAGTTGCTCAGGAAGCTTTTGCTTAGGATATTCAAGTTGCTCAGGAAGCTTTTGCTTAGGATATTCAAGTTGCTCAGGAAGCTTTTGCTTAGGATATTCAAGTTGCTCAGGAAGCTTTTGCTCGATATTCTCGGGTTGCTCAGGAAGCTTTCGGTCGGTTGTCTTGTTTCATCAAGTTATTTCTTACAAATTTTTATAACAAATTTTTAACAAATGTGGCGGGTCAAAATATAAAAATATATTTTTCCTATTTATATAAAATACATCTTACCAATTCAAGTGAATGAAATGCAAATTATTCCATTCACGAACAAATGCGACGAATTAGTTTTATAAGGGATAATTTATCGCATGTGTAATTCCATGGTGGAGCTTAAAGCACACCATCACCATTCTGCAATAGTTCATTATTACCCTTAATTTTTTAGGATTATTCGACAATGAATTTTATCTAATTCTAACATGTAAATGCACGAACGTGTCGTTTTCTGTTGTGATTATAATAGCGCTTGACTTTCAGTGCGTGCCTCTTCAATTTCGGCGACGACAAACTTGACGCAGGTGCAGCAGTCGCATGGCTCTTTTATGGTATTGTTTCAGGAATCTGTAATGTTGGAAGGAATTTTACAGGAATTTATAATTTTGAACGCCATGTGTTTTGAGTATTTGGCCGTGTTTTCAGATTTTACTGTTTTATTAGGGCTTTTTCGAGGTGTAAGTGGACAGTTTTCAATTTTCTTCACTTTTAATGGTTTAATTTTATTAAATAGTTCCATAACGGTTTCATACAGCTTTAGCCATCTTGTTAAATACTATATACGATTTTTCATCAGTGTTTATGCTCCAACATCGTCGCCGAGACAAGACATTAAAATTCTGTTTTTTCATAAAAATTGTCATATCTCGGTAACCGTTACAAATAAGTAAACATAACTCAAATCCATAATGCAAATTAAGCAAAGAAACTAAGCCTTTGGTTATGTAATAAAACCTCCGTTTTTTTGCTGAACGCTCGTTGTTTATCGAAATGGCAATACAAATCAGAATCATACATGAAATATATTCTTTTCGTAAATGTTCATTAAAATTTATTGAATTCTTGGAATATTATTTAACCTATGGAAAATGTAACCACAATTTCAGCTGTCAAATTGACACGTAACCTAACAATGTTAAAGTAATTTTACTATTAAAATTTTTTCAACACGTAGTTATTAGTAAGAGTTTTGCGATAATGGAACAATTAAAAGAAACCCACTATTTTAATTTACCATCCCAAGGCAACATTTACACCATGACACATTTGGCTTCAGCAAATTGCCCCCATAAAATACTGATAGCCACCTTGAAACGCGACATTTACTGCATAGAATACCAGGCAACGTCTAATGGATTAATCCCAACAACTAAAGAAGTGTCCTTCACATACATTCCAAGTACGGTACTCTTAACACAGAGAATCAGTTTGGAACAATGACGGTTTTCAGGTGGTGCAGAAATAATTTCCATTGATGCTTTCAACAAATCGACCGACAAGAATGAGTTTGTTATAGGCATTACTATAATTAAGGTATAAATCCACAAGTTGTTGCTACTCTAATACGTAATTTCTGCAGAACAGCAGCTTATTGGATTCATACGAGTTCTATTTAAACATTTATTCAGAATGGGAAGAAAGCGATGACTTGAACATCGACAACATTGCGCAAAACTGCCTAAATGTAGAGCTGAGTTTCACACCGTACCAGCTGACACACACTAATTTAATAATGTGGAAAAACGAAGAAATTGTCAGCAAGGAAATTGTGTTTCTGTTGACTGGCAGCGACAACCAGGTTCATGTTTACAGAGAAAACACCACCGACCACGTTTATAAAGAAGTCGAGAACAAGGAGTTGTTCCCAGAATTTATTAAAACACCGAGCCCAGTTGTGTGGTTGGATATTTACTTTAGCGACGACCACTCCAAGTACGCCATATCTATCTTATTGCGTTATTTATTCATAACAAAGCACAATTTTTAATAAATTTGATTTCAGTCGCATTACAGCAGTGGCGTGCGAGTGCGGTTATCTCCGACTTACCAACGTCTGTGTCAAGACTAACAAACTACTTTTCAATTTTTCCACAAAACTGAACAACTACATATCACATGTCACGATTTTCCCAGATGAAACGTCTTTGCAACTGGACGCTGTACTAATTAACTTAAACTCGGGACCACTGACTAAAAAAAGTGGCCTCAACTTGCTTGTCGTCAACACAATTTTGCCGCCCGTGCTCTTTCAGTGAGTAACGTGCAGTTTTGAACGTGTCCCACTCAATATTTTGCAGGAATGTCCTGAAACACGGTCTCAGCAGCTATGTTTCTTTGCCGCGACACGACTACACGTGTGTCCTGAGTTGTTGTCAAGTGGCTGATGTGGATTTTGATGGGGAAAAGGAAATTTTAATCGGAAACAGTTCAGAGGTCCGCTGTTATAAAACACATCTTTTTCTGTCTAATTTGTTTTGTTTAGGAGATTATGGTCTACAAACGCGACCCACAGCAAGGCTGGTGCTTGGAAGAGCTGAAAATGTTCCCGTCGCCCATCATCTCCATGAGATACATCGACCTCCTAGAAGACGGCGTCAAGGAGCTCGTGGTCCTATCAATGAAAGGCGTTCACTTCTTACAGGTCCCTACAAACGCGTCCGAGAGTTTCATGTCTCTATGTATTGTTTTTCAGCACGATTTTTCATTCGTGGATAAGGCTTTGAGCGACAAAATAAACCTGCTGAAATTTTAATTTTTTATTAGTGAATCCAGGCACAGATAAATTCATTTCGTGGGACTATAGTGGCTTAAATGTTGTCTACGGCAATTTAACTTAACATCTATGGTATATACAAAAAGTGACTAACAGAAGAATTAAAAATATCACGAACGAAACAAGACACTTACAACGCAATTTAACCGATGTTGAGGCAGTTCGTACTGAATCAATCGCTTCAGATAACGTAAACCTAACTAATTGCATTGCTCTTATATACCGAAAACGACGATCCTTAAATATTTACAAAATCATAGAAACCACGCACACATACACACACACACACTGGGGAGTGCTTGTTGTCGTTGAGCACGATTCGTGCGATTGATAGAGTACCACCCCTCTCACGATGAGGACATGTGTGAAAAAATATTAATTTTTTTATCGATAACAAGTGGTTGTCGTTTTTAACCGAACGTTGCATAACGGGTCGTTTTATAGTAAATACTTATCATATTGTATGCTAAATCCTAACCAGTCTTAACAATTCACGCATTTGCACTTAACATTTAACTGTTTCTCAAATCTGACATAACTTAAAAAAAATAATTCAAGATATGGTACAAACTCGAGTTACTTCAAGTCCATCAACTCACCTGTACCATCATCGAGTGCAATTATTATTTACAATAATTACAATTAATTACAGCATGTTCATGGAAAAATAACGCTTCAGTGTTTCTGTTGAGTTCTGAATGAAACCTTTAAAATTCGAATTGCGAAACCAATTATACACGTTAAAAACATACATAAATAATGTAGCATAAATAAAAAAGCTTTGGTAAACTACGCTACAGATCCTCCTTGAGTCGCCGCCCCAAACACTTATTAATCCACGTTGTCCTGGAAAATTAGGCGAACGTAACCGGGTGAACCCGAGAGCGGTGAAGCGCAGAATGGACACACCGCGTGGAAGCCGTTCGTACCGTGAGGGATGGCCACGTTCGCCCAGTATCTGCAAGAATTCCACATACCAACTATCCTCAAATCGTTCGTTGCACAAAAACGAATTCAAATGTGCAAGTGCAAAATTACAACATCACTATCACTATTTTTAGAATTATTTATAGAATAAATACCTATTTATTTTTATGCTACCACTCGAACAGGATTGAAACGATTAGGTATTCATCAGAAAAAATTACGTTTCTCCAAAATTCTTCAATTTTTTAAAAATTCAATCACAACAGGTATTTCAACACAGATTTTGATAAATCCCCAATTTGCCTAATGACATAAACACACCGACAATGGCCGAGATGTTTCCAGTCATTAGTTCTAATAAAATAGTTCTCGTCAGATATTATGTATTTGCCAACGTCAGAAAATCAAAAAAACTTTGCAATAACAGCTATTCAGTAATAACAGAGACAAACAAAACAAAACATTTTTTAGTTATAGTTTTGGCACCGAAAAATTTGTTTTAAAAAAAGATCAATATTTTTTTATCTTAACCAAATCGATGCCACGATCCCCATATTGAAACTGGATTTTTTTGTGTGTGCTAATTTTTGATATATTCGGATTTGAAATATTCACTTTACCTCTACGAAAAAAAAATCAAATTTCGAATCTGAATCCATAATTGAAAATATTAGTAAATTTTCAATATAAAACCACATTTTAAATATTTTGTTGTACATTGGTTAATTTAAACAACAGTTTCCAAAACATCTGTACCTCACATTCGTCAATTTTTAGAAATCAATAATTTTATAAGTCACAAAAAAGTGTATTTACACTCATGTCTTCTAGGAGTACAACTGTCCCGAATATGAACGTATTTCAAGTTGTCACTTTTTTTTTCGTTGTCCGCTTGACGTGACTTTTTTCACTGCATCTGCTTATAATCCCTGTTTGGGACTTCTTGGAAAATGTAAAATATTTTGAATACGCCTTATGATTATTGTATCGTTAAAACGATATTAAATGTTTCAAATGTAATTAGTTTTAATCAAAAATTTTAAAAATAAAATTTTGCTAGTTAAAAAACCTAATATTCAAGAAAAATATCGAACAGACAAGACTGTTAATTGCGATCCAATTGTTTGGTATAATTTTTCAGATTTTTAGTTTTAATATTTAGATTTATTACATAAGAATGCTTGTCACTACAGAATAATATGTACGACCGCAGAAAGAAATTAGGTGTTAAGGTGGGGAAAAAACATGCAAATTTTCCATAAAAGGGTTTTGATAGTTTAACTTCCTTATTTTCCAACAGAATCATCTGATTTTTTGGTATTGCATTCACTGAACATTGCAATTTAAATTAACATCATATGAGATTCATCGTAATAGTAGTTATTTAATCATTAGTTAATTAAACGCACCTTACATAATGCTGAAAAAGATGACACCAGAGCAGATTATTTTGGAATGTGATTATGATAAAGATGCCTCAGTTTACCAAAAGATGAATGCTCTAAATTGCCTAATAACTGAGATTAAGCATTATTTTTTATGTGATTCATAAGATTACGTGTAAAACCTACGTTCTGAATTTGAAAATGAGATGTCGCTACCGATCAACTTTTCGTTCCAAATGAACTGTCGGCAAAACTTATTTCCAAAACTACTTTCTACAACGAATACTACGATTCATCGTAATCTTTGAGGCAAAAAACTAGGGAAAATGCTAAATTTTTGCCGCCTGCCTTTGATGGATGAATAATCGATCTTTGCGACATCTAGCGGCCGTGAATCGTAACAAATAAAAAATTTCCCACCTCAAAAGAAGTTTTTACTTTTTAAACAAGAACCCAAAGCCCGTTTTACACAGTAAAAAGTTTGGTGACCCGTTTTCATATTAAACCCGTGAATTAAAATGAAACACTTACTTGACGGTTTTTTCAGTAGCCATGTGGCCGCAAGGATTGAACGCGAACGTCGGAGGTCCGGAATCAACGTAAAATGCCGGCTCCAATCCCATGAACACCTTCACCACGGGTCCCAACTGCAACAAATTTCACTAGGCGTCCCCAAGATGCACGACCGCTACAAACCTCGAGACATATGGGACACTTCCTGGTGCCGGAATCCTTGACCTGACCCCAGTCGTGCAACCCCTGCACGTGTCCGCAGTTCAGGTAAACGTAGGGTTGCTGGAGGTTGTCGTTCAGCGTTACTTTACGCGGAATCACCAGAGTGTTGAGACCGACGGGACACTGCGGCCTGCCGGCGTTGATCTCGTCGATTTCGCGCTCCAAATCTCGCTTGCTGGGCGACTTCGCCAGACCCTCCGCGGACCTCCACAGGAGCGTGGCGCCGCAGAGGTCGATCAAAGTGCCGTCTTCGAGAATGTTCGTTTCGTTTTCGACAACCTGACCTTTCTGCTGCACGGACCTGGACTCGCGCAACGAGAAGACGCCGCCTCCGACTGACGTTTCCAGCCAGTAACTGCACTTGGCGTCGCCCCCGCAGAAAGTACCTCTCGGGTGCATTATGAGCACGCCGTTCGTGGTCAGTCCGTCGATCTCGCGTCCGTTTTCCTGCCATTTCGTTGCCTTTTCGCCTAGGAATATATTTTTCGACGTGTCGAACCCCGCCGCGTAAATCCGCGCGATTTTGGGGTTCTTCCGGTCGCAGAGGATCCGACACGCGAACCTGGATATTGTGCTTTGCATCACCTTCGTCTCGCCGGTCTTGTCCCCGGGGACGGTGTCCATGACCACGAAGTCGATGGGCGCCTCCGAGGAACGCCCAATCTAAGAAGGAAAACGTGCCGAATGTAGTTGGCTTAGTACAATCGGCTTCAGTGAATTTCACCAGTCTCTGCTGCCCATCTCTACTTATAAAAATGTTTTATGGCACTGCAGGTAGACGTTGGGCCTGAAATTTGTAATGTTTACTATTTCTTTGGCTTGGATCTTTTTTTTTAAATGATTACTCAATGTCCATCAAATCTTTGAATGATTAAACCAATTTGTTACGAATTAAGAGAAAACGTCAAATGTCCTGGTCCTGAACAGAAAGGTGTAGAGAAGAGACGTTGTGGAGTTGCTGGTTTTGTGGTAAAACACATATGTGAATGGCATTCAGTTTTAAATATATACATCAAAAATTAACGGAGTAGAAATATTTATATTACACTAGTGTAACGTAAAAAGAAAAATTTAATACGTATTTCTTCATTGGTAAATGTGACTTATTTGTAACCTAATGGAAAAAACATTTCTGTAATAAACAAACTAGTTCTCTTATGATGCAGTTAACATGTGTATGTAAGTAAATAAAACAAACTCTGAGCAAAATAGGGTTAAATATTTGATCAAAATTAATTAAACGCTCGTTATTTTATTCACATGCAAAGTATATTGATCCGTTATTTTATTCAGTTGTTTAGCAAAAATACCATTCGCTCGGTAAAAATGTTAAATGCTCAGTCGATTTATCAAAGGTAGGGTATAATATATGAAATACATTCTAAATAACATTTAACAATAAAAAATAGTAAAACAACATTTTAATTTGGCGGATGGATAATGACATCAAACGGGTGTTAAAATCTATAAATATGTAGTAAATCATAGTAAATGTTATACAACGGGGCAATTTTATTTACCTATTTTAATAGAGGACCGTTCTCGACGCCGTTTAACCGCATTTCATTTTCCAAAATTGTATATATTTAGCGAGCTAAATTTAAAAAATAAACCGAGTATAAATTACTAAGAGAATATTTCATCCTGCAAATCTTCAAAAACACACTGTTTATGATTATACAACACAATGATACAAAATAATGAGCATTTTTAATTATAAATACCACAAACAAAAACAGATGATTATACGAAATTGACATGATTCGCATCTGTATGTTTAAAACTGATGTGGTATTTAAAATTAAAAATGCTCATTATTTTTTATCATTTTGCGCGGTAAAAAAATACTAAATGCTCAGTATTAAATGCGGAAAACATTAACTGTTTTTTGTAGATTTGCAAGATGAAATCTTGTATTTACTTTTACTTAATTTATACTCGGTTTATTTTTTAATTAGGCACGTAAAAAATTAATTTTTGGAAAATGAAATGGGATTAAACAACATCGAGATCGGCCTTCAAACGCAAAAAGAACTCTTTTATTACAATAGGTAAATAAAATTGAGGCATTGTATAATATTTACTATAATTTACTTCGTTGTTTTAACGTCCGTTTGGTTGGATTATCCGTTCGCCAAATTAAAAAAAGAAGAAATGTACATTTATTTTTAAAATTATCATTTGTGACTCTCGTCTGCTTTATTTTATAATATCAGTTATGTTTTACTATTTTTTATTTTTTATTGTTACATTTTATGTTAATGTGTTAACTAAAAGAAATTAATTTTTTACTTCACTTATAAGGTCTATGTATAAATATTCTTCAAATTATTGAAAATTAATATGGTTGAATTTATTTTACAATATATTGTTTATGGGATGTTTAATTTTGCCACCAAATGTTTTATTTTATTGATGAGCATTTCGTATATTATAGTACCCTGCCTTTTGTTATTTTACTGAGTATTTAGCATTTATACAGATGGTGTGGTATTTTTTCTAAACAGTTGAATAAAATAACGAATCAATACAATTTTTCTTTTTACGGTATACTAGCGAAATATATTTCTACAACTCCGTTGATTTCTGATGCGGTCATGTTTACATTTAAAAGTGAATCCTATTCACATATGTGAATTACAACAAAAGCAACAGCGTCTCTCTTCTACACCTTTAGATTCAGGATCAGTACATTTGTTTTTTTCTCTTAATTTGTATCAAATTTGTTTAATCATTCAACGATTCTATAGACATTCAATAATAATTTAAAAAATAAGACCTAAATCAAGAAATAGTAGTAAACATTACAAATTTCAAACCCAACGTCTACCTGCAGTGCCATAAAACATTCCCTTTTATAAGTAGAGATGGGTGCTTGTTAAAACCGGCAGCATCGAAACTATAGACTGGTGAAATTCACTGTAGCCGATTGTACCTATACTCTGTATCAACATTCTAATTTTAAGCTGAATAAAAAACTGATATAATTCAAGAAAACAACCTAAATGTTTATTCCAGTTTGAAACACGATTTGTGTTAGGTTTGTAGTCGATTAGTCAGTCGACGAGCAGCTGCACCCTACCTGGAACATGTCTGTGTCTTCGTCGCAGGTGTATTCTACTATAACGGCGTGGTTTCTGGACAGTGTATACGATATCGAGTGCTGATTCGCGTCCAGGATTGCCTGCGACGAATGCGGCGTCTTGACGACATAGTGCTTAGATCTCTTGACGCCGTTCGCTGTCGGTCTTTTGTATAAAACGAACTTGCTCCGCTTCCTGCCCCGATCGCCCTGAGGTAGAAAACCGTTATATCTGTGGAAAAAGTCGAAATTTTGTATTCCAAAAATCTTACCACGCACGGGTAAATAAACAACCGTATTTTTAGAAGCGCTGGGATAAATCTCGGATTCAAACATTCCGATGATTCAAAACAAACCGATAAAGCCGTAGTCGCCTTTGCGGAGGTGCAGTCGTACAAATGTCACACGACGCGAACCCCAATCCGATAATGAAACCCCACATGTACTCACCCTAAAATGACTAGTTCTCCATATTTGACGAGCTGCTTCGGCTTCTCTGAGTTGGCACTCTCTTGCTCTTCTAATATTGGAGATTCGGTGCCATCCGATCTGCAACGGACGCAAAAAATGTCATGAGGTTGTTGAGCTGCTTATGCACATTGTTTGCGCTATCATATTTTATTACACAATCATTGGTGTTTGAAAAACATGACAACGGGCGGGAAGACACTTAAAAACACAATGATTCACGAAACTCGGGTCAAGGAAGCATAATTGAATGACTTGTGGGAATTGTTTATAATTTTGCAACAATCCGCACAACAGGAACCTCGCCCCTTTTATTGTTATACCCTCTTCATATTGATCTTGCGTTCTTTCACAGACATTCGATATGTCCCAGTGAATGATTGATGGTGGCATTAAAGACATTTCATCAATACAACAACGATTTCGACTTCCTTCGATAAAAAACCTTTAAAATGTTTGCCCCCTCAACTAATCACCTAACGAAATGGCGGTTTTGCGTTTTGGATTGCGTGTTGTTGGGTCGTAACTTGTTAATTGTGTGCGGAGGAACCGTCAGGATAATGGTACGATAACCAAAGACGTCTCTGAAATTCCATACCGTTGATGCCCGCAATCAGATTCATGGTTTCGAAAGGCCGTAACTCGAGCATTTTATGTGAATTTTATCATGTTTGCCGACTTTATGGGTTCAATAGAATCGCCGAACAACAAACGCGGTTTACGACGGTCGTGGATTGCAGAGATTAAATCGGGTGCGCGTTTTTACAAAGAACCGATCGCAAATTGGTTGTTCATTACGGAACGACGTCTTGAACACGCCCGCCATATGTAGCACAAACTGTTTGCTCGATCGAAAAAATTACTCCACTTTTCCTCAGATAATTTATGCACGCATCTTCTAGCCGCGACTTTCATCCAGCAGATCAAATCGGAACAGGAACCGACTCCGCCAAGAGTCGCAGACAAGCCAACAAGTTTTTCGACTAATCGCTTTCCAGGTATACCATTTCTTCGGCGGATATCTGTGTCCAAGCGGCTCCGAAGCAGATAGCCGGTTATCGACCCTTCCTTCTGTTAATAGACCGTAAATAGGACACGACTGCTCGCACAACGAACGCACTGACCAAAATCCCGCGTCCTCTTCGCCACTCTCTTACATAAACCGACGTTCCATTCTATTCTAAGAGCACCGGAACCGAAGATACTTTTATTTTCGTTTTATAACTGTACACAATGCCAAATCGACCTGAAAACGTTTTCTAGTCGAAGAAACACCTGCATCTGATAAAAGAAACAAGCGGTGATAAATCACCACCGGACCTCTCTCAGGACTCCGCTTCCTACTCGAGCTCGATCGAATTTTAACTAATGCTATGGCCTACGTCCTTTTTTGGCTTTGGGTTGAGTGAACCGGTAATGATGGCACAAACAAAGCGACAATGCGTGGTCTACAAACTGATGAGTGTTTTAGCGATGCATCCAATTTAAACCAGGGCTTTGAAACTCGCCCTCTCCATCAGATTAGCCTAAATTTTCCGCTTAGCCCATTTACTTTTTACAACAGTAGCATTCAACACGAATCAGGATCTTATGGGATATTTAAGAATTCAGACCATTTATTGGATTGTCTTAGTATCTTTATTCTCCACAAGTGTTTAAAACATATATTTCGTATTCCAGAACATCTCTTGAGATTCCTTTTATATTATTTTAAAACTGTTTTGGCGGATTCGTAATGCTTCAACGAATTCATAACATGAATCAATAATTATTTGAGCTTCTAGCTGGCAAGAAATGTTTTGCATCTAGAACCGGTGGCTTATGAACTCTCATTCTTCACGTGCCATTCCTCTGGCTTCCGCCTCATTTTCCAAACATTCGTGACCCACTGGCCTGCGATTTGCATCTCGCATCATTTCCATTTGTCGTTGCCGCCGGAACTGCTTCAATTTTTCTTGGCACTCCTCCAAAAAGGAGCCGTCTTTCATACACAGTCATCGTCAGTGTTTTAGCTCATCCGACACATTGTACAATCCCATTGTTTAAAAAATAAAGAGCGTGTTGAGCAACAAGACGACGATTTTTCATCGCGGAATAACAAACATTGCAACATTGTTCAAACAGCAAGGCGTACAATGTTACAGTTTCCAATTTGCATCCGCACATTGATGCCGAGAAACGTTAAGTCGTCCAAACAATGAAAACCGTACGTGAATCCGTAATTAAGTCGACCTTTACTCGTTTGGAGAGGACGACCGAAAAGAAAGATGACTTATTGGTGGCGTTTCGAAACCTTTCACCCAACACCATTTCGCGTTTACGCCGCCCGAACAACCTCTTTGGTTAATGACCGTGGCACGATCTCGACAAAATATCCAATTAAAAGAAATTTAAAAAATATAGTTTTTGTTGTTCGTCAAGCGGCGTCCAATATTAGACGTTTGTGACGTGATCGACGGTTGAAAATTGTTAAAAACCGTCACTTTTTATCGTGGCAGGAAGGACAATCGCGTGGAACGGTCAACGATTTGTAATAACCAACGAGAGAAATGGAGAAAAAAAATTGTCCAGTTTCAGGTGTTACGTGCATCTGTTCCGAAAGCAAATGATCAAAAATTATCATCTTCAGTATCTTAGACAAATCATAAATATAACAATTCTACAACTATAAGAAACGACAGAACAAGTCAAAAAAATGGATTGCCTTATTCTCAAAAAAGCTTCGTTTCCGGGTTAATTTTTATTTTTGCTCGTAGTTATCGAACCACAATTAATATCAAATTCGAGAAATAAATATTTCTTCCTTATAGTTTCTTAATTTTGATGTGTTTATCTTTTGATAATTCTTGTATCTTTTTACCGCCATTTGTTTTTGAGATAATTAATAAAATTATACTAATATAGAATCATGGAAAGAAAACTTAACATCTCATAACCTAATATCAAACCTAATACAACTATTACCATAGGCAATAAATACAATGGTGTGTGCTCTTACTTTAAAAATTTGACTACCTTCATACTCAATTTAAAAAATACTTAGTGGCAACTATAATAACTGTCAAATGAGACAAAACATGATTGAAATCGTTGTGACTAAATCAAGTTCATGCAATTGACGCATTCACCGTCAGAAATTTCATAAAATATGTTGCTTAGAAATAAAGTAACTGATTGATAAAAACGAAAGAAAAAAATATAAAAATGGTCAACAGATAAATTAGTGTAGTTGCGGCACTAAAAATAAAAATTTTCTGTAAAAGCTCGCTAATCGTGTAGTTGATCTTGCCCGAACGCTAAATAAACTAATCAATTCTAGCTCAAAAACTGTTCACGAATCGAATTACATATTTCGCAGTTTTTTTACGATTGTTTTGATTTTTCGTTAGAATAAAAATATGATTAGTGAGTCAAATTATAGACTTCTACGTTTCCATTCATTTGGGACGTATTTTTCGACGCGGCCGTAATAATGATCTTGATTACATTTCGCTCGCAGAGACGTTTTTCAATCTTAATCTTATTGGTTTCGAGGTCGTGGATAATATAAATTTTTCGGGCCCGATTGGGTTTGTTATTGAGATTCCTGCGATTTTCCTCGAAACGAATTAAAAATCTCTCACGTCCCGAGAATGCCAGATATTAAGAACCGGCATAAATGATGATTATTCGCATGAGTTATCTTATTGCAACATCACTCTTCTGTTCCGTCCGTTTCGTGTCAGCGACAATGGACACGTCGCTTATTATTTTCCATCCAGTCAGTTTCCTTGAAACCTGAATATTCCGGGGGAAAATAAAAATTCCGCGCAAATCTACGTCCGGTGTTTTGATCTTTGTCAACAGTGCGACGATCTCTTTGAGCAAATAAACGTTGAATTAGCGCCATTGTTAAATATTAATGCACTCGAAAAAACTTGATAAACACAAAGCGACGCGAACTGCGTCAGAAACACAGTGACGCAGATTTTTATGGACCAGCGCACCCCCTAAATGTTCTAGGGAATCGCATGAATTTTTAAAGGGCGAATTTCGGACAAATTGCGTTACGAACGAGGGGATAACGAACTTCATGGACGCGGACACACACAACACTCTATCATACGTTACTAATTCGGTATAAATACTTGATTGAACCGGAGAGATATTTGAGGCAGCACATGGATGGGAGCACGGCGACGACTCTGGGGGACCGACCAGCTTCCAAGACGACGTCGTCTTGGATAAAATTAGGTTAAATATTGACGAGTTCAATTATTGGCGGGGCGATAACGAGAGCGCTGTTGGCGGAAAAAACATTTGTTCAGTTGTATAATTATTGGCTTAGGTGACCATTTGGCACCCGATCTATTTTCGAAGGCAGCGATCCTCTTCTCTCAATTGCTATCGGAGAAATTTACGGTGCGATAATAAATATAAAAATCGAGGCTTGGAATTCGTTTCTATTTCGCATCTTCCACTTGCTGAATGGCTGCAAGAATTATCATCGGTCGGCCACGCTGGTTGCACCAATTGAATTCAATTTCAATTTTTAACAACACATTCTGAAATCGTTTAATTTGAAATTACTTTTTTAGAATTAACAATTATTACCGCCCCGAGCCAATTCCGTCAAGTCCAGTTATTAGATTTGCAAAATTTTAATTAAACAAAATAAATTAAAAAAAGTCGATTAATTACATCTTTAACCTGTTGACTTGTGTAACGCACATCGATATAACAGATTGTCATAATCAAATCCGTGCAAAATTTGTACACTCCTTACAAAAGAAGCAAGATCGAAAACGAGCAATAAAACCGCACTTCTAAAAATTTCCTATCGTTCCGCCAATATTTAACGATCACATGTTTGTGTCAATAGTTTTAAAATTATCACATGCTTCGCCTAAGCGCATCCGCCGCAATATTAGCCGAGTAAACACTGAAAGTCTTGTCGGAATAAAATTGATCCTGGACGAATAAAAATTCTCATTTCCTCGAGGCGGTCACGACACATTCTATTACTGTGACCATTACCTGATGGGGACGAGTCACGTAAACCTTTCTGTACCGTTACAGGTAGGTAGAGTTCCAACTTTGGTGCAGAACGAGGACAAAGTTTTTTGGCGCACAGGAACTATGCGAATTTCGTCAGGACATCCGACCGATTTCTAAGGTCGAGTCGAGTGGTCAAAGTCTGCACTTGTCCTCGGCACAGAAACGTGTTCTCGTGCTCGGAGATGAATTTCATAATCGAATCGAAGACAATCGTTTATTCATCGCCAGTATTAAAATAGATCAAATGGAATATAATATAAAAGTTCTGCCACGTGTTTGATAGCTAAAGAAAAACAAATAAAGATATGTTAATAGCAGTGATTAGAATTCGCCAGAAACGAAACGCGTGTGCGAGTGTTTCAAACAAAAAGTAAATCTGCATTTTAAATGTGACATTGTGTCTTTGTGTTCCGTTAAAATCACGACGATTTAAAATTCGTAATTTCGTTAGTGGGGACGAAAGTGATTTAGATAAAAATGTCCTTTTATGGCTTCGTTTTGTATTTTTTTACATATTTATGTTTTACATTAGCGTTGCTGGCTTTATTTTACGCATCAGTCGCCAACTGACTTAAGTCACTCCCGCGTGGGTTCATTAACTGTGGATAAGAGCGATTAAGATAAAAAATATATATATATTAAAGCTGTTGGCAACTATTGAATTCAGACAAATGAAAATGTTATGATTTTAACAATGGAAGCCGTAATGTAAATTTCTCACGTCAATAACACTACAAGAAAATCTAAAAATATTACACTGCTAATTTATAAATCAACATTCAAAAGAACGTATGTCTGTCTCCAGATTGTGCGAATAGGTATGGAGATTGGGGCTTGTGTACGAAGTTTAAAAAACAAGTCTTCCAAGGCAGTAATTAAGTAAATATGGAAATAATTAATGAAATAAATCTATATTGTAAGATGAAAACAACTTATAAATTAATAAGGTGCGTCCAAAAATAAAATAAAGCAGTGTAGATCATGGAAGCACTTTGAAAGTTCATTAGTGTCGATTTTTTTGGCCTTCAATTTAATAAAATTTACATTCTTTTCTGAATTGATGTGTTTCGGAAAACGATACATTTTCTACAAAACTTCGACCTTGAGTTCTAGAAATTTGAAATTTAAGTTCTTTGTTAACCGTCTCGGAAACGATGCATAAAATATATGTATTTAATGTCTTCTTCAACAAATTCCACCTCCAGGTCTTGCTAACACGTCGTTTGGGCTAAATTTTGAAAGACTACTCATGTCAAATCTAATGATTTGACAGTTTCAAAGTCTACACGTGGTCGACACTGTAAAAAATAAAAAGCTAGATTCTATTGCTTATCTGCCTCCTCACGTTGCTTTGGGGATCACGGACATCGTCGCTATGATAGTCAAATAGATTACAACGACATAATTTTGTGCTTACGACAGTTTAGATTTTTAGGTTTTTATTAGTACGGTATTAGTAGTTAGTATTAGTATTTAGTAGTTAGGTATTAGTACGGTAATTATACTGCCACATTCTGAGCGACTGCGTAAGTCATCCCCGTAATCCTAGCCGGCCTAGATTTTTTGACACTACTATGACATTTGCCTATTCGATAATAAAAAGTATTTGCTGTAATAAAAATTTGAATTTTTTGTAAGAAAAATTACATGTTTACATAATAAAACATATTTTCTACAGACTATTGTGTGTTTACATTATGAATAGTGGGTGAAATTCAATTCACAATTCACTGGAAGTCCCTGAGTCACATTCTGAGTACCTTCAAATCGCTAAGTCACTCACGATGATCGCAGTTGGCATGGTTTTGAGAGCTACCTCTATCACTGAATTACTTCGATTGTCGATAAAAGCTTTTGCACAAAAATGTTTTTTGCACTCTTTATGAGTTTGGAGCATTTTATTGCCAGTAGATAATACAAATGATAAAAATCGCACCTCACACTTTGTGATTTTGAACGGGAGACCGCATGCGGCGTGGACGGGAGACACCGCTGGCATTTAGCCCCCCCGTAACGGCCCTCAATAATGAAAACGAGGCTTGCATTAACAACAAAATCAATAATCAACAATATATTCGGACGCGGCGTCGGCGGCCCAAAAAGCAGAAACCGAAAAACGCGCCGCTCCTCGTCACCCACCTTTTCACCATTTCTGAAGCCGTCTTAAACAGTTTGGATGTGATTGTCGGATCCTAAACACTACCTCGCACACACTCACAAAAGCGCGCACCGAAAATATCACTGCTTCGCTGAAAAAATCACCAGGGGCGATTCTTGTTTACGTGACAACATGATTGGGGAAAGAATATTGCTGGCGTCCGACTGACTTAAACACGACTGCGGTCTTCGACGCTCGACTGGGCCATGGAGTTCTGGGCGAGTTGGAGGTAACGTTCGCGAAGAAAGCTGGAAAAAACGTGCGATTCACGGTCTGACACTTTGGAGCCGAACACTATCTCCACTTTTCTCATTAACAATGGCGCGTGAGGACGTCGATCGTGTGGGGAACGGGGCGATGTAAACATTGGGTGCGCGACGACATCTGTGAGCGGAGGCGCCAAACGCGTTTTGGAATTGACAGCTGGTGGCCAGTGGCGGAGAATGCGTTTGGCTCATACCGAAATCTGTGCCGAGAGCAAAGTTATAAATATTTCTTCTTTATTACGAGTTTTCGATTGCGAAATAAACAAAAACAACAAAACCGACTTTTTTCACTTTCCCTTTCGGACCTGTGGAATATGTGATTCAGTCGATTCGTCTTCGACTGGTTGTTGTGAAACGGAAAACTTTAAAATTTGAATTGTGCAACTAAATTCAATCTGAAATTATAATTTAAGCACAGAAAATAAGAAACAAACTTTTAAACAGTAAATAAAAAAATCAATTATATTCAATTAGCTATGTGCAACATTAAATTTTTATATCATAGTTTTGTGCAAACAAATTTGAAATAATTTTTAAATTAATTATTAAATAATTATAAATTAATGCTGACTAAAGATTCTCCTTGTAGTCTTGCCATGTATAATTAATGCTTGAATAATTTAAAATTTATTGTATATTGAAATGATTTCTAAATAATTATAATGTTACAGTAAAAATAATAAAAATAAGTTCTTAAGCAGCAATTCAATAATTCGTTTACGATATAAATTGAGAATTACAAAAATAAATTTTCAAATATAAGTAACCACATAAATATGTATTTAAAGTCATCTTTAGCAAACCCTATTGTTAATTTTTTAGTAAATATCATAGAAATTGATCATAAAGTTAGTAACACTACAGTCACGATGTGCCATTTATTGTTCACTTAAAAAACAGCCTCGAGAGAAGAATACAATCATGTTATTTTATTTGTTTGGGCCCATATTTAATTTTTAACTGAAACGTAGAGATTAAAAATATATTTTGGAGAGCACACCGACAAAAACCACTTGATCTTTTATCTTAGTTGATTTGCATTATAACGTGCGTTCAAAAATAAAACGAGGCTGCGTGGCCATGGAATTTATCGGCTTTCCAGTGTAGAAATAATAGAAAACATAAACATGTAGATTTGACAAATGTCAGTCTAAAATTTTCCATCAAAATAAAAGGGACCAATTTTATTTAAATTGTTTATAATAAATGCCATTGCTCTCATAAACATACTCCTTCGCGTCCATTTACTGTAATTTGTTCTAAAAAATAAAATTGTTTTTATTGAAAGTTTTCAAGCAAAACGCTGGGACAGTTCAATTTTATTTTATAATGAGCCACCTTACGACGTCACGTATTTTTGTACAATGACGTCATCATAAGTTTTTGAACCTTCGAATCCAAGTAAACCCGAATCTTTTTTTTTCTAATGTATATTGTGTAATACAACTCCCTAGCGGTCGACGTCCGTGTTTAACTATATATACAACGATTTTTGAAATATTAATTGAGAATGCAGTTGCTCTTAAACTGAATTGGTAGGTCTCGAGTTGCGCATAGAGACTGATGACCCATGAAGGTTGACGGGTAGCTGAGTGCTTGCTGCCAAATATTCTCAAGACATTTTTCGGTTTTGAGACTGATTCTTCTTCATCGATCTATTCACGACTTACAGTTATATCAAATTAATGACCGTCCAGGTCGTGCCGATATTCTCCTCAACAGAGGAGAAGCTGTAACAATGAATAGATTGATGTTTGGATTCACAACGATACCGGGAAATGTTTTGCACTTTTTTTATCCCATAATATTTTATCCCATTGTCAACAAGGAAGCTAACCTAAACATGAACCGACTCGAACTGACACTTTGAAATTTTGCTACACAATTTTGATGCACAAAGTTTTTCCATGGCCAACGTAGCCTCGTTTTCTTTTTGAACACACGTTAGTATTGTGTATAATTATGTTATAAACTATTATTGTCATATATTTTTAAAATATATTTTAGGATAAAATTCAGTAACAAACCTGATTCAAAAAATGAAAATCAATATATTAAAATAATAAAATTACCTATAGCAACAAAAAATCTCCTTTTTACACGACCTTTCGACAAACAGACACATGTCAATCTCAACAATAGTTACACCCCTCATTAAAGTAGTAAATGTCTAAATTATATGACTTTCAAGAAAGATAGCCACTACTCTTTCTTCTTATGAGTTCATATCTCATATAATAACTATGGGTCCTTTTCGAGACAGTAAGGTACAATTGATAGACCTTCAGAAATAATTTTAAAGCGGTGATTGATTAAATATACAAGGTAACTCACGTAGACCGTTCATTAAAAAATTTGAATTTCCCGTAAAGCTAGAAAGTTGAAATTTTGTGCATCATTATTATTTATCATTCTGAAACGAAGTAAAAGACTTTCAAGATGGCGGCACTTCCGGTTATACCGGAAATGTGTATCAACTTTGTTATTTTAAATAGCAATCAAGCTATAAAACAAGCAATAAATGACATGGGAAATAGGAGAAAATAATACACGGTGAATTGGGCACTCTTGTCCAAGATTCATTAAAAATTGTTATAATATTGAGGGGAAGATTGCAATCTGTTTGGAAGTGCAGATTAGATAAAATTGATGCCCTTCGGAACTAGAAATGCGCATTATTAAAAACTGTTTTTTTATAAAATACAACTTTACACTTTAAATTTCATAATTGTTATAAATGCTGCAAGAACGATACTTCTGAATTAAGTAATTATTTGAAGAGCAAAATATGCATGATTAATACCGGTTAATGACGATTTCATTAAAATCAAAAACTAGTTACTATGGGTAATAAATTAAATGTGTGTGACCATTGATTATATATAATCAATGGTGTGACTGATAAAAACAAAAATAAATGATAATAATTGTTAAGACGGGAGGTTTGTTTTCGATGAGTCATTGTGCGCGCTTCTTTTGTGCTTAAAACGTTGGGCAAACCACTAAACAACTCCAATTTCTGTACCAATCGATTGTTGCAAAATAATTGTCTTATCACGATCGCGGTCAAAAATATAGATGGGGCAAAAACATTTTCTTTACGTGCTAATACTCACAATTTCATTTTCTTGATTTGCATGCTGTTGCCGGACTCTCTAATCGTCCACTCGATTTCACAGAAAACATTAACTAAAACCTCGCTTGGAATTGTTTTGGGCTGCAATTTGTTTGAACTCATTATGACCACCAGGTAATGAGGCAAAGAACTGACTGACAAAATTTCGGAAGACGAAAGACAGCAAATCCATTCTGTGATCTTGCAGCGACTTGCGATGGATTTGCATCGACAAGTTTAAACAAAATCACTATATCTGTATTTTGTACGAAGAGACCGTCACTACTGAGTGGAAATTTCGCAGGATTCAACTCACTTCCGACTTGGTCAAGACACGCGATTGGTCTTTCAACCATTCGGCGATGAGTCAGCCTCAAACATCCACCAATCTGACTGGTTTGGACTTGTTCAAAATGCGGCAGTGGTGGCGAAAGTGGCCCCAATCTTGAAATTCTGATGCAATTTTGTATCTTGTGGTGTACGTGTTCTTTCTCTGTTTTTCATGTCTTTAGCTCTATTTTAAACACAAATAAATAAATAATTAATTAAAATTTAAATAAACCGAAGCGATAGTTTATTAAATAAGAAATTTATCTACAAATCACTACAGCATAATTAATTATGAATGGCAGTTAACAAGGTAACTATTATTTTCAAAAACTTTCCGATTTTTGTGCTCGGTTTATTACAAAATATGCGAAAATATCTCAAACTCGTTCATTTACCTCAGTTATTTCCAAATCAGAACACTGAAATATCACAAATTACTTATTTTAATATCAACATCAGAGCGGACGTTACAACAACAAATTGATAAGTATTCTGTACTACCAACTGTAAGTATTCCTTTGTTGCCAACCTAACTTGCGTATAGAAATAAAACGAAGCTGCTTGACCCAGGAAATTTGACGTTCGAAAAAGTGTTGCAAATTTTCGACCTTGAGTTGGAGAATTATGCAATTAATTACAGTTGACAACCAAGATATGCATATTCCTTCTTCAAGTTTCGGTTACATTGTTTGGGCAATTTTTTGAGTGACAGTTTTTATCAAATGTCTTGATTTGATAGTTACAAAATTGTACCCTGTAAAAAATGAAATTAATGCTAGATTTCACACATTATTATCGTACTAAGTTATTGCCTGAATTAAGTGTTCTGTTCCCAATGAGTTTTTTTTATAATGTTCGTATTTGAGTTGTATAATCAACAAAGTTATTTTCAAACGTTTTGTCTTGGGTGTTGAATCTATTTCAACCAGATCAAGTTCGATCATCTCATAAAAGTTTTTCAACAAATTAATGAGGTAATGCTTTTAAAAATCCCGCATCTTATGTTTTTTTACAAACTAGGGAATTTTGTTGTCGTAGCAAGTATGCCCGCACTGCTTAAAGTCAACCGCTTTCCCGCCAATTGTGCACAATCTTTACCAGTTGTTCCACAAACGTTATTTCTTTAGAATTTCAGCAGATTTAGATAAAAATGGAAGGTTTTGATGATCCTGGGGTTTTCTTCAGCGACAATTTTTCAGGGGACAACAATCAGCCCGACAGCCAAATCAATTTGCAAGCCACAAAGAAAAAGTTCAAAGAATTCATCAGACAGTTCCATACCGACAATTTCAACTACAAATACAGGTTTGCTGTTGGTTGCACCTTTAAGCATTTTATCCACATTCAGTGTGACAGGGACACTTTGAAACGCAACTACAACTTGCGCCAGTTCTACCTGGAAGTGAACGTCGAAGATGTCGGGGGCTTTGACGAAACCCTGGCCGATAAATTATACAAACATCCCTCTGAACATTTGGTCATCTTTGAGGAAGCGGCAAAGGAAGTTGCCGACGAACTAACCGCGCCCAGGCCCGATGGAGAGGAAGATGTGGAAGACATTCAGATTATGTTGTCATCAGATGCTCATCCCACTAATCTACGTCACATGAAAGTAAGTTATATCAAGTTGTAAACTGAGTTATGGACCATCATTTTTTGCTCTAGTCCGATGTGGTGTCCAAATTGGTTAAAATCCCCGGAATCGTTGTTAGCGCGTCTGGCATCAAAGCCAAAGCCACCAAAATCGCGATTCAGTGCCGCTCCTGCAGTAATGTTATTGCAAATCTGCCAGTCAAGCCGGGATTGGAAGGTTATGTGATGCCGAGGAAGTGCAACACGTGAGTATTTATTATTTACTGTCTGCAAAAGCTATATTTTACTCAAACAAAACATGATGAAGTGTTGTTTGGACACCAAAAGTTTCGATATAAATAAACATGAACACTACTACTTCAAAAACACAAACAATTTAAAATAAGAATCAATAATTTTCTCTAGGGGCAGAATCTGCAATAAAAAGTCTCCAAGCACAAGATAGCTCATAATAGTTATTTGTGTATCAAGGCCGTAACAGTGATGTTTTTTGACCGAAACAACGTTTTTAGGCGCTCATCACAAAAAATTCAAGAAATTTATTATTTTTGCCACAATTATTATTTTTTGTACATGTTGCTGAAAAATTTAGTTGACTTGGACAACTAAAAACAAAAGCGTCTCCTGTCAAATTTAATGTTAAACGTCTTCGGGTCTGTTTTGAGTCGTTTAAAATGGGCGTTAGCGCATTCGCCGCTTTCACCCAGCATTCGTGTAGCAAACGACAGATTTTATGGAATGTATCCAAAGTTTACCAAACTCCTCATATAGGTAGATAAAAAATGTTCACGAAGTAGTTTCTGACAGATCAGTCCCAAAAAACAGTTTACAGATACCTACAAAAAAGTTAAACTTTACCGCCGTAAAATAGAATAACCATTTTTGTAATAAACAGCTAAAAAATCCGTTTTCGAATTCAAAAAAAGGCCAAGTCAAAAGAATACAGAAAAAAGTTAAATAAAATAATATGTTTTAAAAGAATGCAAGTGAAAGGGTGACACAGATGTATAGATACTTGTTGGGATTTTAGATGTTCCCATATTCGAGTGAGTGCACCAATATAAAGCAATTTTTCTTGATGTTGAAGTATTTTATATTTTTACACTTCAGTACATTACAAAATCTTGCACTCAACTGACTTTAGCGCTCGGCGGACACAATCGTAACTACAATTGCGCATGGCGCTAAAATACAGTTATTCAAACCTTAACAATACTCTTGTAAGTTGTTGAATAATTTAATGTGGGCGTGTTCTTTAGTTTGTTGTTATTTTTATTTTTCATGATTTTTTACTAATTGTAATGTGATATATAGGGAACAAGCTGGGCGTCCGAAATGCCCCTTAGATCCGTACTTTATAATCCCGGACAAGTGTAACTGTGTGGACTTCCAAGTCCTCAAGCTGCAGGAACTCCCAGACGGAGTCCCTCAAGGCGAAATACCGCGTCATTTGCACTTATATTGCGACCGTTACTTGTGCGAAAAAGTGGTCCCCGGTAATAGGATATTCGTTTTGGGTATTTACTCAATTAAAAAAGTCGCCAGAGTCGGACGGGTATTACGCAGTTTTGTTGTAAACACAAATTACGAGTATTTTATAGCGCGACGACCGCGACAAGGGAACTACAGGAGTTAGGGCACCGTATATTCGCGTGGTCGGTGTTCAGCTTGATTTGGAAGGGGCGGGAGCGTCGACTTCATCATTGGTAACATCAGAAGAAGAGAATATTTTCAGAAGATTAGCCGAGTCGCCCAACGTCTATGAAAGAATCGCAAACAGCATTGCCCCATCGATTTACGGGGCTTTAGATATTAAGAAAGCTATCGCTTGTTTGTTGTTCGGGGGCTCGCGTAAGCGCCTTCCTGACGGATTAACACGCAGAGGTGATATTAATGTTCTCTTGCTGGGTGATCCCGGTACAGCCAAATCGCAACTGTTGAAATTTGTGGAGCGAGTGTCCCCCATCGGAGTGTACACTTCAGGAAAAGGAAGTTCGGCGGCTGGATTAACGGCGTCTGTTATGCGAGAACCGTCAACCGTACGTGTCTGTTGTTTTTTTGTCAAGTCGTTGCTTGAATTTTTAATTGTAGCGCAACTTTGTCATGGAAGGTGGTGCCATGGTGCTTGCGGACGGTGGAGTTGTGTGCATCGATGAGTTTGATAAAATGAGGGAAGACGATAGGGTTGCCATTCACGAAGCCATGGAACAACAAACTATTTCGATAGCCAAAGCCGGCATTACTACAACTTTAAATTCGCGCTGTTCGGTCCTCGCAGCGGCTAACAGTGTTTTCGGGCGTTGGGATGAAACGAAAGTAAGCGAGTGCAAGTTTGTTATTTAATTGTACAAGGCCGGCTTCTAGGGCGAGGATAATATCGATTTTATGCCTACAATCTTATCACGTTTCGATATGATTTTCATCGTGAAAGACGAACACGACCAGAAGCGCGACATGGTAAGCGAACATATAAGTGTGTGATGTTTTACTAACTCGGCTACAGACTTTAGCTCGTCACATCATGGCAGTGCACATGAACGCCGGTCACGTGATTCAAGAACCAAAAGACGGCGAGCTCTCTCTCGAGTTCATAAAAAAATACATCCGCTTCTGCAGAACGTAGGTTTAGTCAAACGACGTGTTTATTGCAACAACTGTATTTATAATTGTGTGCTCATAGCCGCTGTGGTCCCCGTTTAAACGCCGAGGCCGGCGACAAACTCAAAAGGCGTTACGTGATGATGAGGTCCGGTGCCAATCAACACGAAAAAGATGTCGACCGTCGCAACTGCATCCCCATAACGGTGCGTCAACTAGAAGCCGTCATCCGAATTTCCGAAAGCTTGGCCAAGATGCAGCTGCTTCCGTTCGCTGCAGAAAGTCACGTCAACGAAGCGCTCCGTCTTTTTCAAGTGTCAACGTTGGACGCGGCCATGAGTGGAAGTCTCGCGGGCGGCGAAGGTTTCACCACTGAAGAGGAGCACGAGATGCTGAGCCGCATTGAGAAGCAGCTGAAACGACGCTTCGCCATCGGCACCCAGGTCTCGCAGCAGAACATTCTTCAAGACTTTGTCCAGCAGCAGTATCCGGAGAGGGCGGTGCTTAAAGTCATCTACACTATGATTCGGCGCGGGCAGCTCCAGCACAGAATACAACGCAGGATGCTGTATCGCATTAGCTAATTAAAATGCGGTTTTGTATTAATTTTATTGAGATTTTTTTCAAATAAACAACTACCATCCATCGATTCTTTGTTTGAATGGATATTCGGGGTGTTGCTCCACGCCTTTGAAGAAGAGAAAGTCGAAAATGCGACCGTTCTCGTTCTTGTCCAAAGCGTCTAGTTTGATCACGTCCTCCTCGTCCAGTTGGAAGTCGAAAATGTCCATGTTTGCCTTTATACGCTCGGGGTTGCCGCTTTTTGGAATGACGATTATGTCTTTCTGAATGAGGTGGCGCAGGAGGATTTGAGCCGGAGATTTGTTGTACTTCTTGGATAATTCCGTCACTAATGGGTGGCCCATAATGTCCGGGAAGTCCTGGATTCTAAGCCCACAAACTGGTTTAAGATTTCAACTGATTTTGGATTCGAAAGATTACTTGAACAGATTCCATGACCGTTTCATATAAATGCATGGACAAGCAGCAAAATTATTACAGTAAAAAGTTAGTATTTTTTCTCTCGTTTGGTAGAAATCGACACCATTCAAGAGGAGAATTTTGTGTATTTCTTAAGGCATTGTGTATTTGTTACAACGTGCGTTCAAAAAAAAAACGAGGCTGCCTTGGCCATGGAAAAACTTTGTGCATCAATTTAGTGTAGCAAAAATTCAAAGTGTCAGTTCGAGTCTGTTCTTGTTTAGGTTAGCTTCCTTGTTGACAATGGGATAAATCATTATGGGATAAAAAAAAAGTGCAAAACATTTCCCGGTATCGTTGTGAATCCAAACATCAATCTATTCATTGTTACAGCTTCTCCTCTGTTGAGGAGAATATCGGCACGACCAGGACGGTCATTAATTTGATATAACTGTAAGTCGTGAATAGATCGATGAAGAAGAATCAGTCTCAAAACCGAAAAATGTCTTGAGAATATTTGGCAGCACTCAGTTGCCCGTCAACCTTCATGGGTCATCAGTCTCTATGCGCAACTCGAGACCTACCAATTCAGTTTAAGAGCAACTGCATTCTCAATTAATATTTCAAAAATCGTTGTATATATAGTTAAACACGGACGTCGACCGTTAGGGAGTTGTATTACACAATATACATTAGAAAAAAAAGGTTTGGGTTTGCTTGGATTCGAAGGTTTATTATTTTAATAGACCAAAAAATTTGGACGGGCTACGGCAAAAAATCGAAGGCAATTGCGTGACTAGTGAGGACATTTAATCTGGACCACTTTCTCAATGCCAATCAATAAATGTTGTTTGTTTTTGGAGTTTAATTAAAGTGTACATTAATTTTTTTACATGTTTACATTTTATTTAAAGTACCAAATTTTTTTCAACCATCATCTAAGTAATAATAATAATAATATGTTTGTGGCCTACCAAACGTTGTATAAATAACTAGTTAAACACGAACGTTGACCACTAGTGAGTTATAAATTACACAATATACATTAGAAAAAAAAGGTTCGGATTTGTTTGGATTCGAAGGTTTAAAAATCAATGATTATTAAAAATGTTCATTAAAAATAAAATTAAACTGTCCTAGCGTTTGGGTCGTTTTATTTCGATGGTAAATTTTAAACCGACAGATTTTGACATTTGTCAAATCTATGTTTATGTTTTCTATGGTGGCTACACTGGAAAGGCGATTAATTCCATGGCCAACGCAGCCTCGTTTTTTTTTTTGAACGCACGTTATAATCTAGTTTGTTTTATTTTTTCCAATGTAAACGTTTAAAACTGTCAAATCATGACATTTGATAAGTGCTTCATAATTCATATTTAAAATGTGATAAAAAAAAAATTAAATAAAAATTAATTCATAAATTTGCTCAAGTGACGTTTAAACCGAGCCCAGAAGATGGAGCTTGTCGAAGACGGCACAAAAGGCATTGTGTTGGAGTCGGTTATTAACAAAGAACTGAATTTCAAATTTCTTCAACTTGAGGTAGAAATTTTGCCACACTCGTTCGAACGTCAAAGTTATTCCAACAAATAACAAAAATCAAACTGAAATAATAATTAAAAAGTCTCAAAAAAGTCAAAATAAACAAGATAAATAAATTAAAATACGTATTGTAACTGAAGAAATATTCGATTTGGACGAATCGATTAGATTTTGACTATGATGAAGGAACTAATTGTTTTTCAGATTTTGTGCTTTTGTATGAGTTTGTATCTCGTTCTATTTTAATAAAATATTATTCTATCTTAAAGTGATGTAATTTTTTTTGGGAGGCAACAGGATGAAGGCATTTTATATCAACAATAAAGTTTTCAATAAATATACTAAAATATTGGATACCACACATTTGTATTTTTCCAATTTTCAAGCAGAGACTTTAAGAGCCATTTATTCCACTTTTACAATTTTGCATCTGACCCCTTCAATTATGAAGCACATTACAAATCAGATTGCAGAGGAAGTTTTTTAACGCCCGTTACAGTAGAAAGAAAAGGGTTTAATTTTTTTCAATTCAATAATTATATTATTACATGGTGTTTGTCCAGTAAAAAGTTCTCTCTGAATGGAACAACGTAAATTATATTCTTTGATTCAATGAAATAAATTTGAACCAGTTACCAGCTAAAATGTAAAATTTTTGAAACTGAAATTCGAGACAAATGGTACAGATTAAGTCGGTGGAAGAAGAGCGAGAGGTACTGGAAAGAGTATGCTGAAACGTAAAACATTGCCACTTACGAATAATTATATTTTGAGCTGAAGTGTTTATTGGCGCCTGGACTTCCCAGAGGCGCGTACGCCGTTAGCGCAATGTTTAGCCTCTTGCACACCTCCCTCAACTCCACCTGCTGAAGATAGGCGTGCAGTTCCACCTGGAGAACCGCCGGCTTAATTCGAGCACTATTATAAATTCGCTCGATTTGTTCGGCGTTGAAATTCGACAAGCCGATAGCTTTCGTCAATCCGTCTTCGACTTGTTGCTCGAGCGCCTGAAACTTTCCGTAAACATTGCACAACCCCACCGTAAATCATCATCACCTGCCACGTGGAAACGATGTCGGAGTCAGTGTCGAGGCTGAATGTGCCGTCCTCGTTCGTCATCGGTGTAAAATTGGAGTCGTTACAGTGGAAACTGAACGGCATGTGGATGAGGTACAGGTCCACGTAGCTGAGTTGTAGCTTCTCCAAGGACATTTTAAGGAAGCGACCGACGTCGCTGGAGCGGTTTCCACAGTTCGGCAGCTACAACCAAATTGTCGTAGTTGTTGCTTTTGCACGAGTGGTTTTACTTTGGTAGTGACGAACAGATCTTCCCGCTTGCCCCTGCCTTCGTCGAACCATCGCTTCAACACCTTCCCAATTGTCTCTTCAGTGTTGTAGTTGAAAGCGGTGTCTGTAAAGCACGGTTTCAAAGTGTGGTGGTTGCGAATCGCACTCACCGATGTGTCTGTATCCGGCCTCCAAGGCGGCCCAAACCGCTCTTTCGACCTCCTCGGGCTGCGCCCTCCAGGTGCCCAGACCAACCAAGGGCATCTCCAGCGGCTCGTTGGCCGTTGATATTTTCACACACTTCATGTCGCCTCCTCTGCTCAACTAAAGCTTCCACGAGGCGGTTGTGCTATTTATAATAATAGTTGCAAGTTCGGGATTTGAACGAACTTGACACTATTTTGGGATCGGCGACTTTTCGCACGATCCTTTTTTGTTTAACGTGGTGTCGGGATTTGGGGTTAGGGAATTATCGATCCCGGGGGTCGTCACGAAACGCGACTTCAAACACAAACTGTTGAACGTTGGAAAAAAATTTTAATCAAAATAAATAAGAGTAATTTCGTACAAAACAAACGCTCGTTCGATTGAAAGAAACATTCCCAGACCTGAAATTTTTATTAACAACTAGCATATACATTTTTTTTTGTTATAAAATCTGTCTCGTTTTGTTGGAAAGACAATCATGCGCCTCGTCATAAAATCGTCATTTGCTCAGATAAAGGTGATATATTATTAATGGTTACAATGTGTTTGTCTAACCTAGTTATACATAATCATCTAGAATAACTGCTTTTAATTGTCGCGATCGCCACTAGGATCAGTCCACGACGCGGCTCACCATTCGAATCACAACAACAATCGCCCGAATAATGATAATTGGAAATCGTATCACGCATAATCCGCTTGGACACCAATCGCACTTTGAAATCAACCGGCTACACCTATATACAAAAAACAATTATGTATAGAAACGCAAGTATACAAAAATATGTAAGAAAATAATTCTCCGCAGCACGCAGCCCCGTCGAGTTTGACGCCAAAGTGCGCTGATGACAACAAACTACATCATCATATGTAATTTCGATAGTCTCTTAAGTGCTAAAAGTCTGGTGCACGCACTGCTGTCCGCGTTTGCCTATTACGGTCTTTCGTTTTCACTGAGAGGGGTACTTCTGCACCGTGCTGTACATAACCGGCACGTTCGGTTGCTGGCCGGGCTGAGCGGCCCACTGTCCCTGCTGCGGCATCATGCAGTACTGCTGCTGGTACTGATACTGCTGCTGATAGGGATATCCCTGCATGTAACCGCCGTAGCCCTGGTACCAGTAACCCCCATAGCCGTAGGAATAGGGCTGCGCCTGCGCTCCGGGAGCCACCGCCGCTCCCGATGTCATGGCACCCGCCTCCGCACCCATGCCCCCGTTTTCTTTTCCCCAGAAACACTTCACCATTTGGCCGTTGATTTCGGTGTTGTGAATGGTTTCGATGGCGTGCGTTGCGGACTCTTTGGTACCGAATTTGATGAAGGCGTAGCCCTTGTCCTTGAACACTCGGATGTCTTGGATCATGCCGAATTGCGCGAACGTCTTCTGCATCAGCTCTTCGGTCAGACCGTTGGTGAAGCCGCCACAGTAGACAGTGCAGTTGGTCGGGGAACTTTGGTTGTACACCTGCTCGTGCACAACGATCGTACATTAAATTTGACTAAGTGGCGGGTTAGTGAACAAAAAACTATTTGCACAATAGCGTCCAGGCACTAATTTGGATTTGCCTCGACAATTATTGTATTGTCGAAAAAAAGGTGACATTTTTCGACGAAAAAATGTGTTATGAAAGTGGTAGTGGTCTGAGGAGTCAAGCCTTGTCCAGACCAAAAAAACATTGTCGATAACAAAAATGTTTCTGGTAAAAGTTTCTAGCCACCAATCTGTCCATCCTAAATAAAAATTGTTACCACCGATGTTAATTAAAACTTGTCCAACAAAAGTTTTTAAAACATTGCGTCCACACATAAATTTAGAAAGACGAACACCAGAACACATAACATTCAGACAGAATCATTGTAATGGCCAACATTACGATGCAATTATTGCGGCTGCAGCGTGCTTAATTATTTGTGACAAGAAAAAGACAAGGGTTATTAACAGTTTATAAAAAAACTCATAACAATGTTACTCAACAAGTCGCCAACCCATGTTATTAACAATTTTGGGATATTGTATAACTTTGTGGATAACATTGCTAGAAACACGTGTTTCTAACAATGTTCATTTGGTCTGGACACGGTTTCACACATTTAGAAGAGTTCCCGAGGTACCCACCAAAGGCCACTACCGTCAATGTGACATCAGACAAAAATTACTTTTTACACATATGTATTTTAAGGTATTTCAGCAAAACATGAATTTATTTATTTCTCTAGTAGGAATCGTAATTATTGTTCGGCCAAATAAAAAAAAGGTGAATCTATCATAATTCCTTTGTTCAAGCACGAATTTCGATTAGAGTTGTCAACAAAAGTTGTGAATATTTAGTTCTGATTTGTGAACAATATATTCTTCAAAATCTGCTAGTTCAGACTCAAGAATTTTGGACCAGAATAGGACAAGGGACCTAAATTTGTGTAATCTCTTCTTTATTCGTTTAATTCATTGGGAATTAGCATTTCAGAAGCGTTGGAAACAGTCAATATAAACGACTTCCAAAATAAAAATCGGACAAAGCGCGAAACATTTTCATTTTTATTTTTATATCTCCAAAATTTTTCTTCAGATTTGTACATTAAAAGCACATTTTCAAAACTTTATTCATGTAAATACAACTAAAATGTTGCATGATTGATAAAGATTTCGAAAGCAACGCGCATAAAATAATTTGGAAACACCGATTTTTATCACAATGCCAAAACAGAAATGTTAATCCAACCGAGGATGCCTATATGTGGGTGAAAAGTTCGGGAATAATTATTTAAATGCACAGCCCTAATTCGAAATTTGCTTAAACTACATAAATAATGGTCGCGAAAAGTCAACATATCAAAGTTAAGTTTATTCTGAAATAGTGCAGCGTCGTAAATATTTTACTGAAAATCCAAACGATGTGAAATAGGCCAACGACCTTAACGCCATATCTCAAATTATCATTTTTCGCCAAAAATAAATGGGGCTTCAATTTATCTTATAGGTTGTCTAATCAAAGAAAAAATTACAGAGGTCAATCGATATCCGATTTTGTTATTTTACGGTTATGGTAGTTGCACTTTTTAATATTTTTATTCCTTATCCGCTTATAAAAATTACTCATGTTAAATAACTCTAAACAATTTTTTATTAATATTGTCTTCAAATTACGATTAATAAATTCTCTATTAAGGCTCGTGCAATAAACTTGCGACATGAACTTGCATGACTGTTTACACTAGCAACTATTTTATTTGCAAATTGCGTCTCGTAAGTAATTAAGTAATTGTGAGAGACATTTGACGTATTATGTCAGAAAATATGTCTTGTGTGTTTACGCTGATTGAAAAGTTGGCAAGTATTGCTGACCTGTTTTGTGACAATTAAATAACAAATTGTTTGCTTTTTTTTTCAAAATAATGGCATTAGTAGTCAAATTTAATTGAAATGGCTGATCAACAGTTTTGAGTTTTTTAAAAAATTCCGAAAAAAAGAAAATGGATCCTCCATTATCGTGCGAATTAAATACAGAGAATCCCGAATAACTTTTAAGAATGTCTAAAACACATTTTGACTATATTTTAAGTCACAATTTCAAGGATTATCAAAAGGAATAATCCCACTGCTCTTCTTCATTTACCATCCGTGTTTTTCCTGTTGAAACTGCATTCGCAGATTGTGCAACTTCAGATATTTCACTTTAATTTATCTTTAAATTTTGCTGCTAAATCTTTCAAAGTATTTTGTTATTTAATTTTATTTCTATAATATAATTTTTGCCTTTTATATTCTACAACTATGGGTACAGCTCCCAAATTGAAATTAAAGAAAATAGTTCTTCTTTCAAGCAACTTTTTTTCCGCCATTGAATTCAAGAACTCAACTTGCGCAAAAATTTCCGACGTCTGAAATAATAAATTTTGTATGTCTGAGAGTTTTAATACGTGTTCACATAACGCTTGCTTGAACTTGCTGACATCAGTTTTAGCAATAAATGTCGAAAGTTTATTGTTTGTGTAAGTATACATATGTATAGTAATCGCCCCGAAAGTTGGCCGATCACTCGATACTTTCTGAACATATCACAGACATGCACGCGGTATTACCATCTTCTTTGCTCATGTAGTGCAGCTTCAAACCTCATCGAAACGTTTGTCGACGGTGCGCCGAACAATCTACGCCATTCGTACCGTTCGCTCTTACTCTAATGTGAACGCGTTCGACGAAGACGGGGCTATTGTGCGCGTCCTATCTCTCGTCTGTGTTGCAGTGCTGTCGTGCATCATTGGCGTGCGAACTCTCTGTCAAAATTCCAACCTACGAAACATTAACGTTTTCGAATTCATTACGAACAGTAAGTGTCAATAACTATACGATCTTCTATTTATTAATTCACGTCTATTTTTAGCGTAAATTGATTCAAAATGCCTGGCAGACGGTTAAACGATACCCAAAAAGCATTTGTGACGTGTGATGGCACGGAGGACGGTTTCGTGTCCAATGCCTCGCTTATATTTGGTACAAAATCGAAGCTTGCGGATTACTACGGCGACATGAATGCCGAACTGTTCATGAAGTGGATAAAAGAGCAATTAGTTCCCAATCTAGAAGAGCCCTGGATTATTGTAATGGACAATGCGTCCTATCACAGCATTGTAGTCGAACGGAATCCTATTGCAGTGTGAAAGAAGTGCCAAATACAAGAGTGGCTACACCAACACAACGTGCTGTTTGAGCACCACATGTTTAAGGCCGAGTTGCTTAATTTAGCAAAACTTAACGTGCCACCAAACAGATACGTAGTGGACAAGTATTTGCAAGAACACGGACACGAAGTCCTCCACTTGCCACCGTACCATTGCAATTGAACTGATATGGGCACAGGTACAACTATTATTTTAAGTACAATACTCATTTTAATAAGTCCATTCAGTGTTCTCTAGGCCAAAACATTTTACGATTCCCATATGGGAGAAGATGGATATGGCGACAAGAAAGTGTTGGAGATGTGGGAGCGATCACTGGCCCAATGCACCCCAGAACAGTGGCGTATAGTGGTGACCTATACCACCAACCGGCATTCGTGCTAGAATTATTATTCATAGTTGTATCATACATTTGAAATGTAAAGAGGATCAATTAAATTGGTTATTTGAACAGTTCTATTGAAGTCTTTCCGGTACACACGTTTGAAAGGACCCTAACCCTTTGTAGGAGTTATATTCGAAAAACTAACTGCATTGTTGGTGAAGATGGAAGTGATTGTACTTTCCGAGCCAGCCGTTGGACTAAGTGCTCAACGCATCTGAAATGAAACATCACGCAATATGACCAATAGAAGTTTGCCATTTATTCCGAAGAGTTGGTTAATAAAAATATTGAAGAGAAATATAAATGCAGTTTGTGATAGTGATAAATAATTTTACAAAAATAAATACTTTTTTAAGAGGTTAAGATTTTTTGATAACCTAGAAAACACACGCGGACTTTATATTAAACTACGTTGGGGTTCAAAAACGATCTAATTGATACTTTATTCGAACATCCGACACTTTATTGATATATTTATATATTTTAACTTATTATGACCCCTGCTGAAACAGCACGTCACTGAACACTTGACATCGAATCTCTTAGTTCAGACGATCCGATTCGATTATCGATCAGCCAACTTTCATGGCGTTTACTATATATTGTAAGCAGTGTTGCAATTTACGATCACTTCTCGGAACTGCTAGACTGCTGAATGGACGATTTGGAACTCGTCGCCGCCAGTCAGCGTCTGGAGAAGCAGAAAACCAGAGCTGCTTCGGTGTTACGGCCGCGATTATTATTTTTATAAATAAATGTTACTCATTTGTGAGACTATTTTTGATTTGTTGCTAACAATATAGTTCTTTTAGACTGGTTCTCACATTCATTAGGTCCATTATACAAAATCTGACTGAATGAAATTTCGAATAAAATGCTGTTAAAAAATTCAACTGAGAATGTCTCTACCTAGGATGTAGCTGAAACGTTTGGAAAAAATATCTAAACAACTTTACACACGAATTAGTCATTTAAGTAATGGACATTTATACATATTATTTGTCAGTTTCCGGTTAGCATCTCGTTTTGCACATAGAAAAATATTATTTAATATTCTGTGGTTTTTGTAAGCCCGGCAGCGATCACACAAGTCATGTTATCAACGTAAATAGCACTATTTAGTTTACGCGAATTACATCAACAAAATGGACGGACGAAGTAAAATTGTTTGTAAAAAAAACGTCGTTTTGTGCGCTATTCAAACAAGTCAACAAATTCAGACAATTTAAAATTGACGAAAACATTTAAAACGTGACTGGGCCTTTCAAATCAGGGAAACCGGTAATACCTATAAAAACATTACAGTTTCATACAAATATAATTCTTTAATTAATATGTCTATGCAGTACTTAAATAAGATTTTTACTTCCGGATTTTGTGTGCCTTCATAAAATTTTGTCGACGAGTGCAAATGGCGGAACTGATAGCAATTCAAAATAAACGGTTCAACAGTCAATTCTGCTGTTTGTCGAAACGATAATCTGATCTTTAAATTTTTATCTGACAAACTTAATTGCGTAAACGAACGCAAAGAAAATCTTTCCGCGGATTAGTTTGAGACAAAGCGTCCCACTGTTCGCCTACATGTTTCACTTTATCGGTCCCGCTTATAAACTTTTTAATCGCTCACAATATGAAACCTTTGAGCATTTTAAGTGATGAGCAACTCTCTATCCTGAACTGACACAAATGTAGCGAAACAGCTTATTAAAAAAATACTCACAATTTTATCGCTCGTAAAGTAAATTATGTTTAGAGACACGAAAAAATAATAAAAATTTAAAGAGAGACTATCACGCGATTTACTATTATATAAATTATAAAAAAAAGAGAACGATTTAATGTGTGCTTTTTTAAACAAAACGCAATATAAATATTTTTTTTTTTGTATTTTGCTGTGGCGATAAACCGCATAGGTCATTTATTTGGATAAATATTATGAAATGATATTGTGCCGTCTGTCCTTCCATCGGTCAGTTGCAAATGAGGAAATGTAGTTTTGTACACGTTTAGAAAGAACGCATTAAATTGGATCAATTAAACAACAAACAGATCGGGGAAACGGTGATAATTGACTTTCGACCTATTTATTATTTTCTTCCAAGAATCGGGGGCAAGTTTGATTCCGTAAAATCACCCCACTTGTTAAAATATTTATAAAATGCACAGAAGGTGTGTTAATAAAAATAAAAAATATATATTTACAATTTTTAAAAATCATTTTTACAATCTAATGATATAATAAAAGTTAGTCGACTGACAAAAAACACATGTACTGAAGAAAGTGGACCAACTAATAGAGAAAAGTTGTTATGTGTAGACAGAAGTCTAGTGACATACTGAAAAAGCATGATGCCGCCAGAATAATTTTCAAAAGATTAAAAAAATTAAAAATGTGCTGCAAACGGCCATTAAAAAATAAAAAAACACTACACATGTTCATGAATAACAGATTCACAAATTAAGAAAATTGGACAATATAAACCATGTGAAATTTATATCCAACTAAACTAGGAGATTTAGAAAAATCAAAACTTAAAAATCTGCCACAACCACGTCCAAATATAAATTCACGTGATAAAATACCAAGCAATTAGGGGGCGGGCTTCTATATAATTTCTTTCTAAATTTACACGCAACTGCACAAGAAATTTCCCTAACGACCGCAGTTTTTCGAAACAGGTTTGCCAATTAATTGAATAAAAACTTTAAGGCGGGGGCGCTACGATTACGTTCTTCTCTTTCGATTAAAAATAGATTTTGCGCTTCACGCATTATGATATTTGTGATAAGTAAAAACACCCACAGAATTATTATTTGAACATAGTACAGTAGGTGGAATAGAAAACGGATCTATTCCTGCTTATTGTTGCAATTTGACCAGCGTTTGTAAAAAATATTCATGTTTGAAGCGTGGCGAAAAGTGATAATATTTACTTTGTAGTTTGATTATAAAAAATTATTTAGTAGTAATTGATTACAAACAAACCAAACAAGCCAAAATGAAAACAATTTAAAAAAATACAGGATTCATTGATATTGCCGCAGACCGCTCTTAATTTATTATTTTTGTTAAAATTGAGAATTTTTTTTTAAGTTACCTTCTTTGTGGGAATTGACGCAATTTTTTGTGTAAAACTGACCTCATCGAATGTGGGCTGCTTGCTCCGCTGCGAGGGTTTCTCCGTCCTGGGCGGGGGCGGCTTCCTCGTCGACCAGTTGGTGCGAATAGACCTAGAGCCGAGCCACTGTCCGTTCATAGCTTGGATGGCGTTCTCCGCCTCGGCTTTCTTGACAAACGAGACGAAGGCGTACCCTTTGGATTTGAGTGTCTGGGGATCGCGCACGATGCGGCAGTTGGAGATCTCCCCGAAGGGAGCAAAGGCCTCTCGGAGGGTTTCAGTCTCGATCTCCGGCGACAGATCGCCCACAAATATATGATGGTGGTTGGAAGTGTCCTGCTTGGGCTGGTTGCCGGGGCTGGTGGCCCAGTTCACTTTCATCTCCTTGTCGAGAAAGACGCGCTTGTTCATCGCAGCCAGAGCCGTGGATGCTGACTGGTGGTTGGTGAACTCGACAAAGGCGTAGGGGTCGTTGCCGGGCTCGCGGATGATCTTACATCCTTTGACGGGGCCGATTTGGGAGAAAAGCGTGCAGAGGAGGTCCTCGGATACGGTCGAATCTAGGTTGCCTACATACAGAGTTTTTGGGTGACTCTCGTCGGACATGGTGATGCCGGCACTGCTGACGGCGGGGCTTCCACTACACCACACTTATACAAGCCTATTGCACATAAAGCGGTGCTGCGGCCCTAAATGGGGGCGATCACCATCCGGGTTCTTTGCGATCGAATGCGAACAATTTGGGATGACAAAAACTGGCCAACTTTTCCTCTGTGCACTTCCAGCTGTCATCGGTTCGGAAACGCCACCAACGCACCGACAAATGTCCCCAGAAAAACACCAGGAAGCCACACCGAACGTGCTAAGCTGGAGAACGACGCGCCTTCAAACAATACCTGTAAATTGCTAAAATATTAAATATTCATGTTTTCATAAATGGCACACTTATTAAACGAAATATATGAAAAACTAAAGATATGATGACAAAAAAATTAAACAATTGAACATAGCATTTTCTTCATCTACCTTCATAAATTCCGGCATTTTTGTATTTTATAAAAATTTGTCAAACGTCTCTTTTGTCTCTTATCTTTAGTCGAAACCGACGTCTGAAAACATGGAAAGAAAAACACAAATTGTTTCGTATTCGATGTTTCCCCATATCCAGATCAAACATTTTCTACACTCTACGAAATTCAAAGTCCTTATCATGGGGTGCGCACTCTATGCTATCTTTCTAAATAAAAT
Organism: Eledona agricola; assembly: GCA_964023215.1. Taxonomy (NCBI): domain Eukaryota; kingdom Metazoa; phylum Arthropoda; class Insecta; order Coleoptera; family Tenebrionidae; genus Eledona; species Eledona agricola. The sequence continues at coordinate 2,976,388 of OZ026856.1, forward strand.
AAGCTTACAGGAGATCCTAACAGATGACACCAAGAGCTGCTGGTTCACGCAGTGTGGTCAGCCTTAATTTGCAACCAACCCAAATTCCCTATAATCAATGATTGCTGACTGCGGAAAACTCACTATCGCACCCACAATCGTTTGGAGAATTCCAATTCGGCATTTTTACCTGGTTTTGTTATGACTTCGTCTTATCTCTTACCATTCGAGTTAGCGTTGTGAACTGGCAGCGTCTAATTTGATTTTTCTTTTGTTCGGGTGTTTGATTTGTATATATTTTAATAATATCTATATATATAAAAGAAAGTCGTGTTAGTTACTTCACTTATAACTCAAGAACGGCTGAACCGATTTAGCTGAAAATTGGCAGGGAGGTAGTTTAGAGCCAGGAGAAGGACATAGGATACTTTTTATCCCGTTCGACATCATTCCCGTGTGACTTGACATGTAACGTCAGTCACTATAAAACGTGGTATAACAAAAAAGAATCAGACTTGGAATAACAAAATTGACGTATAATGACAGCTATGTAATGACGTATGGATGACAATTTGATATTTGTAAGAAATCAATAATAAAACTATTTCTATTAAATAAATAATTAACATTATTGCCCAATTGCCCATTCGTATAAACAATGAAGTGAACTATAAAACTCGGTATGGTTGAAAATTTAAGTTTTTAGGTGAAGTGAATGTTGCAATATTTTTGTCGCGCCGAGACCGTTGGTTGTCGCCATTTGGTGATTTGGAACAGGAACAATAAATAGGATTGAGCGTGACTGATCTGGGTTTATGGCTAACGACGAAAGCGAAGTCCAGTACAAAAGACCAGTACGTTTCAAAATTCGTAAATTTGTAAATCTGATTGGCAGAAGGATTAGTTAGTAGTGGGATGATTGTGTTCTATAAAACGGATGTTTAGAGGCAGAATCGAGAGTTGTTACCCTAATCGCGAATTGTTCCAATCGCGGTCGCGACCAACACAATAGCCCCAGGCGCTTTGTAATTCCTGACAAATTTATCTCATCATATTAATATACATATTAATTAAGATCAAGTCTTTTATTTAACATCAAAAGTAAAAGAAAGTGCTACAGTTTATCAGAAGCGGGATTCTAATTGTGCGTGTCGGCGTGGATCAGTAATGGAAAGAATCGTGTGAAGAAGTTTAGTGTCGGATAGGTGTGCCAAGAGGATATCTGTCAGTGTGCGAAACGAGCAGTTGGAGCTGTACGACGTTGTCGCAAGTTTGTTATAAGAGCAAAAAAGTTGCCGGTACTTGTAACAAAATGGCAGATGGTGGCGAAGAAAATCCGACAATTGAAGAAAATGGAAATGCGAGGGAGCCTCGTTATTTCCGCAACGTGCACGAAGTTTTACCAGATTTTGATCCTGTCAAGGGTAACCTCTCAATAAGTCAATGGATCGACAAAATTGAAGAACATGGCGAGATATATGACTGGGACGATATCTCCATGAGACATTTCGCGTTATCGAAGTTGTGCGGTGTCGCGAAATCGTGGCGGGACAGTTTGCCGAGAAAAGTGCGAAATTGGCAAGATTGGTGCAAATTGTTACGCGAAAATTTTCCGTGCGACGAGAGTGAAGTGATAGTGAGGCTTGAAGCGCAAAATTACAAGAGAACATCAAACCAGGATATAGTAGAATATTTCTACGAGAAGCTTGCAAAGTGCAACAGGGCTAAGATGAGCGAAAAAGAAGCAATCGAATGGATCGTACATGGATTAAACAACTTCAAGTTCAGGGATCATCTTGGACCATTAAGTCGGTACAAGAAGCCGTACGAATTGCTACCAGACATCAAAGCCGCAAGTACTTACATAAATGATAGATTTAAAGAAAAGTCATCTTGGAAAGATTTTAATGGTGGTACTAATCAGAAAAAGAATTCTGAGAATTACCAAAATAATCAAAAAATGAGCGCCGCAAATGATGGCAGAAATAAAAATAGAACTAGAGAGATTGTTTGTTTTAAATGTCAGAAGAAAGGTCATTATGCAAGAGACTGTGGAAGGCAGAAAACCGAGCAGGCTGTAGTTAGCAGTTCTAGTAACGGAAATCCTGCAGTTTTGCAAATTGGAAATGACACTCATGGCAAGTACTTTAAGGATGCATTCATCAATGGAAAGCCTACGAAATGTTACGTTGACCTAGGCAGCAGCTGTGTTGCCATTCGTCATGACATATTAGAAGAAATGGGTCTCGCGTATTACGAGACTGACCTAGAACCTTTAGTTGGGTATGGTCAGGGAGTCGTAAAACCAATGGGTCTAGTCACCGTAATTCTAACAATAGACGGAGTGTCTGCAAAGGTCAAAGCACATGTGGTTCCAAACGAGAGTCAATTGGTACCTGTGTTGGTAGGTCACCCCTACACTGAACAAAGTCATGTGTTCATCTTGAGCACCACCAATGAATTGAAGATCAGCACAGACATTTCGGAACTAATGGATATTAAGTGTGAAGAATTGAAGAAGTCGAAGATTTCTACTTGTAAGTCAGCGCTGATTCCAGACAATTCTCTTGGACATTTAAACATATTGTCTTCTTTCAAAAACACTACCCTATGTGTTGAAGGAGGAATGCGGGAAAAAGGACAAGTTATTCCCAGATGTTTAATAACCACAGATGAAGAAGGAGAATCTGTTTTACCTGTTCTAAATGTTTCTGGCAAAACACTTAGATTTAAGGAAGGTGACACCATCACGAGAGGAGAAGTTTGTGAAATGGATGTTCCAACACCAAGACAACGACCACAATTAAATGAGCAACCAGTGACATTTGAAGAAATCAATACAGATCTGAATCGGGAACAAGCAGAAGATGTTGTGAAATTGCTGAATGAACAGAAGCATCTAATTGCTCGAGAGATGAAAGAAATTGGTTTAACGAATGAAATCGAAATGAGTATTATATTGAAGGATGATACTCCAGTATACCATCGACCTTATCGAATGGCTAATATCGAGAAACAACAAGTGAAGAATATTGTGCAAGAATTAAAAGAAGCAGACATCATAGAAGATAGCAATTCACCTTTTGCCAGCCCAGTTTCGTTGGTGAAGAAGAAGACAGGTGATATGCGAATGTGCATTGACTATCGAGCCGTCAACAAACAAACAGTAAAAGATCATTATCCTATTCCATTAATTGATGATCAATTGGATCGAATGCATGGAATGAAATATTTTACAAGTTTGGATTTGAGCAGCGGTTATTATCAAGTTCCAATGAGTTCCGATTCAAGAGAGAAGACAGCGTTCATCACTGCCGATGGACACTACCAGTTTAAACGAATGCCGTTTGGACTCTGCAATGCCCCATCAATTTTTCAACGGTTGATAAATTTAGTGTTGGGTAATTTGCGATACGACGTTGCTATGGCATATATTGACGATATAATAATACCAAGTGAAACCATTAACGACGGAATCGAAAAGTTGGGACAGGTACTTCAAGCATTGAGTGATCGAGGGACCGCTTTCACGTCAAATAATTTTGAAGAGTTCTGTAAGAAGAATGAGGTACAACATGTCAAGGTAGCCACGAGCACGCCACGGGCAAATGGGCAAGTCGAGAGGGTCAATACCGTAATCACTACGTGTTTGGCTTCGTCGACAGACAAATTAGAAGGTGACGATTGGGATGAAAAACTCTATCAAGTGCAATGGGCAATAAACAATAGTGTGCATCGTGTGACAAGACGGACGCCACACGAAATCGTTTTTACACACAAAGGATTCGGCTTATCAGAGAATCCTCTTTCTCAAGAAATATTGGCATTGAATGCAGAAATTGGAAGTGAACAACAACAAGCTGATGTGGAAGAATTGTTGAAGAAAAATCAAGATGTAATGAAGGCACGTTACGACAAAAATAGAAGAGAAGCACCGAATTACAACGAAAATGATTTAGTGTTAGTTCGGAGTGAAGCAGCAAGCACTGGTCAAAGTAAAAAGTTGGTTCCAAAATACAGGGGACCATACGAGGTGGTTAAGAAGTTGGACAAGGATCGCTATCTAATTCAAGACATCGGAGGCGAAAGACAAAGTGCTAAGTTGTATAAGGGCATCATTGCGGTCGATCGTCTGAAGTTAGTGCCTAAGGATAACCAAGTGGATGAGTGAAAAAAAAAAAAGCAGAGTAAAGTGCGCGAGTGTGACCCGTGTGCTTCAAAGAAGATAGGATTTAAGCAGAACGTATAATAATGTTTGATTTGTTTTTATGTTATGTTTTGTTATTGTCTGTATACTTATTGCTAGAATTATGGCAGCCATGTACTAATTTTGTTGTTGTATTACTTGTATTGTTTATAGTTGCTAAGGATTAGTTTGTTGAAACATAGTGTGTGTAGTAAAGTTGTGACTAGGATAGGTCATGATTCTCGAGGTCGAGAAAAAGTCAGGAAAGGCCGAAACTGTTGCAATATTTTTGTCGCGCCGAGACCGTTGGTTGTCGCCATTTGGTGATTTGGAACAGGAACAATAAATAGGATTGAGCGTGACTGATCTGGGTTTATGGCTAACGACGAAAGCGAAGTCCAGTACAAAAGACCAGTACGTTTCAAAATTCGTAAATTTGTAAATCTGATTGGCAGAAGGATTAGTTAGTAGTGGGATGATTGTGTTCTATAAAACGGATGTTTAGAGGCAGAATCGAGAGTTGTTACCCTAATCGCGAATTGTTCCAATCGCGGTCGCGACCAACACAATAGCCCCAGGCGCTTTGTAATTCCTGACAAATTTATCTCATCATATTAATATACATATTAATTAAGATCAAGTCTTTTATTTAACATCAAAAGTAAAAGAAAGTGCTACATGAAGTTTAATTAATACCACTTCTCGGTACTGCTAGACTGCTGAATTGCCGATTTGGAACTCGCCGCCGCCAGTCAGCGTCTGGAGACGGAAAAAACCAGAGCTGCTTGGGTCTTACGGCCGCGATTATTATTTTTATAAATAAACGATACTCATTTGTGAGATTATTTTTGATTTGTTGCTAACACTATTGTGTTTTCAACTTTATCATAACATGATCAGCTAATTTGTAAACTTTGATTTTCTCGAAAATTATCTAACGTTTATTTCGATTTCCTGGAATGGCTTATAGAACACCTCCAAACTGCGTCTTTGCCTAAACAGTCTATTCAAGATTTTTTATCTCATATATCAACCAAGGTATCCTCTTTGTCCAAGTCATATTGAAGTACCCGGTCCTGGCAACGCAGGTTAATTTCAGCAAATTTGTTTATTTTGTGATTGAAAAAGTAGAGCATTCCTGTTTAGTTGTATTATAATGTTGATTAGTCAACATTACCAATACACCACTTTTGTCAACACTGCGTTTATTTAATCTACGTCCGGGCAACGCCGGGTACATTCAGCTAGTAGTTTTATAATTAATAAATAGTGTTTTTTAGTTTAGTGCTGTGGTTTAGTGTTTAATTTATTTCGGACAATCTTTTAATTAAAAAAAGTGAAACGGTGTTGTGCTCGTTCGAAGGCATAATATAATTTTATTATAACAGTATTAATGTATGCAATGAAATAACGTGCAATAATGTTATAACGGGGCATCTTGAGCTTCTGTTTTTGTTTGTATGTTCTATGTTAAGGAAATGTAATTCTATTTTGGTGAATTTATAAATAAAGCAGTTTTAAATGTAGATTGTTTTAAATTAATCAATGAAAAATTAAAAAGCACGAAAATATTAAATTGCGCACTTTAAGCTGTACAGGTTTCTGTACTCATACGGGTGTTTGAACGAAACTTATAGGAGATCCCAACAGATGACACTATAAATAATCTTTAGAAAAAATAGGGAGAGTGGACCATCTATTCTCTCTCTTGTCTATGATAGGCACCATAGAAAAGAGAAAAGTATAAAACGCTAACTCCCTTGTATTTCTACGGTCCCCTAGATACGCCATCTACCTTCACAAACCTTCTGGATATGACGGGAGTTTTGCATGTTCAGTTAGGGAGGTCTCGCCTTTATCTTCGTTGTTAGAACTATTTTCTAAAATCCAGTGGAATGTCGGAAAAACTATCGAGAATTGGCATAACAAACCTTTATAAAGGTCGAGTTATTTTTTACTTTTACATTGAATTCCGTTATTAGACTGTAATAGTAGATAGTAGAATGAGTTTTTGGCATTTTGTTATAGTAATTTTCCGGAAATCGCAACGCCCACCCGAGGCAATAAAATGTATTAGAAGTACTCTCGAATTATTCTTTAAAGTTATACGAATCGATAGTAAAAACAATTATTGCAATACTTCAAATGGTTCAAGAAATATTAATTTTTAGAAGTTTTTATTGCATTTCCAAATTTTATCATTAAATTAAGAATATTTTTAAAACTATAAGAGATAAGACAAGACAACTTGAGCACATCTTATTTAAAATTGATTGCCAAAACTAACGAGTGCATAAAAATAAGTTGTTGCCATTTAATATAACAAAGTTGACGTCAATTTCCGGTATAACCGGAAGTGCCGCCATCTCGATAGTATTAAACTTCGATTCAGAATAATCGATGATAATCATACATCAAATTTCAACTGTCTAGCTTTACGGAAAACTGAAAATGTTCTAATGAACGGTCTACGTGAATCACCCTGTATGTTAATTTTTTTTATATATTATTGGAAACTAGTATTTATTACCTAAAATATCATTTGCTTAAATAGCGAATTAGACTAGCCGTAAATAACAAATGAATCCATAGCTTACTTAAATATTTATATTTTAATTTTTTTTTAATATTATTGAAAACTATTATTAATTGTCTAAAACATTGTTTGCATAAATATCGAATGTATATTGTTTAAAAGCGAATTTTGTAGATATTTTAAATATTCAATAAAATTTAAAAATAGCATCGTGACATCGGAGAATTACACAGCCGGAAATGACGTCAGAAAAAACCGGTTTCAACCTGACACCAAACGCCACTATAAATAACGGCGCACATCAGATCCAAAATCAGTTGGAAGTGAGACCGGCTCGAGTGCACTTCGATCTGGACCACGTGGCCACTGATGATTACCACCGCAGTCGTGGACGAAACGTCTGGGAGCCCCTCGGGGGGCTAAGTAACAATAACAATAATAACAACAACAACAATCAATAACAATAAACAACAACAACAATAACAAAATAACAATAAACAATAACAAAATAACAATAACAAAATAACAATAATAAAATAACAATAACAAAATAACAATAACAAAATAACAATAACAAAATAACAATAACAAAATAACAATAACAAAATAACAAAATAACAATAACAAAATAACAATAACAAAATAACAAAATAACAATAACAAAATAACAATAACAAAATAACAATAACAAAATAACAATAACAAAATAACAATAACAAAATAACAATAACAAAATAACAATAACAAAATAACAATAACAAAATAACAATAACAAAATAACAATAACAAAATAACAATAACAAAATAACAATAACAAAATAACAATAACAAAATAACAATAACAAAATAACAATAACAAAATAACAATAACAAAATAACAATAACAAAATAACAATAACAAAATAACAATAACAAAATAACAATAACAAAATAACAATAACAAAATAACAATAACAAAATAACAATAACAAAATAACAATAACAAAATAACAATAACAAAATAACAATAACAAAATAACAATAACCAACCACTAAAACACTAAAACTAAAACAATAAAACACTAACCAATAACCCACGACTAAAACACTAAAACTAAAACAATAAAACACTAACCAATAACCCACCACTAAAACACTAAAACTAAAACAATAAAACACTAACCAATAACCCACCACTAAAACACTAAAACTAAAACAATAAAACACTAACCAATAACCCACCACTAAAACACTAAAACTAAAACAATAAAACACTAACCAATAACGCACAACTAAAACAATAAAACTAAAACAATAAAACACTAACCAATAACCCACCACTAAAACACTAAAACTAAAACAATAAAACACTAACCAATAACCCATCACTAAAACACTAAAACTAAAACAATATAACACTAACCAATAACCCACCACTAAAACACTAAAACACTAAAACACTAAAACTAAAACAATAAAACAATAACCAAACACTAAAACACTAAAACTAAAACAATAAAACACTAACTAATAGCCCACCACTAAAACACTAAAACTAAAACAATAAAACACTAACCAATAACCCACCACTAAAACACTAAAATTACAACAATAACACACTAACCAATAACCCACTACTAAAACACTAAAACTAAAACAATAAAACACTAAAACACTAACTAATAACCCACCACTAAAACACTAAAACTAAAACAATAACCAAACACTAAAACAATAAAACACTAACCAATAACAAACCACTAAAACTAAAACAATAAAACTAAAACAATAACACACTAACCAATAACCCACCACTAAAACACTAAAACTAAAACACTAACCAATAACCCACCACTAAAACACTAAAACTAAAACAATAACACACTAACCAATAACCCACTACTAAAACACTAAAACTAAAACAATAAAACACTAACCAATAACCCACCACTAAAACACTAAAACACTAAAACTAAAACAATAAAACAATAACCAAACACTAAAACACTAAAACTAAAACAATAAAACACTAACCAATAACCCACCACTAAAACACTAAAATTACAACAATAACACACTAACCAATAACCCACTACTAAAACACTAAAACTAAAACAATAAAACACTAAAACACTAACTAATAACCCACCACTAAAACACTAAAACTAAAACAATAACCAAACACTAAAACCAAAACAATAACACACTAACCAATAACCCAACACTAAAACACTAAAACTAAAACACTAACCAATAACCCACCACTAAAACACTAAAACTAAAACAATAACACACTAACCAATAACCCAACACTAAAACACTAAAACTAAAACACTAACCAATAACCCACCACTAAAACACTAAAACTAAAACAATAACACACTAACCAATAACCCACTACTAAAACACTAAAACTAAAACAATAAAACACTAACCAATAACCCACCACTAAAACACTAAAACACTAAAACTAAAACAATAAAACAATAACCAAACACTAAAACACTAAAACTAAAACAATAAAACACTAACTAATAGCCCACCACTAAAACACTAAAACTAAAACAATAAAACACTAACCAATAACCCACCACTAAAACACTAAAATTACAACAATAACACACTAACCAATAACCCACTACTAAAACACTAAAACTAAAACAATAAAACACTAACTAATAACCCACCACTAAAACCACTAAAACTAAAACAATAAAACAATAACCAAACACTAAAACACTAAAACTAAAACAATAAAACACTAACTAATAACCCACCACTAAAACACTAAAACTAAAACAATAAAACAATAACCAACCACTAAAACACTAAAACTAAAACAATAAAACACTAACCAATAACGCACAACTAAAACAATAAAACTAAAACAATAAAACACTAACCAATAACCCACCACTAAAACACTAAAACTAAAACAATAAAACACTAACCAATAACCCACCACTAAAACACTAAAACTAAAACAATAAAACACTAACCAATAACCCACAACTAAAACACTAAAACTAAAACAATAAAACACTAACCAATAACCCACCACTAAAACACTAAAACTAAAACAATAAAACATTAACCAATAACCCACCACTAAAACACTAAAACTAAAACACTAACCAATAACCCACTACTAAAACACTAAAACTAAAACAATAAAACACTAACCAATAACCCACCACTAAAACACTAAAACTAAAACAATAAAACACTAACCAATAACCCACCACTAAAACACTAAAACTAAAACCATAAAACACTAATCAATAACCCACAACTAAAACACTAAATCTAAAACAATAAAACACTAACCAATAACCAACCACTAAAACACTAAAACTAAAACAATAAAACACTAACCAATAACCCACCACTAAAACATTAAAACTAAAACACTAACCAATAACCCACTACTAAAACACTAAAACTAAAACAATAAAACACTAACCAATAACCCACCACTAAAACACTAAAACTACAACACTAACCAATAACCCACTACTAAAACACTAAAACTAAAAAAATAAAACACTAACTAATAACCAACCACTAAAACTAAAACAATAAAACACTAACCAATAACCCACCACTAAAACACTAAAACTAAAACACTAACCAATAACCCACTACTAAAACACTAAAACTAAAACAATAAAACACTAACCAATAACCCACCACTAAAACACTAAAACTAAAACACTAACCAATAACCCACTACTAAAACACTAAAACTAAAACAATAAAACACTAACCAACAACCCACTACTAAAACACTAAAACTAAAACAATAAAACACTAACCAATAACCAACCACTAAAACACTAAAACTAAAACAATAAAACACTAACCAATAACCCACCACTAAAACACTAAAACTAAAACAATAACACACTAACCAATAACCAACCACTAAAACACTAAAACTAAAACAATAAAACACTAACCAATAACCCACCACTAAAACACTAAAACTAAAACAATAAAACACTAACCAATAACCCACAACTAAAACACTAAAACTAAAACACTAAAACTAAAACAATAAAACACTAACCAATAACCCACCACTAAAACACTAAAACTAAAACAATAAAACACTAACCAATAACCCACCACTAAAACAATAAAACACTAACCAACAACCCACTACTAAAACACTAAAACTAAAACAATAAAACACTAACCAATAACCCACAACTAAAACACTAAAACTAAAACAATAAAACACTAACCAATAACCCACCACTAAAACACTAAAACTAAAACAATAAAACACTAACCAACAACCCACTACTAAAACACTAAAACTAAAACAATAAAACACTAACCAATAACCAACCACTAAAACACTAAAACTAAAACAATAAAACACTAACCAATAACCCACCACTAAAACACTAAAACTAAAACAATAACACACTAACCAATAACCAACCACTAAAACACTAAAACTAAAACAATAACACACTAACCAATAACCCACCACTAAAACACTAAAACTAAAACAATAACACACTAATCAATAACCCACCACTAAAACACTAAAACTAAAACAATAACACACTAACCAATAACCAACCACTAAAACACTAAAACTAAAACAATAAAACACTAACCAACAACCCACCACTAAAACAATAAAACACTAACCAACAACCCACTACTAAAACACTAAAACTAAAACAATAAAACACTAACCAATAACCAACCACTAAAACACTAAAACTAAAACAATAAAACACTAACCAATAACCCACCACTAAAACAATAAAACACTAACCAACAACCCACTACTAAAACACTAAAACTAAAACAATAAAACACTAACCAATAACCCACAACTAAAACACTAAAACTAAAACAATAAAACACTAACCAATAACCCACCACTAAAACAATAAAACACTAACCAACAACCCACTACTAAAACACTAAAACTAAAACAATAAAACACTAACCAATAACCCACAACTAAAACACTAAAACTAAAACAATAAAACACTAACCAATAACCCACTACTAAAACACTAAAACTAAAACAATAAAACACTAACCAACAACCCACTACTAAAACACTAAAACTAAAACAATAAAACACTAACCAATAACCAACCACTAAAACACTAAAACTAAAACAATAAAACACTAACCAATAACCCACCACTAAAACACTAAAACTAAAACAATAACACACTAACCAATAACCAACCACTAAAACACTAAAACTAAAACAATAACACACTAACCAATAACCCACCACTAAAACACTAAAACTAAAACAATAACACACTAATCAATAACCCACCACTAAAACACTAAAACTAAAACAATAACACACTAACCAATAACCAACCACTAAAACACTAAAACTAAAACAATAACACACTAACCAATAACCCACCACTAAAACACTAAAACTAAAACAATAAAACACTAACCAATAACCCACCACTAAAACACTAAAACTAAAACAATAAAACACTAACCAACAACCCACTACTAAAACACTAAAACTAAAACAATAAAACACTAACCAATAACCAACCACTAAAACACTAAAACTAAAACAATAAAACACTAACCAATAACCCACCACTAAAACAATAAAACACTAACCAACAACCCACTACTAAAACACTAAAACTAAAACAATAAAACACTAACCAATAACCCACAACTAAAACACTAAAACTAAAACAATAAAACACTAACCAATAACCCACCACTAAAACACTAAAACTAAAACAATAAAACACTAACCAACAACCCACTACTAAAACACTAAAACTAAAACAATAACACACTAACCAATAACCAACCACTAAAACACTAAAACTAAAACAATAAAACACTAACCAATAACCCACCACTAAAACAATAAAACACTAACCAACAACCCACTACTAAAACACTAAAACTAAAACAATAAAACACTAACCAATAACCCACAACTAAAACACTAAAACTAAAACAATAAAACACTAACCAATAACCCACCACTAAAACACTAAAACTAAAACAATAAAACACTAACCAACAACCCACTACTAAAACACTAAAACTAAAACAATAAAACACTAACCAATAACCAACCACTAAAACACTAAAACTAAAACAATAAAACACTAACCAATAACCCACCACTAAAACACTAAAACTAAAACAATAACACACTAACCAATAACCAACCACTAAAACACTAAAACTAAAACAATAACACACTAACCAATAACCCACCACTAAAACACTAAAACTAAAACAATAAAACACTAACCAACAACCCACTACTAAAACACTAAAACTAAAACAATAAAACACTAACCAATAACCCACAACTAAAACACTAAAACTAAAACAATAAAACACTAACCAATAACCCACCACTAAAACACTAAAACTAAAACAATAAAACACTAACCAACAACCCACTACTAAAACACTAAAACTAAAACAATAAAACACTAACCAATAACCAACCACTAAAACACTAAAACTAAAACAATAAAACACTAACCAATAACCCACCACTAAAACACTAAAACTAAAACAATAACACACTAACCAATAACCAACCACTAAAACACTAAAACTAAAACAATAACACACTAACCAATAACCCACCACTAAAACACTAAAACTAAAACAATAACACACTAATCAATAACCCACCACTAAAACACTAAAACTAAAACAATAAAACACTAACCAATAACCAACCACTAAAACACTAAAACTAAAACAATAAAACACTAACCAATAACCCACCACTAAAACAATAAAACACTAACCAACAACCCACTACTAAAACACTAAAACTAAAACAATAAAACACTAACCAATAACCCACAACTAAAACACTAAAACTAAAACAATAAAACACTAACCAATAACCCACCACTAAAACACTAAAACTAAAACAATAAAACACTAACCAACAACCCACTACTAAAACACTAAAACTAAAACAATAACACACTAACCAATAACCAACCACTAAAACACTAAAACTAAAACAATAAAACACTAACCAATAACCCACCACTAAAACACTAAAACTAAAACAATAAAACACTAACCAACAACCCACTACTAAAACACTAAAACTAAAACAATAAAACACTAACCAATAACCAACCACTAAAACACTAAAACTAAAACAATAAAACACTAACCAATAACCCACCACTAAAACACTAAAACTAAAACAATAACACACTAACCAATAACCAACCACTAAAACACTAAAACTAAAACAATAACACACTAACCAATAACCAACCACTAAAACACTAAAACTAAAACAATAAAACACTAACCAATAACCCACAACTAAAACACTAAAACTAAAACAATAAAACACTAACCAATAACCCACCACTAAAACACTAAAACTAAAACAATAAAACACTAACCAACAACCCACTACTAAAACACTAAAACTAAAACAATAAAACACTAACCAATAACCCACCACTAAAACACTAAAACTAAAACAATAACACACTAACCAATAACCAACCACTAAAACACTAAAACTAAAACAATAACACACTAACCAATAACCCACCACTAAAACACTAAAACTAAAACAATAAAACACTATCTAATAACCCACAACTAAAACACTAAAACTAAAACACTAAAACTAAAACAATAAAACACTAACCAACAACCCACTACTAAAACACTAAAACTAAAACAATAAAACACTAACCAATAACCATCCACTAAAACACTAAAACTAAAACAATAAAACACTAACTAATAACCCACAACTAAAACACTAAAACTAAAACAATAAAACACTAACCAACAACTCACTACTAAAACACTAAAACTAAAACAATAAAACACTAACCAATAACCAACCACTAAAACACTAAAACTAAAACAATAAAACACTAACCAATAACCCACCACTAAAACACTAAATCTAAAACAATAACACACTAACCAATAACCAACCACTAAAACACTAAAACTAAAACAATAAAACACTAACCAATAACCAACCACTAAAACACTAAAACTAAAACAATAAAACACTAACCAATAACCCACCACTAAAACACTAAAACTAAAACAATAACACACTAACCAATAACCAACCACTAAAACACTAAAACTAAAACAATAACACACTAACCAATAACCCACCACTAAAACACTAAAACTACAACAATAACACACTAACCAATAACCAACCACTAAAACACTAAAACTAAAACAATAACACACTAACCAATAACCAACCACTAAAACACTAAAACTAAAACAATAACACACTAACCAATAACCCACCACTAAAACACTAAAACTAAAACAATAAAACACTAACCAATAACCAACCACTAAAACACTAAAACTAAAACAATAAAACACTAACCAATAACCAACCACTAAAACACTAAAACTAAAACAATAAAACACTAACCAATAACCCACCACTAAAACACTAAAACTAAAACAATAACACACTAACCAATAACCAACCACTAAAACACTAAAACTAAAACAATAACACACTAACCAATAACCCACCACTAAAACACTAAAACTAAAACAATAACACACTAACCAATAACCAACCACTAAAACACTAAAACTAAAACAATAACACACTAACCAATAACCAACCACTAAAACACTAAAACTAAAACAATAACACACTAACCAATAACCCACCACTAAAACACTAAAACTAAAACAATAAA
The DNA here is from genome assembly GCA_964023215.1 of Eledona agricola. Lineage (NCBI taxonomy): Eukaryota > Metazoa > Arthropoda > Insecta > Coleoptera > Tenebrionidae > Eledona > Eledona agricola. Next base: position 2,991,797 of record OZ026856.1, read on the forward strand.
ACACTAACCAATAACCAACCACTAAAACACTAAAACTAAAACAATAAAACACTAACCAATAACCAACCACTAAAACACTAAAACTAAAACAATAACACACTAACCAATAACCAACCACTAAAACACTAACCAATAACCAACCACTAAAACACTAAAACTAAAACAATAAAACACTAACCAATAACCCACCACTAAAACACTAAATCTAAAACAATAACACACTAACCAATAACCAACCACTAAAACACTAAAACTAAAACAATAAAACACTAACCAATAACCAACCACTAAAACACTAAAACTAAAACAATAAAACACTAACCAATAACCCACCACTAAAACACTAAAACTAAAACAATAACACACTAACCAATAACCAACCACTAAAACACTAAAACTAAAACAATAACACACTAACCAATAACCCACCACTAAAACACTAAAACTAAAACAATAAAACACTAACCAATAACCAACCACTAAAACACTAAAACTAAAACAATAAAACACTAACCAATAACCCACCACTAAAACACTAAAACTAAAACAATAACACACTAACCAATAACCAACCACTAAAACACTAAAACTAAAACAATAACACACTAACCAATAACCCACCACTAAAACACTAAAACTAAAACAATAAAACACTAACCAACAACCCACTACTAAAACACTAAAACTAAAACAATAAAACACTAACCAATAACCCACAACTAAAACACTAAAACTAAAACAATAAAACACTAACCAATAACCCACCACTAAAACACTAAAACTAAAACAATAAAACACTAACCAACAACCCACTACTAAAACACTAAAACTAAAACAATAAAACACTAACCAATAACCAACCACTAAAACACTAAAACTAAAACAATAAAACACTAACCAATAACCCACCACTAAAACACTAAAACTAAAACAATAACACACTAACCAATAACCAACCACTAAAACACTAAAACTAAAACAATAACACACTAACCAATAACCCACCACTAAAACACTAAAACTAAAACAATAACACACTAATCAATAACCCACCACTAAAACACTAAAACTAAAACAATAAAACACTAACCAATAACCAACCACTAAAACACTAAAACTAAAACAATAAAACACTAACCAATAACCCACCACTAAAACAATAAAACACTAACCAACAACCCACTACTAAAACACTAAAACTAAAACAATAAAACACTAACCAATAACCCACAACTAAAACACTAAAACTAAAACAATAAAACACTAACCAACAACCCACTACTAAAACACTAAAACTAAAACAATAACACACTAACCAATAACCAACCACTAAAACACTAAAACTAAAACAATAAAACACTAACCAATAACCCACCACTAAAACACTAAAACTAAAACAATAAAACACTAACCAACAACCCACTACTAAAACACTAAAACTAAAACAATAAAACACTAACCAATAACCAACCACTAAAACACTAAAACTAAAACAATAAAACACTAACCAATAACCCACCACTAAAACACTAAAACTAAAACAATAACACACTAACCAATAACCAACCACTAAAACACTAAAACTAAAACAATAACACACTAACCAATAACCAACCACTAAAACACTAAAACTAAAACAATAAAACACTAACCAATAACCCACAACTAAAACACTAAAACTAAAACAATAAAACACTAACCAATAACCCACCACTAAAACACTAAAACTAAAACAATAAAACACTAACCAACAACCCACTACTAAAACACTAAAACTAAAACAATAAAACACTAACCAATAACCAACCACTAAAACACTAAAACTAAAACAATAAAACACTAACCAATAACCCACCACTAAAACACTAAAACTAAAACAATAACACACTAACCAATAACCAACCACTAAAACACTAAAACTAAAACAATAACACACTAACCAATAACCCACCACTAAAACACTAAAACTAAAACAATAAAACACTATCTAATAACCCACAACTAAAACACTAAAACTAAAACACTAAAACTAAAACAATAAAACACTAACCAACAACCCACTACTAAAACACTAAAACTAAAACAATAAAACACTAACCAATAACCATCCACTAAAACACTAAAACTAAAACAATAAAACACTAACTAATAACCCACAACTAAAACACTAAAACTAAAACAATAAAACACTAACCAACAACTCACTACTAAAACACTAAAACTAAAACAATAAAACACTAACCAATAACCAACCACTAAAACACTAAAACTAAAACAATAAAACACTAACCAATAACCCACCACTAAAACACTAAATCTAAAACAATAACACACTAACCAATAACCAACCACTAAAACACTAAAACTAAAACAATAAAACACTAACCAATAACCAACCACTAAAACACTAAAACTAAAACAATAAAACACTAACCAATAACCCACCACTAAAACACTAAAACTAAAACAATAACACACTAACCAATAACCAACCACTAAAACACTAAAACTAAAACAATAACACACTAACCAATAACCCACCACTAAAACACTAAAACTACAACAATAACACACTAACCAATAACCAACCACTAAAACACTAAAACTAAAACAATAACACACTAACCAATAACCAACCACTAAAACACTAAAACTAAAACAATAACACACTAACCAATAACCCACCACTAAAACACTAAAACTAAAACAATAAAACACTAACCAATAACCAACCACTAAAACACTAAAACTAAAACAATAAAACACTAACCAATAACCAACCACTAAAACACTAAAACTAAAACAATAAAACACTAACCAATAACCCACCACTAAAACACTAAAACTAAAACAATAACACACTAACCAATAACCAACCACTAAAACACTAAAACTAAAACAATAACACACTAACCAATAACCCACCACTAAAACACTAAAACTAAAACAATAACACACTAACCAATAACCAACCACTAAAACACTAAAACTAAAACAATAACACACTAACCAATAACCAACCACTAAAACACTAAAACTAAAACAATAACACACTAACCAATAACCCACCACTAAAACACTAAAACTAAAACAATAAAACACTAACCAATAACCAACCACTAAAACACTAAAACTAAAACAATAAAACACTAACCAATAACCAACCACTAAAACACTAAAACTAAAACAATAACACACTAACCAATAACCAACCACTAAAACACTAACCAATAACCAACCACTAAAACACTAAAACTAAAACAATAAAACACTAACCAATAACCCACCACTAAAACACTAAATCTAAAACAATAACACACTAACCAATAACCAACCACTAAAACACTAAAACTAAAACAATAAAACACTAACCAATAACCAACCACTAAAACACTAAAACTAAAACAATAAAACACTAACCAATAACCCACCACTAAAACACTAAAACTAAAACAATAACACACTAACCAATAACCAACCACTAAAACACTAAAACTAAAACAATAACACACTAACCAATAACCCACCACTAAAACACTAAAACTAAAACAATAAAACACTAACCAATAACCAACCACTAAAACACTAAAACTAAAACAATAAAACACTAACCAATAACCCACCACTAAAACACTAAAACTAAAACAATAACACACTAACCAATAACCAACCACTAAAACACTAAAACTAAAACAATAAAACACTAACCAATAACCCACCACTAAAACACTAAAACTAAAACAATAAAACACTAACCAATAACCCACAACTAAAACACTAAAACTAAAACACTAAAACTAAAACAATAAAACACTAACCAATAACCCACCACTAAAACACTAAAACTAAAACAATAAAACACTAACCAATAACCCACCACTAAAACAATAAAACACTAACCAACAACCCACTACTAAAACACTAAAACTAAAACAATAAAGCACTAACCAATAACCCACAACTAAAACACTAAAACTAAAACAATAAAACACTAACCAATAACCCACCACTAAAACACTAAAACTAAAACAATAAAACACTAACCAACAACCCACTACTAAAACACTAAAACTAAAACAATAAAACACTAACCAATAACCAACCACTAAAACACTAAAACTAAAACAATAAAACACTAACCAATAACCCACCACTAAAACACTAAATCTAAAACAATAACACACTAACCAATAACCAACCACTAAAACACTAAAACTAAAACAATAAAACACTAACCAATAACCAACCACTAAAACACTAAAACTAAAACAATAAAACACTAACCAATAACCCACCACTAAAACACTAAAACTAAAACAATAACACACTAACCAATAACCAACCACTAAAACACTAAAACTAAAACAATAACACACTAACCAATAACCCACCACTAAAACACTAAAACTAAAACAATAAAACACTAACCAATAACCAACCACTAAAACACTAAAACTAAAACAATAACACACTAACCAATAACCCACCACTAAAACACTAAAACTAAAACAATAACACACTAACCAATAACCAACCACTAAAACACTAAAACTAAAACAATAAAACACTAACCAATAACCCACCACTAAAACACTAAAACTAAAACAATAACACACTAACCAATAACCAACCACTAAAACACTAAAACTAAAACAATAAAACACTAACCAATAACCCACCACTAAAACACTAAAACTAAAACAATAACACACTAACCAATAACCAACCTTTAAAACACTAAAACTAAAACAATAAAACACTAACCAATAACCCACCACTAAAACACTAAAACTAAAACAATAACACACTAACCAATAACCAACCACTAAAACACTAAAACTAAAACAATAACACACTAATCAATAACCCACCACTAAAACACTAAAACTAAAACAATAACACACTAACCAATAACCAACCACTAAAACACTAAAACTAAAACAATAACACACTAACCAATAACCACACTAACCAATAACCAACCACTAAAACACTAAAACTAAAACAATAACACACTAACCAATAACCCACTAACCAATAACCAACCACTAAAACACTAAAACTAAAACAATAAAACACTAACCAATAACCCACCACTAAAACACTAAAACTAAAACAATAACACACTAACCAATAACCAACCACTAAAACACTAAAACTAAAACAATAAAACACTAACCAATAAACCACCACTAAAACACTAAAACTAAAACAATAACACACTAACCAATAACCAACCACTAAAACACTAAAACTAAAACAATAAAACACTAACCAATAACCCACCACTAAAACACTAAAACTAAAACAATAATACACTAACCAATAACCAACCACTAAAACACTAAAACTAAAACAATAAAACACTAACCAATAACCCACCACTAAAACACTAAAACTAAAACAATAACACACTAACCAATAACCCACCACTAAAACACTAAAACTAAAACAATAACACACTAACCAATAACCAACCACTAAAACACTAAAACTAAAACAATAAAACACTAACCAATAACCCACCACTAAAACACTAAAACTAAAACAATAACACACTAACCAATAACCAACCACTAAAACACTAAAACTAAAACAATAAAACACTAACCAATAACCCACCACTAAAACACTAAAACTAAAACAATAACACACTAACCAATAACCAACCACTAAAACACTAAAACTAAAACAATAAAACACTAACCAATAACCCACCACTAAAACACTAAAACTAAAACAATAAAACACTAACCAATAACCCACCACTAAAACACTAAAACTAAAACAATAACACACTAACCAATAACCCACCACTAAAACACTAAAACTAAAACAATAAAACACTAAACAATAACCAACCACTAAAACACTAAAACTAAAACACTAACCAATAACGCACTACTAAAACACTAAAACTAAAACAATAAAACACTTACCAATAACCCACTACTAAAACACTAAAACTAAAAAAATAAAACACTAACCAATAACCAACCACTAAAACACTAAAACTAAAACAATAACACACTAACCAATAACCCACCACTAAAACACTAAAACTAAAACAATAACACACTAACCAATAACCAACCACTAAAACACTAAAACTAAAACAATAACACACTAACCAATAACCAACCACTAAAACACTAAAACTAAAACAATAAAACACTAACCAATAACCCACCACTAAAACACTAAAACTAAAACAATAAAACACTAACCAATAACCCACTACTAAAACACTAAAACTAAAACACTAAACAATAACCCACCACTAAAACACTAAAACTAAAACACTAACCAATAACCAACCACTAAAACACTAAGACTAAAACAATAAAACACTAACCAATAACTTACCACTAAAACACTAAAACTAAAACAATAACCAATAACCCACTACTAAAACACTAAAACTAAAACAATAAAACAGTAACCAATAACCCACCACTAAAACACTAAAACTAAAACAATAAAACACTAACCAATAACCCACCACTAAAACACTAAAACTAAAACAATAAAACACTAACCAATAACCCACTACTAAGACACTAAAACTAAAACAATAAAACACTAAACAATAACCCACCACTAAAACACTAAAACTAAAACACTAACCAATAACCAACCACTAAAACACTAAGACTAAAACAATAAAACACTAACCAATAACCAACCACTAAAACACTAAAACTAAAACAATAACACACTAACCAATAACCCACCACTAAAACACTAAAACTAAAACAATAACACACTAACCAATAACCAACCACTAAAACACTAAAACTAAAACAATAACACACTAACCAATAACCAACCACTAAAACACTAAAACTAAAACAATAAAACACTAACCAATAACCCACCACTAAAACACTAAAACTAAAACAATAACACACTAACCAATAACCAACCACTAAAACACTAAAACAAAAACAATAAAACACTAACCAATAACCCACCACTAAAACACTAAAACTAAAACAATAAAACACTAACAAATAACATACCACTAAAACACTAAAACTAAAACACTAACCAATAACGCACTACTAAAACACTAAAACTAAAACAATAAAACAGTTACCAATAACCCACTACTAAAACACTTAAACTAAAAAAATAAAACACTAACCAATAACCAACCACTAAAACACTAAAACTAAAACAATAAAACACTAACCAATAACCCACCACTAAAACACTAAAACTAAAACAATAACCAATAACCCACTACTAAAACTCTAAAACTAAAACAATAAAACACTAACCAATAACCCACCACTAAAACACTAAAACTAAAACAATAACACACTAACCAATAACCCACCACTAAAACACTAAAACTAAAACAATAACACACTAACCAATAACCAACCACTAAAACACTTAAACTAAAACAATAAAACACTAACCAATAACCCACCACTAAAACACTAAAACTAAAACAATAACACACTAACCAATAACCAACCACTAAAACACTAAAACTAAAACAATAAAACACTAACCAATAACCCACCACTAAAACACTAAAACTAAAACAATAACACACTAACCAATAACCAACCACTAAAACACTAAAACTAAAACAATAAAACACTAACCAATAACCCACCACTAAAACACTAAAACTAAAACAATAAAACACTAACCAATAACCCACCACTAAAACACTAAAACTAAAACAATAACACACTAACCAATAACCCACCACTAAAACACTAAAACTAAAACAATAAAACACTAAACAATAACCAACCACTAAAACACTAAAACTAAAACACTAACCAATAACGCACTACTAAAACACTAAAACTAAAACAATAAAACACTTACCAATAACCCACTACTAAAACACTAAAACTAAAAAAATAAAACACTAACCAATAACCAACCACTAAAACACTAAAACTAAAACAATAACACACTAACCAATAACCCACCACTAAAACAATAAACTAAAACAATAACACACTAACCAATAACCAACCACTAAAACACTAAAACTAAAACACTAACCAATAACCAACCACTAAAACACTAAGACTAAAACAATAAAACACTAACCAATAACTTACCACTAAAACACTAAAACTAAAACAATAACCAATAACCCACTACTAAAACACTAAAACTAAAACAATAAAACAGTAACCAATAACCCACCACTAAAACACTAAAACTAAAACAATAAAACACTAACCAATAACCCACCACTAAAACACTAAAACTAAAACAATAAAACACTAACCAATAACCCACCACTAAAACACTAAAACTAAAACAATAAAACACTAACCAATAACCAACCACTAAAACACTAAAACTAAAACAATAACACACTAACCAATAACCCACCACTAAAACACTAAAACTAAAACAATAACACACTAACCAATAACCAACCACTAAAACACTAAAACTAAAACAATAAAACACTAACCAATAACCCACCACTAAAACACTAAAACTAAAACAATAACACACTAACCAATAACCAACCACTAAAACACTAAAACTAAAACAATAAAACACTGACCAATAACCCACCACTAAAACACTAAAACTAAAACAATAAAACACTAACCAATAACCCACCACTAAAACACTAAAACTAAAACACTAACCAATAACGCACTACTAAAACACTAAAACTAAAACAATAAAACACTTACCAATAACCCACTACTAAAACACTAAAACTAAAAAAATAAAACACTAACCAATAACCAACCACTAAAACACTAAAACTAAAACAATAAAACACTAACCAATAACCCACCACTAAAACACTAAAACTAAAACAATAACCAATAACCCACTACTAAAACACTAAAACTAAAACAATAAAACACTAACCAATAACCCACCACTAAAACACTAAAACTAAAACAATAAAACACTAACCAATAACCCACCACTAAAACACTAAAACTAAAACACTAACCAATAACCAACCACTAAAACACTAAGACTAAAACAATAACACACTAACCAATAACCAACCACTAAAACACTAAAACTAAAACAATAAAACACTAACCAATAACCCACCACTAAAACACTAAAACTAAAACAATAACACACTAACCAATAACCAACCACTAAAACACTAAAACTAAAGCAATAAAACACTAACCAATAACCCACCACTAAAACACTAAAACTAAAACAATAACACACTAACCAATAACCAACCACTAAAACACTAAAACTAAAACAATAACACACTAACCAATAACCCACCACTAAAACACTAAAACTAAAACAATAAAACACTAACCAATAACCAACCACTAAAACACTAAAACTAAAACAATAACACACTAACCAATAACCCACCACTAAAACACTAAAACTAAAACAATAACACACTAACCAATAACCAACCACTAAAACACTAAAACTAAAACAATAAAACACTAACCAATAACCCACCACTAAAACACTAAAACTAAAACAATAACACACTAACCAATAACCAACCACTAAAACACTAAAACTAAAACAATAAAACACTAACCAATAACCCACCACTAAAACACTAAAACTAAAACAATAACACACTAACCAATAACCAACCACTAAAACACTAAAACTAAAACAATAAAACAATAACCAATAACCCACCACTAAAACACTAAAACTAAAACAATAAAACACTAACCCATAACCCATTACTAAAACACTAAAACTAAAGCAGTAAAACACTAACCAATAACCAACCACTAAAACACTAAAACTAAAACAATAAAACACTAACCAATAACCCACCACTAAAACAATAAAACACTAACCAATAACCCACCACTAAAACACTAAAACTAAAACAATAACACACTAACCAATAACCCACTACTAAAACACTAAAACTAAAACAATAAGACACTAACCAATAACCCACCACTAAAACACTAAAACTAAAACAGTAACACACTAACCAATAACCCACCACTAAAACACTAAAACTAAAACACTAACCAATAACGCACTACTAAAACACTAAAACTAAAACAATAAAACACTAACCAATAACCAACCACTAAAACACTAAAACTAAAACAATAAAACACTTACCAATAACCCACCACTAAAACACTAAAACTAAAACACTAACCAATAGCCCACTACTAAAACACTAAAACTAAAACAATAAAACACTAACCAATAACCCACTACTAAAACACTAAAACTAAAACAATAAGACACTAACCAATAACCCACCACTAAAACACTAAAACTAAAACAATGAAACACTAACCAATAACCAACCACTAAAACACTAAAACTAAAACAATAAAACACTAACCAATAACCCACCACTAAAACACTAAAACTAAAACAATAAAACACTAACCAATTACCCACCACTAAAACAATAACCAACCACTAAAACACTAAAACTAAAACAATGAAACACTAACCAATAACCAACCACTAAAACACTAAAACTAAAACAATAAAACACTAACCAATAACCCACCACTAAAACACTAAAACTAAAACACTAACCAATAACCCACTACTAAAACACTAAAACTAAAACAATAAAACACTAACCAAGAACCCACCACTAAAACACTAAAACTAAAACAATAAAACACTAACCAATAACCCACCACTAAAACACTAAAACTAAAACACTAACCAATAACCCACTACTAAAACACTAAAACTAAAACAATAAAACACTAACCAATAACCCACTACTAAAACACTAAAACTAAAACAATAAAACACTAACCAAGAACCCACCACTAAAACACTAAAACTAAAACAATAAAACACTAACCAATAACCCTAACTAAAACAGCACCACCACCACAACAGCACACACAATACCACACAACACACCACCCAAATCACACCAAACAATCGCCAGTCGCGATTGTGGAAGCTGGAAGAACACTTCGACCACAACCACACCGCCACTGAAGATGTCCACCACAGTTTTGGACGAAACGTTTGGCAGAGTTTCATTGGGATCACTTGTTGAGTTAGCCCCCGGGGGCGCTCACTACATCCCCCTTTATGGGTCTTCGCTTGGAACACCAAACAATCGCCAGTCGCAAGTGTGGCAGCTGGAAGAACACTTCGACCACGACCACACCGCCACTGAAGATGTCCACCACAGTTTTGGACGAAACGTTTGGCAGAGTTTCATTGGGATCACTTGTTGAGTTAGCCCCCGGGGGCGCTCACTACATCCCCCTTTATGGGTCTTCGCTTGGAACACCAAACAATCGCCAGTCGCAAGTGTGGCAGCTGGAAGAACACTTCGACCACGACCACACCGCCACTGAAGATGTCCACCACAGTTTTGGACGAAACGTTTGGCAGAGTTTCATTGGGATCACTTGTTGAGTTAGCCCCCGGGGGCGCTCACTACATCCCCCTTTATGGGTTTTCGCTTGGAACACCAAACAATCGCCAGTCGCAAGTGTGGCAGCTGGAAGAACACTTCGACCACGACCACACCGCCACTGAAGATGTCCACCACAGTTTTGGACGAAACGTTTGGCAGAGTTTCATTGGGATCACTTGTTGAGTTAGCCCCCGGGGGCGCTCACTACATCCCCCTTTATGGGTTTTCGCTTGGAACACCAAACAATCGCCAGTCGCAAGTGTGGCAGCTGGAAGAACACTTCGACCACGACCACACCGCCACTGAAGATGTCCACCACAGTTTTGGACGAAACGTTTGGCAGAGTTTCATTGGGATCACTTGTTGAGTTAGCCCCCGGGGGCGCTCACTACATCCCCCTTTATGGGTCTTCGCTTGGAACACCAAACAATCGCCAGTCGCAAGTGTGGCAGCTGGAAGAACACTTCGACCACGACCACACCGCCACTGAAGATGTCCACCACAGTTTTGGACGAAACGTTTGGCAGAGTTTCATTGGGATCACTTGTTGAGTTAGCCCCCGGGGGCGCTCACTACATCCCCCTTTATGGGTCTTCGCTTGGAACACCAAACAATCGCCAGTCGCAAGTGTGGCAGCTGGAAGAACACTTCGACCACGACCACACCGCCACTGAAGATGTCCACCACAGTTTTGGACGAAACGTTTGGCAGAGTTTCATTGGGATCACTTGTTGAGTTAGCCCCCGGGGGCGCTCACTACATCCCCCTTTATGGGTCTTCGCTTGGAACACCAAACAATCGCCAGTCGCAAGTGTGGCAGCTGGAAGAACACTTCGACCACGACCACACCGCCACTGAAGATGTCCACCACAGTTTTGGACGAAACGTTTGGCAGAGTTTCATTGGGATCACTTGTTGAGTTAGCCCCCGGGGGCGCTCACTACATCCCCCTTTATGGGTTTTCGCTTGGAACACCAAACAATCGCCAGTCGCAAGTGTGGCAGCTGGAAGAACACTTCGACCACGACCACACCGCCACTGAAGATGTCCACCACAGTTTTGGACGAAACGTTTGGCAGAGTTTCATTGGGATCACTTGTTGAGTTAGCCCCCGGGGGCGCTCACTACATCCCCCTTTATGGGTTTTCGCTTGGAACACCAAACAATCGCCAGTCGCAAGTGTGGCAGCTGGAAGAACACTTCGACCACGACCACACCGCCACTGAAGATGTCCACCACAGTTTTGGACGAAACGTTTGGCAGAGTTTCATTGGGATCACTTGTTGAGTTAGCCCCCGGGGGCGCTCACTACATCCCCCTTTATGGGTTTTCGCTTGGAACACCAAACAATCGCCAGTCGCAAGTGTGGCAGCTGGAAGAACACTTCGACCACGACCACACCGCCACTGAAGATGTCCACCACAGTTTTGGACGAAACGTTTGGCAGAGTTTCATTGGGATCACTTGTTGAGTTAGCCCCCGGGGGCGCTCACTACATCCCCCTTTATGGGTTTTCGCTTGGAACACCAAACAATCGCCAGTCGCAAGTGTGGCAGCTGGAAGAACACTTCGACCACGACCACACCGCCACTGAAGATGTCCACCACAGTTTTGGACGAAACGTTTGGCAGAGTTTCATTGGGATCACTTGTTGAGTTAGCCCCCGGGGGCGCTCACTACATCCCCCTTTATGGGTTTTCGCTTGGAACACCAAACAATCGCCAGTCGCAAGTGTGGCAGCTGGAAGAACACTTCGACCACGACCACACCGCCACTGAAGATGTCCACCACAGTTTTGGACGAAACGTTTGGCAGAGTTTCATTGGGATCACTTGTTGAGTTAGCCCTCCGGGGCGCTCACTACATCCCCCCTTTATTGGCCTTCGCTTGGAACACGGTTAACAATCCCGAATAACACCACCGTTGTTGAAGAAGATAATAATATGTCGATGAGATAAGCCTTGCCCATTTTCAATTGTTAGAAATTCAAATTCGTATTCGTACGCAAACAACTCGAATGTTTTTCAATATTTTTCCATCATTTTTCAAAGTTAATAACAAATCTCGACATAAAAAAAGAAAAATTTCAGGAGAAGCCATAAAAGGTAGGAGCGCCATTTATCTGATTTATTTATGTATATATGTATGTGCGAATAAGAAGATGATAATATGTCGATGAGATTTTGCAAAACTATTTGAAATTACACATGATGGAATCAGTCTTGCTCTTTCAATTTTTAGAGAGCCATGTTCGTATTTAATTTCAATCAAACAATGAACGCGAACAACTCGAAAATATTTCAATATTTTTCCATCATTTTTCAAAGTTAATAACAAATCTCGACATAAAAAAAGAAAAATTTCAGGAGAAGCCATAAAAGGTAGGAGCGCAATTTATGTGATTTATTTATTTATTTATGTATGTGCGAAGAAGATAATAATATGTCAATGAGATTTTGCAAAACTATTTTAAATTACACATGATGGAATCAGTCTTGCTCTTTTAATTGTTATAAATTGAAATTCGTATTTCATTTCAATCAAACAATGAACGCGAACAACTCTAAAGTTTTTCAATATTTTTCCATCATTTTTCAAAATTAATTACAAATCTCGACATAAAAAAAGAAAAATTTCAGGAGAAGCCCTAAAAGGTAGGAGCGCCATTTATGTGATTGATTTATTTATTTATGTATGTGCGAAGAAGATAATAATATGTCGATGAGATTTTGCAAAACTATTTTAAATTACACATGATGGAATCAGTCTTGCTCTTTTAATTGTTATAAATTGAAATTCGTATTTCATTTCAATCAAACAATGAACGCGAACAACTTTAAAGTTTTTCAATATTTTTCCATCATTTTTCAAAATTAATTACAAATCTCGACATAAAAAAAGAAAAATTTCAGGAGAAGCCTTAAAAGGTAGGAGCGCCATTTATGTGATTTATTTATTTATTTATGTATGTGCGAAGAAGATAATAATATGTCGATGAGATTTTGCAAAACTATTTTAAATTACACATGATGGAATCAGTCTTGCTCTTTTAATTGTTATAAATTGAAATTCGTATTTAATTTCAATCAAACAATGAACGCGAACAACTCTAAAGTTTTTCAATATTTTTCCATCATTTTTCAAAATTAATTACAAATCTCGACATAAAAAAAGAAAAATTTCAGGAGAAGCCATAAAAGGTAGGAGCGCCATTTATCTGATTTATTTATGTATGTGCGAATAAGAAGATGGTAATATGTCGATGAGATTTTGCAAAACTATTTTAAATTACACATGATGGAATCAGTCTTGCTCTTTCAATTGTTAGAAATTCAAATTCGTATTTCATTTCAATCAAACAATGAACGCGAACAACTCGAAAGTTTTTCAATATTAATTTTTCCATCATTTTTCAAAGTTCATAACTAATCTCGACATAAAAAAAGAAAAATTTCAGGAGAAGCCATAAAAGGTAGGAGCGCCATTTATCTGATTTATTTATTTATTTATTTATTTATGTATGTGCGGAGAAGATGATAATATGTCGATGAGATTTTGCAAAACTATTTTAAATTACGCATGATGGAATCAGTCTTGCTCTTTCAATTGTTAGAAATTCAAATTCGTATTTCATTTCAATCAAACAATGAACGCGAACAATTCGAAAGATTTTCAATATAAATTTTTCCATAATTTTTCAAAGTTCATAACAAATCTCGACATAAAAAAAGAAAAATTTCAGGAGAAGCCATAAAAGGTAGGAGCGCCATTTATCTGATTTATTTATTTATTTATGTATGTGCGGAGAAGATGATAATATGTCGATGAGATTTTGCAAAACTATTTTAAATTACACATGATGGAATCAGTCTTGCTCTTTCAATTGTTAGAAATTCAAATTCGTATTTCATTTCAATCAAACAATGAACGCGAACAACTCGAAAGTTTTTCAATATTAATTTTTCCATCATTTTTCAAAGTTCATAACTAATCTCGACATAAAAAAAGAAAAATTTCAGGAGAAGCCATAAAAGGTAGGAGCGCCATTTATCTGATTTATTTATTTATTTATTTATTTATGTATGTGCGGAGAAGATGATAATATGTCGATGAGATTTTGCAAAACTATTTTAAATTACACATGATGGAATCAGTCTTGCTCTTTCAATTTTTAGAGAGCCATGTTCGTATTTCATTTCAATCAAACAATGAACGCGAACAACTCTAAAGTTTTTCAATATTTTTCCATCATTTTTCAAAATTAATTACAAATCTCGACATAAAAAAAGAAAAATTTCAGGAGAAGCCCTAAAAGGTAGGAGCGCCATTTATGTGATTTATTTATTTATTTATTTATGTATGTGCGAAGAAGATAATAATATGTCGATGAGATTTTGCAAAACTATTTTAAATTACACATGATGGAATCAGTCTTGCTCTTTTAATTGTTATAAATTGAAATTCGTATTTCATTTCAATCAAACAATGAACGCGAACAACTCTAAAGTTTTTCAATATTTTTCCATCATTTTTCAAAATTAATTACAAATCTCGACATAAAAAAAGAAAAATTTCAGGAGAAGCCCTAAAAGGTAGGAGCGCCATTTATGTGATTTATTTATTTATTTATGTATGTGCGAAGAAGATAATAATATGTCGATGAGATTTTGCAAAACTATTTTAAATTACACATGATGGAATCAGTCTTGCTCTTTTAATTGTTATAAATTGAAATTCGTATTTCATTTCAATCAAACAATGAACGCGAACAACTCTAAAGTTTTTCAATATTTTTCCATCATTTTTCAAAATTAATTACAAATCTCGACATAAAAAAAGAAAAATTTCAGGAGAAGCCTTAAAAGGTAGGAGCGCCATTTATGTGATTTATTTATTTATTTATGTATGTGCGAAGAAGATAATAATATGTCGATGAGATTTTGCAAAACTATTTTAAATTACACATGATGGAATCAGTCTTGCTCTTTTAATTGTTATAAATTGAAATTCGTATTTAATTTCAATCAAACAATGAACGCGAACAACTCTAAAGTTTTTCAATATTTTTCCATCATTTTTCAAAATTAATTACAAATCTCGACATAAAAAAAGAAACATTTCAGGAGAAGCCATAAAAGGTAGGAGCGCCATTTATCTGATTTATTTATGTATGCGCGAATAAGAAGATGGTAATATGTCGATGAGATTTTGCAAAACTATTTTAAATTACACATGATGGAATCAGTCTTGCTCTTTCAATTCTTAGACATTAATTTTCGTATTTTATTCCAGTCAAACAATGAACGCGAACAACTCAAAAGTTTTTCAATGTTTTTCCATCATTTTTCAAAGTTAATAACAAATCTCGACATAAAAAAAGAAAAATTTCAGGAGAAGCCGTAAAAGGTAGGAGCGCCATTGATCTGATTTATTTATTTATTTATGTATGTGCGGAGAAGATGATAATATGTCGATGAGATTTTGCAAAACTATTTTAAATTACACATGATGGAATCAGTCTTGCTCTTTCAATTCTTAGAGATTAATTTTAGTATTTTATTCCAGTCAAACAATGAACGCGAACAACTCAAAAGTTTTTCAATGTTTTTCCATCATTTTTCAAAGTTAATAACAAATCTCGACATAAAAAAAGAAAAATTTCAGGAGATGCCGTAAAAGGTAGGAGCGCCATTGATCTGATTTATTTATTTATTTATGTATGTGCGGAGAAGATGATAATATGTCGATGAGATTTTGCAAAACTATTTTAAATTACACATGATGGAATCAGTCTTGCTCTTTCAATTCTTAGAGAGTAATTTTCGTATTTTATTTCAGTCAAAAAATGAACGCGAACAACTCAAAAGATTTTCAATATTTTTCCATCATTTTTCAAAGTTAATAACAAATCTCGACATAAAAAAAGAAAAATTTCAGGAGATGCCATAAAAGGTAGGAGCGCCATTTATGTGATTTATTTATTTATTTATGTATGTGCGAAGAAGATAATAATATGTCGATGAGATTTTGCAAAACTATTTTAAATTACACATGATGGAATCAGTCTTGCTCTTTTAATTGTTATGAATTGAAATTCGTATTTCATTTCAATCAAACAATGAACGCGAACAACTCTAAAGTTTTTCAATATTTTTCCATCATTTTTCAAAATTAATTACAAATCTCGACATAAAAAAAGAAAAATTTCAGGAGAAGCCGTAAAAGGTAGGAGCGCCATTGATCTGATTTATTTATTTATTTATGTATGTGCGGAGAAGATGATAATATGTCGATGAGATTTTGCAAAACTATTTTAAATTACACATGATGGAATCAGTCTTGCTCTTTCAATTCTTAGAGATTAATTTTCGTATTTTATTCCAGTCAAACAATGAACGCGAACAACTCAAAAGTTTTTCAATGTTTTTCCATCATTTTTCAAAGTTAATAACAAATCTCGACATAAAAAAAGAAAAATTTCAGGAGAAGCCGTAAAAGGTAGGAGCGCCATTGATCTGATTTATTTATTTATTTATGTATGTGCGGAGAAGATGATAATATGTCGATGAGATTTTGCAAAACTATTTTAAATTACACATGATGGAATCAGTCTTGTTCTTTCAATTCTTAGAGAGTAATTTTCGTATTTTATTTCAGTCAAAAAATGAACGCGAACAACTCAAAAGATTTTCAATATTTTTCCAACATTTTTCAAAGTTAATAACAAATCTCGACATAAAAAAAGAAAAATTTCAGGAGAAGCCATAAAAGGTAGGAGCGCCATTTATGTGATTTATTTATTTATTTATGTATGTGCGAAGAAGATAATAATATGTCGATGAGATTTTGCAAAACTATTTTAAATTACACATGATGGAATCAGTCTTGCTCTTTTAATTGTTATGAATTGAAATTCGTATTTCATTTCAATCAAACAATGAACGCGAACAACTCTAAAGTTTTTCAATATTTTTCCATCATTTTTCAAAATTAATTACAAATCTCGACATAAAAAAAGAAAAATTTCAGGAGAAGCCATAAAAGGTAGGAGCGCCATTTATGTGATTTATTTATTTATTTATGTATGTGCGAAGAAGATAATAATATGTCGATGAGATTTTGCAAAACTATTTTAAATTACAATTGATGGAATCAGTCTTGCTCTTTTAATTGTTATAAATTGAAATTCGTATTTCATTTCAATCAAACAATGAACGCGAACAACTCTAAAGTTTTTCAATATTTTTCCATCATTTTTCAAAATTAATTACAAATCTCGACATAAAAAAAGAAAAATTTCAGGAGAAGCCATAAAAGGTAGGAGCGCCATTTATCTGATTTATTTATGTATGTGCGAATAAGAAGATGGTAATATGTCGATGAGATTTTGCAAATCTATTTTAAATTACACATGATGGAATCAGTCTTGCTCTTTCAATTCTTAGAGAGTAATTTTAGTATTTTATTTCAGTCAAAAAATGAACGCGAACAACTCAAAAGATTTTCAATATTTTTCCATCATTTTTCAAAGTTAATAACAAATCTCGACTTAAAAAAAGAAAAATTTCAGGAGAAGCCATAAAAGGTAGGATTGATCTGATTTATTTATTTATTTATTTATGTGCGGAGAAGATGATAAAATGTCGATGAGATTTTGCAATATTTTTCGACACAAAATAATAATATTCGCCATTTATCTATCTATCTATCACTTCGACCACGACCACACCGCCACTGAAGATGTACACCGCAGTTGTGGACGAAACGTTTGGCAGAGATTCATTGGGGTCACTTGTTGAGTTAGCCCCCCGGGGCGCTCACTACACCCCCCCTTTATGGGCCTTCGCTTGGAACAGGGTCAATAACACCACCGTTGTTGAAGAAGATAATAATATGTCGATAAAATAAGCCTTGCTCATTTTCAATTGTTAGAAATTCAAATTCGTATTTCATTTCAATCAAACAATGAACGCGAACAAATCGAAAGTTTTTCAATATTTTTCCATCATTTTTCAAAGTTAATAACAAATCTCGACCTAAAAAGAGAAATATTTCAGGAGAAGCCATAAAAGGTAGGAGCGCCATTTATGTGATTTATTTATTTATTTATGTATGTGCGAAGAAGATAATAATATGTCGATGAGATTTTGCAAAACTATTTTAAATTACACATGATGGAATCAGTCTTGCTCTTTTAATTGTTATAAATTGAAATTCGTATTTCATTTCAATCAAACAATGAACGCGAACAACTCTAAAGTTTTTCAATATTTTTCCATCATTTTTCAAAGTTAATTACAAATCTCGACATAAAAAAAGAAAAATTTCAGGAGAAGCCATATAAGGTAGGAGCGCCATTTATCTGATTTATTTATGTACGTGCGAATAAGCAGATGGTAATATGTCGATGAGATTTTGCAAAACAATTTTAAATTACACATGATGGAATCAGTCTTGCTCTTTCAATTCTTAGAGAGTAATTTTCGTATTTTATTTCAGTCAAACAATGAACGTGAACAACTCGAAAGTTTTTAATATTTTTCCATCATTTTTCAAAGTTAATAACAAATCTCGACATAAAAAAGAAAAATTTCAGGAGAAGCCTTAAAAGGTAGGAGCGCCATTTATCTGATTTATTTATTTATTTATGTATATCGATGAGATTTTGCAAAACTATTTTAAATTACACATGATGGAATCAGTCTTGCTCTTTCAATTCTTAGAGAGTAATTTTCGTATTTTATTTCAGTCAAATTATGAAAGCGAACAACTCAAAAGTTTTTAATATTTTTCCATTATTTTTCAAAGTTAATAAAAAATCTCGACATAAAAAAAGAATAATTTCAGGAGAAGCCATAAAAGGTAGGAGCGCCATTTATCTGATTTATTAATTTATTTATGTATTTGCGGAGAAGATGATAATATGTCGATAAGATTTTGCAAAATTATTTTAAATTACGCATTAAAATGTATTAGAAGTACTCTCGAATTATTCTTTAAAGTTATTTATACTAATCGATAGAAAAAAAAATTAATGCAATACTTCAAATGGTTCAAGAGATATTAATTTTTAGAAAAATCCTTGCATTTCCAAAATGGGTGCGATAACCCATCACAATCGCACTGTTTGGAGAATTCGAATTCAGCATTTTCATCTGGTTTTGTTATGACTTCGTTTTATCTCTTACCATTCGAGTTAGCGTTGTGAACTCGCAGCGTCTAATTTATGTTTTAATAATATAGTTTTATAATTAATAAGTAGTGGTTTTTAGTTTATTGTTTAATTTATTTCGGACAATTATTTCATTTAAAAAAGTCAAACGGTGTTGTGTTCTTTCGAAGGCATAGTAGGTTGTGTATATATTTTATTTTGTTATTTTGTATTATAATTATAATTTTATTATAACAGTATTAATGTATGCAATGAAATAACGTGCAATAATGTTATAATGGGGCATCTTGAGTTTCTGTTTTTGTTTGTATGTTCTATATTAAGGAACTGTAATTCTATTTTGGTGAATTTATAAATAAAGCAGTTTTAAATGTACATTGTTTTAATTATTGATCAATGAAAAATTAAAAACCAAAAAGCACGAAAATATTAAATTGCGAGCTTTAAGCTGTACAGGTTTCTGTACTCATACGGGTTTTCACAGATTACTCGGGTTTTTGATCGAAACTTTTAGGAGATCCCAACAGATGACACTATAAATAATCTTTAGAAAGATAAGGAGAGTGGACCATCTATTCTCTCTCTTGTCTATGCTCATTATCCATCATTGCCTACTCAGAAAAAAATAAAACGAAGTTGCGTTGGAATAACTTCAACGTTAGAAAGGGTGTAGCAAAGTTTCGACCTGCATTTGGAGAAATTTGAAATTTACTTCTTTGCTATTACCCGTCTCGGACACAATACAAAAGATACACAAAGAAGAAAATAAAAAATGTGCACAAATTACGATTACAGGGTAATCTGTAAGATTCATAATACAGAATCTAAGCCTACATACTTTCATAATTTGTAAAATGTACAAAAAATCAAAACAAACAAACGTGTGACTTTCAACTCGGCATATTCTCGATTATTTTGCTTAATTTCAGTATTGTATCAAATTATCAATAAACCATATTGCCCAATAAGTTCTTATCAAACATTTAAATTAATCATATATTAAAAGAAAAAATTGAAAATATAATCTATCGCAGTTGATAGTTTTATGGTTTGATTGTTGGCTACCTGCTTTTTTTTGGGGGTTATGTTGTTGTGTTCAAAAACCGAATAAACAATTGTACAAGAAAAAGCTCTAAAACCCGCAAACTGATAAAAGATAAGCGCACATGTTCGAATTATGAAAATTACTCAACAACTTCAACGATGTCTGCGGAAGAATCGGCAGAATCGCGTCAAAACAACGAGTTCGAAGCCCTAAAAGTAGCCCCCTTTGTTAGCACACCACCGCATTTATTAACCAATTATTTGCAGGCGATTTACGGGGACGACCTAAAAGACTTGCGAGGAAAATCGGCTTGGAACAAATGGTCCCCGTTAAACTTTACAATTTCCCTCAACCCACAACAAGGAAGTGTGGGTTACACTGGAATATACGTTAAAGTCGATTTGCACATTATATGCTCAAGAAGCTACCCGAAATCGCTTCCCAAAATCAAGCTGGAGAACAGCAAAGGCCTTTCCGATAACTCCCTCATACAGCTACAGGCTGATTTAGAAAAATATTCAAAGCAGCTAGAGGGTGAAGAAATGATTTTTCAGCTAGCACAACATGTGCAGGAGTTTTTGCACAGCCATAACAAACCAACACCAAAGAGTTTCTACGACGAAATGCTCCAAAGACAAAAGCAGGAAGAGGAAAGCGTACTACGTGCACAACTCATTGAAAATGACAAACGAGTATTGGCTTCATGCAACTTGTTCAATTGTAAATAGTCGAGTTTTAGAAGCAAATGATGCAGCAGGAGTTTCAGCGAATTCAAGAGATGTTAAAGTCGGAGACGCGTCTTAAACGTGAACACAGATACAACTCGGAAAACTCTGATAATGACGTGGACAATCGCCGACTCTCTATTTCCAACAAGTGAGACCTTACGATTAACAGAGAGTGTAATTCACACTGGTTGTTGCAGTTCGTTTGAAAATAGCGACGACTGCTTGTTGGAGGAGCACAAAAAAACGGTTATTATCGAGTTTGGCAACAGGGATATAAAGCGTGGACAATGCTTAAGTACTGTAATTTTATATTAATAATTAGGCATTGAAATTTTATCAAATGTAGGACACTGCAGCTTTAATCATGTTGTGTTTATTGGGATGGACGTGGAGACGGGTGAAGTGGTGCTTTTGAGCGAATGGATAATAAAAAATTCCAAATGTATCGCCAGTCTCGAACAGGAGTTTCATTATTTGGCGAAGTTGCGTCACCAAAATTTAGTGCACTATTTAGGTTTCAAAAGCGAACATTTATCGGACGATACGGCCGTTGTGTACATTTTAAAGGAGTATGTGAATGGACCCAATTGTTCTTACTTTTTGAACGACAATTTCGATGTTAGTATACAGTTCCTACGATTTGTTTCGAAAGGTGTGCTCCTGGCTTTGGATTACTTGCACAGGAACAATGTCGTTCATAAGGACATCAGGGAAAGTTGTGTCTATGTTAATGAAAAAGGTATCAAAGAGAAATATGTAAGCGACGCAGAATAACGTTTTCACGATTATAAGTTACCTCAACTTGTTTCCTTTCACTTCTAGAAGGCTTCAATGTTAGAGAAATTTGTTTTTTTTATATAGGTTTATTGTGACTGTAAAAATTTCGTTTGTCTATTTTCAAGGAAAGTGTTATTCTGCATAGTTTATAACATTTGTTTCTTTGAATTTTTGTAAATGTGGATGGTGTAGGGGCGGTGATGATAAGCAACTACAGTCTTCACCGCAGACTGACCGATATTTCGTCCCAATCGAGTATTTTCCCAAACTACAATAAAAAGACTGACATTTACAAATTCGGAGTTCTTCTCGTAACGTTATTGCAAGGCTCTTCGTTGTCGTCGCACGCCGAAGACGTGGACATTCCCACATCGGTCCCGTCCGACTTTCACGACTTCCTTACAAGGTTTGCCTCCAAAACGCGAGCTCAATCATTTTTGCCTATTATTTATTTGTGATAGATGTTTAGCGACACATGACAAAGAACGTTTGAGCGCCGCTCAATTGTTGAAACACTCGTTCATTTGCCAGTTCAACAATCTGTCCTCGCCCAGACACCACTTCGAACAGATCATCTCCACAAGAAACGCTTCGCCGGAACTGACTCCAAGCGATTTGGCGGCTTTGAGACAAAGCGGACAGTCCAGAATCGAGCAAGAGTTCGAGTTTATTGCATTTCTAGGCAAGGGAGCGTTCGGCGATGTCATCAAAGTACAATTCGTCGCCCAATCGACAACGTAAAAGTAACACGAAACATTGCAGGCCAGGAACAGATTGGACGGGAGATGCTACGCAGTCAAGCGCATTAAATTAAACCCGCGCAACAGACAACTCAACAAGAAGATTGTAAGAGAAGTTAAGTTGCTGTCTAGTCTGAATCACGAGAATATAGTCCGATATTACAACTCCTGGATCGAGAAAGTGACTTCGAAGAAGGACGAAAGCAGCGATTCTGAGAACACGACGTCGCCTATTAACGAACCCCGGCCCCGGATTCAAATACTGGACGAGGTCCGGTGTTTTGTTACAAGTTGTTTGTTATGAGATCAGTTTTTTCACTTTGTTTTACTAAAATCTCACTCTTTTTTTATTTTCAACAAAAACAATCCTGTGGTAATATGTTTTTGTCGTTTTAATTGTTGCAATATGAAATTGTATTTTTTAATTGGAACCATTGTTGGTGGTGACTTATTGTTGATTTGTGCTCAGTTCACGCTTAGAGACAACATCGAGGAAATGGCGCCTCCGAGCAAAAACGTGGAAGTTTCAATAACGTACGACAGCAAGTCTCAAGCGGCGTTCAATGCCGACTCGGACGACTCAAGCAGCGACGATGGCAACAGCTGGGGAGTGTAAGATATCGTCATTTTGAACCTCACAATTGATTGAAGAAATGTTTCGTTTTAAGATTCCAAGCAGACTCGGATTCGGACGGCATAGAGTTTGCGAAGGGGACAAATTCAGACAGTCTTCTTCAACCGAGCGGTCAATCGACAAAAAACACGAATTCCAAGGATTCAGCTCTGGAGGGCGAAACGCAAATGGAGTGCATGTACATTCAAATGGAGCTGTGCGAAAAGAGTACATTGCGAAACGCCATAGACAACGGAATGAACAAGCAACGAGCGCGTCGTCTTTTCAGGGAGATAATCGAAGGTCTTGCGCACATCCACCAGCAAGGCATGATACATAGAGACCTGAAGCCGGTGAATATTTTTTTGGACGCCGGAGATCATGTTAAAATCGGCGACTTTGGCTTGGCGACCAACATCAAAACTAAACTGAACGAGTACAACTATTTCAACCGTTCATTTCCGGACAAAGACGATACAATGGATGAGAGCAAGACTGGGCTCATTGGGACCGCGTTGTACGTGGCGCCTGAACTATGCGTCGCCTCGAAGGCCAACTACAACCAGAAAGTGGACATTTATAGCTTGGGAATAATTTATTTTGAAATGTGCTACAAGCCACTGAGCACCAACATGGAACGAATAAAAATACTAACGGGCTTGAGAGAAAAAGGCATTGCGATTCCCGACGACTTTAACGATCCGGCCGACAAGTTGTTGATTAAATGGTTGCTTAATCATGACATTTCCAAAAGACCCACCTCCCAGGAGTTGTTGCAGTCGGAGCATTTACCGTCACCGCTCGTCGAAGAGTGCAAATTTAGAAGTTTGGTCAAGACCACGCTAGGAAATCCTCAGTCGAAGCTTTACAAATATCTAATAGCGGAGTGTTTCGATCAAACGTTTAATCTCGCCGAGGACATAACATATGACAAGGACCCGCTGGCGCTCTTTTTCAACAAACCCCAAGTGAGCGACTTTGTCAAGGACGTCATCACCAAGGTACTTGTATAATAATGCATTCAAGCAGAATATTTTTCAAACAACGCAAAATTGATTGTTTGTCCATTGGCATAATTGTAACGATTGTTTTATAAAAGGAAAGCACAGTCGAAACACCAGAGGAAATCTTTGACTTTGATACGAGTTAGTTGAGTAATACGACATAAAAAGGTATAAAACACACATCGGTATTATTTTTCGCAGCAGTTATTTCCGGACGTATAAACGGTTTGAACTTCAATTGTTCTTTCTTTTTCGAAAAACAGTTTATTTAATTAATAATAAAATTAACTAAATGTTCTTTAGTTTGAAAAATATTCTAATAACTTGCGTACAAATAAAATTTTTGAAACATTTTTTTTGACTTTGAGGTGGAGAAATTTGTAATGAACTTTTCTGTTGACCACCGTTTCAGATATAACGTGTGTTCAAAAATAAAAGGAGGCTGCGTTGGCCATGGAAAAACTTTGTGCATCAATTTAGAGTAGCAAAATTTCGAACTCTCAGTTCGAGTCTCTTCATGTTTAGGTTTGCTTCGTGACAATGGGATAAAATATTAATGGATAAAAAAAAGTGCAAAACATTTCCCGGTATCGTTGTGAATCCAAACATCAATCTATTCATTGTTACAGCTTCTCCTCTGTTGAGGAGAATATCGGCACGACCAGGACGGTCATTAATTTGATATAACTGTAAGTCGTGAATAGATCGATGAAGAAGAATCAGTCTCAAAACCGAAAAATGTCTTGAGAATATTTGGCAGCACTCAGTTACCCGTCAACCTTCATGGGTCATCAGTCTCTATGCGCAACTCGAGACCTACCAATTCAGTTTAAGAGCAACTGCATTCTCAATTAATATTTCAAAAATCGTTGTATATATAGTTAAACACGGACGTCGACCGTTAGGGAGTTGTATTACACAATATACATTAGAAAAAAAAGGTTCGGGTTTGCTTGGGTTCGAAGGTTTATTTTAATAGACCAAAAAATTTGGACGGGCTACGACAAAAAATCGAAAGCAATTGCGTGACTAGTGAGGACATTTAATCTGGACCACTTTCTCAATGCCATTCAATAAATGTTGTTTGTTTTTGGAGATTAATTACGGATTGTCTTTCATTAAAGTTTACATTAATTTTTTTTACATATTTACATTTTATTTAAAGTACCATTTTTTTTACCCCATCATTTAAGTAATAATAATAATAATAATAGCAATTTAAAAATAATATGTTTGTGACCTACCAATCGTTGTATACATGGTTAAACACGAACGTTGACGTGAGTTATAAATTACACAATATACATTAGAAAAAAAAGGTTCGAATTTGCATGGATTCGAAGGTTCAAAAACCAATGATTATTAAAAATGCGTTTGGGCCGTTTTGAAAGCCGATAAATTCCATGGCCAACGCATCCTCGTTTTATTTTTGAACGCACGTTATATGACATATAAGATTCACTGACGATTAAATAATATTATTTAATCGTCAGTGCATTCATTGTATTTTTTTTACAAATTACATATCCGGGCGTCGGTTCAGATGTTTTTTGTGCAACTTTTTGGTTGACGGTTTTTGTCAAAAGTCAGGATAATGTCAATGTAACGTCTACACTGTAAAAAATAAAACAAAAGCAAGTTCACTCTGACTCCTTTTTTATTTGTACGCATGCTGTTGGCAAATCTTGTATATAGTTATTTATTTGTTTTAATCGGCGCCTTGGTCAGATATTTAAAAGGCACGGCGGCCAGAACCTGTCCACGCCACTTCTCATGCCCAAAAGCCAGTACTATGCAGGAGTCGACTCAAGCGTCAAGTTAATGACACACTTTGGGGGCATCGTATCTCTGCCTCACGACTTGAGAGTGCCGTTCGCCCGTTACGTGGCGTGGAACGGAATTACGTTAATGAGGCGCTATTCCATAGATCGCGTGTATCGGGAAAAAAAGGTTTTCGGCTTAATTCCACGCGAGTTGTACGAATGCGCCTTCGATATCGTCACTCCAAATCCGGCCAACTATCTCCCAGACGCGGAGATCTTGTACGTGATGTATGAAATAATCAACGAACTGCCCGGACTGAAGAACAAGCAGGTGACGATTCGGCTAAATCACACCTCGTTAATGATGGCGATTTTGCTATATTATGGAATCAAGGAGCGGCATCAAGAGGTGCTACAAAAGTTCTCCGACTTCAAGGTGCTTGGTGAATTTTGGTAATTTTGTAATGTCGGTATGAGTTGCAGGAGGGGAAAGTGTCACGTAGCGACTTGGAAACGTACCTCATCGGCTTCAGCCTCTCTGATAACAGTATTCTTATGCTCACAAGCACGTTCAGTTTGGAGTTTGAGGTGTATAAAGTACCGGCTCAGTTGCAGAATATTACTCGGAAAAAAGCGATGGAGGCCAGTCGATTAGCAAAACAGGCGCTCCAAGATTTGAAGAGTATTGTGCAGTGCGCTGAAGCGTTCGGCGTTACGGTAACATCTCGTGAATCTTGAAACAGCAACGAGTTTGCATTTCAGTTCGATACTGTGATCGCCCCAGGTGTCGTCCACAACACTCGTCAGTATTCCGGAATGATTTGTCAGTTTGTGTGTGAACCAAAGAAGAAGCACCGTCACGGGAACAAAGAGGTGTTGGCGGCCGGGGGTCGCTACGACTCCATGGTGGCGTCTTATAGAAAAATTATACAAGACGCAAATCCGTCCGCACGGGAAATCGCCCAATCGGCGGTTGGAATTTCGCTCTCGTTAGATAAGCTAGTTCAGGCGATGATGCGCGAGCAGCCGGAGGACATGCCCAAGATGGAAATTGTGGATGTGGCCGTGTGTTCGGTGGGAT
Source organism: Eledona agricola (assembly GCA_964023215.1). Classification (NCBI taxonomy): domain Eukaryota; kingdom Metazoa; phylum Arthropoda; class Insecta; order Coleoptera; family Tenebrionidae; genus Eledona; species Eledona agricola. The sequence goes on from OZ026856.1 coordinate 3,020,100, forward strand.
GCAAGCCGCTGCTCAAAGAAAAAACCAAGGTAGTTGGGTGTCGACTTTATTAACACTACAATTTTTATTTGACTTAGATTTTGCGCAACTTGTGGACCGCCGGAATATGCTCCACATTCGTGGACGGCGCCAACATTGAAGAAATCCAAGAACAGTGCACCGAACTAAAAATTCCGCATATCGTGATGCTCAAAGACAGTGACCAAGGAATGGTGCGCGTGCGCAGCAAAGAACGCGATCGGTACTCTTGCCCACTATTTCCAAGCATAAACTTGCGGCTTTAGTTTTCAGGAGAAGACTTTCAAGGAACCGGAGCTGCTGGAGAATTTACAGAAAATTATCAAGTATTGGAAGGAGGGCGCGCAAGAGGTGGTTCCTTTCGCAGGGACGACGTCAAAGTCTGAAAATAAAAACAGCTACGGCGAAAAGGGGGAGCAAAGTAGCGAAGTCACAGTGTCTGTAATTTTTGTTATCGACGACAAGTTGTCGGCCACTGCCAGGCGACGATATGAGACACAAGTAATTAATTATATCAAGTCAAGACAAAAAAATCTCTAATTTAGTTGTTAGCAATTTTTTAACTTCGGCGTTTTTTTTAAACGTGCACTCGCCATAAACCTACAAAAAACTACAATAAATTGATGTTTTGTTGTTGCAGATCAGGTCACACTTGGATGGCCTGTTCAAGCGGCTTATTGGGTACGTAACGGTTTTGGGGCTCAGCCTCGAAGCTAACGTTATAAGGACAATAGCGTCGCACATAGAATGGGACTCTGAGCTGCAGTTCAACAAATCTGTCGAAATAATTACGGAGAGGTTTGTAGTTGTTTGATTTTTTTGTACTAGTGCAAGTGGTGCTGCTCGTAGACACCAACGCCACAAGGCACAGCTGAGCGAGATCTGTGATAAAATATACGAAGAAAAATGCAAAAAGACGAAACCTGCAGTCGTTCTGTTCAACATTTCCGACTGCTTCCACAGATTGTTGATTTAAGTTATGGAAATAGAGCTATTTTTTACATACAGCATGTATTTTATTTAGATAAGACCATTATGATTACAGATAATTACAACTGAATTAACATAAAAGATAGTTTGGGACCGGGTACAAGACGGTGTTATAAAAAAAATACACTCCCAGCATACACAGTGATCATCTACATCTAAAGAAAACTGGAAAGTTTGACTCTTTGAATTAACTAATTAATAGGTGTATCCCCCACCATACGATCCCCATTGGTTATACCCGCTATAACTCCCTTGCGGATACTGCCAACCTTGGTACTGATATTGGTCGCCTTGTCCGTACGAGTAATTGTACTGTCCTGCTTGAGAACCTGAATATTGATATGATCCTTGAGCAGACGAATTTCCATAATTACCGTAACTTCCATATGAACTCGACTGCGACGAAGTTTGTTGGTTCGAAGCGGAGGCTTTTTCTTTTTTGCCGGTCGTTGCGGTCGTATCGCTGCAACAAAAATAAGCAACATACGATTCGAAACACACGCAAAACATACTTTTTCGACTCCTTTTTCTTGCCGCCTTCTTTGCTCTGCTTGATGTACTTCTGGTACTCGTCGTAAGCCTTCTGCACCGACTGAATATCGCCCCCGAAATCTTCTAAATACTCCAGTTTGCGCTGCGAGAACAACACTTTTTGCTCCACGTCCGCGTTTTCCTTCTCCAAGAACGAATCAATCAATTCGATTACCGCCGTTTCCGTCATTTCCTCTTCCTGCAGCGTCAGATCGATCAGCTGGAGGTAGAGCCTGGCATTGTTAGGATCCTTTGTGATGGCGTTACGCAGAATCTCAAACGCCTTCTCTTTCATTTTCAGGATCTTCAACACGAATCTCGAATACTTGATGGCGATGTTACTGGAAATCATCTTGTTCTTGGAATTGTTTATGTAATGCTCGTACAGCTGTGCGCATTTGTCGTAGTCGTTTCTGCGCCGCTCCAAATTTATCCTTCTGTAGGCCACTTGCAGAATATTCGGAACCGACTTTTCCAGATTTACTAGAATCTCGGCCGCCCTGTTGAAATTCTGGACGCTTTCTTCGAACATCGCCCACTGCAGATGTAAGTTGGGCTTCTTGAGATGGTGAATTGTGCACGCCCTTTCGTACACGTCCCGAATCTTAGATTGCAATTCCGTATCCTTCAGTGTTTCCAAATAGTGCACGAACTGAACACGGGAGCATTAAAAAATAGACTTCAATGCCGGGTTACGACTCACCTTCAGCCAAAACTCTTCGTAGAGGGCGCAAGCGATTAGACAGCGCTCGAACAGGACGACTATTCTCACTTGGTCGCCCTGCTCTATCTCGTAGTCTAGATACTCCTGCCAGTTCTTCAGCTGACATCGTTCCAGCGGTTTCACGTGGAAGTAGGGTCGCTTTATCTGCGAATTTCCATCGAAATCAGTAACAAAATCACGTGAGAGGACGCGGAAACTGTGACGGTTAAATTATAATCAGATGGCCCTTGCGGCGTCCGCATAATTTGCTCGGGATCGTTTCACGCACACCGCAAAACGACCAATGCAAAATCATCATTTGAACTAGTTTTTTCCTTCTTTTTAAAGAAAATATAGTCAACAAAAAAAATATTTGAGTCTTTATTTTAATGAATTTTATTTATATTGCAACGTTTATACTTGAAAAACTTATGCAATGATCAATAAATATTTAAGTTTTTACAGATTACTCCAGATGACTGACTTCATAGGGCGATTTTGTCCGGAACTATCTCTTTTCTACACATTGAAACTAGGCGCATGACATCTTCGTCACAGATACCATGAGCAAATATAGAGGCGCTGCAGTCGTTGCTAATACTTTGTACGACCGCTAGATTTCACTACAAAAACTTTTATTTAAATTCAAATAAAAGGCCAAATATTTTTTACTATTTTAAATTGATCAATGTACAATTCCGTGTTTTTAAAAAGCGTGACTGTTTCTACGCTTGTTGCTTTTTTTCTGACTAATATTTTAAAAACAGCATTTTGCTGCAATTATAATCAAGCCAGTAAATGTCAAAACTTGCTTGTCGATTGAATTTGTGATAAATTTTATGCGAAAGATGGGTCTTTTTTACATTATTTGTGGTGTTGCTGAAAACTGCGGAGAAACTGCATTGTTTTCCAAAAAGTGAAGAAAGGTAACGATGTTTTATTAATACAACAAATTCAGAAAATCTAATTACATAATTCTAGAGCGAAACTGTGGCAAGAAGCTCTAAACGTCCAAAATTCCAATCTAAAGTAAAAGTGCAAGGTTTGCAAAAAACACTTTTCGGCATCGTTAGATATTAGGCTTCATTATTCCTTATTTTTGTGTATGAATTTGAAGAAATAAGCAGGTTGCTTTATTAGTTGTCCGGCAAACCTCTCAAATTTTCCATGATTATATAATAACCCCCAAGTAATTATCATATGTGTAAGTTATACCTATCTTAGAAATGTAATTGTTAACATTTTGGGTGTAATTTTGTTTAATTTAAATTATGTAATATAATAAATTGATTTTTATAAAATTGTTTGTTTATATGACGTGTAAATAATGAAGGAATATTTTATGATTTATTCTACAAAACAATTTTTTACATTAGTTTTGTAGAATAAATCATAAAATATTCAAAATATAATAGCATTTTTTCTACCTATAAAGAGAGGAGAGAATATTTAAATTTGCCGCAAAATTTGATCGATGCGCCATCTGAAAACTGTTACATAATTTGAAGGTCGTTAAAGGTCATTCCGCCAAAATATTTGCATTGAATCATTTGGTCATCGGTCATCTGGAGTAATCTGTGGTTTTTATATGAGCATATATTGAAATTTGCTTATCAATTCTTTTAATTTGTAGTTTATTATTAATATTATTATGTTTTAATAAAAGTGACTTAAACGCGACTGTTTGTTTGTTATTTACAATAAATGTAATGAGAATATAGGTAGTTTTTCTTAAAATCCTGCCTTCTACAAGAGCACACTTTATGTAATAAAACAATTTTATATTTTATTAGTTAAGTGAAAAAAATGATATCTAGAACCCAGACTTAAAATTAAGTGAATCAATTTAAGACTTACCCCTTCTTCAAAATTCCAACGCGCCGTCACCGCCGCCACCGTATTCTTGTGTATTTTTCTTCGTATCGAAATAATCCTCTCGCGTATTGCCTTCGTTTCTTCGTCAGTGCTGATGTTTTTGCTGGAATCGTCTTCGCCTGGTGGCACGTCCGAATTGTCGGTTTTCGTGTCGTTGGCTGCGTCATGTTTCAACATGTGCCTCACCTCCTTGCGCAGCGCCAGGAACTCGTCCACCTCCACCACTTTGTTGGGTGGGTTCGATGTGATGTGTTCTTGAAAACTGCCATTTCCAGATTACGAGATGACGTACCGTTAAAAGGACAAAAAAACTCACTTCTCAAAGTGTGTGGTATAACCTTGGGTCGGCGTAGTAAAAAGACGGTCGTAGATGGACGTGACGTGCTGCAACCTCTTCGCCTCCGTCTCCCATTTAATGTACGAGTCCCACAACCTGTCCGATCTGAACTCGAGTCCGCTCGCCGCTATCGCCCGCTCGAATTGCGACCTAATGTAGTCCTCGTCGTCGGGTTTCGTCGTTTTCACGTAGGTCAGGTAGTGTATCCACAAGTCGACGGAGAGCGGAATCGCTTTCAAGCCACGTTCGAATACCTTCACAAGCATTAATTAGAACAGTCATGTACCCATACCCAATTTGGTGTGTATTTGTTTGCCGAAAGGGGAGGAAGAAGGGGGACATAACGATGTAATCGAATCGCCGGGCTTTTGACGCGCTTTACCTGCCGTCGTCCACGTCGTCGTCAGCGTGGCGCAAATAAATACACACCAAAAAATGTTTGCTTTTAAAATGTGACTGACACCTGTGAAAAAAGATATTAAGTCTACTTATGCTTAGTCGGATTTAATTATTGTATTTTAGTTATCTCATACGAACAAAACCTATCACGTGGAATTGATTTTGGTTGCTCTTACATTTTTCGGATTGCGAAACTATATCCAGCGATGCAAGCCTCGCTGTTCACCTTGCAGAGACTCTTTTGGGGGTGATCTTACAATTTAACGTACTTCACTATATAGGTATATCAAGTATTGTAAGATAACACAATTACAACTTAAATAACATATAAATAACAGACTACGTATACATTTACAATATCGTATTTCGTATTCACTACAATCGTAATAATTAGCAGCCACCACGCCGAGCTGTAGGGATTGCAAAATAATTATGTGAGTGTATAAAGCATTACACGGAATATATCTAAACAAATCCACATACCTCCTCGCATTTTTTCTTGTTGCCTTTGCGCTTCTCGTAATCGGCGTACTTTCGCCAATACCCGTAGCAGTAGGGATAATGGGATAAAAAGGCGTCGTATGCCTCACGTGCCGCCTCCATATCATTCTAAAAAAAACACTCAAAAATTAACACTACTCCTAATTGAATAGGCAGCTGCCTCACCTCTTGATCCACATACTGCAGAAGATATGTCCAACCGGTAAAATCGGTCGGATCGTCATTGACCGCTTTCCAGTATTTATCCAACTCTGGAAGCTTCTTGGGCTTGACACTCTTTTCCTCCTCTTTGACGGCGGCGTTTTCAAGTGCGGCCTTCTTGTTCGGCGTTTCATTTTCTGATGTTGGAGAGCCTGGATCGTAATCACCTTCTGCCACTTTTCGCTTGGAAGCTTCCTTCTTCACCGTCGGAAGTTCATCTTCTGACACGACTTCGGTATCAGCGGGGAGTTCGGCCCGTTTCGGTCCCGGAAGTTCCTCGTCGGACACTTCTTCGGTTTCAGGTACTTTGACAGCTTGCACGGTCGGCAGTTCGTCTTCAGATATATTCTCGGCGTCCGGTTCGCCACTCTGCTGCTACACATAAAAAAGTTGCAGGAAATATAAATTCAGCTCAGGGGCTGAATATGTTAAATCTGCTGTTTGTCGTAAGCAAAAAGTTGAATTGACCGATATTTTTACGAGCATGGATAAATTAAATAAAAACGCACACCTGTTTCTTTAAACATACAGTTTAAAAAACACGAGGGCCCAACGATAACTTATTATAAAACTAAATTATACATTTTAAATATTCTACAAATATCGAAGCTACCGAATATTTTCTATTTATAAAATGCGATTTTTATCTCATTTCTCTGTTATAATTTTTTATTTCAAGACAACTGTGAAATGTATACAGCCCGCCATTTTCCCATTTTCTAAGTATTTTTTGTTCAATGTGAAATAAGAATCAAATTAAAGTTATTTTAATTTTGTCACAATCAATATTTTGTTTAACTAAAAAAAATATTATTTTATGGATCCTAAATTAACTTTGATATACAACGAAATGTTGCAAATTAATGTATACAATCATGTGCCACCAATTTTTTTTAGTATGTCTGATTTTATCTGCTACTGTATTGGCGGAAATGACCATATAATTTTTTTTTTGTTGAATGGAGGTCTATTGCAAATACCGGAAGTAAACAAAACATTACGACACATGTAATTTTTTATGTCCATATAACCATCATGATAGACTTTGTTCCAATTTGAAGTTAAGTTTAAACATAGAAATGGCAAAACCGCATGTCTGAAAAAAAATAAAATTTTACAGGAGACCTAACTTTCCGTTTCAGGATAGTTTCGGCAAAAAAACTGGTTTCAGCTGCCATCCGGCCGTAACAGCAACTACATTCTGGAGGTTAATAATTAATATTTGTATCTCAATCAATTTTTTTGCCTCTTTTTTTTAGTATGAGAGAAAACTCTTTTTATTTTGATACATTCAATTGAATACATATTATTTGCATCAAAAATATTTATTTAGTTATTGTATTTGGTAGGTAGGTACGTATTAATTTTAATTTTATTGTCGTTCGTTAACAAAAGTACCATACAAAATGACCAAAGTTTAGAAGGAATAATTTGGTTCTGAAAATTTTTTTTTTGTTTTGTAGCTTTTATTTTATTTCATAATATTTTCTTAATATTATTGGTGCTTTTTGAAATAAGGAGGATAATAATATGATAAGTTACTGGTTAATTAAAATATCAGAGGCTGAATGATTAATATGTGATTGATTAAAAAAAATTGATTATGATGTTTACTTTATTTTTCCCGCAAAAACATGAAATTTCGGTTCGGCCGTAAAAACAAGTTTCGGTCGGATACTACAGAAAACATAAAAAAGTTCCTGATTTGTCATATTTGGATTTTTTGTCAATTTTTTGTCAATTTTTTTTATGTAGCTTTTTGTAGCTTTTATTTTATTTCATAATATTTTCTTAATATTATTGGTGCTTTTTGAAATAAGGAGGATAAAATATGATAAGTTACTGGTTAATTAAAATATCAGAGGCTGAATGATTAATATGTGATTGATTAAAAAAAATTGATTATGATGTTTACTTTATTTTTCCCGCAAAAACATGAAATTTCGGTTCGGCCGTAAAAACATGTTTCGGTCGGATACTACAGAAGACATAAAAAAGTTCCTGATTTGTCATATTTGGATTTTTTGTCAATTTTTTTTATGTAGCTTTTTGTAGCTTTTATTTTATTTCATAATATTTTCTTAATATTATTGGTGCTTTTTGAAATAAGGGGGATAATAATATGATAAGTTAATGGTTAATTAAAATATCAGAGGCTGAATGATTAATATGTGATTGATTAAAAAAAATTGATTATGATGTTTAGTTTATTTTTCCCGCAAAAACATGAAATTTCGGTCCGGCCGTAAAAACTAGTTTAGGTCGGATACTACAGAAGACAAAAAAGTTTATGATTTGTCATATTTGGATTTTTTGTCAATTTTTTTTATGAATTATAAAAAATTAATTTTATACCAACGGGTCTTATGTTAATTACGAATTGTTGAGCAAGTACAATAATACATGACACTCTTGGAATTAAAATCACAAATTTAAATCTATTATCAGTTAAGCCACAATATTTGCATTTTCATATTTTGTGGAAGAAAATTGTAAAATTGGATTTTTTTTTACTTTTTCATTGCAAAGTAACTAAAAAAATTTTTGTTTGTTTTAATTTTTGCGACAAAAAAACTGTATTGCATGGTATTTTAGAATATGTGCTATATTTTATGTTTGTTTCCATTATTTCCAAAGATTCCAATTCCATTGATAAAATTGGAATCAACATAAATTTGTAAGTTTTGAGCTACATTTAATAAATAATCCTAAATTTTGTGTGGCACAACATAAAAACTATTCAGTACTTACCAGCACTGGTTCTGCTTTGCTCTCAACATCTTCAGAAATTTCAACACCATTAATCTCCTCCTCTTGAGCTCCAAGTGCTTCGTCCACACCTTGTGACACATCACTCATGTCAACTGGTTCAGCAGTGTTCTCACCACTACTGTCTCCTGCATCTTCACCATTATTAGTCACCGTTTCTTCTATTTCTTCTACCAAAAGCTGTGTTCCCTCAATTTCTTCACAAACTTCCATTTGTACCGCTGACTCACTAATCTGTGATAAACTGTAATCTTCGTTGCTTTCTTCGGTCATGGAAACATTATTAGGCGACACCTCCTCTTGTTTCTCATCATCTCTGCTTCGTTTCACAGTGTTATGTTGGACGTCTTCCTCCTCTTCGGAGACCTCCACCTCCATTAAAACGACCTTTTTGCGTGTTTTTTTGCCCGGTGACTTGGCTGCCGGTGGGGTGCGTACTATTTTACCGGATCTCGTTCTTCTCACTAAAATAACGCAGGTTGGTGATAGGAGCGCGTTAGTTGAAAAAACTATGTTTACCGTTTTCATCGTGCAACGATTCTTCGGAACTGTCCATTTTGGACACTGAAAGCAATTCGCCTACGCAAAGAAGCTGAAATTTTTACTCTAAACGATAAAATAGGAGCTACGCGTGCCTTGCACAAAATGCCGTGAAATATACTGAGTCGATAATGCAGGGAGCGTTGTTATGACTATCGCATTTCACGTAGGAAACGGATCTAAAGTTCAAAATCAATTAAAACGAACTTTTGAATTGTATATAAATACCATTTCCTGCGATAAATTTCTAAAATCAGCGGATGTGAGTCATAATTCATTATTTTTATCGAACACATTTTTTTTTTACAATTGGCATGGTAACACTGAGTGTCAATTGCCCGTCTAACTGAAAATTATTATTTAATTAATTATTAATAAATTTAATATTCATGCATACAAATACGCATTATTTTTGCATTATTTTATAATAAGTTTTCTGTATGATAAGCAAGAAGATTGTAAAAAGTATACAAAAAAAAAATTCTAAGCAGGCCATGGCATCTAGTCTCTGTTTTACTTTTTACAGTGTGGACCTTATCCATTGGCTTATCATGAATTTTCTATGTAACTTCTCCAACTCAAAGTAAAAACTTTGGCCTACTCTACATCCCTTTTTTTTGTATGCCCGTTAAAATCATAAATAAAAAACACTTGATTTCGGTGTTTAATCGATGGTTTCAATAAAAATGTACATTGAAAATGTTGACAGGGTAGCCCCTCATAGATGGAAGGAAATGCAATATTGTTACATAGTTGGTCTAATAATTAATTATTTACTTATTAAAGAATTATACAAATTACTGTGCTTTTTAAGTAGTTGGAGAATTTAGTTGGCTTTCGTTGGTAACTGTGTGTGGTGTAATCAGCTGTAAGTGTCAGAAAGGTTATATGTGTATTTTTATAAAATTTCGATCAAATTCGTCGTTGTTTTTTATGTAACATTACAAATCACTTCATGTGAAAAACCATGTTTTCACTTCAAAACCAGAATCAGGTAAAAATTAGTTTTTTCTTATTCAAACTCGCGTCTCAGCAGCGCTTGAAATTTCAGGCACTCGTCACACTTTCCCAAATTTCGGCAATCCTAACTCCCCGACAGAATGCCTTCTTAAGCAAAAAAGCAATCCGCAACAAAGAAACCCAGCCGCAAATAATGTGCAGAGAGAGTTTTCTCGAGACTCTCAAAAACTGCGACTTTTCATTCACCAAACACTTGAACCCCAAACAGCTCACAGAAACTTGCTTCCCGAATAATTTCAAAGTGTCGTACGTGTCCCAAGACAGCTTCTTCGAGAACAAACACGGATTCCCCGAGAAGGAGTTAAATAATGCCGTTCCGACGTTAGTGTTGACAAATAAGCGAAACCTCTACATCCCCCAGAACTTTTATCAGAAACTGGCGCAGGGACTGCGGCACGAAAACAATTTTACGTTTGACATACAAGTGCGAGGGTTTAAAACTGATAGGAGCGTCAAGACGGAAAATGAACGGAATCCGGGATTGGGGATGCGGATGAAAAACGCTTTGGGTTTGACGCCCACCGACAACTTGGAAGCGAAACTGGCAAAGGATCTCTCTTTGGGCAACGACAGAATGAAGCAGCTTCTCTCGACCGAAGGCAACATTATGTCAGATGCAGAAAAACAAAGAATTAAAGTTGCTTTTGCTGAAGGTTATTTGTTAGCAAACAGTAGTGGCGGCCGAAGTGGCAAAGCCACTAGATATTTCAAAGTTTTTCAGCAAGTCCTAACTATAATCATATTCCTAGCTATAGTTATCAGCCTCATGGTTAGTACCACAGGTTCCATTTTTAGGTAATCATATTTTAATGATTTCAAGCGAATTGTAGTAACATTTTTTGTTAGAATCCAATTAGGGAATCAAGTGGAGGTTGATCCTGAAGACATCCACGTCACGTTCGATGATGTAAAAGGCGCGGACGAAGCTAAACAAGAACTCAAAGACGTTGTCGAGTTTTTGAAAAATCCTGATAAGTTTTCCACTTTGGGGGGTAAACTTCCGAAAGGTGTTCTTCTCGTGGGACCACCAGGTCTATATTTCATAATGTTGGTGCAAATTGGGGTAATTGTGTATAATTTAGGTACCGGAAAGACTTTGTTGGCAAGAGCTGTTGCTGGTGAGGCTGGAGTACCATTTTTCCATGCTGCCGGGCCCGAATTTGATGAGATCCTCGTGGGACAGGGTGCCAGACGAGTGCGCGATTTGTTCAGTATGTTCAAGCATTTAAATAGATGCAAACTAATTGTGTTTTGCAGAATCGGCAAAGGAGAAGGCGCCTTGTGTTATTTTCATTGACGAGATCGATTCGGTTGGAGCTAAACGTACAAATAGCGTTTTGCATCCGTATGCGAATCAAACGATCAATCAACTACTCAGTGAAATGGACGGTTTTCATCAAAATGAGGGGGTCATAGTGCTGGGTGCCACTAATAGACGGGACGATTTGGATCAAGCGTTACTAAGACCTGGAAGATTTGATGTTGAGGTATTGTATATTTATAGGTTTTATGCACCAGATATCCAGTACATTTTTAAAAGATCAATAGATTTTGCACCAATAACATACATAATGTGCAATTAGGACAAAGAAGTTTTTTGATTTTATGTCATCCAAATAAAATGTTTGTTTTTTTTTTTGGTTTTCACATCAGTCTGTAATTATCTGCTAAGAATTTAAAGCCAAATCCATTAGATGAATACAGATATAGACAACAGTATCTTCATGGAATAAAAAAATATAGATAGGTATTTTGTTAACAGTATTTTTGGACATACCTGCACAAAAAAATGTTTTTTGCAATTTATGATTTAATTTCATTATGACAGGTCACTGTACCGACTCCGGATTTCACTGGGAGAAAAGAGATACTGGGCTTGTACTTGGGTAAAATCCTGGCCAAGGACGTGGATCTGGAGCTGTTAGCACGTGGCACCACCGGTTTCACCGGAGCTGATCTCGAAAATATGGTGAATCAAGCGGCTCTAAAGTACGTCAACGTTTTGTTTCTAATAAAACTAATTCGTGTATTTAACACTACACTAAAGCCACGTCAATTAATCCACAGCATGATTGCTTCTTCCACTTTCGTTTGCTTCCTTAATTTACCTTTTTATTTTTGCTTTAATGAAGTAACTGTTTTTACGATTTAGGGCGGCAATTGATGGAGCTGATTGTGTGAGCATGAAGTACCTGGAGTCGGCCCGCGACAAAGTCCTGATGGGTCCGGAGCGCAAATGTCGAATCCCCGACGAAGAAGCTAATCTTATAACCGCTTACCACGAAGGGGGACACGCAATCGTGGCATTCTACACGCGCGACAGTCATCCCTTACATAAAGTCACAATAATACCGCGAGGACCCAGTTTGGGGCACACCGCCTACATTCCCGAAAAAGAACGTTATCATGTGACCAAATCGCAACTGTTGGCGACGATGGATGTGATGATGGGCGGTCGTGCGGCTGAAGAACTTATATTTGGATCTGAGAAAATCACGTCAGGGGCCAGTTCGGATTTGAAGCAAGCGACATCGATCGCTACACACATGGTCAAAGACTGGGGAATGTCAGAGAAGATTGGATTGAGGACCATGGCCGACGCTTCGAAGCCGTTTCAAAATGACAGTTTGGGGCCGTCAACCAACGAATTGGTGGACAACGAAATCAGGCGGATTTTGTCGGAAAGTTACGAAAGAGCGAAGCACATATTGAAAGTGCACGCTAAAGAACATAAAGCCATAGCGGAGGCTTTGATGAAGTACGAAACGTTGGATGCGGACGACATTAAAGCAATTATGACAGATAAAACACCACTCATTGAAAAATCATAAACCGTTTGCTGGAAGCAACGTAGGTATTTTTTTATGGCTGCAAACAACATTATGCTCAGTTGGAATGGGGTTTGCTCCCTAGTTACGATTTTGTACATATTTGCATATAATAAAGCGTAAGGCAGGCTTGGAATTAATTGAAATGTGTTAAATTGTACGGTACAAGCTATTAAAAAATTTTACATTTCCATGTCTGTTTTATGGATTCTAAAACTTACCAAAACCATGACGGTTGTAATACGCTAATTAATTACATAGAAATACAAATACAGTTTATAACAGGTTGAGATCTGCAGATTGTCAAAGATTTAAAGAAAATGTTTGATATAATAAAATATTATTTTGAAAACCTGTAGTATCGAATTTGATAAGAGCGAAATAAAAACGCAATAAGTGCAAAGATTTCATAATCAGTAATTTGTACCTCGTCAAAACTAACATCTCTAGTCCTATAAATAAAAAACTACAAGGGTGTCATCCTGTATACGTAACGTGGATTTAAAAATAACAGGAGGCCGTGGAAACACTTTGAAATTCGCTAGAGCGTAGAACATATTTTATCTTTGGCTGGAGAAATTTTAGTTCTCTGAATACGATTTTCCTGATTTTTTTCAGTTAAAAAATATAATAAATTGGTTTTCGCCTCGTTTCTAACGTGTGTACAATAATAAAACGAGGCTGCGTCGGCCATGAAATAACTTTGACGTTCAAAGGAGCGCAGGCAAAATTTCCAACCTGAGTTGGAGAATTGGAAATTAATTTTTTTGATAATATCCCCCTCGGGCACAATACAATGATACGTTTAGTATCTTTTTCAACAAATTCCGTCTCCAGGTCCCGGTTTAGACGTCGTTTGAACATATTTTTAAATGACAGCTTTTGGCAGTTTTAAAATTCTACACTGTAGATGCTCCATTTCATGGCCTCTTAATCCTCCGTTTTTATTTGTACGCATGTTATATTTTGTATTTTGTTAATTTTTTTAAATTCCAATTCCTGGCGTCGGAGTGGATCATAGCCAACAGGCATTAAATAGATTTTCATGTCGTTTGTGAAAATTTTGATCGTTAAAGGTAGAGATCTATTAATAGCGCAGATTTCAATACCAATGGTCTACACTGTAAAAAAATAAACAAACGCTGGATCTCGTAGCCTCTTCCCTATTTTTTTATCACTATTTCTAGCGTCCGTTTAACAATATCAAATTAGAGTAGGTAATGGAATAATGTTGAAAGTGATTAGAGTGTAGCAAAATTTCGGAATTGTGTTGGAGCAACTTGAAGTTATATTCTTTGTTGCCAACCGTCTCGGACCTCACATATTTGAGTACTCAATAGCTATTTATTACCTCAGAGCTATTTAGGAATCGTTAATTAAAAGAATAGTTATATTTTGTTAGTTAGTTTATTTTAGGTAGTTTATTATAGGTAGTTATATTTTATTTAAATGTTCTGTGCTTCTTGGAACGTGTTTGTGAAGTTAGCCACCATAGATTAAAGAAGTTAACGTCTAAAGTGTGAAGTTAGCCTCTCTCTTGTCGATATTGGCCACCAAATCAGCATCATGTCACCGCACCATTAATCAGTTAAATTACCCATTTTCTTGATTCTGTGTCACCCAGGCCTTAATTTAACCATCAGCCATGGGAGTCCCGGCATTTTTCCGATGGCTCACCCGCAAATACCCTTCAGTGATCGTGCATTGCATCGAACAAAAGGTAAGGTTATGTCAAACAACACATTTTCCTAAGACGAATTCTAGGCCGTGGACATAAACGGAGTTCGCGTTCCGACCAACTCGGCCGAGCCCAACCCCAACGGAGTGGAATTTGACAATTTATACCTTGACATGAACGGAATAATCCATCCGTGTACCCATCCGGAGGATCGGCCGGCTCCGCGAAACGAGGACGAGATGATGGTGGCAATATTCGAATGCATCGATCGCATGTTTAACATTGTCAGACCACGAAAGCTGTTGTACATGGCGATTGACGGAGTGGCTCCCCGAGCTAAAATGAACCAGCAGCGCTCGCGACGTTTCCGTGCCTCTAAGGAAACTGTAGAGAAAGTGAACGAGATTAAGCGAGTCAGATCCGAGTTGGTGCTGCGCGGTGCCACACTCCCGGACGAGAAGCCCAAAGAAGAGCACTTTGATTCAAATTGCATCACTCCGGGGACACCATTCATGGCACGACTTTCCGACTGTTTGCACTATTACATCCACGAGCGTTTGAATAACGACCCGGGCTGGCAGGGCATTAAAGTGATTTTATCTGATGCGAACGTACCCGGCGAGGGCGAGCACAAAATCATGGATTATATCAGACGGCAACGGGCCCAACCCGACCACGATCCCAACACTCAGCACTGCTTGTGTGGCGCCGACGCCGATTTGATTATGCTGGGTTTGGCGACGCACGAACCCAACTTTACTATAATCCGAGAGGAGTTTAAACCCAACAAGCCGAGGCCGTGTGATATTTGTGGACAGCTGGGACACGAAATGAAAGATTGCGTTGGCGGAGCCGCCAGTGCCGACACAGAATCTCAGCCTGTTTGTGCTGAAACTGATTATATTTTTGTGCGGTTGAATGTGCTGAAAGAGTATCTGGAACGAGAGCTGCAAATGCCGAATTTGCCGTTCAAATATGAGTTTGACAGGGTTCTAGACGATTGGGTTTTTATGTGCTTTTTTGTTGGAAACGACTTTTTACCGCATTTGCCCAGCTTAGAGATTCGTGAGGGGGCAATCGATCGGCTGATCAAACTGTACAAGGACTGCGTTTACAAAACTAAGGTATGTTAAAGATTGTATTATTATTATTATAATCTTTGCTCAGTGTGAGTTGAACTTTTATTAATTTTTTGTATTTTATTTCTCACGTCCACTTCGTTTTTCTTTAGATATTTGCCCATCTTTACTATATATCTGCTTTTTACTTATATTTTGGCTCCATTCGTTTTTATTTAAACGTGTGATATCTCTGTCATCTCTGCACATTTACATTTATTCTTTTTTCTACAGAATTCACTCCCAACTTAGTATTCGTTTTTTTAATTTTTGTTTATTTTAATATACACTTTTATTATTTTCGAATTTATACAGGCTGCAGCGTTTAACCTTAAATAGTAAAATAAAATAGAAGCGTGCTAGAGGAAAACGTTTAATATAAATTGAGTTTTATTTCAAATGTGTTAAAAAACAGGTGCATCGATTCTTCAACTTCTTAATTTTAAATGGAAACCCATGTTTTTAATAACTGCGTGAAAAAAGGAGAAAGTTTTGTCTAATGTCATCTTGCCATAAGTTGTTACATTTCTGCAATATTTAAGCTTGTTTTAAGTTTTTAATAAAATATCAATTTTTATATTTGAAAAGCAAAAATCAATTATCATTAATAAAATACGTTTTGTATAATTAAAAACAACTAACGTAACAAGTGTTCAAACCTTCAACTTCCATACATTTTCTGATACGTCCAAGAAAAGATTTATTGGCAAAATTGACTAAAATCGTTTCTTTCCGAATATTTTTGCAGGCACTTCTTATTCCTTTCCTCATATTTCCAAGGTTTGTAGGTAGAATTTGGTTCAGTTTTTCTTTACGAAATTTTCATAGAAAAAAATCCAGGGTGTTAAATTTAACGATTTAATCCAACGACCATTGTAGTACTTGTTACATTAGTAATTTTTTGCTTTTCAAAATTGAAATTTGATATTTTTATTTAAATTGAAATATTGCAGAAACATAACTTATGACAAAATGTCATAGACAAATATTTATTCTTTTTTTTCAAGCACATTTAGACGCTGCTAGTAAAAAGATTAAGAAGATGATCTTTAAATTACTTTGAATTCGTTATCCCAATAAAGAATAAATACACCTGTACCCTTGTTCCTTCAAATAAAACACATTTTATATAATATAATATCTTGAAAATAAACAGTGGTAGAGGGAAAAACACATATTTTATTTTCAAGATTTTACTGTTTCAAGTTAAATGCCGCACCCTGTATATTCCCAGTTTGTTACAAAAATATTGTATTTAGGGTTGGTTGACGAATAGCGGCGACGTCAACTTGGAACGGGTTCAGTTGATCATGAGCGAGTTGGGTAAAGTGGAGGATGAAATTTTCAAGACCCGGCAGCAGAAGGAGTTGCAGTTCAAAGCACGAGAGAAGGCAAAGCGGCGTAGGACTGACGGTTATAACGAATATAGACCGAATTGGAATTTAGTGAGGGACACGCAGTTTGCGCCGACTGTAATGTTGAATATTTCACGCCTCTCAAATTAGTTGATGGTTATTTTTTCCTTAGGCTGTGGGACAAGAAAAAGCGTTGGTAAACGTGCGACAAGAAGCATTTTCAATGCGCAAAGCGGGAATGCACACACAAGGGAACGCTCTAGATGCCATGTTAACACCAATGGGTGCAGATGAACAGAGGCGAGGTCAGAAACGATCTCACGCTCCAGACGACGAAGAGGATGACGACCAGGCGCACGACGAAGTCCGATTATGGGAGGACGGATTCAAGGATCGTTACTATGAGTCGAAATTTGATGCAAGTCCAGACAATTTGGACTTTCGGTGTGTTTTTTTTGCCTGTTTTCAATTTTAAATTCAACCGTTTTTTTGGTTTTAGGTATAATGTGGCCTTGCACTATGTCAGAGGACTGTGCTGGGTGCTGCGTTATTACTACCAAGGTTGCGCTTCGTGGAAATGGTATTTTCCATACCATTACGCTCCTTTCGCGTCGGATTTTGTACATATTGCTGGATTGAGTACTGAATTTGAGCATGATACAAAACCTGTAAGTTTATTGTAATGTAATAATGAATGTTTGTATTTTAGTGTGTTGTTTTAGTTTCGACCGTTGGAACAATTGATGGGTGTCTTCCCGGCAGCCAGTAGTAAGCACGTGCCTGCACCGTGGGCCCATCTCATGTCAGATCCGGTGAGTTTTTTTATACATAGTGATTGATATGAGAGTGGTGGACATTTAAATCATATTTTATAATTTTACTTATAGTATTTCGATGGTTAAACTGCAAAAACTCGCAGGTTAATTTATTAAAATTTTACAGGAAGAAGAAGAAATGTTTCAGTTTAATTATAATACACTCCACACAAAAATTATCGCAACGACTGATTATTTTAACAGCAATTTATACCAGGACGATGATGTTTCATGAATAGCTATAACAGCAGACCTTATTGTAATGTTATTATCTCCAGAAAATACATTTTGTCGTTATGATTTTATAGTACAAATTTGAGGGTGTTGCGATAATTTTTTTGCGTATATTTTAATTGTACATTAAAGAACGAGTTCCATAAGGCATACTTTATTGCACGAGTTCAGGGACGAGTTCCATAATAGCCTTATGAACGACTTTTTTATACTATTTTTTTTACTTCGCATCTTTTATACTATTTTTAATTAAAAATATGCAATTATAATATTAATGGGATTCTGCAATGGTTGGTTTGACAATTGTCAAAATTGAAATTTCGATTTTCAAATGCAATTAGACGGCACAACATAATTTTCAACAAAATATTGTGGCAAGCAACCTACCTGGAATTAATTTTAGTGCTCAAAATAAAAAATAATAATTGGAAAGCGAATTTTAATTTAAAATATAGTTCCGTTTTGTTTTGGTGCTTACTTTGAGGTTTGACATGACATATCACGTTAGAAAAACTAAAATACACTAGTTTAATTACGAAACCAAAGAACTATTAACGCACTCAATTGAGTGATTTAACAGCTTTGTTTTAGACGCGAAGTAGAAATAAATACTTGCAAGCTTTTGAAAGATGGAGTCACAAGTATTAAAATCTGGAAATTTACTTACGAGACTTTGCAGTTTAAAAGAATCCGCTATTCACAAACATTTTCTACCAAAGACTCGTCAATGTCATAAAATCGACTTACGAGATTTATTCACAGGCTCATAATGCCCAGTATTTATGTCCACTGACTACTAGCACAGAGTGGGCAATAACTGATCTTGTAATGCACAAAATATCAAATAAAAATAATACGTGACAAAGGATTCGATATTCGAGACAAATGCGGCAGTATCATAATATGCTAATTACGCAACGGTTAACAAAAAGTTATCAAATATTCAAGTGATTGTCTAGCAATTTTGGTCGAAGGTTTTCCGCATTGTTTTTTTTCCGAATGCAAGTTATATTCGGTTTGAATAAAACTGGACCAATAATAGATGCGGGAACCGATTTAAAAATAATCAGTATGAGTAGCCTTCAACAAAGAAGAAAAAATATTTAAAGGAATAAACAGACAAATACTTTCGATTTTCGAGTACTTACTTTCTCCGCTGCGATGACAAAAGTAGTTTTACAGATTACATTGTTTCCATTAGGAGAAATTCCAAAAAACTAGTACTGATATAAAATTTGCATAGCAGTTTGAGATTTTTATCTTTCAGATATAAAAAATGTACTTATTTAAGCGACTGTCAAATGCAATTTTTTACATTAATCTATTACATATTTTTACTTGGATTTGTTCACACTTATCAAACTCGTTTCAAATATAATATTTGCATTTTATTAGTTGTTTGTATTATCAAATATATTTTGGCTAAATTCACGAAATTTGCGTAAAACATAAGAGCAAGAAAGAGTCTGATGGTTTCTAAGCCCAATTGTTTCAATGCGATCCAGAGCTGCAGGCATCCGTTGGTAGAAAATACATTGAGCGTTGACTGTTGACAGCAACTATTTGCCAGTTGCTCAAGATTTATAAAACCTTTCAGACACGGCCGCTTTTCTGAGGAATACAAATGGTACAAATCGAATGTTCCAGTTAATGGTTTAAGTATCCACCACACTCTAGTTTCTTTGTGTATTTGTCCGAAATTTCATAAACCACCCCCTCCTAGGAATCTTCAATTATAGATTTCTATCCTGAGGACTTCAAAATCGACTTGAACGGAAAAAAATTCGCGTGGCAAGGCGTCGCGTTGTTGCCGTTCGTCGACGAGAACCGACTGTTTAAAGCTCTGGCTCCGTACTACGCAGACTTATCGCCTGAAGAAGTAAAGCGTAACGTCCGAGGAGAGGACCGCTTGTATGTCGGCTCCAAAAACCCGGGTTATAACACCGTGCGACAGTTGTACGTTCAAAAGATTAAAGTAGACATGGAGGTGCATATTTCTATGCAAGGGATGCAAGGGACCGTGCTTCTGTCGGACGAAAGCGTGGATTATGGAGGGTAAGACATGTGGATTTTCCGTCTCTCCTCCTAACGAAATTGATTTTGATTCAAGTTATTTGGACTCGCCAGTTACCGGCTTGGACGGCGTCACCAATAATTTGGTGTGTTGCGTAAATTTCCGCGATCCCAAATTCTCGGCCGGGTTTTTATTCCAGGCGAAAAAACTGAAAGGAGCGGTAGATCCACAGCGCGTGTTGAAACCCGGCGATTTAGACGCGGAAGCGAGCAGAAACTGGCGTCCGACCATTGGAATGGTGCCGTCGACCACCAGAGCGACTTTGGGTACTGCAGGACACAGGATGGTGGGACACCACGTGCCTAGACAGCAACCCCACGACAGATGGAACAACAACTATCAGGGCCGCGGAGGTGAGTGGGCTTTCTTTCAAACTTCAGAACAATATTTTCGAGCGACGATTCGGGATTAACAGTTTTTTCGCGACACGATTAAATCCGACGGCTGGGATATTGCGCGCTGGTGTTGACGTCGGGACAATGGCGTAGGGGGCGGATAGGGCGGAAGGGTCGATTGTTTGTTTTAATAGATGATTGGGGGCACGCGTCGTTCCGGGCACGTGACCCTGTCGTATTTTCATTATTATACGATTGCAATTAAATCGGTTTTAAGTCAGTGCACACTGCAGCGGCGACGACTGGTCCGGGTTATTGCCCAAATCAGCGGCGGGCCGGATTTGTTTACGCGGCGACCAATAAACTCCTCACCCCTTGATTTGACTTAATCTGGATATTTGCACGGGCGTTATGGGTGCTATCGTCAGCATATTAATGAAAATTTAAAAGCGTTTTATCGAAAGACAAAGTTATTCCGATCAGTGGCGTACTGTTGAGGGTGCACTGTGTTTTAGAACTGTGAGATCAATCAGTAACAGATGAATAGGGGACAATATTTTATTTGGTGATATGAACGATATGAAAAAAAAATTAAATTATAATTTCTAAAAATACTTAATAGGAAAAGTAAGTACTTATATAAAATCATTTAAGAGCAAACGTTTTGGATCCTTGTAATGTTAATGAATTCTTGTTTGTTTTTATATTATTTCTTTCATTCATTGACATTTGCGAATTTTTCATTAATTTCTTCCGTGCTGATGTTGGTTACTTAATCTTGCTCAATATGTAAAATACTTAATAAACTCCTTACTTGTATTGTATTACGCAAATAGTTTTTGCCCCTCTTTAGGACATTCTAAACTCGTAATTAGATATCTAACAATAAGCAAATAATCAATAAAAAAAAATCCGGCGCATATAATATTTTTGGCAAGAATTATAAAAATTAGATATCTAACAATAAGCAAGTGAATCAATAAAACAAATCCGACATTTCCACCAAAATTGCTCTTATAATATTTTGGACAAGAATTATATAAATTGGCCCGGCATGTCCATTTTAACACTGTAACACAGAAAAAAATATTCTAAACTTGTAATTTTGATATCTAATAAGCAAATCAATCAATAACAAAAAAATTCGGCGCCTGCACCAAAATAGCTTCTAAAATATTTTTGGCAAAAATTTTAAAAATTGCCCGGCATGCTCATTTATTAATGTAACACAGAAAAAAAAAATTCTAAACTTGTAATTAGAAATCTAACAATAAGCACATCAATCGAATCGATAAAAAAATCCGGCGCCTCACCAAAATTGCTCCTAAAATATTTTTGACAAGAATTATATAAATTGGCCCGGCATGGCATGTTCATTGTTTATTAATGTAACACAGAAAAAAATATTCTAAACTTGAAATTAGATATCTAATAAGCAAGTCATTTAATAAAAAAAAACCGACGCCTCCACCAAAATTACTCCTAAAATATTTTTAGCAAAATTTTTAAAAATTGCCCAACGTGCTCAATTTATTAATTTGACACAGATAAAAAATTCTAAACTCATAATTATATATCTAACAATAAACAAGTCAATTAATTTTTAAAAACCCGGCGCCTCCACCAAAATAGCTCTTTAATATTTTGGGCAAGAATAATAAAAATTGCCCGACGTGCCCAATTTATTAATGTAACAGAAAAAAAATATTCTAAACTTGTAATTAGAAATCTAACAATAAGCACATCAATCGAATCGATAAAAAAATCCGGCGCCTCACCAAAATTGCTCCTAAAATATTTTTGACAAGAATTATATAAATTGGCCCGGCATGTTCATTGTTTATTAATGTAACACAGAAAAAAAATATTCTAAACTTGTAATTAGATATCTAATAAGCAAGTCATTTAATAAAAAAACCGACGCCTCCACCAAAATTACTCCTAAAATATTTTTAGCAAAATTTTTAAAAATTGCCCAACGTGCTCAATTTAATAATTTAACACAGATAAAAAATTCTAAACTCGTAATTAGATATCTAACAATAAACAAGTCAATTAATTTTTAAAAACCCGGCGCCTCCACCAAAATAGCTCTTTAATATGTTGGGCAAGAATAATAAAAATTGCCCGACGTGCCCAATTTATTAATGTAACAGAAAAAATATTTTAAACTTGTAATTAGAAATCTAACAATAAGCACATCAATCGAATCGATAAAAAAATCCGGCGCCTCACCAAAATTGCTCCTAAAATATTTTTTCAAGAATTATATAAATTGGCCCGGCATGTTCATTGTTTATTAATGTAACACAGAAAAAAATATTCTAAACTTGTAATTAGATATCTAATAAGCAAGTCATTTAATAAAAAAAACCGACGCCTCCACCAATATTACTCCTAAAATATTTTTAGCAAAATTTTTAAAAATTGCCCAACGTGCTCAATTTATTAGTTTAACACAAATTAAAAATTGTAAACTCGTAATTAGATATCTAACAATAAACAAGTCAATTAATATTAAAAAACCCGGCGCCTCCACCAAAATAGCTCTTTAATATTTTGGGCAAGAATAATGAAAATTGCCCGACGTGCCCAATTTATTAATGTAACACATACAATTTTTTCTAATCTCATAATGAGATATCTAACAATATGCAAATCAATCAATAAAAAAACATCGGGCGTTTCCACCAAAATTGATCTTTTAATATTTTGGGCAAGAATTATAAAAGTTGGCACACCAGGCTCATTTTAATATTGTATCGTATAAAAAATATTCTAAATTCGTAATTAGACTACTAACAATAAGCAAATCAATCAATAAAAAAATCCGGGGCTTCCACATAACTGCTTACACAATATTTTTGGCAAGAACTATAAAAATTGGCCCGGCGTCCTCATTTTATTACTGCAACCCAGAAAAAATTATAATCTCGTACTTAGATATCTTAACAATAAGCCAATCAAAGAATTTTAAAAAACTCGGCGCCTCCACCAAAATTTCTCCTAAAAATATTTTTGCTAAGAATTATAAAAAATTACCCCGGCATGTTCATTTTAATACTCTGACAAAAAAATATATAACTCGTAATTAGATACCTTAGAAGAAGAAGATCAATCAAAGAAAATGATAATCGCGTTTCTTCACGCTTTTGTCACCGGAAGAAGTTTCAATTTTGGAAACATGGATTTTAATATTTCATTTACCATTTTATACATTTCTAGTGGAGAATCAATATATTTAAAAAATTACTTGTTTACATATATCAATTTGAACGCATTTTATAATATTTGGATCCAAATTGTAGCAAAAACATATAGAAAAGTAATAAAGTCGTTTTGATACTTCATTTTTTGTTGGTCGTTAGTCCATAAGCCTGCACTAGATATAAAATCTGAACTGAGTCATTATCTCGTTTAGCAAAACTTATTAGTTTTTCGAGCAAATTTTTTTATTTATTTTGAGTTTAATGTGCGGTTCTTAGTCGTGCCAGGAATGTTTCGTGTTAGTTATCAATCTTCGTATCTCGATGGTGATTCCGGAGCCGCGGGTCGCCCCAAAACAAGCAATTTGTCGAGCATTGTGCCCTTGTTTGTGGGTGTGACGCAACAATGACACCGTTCTGCCGGCGGCAGAGCGCGTAATTGAGGCTTTTGTGAGGCCGTCAGCGCCACTGACACGCCTAATTTGACAATCACCACAACTCCAGAAGACCGCGTCGTCGCCCCCTCGCGCATAATGCGAAAATAGTTTCGGAAAAGTTGGTCCGACACCTAGTTTTCGAGCGGCACTTGAAGCCGAGCTCGGAGATTTGAAAATCGAAGCATTGTCCGGTGGAGATCGAAAACGCATTGTGGACGGAAGCGAATAATTCGGGACGGCATCGGTGCGGAAAATTCGCGAATTTCCAACACACGGGGCCGGGGTCAAGGAAGGCAATCAACGTGTGCGGTCGAGGGAGTGATTCGATCAAAGGGAAGAGGATCGCCACGGCGACGCTTAATGGAATTTTAGACTTCATTAGATGTTATCCGATTGTCTATTTGTCGGGTGGTGGTTAAAGTAAGAAAAATTGTTGTTGCCTTCAGGTTACAACCCAAGAGGTGGCTACAACAACAGCTACAATCGACAGCCTCATGGATCGAGAGGTGGTGGTGCTGGTGGTGGTGGTTATGGTGGTGGTGGTGGTTATCAGCAACACCACCGCAACAATTACAATTCTGGACACTCTCAGGGATACAACACTAGCAACTACCAGTCGACTAATTACAACAATTCAAACGACCAGCAGCAGAGAAGACCTCCGGGACCTTACAGAGATGCATTTGTACCCTCTAATTCAGACAGATACAATAATTATAACAGGAGGTAGAATTTTGTGGCAACACAAATAATAAAATACTTTGGCACGGATTTTTGCGTAAGCCAGCATCTGATTTTAAGGAAAATCGCGTCGGAAATTTGATGTTAATTATACGTCTCCGGCTTCTTATAACACTTAAGTAGGATTCCAACACAATATGTAATAAGAAAATGTTTTAAAACACGAAATAAAGTAGAATACGCATTTTGAACGTTGGTTTTAATTCGCAATAAAAATTGCATGGTCAGATAAGAATAATGGCACTTCCGCTGCCGTTCGAGCTGATGAAAGGGAACTAAAAGGGAATAGAGGGGGGCCGTGATTTGAGGACTCTTGTCTCAGAAACAAGAGTTCCATGCTAAGGGTTCTCGCTCATTGTGCGCTTATGGTAATGCGCTTTGTGCGCCACTAAATATTGCAGTTGTAAGCACTTCTTGCATGTTTTTGACTTTTCGCCTTCGTCGTTGCATTTGCACTCGAATCGATAAAAAATTTCAAAGAAAGTCTTTTGTTAAAGTTCAGGTGGTCGGGGCGCATTACACCACCTTTCACCTTCTTGGAACATTTTACAAGCATAATTTGTCGCAATGATTTATCAGATTAAATTTATTTCGAAAGAATGCAATGCTTTTTGTTTGACTGATGTGTATTTGGGTTTCTCTATCGTTAAATAACGGACATCCTTAATAATTCCAGAATAGTATATTAAAGAACGAGTGCCCTAATAGCTTTATGAACGAGGTTTTTTATACTATTTTTTCTACTTCGCAATTTTTAATTGTAAAATTGGGAAAATTTTGCATGTTGACAATTGTCAACAATTAGCCGGCATAACAGTTGCATGGTGAAAATAATTTTCAACAAAATATTATGACAAGCAACCTACCTGGAATTAATTTAAGTGCTCAAGACACATCCAACGATTAATGTTTATTATTTTAAAAATAATAATAAAAAAAATTGGGAATAGCTAATTTAAATTTAAAATATAGTAACGTAACGATTTTCAGTACACTAAAAATAAATTTTAACAGTTTTTTCAAATTTATATAATAATTGAAAAAAGACTACTTTTAATCAGAAAATTCAATTTTTAAGACATCGTTCCAAATGTGCTAAATATTGTAAATTTTGCACGAATATAATCAATTATAATGAACCATAAACGAATTTAATCAGATTCTAGAAAATTTATTTTTTTATCACCTATACAGGTTTGAATAAATTGGATCAACAAAGCGGCAGTTGCTCTAAAAATATTTTCTGATAGATTCAATTTTAATTATAACGATCTTCTTCGGGATTTTGAAAGCCTACATACTTTCATAGATTCAATTTTGTTATTCTAAATTGGGATCCATATTTTTCTTGCGTAATTTGAAAGATATACATTTTTTTAGTACACTACTAACCAATATGTTTTAGTTACTGAAAATTACATTTAAAGAAATTATCAAAAATAAAAAATAATTTTTAGTTAATAAAATCTAGTTGTATGGAGTAACCACAGTGTAACTAAAAGCAGCAGCTGCATATTTGTAATAATAATTTTATACCGATGATTGTTTGATTATTTTTGTTTTCAAGAATTTCAGAGATATCAATTTTTTATAAATATTTTTTGTTTTATATTTTAAAACTACATCAGATAAATTTATTTAAAAATGTCAAATAAATTCAAATCGAACAACGGATTCAAGAGTGTTTATTCGTGACTTTATATTTTATACCAATGATTGTTTGATTATTTTGGTTTTCAATAATTTCAGAGATATCCATTTTTTATCAATATTTTTTTTATATTCTAAAACTACATCAGAAAAAATATTTAAAAACGTCAAAGAAATTCAAATCGAACAACGGATTCAAGACTGTTTCTTCGGGATGATTGTTTGATTATTTTGGCGTTCAAAAATTTCACAGATATTCATTTAATTTTTTAATAAATATTTTAAAAATCCATCAGGAAAAATGATTTTAAAATATCACAGAAATTCCTCAATAACTCAACGGATTCAAGACTTATTCTTCTTGTTTAATTTTGATATTTTCGTTAGATTAACACGATATGATATGATTAATTTGAAATGGAGATGTATGTTTGATATAACCTATTAGTGAACGTGATGTTTTTATTTTTGGGGCTCAAAGCCTTCCGCCGCTCGACCGAGCCCCAGGTGACAGCCATTAGCAACACACAATATAGGAATAAATAGTGCATTAGGGCTTTTATCATGATAAGTACCGCGCGTTATTTTTTAGATTGTCTGGTGTTCGGGTGCAGACAATGGCGTGAGCGTGGAGTACAAGAAGGGCCGTTGGTAGTGCTGGCACAATGCCCACTCGAGTGCATGTAGCTGTAGGTAGCTAAGGAGAGCGGCCACTTGAACCACCAGGGTCGGGTTCGGTCTGTGAAATAAAAAATTCATCGGAACCGACTTGAAATATCGCAAATTCGATTTTGTGGATTGCGATCGGGATGAGCACGAATAAAAGGTGGCGTGCCGAGTCACTTGGGGTGGCATTAAAGATCTCCCGTGGTGGTCCCGCGCTCCCACACGACGCAGCGAGCTGCGAAACGCATTCCCATGCACATACGACGGCGATGGCGACTTGCCATTCCATTATTTCGACGCACTGAGATGAGGTGATTTTACTTCGCGCCGGGGGCGATCGCCCGAAATGCGTTTTTCTCATGGTGGGTCTTTGCGTAAGCAACTGCTCTCCACTTGGACCCGCCACCGAATACACATTTTTTCGGCTGTTTTTTTATTATTTTCTTTGAGCCGGATTAACACATTTCTCATCTGTTAATAATAATAATAAGAAATAAATAAATATAACGCAGACGGTTGTACAAAAAACCCACATTCACAAATTTACTTTTGAGACACCACGTTTATGTTCCAGAGCAGCTAATTCATGATCTTTACCCCATTTTTGGGGTCGTTTTATTGATAGATTTGGTAAATGCAAAATTTTGTAAAATAATTAGCATATATTTAAAACTATGACAAATAGACAGAGACAACATAGATGCACTGGACTCAGATAGAAAAGGGGACTCAAAAATTGAATAAAAACTGGGATATTCCGTTTAAAATTATAAAAATGGCGTCCATTTCCGGTATAAGAGAAAGTGCCGCTATATTGAAAGTAATTTATTTCGATTCCCTATGGTTAATTTCGGCTCTGTTCCAAATTACTTTATAGGACAATAGCAAATTGATAATTATCTAAAGACCGCTTTAAAAAAACAGTTCTGTATGTAATGCAAAACAAATCGATTTGATTTATCTACAATTTATTTATTTCTGAGATGCCCATAACGTGGTTTTTATGCAAACCGATGAAAAATTAATCTTATTTGTATTATTTAATTCAGAGTTTTTTATATCGCGGTTTGAATTGATCGCGATATAGGAGGGTTGACTGTAATTGCAAAAATTTACATCGGTCCGAGCCAACAGTAAAAAAAAGCAGATAATATAACAGATAATAAAAATTCTGAGTTGAATATGGACAGAAAGCACCGGTATTCCCCTCTTTGCTGACGGCCGATTTTCTAAGAAATTTGACTTGACATTCAGTTTTCGTAGATATTTTACTCAATTATGGAATTTCCTAGAGAAGTGTGAATTTTAATTCATGTTGAAAATGTCGTAATATTAAGCAACTTTCGTATTTTTTATAAAGGTTTCCTTAAAGAACTTTGAAACTTAAAAGAACTAAAGAAAAAAAAACTAAAGAGCTAAAGAACTTTGGGCGTGTACCGCCCTAGAATCAAAGTTCCTTTATACACAGAAAAACATTTGATTTGATTAAATTAAATTAAAGAGAAATGTATCTACGAAAAAGCGTTATTTTTAACATGGTTTTGTCTGCCGAAATCTCCACCGTCACATTCGTAGACTTACTAAAATGTCACAAAAATTGAATAACTTCTTGAAAACGAGCATCCAAACGGTTCGACCCCCGACACACAAGACAAAGCAAATAACAGGCGCTTCCGGCAATTGTCTAACCTTAGTGACAGAACGCAAATTTGCTGTGAAGATTGTTAATATAATATTCATTGCTTCCACCCCTGCGTCTCAAGGCGACATCATCGTACAACAGCGATCACGTAAAGGGGTGCATTTGAATGCGCCCTCACATCGCCCCCGACAGACGTGCCAATACGCTTCCTATCGTCTCCGGTTACCGGAACATTATCAAATAGTTATGATTTAATAAAACTCTTCCGTCGCTCCCGTAGCTACCTACTATCGTTGTTATTGCACAGTTTCGTCGAGATGAGTCAGGTATTAGTAAATTGATCGCGTAAACGGCAAAGCTCAATATTGGGGGGATTATGTGGGGTGTACCTGCGATTACAGCCTGCTAACCTGCAAAACGGGGGATTGTTTTAATACGAGGCAATAATTCCTCGACATAATAAAATCCCGATCTCTGTAAGCCGACGCTAACGATACGATGTGATTAATTGTTGCCAAGTAACCATCAGGAGGCTTAGGTCAAGTGGCGCACGGAGCGAAGCCGCCCCAAATCGGCTACACTGCATTATTACATTCCATCCATTTGTCATCTGACCTCCGCTTTCTGTAATTACAATTAGCGGAGATTTTTGCGCCGTCCCCTGTAACGCCCCACGACGAAGAACGCGTTTAAATCGCAATAACGCAACAAAGCAAATTTGGGTGTTTTGTAGCTAAAGCGTCCAAAACAGGAGGCCGCATTATTACTTTTTTACGTTTCAGATGCTTTAAATAATGTACTTGAACATTTTTTGTAAAAATCATTTTGTGTGACAAAGCTATAATTTCAAATTTGAGAATAATAATTACGCTTGGGAAAAATGTATAAAACGCCAGACTTTATATGGTGTATTGATTGTCATTTGGCAGTACAACTCGCTGAAATCAGGAGTCTAATCTTTTGATCTTGCGTTACGTACTAATTTTGTATAGCAGAATACGCCTCATGCCAAAGAAACTCCACATTTCGCTTTTAAACAGTAAAAAACATAAAACCAAATTTGTGAGTACCTAACAGTGTATTTTCTGCCAAAAAATTAATAGTTTCGGCACTTTCCCTTTTAAATAGCAAACACGCACAAAAACAAGTTTGTGAGTAATGATCCACATTGGTATCTGTTTTATAAAAATGAATAAAATGCAAGATCAAATGCACGCAATGACGTGCAATTTACACATCTTGCGTTATGTACAAAATTTATTTCCCAGAAAATATCACGAAACTAGAAATTGTTCTTTAGTAATTAAAACACACGAAGCAAATGTGTGAATAAAAGCCCACAAGCTCTTTTTAGATTAACGTTACAGAATGTGAAAATGACATTTTACAGTCCGATATCGTTGAAATCGAAAGTGTTATCACTTTGATTTGAATTTTTGCTTTTAGATCTGGGGCTTGGAGCTAAAAGAGTCAAAGTCAAAAATTCCACATTTAAGAAAAATGCATTGAAAGTTTTGTTTTAATGGCAAAGGCATTAAATAATAGTAGATTATAATATTAGGATTAAAAATGAAGCTTTGTTAGGTGAGGCAGCCGAAGCACATAAAGCCATTTTTGCCCCGAATAATATGTACAATTTTTTCTTCAGACGAGTGGCTAATTGTAATAAAATAAAACTAGAAATCAATAATTTAGTAAGAACTTGAAAGATCAAGCGAAAGGAGATACCTCATACAATTTTTCCTTGATTAGAATGTAAACAAAAACAAATTTAAATTAATTAATACACTCCATTAACACTCGGCCAATCACCGGGATGAACTTTTCACAATTTGACCAATCACAATTAGTTTGTTAAATGACTTAGCGTTTTTATAAATGATTAATATATTAACAATTATATAATTCAAAATATAAATGTTAAAAAAGCACAGCCAATAAAAATATTTTTGTCGAATTGGTCTTGTATTAATCTTCCTAAAATACACTCGAGCTTGATTTTTCATCAGGCTAATTTTATTTTTGGTTCACTCAAGTTGTGTTGCCTTTTTGAAAAAATCTCGATTAAAAGCATAAGACAAAATTGCTCCTGCTAAAGCTGTCGCGATTTTATCACGCTTTTAATTTCGAGTTTTTTCCATTGCAACAAAATTTGTGTAAAAATTAAATTATCCGATTAAAAAACCTTTTCTTGTGTATTTAACCCTTAAAAAAACTGTAAAAGTGTCAAATGGAGTGTTTGATTTTTGTATTTTATATGATTTGGCAAATAAAGTACTAGGCAAATGTTGCTACTTTAACTGCTTCATGAGATAAAGTGACACTTTTACCTTGTCCATGAAGTCACATAAGTGGCGTTTGAAAAATTTTGGTATCTACATTGGCTGTTATAACAAAAACAATAACAAGCAGAATAGTATTATTTTTAAACAGTTTAGTGTATTTTTACAAAATTATTGTAATTAAAGATGAAATAAACTAAATATGTAAGTACATAATACTAAAATACAGAAATATTAGGCTTGTATGAAAAAACTTTATTGTGGAAAATCACCTTTTTCTTTAAAACTGGTAGAAGCAAGGGATGACTTTTATTTTCGACATTTAGCTCTCTGTTGAAAACTTTTTCGGACACATAACATGTTACATCTTCAGGTATCGTATTAGTCATTGTTTGAGAAAATTTGTGATTGCGAGTTTTTGTCAAATGTCATGATTTGACAGTTTTAAACCACCACACTGTAAATAAGGAAACAAAAGCTAAAATCTAGGGTTTCTGAGCCTCCGTTTTTATTTGTACGCTGTGTAGATTTGTACGATATTGTACAAAATAAAAATTTGAAATTACGAATGACATTTTGTAGTCGAAATCGTTGAAACCGAGAGTGTAACCACTTGATCTTGGATTTCTTATACAAGTTGTATGGCAAAACATGCTCCACGTTAACAAACACGTTTTTAGCATTAGCTCTTTAGTAGTTAAAAGATTTAAAATAATGTGAGTAAAAGGCCCGGATATAAAATGATAATCCGCAAAACCTTACATAATGTGGTACTTTGCCATGGAATTACAACACAATGTACAACTCAATTGCGTATAAATTCTAAATAACCGAACTGAATGGCCCCCTAAACTAGTGATTTTAAACGAGAAGCACTTGCCATTGTGTTAGTAATTGTAAACATAGGATTGTATTTAATCGAAAGTTACAATTTCCACAATATTAACAAACTGTCAATATTTGTTTCGGCCCACAACATTTTTCTAACAAATAAATTGTGTGTTGAGTAATACAAAAAGATCTTGCACAAACACAACAAGTTCCTATTAGATGAACACTTCGCAGATGTGATTCTTCCGAATCGACGCCCGCTTTGTATCAGTTTGGGGATGACCCCGCGCCTCGTCGTGTTTTTGTGGGCGGCCGAAAGTCGGATAAATCTCGACTGTCAGAATCAGAAGACCGGACAGCATTTTATGGAGCTATCAATACACATCCGACACAGTGTCGCTCGCAGCTCGCCGATACTTTTGGGACCCTCCACGACAATCGACGTTTTGTCTTAGGACGCTAACACCTAGAAGATGACGATGCAGGATATTCGATGAATGGGGCCTTCTCCTGCAATTAGCGATTCGAATTGGAACCGTTGGCGCCTCCAGTTATAAAGACGATCGACCATTGTCTCTGTGACGGCATGTCAGTTGATAAATGGCGTACACTGAAGAATTACGTCATGGATTGTGATACTCGTGTCTTAATCTCGTACCACCACAATCGCGACTTTATACAACGAGCCGATATATATTTAATTAAAATCGATGCGGATGAGATCGGTACGAATGAGAGTTACCTCAAAGAAATCAACCTCTCCGTTTGAGAATTCTTTTTTCACTTTAAATATTTTTTTGCTTTGGACTATTTTGGAATGTAAATAAATGTTTTCTTTTATTTCTTGTTCTACGAAAATCGCACCTAAACCGCCTAATTGTTATAACGCATTTAATTCAAGCAGTAGTTGTTTATTGCAGATGTTAATACGATATTTATATGGCTCCAGGCACTACAAATTTATAAGTACTTGCAAAGTATCAATCGAGCCGGAACCTCTGGCTTTTTGTCTTCAAGTGCCCTTCCGTATTGCATCGCGAACAGATGTTTCACCTATTTCCCATTTTACTTTCGTTATCTTTCTACAAACAAAATAATCTCGACTCGTAAACACGAGCAGGCTGAGTTGTAAACGTAAATTGCGGCGAAAGAAAACGACAAAAAATTTACGAGAAGGAGGCACAGCCGAGGACGCGACAATTGGCAATTTGTCAGCAATTAAAACAAGAGATCATTAAATCAGTAACCGTGGTGAGTCGCTTTTGTTAGGTCACGTATGACCCCTGGCGCGAAGGGCTGAAGCCCTCACTCCCTTCCTCTTATCTCCTCTTCACCGTATCTTGCGCTTCGTGCTGCGGGGTAATTTTTGCAACGCTTCAGTGCTCTAACTTATGAAGTTTTAGCTGAATTCTCGAATAATGAGGCGTAAATTTCTCAAAATTGGGTTCGCGTGTTTTTTGTCGCAATTTTGGAGATGTCAAAAAATCAAAGAGACGAGAATGTAAAATTGCGAAACGAAATGATAATGCTAACGCTACAATGAAACGCAAGCCCATTATTAATCCTCTGCAATTATTAAATAAATCGACGGATTTGTTGGAATTTATACATGACATGAACGAGCCACAAGTTGTTTATAACGACAATATAGGAAGCGACGTCGATGTTTTGATAGTGGTCCAGATATTTTAATTTTTTTTTAAATAATTACATATTACTTGAAATTGTTGAAATTTTAGATTTATCCGTCCGTTTTCTTTAAAGAAACTAACAGAGGGTTTTGAAGCAGCTCCGTTGATAAACACAATTCTTATTATTTTTCCCCGCGACGTGATCAGCCCACAACTTATTGAAATTCCTCAGCAAATAGTTACGATTTGCCAAAATCAAGCAAATTTTTTACCCAATTTCAATTCAAACACACCCGGATCGATTTTTAGGCCCCGACTACAACGACTAAGAGCCGTAAGAGAAAATTCTACAAATCGTTCGTTCATCCTTTGAATTTGAGACTCAGTTTGCGCAAATGCCAGAACAGTTACTTTTCAGATTTTTATGGTAATCCAAGAAACGCGACTTTAACACAAATTAAGCACCATTGGTGGCGGAAAACCAATTTCGTTTTTGAAAAAATTACGATTACAAAATTTAGTTTTTGTTTGTGGAAGAGGACCACTATCTAGCACCCGGACTTTCTTCATTGCCTGACGACGATGACTGAGTTGGCCAAAAACTTGTATCAAAACTGCTGCTTCTTCGTTTTGGGGATGCACAATCGCTTCAATTACTTTTCACAATTACGTACCGCTAAAACTTGTCGGCTTGTTCCGAGTCATGATTTGTAGGTAACAGTTTTGAAAATTTGGGTTTGGCTTTCAATGATAGTCGGTGGAGTTTTGCTGGTTCGATGACTGTAATTGGGTCTGAGGCGCGTTACGCAATTAATCTTCTGAAATTTTGACAATGGTCCTGGCGGAGTTTGATACGTTTGCAAGTGGTTTGCGATGTGGTGACGGTTTTATTGTAGCGGCGCTCACGCCGTTGGGAAACAATGCAACATTTTATCAAAATGCAAACAAATCGTTTCTTGTGATAAAACGTTACGTCGAAAGTAGTTTTACAAGAAATGGAGGTTGGGGAGATCCCCGCGACCACGCACTCTGTTTAGGAATGAATAATTTGTGATGAACCTGCTTTGGAACCTTCAAGATGACAACAACCTGTCACCGCTCAAATTCCTGGTGCCTAAAATTGGCCGTGATTTTCCGGCGGGTGGTCGCCACTCAACACTGCGAGATACCTTAATTGAATTAATTGTGACTTTTCTAGCAGACCTGCACACGTTTTAATTCCTTAATACTAACTGACACCTCCAACAATAGAATCATTTAATGCCCAATGCAACGGTCGAGGCTCGTGTAAACACACCCTTAAGACCTGTCAACCATGCTGACATCCATTGTCGTCGCCAGTTAAACATCTAGCAGTCGGCCAGGCAAACATTGGGAACGTGTTCCGTGCGCATTTTAATGAACGAATTTCCACGAGTCACGCTCCATCGTGGGTGGTTCCCCGACCATGGGTGGTACCATTGTCTCGGAAAAGAGGTGGCGCTATTACCATGGAATGCACTAGAGCTGAGTGCCGCCATTGTCGCGCCAAAACGTCTCAATTTCGTGCGACAAAATAACCAAAACGCCCTTCTCCAATTGCTCTATTATACATTTTATTGGACTTAAAAACACAGTTACATGACATGACAGTGCGTACTCCATTATATCCCTAAGTCTGTACAGAAGAGTGTCTTTTTTACATCGCTACATTTATAAATATTACCTAATATTTACATGAAACATGATTTGTACAGTGATCATTAACAAGAATTGTACATCTAATGTACAGCTATCCTGGCGCCGAGCGTTCGATTGCACCAGGCCGATTATTAATTATTATTATTGCAACAACGGGGACGAGGGATACGAAACACCCTTAAATTTAAGTGCGGCCACGACGCTCCTCTTTCACACAGTGTCACTACCACGCCCTCGTCTGAAGGGGCAGATAAGTCCCACATTGCTGCTGATAGTTGCCTTGTTGTCTATATGCCATGGCGAGGCTGCCGTTGCCCATGCACTGGGCCTGCTGCTGGGGCTGGCACACGGGAGATTGTTGGGTGCGCGAAGTGTCCGACGAAGGGGCCGAAGTCGAAGTCTGACTCACTCCGGAACCTCCGGAGCACGGTTTTCCGTCTTTGACCAGGACGGGAACGGCGACGCGACGTGGAGAACTTGACGACTGGAAAAAATAAACACCGCACTGAGGATGAGGCAACAAAGACGTCGTTATGGCTTTCAATGGCTACAAATTAAAACGAGACAGCTTTTTCATAGCAGGCGGTCAAAAAAATGTCAAATGCTTTCAGTTCACTCCGTTACCTAACGTTGCGACTTTTGTTGCGTTTCGAACTATCCGGAGGAAAGTTGTGGTTCGTTTTGGCCCTTTCCGCGCACACAAAGCCGCGGTTCTTGTCGATAAAACGGGCGAACATCGTCGTCGACCGTGCAGACCTCTTCAAAACACACGCTGGTTGAAGTGGCCACGTCACGACCCTCGCCCTTCACTCGAAACCGTCACTCCTGAACTGCACAGGGTCACCTCTCCCATTTTTACCCAATTCCATGTGTGTTTTATTGATTGGGGGAGTCCCGGCCGATTTGTTCCCATTCTCACCTCATTACCAACAACAACACACCGAAATCCCTCACAAAAAATTCAGCGTCGTGTCAAGATGGCCTGATCCCAAACGTATACGTTAACTGATCACTCAATCATCGTTAATTCAATCAGTTGGCAGATATTAAAGTCTCTTCATTCGTCAGCTTCCGACGGAAGCTGATGTTTGTTTTATTTGAGGCTGTCAGTCATCGCCGATTACTGGGAGCGAATCGGCCACACTTTAATGAAGCAGAATCGAACGAAAATTTGCGACGAATTAGTCCTGCAGATTTGTCAAAATGCTCGGGGCATTGCGTAGTGCTTACATAGCCCATGCATCCTCGAAATATTGTCTTGGACTGACTTCCTGATCTGATCATATCCGAATTTTGTCCGAGTTCAATATGAAATTATTTATTCAAAATTGTTCATTATACAAGTGTTTCACGACGAGGGCCTATTACGCAGATAAAGAGAACGAAAAAACCGAGACAACTGAATATGCATACTTGTATAGACTTATAAGATCTACCTGCTGAAAATATTTTCATGATTGTGCAACTTCCTGTTATACCGGATGTTGGCATCAACTTTGTTATTTTAAATACAACATACCTATTTTTAATCTATTTTCAAATTCTGCATTAAATTATGTGCCATATGATATCAACGTTTTTACATCAATATTTTTTTGTTTAAAAGGCGAAAATCCAGTACAATAAAAGGAATATTCCTCGAGGCGAGGAAAACTCAGTTGCAATTCAAAAAATCCAAAAAGCACAAAAGTCGATTTTTTCAATAGCAACCATATGTTTTTATTACCTTTCGATAGAGAAATTTATTCTTGATCTGATGATGCTCCTATACCTACTTAAAACGGACTGTTTTTGAGTTATTTGATTTTTTCTACTTTTTTTTACAATTATGAGCAAATAAGCGAAGTAGGCTTATTAAAATCTTATCCAGTTAGCTATGAAAGTAGGTTTGATGTTTTAAAATGTAAGCAGTTGCGGGATTTGAGTTCTAATTCACTTGTAATGTTACTATGTATTACAATTCCCTAATCAAGATAATTTAAATTCCCTGTTCAGACACTGCCAGAAATTATCTTCACAAACTTACTGATTACCTACTCTTATTTTTTAATTTATCATTTCAAAGTAAATGCAGTTCTCGAATTAGATGTATGTATTTACAAAAAAATTGAGGCATTTGAGCATTTATTAAAATAAATAGATAATTATTATGGGCATTATTATTGTTTTTCGTGATTTATCCCATCTCCTTAACAAGCTGATTAAAACGAACGAAGCATTTTTCCGAAACAAGTCAAAGGGAGGCGTTTACGTGTAAAAAGTAAAAGAAAAGCTTGGCCGGCAAGAAAATCTGTTGAGCGCTTCGTTCCGACTTTCTTCCATTCATCGCCGTCATTAATGAACTGTTTGTCTTCGGTGCTCGTCCGCCTGATTGAAAGTCGCGCATCGACGTGCAAACACCGAATTCCAGCGTCTGTTTGTTTTTCAAAGAAGAAAATCTCAGAATGGGAATGCTGCCAGAACGGTAGCTGGAGCACCTGTGCTCCAAGGTGGATCAATATTGATGCAGCGGCCATATTTGTTCCAAAACATTAGGTCATCGAGTGAATACCAACAATTCGATGCAATTACCATTACCGTGGGTGCGGCCTGAATTTTGATATTCAAGGTGGAAAAAAATTCGGATAGGTAAATAAATCGACGGTCGGTTGAGAAAGTCGTCCGGATGGCCCTAAGCTGAAAAGATGTCAGGTCCAAGGCACAGCGCGGCTCTTGGACAAATACGGACCACGTCACCTACACGGACAGTTCCTACCTCACTCAGTAAATACCGTCGTTAAGTAAATAGAGGCATTGGAAAGCTTCGTTTCAGTCTGTCTTATTAAGTCACGTTTAAATGCGCACAATCAACGGATAAACAGTACTGATTGACGGCTGTTATTGGGAAATTTCCTCAAGCTTGATGGACGGATTCGAATTTCGTCACCTCATGCGACTGAAATTTACAGCGAATATCTAACGAAAAAAAAATATCCATTTTTCACTCCGGGTATTCTAGTTGTTTGAACATGAAACGTTTTGTCCTGAATGTCAGATTTCTTCAAATTTATATTTACGAAGATGAAATAATGAACAGGTTCTGAAAATTCCCCTTTTTTCGTTGCCGTAGAGGAGGTTCCGTTCTTCAAAAGTTGAGTTTTCAACAAATATCATGAGTTTTTATCCATTTTCAACAATTGCTAAACAAACATTGGTCTGCTTCTTATGTGGTTGCATTAATGATTATTGGTAGTAAGTACCCTAAGTACAGTCGTGACCGTGGAAAACGGGCCACCAAACATTTTACTTTTTTTACTTTGCGAAACGGACTTTTAGGTTCTTGCTTGAAATTTCAGAAAAATTCAGAATTCAGAAATTCATTATTATTATTATTATGAGTTTATTGTAGAACAGCATTTTGCAGTAGGTAGCTGTTACCGGGTAAAAACATATTTTTATACACCAATTTTTTCTTCGTTTCGATACATATTGTTATGTAGTTATAAAAATTACAACTGAAATCAGAAAAACATCCAACTAATTTTCTCCTGTGGTCTCTTAAAACATTAAAACATAGGTAATTATTAATATTCTTATGTTTAATAAAGATGTAAACTAAAATCTGAAAAAATATGGCCACTTAATTGGATTGCAGTAAACATATTTTGTCGGTTCGAAATTTTTTCTTAAACCGACAGTTAAAAAAAATCCAAACTAATTGGTCAATCAGAATAAATAAATACAAACCAGCCAACTTTGAACTATAACAAATTTTTATTCCTTTTGAGTGACAATTAGTAATAGTGAACATTTTTTTGGGCTTTGTGACAATGGCAAATATATAATATCTGAAGAGAACTGGGAGACTGGAAACATCTCGACCATTGTCGATGTGTTTCCGTCATTAAACAAATCGGGGATTTATCAACATCCGTGTGGAAATTCCTATTATTGGTGATAGGTGATATATTCTTTGAATTTAAAAGAATATTGAAGAATTTTGGAGAAACGTATTTTTCTGATGAAAAAACGTTTCAATCCCGCTCGAATCAAAGCATAAGAGTGGTGAATTTTTCGAGGGCCACATTGCTATCTCTGAACCTATTATAAATAGAAAGTTGGCTAAAAGATAAAAAAAACTGCATTATTTCACGCTGATTATAAATTTGAAAAAATCGTTAAACTGAAAATCGCCATTTTATTTAAAAATTAACAACATCCTTATTAGGGACGTAATTTTTATGAAACTGAAATTCCTAGATTTATAGTAACGACATTCAACGTGTGATTTTCTTACAGCCGCGCCATATTGGATTTTTACGCCATTGTATAGAATCATATTTCAGCTTTTCTTTCTTCTTTCACTTTATAATTTTGCAAAAATAAATAAGTAGGTACTTAGGCTGTTGAATGTTTTTCTTAAATTAATGTAAGGTAAATTAAATAAGATAATAAACGAAATGTACCTACTTAGAATTCCACCTTTTATTCTAAGTCGATTTCAATTTGATTGTGAGTTTCCTTTAATTATTAGGACAACCATTCACGAGTCGTTCATTTGAGAAACGTCATGTTTACGTAAATCAAGATGATGTTTACTTTTTCGTAATAAAAACTTGCGGGCTTACACCCGTAGACATAAGCCCGTTTCAAACAACTAGAAATTTGCTAAAAACTGCTTCAAGAAATGACCCGTTTTCTAAGGCCACAACTGTACACATTTAATTTTTTTTCATTTGTTATTACATTTTTGTATGGTTAAATTGGGTTCTGATTAAAATTCAATTAAAGTAAAACTTATTGCACTGAAGCTTTTACCGCGATGAACTTCTTCCTCATAAGTCAATTTTGAATACACTTCGAAAGCAATGGACATTGTTTTTGCTGTTAGTCTTCACGTTTTAGGCCACAAAGGAGGTAATCCCCAAATCCAAAATCCCATTACCCCGCATTTCGCCTCGTTTTTTGAAAGCCACTTTTGTTATGATAGGATTACTCTCGCTCTTACCTGGTTGTGTTGGTTTTGCTCGGCCATCGCCTTTTCTTTGGCTTGTCTCTTGCACTTGTACCTATGGTTCTGGAACCAGATTTTCACCTGCAACAACAAAATCATCAATTCCAATCGAATCGGAGCGATTTCACCGCTCATTTTACACCAGTAGCCAGAAGAGTATGTCAACAACGTGAAGAGTCTTGATTAGGAAGCTGTGAGTCCGTGGCGAGTGTTTAGACATTAATTACTCCTTGTGAACGCTGATGGCACTCGTTGAAGACGCGGCCATGTGTTATTGCGTGGAAAACACCTTTCACAGACTCATATCTTATTCTCTTTACTGGCAAACTTCCCACTGACATGCATTCGAACGGACGTTACGATTTGTCCGCGCGTTTACGCAACGTCGATATTAAAATGCAAATTGTGTTATTTCAGTTAAACGGTGGTTAATTATCATAATCCCAGTTTAAAGCGTCTAATGCTGGGGCAAACAGGGGCGGCTTCCTATAATCCCGGATTATATCGCTCAGGCTGTCAACACACACAAAATTTAGACCTGGCGCGTGAGAATGCCCGTCATAAAAATCGGTAGCTCTCTTCCTCCAGGCCCCATTCAGCGTAATCGCAATAAAAACGTCCCCAATTTAATTATAAGAATCTCGACAAGGAACCGGTCCCTGTCGAGATCGTTGGTCGTTAGCGCGGGTAA
The DNA here is from genome assembly GCA_964023215.1 of Eledona agricola. Taxonomy (NCBI): domain Eukaryota; kingdom Metazoa; phylum Arthropoda; class Insecta; order Coleoptera; family Tenebrionidae; genus Eledona; species Eledona agricola. The sequence goes on from OZ026856.1 coordinate 3,060,871, forward strand.
TTGAGGGTTGATGTGGGTGCGATGTGCACTCGCTCCACCAGACCCATTCACCACCACGAAACCGACAAGTGCCCCGATTCCAGAACCCACGTATGAGCCCATAATTGGACGAGGTTTCGTTCTTTGTGCCCGCTTCCGTCCGCCACCGAAATTTCCGACAGACCGCGCCCTCCTCGCAACATTTACCCCAGCGCTAATTTAATCAGAGGCGGGTTGTAATTAAATTGCAATTAATGGGAAAAGCGGTCGTCGGCGCATGTCCCCGGATTTTTCGATGCAATGGCGACAGCTGGTTTCCACAATACGCGCTCCACTTGAAAGTCTGGTCGATGGAAGGCACCCCATTCGTTCGTAATAATTCGGTTTGGCAGTAGCTGGATGTTTAGAAATAGCCCCGGGGGTGATTGTAACGCAATCATGTATGTATATGGAGCGACGTCGCCAATTTGCTACACACACACATAAAACACCGGCTGCGGATAGATAAAGGACAGGGGTTGGGGATGAGGAAGAAGTGTCATGGTTGCCGACTGATGCGATAAATTTATCTGATCGTTGATGGTAATCGGACGACACCGTTTGTGCTGAGCTGGGTTTGGGGGTTTGGACGCTTTTGTTGGGGGGTTGAGGGCAGCTTGGCGAGAAAATGGACGATGACATCATAAATTTGTTACCTTCAGCCTTAATTTACGAAGCGAAAAATTATTTTTGATTTGTACAACTGACCGGTACTTCTTCATTTCAGACCGGTTATTATATCATATTATCTACTAATACATATTTTGCGGCATCAAGTTACAAAACAAAAGAAACAATGCAGTGCTTTTTTATAAAAATTCCGGTATTTGTTCAAGTTACTTATTAGTTAAAAATTTAGTTAAAAAAGTTTAAAAAATTCAAATTCTAAATTCTAGTTATAAATACAGTTAAACGTTACAGCAATTTAATTTTTTTATTGATTATCAAAAAATTGCAATCAGTAGTTGATTACTGTTCTTGGAAGAAACCAAATTTTATGATTTATTGAAATCGTTTTGTTTCTAGAAAAATGTGCCTTTTAAATTAGCAACAATTTTACGAGCATTTCTAACACGCGTAGTATCTATCCAAACAATTTAGACAATAAGGCTTCTCTTCGTCTGATTTTTATTTACCAGCATTTCAGTCCTTATTAGTTTTTAGTGGTTTTTTTATAAACTGTTCGTTTTAAATTCGTTTCGAAATAAAAATAGTATCATAGCTTCATCGTGGCCATAAAATAAATTAATTGTTTCCTAATCATTTTTCACATTAACATCCCTACATCTCAATAAATAATACCTAAAAACAATCTCAGAATCCTATTGTAACACATCGAATTGTAGTTAGTAGTAGAAGTTTGGATTTTTGGAAGTAATTTATTTACTAGCATTTCAGTCCTTATTAGTTTTTAGTGTTTTTTTGTAAACCGTTTGTTTTAAATTCGTTTCGAAATAAAAATAGTACCTAGGTATCATAGTTTCATTGTTGCGATAAAATAAATCAATTGTTTCCTAATCATTTTTCACATCCCCACATCTCAATAAATAATAAAAAGAATCCCAGAATCCTACGTAATACATCGAATTGTAGTGCGTTCACCAACATTTTTTTTTGATTTTTGGAAGTAACTGAATTTTGTCACAGGAAGCATATTTATGTTTTTGAATATTGTTTTTTGGCAGAAGGGTTAAAATGGGCATTGGACAAAAATTTGTGGTAGATTCATCAAAGAAAAGCCGAAGAATTTGTAAAATTTTCTTCATGGAAATGATTATCTATAGACAAACCACGTCGCCTTGCCCTAGTGTATGAGTCTAGATTGTGGTTTGAATGAGTTATTTTAGTTTTGTTTAAATATTATATTAATCCATTAATTAACAGTTTTTTTCTTAATTCAAAGTTGTGATGCTCTTCTTTAATGGCTAAGTGTTGAACTGTTTTAGTGGAATATAATTCCACAAGGAAACCTTATAACTAGAATCTTGGTCGATTTTTTTAGAATAGACAATATAGCTTCTCTTCGTCTGATTTTGATTTACCAGCATTCCAGTCCTTATTAGTTTTTAGTGGTTTTTTATAAACCGTTTGTTTTAAATTCGTCTCGAAATAAAAACAGTATCATGGTTCCTTCCTGGCCATAAAATAAATTAATTCTTTCCTAATCATTTTTCACATTCACATCCCTACATCTTAATAAATAATAAAAACAATCCCAGAATCCTATCGTAATACATCGAATTGTAGTAAGTAGATGGTTTTCCAATTCGTTTGCTTCAATTCACCAGCTTCATATGGGTCGATTTTTTTTTTAGAATTCAATATTTATTAAGGACCATCATTTTAAAAACCATCACCAATTTTCTTACTGCTTGTATAACCTTACTGGTTACTTACTTATTTGTAATTACTTACTAAAATTTGTAAAAGATTTGTGTGTATGGACTTTAAAAATGAGCAGGACCTTACATCATTAGTTGATCTTTTAATAAATCAAAAAATATCGTTTTCTATTTGATAATTCAAGACAGACATACTTAAAATAATGTGTAATAATAAAATCTACACAATACATGCTAATTCTATAGTAAAAATATTTTGTCAAGACTTGTGTATTTGTATTTTTTATTTTTGAAACAATATTTAAACGATTAGTTTCGTGTTTAAATTATTTCAGAACTTCTCCTTTATTTTTTTAACGTTCCCAAAAACTGTGACAATGACATCGGCGTTGTGGCCAATTTGAAACAGCTTTCTTAGTATGTAAACTAGTTGTAAAAATTATAAATTTCAACGTTTTTTACAATAACGCGTGATTGTGCGATTTGAGAACAGAGTGAGAACAGAGAGAGAGAGAATATTTCATGTGGGACAATAAAATTTTAAAAATATTGTATTTCGTACTACGAGATAATATATTTTTTATTTTAGGTGTTCTATTTTTTTAGAGGTTTGTTTCAAAAACTACACTGATTACAACTGGATTACCTACAAAATGCGTTTGTCATACATGGTAATACATTTCAGTACATATTTTTTTATTAAAAATTTTAATTAGAATATAACTGTAACTTAGATTGGAGAGATGTTTTTATAATTTTTGTCGACATTTCATCAAGAGTGAGTTTTTCGAGAAATTTTAAAATAAAAAACACCATGCGGGGCCGTACCATATTTAAAATTAGTCCAATAAATACCAACTCATGAAAATTACATTAATTTTATTTTGATGGATAAACTAGTTTTTTGAAATGTTGCTTTAAAAAATTGAAAATAATTCACTAGTACCAAACTTTGGACTATATTTATATTTGCAATATTTAGATTAACTAACAAAATTTTAAAAATCGCCTTGCGTAAGGTTTGAGCTAGAATTTATAATCCTGATCAGATCTTGAGAGAAATTCACAACCGTCTTGGGATAAAACCTGTAGGAAAATTTAGGATTTTGTCCCTTTTTATAAGGAAACTAAATAATTTCAAAAACAGCTTAGATATCTGATTCCATAAAACACGAGCGCGATTTTTCAAACAATTTGGTATAAAAAAACTGGTTGGAACTTTGTCTCATTTTTTATTGAGTTCAATTGTGCAAATCGACTGCATGGGGATGGGGAACCTTAAGTTATACATTTTTCTCCTCGATATAAAGCAACTTGCAGATTTTACCCTACAATTTCAAAATTTGCCGATAAGTTATTTTTTAGCTTCCCAAGAAGTTAAAAACTTTTGACGTTACATTACTTCTGAAAAAAAGAACAATTATTGTAATTATGAAGCAAATATGAAGCTTCCTGGTAATTTTGGTATTGGAACTAAATGTTATTATTTTTCGTTTTCTTCTTTTATTTTATAAATTAGTAGATTATATTAAATTTGTTCGTTTAATTTTGAATAAATTTTAATGTAGTAGTGTTGATCTATCGAAATACCATGCGTCGGCATCAAACATAAAACACAAAAACTCCCAAACCGTAGTTATTTTGTACATTAGCTGGTTGCAATTGGCGACTTACCTGCGTGGGTGTGAGATGTATGAGCGAAGCAAGATGCTCCCGTTCGGGCGCCGACAGATACTTTTGCTGTTTGAACCTCCTCTCCAGCTCGTAGACCTGCAACAAGACACCCGGACGTCGTCTTCACATCACCGCTTTACCAGTTTGAGTTTGGGAATTTTTCCCATTGTCACGAACCACCGACGGCAATATAATATTTTAAGTCCCGATGGAATCTATAGTTTGATAGGTTACGAGGGGTGCACGGAGGGTGGAGCGGATGAGAAGTCGGCTTTACCTGTGCTTGCGTGAACAGGACACGCCTCTTCCTCCGCTGGGCCAAGGGGAACTGCATGGGTTTGGAATCGGGCATGGCGCAGGCGCCCAGACCTGGCATTCCCGTGTTGAGGCCGTGACCCATGTTCGCTGAAGCCGCCGAACTGCCCATCAATCGGGATACTGAAAAAGTTTTCATATTTAACGCTTTTTGGATTATGGAGCGAAATTGTTGTGATTGTTGGCAATCGGCGAGTTCTTTTAATTGCTCTGTCATGAACTCAAAAGCACGAAATGTTGGTTCTCTGTTTAGAATTTAAAACAATTACAAATCAAACTAACTCATATCGAATAAAATCAAATTAACCATTTAACGCAAACTGAAATCATTTAATTTACTTTGGATCCGAATTAGGTACATTCCTAATTTTCCTAAGATTTAAAACATAAAAATACCAAAATTTAAATTTATAGCGGTAACATGTAACCTTCACAAAAGATAAATTATAAAAAGGAATAAAAATAAAATTCATCTGTGATGTAGAACATTTTATTTCTTGCTCGTTTTTTTTTTGTTATTGTATTTATTTATTGTGTTTATGTATTTGGCGCAATTTATTATAGGTATAGTTGGTCGGGATTATAAATAACATGCGTTTACTGTAATAAATAACTTATATAAATAAAAATACATGTTGTTTTAATTTCTATCTTGCTTCAGAATAACAATTATAATATGATTTTTTACAATTTGTTGGTAAATAAATTCTTTTCACACATTACAAAATAATAAAAAATATTTAGAATGAAAGACATTGTCCCTGAATGTTGTACATATTTTATAATGATCATTTTTCGTCTTTTATTTTAGAGAATATGCATTATCAGATTTATTTTATTTTTATATTTCATGGACTCTTAGAGAACTGGGTATTTTACTTGAAATAATACATTATTCCAGATTCGTCCACCAGGAAAATTGGAAAACAAACCACATGTTCTTTTCCTCCGTTTGTAGCAAGTTATAAAAAAATTATAACACGAAATTTATTTGACCGTATTTGTAGTTCATGTAATGTCTTTCGAAAATTACAGACGGTCAATATGTATTTTTTTCCCAAGTTTGATTAGGGCCTGACAACCAGTGTTAAATTGATCAATATAACATTTTAGTCTTTATTTAGCAAATATAACTTTTTAAATATTTTTTTATAATTGTCAGATATTTTTGAATATTTGCCTTTTCATAATCTGCATATGTGGTCCCTTGAATTTTATTTTTCTTCTTTGTACATTTTCATGAATTATTTGTGTGTTTATTTACGTATTTTTTATGCGAGATCTACCGCCAATGTTTATTTAAATTCTTCAGTTGTTAATTGTAGCAATTGCTGATTCGAACGTTTCGAAACAACTCGTTGCAAGATGCTTTTGATAATACATATAGAATTCAGTTCCGGAAACAAGAAGGATCAAAATTTCAAAACCCATCAGCTGTCTCAGGTCCTGTATTTATCCAAAGCAACCCCTCGCTGCCCACTTCTATTTATGAAATGGACACAGGGGCATTTTCAGAATAAATATTTATTCAAGGCACGCACATTCTTTCCAAAATCGATCCACGGGGTGTACAAATAGAAATCGGAACCACCTCCCGCCCGCGAATTGATACTTTCACACGCCCCATGAACCAACGAAAATTACTCGAATTTTTTCCACAGATAATTAACACACACTCTTCGTCTATATGAGGAAGGGGAAGTCCCCGCGCCCCACGACAGCTACTGTATTGTCGTTGGATTTGAAGTGTTCTGTCAACAGACCGAGCTTAGTGTATTTGCTGGGCTGTCAGTTAGTTACTGCTATCCTAATAGCACATCCATGCATACAGTACACTGTACACTATATTTGCCATTGCTCGGATGGTGTAAGTGTATACCTCTATCCATTCCTAGGTATTCGTGTGTGTATTTTCAGCATCACTCCCACAAACCTCGCATTTACCTAGACCTTCTACGAACCAAACTGTTCTTTAACGTTTCAGGATCGTAATTATTAATAGGAAAATTTCTACAGTTTAATTAACTGGCAACAAAAGAGTTTATTATTTTCTGGTAAATACTTAAGGGAGTTTGCTTTCGTGAGCCGTTCGATTTGTAGGGGTTGAGCTGGAGGGAGACTTTCATTCCGAATTGTTTTTGTTAATTAACTTTTAAGCAAAAGGCATACCTTCATCAGAACTGCACTTTAATGAATTAATATGATATAAATTGATAAATCGAGAGTTTTTACATCTAGCATGTACATTTACAACATTGTACATTTTGTTTTCTTTATAATAATGACGTTGACCGCATTGATATCTCTTTCACCATCATTATTTGGAATTTGTCAATTTGTCCCCATTTAAATTTTTAATTCTTTCGTCACTTTTCATATGATAATTTGTACTGAAACACTGTAGTGTAAATTGATGAAATAATTGATTAAATTTGGCCTTAAGATAGCGTAAGTTACTGATTTGAAAATCTGACATTTTGCATAAAAAAAGGCTAAAAACGTGCAAACTACAGAGTTATTTTTTTCATCGGAATATGTAAAAGAGGGCGGAAATTTAAAGAAATCCATCGTAAAAATTCTAATAAGTTTTTCAGAATTTTCAATTAAATCGAGAATTGTATCTGCAAATTATTAGGGAAATTTTCAGTCTGAGCTTTCCGATCTAAAGCGCACACAGTCTAATAACAACGTACTTATTCTGCTGGCAATATTAACATAGTAGTTATGCAATGTAAGTCAATAATATGCAAATCAAATTTATCGCATTTGATTTATTTCAATAATAATTTTTATCAATATATTATACATTATTTTTAATTTTAGATTAATTCTAGATTTCATGTGGGTACACTGGTCCATTAATATAGTAAAAAAGGAAATCAATTGGATGTTCCTCTGAAATAAATGCATCTCAAACGCTTTAATAAATTTTATGATTGTCTTCTTAGAATTTAAATACACGGTCAGAGTCCGATGAAGTATTTCATGCAATTTGTTGCATAATGACATACAGCATACGTGGACGAAATTTTCAATATATCTCAATAATATAGTCAATAATATGCAAATCAAATTTATCGCATTTGATTTATTTCAATAATAATTTTTATCAAAATATTATACTTACATTATTTTTAATTTTAGATTAATTCTACATTTCATGTGGGTACAGTGCTCCATTAAAATAGTAAAAAAGGAAATCAATTGGATGTTACTGTGAAATAAATGCATCTCAAACGCTTTAATAAATTTTATGATTGTTTTCTTGGAATTTAAATACACGGTCAGAGTCCGATGAAGCATTTCATGCAATTTGTTGCATAACGACATACAGCATACGTAGACGCAATTTTCAATATATCTCAACCATTTTAAAATAAAACTTGATGCGGTAAGCTTTTCGGATCATGATATTAATATTATTCATTTTCAAAATGGCCCCCCTGAACGTTTCACTTTATTCATGCAGTTCTTTTATGCCATCCTTTTTCTATGAACTTTTTAAAATATATTTTAACGATTGGATACAAAACGGTTATCAAATTTAACATATTATATTATATCAATACAAGTGAAAATTTCCTACAAACATTTAAATACACATTCCTTACACTGCGATATAATTTTTTTTTTATAATTTTCTCTGCTAATACTGGGACTCAAGTTTTAATTGTCGAATGTTGCATAAATAAAAAGCCCATTGCAACAAATTTTATAATCCTCTTTTAATCTATTCTGATTGAGAGAAAGTAAGATATCAATCAAGGCATACATCGAAACAGTCATTTAAACCAGAAAAAATAAACTGAAATTTGAAGTTATCTTCAAATTAGCTTAAACCATAAAAAACACTTATCAAACACTTTGCGGCATTTTTGTAGTAAAATATAATGCGCAAGTTTTATTGGATAAATGCACTTCATTTTAACATTTTTAAAACCCATCTATTTTTAGCGAAAACTATAGAATAATTTCAACAAAAAATCTGTTGTACTTTTAAGCAGTGCTTTTATTCAATTTGTCAAAATTTCAAAATATACGAGTATGTACGTAATTTTTGTCAATAAATTAATAATCTAAGAAAAAATGTGTGTTCAAAAATAAAAGGAGACTGCGTAGAACATAAAATCACTTGGGTTGTTCTTTGTTGAAAACCATTTCAGATATGTTCATGATATGCCAACGTCACAAGTCTACACTGTAAAAGTGCTACAATAATTTGTCTGACCATTTAAACGACACAATTTAGTAGCACCAACCACAAAATCAATTTTGAGATAATTACCCTTTTCTGATAGATATTCTGCTCTTAAAAAAATAAAATTGTTAAGTTAACTTTTTCATATTTCATTGTGGGCGATCTTTCTAAATATTTTTACCACGGCTGTACTTAGGTAAAACATATTTGCATTACACGAAGCAGCAATCTGACGAGACACAGTTCAGTGTCAGTGCCATCGAGCATAAAATGTGTACAGATAGTGTTCGTAAAGCACCTTTTTTCGCGCTCAAGCTTTCAATAACGGGATATATGGAAGGAGGAAACAAAGCCTTCGTTTTATTTAAATCCGGAAGCAGCACCTCGCTTTCTCCCCCTTTAATATGCCGTAACACGATCATAAACAACATTACACGAATATCGGTATGCAAACAGAAACCGGAAGATGATTGATGTCGATCTCGCGCCCCCGAGGATGAGGAAATACGGGCCCCGCTGCAACCCAATCCCGTTCCGAAATCCGCGCCACATCTCCACATTCGCACGGCTCATCATCATCTTAATTGGTCAATAAAACCGAAGAAGTAACATGCACACGTCTTCTCGGGTTTCGCGCCGCAAGGGCGTTTAATACCTCCGCATTCTGGCGCGGCACGACCCAGATCGCATTACTAAAGCCCCACATTTCACCACCATTAGGCATTCTCAGGCTTAAGTGGAGAGATCGATTGCTAGGTATCGTTTACGTTTAAGACGCGTAGGTGTGTGTGTGTGGCTTGGAGTTGAGGGTGGGTGACTGACTTACTTGCGAATCGCGGATCGGCTGCCGAACTTTGATACCAGCCGGAAGAGTAATGGGGTGTGAGACCTAGGTTCTCGGAGACGGGGCAATATTGGCCGCCTCCAAATTGACCCATGACTGGATAGCTCCCGTTCATGCTGCAGCCGCCGCTTGTGGACGTTCCGCCGGCACCTGGGGAATTGATGCTGCTGCCACTCGACGTGGACCTGCAATAAAAACTTCAATTTTCAATCACGTCATGTTCCCAACTTCCACACCATTCATATTGCAATAAACCTAATCGTGCCAATTTTTACTGTCTTTTAAAACTTCAACAAGTCTCCAATACAATTTTGGAATTGATTTATCAGCTGACGAAACATAAAATAAATTGTATTCATCAAATGCAGTTTAAATTTATAAAAAATAAATAAATCAAATTGGAACTAACATTATTGAATTATAGCATTTTTTAACATTTAATTATATTTCATTAATTAATAGAAAAAGTTTTGAACACTATTATGGTGCAGATAGGCAAAGTCAAGTTCAAAATACATATAACCAAAAAATGACACCTGAAACGATAAAAAATAACAACTGGGGCCCTAAATCAAAACTTAAAAAGTAATAAATATTTTAAATCAGGTAAAAGCTTGGTTTGGTATGAATTTAAAATATGTAGAACTAAAGTCGGATTGTGAATTTAAAAAAATCGACGCGCCAATAAAATCTGACGAATTACCTATGTAAAAATTTTAACAGGGACGAACAAATATAAAATGTTTGAAATAACGATTTATGTTAAATTTATTTTGTTAAGTAAGAAACGGAAATTTTTTTTATAGAAGCTAGAGATGAAAATATAAATGGAAACCAGCAAGTTAGTAAAATGAGTGAAAACGCAAATCATTTTACGGCCACAATTCAATAATATAATTAAATATAATTGAAACCGTATTAGTAATTTCCAAACGATCCTCGATAGACATCCTCAGTGGCTCTGTTTGAGTTTACAAGAAAAAGTATATATTTGCGATACTAATTAAGGATGACACATGACACATAAAATATTAAATATTAAAACAGAAAGATGAAATTAAATAGGGAATCGACTCAAGCACTTATTAAAAAATCACTATCTATCTAGCTCGAACGGACAAGACACACACAAGATGCAACGAGGAATATTTTTTAATTGATTCCTATGAAGTTATTAAAAATATAAATGTGTGACTTGTTTCGTAATTTTACATTTGTAATTGCTATATTGTTACTCACTGATTTTTATTTCAGGAACTAAAAGCTTCCTACTTTTGTTTATGAAAAAACGTGCACGTGTTTCTAATATTATTTACTCGTTTAGTTTACGTTTCAAATGAATTATCAAATTTAACGTTTAGTTTACGTTTCAAATGAATTATCAAATTTAACATATTTTTATTAATAATCTTGTGTTTTAATCAAAGTCTCTTTTATATAAAAAATATTCTATAATTACAATCACTCAGAAAATGTTTTTATTTTGTTTTATGTCAAATGCTAATACATAAATAAATATAGAAATAAAAGTAAACATAATTTTGAAAAAGTAATATCTGTGTTTTTTTTTTAAATATTAGTTATTAGCTATTTGGTAGGTAGTGAAAATCGTTTAATCGATGAAATTGCAAAGTAGAAGTCATGATATGTAAGTATAAAAGGAAAATTTTTGTATTTAAGTCAACGAACGCGTGGATACAAATCGAACAATTTTCAAAACTTTTCACGCATTCTACAAAATAAATATCAAATTTCGGCACAAAAAAAGAATTCCTTGAAAACAATTTTCGTATTTCAGTCAAACAATGAAAACGTTCAAATTGAGCATTTTTCAAAACTTTTCACTCAATGTTCAAAATTAATAACAAATTTCAACACAAAAAAAATGAATTTTTTGAAAGCAATTTTCGTATTTCAGTCAAATAACGAACGCGTTCAAATCGGGCATTATTCAAAACTTTACACTCATTTTACAAATCTAATAACAAATATCGGCACAAAAAAATTCTTTGAAAGCAATTTGCATATTACAAATCGAACATTTTTCAAAACCTTTCACTCATTTTACCAAATTAATAACAAATATTGGCACAAAAAACGTTGTAATTTCAATTTTTAAACTCAACATACAAACAACCATAAAAAGCTTTATTTTTTTCGTTTGAAATCATAGCACATTGGAAAATAATTAATATAAGAATTTTAAAAAAAACTTGGCAAATAAATCATGTGAGTAAGTACTTATTTTATTATTTGCCCCGCAGCTTAAATATTTTGCGCAAATAATATAAGAACTTTAAAGGGATTTGCATCCAGGGTACGAACAAGCAAGGATAAATGAATACATGAAACAGTAATAAACTAGATTCATTTATAAAATGATTAAAATTTCTTTTTTATTTTAGTAAAGAAGCAATAAGTATAAAAATAAAATTAATAATAAGAAAACGACGCTTCTCAAAAACAAGAAATTCTTTAAAGTTGCTTCGGATTTAATTTTTTGTTTTCTTGATTTTGAAGGCGTTTTTACGATTTAAGTCAAGACTTGCATCGAGGACATTTGCAAAAATGTGTAGGTACCTTACGTATTCCTGAAAGTGATACCTAGACGTCGGCGCCGGCCACATACCTGTACGGCGACGGCGGATTAGCCGCGAGCTCTAACTTCCTGTAGGATTCCTCGATGGGACTCAAAATATCGGTGACACTGAACGGCGTGGAGTGATGAAGCTGCTGAAGATGGCTCAAGACTTGGGGTCCTCCTTGATGATGCTTGGGACTCAGACTCATAGCCAGCTCGACCCCATTGAGCTCGGGCAGCAACCCGTGAAGGTCGCCCCGGTCCGACACCACGGGCCCTTCCCCGTAGCCGCCACCTGCTGACATGGACTCCAGGACAGCGGAGCGCACTCACCCCAACGTCAACCCCGGGCCGCACTCCCGCTCATCGGCACCGGAAGAGTCCAACGACCCGACGCGTTCTTCACTTCCGACCGATCCGATATCCGAATTCAATAAACAAACTGACTAACTATATAAATAAATCAGCGATCGAGCTATAGCACTCTTCAGAGCACTCTTGATGTAAGACTCTTTAGCGGCGAAGTGCGCTTAACTTGCCTAAGCGTGCTCTTAGAGTGTCCTCAAAGTGTACATGGCACTTCTGCCGGGCCCGCTGCATTCTGGGTACTCGAAGCGGAAAGGGGCGGAGTTGATGTTGGGGTCGGCCAATGGAGACGGGCCGCGCCTTCGCTCTTTTCACCAGGAAGCGCCTCTTACCGGAGGACGTTCTCCTCTTCTTTGCTTCACAATTTTCAACTCAATACGCTTTGGAGATAAGGATGAAGAAGGCGGGGCGAGAGCCGATGGGGTCCGGAGAGGTGGCCCTTCACTTGGATATTGTATATTTATATCGTTTTATTGGGCATATTGATTTGGGATGGAGCACACTTTTTCTCGCCGTTTTGATCAGGAGCTCAACGAGCTGCACGCAACCCATGTGGAGGAGGTCGAGGACGCAAGAGACCTCAATCAGATACAAAAACGTGTTTCCAAATTATTTCAATTTTTATTTAGCAATTTCTTTTTGAAATACTACTTTTTTCTAATGGTCTATGCCAATTCACCCTCTACTAGTCTTTCTTATAAATATCCAAATAAATATGCAACGTGCTATTGTTTTATAAATTTCATCTTCGAAATTCTCAACAAGTGACATAAACCTTTTGAATTACCCGTAGGTACTCACAGACTCTTAAAGACTGTTATTGTAGCTTTATAACTTTCATGTTTTTCTACTTTCTACAAACTAAAAATCTATTCACATTTTCACACTTTTATTCCAAAACCATGACACTTGCTTAACTTTGCAACGCCGGAAGCATCTCTACTCTTTTTGAAGTTTGTGGATGAATGGATAAAAAAATAAACTTAAATAGAAAATTTAAGTCTCATTCCCATCTTTATAATTATCGATATATAATAAATCTTGTAATTATAAGCAAATTTGGTATTGAACAATATTTTGATTAAAATTGCGATTTTCATCTTTTTTAGACGCCTTGATAACTTAAACATTATGAAGTAGAAAAATTTTTTATAAATTAGTTTCAAGCCACAGCAAAAAATAATTGATCCTTGATAAGTTAATTTCGATTGGAAAATTTAAGACTCCCATCAAATTTGAAATTTACTTAGACAATATTTGAGCTAAGTTAATTTTTTTTCTCATATCTGCTTACATATATTTTAATTTTTGTTACACTCAAAACCTAAAACATGGTAAAAATTACAGAGAATTACACTTGCAACCTGTACTAAAACTTTCTCTTTTAATTAAAAACTATTATCGTTGCTTTACACCTTTTATAATCATAAAACCTCTTTACATCTGCATATTTTTATTGTAAAAAAAATTACACTTGCATAACCTGTAATCATTTTGAATTGCTCTATTATAGTGACGTCCAAAAATGTCCTTCGTATTTTTAAAAATAATGATTGATCTGGATCTATGCTGATATGTTGACGGAGCGTCGGCGTCAGATGTCATTATTTCGTTGGGCTTTCGTTGGATATTTCTTATTTGTGGAATTGTGCTACAGTAATTTGGTGCTTGTTCGTAAATTTCTCGTTACTGAATCTAGTGCAAAGATCTACTTTTTTTTTATTAAAATTAAAAAAAATTATTGTATTCAATAATTTGTTGATAATGCCCACAGATAATAATGCAATACGCCAATGATTTTATCTTGCATCACAACAGATGTGAGGCAGTACCGAATTTTTTTTAGTCATTCTGCATCGTTTTGTATATCATGTAACAATTATACAGGGAAATTCATCTCTAGGGACCACAATTAGAAAAACTCCTGCATATACCTAATGAAAAAATAAAATATGCTCTTATAAACGTTAATTAAATATCATGAAATGCTATGGAGGCTTGCGGCGAAGGATTTGCGGGGTTTTTCTTCATACTTAAAGTACTTAGTCTCAAATTATCATTTTTTATATTTAATCAATTTTAAAGGGGTAAATAATTTAAAAAATTAATTAAATAATACACACCATTTAATGGTTAAAATAAAGAAATTACATCGTCCTAAAATTAAATAACAAAAAATTCTAAAAAATTAAAATAAAATAGCAAAGCCATTATAATTAGAATTATATCATAAATTATTATAATCTGGGTTCAATCGCTTCTCAACTCTTTTGACGAAGCTAACCTAAATGCCCATTAGTTTATACAATTCAAACAAAAGAGACTAAAATGCGGCTGTTCAGAATCTTCCACATAAAACATTGAAGAGTCTTGAGATTTCTAGTTTAGTCGTCCCGGCATAAATCCAATTGATGAAATGTGTGTCAAGTTTTTCAAAAAAGATCTTGTACGAATTAAAATAAGGAACTGAACAATTTTTTAGGTTTAAAATGGTTATCCCCCATGATTTTAGGAGACACTGTTACTTTTTCTACAAATTTTTAAAACTTAAACACTGACTACTACTGAGCCTGTAACAACGTGATCGAAAAGTGGCTTTATGACAATAATTTACAGATGACAGTTTGCTTATTGTAGTTCATTAACTTTGATACTTATTCTCTTTAAATTCCATGTTGTATGAAAATATTGTTTAATAACGGACTCATTACAATGAAAAAGTTAAAGAACATATTCAGATTGCCATTATTAATAGTAAATAAAAATGGTTCGATGAATAGAGGTAGAGCTTTGTAGTTTTCCAATTGGTTTAATATGAGAGGTGTGATGATCGTACTAAAACTACATTTTTTGTCGTCTATTAATTTAAAATCTGTTTATTTGATACAGCCGTTTGCGCATTTTTATTTCAAGTCGGTTTTGATTTTATTTGGCTCGCATTGTTGATTCTTATAACTGGCCAATTTGCTAATTGCTTTTTACCAACGCTTCCGAAACATCACCATACTTTGAGAGATGGATTTAGTAAAAAATTATAATAGAAATTAGGGCAACATAATATTTTAAAGTTTGTACGAAATAATTTTATTGTCATCAACGGACTCTACTCAAATAATTGAATATTTACTACATTTCTTAATTTATAAATTTTATTTTTTGCAAACTTAACGAAACGTGAAATGTAAGAAACGATAGGGCATTTTCCTCACTTTTTACTAATTAAATTATGCACCTGACAATAGAATAAGGAGTAATGAAAAATACGCATAGGCAGTTTTTAATTCATTTATTGCCATTAATTAAATTACATTATTGCAATTAGTTTAAGAAATTAATTAGGTAGTCCTTTGAACTTCGGTGCGTTGCCACATCGTCCAACATCACTTGCACGCTCCGCTTGTTTTCCTCAAAACATGATCCACTCCTCCTCACTCAAATTCCACGGCATTATATTATGACATCCTTTGACCGCATCATAAAGCAGAATTCCACGCGAAATCCATAAATTTGTGAGAACCCGTCCCGTCCAAATCGCTCTCTACCTCTTACGGCATAAATGTAACATGCCGGGCAACACAAAAACCGCATTCGGCATTATGTTTTCATCTCGACGCACAAGAATGGAGTTAAAAAGGTTCCATTGTTGCACGTATCCGTAACAAAACTAATCGCATACGACAGGCGGTGTGTAAATAGGCCAGTAATAGAGCTCAGATGGACCAGTCGATAAAGACGCTCTCCGCACAATCAATAACGAAACGATTTATTTGCAGCCAGTTGCTCCTAAACACTCTTCGAATCGATTTCCTGTGAAGATTAGAACACTTCACCGTGAATGGTCAGAAAAATATGCACAGCTTTGCTGAGTTGCATGCAGATGGTTATCACTTTTGGTCTTGTTTGTCATATTTTCTATAATAATAATAATAATAATTTTATTAATTTATTATCGTCTTAATAATTTTCCTTTTCCAATAACCTGAAAATTATGCGTCTCGTTGTGTCATAATTGTATCCTGTTTGAGCTAATAAAATGAAAAGTGGAAGATTTAGTGTAATCGACAAAAGTACTGTTACGAATCAAAAAGAAAATATACGTTTTACCTGGTTTTCTGTTTTTTTTTTAATAAGAAATTTCTTTTCCAAATTAATTAGAGTAAAAACAAAAGCCTATGAACTGTGAGAGGGCGCTCACATGAACGATTTTGTTGTATGACCATAAAAATCTGTTTAATTAATCTGAAAAATGAATAATGATTTATTGAAGCTGCAGCCGACAATAAGTGTCCTCCAAAAAAAAAACCGTTGCATAAACGTAAATTTTATCATGTGTCAATTATAGCAGCACATGAGCATTTTGAAGTCACTTTTCGTTGTTGTTATCAGAAATTAATTAGATAAAAACAAAACTGGGTAAACTGCAAGAGGACAGGCTTCATGTTCGCTTTAATCGTCTTCCGCATGGGGGACCTGGAGGAGGGCGAAGGAGCCAGACGAGCGTGCGGCTCGGAACTCGGCATTACTATTTGCACAGCACTTGGCTCTGTTTTAGATGCTTTATTGCGAATCTCAATGTCAATATTGGATCCTCTCCGCTTTAGCATCGAATCAAAATTCCACGTCGAATTTCGAATTAACATACGTTGCAGCGTTGGATCTGGAGCGGTCAACGAGAGGTCCTCTGGCTCTCGGCCGGGTCATCAAAGGTTGTTGGAAGCGGTGGTGGAGAGTCCTTGTCGCCGTGAGCGTGCTCCAAGTCGGACCGACGCCGCCGCCGCCGCTCTATTATCATAATATAATCAAAGAGCTCGCATTACATCAAGTGGTTCCGAGTGTTGCTGTTGACAACAATCGTCTTTGCACTCTACAACCCTTCACCGCAACAGCACTGCGTGCGAATGTGCGCGTTTTTTCTCCGGGTCCGAGGACCTCACCCTCTTTCCGCCCTGCAATTAGACGCCGTTTCACGTAATCAGGTAGCATTGTGTCCCGGAACTGAACCTATCATTACGGGGCTGCACAATGCTCATTCATGGCCCACACTTTAGCGATGTTTACTCCGGAGCAGGTACTTTACTTGGCCGGCCATTCGGATTTTTACCTCGGCTCGTTGTAATCGACGAAGCACAAGAAATTGCTCTATTGCGACGTCTGTTTGTGTTTCCACATCGGTTCGGGATTATTATGTAATTTGCAACATCCGCTTTGGTGGAAGTGCTCTTCAGGTCGGGGTGTATGCATGATTTACGCGAGAGGGTTGTAAAGACGCACCGAATTGTTGCCTAATTCGCAAACGAGGATTAATTTGTAGCGGTCGACGAGCTCAGCGTTCCGAATTCCACTTGATTAGGGTTTTGAGTGAAGTTTTTGGATTATAAGCGAATTCTGCCCGAATTTTGCAGGAGAGCAAACTAGGTAAAAAGTATGCAAAGAATTCTAAATTTACACTTTCACGTCTGATTTTTCGTTCGTTCCCATTTCAAGTTTTTATGTATTTTTTTATTACTTTCATACAACAGATCGTTTATGTTTCTGTGTGAAGATTCTGTTGAAATTAAAAATATAACAAAACAATTCCCATAACATAACAATAGTTCTCGGAATAATCGTAATTTACAAAAATTGGAAGAAATAATAAGACGATGAGTCGATCCAGAATATAATGTGCGTGAAAAAATACAAGGAATTTGGAAATGCCATGAAAAAACACTTTCAATATTTGTTAAGTGTAAAAAGTTCTCTCACAACTGTTTTAAATCCCTTATATTTAGTGTTTTTTTAAACAACTCTTTCGTGTATTTGTATTATGCATTCATTCTCATTTCATTAAAATGCATTTATTAGAACTGTTCAGTATACTAGTTAGTCCCCACCCCACCCACCTCAGTAGGGGTGGTAAGTTTCTGTTAGTTGTAACTAAATTAGAATAAGATTGTGGTTTTGTATTTAGTTGTAAATAAACACTCAAATTGAAGAATGCAGTATTTATTCAAAATGGTCCTTTGAGTATTCGGTAGTCTGTTCACCAAACAAAAACATTTTTATTGCTTTCTAATATTTTTTGCTTGTTTAAACCTTAAATATATTAATATTTTATACCTACAGCATAACTTATTACATAAAATAATTTGTAATAGCATTTTATCAAATTTTTTTTATATTTATGTTTTTATTTAGGGTGAATCATAAATCCTGCATATCCTGGTATATTTTTATTTAAAGCCAATGCATTTATAAAGTATAAATTTTTAAGGAACTGAAAAATTATACAAAATGAACTAAGCTAGCTTCATTTAGGAATATCTGAATTTCTTTAAAAACCTTTAAGCAATGAAAACGATTTACAATTTACATAAATAGACATTATTTCAACCATTGGAATTTAAATTGTATGGGTTGTTCAGTTGCATAATTCTCAATTGATGAACTTTTTAATTGAACACCCATTTACAATAATAAAAAATGTTTCTTATTTTTCAAGCGTCAGGAGGATGGAAGCCGTAATAAAAGCAAGGAGGGGTAATACAAAGAAAATTTAAAAAAACAGGCAACAGTTTGTCCGAAAATTGAATGGCTATTTTCGTTCGTTTTAAGTAGCATGTTAATAATTAGTTTTTAGTAAGTTTTTTCTTACATATATGTAAATTTACGTAATCACAGGTTTTATGAGGAAACAGTAAATAAATCTGGATATGTTAATTATATTATCGCACCTATAAATAAACCTTCTTGTTCCACATTTTTGTGTGCGTTCCTCTAAATTTGTCCACGAGTGTTTTTTACGTAGTTCCATGAGAAAACAATTAAGAAATTTAATAACTTTTAAAGAATACAGCAACCATGTTTTAGTTTTTAATTATGTGACTAATCGAGTAAACAAACAAACGTAATAAATTAAACAACAAGACTATTTGAAATTGATTTAAATATATAGGTAGATATACAAAATGGTTATTTCTGTTTTAACTAAAGATTTTACAAATAAACATATTTCCTCAGAATTTAAAAAAATAAATAAATATTTCCAAAAGTATTCTCGATATTTCTTGCATAAAAGTTGAGGAGACATCGACAGAAGACTCGAGAGGTGCTTGAGTTGACAACTAGTAAAGCGGTGGCAACCGATTCATAGAAATGGCAAAAATAATGAAGAGAATCGAAGACAAAGACACACTCTGCACATTAGTGCCATTTTATTTGCATTTCCTCTATTGAGAGATTTAACATTTAAGTGCTGTTATAAAGAACGGAAAGTAATAAAAAATGCTGGATAAGATCTAACGTGTGTAATATAAAACGAGGCTACGTAAGCCATGGAAGCAATTCGTTCGTTAGAGCGTAGAAACATTTTGACCTTGAGTTAGGTAATTGAGTCGTCTGTCCACAACTACATTTAATGTTTTCTTTAAGAAACTCCATTTCCAGGCCTCTGCATGGGCGGCGTTTTGATAAATATTTGATTGTCAATTTCTGTCAAATGTCTTGATTTGACTATGTCAAAAATCTACACTGTAAAAAATTAAAAATAGCTAGTTTCCATGTCCTTCTAAGCCTCTGTTTTTATTATTATATTTCTTCTTCTTTGACCAAATGAAATCCAATGTAAACAAAATAAAATACCACTGAGTAGAATAAGCACCAAATTATATTTTGCATAAGTTATTAATAATTTTTTTTAGACAATTATTTGATATTATATGTTAGGCATAACAAATTTAATTAAATTCTTATGTAATATTTTAAAAATAATTATATTATTTAACAATAACATTTTATTATATTATTTTTTAAGTATAAATGTTGGAAAACCAATTTATTATAATTTTTTAACTCAAACTTGACTGTTGCGACATCTGCATTTGTGTAAGGTGATTACGTGTCGGTAACATAGATTTTATACAATCGAACTAATTGTCAAAATTTTGACAATTTCCAAAACATGAGGTTAGATAATTAAAATTTATTAAAAAACAATTAAATAATGGCTTCACAACTAATAAACGTTACAAAAACCCTATCAAAGCTCTCCCTTGGTGCGAGATGTAGATTAGGGGCAACGTTGATGAAAGTGGACGATACAAAATCTCAACCCTTATTCGACACCCAAATACGCTGCACGAATTTTTTCAACAAATGTAATCGCAACATTTCTTTCTCGGAACCACATTTTTTGTTTAATTAACATGTTGTAGTGCCGGCAGAGGATTTGTGGAAGGGAATCACGTCTGTAAGTAACGCCGGTAAAAAACGAGGTCGTGCCAAAACTGTATCGCGAAGGAATATAAAAGATTTAAACAGGGGTCAGATTATCGGAGTTGGTAGGTTTGACAATATTTAGGCGTTGTCCAATATCGCATTGTTTTTTTTGTGCAGGCAAGGCTAATATAGTATGGCCCGGACTCACCACTGCTATAATAAGAGGCAAAGAGTTGGTCGAGCAACAACAACTACCTGAAGATCCGGAACGGCAGAAGAAACTGAACGCGATGAGAGACCAAATGGGGACGCATCGCCGCGCTAAGCTCAGCCCAATTGAGAGAGGGTGGTCGGGAGCGAAAATGCCGGGACGCAGTATCGGCCCACCTGATCCCGTCGGAGAAGGTGCAAATATTTATTGTGTTACATTTCAATATCGCTCTCTTTACAGATAAGTTTGAGGGGTTCGATTCAAAAGTTTTGGAGTTGAAAACCGTGTTTAATATGAAAGGTAATTTTGGGAGGAAACGTCGCGTGTCTGCAACTGTAGTCACTGGGAATCAGCGGGGTATGGTGGGTTTTGCCATGGGGAAAGGTGTGGAGCCGCGGACGGCTTTGCGCAAAGCCAGGAATCGCTCCGGGCAAAAACTCATGCACATAAAAATCTTCCGCAATCACACGGTTTTTCACGACTTTTTCACGCAGTTTGGGGCCACGAAAATTTTTGTTTATCAGAAACCCGAGGGGTACGGGTTGGTCTGCCATCGCGCCATTAAAACCATTTGCCAGGTGGTCGGTATTAAAAATTTACGCGCCAAAGTGGAGGGTTCCACCACCGTAAGTCACATAATGAAGGCGTTTATTTTGGGTTTGGTTCGGCAAAAGACGCACGAGGACATCGCCAATGAGAAATCGCTTCATTTGGTAGAGCTCTGCAAAGAAAGTGGGTATTTTCCCAACGTGCTAGCGTCGCCGGCCAAGTGTAGAACTGCAGGCGAAATTGAGAAGGACGAAATTCTAGATTTTACGCAGTACTGCTTGGATGGGAGAGTGATTCTGAAAAAGAAAAAATTTCCTCCGTTTTACACCAAACACAAGTCGTACGAGATTTATTTGAAGAAGCAGGAGAAGCTCAGAAATCAGGACAAGATGAGGCTGGATTTGAAAACGGAGTATGGGGAAGTGAGAAGTTTTCTCACTGATAAGTACCCCGAGTGCAAACCCGCAGAATTCCGTAAAGCGAAACCAGAAGAGGCGGAGGCTGAGCCTGAAAGTTAATTGTGTTAGTTTAACGAATTTGCAATAAAGTTGTTATAAAACTATTTCTTATTATTTTGTTCCTTCATTTTTCTTGCCTAGTCATTAATTTGCAATGTTTTCGCTCCAGCGGGTTCTATCTTCATGAAGACTTGTCTCTTATTTCCTTCACAATTTTTACCTCTACAATGTAATACAACAAGTGGACGTAAAATTACTTCTAGTCACATTTATGCTGAAACATTTAATTGAAATTATGTTTAAAAATGACCGTTTAAATGTAAAAATTTTGTCTATTAATTATTAGCGAAGATGATACGAATGTAAAATTTGTTTTCTAATTACGCAACAATATAACGTGCAAAAAGAGTTTACGTAGGCCATGGATTAAATTCGACGTTCGTTTGAGTGTAGAACCATTTTGACTGTGAGTTTTTAAGAAAAAACTTAAGTATTTTTTTATTAACCGGTTCGGACGTTACATAAGACACATTTAATGTATTCTTCAACAAATTCCATCTCCAGGTATCGGTTTGGACTTTGAGCAAATTTTTGAACAATTTACATTGAAAAAAATAAAACAAAAGCTAGATGCCTCCTGCGATTCCGGTTTTCTTTGTACGCACATAAAAATAGGCTATCAATAAAAAACACACCGCATTTCATTTGATTCTTCGGCATTAGATTAAGATAACGAAGAAGCTGCACCGTTCCGGGCACAATACAGCCCCCATTAGACCTAAGTATTTAAAATAAGCGCTAGCTCGTTGCCAACTTAATAGAGCAAGGGTGTCAGCTGTCACCGACCATCAGTCGTACCATTTGACAGTTCATCTTCCTCCACAAATGGTGGTTTTCAATGGCGCAAGATGTGTTTAGCAAAATGGCTGAGGACCCTTGGTTGTTAAATGAAGACGGTTACTTAAATGCAGACACCGACATCAAAGAAATCATCTACCACCCCACACTCAACGTCATATTAATATGCACCAACAGCGGGATCGTGCGAGTACTGGATGTCAACTCGGGTGTTGTTCTACAATCCAGCTATCTCTCAGGTGAGAAAAAAACTAACTAAGATATGGCAAACACCAACAACGAACGTTTCCAGCAATAAACCAAAACGAAGTAACTTGTAAGTACATTCCTGGTCAGGATCGGGTGCTTTTCTGTGATGGACAGGCCATCGGAGTCAGGTCAGACTACAATAGTGTCCTTTTACTAGACAGTATTCTGCAGAAGCCAGTGGCGGATCCTAAGAAGGAAATCAAACTGGAATTGCCATTGTCAGAGGTACAACCTCTCCCCCTTAAAGCGCACACTATAATAAAATGAAATTGTTTTGCAGGCAATCATTCTGAAACAGAGTCTGACTTCTGCCAACGTTAGTGGTATAGAACATGTATTAAACGAGTTGACTGATGTGATTCTTAACGCCCAGAAGCAGTCGAAGAAGGGCATCAAGGCACAGAAAGTATGCACGTGTGCATTGTTGTGAAATCCTGACTCATCATGTTTGTTGTTTCAGTGGAACACGGTTTGCTTGCAACTTCCCCTGGAGATGCTTCATATGGCTGCCACGAACAGCGTTTCCGAGTTGCTCCTTAAAAACCAACACACCCCCGAGCTGAGTGTGGCCTCGGCAGTTCAGGAGCGCCTCTCGGAGCTGAGCGGGGAGCAGGGAAGCGCTTCGGATCGCAGATCGATGGCCAGTGAGGCGAAGCGGCGCGAGACTTTCTCACACTGGCCTCACATGGACTACAAGTGAGGCATAATCCCTTTGTTTGAGTTAGCTGACCTTGACACTTTCTTTGTCAACTTGTTTAGTCGTTTCCTTTTATTTATAATGCAATTATGTAAGTTTTTTTATGCACTAGAGGCGTGAATCGTTTCCCTGTCGATTGATTCCCAAGGTGAATTCCAGTTTCAAATTTATTATGTGGTTTAAAAATTGCTAATGAAAAATTGACATTAACAATCTCTAGGGCCAAAACTAAGTGTAATTGAAAATTGTTTTACATAAAAAAATAGTATTATTTTAACTTGTTCTATAGTTGACAAACTGAAGCATTAAATGTGAATGATCTTGTAGACACAACATTAATGACAAGCATTTTCCGAACGATTGGAAAGCATAACTGAACTGGAGTGCGAAATTTAAATTGAACAATTTTTATGTTCCAAATTGATTGTGGTTAATTTCAAACATGACATGGCATTTTATTTCGATCTCCCCAATTTACCACACCATTTGGTTCCTTCTTATTGAACCGAGTTATTTGGGCTAGACCAAGACACTTGGAAATATTTAAATCAAACATTGACTGTAAAGATAGATTAAATTGACATTTTTTTATTATGTTTTTGTTTTCAAAATATTTATCCTTATAAAAAAATTCGAAGGCGTGAAAACTCTTGGACAAAATTAACTGATTGTAACCAGAACAAACAATTTTAAATAGTAATAGTAAAATCAGCGTCAGAAATTCTCGTGGCGAATTTTTATGAGAAATATAATGAACAAGTTTAATTTAATCATTTTCATTATGTTATTAAGCTCCTTAGTTATGCTGATGTGTTTATTAAACTTTTTGTAAAAAAAAACAAATGTGATTATGTGAGTACATTACCATCTTGGGCTGTTGGGGTATGGTAATTGACAACTTGAATATAATAACGTGATTTTAAATAAAAAAGTATATCACCGACCACGTCTACATTTTCCCAATCCAAACTTAAATAATTCAAAAATATTCAAATTTTGATTATAAAACTGTGATAAAAGCACCACTCACGCCTCAAGCATAACCGAGTTCGATCAATAATAATACGTGACCAATTGAAAACGGAGCGATGAGAAAATTACGATTCTGGTGATGTGCCACCCGATACTTTTTTCTTGTCGGAAAACTGGATTAAAGAAAAATAAGTCAATACATCGACTGTTTAATAAAAGAACTTTCATAATGGCACGCTCGCTGACTATCGGTAAAAATATGTTGTTGATGAACTATGTACTCTGAGTCAATGTATTAGAGGAACATTAATCTTTATTTTTATAGTTAAAAATTAAATAAGTCGGTTATTTAACTGATTACGTTTACATGTTTTATGTAATTTGAGTTTTGCTATAAATATACAAAAATTACAGTGTTAGGTTTAATAATTTTGTTTTGAATAAAAAAAATTAGTACCGAGTATGGTCTGCATGAAGTTGAAACATTTTCAATCAACTTCCTAGTTTCCGGTCTGATTTTGATTAGGTTGAACTATCGCCAAAACTCGGTAATTGAGTGGTATGAATAAAAAATTGTACTTGTTTTTACTCCGAATAAAAACTAGGTGACTGAAGAATTTTTTATAGTTTTTTATTTGAGTCAAAGTACTTTCTGTTGAAGTATTTATTTAATTATACACATACTTTATATCGAAGTAAATAGATGTAAATAATTTTGGAGAATAAATTCTACAGGGGATACTGAATGTTGTAGCTATTGCGAGGCTTTCTGCTTGATATAAAGCAAATACATACTTCAGTTTTCATGAAGTTAGTCAGTGGGTATCTTCGTACCTTATACTTTTTGTAAATTATTAAAAATGTCAGCTTTTCTACACTTGCAAATAAATAGAAAGGTATATTTAGAAAGAAGAAGATATGGAGAACTTTTGCACCGTAAATTTATTTCGGTATATACTTTATTTTAACAGAAAATAAATGTCCTAATTTACCCATACAAAATAAAGATTTATTGTGGAAAATCTAGAATGGATTTCTAATAATTATTGGTCCAGAAATCACGTAAACTTAAAATGCAAATATTTTTAAAATGTTTAACTGAAACAGATTTTCAGATTGGAATTGGTGTAGGTTTAGGGGTACATGAACCAACTGCTTATAAAATTATCAAGCAAGTCACTGCTAAGATAGTGTCTAAAAAAGATATTTAGATCCGTTTTCCAGTTACAGAAAATGGCTTAATACTACTATACTATGTACTATTTTTTATTCATACGACTTCATACGTATGTGGGTATAACAAATTTAACATACCTTTATATTATATATTTATGTTACAGTTAAAATGTTTACTTGGCTAGTTTGTAAACTAGCCACGCGGCTGATTAATTTCGTAGAAAAACTTTTCGCAAAAATAACCCAGGTCTTTAGTTAGTTTATATACTCGTACTATCCACTATCGATTTTTTTTTACTTTGCTTTGATTAAAGTAAAAACAATTGAAGTTAGGTCTATAACAGGTTATTTAAAGTATAATTATTTTTTAACAAGGACTCCGAAAATAGCATAATATACTGGATGTTCCATTTAAAAAACCTAACCTAAGCCACTCTGTATGTGGACACACTGCATATAAGCAGATATTTTCATATTGTTCTCTTAAATGGATTGTACTTTTTATCGAAAACTGCATCTCGAAATCTATTACCATTTTAGAGTAATCTTACTTCCCACACAGCGCTTAGACACCCTGTAGGTTCTATGCTATGTTGGTGATGCGTTGTTGTTTAATTAAAGGCCATAAAATGAATCAAGAACAATTTGAACGATTCTTATTGGACGGACATTCATCAAAATAAAGCACAAAATTACAAAATGTTGAGTGAAAGTGAATATAATGAACTTTTGCTGCGAATCGAAAGAATACTCGAAACTGGAGGTTTTTTATTTTAAATAAAATTTTATTTTGAAGAAATAATTTTTTTATTTAACTTTATTATACCCGCAGCGTCGCTAAAACGCCTTGTAATTTGAAAAACGGTTTATTGTTTGCAAACAGGTTAATAGAACTTTTTTTATTTGACAGAGTCTTCGGTCTTTTTGTAACTGGCACCGCTCATCAATTTAACATTTTTGTAAACTGCATTTTATTCTGAATTCAGTAATGTAACATATTTCTTTTTTATTTTTAGTTCAGTATGGATAATAACATTTTGTACATTTGAATTCCAATCGAATTGAATTTGGAAAAATAGTTACATATTAACCAAAAAGTTGGATGAGGTTCATACTTCCCCACTCATTCTCAATAATTTAGCTTAGCACTGATTATTTATATTGAAAATGGAGTAAAACGCCGCCAGGTGTCCTATTTCAACCCGTTCTAAATTTTTTATTTATTTTTTCTAAAACCGCGAATATGCTTTATTATAAGACAATTTTTTTTATTTTTTGGTCATCAATATTAAAAAATAATGGCATTTTAGAATTTTACATTAAAGTACCTATAAGTAAAAAGTGTTTTCATTGTTTTTAGAATCCAATTAGTACCTTTCGTAACGCCCGAACATTAAAACTGATGAAAATGGGAATTTTTTACACCATTATTTTAGTGGAAAATGTATTTTCCAGTTTTTCTAGTATGTACCAGCTACTTTATAAACTAGTAAACAGTAAAAGTAAACACTTTAATCGTAATATTTACAAAAATAATAAATCGATAACAGAATATTTCTTCGGCTTTGTAGTGGTTTGTTGCTTGATGATTTTTTTAGAGCGTCCACTCGTTTCAGATGGGCCTTGCCCGACCAAATGGCCCAGGCCGGCTTCTACCACCAGCCGAACGCTTCCGGCGACGACCGCGCCATGTGCTTTACCTGCACCGTCTGTTTAGTGTGCTGGGAGCGTACAGATGAGCCTTGGAGCGAACACGAGCGCCACTCTCCCCACTGTCCCTTTGTGATGGGCGAATACACGCAGAACGTCCCCCTGTCGGTGACATATGCGACGAACCCCGCCATAGACGCCACCTACCGCGGCATCAACGTGAAAGTATTGGGCACCAGCACCATCACCAGCCTCCTGGCGACCGCCAACAACGACGGCCTGATCTCCGTGTTCGACATTTCGGGGAAGATCTCCAGGACGCACTCGTTTTTCGTCACGCAGTTCGACTCGCACATTCTCGAGAAGTACACGCAGGATTTCGGCGTGCCGGGCACGTGGAGCGACATCGACGAGGGTAAGTGATTGCGGCCCTAGAGCGAGATTTATATCGCGTCATCAGTAAAATATCCAGCAGAGAAACGGATAACGGCGTTGGCTATCGTGAGCGAGAAGGGCGGAGTCGACGGGACGAGCAAAACGCGACCGACGATCGTTTGCGGTCTTCAGATACGATGCAGGAACGCCCAAAAACAATATCTCGTTATCGACGCCGTCGACGAGCAGAACAGCAACGCGATGGATGTTACGGAAGCCTCGGCGGTGGCGACCAACCTCAGCTGTTTGTATTTGGTGGTATACGATTTCATGTACAGCAAGGAGAAGGAAGACGCCGATAACGAAAACAAAACGCCCGAACAGAACACGGGATCGGAAGCTTCGCAGGCAAAGAACGAAAGCACGCAAGACGAGAATCAGAAGAACAGCAGTTATCACGTGGTGCTTCCCGACGAGTACGTCGAGCATTTGTCGTCGATTTACAAGACCCTTATACCCGGTGAAAGCGACGAGGTGTTTTTACCGCCGCCGCCGCCGATGCTTGTGAACAAGCAGCAACACTCGGGTCCGCGAGTCTTACCCATGGACATTCAGATCATCTCCGACACGGACTCGTCCCCGACCGAACCGTTCATCATCAAGCAGGACTACTCGTTCATGAACGGGCAGCTGAGCAGCATCCTTTCGGAGACGTTCGAGAAGAGCATCTCCGATCATATCACCGAACTGAAGAACAGCAAGACTGCGAACAAGTTGAACTACAGCAGGGCGGTGCAGTGCGTCTCGCTGCCGGCGCAGTACAAGAACCGACACGATTTGGAGATTTCGGACATTGTGGCCACGCAAGACGGCCGCCACGTTCTAGTCGTAGTCAAAAGTACGTTGGAGAGTGTGAGCGTGTTGATTTTGTACTCGTTGGATTTTTCGTTGAAAATGGTGAAAGTGATGGAGGAGCCGGTGTTGGTGCGCGAACTCAACAACAATGAGAAACCCGTGGAGGTGGGCATGTTGCCTTTGATTGACAAGTTGGGCAACAGTTCGGGAAGCGGTAAGAACGGAGTCGTGGGTAACATCGTCATGGTGTGTGTCGACGGAGCGGTGCGGATCGTCGAGTTGTCGACGATGAAAACAATCTGCATGGCTCAGCTGGACAGCGAAAAGTTCGTCTCGGCTGCTTACTGCAACAGTAAGTTGAACGAAACCCCAGGAAAACTAATTGTTGTTTCTCCTCTCTGCCACTCTTAACCCAACGTTCTTCCTATCAATCCGCAACCCATTCATTGTGTAGCCTTCAGTTCACTCTGCCAGTTTACGTTAAAATCAAGTATAGTCGCAAAATGTCAATGTTGAAAAAGAAAAAAAACGGGCGGTTTTTTTAGCGCATACTACGAATGCGGTTTCTCTCACAAGAAAATGATCGCTTCTAACGGTGTCAATTCAAGTGCAGGTTGCTAATGATAAGATTTTATACGAGGGATTTTTAATTGGGCAACAAAAATATGAATGTCAACAAAATACAGGATCATTTTAATTTAACTAGCAACTTAATCTTTGGTACTTCAAATAAATCAACAATGAAACAAAATTATGCTAAATCCGTTTTTTGTAATTTTACAGGGAGCGAAAAAACTCTAAATAAATGAATCTGATCATCTATCGTCAAAAACGAAAATACAGTTGGTTGTTAACTTGGTTAACTTTTGCCCATTACTAAACACAAAATAAAACATAGAAAAGAAAACATTGAGATATGAAAGTGATCCCATTTTTTGGCGCGACCTGTATAAAATGTGTGATGAATAAACAAAATAAGAATTTTTATTAATTTTTTAGTGCCCTTGATAAAGACGTGAAAACAGTAAAATACAGATCCCACTGTACCCCGGTCTTTGACCGATGTGGACAACCGAACAATCTTCATTCCTAAATTTTATTTTTATTGGAAATGGAAATAACGTGAAATTATAAGTGCCTAAAAACTACATGGATTAAAAGACAAATGTATTATCCACTGCTCAAATCTAAACATTTCCTGTATTTATCAGTTGGTACTATGTTAAATTGTATATGAGATACGCCTAAAACCGTGATGTTTATAATTTTTTTTCTTATGGATGGCGCTAGTGTCCGACCGAACCTAGTTTTTACGGCTGAAACCGAAACCGAATTTCGGCTTCAGTCTCAGTTTCGGCCGAAACCGAAATTTCATGTTTTCGCCGGAAAAATTAAGTAAAAATTATCATAATCAGTTTTTATTATTATATTTTTAACTAATCACATATTAATCATTCAGCGTCTGATATTTTAAGTAATCATTAATTTATCATATATTTTTACCCCCCTTATTTAAAAAAGCACAAATAAATATACTTTTTTTTAATATTATGAAATAAAATAAAAGCTACGAAACAAAATTAATGCTTTTAAAGTAAAAAGAAATTACCTAGTAAATATGTGTAGGTAGGTACACAAAAAAAAACACTTTAATCTTAACAACAAAA
This sequence comes from Eledona agricola, assembly GCA_964023215.1. Taxonomy (NCBI): domain Eukaryota; kingdom Metazoa; phylum Arthropoda; class Insecta; order Coleoptera; family Tenebrionidae; genus Eledona; species Eledona agricola. The sequence goes on from OZ026856.1 coordinate 3,091,122, forward strand.
TTATTTTTTCTAAACTTTGGTCATTGTTCGGTTCCAAAACCAACCACCTTTGAGGGGGGGGTGGATTCACCCCGCTCCATTTGGGAAACTGCGCCCCCACTGTTTCCAATAGGGGGGCAAACAATATAAATTAAAATGTTTGTGGTGTATCTGTATCTGTCTTAATTTTTATATCATTCGAGTAGTTGTTGTTGTTGTCCAGTTATCCAGTAATTTTTATATGATTCAAGTGATTAATGTTAAGTTGTAAATAGTTGTAAATAAACAAAAAAAAGCAAATCAGCGAGGTTTTACAAAATAAAACCCAACCCCGTTAAGTCACGTCAAGTACTTTACAGTCATTTTGTACAACCGTGGACAGTCAAGAATAACACTTTAGACGGCGGGTGTGTTGCAAATACCGACTCAATGACAATATCTCATAGAGTCGGTATTTGCATGACACGGGTGTTATTCTTGACTGTCCACGGCTGTACCAATAAGTACCTACCACATACAACAACTAAATAAATATTTTTGATGCAAATAATCCTTCAATCGAATGTATCAAAATAAAAAGAGCATGAAAAAGAGCTTTGCAAAACCTCCCGAATGCAGTTTCGGCCGGATGACAGTCGAAACCGAAACTAGGTCGAAACCAGTTTTTTTGCCGAAACTAGGCCGAAACCGAAAGTTCGGTCGGACACTACATGGCGCCGCAATTTGAAGAACCGAGTAAACTAGGCTTTTTTTGGAACTTTTTTTTAAGCTGTGTAAAAATCTCAACTCCATTGCTTGCTTGGGAACGCCGTTTTCCAATAGGAAAATCAACATGTTTCTTAAAATTTTGCAGTGGCGGCTGGTGCTACGGGACACAGCGGCATGTGCCCACTGATGCTAGACGAATAAATAATTTTATTTATAGGTTTTAATTTTTAATTTGTTTTGGTTTTCAAGTTATTTGAATTATGCATTATTTGAAAACCAAAACAAATTAAAAATTGTCTATAAATACCATAGTGCGCACGCGCGATGTGCCCCGAGCACCAGCCGCCACTAAAATGTTGTAGAAGTGGTTGCCTAAATCGGTTCCGTTCGCCCCCTTAATTGTTGGATATTCTTTGGTTTCATTCTACAAACGCAATATCCGTTCCTATTTTTTAAATTGTAGAATGTGAGATCGTGAACTTGAAGTTTGTTTTTATAGTATAAACTACTGACTCTTCACATAGGAGCCATCAGCACAGCTTGTCTCTCTCTCTTTTCTGCTCTTGCTTTTCATTTGTTTATTTGGTAATAGTTTTGTTCGGATAGTGTACCAGCTTTAAACTTAGCACACTTCTCACACTGAGTTTTTTTAGGAAAGTATAATCCATAATTAGCGTCAAATACCTCGTAAATAACGGCCATAGATGCACGTTTTGTTTTTGGCACCAATCAATTTTGTAAAAGTTATGTAGTGCTCGTTTTGATTTCCATTGCGGAAAGATATTTTTTGTCTTTGTTGCTCGGCAGTAGTGTGAATCCAGAACCGGCAAAGATTCCAAAAAATGTATAAGCCGTTTTTATGCAAAAGCTTTAGAACAGGATTTAGTTTGAAATTGGTTCTGTTATTTATTTATTTTTTTGTTTATCCGATATAATATGGTCCACCTCGCAATTCCAAACGTATTCGCAAACATAGTTGTTGCATACTTTTACCTGTTGATCTCGTATTTTTAAATAAAATACAAAAGACTGTTTTTTTCTAGATTCATGAATATTTTTTCATTCTCGTGGTCTTTTCACAGGCAAATTCTTTACAAGAAATTCTATAGTAAAATTTACCTCTGGCCAGCTCTTACTCCTAAGGGCCGGTTTTTCAATAGTTGGTTTACTTCTAGTTAGTAGGTTTCTATGGAATTTTTGCAATTTAACCAATCAAAATGCTGCATTTTTAGTTTAACTAGAGGTTTAACTTTAACCAACGATTGAAAAACCGGCCCAAAGACTTTAAAAAATATATTTTGTCTTATGTTCAGTTATTTTTGCGCATTTATCATTATGACTTCAAGGTACATTTATGAAAAATTACGAAAATTAAGTATACATTGCATTTTGTACAGCTGACCCGAGATTTTCCCTTGGATTTCTTTTTTGTTTTTGCATCTTTCTCGTTTTTCTGGTCAATCACCAGTTTGCTTTCTTGGGGTTAGAACAAACTGTTTATAGAACTTGACCGCTTCCGTTTTTTACAACTGCCAATTTTTAGATGCACAATATTTGATGTCTTGTCAGAATTTTTGTTGCTACACTAGTTTTTTTCGCTATCCACAACGGCAATAATCTGATGTTATCAAATATTACCCAATTTATAGCTTGTGTCGGGATGTTCCAAAAAATGTAATCATTGAAACATAACACCCCGTTTTAATAAAAAATGTTAGAATGCGCGCAGAGTAAGTGATATCCCAATGTTAAGACTTGCACCGATAAAATTGTTTCATTTATTACAAAGCCGCTGATATTCTAGGAGATGTTATAAAAAATTGTGAGAAAGTAATCGCAATGCTTTCAATGGAAACAGATATTCAAGCGCAGGAACGCAGATAAGAAGCGCGCAGTTGCTCAATGTGCGGTTCTGTTACAGGTTTAGAACGTTTGTGTGCTTCGACCGAGAAGGGTTCGCTCCACTTCTACGCGCTCAACGACACAGACAACGAATCATCAGAAGACCACGAAGAGGAGGACTTGTTCGGGACCTGCGCCGACGCCACCGGAAACAATCCGACCCAGACCGACTCACTAGACGGCGGCGAGATGAAGCGCTGCTTCCACGACCCCCCCGAAGTAATTTCGACGTTAGATTTGAAGCACTTGCACCAGCTGTGCCAGTTCGAACCTCTCCGCGCCGGTTATTGTGCTGTGGTACCGCCTTGCTGGAGCGAAATCCAGCAGGCGCAACGACAACGACGATATCCGCAATGCTTGAAAACCGACGGTGACCAGTACACGAAGACATGGCGCCTCCAAACCGATACGACCACTTGGGACGAGCACATCTTCGAAATAACCCTGCCGAGCCCCATGTCGCTGGGACACGTCGACGTCCACTTCAGTCTGCAATCGTCGACGACCCTGCCGCACGTGGAACTCACGCTACTGCGACAAAACACCACCGGAATCGGACACAAGAAAGACGTCAAGTTTTCGGTGGACGAGCACATCACCATGGACATGCTGCAGCAGTGGGCCGACAATCCGGTCATCAGCCAGGAGTATTTGCGCTCGCACAACGCCGACATCCTCGCCGGACCGGTGAACATCGCCACCAGCTTAGACCTGTCGGAGCAGTGCGGAATCGTGACGCTCACCAGTCCCAAGTTGTTCAAGTCTCGGAACCGCACCCTACTCTTGCACGTCCGCGCCGTTTATTCCAAGGAAGAGGCCGGCAACAAGGCGTCCTCGAAAGGCAAGCGGTTCGAGAGCAAGGCGACGGGTTCGCTGTCCGAAAAAATACACAAGAACGAGTGCTACATGGGATGCGATTGTATCCACGAGCTGAGCGTCACCGTGTACACTTCCAGACATACGGAGATTCCCCACGAGAGGACCCAGCGCAATTCAATGTTGGAGTCCAGTGAATTCGTCCAGTCGCTGTTGCTCACCGCCATGAACAACTCCACGAATGAGATGGTGTCGCTGTCGCTTGACATCCTCAACTGGATTGCTTCGATCAAAATGGTCCGGAACAGGAGTAACAACGGGGAGGTGCCCAATTATCAGCTGGAGTTCCTCTACACCATCGAGTTTAACCTGGCCAAGTTGTTGCAGCAGTGTTTGTTGCTCGGAGAGCGGAGTGTGGCGCACAAGTGCGCCAAGCTGGTGGAGATCTGCTGCAAGTAAGTATGCCGCGTTTTTTGTTGCGTGGAGTTTCTATAAATCTGCGTGTTGTGCAGCGGGGCCAAGAACATGAACGAGTCGACTTGTTCGCACTTCGAATTGGGCATACTGAAGGCGCTTCTCAGCATTTTGAACGCAATCACCGAAGTTAAGTCGCCCGGAGGTCTCCAGTGGATTTTCGCGTTGCTGTTGAAAGTGTCCGCGAAGAACGAGATGTACGTCGCGACCAAATGCGTCTCGCTTCTGATTAATATGTCCGAGGAGCTGGAGAGTCGCACGAACCCCTATCACCTGCTCTTGCGTAGTCGGTACGGTCTTTACGGGACACCGCTGGAGCTGGAGCTGTTCGACATAGAGCCGCCTCGATATGCCAAGAGCACCAGCACGTATTTGACGTACGCATCGGCCGTCGCCGCAGAGAACGCGAATCAGAGCTCGGATTTCTTCGACAACTATTCGTTCAACAGGGAGAGCATCAATCCCAAAGACGTGTTATCTGGCGCCGAGACGAAGCTGAAATGGCGCTACCTGTCGCCGTCCAAAATATACAGGGGCCTGATCGAGACCGAACCGCTGCATTTCACGTGCATTTCCGCGGGCGAGGGGACGCGTCTAGAACGCGCCGACGCCTCCAGCCACATCGTCGTCAACGAGATTCCCTTCTCGATGACGACCTCGTTCCACGGGCAAGGTGCGTTGAATAATCCGAGCGACGTCGCGGCGCAAAAACACAAGCTGTATGCATTTGCAGAAGACGCGCCCAGCAAGGAACTGAACAAGAACTGGACCCCGCATGCGACGGGTTCCGGCGCGGTCACGTGGGACGACAACGATTGTCAGATGTTCATCGGAGGACTGCCGGTCGACGTCGGTAATCACCTACTGAAAAAATTAGGTGAGCAGAACGTGGGTGTGTCTAGACTTGGCGGTCCCCGGTCAGTTTCGTTAACACCCGACGCCGCAATTTTAGATTCCATGTATCAAGACCTGAAGAGCATGGAGAACAAGAACAGCAGCGCGAAGAACGTGTGGCAGCCGGAGAGTCTTCTGGCGGCGTCGAGCAGCAGCGGCCTCTCCTGGCAGCATTTGCTAGTAACGCCGCCTCAGCAGGTCATGATCGTTGAGCGGATGCATTCCGGGGCCCGACGATACGTTACTTTGGATTTCGGCCAGCCAGTGATCCTCACCGACATCTTGTTGCCGTCTTGTAACGATCTGGTGTCGGTCAGCATCGACATCTGGCTCAAGAGCGAGGATGCGGATGGCACGCGTTTGGTGGTCGCATCCGACATCGGCACCAAGAATCTCGTCTTGAACGATCTCCAACCTCCACCCATTTGTCGCTACATGAAAGTACGTAACATTCATTTCTTCTCTCAATTCTGTGAAAACATGCGGTTGAGAGTAACTAATACATTTTTACGAATCGTTGCATCCAAGCCTAGTTTGCGCAAAATAAATTTTAAGGCCGCGAAGTCTAGAAAATTTGTCGTAAAACATGGTTTTAATAATTATTTGCGTGTAGGGTGAAATAACCTTTTCCACAAATACATTATTATGCTGCGCACAAGACTTCTTATCCGTCGAATTATTTATCTTAAATTCTTTTTCTCATGTTTTTCTTATTTCTTTTAGTAAAGTCCAATTCGTATTTTTTAGATGAATTCTACATGGATCAATTTGTAACTTTACTTGTTCTTTATTTTGTCTTACTTAATTTTAACTGAATTTTTGCAGCGTTCTGTATGTTCTTCCACGTTTCTTTATGTATAATAACATTTCCTATAACTTTAATGTACGACTTGTACAACCGGCTTCAGTGATTTTCACCAGTCTGTAGTTTTTTCCATGCTGCCGATATTAACAAGCACCCATCTCTACTCATAAAAGGGAATGTTTTATGGCACTGCCTAATTTGTTAATGTTCACTATTTCTTGGTTTAGGTCTTATTTTTTAAATTGTTACCGAATGTTCATCGAAACGTTGAATATTTTCTCATTAACTAACTAATTTGCTATGAATTAAGAGAAAAAAACAACCTGTTTCTTAACTTAAAGGTGTAGAGTACAGACGCTGTTTTTGCTGCTTTTGTTCTAACACACAGATTGCTATATGTGAATGGGATTCAGTTGTTAATGTAAACATGAGCTTATAAAACAACAGAGAAAAAATATTTCGCTAATAAAACGTAAAAAGAAAATTTTTATACATATTTCTAAATTGGTAAATGTGACATTTGTAATGTAATTGAAAATGCCCTTAACATGTGTAATAAATAAAGCATAATACTCTTTGATCAAAAGAGGGTTATAATACTTTATCAAAATTAATTAAACGCTCGGTACATTTTTCACATTGTGTATATTGATCCCTTATTTTATTCAGTTGTTTACCAATAATACCAAACGCTCAGTGAAGTACTAAATGTTCAGTAAAAAAATTAAATGCAAGCAAAAAATAATAATAAATATAGTAAACGCTCAGTGAAATACTGAACGTTTTATAAAAACATTAAATGCACGTTATAAATGCTAAAGGCTTGGTAAAAATGCTAAATGCTTTTTAAATTTACCAAACGCAGTGTACAACCGTGGACAGTCAAGAATAACACTTTAGCCGACGGGTGTGATGCAAATACCGACTCAATGACAATATCTCATAGAGTCGGTATTTGCATGACACGGGTGTTATTCTTGACTGTCCATGGCTGTACAATATACGAAATGTTAATTGGTAAAATAAAACATTTGGTGACAAAATTAAACATTCCGTAATAAACAATTATTGAAAAATAAAAATCCAATTTATAAACTATATTAATTTTAATTATAACGATCTTTCTCGGGATTTTTGACCGTGTTCCATTTGAAGTTCCCAATGAACCTCCATGTGAACTTCAAATGGAACACGGTCAAAAACCCCGAGAAAGATCGTTATAATTAATAACACCGACTGTGAAAGCCTACATACTTTCATATATTAATTTTACTATATTTGAAGTATATTTAAATATGGAACCCAGGCGTCAAGTAAAAAATTAATTTTATTTTAGTTCACACATAACATTTAACAATACAAAATAAAAAATAATAAAACACAACGATTATTATTAACTAAGGCAGACTAAAAACAATTTTTAGCATAAATTAACATTTCTTTTCTTTTTAATTTGACGAAACAAACGGGCGTTAAAATCTATAACAAAGCAGTGGGAAATTTTTCATTTGTTACGATTCACGACCGCTAGATGTCGCAAAGTTAAAAAAACACGTTAAAAATAAAGAGTAAATTGTAATTCAGAAATTGGCAATTGTTATTCAGATAACATAATTGGCTATTTAAATTTAATTTAAAAAATTACTACAGAAAGAAATATTAAACACACACACACACACATACAAATACAAGAGTTATCTTTAAAATTCCATTACATACATTGAATTGAACTTGTAATTTGTAACAGGATTTATTTTCATGGTATATTGATATATTTAAAAAAAAGTTTTCTGAATTACAATTGATAACGTGTGTTCAAAAAGAAAACGAGGCTGCGTTGGCCATGGAAAAAATTTGTGCATCAATTTAGTGTAGCAAAATTTCAAAGTGTCAGTTCGAGTCTGTTCATGTTTAGGTTAGCTTCCTTGTTGACAATGGGATAAAATATTTTGGGATAAAAAAAAGTGCAAAACATTTCCCGGTATCGTTGTGAATCCAAACATCAATCTATTCATTGTTACAGCTTCTCCTCTGTTGAGGAGAATATCGGCACGACCAGGACGGTCATTAATTTGATATAACTGTAAGTCGTGAATAGATCGATGAAGAAGAATCAGTCTCAAAACCGAAAAATGTCTTGAGAATATTTGGCAGCACTCAGCTACCCGTCAACCTTCATGGGTCATCAGTCTCTATGCGCAACTCGAGACCTACCAATTCAGTTTAAGAGCAACTGCATTCTCAATTAATATTTCAAAAATCGTTGTATATATAGTTAAACACGGACGTCGACTTGTAGGGAGTTATATTACACAATATACATTAGAAGAAAAAGGTTCGGGTTTGCTTGGATTCGAAGGTTCAAAGGTTTATTATTTTAATAGACCAAAAAATTTGGACGGGCTACGGCAAAAAATCGAAAGCAATTGCGTGACTAGTGAGGACATTTAATCTGGACCACTTTCTCAATGCCAATCAATAAATGTTGTTTGTTTAAGTTTAATTACGGATTGTCTTTCATTAAAGTTTACATTAATTTTTTTTTACATATTTACATTTTATTTAAAGTACCAAATTTTTTTCCCCCATCATTTAAGTAATAATAATAATAATATGTTTGTGACCTACCAAACGTTGTATAAATAGTTAAACACGAACGTTGACCACTAGTGAGTTATAAATTACACAATATACATTAGAAGAAAAAAAGGTTCGGATTTGTTTGGTTCGAATGTTTAAAAACCAATGATTATTAAAAATGTTCATTAAAAATAAAATTAAACTGTCCTAGCGTTTGCGTCGTTTTATTTCGATGGCAAATTTTAAACTGACAGATCTTGACATTTGTCAAATCTATGTTTAAGTTTTCTATGGTTTCTACACTGGAAAGCCGATAAATTCCATGGCCAACTCAGCCTCGTTTTTTTTTGAACGCACGTTATGTCTCCTCGATAGTCTACATTGTTTTCCAAGAAACTAAAAGATAATTTCTTATCGGAGCGCTCAACGCCTTCTGATAGGATAACACGCGGTGTTGCAAATTCAAATCGTCCAGATTTTCATGAGTCGTCAGAAAACGCCAATAAATATTAAATTTCACCCCAATAGTACCGCCATCTGTTGATGTTACCAATATCTCGGAACGTTTAGCCATCAGAAGATCGTTTTCATCAAAAGTGACATCTTATGGAAGGAATTAAAACTTCGGAGGGAAAAAATTACGATTTTAACGATGTGAGCGCCACAGGCAAAAGTAGTCGGAACTAAATTGCGCTGGCCCCTCTTAATCTCAGTTATTAGGCAATTTAGGGCATTCATCTTTTGGTAAAAGGTTTTAGTAAACTGAAGCATCTTCAGCATAATCACATTCCAAAATAATCTGCTTTGGGGTCATCTTTTTCAGCATTATGTAAGGGCGTTTAATTAATTAATGATTAAATAACTACTATTACGATGAATCTCATATGATCTTAATTTAAATTGCAATGTTCACTGAAAGTAATACCAAAAAATCAGACGATTCTGTTGGAAAATAAGGAAGTTTAAGGGCGTTCAAAACCCTCCTATGAAAAAATTGCATGTATTATTTTTTTCTTAAATAACTACTATTAGGATGAATATCAAATGATGTTAATTTTAAGTGCAATGTTCAACGTATGCTATACCAAAAAACCAGACGAATCTGTTGGAAAATTAGAAAATTAAATCTTCAAAACCCTTTTATGGAAAAATTGCATGCTGATTTTCCACCTTAAGCATTAAAAATTATAGTTGTTCTGAATTGAGGCAGTTTGATTCAAATAGATAACAGATTCGATGGACATTCAGTAATCATTTAAAAAATAAGACCTAAACCAAGAAATAGTAAACAAATTTCAAACCCAAAGTCTACCTGTAGTGCCTTGAAAATATTCCCCTTTAAAGGTAGAGTTGGGTGCTTGTTAAAACGGCAGGATGGAAACTATAGTCTGATGAAAACCACTGCATCTATACAATAAACAAGCAATTAAATTTGAACCCCTTATGTTTGTGTGCTTTTGAATTTTACACTCGTGACATGTTTAGATCACCACAGTTGGACGTTACGGAATGACAACGGCGCGATGCAGAATTCCGACCGGTTATTTCTATGGCCACGTTGTTATTCTCCCCGAAGAAGTCCCCCAAGAGTTGGAACAAAGCGGTGCGAATTTGGCCTGCACCGACTTGGAAAAGCAGCTGATCATACTGTCCAAGCTGTTCGAGGACATCAGCTGTCGCTACAGTCTGGCCTGTTCCAAGCTGAAGGAGTTGTTGCGTCCGTTCTTGGTCGCCGACATGAAGAACGCGTCGCATTTGGCCACTTACATGAACATCATGCGGGACAAAGTTCTCAACACCACTAATCCAGAGCACAGCAAAATTTTCAGCGCCTATCAAGAGTCGATAACGTATCAACGTCAACTAAATACCGTGCGGAACGTGATGAATCGGCTCGAGGGCAGCTTGAATAAATCGTCGCCGCAGAAAAGCGCGAAAGACGTACCGAACGCGTCCACCGACAAGTTAAGAGCGATCGCGGAAAATCTCTTGGAAGTGTTGTTGACGATTGACATTACCATTGACGTCGAGACCGGTACCTGCGGTAAATTGTTTCAAGGCCTGTGCATGTCGCAGGCGTCGCGGCTGCAACTGTTGGCCGCAATTTTCTTGGACAAATCCTGCCGAAGCAAAAACTACTGGGGCAATTTTCTGGCCGATACTTTGACGGAAATGTTCGCGACATCTAATACCGCCAAGTTCCCGCAAGATCGCGTTTTTATTCTGCTCGCGTATTTGAGCAGGAGGAGTCCGGAAAGAAGTGCGGTGATCGACGCCGGTCTCAGAGTCGTCTCCCAAACATTGAGTCCTCTAGTGAATGGTGGACGCAACACCTTGCTGGCGGTGTCTGTGGATTTGCCACTATTGTCGTGGCTGCTGATGTATCTGTCTCTTCAACTCGACTTGAGCAAGGGAAGTTTGCAGTCGGCGACCAGATGGGACTGGGTGTTTGGCGAAATCGTCGGCAAAGCGAATTCGGAGAGTTCAAAGATTGGTTCGAGGAAGAAGTATTTCAAAAGGATCAACAAACAGCAGATTGACAACTTGGATGCGGCGCAGAAGTTGGTGCACTCGTCGGCTCAGGTACAGGTTTGTAGTAGAGCGGTGTTTGGGTTTAACTTGCTTTTGGGATTTTAAACTAGGAATTTGTTTATATAATATCTATCGAACTCAAAAACGGTTTTCACTAAAAAATTATCAGGTGCAAATTTGAGTAAGCAGTTTAGATGGAATGACACGAGTTTTGTTATTTTTAAATAAATAAGTCTGGAAATAGAAAGTACGGTCGAGGACGTAGAAAACGGGTCGTGTCGTAGATAATTGATACGCTGAAATTTTATTCAGTCCAATAGTGTAAAAATCCAAAATAGCGGCTATAAAAAAGTCACAAGTTGACTTTACATCTAAGAGTTTCAGTTTCATAAAAATTACGTCCATAATAAGGGAGTTACTAATTTTTAAATAAAATGGATACAATTTTAAGTTTTTTAGTCACAACCAATAGGTTATTTGTAATTTTTTCAGATTTACAATCAGCATGAAATAACGCATATTTTTTCTCATTTAACTAATTTTCTATTTGTAATAGGTTCCGAGATAGTAACGGTGGCCTTCGAAAAATTCACCACTCTGTATTTTTTTATTCTTCCATTCAAGCAGGATTCAAACGTTTTTTTTTTATCAGAAAAAATTACGCACCTATAACAGGAATTTTAATGCAGATCTTGATAAATCTTCAAATGGTCCAGTCTATAGTTCTAATAAAATAGTTTTCTTGAGATATTATGTAATTTACAACGTCAGCACGTCAAAGAAAATTTTGCAATGACAGAGATGTGTGAGTTCGAGTATTACAAAGTTTACACTATTAAATAATAACAGTGAAAATCATAACGAAAAAACATTTAGATATAGCTCACAGTTATTTTTGTTTTTATTTATTCCGATTGGACAATTGGTTTCTGAGGAAATAAATTGTAATTTTTTTTATATCAATATATTTTCTTTTAAAAACAATCGGTTCAAGAAAAATGTGAAACAGACAAAAAATATTTATTGTGATACATTCATAATTAAGTTGTATCATTTTAAGATTTTAATTTTAATATTTTGATTTATTAAACATAAAAATGTTTATAACTAGCCACGAGTATTTTAAAAGACGATGGAAAACAATTTGTTGGATAAAGATGTTTACTGATTTTAGTTTCAATATTCATCGCCACAGACTACAAATGTTTATTGTGATGCAATTAAGTTGCATCATTTTCAGATTTTAGTTTTAATATTTAGATTTATTAAACATACAAATATTTATAACTATCCACGAGAACAACACGACAGAAAAAAAATTTGTTGTATAAAGATGTTTTACTGATTTTAGTTTCAGTATATAAATTTAATAAGAATATTTAAAACTATTATAATAGAATATTACATATTGAACGACCGCAGAAAAAATTAGGTGTACTCGTATAAAGATGTTTTTACTCGGTAACGAACAGCCGTATATTCTCGCTCTTGTGCAATAAACTTATAGTACATTGTCTTTTTAAGTATGAACCTAAAAGTCGGTTTTACACAGTAAAATGTTTAGTGACCCGTTTTTTAGGGCCACGACTGTATTTCCATAATTCACTTTAAATGCATTGGGTTCTTTTTTGTCAATCTAAAGTACAGTATTATTAATTAATTAACTAATATGTAACATGAATATTTGTATTTTGGTACGTGGAATTTTTTATTTCGTGCTCCATAGCGCTCTCAAGTTTCCCATATAATCAGAGATAGATAAATTTCGCAGCAAAAAACCAGAAATAAATAAAATGTGATACCTGCTCTTTGGGGACCTTAAACTGCAATGGATTTTTATATGTTGCAATTTGCAAGTAATCTCGTAGGATAAAAAATATTATTCGTCCATAGGCCTTGTCGACGCTATCCAACCACGCGGCGTGTCTCAACTCCAAACTCGACGTGGCGCTCAAGAACCAAACCCAGCTCTTCATGAAGAAGATGAAATATAAAATAATGGATATGACAGGTTTGGGTCCCGACAGTTCCTCGGCACCCAAAAAAATCAAAGATTCTGGCACCGAACCTCTGCCCGAAAAACCTCTGACCGAGAACAAGATGCCGCTCCACATCGACGTAACGCACTGTCTTGCAGTTTCTAAAGCACTGCTCACGCTAGTACTGGCGATGGACCATTCCAGTAGCGCCGACATGTTACTGCTTTCGTTCAAAGTCATGGCGCGACTCGTCAGCATGGCGAAGATCAAACTGGGCCAGCTGATGAACCAGGACCAACTCCTGAGCCTCATAAGGTTTTGCTTGGCGTCGAAAATTCCGTGGGCGCCACACGCGCTCGCCTGTCTCCTTCAAGACGTTATGGAGAACGAAATCGATAGCGAAAGCGGGGCGTCTACCAGTTGGGCCACTAACGACTTCTTGTCGGACGTGGCGAATCTGTGCGAGTTCACCGACGACGAGGGTTTCGTACAGGACGCCGCGACGGCCAAGCCGCCGGGACAGGAGCCGATGGCCAAGGGATTTGCCCAAGAGACGTTGGTCGTCAAAGGCAGCAACAACCAGCAACTGCCGTCGGTTTACGAGTCGGACGATTCGGAACTGGAAGAGATCGTCGACGGGTTTTTGGAAAGGGAAGCATCAGCCGCGTCCAAAAAACCGGCGAAACCGGCGGCGTACTCCCACACAACGAATTCGGTAGCTTTGGACTCGCGCCTCGACTTGAGCGTGGACGTCTCCGCCGAGATTTCCCTGAGGAAGCTCATCAATAAAAACATTCACGGATTGTTGCAAATCGTTAACGCGCCTGTTCAAGCGGAGGAGAGCGAAGAGCCGCTGGCGGCATGGCCGACGATTATTTTGCCGTTCCAACCGGAGACGCTCCTGGGGAACACATTAATGTTGACGCAGTGCTTCGATTCGTTGTTCGAGAACTTGCAGCTGCAGGATTCGGCGAACATTGAACACATCTTGCAGCTGTGGTTGACTTTAAACAATCCCTACAAGGAGGACAAGTTCGATCCGTCGGCGGTACCACAAATCGTATTGAAAGACGAGTCTGTGAAGAGCTTGATTTCGGCGATCGCCTGGGCTCCGGGTTTGTCCTTGATCACTTGGTGCGTTGCCCTGCAGACGCTGACGCTCGCCTGCAACACCAACAACTCCGAGTCGAGTTTGTATTGGTCGGATTCGCACGGAATGGCATCGTGCATTGTTAATCATCCCGATTTCGTTCACATCTTCCTGAGACTATTATCTGGGACCGGACTCACGTTCATCGACAAGGTTTTGGTAAGTTTTCCACCAGTGAAAGACGAATTAATCGATCTTGTGGCTCTTTCAGGCGGGTCCCTCACTCTGCAAGGCCTTGAACGATTTCCTAGACAGACTACTGATGCGTTGTTATGAAACTCCCAGAAGCAAGACGGGGAAGTTGCTGAAGACGTTGCTCCTGACAATAGTTCACCAGCTTGTGCAACCTACGGGTCCCATAGCGCTGCGTCAAGGTCCGCTCGACGTTCAGTGCAAGCTGTTGAAGTCAATGCTCGACGTCGATTACTCGAACGCAGACATGACGATAGCGATGAGTATATTCGAAAGCACCGGGGTTTTAGTGCACTCATACTTCGTCAACGTGGACAAAATCAAGTGCATTAACATCGGCGAGAAGCACAACGTCGTCCCCACGACTTTTAACGAGATTTTCGCGTGCGTAATGGGCTCGGATCCGATCAAGATGGACCTCCAGGTCTCCACCGACGTTCTGTTCCTTCGTCTGCTCAAGTTTTTGGGCAAGCTTGTTCAAACGCAGTTCAGACAAGGCAACGACCAGCCCGAGGCGATGGACGTGGTGGAGTCGCTGGCAACGTCTCAGACTGACGAAAGCAAGGCGGAGCAGATCCACCAGGACGTCGTCCCGAATCGTGGCGAGAACTTTGCGGACGTGGTCCTTCAGCACAACCCCACCGTCATCAGGTTGTGCCAGTCTTTGGCGGCGTGCAAGTCGTCGTCGCTCTGCATGCTTGCAAATGTTTCGCAGAAGACGGCGTTTGCGAACTTGAGCGAACCAAGTAGTGTCGGAGACGCTGTGTTCCACGTCTTGGCGTTGCTGGCGAAGAGGACGTCGGACAAGAAACTTATTCTGTCGCCTTTGCTGCAGTTTCTGGTGCACACGCCGCAATTAAGCGAGCCCCTTTTGTGGTTCATTCTGCAGGTTTTGAACACGGAAGATGCCATCAGAAACTTTCTCAGTGCAGGTAAATAAGCGGTTGCGTGTATTTTGCTTGATAATTTTAAAGATATCAAATTATTTTTTTTAAATAACGCGGCCGCGGTTGCGGTAGCGATATCGGTCGCGGTTGTGATTGAGATCACGATCAGAGCCAAACATACCAAAGCGATTTTAGCTCTGGTCTAGGCGCGAATGTTATTTTTATTACAAAGGGATATATTTTATGAAAATATTGTCTGCGAATTTTTTTTAAAACAGCGATCTTGTTCGGGTTTTTAGACCGTGTTGCATTTCAAGTCCTATTAGGAGCAATGGCGGATTTAGGCCCGTTCACTACGGCGCCCCAGTCATAAAGAAAAGACCCTTAAAAGATTGTTTAGAATGTCAGACAGAAAAAGGTGTATTCGAAAATTTAACATTATGTTTTATACCATCTGTAAATTAAAACAAAATAACTTTAACACGTAAACTATAAATGTTTAAAATAGATTGGAAAATAATAAATACAACAAAATAAGGCAAAGAAATAAAAAAACAAAAATGAATTTGGACACTTCCTTAAAAAAATGGGTACCAATTTGAAAAAAAATTCAGTCATGTACGTTTGAAATTGTTAAAATTTAACACGTATTTAAGTATGATACGATTTTTGTTTTAATCTTAAGAGAGAACACTTTATGCTGAATTCAACAGATCAATCTGCACCTCTCTTGGTTTATTAGGTTCAGAGATATTCGCATGTTTTAAGACCGCTGCAAGGGCCATTTCAATAAAGAAAGTTGCATAACTCGAAACAAACTCAAGCTAAAATGAAATGAAGAATTTAAAAATGCAATAATATGTATATAGGATGGGCCATTTAAATATTTTAAAGATAACAAATTAAATGAGTCATTTTTTAAATTAAAAAAAAAATTACGCGGTTGCGGTAGCGATATCGGTCGCGGTTATGATTGAGACCACGATCAGAGCCAAACATACTAAAGCGATTTTAACTCTGGTCTACTCGCGAATGTTATTTTTATTACAAAGGGATTTGTTTAATGAAAATATAGTCTTCGACAATTTAAAAAAATAATAGCGGCCAAATTGTTAAAATTTAACACGTATTTAAGTATGATACTAATTTAGTTTTAATGATAAGAGAGAACAATTTATGTTGAATTCAACAGTTCAATCTGCACCCCTCTAGGTTTATTAGTTTCAGAGATATTTGCATCTTTTCAGATCGCTGCACAGGTCCATTATTTCAGTAAAGAAAGTTGAATAACTCGAAAAAAGACAAGTTAAAATGAAACGAGGAATTTAAAAATTCAATACTGTGTGGGTGGGCCATTTAAAATTAGAAAGTGGGGTTGCGTGTGGGGTATATGGAACACCTGTATACTCAGAAATTTTTTAGGTGATAGAGGACTTAACTGCGAAAAACTTTTGTCTAAAATATTTTATTCCTTCCGTCCCTGCGTCCATTTAATAATGCAGCATCTGTATACGTTATAATTAAACTATCAAATGACTTAATTTTCATTGTTTTTAAAATTACCCGTGTTTGAAATCCTTATTTGATTAAACAATTATTTTTAATATTTCGATCTAGATCAGAATTCAGAAGCATTTTCATCACTACGTCCTGTGGTTGTGGAGGCGCTTGTCAAGAATGTTTCAAGCTTTGGAATTTTATTTCAACAGTTTTTTCTTTATTGGTAACCACTTAATTTTTTTCTTAGCTCACTTATACAATCTTAACGAACTATGAACCGTTTCAAAGCAAAATGTAAAATAGTAAGGGGTTAATAATGTGTATGCGCTCTTTGGAAACTAAATCCTAAAAATTGGTTTTCTAAGAAATCAGAAAACACGTAACATAGAAACATGACTCGGGTGCGAAGGTAGTGATGATGAGAAGATGCATGAATAGTCCTTCAAGCAAGTGTCTACAGTTACAATTTATGGTTGTGGGGCGCCCACATGTTCATAACGTAATAAAATAGTACAATAGGCGTGTCCAATTTTTAGATTTTCTTATGATAATGATATCATTTCTTTTTTTATGCTCAATAATTTTTTTCTTTCATTTTTTTTTATTTAGAGCATTTAGCGTCGCCCTCTAGACCCGAGGCCTATACGTAAATCCTCCGGTAATTAGGGGAGATGTAGTCTATTCACTTTCATATTATTTTTTTATTAAATATGGACATGCAAATGAACGCGATATAGTGAACAGGCACATCCAAAACAAAAAGTTACTTCTGATCGCAACCGCGGCCAACGCGGCCATTGGAAGACATTGTTTTAAGCAATGTCATGGTTTAAATTTGCAGGAGGAATCGAAGCTTTGGGGCGCAGCTTCGTCACAAGCAGCAACACTCCCAACACAATATCCAAATCGGGGACGATCTCCATCGTCATGCAACATTTCAGCGGAGTAAATCCAAGCTCGGACGCCAACACCGCCATAGCGTCAGCGTCCACATCCAGGAAGCTGCAACAAGCAACAATCGAAAACAAACTGTCGCTTGTCAATTTTGCACCTTGCTGTACAATCAGTTGTCCCTCTGGCACCGCCCAACCCGCTGAAGTCCTCATTCAAGGAACTGCGGCGACTCATCGTCGCGCCCGCACGCCCCAGTGGAGTTACCACTTTTATCCGGACGAAGCGCACACTGAGCTCACGCTCCAACTACCCAGCGCCATTCTCCTGCGCGAGGTTCATCTTCAACCGCACTTAAGCGCACTAGCTACGTGTCCCTCGGCGGTCGCTTTGGAAGTATCAGCAAACGGACCGTCGCACCTAGTTCCCGTGTGCACGCCGCTCCCCACGAGCGGTATGGTCTTCATCCGGCTTCATCTCCCCGTCCCCGAAGTGGTGAACTGCGTCCTGATTCGATTGTATCGGCCGCGCGACGCCAACAACATCGGACTGTCGCAAATCCGTCTTCTGGGGAGTCTAGCGTTCGGCGCCACCTCTAATCCCAACTTGAACGACTCCATGGAGGACGAGTCCCACTGCAGACACAGCCTGGGCTGGCTGAGGTTGTTGCATCACACCTTCACCTTACCGAACGACGTCGACTTGACTAAGCAAGTGATCGGGTGCGCTTCGGCCGTCCCGCGATTACTGAGCACTTGTTGCGAGTTGCTCTTAGTGCCCTCTCACGTCCTCCCCATCTACTTACCCTGCCTGGAGAAGGTTCTGCGCGAGTTGAGTCTGCATAACCTGGAGAACGGAAACGACGCCATTAAGATTCTGTTGAACAGCAGGTCGAGCATCATAGAGCCGCTCAACTTTGCCGAGAACGCATGGCAGGACCGACTGCTGATAAATGCGAGCGGTTATCAGTCGGCGTGCGAGTTGCTCTACCAAATTTGCGAGCACCAGGACTCGGAGACGTTCTACCGCGTGCAGATGATATTGGACTGGTTGCAGGAGGTGGCGAGCGATGCCGCGACCACCGGAAGCCTGCAGAGCTGCAACCCCGCGTATATCTCGAGCATCGCTTCGATTTTATGGTCTGCAAATAAAGCGAGAGTGAGTTACGACCTTCGCTCCATGATCACGCTCGACTTCTTCGATACGATCTACAACCTCAAGACGGGAATCGAGGATAATATTGCGCTCAAATACTCGCTGGATTCGCTGCTGTGCAGTCTGTGCTACATCCGACCCGAGCTGTTCCCGGTTCTGCTGCAGAGGATCGGCGTTTTGGTACCGAATCTGTCCACGGACCATGGCGCGTCGATTTCGGACGATCGCAAGGACTCCGAGAGTATGACCGACGACAATAAGCAAACGTTCGAGCTGGATTCTGAGTGGTACGGCCATCTGGTCTTGGGCGAATTGTCCCAGCTGAGCCTAACCAGCGAGCAACTCGAGACGGTCGCTTTGGTGAGCAGATCTCCCTCGGCCATTCAGCAGTTGCTGGATTCGGGCCTGCCGAAAATGTTAAACAGTGCCATATTCGAGTTTTGTACGTCGAGCGAGGACAATTCCGTTCCGATGGCAAAGCTGGAAAAAGTCACCGCGATTTTGAAGTTCTTCACGGACGTGAGCGACGAGAAGACGATGCGGGATTGGTTGGGTTCGAGCGATGGATCGTCGTTTTGGCTCGAGCTGCTCAATTGGCTGTGCAAGAAACCGTTCATGAAGAAGTCGAACTTGCAGTCGGAAGCGCAAACGCAACTCGAAGAAGTCTGCGTCAAGTTTCTGTCGAAATGTTGTCTGTGCCATCCCACGAACCAAGCGCGGTTGGCCACCGTTCTTTGCAAAGTCATCGATTTGCAAAGCAACGGGATTTCGGGATTCATGCGCCGCCTAACACTCCAGCTGCTTCTGGAGAACGAGAAGATTCCAGTCAGCATCAAGGCGGACGAGACTTTGTATAAAAGCGTCAAGCTGACGCAGGCGTTCCTCCCGGTTCATCCCGCTTTCAAACAGACCTACAACAGGGCCCTGCTGTATCTCAGCACCAACACCACACTGGCCGATATCTTGGAGCAGCACATCTACTTCAACACCACTTACAAGATGGAGACGAACAACCCCACGAAACGCACTCTGCTTTCGAAAAAAGACCTGTTGAAGGGGTGGTTTCCCGAGGATTCCGACTTGAGCATGGCCGCCGGCGTTACTGCCAAAGACAAACGTGCCAAAGACGCCAAGAACCAAATCACGGCGACGCCCCAGTCCAAGAAGAAAAGGTACACTGCTACGGAAAGTACGAGCGGTGCTGATATTATCGGCGGGAGATTAATCAAGTGCGAGTCGTTTTCGGATCAAGCTCTGCCGCTCAACTTGAATCTGGGACAGCTGTTGAGGTTGATCGAGTCGAAGGGAACGACTGCTGATTGGCCCTGCGTTCATTTGGTCGTCTGTCAAAACAAAAGTAAGTACAGTTGAGAAATGTGCGAGTAAGTACTATCAGAGTTTTGGCGAAGAAATCATCGAACTCGCGCAATCTTCTGTAGATGAACTACTTCAATTGAAAAGTTGTTCAACCACCATTTAAGTTAAATGTAGGAATTTAACTACACTTTTGCCAAGTGCAATTCAGAAAATATAACTTTATAATACAGTTTGGTGAATTGTGTTTCAGAAAGAGTAAATTGTAATTCAGAAATTGGCAATTGTTATTCAGACAACATAATTGGCTATTTAAATTTAATTTAAAAAATTACTACAGAAAGAAATATTAACCACACACACACATACAAATACAAGATTTATTTTTAAAATTCCATTACATACATTAAATTGAACTTGTAATTTGTAACAGGATTTATTTTCATGGTATATTATTATATTTAAAAAAAAGTTTTCTGAATTACAATTGATAACGTGTGTTCAAAAAGAAAACTTTGTGCATCAATTTAGTGTAGCAAAATTTCAAAGTGTCAGTTCGAGTCTGTTCATGTTTAGGTTAGCTTCCTTGTTGACAATGGGATAAAAAAAGTGCAAAACATTTCCCGGTATCGTTGTGAATCCAAACATCAATCTATTCATTGTTACAGCTTCTCCTCTGTTGAGGAGAATATCGGCACGACCAGGACGGTCATTAATTTGATATAACTGTAAGTCGTGAATAGATCGATGAAGAAGAATCAGTCTCAAAACCGAAAAATGTCTTGAGAATATTTGGCAGCACTCAGTTACCCGTCAACCTTCATGGGTCATCAGTCTCTATGCGCAACTCGAGACCTACCAATTCAGTTTAAGAGCAACTGCATTCTCAATTAATATTTCAAAAATCGTTGTATATATAGTTAAACACGGACGTCGACCGTTAGGGAGTTGTATTACACAATATACATTAGAAAAAAAGGTTCGGGTTTGCTTGGATTCGAAGGTTTATTATTTTAATAGACCAAAAAATTTGGACGGGCTACGGCAAAAAATCGAAAGCAATTGCGTGACTAGTGAGGACATTTAATCTGGACCACTTTCTCAATGCCAATCAATAAATGTTGTTTGTTTTTGGAGTTTAATTACGGATTGTCTTTCATCAAAGTTTACATTAATTTTTTTTACATATTTACATTTTATTTAAAGTACCACTTTTTTTACCCCATCATTTAAATAATAATAATAATAGCAATTTAAAAATAATATGTTTGTGCCCTACCAATCGTTTTATACATGGTTAAACACGAACGTTGACCACTAGTGAGTTATAAATTACACAATATACATTAGAAAAAAAATGTTCGGATTTGCTCGGATTCGAAGGTTTAAAAACCAATGATTATTAAAAATGCTCATTAAAAATAAAATTAAACTGTCTTAGCGTTTGGGCCGTTTTATTTCGATGGTAAATTTTCTATGTTTTCTATGGTTTCTACACTGGAAAGCCGATAAATTCCATGGCCAACGCAGCCTTGTTATATTTTTGAACGCACGTTACATTCTGCATTTCTAATGCTTTCTTTTGAATTTCAATTGACACTTTCTGAAATCTAATATATTAATTTTAATTAATCTGAATTACAATTGATATATGCTGAAATACAATTGACTAATCTCAATTACAATTGATCCTTTCTGAACTACACTTGGAAAAGGTGTAGTTTCAACGTCAATTTGTAGAAGTATGTGTATGTTTATCGTGCTAATTCGTTTTTTCTTTTCCGTTTCGTGCAGATGGTGATAAGAAAAGCGAAAGCAGCGACGTGGATCCCACCATGTACCAACAACAACCCTTCAGTAGTGCCTTACAAGTGTTCAGTTCCATGGGCGGGTTGGCGTTGCTAGCGCGACATCTTCCTACAGTATATCCGGAAGCGGTGAGACCTCCATCTAAGGAGAAGACATCGTCGGAGCAGTCTGACTATGAATGGATTAAAGTCGAAGGTAAGTTACAGGACAAACCCTTTAGGAATCAAGTTGGAAAATTCGGCTTCATTAATTTTTAAAATATGGGAATCGCCAAAAAACGTTTCAATTTTTTAAAAACGTTCACACATCTTGCTACATCTAAATTAAAAAAAGTTACTTGGTGTCACACTTAAGTCTTGGTTTGTAAGGAACGTCCGCAGCCGAAAGCGGAAAGCGAAAGAAGAATTTATTTGTTCTGTATTTGTTAGCGTCCGCGTTCGCTTTTGTTCGCTGATGGTGTTGGATTTTATCGGCGGATATTTGATAATTCGATTTTTTAAATTGTTCAAACTCATATTTTACTTATTTCGTGTATTACAAGGTTGTCTGAAAATATTTTCCCTGACTTAACTTAGTATGCATAACTGAAAATAGCCCGGTAGAAAGACGAAAGTATCCACGAAATTGCAAATCGTTATCGAACGATGTTCTTTCTACAAATATTTTATACGCCCCGTTCGTTTCTCAAGTATAAAGCCTTGTCCAGACCAAAAAATATTGTTACCAATTTTGTTGATGTTTTTGACTGCTACAAACATGGGTTATTAACAATGTTACTCAACAAAAAGTCACCAATACATTATATTTGTTTGAATCATTTAAGATGAGAAACGAAGGGGCTATTGTTGCGTCTCAACAAATTAACTTGTATCTAATCTCAACGTGTGTTTAGATTGCGACGACATATACGAAGATGTCGATGAAACTGTTGGGACCAGTAGTTCACCTTCAAAATCATCGGGGCTTATTTCCAACGTTCCCGCTCACTCGCTCACTGCCTTCGGGCTATTTTTAAGACTGCCAGGGTACGCCGAGGTGCTTCTGAAGGACATGAAAAAGGCGCTGTGTCTGTTGAGGCTCGTCTTGGGCGTCACCGACGACGGTGAAGGTCAGTAAAACGACGAATCTCAACCGCGACCCGTCTAATGTTTCCGTTTAGGCGGCGACATCTTCCAGTCGCCCATCGCCGATTCGCTTCCGAGCCTCCCATTCGAGGTGCTCAGGAAGCTGTACGACGCCACGCCGCTCAGCACCGACGACGGACGTCTCCTGCGTCGCATCAGCATAAATACCGGCGTCGTCCACCTGCTCCTCGCCTGTCTCGGCATATTCACGCACCAAACGCAAAGCGGCGGCGACAAGGACGGCCAAAAGGACCCCAAGAGCAAAGAGGAGCGGTCGCAGTTGTACTGGGCCAAGGGAACGGGTTTCGGGACCGGATCCACGCAGCAGAGTTGGAACGTGGAACAAGCGCTGCTCAAGCAAAAAAGTGAAGAAGAACACGTCACGGTTTTGCTGCAAGTGCTGGCGAGTTACATCAGTCCGAACGGCGAAGCCGCCGATGAGTTGATGGAGGACGTTTTGCCTTCTTCGTTCCACGATTTGTTGGCGAACAGTTCGCTGCTGCCGGCTTTGAGTTCGTACCTGAGGAATGACTCTGTCCTGGATATGGCCAGGCATATTCCGCTGTATCGGGCAGCTTTGCAGCTTTTAAGAGCGCTAGCTTCCAGCTCGCAACTCGTGGATTTGCTACTGCCCCAGAAGACGAGGATCAACGAGCCGTCCATCAGCTCCCTTCTTAGGAATATGAAGACGTGCGTCGACACATATGCCTCGAAATTAAGGTATCACGCACACGTACTTTAACATATTTAAGCTTTTATATTGCGCTGCTCACGACAAACTTTAAAAATGTCGTCTTTAACACAACTCAAAACTGCGTTGTCCATTTTTTGGTTGATCTCGGCTGTTTACTTCTTCCCAGACGATCGGCAATTGTATTTTTTTACACAATTTGTCTCCTGCCTATGTGAATTTTCTAATCACTGCAATGGTGCGTTTTAGACTCAACACGAAGTCGAGTACGAAATTCAAGACTAAACTCCGGGAACAGTTGGAGGAGCTGGAGCAAGGTGAAGGTCTGGCAACGCTCATGCCCGACATACAAGACACCGCCAATTTGGTGTCAAAGGTGACGAGCGGTCTCATCGATTCGGAACACGACAACGACGCCGGAGGAACGCTGGATCGATACATGTTCGTCTCGTTGGAAGAGAAGTATTTGAAAATTATGAAAAATCTCCAGTTCGGTAATAAGCTTGTCACAGTTGTAACGGTTCGTGTGTAAGTGACTTGATTTCAGGTTCGTACGAAATGATCACGGAGCTACCGGAAGGCGGATTGAAGTTTGTGGTCTCTCATCACTTTGAAGGTAACGCCAAGTCGACGGGGGAGCAATCGCATCCCGCACGGGTGAAGAGGATAGCCCAGGAAGCCGTGACTCTTTCCACCAGCTTACCGCTGAGCTTCAGCAGTTCGGTGTTTGCGCGCTACGACACTTCGCGGCTGGACGTGATGAAGGTGTTAATAACGGGACCATCGGATACGCCCTACGCTAACGGTTGCTTCGAACTGGACGTTTTCTTCCCGCCGGACTATCCCCTGTCGCCCATGATGATTAATTTGGAGACCACGGGCCACCACACTGTTAGATTCAATCCGAATTTATACAACGACGGCAAGGTTTGTCTGTCGGTGTTGAACACTTGGCACGGCAGGCCCGAGGAGAAGTGGAACGCACAAACTTCGAGCTTCCTGCAAGTGCTAGTGTCGATACAGAGTCTGATCTTAGTGCCAGAACCGTACTTTAACGAGCCGGGATACGAGCGCTCCAGGGGGACGCCCGCCGGAACGCAGAGCTCCAAGGAGTACAACGCGAATGTCTGCCAGGCGACGGTGAGGTGGGCCATGCTAGAACAAATCATAAACCCCTGTTTGTGTTTTAAAGAGATCATTCATGCGCATTTTTATTTGAAACGACACGAGATTATAGCTCAGGTAGAAGGTTGGATTAAGGAGTTGGAGAACGATGTAACTGAAAAGAAAATATCGCGGACGACGAACAAGCGGTCCCCGTCGACGACCTTAGATAGCTTCAAAAAGGTGTTTCATCAGTTGAAAGATCACTTGATGAGGCTGAAACCGCCAGAGGGCGTCTTCTACACTGACGTATTGCCGAAGCCGAATACAATGAATGGAGTGCAGACGAAGGAACACGAGGACATCGACGCGGACGTCGACATGGAGAAGATGGTAAAGGAAATGTGCGAGTTCGACGCGACATAAATCCACAATTGTTTGCATTTATCATGCTTTTTTTTTACCAAAATTTAGAAAATACATTTTTACAAATTCCTTGGTTTCGGTATTTTTAAAGCGGTCAAATCATCACCTGTCACTTGTTTTGTGTTTCGACGAACTGCATGACTGACGATCAGCAGAAGTGTTACCAGTTTTGTGTGTAATAAGTGATTTTTTACAGTGATCCCTAAAATTATTTTGTAATTTATGACTTTGTAAATTTGCATTCATTTAAATTTACTGTTAAGACAAATGTGATTTAAGATGAATAAAAAAACTAGTTTTGTTTTAAAATCTGGGGAGTTTTTTTCATCCATTCAAGCTGACCAACCGCGATTCGCGGAACCAAACCGCCATCTTGAATTGCGAGTTGTCAACATTCGAGAATAGATGTGATGGTGTATTTCGTGCTTTCGAGGGCCAAATTCACACTGAAAAATTCCACCGGCTCCCCATTTCCAACAACACGTTCACCCTTCATACTTAAAAAATGCCATGAATGATCAGAACTGTCGACACCGCAGCCGCTAAAATGGAAAACAAAGACTCTTCACAAGTCGTCATTCAAGCGGAAGAAATTCAAATACTCGGCCTTCACACGATTTGCCGTCTTTGTGCCAACTCGAACGAACGCCTAATGGGCATTTTTAGCGACGAAGGCGTCTCCAACGATCTCGCCAACAAAATAAACTTGTACCTGCCAGTTAAAGTGGCTTCCTCCGATCAGTTTTCTCTGCAATGTTGCTGGAATTGTGCTTCCACGATTTTGGCCTGGCACGAACTGGTCCTCGCTTGTGCGGAAACCGATCGGCGATTCAGAAATTCTCAACTGGTTCCAGAAAAAACGGTCCAGGAAAATATACCGGAAAAGAAACCCGTTCTCGAAACCCTGAAGAATCCAACCAATGACGACTCTAATGATGGGTAAGGGCCACACTTTTTTTTTACTACACTATTATATTGTTGGCGCCACTGATGGCAAGATGCGTGGTTTACTGGTTTTTATCTTGACAAAGTGGCACCATCTGCTTATTGTTGTCTGGACGTTTCGCCAAAGTGAAATTTATTTTACAAGAAAACAGTATCTCAAATATATTCAAGATATTCAGTTATTCAAATACGTTTGCATTGTTTTTGTGACAAAAATACAAAATATTGCACAGTGGCAATTTTGAAGTTGGAAAGTAACCGACACGTCTAACGAGAATCGTTGAAGCCTCTAAAAGATCAAAAATATTTTGCCAAATTACACTCAGTCTGACGAGATTGCTTTCTACGTTTGTTTAAAAATGCAAGTAATTGGAAAAAAAAAAACAGATCTCATATTATTCTTTGAACAAAGACGAGATTTATACACATGTTTAATCATTCTATTTTTTTTTATGTTGCACAATTTCATGAGACGCAATTTTGAAGTCGTTAAGCAATAGAACGGTGGCAGTACTGAGCCGAAATCATTCAGACTCGCCAATTATTTTGTCCACTAACCTTTCGTTTATGTCGGCAGGATCGAGTCCAAGGCAATCGGCGCAAGTCTGAATGATTTCGGTCAAACAGCACCGAGCCTCGAGCCTACAAAAGCGCCGAAATCCCCAAAACGCAAAAGAAAACAAGACTTAATCACCTGCTACACGCCTCAAGAAACCGCAACTCATTTAGATTCGTACATATCGGACATTGAACAACACTTGATCAATCTGGAGTTTGTCGACAATTCCGAGTACAAAATCGAAATTGAAAACGATCAAACCCAACTTACAGATGACGATAATAAAAGCGCGGACGAGCACAAGGGAGAGGGATCGGTGAAATTGAACGTCGAAGAGGAATCGAAACCGTATTTCGGCTGCCAGTATTGCCCCGCCATCTTCTTCATACGACGAGCAATGTTCGACCACGTCAAAACCGAGCACGGCAAAGAACCGGACGACTCTTTCCTTCAGCAACTCCGTACGAAGATGAGCGCCAGCATCAGCGAGAAAGACGTTAAGAAAACCAAACGCAAGAGTACCAAGATCGATCAGGAGATGATAACCGCGGCCCAAGTGGTGGTGGAAGGCCGCGTTTACTACAACTGCAAAGAGTGCGGCAAGAACTTACACTCACCATATACCTACAACTGGCACATGAGGATCCACACTGGCGAACGTCCATACGTGTGCGATCTCTGCGGTAAACAGTTCCGCGTATCGCAAGGACTCGTCCGCCACCTTCGCGAGACCCACGAAGGAATCAAGAAGTTTCCGTGCGATCTCTGTGGGCGCATGTTTGCCACAAGACGCAACGTGGAAGAGCATCGCAGGATCCACACCAACGAACGGCCGTATGTGTGCGACCTCTGCGGCAAGGCCTTCAAACAGAAAGCGTCGCTCTTCGTCCACAAGAGATCACACAAGAACTATTTTCCCTTCAAGTGCAGCTATTGCAATCAGGGTTTCCGCACCAAAACGCCGCTGATGGTGCACGTGACGCGGCATACGGGCGAGAAACCATACAAATGTGATATATGCGGCAGAGGCTTTCGAATTAAATATGAGTTGAAACGGCACAGACTCATACATTCGGACGAGAAGCCGTGGGTGTGCAACATATGCGGGTTGAGTTTTAGACAGAAGCGGTACTTGAGGAACCACACCAAGTCCAACCACTCTTAGTTTGTCATTTTTACAGACAGGATTATTTATATTTTAAAAGTGTTGTGCGTTCTGGACAGCAGTACTTGATACACGTGTATTTGTATAGATGTGTCTTTTTACATTCCTTTTTTACGCAGAATAAGTCGGCGGTTTTAGTGTATTTACAATAATAAAGTGGATGCTTATTTGAGCTCCTATACAATTCCCTTTTAACTTGAGTTGATTTTCCCCCTCACTCTATTCATTCCACTTTTTATATTTGCCTGCCATTTCTTGTACTATCTAACGTGCGTTGAAAAAAAAACGAGGCTGCGTTGGCCATGGAAAAACTTTGTGCATCAATTTAGCGTGGCAAAATTTCAAAGTGTCAGTTCGAGTCTGTTCATGTTTAGGTTAGCTTCCTTGTTGACAATGGGATAAATCATTATGGGATTAAAAAAAAGTTCAAAACATTTTCCGGTATCGTTGTGAATCCAAACATCAATCTATTCATTGTTACAGCTTCTCCTCTGTTGAGGAGAATATCGGCACGACCAGGACGGTCATTAATTTGATATAACTGTAAGTCGTGAATAGATCGATGAAGAAGAGAATCAGTCTCAAAACCGAAAAATGTCTTGAGAATATTTGGCAGCACTCAGTTACCCGTCAACCTTCATGGGTCATCAGTCTCTATGCGCAACTCGAGACCTACCAATTCAGTTTAAGAGCAACTGCATTCTCAATTAATATTTCAAAAATCGTTGTATATATAGTTAAACACGGACGTCGACCGTTAGGGAGTTGTATTACACAATATATATTAGAAAAAAAAGGTTCGGGTTTGTTTGGATTCGAAGGTTTATTATTTTAATAGACCAAAAAATTTGGACGGGTTACGGCAAAAAATCGAAAGCAATTGCGTGACTAGTGAGGACATTTAATCTGGACCATTTTCTCAATGCCAATCAATAAATGTTGTTTGTTTTTGGAGTTTAATTACGGATTGTCTTTCATTAAAGTTTACATTAATTTTTTTTACATATTTACATTTTATTTAAAGTACCAATTTTTTTTACCCAATTTTTTTTTCAGTTCGAATCTGTCAGAGAGTTTTTTGGTTGGGTTCTTTGTTGACAATGGTTTCGTATACGATTATTATGTTGGGACAAATTTCAATAAATGGACGCGAAGGAGGGTAGCGTTATGTTTATGAGAGCGATGTATACATGTCCTGGCATTTCTTATAAACAATTTACAAAAAATTGATCCGTTTTATTTTGGTGGAAAATTTTAGACTGACAGTTCTTGTCATTTGTGGTTTCTACACTGGAAAGCCGATAAATTCCATGGCCAACGCAGCCTCGTTTTTTTTTTTTTTTGAACGCACGTTATCTACGACTACTGATTTTTTACAGACAGGATTATTTATATTTCAAAGGTGTTGTGCGTCCTGGGCAGCAGTACTTGATACTCGTGTATTTGTATAGATGTGTCTTTTTACATTCCTTTTTTATGCAGAATAAGTCGGCGGTTTTAGTGTATTTATAATAATAAAGTGGATGCTTAATTGAGCTCCTATACAATTCCCTTTTAACTTGGGTTGATTTTCCCCCTCACTATATTCATTCCACTTTTTATATTTGCCTACCATTTCTTGTAATATATCTACAACTGATTTTTTATTTTCATTAAAATTAATTTATATGCTTATATAAAACAGGCCATTTCTTTGCATAATACATAACATACAAAAAACTTAACGTTAGTACAATATATTTCGAAATATATTTAGCTGGTAAATTAAAACTCCAGAATATGCCTGAATACAAAAATAATTTAAAAGTTGTAACAGTTTTTGATTAAACTGCATATGTGGCAAAGAAATTGGAAACAAAGCTACTGCTGCTGCTATGATAAACGTTCCTTTTTCAGGATAAAACAAGAAGTAAAAGAGGAAATTGACCAGTCGAACTTGGCAGTGTCAGATGTGGAGGAGGTTTCTGGTAAAGAAGATTCGAACCGCTGTGACCGCTGCGGTAAAATACTGAGCCGAAGCCGCGACATGAAACGCCATAAAATCTCGTGCCAAAAGCTAAGTACGACAACGAAAAAGTCCCAAAACGAGGTACAAAGGATAAAACGACACAGACGCACCAGAGACGAGATTATCCCCCAATTCTTCTGCGACATTTGTGACCGAGGTTTTACCCGCAAACACGACATGCAAAAACACCAATCGCAGTTACACGCAAACGAAATGGAACCACCCAAACAAAAACCATCAAATTTGCAAGTATTGGACAAGTGTCGCAACCGCAGCCCGAACGGAAGAACCTTCTACAGCTGCGATTTTTGTCAGAAAACTTTCGCTCAAACTTACAACCTCATGCGTCACAGAACAATACACACCGGGGTTGCGGCCTACTGTTGCCATATCTGCGGTAAGAGATTTCGAATCTGCAACGGTTTGAAGCGGCACATCGAGTGTTTCCACAATCGCGTTAAAAAGTTTGCATGTGAGGTCTGTAAAAGAGGATTCACCTCGCGAGCTGGACGAGACGAACACATGAACATCCACACCAACAACCGACCGTATGTCTGCGAAGAATGTGGCAAGTGCTTTAAACAGAAAGCCTCACTTCACGTGCATAAAATGTTCCATACGGATTTGTTCAAGTTCCAGTGCAACAGTTGCGAGAAGAAGTTTAGACGTGCGGGAGATTTGACGATACACAGCTGGGTGCATACAGGACACAGGCCGCACGAATGCGACATTTGTAAAATGGCCTTTAGGTTGAAGCACGACTTGAAGAGGCACATGACAGTTCATCAGAAAGTGAAGGAGTGCGTGTGTAGTGAGTGTGGGTTGACGTTCAGTCAAGAACGCTATTTGAAAGTGCACAGAAGGATACATGACAGACGTTTGGTGCTTGTTAAGGAAGAGCTTGAGATGGAGGAAACAGCAGCTGAGAAGATTGTTGATCAGCTGTGATCTTTCAAGGCAAAATCCAGAGAAAAGCCAAGTCAAGCTTTGTTGTTATTACAAGGATCTTTAAATTGAAGATTACTTGTGTTTGTGCTTTATACATTCCTGATGATGTACAATGACAAATTAAACTTTCAAAAAACTTGCATTTTTGGTATATCCTCCTGGTGTCTAAAGTAAATTTATACATTTGGTTATTAATTAAATAACTAATAATTAATTTTATTAATTTTTATTTATTTATTATTAATTAATTCTGGGTGCCCATACGGCATAATTTTATTCAAACAAAAATGTTTTGTGTAATTAATTGATTCATTTTTCAAATGAAGAAGCACAATCTTTATCAAAACCTAAATCTTATAAATAATAATAAAAAACCGAGTAAGATCGTTATTATGCATTAAAATTTAATAATCATAGTTTTGTTTAAAGGAAGTATTGTAGCGGCTGGTGTAGTAAGAAAATGGACCTTGCTAAAAAGTCCTTATTCACTAAATAATTTTTTCTACTTCGCGTCTATAACAATCTGTGATTTAGTATTAAAATGAAATAATTTGATTTTTTTAATGATGGATTTTTTTATTGTTATGTACCTAATTACGACTTTAGGATAATTTTTAACGGTGCTTCAGAATTAAAATAAACACGCCTGGCCAACTTTAGTAATTTTTGGCAAAAAAATTATAGAAGCAATTTTGGTGGAGGCGATATTATTATTATTTTTAATGATATACATATTTGTTTATTTTTAGGGAGTAATCTGTGTTTTTAGGTATCTAATTACTACTAGAATATTTTTGTATCCGTGCTTCAGAATTAAAATGAACACGCCTGGCTAACTATTATAATTTTAAAAAAAATTATAGGTGCAATTTTGGTGGAGGCGCCGGGATTTTTTTTTTTGATTGATATGTTTATATTTATGTATCTAATTACGGCTTTAGAATATTTTTATCTATGCTTCAGTATTAAAATGAGCACGCCTGGTCGATTTTTACAATTTTTGCGAAAAAAATTATAGATGCAATTTTGGGGACGGCGCTGGAATTTTATTGATTAACAACAAATCAATCAAATTTGATACAGGCGCCATTAAAATTTGTTTAATGATGGATTTGTTAATTTTTAGGTCAATTATTACTTACTAAACATAAACAATTATTAATCAATTAACACGCCTGGCCAATTTTTATAATTTTTTGGCAAAAAAATTATTGAAGCAATTTTAACGCCGTTATTTTTATTGATTGATTTGCTTATTTATTTGTAGGTATTGAGGACCAGGGGATAGTGATGGACTTTTGCTTGTGATTTTAGTCAGTATGCATTTCAGAGAGCCCCACCTATTTTGGTGGATGAAATCTTAACATGCACATTCAAAAAATGATCAATAAAGCTCAACTGGTAGAAATTAGTATATTCAATACAATAAAATAAACAAAATATGTAAAAACTTGATACAATAACGCCACTAGTATAATAATCAAAAACTAAAACATCTATCACACATGAATCTCAGACAGATAATATCCCAATTTTTATGAAACACTCAACTGATTCCAATGATTTGATACACAGTATTGTGTATAAGCAATGAAATGTGTATTATTGCATAAATCAACAAGTAAGGATACTTTAAAATCCCAGAAACTAATCACTCGGCTGCAGTAGCTGTGGTATCTTGACTGTGGTTCGATTCCCTTCCCAATGAGCTACCCGGCGACTCGGAATTCTCATTTATCAATCTTTGACGCTCTCGATACATTGACACGCGGATATTCTCCAACTGATGATAGCGACACAATTTCAGCAAGGCGAACACTGACAATCCCACCCACGTGGCAAACGATCCCCAGACTCCAAACTGCGCCGTACCCAATTCAATATAGAAATTAGTCGTGTTGATGCCGTCTTGCTTATCAATAACTTGACCGGCTGCCAATTCGCACGATGGAAAACGCTGTGTGATGTTTTGGCACCAAACCATGAAACCCAGTGTAATCATCAGAGCCGCAATTATGGTCATTCCGCATAATATTATCCCACTGAGGACGTCAAAAAATGCCGACAAAAAGCTGCTATCTGTGCCTTTATACAAAAAGACGGACAACCTGTAATTTTTCAAGGCGATAGGTGAGTTGAAAGAGCACAAAAATGGAAACTACCGATAAATTTGGACTGTGGAAACCAAGCACAGGACCACTCCCACAAATATTGTGTAGTTGCAATAGCATTGCGAGGCCCAGTCCACCTTTAGTTGGCCGTCGGCTTCTTGCCACTGTCCCGTTGAAAAGAGCAAACAGTGTCCTCTACAAAGGAAAATAAAACAACTAATGGTAAACACTAAACAAGGGGACTAACCGAAATTCGTCTTGGTGCAAGCTCATGGGTACCACAATGCATAGCGACAATATGAACGCTATAACGTACCCAGCGATTTGACTAAGCAAAACTATGTTACTTAAGGCCATTATTAATTTTTTTTAGTTTTACGCCTCAAAATTCATCCAAATGTTGACATTTGACTTTGACAGCGAACATCAAATGAAATGTCAAATAGCAGTACCAGCAATTGCATAGAACAAAAAATTGTTGACATTACTATTGTTGGTATCACTGATTGCCGAGAGTAATTCACCTACACACTCAAATTCAAATTATTTATTTCTGCCTACGAATATTAAAAAATCACTGTGATTGTACTAACTAACAATTTTGGAGCTTGTTTCAGTTTTTTGTAAATGATCATCTAAGTTAGTTTCCACAGTCTCTGTTTTAATCAGATGAGATTCTATGAGGCTGAGGAAGTGATTTCTTGAATATTCCGGATGGACTATCATTTCGCTGTAAACATTTTCATAAAGCAGAGTCGATCCGTTTCGATAAACTTACTTGAACATGCACAAGATCTGAGACGGCGTAAGTGTCCTAAATTTTGTGTAAATATTTATGTAATTATTACTATTCGGATATTGCGTTCTAGGCGCGATTAGTTGTAATCCCACGCCTGGTATCCATTTTCTATAATGTGGTAACATAAAATGAGTATGAAATACTAGTTATAAAACTTACTCCAAAACTGGGATGATTCTGTTGTTTCCACTTCCAAAAAACTGGTTCACGAAGATATACAAAGGTAAGAGGTTGTCCACGCAGACTGGTAAATCTTTTTTGAAGGTAATCTTCACGAAATACATCAAATCGGTATCAACTCGACTGGGCTGTCTTATAAAAATGTAATGATGGCGCGAGCAACAGCTGCATACTCACATAACGAGTGGATGATGAAAATTTGAGTGTTTGCCAGGGTATGAACACCTTCCTCGGGTACTTTTCCAGCAGCTCGCAGTCACAGAGCAGATTAAAAAGAACAGACATGCGCTGGTATGTGTGCAGATTAAGATGAGGTCCAGCTGTAGCCACCTAAAGTATTGACTATTAGTTTTTATTGTAATTAAATATGGTTGATTACAATATAATCTCGAGGCGTCATAAACAAATAAAGTTGGAATCGACCAAAAGACGTAACAAGCGACTGCATGGCCAATGATCTTATTAGATAGTGTAGGAAATTCCGGTTGGGGGTGGCGCCGATAATGGTTAAAATTGGATCTATAATAATAATGCTGACTTAAATGAAGTCATTTATTGCGGTTCTCACCATCAGTCCACGCCTTTTTAGGGACATCCTTGAGCAACTGCTCCACTCTATCTCCATTATCCTGTTTGTCAATATATTCATATCGTGTTAATAAGAAAAGGTCTTTGCTAAAAAGCTCGACGTGGCCTTTATATTCATCAAATGCTTGCTAAAACGACAGTTACTATTTATGCACACAAGTTAAGGTCTGTACCTTTAAATATTCCCTGAACTCTGAACACGACTCGTACATCCGTACCAGCGGAATTCCACCTTCAAGTAACTCCTGCGTTATGAGCCCCAATCCGACGTTCGTTTCGCATACTAAGTGATCCGTGCGATTTATTATATCGGGAATGATTTGTGAGGCAGCCGTTTTCGCCACATACTTGTCTATTAAATATAAACTTTCAGTTGGAGTTTTCCTTTTCATGTTAAAATATTTGGGAGGAATAATAGGCTCTAAATCTTTTAAATGTGTAGACTGTTTAAAGTAATCGCTAAGTTTTTGCTTCTCTTTCGATTTTCTAGGCGAGGCAACCGTGTTGTAACAGTTATTACAGAAATGTTCGCAACTGCGACGAAATGAAACATTTTTATTTGTTTGCCTTAAAACGTACCACTTTGAGCCCATAAATGGGAATGTTAATAATATTTATAAAATAAAATAATTGGGGGGTTATGTGAGGTTATGTCACAAATCACGCTAGATCTATACAGTGGCGACTCGTAAATTTATTTAAATTTTTATGTAGTTATGGTTTAAGACATTCCGCACGATAAATATTTAAATCGCCATTAATTATAAGAAATTATTTTTATAAATGTAAAACAACATTTTCTTGACCATTTTGATATTTAAATATTTGAATCGCCGCCTGTGCTGCGAATTTAATGATTTGGTGTCGAAAAGTAAAAGTCCCCTATAAAATGTGACGACTGCCAACTTGTCAGGAATCTAACCAATAGGAAATGGCCGAATGATATCAAAGTAACCTCTGCGAGCGTGTGTGCGTGTCATGTTTTTGGTTGTCAAAAATGGTTCAAGCCGGTTCGAAAAAATCCCAAATAAGCAAAATAAATAGCAAAGCAGGAATAAACAGTCTAATAATTTTCGTCGTTCTCCTCCTGGCATGGATAGCTGGCTTCTCATCTCGCCTCTTTGCAGTCATTCGATTTGAAAGCATAATTCACGAATTCGATCCATGGTAAGGAAGCCTGGCCAAATTTGCGTTTAATCATCCCTAAAACACGCCGTTGCCGTTCCAGGTTTAATTACAGAGCCACTGCCTACATGGTCAAACATGGTTTTTACAACTTTTTGAATTGGTTTGACGAGAGGGCATGGTATCCTTTGGGGAGAATCGTGGGCGGGACCGTCTATCCCGGCCTGATGATCACCTCGGGGAGCATACACTACCTTCTGCATTTGCTAAACATAAATGTGCACATTCGTGACATTTGCGTATTCCTAGCTCCAATATTCAGGTTCATTGTTTGCTTTTTACTGCATTGTGTTTAACCGTTTTTGTCGCAGCGGTCTGACGGCCATCTCCACCTACTTTCTGACCAAAGAATTGTGGTCGGCAGGTGCCGGTCTCTTTGCGGCGTGTTTCATTGCCATTGTGCCTGGGTACATCAGTCGTTCAGTCGCTGGGAGTTATGACAACGAAGGAATTGCCATTTTTGCTCTGCAGTTTACGTATTTTCTATGGATCAAATCTGTTAAGACTGGATCTGTGTTCTGGGCCGTTGCTGCAGCTTTGTCCTACTTCTACATGGTAATTACTAGTTTACATTTTTTTTATTCTAGTCTTGAGTGCAAGAATTCTTAAAGAAACTAACATTGCATGTTTATTGTACGTAATATCGTCGGTGAAACGGCAAAACCACGCAACTGATAAAATATTTAAATTTGAGATTTTAATGCCATGCATGCATGCTAAGCAATTCGTAATCAACACAAGACCCGTTTGTATAATTTAATTTATAAAAAAAATTATACAAAAAGTCCAAATAAAATACTCGGTAATCAGAGACTCCTGGAAAATTTTACTTTTCGCAGATACGTGGTTTACCATTTACCATTTCACCGACAATATGTATATCAAGGCCAAGTTATGGTCAAGAATTATTTTCAAGTTCAAGCAAGTTCAAGATCATAAAATGGTCTTTTATGGTCACAACTTTAAAATAGAATTGATTTTATAAGACATTTTTTGTGTGCATTTGAAAAGTTTTTGAAAGCGAGATAGCAAGGTTTTCCTTTTTCTGTAAACAAGCTGTTATCAAACACCAACTGGCGTTATCAGCGTTATACTTAAAGTGGAACTACATATAAACTAAAATACAAATAGCGACTTATATATTTTGTTTTGGAATTTATTTCGTGTCTGTTGTACAACTTTTGCAATTGTATATTATTGTCACAAGTTTTTTTTTATTTACACGTTTAAGAGTGATGGAAATAAATAAAGGTGTCAGATGGAAAAGGGTTCAAGTGACAAAAAAATAAAAAAGAATAAGCTAAGTACATATTTGAATCCTAAAAACTATGCATTTGTTGGTGGCAAAACAAATTAAGTGATTGGAGGGAAAAAAATTGCAGTGGGGAAAATTTACCATTTGCACCTCAAATTTATCATGAATATAATAAGGCTTTGCTGAACCAAAATAAAACTGCTAATGAAAAATCTCAAAAAAGTCAAAAGAATCAAGATAATCAAAAGTTGATAATATTATATCTGAAGAACATTTAAATCTGGGTGACTCAATAAGGACATTTTTGATTTTTATATTATGTGTATTTTATGAGTACGAGTACTTTGTTTTATTTTAAAAATAATAATATTTTACTCAACTGAAATGATGCAAGTAATTTTTTTTGGATACACAAGGGTCTAATTGCATTTTATATTAGAATTGTGTATGTAATGAAGTTTTTAATAAATAATACTAAAATATTGGGCATCACACATTTATATTTTTCAAACAAGTTTTTCAATTTTAAATTATTAATTAAAACTATTAGAAGACAAAAAATTAAAATCTCGTGATCCGCACAAATCGTTACACGTGTATTAGATCGTATCAGATCGCTTCGTTTTATAAATCAATTGAGAAATTATTATCAGTAATGTCCTTCGTCAAATCAAATGGAATCAAATCAATGAGTTGTGCAATGACATAAATGTATAATCGATCAACACCTTCGTCTATTTAACTAACAGAACTCGGGACGAAAACATTTGAGAATTTATAATTTCCGTTTTCATGTAAATTTATCCTTCACAATTGCTAAATACCACTTTTTCCACTAACCACACCTGCTACAGAATCTGCAGATGTTTCAAATATCGACGAAAGTCTCTCGTGGGTGATTCATTACATAAAAATAAAAAATTGAAATACATAATTGTGTTTATTTTACATTTATTTTTGGGGTACAAATTTTGCTAGCTAGGTTCGTTTCGATTGTAAGAATTTCTCTAATCAAAGTTTAAAAACATTTATGTGTTTCACAGGTGTCGGCATGGGGCGGCTACGTCTTCATCATCAATCTGATCCCGCTGCACGTCTTCGTCCTATTAGTGATGGGACGGTTTTCGAATCGACTTTTCACAAGTTACACAACATTCTACATTCTGGGTTTGATCTGTTCGATGCAGATACCGTTCGTCGGCTTCCAACCGATCCGCACCAGCGAACACATGGCCGCCTCCGGTTTGTTACACTAAGATTGCTGACAACGTCTGAACGTAGCGTTCCAGGTGTGTTTGCCTTGCTCTTCGCCGTGGCCACGCTGAAATATCTCCAGACGATGCTGTCCAAATCGGAATTTAAGTCGCTAGTAATATTCGGGGGATTGATCTCGGCTGGGGTCGTCTTTCTGACGGTTGTCGGTTTGACCTATGCCGGATACATCGCGCCTTGGAGCGGTCGTTTCTATTCGCTGTGGGACACGGGCTACGCCAAGATACACATCCCGATCATCGCCTCGGTGTCGGAGCATCAACCCACAACCTGGTTCTCGTTCTTCTTTGATCTGCACATTTTGGTGGCCACGTTCCCGGCCGGATTGTGGTACTGCATCAAGAACGTGAACGACGAGAGGGTTTTCGGTACTAAGCCTAAATATATCTAAAATTTTATTGAAACAATAAAACATTTTTTTTTTCAGTTATCTTGTACGCTCTCAGCGCCGTCTATTTTGCCGGAGTGATGGTGCGTCTGATGTTGACTCTGACGCCTGTGGTGTGCATTCTGAGCGGAATAGCTTTCTCAGGACTTCTTGAATTGTTTCTGCGCGAAGACGATACCAACAGAAATGAGGACAGCGATGAGGAGGATCAGTCTCCTCCCAACAGCCGACGGTTGTACGACAAGGTAAAATCGCATCGCGTTTTTAATGTAGTGAAGGCAGCGGTTGGGGAAACGATTACAGGCCGTAGCCGGTCGAGTGCCAAAAATGAAACATGAACAAAACAAGGAGTCTGATGGTATCGGTCCGAACATCCGCAGCATCGTCACTGTTGTGATCATGTTGCTGCTGATGCTCTTCGCCGTCCACTGCACCTGGGTCACCAGCAACGCCTATTCAAGTCCGAGCGTTGTCCTGGCATCGTACGGGAGCGACGGTTCCAGGCAAATTTTGGACGATTTCAGGGAGGCGTACTTTTGGCTGTCTCAAAATACAGCGGACCACGCTCGCGTCATGAGTTGGTAAGTAAAGAGTGTTAAAAAAAAAACGGAGGTTCAGAAGGCTTTTGTTTAATTTTTTCCACATTTGACAGGAGCTGTCATTCAAAAACCAGGAGGTGGAATTTGTTAAATTAGACATTGTATCTTATGCATTGTGTCCGAGACGGTTATTAAGGGCATTCTTACATTTGTCGCACGGGTTAAAACATTTTTTTTTTTTGGAAAAAAATATGCAAAATTATGCGCGTATAACCACCCCAGGGGTGGCAAAAATTTTATTTGTATTAGTTCAAGTCCTTGCGTATTTCACATAATCTCAATGACATAATAATTCTGAATTACAAAAAAACAGATTATTATAATAGTGTGGAACAAAATGATTTTTATCTAGTTACCTTTGCATTATCCTTGTAAGAATGCGAAGTGCCGCTCTACAAAAAAAGGGGGCGGTATCCTAAACCTCAAAATATACGTTAAAATTTCAATACTCTGCGAAAATACGCCTCAATGACGAAAGTGTTCTCTTGCACGGTATACATTTTTAACCTTTGTTAATTCAATTCACTTCAATAAATTGTAATAATTGTCAATTTGATTGATGTCATTTATTGACAGTACTATGAACTTTAAAAATAGTAGAGCGGCGCAGGAAAATTTACTTATGTAAAGATTCCAAAGGTAACTAGATGAAAATAATTTTGTTCCACACTGTAGTTGCAAATAACTACAAAAGTTAGGATTTTTTTTTTAAATAAAAAATATCAGGAAAATTGATTAAATTCAAATATTCGGAAAAATTTTAAACTATATGGACATTAAAACTGTTTATATTCAAAATTTGTGGTAAATAAGGCGAAAATAGAAGGTGATTAATTTTTTCTTCATATTGCTATTAAAAAATAATCCTCAGAAGCAACGTTTTCATAAATAAGTCCTTTTGGAATCCTGACAACAAAATAGCAGAATTCTTTACCAGTAACGTGTACTTGAAAATAATGATTATTTATATTATTTATAAAAGTGATTAGTTGTCTAAACAAAGGCAGCAATATTTTGTCAACAAATTACAAGAGTTGTGATGATACAGACTTCAAACTTTAACAGCACGCTGAGGAGATCCTAAAGAAAGTCCGTTGAGAAATATTTTCCTCAAAACAATAAAATTGCGCCCTCAATAACGTGCCAAAGTCGAGCAATTTTGACGGATTTTGTTAATTTTTTAAGAAAAACCTGGTTCAATTTGGGAAATTCTGAATATCAAGGGACCTCAATCTCTATTTGATTCATCACATATAGTCTTTCATAAATTTTTATTTATTATATTAGCCACATTTTCTCGACAAAAACTACGTTCGAAAGTCCCTTGGAAGAATCCTCTTAACAAAAAACAATATTTCATATTTCTCCAATTTAGGATGGGAAATTTTTCATTTGTTACGATTCACGGCCGCTAGATGTCGCAATGATCGATTATTTATTCATCAAAGGCAGGCGGCCAAATTTTAGCATTTTCCCTTTTTTTTTGCCTCAAACATTACGATGAATCGTAGTATTCGTTGTAGAAAGTAGTTTTGGAAATACATTTTGCCGATATTTCATTTAGGAACGAAAAGTTGATCGGCAGCGACATCTCATTTTCAAGTTGAGAACGTAGGTTTTACATGAAACACGTTAAAAATCATGCTTAATCTCAGTTATTAGGCAATTTAGGGCATTCATCTTTTGGTAAAACGTTTTGGTAAACTGAGGCATCTTCGTCATAATCACATTCCAAAATAATCTGCTTTGGTGTCATCTTTTTTAGCATTATGTAAGGGCCGTTTAATTAATTAATTATTAAATAACTACTATTAGGATGAATCTCAAATGATGTTAATTTCAAGTGCAATGTTCAACGAATGCTATACCAAAAAATCAGACGAATCTGTTGGAAAATTAGGAAATTAAACCCTCTTATGGAAAATTTGCATGCTTTTTTTCCACTTTATGGTCGACTTTTTGCCACACTTTTTCGAACATCAAAGTTATTCCACGGCCAACGCAGCCTCCGTTTTTTTTTAACTCTAGTTAGACGCGTTATTAGAATTGCAAAATTGCTATAACATTTGGGTGCAGGTGGGATTACGGATACCAAATAGCGGGTATGGCGAATCGGACCACTTTAGTGGACAATAACACGTGGAATAATAGTCACATCGCGCTGGTTGGTAAAGCAATGTCATCGAACGAGTCGGCAGCTTACGAAATTATGACCGCTTTGGACGTCGACTACGTCCTTGTGATTTTTGGTGGTGTGATTGGTTATTCCGGGGACGACATCAACAAGTTCCTGTGGATGGTGAGAATCGCCGAGGGCGAGCATCCCAAGGATATCAGGGTACGGTAGAATTTCAAGCATTGACTAATTGGCTGTTGACTAATTAAGTCGGGAGTTATTCTGAAGAGATCACTTGCAGGAGAGCGACTATTTCACGGAGCACGGCGAGTTTCGGGTTGACGCAGAAGGTGCGCCGACTCTGCTGAATTCGCTCATGTACAAACTGAGCTATTATCGTTTCGGCGAACTGAAACTGGACTATCGTAATCCGAGTGGTTATGATCGTACGCGCAGCGCCGTAATCGGCAACAAGGATTTCCAACTGACCTACTTGGAGGAAGCCTACACCACCGAGCACTGGCTGGTGCGCATATATAGGGTGAAGAAACCGGACGAGTTCAACCGTCCGCGAATACCCGTGGCCAATCGCGTCGTAAAGTCGCCGAACTTTGTCTCAAAAAAGGTAAATTCAGTTAGGTAGTTACATCATAGGTGATTGGCTGAAGGCGATTTCAGAGCACCAAACGTAAAAAGGGTACAATCAAGAACAAGCCGGTCGTGGTGAAAGGTAGGAAAGTGACGACTAAGCAGGCGTAAGTGCCAGAAGACAGCGAATCGAGTTCAATTGTTGTTTGACATCGTGATCCATATTTCTGTTACTCTGTACGAACTTTTTAGTTGGATTATTTTCTTCGGCTGCATTAACGGGCGGTTATCTTTTTTCACGATGTGTGATAATTGTGTAAAAATGAACGTAATAAATCTTTTTGCACTGTACGATTCGAACGACATTTTAAACATACATCACATGGTAAATGGTTGTATTTTTTTTATTAACATGTTTATCCTAAGAATATGTACAAGTTACACGTAAACAACTTAAGAAACTAGCTATTCCTCAATTACACGTACACTTAGTAAATGTCGAACAATCAAGTTACAAACGGGCTGCCGATATTATGAAAGTGGTCTGATAAGAACGAGGTGAGGCGTGTACAAAAGGCCGTGTTCTTATTGCGGCTCGGCGGAATTTCACTCCAAATACGTTTTTTACAAGATCATTTTATTATTCACGTTGTCTACAAAATCCTATCAAAGTTATTGTACAAAATTACACTGAATTAAGTGAAGGACACTCGCGCCACATCGCTCCTCAATCACAACACGATTACAACTAATTGGGTTTGTTTTCCATTAAATTAAAAACCAACGCGCGCGCGTCTGGCTTCTAATCACTGTTCACCTAAAACGAATACGATACAAATAAACACGTATAAAAATAATATAAATCGTCAAAGTCTGGAAATAAATAAAAATAAATAAGGTTTTTATTGGTAAAATGTGGTAGAATTTACAAGTCTGCACAGGTTTGGGAAAAAGTCCATTATTGTTGTTGTTTAATTATGTTTAGTAAAAAATTACCGCTAAAAGCCTGCAATTGCACAGTAATAACTGGTATATTCGGCACGGGATAAAGTAGAAAAATACACTTAAACTAACAAAACAGTGATGCTTGTTTGACATTAATTTAGAACCGAGGCTGGAACTCATTCAGTCTTCTATCGAACGAAACGATACGAATCAATTTGATTGGTTTGCATTCAACGAAAGCAGAAGCGAATCTACTAACTACCGTTATGTACAAAATGATCTATACCAGTTATTATCCTTAAAAATATTACTGTAAATTGTACTGTCGAGGTGACACCCCCATCGCATTGTAATCATCTATTACGAGTGAGATTGAGGCTCAACGGGCA
The DNA here is from genome assembly GCA_964023215.1 of Eledona agricola. Classification (NCBI taxonomy): domain Eukaryota; kingdom Metazoa; phylum Arthropoda; class Insecta; order Coleoptera; family Tenebrionidae; genus Eledona; species Eledona agricola. The sequence goes on from OZ026856.1 coordinate 3,134,074, forward strand.
AGAGAAAGGACGATGTTTGCGCTACCATATTGTCACCACAGGGCGTATATCCGTTGTGGAACACGTCAGGGATCTGCACTAGCGATTCCGGAAACGTGTGTTCGTCCAGGAACGAATCGAGCAGCCCTTGCGATTGACTCAGTTTTTCAAGCGACTTGACGTCGTTGTCCACCTCGGCCAGCGCCTTTTCCAGCTCCTCCGCCTCTTCTTTCGACGGCTCGTATTCACCGTTCCGGTTCACTAAAAGTGTTTCTACCATTACGGATGTAATAACCGTTTTATTGTTCTTATTACCCGTAAAGAAGTCGTTGAATTCGTCCACCTGAATCGTGCTAAGTACGGTGTTGATGTCCGTTTCTTCCAACAAGTGCGACGCTTGCGTTTCCAGAACTTGCTCCAGAGTGTCGGATTCGTTCAGTCCTAATACGTGGTCCACCATGTGTATGTCTTCTTCCAGTTCTGAGGATTCTGTGTGCACCATCTCGCCCACGTCTGCTATTCACCAAAAAGTTTCATAACATATTACATACAACAAAATGTTTACTTTACAAAAATAAAACGATTCAAAAATTTCCACTTAGTTATTTGTTCCCCGAATATTATCCACGATATCGATTAAATTTGTATCTATTTATTAATGCAGTCTCATGACATCGGGTTATCAAGGATTGACAATCAAAAAGTTGCCCAAAAACGTCCAATCCGACTTCTGGAGATGTAATTTTTTTAATCGAAATACTGCCTTGAGAATAATAATTATAAACACTTTCCTAGGAACGAGTGGAAATGGTTTCAACTTTTATATTAATTTATTTCAGGTCATTAATGTGACTACAATAAAGATAAACAATATAGGTCGGTGCTAGTATGTGCTGTATTTACTTACACCGCTGAAACTAGAGAACAGATAACTGAATCATAGATCTCTTGGTGATTTTTTAGTTATAGTCCAAATGCTTGAAAAGTATTTTTCACACAGTCGGTCAGATAAAAACAATTTTTCTTATTTTTGTTAGAAAGCTCTATTTCAATTTATAAAAAAAAAGGAAGCAGAAGTGCAACGAAGGTTTTACTAGAGCTTATTATCTTCTTTTCAGCACAAACAGTTCGAGACTTTGGATGTCTTAAATTTGTTTAATAGCATGTTTGGAAATAATTATGAACTGATTAGTAGACAATGAAAATGAAATGATACAGGAATTATTATGGTTAGCTTAGGTATTGTTTAAATTAAATTTGAAACTTTGGAAAAGGTTTAATTTTAATTTTTTAATAGAACCCAACTTGAACCCCTCACGCAAAAAGGAGGCCATGGAATTAATCGGCCATGACAGGAGCTGTCAAACAAAAATGTTCCTCTCAAAATTAAAGGGACCAATTTTATTTAAATTGTTTATAATAAATGCCCGACATATGTACACCGCTCTTATAATCGAGTTCAAGGTCGAAATTTTGTTATACTCATTTGATCCTCGAAGTTTTTCCATGGCCTACGCAGCTTCGTTTTATTTTTGTACACACGTTAGTACTGAGAATTGTGAAACAAAACTTTGAAAGTGAAACATGTAAACTTACAAACTATTTTCAAATCCACATTTTATGATTTTTTTTAAACTCTCGTTTATAACTGTGGAGGTTGCCTGCCGATGTAAACGAAACCTTTCGAAGTTATTATTTTAGAAACAAGGCTTTTAAGTTTTAATAAAGAAAATAATTTCTATGCGATTCTATAAAGTAAATTTCAAAATTGTTTAAACTAATTTAGTAATTTCAAGTTTGGATAATTTTTATAATAGAAAATTGCACATAGTATTCGTGCCTAGAAAAGTTCAACAAACAATCAATAAAACGACAAAGTAGAAATGTATTTTTTCATTCATTCCGTTAAGTAATTTGATACTGCAAGCAGTCAGCCGTTGACCGCTCCCAAACTATGTAAACTGCGATATTAAATTTTATACTTGCAGGTAAATAATAAACAACTTCTGTTTACTTGAATGTAACTCAATGTTATTTTTTCCCTACCAATTTTTTCCGCCACAACACAAAGAAACATCACACCTGACCTTCCTTTTATCTAACTCGTAATCTCGTAATTACAATCGGATTAATCCATCACGAAACACACAATCTCAACGAGTAACAAAAAAAAAATCTACAAACTCTCACCTGTCGAGATGGGGATGTTTATTATTGCACTCGGCGTCGACGCGTCTGTCGTCTTGTTGGGCTTCTTTTTCTTTTTATTGCGTTTTTGTGGTCTGATCATCGCCGACGGTTTCACTTTCTTCCTCAACTTCTTTGGTTTCGCTTCTTGGTATAACTTATAGTTGTCCTGAAAAGTAAACGTACACAAATCAAACCTAATCATCGCGCTTCGTTTTACCCTTTTTCGGGCGTGTTCCGGACACAGGGGTAGTTCATGCGTTATATCAAAAACAGGTACTGAGCACTGGGTGTTGTCGGCGAACTTGGCCGTGCAATAGCCGAACAACACCTGGTCTGTATTTAGCATGATGTGCATTGTACAGTGCCTCGTACAGGGGAGCGCCGGTTGTCCGCACTTATCCACCTGACAAACTGTGGGGGCCACGAGACGGTCATATCCTATTTGATGCGAGAATCTCGCTTTCGTGGAGTCGCCCCCCGCTTTTGCTACTAGTTCCGGCAGTTTGTTGGGTCTGCCCACGTTGCTACGCTGTATCTGTAGAAGACGTCGCCTGAACTCATGTCTGGTTATTTCGATCCGTTCCTGTCGCGACCGGTCCTCTAGTTTGAATTTCTAAAACAGAAAAATTTACACACACACACCACTAATTGATTATACTAAAATAACAATTTACAAAAAAAAAATGATGTACAGGAGGCAATGGAATCTAGTTTGTTTTATTTTTCACAGTGTAGACTTTTGACATTTTATTGGCCCACAAACTCTTGTGTCATGTCTATGGTTTAAAACAACGCCTGGTGATAAAGATTGTTAAAAAAAACACCCAATTGGTTATCTACAGAGAATTTAGCCTCATACTCTCCAATCAAACGTCAAAAATGTTCTACACTCTAACGAATTACAAATTGGTTCCACGGCCTTTAATTTTTGTTTGGTTGTTACCTCGAGGCTTGGACAAAACCAGTGTTGCTGATAGTGGTTGTAGAAGTCCTCGATATTGTCTATCCGTTGAAGTGTTTCGTGGTGGGTGGCTCTTAAGCTACCCGACTTCAGCCTGGGTTTCACTGACGACGGAGATTTGTGCGCTTTTACAATTTCTTCTCTTAAACCTACAACTCGTGTTACAGCATTGCATTTGAGTCGTTCACACGCTAACCTATAATACTGGGACTGATAACGTTGGTTTCAATTTGTTGCTCGTCAAATTCGATTTTCACCTTAGTATTGGCGTCGCTGTCGCAGTGAAGGGGTGAATTTGGAAAACCCATTGCGTGTTTGATGTATGTTGGTTCGGCCGAGAGTTTCTCGACATTATTGTAAGCGTCCCTAGTCCCTAACGTTTGCACTAGCTTAGAATAATTTGTTTGCACTACTGTTCTAGATTTAGCTATGGATGACGGCGGAACTAATACGTTACACCTGGAATTGTATCGTCAGTCAGGTTGTGGGACGGTAGTGCGAATCTGTGTGCACCTTTGATTTCCTTTAATCCCTGAATTGAACATCTTACGGTTTTTAAGTGGAGTAAGAGTTGATCATATACATTTTACTCTCATCGTGTCCACATCAATGTTTTGTTATTTAATTTCCTGTTGCTGTCATAAACCGAGCAAAGGTGTGGACCAGTCTGAAAAACAAGCATGGGAGATTTTTATTTGTAGCCGATATCAAGACTTAATTCAATTTACCACGATATAATCAGCTTATTGAGTTGAGTTTACTTGACAGGTCATATAAGGTTATGACTCGAAAAAATGTAACATAAATGCACTTAAAAAGCACGCACTAAATTAAAACACATCGAATTAAAACGTATCTGTGGTTTTATGGTAAACAAAAAATTAATCGGAGAGGATTGTTCTAAAAATTGTAATAAACTTTAATATGTTTTGTTTGACAAATGACAAAAACTATAAAAATCAGTGCTGCCAATAGCTGCTGCAAGCAGGCAACTGTCGCAAAACTCCCCAAATTATTTTTATTTTTCAACAAATATTACATAATAAACGCCGGCTAAAGCGGCAACAAGCTCGGCCCGGCAGATCTTAATAATCACGGCTGATAAATATTGCGCTGATAGCGTCTCGGCACTAAATAAACGACCGATCAAAGTCCCGCTCAAAAGCGGTTGAAGCAGCGGCCGGTAGATGGCGCCCGAAAAGTAAACATTTTCCAATTTAAAAATTTTTGGAGGCAAAACACAAATCCGGGCGTAAAATAACGTCTTGAATTTATGCCTACATAACGTTTTCCTAAATAAAATACTGCAAAGAAACGAGTTACGTGACTGTCAGTGGTTGACCTTAAGTGATTATGCTAATTACGGAAAATTATTGACCGTAACTGACTCCAGTACATAATTCATGTTTATCCGAAAAATTAATTCGTGTATGGCAGTAAATTGGGTGATAATTGAAGACGGAATCATCCCAATTTGCGTCCGAGCAATTTTTTAATATCATTTATAACGCAACAATTTTGACAACGTACCTTATTTGTGTTGTGTATGTTTTCGTTGCCTTCAATTCAAAATAGTGAAGAAATATCTCCGAAAAAACGAGCAATGGAAAAAATGTTCAGTGTAGATGACTACCAAAGATACAGGCGAAACGTTTTTAAATAACTCATACGCGGCATAATTCCAAAATTTGATTTGAGTATTCCATACTGATTTGGAATTAGTTATTTTATAATTAAATTAAAGAGGGTTTTAAGTTGTTTTCTGCAATCCTTAACAAAATAATTGGGAACACGATCACTTCCAGACGTATTTTTATGTTATTTATTTCCATTGTTATTGCAGTAAAGTAAACTTAAAAGACACAACAGTCTGTACCGCTAGTAGTCATAATAATAGAATTGAGTAAATTCCCAGATCCATGTATTTAATTATATAACTTCTATAAATCTAATTTAATGTGCGTGAAACATTTAAGCGACAATCTTAACCACTTGTTGGATTTAATTACGGTCGTTATTTGGCCGCTGTCGTTTCCAGGACTGGATAATCTATTTCGGATTGAAGATACGATATTTATCCTTTGCGTCATAGAACCGTTCGCACGAATCTGAAGTGCCAAGTCTAAAAACAAACAAGCGGAAACTTTGACACGTGGGAGTTTGACAACTTCGAGTAATTTGTTTACGTTTGAATGAGTTTTAGCGAAAAGTGGATTAAAGCAATATTTTTAGTAGGCAACTCACAATTCACGACGGCTTCCAATAGACATTTTGACCGTCGTAGTGTTGATGTGAAAGCCATGAGATGGTAGTAAACTCGTTCAAGACGAGTTAAATATAATAAAAGAATAGTCTCTGCCGCTATTTAAAATGAGAAGCCACAGAGTGCTCTTTATTGCAGAGACGCATTCTACCGACCATTTTAACTCCCGGAGCTAAAAGTTAAATATTCAATAAAAGCTTCTACTACGCAATATTACAGCGTTTCAGATGAACAAAAACCAAAAAGCAAAAAACGCAACATTACAAAAATCGCAATAGTTTGTTCATCAGGAAACTCAAACAAAGCAACTTATAAGAATATAGTAGGTATAAAAAATGCAAGCTGCCGTTTCCATGGAATTTATAAATCAAGTGGAAAATGTTAGACAAATATTTTAATAAAAAATGCATCATTGGATAAAATAATAAGAATATTGATGCTCGCACTTTATGTTTTAAAGTAGGTAAGTTTATTCGTTCGGACTCTTTTTATGATTTATTTTTCTTATTAAACTTCCTTTAAATTATTATTTGTGTTTTAAACTTGTCCATATTATTAGCTGTTAAATATGTATGTTTAAACATTTTTACCTGAATTAACCAATAAGAAAAAAAATTGGTGATTCGATGAAATAAGAACTGCCAAGGAAGCTTCATGCAAGTCAGTTTGACAAATCTGTTTAATAATGTGAACTCTAATCGAGTAACGATATCAATTGCTTGAACGTGGTCAAACTTCTAAAACTAACACCAATGGACTTGGCTCAATTCTCAGGATATTGTTCCTAGTTTCGTCCTAACGGAATTGTTATATTGTAATCCAAAGAGGCCACGAACTTTGGCACAATTCGCTGCGTATCCTAATGCATAATGTACTAACTTCAAATCTGTTAGTTGTGAGTAAATTTATATACTGGCGATGCATATTACATGTAAAACAAGCAAAAAACTAAATCTTTTTTTGATAAAACAAATATTACGGTAAACAGCGAAATTGTTTAAAATTTGATTATACATGTAGCCGAAATTTTTTGAACCTGTTTTTAACCAGGCGAAGGCATTATCTGACTAAAGTACATGTTCAATGAACAATTAAATTTCAATGGGCCTTACTTTATATTACAAACCAAGTATTCTAATTCTGGTACAATCTTTTTTCTGATTAAGTATTATCTGTGGTATTATTATTTATGTATTAATATTTAATAATATATGTAATTTTGCATTAAAATTAATAAAATTATGCTATTACGAGTATATAAAAATCTTGTACCCAGAGCATTCTATGTTTAAATAAATCTCGATAAAACTCGTATACTGTTTTGTTATGATGTTCAATTTTTTATACGTATAAACGTTCCTATTGTCCATAAAATTGATGTAACGATGCGAAGCGTGTGATTAATATTTCACATTACATACATCATTCCGGATAATTTCTAATGAAATTTTGGGCGAGTATATTCTCAGACGGGAATAGTCTGATTTATACAGTGTATCTACTCGTATTATACTATTTACCCATCTGTTTATTTAGCTTCAGTTTAAATAGTTCAAAGCCATTAGTTTTGTTGAACGGGCGTACTAAAACATATAGATAAAAGGGTTCCCACTGTACCATCTTTGCACGTTCTCTAATGTTCAAAGCTTGTCCATTAAGACTACTTGCTTTTACTTAGAAAATCGATACCTTTGCATTGACATAAAGATGTCTTTATCGAGCACTAAAAATAAAAACTCTCCGAAATTTAATAAAGCCATCGACTTTTATGCCCTCGCTTCGTACTTTGAAGTCAAAACACTGGGTCTCGTTGCAATCGAACAAAAAGTCGGGATTAACTTGCCGGACGTAAAATTAATTTGGAGGGCCACGAGGTCGACACACGATAAATTTAAACCGTTTAGAAATCCATGCCTGGCAAGGAGCTGAGATTTGTTGGAAACGTTTCGAGCGTACTTTGTTAATTAAATAAATTGCAAATTATATTTGCGGCAACTGAGTTTGGTGTTTAAACTTGTTTTTCCTCGTCGCATAGAAATTATTTGTGGTCCTCGTTTTCTTCTGAAAGACGGCTCGGCTCGAAAGCAAGCCGCAGATTTACGTACGAATAAATTTCAATTCTATTTTTATTTGTTTCCCGACATTTTGCCACATATTTAGTGCGATTTGAGTGGCAGAAGTCGTTTGCCGGATTTATATAAAACCGCATTCAAAGCAACCACTTAATTAGCAGTTGTTGAATGAATGACAAATTCACGAACTGGAAAGCAGTGTTTTCAGTTTTGGGTCTCGAAAATTTTGTTATCATTTTAAGATGCGTTCCATAACTTTGTAATAGATCTGAAATCAACTTTATGTGATCTCCCAGAAACTTCTTCGACTTAGATTAAATTTAATAATGCATTAGATTGATTTTTCGCACTTTATTTGGTTTCTATCACTCCATCTCTCACACATGCAATTGTAAAATATTATCGATTTTGCAATACGTCGTAACTTCGTGTTAGAGCGTTTAAATTGAGATAATCTGCGTGATTGATAGTTGTTTCACCAAAGCTATTAACCTGAGTGTTTGCTAATAATTAGTCTGAAGTGTTATTTATTCGACAATTCTAGATTACGTACGAAACAGCACAGATTAAAATGAGACACGTAAGGCAAATTGAATTATATTCGTTTTTATGCGTACTTGAAGTAACGAGACGATTATTTTCTTAGTTAACTCGCCTGTGTTTTATCAATAAAAAAACACCTGATCGTAAACTGGATTATAAACGGCATTGACGTGACAAAAACCATTGATATCACCATCTGTTAGTGCCGCATATATTTTCATTAGAAATTGTCCATAAAAGATCACAATTTTATCACCTGTTCATTAAAGAATGACCCCAATTCGGTCGAAACGACTTGATAAAATATAACGATGCTAATTAGTTCTTAACCTTTCCTGCCGTGACCCTTGACATTATAAAATTTATCCGGGAAATTCGCACCGAGTGTGAGAAACAATAAAATAAATTTAAGTTCAGTTTAGGCTTTTACGTCTTACAAATTAAGTGGAACGAATTTGTCTGTCCCGGCGCCTCCACCATTTTTGCGCGGCTTTTTTAACATTAGACGGAAAGACACTGAATTAATTACAGAGTCGAGTCGCTTAAAACGGTTCCATGTATTATTCGACGAGAAATGTCGAGAGATGTGTCTTGGATATGATATACGACTAGGAGATGTAGGTGTGCTGTATTTTAGTGCAATGTCTTCAAATTTGGAGTTATTGCAGTTATTCGTGCACTGCGACCGGAAAATAGAATTTTCATGTTTGGCCCGTTTTATATCTGTAATTTTACTAAAAGTTGGATGAGTTATTCACGAATTGTGCTGTTTATTCCACAAAATGTTTGCCCACAAAATGTACTAGTCGTTGGAAGTGCAACACTGGATTGAAGTGCAGCGTATTATTATTTATCTTATTATCCGAACGAAACGACTGCAATATTTATAGAAAAAAATAATTAAGCCGAGTAAACAAACTAGACTTGATAACATGTAATTCCCATGCCGGCTAGGACGTAAATATTTAACGACATTGGGAAGCACACATTTCATGAGTGCTTTTGTAAATATTGCGCTCGTAAATACGGACATATTAGACTTAAAAACGTTTGTAAGTTCTCTTCGAAAGTGAAAGTATTAATATAGATATTAGATTTGGAGATAATTTGGCAGCAAACGCCTGAAACATTACCTATTCTCAACAAGATAAATAGCAGATTCGTTGTAATAAAATTTACTGTAAAACGAAAACACTTCATTTGATTTATTTGCATGCAATTGCTTAAGAAAAGCAAATATGGATAAAAAATAAATAACGCGACATCAAAATGTATTTATTTTGTTATATTGTTTGTAATTAATTCGTTGTAAACATGAAATCTTAACCGTTGAACTTGCGTGTTTAGAATTTTATAATTGCTGCATTTCGTATTGTGGAGATTTTTATATAAAAGTCACGGCACCTCGCAGCGTTCACGACAACCTTGTTTGACACGAACTAAACGCAAATTACCTCTCAAAAAAAAGTAGATTACCATTGAAGCGTTAAAATATTCATCAAAAATCGCACGAAGCTTTTTGCGGCTTTATTCGACACGCCTTTCCATCAAACTTCTTCCAAACAATATTTTTCGTAGTTTGTTTGTCGCATGACACGCAACTTTTTTAATTTACAGCCACAAAGAACGGCTTAATTGGCTTGAAATTGAACAGGCAAAATATTGAGACGAATCGGGTTAAGATGAATTCAAACGGCAAATGTTGACTTTGCAACAATTTACCATAACGGCTTAGCGCATCATTGTTTGGAGAAGCAGCAGATGTTGTCTTTCTTTTTTATTTACTGTGCAGACTTTTAATATAAATGTTTATCGTGGCGTGCTGACTAAATTACGTTATAGTATGAGTCCGCAATGCATGTGAGATAAATAGACAATTTCGGTGTTGTAAAAGCCACACATCACTTTGTGCCGTTATGAATTTGGTTTTTGATGTTCGACGCTTATTCATTTTCACAAGAAAGTGAAGATTTCATTCTGAAACGAGTAGACAATTGCTCCGGGCGAGTTTTTAAAATATTATTGTTTAAAAGCAAAAATTTTAAAAATTACTTACGAAAGAAAATTATTGTTTTAAAGGAACTGAAAACTAATTATGACGATGTTATTCGGGATTTTCGAGCGTTGAGAATAATATAGAAAATTATCGTTTTGATTGAGCTTAAAACTGTGTACACATTTGAAAATAAAAATGCGAAATCAAAAGATCTAAAACAGCGAATTCACCATTTCAACGTCAAATGGTCGAAGCTTAGGAGTCGAGTTAAAGATCATGATCTTTCGAGAAAAGCAAGTCCCAGAAGGCGTTCAATTGCTAGAATCATCTCGCATCGTTATTGGAAGCAGCGCTTAATAATCATTAGGGTTGTGAAGCAGAACACATTTACCATAGAATAATGAGCTGAAAAATCGTGTAACAAGAAACATCAACGTGAGAAAATGGGTGAAAATTTATTTGAAATCGTTTTTCATAATCAACCTATTTAAACAAATAGCAACCTCTTGAATAAAGTGGACACGAAATATAATGAATCTCACATTTCTTTAAAGCTGTGTATAAAAATATGTTTCCCAAGAACTACTGTAGGTGTTTCTTTTCACGACCAGATTATTTAATTTTAATGATTCCCCTGCAGGTTAATAGGAACGTAAAATCAATCTAGCATTCAAGGAACCTAAAGTAAAAAATATGCAGTTGAGAAACTAAGTTAAGCAATCAGTAAGTTATATGGCAGTGATTAAACCCTCCAACCCTTAAGCGCCTTGTTCTCATTTCGTGGACAATAAATCCGAATTATGGTCCAAGGTGTTCAATATTTGTTGACCAATCCCTTCGTCGAGTTCAAGGATGGCTGCTCCTTATCTCAACGTCCCCCACACATTTGTGCTAATTCTCTTTGACACCTCAAATGACACTTTCCAACTACGTGCTTAACATTTCCAAAGAATCCGGCGTCGTCACGCAGACTTAGACTAACAATTTTAATTGATGGTGGCGCGAGGAATTAATGAGAAAGTGCAGTTAGTGCGAAGTTACTAGTTACGAAGTCCATTACAACCAGCGAATTTCTTTGCATTTCGTCGCGTTTGTTTGTTACAAGACAACGGACAGGCGAGTAGGTATAAACAAATGTTTGCTAAGTCGTACACGTTCGCTACATCAAAAAGAAGTTGTTTAAAATTCCAGGGGTGCGTTTCAATTCCTAGAGACTCGATCTTGTTGAAAATTACTCCGTATTATGGAAAACTTGCATCGTGCGCGTTGAATAGCTCCTTCTTCGGTTTTCCTAAAAAACGTCCGGCTACTACGACTTGAAGCTTTGATTTGAAACTTTGCTAATATCGTAGCCGCAATGCTGCAGAAATGAAGAGAAGAAGCTGCGATTTCCGTTTCTAACTATTGTTGTATATGCAAGTTTTACTCAGTTTAAATGACGATGACTCCATATTCAACTTCTGACTGCCCGAAGTTATTAAACAACTTAATTTAATCCCGCTTGAAAGTTGAACTGCTTCATGAAATTCAAGTCTTATGTACTTCGGATCGAAACGATCTTTATTCCCTGTAAGTAAATTAGCCAGATGCTTTCTGAGATGTATTGAAACATGAACTCGGAAAACTTTCCGCGGGATGTTGAATTTTGATGTTAGTGTCAATAGCCAAAGTACGGGGTCGGTTCGCAAACGGTATTCATTTAGCAAAGTTGCTTCTCAAACATGCTCACGTATTAGTAAAAAATGTACCAACGCGTACTCCAGTAATTAAAATTTATTATAAAAATAACGCTACAAGTGAAAGCACTTCCTTCGCTTGCGAAAATTCCAGTTTTACCAACAAGAATTTTCATAAAACTACCACTAATACGTTACCTCCATCAATTACGATATTTCTTGTCAAGTTTTTATTAACGCAAATTTCTAAATTTCAGACAACGTAACATAATATTTTGTTATTAAAATTTACGATGCATAAGTCAAGAGGCATATCCATCCATAGCTTGGGATATCAAAAACCAATTAAAGCCGTCAAGAGTGAGTTTTAGAAACAATTTGAAAATTTGCGTTTTCTAAAAATTTCCTAGAGCTTTGCTTTATGAGTATCGAGATACTTCCATTCATTTCCAGCAAGTACAAAGGTGAAACTGTTGCATAAAGAGACATTTAATAAAACTCCAAAATGACGTTGTCGTATCGAGTCTAATATGTGTGGAATCTGCTTTCAATAAAGTCAGGTCACATTTTATACCCCATCCAAAGTATTTTCATTATACCACGCTCGAGACCAACAATAAAAATTGTTAAACGTGTCAGGTAAACATGTGATGATGATAAATAGATTTTAGAAAAACAACAACAAACGATTTTTATTTTTATTTTTTTTTAATTACAAAAAACTCATTTTTATGCATTTTCGGGTTGTTGAACCTTTGAATATTGAAAGTTTTAGACAAATTGTTAAAACTTAAAAATGATAGTCGTCCAAATTGGTTTTGATAAATATTTATAATTTTTTAATATGTCTGGCTTTATTGAACATAACTTTCTATAGCTGTTGTCAATTTTTTCATTGTCTGGTTTTTTGTTTATTATTTCAAATAAAGCTCTCACCAAACCAATTCAATTTCAGTGCAAAAAAGTTTTAATTTTAGTTACTTATTAATTTATTCTGTTGTTTCAAAAATATTAATATTAATACATATACCCGTAAAAACACACATTTTTAGAATGTTTGTATTCAATCGGTGTTGAATCGGTACTGTAGACATTTTAAAATCACACATCACTCGGTTGTTCCTTGCCTTTCTAAGAAAGAAAATTTGCCTACCTCTAAAAGATGCCGTAATGTATTTGGAAAAAACTCAAACTAGAAATCATGCTGATGTAAAAAAATATTGATATAGGAGCCCCCGATTAAAATTCATATGAAACAGAAAACATTCATCTGAATATGTTGAAAAACTGTTTAAGAAGACACAATTTGGTTGCATTAGAATTCAACCTGAGGTATGTATCTAAAATTTGTATTTTTTCTGTAGGTAAAATCGATCGGAGATTCAAAGTAATAATAATAAGAATAATGAACATGTAAATGAAGTTGATGATTCGACAGAAAGCAGATGATGAAGACCTAAATAAAACAAACACATCAAAACAACTCGTTGATGCTCTCAATATAACGACATAATACGGAGAGAACAATTTTTTACTGTTTCAGCATTATTGAGAGCTGGTTACAAAGAAAATTTGGAAACAAGTAATAAGCTAACATCTCTGATATTTTTTAAAGACTATAGAAACTGGTCAAACAATTTGTTTTACTAATAAATATAATTGCGTTGTATAATTTGTCTTTTTTTACATACCCATCTAATATATATATATGAACGGTTCAGTAGTGTGAATGGGTCCTGTTTTTATTAATTAATTTCAATGGTATTTCATAAATTATTAAACTGTTAACGTTCTATATTTGATTTGGAGATATTAATGTTAGACTACAAATAAAGTTCTCGTGTTCTAGTGAAATCAAATAAATTTCAATGCAGGTCCAATTTCATATGAAGCTTTTGGAGATTTTGCAAATACCTCAAGGCCCAGTACCTAGAAAGGGCCATAAATAAACCATATCGCAGAGTAACATTATACAAATCAGACCCACTTTTCCTTTTTTGAAACCAGTCCAGTACACCCATCAAATTTATATTACTGATGAAAATCGCATTCATCTCACAGTTTCTATGAAGTAAATGCAACGGGCACGTTTTCTTTGAATGGAAATTTGAGCGAGCACTCTTGCAAAAATTCGTTTCATAATTATTTTCTAGGGGTTGCTGGAAATCTCATTTTCAGACTTGAGACACACAATACCGGCTACTTGTCAAGTCAAATTTCAAAAAGAGCGAATCTTGGAAACTTAGAACAAAACGCTGGATGCTCTAAATTTAATTTCAATTAAAGCAAACCCGCGTTTATTGAAAATGAAATAAGTTCAAATTTTTTTTACAACTTTTTACAACAAAGAAGTTTCAGTATATTACATGCGCTGTGACAGGAATTCTGTTTTAAAAAAGATTTATCTCCTGCTATGAATTATATATCTTAGTTTAGGCAAGTGACTCATTTTATTGTTGTTTTCGCCACAGATGGATGTTGTAGCCAATTGATTCGCATTAAATAGTTAGACATGACGCACATTTTGACGCAATTCCAAGTCTTCGTGGCTCATTCACGCGCTCACATTTCGACGAGAACTTTTTTCATTTCAAACAATACCAACTGCGATATTCAGCTGTCGAATGCCTAGGGAAACCTCCGTCAAAAGCGTATATTTTTTAATAGGCCAGGAGATAAAGCCTGTTTGTGAAACTTCCGGGTAACCCAACCATTCATGAAACAGAGGCTAGCAAGAAAGCTAGCGCGAGCGCAACACTCAAACGCGCTCGACGCTGAAACTCATTGTGGAAGCGATTTCAGTGTCGGTGTCGTTTTCAGCACGAATGCCAGAAAAGCGCCTTAACGCGAAAAAAGTTTGTGGAAGTGAAAGTCGCACGAGACGTGATGAGTGAAGGAAAGTTAAATTAAAGCGCGAGCCTTGTAAGATATGGACCAGGTACGTAATTTCTTTTTACCACAATTCGTCGTACATATTTATGAAAATAATAATAGTTTCTGTGGCTCGCAAGATAATAAAATTTATTCATAATTAATTTTGCATAATTGCGAAATCAGTCCAATTAATAATAACAACCCGCATAGAAATTAAAATAAATTTGAAAAGCTCAAATTTCGGTTGGCCGGCGATTCAAAATTGAATTTGATTATTATTCGCTTCTATTTACTATTTACTTGTTGAATTTGAATTTCTAATTTTATGAATAGTGCATCCGCAACTTTCCGGCTTTAGCTATTATCTCCCAAAACAAAATTCATGCTTAAATGAAGAAATTTCGTTTAAAACTGATTATAAAATAAGAGAAACGACCGCGACTCGACCTAATTATTTGAGGCGTTTAATTAAGTAAATGTTAAGCCTCTACCGGCAAAGAAAATATTGATTTAAGTGGATTTATGAAATTAAACCAAATACACACTGTTTTTCCTCTCATTTTACTTTCAATAATTTATTAAGTGAGACTTTTTCCACACGGTATAAAATTGTAAAAACGTGTTCCGCATAAATTCTTGCAAACTAAAGAAATGTTTTCACTACCAGGAAGGCCCTCTTTGTTTTTTAAGCATTTAACATTTTCAAAGATTTTTTCCCCTAAAGACCAATGCAACAATTTTCTTTTAATTTCGTTATCTACATGAGTTTGTATAAAATGCTTTCTACTTCTCTTAAAATGTCGAAGTTTTTCGGTCAATTTTTAAGATATTAAAAAAAAAGTTGAAATCTGCCTTCGTCTTACAAAGCTGGGCTGAATTTTAAGACATTTTTCTTTGTATAAAAAATAAGAATAGCGGAAACTCTATAATTTATTAAATTAAAAAAAGATAAATAGTCCCAATGTTCCTAGGTACTAAATTCTGTAAATACTAAAAATTGACGTCTTTGGCGAGATTGAAGCATAAAAAAAACATTTTTAGATATTTATACTTTTTACCTACATCCCATAAACATCCTAAATGATATTTCAAAGACTTGCTTTTAAAAGGTGAATCTTTTTGACCGAAATCGTATTCACGGTTGATAAAAAACAGAGTACATTCCTTAAAATGTTGACTTGTAAAAAGGTGCCTTAAAAATGGCGTAGATTCCTTAAAAAGGTGTTGTGTGCTTAAGGGGCCTCACTAGTGGTGTTCTTATTTATGATAATAGCTAATGTTGCAACCCTTTATAACTAAAAAAATATAAAATCAAATTGAATTATTGAATTAATAATCCACCAAAACTGCAAACACCATTCGCAATCAGCAACAGTCAATCTGTCAAATATACGAACGCATGAAAACAATAAATAATTGAAATTGTTTTAAATGTTAGATGAGCTTCGTTGCGGAAAATTTTTAAATAGGTAATTGTGAAGTTACGATCGTGAATCAGCTTTCATTTGTGGCAATATATGTCTTCTCGTATATTTATTTTAATCTGTTTGTAAAAGTATGTTTATTTTTAAAATATTCTTTCGTCTGAACGCGTAAATAGTATCGATTTGTGAAAAAAAAATATGTCTTGTCGATGATGAATAAGCTGCAGATTTTGTACATTTCCCAATTGATGAGTTCACTCAGATCACTATTTCAGAAACAGGAAAATATTCAGAATAATTCCGAAGGCCATTTGAAAAGTTTGGAACCGTGTGGTTCCGTAATGTAAGCACATGGCAAAAGAGGAAAAAACAAAGGCCCAGGTCTCACGAGATAAATTAAACGAAGAAAGACAATGAAATGTATCATCTTAAGAAATTTAAATAAACGTTTATGATAGATTGATATGTAAGCACAACGTTTCAAATTGAAACGTTCTGCAGTGCGTGTCGTAAAAATCAATTTAAACAGTTTTTCCGTTGTTGAAAAGTGCGAAAAGTTTTTTGTTCGAAAAGCTTACCGCCGTCAGAAATATTAATCTAGAAATATCAGGTGTACAATGTATTGCCGTCGTACAATTTTAAGTCACGATTTAACTATATATTTCAGAGACAAAAATAGGTGAATAGTCAAGTTACTAGACACCTAGGCAGATTAATTTGGCTGAAAAGTTTACGATGTTTTATGCAAATCTAATAAAATTTAGAATTTATAATTATCATCCTGACTCGTGGGTGAGAATTAATTACACGCAGATAATTTTAACAAGTGTGGGTTGGATCTTTCATTTAAGAAGCAAGTTTTGCAGATTGTAAAATTTCAGTTGCAGATTTGTTCATTTAATCACGCATTGTATTAGCGCGATAGGGCTGAGACTTCATCGTGAAATTGAATTGCGATTTGCTTTCCAAAATCGTAAAAAAAACTCGCTGAATTGTGCGTAGCGTTCCCGGAATATAATATAAGGATTATGTAAACAGCGAATGTTTAAACATTTATTTGGCGGTCACTTCAACATTTTGCTTTTTGATATCCCGTCTGCGGCAACGACAAGAAACGAATGAAGCCCACGTTGAACAAGTTTGTTATTCGAACACCAACGATCAGTGTGAAAAAAAACTCATTTCTTTAAAATAAGCCAAGTGATTCATAAAGCAGGTAAGAATTCTAAATTTGAGCGCTTTAAATTTAGCCTAATTTATTGGAATTTCATACGGTTTTAGACTTTCGGGCGAAAGCGTGACGCAGAGCAGATATAATAGTAAAATGTAGTTTTGCTGTCCAATTTATTTTGTTTAGTACATCCCCGAGACTTTTAAAAAGGCTTTAGGCATTTTTATTTTTAATAAATTACGACGAGGAATAAACTTTTAAGAACTTATTTGTATTAGGTGTTCCCCAGATGTATTTATTATATTTGCCAGTTACTTTGGTCGAGTTTATTTGAACTTCCACCGTAAGGAATTCAGCAAGAATTGTGATCTTTGCCCCTATTTATAGACTGGATTTACCTTTTTTTGTTACTAAATTTAAACACCACGCGTACTCAAACAGTTAATCGGAATCGTGGGAAAATCCCATGACATTTTTTAAACATGCAACGACGATTCTCGAAATTGTTTAAACGTAATAATATTTATCCTTCTTTACTTTCGTATTTTCGCGATTGTTAAATTGTTTGTATAACTATTAATAGCAGTTGCAAGAATTTTATTTCAACAAGTCAAGATTTATGATCGAGAGAATTGGCTCACACCGTTGTTTAATTTTGCAGTCAGATTCAAATCAGTTTACAAGTTTTTATTCGCATAAAAATACATCTCCATAGTACCGTGTCATTTAAATTTACTTTCTAGATGTTACTGCCTAATTAGCGAAAATATGTATAAACAGAAGTGACAAAATCAATCACGGTTTCGTGATAAAATACTAACTTATCTGACACGGAAATCGGTATAAACATGACATCACATTAGCAAATTAGATTATTGATTAGATATTGACAATCATGTTTCTGTATACGAAGAAAAATATCACTGCCAGTTTCTGTATTAAATAAATGTTCAGTTATACCGATCAAAATCTATTCTATATAGTTGATTTACAAATTGGAACCTTTCTCTCTTCGTATAAGAAAAAAAAATGATGTAACATTAGAAAAAAAACGTGCACAATTCGACTTTAGTAGTTTTACGAACTGGAGCCCCAATTTTTTGTTTAAAGATGACACTTTCCTCAGGCAAATCCCGTCGCTTGCCGTCGTGCTTTTAACTCGAAAAACAAAACTCAACCAGTTAATTAACCATTAACTTCCAGTAAATTAAGCTAAAAGTGACCCGAACCGTTCCTCGGTAAAAACAAATCTGGCGGGCAGAAATAAAAGTCCCATTTTAAAGCGCCGAGAATTAGATTACCACATTCGAAGCGTCCTTATATAAACTGAGAAGCGAGGAATTCGCATTATTTCTACATTAAGTGTGATTCAGCCTAAAATAACTCGCAAACATTTTATATTATCGAAACTGAATTCTTCGGGGACGTATTTGAAACGAAATCTCTTCAATAAAAGCTCAGCTCCAGCAAAATACGAAAAGGTCACCTCGTTTTTTTTGTAACGAGTAATTTGATCTTGGATCTTTGTTCTACGATGTATACCCATAGTAAATAAGTTGAAGAACTGCGTATAGAGGATGGAGGACCAAAAGCCAGTTTGGCTCGAGTCAGCATAAGAACATGGCACTAAGCAGGGGATGGACAAGTGGCATAAATCTTGTACCCCCCCAAAATTTAAATACTAATACAAATAGAGTTACTAGTGAATCTTTCTCAAACGACCCGCAGCAGTTTTAATATATTTGCTCAGCTGGATGATTAACAAACAGAATAAATATTACGCGGTGTTGCCTTCACGAAACACCTATAAATTTAATACTTTTGCAAAGATGTCGATTGCACAGCAACTGTGAACGACATTGAAGTGAAATTTTTCTTGAACAATTATTTACTGTCTTGGGTCATAATTAATTTATCCAATACTTCCAGCGTTTAATAAATTTGTTATTCATTATCACCGGTGTAAATTTCAGGAAAATCAACACAAATAGGGAATGTATCGCATGGTACCAGTCGATATAAATAAACTATCGACTAGGCATTTTGCTGATAACTAGGACAATTTGAAAAGTTCGGGACCTAACTATGAAAATATATAACTTATTTGTTTGGAAATTATTTTGTTGTTCAATATGGTCCAGCTGAACTTCATCCAGCAAAGCTCCTGTTCTTGTATGTTATCATGGAAATAATTTTCTTGAAACTCATCAAAAATAGTGATTGACGGTTGGTATCAGTTCTTTGCTTGATAAAAATCCTCTCTATTTCTGAATGGTTGTATAAGAAGAAGCTCTATTACCCTGTAGAGTGTCATTTCATTAGTCATTTCTGTTGGCAAAAAACTTTATTACCGCACGGTCTTTACTTTAATCCATTTCAGCAACGGCAACGGAAAAGCTCCGTTTAAATTGATTGAGGGTACATATAAGATAGATGTGGCTTTGTATTGCACAACAAATACGAGTAATTGAAATATTACCGCAAATTATATGTAAGACTGCGAATTTGCACTCTGGATTTTTAAGGCTTGTAGTTTTATGACGACAGATATTTAAACACATTAACTTATTTCGTTATCACAATCCCTTAAGGGTGCCACTGGAAAAGTAAATGAGACTTTCAGATACTTATAATTTTTAAATAATTTTAAATGGTCGACGCCAAAATAGAAAGAGGTAATGACCGTACAAATTATATAAATCATGTGTAAGTTCGTGATATGTGATAGTGATATTAGTGATAATTATGGAGTGTTGTGACGCCGATGCACACAAAAGGCAAAAATGTACATTTCCAGAATATTCGATACCAACTAAAATTTCCATTATGTTTATTCTATTTTTCATTTACGGTAAAAGCATCATAATATCATAAATTATAGCCGTACGCTGGTAAAGTTGTTATTGCAATTTATGTATGACAAATCGAAATTTTCGACAAATTGAAGAAATTGTTCATTCAAATGTTAAAATTCTCTAATTTTTTTGTCGATTTGTGAAATAAAACCTGTGGCTTTATAATCGGTTTTTCCTATATTAGTGTATTGTTGACATTTCCTAAATAAGGCGAAACGAACTCTAAATACAGGTTACAAATATTGTGACAAGACGAATAAAGCGAGTAGAAGACAAAATTAGATAAATTGTGTGAAAAATCTAATTTTTCAAAACAATGCTTGCGTGTGGGAAGCAATGGAGCTGAAGAATAGGCGGGAGCTTTATCTTAAATAAGCAAATGAACTCACTTTATAGTAACGGGCACAGTTCGGTTTGATATATTAAGTCAGTCGGTTTTAATTGGAAACTAAAATTGAAAGAACCGAAATTCTATTAACGAAACAAATGACTTTAGTCGCGTAATTAATTATTTAAAACAGTACGAACGAATCCTTGACGTTTATCTAATTTGACTAATATTTTTATTTAAAAAAAAAGTGTTGACGACAAGCTAAAGAAATTTTGTAATTATATGGCCGATGTATTCAGGCGTTGGTTTAATATAATAGGCTTTGATACAGATTTTTGATTGAAAGTGTGTGTGCATGAAATCAATTTGTCAATACCTCTGAGCATGTTCTATAATTGTGTACATTCGATCACATCAACCCCGCATTAATTTCGTTTCCAAAATTCAGGCAAATTACATACTCTCGACTGAAATATTCTAGCACTCAATACTGGTCAAATTACTGCAAACGCCTTGAACCCTCAAATTCCAAAACTTCATCCCATTCCATACAGAAATGTATTTTATGTATGTTACTTAATTTCGTAGCGCTTTAAAATAGCAAAACGTACCGCCATTGTACAACTTTACAAAATTTTCTATTGTAAAATGTCAAAGGGAGCTGTTTCAAATTCGTTTCCGCTGCAGTTTTATTGCATAAACTTATTGTTGAGTTTCTTGTGTTATATGTGCATCAAACTTGACTTTTAGTCAAATTAGTTGATGTGAAAGGCTTAAAAAGTTCGTTGTCGGTAGATATGAAAGATCACCCGCTATAAATCCAAGCTTAACCATAAATATCGTATAGATGTTTCCAGTAAAATCGGCTTTGCAGCTCATTTATCATTAACTGAATTGATAGATGTCTGATATTTATATCCATATACTTATTGCAATGTAGACGATTTTGTCGACGTTTATATCGTTGAAATATTGATCATCGTCGGTGTTTTTAAATAATTCAAGCAATCATGTTGTCATAATATTAGAGTTGGCAAGAATATTTTAGTTTTTTAATATCCTCCCCTTAATAACTACAATTCGATACTCGAATTTTTGTGATTTTGAGTCCGTTTATACCAGTTTAATTTTTTAAGCTATTTTTAATTTTATAACAAGATAAATTGTGTTGATATTTAAAGTAGGTAAATCAAACGGCGAACAAAAATATCACTTTTTTTAATGGCAACTCCTGAAAATTCAATTGTGGTATTAATGGGTCGATATAAAAATTATATAAATGATATTTTAAAGTTCGATAATTATTTTCATATGTCTCACTGGTACCACATTTGTAGTTTCGAATCAAAGTACTAGCATCCTCTTCTACTTCCTGAAAGTTTATTCGAAGTCGAAAATTGCGTGCCTCCATGGCTCAGCAAGCCCCGTTTTTTGTACCCATGTTGTTTTATTAAATACACATTTTATACGTCCTATGTAATTTTCCAAAACAAATGTCAGCGTTTAGAAAAACTGGAAACAAGTAATCAACGTTAATGTAATTGCTCGTCCTCGGCAGACATTTATTCGGTTCAAAAGTTAGTGAAATATAAAGTGCTTCGTACAGTTTTTATGTTTTTGCTAAAGCGTGAATTTCAGTTATTTGTTTCATAATGTATATTTAGTAAATAAATGAAATCATTTGGCGTTTGCGGTCAACTTGGTTGATGATGTAACTGCATTAATAAAGCTCATTGATAATGTTCGTTCGGGCATACAATTTGATTTCAATCTGAAAAACTCATCGGAAATCATAACATTTTTATCCGCCGCGGTTCCTGCTAAAAAGCTCAAACTTTATCTCAAGTAAAACGCTTTGGATTAAGCTCATTGGTCCGGACCGGAGTTAATAGTCCGTGATATCTCATTTTGCGGCTTCGACGAAAAATGTCTTTCGTCTTCTGCGTCGCAACACTCTTCGTAATTTTGGAAATTTCCGCGGACATTCGATTCCCGATAAAATACGCGTCGCGGAGCTTTCAACCTGTCCGATTCCATAAAGATAAAATATTATTTACGACAAGAAAATGTTAACTAATGCCATATCTTTTTTTTCAGAAGTGCGAAAGTCGGATGGGAAAATGTAATCGCTGCAAGTGAAGCCTGCAATTTGCTAAAAGACATGAACGATTCCAACGGTAATTTGACAGTGGATGCCATATTGGCGGCGTCGTATGAGAAAAATTACGCTGTTATCGGACTCTATGTTCCGGTTTTTATCACAGCCTTGTTTGCCAATGTGCTAGTGATTTGGGTCGTAATCAAAGACCAGTACATGAGGAGGTGAGTGTTGCAATTGTAATTATTTCTATCAAATAGCGCAAATTTGCGTAAACCCACATTTTCGATTTCAAACCTCTGTATAAATTACAATCCAAAAAAGTATTTTTAATGATATTACTGAAGAAACTTGAAAAGCAACTATCGCTTCAAATGCCCAATCTAAACAAATTTCTACGGTACAGATTTACTGGTCCCGTATTACAAAATCAACACAGTTCAATTAGTTTAATAAATTTCTGGTTTAGCAGGGATTAAAACCGATTCGAACGTTCGGTTGAGATTGCTTGTTTTGTTCCTTAAGCGGTGATTTAGTTAGAAGCCTTATATTAGTTGGAATCCATCTGAAGCTTTCTCTTGAAGTGGTATTACATACAGTGCCGAGAAGTAATAAAGCAGAAATCATCTTATTTCCAGACAACAATCGAACCACGCTGATAAAATTTCAGTACTTTATTTATTGAGAACATAAAATCGTAAACGGATTCTCGTTCTTTAAAACACTTTCACTCACGTTGCTTGTTAGATTTCAACACAACCAACGTTAGCAAGCACACAACAAAGAACTGTTGTTTCAAATTGTCGGACCCTTATATTAGTGTAGAAACGTACGTTTTTGTTTCAATTCTTTTATTGGTGTGTAGTTGTGTAACTACTAAGTATTATCAGACATGTAATTATATAAAAAATAACGAAATCGACATTCAAACTGAAACTGTACATGTATTATGTAATTGTGTACGTAAATTTTGTTGCATACACAAATTTTGGGACGACTAAAGTGAAAATTATAATAGTCTTACAAGGTTGTGATTTATTGCTTTGTTGACATGGAAATCTGTCGAGTATCTCGTCCAGGTCCAGGTCCTAGCCGCCGAACACCTTTTTGATGCTTTTAAGCGACGTGAAAAATTGTACAACATGAATTTTGGAGGCAAATATGTCTTTTGCATCTGTCGTTGATGGATGTATTGCCACATTTCAGTCTTATAAATCTGTCGCTGTGGTCTGATCAAGATGAAACATTTCTCATCACCATTTATTAATGATCGTAGATGAGACGTTGAAGAATGGTCGGTTAATTTTAGGTAAAATTAGAAGCCACGATTCGATTTTCATTGAAGCTGCTTCTTTCTTCCACTTTCAGCACATTAAAATTTCCGACTTGCGTTGCGCAAGTTTATGTTCTGCTATTTGGGCGTTGTTTATGCATGCAAGTGAAGAAGATTTTGCAGAAAATAATACCGGGATAACAAACATTTCAAAGCGGAGTTTTGCAAACGCAAGAATCTGAATGATTTCAGGCCTGAAAAGACGCGAAAGAGTTATGCATTGTTTAATTTAAGTTTAATAAACAAAATCCAAAAATATAGTTTTATATTTCCACGAGAATACACAAACTGGCTTTGTTTGTTTACGCCCAATATATTGTTCCTATTTTACAGTGAAGAGAGTTATTTTTTGCCTCTCAAACTCTTGAAAACCTTTAACCTGAAAAAGAGCTGTGTAAATGCGTAAAATTTAGCACCAAACTCTTTAGTTCATGTTTTTCTTTTTATTATCGGATTATACAATACAAATTTTAGAATTTAGTGTTATTACTATATATATTACTTCAAAATTGTTATTTTTTGTCGGTGTTCCCTTAATAATTCATCAAAACCAATGAATGAGCCATCATTTTGAAGATTACCTGTACCGCTATCTGCGAAAAATAGACAAACAATTCACAATGTTAATGTTTCTATTAAAATTATTAAAATCTGTATTTTGGTTTTAGCGCCATCTATTGAATTTTTTCCCACTCCCCAAGCGCAAACATGATTGCAATGTGAATTATTAGCACCGGAACCAACTAGTACACACATACATATTACGAATGTGTATAAATTATTTAACGAAACTCATTTGCAGTTAATTTTGTTTCAGTGTGACCAACTACTTCCTGGCAAACCTGTCCGTGGCCGATCTTCTGGTGACTGTACTCTGCATGCCGAATGCAGCCTACAGAGCCTACACACTTTTTTATAATTTTGGCGACTATGCCTGCAAGCTGTCTGCGTATTTACAATGTAAGCATCACACTTTTTGGAAAATAAAAATGCTAAACTCGTTCTTTTCAATATTCCGCGAGGATTAAATGTAAACGAATTGAAATCGATATCAGGCCGCATTAATCCAAAATTAGATTCCCAATTTTGGTGGTAATAAGTAAAATAAAAGTTGTTTTCTTTCGTAGTTTTGGTCAAACATTTTCATTTTGCTTGTTCGCTAATAACTCCGTAATTATAAACTAATTAGCAAAATATCCAATATGTTTGCCCACGCTTTTGTGATAAAATCTCATCCGCCTTCGTGGATTTCTGATTTAGTGAAATAATATCCGGTAAAAGTTTCTCAACTGAAAATATCGGACCTCATTTTCCGAGAAAAGTTTATTAATTTGAGAAACGTCCACACAACTGCCATGTTATTCGACAGACATTTGGAATTTTTTAAGGCGGCATCAAACAAATCTAACGAGGTATCAGCTTTAAGTACTTTTTAACCGCTCTTTTCTTTGTGCTTTGAAGTCTCTTTTAAACGACCGATTTTTTACGTAATGTAATTAAAGTTAGGCAACAACAAAATGGACGCAGTAATTGCTATTTGTCAAGTACACAATTAGGTTCTAAATAAATATTGCCCCAGTCAGTTTAAAAGGAAACTGTTCTGCTTTACACGTGGGTTTTCTAGCAAAAGTTGTTAAAATTATTCACACATTTTTTTATTGATTACATTGCTAAAATTAATTCTCTTAAGTGTAACTTGATTCTGCCATTAACTGCCCTAGAAAATTATGAAAATCCGATTACTAAGTTTTCCTCAGTGCACGCTGCAGGCGGCACAAGTTGAACGAAAAAACGTAGGCAGCATATTTCTATTCTTGCGAGCGTCGTTGTCTTCGACATAAAGCACCGAAAAAGCGTCGCATGATTTTTTCGTTCGTTAATTAAGACGATGGACTGAATGCATTACGAAATCAATAACGTGTTGATTTATGGTCTCGTCATAAGGGACGGAGCTGTTACGACATTAATTAACGGACAGTAATCGATCACATTGGAAACGCCTTTTAATTTAGCACGAATAAATAATTTAATACATCAGTCGTAACTTTTGCGAAATTAAGCCCAGAAATGAAGTGGCACGAAAGCGATAACAAAGACACTTCGTGTGCCGCTTTTTTCAGCCACAAATCAACTTTTAAAAGACGCCAAGCGATAGCAAGACATTTGGCGTGTCTGAAACAAACGATCATAATTTTTTTACTTACGCTTTTTCAGGTGTGTCTGTGGCGTCGAGCATTTTCACGATCACAGCAATGGCCGTGGATCGTTACCTTGCAATAACCAAACCTTTTGGATTCTTCTATCGCTGCTTCACTAAGAAGACAACGGTGATCGTAATTCTACTTTTGTGGCTCTTTTCGATGGGCCTCTTCCTTCCGGTGCTGCTCGTCTCGGGCACTTCCACAATTTTCGATAATTCGACGAGCAACATGCAGATTGATGTGGCCTTCTGCAGCGAAGACTGGAGCAAATATTTCAAGTCTTCATACACGGAAGTGCGCCAAGCTTTGGGGATCACGTGGTTTATTTTCATGTTCGTCGTACCAGGTATGGGACTGAAACGCATTTCCGCCACTTTATTCCCACTTAGGGGTTGTTACCTAAATGGAAATACGGGAATAAAAGGGACAATTGTGAACACTCTCAGCGATGACAATGGAATTGAGATTAATGCCACCGTTTGGGGGAGGGGGGGATGTTTCCATTCAAGAAGGCACTTTTAAATTTATTATTGTTTTATTAATTACAGTCTAATAAATATAATTATGATAAAAATGGATTACTCTTATATTTGATTTGCACGTATAAAAGAGCAAAATAGACAACGTTCAAAATTAATGCACACAGACAACATTTTCACAAGTTCGTGCATAATTATTTCCCAGAAATGTATATCCGTGTAAAAATATTTTCATTTGCGTTTCATAATTATAGGTTTTTTGCTTCCAGATTTCTTGCAGTTCCTTTTAGTTAAAAATATCAGATGTCAAAACCATTAGGTGAAATTGTAATGATTACATAATTTAAACAATTATATAAATACTAATAAGTACGCCACTTAGAAGCGAAATATCAAAGAGTAAACATTTTTTTCATTTGCCTTTCATATTGTAATTTTTTTTAATTTCTAAACCGATAAATTAAGATGTCATTTAATCGCTTCAAATATTTATTTCTTATCAATTCAAAGAGAAATCGCACTCGACCCCTTACTATTATTTTGCGTCCCTTTAATATCTTGAAGCCATAAAGAAATGTAAATTTAGTTTAAGTATTGTCTCGATATAGGAAACATTTCTACAATAATTGTTTATGCTTCGATGATGATGATAAGTATAAAAAATATAAATGTTGAAAAAATGTCAGACGATGCTGTGGGACAAATAACTAATTAGAAGAGTGAGTAAATTAAAATTATAATCGCACGAACATTGATAGATTTAATTAAGATCTTGTGCACCGTCCCAGATTTAGCACAGATTTCAATAAAAATTTAATGAACACGATGCTCGCATACTTTTCTCTGAATATCTGGAGCACTGCAGCGTCGTAAAGATTCTCGCTGGCACGGTAGAAATTATGCACGAATGCAAACGAAAGCTAAAATTACGAAATCACTTCAGATTACGAAAATAAAAACTACTGAAAATTTATTAAAATTTCAATATTTTCCCTAATAATTTGCAACATTCCCATCCGCAAAAAGTGTTAGCTAAAACAGGTTCATGATAATGGATTGATAATAATTAATTAAATAAATAGTCGCTAAAATTTTCCTTCCAAATTTCAGTTTCAGTATTAGTCGCGTTATATATAATTAATAATATAATAAAATATAATATAATAAAACAATTTCAAATCCACACACTTTCATAATATACTTAAGTATTATAGTATTTTCGTAGTTGTAGTAACTTAGGTTTGAAAAATATTACTCATTGATCCGAGTATTAAAAAAATGTCAATATACTTGTGTCAAAACCAATGCATAACTTGAACTTTTTGCTGCATTTTAAAGCTACCTGCAAATTCGATTGCCATAATTTAGATGTATGACTCATCATTATTTGTCTTTTTGTTTTGTCATCATGTTTATCGAAAGATTTGGGACGAAGAAGTTTTAGACGAATCTTTATTATGATAATTTTTGTGCAAAATACGTCGAGTCTTGGTGGCAATAACCTCTCAGATGCGAGTATATTTTTATGCCGTGACGCAATGAACTTTGTGATGACAGTAATAAAGAAGTAGAATTTCACTTTCGATGTAAAGGCGAGCGAATTCCCATCAAATTATATTTAATTCCCGCGCACTTAAGGAGTGCCCGAAGACAGTAAAACGTACGATAAAGGCACAGTTCCCAGTCTCACTGTCGCCACTTTCTAAAAAAGAATTAACAAAACTGTTATGCAGACATTGTTACAAAGCGTGGAAGTAGTACGATATCTGTTTCCGTTTGATTTTTCTGAAATTCGATACCGATGCACAAGAATTTCACGCGCGGAATATGATAAAATTAAAAAACTTTGACGTTTACTCACGAGATTAATCTTACGGAATATGCCGAAGATGCTCCTCATTTACTTCTTGACAGTAATGTATCCGCGAGACAAAATTTTCTAAAGTTCGATACAGAAGTTTTTAAATTTTCCAACTTGTTCGAAACCATACTTCTTTGAAATCTTCTAAATTGAGTGGTCAGTTAGCACACTCGATTTCTAAAATGGCTGCCCAAAAAAATTAGGTGCTTAATAACAATTAGTATGAAATGGTGAATGCGCCTGGTCAACTATTCCTATTATAATATTCGGACACAAAAATTATTGCTTAAATCTGTTTAAATAGGTTTATTTCGTTCTCTAACTTGTACATGTTCATCCGATGTACGTAAGAATTTCATATTTCTCTGTTAACAGAGTTCTGTATTTCTCAACGAAGCCAAAATAGCCAATGTGTGGCGGCCAGGTGTTGATTGCTCCTACTTGTATTTCGTTGTAATAGCTGACCCTTCCTATGTAAATTACTTTATTATACTGATTATAACCTCCGATCACCGCACTATTATTTTTCAAAGTATCCGGAAAAATCGTCGTATTAGTGCGCACCCATCGAAACGAAATGTCACTACCACACAATATCTAAAATCAAACTATTTACGTCGTTGCGTTTCAAAAAACTGACGCACAACCTTAATGTATTTGTTAACTTTGAAGATGTCGTTGCCGTATGCCAGGGTGTAACCGAGCGCCCCTTTTTTTATTGAATTTGGTATTATTCCGACATTTGGAAAGAAAACCTGTCCGACGTATATGTTTTGCTCATCGAAATCTTTGCCAGCTACAATAGCGTCTCGCGGAATTCCTCCCGTAAATTCGCGCCAGTAGTGATCTAAAATTGAAGCCAAATTTATTTTTTTGTTGAATTTCATCGATACACGTACCTGGATCAAAACTGTAAACCGACACGAAGCCAATTATAGCGACTGAAAAAAGTTCTGAGAACATCGTCGTCTTGAAACAAATTACAACTTGACAAAAGTTTATCGGCGTATGTTTTGTGGGTGTTTTAGTTACATGAATCAGATCAGATCTAAAAACGAGCACAACTTTGTACAATTGACTAATACCAAGCACCATTAAATAATAATGCTAGCATCTTCTTATCTGGTTTGCATTGCTCGAGTGAATGAAATGTCATCCATCCGTTTTATTTGCTAAATAGAAAAAAAATTGGTTTTGTGAATCTCTTTCAGGACTCATAATGCTCTTCGCCTACGCTATGATGAGCCGTACACTGTGCTCCGGAGTGCCCCACTTTGACAACAACGACGGCTTGTCCTGCATGCAACAGGTGAGTGAATGCAACACTACTAAACTAATCATTCCAGAGTAAATTTCTGTGTAATCCGTTATCGAATTGTCCCAGTACAAACGCATTCGTTTCTTGCCATTTCTAAACTAACGAGCTTGACCGGTCAATTGTTTACCCAATCACTCTTCGCAGCCGCTTTTGACAGAAATCGAATACCGACTGTGATTGTTTCGTCTAATTAATAATGACACTAAAGACACATAAAAACCCAAAATACTTTTTTATGTTTTACGTTTCAACAGCACGAATTCCAAGTCGTTGAAACAAAGGTTTGGGATTGTGATAAATGCAATTAATTTTGCAGTAACAAAGAAGTGTGCCTGGAATTTATTTCCGGAAATCCAAAATGCGGCATTTTAGCTATATATTTATGGGATTACAACGTTCAGCTTCCGCTTTTTCTCACCGTTTTTGCAATCGATAACTTTGCTGTGTGCCTAATGATTGTTGTTTCCCGCTTTCGACAACTTGTAATCCAAATTTCCACCACAACGTTTCGGGTTAACTGGTGAGATGTCAATAACAGGGAGAAAAGGAAAATTTCGCTCAGGTTTGATTATATTCGGTCTATAACTCAAACAATAACACACCCGAAACTTTGCAACCCACAAAATCTTAACAATTAGGTTCTGGTAATTTATAAATTAATTAGTTTCACTGCAGTAGGTAGTAGTTTCAGTTACAGACACAGTAACAGTAAGTTGATCCATTTCAAACTTCACGGAGTCAAAAACCAATATTGTAGATGGAAATTGGAACTGTTTTCATAATTTGTCCAACTACAACCACTACTGCATTTTACCACAATTAGTTAATGCTGTTTAGAAGGGCTTAGATGTGAATTAGTAACGGAAGATTAATTACAAATGCCTTGGATAAGAGAGGATTCGTTCTACGTTTCACATAGTGTGCTTACGAAGGGTGGAATTGGACATGAAAGTGTTTTACTCAAACTCACTACCAGAATTAGAATGCTTTTACACAACTGGACACGTTAATAATACATAGTTAAAAGGTAGTCATCTGGAAAATCCGAACCTAAATCCTTTGCTATAATTTGATTGCAATGGCCCCTACACGAATATTAATAAATTATTAATCAAATACATATCAACAACTATATCCGGCGCTTCGCAAAGAAAAATAGAGATAAAGTTATATTTGTCAGATTAGTTTTTGTCTCTAATTCTAGTACTACCAGTTGTTTGTATACAAATCGGCATATTTTGTAGAAAAATAAAACGTAAAAATAAACTGAGTAGTTTATGATATATTTTAAACGCTTTTTTTTACAATTATATAAAGTAATCATTTGAGCCACTTGAAATCGTGTCATAAATATGGATACAACACCGATTCAATTAATTATTTTATGTTGAATGACAACGAAAACAATTCGGCAGATTGAAATGTGCAATTTAAATTATTTATGTTAACAGATTTTGTAAATTTTAGAGGATGCGCCAGGATAATTGGAATATTCTAAAGCAAATAACCGGCTTTCACGAAATGAAAATTTAATAATGGAATAAATATAATAAATCATTATCAGCAGTGAAATCACTAGCGGTAATGGTGGTTTTGTTTCTTAAAAATTCTACGAAATTAATAATTTGTAAATTTTGGTGGATGCGCCGGGATAATTGGAAAATTCTAAAACAAGTTTTGTGCCTTCACGAAATGTAAATTTAATCATGGAATAAAGTGAAATAACTAGCGATAATAATTTTGTTTGTTAAATTTTTTACAAGATTAAAATTTTTCAAACAATCAAAAATCGTCGTACATAATAATTTTTATTGTATATGTTGTTTGATACTAGATTCATATTTAATGATGAATTAATAGTTGCTATAACAATTCTGCAAAGATCTGTGAGATCTTCTATTTTATTTAACATTATGAATTCTAGAAAATGTTTCTGGCTGTGGACAGAAAATGTTAAAATTGTTGAAATCAGTTTATAAAATTGAAAATTTTAAAGAAAACAGTCCTGTTCCTTTAAAAATACTATTAATAGAAATAAATTATTTAGACCAATCAGACGTGGGTAATCTTATTTTTTACTAAAATGTAATAGGGCATTTGTAAATGAGAGTAAATCAGTAAGATCGGAAATAGTGTTCATTGAAAGAAACTAATAGTATGCGTTGGGTTCTTTGAAAAACTGACACGTGCCTGTACTCAGAATTGAAGCAAAAAACTCCTTCAATTTGCGGCGTTGGTATTTAAAAGTCAAGAGTAGGTACAAAAGCAACAACTCCACCCAGTAATTTTTTGCATTTTCACAGAGACGTAAAAGCATCGACACGTGCGTGTTTTATCCACGAATCTATTTCAATATTGTATTTCGCAATGTTTTCTTTGCACGGAACACACAATCCCATATCTGCACACGTTACAAAATCAATTTAATTATAACCACGGTTCCGATAAATAGATCGTCTGCTACCCTAAACTAATGACAAATATTATTGTTGGGCAAATCGATCGATTGAAAAAATAGAAACGCAAAACTTGTGCCTCATGATTTCGTTATTAAAATCCCTTAATTGGATCGATGGGGCGATGTTCCTGTAATTTTTTCACTTTTCATAAAAATAGCACAACGATATTGGAAGTGCAGGACGTGTTTTTGTACAGACTTTTTGTTTGTTTGGTTCGGCCTGGTAAATATTAATTTCATCAATATTTACGAAAGAAAATGCAAATCTTGTATGTTTACATTCAATAGATCTAATATTTTAGCAAATAAGACCGACTGTTATTTTTACTAGAAATATGTTACAGAAGTATCTCTATAGATAAATAAGAAACAAGCTGACATTTGCAAATTGCAAGACCGTTCTGCTGTAATAATAATGATGTCACTTTTTGAAAAGGAACTACAATTTATATAATCACATTGAAGCTGAACTACTTACTACATATCTGCTTTATATTCCATCTCAAAAATCAGATTATCGAGAAAGAAAACGACCATGCGCTTGTTTTTAATATTTTGTTGGCAGCGGAAACCGATTTGTAATTTCTCTAAATTGATGTTTGAAGCTTAAAACGTGTTTACAAGCTTCCATTAATTAATTACCAATCTGTAAATTTGTCGGCACTGAAATATGCGGTTCAAATCTATTGTTGCGTTGTAATTAACAAGTTACGGATTTACCACAAAGAGATTTGGCTCGCCGAAGCTGCCTCAAACATCACGAACATGTCATGCGAATTATGATTAACATGCAAGATACCTTGCACGTGATGTTACAAACTCAAAATCCAACCTCTGAATACAACCAAATTGTAAGCGGGAATGAGCTTAATGCAGAAATCCAAAATTTCCAGCTCAAATGCTGGTTTATTAATATTGCGACAGTTTCCCGCTTTCATTTCAGTAACGTCTTTGTGTGATTTTTCAGAGGAACCGATTAATGCGAAGTCGGAAGCGGGTGGCTTGCATTCTGCTGCTCTTAGCTTTCGTTTTTGCCATTTGTTGGTTACCTTACAACGTGGTCATGCTTCTCGACGACATAAACAACAGCACACCCATGGAGTGGAAAATGTATCTTCTTCTCCTGGGACATGCCAATTCGGCCCTCAATCCGCTTATTTATTGCGCTCTCTCGCGCAAATTCAGACGTTCCATCAAGGACCTGATCTGCATCGACATACACTTCACCAGACGGAGGCAAAATATGCAGGTCAGTGTGCACGATTGCTTTCATCTTAAGATATTATCAATGCGAGCGGTAAGAGTTGTTTCCATGAAATTGTTTAATTTGCTTCACACACCAGTAACGTCTAATCCTAATTAAGTAATACTTTTTTAAATTTAAACAATGTAAAACTGAAGCGGCTTAAATTGTATTTTGTATACTATTTTATGAAATTTCTACTTATTTAACAAATTTGTAAAAAATTCGATTTTTAAATAACAACAATTGTTCCAACAAACATTATTTGCCAGTTACAAAATTGTAATGAGACGAGCTTGTGAAATTGGTTTGTTGATATTTCATAATGTGTTTTATAAGTTCTTCGTCATTATTATTATGCGATTGTCCACAAACAAAAATATTTGTGAAAGCGTGATCATTTTTGTCATTGAGGACAAATTAATCGATACTCATTTATCTGTTTTGAAACTACAATGTCTACAAAAACTGAAATAAACATTTTATGATCCATTATCGTTGTTACAACTCAATCTAAAATTCACTGCATTCTAACCGTATATTGCATGTCTCGAAAAAAGAAAAGGTTGTATTTACCTCTAACACCAGCTTTAAACTACATCTTCAAAACGGCACACTAAAATTAAATTTCATTTGATACGTTCCATGCAAATACCATTCAAATTTATTTGAAAACGGATTTGTTCGAGTTCAGAGAGAAGTGTGTGTGAGAATGGAGATCGCAAATCTCCATTTTTCAGCACTCGCATTCGAAGCGGTGGAAGCTTTTATACTGAAATCGCTGGCTTAAAACAATGATTTTTAACGGACTTTGATACGGGATTTTATTAATTTATTGTAGCGTTATTACGACAAAAGCACAGTTACTTCAAATGCCAAGCGATTTGTTCCTACTCAATTGTCAACGTGGGTTAATAACAAAATACAAAAAATCGTGTTTGTTGAAACGATAAAAACGCAAATCTACCTCGAGCAGGACGATCGAATGCTCAAGCGTAAAAACAGTAGAATCAGATGTTTGAGAACTAAAACCAATTAAGAACAGGGCGTACAAAGTTAATTACTCACTTTTTGCAAGAGTGCCGAAACTGATCCGAAAATTGGATTTATTCAATAGCGTAACGGATTTAATGAAAACTCACCTCTTAGGTTCATTTATCGACCGATTACGACTGTTGCCGTTCATTTCTAATGAGTCATAAAAAGTTTTCTCATAAGGACGAGAAAAAGTGGCGGACGAAATCAGTTTCAGGTTCAACGAGGCTTATTTTGTGTTATTAATAGTCTGGAAACACAATTTAGTTCCGGCGGACGAGATTCGTGTTTATCCATGATAAATGGCACGTCTTTCTTTTTTCTAATTGTGCGGCGCAAATGTTTGATGCAAATATAAAGCTGCCACAACTTTTCGATAATTAATTAGCGAGTGGCGGTGACAGCTTTATGAAACAATACAATATATAAATATACTAGTTTACTTAGCCAAGTTTTCGACAACGCTTTAAGATATTGTACTAAAGCGATTCGATGTGATTAATGTATTAAAAAGTTATAATAAATTGCATAAGCCTTACCAAATTCATTTATTCAAGCTCAATTGGAACAGGATCATTTATCATTTAAAAGTGCAGCGGAATGACACTCGAAAGCTAATTTGAACAAAAACATAATATAAAAGAAGCCCAGGCATTTCACCGGTGTTGTTGTCGCTCATTGCTTACAAAATAATTATAAAAAAATGATACATTGCCAATTCCTTCAGACTTGGTTCAGAATATGAAGCGTAGTAATAATTTAAATTTATTTAAGTGATATGACAATGACGCTGTTATGACAAAACCGTATGATGCTAAAATCGGTTGTGAAGGAGCTTCTTGTAGAATAATTTGAGCCTGTAATAATAAAACGGAAACTTAGTCTCTTTTATAAATGTCACAAAAGAGCACTCAGATCCTAAAACCCACTTCGACCCGCTTTAAAAACGATTGAATATTTCACCGTTTTTCTGCTAAAACGATTTATTTATTCAATCTGGATTTATCCGAAGGCAAACCAATTATAATAGTTGCATATCCATTTGCGAAAAATTACAAGAACAAACCTAATTTTAAATTAAACTCAGTGAGAACCCGCGTTTTGAAAGATCCTGCACTCGCAAAACTATAACAAGTTCAGAATTAGCATTACTTAAGCTTCGCTCGACTCTATCTAGTTTTTTCAACCGAAATTCGTTTGCATTTGATGGGAGTATTCCACATTCGAACGTTTATTTGATCGACTCTTATTTCTGCATCGCTGACAAATTCCGTCACTGCTTTGTTTGGAATTCAGTATTTGGGAATGACTCGATGAATATTTACATGCAATCTTGTAAGAAAAAAGATTGGTAAACAAGTGAAATCGTGACTTTCGAAAGATATTTCTGGTACTAATGAAGGGTGTGTCGCTCCTTCAACTTGGAAGTCTAATTACTATTGATTTATGGGACTCATCTATTTTACTCGGCGATCTCGTTTCAAATGTATTCAATTTCGAATCAAGAATTTCAAATTGGATTATGTGAGAGTGTAATGTGCTAATGCCTGCGGCACATAAATCAAAAGAACAAAGGGCCGAGCGGAAGCTTGAAAGCAAATTTTTTACTTGGTTTAATAATTAAATTTGTTCGAGGATCCTGATGCTTGACCTTCACATACTACTCAGGAAAATCGTTCCAGTGTTCAGTAAACAGCGTTTCGCAATAAGGGTTTTCCTATCCTTGTAAGACGTAAAGGTTACGCGTACGATTTTATTCACTTTAAGAATTAAAATTCAAGAACAAACACATGTAGTACATCTAAAACAAAACCCAATAAACCCCACCGTTTTTTACATCTAAAACTTATAAAGATTATTATGTAATCTTAAAATTGTCATGTCATCACATTCGGAAAAAAATTTCTAGAATCTTTATCAACACAAATCACTGGGAATGAATTGATATATTTCTTTAAACTGTTACACACACTTTTATTTTACATCATCTACATTAAGACCAAGAACCGTGCTTCTCGCCAATTTTACAACTCGCCGGTTTCAAATTGAAACGTCCATTCTACAAATTCGTACGAAAAATGTCAAGTTTCGTGTTCGGAAATGAAACTGACGAGAAGTTTAATATGTTGTAAACTTACCGAAGACGGTTTTGGAACCAAATGCAAACATTCAACTGCATCAAAGTTCAAATTGTGGTACCTATTGTAGAGCCTCTGCAATTAACTTAATCGTTGAAGAAAGTTCTGAAATTTAACAACTTAATCACGGTCATATTAATGTTTCTTGTAACATAGAGTTTTACAGTACATTTTTTATGAATAATTTTATGAAATTTTATCCTTCACGCTTACTAACCTTGTAAATAGATACTAACCCGATCTGTGTATGAAAGACGATTTTGAAATTTTATTTCTTTTAGAAATGCCTTAAAATATTTATCGGAGAAATCAGCCTACAGCTCAGGCGATAACTTAAAACTCGGTAAGTGTTAATTTTTAACTGGAACGTTCAAAATGTTCACAAAGCGCGTTTCAGATTAATCTACAACTGTGCTTTATTTAACTTATCTGCAAACTACAGTTGGCATGTACATACAATGGAATAACATTTAGTTGCATGAATTCTGTCTGCAATAAATTGGATGTCATCAGAAACATCCCTTGAGGAGTTTATTCAATGATTTCCCCGTCCGATACTGTAACAGTTACGTGCCCGAGCAACTCATGTCCTTGACCACTAGGCTGTGGGGTGATAAGAAGTCGTTATTTACAAGATGTTTGGTGAGAAAGCCCCGATAACACATCCTGAAAAACGTGACATCTCCGCTTTGATTTATCATCATTTCAGCATCGTTTTTTGCGTAAAACTGATTTACAGCCAAAGACATGAAACTATTGGACTGTAAAAAATATTCATTTCAAATGCAAGTGAAACACCACTTTTCGATTTCGTTCGGAAATCTAAACTTTAT
This sequence comes from Eledona agricola, assembly GCA_964023215.1. Classification (NCBI taxonomy): domain Eukaryota; kingdom Metazoa; phylum Arthropoda; class Insecta; order Coleoptera; family Tenebrionidae; genus Eledona; species Eledona agricola. The sequence continues at coordinate 3,171,406 of OZ026856.1, forward strand.
GTGCGGTTTTAGGAAAACCTCTCACATTGCTATAAAATAATTATATTTTCTGTTTAAACACACGGCTTTGTACCGCTGGCTTAACTAATATTCAGTTTCTGCTAAACTAGACGCAGATTTTCAAACGCAATTAAAATTAAACCACTCGTATGATGTGAAAACTGTGTATCTGAATACGAAAACTTCACTTTATTTTTTAAACAGGGCTTTACAAAACGAGCATTTGCAATTTGCACAAAAGAAGCATGCAACTGGATACGTTTTCATTAATTTTTTATTGGTTTTGCACAAGTGTGCACAATATCTGCTGTTCTTAATAACTGAAAATAATGTATTTAGTTGGCTTCATTTTGATACAAGCAAAAAAATATTTCGTGTAGTTGTATTTTTCTATTTAATAAATAATTGGCATATTGAACAACAACTAAAATTTTAATTCCACAACCCCTAAAAGGTTCTGATTAGCAAAAGATGATAAATTTTACATAGACTTCATTACTGCTGAATATGCATTTTGGTGGATGCGTCGGGCCAATAAAAATTCTTATTTGCATAAAAATTGCCATTTTATTATTAACTGCCCATTAAAAATATTTTATATAAAAAATTAAATGAATAAATTTTGGTGGATGCGCCGGGCGAATAAAAATTTATTTTATTAAACTTTGGATAAATTGTTAAAATATGAAAATTGGCGTTTGTTATTAATAATAATTAGTTGTGTTATGATAAAAATTGATGTTATTAATTAATTATTATATTTTGTTCAAAATTATTTTGTCATTTACTGAGTAAAATTTATATTATTTGTTTATTATTATTGGACAATTATTGTGATAATATTCTACGACGTGCATCATAACAAGATTAAAATCTGTTGTCGGTAGAAAAAACTTCAATTTGAAAGTATATCATTCCAGAATGGTACAAAAACAGACGAACGCGCGCCGATTGTTTAACACGCGCAAGTTAAAAAAACATTATTTACAAAAACCCAAGATTATACACAGTTTCGTGTAAATATTTATGGTGCAGATCCTTGGCCACATCCCGAAAACAAACCGCACTACTTTGTCTGTCCATATTGAACGCGCTAAATTTAGTTCGAACTTGCCACAACTATGCAAATTCGCTTAAAAAACTTGTTGTTTTGTTCCTCGCTTCCAAATTGATGTTTATTGGTTTAAACGTTTTACAAATCGCTCATTTAGAGAGGCTCCAAGTTCGGTGCAGATTTGCGTTTTTGCGAATTTAATTGAGAGTAATGGACCGGAAAACGACATAAAGGCTGGCATTCGAAATCTGGGGCAAATTTAGTTCGGTAATTAAATCAGGGGGGTAATTGCGACATCTTCAAGCCGATTAAGCCAAACTTGTCGACAGAAAACATGCTTTGTACCGCATTCCTCCGAGAATACAGAAGTGGAGCAGTAATAATTTAACTCACATTGTGTGAAAATTGCGGCATTTTTGCATGAAAACCATCAAAACTATTTGTGTCAAAAATTCGAACGTCTCATTTGCCTGAAATGGAGAAAATTGCAAAATCCGCAAATCTAGTTGCATTCAAGAGGAACCCAACTTTTTGCTGAATATTGCAATTACGAGCCAATCGCTTATTAGACGCAAAATCAACAAAACTTAGTAATTGGAGATTTTAGATTGTTGTAAACTCGGCGAGTCAAACGTGCATTATAGAAAATGTGCCAATTTATAATTTACACGAAAGAAGCTGCAACGCGGTCGGAAAAGCGATGCACTTTGTTGGATAAATAGATAAAGTTATCAAGTTTTAAAGATCTTCACAGAGTTGGCGGCTCAATTATTCATTCATTTGTAAATTTTGGAACTAAATTCATTTATCTGCAAATAACTGTGGGTAACATCTTCGGAAACAGCTTGTAAGAAATCAGATCACTAATCGTCCTTGATAGACTGCTCTTAACGCTCGCATTGTACTCGTAAAAGAATTATCAGCAGAGCCGAAATCTGTTTCACCGAAATTTACTTACAGCCGTATCTGTTTTGTGCAGTGGGTCGACAGCTCCGGTTCCGGAACGCAACTCCATTATTTACATAGGATTAAATCGGTTCCGACAGTCCATAATCAGCTGCATTTCACCCTTACCCGTCTCCAATCTAGTCAAAAAACGACGAAAACTTGTGCCGTCTAACTTGAAGACTGAGTCCGCAAATGCAACGAGGTGACTAGTAATCGATGTCTAATCAAGCGCAGCCGGGGACGAAACCTAAATTCGTACAGATTTTAAATAGTCAGATTTATCGTACTAACAATGAGTGAAGAGCGTGTGATATAATGCCTCGCCTGTTTTGTTACAGATGATGCGTTGGATGGAAAAACCTGCGCGCAACGTTTACTTTCATTATTAAAATATGTGCGTAAACAGCACCGATTTAATTAATCCGCTGGCAAATATTTGTGTCGGTTCTGCGACGTCACATTCATAATTCGTTTAGAAAGTGGTCAAGAATTCGACGAGTCTAGTTTACTGATTATTGTATTATCTGTAAAACTCACTCACGTATATCATCGGTCGAGCTCATATTTTTGTATTTACACACAAGGTAAAACGGTAATAGACTAGACGAGATTTTTGATTTAATCTGTAGTATTAAGAACTTCTGATTTGTGTAAAATATGACGAATTTTTGTGATGTTATAGGAAAGCAAGATACGCTATGCATTTTCAACTTCCTCGTTAGAGTCGAGGGTCTTATTTGTAAGATACGATTTCATCCCCATTCTTGCTATTATACTCTGTATTTAAATATCTTCGTTTGATGTTGTCTGTGATTTTTTTCTTAAGTGTACTTATGTTGTTCAATATTCAATAAACGAACGATAGATTTTTGCAACGTTTCCATCACTCAATCCTTACAATCCCAATAAAAAATGAAGACCCGAGTCAAATGGATTGGAATATTGTTCAATATTCTCACATAGCAGTCACTTTGACTCAATGTAAAACGATACGAAATTCATACAAATATTGTTTTGCTTTAGATTTGAGCAGCGGAGGTAAAATTGTAATTTGTTTGATTTCGTGGGACTTGTGGGCCTTTAATTTCACAACGTAAATTAAAGTTACCACATATTTGTTTTGCACTCTATGTAAAATCATGAAAAACTACTCGGGAATTTATCGGTAATAATATAATATAAATAAAAGTTTTAAAAAAACAGTTTAGCTAAAATATTGTAAAACGACTCACTTTTCCAACACGTTTCATTTCAAATCGGTTGTTAGTGGGGCAATGTAAATAACATGAAAGTAGAGTCGAATTGAGATCACAATAAAGTCAAGTTTTATTTTTCTCAGGTTCCTTTCGGCAGTTCAACAAAGACGTTACTTCTTCATTAAAAAATTAAAGTCGGCGACTCCGATTTAATTTGCCACTACACTACGCGTAGGTAATAATTTTATTTTGTTTGGTTTCATGTTTTTTGTTTTAGCTGTATATTTCACAAGATACAATAAGTATACTATAACAATGGTTTGTTCAGGAGCAGAATAGATAAGTAAAAAGCCCCGATGTGGAGTTTTAATGGCAATAAATTATAACAACTTAAAGAGGACCATCAACGTTAAATCGTAACGAACCCTTCGAGTTACGAATCTCTCTTGAAGCTATTTTACGAAGCGAATAGATTAGGGAACACCCACTTACAGCGTGGGAGGAATCTTCCTCTACACCACTTTAGTGTAGCCCCTACTAACATTACGTAACAGTTACCATAGTCGATTCGTATTCAAGGTAAAATAACAAGAAATTTCATGTTTTACAGACTTATCTGAAAACTGCCGGCGGGTAGCAGACTCGAGCTCAAAATGCTTTCTTTTATCTCAGTTCAACTAAAAAACTACTTAACATTTTATGACAAAACTGTTGTTAAAAGATTTATCTTCCACTAATTTATTTCGATTAAAAATTGTAGCTTAAATCGCATATAGTTCTCACATTCTTTCAGATATTGCTTTAAAAATAAATCGGTTACTTTTTTACATCAAAATGATTTAACTGAAAGAAGCTACAGGTAAGACTAATGCAGGATTGTAATTGTAAAAAGTGCTAAACTAAGTACAGCAAAATTTTTAATTCAAATGTTCAAATACGTTTCCAATTCGCTTTTCACTGCTCGTTTTCTCTTTGTTCTGTTTATTCAATTTGTTTCAATTTCGCCTAATTATCTTATGCTGTTCAAAGCCAAACAGTTTCTTTATATTATTTTTGCACGTCATTTAAAATAAACCCCCAAATAGAATTAAATATTGTGTCCAAAACCGGATCTCCAGTGCGGTTGTCCAATTAAATTATTGCGACAGCGACAAAGGGCGAGGGACAAAAAAAAATAAACATCAAACGCTGCTTTTCATATTTATTCAATGTACATTACAGTAAAACAAAAACAAAATAGATTATTTAGTGCATTGTAGTCAACCAAGTTAAGTAACGCCTTATTAAACCAATCCACTGAGAACTATTTTATCAGAAGTTTAATCTTCAATGAACTTGAATTAATTTCTCCAGAGGCGTCCCCAACTACCACACATTTTAACTCTAATCATAGTAAGTGTCAACACTTTTGCTAGAATAACCCCAGTCATTAAAAAAAATAGGTAAAGTTATATTCTTACACGTGTCTCAACTAATAAATTATACAGAAATGAGGAAAAACACTCATGACTCCTTAGCCTTAGCTAGTATTTTCCTTCCTAGAATATCCATTTTGGAACTAGAATGCTCCACTTCTGAATCTGAGCTGTTTTCATCTGAACTAGACTCGTTGTAACATCCCAAACCTGGCAAGATCCCCACACATTGCAACCCTGTTTCTTGCTTATCCCCACTCTTCACCTCCTCTTCCTCCTTATCTCTCCCCTCAGCCACATTTGTCTTTTGAACTTTACTTTCCTCCTCACTCTCGCTATTTATAATCTCATTCAATTTTCGCTTCTGACCAACTTCAGGTTTTTTAACCACAACACCCTTGAGCAGCTTCTGTTGAGACGTCCTATTAGTTGCAGATTTAGGCTTCGATACGGCGATCTCCGCCTGCAGCCTCTCCTCCAGTGTCTTTTCCTGGAGGGTGGCCACTCGGTTCCTGTAATCGTTCAGTTCACGTTCCTCCTCTAGCTCTTTCTTGCGATCGGCCGCTATCTTCGTTCTGTCAACCAAATCCAGAAATTCGATCTCGTCATCGTCGAGACCTTTGATCATGTTCTCTGCAACGAAACGCTGGAATGAGCCGAATGTGCATTGCACTCAGGTTATGTACCTTCATTCTGGTCAAAATATTGATGAATCATTTTCAGTGCAAACGAACAAACCAAACTGTCACTAAACGTCTAAATTAGCAATTTTAACAACTTAAAACTAGACGAACGAACTAAAAAAATACAATTCCGTCACAAGTTCCTGTTGCTTACATGTAACTGTCAGTGATGTCGATAAAACAGAAAACTGCAATCGTGCGAATTTAGAAATGCTACTTGAATGTTAAAGCGTATTATACAAAGCCCTGAATCGTATCGTATGTAGTGATGGTAGTAACTTACTCAGTTTGTGGGCTTCTTCATATTCCATGTCTTTCTTGTCTTTCTGTTCTTTTAGTTGTTCAAATAGGCTCCGATGGTCGTAAGGCTCTTCCGGCCTTACTAAAATATATTACAATTATTATAAATGTCTTAAAATTTGGTGTAGTATTTAGAGTACCCACCGACAGGGTCTTCGGGTTTTCTAACACGCTCCCATTCCTCCTGCCGCTTTTGTCGCGCTTCAGCTATTTCAGCCTCACTAACAAAACCCGAACTCATTTTAAATAATTAACGCTCTACCCAATTAATTATTTATTGAAGATTCCTCTTATAATTCAATAATAGAGATTTACATTTTGACAAAGGACCTTGACAGTTTTGACAGATCAACCATCTCTTACATGGTCGCAAACTTAAAAGCACTGATTGGAATGCTGCTGTCCTTGGAATGGAAAATTCTAAAAATTATCATTATTTACACCATTTGCATGCTTCACACGCATTTTTCGATTTGGAAATTGATTCAGCGGCATGTACTGCATAATTTGTGCTTTATTAATTTGATTTTAAATATTTTTGTTGACTCCTGAAAAACTAAAGTCCCTAAAAGTTTCAGTAACTTATTGATCAGGTTGGTGTACAGTCAAGCGGCAAATTACAGGATTTCATGAAAGTCAGAGCCGTACTCGCGTTACTGAGAAAAAAAGGTCTGAAAAAGATGTAGTTCAGTCACAATTAACAAAAAATATAGCAACTGGTTTTAAGTAGCTTCCAAATTATTTGTGTTTATTTTCTCTATGTATTTACTTTACTAAATTATATATTTATTAAAGATTATTGGTTATATAATTGTATTTCATTTATTACTACAGAAAATATAGGAGAATATTTCTTGGTAAATATTAAAAGGGATAAAAAGGTATAAAGACGTAATGTCCATTAAAACAAATGTAACCTGTGAATAAAATATAACGTGAGTTCAAAAAAAAACGAGGCTGCGTTGGCCATGGAATTTATCGGCTTTCCAGTGTAGACACCATAGAAAACATAAACATAGATTTGATAATGTCAAGATCTGTCAGTTTAAAATTTACCATCGAAATAAAACGACCCAAACGCTAAGACAGTTTAATTTTATTTTTAATGAGCATTTTTAATAATCATTGGTTTTTAAACCTTCGAATCCGAGCAAATCCGAACCTTTTTTTTCTAATGTATATTGTGTAATTTATAACTCACTAGTGGTCAACGTTCGTGTTTAACCATGTATACAACGATTGGTAGGTCACAAACATATTATTTTTAAATTGCTATTATTATTATTATTATTACTTAAATGATGGGGTAAAAAAAATTGGTACTTTAAATAAAATGTAAATATGTAAAAAAAAATTAATGTAAACTTTAATGAAAGACAATCCGTAATTAAACTCCAAAAACAAACAACATTTATTGATTGGCGTTGAGAAAGTGGTCCAGATTAAATGTCCTCACTAGTCACGCAATTGCTTTCGATTTTTTGCCGTAGCCCGTCCAAATTTTTTGGTCTATTAAAATAATAAACCTTCGAACCTTCGAATCTAAGCAAACCCGAACCTTTTTTTCTAATGTATATTGTGTAATACAACTCCCTAACGGTCGACGTCCGTGCTTAACTATATATACAACGATTTTTGAAATATTAATTGAGAATGCAGTTGCTCTTAAACTGAATTGGTAGGTCTCGAGTTGCGCATAGAGACTGATGACCCATGAAAGTTGACGGGTAACTGAGTGCTGCCAAATATTCTCAAGACATTTTTCGGTTTTGAGACTGATTCTTCTTCATCGATCTATTCACGACTTACAGTTATATCAAATTAATGACCGTCCTGGTCGTGTCGATATTCTCCTCAACAGAGGAGAAGCTGTAACAATGAATAGATTGATGTTTGGATTCACAACGATACCGGGAAATGTTTTGCACTTTTTTTATCCCATTGTCAACAAGGAAGCTAACCTAAACATGAACAGACTCGAACTGACACTTTGAAATTTTGCTACACTAAATTGATGCACAAAGTTTTTCCATGGCCAACGCAGCCTCGTTTTTTTGAACGCACGTTATTTTAAAAAAATACATTTTAAATGTAAAAATATTGCTTCTTGAACTGCAATGATATTTCTATAAGACAGAACATGAAACAATATTGCAACTTCTAGAAAAAAGTGTGAAACATACAGTACGTTCATACACGTAGCTATTGACTAAATTCATTGGAAAATGTCTGCGATACGGTCCTGGGCGGTTCAGAGTGTACGCGGAGGCTGCAAATGTACCAATTTTCCAACGGTCTACCGCCGCCAAGATGGCAATCATAAAAGTTTAATTTTTCCGCATAATTAATTAGTGCAGCGCCAAATTAAACTCTAATCATGATTCAAAGTCGTGCTTGTGCCGAATCAGTGCAACCGCGAACGAATCACTAACGATTCTTTCTATTTTTCCGATTTCTATCGATTCCCAAGTAGTCTTTCAAAAAACTTGTCCATCTTGGCGGTGATCCACTTCCAGTCCCGTTCGGTCTTCCGTTTTTCTAGCGGTTTAGTGAAAAACTCGTGCCAATCGACGGTCTTCCATTAGTTTAAAAAAATGAATCGTTTGGGGAACATAAGATTGCCTCCATTATCCGCGGCAGTTAATGTTGCTGGGCAAACCTTCAGGCAGATCATTCCCGACAGATCCAATCCGGGTCATCAGGGTGAAAGAGTGCATTTCGCACAAGTCAACCAGAACCATACGTCCCATGGAGGTACAGACGAGCACCACGAAATGAGCAACATGAAGAGCACCAACCCTTTTCATAATATGCAAGAGGCGAACTATCAGGTGGAAGATAGTTTCAATGAAGGCTATCACAGCGAAAAAAGGCAGAAGAGTATCGAATCGGCGGATTTTTCCGAAACTTCTGATTTTGTCGAAGGCAAATGCGATGTGAAAATTAACGAATATCAAGCGGCTTGGAATGTTACCAACGCCATACAGGTGAGGGAATATTTTAAAATTATTTAGGTACGTTTTGGTGGAGGCGCCGGTTTCATGTGGGACAAAACCGGAACGCTTTCTAATGTAATTTTTACTGATACAGTTTACATAAAATTATTTCAGAACCAAATTAAAAAAATTTAATCGTTCGACTCGAGAATAACACGCAAAAAAATTATTGCAACACCTGTATATTTTAACAGCAATTTATACCAAGTTGACGAATGTCTCATGAATAGGTTATAGTACATAAAAAACACAATACCTTTAAAGTGCTTTATTGGCATGTTCTTATCACCAGTAAAGAAATTTTGCCGTTACGATTTTATATGTTACAAATGTAGCGATAATTTTTGTGCGGACTATATCTTTCATTCAGAACCATTAAATATTTCAAAATTTACATCTTTTTAAACTCAAATATGAGACTCAGATATTTGAGTCTTTGAAATTCGTGGATTTCTTCAGATCTTTAAAACACTGTAAAGTACCTACTTGGCGTAGCCTCACGGGGTTGGGTTTTATTTCGTGAAACCTCGCTGATTTGTTTTTTTTTTTGGTTTATTTACAACTAATTTACAACTGTCGAAAATATGTATTTTTAGATTCGTGCTCATCATGTTCTTCTTAGATTGTCCCTAGTTTGTCAGAGTTCTTCTCATTCTGCTTTTCATATGAGACTCTAAATTACCCCACAGATTTTTAGACCTTCAGTCTGATAAGCCCTAAAAATTTCTACAATTTTCAGGGCATGTTCATCGTGTCCCTGCCGTTCGCGGTTCTTCGTGGGGGTTACTGGGCCATCGCCGCAATGGTGGGCACAGCTTACATCTGCTGCTACACTGGAAAAATCCTTGTAGAATGCCTCTACGAGTTGGACATGCAAACCGGACGCCAAGTCAGAGTCCGAGACTCTTACGTCGCGATCGCTAAAGAATGTTTTGGAAAAAAGTACGGCGGAAGAGTGGTCAACGTGGCCCAAATCATCGAACTGCTAATGACTTGCATCCTGTACGTGGAAGTATGCGGAGATTTAATGATTGGTTCGTTCCCAGAAGGCGCAATTGACACCAGATCTTGGATGATGCTATTTGGTATCTTTCTTCTGCCATTGGGTAAGCAGCAGTTAACTACTCGAGTTGTATGCAACGTCACACTTTTCCAGCTTTCCTTAAGTCGTTGAAAAGCGTGAGCTTGCTGTCGTTCTGGTGCACCATGTCTCACATCTTCATCAATGCCATCATCTTAGGGTATTGTCTGTTGTACATCGGAGACTGGGGTTGGGGTAAAGTGAAGTGGTCGCTCGACTTGGAGAATTTCCCCATCAGCTTGGGCGTAATCGTCTTTTCTTATACGTCTCAAATCTTCCTCCCGACTTTGGAAGGCAACATGGAGGACCCGTCCAAGTTCCAGTGGATGTTAGACTGGTCGCACGTCTGGGCCGCAATTTTTAAAGCTCTCTTCGGCTACATCTGCTTCCTGACATTCCAGAACGACACTCAGCAAGTGATCACCAACAACTTACCATCCGCAGGATTCAAAGGCCTCGTCAACATTTGTCTCGTGATCAAAGCTCTGCTGAGCTATCCCCTGCCGTACTATGCCGCTTGCGAACTCTTGGAGCGCGCCTTCTTCAGAGGCAAACCCAAGACTCCATTTCCTACAATCTGGGAGCTGGATGGTGAGTTGAAGGTGTCGGGGTTGGCGTGCAAGCTGGGAGTGATCGTTTTTACAATACTCATGGCGTGTTTCATCCCGCACTTTGCCATTTTGATGGGCTTCATTGGCAATTTCACCGGCACGATGTTAAGTTTCATCTGGCCCTGCTATTTTCACTTGAAACTTAAGCGACAAGGAATGGACAGCAGGACCGTCATCTTCGACTATTTTATCATCGCTCTGGGGGTGATTTTCGGTGTTATAGGAATCGTGGACTCAGGACGCGCTTTAATCAACGCGTTTTCGATCGGTCTTCCGTTTTAAATATCAACCCTTCAGTAAATATGGACGGTTCAGCTGCTGTACGTCAATTCGTAAGCTTGTAGTGTAGACGCGCAATAACAATGAAGTTCAATTATACTGGGAATGGTTTTATATTTACTGAAATGGTTCAACGATGAGTCTTCCATTATTCACGACATGATGATTAAAAATATGCCTTCAACCTCATTCACACGAACGAACGGTTTTTGAGTCTTCCAGATATATTCCTAACAAAATAGATATATCTCTATTATAGCGTTTGTCAGTATCGTGCCAAACGGCTTGTTAGATGACACCATGCACGTTAGGCTTGCGACTCGAATGCTAGAATTTAAGAGCAATAAGCAACTAAGACAATAAAATTTAAACATTCCGAAATACAGTAAACGAGGATCAAAACAAGCAAATTGGGGATTTGAGGGGCAGTTGAAATGTAAACGATGTCTTCCATTTAGCCTCTAGAAAATGTATGTCTTCCAAATACGTCACATATAATTTCTATCTATTTACTGTTTGTGTGTACGTGTGGTGTGATTTGAAATCGCGTTGTGCTGAAACGTATATCTTTATATAATTGTTAGCAACTTGTTACGAATTGTTACAAAAAAGTACATGTGCTAGATTAGGGTATTTCATACCAAGATGTGTTGTGGAGCTGGCCACGCGGCGGAGCACAAATTTCCCGTCCCAGGAACAAGGCAATGAGGCTGCGTGTGCGGCGATTACTTCAATTCCGAACGATCTCAGTTGAATTCGTTAAGATTTCTTAAGTTGCAAGGTTTATATTGCGTACAAATTAGTTGGACTTTTATACATATCACTACACATAATTGTACTAACATTATAGAAACGTAAACTGTAAAATACACTAGCTGTAACACAAATAGTTGTTGGCGAATTGTATAAAATGTGTAAAATTAATAAACCGTGACTAGAGGCTTTGGTTTTGTACTTTTACAACAAAAAAAAAAACACCACGCATCATCCATCTCTTTATTTCTCATTTGTACAGGACAAATACATAAGCAAAAACATAATCCGAGCGACAGTTGAGTTTTTGGAGCGAGTCCGAAGCGCTCAAAACATCAGCCAATGCAAAACAACAAATCCACTGTATCACGAGATTTTCGTAAGAAAAATCACGAGATAACAGGCACCCTTTGTAAATCAAACCGCATCACTAACACAAACACAAATTGCAAATTATGCATTTAAAAAAACAAACAAAAACAGCGTATTACACAATTTCTACTTTGACCAATTGCAGTTGCATATTCGAAAACTAGTTATTAGAACGCTCTAAGTTACTGGAAAGTCACAAATTATCGATAAACCAAGTACGTTATTACAAAGGGTTCACACAATTAATTAATTAATTAGAGTTTGGATTTGGTGTTGGAAGCATTGGCGGCTAATTGTCAAGATGCACTTTCGTATCGAATAATCATCGAATTTGCATTTCCCGGTTCCAGTTTGTAACCAATCGATTTGTAAAACGGAATGAGAGGATCGCGACAATCCAACGACATCTTATAACAACCCAGCTTCTTGGCAAGCAAGCTGACTGTTAAGACAATTCTGAAATAAAAACCGTTTTTATAAAAAAAAAATTACAAAAAATTATCAAACGCACAGTTTTCCCAGTTGTTTTCCTCGATAAGTATTATTGACCACTACGTCCTCCAGACGAGCTCTAAGAGCACAGTTGTGGATAAATTTCAGTTCTGTGACCAGAGTGGAGGCTCCGATAATTTTTTTGCTGCGCGTGTCTTCAATAACGGTAATGTAATAACCGCCTGCTTTTTTCATACTCCAGAATTGACCTAATATACAAATGGAAGTGATCAATCCTCGTCAGATTTCTTATCCGCTCTGATAAGATTTTTAAAATTCTTATTAACCACTCAGTGTCCTAGCATTACCAGTTTTATTTAATCCAAACACAATAAAATGAATTTTAATTATTGTGTGCTGTACATATCCTTGATTACATCTCTTGTTTGCTTTATATCTTACAATCGATCAGAAGAAGCAAAGTATCTCGTAATTTAAAACGAAATGAATTATTATCAATGAATCGTCCTCAGATTTCATATCCAATCTGATAATATTATTTATTCTTACTAACTGTCGGCATCCTTGAATAACAACTCAAAATGAAATTAAAACCTATTAAACATATGCCTAAATGAGTTTCATTTAAACTAAAACATTAAAGAAATCTAATTGGTCAGTCTTATAAGATTCTAATTAACTGTATGTGTCAGTGACAATAACATTAGACTAATAACTACAAGTAAAAAAATTTAATTGAATGTTAAATTTTTTTTTCATTTATCAACTCGATGTTATTATAAAAACATTGACATTTAACAATTTGCAACCTTGACGCAACCTTGCAATCAACATTATAGAACCATATCATGTTTATGTAATAAATTGAAACAGACATTATTATAAAAATACTTACGTTCAAAGTCTGCTGGGCTCACATTTCCTACTGTGGTCAGTTGTGATAAGATCTGCAAATATCCCTTGTCATAATCGCCAATTTCTAATGGTCTGACACAAAGCCAGTCTTCTCCAGTAGCTTCATTGGTGATGTGGGGTGAAAGATATCCTTTCACCGAATCCCAGTCGAGTCCTTTTAATAATTGGGGATCAAACAGGGCCTGAAACGAGCACAATAATTGTTGTAAAAAAAAAGTAAAATCTGTAGACTACCATTTGTGGAGATGTGCAAGCGATCAAATAAAACAAAGACTGAGTAACAGAAAATTTATCTTATCATTAGTGAGAATTAGGTAGTAGATTATTTCTAAGAATCATTGTTGTAGACCCAGCAAATGAAGGTGTAGGTAGTAAATAGATTTTTACCTGTCTTGCAGGACCCATTTCATTCGATTTTAAGAAATGAAAGAATATGGAAAGTGAACTTAAATCTTTAATAGCATATTGTTGGAAGGTAGGGACAACCTTGAATAAGTGGACAAGTTACAGATTTGTACTTTCACTGCCAACAGTTCATATTTTTAATTTGCACATGATTTTGACAACTAATTGACAATTTTGACATGTTGTGGTTTAAGTTGTCTACAACCCAATGTGAGTTTAACTACCAACCATTTATCGTTATAAATTATAAAGAGCAGTTAGAATACCTGTAGCAATACTAATAACAAAAAATAATAATAGTATAATTAATATGTGCGAAGAAAACGCAAAATATTATTTTATATGGTGTAAAAATGTTAGATTATTTTTGGATTACTTTAATTGGATGCCACTAGATGCTGCTACTTGTCGCTTTTTGAAATAGTTCAAATGACGCACGACACAAGTGACAGGAGTGACGTGGAGCTTGTGAGTGTAACAATTATAAAATGTGTAAATTAAGTTAAATTAAAATTAAACAATTAATAGTGAATAATTAATTCTTGTTCAACGCTCGACGTCGACTAATTGTGAGTACGGCCACACGTTTACTCTCACTCAACTCAAATTCAAGTCATATCAATGTCGTTTCCACATTTCAACTTCCACGTCTGATCGTCACATTACTTGCTCATTTTAGATGGCAACGTACGAAGAGTATATTCAACAAAACGAAGACCGCGATGGTGTTCGCTTCACTTGGAACGTGTGGCCATCCAGCCGGATTGAAGCAACTCGATTGGTTGTACCCTTGGGGTGTCTGTATCAACCCATCAAGGAACGCCAGGATCTACCGCCGATTCAATACGATCCTGTTTTGTGCACTAGAAATATTTGTCGAGCCATTTTGAATCCCCTATGTCAAGTGGATTATAGGGCCAAGCTTTGGGTGTGCAATTTCTGCTTCCAGAGGAATCCTGTAAGTGTGTGATAAGTCTTGAGTGTGATATCAGTCTTGAGAGCGAATTGTAGATGTTTTTGTCGTCTCACTATAATTTATTCAAATCAGAATTACCAATTTCACAAGTAATCTCTTTGGCGCATTATTATAAAAATTATTACCCTTCCTATTTATAAAACAATACTGAACTTTTTTCTTAAATTCTACATACTTTTACAAGTTGTGTCCATTTGACTTTGTATTTTTTGTGATAAATTGATTTTATTCTTCAGTATCAGTTTCAATGTATTGCATGGAAAAATCATGTAACTACAACTGTTGGGTAATGAAGAAATATACATTTTTGGGATCAGGAAGCTATTATTTATTTCCCTAATATGTACAAATATTTGTCATAATATCATATTATATGTACACTATTTTTCCATCGACACTAAACCTTCAGAATATTTATTGTGAAAAATTCAAACACCTATCCTTTCGTTTTAATTTAATATATTGGTTATTCAGTGTGTTATTGCAGATATTTGTTTGATTGTCGTGGCAAAAGATTAGTTAGTTTTTTGTGATACATGGTAACTACAACCAAATCGTAAAAAAAGTGAAAATATTATAAATTTGACACAAATAACGAAAGGGAATTTTTTCAAGAATTGAGAATAATTTTTCGCTTTGTAATAAACTGCGCTAATTCTAACACGTTACAAACACATGCTCATGCATTCATAAATTAAGATTCCTTTATTGAAGGGCAGACGACTTTATGTAGTCACAAGGCTAACAAAAATAATTTAAAAGTAAATTTGCCAGGTGAAACGAAATTCTACCAGCAAGGATTTTGCGACCCAGGATTTTTTTATGGACAATCAAACAATTTTTAAATCAATGTAAATATTTTACTTAATGATTGGTTTTGAATGAATGCCGAATTTAAATGATGGCAATAACTCTGATAATCTCATTTTGTGGTGGAAATGGAAATAAATTTGTAAGAATTTTGTAATATTTTGAGGCGCACCTCTAAGAAACAGACAAAGGAATATTGGATGTGGCGTTATAAAAATCAAAAATATTTTAAACACACACCAAACCAAATTGTTAGCAAATTTGAAAATCTGTAAAATGTTTTAATAAACGCTCTACGCGAATTTTGTGTAAATTATTATTTTACTTTGTTATTTAAAATCACTTCCCATATTTGGTACAAAAGTATATTTGCAAACAAGGAATTTATTTATATTTTAATTTTTGTTTACTTTTTGTTTAACAGGAAGTGTTTCCTACTTATATTTTTTAAATTGGACACCCAGTATATTTTCACATTTTTGGATGCCGAATAAAAAACAACCTACACAAATATTATCACATTTTTTATGCTTGGAAACCATACAAAAAGTTTGAAACTTTTTCAAATTTGGTTCATTAATATATTTGCAAACGAGGAATTTATTTATTTATATTTTTTTTACTTTATGTTTAATAGGAAATGTTTCCTACTTATATTTTTTAAATTAGACACCCAGTATATTTTTACATTTTTGGATGCCGAATAAAAAACAACCTACACAAATATTATCACATTTTTTTATGCTTGGAAGCCATACAAAAAAAATTTAAAAACGCAAATAAAAGTATATTTGATTACATATTTGAGACTACAAAAATGTTCAAATTGTGCTTCGTCGACAACTTGGCAGTGATATAATAATTAGCGAATTATGTAGCATTTAACACAATTTGAAGATTTTTGTAGTTTCAGTTTGCGTATTATACATTTTTTGTATTATGGTTTCATTAAGAATAAAGAAAGTTGTGATGTGAAAGGTTTATTAATCTGACGGTAGTTTTTTTATTCTGCATCCGAATATGTAAAAATATATTGCGTGTCCTATTTAAAAAACAAAAGTAGGAAGCATTTCCTGTTAAACAGAAGGTGAAAAAAATGTAAACAAATTCTTTATTTGCAACTTGTATATTCGTAACAAATAAAAAATTAAAATTAAATAACAAAGTTATTCGACCGTTCTGAGACTTTATACTAACCCTGCATAATTAAACTAAAAATAAATAATAAAATGTTATTGAAATTGAACTAAGGTTCTCGAGTCCTACGCAACATTCTGAAACGAATTTTAGTTATTCTAGTATTTCAACTGCACAAGCAGACAACTTGAAACTGGAAAGTTTTTCTAAAAATTCTGTCTGTTGATTGGTATTATTTTAGGGTATTTAGTAACAATTTATTCGAAAACTAAATTTTTTGCGGCCTCTATTCCATCTTAGACGAAATCTTGTATCCTACTATATCGATAACGTTTTGAAAAATGTATCCTGGACGTGTTTTAAGAACTTATGGACTCTAGTTAGCCCTAGTTTTGAAGAACGAAAGATAATGTGGTTGTTATTTTTATCTTAATAGTTTTTTTGGAAATTGTTTTGTAATTGAAGTGCTTTTTATCGTGGGCAATAGAGAAGCAATTACGTTTTTGCAATAGAAAACGTCGATCGATGTTTCAAACATTTCATAATCGAGCTGACAATAAATTTTGCGTCTCCGATGACAGTTTCCGCCTCAATACGCCGCCATCTCGGAGCAGCACCAACCCGCCGAGTTGATGCCCATGTTCTCCACCATCGAATATACCATAACGCGCGCCCAATGCCTTCCACCCATCTACTTGCTCGTGGTCGACACTTGCATGGACGACGAGGAATTGGGTGCGCTCAAGGACTCCCTCCAAATGTCCCTAAGCTTGCTACCCACCAACGCCTTAATCGGTCTGATCACGTTCGGAAAAATGGTCCAAGTGCACGAACTGGGCACGGAGGGCTGCAGTAGATCGTACGTTTTCCGCGGAACGAAAGATCTGACCGCCAAGCAAATCCAGGAGATGTTGGGTATAGGAAAGGTGGCGATAGCTCAACCGCAACAACAACCGCAGCAGCCCGGACAACAGATGCGCGGTCCTCCGCAGCCGCAGGCTCCGATTCCGCCAGCGAGCCGCTTTCTTCAGCCGATTTCCAAATGCGACATGAGTTTGACGGATTTAATCGGAGAGCTGCAGAGAGATCCGTGGCCGGTGGGCCAAGGCAAGCGGCCTTTAAGGTCAACGGGGACCGCGTTGTCCATTGCTATTGGATTGTTGGAGTGCACTTATGCCAACACTGGCGCAAGGGTTATGATGTTTTTGGGCGGACCGTGCTCGCAAGGACCAGGACAGGTCGTAAACGATGATTTGAAACAACCCATCAGGTAAGAAAGAAGCGTTGTAAAGTTGAAAATGCTTAGTTGTTCACATAGGTCGCATCACGATATCCATAAGGATAACGCGAAGTATATGAAGAAGGCGATTAAGCATTATGAAGCTTTGGCTGTGAGAGCAGCCACGAATGGGCATTGTGTTGATATTTACTCGTGCGCGTTGGATCAAACGGGACTTATGGAGATGAAGCAGTGCTGCAATTCGACGGGGTATGATCACACTTTTTACTTCTATTCACACATTACTTTGTACCAACAAAAACACACTATTATACATGCAGTGTGGATCAAAAGGTTGGAACTAATTCGATAACTTTTTTATAGGGAGCGACAGAAAAAATCGCTTGGACACGTAAATTTTAAATGCGCTAATTCTGACATAAAAATTTGCATTGTTATGTCGTCTCTTTCAAGGCCATGACGTAATTTTTTTTTAAGACGTTCGCTGTGTGTATATGTCCCGTATCGTACTTCTCACGGAGCGACCTTAAAAACCGGAGAACTTTTCTTTGGTGCGATGACTCTAATCTCCGTAATTTTTAAGATAAAAAAATTATCTCGACACAGCACATTTCTTGAGAAGTGTTTTTAAATAAAAAATAATATACGGGACACATTTGGCCCGTATCGCTTAATGCGAGAATTTTATTGCGTAGAGCGATACAGGACACAATTGACAAGTTCTGATAGGTTGAAACAAATGGCACATCATTCGCATATATGGTAATAAGCGGTTAGTTGCTGTTGTTTATGAGTCAGAACTGTGTTAGTGATGTCAAGTAGAGGAAGAAACTTGTATCTTTGGCGATGGCTATGTTTTAATGTATTGTGTTTTGATATCAATGCATCTTTGACTTTTTTGTAATAAATATGTAATAAATATCTAAAATATCTTGTAAAAATCCTACAATAATTTCGAATGTCAAATAAAGCTGAACGGGACATGGCCGCCTCGTCCTGCGCTCGTATGACATGTATTGGTTCATTATAAAGTGACCTGTCTCAAGATCCATTTAAGATTATAATTCCATGGTCCTTTAGAGGGAGGAAAATCATATAAACTATACGGGAGAAATAGGTCCTATACGGGACATCCTAGACTCCGTAACGCGCCCCACAAAATTTGAATTTTATCGCCCCGCAGCGAACGTGTTAAATGGCAACCCTGATTTTTTATTGTGTCAATTTAAGGTGGGAAATTTTTCATTTGTTACGATTCACGGCCGCTAGATGTCGCAAAGATCGATTATTTATCCATTAAAGGCAGGCGGCAAAATTTTAGCATTTTCCCTAGTTTTTTGCCTCAAAGATTACGATGAATCCTAGTATTCATTGTAGAAAGTAGTTTTGGAAATAAGTTTTGCAGAGAGTCCATTTAGGAACGAAAAGTTGATCGGCAGCGACATCTCATTTTCAAATAGAGAACGTAGGTTTTACATGAATCACGTTAAAAATAATGCTTAATCTCAGTTATTAGGCAATTTAGGGCATTCATCTTTTGGTAAAAGGTTTTGGTAAACTGAGGCATCTTCATCATAATCACGTTCCAAAATAATCTGCTTTGGTTATCTTTTTCAGCATTATGTAAAAGCCGTTTAATTAATTAATTATTAACTAACTACTATTACGATGAATCTCATATGATGCTAATTTAATTTGCAATGTTCAGTGAACGCAATACCAAAAAATTACGACGATTCTGTTGGAAAATTAGGAAATTAAACCCTCAAAACCCTCTTATGGAAAATTTGCATGCTTTTTTCCCACCTTAAAGAGCATGTTTTTTTGCATATAAAACAATAAAATTTATAATAGGTTACATAACAATATTTTTGAGAAAAAATGAAAATTTAAAAATTAGAAATTTTAGTAATCACCCCACAAATTTTAAATAATGTCATAAAAAAATTTGAACATCGTCTTAGTCATTGTCAACTTGAAGAAGGTAGGCAGTTTGAATATTTAATCTCATTATTTCGTAAATTTTTCATGTTATTTAAATAAACTGCTATTGTTAAAATTATTAAATTACTAAATAACAAAAAAATAATTTTTTTCTCAAAAATATTGTCATGTAACACATTACAAATTTTTTTGTTTTATATGCAAAAAACATGCTCTTTAAAATACCGCAATAAAAAATTAGGGTTGCCTTTAAAAAAAAATTGAAATGACGTCATGGTCTTGAAAGAAATGACAACAAAGCAAATTGTTGTCAGAATTAGCGCATTTAAAATTAAAAATTTACGTGTCCGAGCGATTTTTTCTCTCGCTCCCTATAATAAAGTTACCGAATTAGTTCCAACTTTTTCAACCATACTGTATATAAAGTAATTTTCAAATATTTACTTGTTTATATGGTTTTCTTTGATATATTGGATTTTTTTTTTAATTCTGATGTGTCTCATTGTACTGAATTTAAACAAGCTATATTTTGATTGTTCCAGCTACGTAAAAAAATTTAAGGTACTAAGCTGTTTGAATTGCCGATTGAATTATGTAATATAAAACGAAAAGTTTTATTATCTCTGTTTGTAGTTTGTTGAAATGTATATAATAAGGTGCGTTACAGCGGCCACATGGTGATGGGCGATTCCTTCAATTCGTCACTGTTCAAGCAAACATTCCAAAGAGTGTTTGTCCGCGACGCCAAAAACGATTTGAAAATGGCGTTCAACGCAACGCTCGAGGTGAAATGTTCAAGGGAACTGAAAAGTAACGCAATCGCAGCTTGTCCATTAACAGCAAATTAATTCAAGTGCATTTCAGTCGAGGGAGGCATCGGTTCGTGTGTTTCTTTAAATGTGAAAAGTGCACTTGTGTCCGATACCGAAGTCGGGATGGGAAATACAGTTCAGTGGAAAATGTGCACCTTAGCTCCGAGCTCAACAATCGCTTTGTTCTTTGAAGTGGTCAACCAGCATTCGGCGCCGATTCCACAGGGAGGACGGGGCTGCATCCAGTTTATTACTCAATATCAGGTAAAACTCTTCCTCTGCAATGCGCTTTGTAAACTGACTGCTTCATAATTGAAGCAAAAGGGTTTAAGGGCGCACTGTTCCACTTTCAAAAACTAAAACGGTTTTTACTATACGATTTGTGATTGTTTTCTAAATCACGCTTACTGCTAAAAAATTCTTTAATTAAAAAAAATTTTTGCTAAAAAAGTAAGGTGCAAAAATTTGAGAACAAGCGTGATCTACGGGAAAATTTTAAATGGAATTACATGAGTTTTGTTAATTTTAAATAAATAAGCCTGGAACCAGAAGGAATTTCCATCATTCGCTTAAAATGCATTAAGTAGAGTGTTATTAAATAATTAATTATGTACATGTACAAATATGTACAACACTATAATAGCGCTCTTAAGCGCAAAATTGTAAAAGTGTAGTGGATCTTAAAGTGTCTGCTTTTTTATAAAGTCTGTCGCATCAAATCACTTGCATCATTTTCGGATAGGACATTTATTAAAGTAGAACAAAGTACAAACTCATAAAAAGCCCAAAATATGAAAAACCTTAATGTTTTTATTTATCATAGTCACAATCTATTTCAACGCTTCTGTCAACCAAATGAAAATTTTCTTTAGTTGTAATATTATCAACTTTTATTTTTTATCTTGTACAGTCGTGGTCGTAGAAAACAATATTTTGAAGCAGTTTTTGGCGATTTTCTAGTTGTTTGAAACGGGTTTATACCTCTACAGGTGCGAGAAGGTCTTATTACGCCAAAATAAACAATGATTTAATAATAATGATTTTTCTAAAACCATGTCTGGACGACTCCTAAATAATGGACCGAACAGTTGTCTCTAAAAATTGAGGAAATTTACAAATTCAAATCGACATAGAATAGAAGGTGGGGGAATACTAACTAATAAATATATTTAATTTATTACTTTATTTAATTTATCTTAAATAAATTTAAAAAAAACTTTCAACAATCTATTTTTATCTTTGTACAATCATAAAGAAAATCACAAGTTGAATGTCGTTACTTTATATGTAGGAGTTTCAGTTTCAAAAAAAATTACGTCCATAATAAGAGAGTAATTAATTTTTAAATAAAAACGCTATTTTCTGTTTTTTAATCATGACACAACGAATAGGGTTATTCGCAATTTTTTCAGATTTATAATAAGCATGAAAAAATGCATTATTTTTTTTACCACCTGTATACTTTTCTGCTTCCATTCGAGCCAGATTGAAACATTTTATCATCGGAAAAAATTACGTTTCTCGAAAATTCTTAAGTTTTTCAATTCTTTAAAATCTCTTACCTAACTATAACAAATTTCAATACAGATGTTGATAAAATTTAGATATAGTGCAAAGTTTCCCGGTTTATTTTCGTTTTTATTTATTGCGAATGCACAAATCGTTTCTGAGGGAAAAAAAATGTTTCTTTTTTGATATTGCAACATTTTTTATTTTAAAAACTATCGATTCAAGAAAAATGTCGAACAGGCAAAAAATGTTAATTGCGATAATTTTCAGATTTTAGTTTTAAATTTAACACCATGAAAATGTTTAATACTATTCTAATAATATGTATTGCACGACTGCAGAAAACGCAGTAAAATGTTTAGTGAGCCGTTTTATACGGCCACGAGTGTATTTATTGAATTTGTTGAGATTTTTTATTACCAGTTTTATTTTCGTGCGGCAAAGACGTAACTAAAATTAATATTAATGGTAAAAAGATGATTCAAATTTTCCCACTGCAATTTTTTCCCACCAACTAATTCATAACGAGCGTTAAAAAAACAGAGGTTATGGAACCAGCTTTTGTTTAATTTTTTCCAATGTAGACGTTTGTAACTGTCAGATCATTACATTTGACAGGAGTTGTCATTCAAAAATGTTCTCAGATTGCATCTAAATCAAGAGCAGGAGATGGAATTTGTCGAAGAAGGCACAAAAGGCACGTTATGCTTTGTGTGCGAGACGGTTGTTAACAAAGAACTTAATTTCAAATTTCTTCAACTCAAAGTCGAAATTTTGCCACTCTTTAGAATGTCAAAGTTATTCCGTGGCCAACGCATCCTCTGTTTTTTTAACGCTCGTTAGTTTTTAGTCAGCAAATAACGTGCGTTCAAAAAAAAAAACGAGGCTGCCTTGGCCATGGAAAAACTTTGTGCACCAATTTAGTGTAGCAAAATTTCAAAGTGTCAGTTCGAGTCTGTTCATGTTTAGGTTAGCTTCCATGTTGACAATGGAATAAATCATTATGTGATAAAAAAAAGTGCAAAACATTTCCCGGTATCGTTGTGAATCCAAACATCAATCTATTCATTGTTACAGCTTCTCCTCTGTTGAGGAGAATATCGGCACGACCAGGACGGTCATTAATTTGATATAACTGTAAGTCGTGAATAGATCGATGAAGAAGAATCAGTCTCAAAACCGAAAAATGTCTTGAGAATATTTGGCAGCACTCAGTTACCCGTCAACCTTCATGGGTCATCAGTCTCTATGCGCAACTCGAGACCTACCAATTCAGTTTAAGAGCAACTGCATTCTCAATTAATATTTCAAAAATCGTTGTATATATAGTTAAACACGGACGTCGACCGTTAGGGAGTTGTATTACACAATATACATTAGAAAAAAAAGGTTCGGGTTTGCTTGGATTCGAAGGTTGGAAGGTTTATTATTTTAATAGACCAAAAAATTTGGACGGGCTACGGCAAAAAACCGAAAGCAATTGCGTGACTAGTGAGGACATTTAATCTGGACCACTTTCTCAATGCCAATCAATAAATGTTGTTTGTTTTTGGAGTTTAATTAAGGATTGTCTTTCATTAAAGTTTACATTAATTTTTTTTACATATTTACATTTTATTTAAAGTACCATTTTTTTTTACCCCATCATTTAAGTAATAATAATAATAATATGTTTGTGACCTACCAATCGTTGTATACATGGTTAAACACGAACGTTGACCACTAGTGAGTTATAAATTACACAATATACATTAGAAAAAAAAGGTTCGGATTTGCTCGGATTCGAAGGTTTAAAAACCAATGATTATTAAAAATGCTCATTAAAAATAAAATTAAACTGTCCTAGCGTTTGGGCCGTTTTATTTCGATGGGAAATTTTAAACTGACAGATCTTGACATTTGTCAAATCTATGTTTATGTTTTCTATGGTTTCTACACTGGAAAGCCGATAAATTCCATGGCCAACGCAGCCTCGTTTTTTTTTAACGCACGTTATATACGTGCTTTATTTAATGTTTTTGTTACTTGTACCCTTTTGTTCGCATATTTTTTACTAAACTCCTGAATTGTCTTATGCATTTTCTTATTCGTGTTTTTTAATTAAACCTCTTGTGTTCGGAAGAAGAGTCGCGTTTTTACCTCACTCGATTTGACTATTATCTGGTGCAGCATTCGAGCGGGCAAAAGCGAATTCGAGTGACTACAGTTGCGCGGAATTGGGCAGACGCCACTGCAAATATCCACCACATCAGCGCCGGGTTTGACCAAGAAGCGGCTGCTGTTTTAATGTCGCGGATGGTAGTCTACAGAGCCGAAAGCGACGACAGTCCTGACGTGCTCAGATGGGTCGATCGCATGTTAATCCGACTGGTAATCACCTTATTTTTTATCAACAAATGACTAATAACGACAATGCAGTGCCAGAAATTCGGAGAGTACAACAAAGACGACCCCAACAGCTTCAGACTTAGCGAGAACTTCAGTCTGTATCCGCAATTCATGTACCACTTGCGTCGTTCGCAATTCTTGCAAGTCTTCAACAACTCACCGGACGAAACCTCGTTCTATCGTCATATGCTAATGCGGGAGGACCTCACCCAATCGCTGATCATGATTCAACCGATTTTATACAGCTACAGTTTTAATGGACCACCAGAACCGGTTCTCCTCGACACGAGTTCCATTCAGCCCGATCGTATTTTACTAATGGACACGTTTTTCCAAATTTTGATTTTCCACGGCGAGACTATAGCTCAGTGGCGCAACTTGAAGTATCAGGACATGCCCGAGTATGAGAATTTTAGGCAGTTGTTGCAAGCTCCAGTCGATGACGCGCAAGAAATTCTCATGACGAGGTTCCCGATGCCGAGGTACATAGACACGGAGCAAGGAGGATCCCAAGCTCGGTTCTTGCTGTCGAAAGTTAATCCGAGTCAAACGCATAACAACATGTACGCCTATGGAGGGGTGAGTTTCGCTCTTTTTTTTATTGTGCGGTGAACGTGTTTTCGTTGTGCTAATATTGTTTTTGTTCCATGTCCCTGATAGGTGGTACCTAGCTCGAATTCGGTACAGTAAAAAAATTATTCAAGGGTTGGGTTACTAAAAAAAATGTCGCGATTTGTACTAAAACAGCTTTACAAATTAAAAGTAGCGGTGCTGGGACTTTATTAAATTTGTTTGTTGTGCTTTTGTCTAATAATTAAAAACATTTCAGGATGGAGGTGCTCCTGTATTGACTGACGACGTGTCACTTCAAGTGTTTATGGACCATCTTAAGAAGCTGGCAGTTTCTTCAACCGCTTGATAAAATATTTTATTTACAACTATTTATTAAGTACAATTGTAACATGGAATATTATATCAATTAAAATAAATGTATTTCTTTGGCCTAGTGTTACATTGCAATAAAGGTGGAATTAATTAGTTGAGGAATCTGATACTCATTTTTTGGGCAACATCTGTTCGCTGCAGCGCCTTGCAAAACTCCTCAAACGAAATCATCTGATCACCATCTTCATCTGCCTCTACAATCGTGCGCTCGGCGATGCTGGTGAGTTGCTCTTCGCTAATATTGGCACCGACCATCATGTGCAAAATCGCCAACAGCTCGTCTTTGGAGATCATATCATCGTTGTCCAGATCATACATTTTAAACGCGACTACAACACAAATTGCCAAATATTTTCACTTCCACAGTGGGAACCAAAATTACACTTCAGCTTCCCCTCCCGCGAGTTCAGTCTGTTCTCCTTATTCTTTTTCATCGGTCTGAAGTGAGCCAACACGTGCATGAACTGTCTGAAGTTGACTCTATCATTCAGCCCCTCCTCTTGGAAGAACGAGTTAACAATGCGCTCACACAATGGGTTGATTGCCAGCTCCGGAATGCGCAAAAAGTCCTCGCGGCTCAAGGTGCCACAGTCACCTCGGTCCAGCGATGTGAATCTCGAATACAAGCGTTCTATCTGATTCGGGGTGACTGCAATAGAACCACTAAAATTTAAACCAAACGTTCGATGCGCAGTAAAATGTTTGTAAATTATTTTCCATTCCCAATGTCTTACATCCTGTCTCTTCTTGGATTTGTGCGATTTCCTCTTCTCGCAAAAGCAGCGACGATCGATTACCCATTGCGTCTTAGTTTGTAACGTTACGCTGACAATTTCACTACAACTGAGTGAAACCAGAGGTGAAACTTGCAATTTTGGACTTTAAAATGTCACTTTCACGTTGAGCTTTGACGTTTAATTGTTGACGTCAACAAAGTGGTGTATTTGATCTACTTGTACCAAAATATAAATTTATTTTTTACTTTTTATTTATTTGATGTAATAATGTAATGGTGAATAAGTAATAATTAAAACTACACATTTGTCAAGAAAAAGTTTTTATTTAATATATTAGACAATATTAAATTTCTCACATCTCTACTTATAGGTTATGTAAACTTTTAGTTGTCAACAATTTTTACAAATTTGTTTCAACTATTTATTTATCGATGTACATTAGTGAACGAAATATTTAAATCCATGCTTGTCTACTTGAATGTGTGCATCTTTGGGTAAAGTTTATTTATTTTAACTTATCACTACTCACAATTTACAAGCTAAGTAATAGTTGTCAATATTTTAAATGAAATTAAAGGCATTCAGTGTTAGTACAAGTTAAGTTTGGTAGTGATAAGAACTCGAATGTTTTGATCAAACGCCGAACACACCGAAAGACCAATCTTGTCGGGGCACCAATCAAAACTGGTGATTGGTTGGTCGCTCAAAGTGCTGTTCTGAATCAACATCAGTTCACCAGGAATCCCATAATTTAAACCGTCACTGTCCTTTTCGACCCTCCGGTCGGGATAATCACTAGAAACCGCGTTAATTTCATGTTAAATGAGTTCCGAACGACTTACTACTTCCACAAACACAGACTTCCGGCTCCGCCAGTAGTCATGAAAATGTCACGGTTCTGAGGCAAATGTTTCACCGTCCAAATGGTCGACTTGTGCGCTTTCTCCACAACCGACGCGAACCCCTTTTTGGGATGGTGCGTGCGAACGTCAAAGCAAAATATTTTCGATTCCAAAGTCGTGGCAACAAGTTTGTTCATTTCAATGTCTTGGCGGTCGAACTGAAGCGACACCACCTGAAGTTGATCGATTAGAACTAGTTGTGTGACTATGAGGTTTCATTACGCCGTTTTTAACACACTTTGACCAGCGAATTGACATGTTTCTGAGGTCGAACATTTTAATGTCACCGTTATCATATCCAGCGGCCACGACTCGTTCTTCGTTGTTGTACGAATTTCCGAAAGCAACCGCCCAACAGTCTCGTCCTTGTGCTCCTTCGCTTTGGCAGAATTTCGCGACCGGAGTGTCTTTTTGTCGTACGTCCCAAACCATTACGGAGCCTATAAAAAACACGTCAAGCGGCTCAATAACACTTTTTTTATGGATTTGCCGTCTTTGGATCCCGTCACGATTTCAGGCGCCCCGCAACCGCTACCAGCACCAGCGATTCCATCGATTGAGTTGATGACACCCTTGTGCTTTTCGGTTTTGTAAACTGGAATTAAATAGTCCTCAAGATCCCTAAAAGTACGACTCTAATTAACATGTTTTGTTTTTATTCGTTGCGTTTTTACCAAACTTGTAAACGACCACTGAAGTCCCCAGTTGCCAAATGTCGCTCTCTTAAACTCGACGCGTTGAACGTTCCGCATTTAAAGTGGTCCTTCTTGCCAAATTCGGACACTTTTTCGATACCATCACCACTGATCGAATAGGTTTGGATGACTCCGGCACCGTTGGATTTGCCTCCTATTGAGACAAATTTTGCAGAACATGGTATCCACTTGACGTCGTGGACGGTGTAATTTAGTGATTCTTGCACGTGGCAGATTATCTGCGGTCTTTGCAAAACTTCCATGGCTCTTTTTAATATTTTGATTGATCAAACTGAAAGTCGTCATAGTAACAGCAGAGCTGTACCCCATTAACAATATTCAACGAAACCGTATCTAAAAAACGTTCATTTACTAGATATTGTGTACAACATGCAAAAATGTGCGACTATTTATTAATTTTTTGACTTTCTTGGAAAGTGCAGGAAATTAATTTAAATTGGAAGTGACTAAAGTGACGATAGGAAAATGAAACTGTCGGTGTTAAAAATTGTTAATACTTTAGGAGAAACGGTATTTAAACAACGTTCATGTTTTGTGTATTATTTACAAATTAAATCGACCAATTTATTTATTTAATTGAAGACAGTCGAACTAATTCAAACTGGAAGCGACTAAAGTAGCGATTTAAAGTTAAATATTTTGAATTTTTTTAGGTTATGTCATACGATATGTGAGGTTATCATTTTATTCAAACAATCAAGAAAGATAATTGTTCCAATCTATTGATTACATAAGACGACTCGCTTGACTGAACAACAAGAGTGAGTTATGGTAGTGACCGTTAAAATTCTATTTTTTGCGAAATCCAAAGAAATCGTCGGCAGTCAATCTTCTTCACTCCAGCTTCCCGATCAAATCTCATACTCTGATTTATTGCAGAAAATCGTAGAAGAGTACTCGTTGCACTGCATCAAACGAAACATAATTCTCTCGCTCAACGAGGAGTTTTGCGCCGATGAATCTGTGCTTGAATTGAAGGACGGAGACGAAATCGCTGTGATCCCGCCATTGAGCGGCGGATAATTCGCTACCGAAAATGAACCATCTGACTTTCAGTCAAGACAAGCTGAGCGTCGAAATTTTAACCCAACTCGCCACGTCGCCGAAATGTGGAGCAGTTTCTGTGTTCGTGGGCACTACTAGAGACAACTTCGAGGACAAGATTGTGCTTAAGTTGGAATACGAAGCGTACGAATCCATGGCGATCAAATCAATGGAGAAGATTTGCACGGAAATTCGCGAAAAGTGGCCCGATGTTGAAAACATCGTGATTAATCACAGATTGGGAGTCGTTCCAGTCCAAGAAGCTAGTATAGTTATCGCAATCTCGTCTCCACATAGACTCGATGCGATTCAAGCGACGGAATGGTGTATAAATGCCGTTAAAAAGACGGTTCCCATTTGGAAGAAGGAAATTTACGCCGAGAACACTCCCCAATGGAAGGAAAACAAAGAATGTGGGTGGGCTAGTAGTCATTAGTTTAGTACGGGTTGTGGGTAGAAATGTGATATTTTCAACTGTTGTCATTAAACTGCGTTTTTTGGATCAAAACTTTTTATTTTCACTTTCAGTTCCTCATCCCCCTCAATTGAAAAAATTCAAACTCGACCTAGAGCCGAAAGTGGAACTGACGAGCGTTTCGCCACATTTGATCCAAATCAAAGCATCGAACGCCGACTTGAACAAGCGAATCGAACATTTCATGGAACGGAAACGGGCTGAAATAAACGTGAGGAATGTGCGTGAGTTTTGTGTCTCGGATCGCAACTCTGAGTACACGTGTGCGCGTGTCGACTCCATTTTCCAAAAACGAAAAGACTCCAAAGGTCATCTACAAGGTAAGACCGAACACTATCGATTCGCCAATGTCTAACGAATTTTTCCAGTGAGTCGCGTCTTGAACACGTATCACCGTGACCAAATGACTTCCGACTACTTGAAACGCTATATACCGGCAAACGGTATCGAGGAACGACTCGAGAATTTAGAAACGCAACTCAACTTGACAACCCCTGTGCCTCGTAATATCTACACTCGGCTGAAGAAACTGGAAAATAGGATGCTGTACTTGGAATCGGTTTCACCTGAATATACCAACTTTTGGGTAAGTCGTCGCGGTTCGAAATAATTTGATCTGTAACGCAATCGTAGGACAAGACGAATTTGACTACATTTGTGAAAAAGAAAATCTTCACCATACAAGAGATCGACTCGTTGATCGACGACTTGGAGAAAAAAAGCAACGCAACTAAAAAAAATTAATTTATTAAATAAAATAGGTTCGAAATAATAAATCAAGTAAAAATATTAGGATCAGTGAACCTGGCCGTGAATATATAAAACAAAGCTGGTAGCGGTACCAATAGCAGCAGCAACGAATGAAGCATGGGGTCTACGAGTTGAGTGATTGAAATCAAGCCGTAAGCATGAAGACACCAGTGTCCCACCAAAATCACCACGTTTCGTGGATCCACCACAGTCGTTATGATAAGCGACGAGATGGACTGGTTGATCTTTAGGGCAAAATGATAAGCACAGGATATTACTGATAAAATCACCACTAAAATTGGAAAAGCGTAATCTGTAATAGGACAATTAACAAACACAGTCAAATCTAAATACCACACTTACATAATAAACCTCCAATCAACGCGTGCACCACTATTAAAATGGGTATATAGTACATGGCTGCATATATCGACATTTTGCTTTGTCTTGGAAGATACTTCCGACACACCCATGGTCGGATTAAAAGCATTGTAACCAAACTTAGGGCATAAAATATGAAGACTAGTGTATACCTACAAGCACAAGTCAATTAAAAGCACAACAGTAACAGGGTGAAAATTACAAAGGATAGACGGCCTCTTGTGTGCAATGCATTCTATCCTCATAATTTGGAGCCGGATTGTGCAGCAACGTGTACCAATCACTCAACGTCCGCACTCTACAACTATACACTACGAATTCACCCAAAGGTGCAGTCAACAACAACGATAGTATGCCCGATACTAAAATTTCCACAAATGCTGTAAAATGTATGACCAATACGTCTTTCTTGAAGCTGTAACACACTGTTGTAATTTTTGGCTTGAACAAAAGGCAAGGGCACCTTCGCCGCATCGATACCATATCAATGAAGAACCAGTGAAGCACCAGGACTAACAACACCATAAAACCCAAGTAGAGCCAGTCGTAGAACGCCGGAGTGTCTTTGCACAATTCACAAAAGTATGTGGAGTCATTGCGGCGGAAGCCTCTGGGACACGAGCCACAATCACTGATTATTCCCGACACATTAAGCCTGCCGCAATAATATCCAGGACAGATATTCGGGATCATTGTGATTCAGTTCATAGTTAGTGAGGTTATGTAATGGGAAAATGTATTTCTGTCAATTACCTGTCAATCTGACAGTTCAATTTGGAAATGTCACATTCGAAGAATTGAACTACTCAAACGATTTTTTGTATTTGTTTTTTCAGTATTTTATAATAAACACATTTTTTTTTTAATTTACATGGCTGTTTTGGCGAAGCGCGAAACTAGTGTCAAATCAAAATTATTGTCGTAAAGATGGAGTCGTTGAAGTTGGGTCTGTATGTTGATTGGTCGCGAGTTCCGAATATTGAAATCTGATTGGTTGACTTTCAACACTTGGAAGTCAAATGTGAAACTGTAATACTAATATGTAATACTGTTGTGCGTTGCTATCCACGTACGATTCGTTTATAATTTGTTGGAGTTGTTTTAAAACCGTATGTTGTGAGCTTGGAGTTGTTTTCGAGTATATTACGTTTTCAAGTTGCGACTTTGACTGCGCAGTACCCCCCATCTATTTTCAGCCCTAGGTACTTACGGCATCGGGTCGGTTTGCGTGCAAAAATTGCAGTAAAAAACGTCGATTATCCGCCGAAAAAGTGCATAAAAGGTTTGAAAAGTGCGTGAAATAACGTATTTGAGGTGGGTGGAGTATGTGTGTGTGTCCGGAAGGCGTATGGATCGATTAAAACGAAGGATTTTGTGTCAAAGTAACCAGCTGATGGCGGGCGAAAATACTGGACTCGCTTGGCAGTTTCCCGAGTTCGGCGGTTCGCACTACTAGAGATCCAGTCCGCGTGTTTTCGGGGCCGTCGGGGGTTCCGGTGCCGCGATTCCCACGAAGAAGGCGTCTGTCGGCGGAGCGGATATAGGGCGTGCACACACCTAGTGTCATTGATATTCGGCACCATTCATGAACCCGGGGGGGCATGTGATGCGTTTGGGGGGTGCCGTTTGACGTCGTCGCCTGGGGTGGTGAGATGCGTGTGTAGATAGTGTATAACGTGCGAACGAACTTGGGCGCCGCGATGTCGACGACGGCGTTTGTCGACAGGATCGATCCCTTCGCCAAGAGGTCCCTCAAGAAGAAGACGAGGAAGTCGCAGGGGAGCTCGAGGTACCGCAACTCGCAGGACGTCGAGCTGCATCCTCTGCCTCTCCTCAAAGGTGAGTCACTTCACCTGGTGGCCGGCGCCACGACGCTTTCCATATTTCGGAAGGACGCAAGATCGGGCTGTGGGGGCAAGGTCGAGCGCGCTCTGTCAAAAATCCAGCACGCCTGCACCAGGTTATGTAAAGTGGGCCGAATCCGGCCGACTCGGTCGTCCTGCTAAATCAGACATTTTCCTATTTGTTTATTAGTAGTTATTTGTTTGTACGCTGTTATCTGGTTCAAGTGCATGTCGCGGATTGTTTTTGCAAATCGTCGTCGCGATGAAAGTGAAAGGATGATGTTAGATTTACCAAAGAAACTCCGGACGGCTTCTGAAATCATTTTTTGCGAGCAAGTCGAGGTGAAGCCGATGAAAGGAAAAAAACACGGCCAAGATTTAGCGACGATTAATCACGATGTTTATACTTTTAAAGATAACAACACATTTGCTGGCTAACAACACCTACAGAAATCAATAAACTTGCGAAAATTAAATTGGTGATAGACAAAATAATATTGTTGAAAAATTATTATTAACAAAATGCAGTCGGCGAGTTCGTAGTGTTGTTGACTGCTAATGATGAAAATATTCCAACGAATCAATACGATTTCATGTTCTATTCAACGCTGAAATGCTAATAACTTTGCAATTATGTTTCGTTTACGTAAAAAGATACAATTTCCACCGGATGTTTATCATTTTTAAATTGTATCAACGTGCTTTTTTTATATAGGAGATTGCCTAACTGGTCGTAAATTAAAATTGTACAAAATTCCTATTGGAATCTATTGAAATTTCCATTGGGTTTTGTTGTTGGTTTAGGGGCGAACAAGTTCTGGTTCAGTAGAAAATCTGATCCTAAAACAAATCAGTAAAAAGTTCGAAACCATTTAAATATTATACATTTTCGCGATTAACAAACGTGTCTTATAATGCTTAGTCAAATCAGTAAAGTTTTCGAACGATTTTATATGAAACCATTAAAATATAATAGTCTTGTAAATGCTGTCAAAAAGATTTTCAATTAACGTTTACTAAAAAATTATTTATTTGCACTCGCGCTTCGCTAATAGCCAGAATGGAAATGCAGTGAACGACTCGAACATCCATTATAAATGTTTTTCTTATTTTTAAAATGAGAAATTACATAACGCATACATAAATGAGGGAACAAAGATGTTAATGTTTAAACGCCAAACGTAATTTCATATTAAATTATCGAAAATTAAAATAAATAAAAGGGGTATACATGGAATGAGTAATTTAAACCATTTTCGGATTTATGCGTGTTGAAACAAAACATCAAAGGTATAGCTGTTATAAAGTTCACCGACGATATAGTTACCAAATATCGAAGATACAGACGAAACGTTTGATATAACTGAACATGCGCGCATACATTGTTTAAATTATTTAAAACCGTGAAATTTTCGGTATTTTGATATCAATTGTTTGTTGATTTCATAAATTGTCATTTCGTAGTTTTTTATTTCCCCGTGAGTGTTGCTTATGAGTAAATGTTTAAATTACTTAGTTAATTGATAATTTTAGATATTCAAGTTAATTAAATTAATTGGTATATACTTGTTTAGAAAGTGTAAATCGAGTTACGGAGATGGCTTAATGCGGATTAAATCTATTAAAACGATTTATAGAACTCGTTTAGTTTATTTGGAATAATCGTTGATTGATCAACAACTTAATAACATAGGAATATGTACAGAACGCGAAAGGAGAATGAAATAGTACGCCCCGCACAAATGGCTGAGTATTGTTCGTTTCAAAATAGTCGTCTTGAATTGTGCAAAATATCGTTAATGGTAATTTCCAATGCCATTATGTTGTAGAAAAACGCACCTAATGTATGTGCATAATTCCCTCGTAACTTTGCTAAAATAAATACTAGGTTATTGAATGATTAGCATTGTTGTCGGGTTGGTGTTTATTTATTAAACGTTGTTGTTCGTCGTCGTTGTTTTTGGTCCAGCAGCAAATCGATTGCAAAAATTATTGGGAAAACTGATGAAAGTTTAGGGTCTGAAGCGGCGAAAAGTGGTAGTATTTCTCGGCTAGTTGAGGTAATTGCACAGACAATTGACCGACGTAAAAGTTAGCGAAGCGATAACACGGTTAAAGCTCGGAAACGGAACTCGTGGTGAACCCGTCTACCTATCAACCGAAAAGCACCATTACGTTTTAAGGTTTTCTTTTGCGAAATGGCTCCGCGCAATTAGCGAATTTTATGCTATTATCTTAACCTAGAAATTTATTAGACTTGTTTGCGCGAAAAGTCCCAGTTTCTAATTCTAATGTCAAGAACGCGCAGCGAATATTATTTGGTTTCCAAGATAATAAAGATTTTAGTTGATGTCGTGCGATTTAAAAAAATCTAATCCGACTGCGAAATAATCGATTTTTGAAGGCGAATTTCGACGTTGGAGGATAATGGAATTCGTGGCGGCATGATGAAATTATATCGGTACAAAGTCTATTTTTAGGAGGTGGAAGATTGAATAAAGGAGTCGTATATGTGGAACGATCCCTCCCGTATTAAATACACCCCCGCAATGAACGGAGTCGCTGAAATCAAATTACAACATCCGACGAGAGAACATCGGACACAAAACACCTATAGGAGGACATTGTCTAGTGACGTGTTGACAAATAGCATTGCGTATTTCGCAAATTGGACTGGCCACTTTAGATGCAAAAAACATCGTAAAGATTTAATTGTTTAATGACGTTTCTTGTTTGAATTGTTCGATTAGATCGAATGCATTGCCTTAACGGATTGGCATGTTAATTAGCGGAAAAAGGGGCGGTGCAAAATATTCAAAACGTTTAAAGGTAATTAAAAGGATTCAAGTCAAGGACGCCGGATTAACAAGATCGGCATAATTAGCCAAGAATCGATCTTGAATGAACAATATTTATTTGTTTTTATATGACGGGAAGGAGGTTAATAGTTTTCATTGCAAAACTAGAGCAGCGGGATAGGCTTGCGCCCTACAAAATGTATCTCGGATAATCAGTCTTTAAGAAAATCTTGTCGGTATGAATGGAATCATGGAAAACGAGCATTAATCAGCTATTCAGTAGTTTAGTGGCGGAGTTGTTGACCGTTTCGTTTTATCTTTTCAACAAATCAAGGAATTATTTCTACGGTGGCTGTTCAAACGTGTACTAGTCAAAATTATGCAAACCGAGAAAAACGCTTTTTAAAATTTTTTGGCACCAAAATAATTTCTTTTGTGCGGTATCGTTTTGAGAAGAAATTTAAAAAATTATAACGGCGTTTTTTGTTTATTACAAAGTAAATTTATTTTTGTTACTTGTAAAAATTTTTGTTTAAATAAATCAATAATTTTTTTAAAATTAAATTATGAATTTGGTTAAAATATTATTTAAAAAAATACTTATGCTGTTTACTTTTTTCTCAATTTTGCAAAATTTTGACTTGCTTATACAATAGGTACAATGATTGAAGTAGAGTAACTAATGATATACTTGTTTTGGTAACTTCTAGAAAACACACATTTTTTTAGATGTTGATCCGTTAATTTAATTGTATAAGTGACGAATTGAAACTTCGGGAGTCGTAAATGTGGAATCAAATGATTGTTAGATTGTTATTAAATCATTGATATTTGTTGATGTATTATACGTTTTATTTCGGAACAACAATCAGCTCCTGAATGATGTCCTGAAAATTTGCAACCGACTATGAAACATGTGCTTTGCAGTGATATTCAGAGGAAATGGTAGGAACGTGTGAGCTTTTGTAGGGATTCGTGATAAATTATTCAAATGGTAAACAGAATCGTTTCTGTGCTTTATTGTCTTTAGACGAAAAAGTTTTGCCTCTGATGTTTTGTCTTTGAGTTTATACAAGTGCTGAAATTTAAATAGAGTTCGGAGATTAGTAAATAGTTTTTTAATTTTTTTCAAACCTACCTCGAGAGTAAATAGGAAAAGAAAAGAAATAGTACAGCGTACCGAGTGATTAATGTATTTGTTTGTTGTCTTCAGTTTCTAAGACAACTTGTATCAATTTCATTTGGCCCTCTGTATATTAACTATAACAATGTCACATTTTGAATAAATCCTCAAGTGAACATTTCTATGTGTTTTAATAACGACTTCAAGTTCCCGTTAACGTCGCGATGCCACTTTGACGTCAGAAGCGTCAAACCGCACCTTTTTGTTATGACACTTGGAAAATAACTCGATTTAAAATTAAAGTTGAAGGTCAGTTTAAAAATCCTACAAATTATTAAAAATAGACCAGCTAATATTTATGACAATTATTGTACGTTTAGATTTCGCGTGTCTCGAATTCTTTAGTCGTATGAACTGTGCCGAAGAGTTATTGACGGCGATGATTTTGCGTTTTCGGTTTTTTTTTACCGAACGACTTTTAAGTCGATGGGATCTCGCACGCTGGGTGTCGCATCTGATTTGTAAATCGGTATCGGGAATGCAAGACTTGGACCCGACGAGCGCATTCGGAAAAAATTGCCAAAACATCGAGTGACGTCAATAGATTTAAAATAAAGTGTACATACGATAGAACGACAATCAGCGGTCTCGCAACGAATGATGTCGTCGAGTTATTTTGCAACTATCGTTTTTTATTGATTTACCACCTACCTCAAAATTGTAGTCGTCCCTCATTTGCCGAAATGTTTTCCTACAACTATTATTGTAGTTTGTCGCGTAATTTAACAGATGGTGGCTTTGGCTTTTCCGAAACTCTAAAATTGTGAATGGACGTGACGTCCGCTACTAGAACTTTAGAATAGAATATGAGAAATCGACGTTAGATGTTAATGTTAATGCATGCACTATCGACACGTGTAGTTCCTCCCACTTTGTCCATCAAAAATTTATCGCCATCGACCTATTTTTGGCGGGGAACAAGTGGCGAATTGAAATCTTCGCAAAACCGAATCGGGTTCAAAATTTTTGACTCGAGTGTACGTATGGAGGAGTGTTAGGCACTCGTGACCGCCGCAACTTTTCACTTCTAAAAATATGATTGCGATCGTTCGGGAGTCGCATGTGTAAAACGGTCCAAGAAAACTCCACAACATCCGGTTTCATTCAGCGTTTCGTCGATCCGTAGGCGAGTCGGTCCGGCGTTTATTTTGCACTCGGCCGGTAGGAATTTGTTTACGGTATTGTGTCCGTCAGAAGAATTAACGTCATCCGGAATGCCGGCCACGCTTTCACAGGTCATGAAAGGTGTCGTTTGCGGGAAAGAGGAGGCGATGATGAATCGAATCCATTTAGTAAGAGACGCGGATTATTAAGGTCTCATCTGTGGAGGTGTCCGTGTCGTATTTTTTCTTTTGGGGTTTTGTTTTTGGAATGTATTAATAATGCAACCGGTGGGAGTGGAAGTCGGATGGAACGGAAGTTACATAATTAAATGATGTTTGTTTTTCATTTTGGTCGCGTAAGACGAAATACGTGTTAAGTGCGGACAAGTACAATTGAATTTCAGAGTATACACGTATGCGGAAACTGGGTCAAATATCTGCTAATAAATTGTTCCTTCCAGAGTCCAGACGAACGATACGTTCCTGGTGTCCCTTAAATTATCAACTGAATTCGAAGCACTATTATGTAACAATGCCAACAATTTGTTTATCTTCCTGAATAAGTCGATGCACCTTTTTGTAATAAAGAATTTTGTTTGAAAATTGGTGCATATAATATGTATTTATTGTATTATTTGATTTGATAACAAGCGCTTTTTGCAACAGCTATTTGCAAGACTGGAATAAATTAAATACGTCCTTGCACAAATCAAGACAGGTTCAAAGGACAATCGAGTGAAGATAAAACTCATTTGATTCAGCTGAACCAATAGATCTTAATCTTCGTGTGGCCAGATGTTAAATTCTATGCATATTAACAGAACACAATCGTATCGTTCACGTATAAAAATGTATCAGATTAATGAAAATATGATATTGTAATCTGATCGTTTCGGGCTGTAATTTCAGCTGTGAATCATAATTTTGAATTGAGATTTTTCATTTTTCTCGTTGCATAATTGATAAACATTTAACGACGATAATAAAATAAATATGAAACCACTTGTATGATTCTGCCAATGAGGACGTCATCGCTATCACTTGACTTCACACGCATACTTCCTGATCGAATTCTTGTGAAAATCATTTATTATTTACTTGTGGATTTTTATAATTGTCGCTCTTTTGTGCGTTATTAATGTTTGCCCGGCAAACAGAATTGATTAGCATCCTAGCGTCGACAAATTAGTTTAGTCTGGAAATTAAATTAAATCTTATTGAGGCGAGTCAAGTTATTCGCTTTGTGGAATTTTTCAACAGAGCTAATTTGAACCTATCGATTGGTCCGTCCGTAATGGACATCAGAGAATTTGCGCGATACGACGATGTGAACAACATGTTTTGATTGAAAATTTCTGATTTCGAGTTGGTTACATCGATACTGCCTCTGGAGAACTAAAGGTGGATAAAATCAATACACGGCGGCCGAACGAGAGTCAAAAAAATGACACAATTAAGAGTTTTATCGCATTCCGAATGGTTAGCTTGTGATTATCTAGCGTATTATCCTTTTGGCTGATATAGCTGATTAAATATTGGAAGTGCCATCGGTAAATTCGCCATATTTGGAGTGCTGGACAAACAGAAGCCCACACGTTAGGTGAACCACCACACACACACACACACACGCACTCGACAATTATAATTTTTTTTCTTCAAACTGTGGCGTCCATAATGGTGAATTTATTTTCCGGCGCTCCGGTTGTTCCACCCAATTTTTTTCGTCACGACAAAACTTGCTACGAGATCTGCTTGTTGTTTCAGATGTCCCGGCATCCGAGCAGGAGGAGTTGTTCATCAGGAAACTTAGACAATGCTGTGTGCCATTCGACTTTATGGATCCCGTGGCGGACCTGAAGGGGAAAGAAGTGAAACGTTGTACGCTGAACGAATTAGTGGATTATATAACAGGCGGACGGGGGGTTCTCACCGAACCCGTTTATCCAGAAATTATTAAAATGGTGAGTCCCGTTGCGGAAAAAAAACGGTGACGAGTTGATTAGCGTCCGATTCGGATTCGGGAATTTGTTGAATGCGCGATCTTCTGCGGAATTTACATGTGGTGACGACCGTATTTGGTGATGCGAATGTGGGTTGTTTGTTGGACGACAGGAAGGATGAAATCTGACACGCGAAGTAGGAGATCATTTCGTAACTTGCATTTGCTTATGAATGAAGGCGGTTTGCATTCCTCCTAACGACACAAATTGATATCTTCTTCGATTTGACACGAAATTTTAAATTTCATTGCAAACTGATCTCCTCTGCAGTAATGTTTCTTTGTCAATCAACAAGCACCGAATGTCGTAAAACTTGGCAACAAAGAAGACATGAAAGCGCTAACGAGGAAGAGGTTGCGTTCTATCCTAGAAATTGTCTATTATAAACAATCACAAGATTCTATTGTTGTTGGTTTTGTCTTCTCTTGAATTTTTTAACGTACATTTTGCAAAAGGTCAAATTATTCAACTAAGGTAGTTATTATGTTCCTAAATTGAATGATGATTTTGTATTGTTCGTAATAGAATGCAGTGCTACCCCGTTTCCAGAAGCTGTTATAAATTTTCTGTCCCGAATTTAAACGTAAACAACACTCTTTTTTAAGATGCACTTGTAACTATTTGTAATTAGGACAAAAAAATACCAAACATTTCATTTGTAATTTTGTACGAATAAAAAGGACTATTATCTAAACATTGTTATATTGGTTTTATCCGAAAACTCCACATTCTTTATTCTGTAAAGTACCAAATGTAGGAGTCAAAGTTCGGGCTTCTTAATTAATTTAATTTCAATGTGTGTCAGAAATTTTCCACAGCGTCATCTGCTGCTGCATTGTAATAGGGCAAATAAAGCTATCAAGAAATATAATCGTCAAACTATTTTTATTTTTACTATTTTAATGAATACACGGTATACGTTTCGGTGGCAACATTCATCTGAAACCTTAGATATAAATGACTTGGCAATAGACACATGAAACCGTAGGTGAATTACGTTTCCAACAATGTCACCTTGTTTATTTGTCCTTGTGTTTTTAATTTTGTAGTAATTTCGGTTGTGTGTAACAGACGCATGAATTGTTTTTTGGCTTGGAAAAAAAATTCGTCGCCCATTCGCGACCCCAAGGCTCTTTTTATCCTCGGAATTATTAGTTTACTATGAACTGTTGCCGCTAATTGGCTCTAATGATATATGAGATTAATTTGAATAATTGGCACAAGTAACAAGCCTGAGATAATTATTCTTATAAGGGGCGAATAATTTGATATAGAATTATGGAGTTTAATTTTTCTAAGACAGATCTAATCGATAATCATGGCGTCCTCGTTTTCTATTTATTTGTGTTCGTCTGTATGAGATGAAAATCGGCGGATTACGGTACGAGTCAAGAATTTTGGCGGGCCGGTTTCTTCCTGGCCACGTCTCAAAAAGTCGCTTAACTTAATTAAAAAGTGAATCATCGCCTGGTCCGCCACCGAAACGTCGCATTCAAGAAAGGAGGATAGCAGATTCGCAACGATTGTCTCGTTTAAAAGCTCCAACTAGGTCGATGAATGGGCACGTAACGTCGTGTTGTTGTTGTTCGTGTCGGACTTTTCGACGGTTCTTTGTATGTATCGGATTGCCTGATAAGTGTCTCGTTGTTGGAATCGAACAATTTCCGCGGGGGTTGTATTTTAAGCAGGCGATCATTAGAAAGAAAGCTTCCACGGTCAATTATACGGCGAACGAATCGCAAACTCTCCCACAAAACTTTCATTAAACTTTCAAGGGGCGTTGTTTGCAGAGCTCGACGTCTTGAAATTGAAGAACGCAACCAACCACTTTTCTCTATCACCTCTATCTCATCGCTCAGTTTTCGATTCCTTGCTTATTTGTGAATTTATTCAATGAAAAACGATTCGGCTATTTAACGGGGCCCCAGCTTTTGATCTCTTTACTAATTCGAAGTGGAAGTAATGTGTGATTGTTTCTGTTGTTTGCTCGTAAAACTTTCAGTGTTGCTCGCTTGGCAACTGGACTTGAAACGGAAGCGGCTGTGGTTAAAAAACGCTTTGAGGAATTAATTGCTTGGCTAAATTCCGGGAACTGCATCTGGTATTGTTTGGAAAAAGTGCATTTAACGGTTCCACTTTTTCGACTTCCTCGTATTGAATTTCTTGCACTGCGGCCGATAGGATTGGTTCAAATACACGCACAATTTATACCAAGATGATGATGAATTTCTTATGAATAGGTGTATAACTACATAAAAAACACCAGACCTTTAAGTGTCTTATTGTCATGTTCTTATCTCCAAAAAAAAAAAATAAATAAAATAATTTTGTTGAGGCGTGTAATTTTTAACGAACGAAAGTCTAATATAGCCGCACAATATTTGAGTTTCCATACCATACCCAATTTGAATAAACGATTCTAATTATTTAAAATTGATTGATATGTTTTGTAATATAAATTGGTCCTCAATTTTGTAGTCATCGTTTGTGTAGTGTAGTAACACAGTTACTGCAATCTTCCATTTGACAATTTTCTTACAAGGTGAGACAATTTTGGGTTCAGCAATTTCCTGGATGATATTTTAGCAGGCGTAACAAATTCCATATTATGTTCTCTTCTGATATTTTTACGAAACGTTAATTTTTCTCGGTAATGTTAGTCCAGTTGATATTGTTGGTTGCTAGGCCACGTTCGGTTTTGCATTTTTGTCTTGTGTGTCGCACAGTGGCGTGCAGAATTTTTCCTACTCGCTATTTGCGATTCGCCGAATGAAGTGGCGCGACTCAAATTGATTGTTCAAATTGAAACGGGAAAAATGTTTACCCGAACGCGGAATGCACCCGTCAAACGTTGAAATAATGAACGATAATTGGAAATATAAGTAGAAAAACTAATGGACATTGTGGACGAGCGAATTCTAGGGAAAGAAGTGCAAATTTATTGTTAATTAAATACGGAATAAAGCCCCCGAGCAGTAGTTTCGATTTGTGTCAGGCATACGTTTATCGTTTATCTGCGCGGGGTTGGTTATTTCAAGCCGACTATTATTAGCATCGTGTTCTATTTTTATCGCGGATAATACTTATTTGGAATTAGCGAAGACGGCGCACGATAAATTTGTTTCTTGTTCTTTCGAGGAGAATTCATTTGACTCGTTCGAGGCATTTACGAAATGATTAATTGTTCGAGAACTATTAGCGATAAATCGGCGAGTGCAATGTATTTAACCGATTCGACAGTTTATAATTGATTCGTTCGTTTCGCTTGAGATTTCGGTACGTTTCAATAAAAGTTTGGAATGGTTTTTTGATGCGAAGGAAATGTCCAATCGATTTTTACGTTTATGAGAGAATGCATCGTTAAGTTGTTCGTCATGTAAAAATACCCGGTTTAGCGCTGGCAATTTGTAGTTTTTATGTAGTATATTTAATCGTAACAAAATATTTCGTGGTAAGTTTTTAATTTATCGGAACGGCGCTGCCAATTTCCGAAATTAACGCCGATGTGTGTCTATTATCTGTCGGCTGCATTTTCACTCTATTGAATTTGATCGATCCCACGTTCATAGAGAAAATCTTTGCATTAATTGCTGGACGGTCGATTGTCGTGAGTGACGTAAACGTTTTTCTAATATATTTTTTTTTTTATTACAGATTTCGGCCAATCTTTTTCGAACACTGCCTCCCAGCGAAAATCCCGATTTCGATCCGGAAGAGGATGACCCCACGCTGGAGGCCAGTTGGCCGCACCTCCAGCTAGTGTACGAGTTCTTTCTCAGATTTTTGGAGAGCTCGGACTTTCAACCGGCCATAGGAAAACGTGTGATCGATCAGAAGTTTGTCCTGCAATTATTAGAATTATTCGATTCGGAAGACCCGAGGGAGAGGGATTTTCTCAAAACGGTGCTCCATCGCATCTACGGGAAGTTCCTCGGGCTAAGGGCCTTCATCCGCAAACAAATAAACAACATATTTCTTAGGTATGTGTAAATGTCCCACGATAAAAACATTATCCGTATCGGTGATATTATTCTTGCATTATTTGCAGACGTTTAAAAGCGTGACATTAGTAGTAGAATTTTATAATAAAGAAATGAAAGGGATGCAGAGGGACGATGACGTGAGGTATATTGCCCCCGAGCCGTGCACTTTACGTCAAAGTCAGGCGCATTATCTTAAAATTCCTTCACGAATTACGATCAATCCTTATTCGTCAACGTGGAGCCGTGGAACTCTTGTCCTTCGCATATTTTCTTATTAACATGCAAAGTGTCCACTGTTCGACTTGTTCCAATTGGAAGTAAAAAGATGCGAGCATCCAAAAAGTGTTTAGTATTATAAAAGTGTGTAGGCTTTCACGGTCGGTGTTGTCAACAACGGTGGTA
The DNA here is from genome assembly GCA_964023215.1 of Eledona agricola. Classification (NCBI taxonomy): domain Eukaryota; kingdom Metazoa; phylum Arthropoda; class Insecta; order Coleoptera; family Tenebrionidae; genus Eledona; species Eledona agricola. The sequence continues at coordinate 3,214,946 of OZ026856.1, forward strand.
TTAATCGGGTTTGTTGACCGTGTTCCATGCGAAGTTCCATGAGGGGGGGTGTAGTGAGCGCCCCGAGAGGCTAACTCAGCAAGTGATCCCCATGAATCTCTGCCAAACGTTTCGTCCACAGCTGCGGTGGACATCTTCAGTGGCGGTGTGGTCGTGGTCGAAGTACTCTCCCAGCTGTCACAGTCGCGACTGCGACAGCTGGGAGAGTACTTCGACCACGACCACACCGCCACTGAAGATGTCCACCGCAGCTGTGGACGAAACGTTTGGCAGAGATTCATGGGGATCACTTGCTGAGTTAGCCTCTCGGGGCGCTCACTACACCCCCCCTCATGGAACTTCGCATGGAACACGGTCAACAAACCCGATTAATACCAGCGTTGTTGAGTGTTTAGTATTATTTTCACACAATCACAAACATAGAAAGAGCAGCAGTAATACGCGAGAAAAATGACTTAACCAAATTAATTAAAAAATCGCAGAATCATCGCAAATTGCTAATTAGTTTAAACAAAGCCGAATTCGGGACCGTCCGACCTGTGGTGTGGCGGCGGCACGAGGAGAATATCGATTCAGCTTTTACCTCTCCCGTCTAATTTATAGTCGCAGTCAAAGTTTGGATTCCGAATGACTGACTATTCGACGTTAGGAGGGGCTAATTTTTAATTGAAATTAAAATTACATTAAGTGGGTTTGGCGGCGATCGATCGAACGATGGGGCGGTGAATTTTTCATGGGGCGCCGCCGTCGGTGTCGATATTTGTCATCTGTCCACAAATATGTTTGTGGTGGAGGAATACGTCGTGTGGACGAAGGAGTTAATTTAGGACAGAGGTTTGTGTGTCGTGGTCGTGAGGCACGACGACTCGTGGAAAAAAGTCAGCTGATTTATTCAAATATTGATGTTTTTGGATTTACATACGCATCAAGGGCGTAATGTGGCGCGGCACATTTGTCATAAATATTACTCTTTTTGTTTCTCTCCTCGCCTTGCACTGGAAAGTGGTTCGATGAGGGGTTCTTTTGCGAGTCGACGTGGGTGTCGGTGGATTGGTCGGGAGCGATGCAAATTAAAATTTTTACGAGCTTGTCATCGTTGAATTACATTTTTAATAAAAACGTTTATTCGCATTTTCGACGTGGACACAATTTTCACAATAATTCTATCATAGTTCCGAGCGCTTCGGAGTTTTAATACAGATCGCTGAAATTGTATATTAATCGTAATACTGTTATCATTTAATCAGTAATAAATGGTAAAGGTTGATCACTTTTGCTGTACATATTTTTTACTTCCCGGTTGAATTAAGAGAGATTCATAATAATTGAACCAGAATTTGTAACAGATTTCTCGGATGTATGCAAATTGATCAATTTAGTCAATTTTTGAACCTTCTTCTGGCAGGGTCGTTTAACTTTAGATTGTGAACACTAGTCACGATAGTTTTAAACGCACGATTCTAGAGGTCTGATCTGACACAAATTTGAGTCTTGCCCTACAGTAGAAAATTGATCAAGGTAACAAATAGGCTTTTGAAAGCACGAGTCGAATGTTATTTTGTGTAATTTTATTTACTTCGATAATACGGATCACATTCTGATCAACATGTTTACGTCCAGACTCAAGTTTTTGATTGGAACAAATCCACGCCGGTCATTATCTACAATTCGATAACAGAATGTTACGTTTTTGCCGATTGTTATTTTTGTTTCGGATTCGAACTGAGTGTTGTAACGGTCTTTTTGCAGGTTCGTTTATGAGACTGAACATTTTAACGGGGTGGGCGAGCTGCTGGAGATCCTGGGCTCCATCATAAACGGGTTTGCGTTACCTTTGAAAGCCGAACACAAACAGTTCCTGGTGAAGGTGCTCATTCCTTTGCACAAGGTCAAGTGCCTGTCTTTGTACCACGCGCAGCTCGCCTACTGCGTGGTCCAGTTTCTGGAGAAGGATCCGACGCTGACCGAGCCGGTGGTGAGGGGTCTGCTCAAGTACTGGCCGAAGACGTGTAGTCAGAAGGAGGTGATGTTCCTCGGCGAGATCGAGGAGGTGCTCGACGTGATCGAGCCGTCGCAGTTCACCCGCATTCAGGAGCCGCTCTTCAGGCAGATAGCGAGATGCGTTTCCAGTCCGCATTTTCAGGTGAGACGGCCGGTCCGTTTGATTGACTGTTTTTACGATAATTTCGGGTTGCAGGTGGCAGAGAGGGCCCTGTATTTCTGGAACAACGAGTACATAATGTCCCTGATGGAAGAGAACAATCACGTCATAATGCCGATCATGTTCCCCGCTCTGTATCGCATCTCCAAGGAACACTGGAACCAAACTATAGTGGCGCTCGTCTACAACGTGCTCAAGACGTTCATGGAGATGAATTCCAAGTTGTTTGATGAACTCACCGTCAGTTATAAGGCGGAACGGCAGAAGTAAGTCGTCGAAGATGGACGAACATTGTTACCAAATTTCATGTATAAACGCTTTACTTTTAATTTGTCCATTTTTTAACATTAGCCGGTAGTAACAATTTCGGTAAAAACACAGGTAAAAATTGATCATTGAAACGGACGGGATGGGGCATGAGCGTTTTATGGAAATTATCTTTTTATTTTGGCTTTGACGAGCAAAACTGTTTCGAATGTTGGAAACGCGTAACAAAATTGTATTTTGCACGTAAATTTCATTTGTTATGATAATTTTTGTTACGTTATATTACTGTTCTGTTGCATGCAGTGAAATAATGCTTCCATTTCTCATTACAATGTTACATGTGCAAGATTAAACACTTGATAGTTAGTTGTTAAATACACACTAGTAATCCAGAATACACTAAGAAAGAAGTCGTAGTTTCTAAAAACTATAACAGTTAAGTATAAGAGAGCCATATAAGATAAGATTTGCTACTTTCTTGTCCAAAGTTTCGTGTTATGTGGATGTGAACGATTGCCGTTTTCAGAGAGAAGAAGCGCGAGAAAGAAAGAGACGAGTTGTGGAAGAAGTTAGCCGAACTCGAACTAAACCACAACAAGAACGTACCCGCACAAAACAGCCCTCCCAGCAAAAAGTGATACAACAGCCTAACGTCCCCCGCCCACTCATAGCTGTATGTTGTTGTTGGTAAGTCATGCGAGCGCTCGGCCATTGGAGCATGCTTCAAACACCAAAATGTCACTCTTTAAAGTCCCTAACGACTGTATAGCATTAAATTTTCGTCTGCAACATCATCTATATTATTTTTAAATAGAACTAGTCCGTTTCCGTTGAAATACAGTTATGATTTTGAATGTAATTCAATATCGTATTAAGAGACTCTATTCTTTACTCGTTTAAAGTTGTCAGCTTAGGAGAATTCAGTGGTGGTAGATCGTCGTGGTGGTCGTAGTCGTCGTTTTACAAGACATAATGCCAAAATAGATAGTTTATCGTGAACCGAGCAGCGTTTACCTCCACTGAAACTAGATGGTAGTAATATTCTTATGGACACGCATACGCAGCACACACTACTCACTCACTTTGTAAATCGAGATTGTGGTTTATGTTGACGATAAACAGTTTATAATAATAATAATAATGTTAATTATTTTGGTGTGGTGGCATATTTCAAAGGTGTCGACCGAAACGATGGGGAGCAGGAACAGAGAGTGTTTCGTCGCAGAGTCGTCGGAGTGTACATTTTAAATTATCGTGAATGTCTACTACTAACAGTCTATCTTTGGTGTTTTGTAGCTGTGAACAGCAGAACTATGTTAATAATGTGCTATAGTATAACTGGTCAACTGTAAATAGCTAAGCAAATGTGGTTACGGCTTGTGTTTGGACTGTGGTTGGTCGTCTCGGTGATTACATTATACAAATATATCTACCCCCATCTTGTTTATTATATTTTAGGAATCTTCTATGACATATTTTTTTTTTTTAATAAACTTGTAACATTTTATTTCTCGTTTTGATTTAGTCATCACTCGCCGCATTGTCTCGTGTCGAATATCTTTGGACTCTCTCAGTCTGTCATTTAAAGGACCTAACGCAAAAGCTTAACACTGGCTTGAACACTCCCCACGACCAAAGTGTCTGTTGTCTGAGGTCTTCCGATTTCGTTTGTTCGTTTTTACGTGGCAGAAGTGCGACGTTTACAGTTGTGTCGTCCCAATCTACTGCTTCAAACACAATTTTAACCACAGTCATTTTGTATGTGCTGAACCGCACGCGGGTGCCAGGAGGAAGGATGAATGCGATGTAATATTAATGTACAGATGGCTGTATAACTTGTACAAGCTAATGTATCTAATTAGAATATGTTGTTAGTCGTTATTACTCATGAGCAGGTAGAGAAGCCCCTCTTTTTTTATATACATACATACCACGGATTGTTGCTTAGTGTAATTATTTTTTAACAAAATCAATTTGGATGTTGTTTCATTTCGTTTCTATTATTTATTGTTCGGAAGGAGAGGTTTGTGGGGGCGGCGACATTTCAGCAGCTGTTAAAACTCGTTCGCGACGGCGGTGATTTACAAATTATACAGCCAAGAGTCTTTTTTCTATACAATGGTGCCACTTCACTACCAGACTTTTTTAGAAGCACTGTTATGTTCACTTAGAGAAAGCTTTATATAAGATGTAGCGAGTTGTGTTTTAGGTAGAAATTTAAGAACGTAATTAAGTTGTGCATGGCGAGCTCAATTTCTAGTTACGACCTGGAAATGTCAATTCATAGAGCTATTCTCACGAGCAATGTTTCACGTCGTTATATTATCGACTAGACATTGATATTTTTATTTAGTGATGTCTTTGGAGACGATTTTCGTTCTATATAATTAGTTGATTTTGTGATGCAAAGTGTGATAAAACAAATTCCAAGTGGTGTCTGGAGGAGTCGAGTAGCTCTATGGATACCGATGATGCATAACCTTTGCTGCTGTATGAAAAAACATTAGGGCCACACTATTACGCCCATCCCTCATTAGACTAAAGTATGTAATATATAACTGAAATCACTATAAATCTTGTAGATATATGAGAAATATATTGTTAAATTTCGATTGTTTTTCTCGAAAGCGTTAATCTAAGTTTTTAGATTCTTAAGCACGGTTTTCGGTTTGGGGGCGTTCCTCGGAAACATGCACACGTACACACCCAGAACGCCCGAAATCTAAAATCGTCACCTAATTAATTTGTTGTTTTCTAATTATTTTGTGAGTGTAAAAGCAAATGGATACATTTATAAACCTTTCGTAATTATTTCTATATGAGCTATTAACCTCGTTTATTGAGGATTATGGTAACTGCAGTTTGTGAATGTACGCACTGTTGTGCGTCAATAAATATTGTCATTTTGAATTCTTTTCTCTTCCGTCGCAGTTTTTTAAAGTCACCAAAATCGAGACCTCAACGGTGCTGGCCCTGATTTGCAAATCGTGAAAGTGGACACAATCTCACACGGTTTTTTTAACGTGGTCCGTTGCGAAGATTTATAAATTATAATAAAATTTTCTTTTTGGAATAAATACTTGCGATATTTTTTGCAAAGAGGGACGTTTCTTTTGATGCAGTTTAATTGAAAGAGTGTTTGAACAAGTAACAGCGTTGCACCCGCTGCATTAATTAAGTTCTTGCTCACTCGTAATTTTTTTGGAGAAGTGTTTATTTTCCATTTTGGGTGTCAGTCCGGCATCCAGGCTCTTATCCATTCTAACGTGGCTTCGTACGACGTAAAAATTGCGGCGTTTACTAAAAACGTCCGCCCAATGATCGCAGGTCCTCCTTTAAAGAAAATCCTGAACCCGTCCTCCTGATACGACTTGTGGAAGCAATCGATCGTTCCTTTATATACCGGATTTGAGGGATTGTCGGCTTGAATTCGGGACTTGACCACGTCGAAGGGAATCACAAACACCCACGAAGCCACACCTTCAATCAAATCCTCACCTTTTTTAAAAGCAACAAGATATATATCAAACCGGCAGTTCCGCCCGCCACGGTTTGCTTCACCAACGGCGACACTTCAAGCTGTCTAAACGCTGAATAATGCAACATTTCGTAAGTGAGCATGTAAATTCCGCTGGTCGGGACGTCCCTGTAAATTCCAGTAATAATGCAATAATTATAAAAAGCGCCTCGACCTCATCAACATGGGTACGAGGCCACGAAACAGTCCTTGAACGCCGTGCATCCTTACGACTCCCTTTAAGGTGTCGAGCGATCCGTTGTAGGACACTTGGTAGTGTTTTTTCCACGAGCCGACTTTCGCAGTTTGCGCTTGCATTTTCGTCTTGATTAGTTCCACTGGACAGGTGCAGAGCGTTTGGGCAACTCCGGCGACCACCGCTGCAACCTTAAGTTTTAGTAATCTTCAGGTGCCAGGGCGCAGTACCGGCGAGGAAGATGCGTCGAATTGCTTCCGTGTCCGTGTATGAAATTCTGTGGTGGCGATGATGGGTGTTTTGGAACATATTCATGACGTTTCCATACATTCCGAAGAAGATGGCGTTGGCGGGGCCTATGGTGAGTATGGGGAAGAGGAGTCCCTTGAAGAAGCCCGGTATGCCTTCGTGCTTGAACGTGAGATGGACTGCGGTGAGCATTGAGCTACCGAAAGTCTGCTGACGCACTTTCATCGTGTCCAGAGGATGGCCGACGATGAGGCCGCATATTCCTATCAAAATTAAGTGAATCAAAGAGAGCAGAGTGCGTCACCAATTTAAAGTTTTCAATCCGTTCAATCGTTGAGAAGTATATATTTTTTATTTTAACATCAAATTCTGTGATAATATATTGCTTATCCAACGAATTTTAACAGCAGTGACAAATATTTTGGTTTGAGTTTTTCATCAATACTGACAATCCTATTTTAAAAATGTAAGTGTGTGAATATTATAATATGTTTACGATTTTTATTATGAAAAACCATTGGTGTACATATTTAGTTTTAGAATTTAAATACAGAAAATTAAAATAAATAGTTTTGAGAGAAAAAATAATACTGAGATGGTGGCTTTTTATTTATTACCGAATTACCGAAAGTAGACAGGTTTGAATTATAATTAAAAAATTAAATAGTTTTATAACTGATGTTTTGCGTCGACTAAAGTGTTGTATCATGCATTTTTGTACAGCCATGAACAGTCAAGAATAACACCCGTGTTATGCAAATACCGACTCAATGACAATATCTCATAGAGTCGGTATTTGCATAACACGGGTGTTATTCTTGACTGTCCATGGCTGTACATCGACTAACACTTTAAAAAACAATTTACAGGTATAGGTATAATAATCGATGCTTTTTTAATTCCATTCGGATTTGAGTTACCCTAAGGATGTAAACAAAACAACAAAAAATAATTTTAGGCGAGAAGGACGATGCTGAAATGTGGATTTGTCGGAAAACATTTACATGCGCTTCATTGACGAAATAAGATATTTGAAAGACTCAAAAGAGTACAATAATTTCGATCCAGGGATCCCAACTCGTCAAGCTAATAAAAATATTAATTATCGTGAAAATTTAAACCCAAAAACAGAATAATAATAAAAGAAATTGATTGGCATCTGTTTTGAAGCTTTATTTAAAATAATTATTAACAATCAATAAATTTAGTAGTTGCTGTTAATATTAAAAAATATATTTTTGGAATTACTCATTTGACTTTGTATTTAAAAACTTGTTATTTAATATCCTTGTAATAAAATTCCTCATCATTTAGAAAATACAGTAATGTGCGTTTATAACGAACCTGAAAGGGCTGATGAAATTGATTCGTTATAACCGATGTTATAACAGTTATAAATGCCTTCTTCAAAAATTACTATTGCGTCAAAAACTAATTTTTTATTTTACGCTGGATTCACATACAAGTATACAAAGATAGTGTAATGTACTAATACTTTTTTGAAATCAGAATTTTTTTTAATCTATGTTAAAGAATTGGGATGCTCCTATTTCAGTTTGCCTTCTTTGGATAAAATTAATTTAATTAATGTGCAATTCTACTTCCGGCAATTTACTGAGAAGAGCCTGAGAGTATTTCGCGATTGATAAAAATGACGACATTTTTGACTTTTTTGTTATGAAAACCATTTAAAAATTAGTATGTTTTTAGGCTGATATTTATTTGTTCAAAATTATTCGTTATTTCGTGTCTTTTCTTTCAAATTGTAGCTACCTCGAATTAATGTATGATCACAATATTTGTTACTTTAGGAATGAATCTGAATTTACAGAAAGTGACATAAAGTGTTTGAAATTATGGACAAACAATTTTTGAACGGAATTTTGTGAAAATTGTGGAGTTTTCCACGCAACGATAGGCAACCAAAAATGCAGTTAAATAAATCTTGTCCCCGGCCCCCCTATGTATTTTTGCGCAATCGCGAAACAGTGTCGTGCGACGGAAGAATTTGTAAACAACGGAAATTTGTCTGAAACAGCTATAAAACCCATTAATTGGGAGCACAGAAATTTAGTGCGATATAAATTCCGTTTGCGAATATAATGGAAAAGCTCCAGATGACAGTACGCAACTCACCTCCGATCCAACCCGCTACAAAATCATCGAAGGTTACAGTCATTTCCACTGATTAAAAGGGTGAGAAGGGCTAGAGCGCCCCAATCGAGCACCAGCTGACACTAGCAAGCATGTTGTCGCGCAAAAATAAAGATTTAAAAACGATCAAGGAAGGGGTGGTTGGCAAATACGTCAAAAAAGACACCCCGCCTGAGATGCAGGGTAAGTCAAACGAAGCTGTCTTTGTGACAACTCTGACATAACCTCAATCGATTCAGTCATCAACGTTTGGACCACGGAACCGAAAAGAAGACTTTCAAATCAAAGTCGATCCTCTCTACCTCCGTCGTTGAGCCGAGGAGCTAATCAAAATAGTATTACCGTGCAAAAATTTGGAAATCAAAAGTCTGTAATCACGTCTGGCCTGGGTGCACATCAAGGCAAATATACTCCCAGTTCATCGGTACCTGATTTGGCCACACGGTCTGGTTTTGTACATTTAAAATCGACCTAAATTATTCCAAAACATTGTAGGTTTGCGAATTTGTCGACAAACGAAAACAACCCGCCATACATGAACGCCCCAAGTTCCTCGGCTGCATCCACACAACACATCTATATGAATCAACACATAGCTCCTTCGTATGCCGACAATTCTGTAATATTTAACACTAGAATTGCAGCTTGATTAGTTGTGCTTTTTAGAACGCAAATTATGTTGAAATTGATCAGATCTACCCACTGCCAATTCAAGATAACAGTGCGAGTTATAATCGGAATCACTCGCCAATTTATCAAAATACCAATGATAGCAAAAACCAAGACACTACTCCTATTTATAGTAACACGAACATGGAACGATACTCTAATCCCATGCCCGGGATGTCGTACGGAGAGTCGTTGGCACATCATCTCAGACACACATTGGGACGAAGCGAGAGTAGCCAAGGTGAGCTGTGTCAAGTGTGAAAAGTGTAATTTGGATTATAATCGACAAATGACTGCTCAGTCATTATGGTAGCATTAACACATATAAACTGAAATTCCAATTAGAAATTGCAGGTACAATGGATGCAATGCAATAATAAGTAGCTAGAATAACACAGGCAATTAAATAATAATTTTAATGGAAAGTTGAGGTTAAGGCTCAAGTTTTTAGCTAATTAGTGTGCAACATGATAGGTGGCACCACAAATAGAAATTGTTATGTGCTCAGTACAGAATTCTGTAGTAGAGTGATTCCCAGAGAATATTATTTTTAGCCGTTTCGACCCCCATTAAGTCATAAATTGACCCTAATTTAGTGCAAATGTTAAAACCAGAAATGTTAGTAGTGCTGTTCACAATGATCAATGTGCTCTACATTCAAAAATGTTCATTACATGTAACGTGCGTTCAAAAAAAAAAACGAGGCTGCGTTGGCCATGGAAAACCTTTGTGCATCAATTTAGTGTAGCAAAATTTCAAAGTGTCAGTTCGAGTCTGTTCATGTTTTTTAGGTTAGCTTCCTTGTTGACAATGGGATAAATCATTATGGAATTTAAAAAAAAGTGCAAAACATTTCCCGGTATCGTTGTGAATCCAAACATCAATCTATTCATTGTTACAGCTTCTCCTCTGTTGAGGAGAATATCGGCACGACCAGGACGGTCATTAATTTGATATAACTGTAAGTCGTGAATAGATCGATGAAGAAGAATCAGTCTCAAAACCGAAAAATGTCTTGAGAATATTTGGCAGCACTCAGCTACCCGTCAACCTTCATGGGTCATCAGTCTCTATGCGCAACTCGAGACCTACCAATTCAGTTTAAGAGCAACTGCATTCTCAATTAATATTTCAAAAATCGTTGTATATATAGTTAAACACGGACGTCGACCGTTAGGGAGTTGTATTACACAATATACATTAGAAAAAAAAGGTTCGGGTTTGCTTGGATTCGAAGGTTCGAAGATTTATTATTTTAATAGACCAAAAAATTTGGACGGGCTACGGCAAAAAATCGAAAACAATTGCGTGACTAGTGAGGACATTTAATCTGGACCACTTTCTCAATGCCAATCAATAAGTGTTGTTTGTTTTTGGAGTTTAATTAAAGTTTACATTATTTTTTTTTACATGTTTACATTTTATTTAAAGTACCAAATTTTTTTTCCCCATCATCTAAGTAATAATAATAATAATATGTTTGTGACCTACGAATCGTTGTATACATAGTTAAACACGAAGTTGACCACTAGTGAGTTATAAATTACACAATATACATTAGAAAAAAAAGGTTCGGATTTGCTTGGATTCGAAGGTTTAAAAACCAATGATTATTAAAAATGTTCATTAAAAATAAAATTAAACTGTCCTAGCGTTTGGGCCGTTTTATTTCGATGGCAAATTTTAAACTGACAGATCTTGACATTTGTCAAATCTATCTTTATGTTTTCTATGGTGTCTACACTGGAAAGCCGATAAATTCCATGGCCAACGCAGCCTCGTTTTTTTTGAACGCACGTTATGAATGTCTGATTGTTATCTTCATTTTTTGAGCAAAAAGTCACTGCAAAATTGATTAATTTTTCAAGCATCCACAAATTAAATGATTGATTGAGTAGTTTCAGAACAATCTGAAGAACTTCCGCTACCGCCAGGATGGTCGGTCGATTATACATTAAGGGGGCGCAAGTATTATATTGACCACAACACGAAAACAACGCATTGGTCACACCCTTTGGAGCGCGAAGGTCTTCCAACGGGGTGGCAGTGTGTGCACTCGCCCCATTACGGAATATATTATGTGAAGTAAGTAAACAGTGACTTTTAATTAAAGAAGCTGAAAAGTTCACGTTTCATAGCAAGATCCTTATATTGATTTATTGTTTGTTGCAGCCACATAACTAAACAAGCTCAGTACGAGCATCCGTGTCTAGTGCCTTGTTACAACTACCAACCTGAAGTGAGATATTTGAATCCTCCACTATCCACACACTATCAACCGCACAGCGTACTAGTGCCTGCAAATCCATATTTGTTGGAGGAAATTCCGCACTGGCTTAACATATACTTTAAGGGTAATAGAATTTAACAGGGAATTAGTTGATGTGATTTGAATGTTGTATCTGCAGCTAGTCCAGATTTGGACCACAAGTTGCGTTGGGACATGTTCCGGTTGCAAGACTTGGACTGCTACAATGGCATGCTTACTCGCCTTTACAAGCAAGAACTCCAATACATTGTGATGCGATATGAGACATATAGGTGGGCAATTATTACATTATAGGAATATAACTAGTTTGGAGTTTCAGGTCTGCTTTGCTTGTGGAAATGGAAAAGTTCCAAAACAACCGAAACAACACAGGGGCTGTGACTCACTAAAGCGGCGTGTTCCTTATTTTATTATAATATACTTGGTAACGATAATGTGATTTTAAAGTCTATTTATTCTTGTACTGTTTTACTCTTGGTGGCGTCATCTTTGTCGAACTCGTTGTGAATATCGTATTTTGTGACGTGCAAACCAGACATCCTATAAACTTTTGCATCTTTTATGCCTAAAACTTTGGACCAGTGTTGAGCTATTGAAGAGTTATTAAATGAGTTAGTGCTTTGTTGGGAGTTGCTGACTGACCTGATGTCATGTTGTTCTCTTCCTCTGGTCTGTACTTGCGGCCCCAATCCGAATTACCTGAATAAACACTGTAGACTACAAAACCGAAAGCGTTCCATCCGAGTAACATGTAAGTCACCGCCAAGCGTTTTTTCCATAGTCGGGCCGTATCTTCGTTTATCGGTTTTGTATTTCTGCGGAAAAAGCGTCGCAGCCAAAGAAATTTAAACAAAGTCATAGCTTTGTTACATAAATATAAAGTGATAAAGGTGGGCAGTTCGTGAACGAACTAGTTCATTTGAACTATTCACTTCACTGAATCAAATGACTCATTCCTACTTTTCAAACTGAATCATTCACTTTGAACTAAACTACCGACCGACCGACTGACCGGGGAAAATAAAAATTATTCACGAATCATGATTTTCACAGATATAAAAATTGAGTGTATTTAACTTTGTTATTGAATTTGTCACGTTCAAATGACTCTGTGCTTAAATGAATCCGAATACTTATATAGTTACATTTGCGAGAAAAGGCAATTTTGAATTTCGTACGTCAAATCTCATAACCTCCGCAATTCAACTCATAATAAAAAAAATGATGAATGGGATTTTTTTAAGAGCCAGATGGATGAGTGACAAGTAACTGTGAAAGGGTCTTTTGAACCATTCTTGATTTATGGTTGGGCCAAGACATAATTTTACTTTTGCGTTGTTTTGTGCTTTTCTAAGTTGTTTTATTTCGGGTATTATTTTGTAGCATGTTTAATTTTTTACTCTATATTAACTTGTTCAAAAAAAAAGTTTTTTATTCCAATTAGTTTAAATGGCAACTCGAGAATCTGAGAAACACATTCAATTCTATTTATTATTTTTAACTTTTGATTCGGCGCTCGGCAATATTTACTATTCGTACTGTAAATATATCAATAATTTTAAAATACAACCGGGCCGGTAAAAATCTGTAACAATTTTGAAATAATTCTACGGGCGTGGAATCCGGGTAGGAACACGCAGATTCGGGAGAGTGAGTAAACACTAGTCGCTAAACCAAGTCCAGCCGTGCCGGGACTAACTGAATCAAATGAATCGTTCAAGTGAATCATTCACTTGGGTGAATGAGACCTAAAGAATCAATTCACCAAAATGAACTAAACATCCCATCTTTATAAAGTGAGGTTATGTATTTAAAAAACAAATCACGTACTGTCTATAAAAAAAATACGAGCGTTTTTAGCGCATCCTATTGACACGAATTTAAAATATTTCTCGGTTTACATTATAGACTAACTAGCCTTTGCCCGCGACTTCGTTCGCGTGGAAATTTTGATGTGTACCTATGTTTGTGAAATTACGGCCTGATCATAATAAATAAAGTATAGATGACAGCTTGCGACGATAACCGCCATCTAGTGATGGCTTGAAAAACTACCGATACGATACCTTGCTCGATGAGAAACAAAAACATATATCCCACGGGAACATGTTTCCGGGATAAATAGTAGCTTATGTGCTATTCCAGATTTATTAATTAGTAAATCTTTAGAAACTTTTCAGTCATAAATGGACAAACTAGTTTCATACATTCCCAACGATGCGAAAGAAAAATGGAAAAAAGATTTGAAACCTATTATTACTGAAATAGACAGATTAGAAGATGGAGCAAAAATAGTTGGTTTCAAACGAGAAGTTGTAGATACATTTTTTTCTTAATTTATTACTTCAACACTAATAAAAAATAGCGATTTATTCAACAATGTCCATGAACGTACCTATGATGATACTAATACGTGTCCGTAAGCTAATGTATCTGTAGAATCAGGTAAAAGGTATCTTTTAACATCTTTCCAACTTAGAGACTTTTTCTTTACTTCTTCAATAAATATATCATGTTTATGACTCCTGATCACTTTCTGTCTATGGAAGTATTCTTTTTGATTAAACAAGCAATTTTTGTAATCTTCAAAACTTGAGTAACCCGAGAATCCCGAGCAAAAGATTCCTGAGCAACCCGAGAATCCTGAGCAAAAGCTTCCTGAGCCACCTGAGAATCCCGAGCAAAAGCTTTCTGAGCAACTTGAATATCTAAGCAAAAGCTTCCTGAGCAAGCCGAGAATCCCGAACAAAAGCTTCCTGAGCAAGCTCAAGATGCTTTTGCTCGGGATTCTCGGGTTGCTCAGAAAGCTTTTGCTCAGTATTCTCGGGTTGCTCAGGAAGTTTTGCTTAGGATTTTTGGGTTGCTCAGGAAGCTTTTGCTCGGGATTCTCGGCTTGCTCAGGAAGCTTTTGCTTGGGATTCTCGGCTTGCTCAGGAAGCTTTTGCTTAGGAAATTCAAGTTGCTCAGGAAGCTTTTGCTCGATATTTTCGGGTTGCTCAGGAAGCTTTCGCTCGGGATTCTCGGGTTGCTAGGGAAGCTTTTGCTCGGGATTCTCGGGTTGCTCAGGAAGCTTTTGCTTAGGAAATTCAAGTTGCTCAGGAAGCTTTTGCTCGATATTCTCGGGTTGCTCAAGATGCTTTTGCTCGGGATTCTCGGGTTGCTCAGAAAGCTTTTGCTCGGTATTCTCGGCTTGCTCAGGAAGCTTTTGCTTAGGATATTCAAGTTGCTCAGGAAGCTTTTGCTCGATATTTTGGGGTTGCTCAGGAAGCTTTTGCTCGGGATTCTCGGCTTGCTCAGGAAGCTTTTGCTTAGGAAATTCAAGTTGCTCAGGAAGCTTTTGCTCGATATTTTCGGGTTGCTCAGGAAGCTTTCCCTCGGGATTCTCGGGTTGCTCAGGAAGCTTTTGCTCGGGATTCTCGGCTTGCTCAGGAAGCTTTCCCTCGGGATTCTCGGGTTGCTCAGGAAGCTTTTGCTCGGGATTCTCGGCTTGCTCAGGAAGCTTTTGCTTAGGATATTCAAGTTGCTCAGGAAGCTTTTGCTTGATATTTTGGGGTTGCTCAGGAAGCTTTTGCTCGGGATTCTCGGCTTGCTCAGGAAGCTTTCCCTCGGGATTCTCGGGTTGCTCAGGAAGCTTTTGCTCGGGATTCTCGGCTTGCTCAGGAAGCTTTTGCTTAGGATATTCAAGTTGCTCAGGAAGCTTTTGCTCGATATTTTGGGGTTGCTCAGGAAGCTTTTGTTCGGGATTCTCGGCTTGCTCAGGAAGCTTTTGCTTAGGAAATTCAAGTTGCTCAGGAAGCTTTTGCTCGATATTTTCGGGTTGCTCAGGAAGCTTTCCCTCGGGATTCTCGGGTTGCTCAGGAAGCTTTTGCTCGGGATTCTCGGGTTGCTCAGGAAGCTTTTGCTCGGGATTCTCGGGTTGCTCAGGAAGCTTTTGCTCGGGATTCTCGGGTTGCTCAGGAAGCTTTTGCTTAGGATATTCAAGTTGCTCAGGAAGCTTTTGCTCGATATTTTGGGGATGCTCAGGAAGCTTTTGCTCGGGATTCTCGGCTTGCTCAGGAAGCTTTTGCTTAGGATATTCAAGTTGCTCAGGAAGCTTTTGCTCGATATTTTGGGGTTGCTCAGGAAGCTTTTGCTCGGGATTCTCGGCTTGCTCAGGAAGCTTTTGCTTAGGAAATTCAAGTTGCTCAGGAAGCTTTTGCTCGATATTTTCGGGTTGCTCAGGAAGCTTTCCCTCGGGATTCTCGGGTTGCTCAGGAAGCTTTTGCTCGGGATTCTCGGCTTGCTCAGGAAGCTTTCCCTCGGGATTCTCGGGTTGCTCAGGAAGCTTTTGCTCGGGATTCTCGGCTTGCTCAGGAAGCTTTTGCTTAGGATATTCAAGTTGCTCAGGAAGCTTTTGCTTGATATTTTGGGGTTGCTCAGGAAGCTTTTGCTCGGGATTCTCGGCTTGCTCAGGAAGCTTTCCCTCGGGATTCTCGGGTTGCTCAGGAAGCTTTTGCTCGGGATTCTCGGCTTGCTCAGGAAGCTTTTGCTTAGGATATTCAAGTTGCTCAGGAAGCTTTTGCTCGATATTTTGGGGTTGCTCAGGAAGCTTTTGTTCGGGATTCTCGGCTTGCTCAGGAAGCTTTTGCTTAGGAAATTCAAGTTGCTCAGGAAGCTTTTGCTCGATATTTTCGGGTTGCTCAGGAAGCTTTCCCTCGGGATTCTCGGGTTGCTCAGGAAGCTTTTGCTCGGGATTCTCGGGTTGCTCAGGAAGCTTTTGCTCGGGATTCTCGGGTTGCTCAGGAAGCTTTTGCTTAGGATATTCAAGTTGCTCAGGAAGCTTTTGCTCGATATTTTGGGGATGCTCAGGAAGCTTTTGCTCGGGATTCTCGGCTTGCTCAGGAAGCTTTTGCTTAGGATATTCAAGTTGCTCAGGAAGCTTTTGCTCGATATTTTGGGGTTGCTCAGGAAGCTTTTGCTCGGGATTCTCGGCTTGCTCAGGAAGCTTTTGCTTAGGAAATTCAAGTTGCTCAGGAAGCTATTGCTCGATATTTTCGGGTTGCTCAGGAAGCTTTCGCTCGGGATTCTCGGGTTGCTCAGAAAGCTTTTGCTTGGGATTCTCGGGTTGCTCGGGAGGCTTTTGCTTAGGATATTCAAGTTGCTCAGGAAGCTTTCGTTCGGGATTCTCGGGTTGCTCAGGAAGCTTTTGCTTGGGATTCTCGGCTTGCTCAGGAAGCTTTTGCTTAGGATATTCAAGTTGCTCAGGAAGCTTTTGCTCGATATTTTGGGGTTGCTCAGGAAGCTTTTGCTCGGGATTCTCGGCTTGCTCAGGAAGCTTTTGCTTAGGAAATTCAAGTTGCTCAGGAAGCTTTTGCTCGATATTTTCGGGTTGTTCAGGAAGCTTTCGCTCGGGATTCTCGGGTTGCTCAGGAAGCTTTTGTTCGGGATTTTCGGGTTGCTCAGGAAGCTTTTGCTCGGGATTCTCGGGTTGCTCAGGAAGCTTTTGCTTAGGATATTCAAGTTGCTCAGGAAGCTTTTGCTCGATATTTTCGGGTTGCTCAGGAAGCTTTCCCTTGGGATTCTCGGGTTGCTCAGGAAGCTTTTGCTTAGGATATTCAAGTTGCTCAGGAAGCTTTTGCCCGATATTCTCGGGTTGCTCAGGAAGCTTTTGCTTAGGATTTTCGGGTTGCTCAGGAAGCTTTTGCTCGGGATTCTCGGCTTGCTCAGGAAGCTTTTGCTTAGGATATTCAAGTTGCTCAGGAAGCTTTTGCTCGATATTCTCGGGTTGCTCAGGAAGCTTTTGCTCGGGATTCTCGGCTTGCTCAGGAAGCTTTCTCTCGGGATTCTCGGGTTGCTCAGGAAGCTTTTGCTCGGGATTCTCGGCTTGCTCAGGAAGCTTTTGCTTAGGATATTCAAGTTGCTCAGGAAGCTTTTGCTCGATATTTTGGGGTTGCTCAGGAAGCTTTTGCTCGGGATTCTCGGCTTGCTCAGGAAGCTTTTGCTAGGATATTCAAGTTGCTCAGGAAGCTTTTGCTCGATATTCTCGGGTTGCTCAGGAAGCTTTTGCTCGGGATTCTCGGCTTGCTCAGGAAGCTTCTGCTTAGGATATTCAAGTTGCTCAGGAAGCTTTTGCTCGATATTCTCGGGTTGCTCAGGAAGCTTTTGCTCGGGATTCTCGGGTTGCTTAGGAAGCTTTCGCTCGGGATTCTCGGGTTGCTCAGGAAGCTTTTGCTTAGGATATTCAAGTTGCTCAGGAAGCTTTTGCTCGATATTTTGGGGTTGCTCAGGAAGCTTTTGCTCGGGATTCTCGGCTATCTCAGGAAGCTTTTGCTTAGGAAATTCAAGTTGCTCAGGAAGCTTTTGCTCGATATTTTCGGGTTGCTCAGGAAGCTTTCGCTCGAGATTCTCGGGTTGCTCAGGAAGCTTTTGTTCGGGATTTTCGGGTTGCTCAGGAAGCTTTTGCTCGGGATTCTCGGGTTGCTCAGGAAGCTTTTGCTTAGGATATTCAAGTTGCTCAGGAAGCTTTTGCTCGATATTTTCGGGTTGCTCAGGAAGCTTTCCCTTGGGATTCTCGGGTTGCTCAGGAAGCTTTTGCTTAGGATATTCAAGTTGCTCAAGAAGCTTTTGCCCGATATTCTCGGGTTGCTCAGGAAGCTTTTGCTTAGGATTTTCGGGTTGCTCAGGAAGCTTTTGCTCGGGATTCTCGGCTTGCTCAGGAAGCTTTTGCTTAGGATATTCAAGTTGCTCAGGAAGCTTTTGCTCGATATTCTCGGGTTGCTCAGGAAGCTTTTGCTTAGGATATTCAAGTTGCTCAGGAAGCTTTTGCTCGATATTCTCGGGTTGCTCAGGAAGCTTTCGCTCGGGATTCTCGGGTTGCTCAGGAAGCTTTTGCTCGGGATTCTCGGCTTGCTCAGGAAGCTTTTGCTTAGGATATTCAAGTTGCTCAAGAAGCTTTTGCTCGATATTTTGGGGTTGCTCAGGAAGCTTTTGCTCGGGATTCTCGGCTTGTTCGGGAAGCTTTTGCTTAGGAAATTCAAGCTGCTCAGGAAGCTTTTGCTCGATATTTTCGGGTTGCTCAGGAAGCTTTTGCTCGGGATTCTCGGGTTGCTCAGGAAGCTTTTGCTCGGGATTCTCGGGTTGCTCAGGAAGCTTTTGCTTAGGATATTCAAGTTGCTCAGGAAGCTTTTGCTCGATATTTTGGGGTTGCTCAGGAAGCTTTTGCTCGGGATTCTCTGCTTGCTCAGGAAGCTTTTGCTTAGGATATTCAAGTTGCTCAGGAAGCTTTTGCTCGATATTTTGGGGTTGCTCAGGAAGCTTTTGCTCAGGATTCTCGGCTTGCTCAGGAAGCTTTTGCTTAGGAAATTCAAGTTGCTCAGGAAGCTTTTGCTCGATATTTTCGGGTTGCTCAGGAAGCTTTCGCTCGGGATTCTCGGGTTGCTCAGGAAGCTTTTGCTTAGGATTTTCGGGTTGCTCAGGAAGCTTTTGTTCGGGATTCTCAGGTTGCTCAGGAAGCTTTTGCTCGGGATTCTCGGCTTGCTCAGGAAGCTTTTGCTTAGGATATTCAAGTTGCTCAGGAAGCTTTTGCTCGATATTTTCGGGTTGCTCAGAAAGCTTTTGCTCGGGATTCTCGGGTTGCTCGGGAGGCTTTTGCTTAGGATATTCAAGTTGCTCAGGAAGCTTTCGCTCGGGATTCTCGGGTTGCTCAGGAAGCTTTTGCTTAGGATTCTCGGCTTGCTCAGGAAGCTTTTGCTTAGGATATTCAAGTTGCTCAGGAAGCTTTTGCTCGATATTTTGGGGTTGCTCAGGAAGCTTTCGCTCGGGATTCTCGGGTTGCTCAGGAAGCTTTTGCTTGGGATTCTCGGCTTGCTCAGGAAGCTTTTGCTTAGGATATTCAAGTTGCTCAGGAAGCTTTTGCTCGATATTTTGGGGTTGCTCAGGAAGCTTTCGCTCGGGATTCTCGGGTTGCTCAGGAAGTTTTTGTTCGGGATTTTCGGGTTGCTCAGGAAGCTTTTGCTCGGGATTCTCGGGTTGCTCAGGAAGCTTTTGCTTAGGATATTCAAGTTGCTCAGGAAGCTTTTGCTCGATATTTTCGGGTTGCTCAGGAAGCTTTCCCTTGGGATTCTCGGGTTGCTCAGGAAGCTTTTGCTTAGGATATTCAAGTTGCTCAGGAAGCTTTTGCCCGATTTTCTCGGGTTGCTCAGGAAGCTTTTGCTTAGGATTTTCGGGTTGCTCAGGAAGCTTTTGCTCGGGATTCTCGGCTTGCTCAGGAAGCTTTTGCTTAGCATATTCAAGTTGCTGAGGAAGCTTTTGCTCGATATTCTCGGGTTGCTCAGGAAGCTTTTGCTCGGGATTCTCGGCTTGCTCAGCAAGCTTTCCCTCGGGATTCTCGGGTTGCTCAGGAAGCTTTTGCTCGGGATTCTCGGCTTGCTCAGGAAGCTTTTGCTTAGGATATTCAAGTTGCTCAGGAAGCTTTTGCTCGATATTTTCGGGTTGCTCAGGAAGCTTTCGCTCGGGATTCTCGGGTTGCTCAGGAAGCTTTTGTTCGGGATTTTCGGGTTGCTCAGGAAGCTTTTGCTCGGGATTCTCGGCTTGCTCAGGAAGCTTTTGCTTAGGATATTCAAGTTGCTCAGGAAGCTTTTGCTCGATATTCTTGGGTTGCTCAGGAAGCTTTTGCTTAGGATATTCAAGTTGCTCAGGAAGCTTTTGCTCGATATTTTCGGGTTGCTCAGGAAGCTTTCCCTTGGGATTCTCGGGTTGCTCAGGAAGCTTTTGCTTAGGATATTCAAGTTGCTCAAGAAGCTTTTGCCCGATATTCTCGGGTTGCTCAGGAAGCTTTTGCTTAGGATTTTCGGGTTGCTCAGGAAGCTTTTGCTCGGGATTCTCGGCTTGCTCAGGAAGCTTTTGCTTAGGATATTCAAGTTGCTCAGGAAGCTTTTGCTCGATATTCTCGGGTTGCTCAGGAAGCTTTTGCTTAGGATATTCAAGTTGCTCAGGAAGCTTTTGCTCGATATTCTCGGGTTGCTCAGGAAGCTTTCGCTCGGGATTCTCGGGTTGCTCAGGAAGCTTTTGCTTGGGATTCTCGGCTTGCTCAGGAAGCTTTTGCTTAGGATATTCAAGTTGCTCAAGAAGCTTTTGCTCGATATTTTGGGGTTGCTCAGGAAGCTTTTGCTCGGGATTCTCGGCTTGTTCGGGAAGCTTTTGCTTAGGAAATTCAAGCTGCTCAGGAAGCTTTTGCTCGATATTTTCGGGTTGCTCAGGAAGCTTTTGCTCGGGATTCTCGGGTTGCTCAGGAAGCTTTTGCTCGGGATTCTCGGGTTGCTCAGGAAGCTTTTGCTTAGGATATTCAAGTTGCTCAGGAAGCTTTTGCTCGATATTTTGGGGTTGCTCAGGAAGCTTTTGCTCGGGATTCTCTGCTTGCTCAGGAAGCTTTTGCTTAGGATATTCAAGTTGCTCAGGATGCTTTTGCTCGATATTTTGGGGTTGCTCAGGAAGCTTTTGCTCAGGATTCTCGGCTTGCTCAGGAAGCTTTTGCTTAGGAAATTCAAGTTGCTCAGGAAGCTTTTGCTCGATATTTTCGGGTTGCTCAGGAAGCTTTCGCTCGGGATTCTCGGGTTGCTCAGGAAGCTTTTGCTTAGGATTTTCGGGTTGCTCAGGAAGCTTTTGTTCGGGATTCTCAGGTTGCTCAGGAAGCTTTTGCTCGGGATTCTCGGCTTGCTCAGGAAGCTTTTGCTTAGGATATTCAAGTTGCTCAGGAAGCTTTTGCTCGATATTTTCGGGTTGCTCAGAAAGCTTTTGCTCGGGATTCTCGGGTTGCTCGGGAGGCTTTTGCTTAGGATATTCAAGTTGCTCAGGAAGCTTTCGCTCGGGATTCTCGGGTTGCTCAGGAAGCTTTTGCTTAGGATTCTCGGCTTGCTCAGGAAGCTTTTGCTTAGGATATTCAAGTTGCTCAGGAAGCTTTTGCTCGATATTTTGGGGTTGCTCAGGAAGCTTTCGCTCGGGATTCTCGGGTTGCTCAGGAAGCTTTTGCTTGGGATTCTCGGCTTGCTCAGGAAGCTTTTGCTTAGGATATTCAAGTTGCTCAGGAAGCTTTTGCTCGATATTTTGGGGTTGCTCAGGAAGCTTTCGCTCGGGATTCTCGGGTTGCTCAGGAAGTTTTTGTTCGGGATTTTCGGGTTGCTCAGGAAGCTTTTGCTCGGGATTCTCGGGTTGCTCAGGAAGCTTTTGCTTAGGATATTCAAGTTGCTCAGGAAGCTTTTGCTCGATATTTTCGGGTTGCTCAGGAAGCTTTCCCTTGGGATTCTCGGGTTGCTCAGGAAGCTTTTGCTTAGGATATTCAAGTTGCTCAGGAAGCTTTTGCCCGATTTTCTCGGGTTGCTCAGGAAGCTTTTGCTTAGGATTTTCGGGTTGCTCAGGAAGCTTTTGCTCGGGATTCTCGGCTTGCTCAGGAAGCTTTTGCTTAGCATATTCAAGTTGCTGAGGAAGCTTTTGCTCGATATTCTCGGGTTGCTCAGGAAGCTTTTGCTCGGGATTCTCGGCTTGCTCAGCAAGCTTTCCCTCGGGATTCTCGGGTTGCTCAGGAAGCTTTTGCTTAGGATATTCAAGTTGCTCAGGAAGCTTTTGCTCGATATTTTCGGGTTGCTCAGGAAGCTTTCGCTCGGGATTCTCGGCTTGCTCAGCAAGCTTTCCCTCGGGATTCTCGGCTTGCTCAGGAAGCTTTTGCTTAGGATATTCAAGTTGCTCAGGAAGCTTTTGCTCGATATTTTCGGGTTGCTCAGGAAGCTTTCGCTCGGGATTCTCGGGTTGCTCAGGAAGCTTTTGTTCGGGATTTTCGGGTTGCTCAGGAAGCTTTTGCTCGGGATTCTCGGCTTGCTCAGGAAGCTTTTGCTTAGGATATTCAAGTTGCTCAGGAAGCTTTTGCTCGATATTCTCGGGTTGCTCAGGAAGCTTTTGCTCGGGATTCTCGGCTTGCTCAGGAAGCTTCTGCTTAGGATATTCAAGTTGCTCAGGAAGCTTTTGCTCGATATTCTCGGGTTGCTCAGGAAGCTTTTGCTCGGGATTCTCGGGTTGCTTAGGAAGCTTTCGCTCGGGATTCTCGGGTTGCTCAGGAAGCTTTTGCTTGGGATTCTCGGCTTGCTCAGGAAGCTTTTGCTTAGGATATTCAAGTTGCTCAGGAAGCTTTTACTCGATATTTTCGGGTTGCTCAGGAAGCTTTCCCTCGGGATTCTCGGGTTGCTCAGGAAGCTTTTGCTCGGGATTCTAGGGTTGCTCAGGAAGCTTTTGCTTAGGATATTCAAGTTGCTCAGGAAGCTTTTGCTCGATATTTTGGGGTTGCTCAGGAACCTTTTGGTCGGGATTCTCGGCTTGCTCAGGAAGCTTTTGCTTAGGATATTCAAGTTGCTCAGGAAGTTTTTGCTCGATATTTTGGGGTTGCTCAGGAAGCTTTTGCTCGGGATTCTCGGCTTGCTCAGAAAGCTTTTGCTTAGGAAATTCAAGTTGCTTAGGAAGCTTTTGCTCGATATTTTCGGGTTGCTCAGGAAGCTTTCGCTCGGGATTCTCGGGTTGCTCAGGAAGCTTTTGCTCGGGATTCTCGGGTTGCTCGGGAAGCTTTTGTTCGGGATTCTCGGGTTGCTCAGGAAGCTTTTGCTCGATATTCTCGGCTTGCTCAGAAAGCTTTTGCTTAGGAAATTTAAGTTGCTCAGGAAGCTTTTGCTCGATATTTTCGGGTTGCTCAGGAAGCTTTCGCTCGGGATTCTCGGGTTGCTCAGGAAGCTTTTGCTCGATATTCTCGGCTTGCTCAGAAAGCTTTTGCTTAGGAAATTTAAGTTGCTCAGGAAGCTTTTGCTCGATATTTTCGGGTTGCTCAGGAAGCTTTCGCTCGGGATTCTCGGGTTGCTCAGGAAGCTTTTGCTCGGGATTCTCGGGTTGCTCAGGAAGCTTTTGCTCGGGATTCTCGGGTTGCTCAGGAAGCTTTTGCTCGATATTCTCGGCTTGCTCAGAAAGCTTTTGCTTAGGAAATTTAAGTTGCTCAGGAAGCTTTTGCTCGATATTTTCGGGTTGCTCAGGAAGCTTTTGCTTAGGAAATTCAAGTTGCTCAGGAAGCTTTTGCTCGATATTTTTGGGTTGCTCAGGAAGCTTTCGCTCGGGATTCTCGGGTTGCTCAGGAAGCTTTTGCTCGGGATTCTTGGGTTGCTCGGGAAGCTTTTGTTCGGGATTCTCGGGTTGCTCAGGAAGCTTTTGCTTAGGATTTTCGGGTTGCTCAGGAAGCTTTTGTTCGGGATTCTCGGGTTGCTCAGGAAGCTTTTGCTCGGGATTCTCGGCTTGCTCAGGAAGCTTTTGCTTAGGATATTCAAGTTGCTCAGGAAGCTTTTGCCCGATATTCTCGGGTTGCTCAGGAAGCTTTTGCTCGGGATTCTCGGCTTGCTCAGGAAGCTTTTGCTTAGGAAATTCAAGTTGCTCAGGAAGCTTTTGCTCGATATTTTCGGGTTGCTCAGGAAGCTTTTGCTCGGGATTCTCGGCTTGCTCAGGAAGTTTTTGCTTAGGAAATTCAAGTTGCTCAGGAAGCTTTTGCTTAGGATATTCAAGTTGCTCAGGAAGCTTTCGCTCGGGATTCTCGGGTTGCTCAGGAAGCTTTTGCTTAGGATATTCAAGTTGCTCAGGAAGCTTTTGCTCGATATTCTCGGGTTGCTCAGGAAGCTTTTGCTTAGGATATTCAAGTTGCTCAGGAAGCTTTCGCTCGGGATTCTCGGGTTGCTCAGGAAGCTTTTGCTTAGGATATTCAAGTTGCTCAGGAAGCTTTCGCTCGGGATTCTCGGGTTGCTCAGGAAGCTTTTTCTTAGGATATTCAAGTTGCTCAGGAAGCTTTCGCTCGGGATTTTCGGGTTGCTCAGGAAGCTTTCGCTCGGGATTCTCGGGTTGCTCAGGAAGCTTTTGCTTAGGATATTCAAGTTGCTCAGGAAGCTTTTGCTCGATATTCTCGGGTTGCTCAGGAAGCTTTTGCTCGGGATTCTCGGCTTGCTCAGGAAGCTTTTGCTTAGGATATTCAAGTTGGTCAGGAAGCTTTTGCTCGATATTTTCGGGTTGCTCAGGAAGCTTTCCCTCGGGATTCTCGGGTTGCTCAGGAAGCTTTTGCTCGGGATTCTCGGCTTGCTCAGGAAATTCAAGTTGCTCAGGAAGCTTTTGCTCGATATTTTCGGGTTGCTCAGGAAGCTTTCGCTCGGGATTCTCGGGTTGCTCAAGAAGCTTTTGTTCGGGATTCTCGGGTTGCTCAGGAAGCTTTTGCTTAGGATTTTCGGGTTGCTCAGGAAGCTTTTGTTCGGGATTCTCAGGTTGCTCAGGAAGCTTTTGCTCGGGATTCTCGGGTTGCTCAGGTAGCTTTTGCTTAGGATATTTAAGTTGCTCAGGAAGCTTTTGCTCGATATTTTCGTGTTGCTCAGGAAGCTTTCCCTCGGGATTCTCGGGTTGCTCAGGAAGCTTTTGCTCGGGATTCTCGGCTTGCTCAGGAAGCTTTTGCTTAGGATATTCAAGTTGCTCAGGAAGCTTTTGCCCGATATTCTCGGGTTGCTCAGGAAGCTTTTGCTTAGGATTTTCGGGTTGCTCAGGAAGCTTTTGCTCGGGATTCTCGGGTTGCTCAGGAAGCTTTTGCTTAGGATATTCAAGTTGCTCAGGAAGCTTTTGCTCGATATTCTCGGGTTGCTCAGGAAGCTTTTGCTCGGGATTCTCGGCTTGCTCAGGAAGCTTCTGCTTAGGATATTCAAGTTGTTCAGGAAGCTTTTGCTCGATATTCTCGGGTTGCTCAGGAAGCTTTTGCTCGGGATTCTCGGGTTGCTCAGGAAGCTTTCGCTCGGGATTCTCGGGTTGCTCAGGAAGCTTTTGCTTGGGATTCTCGGCTTGCTCAGGAAGCTTTTGCTTAGGATATTCAAGTTGCTCAAGAAGCTTTTGCTCGATATTTTGGGGTTGCTCAGGAAGCTTTTGCTCGGGATTCTCGGCTTGTTCAGGAAGCTTTTGCTTAGGAAATTCAAGTTGCTCAGGAAGCTTTCGCTCGGGATTCTCGGGTTGCTCAGGAAGCTTTTGCTCGGGATTCTCGGCTTGCTCAGGAAGCTTTTGCTTAGGATATTCAAGTTGCTCAGGAAGCTTTTGCTCGATATTCTCGGGTTGCTCAGGAAGCTTTTGCTCGGGATTCTCGGCTTGCTCAGGAAGCTTTTGCTTAGGATATTCAAGTTGTTCAGGAAGCTTTTGCTCGATATTCTCGGGTTGCTCAGGAAGCTTTCCCTCGGGATTCTCGGGTTGCTCAGGAAGCTTTTGCTCGGGATTCTCGGCTTGCTCAGGAAGCTTTTGCTTAGGAAATTCAAGTTGCTCAGGAAGCTTTTGCTCGATATTTTCGGGTTGCTCAGGAAGCTTTCGCTCGGGATTCTCGGGTTGCTCAAGAAGCTTTTGTTCGGGATTCTCGGGTTGCTCAGGAAGCTTTTGCTTAGGATTTTCGGGTTGCTCAGGAAGCTTTTGTTCGGGATTCTCAGGTTGCTCAGGAAGCTTTTGCTCGGGATTCTCGGGTTGCTCAGGAAGCTTTCGCTCGGGATTCTCGGGTTGCTCAGGAAGCTTTTGCCCGATATTCTCGGGTTGCTCAGGAAGCTTTTGCTTAGGATTTTCGGGTTGCTCAGGAAGCTTTTGCTCGGGATTCTCGGCTTGCACAGGAAGCTTTTGCTTAGGATATTCAAGTTGCTCAGGAAGCTTTTGCTCGATATTCTCGGGTTGCTCAGGAAGCTTTTGCTCGGGATTCTCGGCTTGCTCAGGAAGCTTCTGCTTAGGATATTCAAGTTGTTCAGGAAGCTTTTGCTCGATATTCTCGGGTTGCTCAGGAAGCTTTTGCTCGGGATTCTCGGGTTGCTCAGGAAGCTTTTGCTTGGGATTCTCGGCTTGCTCAGGAAGCTTTTGCTTAGGATATTCAAGTTGTTCAGGAAGCTTTTGCTCGATATTTTCGGGTTGCTCAGGAAGCTTTCCCTCGGGATTCTCGGGTTGCTCAGGAAGCTTTTGCTCGGGATTCTCGGCTTGCTCAGGAAGCTTTTGCTTAGGAAATTCAAGTTGCTCAGGAAGCTTTTGCTCGATATTTTCGGGTTGCTCAGGAAGCTTTCGCTCGGGATTCTCGGGTTGCTCAAGAAGCTTTTGTTCGGGATTCTCGGGTTGCTCAGGAAGCTTTTGCTTAGGATTTTCGGGTTGCTCAGGAAGCTTTTGTTCGGGATTCTCAGGTTGCTCAGGAAGCTTTTGCTCGGGATTCTCGGGTTGCTCAGGAAGCTTTCGCTCGGGATTCTCGGGTTGCTCAGGAAGCTTTTGCCCGATATTCTCGGGTTGCTCAGGAAGCTTTTGCTTAGGATTTTCGGGTTGCTCAGGAAGCTTTTGCTCGGGATTCTCGGCTTGCACAGGAAGCTTTTGCTTAGGATATTCAAGTTGCTCAGGAAGCTTTTGCTCGATATTCTCGGGTTGCTCAGGAAGCTTTTGCTCGGGATTCTCGGCTTGCTCAGGAAGCTTCTGCTTAGGATATTCAAGTTGTTCAGGAAGCTTTTGCTCGATATTCTCGGGTTGCTCAGGAAGCTTTTGCTCGGGATTCTCGGGTTGCTCAGGAAGCTTTTGCTTGGGATTCTCGGCTTGCTCAGGAAGCTTTTGCTTAGGATATTCAAGTTGTTCAGGAAGCTTTTGCTCGATATTTTCGGGTTGCTCAGGAAGCTTTCCCTCGGGATTCTCGGGTTGCTCAGGAAGCTTTTGCTCGGGATTCTCGGCTTGCTCAGGAAGCTTTTGCTTAGGAAATTCAAGTTGCTCAGGAAGCTTTTGCTCGATATTTTCGGGTTGCTCAGGAAGCTTTCGCTCGGGATTCTCGGGTTGCTCAAGAAGCTTTTGTTCGGGATTCTCGGGTTGCTCAGGAAGCTTTTGCTTAGGATTTTCGGGTTGCTCAGGAAGCTTTTGTTCGGGATTCTCAGGTTGCTCAGGAAGCTTTTGCTCGGGATTCTCGGGTTGCTCAGGAAGCTTTCGCTCGGGATTCTCGGGTTGCTCAGGAAGCTTTTGCCCGATATTCTCGGGTTGCTCAGGAAGCTTTTGCTTAGGATTTTCGGGTTGCTCAGGAAGCTTTTGCTCGGGATTCTCGGCTTGCACAGGAAGCTTTTGCTTAGGATATTCAAGTTGCTCAGGAAGCTTTTGCTCGATATTCTCGGGTTGCTCAGGAAGCTTTTGCTCGGGATTCTCGGCTTGCTCAGGAAGCTTCTGCTTAGGATATTCAAGTTGTTCAGGAAGCTTTTGCTCGATATTCTCGGGTTGCTCAGGAAGCTTTTGCTCGGGATTCTCGGGTTGCTCAGGAAGCTTTTGCTTGGGATTCTCGGCTTGCTCAGGAAGCTTTTGCTTAGGATATTCAAGTTGCTCAGGAAGCTTTTGCTCGATATTTTCGGGTTGCTCAGGAAGCTTTCGCTCGGGATTCTCGGGTTGCTCAGGAAGCTTTTGCTCGGGATTCTCGGCTTGCTCAGGAAGCTTTTGCTTAGGAAATTCAAGTTGCTCAGGAAGCTTTTGCTCGATATTTTGGGGTTGCTCAGGAAGCTTTTGCTCGGGATTCTCGGCTTGCTCAGGAAGCTTTTGCTTAGGAAATTCAAGTTGCTCAGGAAGCTTTTGCTCGATATTTTCGGGTTGCTCAGGAAGCTTTCCCTCGGGATTCCCGGGTTGCTCAGGAAGCTTTTGCTCGGGATTCACGGCTTGCTCAGGAAGCTTTTGCTTAGGATATTCAAGTTGCTCAGGAAGCTTTTGCCCGATATTCTCGGGTTGCTCAGGAAGCTTTTGCTTAGGATTTTCAGGTTGCGCAGGAAGCTTTTGCTCGGGATTCTCGGCTTGCTCAGGAAGCTTTTGCTTAGGATATTCAAGTTGCTCAGGAAGCTTTTGCTCGATATTCTCGGGTTGCTCAGGAAGCTTTTGCTCGGGATTCTCGGCTTGCTCAGGAAGCTTCTGCTTAGGATATTCAAGTTGCTCAGGAAGCTTTTGCTCGATATTCTCGGGTTGCTCAGGAAGCTTTTGCTCGGGATTCTCGGGTTGCTCAGGAAGCTTTTGCTTAGGATATTCAAGTTGCTCAAGAAGCTTTTGCTCGATATTTTGGGGTTGCTCAGGAAGCTTTTGCTCGGGATTCTCGGCTTGTTCAGGAAGCTTTTGCTTAGGAAATTCAAGTTGCTCAGGAAGCTTTTGCTCGATCTTTTGGGGTTGCTCAGGAAGCTTTTGCTCGGGATTCTCGGCTTGTTCAGGAAGCTTTTGCTTAGGATATTCAAGTTGCTCAAGAAGCTTTTGCTCGATATTTTGGGGTTGCTCAGGAAGCTTTTGCTCGGGATTCTCGGCTTGTTCAGGAAGCTTTTGCTTAGGATATTCAAGTTGCTCAGGAAGCTTTCGCTCGGGATTCTCGGGTTGCTCAGGAAGCTTTTGCTTGGGATTCTCGGCTTGCTCAGGAAGCTTTTGCTTAGGATATTCAAGTTGCTCAGGAAGCTTTTGCTCGATATTTTGGGGTTGCTCAGAAAGCTTTTGCTCGGGATTCTCGGCTTGCTCAGGAAGCTTTTGCTTAGGAAATTCAAGTTGCTCAGGAAGCTTTTGCTCGATATTTTCGGGTTGCTCAGGAAGCTTTCGCTCGGGATTCTCGGGTTGCTCAGGAAGCTTTTGCTCGGGATTCTCGGCTTGCTCAGGAAGCTTTTGCTTAGGAAATTCAAGTTGCTCAGGAAGCTTTTGCTCGATATTTTCGGGTTGCTCAGGAAGCTTTTGTTCGGGATTCTCAGGTTGCTCAGGAAGCTTTTGCTCGGGATTCTCGGGTTGCTCAGGTAGCTTTTGCTTAGGATATTTAAGTTGCTCAGGAAGCTTTTGCTCGATATTTTGGGGTTGCTCAGGAAGCTTTTGTTCGGGATTCTCGGCTTGCTCAGGAAGCTTTTGCTTAGGAAATTCAAGTTGCTCAGGAAGCTTTTGCTCGATATTTTCGGGTTGCTCAGGAAGCTTTCCCTCGGGATTCTCGGGTTGCTCAGGAAGCTTTTGCTCGGGATTCTCGGGTTGCTCAGGAAGCTTTTGCTCGGGATTCTCGGGTTGCTCAGGAAGCTTTTGCTTAGGATATTCAAGTTGCTCAGGAAGCTTTTGCTCGATATTTTGGGGATGCTCAGGAAGCTTTTGCTCGGGATTCTCGGCTTGCTCAGGAAGCTTTTGCTTAGGATATTCAAGTTGCTCAGGAAGCTTTTGCTCGATATTTTGGGGTTGCTCAGGAAGCTTTTGCTCGGGATTCTCGGCTTGCTCAGGAAGCTTTTGCTCGATATTTTCGGGTTGCTCAGGAAGCTTTCCCTCGGGATTCTCGGGTTGCTCAGGAAGCTTTTGCTCGGGATTCTCGGCTTGCTCAGGAAGCTTTCCCTCGGGATTCTCGGGTTGCTCAGGAAGCTTTTGCTCGGGATTCTCGGCTTGCTCAGGAAGCTTTTGCTTAGGATATTCAAGTTGCTCAGGAAGCTTTTGCTTGATATTTTGGGGTTGCTCAGGAAGCTTTTGCTCGGGATTCTCGGCTTGCTCAGGAAGCTTTCCCTCGGGATTCTCGGGTTGCTCAGGAAGCTTTTGCTCGGGATTCTCGGCTTGCTCAGGAAGCTTTTGCTTAGGATATTCAAGTTGCTCAGGAAGCTTTTGCTCGATATTTTGGGGTTGCTCAGGAAGCTTTTGTTCGGGATTCTCGGCTTGCTCAGGAAGCTTTTGCTTAGGAAATTCAAGTTGCTCAGGAAGCTTTTGCTCGATATTTTCGGGTTGCTCAGGAAGCTTTCCCTCGGGATTCTCGGGTTGCTCAGGAAGCTTTTGCTCGGGATTCTCGGGTTGCTCAGGAAGCTTTTGCTCGGGATTCTCGGGTTGCTCAGGAAGCTTTTGCTTAGGATATTCAAGTTGCTCAGGAAGCTTTTGCTCGATATTTTGGGGATGCTCAGGAAGCTTTTGCTCGGGATTCTCGGCTTGCTCAGGAAGCTTTTGCTTAGGATATTCAAGTTGCTCAGGAAGCTTTTGCTCGATATTTTGGGGTTGCTCAGGAAGCTTTTGCTCGGGATTCTCGGCTTGCTCAGGAAGCTTTTGCTTAGGAAATTCAAGTTGCTCAGGAAGCTATTGCTCGATATTTTCGGGTTGCTCAGGAAGCTTTCGCTCGGGATTCTCGGGTTGCTCAGAAAGCTTTTGCTTGGGATTCTCGGGTTGCTCGGGAGGCTTTTGCTTAGGATATTCAAGTTGCTCAGGAAGCTTTCGTTCGGGATTCTCGGGTTGCTCAGGAAGCTTTTGCTTGGGATTCTCGGCTTGCTCAGGAAGTTTTTGCTTAGGATATTCAAGTTGCTCAGGAAGCTTTTGCTCGATATTTTGGGGTTGCTCAGGAAGCTTTTGCTCGGGATTCTCGGCTTGCTCAGGAAGCTTTTGCTTAGGAAATTCAAGTTGCTCAGGAAGCTTTTGCTCGATATTTTCGGGTTGTTCAGGATGCTTTCGCTCGGGATTCTCGGGTTGCTCAGGAAGCTTTTGTTCGGGATTTTCGGGTTGCTCAGGAAGCTTTTGCTCGGGATTCTCGGGTTGCTCAGGAAGCTTTTGCTTAGGATATTCAAGTTGCTCAGGAAGCTTTTGCTCGATATTTTCGGGTTGCTCAGGAAGCTTTCCCTTGGGATTCTCGGGTTGCTCAGGAAGCTTTTGCTTAGGATATTCAAGTTGCTCAGGAAGCTTTTGCCCGATATTCTCGGGTTGCTCAGGAAGCTTTTGCTTAGGATTTTCGGGTTGCTCAGGAAGCTTTTGCTCGGGATTCTCGGCTTGCTCAGGAAGCTTTTGCTTAGGATATTCAAGTTGCTCAGGAAGCTTTTGCTCGATATTCTCGGGTTGCTCAGGAAGCTTTTGCTCGGGATTCTCGGCTTGCTCAGGAAGCTTTCTCTCGGGATTCTCGGGTTGCTCAGGAAGCTTTTGCTCGGGATTCTCGGGTTGCTCAGGAAGCTTTTGCTTAGGATATTCAAGTTGCTCAGGAAGCTTTTGCTCGATATTTTCGGGTTGCTCAGGAAGCTTTCCCTTGGGATTCTCGGCTTGCTCAGGAAGCTTTTGCTTAGGATATTCAAGTTGCTCAGGAAGCTTTTGCTCGATATTTTGGGGTTGCTCAGGAAGCTTTTGCTCGGGATTCTCGGCTTGCTCAGGAAGCTTCTGCTTAGGATATTCAAGTTGCTCAGGAAGCTTTTGCTCGATATTCTCGGGTTGCTCAGGAAGCTTTTGCTCGGGATTCTCGGGTTGCTTAGGAAGCTTTCGCTCGGGATTCTCGGCTTGCTCAGGAAGCTTTTGCTTAGGATATTCAAGTTGCTCAGGAAGCTTTTGCTCGATATTTTGGGGTTGCTCAGGAAGCTTTCGCTCGGGATTCTCGGGTTGCTCAGGAAGCTTTTGCTTGGGATTCTCGGCTTGCTCAGGAAGCTTTTGCTTAGGATATTCAAGTTGCTCAGGAAGCTTTTGCTCGATATTTTGGGGTTGCTCAGGAAGCTTTCGCTCGGGATTCTCGGGTTGCTCAGGAAGTTTTTGTTCGGGATTTTCGGGTTGCTCAGGAAGCTTTTGCTCGGGATTCTCGGGTTGCTCAGGAAGCTTTTGCTTAGGATATTCAAGTTGCTCAGGAAGCTTTTGCTCGATATTTTCGGGTTGCTCAGGAAGCTTTCCCTTGGGATTCTCGGGTTGCTCAGGAAGCTTTTGCTTAGGATATTCAAGTTGCTCAGGAAGCTTTTGCCCGATTTTCTCGGGTTGCTCAGGAAGCTTTTGCTTAGGATTTTCGGGTTGCTCAGGAAGCTTTTGCTCGGGATTCTCGGCTTGCTCAGGAAGCTTTTGCTTAGCATATTCAAGTTGCTGAGGAAGCTTTTGCTCGATATTCTCGGGTTGCTCAGGAAGCTTTTGCTCGGGATTCTCGGCTTGCTCAGCAAGCTTTCCCTCGGGATTCTCGGGTTGCTCAGGAAGCTTTCCCTCGGGATTCTCGGGTTGCTCAGGAAGCTTTTGCTCGGGATTCTCGGGTTGCTCAGGAAGCTTTTGCTCGGGATTCTCGGCTTGCTCAGGAAGCTTTTGCTTAGGATATTCATGTTGCTCAGGAAGCTTTTGCTCGATATTTTGGGGTTGCTCAGGAAGCTTTTGCTCGGGATTCTCGGCTTGCTCAGGAAGCTTTTGCTTAGGATATTCAAGTTGCTCAGGAAGCTTTTGCTCGATATTCTCGGGTTGCTCAGGAAGCTTTTGCTCGGGATTCTCGGCTTGCTCAGGAAGCTTCTGCTTAGGATATTCAAGTTGCTCAGGAAGCTTTTGCTCGATATTCTCGGGTTGCTCAGGAAGCTTTTGCTCGGGATTCTCGGGTTGCTTAGGAAGCTTTCGCTCGGGATTCTCGGGTTGCTCAGGAAGCTTTTGCTTGGGATTCTCGGCTTGCTCAGGAAGCTTTTGCTTAGGATATTCAAGTTGCTCAGGAAGCTTTTACTCGATATTTTCGGGTTGCTCAGGAAGCTTTCCCTCGGGATTCTCGGGTTGCTCAGGAAGCTTTTGCTCGGGATTCTAGGGTTGCTCAGGAAGCTTTTGCTTAGGATATTCAAGTTGCTCAGGAAGCTTTTGCTCGATATTTTGGGGTTGCTCAGGAACCTTTTGGTCGGGATTCTCGGCTTGCTCAGGAAGCTTTTGCTTAGGATATTCAAGTTGCTTAGGAAGTTTTTGCTCGATATTTTGGGGTTGCTCAGGAAGCTTTTGCTCGGGATTCTCGGCTTGCTCAGAAAGCTTTTGCTTAGGAAATTCAAGTTGCTTAGGAAGCTTTTGCTCGATATTTTCGGGTTGCTCAGGAAGCTTTCGCTCGGGATTCTCGGGTTGCTCAGGAAGCTTTTGCTCGGGATTCTCGGGTTGCTCGGGAAGCTTTTGTTCGGGATTCTCGGGTTGCTCAGGAAGCTTTTGCTCGGGATTCTCGGCTTGCTCAGGAAGCTTTTGCTTAGGATATTCAAGTTGCTCAGGAAGCTTTTGCCCGATATTCTCGGGTTGCTCAGGAAGCTTTTGCTCGGGATTCTCGGCTTGCTCAGGAAGCTTTTGCTTAGGAAATTCAAGTTGCTCAGGAAGCTTTTGCTCGATATTTTCGGGTTGCTCAGGAAGCTTTTGCTCGGGATTCTCGGCTTGCTCAGGAAGCTTTTGCTTAGGAAATTCAAGTTGCTCAGGAAGCTTTTGCTTAGGATATTCAAGTTGCTCAGGAAGCTTTCGCTCGGGATTCTCGGGTTGCTCAGGAAGCTTTTGCTTAGGATATTCAAGTTGCTCAGGAAGCTTTTGCTCGATATTCTCGGGTTGCTCAGGAAGCTTTTGCTTAGGATATTCAAGTTGCTCAGGAAGCTTTCGCTCGGGATTCTCGGGTTGCTCAGGAAGCTTTTGCTTAGGATATTCAAGTTGCTCAGGAAGCTTTCGCTCGGGATTCTCGGGTTGCTCAGGAAGCTTTTTCTTAGGATATTCAAGTTGCTCAGGAAGCTTTCGCTCGGGATTTTCGGGTTGCTCAGGAAGCTTTCGCTCGGGATTCTCGGGTTGCTCAGGAAGCTTTTGCTTAGGATATTCAAGTTGCTCAGGAAGCTTTTGCTCGATATTCTCGGGTTGCTCAGGAAGCTTTTGCTCGGGATTCTCGGCTTGCTCAGGAAGCTTTTGCTTAGGATATTCAAGTTGGTCAGGAAGCTTTTGCTCGATATTTTCGGGTTGCTCAGGAAGCTTTCCCTCGGGATTCTCGGGTTGCTCAGGAAGCTTTTGCTCGGGATTCTCGGCTTGCTCAGGAAGCTTTTGCTTAGGAAATTCAAGTTGCTCAGGAAGCTTTTGCTCGATATTTTCGGGTTGCTCAGGAAGCTTTCGCTCGGGATTCTCGGGTTGCTCAAGAAGCTTTTGTTCGGGATTCTCGGGTTGCTCAGGAAGCTTTTGCTTAGGATTTTCGGGTTGCTCAGGAAGCTTTTGTTCGGGATTCTCAGGTTGCTCAGGAAGCTTTTGCTCGGGATTCTCGGGTTGCTCAGGTAGCTTTTGCTTAGGATATTTAAGTTGCTCAGGAAGCTTTTGCTCGATATTTTCGTGTTGCTCAGGAAGCTTTCCCTCGGGATTCTCGGGTTGCTCAGGAAGCTTTTGCTCGGGATTCTCGGCTTGCTCAGGAAGCTTTTGCTTAGGATATTCAAGTTGCTCAGGAAGCTTTTGCCCGATATTCTCGGGTTGCTCAGGAAGCTTTTGCTTAGGATTTTCGGGTTGCTCAGGAAGCTTTTGCTCGGGATTCTCGGCTTGCTCAGGAAGCTTTTGCTTAGGATATTCAAGTTGCTCAGGAAGCTTTTGCTCGATATTCTCGGGTTGCTCAGGAAGCTTCCGCTCGGGATTCTCGGGTTGCTCAGGAAGCTTTTGCTTGGGATTCTCGGCTTGCTCAGGAAGCTTTTGCTTAGGATATTCAAGTTGCTCAGGAAGCTTTTGCTCGATATTTTCGGGTTGCTCAGGAAGCTTTCCCTCGGGATTCCCGGGTTGCTCAGGAAGCTTTTGCTCGGGATTCACGGCTTGCTCAGGAAGCTTTTGCTTAGGATATTCAAGTTGCTCAGGAAGCTTTTGCCCGATATTCTCGGGTTGCTCAGGAAGCTTTTGCTTAGGATTTTCGGGTTGCTCAGGAAGCTTTTGCTCGGGATTCTCGGGTTGCTCAGGAAGCTTTTGCTTAGGATATTCAAGTTGCTCAGGAAGCTTTTGCTCGATATTCTCGGGTTGCTCAGGAAGCTTTTGCTCGGGATTCTCGGCTTGCTCAGGAAGCTTCTGCTTAGGATATTCAAGTTGTTCAGGAAGCTTTTGCTCGATATTCTCGGGTTGCTCAGGAAGCTTTTGCTCGGGATTCTCGGGTTGCTCAGGAAGCTTTCGCTCGGGATTCTCGGGTTGCTCAGGAAGCTTTTGCTTGGGATTCTCGGCTTGCTCAGGAAGCTTTTGCTTAGGATATTCAAGTTGCTCAAGAAGCTTTTGCTCGATATTTTGGGGTTGCTCAGGAAGCTTTTGCTCGGGATTCTCGGCTTGTTCAGGAAGCTTTTGCTTAGGAAATTCAAGTTGCTCAGGAAGCTTTCGCTCGGGATTCTCGGGTTGCTCAGGAAGCTTTTGCTCGGGATTCTCGGCTTGCTCAGGAAGCTTTTGCTTAGGATATTCAAGTTGCTCAGGAAGCTTTTGCTCGATATTCTCGGGTTGCTCAGGAAGCTTTTGCTCGGGATTCTCGGCTTGCTCAGGAAGCTTTTGCTTAGGATATTCAAGTTGGTCAGGAAGCTTTTGCTCGATATTTTCGGGTTGCTCAGGAAGCTTTCCCTCGGGATTCTCGGGTTGCTCAGGAAGCTTTTGCTCGGGATTCTCGGCTTGCTCAGGAAGCTTTTGCTTAGGAAATTCAAGTTGCTCAGGAAGCTTTTGCTCGATATTTTCGGGTTGCTCAGGAAGCTTTCGCTCGGGATTCTCGGGTTGCTCAAGAAGCTTTTGTTCGGGATTCTCGGGTTGCTCAGGAAGCTTTTGCTTAGGATTTTCGGGTTGCTCAGGAAGCTTTTGTTCGGGATTCTCAGGTTGCTCAGGAAGCTTTTGCTCGGGATTCTCGGGTTGCTCAGGTAGCTTTTGCTTAGGATATTTAAGTTGCTCAGGAAGCTTTTGCTCGATATTTTCGTGTTGCTCAGGAAGCTTTCCCTCGGGATTCTCGGGTTGCTCAGGAAGCTTTTGCTCGGGATTCTCGGCTTGCTCAGGAAGCTTTTGCTTAGGATATTCAAGTTGCTCAGGAAGCTTTTGCCCGATATTCTCGGGTTGCTCAGGAAGCTTTTGCTTAGGATTTTCGGGTTGCTCAGGAAGCTTTTGCTCGGGATTCTCGGCTTGCTCAGGAAGCTTTTGCTTAGGATATTCAAGTTGCTCAGGAAGCTTTTGCTCGATATTCTCGGGTTGCTCAGGAAGCTTTCGCTCGGGATTCTCGGGTTGCTCAGGAAGCTTTTGCTTGGGATTCTCGGCTTGCTCAGGAAGCTTTTGCTTAGGATATTCAAGTTGCTCAGGAAGCTTTTGCTCGATATTTTCGGGTTGCTCAGGAAGCTTTCCCTCGGGATTCCCGGGTTGCTCAGGAAGCTTTTGCCCGATATTCTCGGGTTGCTCAGGAAGCTTTTGCTTAGGATTTTCGGGTTGCTCAGGAAGCTTTTGCTCGGGATTCTCGGCTTGCACAGGAAGCTTTTGCTTAGGATATTCAAGTTGCTCAGGAAGCTTTTGCTCGATATTCTCGGGTTGCTCAGGAAGCTTTTGCTCGGGATTCTCGGGTTGCTCAGGAAGCTTTTGCTCGGGATTCTCGGCTTGCTCAGGAAGCTTTTGCTTAGGAAATTCAAGTTGCTCAGGAAGCTTTTGCTCGATATTTTGGGGTTGCTCAGGAAGCTTTTGCTCGGGATTCTCGGCTTGCTCAGGAAGCTTTTGCTTAGGAAATTCAAGTTGCTCAGGAAGCTTTTGCTCGATATTTTCGGGTTGCTCAGGAAGCTTTCCCTCGGGATTCCCGGGTTGCTCAGGAAGCTTTTGCTCGGGATTCACGGCTTGCTCAGGAAGCTTTTGCTTAGGATATTCAAGTTGCTCAGGAAGCTTTTGCCCGATATTCTCGGGTTGCTCAGGAAGCTTTTGCTTAGGATTTTCGGGTTGCGCAGGAAGCTTTTGCTCGGGATTCTCGGCTTGCTCAGGAAGCTTTTGCTTAGGATATTCAAGTTGCTCAGGAAGCTTTTGCTCGATATTCTCGGGTTGCTCAGGAAGCTTTTGCTCGGGATTCTCGGCTTGCTCAGGAAGCTTCTGCTTAGGATATTCAAGTTGCTCAGGAAGCTTTTGCTCGATATTCTCGGGTTGCTCAGGAAGCTTTTGCTCGGGATTCTCGGGTTGCTCAGGAAGCTTTCGCTCGGGATTCTCGGGTTGCTCAGGAAGCTTTTGCTTGGGATTCTCGGCTTGCTCAGGAAGCTTTTGCTTAGGATATTCAAGTTGCTCAAGAAGCTTTTGCTCGATATTTTGGGGTTGCTCAGGAAGCTTTTGCTCGGGATTCTCGGCTTGTTCAGGAAGCTTTTGCTTAGGAAATTCAAGTTGCTCAGGAAGCTTTTGCTCGATCTTTTCGGGTTGCTCAGGAAGCTTTCGCTCGGGATTCTCGGGTTGCTCAGGAAGCTTTTGCTCGGAATTCTCGGGTTGCTCGGGAAGCTTTTGCTTAGGATATTCAAGTTGCTCAGGAAGCTTTCGCTCGGGATTCTCGGGTTGCTCAGGAAGCTTTTGCTTGGGATTCTCGGCTTGCTCAGGAAGCTTTTGCTTAAGATATTCAAGTTGCTCAGGAAGCTTTTGCTCGATATTTTGGGGTTGCTCAGGAAGCTTTTGCTCGGGATTCTCGGCTTGCTCAGGAAGCTTTTGCTTAGGAAATTCAAGTTGCTCAGGAAGCTTTTGCTCGATATTTTCGGGTTGCTCAGGAAGCTTTCGCTCGGGATTCTCGGGTTGCTCAGGAAGCTTTTGCTCGGGATTCTCGGCTTGCTCAGGAAGCTTTTGCTTAGGAAATTCAAGTTGCTCAGGAAGCTTTTGCTCGATATTTTCGGGTTGCTCAGGAAGCTTTTGTTCGGGATTCTCGGGTTACTCAGGAAGCTTTTGCTCGGGATTCTCGAGTTGCTCAGGAAGCTTTCGCTCGGGATTCTCGGGTTGCTCAGGAAGCTTTTGCTCGGGATTCTCGGCTTGCTCAGGAAGCTTTTGCTTAGGAAATTCAAGTTGCTCAGGAAGCTTTTGCTCGATATTTTGGGGTTGCTCAGGAAGCTTTTGCTCGGGATTCTCGGCTTGCTCAGGAAGCTTTTGCTTAGGAAATTCAAGTTGCTCAGGAAGCTTTTGCTCGATATTTTCGGGTTGCTCAGGAAGCTTTCGCTCGGGATTCTCGGGTTGCTCAGGAAGCTTTTGCTCGGGATTCTCGGCTTGCTCAGGAAGCTTTTGCTTAGGAAATTCAAGTTGCTCAGGAAGCTTTTGCTCGATATTTTGGGGTTGCTCAGGAAGCTTTTGCTCGGGATTCTCGGCTTGCTCAGGAAGCTTTTGCTTAGGAAATTCAAGTTGCTCAGGAAGCTTTTGCTCGATATTTTCGGGTTGCTCAGGAAGCTTTCGCTCGGGATTCTCGGGTTGCTCAGGAAGCTTTTGCTCGGGATTCTCGGCTTGCTCAGGAAGCTTTTGCTTAGGAAATTCAAGTTGCTCAGGAAGCTTTTGCTCGATATTTTGGGGTTGCTCAGGAAGCTTTTGCTCGGGATTCTCGGCTTGCTCAGGAAGCTTTTGCTTAGGAAATTCAAGTTGCTCAGGAAGCTTTTGCTCGATATTTTGGGGTTGCTCAGGAAGCTTTTGCTCGGGATTCTCGGCTTGCTCAGGAAGCTTTTGCTTAGGAAATTCAAGTTGCTCAGGAAGCTTTTGCTCGATATTTTCGGGTTGCTCAGGAAGCTTTCCCTCGGGATTCCCGGGTTGCTCAGGAAGCTTTTGCTCGGGATTCACGGCTTGCTCAGGAAGCTTTTGCTTAGGATATTCAAGTTGCTCAGGAAGCTTTTGCCCGATATTCTCGGGTTGCTCAGGAAGCTTTTGCTTAGGATTTTCGGGTTGCGCAGGAAGCTTTTGCTCGGGATTCTCGGCTTGCTCAGGAAGCTTTTGCTTAGGATATTCAAGTTGCTCAGGAAGCTTTTGCTCGATATTCTCGGGTTGCTCAGGAAGCTTTTGCTCGGGATTCTCGGCTTGCTCAGGAAGCTTCTGCTTAGGATATTCAAGTTGCTCAGGAAGCTTTTGCTCGATATTCTCGGGTTGCTCAGGAAGCTTTTGCTCGGGATTCTCGGGTTGCTCAGGAAGCTTTCGCTCGGGATTCTCGGGTTGCTCAGGAAGCTTTTGCTTGGGATTCTCGGCTTGCTCAGGAAGCTTTTGCTTAGGATATTCAAGTTGCTCAAGAAGCTTTTGCTCGATATTTTGGGGTTGCTCAGGAAGCTTTTGCTCGGGATTCTCGGCTTGTTCAGGAAGCTTTTGCTTAGGAAATTCAAGTTGCTCAGGAAGCTTTTGCTCGATCTTTTCGGGTTGCTCAGGAAGCTTTCGCTCGGGATTCTCGGGTTGCTCAGGAAGCTTTTGCTCGGAATTCTCGGGTTGCTCGGGAAGCTTTTGCTTAGGATATTCAAGTTGCTCAGGAAGCTTTCGCTCGGGATTCTCGGGTTGCTCAGGAAGCTTTTGCTTGGGATTCTCGGCTTGCTCAGGAAGCTTTTGCTTAAGATATTCAAGTTGCTCAGGAAGCTTTTGCTCGATATTTTGGGGTTGCTCAGGAAGCTTTTGCTCGGGATTCTCGGCTTGCTCAGGAAGCTTTTGCTTAGGAAATTCAAGTTGCTCAGGAAGCTTTTGCTCGATATTTTCGGGTTGCTCAGGAAGCTTTCGCTCGGGATTCTCGGGTTGCTCAGGAAGCTTTTGCTCGGGATTCTCGGCTTGCTCAGGAAGCTTTTGCTTAGGAAATTCAAGTTGCTCAGGAAGCTTTTGCTCGATATTTTCGGGTTGCTCAGGAAGCTTTTGTTCGGGATTCTCGGGTTACTCAGGAAGCTTTTGCTCGGGATTCTCGAGTTGCTCAGGAAGCTTTCGCTCGGGATTCTCGGGTTGCTCAGGAAGCTTTTGCTCGGGATTCTCGGCTTGCTCAGGAAGCTTTTGCTTAGGAAATTCAAGTTGCTCAGGAAGCTTTTGCTCGATATTTTGGGGTTGCTCAGGAAGCTTTTGCTCGGGATTCTCGGCTTGCTCAGGAAGCTTTTGCTTAGGAAATTCAAGTTGCTCAGGAAGCTTTTGCTCGATATTTTCGGGTTGCTCAGGAAGCTTTCGCTCGGGATTCTCGGGTTGCTCAGGAAGCTTTTGCTCGGGATTCTCGGCTTGCTCAGGAAGCTTTTGCTTAGGAAATTCAAGTTGCTCAGGAAGCTTTTGCTCGATATTTTGGGGTTGCTCAGGAAGCTTTTGCTCGGGATTCTCGGCTTGCTCAGGAAGCTTTTGCTTAGGAAATTCAAGTTGCTCAGGAAGCTTTTGCTCGATATTTTCGGGTTGCTCAGGAAGCTTTCGCTCGGGATTCTCGGGTTGCTCAGGAAGCTTTTGCTCGGGATTCTCGGCTTGCTCAGGAAGCTTTTGCTTAGGAAATTCAAGTTGCTCAGGAAGCTTTTGCTCGATATTTTGGGGTTGCTCAGGAAGCTTTTGCTCGGGATTCTCGGCTTGCTCAGGAAGCTTTTGCTTAGGAAATTCAAGTTGCTCAGGAAGCTTTTGCTCGATATTTTCGGGTTGCTCAGGAAGCTTTCCCTCGGGATTCCCGGGTTGCTCAGGAAGCTTTTGCTCGGGATTCACGGCTTGCTCAGGAAGCTTTTGCTTAGGATATTCAAGTTGCTCAGGAAGCTTTTGCCCGATATTCTCGGGTTGCTCAGGAAGCTTTTGCTTAGGATTTTCGGGTTGCGCAGGAAGCTTTTGCTCGGGATTCTCGGCTTGCTCAGGAAGCTTTTGCTTAGGATATTCAAGTTGCTCAGGAAGCTTTTGCTCGATATTCTCGGGTTGCTCAGGAAGCTTTTGCTCGGGATTCTCGGCTTGCTCAGGAAGCTTCTGCTTAGGATATTCAAGTTGCTCAGGAAGCTTTTGCTCGATATTCTCGGGTTGCTCAGGAAGCTTTTGCTCGGGATTCTCGGGTTGCTCAGGAAGCTTTCGCTCGGGATTCTCGGGTTGCTCAGGAAGCTTTTGCTTGGGATTCTCGGCTTGCTCAGGAAGCTTTTGCTTAGGATATTCAAGTTGCTCAAGAAGCTTTTGCTAGATATTTTGGCGTTGCTCAGGAAGCTTTTGCTCGGGATTCTCGGCTTGTTCAGGAAGCTTTTGCTTAGGAAATTCAAGTTGCTCAGGAAGCTTTTGCTCGATCTTTTCGGGTTGCTCAGGAAGCTTTCGCTCGGGATTTTCGGGTTGCTCAGGAAGCTTTTGCTCGGAATTCTCGGGTTGCTCGGGAAGCTTTTGCTTAGGATATTCAAGTTGCTCAGGAAGCTTTCGCTCGGGATTCTCGGGTTGCTCAGGAAGCTTTTGCTTGGGATTCTCGGCTTGCTCAGGAAGCTTTTGCTTAGGATATTCAAGTTGCTCAGGAAGGTTTTGCTCGATATTTTGGGGTTGCTCAGGAAGCTTTTGCTCGGGATTCTCGGCTTGCTCAGGAAGCTTTTGCTTAGGAAATTCAAGTTGCTCAGGAAGCTTTTGCTCGATATTTTCGGGTTGCTCAGGAAGCTTTCGCTCGGGATTCTCGGGTTGCTCAGGAAGCTTTTGCTCGGGATTCTCGGCTTGCTCAGGAAGCTTTTGCTTAGGATATTCAAGTTGCTCAGGAAGCTTTTGCTCGATATTTTCGGGTTGCTCAGGAAGCTTTTGTTCGGGATTCTCGGGTTGCTCAGGAAGCTTTTGCTCGGGATTCTCGAGTTGCTCAGGAAGCTTTTGCTTAGGATATTCAAGTTGCTCAGGAAGCTTTTGCTCGGGATTCTCGGGTTGCTCAGGAAGCTTCTGCTTAGGATATTCAGGTTGCTCAGGAAGCTTCTGCTTAGAATATTCAAGTTGCTCAGGAAGCTTTTGCTCGATATTCCCGGGTTGCTCAGGAAGCTTTCGTTCGGGATTCTCGGGTTGCTTAGGAAGCTTTTGCTCGGTGTTCTAGGGTACTCTAGGGTTGCTCAGCGCAATTTAGTTCCGACTACTTTTGCCAGTGGCGCTCACATCGTTAAAATCGTAATTTTTTCCCTCCGAAGTTTTAATTCCTTCCATAAGATGTCACTTTTGATGAAAACGTTCTTCTGATGGCTAAACGTTCCGAGATATTGGTAACATCAACAGATGGCGGTACTATTGGGGTGAAATTTAATATTTATTCAATCTGGACGATTTGAATTTGTAACACCGCGTGCTATCCTATCAGAAGGTGTTGAGCGCTCCGATAAGATAGTATCTTTTAGTTTCTTGGAAAACAATGTAGACTATCGAGCAGACTTAGATAACTCTTCCTAACGGTACTCTCCTTTTCACCGCGGGCCTTTCATATTTCACCGGTCAGACTATACGAATACGCGTTTATTAGCTGGCCATACACCAAGACGCTTTCCTGCCCGCCTTGCGCGTCCCGCCAGTCTCGCACGATTGGAACGAGGCGAGATAGTCTCGCTGCGTCCACTAACGCTGAATTGGCACCACAGGCTTAGCGCGGGCGCTTATCCCGTAGACACCGAAACCGGTAAAATTTCTGACGAAATCGACAGTACTCGCCCGGCGCGTGGAGCAGGCCCATGCGACTCACGCCTTCCCGCCAAAATGGGTTTTATCAAGCGCTGCGATCAGCGGAAACAAGAAACAGAATCGTGAATCCGTGCGAATGAGAGAGATAAAGCAACTTGAACGAGTGAGCATGCGTTCCATCGCAGCGCCTGCTTAGTACTCGAGGTTTTCGAGGAAAAACAACCTCCATTGCGTTTTGTTTCAATTTGGCTTGTTTTGATTTTGATGTTTCGTTTGTGTACGGCATTTGTCTTCACAA
The DNA here is from genome assembly GCA_964023215.1 of Eledona agricola. NCBI lineage: Eukaryota > Metazoa > Arthropoda > Insecta > Coleoptera > Tenebrionidae > Eledona > Eledona agricola. Next base: position 3,257,926 of record OZ026856.1, read on the forward strand.
TTAATTCACTGTTCTCTTGAAATCGCCAATAATATTTGCAAAATGGGACGCTGTTGCATTAAAAACTGCAACTCAACTACGAAGCTTACGAACCTTTATGAATTTCCAAAACAGTTCATGGTATGTATTTAAAACATTAGTTGATATTTACTAATACATTCATTCTCGTAGAGCGATTTATGCAATGCACCTATATAGTTGGACGTCAATATACTTTATATTCAAAGTGAAGAAATTATCAAGTGTGCTATTTACACTTTACGGAGGCTATGAGAACACCCATGTTCCAGACAAAAAATTAACACAATTCTGAGGGCTGGGAGTGAAGTTCCTTCGACAGATGCCATCAAGACGCTTGTTGCAGAAAAACATTTGTGTTTCAAGTGGAAACGGAGAGCAATAAACACCTTAAAACAGGTAAAGACACAAGTCTTAAATTTAAAATTCAATGGTGTTATTATTGTATTGTAAGCTAGGGGGGATCGAGCAGTTCCAAGAGCTAGTTGTAGGATTGTTTTAGGATTTCTCAGTTGTAATCGACTTAGTAATTAAAATCGTGTCATTCTTAATATGCTAATATATTGTAAGCTCGGAGGTGGTTGAGCAGGGTCAGTTGTAGGATTGTGTTAGGGTTGAGGAAACCACAGGTGAAAAATCTTACTGTATTGTATTGTAAACTCGGGGGTGGTCCAGCAGGGACAAGGGCCCTGTTTTCTTCATTTAACTTGTACAAATGTATATGTAATGTATATTATTTTGTTAGATAAACGGGTGATTATACTAAACTGTTCATGTTTATGTGATAACAAACAACTCTCGCTAATGTATTTCACAAATTGATCTTTTTTACTTTTTTTCTGTGTATACTACAAAATTGCTAACATATTTATAATTATTCTTTAGCACTCCAATATGTTAATATATGAATATCCATTATTAGTTACTGGTTTTATTGAAAATCAAATTCCTGCGGAGAATAAAATGAAACAAATTTTGAATGCGGCGCCATGGATTTTATCCTTTTTGCACAGTATGTTTGTCTCTTTCCCGTAGATTGCAGATCTTGATAAAACAGCTGTACGGGAAATAAGGAGAGACGACCATCTATATCTCTCTTGTCTATGGCGTGGAGTTTCGTAATTAGCTGGCCATACACCAAGACGCTTTCCTGCCCGATTGGAGCGGGAAACGCCAATCTTGCCAAAAATCACGTACGTTAGTGGTCATGGGGCGCCAAGCTTATCTTGCCAGCTTGCGCTGCGTTCGGCGTGCCGGTCTCGGCTTGTCGGAAAACTTTTGGTCACAAACTTGCATTCTTGTCGCGCGCTACCGGCATGGTGTTCGGTCCCAGTAAAGTGGCACCGGATTGTCTGGGCCCTTTCAGATTTTATTACTTGTAAGCAATTAGGGTAGTTTAGATCGGTAGAAATTCATTGTAAATATTCAATCCAATCAATTGGATGTAAATCAAATCCAAAGAGTACTTAAATAGGAATTGGAAGAACAATAGTTTGGAAAAATTATGGGAGTTATGTATACGTTATGACATAAAAGCAGACAAGAACGTGGTTACAAAAAAAAATACAATTAATTAGGAAAATTAAGTGAGCACACAGAAATAATAAATAATACACCACAAAGCTCAAATTATGATCCCGCTTCGCTGAGTTGTTTGAAATAAACAGTAATTTAATATTTTATTTTGTAAGTTATCAATAATTTTAAGCTTGCTATTTTTTCTTATTAGTGTTAATTTAGTTTTTTTTGTTTTGTTAAAGATTCACATGACTATATTTTTCTCTTTCGAGATGCCATCTTTTACACCAAATCCTTTGTCGCCGATTTTTTTTTTAAGTTTATGGTGGCAGATAAACGTCATGGAGCATATTACAGCTAATTTTTTTTTTATCAGGGAACATAACAGCAAGTTATTAACACTGTATATGTTGGCGCGCCCTGAAGAATTTCAGAATTACGAAACTCCACGCGCCGGGCGAGTACTGTCGATTTCGTCAGAAATTTTACCGGTTTCGGTGTCTACGGGATAAGCGCCCGCGCTAAGCCTGTGGTGCCAATTCAGCGTTAGTGGACGCAGCGAGACTATCTCGCCTCGTTCCAATCGTGCGAGACTGGCGGGACGCGCAAGGCGGGCAGGAAAGCGTCTTGGTGTATGGCCAGCTATCCTGAAATTCTTCAGGGCGCGCCAACATATACAGTGTTAATAACTTGCTGTTATGTTTCCTGATAAAAAAAAAATTAGCTGTAATATGCTCCATGACGTTTATCTGCCACCATAAACTTAAAAAAAAAATCGGCGACAAAGGATTTGGTGTAAAAGATGGCATCTCGAAAGAGAAAAATATAGTCATGTGAATCTTTAACAAAACAAAAAAAACTAAATTAACACTAATAAGAAAAAATAGCAAGCTTAAAATTATTGATAACTTACAAAATAAAATATTAAATTACTGTTTATTTCAAACAACTCAGCGGAGCGGGATCATAATTTGAGCTTTGTGGTGTATTATTTATTATTTCTGTGTGCTCACTTAATTTTCCTAATTAATTGTATTTTTTTTTTGTAACCACGTTCTTGTCTGCTTTTATGTCATAACGTTTACATAACTCCCATAATTTTTCCAAACTATTGTTCTTCCAATTCCTATTTAAGTACTCTTTGGATTTGATTTACATCCAATTGATTGGATTGAATATTTACAATGAATTTCTACCGATCTAAACTACCCTAATTGCTTACAAGTAATAAAATCTGAAAGGGCCCAGACAATCCGGTGCCACTTTACTGGGACCGAACACCATGCCGGTAGCGCGCGACAAGAATGCAAGTTTGTGACCAAAAGTTTTCCGACAAGCCGAGACCGGCACGCCGAACGCAGCGCAAGCTGGCAAGATAAGCTTGGCGCCCCATGACCACTAACGTACGTGATTTTTGGCAAGATTGGCATTTCCCGCTCCAATCGGGCAGGAAAGCGTCTTGGTGTATGGCCAGCTATTGATGTCTGTTCGTCGCTTCAAATACGAATTATTATTATTATTATTATTATTATTATTACGAATTATTATTGATGACGAGAATGATGACACGTCAAAAGACGTTAAACCGACACCCGTAGATGGAATTTGTTTTTGCAGTCTCAAAATGATTTTCAAACATATTTTAATTTTGCGTCACCCGAATTTTTTAATATTTTGTATGGCTTCCAAGAATAAACAAATTTTTGATAATATTACTGAAAGTGGTTTTTTATTCTGTGTTCTTAGATGTAAAAATATCATGAGTGTCCTATTTAAAAAACACAAGTAGGAAGCATTTGCTGTTAGACGAAAAATTAAAATACTATAAATTTGTTATTTGCAACTTTTTGAAGTATTGCAATAATTTTTTTTATCGATTAGTATAACTTTAAAGAATAATTCGAGAGTACTTCTAATACATTTTAATGCCTCGGGTGGGCGTTGAGATTTCTTGAATATTACTATAACAAAATGCCAAAAACTCTTTTTTTTCAAATTATTGCAACACCACAATCTAGTTTTAGTCTAGTTTAGTTAGTTTTTCTGCAATAAATTGCAAGTATAAAATAAAAATAATTTTCAGATTCAGGAACAACTCAACATAACAAAACTAAATACTTGTTATTTAGTTGTTTATGCTAATGACGTGATTCCAATTTATATCGAAAAAATTGAAAGAGATGAAAATCTTTGGGCGGACAAGATGCTCCCTATTTTGAAAGAGTTTTATGTTAATTATATTGCAGCGGAAATCGTTGGGGATAACTTAAACAAGGGATTACGTTGCATCGATCCCCCATTCATACTGGAAGCGCAAAAACTCTACAAAAAAAAGAATGATGCAATGAAGCCAAATAAATAAGACACGGCAAAACATTAATTCGCGATTCCTCTATTGGGGGGAATATGAACAGTGAAAATTAAGAATATGAATAAAAATTAACAAATAATATAATATTATGTGAAAATGAAAGCCACCATTAATGAAAGTGGACTTTCGGTCGATTTAATTTCTTATCTGTTCGTTTCGTATCTATTGGTATTAAAATACAATCCTGCCAATTTGGCGCCATCCGTGAGGGAATGGTTGAACTATCAGGGTTTGCGAACAGGATAGTACAAATTCAAACGACTGTAACGATCAAAGCCGACTTTTCAAACAACGTCCTGTCCTACATGTTGTAAATTTTCAGTTTTAAATTGCAGATTCTTTTAAACTAATACCTAACAAAGGGGTTAAAGTTCTGAACATTTAATTATTATTCAATTTTTTTTAAATATTACCAATATTCATAGCATTATTATGCGTACATTTAACAATTGAAAGCATTGCAAAATATGTCATCCCCAAGACCAATCATTTCTTATTAAACTGGTATGCTTCATTTATGATTTAAAGCTGCCTCTTTCGAATCCCGTTGTTTAGAAAAATTACACATTTTAGATGGTGGCGTCCTCTGTGGGCATTGATGAAGCGCTGGCCCATCTTAATATAAATTCGTGACATTTGAGATTCCTGAATTGCCGACGCCGTTTTTAAATAATAAACAAAATGGCGTGTCTTTAAAAAGTAACAAAATTTGAAGTGGAGTGTCGTAAAATTTTAGTGTTACAGTCAAAATCATTTTAAATTAATATGAATTAGAAATACTCGGCGAAACTAAGCAAAATGTACGTCCGCTAGTTGCGTAATACTTTAACCAGTGTTTGAGCCCAAGTTTAATTTATAAGAAAATGTGACCATATCAGTACTGGTCATAACCTCGTTTTTGCCCGCTTAAATCGAACGTTTTTTAAACGAAGGTCGTTAGTTTCAGTTAATCATTGAAATCATCAAGATGGACAAACACATAGGAGATACAGCTGACGATGTTTCGACTTCAAGTGCCACCAGCACCGAATCGCTGGAGTTCCGCACAAAAGAACCCCATGTGGAAATAAGTCGGTAAGTCTGGTTTTTGTTTGAGTTGGCACCCGTTGTAAACCAGCCCCTAGTGTGGATTCGAAACCTATAGTATTCTCCTGGCATCCCAAAGACTTCTCTGAAGACATCCTCGACAATTCCTCCTCCCAGTCGGCCCTATTTGACGAGCCCCCTATTGTGCACAATGGGTTCGTATTTATGCTCTTTAATTGAATTAAATTTAATCGGAATTAATTAATCAAAGCAGTTTGAGTTTAAAGAAAGAGAGGGTAAACACGACTTGCTCGGCGATTGTGCAATTTGCTACGATTTATTGTTTTCTAGGTCTATTGTCATGGCTGAGGAGACAAAAACTAACTTTCACGCTTTGCCCCTTTGCACTTGATTCGTTATTAATTTGACCGATAAAGATGTCATGTGGCGATCTTTATCTGTTTAATCAATATTTGTGTGCAATTAACTAACTTTATTATTTACAACGCCAATCCTAATTCCTAATTTGTTGCTACCAAATGGTCGCCATAAAAACTAATCTATATATGGATTGAAAGGTCTGTAAATGGTTTCGTAGTTATTATGCAAATGTCAAGTGCATAATGATTTCATGAATCATGCGGCCGTTATCTTTTTCGTACAGATTTTTATTTATAAATTTGGGACGCAATATGTATAATGCAGTTATTTTCAAAAAGCGTTAACTCTATTTTAAAGTAAAAATAGTGGCGACTAGGATAATGCATCGCCGGTTTTAGAACCGTGTTTCGGGTACAGATGATTTTGTTAGAATTGATGGAAACGCGCGTTTGAAATAGCTGAAAATATTTTAAAGGTGAGATTCCAACAAGGCAATGTTACAGTAAATTGGAATCAATTTAAATAAATTTTAATGCAATAAATTGTTATAAAAAACCAACACGGATTTGTTCTTCTTTGTATTCCAACCGAATCACTAAATCCTTACCCAAATCATATTCAAATAATGAAGTTTTATTGAGATTTTCAACAATGACTGTTTTTACAATTTTGATAAAAACCAAGTTATGGTCCAATTGGCGACAATTAAGTATGTCTTGAAAATATGTTCTAAAAAAACATTTAATAAATCCGTTTCTAAAAACCCTAATAAGATCGCCTACACACTTTCATAAAATATTTGATGGTTGGGTCAGCGTTCATGTTTAAGCTTTAAAAGTTTATTATTAATTATGTATAGCAACAAAAGATATCCTATTTATTCGAGGCAAAATCAAATCATAAATGTTGGTCGATAATATTTAAGTAATCGTTGTGAAAAGCAATGGAAAAGTAATTAGCTGTGGTGCAATCGACACAACAATACAACACGTGAAATCGATGTATGTAATTAGATTTCTTTTTCGTTACGTGATTTATTGTGCCACCTTCTATTACGACTGTTTCGCTTCAATTTTTTTAATTTATAATGGTCTGTGGCTAAAATTATAAGCTGGAGTTTGATAATTACGGCAATTTGAAACTGAGTCATGTTTCCTCTGTAAATTTTGAGGCGCTGATTAAAAATTTCAAGTCATGGTGTATGATGAAGTAAATTAACTACCTGCGGTAAATGTGGGGCTTGGGTCGATCGCATAAATTACAAAATGTCAGCTTCCGTTACACCGTTGCTGTCAGTAACATTTTTTTAAAAGGCTTTCTAGTTCGCGATTGTATAATTTCTAATAAAAGTTCGACTCTAAGTTTATTAAAGTCAAATTAATGGTGTTTTAAAAATGCGAATCATTTTAGTTTACGTCTAATCCTTTTAAATCGTTGGGACTGTACCCAACTGAAGTCAAACTTATATGAGTGGCCCGAATGCGACGCGAATGTAAAAAAATTACCATGGATAATGTTGATTAAGTCACTTCCGGTTTTTTGGTAGTTATTGTCGCGCATTTACTGCACGTGGCGCAAATTATATATGAATTAAATTGCCGGTGATCCATGTACCAGTTTTACATATCAAAATTTGTTTCTTATTCACATGCATTGTTTCTGAATGATTATTAATTGTAACAAATTAATATTTCCTATTTTAATCCTTTTGTCTTATAGTCTTTTTTTTGTTTTGAGACTAGCAGATTAACAAGTAATTTTTTAAATTTAATGTAAACTAATGTTGGATTTATGCCGTGTATTCAAATTGATATTTCATGCATATCTTCGGGACACATGTGGGGATATAGATATTTAAAGCTTTGAAAACTTAACTAATGACTATTTTTATAAATTAATGTTAAAACTGAAATATGTACATTTTAAAGAAGAGCCAAAAGAAATAATATTTTTTTTTAATTTTTACATCAATTTAGGTGTATTTTTATTAGTCTGTTGGATGTCCAATAAAATAAAGACAACTGGAGTGTGATGGTGTTTTAAAAATGTAGCAATGTCGTTTTATTTTAATTTTTACAACCTATTTAAGTCTTATTAACTCGTTCATCCGTAACCAAATGAAGTCAAACTGTTGTAAGTGGGTATCTATATGCGACGTGAATATACAAAGTAAACATGGAGAATGTTTTTTTTACAATTATCAAACATTTACTCCACGTGAAGAAAATATCCTATGAAACAAAATTACCACTGTTCCTCGTAGTAATTTAAAAGATAATTTTTTAATGCTGTTTATTTAATTATTTTAATTTTTTTTAATTATATTTTTTCTTTAATCAATCACGTCGGTCTTTTTCTATTTTAGTCGTTTTTATTATAATAATTTACGAATTTTAGTAGATTTACGTTCTTAATTTGATTAACCATGTTTAACCATAAGTCTTACTAAAAAGTCAATAAATTTCCCGTTTTCTTGTGTTTATGCCTGATAATTAAATTATAACTTTGTCTTTCATAATGCATAAATTCGACAGCAAAATAATTACCATCGAGCCAACCCTCCCCCCTGACACTTGGCTGCTTGGGGGCACTCTTGGGTGCCGTCAAGCCTCTCTGGTATTTAAAAGTTCGGCTCTTGCAAATTGCACCCAAAAATCGATCCATGAGAAACCTGGCCACAAGCTACACATCACCTACAAAGTCCTGCAAGCCGAAACCAAACTCCTTTCAAAACTTCTCGAATGTCACGGAGTAACGGAAGTGGCACCGAATTCGTCCGATTTCAATCTATTATGGACCGGATCTCATCCGAAACCAGGTCCGTCGTTAACCGCGGCACGTCCTAACAATCTGACGATGTTTTTCATGTTAAGGTGCGTTGAGATCCTTGGCTCCTCACCAAAGAGTCAATCACTTTCCCCGATCCTATGAACTGACCCGCAAGGACCGTCTCTATAAGAACATTGAACGAATGCAACACGCCAAAGGCTACAAACACTTCGACTTCATCCCCCAGACATTCGTCATGCCGACGGAGTACGGAGAGTTGTGCACAACACATCATCGAATCAAGGGGCCCTGGATCGTCAAGCCCGTGGCTTCGAGCCGCGGCAGAGGTGAGTGTTGTACCTCTAGGAGGCGAGCCACAGATGAACGAGCGTCGACGCTTTTTCAGGTATTTTTATTGTCGAAACACCAAGCCAAGTGCCTCTCGAAGAACCGGTCGTCGTCGCCAAATATATATCTAAACCCCTTTTGGTGGCCGGTCACAAATGCGATCTCCGCCTATACGTGGTTGTTACTTCCTTTGAACCTTTACTAGTGTACATATACGAAGAAGGTCTAGTGCGGTTCGCAACCGTCAAATACGATTCTAGTCATAAGCAGCTGTGGAATCCATGCATGCACCTCTGTAATTATAGTATTAACAAGTATCATAGCGATTACGTCAAGTAAGTATATCGAGTTTCTTATTATTGTAGTTGCGTTTTTTCGTCTGCTCTAAAAAAAATCGAACTATTGGCATAATTAAAATTATCCTCTACTCTATCAAATGGTTGAAAAATGATATTTTTGTCATGCCGCCCACTTTCTCATCTTATTCAACTCAACTGATTTTGAAAATTTCCGTTTTTTCACTTATTAACATTAGTTCGTTTCGATAATTTTATTTTTTGGAGAATCTGAGATGATTTGAACAATTTCTCTGAAACTGAAAGCTGCATTATATTTTGACCAGTATTTTCTTAGTGCTCGCAATTATTAAATATTGAGCTTTATTATGTTGCGGCTTTAACGGAAATTTTGATAAGGTCCTTCGACGGTACATGTCAGCTGATTCATATTTTATTAATTGCGTTTCAAGTCGCGATTAACAAACCAGTTCTACTAATCCATTGCTTCCAAAGCGATTAGATAATTGCCATAGAATTTCCCGCTTATGTCAATTGTAACTAACAGTACAGTACAGTACAATTACCCTCAAAAACAGATAATAATATCCCTCATAATGGCATTACACCGTTATTTTCGTGATTTGAACGTGCGGGTTAGATTTTTAGCTGTATTTTAATTACGTCAAACATAATATGTATGTTCTACAGCTTCACTACATCTGGTGGATTATTTTCTTGCCTACATTTGCGTAAAGCCATCAATGTGTGTAAACATTGTTGTCATTATCGTTTAAGACGATTTCCGCTTTGTCTGAATACACAGTAAATATTTACGTTATATTTAGACCGAAAGTAATGCTAAAATAAACTGACAAAAGACTGTGTAGTTTAAATCGTTAACCACTCTTCTAATGGAGTGTGAAAATAAAATACCGTTTGCTTCGTTCGTCAACTGCATACTTTTTACTTCTGTTTTTAAAACTGTTTGGATTCAATCAATTATAGAAAACTTAAAAGTATACGAATTGCATTCACCTGGCAGTTGCATATTTTCGCATTTCAAATGAAATTGCTTTTAGACGTAGAGCGTGATCCGTCGTTATTTATAATATAAAGTGGGGCAGTTCTCAGATGTACGATTTTATCGCGCGAATTTAGGCTATAACCTAACAGAAAAGTTTTCCATCAGTCGGATCAAATTATTGAAATATCAAGTGAGTCACCCCAACGCAAGGACAGAGGTTTTAGTTTGTCACGACCTTATTTTGCATGACACGTAATGGGATTTATTTTATTGCAATATCGAGCGAACGGCGTCTGTTCACGCCATCACAGCGAAAATTCTATATAACTTATTTTTCCTGGGCGGGGTGGATAATAAAATTTCTGAGATGGAAAACAATAAAATACCGTAACCTAATTTGTTTCATTTTAACGCAATATCTACCTTTTGAAACACAGTACAGTTCGCCCAAAGATATATCAATTTTACAAATTGACTGTGTTGATTATAAAAATGTGAATGTGCAAAATGATGAAAATAAACGTATTGATTTTTTTCTAAAGCAGTTAATTTTTCTTTCTATTATTATATTAAAAATCATTTTTTAATAGAATAGAATAATGTAATTTTTGTTTCCCTACTAAAACTAAAACGAATTGATGAAATGATTGAAATAAATGCGAAATGATGAAAATAAACGTATTGTTTTTTTTCTAAAGCAGTTAATTTTTCTTTCAATTATTCTATTAAAAATCATTTTTTAATATAATAGAATAATTTAATTTTTCTTTCCCTACTAAAACTGAAATGAATTAATTATAATTACATATATCTATGGTTAAACTGCAAAACCTCGATTTTTGCCATTGATGGGCTTTGAGTAGGAAAAGTTTGCAAATTGCGGATTCCTTACTACAAAGTCTCATTAGTCACTTTTCAATATTTGTGGCTCAATATTTCCAATGCTCTTAACTCAAATATGCCATTTATCCTATAAAATCAACAATTATTTTACGATTTACTTACCTTTAAGGTTTACTTCTTTTGCAGTCTGACATACTTGTTTGTCATATTTACATAACAGGTGTTTTGTTAGATTCGAGTGCGACATTAAAGTGGCTTATTATTACCATTTTCGACTAGCCAGGTAAATTTTTTTGTGTTGCAAGTAAGGATAATGCGATTGTTTCGCCATAATCGTAAGATGTTTGTGTTATTTCTACAAAATATACATAGTTCGGCCGAATAAATGTTTGCTGCATTTATTTTTGTGCACCCGAATGTCGTTTTTAAAGAACACCATGAAATAATCACTTGGAGGAATATTTAGGCGTTCCGATTCCAATGCTGCTTTGGTGGCGTTATATGATTATCATTTTATCATTACCGACAAAAAACTTGCAAAAAAACAGGCATAACTGGGTTAATTGTTTTTAGAATTATAATTAAACTGTGTAAACATTTTTCTTGCTCCTGTAAAATATCAATAGCACTTAAGAGGTTTGAAATTTAATCATCGATGTCTAAGAAAAGCAGAAAATTGAAACGGTGCGGAGTCATTTATTTCGTAAAACTAGAGCAGCTTCGCGCGACCATAAATTGATTGGATTGTCGCTTTTAGGTCGGACGACCCAAGTGCTGAAAACGTAGGCCACAAGTGGACTTTAAGCGCTTTGTTGAGACACCTAAAGGCGGAAGGCAAAAACACCGCATTGTTGATGTCGCAAGTCGAGGATCTTGTTATCAAAGCGATCCTGGCTTCGGCCAACTCTATAATTTCGGCGTGTCGAATGTTTGTGCCCAACCCAAACAACTGCTTCGGTAGGTCTAAAGCGATTGTCGATCGTTCTCTTTACGCTTGCAAACGGCAGAACTCTACGGTTTCGACATCTTAATCGATTCCAATTTGAAACCGTGGCTGTTGGAGGTGAATCTGTCACCGTCGCTGGGCTGTGACAGCCCGCTGGACGTCAGGTTGAAGTCGGCGATGTTGGCAGACCTGCTCACTCTGGTGGGAATTCCCGCGATCGATCCCATCCTGCGGCCGACGTCCCACAGCCTGGCCTCCACATCGCTGAAGACGACCAGCGGCAGCAAAATGAAACTGGGAAATGTAGATTGTTGCCGAGTTGAATCGTGCGATTTGCATAGTAAAATTTCTAGTGCAGGAGAGTGCATTCGGCCGACGGTTTGAGCAACTCGTTGCCGAGGAAGAGTTCGTCGGTCAACAGCGATAGGCTGTCTTCTAGCGCTTTGATCCTAACTCCCGAGGAGTCGAGGATTTTAAAATGTGCCAAGCAGCAGTTTGACAGGAGAGGAGGGTTTGTGAGGATATTTCCGGCGCTTGACAGCTGGGCCAAGTATTCGCAATATTTGGGTAAGTTGTTGGGCGCGACCGCTTTCATAATGATACCCGATTGATTTCTGAAATATTGTGTGCATGAGGTAATGGGAACTGTTGTAATAGCGGAGAGATTGTTTTTGAAATCGATTGAAAGTTGGGAAGTTTGACACGGGATTGAAATTTGAGTAGCACGAGACCACAAGTTTTGGATTGTTTATTGATCCATACCTGAACATGTTGCTGTAAAATTTATGGGGATATTCTTTACTATGAGGGATGTCTTTTTGTTGTATTTACATTGTAAAAAAACTGCCGGAACTAGTAATACTACAAGAACACCATTTTCTTGTCATGTTTTTTGTGTGGTCCATTTTTTTGTTACAGTGGAACTTTCCTAACTCCATCTTCTCTTACTCGAACTGATATTTAACACGTAGCCAAGCATAACTCGAATTTTTCGAAGAAATAGATAATGTATTTCGGAGAAGCATATTTTCTTGGCACATTTAGTGAAGTTAAACGCAGGCTAATTTCTACCAGATGCCGAACGGTGATGCAGTTTCACAAAGGATTTATTGGCGATATTGGTACAAAAGTGTAAATGTCGGCAAAATGTAAAATGTTTGACGCTTAAAAATGAAATTAATTGCTGAGATAGAAAAGGGGGAAAAGAAAAACAAAGTTAAGGCGTCGTGCGGACACTGGTTTCAGAGCCCTCTACTGGAACGACAATGATTTTTAGACAAACATTGGGAAATTGCCATTGTTTATTCGCGATTTTTTATTAAATTTAATCTACTAAATAAAGTTTGAGTTGTAAATTGTGTCGGTTTTTTGCTTGTAATCAGTAAGTACCTAAAATTTCCCATAAAAACACAATAATCAATAGTTATTTTTTTAATATATCGGTTATGGAAACTGAAATAGGATCTGGTTCTAAAACAGTAATATTCACCCATAGCTCTGAGAGGAATAAAAAAAAGGGGCTAGAATTTTTTATCACTGGCCAGGTACTCTATTTAAGTGCGAAATGTGCTTTATGATTTTTAATTACTACTAGTAATGTTTTAAATGCTATTAATAGGTAGTAAACATGAATTTTGTAGTTAGACAATGAATGTTGTCAATGAAGATAATGTCAATGGATTTTGTAAACACATTTCTGCTGTAGTATTTGCTACAAATGAAGATGAAAAAAAAGTTTTAATTAATCATTCCCATAAAATGTATGCTGCATAATCAGATGATGTGACTTTGGATGCAATTCTTTATTGCTATTATTTTCTGTACTGCAAAATTGACAATGGAATTGGTTAATAAATAATCGATAAAAACACAACTTACGTGGCTCTTCTTACTTTTTGGATCCAAATCTTTCGCCTCTCCTCATACCACTTACCAAAAAAACGAAAAAATGGTACGCTTCGATTCATGGTACAAATACTTTTTTTTATTCAAATTTTTTCAAATGTTAAGACTGCATAATATATGTTATATAGGTATGAATCTGTATATGTACATAAGAACCAGTGTTTATTTATAATGCCCATTAAACCTTAATTTTGATTCGGCGTATTTTTGTATAAATCGTTATAAGTCGAAGTAAATTTTCGGTCCCTTGGAGATTCGAGTTAGAGAAGTTCCAGTGTTTTTTATGCCCAAAATTGAAGTCTTTAATTTCACTTCATGATAATTTGGAACGCAAAAATCAATTTAAATTACTTAGTACATATAGAACATTTTCTCTTCATCGCTATATTGCAGATGCAGCAACCGGAATTCCAATTTCAGGCAATAACAATTCCTTCGCCAGCTACAACTTGTCCGGTGCACACAACTACAATCTTTTACTCTACAACCACTTATTCCCCGAAGTTCCTATCAACACCAAATCGCACGACAAATCCCACCTGAAATTTAGTTCGCTGGATCGAAAACGCGATTTGTCGCTGCACAACCAGAAGGGTAACAATTGGGCGTTTTATTGTGGAGGCACGTCACAGTTTTACTTATTGTTAGGCACAGCGCTTGCGCGTCAGGACAGATACGAACGGATGTTGAGTCAAGGACATAGATCGGCCTTGATACCGAAAAAGAGGCCGATAGACAGTCGAGCGATCGAGTTGAGGAAACAAGTCATCGACATGTTGCGAAGCGGAAAGAAGATGACGTATTTGAAGCAAAATCTAACATTCTCTTGTGTTTAATTGCATTTTTAGGCAATGCGAGACTAGACGAACTTTCAGTCACTACTTGGGGTGCGTTCTGCGTCGCATTTCCGGCGAGCCGAACCAAGAAGAACACATGGAAATCGTTTTAAAGTTTTTGCAGAAGGCGTCCAACTACTTGAGGACGCCCTACACAGTCAAGGTGGCTAGTTCGCGTTAATTGCGCCCAAATAACAAGTCGATTTCAGACGCCTAGTCAGAGTTTAGATAGTAAGGACCGAGCCGCGGTCGTGGCCAAACAGTTGAACGACTTTTTGTATTTGTACAACCGAGAAACAGAGTTATTCGTGGATAAGACGGACAAGCCGAGTCAGATTCCCTCCAAGTTGTATGCAGAGTTTTTGGAAAATGCGAGGTGAGAATTCGAGGTTCCGGTTGGGTTTTATGGGTTTGTGTGTAGGGAATGCGACTTGGAGGAGATTTTAATACACCAAACAACTCAAGCAGTGCCAACACATGGAGGAAAGGCCGGTTTTCAGGGAGTGTTGAAATGCATACCCAACGTGCCCAAATCGTACAGCTTGAAACCGCCCTACAGCCGAACCGCATCAAAAAGCAAAGGCCTTAAGGTGTCCTCCTTGTCTTGATTGTTTTCACTCGGCATCACTGTCTGATCATGTATACCCTTGTGAGAATTACAATTATTTATTTCTTATTATCTAAGCGTTACGTATTTTCTATGGTTGTTTGTTGAGTTAGCGGGTTGTGGTGACGTGTTATTTTATTTAGTTCAAATGTTCATCGTGCTGTTTATGTTTTTCTAATGCCAATGTGCAGTAGTTCATTCCAAACCTGCCATATTTGTTTTTTTATATTTTATTTATTAGTACAATTTTTTCAAAGATCTAAGAACAAATTGCTGGGTGATTATCGTGGACGAACGCTTACTTAATTTTATTGCTTAAGTCGTTGTTGGTGAGTTTAGTTGTCTTGTGTGCTTTGAACGGTCCTTGGACGTGGTTTTGGAGCTAACTTTTACAAATTTCGCTGCCAAACGAACGCGCATATGAATATTTTTTTAATACGTATGTAATAATTATTGGGATGGCTTCACACGGTACCTTTGACTCTAGTATAAATTTGAACACACATATTTGTGATATACTTTTTTGTGATACGCTTTTGCTACTTTCTATACTTGTTACACTGCTATTTGATGCAACTTGACAGTTTGTAGTGTAGATAATGATATTATACAATTAGTGGTAATTTTGGATGTTTGTTTTTGGTTGTAATTTTAATATTTTCCCATCTCATAAGATCGTACTTAACAAGATTTTGCTCAAACTTTTACTTTTATTGTTACATTTGTTTTTACGAAATACGCAACTGTTGTTTTATTATTAAATTAGTAGTAATGTGTTCTGTAAAATTAACAACTGTACACAGTCTAGTTTTTATACATTATGCACATGCAAAATTGTTCACGTGGTTAGATGTTGTCTTGCAAATATAATAAATAAATTCGGCACAAAACTGGATACGATTTTATATTTTTAAAGTCCCTGTGATGTTGAAGCCAACTCGTTTTAGAATTGGTCTGATACTTTTCGGATTCCCAATCTATTATTTTGAATATGATGAAATCAAACTTACATTTGGTTCTTGTTATAATTAAACAAGTTTCACATTATCGAATAATAAAACGAAATTAAATGTTCAAACGTTAGACAGCACTAGTAGAAATTTCATATATTACCTTGGAAATAGTTTGAATTCTAATTATTACTTTCACACATCTATGAATTATTGTATGTTAGGATTTTTTTTTGTAATAATTGCACTGCACATTGCAGAAGATTTCATAAAAAAACTGGCCTTCAAAAATCCTCTGAATCAAGAGCAAAATAGAAATAACCCGACCGTCGAAAATAACCGCTGATGATGGTTGAGTTGGTGTTCGCGCCGAAACGTTTCATTACAACCCCAACAGTCGCACGGTCGTCGTCAGATCAGTATAAACGTGAATTGAATAAGTAAAAGTGATCGTGTAAAATGCAGAGGATTATAAGTTTGGAAGCGAGCAGAAACTCAAGCTACACTTCTGAATTCGTCTCAAAAAGGCTGTGTTGTAGTTTTATGCTGACTGTCACATTTTTCGCCCTTGTTGGAGGTAATAGTGGGTTTTATTTAGTAGTAAGTAACAAACATGAAATGGGTTCAGTGCCAGAAGTCTGATTTGTCAACACCCGATTTGCGTTTCTGGACATTGCATATTTTACTATTCGCTTTTTATACGACGATAAAAAAGTAAAAACGTGTCTTTCCTCTCAATTATAATTGTCGAAATAAAATATTTTAATTAATTACAATCGTGCATAATTTACTGCTCCCAATAGTTGTAAATTGAACGTAAAAACTCGATTCCTTTGCTATTACTAATGGAATACAACGTGTTATAAAAGCGACACCAAACCTATTTCATGTCATAAACCACGATCCCAAATTTACATTTCACTTAAGATAATTAAACCCATCCAAGCGGTTTATTAATTCCAAGCTGCAACAAAACAACGCCTCCATATTCGCGACCAAATAATATAAAGCTTATTTAATGAAACGCTTTTGTTTGCTTTTCGCTGGCACTAAATAAATGTTCAATGTTTTTCAGGCTTTTTTCTTGGACGTTTCGCCACAGACAAAACACTGTATAAAATGAGAGCGGAAAATTCGGAAGCTTGGAAGAAGCTGATGACATTGGATGGACAGTTAAAATATTTCCACGATTATTTGAACAGCACAAATGTTTTTACATTGAATTGTAATCATTTCAGTGTTGATTCGCACGATTTGGGACAGGAAACGATAATAGAACTTTTAGATGCATTGAACAGTTGCTTCAACTACGGATGAGACGATTTTTATTTATAATAATTGAGGCAATTGTGTGTGTTTTGGAAAGTTCGACTTCAGAAATATAGATTTTATGGGCAGTTATTTTTCTTTTTAACTGTGATCGACGTTTTATAAATAGTATGAAAATATTTGCCTTCCTGAAATAACCAAATTCTACTTAACCGCTAAAATATGTGCAAGAAAATGTTGATAATGTCGTTGTTGTTAAAAGTCGATAAAATGTGAACCACTTATGATTTCGATCAGCTACAAAGAAAGTGACACGTCGAGGTTACCTTGTTGTTTTTTCTTCATGATATTTATAGGTGATTAAATATATCTACCTATTCTACAGCTTATTGCTAAAAATATTTCAATTCGCCAAAACTAAAAAAAGAATAAGATTTTAAATAAATAACAACGTTGCAATGAATAGTGAATTTACATTCATTTTGTTATTTAATTTTATTACATAAGTCATTCAGCAATCTAATTTAATAATATCATTTTGTAAACAAAAATGTATATCAGCAGGGTTTTATAATTTTTTAGCCACAAATTTATTTGCCACGAACAGTTTTATTATGCCAATATTATATATTATCTTATTGGTGCCATAAACGATGCTTAAAAAAAGTAGGTATTCAACTAAAAGTGCGTGCCAAAATCAATTGATAAAAACTTGTTTCAATTGTTGATCGTAACAACGGTTGATATAATTCAGTAAAAAATCTTAAATGAACTTTAACCTGGCAGACCCATTTTGTGGTAGTTACGAATTTCAGTTTCGGCGCTAGTATATTTTGGAAAAAATTAAGTCTAAATAAACTCAGTTAAGGTGCATTATTGGCGCTCATATAGCAATCAGACAGCACCAATAAATATAGCATATCGTTGAATCGTCACCATAAAAAAATTAACGATATTTCGTAGAGATTAATATCAATGTGCGAGAAATTAAATCTAAAATTTTTAGAAAACAATTGTTTTTAACTAGGTAGATGAAATACAAAAAACAAAATGCTTGTTTTTTGAATGTTACTAAATATATTTCAAAAAATAAAAATGTAAAATAATTATTAAATGTTTTTGCAATTTTCCTATATTTCAGAAATGCTTGTCTTATTATTTTAACAATTTTAACCTTAATAATATAATTAATAAATTGTAACAAGATAAGTCTTTTATGTAGACTTAATCCTTAAATATCCAATCAGCGGATATCGAATTTCATTCATGGTGATTCAAAATTTAATTTGAAATCTAACTTAATCTTATCTCCAAAAAGCAACTCAGTGTCATTTGTTACCAATTATAACAAACGATCAATAATTCGGACTAACCATTCCTATTTTCCAATAGGTCTTTGTTACGACTTAATCCACATAAAAATGAAAGCGATGGGCGATCCCGTTTGTGATACTTTTTTTTGTAATTATCTTATTCTTGTCCTTGCCTAGCTGGAATCGCAAAATATAAGCAATTTGCCTTTGAATAATAGTCGCTTTTTGCATTAATTTATAAAACAACATTTTTCAATTATGCATATATGCTTGAAAAATTCATAAAAATATACGAAACTGCAGCGGCAACTTTACAAAAATGATTGTACATCTTGTTATATCTCGTTGCTGCCTAGTGGGTAGCTTGACACTGATAAATCATCGTGTAAATATTTAAATTTTATCTGAAATAATATAATGCTTTTGATGTTAGCTTCTGTTGCATTCGATTTAACTTGAAAATCAGATTGTAAGTAAATAAGATTTATATTACTGTTACATTTTATCAGATGTGTTTTGTCCATATCACTGTGGATTGGGTAAACAGAGGTTTACAATTAGGGTCGCATGAAAGAGGTCAATATTTTGTAACATTTCGAAATTATAAATTCATAATCGAAATTTTATTTAAAAAATTTTGTATTTGTACTTCCCAGCATTCCTTTGAAGTAAGATGATTGGAAAAGTTGTAAGAATATGATTTTTGTATTTTTTTTAATCTTGCAAATAATGATTAATGACGCAATTGTAATTTAAATTATAATCTGTTGCGAAATTAAATTCAGACCGTTTCAAATACTGAATATTCCTGGTCCAACATTTTAAAATTTATGTTGTTGCAAATCCGTAGGTATATTATAAAAAAAAATTTCTATTTGTATATAATTTTCATACCTCACTTTCTTTGCCCACAAAAGGGCGACTCAATCCTAGATTCAGATCGCAAAAATTCAAAAAATCTAATCAATCACCTACATTTACTTTGTAAATTTAGATACGTATTGTATAGTTGAATTCCCTTTGTTTTAATGAATCATATCTGATTGAATTAAAAGATGCTAAGATACAATTTTTTCAATTATTGCAATTTCGAAAATAATGATAAATGGAACAAATTTGTAAATTTTCCGTTGATTCACATTTTGTTGCAAATACCATGGATTATAATATTAAAATAATAAATTATCTTTGTCTATAATCTTTGCGATTACACCCCACCATCTTTTGTGTAGCGGGGTTCAGTCCCCTTTATCTGTCTACAAAAAGGCGGCACAGTCCCAGATTCAGACATATTCAAAAACCTGTCAGATCACTCACTATTATTTTAGTGTATAATTTTAACTATAGTGCATTTCTACAACAAGCCTTCCTAAGAAAATTCGCTGACGCGCACATTTAATTATTCAACAAGCAGAGTTAGGATTTCCCTGCCATAAATATATGAACTTATTCCGTGATAAGATTTCCTAGTGTATTCTGCAATGTGAAAATTATTATGTCAAAACGTTCAAAGTACTACTAAGACCGCGATATAAATTCAACTTCTTTGCACAACATTCAACAGTTTATATTAACTTCTTTGTACAGCGATTGTGACTTATACTACATATTTATAGTCATAATGTCAGCGCATGTAAGCCAAATAACTACTCCCGTCAAAATTAGAAAGGTTCTGGTACTTTATGTTGGAGGAACCATCGGAATGGAGCGGGACGAAAATGGTGGTAAGTTTATAAAAAAAATTAAGACAATTTGTAATTCTGGTGTGATTCATATCGTTTTTGTTAACGACGCGGTTTTCATATCAATGACTAACATTGATGATAAATATGAAGGTTTTAATAAAATTTGTCGATCTTTGTTAATCGTGCGTGATGGGATAAGAAATGAGGAAGTTTCGTGTAACTAGTTATTTCTGGTTTATCTTTAGTTTGTTATGAAATAAAAGTTATCATTGACATGACATACAAATCAAAAATATTGTCACATAATTATCAAAGAATCAAGTTCGACCTAATACCATACGAACAAATTGTAATAATATTTTCAGAGCGGACAAAATCATAAAAAATATTTTGGAAATAACTGAAATAAAAATATCTTAGAAAACATTGATTTTGAATCAAAAATAAATTGTAATGAAAAATGCAAACAAGGTTTTTTGCTATTTATAGTTTGCTTAGAAATTTTTTGAAATTTTCACGTTCATGTTAATATTATTTTATATTTTAGTGTACGTTCCGTCTCCGAATAAGCTGTTTGAAAAATTGAAAGGAAGCTCTCAAGTGCACGACGCCAGTTTAGCCGAACATATTACTCTTTCGGCGAATCAGCTCATTTTGCCGTAAGTAGAATACATCCCATCGTTCGTTAACATTTCCAAAAATTGTAGAAAAGTTGATGACAACGTCGTTATTTACGACTTATGTGAATACGACCCTCTGCTGGATTCGAGCAACATGACTTGTAAAGAATGGATCCGAATCGCAACAGACATCGAAGTAAGACTCCGCAATTCTGTTTTAAAGCAAACTAAAAATGCAACTCCTAGACGCAATACAACAGCTTCGACGGCTTTGTTATTTTGCACGGAACGGACACGTTAGCTTACACATCTTCTGCACTGTCATTTATGTTGGAAGACATCCAAAAACCCGTTATATTAACTGGATCACAGGTGAATGATAGTCGCCAAGTTTAATTTATTTGATTTTAATTATTCAACTACAGATTCCGATCTTTGAGACGCGGACCGATGCCTGGGACAACATTATCTCGTCTTTGATTTTTGCCGGATGCTACGACATCCCCGAGATTTGCCTTTTCTTCGCGAACAAACTCTTCCGAGGGAATCGAACAGCCAAGATCAGTTCCACGCACTTGAACGCTTACGATTCGCCCAACTACCCACCCTTAGCACAAATCGAAACCAACATTACGTGTAAGTTAGTCCGACTTTTAATTAATAATAGAATTAGTAATAGCGCGAGGTTGTTAGTAAACCAGCAGCAAATACGCAAAACCCAGTCCAAGCCACTGAAAGTGCCCAAAACACTTAACTCAAACGTCGCCGTCCTCACTCTTTTTCCCACAATCACCGCATGCATGGTAAATATTGTTCTAATGACTTGTTGTGATAACTGACACGTGTAATTTAGTTTGCAGCTGTCGTTCAGTGTCCTGCCGTTGCCGGTTTGGTCATCCAGAGTTACGGTGTGGGAAATATGCCTTCGAATCAAAAGGAAATGGTGGATGTTATTAAAAAAGCCGTTGGGAACGGAATCGTGATAGTGAACGTGACTCAGTGTCGTCAAGGAACAGTTGTGGCATCGTACGAAACTGGAAAAGCTCTTGAAAATATCGGAGTCATCAGCGGAAAGGACATGACTTCTGAAGCTGCTCTCACGAAGTTGTGCTATGTTCTCGGAATTCCTGGTTTGACATACGACGAGAAGGTCGCCGTAAGACAGTATTGCTGCTTTAATTGATTTTAGATTAATGTGGTGGTGATTTATTGCAGCTGATGAAAGAGAATCTTCGCGGAGAACTCACCAACAACCCCCTCTCCTAATTTGTTTTTATTAACAGCATTCATAACTTATAATTATGTAATAACCAACAAGTGCAGTGATATTTATAACTAATTATGTTCCTATTAAGTATATTATTTTTTGAAGCAGCGATTTTAATTACAAGCATAACAATTCGATTATAAGAAACCATGAATAGTGGCGGTGAGCGTCTCGAATAAGTTTTGCGAGACTTTGCACTGAGTGAAATGTTTGGAACAGTCTGTGTCGTGTAAACCGCTCGTAACGGCTTCGTGCAAGATTGTCCCTTTAACAAATGGTTGCAGGACTTTGCTGGTAGCTAACGCGTCAATTATTTTATCACTATTAGAGCTGTAACCTCTTATTACGTTTCGCGTGGAGTTCCTCACAACCCAGCAAACCACTTGTTGGACGCAAGAAGTGGAATCAACGTCATTTTCACTTAAGATCTTGTCCACAACTTCTAAATACTGCCACCACTTGCCGTGGTCGTCGCCTGCAAAGATTCGAGTGAGTTGTGCAAAACAACTTAAATGTCAAATTTCTGTAAAATTTGTCGTTGAATGAAATTTCGTGTTTTGTGTAAATCTTGAGTGAATCGAAATGGAAAATTTCCTGTACTTGTTGGAGGTGTTTGTGGAGACTGTGACGTTCTCGTCGAATTTGCCGCAACGGGCAACAGCGGCCGACACGATCGTGTCTGCTGAAATAGGCAAATTCGTCAAAATGGATCTCTTCACCATGGAGGGCTCTAGCAGTATCAGTACAACAGTATCGTCAATAAATCGCAGGTAATTATTTCGGTTGTTTTCAGTCGAACGAGAGAACGGCGCCGAGTTGAACTGCGGCAAATCGACTTTGTTCGCGTGCACCTCCGCCGAGCTTATTCGCAAGCTGAAGGAGTATCCGCTTGTGTTGAGCGTCTCGGTGAAGATGCAGCCGTCTGGAAGCGTCATAATCAAATGGCCGCAAGAGTTTTTCGATTTGATCAACAAGTCGGTGGACACTTTCGGCGTCTCGGGCCCGGTCACCATGCAAGACAAATATATCCTCAAAGAGAAGAACACCGACAAGATCATGGGCGACATGAAAGCCACAATCAAACTGTCGTCGTTTGGAAGCAGCGTCCAAACGAATTTTCAACTGATCAACGCCGGCAAAGACGCCAATAAGAAGTTTTTGGTGAGGGGAGCGCGTGGCGAAACCACTCTCGAGTGTCAGAAGTAACACTAACTATTTCGTGGTGATTTAAACGCAATGAGGCGGTTACAGGTTTGGCGACAGCTCAGGAAGCGAACTCCTCCCAGTCACGCCTTTACTGTCGTCAACCGCTGAAAATAAACTCGTGGAAATTCCGGTCGCCTCAAAGGACGAGGACCGCCTGTCTTGGATGGCGCTGTTCAAGTCGACCATTGATCCCAAATTCAGCAACTCCCCGGAAGAGTTCAACGTGGCAATATCCAACATTTTCGACAACCGGAGGAATTCGTCCGCTTTAACCTTCGACATCGTGTCGTTAATGGAGCGACCCGAAGAAAACAAATACATCGATTTAAGGATCAGAGGCGGTTCCCGGGGATTTGTGTTCGAGTTCGACACCGTGGACGACATCGCCAAGGAGTCGAAGACGTCGCAGACCACCACGAGTTCCGTCCCGAAGGAACTAACCGCCGATAGAATCAACAAGTTGTTGTGCAAGAACAAGGACTGCCCGGCGGTGCGCAAATTCAAAGAAATGGGACTGGGACCGTTGGCCACAACCAAGGGTTTGGGGGCCGTAATGGGCGAAACGTCGCTTCCTTTGACGTATGGACTGAGTCAGACGTACGGCGTCTTCGACGAGTACGGACCGTACGGATTGTTTTCCAGGCCCAAACGGCCCGATAATCCTTTCGTTCCGAAGCAGGACAACGACTGGAAGGCCACGTGTTGGAAGCCCAAGCGCCAAGAGCACCATGAAGATTGTGGCAAACGATGCACTCATTGTCCGCCACTGCGACTCACCGGCGGCGGAGTTTTAGACTATGACGACGTTAAAAGTCCGTTTCACGAGTGCAAGGAGATAATGGACCAGTTTGACGATATCCTGGTCAAGTACAAGAACGCACTGGGACCGTGTGGCAAAACCACATGTCCGCTAGCGCCAAACGTCGCCCAAGAAATTTGTAAGAAGATGTGCCGACGCGGCGGTGAGACCTACTCCGTGGACAGCGGTTCCGTGGATTTTCCCGTACGACAAGAGGAAGTAAAACCCGATATTAAATTTAAGACAAAACCTGCGTGTGGCTCGCCTAAATGCGCCTATGCGAAGTACAAAAGCGGATTGGTTGACGAGGATATCGACATTGAGTTGCAACACCTACCACCGGGTCATTCCGGCAAGTGTGGCCATCCCAAGTGCCCATTTCCAGTACAACCAGACTTGCCGCCCATCCACTGGGACTGCCCAGATCCACTACCTAAAGAACAGTGCAAAAACCCCAACTGTCCGTATCTTCCCAAAGAAATCAAATGTTTGAATTCATTCCTAGCTAAGGGCCCTTGCGGCAACTTGAACTGCCCATACTCGCCACCATCCCCGTGCAGTTCCCCTAATTGTCCGTTCGCGAGCAAGGAGTGTCCTTACGAGAAGGACTCGGAGAGCTTATGCGGCAACTCCGACTGTCCGTACGCACCAAAAAACGAAAACGATACCTGCGACAACCCTTCGTGTCCTTTCGCCAAAAAAGAAGACCCGTGTGGCGTTACGTATCCTCCGTATTACACAATTCCATGCCCGATTCCTCCATGTTCACCGTTCACGCTGCAGAATTTTCCACCGTGCACGCCGCAAGATTTACCATGCACGATGCAAAACTTCCCAGCTTACTTTACACTCGTATCAGACAACCAGACTGTACCGTGTCCATTACCGAACGAATGTCAATTTTCTAAACCACAAAACGTGTGTGAGAAGAAACCGTCGCCTTGCTATGCCCCACCAAAAGGTCCGTGCGGCAATCCCGTGTGTCCACATCCAACTGAAGACACGGCAGACGCGTGTGGATCAACCAATCAAAATGAGGACAATTACAACGATGTCTGCGAAAATCCCGAATGTCTCTATGCGCCCAAAACATGTTACGTAAAACCCCCGAAGTATTCTTTAAATCCAGACGAGGTTTGCGACAATTCTGAGTGTCCCTACGCGCCACCACCACCGTGTCCTTATCCCTGTCCTTACCCTTATCCGTATCTGCAGAACTTGCTAGCGTTCGGAATGCCCGTTTCGCTTTGCCCCGACGAAGTGTGTCCCTACCCCGACAAGGATTTGTTCGAAATTCGTTTCGGGTTGCCTCCGTGTCCCGTTCCGATGCCGCAGCCGTGCGGAGCCGCCGAGGAAAGCGTAAAAGACGAAATTTGCGAAAACCCCGAATGTCAAAACACTAAAGAAGAGTTGGGGGACGGTGTCGAGTACACGTCCGGAACACGGACTGAAGTGGACAACGCTCCGTGTCGTGGAGAGATGTGCAAATCGCAAGGAGGTAATTTAGTTTGCGACACGTGCCCTTGCACCGAAAACGATGAAAAAATGAATGATGAGGGAGTGGAGTATTGGTCGGACACACGACTGGAGGTTGATTTGACGCCGTGTAATAAGAAAACCTGTAAGTCAACTGGAGGCGCTTTGGTTTGCGAGGTTTGTCCGTGCAGCAAAGGCGGGACGGGCAAGAAGAAATCAAAAGAAGAAGTTGTGGGGGCGAAGAAGAAAAAGAAGAGGAAGTCGAGGCGGAAGTATGTGTACTCGGTTGGTGATAAACACCCGGGAGTGAGGATTGGTCATCGCGAGTGCATTATGCCCTCGTGCAATGTTCCACCAGGAATGGGATGGTTGTGGAATATTTACACACCCTGTGGACGACTAAGGGTACGTAAGATTCGTATTTTGAACAATTTTCGACAAATTATGCAAACCTTACGTTTATTAAAAACATGTAGGAGTTGAGGGGATTCTTACAATTTGAAGCTGCCGGGATTTTTGTGATGTAAGAAATTTTGTATGCGAAACAGCGTTAAGTAAGCGACCGATCCGTTACTCACCAACTACAAGACTATACATATTATTATAATACAAGTATTTTTTTCCATTTGAAAATTCGATTAAATTAACAATTGGCGTTCATGGAACCCTGGAACCCTAAATTATTAAAATTCGAAGTTTGACTTGACCACTATAAACTAGATGATACTAAAAATTTTCTGTCGAAATTTAAACCCAAAATTATCATTGGTTTGGGATAAAAATCAGGAAAACTTATTAAATTAATTATAACGATCTTCTTCGGGATTTTGACCGTGTTCCATTTGAACTTATTAAATTCAAAAATTAGGAAAAATACAAAATACATGCATATTAAAACTACCGGGTGACTATAAATGATTGACATTTTTTGTGTTAGGTTGGCAATATTTTTTAACTTCTCCATTGGGTACACTGATTTTCAAATTTGCAATTGTCAAATAAACTTCAATTTTAAAAATTGGCTATGTCAGAATTGTTTTCAAAATGGTTTTTAGAACTGGCAAATCTTTTCAATCACTCGCTATAACCATTTTCTCCGTTATTTGTCACTTTTCGTTCGCTATCATTCACTAAGTTACATTTTTCGACAACAATATTCTAACCTGAAAAGTTAATAGACATACACCTGGTACATACCAATTCCTATGACCAATTCCTCACTGTTGCCAATCACCTAAACTTAAGTCAATCATTTATAGTCACCCGGTATTATTCTAAATTTCTGGTAAATAATGCGAAAATAAAAGGTGTTTTTCTTTTCCTTCATATTCCTATTAAAAGAAAATTATCACATGCAAATTTTTCATAAATAAGTCCTTTTGGATCCAGACAACAAAAAAGCAGAATTTTTTACCAGTAACGTATAATTGATCTTGTACTTGAAAAAAACGATTATGTGTCTTTTCAAACGAAATTCTCCGAAATCTAATTCCATATAGAGCAATTTTTTTGACTGAATTGCTTCCAATGTGGTAACATTTTAACGACTAAACGGACCCTTTACTTGCACTATTTTCTTTAAATCTATCATCGAGTATCTTTCGAAGGTAACAGACAATCTCGATGACAATTAATCCAAAAGGATATCTCTTGTTGCTAAGTTCAGAAATTTCCCTGAGAACGGTTGGTTCATGCTCAATTCCATAAGCAGTACTTGCCGACAAAGAAGATTACAGAGTATATTGATCTAATTTTGTATATTTTTCCAAACACTGAGACCGTAGTTCTTTTGAGTCGTTTTTGAAAGCAAACTACGGATTCACATTGATCTTTCGTGCTTCATCAACTCGAAATTTTCTTCTTGTTTATCTACTAATTTTTCTTCGTCAATGATTTCTTATATATCACCATAATTTTCATGTACTCTTTGAGTAGCCATTTTTGTTATATAAGGCTTTGCGGCCCGTTTAATTGCAAATAATTTTCTTCTGCATGAAAGGCGAGCTGCAGTCTGTTTTATAATTTTTTTTGTGTAATCTCCAGGACTTATGTCACAATATTCTTTAGACATAGGTCCGATAATTTACGCTTGCAATTTCCGCAAAATAATAAAGATCAAATATCGTAATGAGCGAGCTTGTTTGTACATTATCTAGCCTAAAGGAAGGCAGCAAGTGAAGGAAAAAACCAAAATGGTACGTTTACATACCTTTTTAGAACATATTGTTTGTTGTTAACAAATTACAAGAGTTGTGATGAACATTCAGACTTCAAACTTTAACAGCACGCTGAGGAAATGCTAAAGAAAAACCGTTGATTAATATTTTCCTAAAAAGAATAAAATTCCTCCTTTAATAACCAAATGCCAATTTAGTGGATTTTGCAAATTTTTTAAGAAAATGCAGGTTCTGTTTGAGAAATTCTGAATATCAAGGGACCTCAACCTCTAGTACATTTATTATATTTTTTTTCCAGAAAATTTTATCGATTATGTTAGTCACATTTTCTCGACAAAAACCCACTAAATTTCCTTGTAAGAATCCCATTACTTAAGTTTCTTTACAATGTTTTGTAGCCACGCCGACGATGGCGTCCGAGTGCCATCAGCACACTGAGGTGATAATAAAGAAAATCCGTTTATAAAAATTTTCCTAAAAAGAATAAAAGTTTGCCTTTAATAACGTGCCAAAGTCCTGCAATATTGGTGGATTTTGCAAATATGTTAGAAAAAGCAGGTTCTGTTTGAGAAATTCTGAATACCAAGGGACCTCAACCTCCGGTAAATTTATTATATTTTTTTTTCTGAAAATTTTATGGATTATGTTAGTTCCATTTTCTCGATAAAAACCCACTAAATTTCCTTGTAAGAATCCCCTTAATTAAGTTTCTTTACTATGTTTTTTAGCCACGCCGAGGATGGCGTCCGGGTGCCATCGCAAAAACCATCGCCGACCGCATTAGGAAACACAGAGAGGCGCAAGGATTGCAAATGCTGGAAATTAAGGACATCCATCGCGGCAAAAAGGGTTACGGAACATACGAATCGGGCACTTCGATTAACGTCCAACCAAAACCCACCCTCCACATCAAGAAGCATGAAGGTTGCTACTACATAACGATGAACCCGCTCAAGGATCCATACACACTTGTGGAGAACGAAAACCCGTACATGGATTGCACGCCCATGCAGTTCAAGATCATGAAGAATAAAGATAAGGCAAAGACGGAATGCGGGAACGATGAGTACAAGTCGTGCTTCTGTGGCGAAGACGAGGTGAAAACGTCGTCGAGCGAGAGTGAGCTTGAAATCGAGTTTACTCCACCGGCCGGAATTATCCATCCGGAAAGGTTCAAAAGGAAGCGCAATGTGGTGCATTGTGACACGCAATATTTAGCCAGCGATTTCGAAAAGAAGTCTGAAGGTGGGAAGAGTAAAAAGGGCAAGAATGAGAAGGGAAAGAAGGGCAAAGGTAAGGAGAAGAAAAAGGGCGGTAAAAAAGGGAAGAAGAAGAAGAAATAGGAAATAAACAACAGACTTACATGTATGCCGTGTTATGTTTGTTTGTGTTTGTTGTATTTGTGATTGTGTCTAATAAATGTGTTTTCAAATTGCGTTGCATTATGATGTTTAAAATTAGACTCACTTCTGTATGATGAACTACGAGACTTCTTAGAGGTTATCACACCAATCCCGGGAAATATCAAACCGAATCCGACCGCAACAGCTCCAGCTAAGACTAGAGCTCCGATGTTAATATTTGCCAAAGCTCCGTGAGCCATTTCAATCGATTTCTTCACAGGAATTGAGATGAACGGAACGTTAAAAGCCAATTCCATCTGTAGCGATTGTTGTTAATCAAAAATGTCAACAAAGCGAGCTTGTGTAGACAACTTACGCTGATTTCTCCGTTGTGTTGAGTGTTGAAACTGAGTAAACGATTGGTGCGTGATTGAAACTCCCTCGCATGCATGGTATTATACCCCCGGGTCACATTATTGCAAAGAACCGCGTCCATGAGGACCACAATCACGAACAAATGGTAAATAACGGTTGGCATTATTTCTTGCAGACTCGAGTCGCGTTCAAAGTGAAGTACGTTTTAGATGTTCGTCGGTTTTGTAAATCGGTAAAGTTATGGAAATTATACCATCCGTGAAGGATTCACCAGCAGACAATGAACACAATAGCGAAAGTGTAAATAAATGTAAATGCTGTCAGTTAAATTTTTGAATCGATGCTGCAGATTGCACCATTTATTCAGTGAATAGCCTAACTAGCTAATTGCAGCCGTCTTTAAGTTTTGAGTAAAGGTTATTTAGAACACAACACCCACAAACACTAACAAGATACAGGATATAGTTATTAGTAAAAATTCTCAGACAAGGCATATTTGTTTTAAGCATAGAGAAGCATCATCCTTATTTAATCCATGGAAGAAAACGAGAGTAAAATGTCTTGGTTTTATAAAGAACAATTTCCAATTGTTTCATAAGTTCTTTTACGGTAGATATTACAGGCGCTTTTTTGTTATTGTTTAAATCATATAATTAAGATTATTTTTATCGTTTGTGTTCTTTAGAATTTTTTGATTCATCTAAATTCGTCCTTTCGAAAAACCAAAAAAGGACAAAGTTTTTTACGAAAAATTTGTAAGGTCCAGAAAACATTTTTTGCCATTATGATTTTCTTTTACAAATCTGAGAGTGTTGCGATACTTTTTCTGCAAAGTATACGACAATAAAAAACTTTAACTAGTAACACAACACGTTAAAATTTTGTCTACTAGAATACAACTCACGCGGAAACAGATTTAAATTAATTCAGGATGTCCTCACAAGAATTACGTTATTTTCGACCCACGTTACCCACCTAGCGAAACACACGACACAAGAAAGTGAAGACGATTTTGTTGAAATCTCACATTGTCCATTGTCTCTGACCATCAACTGTATCGCTCATCTCACATATAAAGTCGGTGCGACAAATTTCATTTTCAAACGTATCGCAAAATGAACTCGATAACATTCACTCTTCTGGTTCTGGTGGGTTTTGCGAGTGCTTCTCCGAAAAAGTATCACGGCGACGAAGGGTACGTAACAATCTTATAGTTAGTTAAATAGCAAATTGAACGTCGATTGTCTGAAGAAATTTTCAACCGTCAACCAATCGCTACTACGAAGCAAACCTCCCGAGTGTTAACACAAGCAAATACGAAACTAAAGAAGGCAAGGAAGTTTCTGATCGCTTGCGGTTTGGGATTCCCCTCACCTCGTATGGAAGCACCGATCAAGGAATGCAGTATGGTAATAATGGAGTGGGCTACGTTCTGAGCCCCATGAAAATCGATATTGGGGGTATAGCTCTCGGGGCTTTGATAGGTTTAGGGGCGATTTTAATAGCCCCCAAACTGGCATCAGCTTTTAGTGGCGGACACGGATATAGAAGTAACAAATTCAACAAACCCCCATACTAAAATTAAACTGAATTTGTTCATAGGTCTTGAAAATGAGATGTCGTCTATCACTGACGTGTTTGCTCGAATCGACAACTCTTTGGAGCAGAACAATATCGATAGTAGCAGTTGTATGCAGCGGATTATTTGCAATTATATCAACGATGCCCAAAAAAATATGCAATCTGGAGAGGCCAACACATTCGACCAAGTCATAACAACGCTGGCAAAGTATGTTTCATAATTATGTTATTATATGCAATTTTCAAACTGTTGCAGCAATACCATGTTCACGCAAATTATCGATGGTACTGCAATTAAGGAAGCTGTGGAGATGGGAAAACAGAATGATGTTGATAAGTGTGAAATGATTTATGCGAAATGTGCTATAAACAAAGAGAATGTTATCAAAGTAATCGCCAGCTTGCTTCCCGCTTGAATTAGTAATTTCTCTCTTATAGTTCTTATTTATTTGCAATTGGTAGTTGTTAATTAATTTGTCAATAAATGTGTTTATATGTATAAAATATTTATAATAAATCATAAACCTTTTATACAGGCTGAATCAGAATGAATCCCAAAATTTAACAGCCTGTAGCTCCTTAAATTTCAAGTAATAAGTCTAATAGATTTCGAGTAAAAAATTATTAATCTTTGAGGACGAGGGAACGCTAACTAACTATCCGAAAGTAGCTACGTCGTGCTTCATCTGCGATACGCTGATAAGTTTTTACCTCGTAAGTCGATTAGATTGAGTCAATTAGTCCGTCACCAACCGAATATTTTGGGAAAGTGTTGTTGATAGAGGTATAATTTTTGGATGGATGAAGCATAATTTTACAAATGTATGTTTTGAAACGGCTTAGACATTCTGCTTAATCGCGGTGTTGTTATCCGTTGGTGGTTTTTATCTGCCGACTTTTCAATCAATCAATCGCCGTTTATTCACGACTGGTATAGGTTTTGTTAATTTTATAACACTTGTTTACATTCAGCTTAATGCCTTCTCCATAACATTTTTTATGTCGTGATTTGTTAATAGTTTGAAAATTATGGAAAACTTTTAAAAATCGATTAAAATCTACGCGTTCGTTTGATTAAATTGAAATACAAAAATGATTTTCTAACAATGCGAAGAGCAACACTGATTGCACCATATGTAATTTAACAATATTATTTTTATTATGCCGAGATTTGTTATTAATTTTTAAAATGGTGGAAAAACGTTTAAAAAAATTCGAGCTGTTCGCGTTCGTTGTTTGATTGAAATGTAATACGAAAATGATTTTCTAAGAATTGAGAAGATTGATTCCGTGTGTAATTTAACTACAAATTTTGGAAAATTCTCATCGACATAATATCAATTTATTTGCGCATACGTAAATATATACATCAATAAATATGCCACCTATGAAAGTATGTAGGCTTTCACGGTCGGTGTTATTAATTATAACGATGTTCTTCGGGATTTTGGACCGTGTTCCATTTGAAGTTCCATTAGGGGGGGTGTAGTGAACGCTCCTAGGAGCTAATTCAACAACTGACCCCAATGAACCTACATCTACCACCTACCTTTATATTTCTAGCTGTAATTTTTATCTTATCTTGAGATTTGTTATTAACTTTGAAAAATTATGGAAAAATATTGAAAACTCTCTAGTTGTTCGCGTTCATTGTTTGACTAAAATAAAATACGAAAATGACTCTCTAAAAATTGAAAGAGCAAGAGTGATCATGTGTAATTTAAAATAGTTTTGCAAAATCTCATCGACCTATTATCATCTTCTTATTCGCACATACATAAATATACAAATAAATCAGATAAATGGCGCTCCTACCTTTTATGGCTTCTCCTGAAATTTTTCTTTTTTTTATGTCGAGATTTGTTATGACATAACATAACTTAACTTTGAAAAGTGATGGAAAAATATCGAAAAATTTTCGAGTTGTTCGCGTTCATTGTTTGATTGAAATAAAATACGAAACTGACTCTAACAAATGAGAGAGCAAGACTGATTCTATTATGTGTAATTTAAAATAGTTTTGCAAAATCTCATCGACATATTTTCATCTTCTTATCCGCACATACATAAATAAATAAATCAGATAAATGACGCTCCTACCTTTTATTATGGCTTCTCCTGAAATTTTTCTTTTTTTATGTCGAGATTTGTTATTAACTTTGAAAAATGATGGAAAAATATTGAAAAACTTTCGAGTTGTTCGCGTTCATTGTTTGATTGTAATTAAAGACGAACATGCCTCTCTATAAATTGGAAGAGCAAGACTGATTTTATCATGTGTAATTTAAAATAGTTTTGCAAAATCTCATCGACATATTATCATCTTCTTATTCGCACATACATAAATACATAAATAAATCAGATAAATGGCGCTCCTACCTTTTATGGCTTCTCCTGAAATTTTTAATTTTTTATGTCGAGATTTGTTATTAACTTTGAAAATGATAGAAAAAAATTGAAAAATTTTCGAGTTGATCGCGTTCATGGTTTGTTTGAAATTAAATACGAACATGGCTCTCTAAAAATTGAAAGAGCAAGACTGATTCCATCATGTGTAATTTAAAATAGTTTTGCAAAATCTCATCGACATATTTTCATCTTCTTATCCGCACATACATAAATAATTAAATCAGATAAATGGCGCTCCTACCTTTTATGGCTTCTCCTGAAATTATTTTTTTATGTCGAGATTTGTTATTAACTTAACTTTGAAAAGTGATGGAAAAATATTGAAAAATTTTCGAATTGTTCGCGTTCATTGTTTGATTGAAATAAAATAAGAAAATGACTCTAACAAATGAGAGAGCAAGACTGATTCCATCATGTGTAATTTAAAATAGTTTTGCAAAATCTCATCGACATATTTTCATCTTCTTATCCGCACATACATAAATAAATAAATAAATCAGATAAATGGCACTCCTACCTTTTATGGCTTCTCCTGAAATTATTCTTTTTTTATGTCGAGATTTGTTATTAACTTAACTTTGAAAAATGATGGAAAAATATTGAAAATTTTTCGAGTTGTTCGCGTTCATTGTTTGATTGAAATAAAATACGAAAATGACTCTAACAAATGAGAGAGCAAGACTGATTCCATCATGTGTAATTTAAAATAGTTTTGCAAAATCTCATCGACATATTTTCATCTTCTTATCCGCACATACATAAATAAATAAATAAATCAGATAAATGGCGCTCCTACCTTTTATGGCTTCTCCTGAAATTATTCTTTTTTTATGTCGAGATTTGTAATTAACTTTGAAAAATGATGGAAAAATATGGAAAAACTTTCGAGTTGTTCGCGTTCATTGTTTGATTGAAATTAAATACGAACATGGCTCTCTAAAAATTGAAAGAGCAAGACTGATTCCATCATGTGTAATTTAAAATAGTTTTACAAAATCTTATCGACATATTATCATCTTCTTATTCGCACATACATAAATAAATCAGATAAATGGCGCTCCTACCTATTATGGCTTCTCCTGAAATTTATCTTGTTTTATGTCGAGATTTGTCGCCCAAAATGTAAATACTATTTATGTAAGCTCCGGTTTCCGGTCCTTAGTTTTTTGCGCCGAGAGTGCGTCATTTATATTTATTGTAGAAATGAAATACGTAACGGCTGTATAAAAATTCACAATAGGCCATGTAATCAATTTGAAAATTGTTAGAGAGTAGAAACATTTTGACTTTAATTTTGTACTGAAAGGAGCGCAAAATTCAAAATTGGTTACTACAATACGCTCTACATAATCTGTTTAAAGTTGTCGAACTGTTCGCGTTGATTGAAATGAAATACGAAAATGATTTTCTAACAATTTATAGGGCAAGACTGATTCCATGATGTGTAATTTATCAAAATATTATCGACGTCTCATTGACTTATTCTCATACATAAATATCTATCAGGTAAAGAAGACATGGCCGATTATCATTAATACATTGTAAAGAACTAATGTTTGGAAAGTTTCCGTTTGTTGATTTTAAGGTTGAAAGTCAAGCCTCTTTAGTGCCGTTACACATGCACGCGGACGGCTCCGCGCTCCGCGCTCCGCGTGTGTCATCCGCCTCCGCGCCTTTTGTTTTCACATTTGAGCGGTTGCTAGCGCGGAGCACGGGAGATCTTGCAGACAATTTGAACGGAGGCAAGTAAGTCATGGTGCATTCACTGCAATTAAAAGCTTGTCCAGCCTATTATATTTACAAAAAAATAAAGTACACACGCTAGAAAATTTTTTTTGTATTTTTCGTGGATTGCGTCCCATAAGTGCGGTCGTTGTTCTACATTTGCAATCAAAATTTCAGTATCAAAAGACGTTTTCCAATATTACATGAAAAACACTCGCTACAACGGTCTCCGCGCGACGTCCGCGTGATGCATGTGTAAACTTCGATTTGTTCGTGAGTAATTAAGTGGCGCGGACGGTCCGCGCCGCGGAGGGGCTACGCGGTCGCTCCTCCGCCCCGCGGACCATCCGCTCGTATGTGAAAGCACGAATTACGATAAGGAAACTTTGTCCGCGCGCGTAGCGCGGAGCGCGGACCGTCCGCGTGCATGTGTAACGGCACTTAGTGTGTTTCATACCCATGAGATGGCACTGTAGAAAGAAGTTAAGAAACTCACCTCTAATCGTATCAACTATAGGAACCTGTAATAACTTTAATCCCTCCCAATCTCAAGGAATTTTATTCGCGGGAAAAATTAAAACATGTTTCCACAGTACATTCTACTCGTATGTCCACGTATATAGATTATTGTAGTTTGTGCTGTGTTTTATGCTTCGTTTTGTTCTCTGAGTTGTTGTTTATTGTTTTTATTGTATAATTTGTGTTATAGACTGATTTAAGACATTTTAGTATAGTGCTAGTGGAGTTTTACAAGTGCAGTAAGGTAAGTGCTATAAATTGTACTAAGTAAAGAATGATTGTTTTTCTTGATAAATGTTTGGAAACAGTATTTCTTTTGAGTTTAGAAAATTGAAAATTTCAGAAAATGTTTCGTATTATATATTTTGAAATAAACTTCTGTCTACAAATACAATTTTATTTGAAATTTAGTTGGACCTAATGGCATGAGTTTCCCACTATCAGTCGTCGGAATTCGATAAGCACGGATCGTTTTCACACTGAGTTCGCTAATCGCACGTATCACAGAAACGAAAGATCGGAAAAAAGTAAACTATCTTGTACATTGTACAGGTGGTTTATTTTCGATGGTTATATACGAGATCCCGAAAACTAATCAACTTAGAAAAAAACGAATTTTTGAGAAATTTATTTTGGTGGAAACTGCATTCTGCTATCATCGCAAGACGATTTGCCGTGAAGAAAGATTCGGATAAGTCGCAACACTTCCTAGGACGTCACTTTCTTCTTCCTTCCTCTTTTCTTTAGCGTTTCTCTTTGGACGTGGTTGTATGGAATAAACCAAACGATTTAAAATTTTCTACTAATCGTCCGAATATTTTCAAACCTGGTTGGCGTCGGAAGGGAATTTTTCAAAATAGGTACGTCATGCGATTGTCGCATTTTAGAAGGATAAGGTACTTTTCAAAATTCTCATAATTTTGCATTTTAGTTTTGAAACAAACGAGGTTTCAATTTACGCCGAAAGTAAGTAGCCTCCGTAGCCTTAATAATCAAATATAATATTTTATAGGTATATTAATTATTATTTTTACATTCTGACATGTTTTAGTTCGTCTTCGACGCCCCGGGAACACGAATTTTTAACGCCAAAAAAGTAACTATACCTATACCTTCATTTTATTGCAAAATTACTATTTAATCATTTTTGAATTTTTTTAATTGACCAAATTGTAGAGATACAGTTCAATGGCCAGAGGAAACTACACCACCTCCCCTTGAAATAGAGAGATACAGATCAATTGGGTACGATGCGAATGTAAAAAAAATTAAAGGGCGTCGTATAATTGACATATCACAATTCATCACCAACATTCGCAAACTTGAAGATCACGAGTGCCCTCAGAAAGGATATCTCTCATTTAGCCACGAAATTCAAGACGGGCTGAACAGCGTATTGGTGTACAAATGCACCACTTGCGTCCATACAAGGCAAATTGAGACAAATCCTACCACACAAAAAACTGATAGCGTCAATTTTGCCACGATTTGGGGTGCAATAAGTATAGGCAAAGGACATAGTAGTCTCAATGAAACTTTTGCTGTAATGAATGTCCCTTTTATGTCTTCAAACACCTTTCAAAAGTACCAGCAGATTGTAGGAGAGGTATGTTGGTAATTTTTGATGGTGTTCTCGTTAAAAATATTATGTACCGGCAGAACATCACCACTTCGGCTATCGAATACGGAAAAGTTAATGAAGAAGTTGCCATTGCAGCTTATGAACAGGTTTCTGGGTACAAAGTGAGAAAAGCAGGCTTATTTGTATGCATTGGAAAAGGAAATGGGTTTGTTGCGGGATCTCCGGATGGTTTGGTGGGTGACGATAAAATTATAGAAGTTAAATGTCCCTATACTGGCAGACACCTCACTCCGATAGAAATATGTGGTAAGGTAAAAAGTTTTTGCTGTAAACTTGATGAACATTTGCATCTTAAACTAAAAAGAAACCATAATTATTTCTATCAAGTGCAGGGTCAAATGCACGTAACGGGACGAAAATTTTGTGATTTTATTGTTTGGACACCGACAGGAATATCCGTTGAAACCATTGCTTACAATCCTGAATTTGTCTCAAAGATGCTGGTAAAATTAAAAAACTTTTACATAACACATTATGGGCCAGAACTAGTAGACTCGCGACGAACGCGTAATATGCAAATTCGGGATACGGATGATGCCTAGATCGCAAAAAAGGGGGTGGGCAATTATGCGGGAAGAATTAAATGATATTATTATGCGAATTAAATAATTAATTCATAATTTTTGGTTGTAGGTTTTATTGTTTTCTGTTAGGTTAGGTTAGGCTGGTTCAAAAGTATCAATCAAATAAAGTACATAATTGGAATTTACTCTAAAACCATGCTCTAAATGATATTATTTACATTTTGTTTTCATTTTGCTACCTATACAGACATTGTACGTAAACGGAACCAATTTTTTTTTATTTTATTATATGTATGTGAAATAAAATGTGTTTCTTGTAAAACAGCGAGAGTTTACTAACTAAACGTAGGTATTCCTGTTCCCGAATATTGTAGATTGAACCTGCGAGCCATTTTGAAGGCAGACTAAATTTATTGTCCTGATCCATTTCAAAAGTTGAGAGTTGTGTATATATATATATGACTTCAGAAATACAAGGAATACACGGAAGAATAACACAATTCTTGAAGAAGATTTAGAAGGCGGTACTAAAGTGTGCTCTATGTTTGTGTTGAACCGCACATTTGGCATTTAGAAACCATTTAGAAATTATGTATTTCTTTCTGTTTTTATATTTATCAAACAAAAATTAAATTCCGGCATAAAAAAAAATTCCAAAATCACTAAATGAAAACTCATCACGTAAATGAAACAACCGTTACTCGATCCGTATTTATCAACCTGATTCATTATCGTATCTAACTACCTAAGTATCAAGTATCTCTTGTCGCTCAGTGGCTGTGCTATTTGTATGACAGTATGAGTACGACCGGAACAGTCTGTGGTATGTTATCAGTTCGGGTATTACGCCATCCGCCGAACGTCTTGGAGTTCGGTTTTATTAGTTTCATGACGTTTGATTTGAACCTCCAGGTGGCAGCATTTTCCAAACGTTAACGAGTGTGGAAGAAAAACAATTATTTTATCATTATTTCAATACGTTGGGAAGAATATGAAAGCAACAATCAATAAAATGCAACACTACGTATGATAGCTTAATTGTTATTCACTGAAGAGCAGCACAACTTTGTTACAAAATACAAAAATCATAAATTTGTGTCAAATTTATTTATAACTTTTTTAATAAAACTTCAATTGACTTCAAATTTCTATCATATATGTCATTACCTACAGTACAGATGTTGTATTTTTTTTAAGCGAATTGAACTTACCAAAATTAAAATATTGCAAAAAAACCATTAAAACATGCAATTTTATATACAATTTTGGAAATTATTCGAAAACTACAAGTTCAAAAATTCTCAAATTTTATAGCTGGATTAGAATTTGGATTCTGCACATTTTGGTACTAAAGTTAATTAAATTGAAGCATTTTGAGATTCTCTATAAGGCTGAGTTTCAACCTTAAGTATGGCACGCTTTCTTTAACTGTTAGTAATTTATCAGTGATACCTTGCACACACTCTTTATCGATACACAAAATTCTATATGACAATGGAGCTTGTTATAAATAATTCGAGCTGTTTGCGTTCGTTGTTTGATTGAAATTAAATACGAAAATGACTCTCTAAGAATTGAGAAGAGAGCATGACTGATTCCATCATTAGATATAATTTTTAAAAATTGTTTGGCAAATTCTCATCGACATATCAACTTCTTCGCACCTACATAAATAAATCAATTTAATAAAGAAGACATGGCTTCTACCTGTAATTTTTTTTATGTCGACATTTGTTATTATTAATTCTTAAATATGATGGAAAAAATTGAAAAACATTCGAGCCGTTTGCGTTCGTTGTTTGTTTGTACTGAAATACAAAAATGAATTTCTAAAAATTCAAAGAGCAGGACTGATTCCATCGTTTTAATTTAAAAAAAT
Source organism: Eledona agricola (assembly GCA_964023215.1). Lineage (NCBI taxonomy): Eukaryota > Metazoa > Arthropoda > Insecta > Coleoptera > Tenebrionidae > Eledona > Eledona agricola. Next base: position 3,297,555 of record OZ026856.1, read on the forward strand.
TGTTTGGCAAAATCGACATATCATCAACTTCTTCGCACATAAATATAACAATCAGATAAAGAAGACATGTTACCTTTCTTTTATGGCTTCTAATTTTTTATTTATGTTGGTATTTGACATTTATTTTTTTAAATCAAAAAAATTAATGCAAGTGAAATTACCGTCTGCCACTTTCGCCAGCTGAATAAATGACCTGAAGGATATTTGCGATTATATCACATTTTTTGCTGTAATCCCCCGGTTACAAAGTTTAAAATCTCTTACTTTTTGTGCTGTAAATAAAAGGTTTGCTTCAATCATATCGATCGGTGTCAAATTTAGGTAGTTTAGATAAAGAAGACATGGCACCCGTTTTTATCGCTTCTACATTTTTTTATGTTGATATTTGTTATTAACTTTGAAGTATGATAGAAAAATTAAAAAAAACGATTTTTACGTTTTACGATTTTCTGTTTGATTTAAAAGAAATACGAAAAATATTTTTTAACAATTCAAAGAGGAAGATTGATTCCACCGTGTGTAATTTAGCAAAATAGTTTGGTAATATCTCATGGACATATCATCAACTTCTTCGCACATAAATATAACCATCGAGTAAGGAAGACTTGGCACTTACATTTCATTACGCATACATATATACAGGCTGTCCCACCAGGAACGCCATCGATCGATATCGGTAAAACCTATATCGATCAATTACGTTGCAGGTGGGACACCTGTATATTTATGTTGATATTTGTTTTGAATTTTGAAACAATATGGAAAAATGCATGCAAGTGAAACTACCGTCCACCACCTTCACCAGTCGAACATCGACTGAGACTGACCGAATGTTAAATTACCGTTTCGGTCTAGATATTTCCGGTTATATCACATTTCTTACTATAATGAGTCATTCTCCGGTTACAAATTTTATAATGCATTTTTTGTGCTGCACGTTAAAAAAACTATATTGTAATTTTAAAACGTTTTTGCGATTGCAATTCCTCAAAAGATCGATCGAAAAGATTCAAATCGGTGTGATGAGAGATTAGTTTGCTGAATCTATTTGGCGACACTCGCTTTAGCCATTTTACACCATTGATGTGTTGAATGCTACAGAAAATCACACAAAGGTCTGGTCATTTTCTACAATAAAAGGTACAGCCATGGACAGTCAAGAATAACACCCGTGTCATGCAAATACCGACTCTATGAGATATTGTCATTGAGTCGGTATTTGCATCACATCCTCCGGCTAAAGTGTTATTCTTGACTGTCCACGGTTGTACCATAATATTCAAGATTTTATTAAATATAGCTCCAGAGTTTATTAGTATTAGTTGTGGTATTAGTTAATCTGTGCTTTCCAAAAGATGACAATAATTTTGCATTTTAATTTACATGAAATAATTTAACAATTTTATATGACTATTCAAACGGTTGAATTAATATGCCAACAAAAATTAAAGTTTTTAAGCCCAGTATAGACTGTATACTGAATATACTGGACGTATTAACTGATACACGAGACACTTAATCAATAAACAGTATTTCGTTGGCCATGTTTACAGCTATTATAGCTTTATGATTTATTTATATCAGGTGGACTAAGACAATGTTAAAATAGTTTTATAACATAACGAAAGACTTAGATTCTTCGCTTAATTTGCATTATGGGTCTGAGTTATGTTTACTTAATTGTAATGGTTTCCAAGATGTAACAATGTTTATGAAAAAATAGCATTTTAATGTTCTGCGTTGGCGACGATGTTGGAGAAAAACATACTGTGTTTTAACAATCTTCTATAAAATTAGTTTTCTGTGGTTTGGTTACATCTGCTGCTATCTATGGTCAACCGATGACATTAAAATGTAATATATTTGTAATCTGTGGTATAGTAACATATGTTGCCATCTATCATCAACCGTTGGCATTCAAATTTAATTAAATTTTATTCCGTGGTTTGGTAACTTGACATTATGCTTGTAGTTTTCACCACATTTGAGGTTCTGTTGTTATCTTCCATAACTTTAAAAATGTCGCTCAAAATAATTATTTGTTTAAAAAATATTCTTCCTAAGTGGGAACGCCATCATAACATTAATGCAACAGATGCAAAAAATATTTATAGAAGTGTAATGCTTCTGTTTCTTCTCCAGACAGTTATAAAAAATTAATTTTTAGTTTGGAAAAATTTAACAATTTTACAAATATGATTGCAGTAATCTGTAATTTTTTTAGTATTAAAGTGTTCTGTAAGTTTATTTTAGTTGTTGCATAATATCAAAGATGTCACTCGAAATAATTTGTTTCAAAAAAATAGTTCTGAAAATAGTCGTTGAGCGTGCAACAATTAGAAATGTCTGCAGAAGTCTGTATCTTCTTCATCTTAAATTAAAATTGCATTTTTTGTAATTTGTTTAGTTGTCCACTGTAGTCAAGATGTCACCCCACTCGCTTTATTTTTATTATTATCGAACAATGAGTTTTAAGTTTGTGATTAAATAATAATTTTCGTCAGTTAAAAAAATATTTAATTCTATATAATTAATACTGGTGGTTGTTTCTGTTACATTACATTGTAGTGTTGTGTCAACTTGTCATTTATGTCACCTGTCATGTCACTTGTCAAGCAACTGTCATTTACGTGGCCCGACAAATGTTTTTAAGAATTTATTAACTATTATAAGCTTTTTGGGATTAAAATTAAGTGTAAAAGTCGAAATGGGGCTGTGCAAGTGTCCGAAAAGGCGCGTTACTAATCAATTTTGCTTCGAACACAGAGTATGCGTTTGTGAAAATTGTATGGTTACAAATCACCCAGTTGTAAGTAAATCAGGATTTTGGAGCATTTGATATGGAAACTGTTGATTTTAGTGCGTGGTGCAGTCGTATTTGCAATGGCTACAAGATAGTGACTACAACTCGATATGTGAATTGTGCAACAAAGTCCTAAATGTTGAGGACAGCATCAGACTGACTTGTTACCGTAAGCTTAAAATTTTCCAATCAATTTATTATATAATATGGTATCAATACACTAAGATGTATAACAACACCAAGACTGTATTAATTTAGCATGATTTGAAATTGCAGATGTGTTTCACTGGTCGTGTTTGGACCACTTCTCAAGACAGCTTCCGGCAACTACAGCTCCTCGGGGTTACACTTGTCCTTCGTGCAAAACTCCGCTATTTCCACCATCAAATCTTATCAGTCCTGTAGCTGATGTGTTGAAAGAAAAACTAGCCGGTGTAAATTGGGCACGAGCAGGATTGGGACTGCCTTTGGTGAACTCCTTTTTCTGAACTACAACTGCTAATAATGTGTTCTAGTTGTCTGAAGAGAGAGAAGTAAAAGCTGTGGTAAATCACATTGCATCCTCGCCTATTCCACCAAAATCGCCGAATCCCACGCATTCTGTAGTGAATGTCGATGATCACGGTGCTTTCAACAGAACAGGGACTGATGCATATCAAGCTTCTTCGACTAGAAGAAATTTCCAAGATATCAGAGACGTCAAGCCTGTAGGATTTGATCACGACGATGATAAATACAAGAGGAGACCGGCGTCTGAGTTGATGAAAACTTGGTGGAGATTAACGTTTGGGGCCTCGTCGAAAATAAGAGGGGGGCGATCGTTTTACAAGAAGTATTGTATGTTGGGCATTATTCTAGTTTTGGGGATTGTCGTGCTAATGTTGATTATGTCACGATTGGGAAGGTATTCCACCGAAAACGATCCCAATTTTGATATAAGGAACAATCCCAATATTCATGTGCAACATTTGCAGGCGCTTGATTGAGGCGACTGACTAGTTGCAGGTATTGTAAATATTTACAGGCAGTGCTGAATTAAAAATTTATATGAATTAAAACGCTGTTTTATTTCATCCTTGTTGTGGTAAAAGTAATTTCACTTACTCTCACTCACGCATGAGTTTTTTTATTATTTTTATTAACAAACAATGCCATTTGCAGGAACTGCCTACTTTTAATTACCAAAGAGCGAAGAGAAATGAAACGTTATTGAAACAAGTGTCAGCCAAACGTCAACATCCATTATTTTGTTATTTAGCGTTTAAAAATTGTAACGTTACAAGTCAGGACACGAAAATATGTAAACACTCATACAATATAATGTCGTATTGTGTTGCACGCGAAACGGGCTATCCTTGTGCTAATCCAAACAGATTAAACACTGTGTACATTAAACCCATAGAGGAAGACGAGTTGGCCCCAGTCAGAGATCCCCCGAAACCTCTACGCGACCTTCCCTGTGAAATCCACGAGCCAAATCCGCCCCCAAAACCCTCAACCGGCGACTGGGAATTACAATACTGCAAATGGTCGGGATGGACGTGGGTGAAAAAAACGGACTTAAAATCGAAAAACTGCTCTTGCACACTTCCTGAACCGATATTCATCCAGCAAGAACGACCACGTCAGCACGAGTATGTAATCGGAACAATTACCACAAAAACTCACTTTGCTTAGGACCAAGAAGAAGAACGGCGGCTGCTTTAGTTGCTTCAAAAAAAACAAACACGAACCGCCGCCTAGACCAGCAGTGGTGAACGTTTCCGCGCAAGCAATTCCGTCGCTGCCCAAAATTAGGGACGACACGGACACGTGTCGCTGCTGCTGTTGCTGTTGTTGCGCCATGGAAGTCGAGTGCCGCTGCTGTGGGGACGAGGAGCCGTTGAAGCGAAAATTCTGCAAAACTATCGAAACTCAAACCCACAGAGAGATGAAAGAACAGGCAACAAAAACGAGTGACACGAGCGTTACGAAACAACGCGTTTGTGTCAAAAGAAAGCGTTGTTGTTGTAGGCGTCCGGTGTGCTGTCGTTGTGTGCGTAACAGTTGTTGTCCGTGCGTTCAAAACGTTTGTTGTAGCTGTCAGAACGACAACAACAGGTCCAGTGTAAGTGAAACCGCCAAACAGAAAAGCAACGAGCAAATCTACAAACTCAGCGCCACCGACCAACTCATCAGCTACTGTCTTCAGAACGGTTTGAACAAACCCAAACTCAAACCTGCTACGTTTTCCACGAACAACAACACGCTGCACAAGAGTCTGGAGCTGTTGCTTAGGAACAACATCAACATTACGAATCTCTTCACCGAGAAGAAGGATCAGTTAGATTTGAAGCCGCTGAGCTGTTTTAGTTCCAACCACACCATTAGTTGTCTATCTTCGGACAAAATTGTCAGGAAAAGTGATGCGGAGCACGCGAATCTCCTAACCGCAGTCTGCGACGCGATTCTTTCAAACCACAAGCTCGACGGTCTTGCTTTACACAACGCCAGTTCCAAATCGACGCACAAGTCGTGTTGCGAATCGAAATCGTCGAAGGACTCCCTCAATCACACCACTGCCGGAACCGGATTTTTGGAGAAGCTTTTGAATGAAACGAATTTCTGCACCCGACCGCGCGAGGTTGGGGTGCAAGCAGGAACGACTCGCAAACTAGAAACTCAACCGAAACGCTCGTTTACCAAATTGTTCAAAAAACGGAGTAGAATTTTGGCCGCGCCTCGGTTTCCCAGACAGGTCGAGGCGCTGAGGCGCACTTCTGACACGACTAAAAACGCAACAAAACGAATCAGCGTCAAAAAAACAGACCAGTTGAGTGATTTGTTGAAATCGAGAAAGTGCGACTGCGGATCTAAGTCATCAAAACAAGTCAGTATAGAAGCCGTGCTGAATTCGCTGGATTTCGTAAATGGAGAGTCCAAACCTGAGATCGATTTGCTGGAGCAAACGTCTCCGCCGTTCACCGACTTGGATTTGGTGTTAAGCAGTGAAGAGCGAAAAAGTAGATAGTCTAAAATCCCAATAAAATCTTACTACACCCTATTGAGTTATTTTATATTACACAATACCTTTAAAAAATATATCACAATTAAATTTCTCAACGAAACAAAGAATTAACGTGCGTACAAATAAAAATTGAGACCATGGAACCCAGGTTTTGTTTTATTTTTTACGATATCTCTAAACCGAGACTTGGAGATGGAATTTGTTGAAGATGTTAAATGTATCCGTGTGCGAGAGCGTTATTAATAAAGCGAGACCTTAGAGCGAAAATGTTCTAAATGCGTTTTTAGGCTTCTGTGCAAAAACGAACTTGCACTATCTGCAATGCTAATATTTTATTTCTTTCCCACTTTGGTAGGAAATTCATCTGATTTTTTACGTTGACATTTTTAAAATGATTTTTAGCTTCACATGCGGAACAATATATACCTCTTAATTAATACCTGTGGAAGTGCAGATAGAACCTGATTCGATACATTTAGTGTGATTTTAATAATATGAAGTTCTATGTACCACTTAGAACTTTGTTAAACGACACTCCATTAAAACAAATTTTATTTCAATCATTGTTTAAGTATATACTTAAGAATATACTTAAACAATGTTTCAATTAAATACAGTTCTTTATGTGAATTGAATAAAAATTAGTAATTAAGTATTCCATTTTTTGCCCTTATTATTTAATTTCTTCATTAGAATCTCATGTAATCAAACAATTTTTAACAAATTTTTATAATACAATTTTTCATCTAAAGGCATAGTCGGTGGCATTATCTTTAATGGTGCTAGCTTTACTTTGGAATTTCTCTCTTTTCTTGAAAAGCACTAGAGTGCTGGAGTTTGTGTGCTTCAGTAGAATCTTGATTACAAGAGTTAGTATTAAAAATGGCCACCACGTGTCCCTTCTGGTGCTTCCTTCACGTCTTGAACTGATCCCCGTTCTGGGCGCCTTTTTTAAAATTTAAGTACTTAATATGTGAGACGTACCTAGTGTTAAGTTCTTTAAGAAATTTTAAAGATACAATTTTAGAAATGGGAACTTTCTTATAATGAAAATTGGACGCACATTTTCATAGTTTTTGTAGTCATTGCCTTGCAATTGAATGATTACGTTGGGTGGTTTCTATTTATGATTTCTTATAAAACTCAAAGGCGCATTTCGTACGTCTGTCCGATTTTGGAATATGAAAACCAATTGTGTAAAAATATTTCATTTTTGGAACGCTCAAATATTCACGTTGAGTTCTGCTACGATAGTAGTGAGATTTGAGGCTTGGAAAAAGGTGAATATGAGAAATTACATCATCGATAAGGCCTAATAGTATTCTAAATGCGGTCTTACCTGCAACCTTGTAATTCCAAAAATTATGTAACAAATTTTCATATACAGTGTGGATCAAAAGGTTGGAACTAATTCGATAACTTTTTATAGGAGTGACAGAAAAAATCGCTTGGACACGTAAATTTTTAATTTTAAATGCGCTAATTCTGACATAAAAATTTGCTCTTTCAAGGCCATGACGTCATTTTATTTTTAAATGGCAACCCTATTTTTTTATTGCGTCATTTTAAAGAGCATGGTTTTTTGCATATAAAACAATAAAATTTGTAATAGGTTACATAACAATATTTAAAAAAAAAATTAAAATTTAAAAATTAGAAATTATAGTTAGAAATAATAAATAATGTCATTAAAAAAATTTGAACATCGTCTTAGTCATTGTCAGCTTGAAGAAGGTAGGCAGTTTGAATATTTAATCTCATTATTTCGTAAATTTTTCATGTTATTTCAATAAACTGCTATTGTTAAAATCATTAAATTACTAAATAACAAACAAAATAATTTTTTTTCTCAAAAATATTGTTATGTAGCACATTACAAATTTTATTGTTTTGTATGCAAAAAAACATGCTCTTTAAAATGGCTCAATCAAAAATTATAGTTGCCATTTAAAAAAAATTGAGATAACGTCATAGCCTTGAAAGAGATGACATAACAAAGCAAATTTATGTGAGAATGAGCGCATTTAAAATTAAAAATTCACGTGTCCAAGCGATTTTTTCTGTCGCTCCCTATAAAAAAGTTATCGAATTAGTTCCAACCTTTTGATCCACACTGTATAACTAAATACCCCTAACATTTTAATCCCGCTTAGCCTGGAGAGCATCGATAATGCTAAAATTACGATTTTTTTGCTCTATTCAATCCTATTATTACTTTAGTTTTAACAAAAAAATGTGAGTTAGATCCTTTTCACTCTAAGGTGCCGATAGAACTCAAGGTCAAAATTTTACTACACTCTATCGAACGTCAAAGTTACTCCATTGTCTAATTTTTGTACGCACGTTATGCAATCAACAATTACATAAATAAGGGGCGGTAATGACTGGCAGTGGCAGATTTCTTGTATCTTGGCTAATCTCACCTAATTAAAGAAAAACAACTGTCACTATTAATCAAATTTTCACGCAATAATGGTTTTTAGTTCAGTACATAAAATATTCATCATTGAAGCGTACTTTCGTAATGGTGTTTTAGTGTTTTCAATAACGAAGAATGGACATACGTCGCTATTGATTCGGCAAAATTTTCCAAATTTTGCATTATTGGAGGCAGATTTCTTCAGTGTCCTGAGAAATACGTTTATAGTGTTTCGTGAAATTGGAAGAGTAGAACCGCAGGTAGAACATAAGAAAGGGAGTGGGACAGTACGTACCGCAGATGAAAAAATTAAAATCTGAACCTTTAGAAAACATACGTCCAGAATCTTTGATCTAAATAATTAATCACGATATTTGGGGAATAAATCCACAGCATTCTGCTTTTGGGTGTCAATTCAATCAGAGCCGAGTTGGGTTTATCGTATTATTGTTATTATTAGCAATAATAATTCATTTATACATTTAATAATTTAACACAATCACACTATGGCTTGCAGCACTCCTGCAGGTCGCCCTTTTCGCAGGAGCGGTTGTACTTTAAATGACTTTTGACTAAATGCCCCGTGGCCAGAGCCGCCATCAGCGACAACTCCCCAACCAGCACCGTCGCGCAGACGATTCTAGCAAGTTGTTTGGCGTTATCGCCCGGCGCCTCCTCGTTCGGACCACGAACTCCCAACATATCCAAACACGCCGACTGCGCCGGAAGAACAGTCCCGCCTCCAATTGTACCAATCTCAATCGAGGGCATCGTGCACGAAATGTACAAATCTTGCCCGTTCTCGCCCCACGGCTCCATTATCGTGATGCAGTTGCTGCTCGCGATATTCTGAGCGGGGTCTTGACCGGTCGCTATGAAAATCGCGGTGACTATGTTGGAGGCGTGCGCGTTGAATCCCCCTGAAACTCACCGCTGCCGCACCCAATCACCAGACAACGCTTTTTTCCAATTTACCTATGCTCCCTGCGATCGCCGACCCGATCAAGTTCTTCGAAATGTTCAGATCGACCAGGGCTGACGTCGTCGATTTTAGAACCGTTTGAACGACGTCCCTTGAGACGACCGCCTCGCACGCCACCGACTTCCCTCTGCCTTCGATCCAGTTAACAGCCGCCGGTTTCTTGTCCGTACAGAAGTTGCCGCTGAGACTGAGAATCTGCATGTCGGGGAATTGTTTCTGGATGTGAAGCAGGGCCTTCTCGGTCGCTTTCGACAACATGTTCATCCCCATTGCGTCTCCGGTTTGAGCGACGAAACGCAGGAACAAATAACGACCGGCTAAACGCGTCGTGATTTTTGTCAGGCGGGCGAATCTGCTGGTGGAATCGAAACTGAGTTTGACCGTCTCGTAATTGTTCGGTTTCTCCAACCACGCAACCACTTCGCCGGCTTTCACGATCGAGCTGAATCGCACCACGGGACCGCGACTCATTCCATCGGCGATCAGTTGACTTTTAACGCCGGTGGCTTCCACGGCGCGACAACCGCGATTCGTGCTCGCGATCAAACAACCCTCGGTTGTGGACATGGGTATGTAAAACGACTTCCCGTCGATCATTAATGGTCCAGCAACTCCCAGCGGTACCGGAATGTAGCCTATTACGTTTTCGCAGCACGCCCCCATGACTTTGCTATAGTCGTAGTGCTTGTACGGGAGATTCAAAAAGGCGGATTCGCACCGCGCCCCCGCTTGTATGATTTGACGCCGAATCCTCACACCGCGCTCCTGGTTTCCGACAGCTTTTTCCAAATTATAAGTCGGGATGTGCTTGGTGTCCACCAGCAACAACACCTCCTTATCGCTCAACTTGGCGGCTCCTTCGGATCTGTAAATTTGTAAACATTCCTCGAGGCTGCGCTCGCGCTTTGTGTCAACAACCTCGTCGTCGTCGTCGCTCACGGTCTGCACTTCTTTCTCTTCGTTTATCGAATCGCTCTTCACGACACGGCTCTGGCCAGTTTGTGCGCGCTCCTGTTCGGTTACGGTCAAGCTTTCTTCGATTTTACGTCTCAAATGGTCGTCGTTTTCGAAGAAAATGAATTTGACGATGAGGGTGAGCACGAGGATGAGTATTACAATATGGTCGGCGCTCAATGCGAACTGCTTCATGAGAAAACCATAAAGAGAGGACTCGTCAGCGCACGTTTGCGCCTCGCTTGATAGAGTGTTGGGATCAGACGCTGTGGCATCGCTTTCGATGAACCATCGACTGTGGATGTGGACCGCAGTGAGACCGAGTGACATAATCAGTTTAACTCTCTGCAGAGCAGGATTAGCTTTATCGTTCTCCTCCAAGAGGGTGCGAGTGACCAATTGTCGCTTCTCACCGTAAAAGTTGGAAATGCGCGACAGTTCAAGCATCAAAGACAAACACGCCGGATAAAAAGTCATGAAAATAACATAGTTAACGAGCACAGACAGACATGCGAAATACGAAAGCATCTCCAAGCGGCGCACCCCGGACAAAGTCCCCACCCCTATGACTAGCGTCTCGACTATTGTATCTAACGTAATTGTGGGTCCAAGCACGGACATGCCGCGCGCAATTTTACTGCTAATTTCCTCCTGACTGGACGCCGTTAAAGCAAACTGCGCCAACGTCGCCGCCTTCGACAAATCAATCAGCAACAAGAAAAAAAATAACGCGTCTTTCAAGTCCACCAAATCGATTCGCAAAAAATTCAGCACGGTAGACGTAAAAATGAAGCTCGAGATCACAGTGAAAAGACCGGCGATTCCTAAAATGTACTTGGAGCCGAGTTTTTGGAGATTTCTGAACTGGTGGGAGCTGTACAGAATGGCCAAGCAACGGATCACGGTCATGACAACGACGTCGACCGCCTTGAACTGCTCTTCGAAGCAGCCGGGACACGGTTGGGTTTGGAGCAGCTCCGACGGCTCGACGTGCTTTTGGTCGACAGTCAGCAAGCACGTGGTGAGCGTCATCACAGCCATGATCACCTCCCAGGGGTGCGTTGCACAGAAAACGCCGTACACGCGGAAAAGTTGAGACATGGTTAAAGGTTACCTTGACGAGGCGGTCACGGTCCGGGCCGCGTCAAACTTGCACTTCCACACACGGCAGAGGCGGAATCACGAATTCGGAATTTGAAATCCTCATTTCGTAAGTTGCCGCAACCTTTGGCAATTACGTCAATCTGCCATCGTCATGTCAAGGTGACAAGTGACAGATGAGTGACAGATAACCGGTGGTCGATGACAACTGCAAGTGCGACATCTAACGCTCACCGTAACAACTCCAATAATAATAATATTAGTCACAGATATCTATCTATTATTAAAAAAAAATTATGTTGTGGTAAAAGTGATAATAGCGGTCATTTTAAATATTTTCCGATCACTTACACTTCCGTGAAATTGTGCTTTACATGCACACTCCTGTTGTGTTATTATTTCTTCTATTCCTTCAGCAACGCCACTGCCGTCTTCCTATTTAGGGATTTTTTTACGGTAAGGTTTTTCTTTCGTGAGATTTTCTCCCATTATAAACAAACAGTTGTTCTGGTTGTTCTATGATGGTTATATGTCTATGGGTTATATGATAAATAGCGTAAACGTTCTTTGGCGTAAACAGCTCAGCGAATATTTATTGAACTGGTTGAAACAGTAAGTAAATTTAAGATTATAACGTGCGTTCAAAAAAAAACGAGGCTGCGTTGGCCATGGAATTTATCGGCTTTCCAGTGTAGAAACCACAAATGACAAGAACTGTCAGTCTAAAATTTTCCACCATAATAAAACGGACCAATTTTATGCAAATTGTTTATAATAAATGCCAGGACATGTGTACATCGCTCTCCTAAACATAATGCCACCCTCCTTTGCGTCCATTTTTTGAAATTTGTCCCAACATAATAATCGTTTATGAAACCATTGTCAACAAAGAACCCAACCTAAAAACTATCTGACAGATTCGAACTGACAGTTCGAAATTTTGCTACACTAAATTGATGCACAAAGTTTTTCCATGGCCAACGCAGCCTCGTTTTTTTTTAACGCACGTTATTATTTTCTACTTGATTTTTTGAATTGGCGGTTAGGATCTCTGTTATTTTTTAGGTTAGCTTAAAATGACAACCAAAGTGTATGGTGTAGATATGGAGGTCCTACAAAAACTGTATCAGTTCCAGTTTTTGTTAAAGAAAAGAAAATTTGGCATAGTCGACAAAATGGTGAATTTCCTAGCTTTTGTGCAAGTTCAAAGTGAGAAAGAACCCATACCAGTGATTAAACAAATATCAGTAGCACACACTACCATTTTAATTGAAGAAACACCAATAGCAAAACATAAGATGGGCAAAATCGAAAAAAATGGTGAGAGCCTCCAGGTTGTTATACGATTTAAAAAGCCATTGTGGGGGATAGGAAAGTTTGTTTCCTTTGATTTTAAAACTGCAATAGAGAAAAACGATTTCTTGGCAGCAGTTGGTGAGGTAGAAAGCGATGAAAAGTGAGACAACTCAAAACAATCAAATTGTATTTATAATCATTCTTGCAGTGTTGAAGAAATAACTCCACCAAGTTCAGAGGATTCAGATTAAATTTATGTAGCTCATCTAAATTAAAAACGTGTGTCTGTTGACATAACCCAAACCGAAGCGCCCCCTGTCTGGCACGAAATATGGATACACCACAAACACCTTCTAATTTGTCTAAACTATTAAATAATTAAAAAACTGATATTGTTTTTACCTAACCTACCATAACTACTTTTTCTTTCGCTGTGTGAATATTAATTACACTGGAACTGGTGAACAATCTATTGTATATCTACTTTTTTAGACAAGATAAAGAAATTAAAGCAATGAGTAATTTGTAAATTTTGGATGATGTAACTAACTATGCAGCTTAATATCCCTCTCATTAAAAAATATTTGGGTTATATTAATGGAAGGCACCACAAATACCATATAAATTTCTTCATCTTTATCTATTTTTGACTTTAAAGTTGAACTGTTGTGCTGAACAGGCCCATATACCGGGTGACTATAAATGATTGACTTAAATTTAGGTTATTGGCAACAGTGAGGAATTGGTCCAAGATTAACTGTAGTCGTGATTTAAGTTTATTAACTTTTCAGGTTAGAATATTGTGGTCAAAAAGTGTAACTTACTGAATAATAGCGAACGAAAAGTGACAAATAGTGGAGAAAATGGTTACAGCGAGTGATCGAAAAGATCTTCCAGTTGTAAAAACCATTTTGAAAATGAGCAATTTTTAAATTTGACGTTTATTTGACAATTTCAAATTTGAAAATGTACCCAATGGAAGAGCTAAAAAATATTGCCAACCTAACACAAAAAATGTCAATCATTTACAGTCACCCGGTAGTACAAACTTCAAAGCAGGGGAAAATCGCATATAATCCTAATTTATTAATAAATATAGTTTTTACATCAATTTTATTTGTTTGGACGAACCCGTGTTCATTTTTGTGGCCCAATACCAATTTTTCCATTTCACATAATTTTTTAAATACATTTTATCTTCATCTATTTTTGACAGTTCTAACTGCTAATCCTTTATTGTTGCTGTTCTAACTGTTTCGTGTGTTTTTTTTTATATAATACTTGTAATTTATAAAACATCAATATTTATTTGTAGGGCATGGATGATAATTAATACCTTTGCACGGCGCCAGATGGATAAAGAGCATAACGTGTTTTTGTGAAGACGTAATTTTACATAACCTCAGATTATGACTGACCACTGTCAACTTGACACTTACGGCTCAGGTCAAGGTTGTGTCAAACGATTTCGGGTTTGGGTTTAGTTTACCATTTCAATTGCACCTGAAAGCATTTCCGCGCCGTTTTGAAATGTAACGTCCCCTGAACTTGCCAAAATTCCACAATGCACGTAATGTCAAAATTATGTTTAACCCTGTTCGAAATCGCGAACGAGCTGTATATCGGCGTGGGCGCCGGCTTCGCGGGCGTCGCGGTGCTAATAAATCACGGCTACCAAACAAATCAGGTCTTACGAACCTTCACTGTGGCGGCCATCTCGCTCGGCAGTCTCATTTACGTGTTCCAAACGTCTGCGGAGAGAATCACTCCGAGCTCCAAACAGATTGTTTTTGTATCGGGATGCGATTCGGGGCTGGGATTCTCGCTGGCCATTTATGCGGCTAAGATGGGTTTCACCGTCGTGGCCGGTTTCCTCAGCTTGGAATCTCCTGGAGCTAAGGAAATCAAATTGTTCTACAGCGATATCAAACAGATTGAGTTGGATGTAACAGACAAGGAAAGTGTGTTCGTGGCGGTTGAAACAATAAACCAGTACTTAAATTCAAACCCTAGTTGTGGTAATCTAGTCAGGGGGCGATTCTATGAGGATGACGCTTTGTTTTAGAGTTTTACGCGCTGATTAATAATGCAGCTGTTATGGTGTTTGGGGAATTTGAATGGCAAACGGAGCGTCTGATCCATCAGCAGGTGCAGGTTAATTTGCTCGGGATGTTAACGCTATCCCGCGCTTTCATCCCAATTCTTCGAAAGTACAAAGGTATCTATTTTTAAACTAAATAATTATATAGTTAATATACACATTTGAATACAAAAGGTGGGTCATTTAAATCGTTACAGTCACACAATGTTTCAATTAAAATGACTCACTCTGTACTATTATCATAATGTTAACGATTTGTGTGTTAGGACGACTGATAAACGTTACTAGTCACTGTTCGTTCGCCTGCTTGCCTGGATTATCCGTATATGGGGCTACTAAAGCCGGAATTAGTGCGTTCAGCGATGGTTTGCGCGTGGAATTGGGTAAATACGGGGTTAAAGTTATAAAATTTACGCCTGGATCGTTCGTAACTGAGAGCAATATAATGGCAAGACACGCCGACCATGTCCACGAGATGCGCCGAGGATTTAACAGGGAGCAAAAAGCGTTCTACGATGATTATTTTCAAAGATATCACGCGTTTCTGTTGGGAATTCCCTCGCCCAAGATTCCAAAACCGCTGGACAACAAAACCTTGTATAGAAATTTTGAGGACGCCATGTTGCTGGAATCCCCCAAATCGGCGTACAAAGTTGAACCCGTGCGATACGCTTTTTACCATTTATTATTCAAACTAAGTCCGGTGCCATTACGAGATTATTTCGTGCTGAAATTCATGAATCTGCCTGAATACAAAGCGACCCCCGCTTGGTGATTTATCTGCAAGCGTATAGTGTTTTTACAAAACCACTCGCAAGATGTTTTATCTATTTTTAGTACGAATAAACGACTGTTATATAATTTGCGTTTTATTGTGACAGATTTCAATAATTCATGACAATGTCTCGGTTGAGCTGGTCTGGCGCCTTAATTTTTTGCATATTTTATGCAGAAGCGACGCAAATTCCTAAAGACCCGGGGCTAATTCGAAACGTTGAACCCAACATTGACGCGATTAAGGGTTTGGTGTGTTATCAGTGTAAATCTAGTACCGCCAGTCTTCAGCCCTTGTGTGACGTATCCATGTTCAGACTCTCCACTTCGCAGGAAAAGTACGACATGGCGTTGCAGTGTCCTCGTTATCAGGGTTTGTCGTTTATCATACAGGCGTTTCATTAATCAATACAGAAAGTATTATATATACTGAAACATTTTGAACTTTTTTTAAACAAACCACTACTCATTATTTCTAAATTAATTTTTGATTGATTCTTTTATTCAAATTTGTGTTAAAAACCTTTAGAATTTCCTTGTAAGTTTTACATTTTTCGATAACAAGATGCAATTCCACCACTTGCATAAATTCTCATTACAGTTAAAGAAGCATTGCAATTAAAAGTATAGTCGGGTTTGCGGTGGTAAAATGGATCAACGGAATGCGAGTATGTTTGAATTAGTTTTTTCTTTAAATTCAATTAAAAGTCCAATTAAAACATTTTATATAAAAACAACCGGTTAACAGTAGTCGGGGTTCTTTTCTCAAATTTTCTTTGCTGATTAATGAACTGCCTGGTAATGTATTTGTGCTAGCTAATAAAGAATTTCAGGAACTTATTGCTTTACGAAGATCTCAAAAAAGGGGCGATTTCGAGAGACCATACGCGGGTGTAGTGGTCCTCTTGATAAAAACAACAATACGATGAAAGTCGGATGCATGACCACTAAAAACCAACGGATTTGTCTGTGTGATAAGAAATTTTGTAACGGAGCCGTCATTAATCCATGTAGTATACTCTTTGCGTGGGGTTTTGCGTCGCTCCATTATTTTATTTACGTTACCAGCGACTTTGTGTAATATTCGAATTGCAGTTATTAAAAATAAATTTATTTACTAAAAATAACCTGCGTTCAAAAAAAAACGAGGCTGCGTTGGCCATGGAAAAACTTTGTGCATCAATTTAGTGTAGCAAAATTTCAAAGTGTCTTTTCATGTTTTTTAGGTTAGCTTCCATGTTGACAATGGGATAAATCATTATGGGATAAAAAAAAAGTGCAAAACATTTCCCGGTATCGTTGTGAATCCAAACATCAATCTATTCATTGTTACAGCTTCTCCTCTGTTGAGGAGAATATCGGCACGACCAGGACGGTCATTAATTTGATATAACTGTAAGTCGTGAATAGATCGATGAAGAAGAATCAGTCTCAAAACCGAAAAATGTCTTGAGAATATTTGGCAGCACTCAGTTACCCGTCAACCTTCATGGGTCATCAGTCTCTATGCGCAACTCGAGACCTACCAATTCAGTTTAAGAACAACTGCATTCTCAATTAATATTTCAAAAATCGTTGTATATATAGTTAAACACGGACGTCGACCGTTAGGGAGTTGTATTACACAATATACATTAGAAAAAAAAGGTTCGGGTTTGCTTGGATTCGAAGGTTCGAAGGTTTATTATTTTAATAGACCAAAAAATTTGGACGGGCTACGGCAAAAAATCGAAAGCAATTGCGTGACTAGTGAGGACATTTAATTTGGACCACTTTCTCAATGCCAATCAATAAATGTTGTTTGTTTTTGGAGTTTAATTACGGATTGTCTTTCATTAAAGTTTACATTAATTTTTTTTACATATTTACATTTTATTTAAAGTACAATTTTTTTACCCCATCATTTAAGTAATAATAATAATATAAATATTAGCAAAATTAGCAAAAATATGTTTGTGACCTACCAATCGTTGTATACATGGTTAAACACGAACGTTGACCACTAGTGAGTTATAAATTACACAATATACGTTAGAAAAAAAAAGGTTCGGATTTGCTCGGATTCGAAGGTTTAAAAACCAGATTATTAAAAATGCTCATTAAAAATAAAATTAAACTGTCTTAGCGTTTGGGCCGTTTTATTTCGATGCTAAATTTTAAACTGACAGATCTTGACATTAGTCTAATCTATGTTTATGTTTTCTATGGTCTCTACACTGGAAAGCCGATAAATTCCATGGCCAACGCAGCCTCGTTTTTTTTGAACGCACGTTATAATTTTTATATTGATAGAATTTGTAAAAAAATAATATACATATAAAGATACTGTAGAAAATTTATGAGGCATTTTGTTCACAGCTGGGCCGGAAATAATAATGACAAGTTCAAAAGTTTTGGTCCGATTCTTTTGGATGATAGCGCTTTTAAAATGTTTAAAAATTTCAACTAAAATCGTAATTACATTAAAATAATAAAATTAAATTTATTGCAGGAGAAAAAATATATATATTTTTTTACAACTGTTGTATAATTGGTTGCATAACGTTTCCATAATGTCAAAATGTGTCGCTTTTTAGGTTATGTCGATTTTTTGAGGTTAACTCACATTATTCAACATTATTAAACACTTAAATATCAATAAAAATGTCCAAAACGGCTTCTCGGTTAAAATCCATGAAAAAAGTGGTAGAAAAAATTAAGCACGGTCCTATTAGAACAAACGTTCCTGCTGGGATGGCGTCTGCTGGACCCCCCTTGGGCCCCATGCTGGGTCAAGTACACACCAATCTATTAATGCCACTCTCTTTATCATAAAATGTAACAAATTTTAGAGAGGTCTTAACATAGCGGCTTTTTGTAAGGATTTCAACGAACGCACTAAAGATATAAAAGAGGGCGTTCCGATACCCACCCGAGCCACAATCAACCCGGACCGCAGCTACGAACTGACCATGAAAAAACCTCCAATTGTGTATTTTTTAAAACAAGCGGCTGGCATTCAACGAGCTGCAATGGAACCTGGTAAAATTCCCACACATTAATAAAAAAAATAAAAAATGGATTTGATGTGCAGGTAAAGAGATTGCTGGGAAGGTTACACTTAAACACGTTTATGAAATTGCCAAAATAAAAGGAGAGGACCCCGTTTTGCAAATCAGGAGTTTGGAACAGTTGTGTTTGATGATCTGTGGCATTGCACGCTCATGTGGAATCGAAGTTGTAAAACATTTAGACGTCAAAGAGTATGGCGAGTTTCTGATTGAACGAAAGGCGATTGTGGAGCAGCAGAAGATGGAGCTGCAGGAGAAGAAAGAGGCGAAAATGTTGCGAACTGGTTGATCCAATAGTTTAATGATAGTGTAGTTTTAATAAATTTTACGAATATTCTAACGCTAATTTACTCACACAAAGTCCTCCGTATCTCGCCTTTCAGTTTTGTTTCAACCACTGGGAATTGGAAATTTCAATTCAGAATCAGCACTTCAAAAACTAATCGTCTGTTGTGCAACTTAAAAAAATTCAAAAAAATTACCAATAAATTATATTCAATAACATATTCAAAATAGGTTAGTCAATATTAATTATTCAATTTAACTAGCAAAAAATGTATCGAATCAAAATTTGTTAATAATTTAATTTAAAATTGATAAGCATCCGCTTATAAATTTCTATGGTTGGCACATTTAACCTTGAAATTAATTCCAACCTAACTTTTCTGACATTTGTAACCCTACATTTTTTCTGATTTGTAAATTTTCCAAACTCGAATAGTATTTTCGAGGAGCTAAAATGTCTGTTGGCAAAAAATTGGTGGAGTTTTGGAACAACAATTATGTCCTAATAACGGGAGCAGGCTTAATTATAGGCATCCACTGGACCTGGTGGAAATTGCAAAATGTTCCATCTTTGGTTCGCCCCGAAGAAAAGAAAGATTTGCCAATTATTAGAGTGAGTATGTTCGTCGACTGCCTCTTTTCTACAATAGGGAACAATGTTTAAGGTTGCGAAATCGTTAAAAGTAAAACTAGAAGAGGCGTTTCGTGACAAAGAAGATCCTAAATCCACATAACAGCAATTTAATATTTAATATTGATAATAACAACACTGTACATAGTATACAATAAATATAATTTAAGTTTGGTGATTTTTCACAAGATCACATTGAATAGGACTCACAAAACCCCAACATTTGCGACGAAGCGTTGCCTAAATCTAATCTAGGATTTACAGAAAACCGTTGTTGGTTGCGTAAAATGAATTTTGTGGATTGGTACCAGTGAATCTATTTACTTTGAAAAAAACGACAGTTTTTGTCAAATGGTTGGTAAGTGGTCGACTTTTGACTTCTGGGTGCTGTTCTGCTTAATCGGACTAATCGGTTTAGTTCCTGCCAGTTGTGGCAAACTCGAAGCATTCAGCGAATTCTGAAACCCACAATTACAAGCCGTTCCCTACCAAAACTGTCATTACCCTCGACCTATCCCTCGACAACTTGTCAAAATTTTGCGAATCCGATTCGTCGACTTTAAAGTTGAAATTATCGAAATAGTCGTGAGTGAGGAGCATATCACAGGTCCACCTCTTCAGCGGGTCCTTATCTAGGCATTTCTGAAACACGCCTGCAATTTGTGTTCAAAACTTGCGAGTTGTGGTACTTTTAAAAAATCTGTGGTGGTTTGGTTGCACATGGGCAGTTTTATTTCCAAAGACACGGTCTGTTGGGGAACTGGCAGAATGACGCCTTGGAAAAAATCGTTATTCTTGAACGCTAGCATGTGCCTCTGCAAGAGGTCACCCACGGTCGATCTGATAAGATACAATTGATCCACGTCGGACTTTCCGGGCCACAAAGCCTCCCCTTTGATCAGCTCAGCTAAAACGCAACCTAAATTCACAGATTATAGCGTTGTGATCGCTGCAAATTTTACAAACCAATGGCCCAAACATCGACCGGAGTTCCGTACTGAGTGTCTCCTACAAGAAGCTCCGGGGCGCGATACCAGCGCGTGGCAACATAATCCGTGTAATTTTCTCCGGGACCTGTACAGAAACAATTGTTATAAAATAATGCGGTTCGTTTTAACTAGAGTACTTAGCATGCGGGCAAATCCAAAATCGCACAGCTTCACAACTCCGCTGGCTGTTAGGAGGATATTTTCCGGTTTGATATCGCGATGGATGCACCCATGATGATGGCAGTAACTCACAGCTTGGAGAGTTTGCCACACGATCTGCTGAGTCAGCAAATGCGGACATCCTCTTGGATATCGCTCCAGCTCGTTCAGAACTGTTCTTTCGCAGAATTCGAACACGAGGTGCAACCTGCGCTTTCTCCTAAACACCTCCAGTAGATTCACCAAATTGGGATGCTTCAAATTCTGCAATTCCAGACTTATAGATTTGTTTGAAAAGCACGCCTCGCGTACTTTTAAAAGTCGGATTTCTCGCAACGCGATTTTACGAATTAGGGGATCGTCCTCGCTCTCTGCGAACTTCTTAATGGCGACGATTTCTCCAGTGTCCCTGTTTTTGCACTTGTAGACGATTCCGTAACTTCCCTCTCCGAGTTTGGAGATTTTTTCGTAACGCTCCATCACCTTCGAGGGCGTGCGTGACCTGTGTTTGATTAGTAATGTGAGCTTTAAAAAGATGCTGTTACCAATAAGGTGCATGTGTGTGCATCCAGATTCCCTCGACTTTTTCCTGACGAGTACAATCGACTAGATTTGTGGGTAAAGTGGTTAGAGCCATTATCAGTTACATAGTTGGATAAAACACGAACAATTTCAGCGATTGGGTAACTGCAAAGCACCCACTCGCATCCTTAACGTTTCGATTGATTACGGCATATTTGAACTGTTTTAATTTAAACGCGGACAAACACACAAGTCGACGTAACTAATTTTAAAGTGTCATGAGGAAATGTCAACGGTTGGGGCGCAACTAATTTTCATTTCCAATTTTCTACTGATCACTGCAACGCCACTTTTTTACCTATTTTACAAAATTTATCTAAAAATTCTTGAAAGGAAAAATTTAAGCTAAGATTTGTTCAGGAGGCACATATTTTTATGGGAATCTCAATAATTTTAAGTACTCGAACATGTGAATTAAAATAATCGTCAACAGTTTGTGTATACTTTTTTATTTACTTTGTTTTTTATCTAGATTTCGAAGTGCGTACAGAAATAAAACGAAATGGAATAATGTTGACGTTCAAAAAAGTGTAGCAAAATTTTGATCACCCTGTTTTTTGTTAATAGCCACCTCGGACGCAATACATAAAATATATTTGATGTCTTTTTCAACAAATTCCACTTCCAGGTCATGGTTCAGTCGTCGCTTGAGCAAATTTTTTGTCAAATGTATGATAAGACAGTTTCAAAATTCTACATTGTAAAAAATAAAACAGAAGGTAGATTACACACGATCTCCTAAACCTCCGTTTTTTAAGTACGCACGTTATACAAATTCCAAAGTTTCAGCCACGTTTCTTTTTGAATAAAATTTAAAACATTTAGCTCATCTAACGCAATTTGTCATAATTTTTCTTTTGATCAAATTTTGTTCCAAATTTTTAAATGTTCTAAATTATTAAAACTGTAAACGCAAAGCAATAATTTAGAAATATATTTTTTCAGTATCGAAAATAAGAGCAAAAATTCAAATATTTAGGAAAAAAAAAAATTTTATTCAGTATCGAAAGTAAGAGCAAAAATTCGAATATTTAGGAAAAAAAGTGCAGCTCAGAATGTTTTATTGAGCCTCCGTTTTTTAGCTACGCACGTTAGGTATACAAATTCCAAAGTTTCAGCCTCGTTTGTTTTTGAATAAAATTTATAATTAATATTTAATAGCTCATCTAACGCAATTTGTTATAATTTTTTTTTGATCAATTTTTGTTCTAAATTTTTAAATGTTTTAAATTATTAAAATTGCAAACACAATGTAACAATTTAAAAATATATTTATTCAAGTATCGAAAATAACAGCAATAATTCAAATATTTAAGAAAAAAAGTGCAGCCCAGAATGTTCTATTAGCCTCCGTTTTTTAGCTACGCACGTTATAAAAATTCCAAGTTTTCAGCCACGTTTCTTTGAGAATAAAAATGTATAATTAATTTAAAATTGAATAGCGCATGTAATGGAATTTGTTATAATTTTTTTTTAAATAAATTTTGCTCCAGATTTGTAAATGTTTTACATTATAACTGCAAACACAAACCAATAATTAAAAAATAAATTTACTCAGTATCGAAAATAGGAGCAAAAATTCAAATATTTAGGAAAAAATTGCATCAAAAAGTACACCTCATAATATTGTATCGAAAATTTTAAATGTTCGGTTACTGAGTTGGTGTTTGTATTATTTCGGTGTTAGTTTTTATTGATCTGACTGTGCGCTTTTATCTTTGCAGCAAATAAAACTTGAATAATTCAAGTCGTATGCTACCGGAATGAGAAGTAAAATAATATCCTCGCAATGCATCATTATTACAATTGTAGGTTTCAATGACAAAGTAAAACGAATTTAAAATCCGGAGTTGTGTCCATTATTTACTACCCCACAATTAGGTTCCTGAATCGATGAAATAACAATTTCTAGGCCACTCGAAGGCCATCTCAACAATCCACCAAATTTCAAATCGAAAATTAGTTCAGCGTGCTTTGCTCAAATACCACTTTTTCAACAATAGCTATTTGCCCGTAATCATTTAATCAGGCAATATTGATTGCGCCAAAAACTTGTGTGCAGAATGACGGCAATGTTGCAAACTCACCGTTTTGCTAAAAGTTGCACTTGGTTTCCGAATAACCAGAATTTGCTACCATTGAACCATTTCTCCATCCGATGTCTTCCTCGCGTTAGCAAGCACTGCTGGATGGCATCCAATGTTTATGTTTTGTTGCCATGGCGAATGCACCATATTGGAAAAGCAATCAGCGGCTTTTTATGTCCATAACTGTTACATTGTCAACAAACCGACCGATTACAAGTTTTTTATTTTCCCAACTCAAAACCCTTACTTAAGAAGAACATTTTATTTAAT
The DNA here is from genome assembly GCA_964023215.1 of Eledona agricola. Lineage (NCBI taxonomy): Eukaryota > Metazoa > Arthropoda > Insecta > Coleoptera > Tenebrionidae > Eledona > Eledona agricola. The sequence continues at coordinate 3,321,045 of OZ026856.1, forward strand.
TGTAATTAAAGATTTGATGTTTTGTTTTGTGATTTTCTTTATTTAAAATATTGGATCTACATCATAATGAACACTGAAAATCTAAAAAGACCAAGATTAATAGAGGATATGTTGTATTAATCAAACGACAGACCAGCTTATGGTATCAAAGTGTTTTATTAAAATTTCAACTATACATCAACGACTTGTACAAATTCTCATATCAAACAATAACTCTTAACAGGATATTGCACTCGATTGCACTAATCGCTTTTAGAATGTCTATGACCTGTGTTGTCTTCATTCGGAGGTGAGTGCTCGCTTCCTTTAACAGTGAAAGTAACGTAGTATCGCTTGTTTTGATCCAAACGATCTGCGGGCAGTGATATAACCTGTTTGTCGTTCCCGTGGCACAATTCCAAAGTAACCGCTTTTTTTGTGTTGATGGTAGGCAGGAATCCGGTTTCTGGTTTGCACTGGGTTGACGTAAACCCAATCTTGGGAATGGTGTGGTGGTCCATCTTGGGCACTGCAAATATAAAATTGAAATAAAATATGGTGGATGCGCCGGGATAAAATTCAACTTACAATATGCAGCGCAGGGTATTCCAGTGTATGCATGCGTGGCATGCATGCATCTGTGCGTGCTTTGAGTGCACAGCAACGGATTAGATGAAGTCTCCGGAAGACCTTTCAGATAATCTGCACCGTTTCTCTGCAATTTGCGCAGCGACAAATATAAGAATTTTTCGAAACTCTTGAAGGTGAAGTCGTCTGGAACGTAGCGTCCTGCTCCGACCGTGGAAGCGCAGGATTGGTGGTAGGAATCGATTGCTCGTTTTACTAAAACCGCTTCGTTGTGTTGTCCGGCCCGTATTTGCATTCGTTTCAATTCCAGCAGGTGTTGGAATATTTTACGTTCAAGATGATACCTAAAAAAGTGAAACCCAATTTATGCAACGTCGTCGACAACAGCGACCACACTTTTATTAAACAAGACAATTTGATAAGCAACAAAAAAGAAATAAAAACAAGAAACGAAATTGAAAAAAAATTGCTGCTGAGCGAGAAGTACCTTCTAACGTTTGACTGGATTGATTGCGTGACGGTGGTCATGTTAACTCCTCTCTCGCTCATGTTCTTCCATTTGGGGATCCTGCTGCTTCGTGGACTTGGCTCAAACCCCGAATCGATAACATTGCTGCTTTCGTAATCGCTCCCCGCACTTTCAGCTTCGCGTTTCGCTTTCCGTTTAACTTTCTTACGACGCACTGCACTGCTTTTTTCATCATCCTCCAATTCGGAAGCACTCACTTTTTCGTTATCACTTGGCGCCGACGGGAGTAACGGAGCTGATAAGTTGGAGTCGGGACGAGGATGGTCTTTGTTTATGTTGGGCAAGGACGGGACCCGGGATTCCATGCTCGACTTAGTTTTTCTGTCAGGAATATTTAGGTACTTGTCGCTTTTAGATAAATGCTTATCTAGTGGGGTCGGGATCCTGCTCCTTTTCAGCTTCTCCACCTTCCTGTTTTCTTCAGAACGTGAACGTTGTTTTTTTGGCGTACTCTTGAGTCTTCGTGCCACTTTCTTCGGTTTAATTTTTTTACTTTCCATTTCGTCCGCTTCTTTGTCGTTCAGAATTCTGAAGCTTTTGTGCTCTTTAATTGTTGCGCTTGTGGACGAAGTGGAGTCGCTCTCTAAGTCGGACGAGTATTCGTCAGCTGACGATTTGCTTTCGGAAATTGTTTTCTGAGTTTTCAGTTTTTCTCTACCTTTAAACTCTTCCTTGTCTTTGTGTATTGCGTCGTTTAAATTATCGTCACTTTCCTGATTTTCTAGAGTTTTATAAATTATTTCGTACGCTTGATCATCGGTTTGTCGTTTTTGACGCTTGGGTTTTTGTGGCTTTTTTGCACCAACGATGCTTTGTTCGGACATTACATGAGTTTCGTCGGTTTCGTTTGTCGCATGTTCACTTTTTTCTTGTTGCGAGGACATTTCTTTCGTGTCTGTTTCAGTTGTAAGAGGTTCAATGGTTTCTTTTTCAATCCCGTTTGTAGTTTCTGCAACTATTTGTTGTTCTGTTAATTTTATACCCTCGCCACTATCTTCCCCCGTGTTCCCAGATTCCTCTTTACTGCCAGTTTGTTCAGAATTGTCGTCAATTTGTGGTGCAAGCGTATCAGTTGTACCTGTTTCTTTTTTATTTTCAAATATTTCTGCGTCGTTACTCACTTCAAGATTTCCGACACTTTCACTTGGTAAAACTGCGGTATCATTTACATTTGCACCATCTGTTTTTGATTCGAAATCAGTCATCCGGTTCGTTTCATTAATTCCACTTACTAAAAGAGACTCATCTTTTTTGGGTTCAGTTTCCGTCACTTGTTTGGTATCAACAGAGACACTTTTTATAACTTCTTTAGATTCAGATGTATCGATTTTTTGGTTTGCATTTACGTCTGTGGTGGTTTCTTGTTGATTGTCTTTGGGAGGCTCGTGAATTGACGCTTCGACTATAACATTTTTATGCTCTTCAACGTCATCGCTAGTTACAGATTGTTCGTCCGACAATTTCTTCGCTTTGATTGGATCAGACTCTACGTGATTATCACTTTTGATTTTTTCGGTTTTTCGTAACTTTTTTCCACCAGCTTCAGGTTTGTGTTTAGGGGTCACATTTACACTTTTTGTTGTCTTAGTTTCCTTACCAATTGCTTTGGGCGATTTTTCTTTAGTTTTAGTGTTTGCAGTCTTGGGACGCGTCTGTTTGTCTCCAACTTCTTCATTTGGAGCAGTTTTTGCAACCTCTATTGCTTTCGTAATTGGAAGTGTCGTAGTTTTGGCTTGCTCCTTTACAACAGTTTTATCTTGCTTCGTTTCGAATTTGGTGGGTGATGTTTTTCTGCTAGATAAATCAACACTACCATCACCATTGCCAGTTGGTTTTGCTTTATGAGTTTTTTCCACGACGCGTTGTTTACTCCTCTGATCAAATCTGTGATTTTCAGCATCACTTTCAGAAAGCGACCCTCGTCTTTTGTCTGACTTGTGTATAATCTTTTTTTGCGTGCGTTTGCCTTGCTTTTCGCGTTCGCTTTCCGAACTCGATTCATCCCAAAAATTCGCTTCCTTCGTTTGTGGATTGGCGTGTTTTTGGCGCACATCTCCGAGTCTAGTAGCGGGCACTCCTCCATGTAGCTGAAGATACTTAGCCGTGGACCGAAACCCTCTCTGAAGGGCACAATCCAGTGGCGTCATAAAAGTATTTTTGGAAGTCCTCAGGATCGGATTGACTTGAGCGCCGGCGTCTAGTAGAATCTAAAAGCCAAACACACTCATCCTTGAACTTTTTACCATCCACGACAGACACGAACCCGTCAGAATAATTTATTATTTACCTTGCACATGTCGGCGTTATCGTTAAGAGCTGCCAAGTGCAAAGGGCACCTTCCGTCGTTATTTCGAGCGTTTACTTGACTAGGTCGCATGTCTAACAACCACCGGACTAGATCTCTTCGTCCGGACGCCGCAGCTTCATGGAGCGGAAGATCGCCTCTTGCGTTTCGTAGCCAAAGATTTGCATCGTGAGCCGCTATCATTTTGACTGTTTCGAATTGGCCCTTGGCACATCCGCAATGGGCCGGAGTGCGACCTTTTCGGTCTTGACGATTCGGATCGGCGCCGTGGGCGAGCAGCAAAGCAGTAGCATCTGCATGTCCTGGATCTCGCAAATGTTAAACCGTGACCGTTGGCAATTTGTTAAAAAAATACTACCCAAAGTGACGGCATAGTGAAGTGCCGTGCAACCGTTGCTGTCGATGACATCTGGAGAAGCACCACACAGAGTCAGGAGGCTGTCGATGCAGTCGGTGTGGCCTCTAGAAGCGGCGCAATGAAGAGCGGTCAAACCGTCTTTGTCTGAAGATTCGACTTTAGCACCGGCGCGGATTAAGGCCAAAACGGCTTTAGTGGAACCTGCGCTCGCTGCCCATAGAAGAGGCTGGCGACCGTCGCCGTCCTCAACAGAGACGACGACGTCGTTGTGGGCGAGGAGGGTTTGAAGGACTTGGATGCCTAAATTGGAGTCTTTGTCCTGTCCACAATAATAAGAATTGAAGTAAAAAACATATTCCAAACCTAACGAGCGTAAAAAAACGAAGGATCGGGAAGCCATGGAATCTAGTTTTTGTTTTATTTTTTTCAATGTAGGCGTTTGAAACTGTGGAAACTGTCAAACGCAGTTTCTGTTTTTTTACCGCTTGTTATATTTTCCGAAAATATGCAATGGAAATGTAAAATTCTGAACAGTAAATGAATAAAGATCTTAAAAAAGAAGTAGCACATGAATTCCCAAAAACTTATATAATATAATCCATAAAAATTTCCGTTATGAGCAGATAATGAACCAGATTTGAAAATTTTGAAGGCAAAAAAATAAATTAATATTATTTCAAAATTTAATTTCAAAAAGAACGAATAGAGGTGAAATATATTGATTTAACTTATTACGTTCTTGAACCGTTTGAAACTTTCAATTCATGACATTTGGCAAAAGTAGTCATTCGAAAAACGCCCAAACAACGTCTAAACCGAGACCAAGAGTTGAAATTTGTTGAAGCAGACATTAATGTATACTATGCATTGTGTCCGAGATGGTTATTAACAAAGTACTTAATTTAAAATTTATCCAACTCAAGTTCAATATTTTGCCACACTCTTTCGAAAGTCAAATTCATTCGATGGTCTCCGTTTTTTTGAACGCTCGTTATATTTTTCAATAATATGCAGTAAATATGCGAAATTCTGAACAGTAACCGGATAAGGATATTATAAAAGAAGCAGCAGATGAATTTCCAAAAAATTATAAATATCAATGAATTCTTCCTTCATGTGAAACAAATTTGTTTTTTTTAAGTTGCTGCATGTAGCATAATTGTGAAAAACAAGAAAATTACAAGTACTATTATTTCAAACTACAATAGAGAAAAAATTTAAACTGCAAGAAAAAACACAACATAGGTGGAAAATTTAAAAAAAGAATTAGATTAAATAACTATCTGTATTTCTGTATTATATAAAAATAGCGCCATAAAGAGAAATTAATAATTATATATACACTATCAAGAAAAACATTGTATGTATAATAAATTTTAAGAATTTATCGAAATTTTTATACCGCAGGACAATTGATAGCAAATAAATATTTTTGTTGTCCTGTCACTTTAGTAATCAATCAGCATAAGAAAAGCGAAATCGATAATAATAACAATATTCAAGTCCGTCGCCAGTTTTATGCAATCATGTCATTAAAACGCCACAACATTTTACTTTACATACCAAATCGATTTTTCGCTTTTTTATGGAATAAAAACAAAACGGTTGTATACTTACACCTCCACACATTTGTGCGGCGTAATGAAGCGGATATCCCCCATGGACGTCGGGGGTTGAAACGGGGGCACCCGCTGCCAAAACTGCTCTTAACGCCGCCGTTTCACCACAAACTAAAAACAAGAGAAATGGGTCACTAAGACTGCTTTTAAGAAATAAGTGCGTGACTGCGACCAACCCCATTATTATACTTTCTATATTAATTTTCAGGCTCATTTCCACAACAAGCTGTAACAAACACAGTAAATAAACAACAACACAGACGCTTAATTTGATTGCTATCACTCAAAATAAGTTTTTGCGCTGTGAAATTTGGTGGATGCGCCGGGCTAATTTTAATACAATTTATTTTATTTTATTTTTCCACTTTCAGTTTATTAATTGTATTGAATAAATTTAAACTTACACAAAATTAACTGTTTTTTTATCAATGTCTGCATCACGCCAATTATCTCGTATCCGTTCTGGAAGTTGAAACAATTTTCTTTAATAACTTCGCTTCGTCGAATAGTTCTGATGAGTCTGGTAATTTTAGTAGAAATCAATAAAAGCACTTTAAATATAAATCAATGTCAGGACCTTGGCGAAACTGACCGCAATGACGTCACTTGCAAGATTGACGATACTAGTAATAATTCTAACAAAACATTCCTCTTTGTTTGCCTGCTTTATCATTTTATCCATCAAATATTGCTGTCGTGGAAGGCTGTAAATTTTCGAATTTTTATTTTTGGTCGGTTATAAATGACTACAAAAAGTCTGACCTAATCGTTTAAAGCGGCGGGTGAACACGCCATAATTACAATAATGCAATCACGAACTACATCACATCTTATCAATGTGGGTCACCTGGATAGGGAAATAAACCGTGTCGGTCTTGAAATAAAACGTCCGAAATATTTTTGTTGCACTAGTATAAAAAATAACATTCTAAAAAAATGATAATGGTAATTAGAGGTATTTATGCAAGTAATTATAAATTTTATTTTGCTGTTATTCAACGTTATCGTGTGGAGCTTATGCAAAATATCGTCGACATCCTGTGCACTCCAGAAAAGCATGCAAAATTCAGGGTCAAACTTACAGCAACATGGCACAGAATTATTAATATTAAAAACCACATTCAAACTTTTGTTCTTTTTGTCCACGCTATTTAACATTTAATTTCTTTACACTTGACCTTTGAGGGAAGATATTTGCATGTTGTTGATAACATCGCGCCATATAAGCATAATTACAAATTAGGTTTATCCTTGGCATTTTCTTAGAAATTGCAAAATCGAACGTACCTGTTGCCCAATGAACGACGGTATGTTTTTCGTTATCGACTGAATTAACGTCCGCTTTGTTCGCTAAGAGAAAAGTCACCAAAGACATATTCCCGGCGATTACAGCCAAATGCAGCGGAGTGAATCCGTCTTCGTCTCGGTTTTCCACTAGATCTGGTGCAGCCATCACCAAAAGATCTGCAGCTTGGGCCGCTCGAATACTGTCGCTGGTGCAGCAGTAATGCAAAGAGGTTTTTCCGGTGCGATCGCGACTTTCCAAAGACTCCGGCTGCAAAGGAAACTGTAACTAAAACATATACACGTACGCGTATTAAACAAATAGTTTAAGAATCGATGGCTGATTTTATCCGCCGGTAAAAATGTTTAACAATATTATACAATGTGTGTTTGTTGTAAACGATAGAGGAGCACTGCTCAGTTTACTTACGTGACCTGTCGACAGTTGCTATGACAATGTGTAATCATTATTTGGGCAAAGGGTGAATACAATTTTCATTTTTAATGGTAAAATTAGAGACAGCATTTAAGCCGCGGCGCATTTTGTGCTTAATCATGTTCTAAATCTAATTTCATTAGAGTGAATTGGGAAACAATCTATAATAAATTGGTGGATCGAAGATATATCAGTAATAGAGTAGAGCAATTTTATTTCAAGTAATAACCATAAAAGCGCACAATTTAATAATATTTTCCAATGCCACATGTCACTACTGGATTCAGTTGTAAGTTGTTAGTCGTGCAACAATGTCATTTTCCAGCACAATTCTAATTTATTTCAAACTCATCTACAAACTAACAGGAATTGTTCACTTTTCGTTTGAGTTGCATTCAAAACGTTCCAAAATTCTGTCGTGGTTGTGGTGCCTACCATACTATTTCTGTTACTTTGCGTCCGCGATTTATGTTTTTAAATGTCATTTCGATGAACCCAAACGGCAACTTTTAGTAATAATCGACAGTTGCGAGAACTTTCTATATACAATTTTGTGTTTCATAATATTTGTCACGAGTTACACGCAACTCAAAAATATTTTATACATCGTCGACAGTTTGAAACTCAAGTCTGCATCTTCATCCAACAACGTTCTTAAAGTAACAGTTATCGCAAGCTTCTTAGTGTGGTGCGCTTTAACGTCTCAACTTGATTTTAAATTATTTAGCGTGCCCTTTATCATGTTTCCTCAAACGATGACTTTAACGAATGTGCTTTTTCAGAACGACATTTTAAACCACGTTTGTGGCAAATTCAAGTTGATAAACAAGTCTCTGAAACAATTCAGCGATCCAATCCATTTTTTATCCTACATTCCTGCTCCACGCGGAATAATTATGAGTAAATGCATACAAAACGATAACACAGATTTAGAAATAGAAAGCATTGAAAATCTATATCAATCTCATTACGCATTAGTGAAGGCTTCGCTTAAGATTTGCAACATTTTAAGCAAGACCATCATCATGTCCTTAATTTATTTCTTTAAAAATACCATACAGGTTGCGTACATTTTAATTTTGTCAAATCGCAACAATTCTAGCGCTTTTCTGTTTTTCTCGTGTTGCGTCTCGCTCATTTTTTATCAGTTTTGCTGGCTGTTTATGCTGGTAAATAGCTTCAGCCAGGTCCAGAGTGCGGTAAAAAACAGGTACACTTTGACGATTTTGCTAAAACATGTTTTAGGCCAACGAAACGTCCACTTTCATTCACGACAATTGGAATAAATATGCGCTTCGTGGAGAAATTAATATGAAAACGAGGCATTTGCAACTGATTTCGCTTCGTCTGCTCAATTCGAAAATTCGGTTTGCGGCGCTGGATTTTTTTCATTTGGATTGGACCTTGTATCATATGGTAGTAATGCTCAAGGAGTTAAAGTAAATTTCACTTTTTTGTATTTCAGATTTTATCAGCCGTCAGTACGTATCTCGTAATTCTTGTGCAGTTTTATTTGTAAGGATAACATATTTAAGCAAAAAAAAATTATTATGTAATTAAATATTTATTTCCAAATGCAATTCTTCAGTTATGTTTCGTTGCCATTATAGTTTAGATGATTTACCATTGAATTGTTAGGTTTAAGTTTTAAATAAATGAAAATATTGTACTTTATATATGTTAATAAACTGTAAATTCTTATAAACTAGAAAGAGAGACGAGTATATTAAAAAATTAAAAGCTTTGAACCAAAAAGTTCATTGGATACAAATGGACAAAAATGAAAGTGATTTCTTGATCTAGGCAGCATCGTTTATTGTCTTATATTTTTCCAAAAATAAGATGGCTTTAGAGTGTATAAATATTTGGATTTTGAGTTATAGAAAGTTCTCTGTTCACAACCGATATATTTTATGTTTTTTTTTTACAAATTTTATCTCCGGGCGTCGGTTTAGACGTCGTTTGGGCAAATTTTTTATTATAAAAAATTGTCAAAAATATTTAAAGACAAGACAATTTTATAAACAGTTTAAAAATGTAATACAATGTAGAAAAAAATTGGTAATTGAACCAAAAAAGTATTTAAATTTAATCTAAATCTTAAAATGTTTTGCTAACTTTTAAAGGTTGAATTCAACATAAAATAACAGAAATTAAAAAAATATATTCTAGAGGACCGAATTTATAACAATTCTTTCTCCGGGCGTCAGTAGTGACGTCGTTTGAGCAAATTTTTGATTGCAATCAATTATCAAGGATATTTAAAGACTTAATAAACAGTTTAAAAAAATACAATCTAGAAAAAAAATTGTAACTGAACCAAAAAACTATTTAAATATTAATCCAAATCATAAACTCTCTTGGCAACTTTCAAAGGTTGAATTCGACGCCAAACAAATAAAATTAAAAAAAAAATTTCAGTCGGCCGAATTTATGACAATTCTTTCTTCGGGCGTCGGTTTAGACGTCGTTTGAAAAATTGTTTAATTACAATGAATTGTCAAAAATATAAAAAAAAAAATTAATAAACAGTTTAAAAATATAATACATCGTAGGAAAATAAATTTGGTAACTTAACCAAAAAAGTATTTCAATATTAATCCAAATCAAAGACTGTTTTGGCAACTTTCAAAGGTTGAATTCGACGCCAAATAAATAAAATTCTAAAAAAAATCCAGTGGGCCGAATTTATGACAATTCTTTCTTCGGGCGTCGGTTTAGACGTCGTTTAAAAAAATGTTTAATTACAATGAATTGTCAAAAATATTAAAAAAATAATAAACAGTTTAAAAATATAATACAATATAGGAAAAAAAATTGGTAATTGAACCAAAAAAGTATTTAACTATTAATCCAAAAATCAAAAACTCTTTTGGCAACTTTCAAAGGTCGAATTCGACGTCAAATAACTAGACTTCTAAAAGAAATTATGAGACGGTCGAATATATAAGCACATTTGTACACATAAGAAACTCATGATAAAAGTTTTACAAGTGAATTTTTTTTTACTCCGCTATAGAACGTACTGTAACGGAATCAATGAAACCGACGCATTACATGAATGAACAGTGGCTCAGTGCCAGAAAAGCAATCGATTAAATTAGTACTGCCCTAACTTTCACATTTCACAATAAACCCAAAATATTGTTGCTACTGACCTGATCTCTGATAATATTCCGGACTCGGTCGACGTCCCCTTGCTGTGCGGCATACATTAGCGTCGAGACGCCTCGCGCGGTTGGCCGTCGATTTTGGCGTCGTGGTCTGGCGTGGTGGTGAGGAAGCCCCGTAGCTGTAACGGCTGCCGACGTCGCACTAGTCATTTTAAGGCGTCGAACACAAACTTCACCCCTCCAGCGTCGTCGTCGGTTTTAGGGCGTCTTGACCACATGCTGTCCTCGAAAACGCTACCACTTCGAACGAGGGGATAGATGCATGCGTCCTTGACATAGCACCTGGAGGCGTCGACGGGCTGGGCGAAAAACGGTCGATTGTTATTCGCTTGGATTTCATAGATTTGGCGGCAATTAACCACTCAACTTTTATGCATTTATTTCGTGATGGAAATTCAACGTATTTTCAAATAGAATCCAGAAATGTTTCGATCGATTCTTAGAAATTAAACGATTGGAATCTTTCTACCAAACTGCCCAAATAAATTAAAATGTATATTATATTTATATTTATTTTATTTTATATCCCAAGAAGAACGTTATAAATAAATGATAATTTAGTAATGTTTTAAACATGGAGCCAAATATTTATTCACTTATCTCGTTATCAAATACATACAGGGTGACCCAGAGCTCCGTAAACGCTCCATAACTTTTTTGCTATTTGAGGTATCGACTTGAAATTATTGTTGCATGATAGGTGCGCTTTTGTTGCATATTTTAAAAATAGTTTCGTTTGTATACAGGGTGTCCAAATATTATTAAAAGACCAAAGTTATGTTTTTTTAAATGGAACCACCCCATTTTGATTTCATTTTTGATTTCTACACTAAATTCTGCGTTAATTTTACTGGAGTCATTTTCACCTATCTGTCGTATTTTTTGATGTACGTCACTTTATTTTCCAAAATTTCTTTTTGTAAGGTTCTGTTCAAAAATTCATAACTTCTAAACTGTTAAAGAAAACATACCCATTTTTTTTCTGTGAAGTCCCTAGGCTTCGGTCAATCTATTGAGCTATTGCCGAGTGGCGAAAGAATATTCCAACGCTTGCTACGATTTTTTGAAAATGATGAACTACAAATGGGAAAAACTCGATTTTTTCAAATGGAACACCCTGTATATTTTTACACCATTCTTTAGCGTTTTTGATAAGCTTTTCTGTGATATAAGGTTGCTAGGGTTCAATTATGATATAAGAGAAGTTATCGAGAAAATACCATTTTTTAGATGAAACCACTTTCTAGTAGTCTTGTGCAAGAATTAAATGTCAAGTTTGAGATTGTCAAGTATTACATCTTCCAACAGTTAGTACAAATAATGCAATCCAACATAACCCATAGGCAAACGGCCAATGTTTAATAAAATAATAAAAGAATCAACAATCATAACAAGCTCAACAATAATTAGAAAAATAAATTATCGTAGTATTAAATTGGTTATTCGCATCATAACAAATGTTCAAATATACGGCTATTCTGTTCTACACAAACATTCATTCTACGAACAAAAGACGAATTTGGTCAATAGAGTGAAATGGATCGGTTATTCGCTGCTTCATATCCTCAGCTGTAGTTGATGGAACCCTATAAACTTTTTCTTTAACATTGCCCAAGAGAAAAAAAATCAATGGGTGTCAGGTTTGGGGGACCAAGTAATACTTCCTCCTCTTCCTATCCAACGGTTGGTGTAATTTTGATTCAAAAACTGGTGAATGATACCATAAAAATGAACTGGAGTACCGTCATGTTGTAACCACATGATCGCTCTTGTAGTTAAGTCTAGGTTTTCTAGTAGTAACCAGAAATCGGTTTGAAGAAATTCCAAGTATCTCTCGCCATTTTGGACCTTGTCAAAAAAGAACGGACCGATAACGCGTCCTCCAATAATTCCACCCCACGCATTCATTGACCACCTGTTTTGGTGGTCGATGGTTCGCAGCGAATTAGTTTTCAATCACATAATAGTGCATATCGTGCCTATTAACAGACCCATTACTTTAAAATTTAGCTTTATCCAAAAATAAAATATTGTTCAAATAATTCCAATAACCATACAAAATTTCAAGCATTTTGTTCGAAAAATGTATTAGATTAAGAAAATCAGCACCATAAAGTTCTGTACTTGGTGTGTAAAATTCATTTCGACTTTAGTCTTTAGTTTCGATGAAACAGAAATGTCAAATGTAACATTTAATTTTGGCACAAGCCTAGTAAAAACAGTGGTTTCATCTAAAAAATGATATTTTCTCAATAACTTTTCTAATATCATAATTGAACCCTAGAAACCCTATATCACAGAAAAGCTTATCAAAAACGCTAAAGAATGTTGTAAAAATATATAGGGTGTTCCATTTGAAAAAATATAGTTTTCCCCATTTGTTATTCATCATTTTCAAAAAATCGTAGTAAGCGTTGGAATATTCCTTCGCCACTCGGCCACAGCTCAAAGATTTACCAAAGTCTAGAGACTTCACAGAAAAAAAACGGGTTTGTTTTCTTTAATAGTTTAGAAGATATGGATTTTTTAACGGAACATTACATCAAGGAATTTTGGAACATAAAGTGACGTACATCAAAAAGTATGATAGATAGCTGAAAATGACCCAAGTAAATTTAACGCAGAACTTAGTATACAATTCAAAAATAAAATCAAAATGGGGTGGTTCCATTTAAAAAAACATAACTTTGGTATTTTAATAATATTTGGACACCCTATATACAAAAGAAAATATTTTTAAAATGTGCAGCAGAAGCGCACCTATCATCCAACAATAATTTCAAGTCGATACCTCGAATAGCAAAAAAGTTATGGAGCGTTTACGCAGCTCTGGGTCATCCTGTATGTATTCATAAAAATTTTTGCTAGATACATTTTTTCAATTCAAAATGTCTCCGATATTTCCGATAAAATTAATTGTTTGAAATTATTCAACCACAGTGGTTTTAATGAATGAATAAAATATCCAATCAATTTTTAAAATTTTGCACAACCAATGTCCTTGTGATCAGAAACTATTTCATAAACTTTTGAAAAGAAAATTGTAAAGTAGATATTATTCAGTCAGCCAGAGGTCGGAGGAGCCGATGAATATAATTTCATGTCAAAGCCAGCTGTAGCCGCTGCTGGAGGTCATTTAAGTTGTCAGAGGCTGCAGTTAATCATGCAAATTCCACGCTACTCTATACATCACACATCGGAAAAAAATTGGTTTCAAAAATCTAATAAGAGAGATATAGATATTTAAAATAAAAATCAATTTGGATTTAAAAAACTTCGGATAAATTATTGTTAAAAATAAGCGGTTACCAAATCTAGAAACTCGACCTCCTGATTCATAATTATGTTTCTATTCATTCAATCATAAATAGAATCGATACTCGTCACAATTTAATTTCAGTCTTCATTTCATTCACCCGTCATAGTTTTTACATAAATGAATACGTATATTTTGTTACTTCTATTCACGCTGCTTGAAAATAAGTATCAAAAAAGTTCCATTGCTCTAACATATGTTTTCTTTTAAAACAAAAATTGTAATAAAAAAAAATAACTTTTTTATTAATTGTAATAAATATTTTTTTAATGCCTTGAGTACTTGTCACCATTTCAAAACACATTCGCCGAGTAGCACCTTGTACCAAGAAGAAAGAAAGTGATTTAATGCGCCCAACTTAACACATTCGTGACCCGTTTTCATAATTTTCAGTCGGGGGCGACGATCCCACTAAACGGGCATACCTGAAATATCCTTTCGGTAATTACAACCATCAGCGTTGCAATAAGTCAAGACAGGTGGCAGTTATGCACAAAAAGCTCGCCTTTAGAAAACGAACGCTTTTCGTGCAGGAGCCTCATGACATAAAGCGGGCGTCGATTATAGGAAAGTGGAAGCGACAGGACACGCAACGAATCCACGAACCGAAGAACGGAATGCAGTCGGAATTTTCAGCGAGAATGTGTATTTTTCAGATTAGTTCGTTACGGCGGTGTTGGATTCGATTTGTAGAAAATTGCTTTGGGACACACTAAAATCGAGCAGAGAGCTTTCACTTTGTAGTTTCAGGAGTTTATTACGTTGCCGCGTCTCCACACGCGATGTGAAAATGCATTTCAGGTGCAAAAGAGAAAGGGGGAGAGTTAAATCTGGGTCAGTTGGTGGTCAGGGACGAATAAACGCACAATCAGAATATAAAGAAGGGTTTTTACAATTTTACTACACACTTGCATGATCGTCGTTTTCAGGGTTGCAATAATCGGTAATATGTATTGTGTGCAAAATTCTATCAGTATTATTTAGTTTTATTTTTGGATATTTTCAGAACTAAAAATGTTATCTAATGGTGGAGATGTAAACCATTTATTCGTACTTAATGGTTTTCGTTATCATGACGTTCTAATACATCAGTCGAATGTCAATCTTATTTCTTTTTGTTATTTAGCCACATTAGAATTTTATAAAAATAGTAATATCGCTAAAATTGCCAATAATAACAGGCCTATGAACACGACATTCAAAGGTAGTATGTAAAAAATCATCAAACATGAATTGTCTGCTAGTAAAAAAAATTAAGCATGTCTTAAAATATTGTTAGTTTTTGCACAAGATATTATTACATAATTGGGTTATAACAAGAAAATAATGATTTAATGAGAGAATTCATGTGAAAAAGGAATTTAAAAGGTAATAATAACACAACAAAAGGGCCAACCAGAAAATAGAACAAGAATGCGATGTGTAAATAGCCGTAAAGAAAACGAAAACTGAAATCGTTGAAATCATGCTTTCAACATTTCTGTCAACATGTATTTTAAATTTTTATATTTTCACCAACTAATTTCAATTAAATCCTCGTTATAAAATCGATACTTGCTCGACCATAATTAACACAATCAATTATAATATCAAACCTGTACACAGTTAACGAATAAACTAAATGCAATAAATAAAATTTTTGAGTAATAGAAAAAATGTTTTTATTCATTTAAACGAACTGTCGTACCTTTTTAACTCCTACATAATCGTGTCAGAAAGCGGGGTAACATAAACACGCACAACATCATGAAAACAACGTGAAATGTGAATAGCTGACACTGCTTGTATATACTTTTGTAGGGGTTGTTATAGCAACCCTAAAGAGTTTTGCGCACTTGCATAACATACTTTTACTTCTTTTTTCAAACGCGAATGCCGGAGTTGCTTTGCATTTTTATTTCTTTCATTGTACTTGTTTGTGAATTTTTTTATTTGTTATTTGATTAGTCAAGTGATTAATGCAAAAATGTGCAAAATTGCTTCAAAACAATAAGAGAGGTAAGCGATATTTGTTTTGTAATGCGAAGCACTTTAGCGATAACGATGAGATATCAGTTTCAAAAACTTAACTGTAATCCAAGGGATTTGTGCATTTTAATTGACTTTGGAATTTGTTGCAAATTGATACCATCAGACGAGGTGGCCGAGTGGTTAAGGCGTTGGACTGCTAATCCAATGGGCTCTGCCCGCGTGGGTTCGAATCCCATCCTCGTCGCTACCTTTTTTTTCACTTTTGTTTCAAGAGTAAATATTCACACAGAATATTAAATTAAGCAAATTAACATACAAGCACCCAAAAAATAAACGATGGTTGAGGATGCATTGGAAACTTGTTTTTGTTTTATTTTTTACAGTGTAGTCTTTTGATATTATCAAATAATGACTTGATCCAAGCCAAATGGATAGACAATTTTAATAAAGTGTGACAAAGTGGAATTGAAGAAAAGCAAAAATTCATATATTTCCAAATCAATCGATATAACGAGCGTTCAAAAAAGTGGAAGTTGCGCAGGTCATGGAATAATGACGTTCGAAAGAGTGTGGCAAAATTTTAACCTTGAGTTTTGAAATTAAGTTCTTTTTAATAACCGTCTCGGACACAATGCATAAGGTACAGGAAAAAATAACTTTATTTATAGGACTTTAATAAACAACACATTCAATATTTTGTCATAGCCCCATTGGATCGACACTCGTCTTCTAACGTGGAAAAAACATTCGCGGTTTTGGTTAGATTAGGCAGTTTGTTTGTCAAAAGTGACATTGATATTTCGCTAAAAATATAATATATAAAATATATTTGTCTATAATTTTGAATTTAACTGTACAAATAAGGATGTATAGGTGCCCAAGGAATTTAGCTTTTGTTTTGTTTTTACCGTGTAGATCTTTGACAGAAATTCTAAATCAAAAAATTATCCGACGTCTAAAGATGGAATTTATTTTACAAATCACAAAAAAAAATATTAGGTGAAATTTTAATCTCGAATTTCTCCAATTAAAGGTCAAAAATTTGTTAAATTTCAATCACTTGCAAAATGCTTTTATGACCTGCTCAAAAACCTTTTTTTTGTACACTTGTTATTACATTCTGAACCTGATGAAATTATTTCAAAAACATATGATTAATCCTAAGCAAAATACTAACATTATTTATTATTCTTTTAATATGATATTATCTAACTCCAATAATGTAAATCATTTAATATCATTTTTATTTTAAATACAATTTGATATTAAAATATTACTGCTGCGCCATCTATCGAGGCGTCATGCGAGTTCTTCATCCGTCCGATCTTCGTCTGATTTAATTTAGCATTCGCAGGTAATACAGGAATCCATTTTATCAAAATAAACAAATAGACGTCAAACAATGTTATCTCCCGCTACAGGAACATTTTTAAAAAATGTAAACACAACAGCATTCATTAGTGCAGACAATTAGTGCTCCCGAACTAACGACACCAGGTAATAATCGCATTTGCAACCGGCTCGCCTTGACTTTACTCCCACAACAAAATCAATACTCAAAGAACTGTCATTTGTATTCCAGCTTATAACAAGAATTATGAATTAATCACACCCAAGTATGGATGCCGACAACGCCAACGATGGAAAAGGCGCCCCGCAAACCAATTACGTGACTGTCATTCCAGTGGACTATCCCAGAAATCGCGCCTACTCCAACCAAAAGTCCGATTACGTGGTGGAGCAATATAGGTAAATGTTTACTCTTACATAAGTCATGTTTGTCAACACTATTAGGACGCATGATGATTACATCCAAACGGAAGAATTGTCTTCAAGTCAAGGGGCGTTGTATTCAGTTTCACAAAGGATCCCAACTGTGAGTGCAAGCTATTCCAGTCTGTGTGGCACAGACACGGGGTATGCAACCGAACAGGGGGCTTATCCTGGGGCGCAGGCGGAATGGGAGCGAGAGCGGGCTGTTTCCACGACTGACACCAGCAAAGACACCAGCTCTGATGTGCTCAGCGATAAGCAAACCAACGGTGAGAGCTTTCATCTTTTTTATTCACTTCATCTGCTTGGCTTATACAACAATTTTCGATCATTTGGAGGATTACGTCAAGACAACGGAAGAGAAACACATTAACAATAAATTTAAAACTCATTAAATAAAACACAAGCCATTAGTTACTAATATATTTAATATGTAATATTTAAAATCGATACAAAATAGTTATCACAGCTAATGGTGCTAAAATCAGCGTTCCAGAAATTTCAAGACGAATCCGCGGCGCTCGTCGATTGGCCGTTTCCAGCTTCGACGTTGCGGTTTTTGTTATCTTGTGATGTCGAGTTTGTGACGGTGTTATTTCTCCACCCCGTCCTCATTATAACCGTGCTAACTCTGTTCTGTACAAAGGTCCTGAAACCTTTATGCCACCACGCATAAATGATCGGATTTATCAAGCTGTTGGTGAAGCCCAAAATTGCGAGAGGACTCGCGATGACCAGTCGGAGATTTTTGCATTTTTTCGTGTCGATGTTCTGGCACTGGTACACGTAAACTATGCACGATATAAAATATGGCGACCACGTAACGACGAAGCTTCCGGTGGTGAACAGTACAACCTTAATGGCCTTCCACTTGCTGGGAGATTTTATGCTGGAGCTGGGTTTTTTTGCGAAGATGCGGAGAAAGGCGTGCTTTTTTGTCGGTTCGGTTGTTTGAGGTGGTTCTAGTGTTCGTCCGCGAAAAAATCGTAAGTTTTGTGGGTTTGGCGTTCGTGTCGGTTCGGTTTGAAGTTGGATAATTTTTCGGATGGCGTGGTAGAGGATTATGGAGTAGAGTACAACGACTAGGAGCAAGGGAATCACTCCTACTATTACAGTGAGCAGGATCAGGCTTTTCGGCGCCATTAAAATGAACCAGCAGATTTTGCCGTTGTTGGTGTCGCCGTACCATCCAAACAGGGGCATAAATCCAACGACGCCTCCTTGAAATTTGTCGATGGAGATGGAGCGAGTGAGATTGTTACAGCTTACCTATGAGCCATGTTAGAGCAATAAGAAGTCGAGCGCGTAATGGATATATCCACTGCTGATACTGAATGCCGTGGATGATGTACAAAAAACGATCGATCGCGATTAAACCCACGGAGTAGACGGAAGTTAAAGTGCTCGCTACTATCATACCTGCAAATTTAATAAACTAATGATAACGACACTGTTGGTTTTACTGAAACATGTACCGAGTTGAAGAGCGCATATGTGATGGTCACGATTCTTGATCGGGTATAATTGGCCGAAGACGACGGCAATTCCCGTGAGGAGGTCAGTCAAGGCGACGTTGCCCAAGAACAAATAACAAGCTCGCGGCTGCTGTCCTGCAATTGCCATAAAATAACAAGTAAAATAAGTCGTGTCGAAGACAACCTTTCTTCAGTATCAATCCACTGGACACGACGACGAGAAAGTTGAGCAGCATTATTAATCCTCCGATGGAAGGTATCAGCACGTCGTAAAGAGTCAACTGCGCCTTCACCGATGAATTGGTGTCGTCGAGCGAGTGATTGAGCCACGATTCGTTCATTGCAGTTGCGTTCTCCACAAAGAGGAGTATTTTCGGGGTGGTCGTCACCAGTGAATTTGTGTCGCTTGACATGTTCTGAAATCCAAGGAAGTGGTGTTGATTTAAGATAAGAAAAGTAGAAACTTGTCACAATATCAACATTTTTTTTTCACGGATTACGCTAGAGTGTGCAACGATAATATCGATTTTCGATTCAGTTTCGTTGATGGAAAACCGCCGATCGCCGATTTGAAATGAACGTGGACGTTTGGTGTGGTGAAAAATTGTCGAACGATGTTGGCATTTAATTATGGAAGAAATGGAAGTCTAAAAGAGTGTTGAATAATTTAACATGTTGGGCGTTATCGATCCATTATGATTCAATGATAAAATAAAGAATTTTTAAAGAGAACAGACAATTTTATTTGAAAATGATTAAAAAGATGCCCTCGAATATAGATGTTATGAACTTAAAACGCTTTTTAATCCGACAAGAGAACAATTACAAAAAAGTTGCACAAAGGCGTAACGTTGCATTTTAAAACGGAACGGATTGAACATCTCAATTAAAATTTGTTGTTTTTAAATGTTTTTTACAATAATGCCCTCTGCAACGATTAATTTATTTCATGTATAAAAATGTATTTGAATAATTGTTGAATAAGAACTATTAAATTGTGAAATTCGATGCAATTGACGAAAATAAATGCCCCTATTTTTGAAAAATGACAAATAGTGACAACTGTAACAATGCCCTAAATTGTTTTTGCGGTACTGAATTTTTACCACATTTTTTTTACCAATAAAAAAATATAGTACTAATACGATACATTTCATAATGAACGCAACTATCTCTAGTTGTGATGATTTAACGAGATATTGTAATATATTGTAATAATTGTAAAAATTAGAAAAAACAGTAGCGGTGCGATACTTACGTTACATAATTATCACTGAACCACCGACACAACATGAAAGCGTTTTATTTAATAAACGCGATAACTGCACTAAATAAACTTGCGACCGCTCCCGCTTTGCACAATATTATAAATGGATCAGAAGTTTCGAATTATCCAGACTTCCTTCCTGCGGCTCACTTCAATGCTTTTATCAGTCCCGATTAGATCGGGGTTCCCTGTTCAACAATATTACAAAAAAAATGTACAAACCCGATTCGTCCGACTTCCTTGAATCATTCAACAGCCTTGAACTTTTAAACTATAGTATTAATGAATTTTGAATGGAGCATCGAAGCGCAACGTGTTTCGTGACACGACACTGTATATGTAGTATTTGATTGAAGAAGCTGCGTGTCACCTTTCGTGTTTGTAAATTAGAGACTTCCTTAAGTGTCTCGGAGGCTTAATAGATTAATTCGAGTGTAGAAACGAAAATAATTGTCTTACTTTGAAGTCGACGGGAGAAGCGGTAATGAGAATCGCTTGCTCATGTCTATTAGAAAAAATTAAAATTTTGCAGTTTGTCGGCGTGTCCGTAAAACTTGAAATAGTGTTTTAACGATTTAACCGAAAACAAATATTTATCGAGTCTCGACCGTCGCGGTTGGATGGTTTCCATCCGATTTGCTCGAATTCAGTCAAAATACTAGTCAGACGCTAATTTGGGGAGTTCTATATTTCGGTATTTGTGTGGTATCGATCATGGGGATCTTTATAACAAACGTGAAGTAGGTTATCTTGGTTATTTCATTTCATTATCTGCGGTGGTTTGGCATTTTGTCGGTTCACACAAAAGAAGCGAACATTTATTTGTATGTTTAGCCTGATGTTATTTTCGTACAAATCGCCGAATTCATGTAATTGTTTAATTATTTTGCGTGGAACTATCGATTTGTATTCAAGCTCGATATTTATCATATGTAATTTACATCGTTTTTGTGCATCAGTTGTCTGATTTATTTCCCGAATATTTTGGTGCATACGTTTTATGCAGTTGCGGCTTGTGCCTATACCTACTCTTTTTTAGGCTCATTCGCTAATTAATAGTGCGTCGCAGACATTCAAGGACTTGTACAAGAATGCAATATAACGATGTTGGAATCTCTTGTTTGAAAGTGATCATTTTGTCTAGTTCAAGGTCTTCGGTCGTGTGGCGCTTCAAAATTTATTCTGTTTCCTTTCTACCTTTATTCAAACATTTACTGCAATTTCTGATAAATTAATCAGCAACAAGCGCAGTATTTGGTAACCTATTTGATTACCGAGATAACGAGAAAACAAACAGGTGGGGTAATAATCCGCAATTTGAATTGTATCGTTTTGGAAGTAATACGAACAATGGACAAATATTAGTTAAACATGACTTGCGAGGACGCATCTCTGCGAGCGTTAAAATAAAGTTAACCAAATAGGTTAATTTGTTTCAAAGAAGAGTCGCTGATTGAAAACATAAAAATTGACCAAACAAAAATGTGGGCTACCAAGGCAGGAAGCGAATAAATACCATAATCTGACCAACAGCTATTTTCATAGATTTATTGTTATATGTATGAAGGGAAGCCGAAAAGATGAAAAAGACAACGGTTATTTGGGTGCGTCTGTTTACCAAAATATAGCCGAAACGGCTAATAAAACCGAATTTACCGGAATCACGCCATAAAAGTTTTTATGATCTAGAACAGTGAGCTTTAGTAAAAATATTTGCAACCAAACTAATTAATGACATTATGACTGCAATTATGTAAACAAACACCATATTGGACTGTTGCTCCGCTTATATGCGGAGGTAAACACAATTTTTGTACTAGCATTATAACATTCGATGTCGCTGTTTTGTGGAAAACCGTTTTATTTGCCAAATATTTTGTTCACTCGTCATGTTACTACAGGGTTGTCCGAGAAAAGTAACACAGTCTCAACGAAACCAATTATGGAAAATTTACATATTACTTGTTATGTCTATTTCGTTTTTGAAATAAATATTTTTTTCTACAATTTTAAGCGAATTTTTAAAATGCGTGTAATCCTGAATATTCTAAATAACGGACGTGCTAATAAAAAAGGATTCAGAGTAGGAATCTATATTTTGTTGAATTTTTTAAAGTGTAGACGTTTGACATGGAAAAAAGTTGCTCAAAAGACGTCTAAATCGACGCCCGGCGATGGAATTTGTTAAAAAAGAGCTTTAATGTTTCTTATATGTGGTGCCCGAAACAGATAACTTGAAATTTCTCAATGTTAAGGTTTAACATTTTCTACTCTGTAACGAATTCCAAAGTAATTCTATGGCCAACTCTGAATCCTTTTTTATTTGTATACACACGTTACTATACGTTCAAACGGAGCAAAAAAAGAACCAAACACATCATTTGAAAGTTTTTTAATGAAGTTTTTGTGCTCCAGATCCGACATGAACTGCGACAATTGGAACGCAAAATTTGCAAAAAATTAATAATAGTATATTAAAGATCGAGTTTCATAACAGCATTATGAATGAGTTGTTTAAACTATTTTTTCTACTTTTACGCAATCTTTAATTTAAAAATTGCAATTTTATAATTTGGGGAATTTTGCATTGGTTGACAATTGTCAAAATTGAAATTTTGATTCTCAAATTAGACAGCACAACAGTTGGCGATGAAAATAGTTTTCAGCAAATATTGTGGCGAGCAACCTACTTGGTATTAATTTAAGTGCTCAAGACAACGTGTTAATAAAACGATTAATGTTTATAATAATTGGGGAAATCTAATTTAAATTAAAAATATTGTAACGTTTTGTGTTTGTTTTTATTTTGACGTTTCACATGAAACTTTTGATCATGAGATACCACCCTATAAAAACTAAATTACACCAGTTCTATTACGAAATTCATTATGCCATTAACGCACTCAATTGAGTGCTTTAACAGCTTTGTTATAGACACGAATTAGAAAAAAATATTTACTTTAGCGTAGCGTTTAAAGGGTTACAATTTTTAATGAACCTTCTTTGAAGAATCACATAAGCCCTACGAAATATTCAATTTAATGTTTTTAACATGTAAAAGACCATGGGATTTAAAGCTAAAGTAAGTATATAGTTGAAGAGTGATCTCGACGTTTGAATCCCCAGATTCGAACACCACAGCGTCGGTGCCTAGTTCGGTGGCGAGCGCTCCAGCTGCAGCCTCCGCCATTACCACCGAACAACTGCAAGGTCCCATCATCCCTACGGGCGTCTATCTCCACAGCAACGTAGCTATAATGATGGAAATTGAGGACACTCCTTCGGCTACGTGCGATCTATTGTGCCAAGCGATAATCAACAGCGACGAACTTGGATTAAACAAGCAATTAGCATCACAAGTGTTTACGCTGTGGATGACCAGTCCGCTTTTAGGTGCTCGTCCCTTTGAAGACTTGCAATTTTGTACTGTCCATTTTCAGAACTGCAACTGAAACCGTCACATAAGCCATACGAAGTGAGGCAGAGCTGGCGCGCCTTGGTGGCCCAATACAGTCACGTTTCCTTGAACAAACAACAAAGAGACGAACCCAGACTGATGTTCCAAAGAAACATTTTTTTCCCGCAACACCTCGAAGAGAAGATTAAGTACTTGAAAAAGTTGTTGCGTGACTGTGTGACGTTCAGTGCGATTTTTAGGGACCAGAAGATTTTGGAACTGCTCTACGAAGAAGCTAGACATAATATTCTCGAAGGACGATATCCGTGCGAGGTGGCGCACTACATCATGTTGGGCGGAATACAGGCTCGCATCGAACTGGGACCCTATAATCCGCAAGTCCATTCGATTCATTACTTCAGAGAGGAGCAAGCGAGGTATTTGCCGTTCCACGTTAGGAAGAGCGCCACGTGGACGTGGTTGCCCATAAGCTCGAAAAACTCGGCCGAAGTTAGACTAATGGAGCAGTATAAACGCATTCCCAGCTCGGCCACCAACAGAAAACTCATGAAGAAGTATCTGGAATTTTGCTGGTCGCTCCCATTTTATGGGTCCGCGTTTTTCGAGGGACAGATCGAGGAACCGGTGCGCGGTTTGACCTCACTCATGACGCATCAGGACATTCCAGTTCTCGTTGCCATCAATTCGAAGGGAGTGTATGTTATTGATGACAACGATTGCGTACGTATTTCACTCCGTCATATAAAATCGGACAAAAGATGTTGTAGTCGTTGCTTCTGGGCCTGCGGTTTGAAGAGTTGAGTTGGGAATACGCAAGACCGTCGAAGGAAGAGGATCCAGATTGTCTTCCGTGTCTCTTTGTCCAGTTCATGGTTGTGGAGAACGGGGCAAGAGTTTCGAAAATATTGCAGGTGTTTTCACGACAGGCCAGTTTGATGGACATTCTGATCACCGGATTTGTTAACCAAATTAAGGCGAAATCAAATGACGATACCGACAAACCGTTCGAACAAACAAATAATGATAATGGTACAATGTGTACCGTTGCTAGAACGTTGTTATTGTTCTTGTTTTAGAAACTCACGCGTCTTTGACCGTGGGTACGACTCATACGGCGTCATTACCGTCGCTTTCAAACAAGCTGAGTAAAATGACGTTGGCTACTTTTGATGAAGAGGGACGCTGCATAGGGCAAATGGGTTCTTGGTCGTTTAGTTATTAGAAGAATTACTTGGTCGTGTTTTTATTATTGCGTAACTGACATGATATTCAATGATCTCATTATACACTGTTTATTTAACGAAAATATATGTTTATCCATATGATTCGATCAGTGGTTTCAGTTGTGCATTTATATAACGCACCACGGCTTCGTACCTACAAAGCAGCTATTTTTATACTGGTAATTGAACTGTTTCCTTTTTACCTGATAGGAGAAAGGTCACGGTGTCGCGCCAGACGAATTTCATAACATTGCAGCAAAAAATTTAGATCGTTCACATCTTGGAAATATTTAATCTCGTCTTCTTCGAGAATTGTGTCTTGATTAACGCTATACCACTGTTGCTTGTCTTTCAGGAATTGGGTCCACTAAAATCGAATGTAAACCTCAAGATAATAAATAAAATACTGATAAGCTTGCATGTTCGAATTGTTTTTGGATGCAGATTGCCCTATTAAGCAACAGCTGCTTGAAATCGTTGAGACACTTCTCTTTGATTCTGAAAGCATGGGTCGGAGTTATACTTTCGGGATTTCCCAGTTCGTTCAAATATGGTGCCAAAAACTCGACACCCGCATCCTCGATTTCTTTTTCTTTGTGCTCTTGCTCCGCTTTTTCCTACAATTTGTTCGGTAATTGACTTCCAAGAGTTTTGCACTCACTTTTTCCAACATTCCTTGCCGATATTCCTCGTTCTGCTCCACATTGAACAGCGACACTTCCAGCTTCGGAAAAGCAGATTCGTGGTCTCTCAACGACAAAAACTCTGCAATCTAAATTGATTTTAGTGCCTGTCAGTTGTTGATTCTGAGTACCTGGTCTTCAATTTCCCTGATTCGCGCTAACGACTTCTCCTCTTCGGAAATCATTTTCTGAAACAACAAGAACAACTCCAACTGCCTTGGAGGCTTTGCTCCGATTTCCGCCACATAACCGGATGTTAGTTCCGGTGTAAACATCATTCCTTCGCCGGTTTCTGCAATCGCGGGTTTGATGAAATTTCTGCTAGATGCTGTAACTTTGCCTTCGCCGAAATGATATATCAGGTGGATTTCTCGATCTACTATTGCGAATTCGCGGGATGCTATATTTTTACTTGCTGGTAATTCTACGTTCCTCTTGAACTTTTCCACAATTCGCTGGAAATTGAAACTGTTGCAACTAGAAGTTAATCGATTATAATTGTACCAGGATGAGTTTTCGGTGGCCTTCGACGAATCCAGGGGGTGGTTGTCCTTTACGCGCGTAGAAAACTTCCCGATAGTAAAATCTGCAATTATTATCATTAAAATTTTTTATTGCATTGTATGAAACTGAAGCTTTGCAAAACATTACAAATTAAATAAAGAAATTGCACAAAAAGTATTTTTACAAAAATTCACAGATTAGTGAATTCGAAAAAATAATAAAAATCAATTACAGATCCTCCCGATCGACGTAGTTTTCAATCATGTGTTCTGGTTCCACTTCTATTTTCTGCAAGTTGTCGTATCGCGCGCGCGGGTTAAATTTAATAATCCTTTTGGAATTATCCGCATCGGAAGAGTTGTAACTGTGCTCTTAAAATAATGCTCATACATAAGCTGCAAAAAATTTTGCAATTAAACCTATGACAGCATCTTCACGTCCTGGTCCGAAATACTCGGTCACGATTCCGGTCTGAAGATCGAACTCAATTTTCAGCAGCCTGTCTTGTCGGTTTTCGTATAATTGTTCAATTTTCGTGCACTCAATGCAGTCGAAATCTTTGTATCTCATAATTTTCGTCACCAAACCGTCGTATTGAACATAGGGGGCGTACTCTTCAATCAGAGTTTTTTTGTACCAAGTCGTGATCATTCCGTCCGGATATTTCTGTTTGAGCACTGAAGTATTTTTTGTTCATGAATGTGAAGTGGGACATTTGTTTTATACTTTTATGAGGGATGTGCACTTTCATGCTCCACGAAATCGGCATGTCCAGATGCTTCTCTTCCATGATTTGGGCCAAAGCGACTTCGTCATCTTCCATGTTCATATTCGGTTTGGTCTCTCGCCAGGCTAGGGGTTCTCCCACCAGAAGATGTTCCCATTTGGAGACGTCGTGGAGGTTGTAATCGATATTTCCGAGCCCTTCCTTGCAGTCTTGCATGTTCACCCAATAGTTTACATGATTCCAAACGCTTTCAATCCCAATGTAGAAGGGACTATCCACGGAGTGTGGCGTACCAGTGCTGGGTTCAACAAAAGTAATATCATCAATTGTCCTGCCTTCGGTCCGTATCAACACCCAGAAGTGGAACCTCATCCCATCTAAATCGTCAAACGGTGGTCGTTCCGCTTCCTAATTTGTACAAACAAATACAATAAACAAATACGAAGAACAGAACAACTTTTTAAACCTCCTCCTGTTCTCGGTGCAACTGCGCCACTCGCTTCTCCTCTTCCTTAATTTTGTCGACTTCTTTCTGCGCCATCATCAGCAAAAACTTGCTCCTCAAATCCCGCGGCGGTTTCACGGCATATTTTTTGCCGGCCTCACTTTCGTCGCCTTCTCGCCGCCTTTCTTCGTCGGGCGGATATGGGGAATCGACCCGAGTCATTATGCGTAATGTGACATCTCTAACGGCGTAACCGAAAACGACATAAGCGTCATAACCCAAGCCAATCAGGAGGGAACACAAGACGCAAGCTAATTCGTGCGGTTGGCCGGACCTTCGGACGAAGGTCGTGTGAGGCGAGTGGAAACGGTTCGGCTGGAAAGGAAGGTGGAATTACGCCATGTATTTTGCACATGATAATTCAGCGTTAAAAGTTTAATTAAACGGGAAATGGCTTGATTGAGTTTGCTCGCCCGGCGCCTCCACCATTTTGCTCGTCCAAATTATTTTTAAGCCGCTGTAATTAAACTATTACAAATGCAATTATGCAACTACGTTTAACTATTAAGCGCACACCTTTTAGTCTAGTCGAGATACTATTACGCTTTGGCAACAAATGCACGGAACAAAACTAACTAATAAATTCATCGTTAATATAATTGTTAATAATTCATGAATTTAGAGCTTGTCTTTACATGAGAAGTCATTACTATAGTGAAATATCCACAACGTATTATAATTTAAACTGCTTGAACGAAATGCAGTATTAAAATTTTAAAGATTGTTTTACTGGTTGCCTGCCACTTATCACCGAATTAGAAAAGGCGCCTAAAATTAATCGGATAATAAAATGCGGTACTTGAAAATCACAATTGATTAAAAACTTGTTAAACACAATTTACAATTTTAACAATATTTTGGGTGAAAATAATACACAAGTTATGTATGTTTTTAAACAAATTTTATTGAAATTGTCATAATATGTTAATAACAGATAGCAAAGAGCGCCCAACACTCTAAGGTCGTCCCGTAACAAGTCAAATTATCTTGGGCGATGAAAACTGTTTTCATAAAGAATTGACATTAACGAGCCACCTGTTGTTTCATAACAGGTCGAAAATCTATTTGAGCGTAGGATCATTACGCTGAAAATGCTAGAATTACCTAATTACGGCACTGGGTTTAGTAAATATTTATCCGGTTACCGATACAATTTCAGAATTTAATTAAAAAAACGATCTCTTGTTTCTCAAATTATTAGAAATAAATTTGTTTTTTCATTTTATTTCGTTCGGTAGTAGTGAAAGTAAACGGAGAGTGAAACAGTAAAATGTTTCGGTGTTTTTTTGAGTTTCCGACTCGGTTTGCGTTACATTGAAAGAAGGTATCACTTATAAAACATTGCTAAATTTGGCGATTTTAAAAATTTTGAATTTGTATTCGGTGTCAGATGCAAAGAATGCTGAAGAATACTCTTTTTTCGGCGTTTAATTAAATGTTTTTAAATTGAATTTTCTTTCTGTATGGGTAGTTTTGGCGCCATCAATGATGATTAAAATAACAACCAAACTTATTTAAATGATTTGCCTTAGAATTTAAAATATAAAATAAGTATTTTTGGTCATAATCGTATGTCAGTATATTATTAAGCGTTTGAATTATGTATTTATTTTTATGTATAAGTTTGTTTTTCTTTGCAATATAAATATGAGTTACGTAAATTCTGTCGAACAAATTGCTCGATTGCCTCCGAATCCTGCATCTCCGACTTTTCAATTCCAAATGCAATCATTCATCAGCTACACGCAGGGTGCAAATCGTCCTTCAGGTCCACTCCACTTTCCAATTCCAAGATGGCGGCGCCCACTTCCACCTTCACCAAGAATTTGTGTCGTGTCCAGGAGCACGTCCTCATCGCTTTTCGTTTTCTGAGTGCGAACCGGCGACTTCTCTTTCTGCCCGTATTATTTAGTCTGGAGGTACAAACAAAGGGCAGTCGAGCGAAAGCCTAATTCCCGCTAATGGCCCTCGCCCATGATTTAGGGGTGACGCGGCGCTCGGCCCTAGAAATCGCGAGTTTAATAGCCCGCGACTGACCCGGACGCGGCCCCTCGCATAAAGGGAAACCCGGACGATCAGACAAGTCCTCGAGAATATTCACACATCTGCCGTTGGCAATCCGTTCAGATTTGCGAAACGCATTACCGAAGAAGCAATTCGAGTCGTCTCGATGCTGACGGGAAATTTGTAAAGCTGCATCCTAACAATTGAACAAATCGGACGCAGATACAGTGATAAAACGAAAGTAAGTTCCGACTTGTCAGCGGAGAAAACGTGACGTCCGCGTGGGCAAATCGCCAGGCCGTCCGTCGTCTTCCACTGCATTGCCGATTCGAGATTAGGATATCGCTGCTACCCCCGCACGTTTCTCGCCACCCTCCGACGAGGTACGGAGCAGATGGCTCTTTAGATTTGGAACGCTGATGACGGTGCGCTACCCGGTTTCAGAGGCCGTGGGGGTTTTTACAGCGACGTCGCACCGTTGATTGTGTCACGGTAGAAGATTTTCCCTTCGCTTCGTCCGCCGAGCAAAAAACGGTCATTGTTCGCGGAAAACCGTTACTTCCTCCTTCTGACGACGTGAATCCGAACCATCCAGCCCAAACTTTAATTAAATAAGGGACTCTCAACCGGTTCTTATCACTTCGCCTAGGACGTGCGGTGTTAAGATTTAAATTCATGGGCGCGATGCCTCGCCGTTATTGCCTTTGCCTAATACGAGTACTACATAAACAGGGTGCTGCAGAGTTATAACATATAGAATAAGTAAAGAAATAATTGTGCTTAATTTTTATACAAACTTTAATAATTTAGCACTCTTTGATTATAGGGTCAGGTACGGCATGAAAAATTTCCGTTTTTTTAAGTAGGTATTATAAAAATTTCTAGGATAAATTGATATTTTAGCAAATTAAATTTTCAACCTTTTCAGGCCTTTTCTTATGTATACAGGATCCTTCATGCTCCCGTCTTCTGTAGCTCACTAATTACTTAAGTTGCAATTTTGATATTTTGCAGAAATCTATAGGGATCAGGAAAATATTTTTAATTATACATAATACAGCAAAAAGTGTGACGCCATAATGATATATTTTTTAAAATAACAAGGTATATATTTTTTGTTTCTATTAGGGTGCATTTTTAGTTGCTTACATACTTCCAAAAAAAAATCAAATAGATTTAGATATAACTGGAAAAAAAATCTATAAAAATTGGTTTACTACCTCTAGTTTTAAAAATTTATAAAAAATACAAATAGTGCTAGGTACTTATTAAATAAAGTCTAACAGTCTTGTTAATCAAGTTTAATTGATCCGAGATATTACATAGATAGGTGTGCAATTTATTGTCACACGTTTCAAATGCCTTTTATATCTCTTATTTTAAATTGAAACCCCTCTTTATTGTCATATCATTTGTGCGGAATTAAAAAAAAATTCATTTATAACCCTTCCGCAAATCTCCACACATTCGAAGTTATTCGCCAAAAAATTGTTTTGTGAACTATTTCAATAGCAATTTTAATGAATATTTATATTTATTTAATTATATATTCTTTATTAGTTTTATTATTATTTTTATTATTAAGTAATTATCTTATTATTAATTACGTGGCCTCCCTGAGCAACCTACCTAAATAAATTAGATTTCTTTTGTACTAAATTAGATTGCGTTAAGCAAATTGTTTATGAGGAACCTCCAACCACACCATGTTTTAATTTTTGTCTCTGAACCAATTAGAATTTTTTTGGGAATATTTAAGCAACTAAGAATGCACCCTAATAAGCACAGAAAATATATACATAGCGTACAATGTAAAAAAATATATCATTATGACGTCATACTTTTTTGAGACATTCTGTATGATGAAAATGCGGCCTAAAATGTACTTAGTTAAAGTCTGAAAATATGACATTTCCAACTTAAGTAATAACCAGAGACAAAAGAAACAGGTAATGAGTGCGAAAAACCAACAGAAAAAATTGAAAATTATTTCAAAACAAATTCTTGAACTCCCACTCATAAAGCTTCGCTGAATTCTTGGATTTTGTGTACTCATAAGGCTTCGCTGAATAAATGGCTTTTATTGATGATTTAATCTAAATTTCTATATCTTCACGCGATAACTTTGATATTAAGGTAACAAACATTTTTTTAATCATTCACATTCTTCTTCTTCGTCAAGATTACGTTTAAACTTTTCGTCCTTTATTTTATAATGAACTGCAGATTACTACTCTTTTTAAAATGTATAATTTATAAATATGGTTATTATGATCCGACAAATATGTAATTATACAGGAGACTGGGCAAATGCGTCGAAACGGTCGA
The DNA here is from genome assembly GCA_964023215.1 of Eledona agricola. NCBI lineage: Eukaryota > Metazoa > Arthropoda > Insecta > Coleoptera > Tenebrionidae > Eledona > Eledona agricola. The sequence continues at coordinate 3,352,510 of OZ026856.1, forward strand.
ATAATTTAATTTGAAAAAATTTGCTGCATAGAGCTGCAAATAACCAATTTGCTTAAAATATTTCAATTTTTTTCACTTCGTTTATGTTCGTGAAAATAAATCCTATGAAATGGGGATAAACGAAGCAGCCAGAGTTTATCGAATCCTGTCAAGAAATTGTTGTATGAATGAAGTGGAGAATATTTTTTTTACTTTCTTAGTTAATTTTTTGAAAAATTTTTGTTTTTTCATAAATTTTTTGTTATGTTTAAAATGTTTTATATCATTACATTACATAATTTTTTTCCAAGGCTACAATATCACTGGATAATTATTTAACTTAACTTTTACAGTAAACGATCCTCTTTTAGAATTGGTGGCATTGGTAAGAATACAGTCGAAGGAAACGGGTTTATCGTATTCCGTGCAGATCATTGTTTTTTCTAATAATTTTTTGGAGAATTTTTGTTTTATCATAAATATTTTTTTATGTTCAAAAGGATTTTATATAATTACATAAATTGTCAGATTTGTGCCCACTCTCGGGAGAGATGGCCAAAGCCATCTCTCTGGTTTATTTTGTTTTCTAAATTCTCGTTCCAATTCTCCAACTTTTGAATATTAGGTATATGTAATTCTTGATTAAATTTAGTATACATTACAATTTTTTTAAAGACTCTGACACCAAATACTAACGTAGTACACTTTTTCAAAGTTAAGGTGGTCAACCCTCCCGGAATTACCTTATTATAAATAGATTAGTAAATTATTTGTAACTCTATATTCTTACCAAATTTAAAAAGACAATAACTTTTAAATCACAAAGTTAGTCGACCATTCCGACACATTTTCTCAGCTCCGTATAAATGAAACTAAATATTTATAAAACTAAATTATTTATAAATTAATACGGAAGAAGTCTGATCATTGCTGATAAAATCGCATCAAAAAATAAGAGTCAACTGTGTTCTATATGTCATTTAGATTTGCAGGATGTTAGCTTTTTCCAAAATTGCTATTGATACTGATTTCATTTCATTATTATTTTTTTAATATGAAATACTCTTTGATCATGCATTTCAGAAAATTTGCAAATTTTTACAAAACCGTTTTTGAAAGACAAGGCAAATGTTAATTTTCTGATGATTCCAGTATCTCGGGAATCCTGTCTACCAAAAATTCTATTTTTTATATTATATTTAATAATTCTGTAACAAGTTTGTTCGCTCGTAACCTTCGAACACGCACATTTTCGATTAACATCCGATTTAAAATAAGAATAAATTCTGAACCTTCACCTGTTTTGTGACCGATTTTTTGCGAACTACTTATCTCTACTATACCTACTACATTTCAATTACTCTATAAATGAAATTTTCATTAAACACTTTATTATTTTTTATTGTAGAGTTGAATGGTGCGTCTATATCGAAATTTCCATCATTCGATGATGTAGGTAATACAAAACACATCATAATTTCCCACATGAAGAATGCGCCCCATTTATCCTGCGTTAAATGTGATTTATTTATACTTCGATAACAGTAAAACATCGACTAGATAAATGCAGAGGACGTAAATCCGGGTCGTTGCAACAATTTTTATTGTAGATGCGTCAAAATAAATTTAAATTGGTAGTGGAACACGGTCCAAAGTGTCAGCATAAAAACGTTTTGTGCAGAGAGGGTTGTTTCCACTTAATACAACGTTGAGCGCGTGCCTTTCGGGATATTGAAGGTAGCGGGTACGGCATCAGTTTTAAATGTAAATATTTGTGGAGGCTCATTTTTAATCCGGGCTTTATCGAGTTTGACAAAGAGATCATGTATGATTTGAGATTCACGCAAACCACAGAGTGCTAAGAATATGAAACAAGCCGGCGACAGATTTTATATGGAAACACACTGATTACAATTAGAGGTAATTGTAAGGAAATCGTCTGGGATGCGCCGCTGTCGGAGCGTGAAAAATGTTGTAAAACACCCTTTGGAGAAGGAGAAGTACTTAACTGGGTAAATCTCATTCATTAAGCTTAGCCGCCCCTCATTCATAATTATCGAGCACTTCAGCGCTGCGCTTGTAACGGTTCATTTTATTTACTTATTCATAACCGACTCTCGCAAAAAAAGGCGTTTGTACTGCTAATCCGGAGATGGAGATGCTGCCAAAAGTGCGATGATGCGACAAGCGTGGGCCACTTAGGAAGGACGTTAACGTAATTGTCTCCGAAACGACATTAAGTGATAAAATCTGCGAAGGCAATGCCTTCTCGTGTGCCGGAGCGAGTTCTGCAGCTCTTTACAGTTTTCCGATTGCCTCCGAGTTATTTTATTTTAGCCACCTGTTACTCGCAACAGTTTGTCGGACGTAATAAAAGTAATAAAACAAACAGGGGTGCACACAATTCTTTAGAAATTCCGTCCCCATATCTGATTTTTATAGACACTTGTTGCGTTTTGCGGCGCCGGCTTAATACAATTTTAAAGTGTTATTCTAAAAGAGGGTGACTCGGTAAAGTTGATTTAAATATTCATGCGAAATGGGGTCGGACGATTTTGGCCTTTTACACAACCCTTAATTATTTAATGACTTATAGGGAAATATTTATGTTATTTGGTCGGAGCGGAATCGGGGCGTGAGGCATTTACATGCCCCAATTCATTGTGCGAGACTTGTGGGTCCACCTTCAATTTTATGCCTCCATTATGGAGCCAAGTGAAGCGAAAAATAAGAGATGAATGTTATTGCTTGAGAAATGTACGCGGAAAGAGATTATGATGAATATATAGTTTTATCTACTAATCACCCCACATCAAATCACTCCCCTTGTTTTTCTCTCCATTTGGCTTGTTTGCGACAAAGCTCGGAGCTTTGAGATTTATTAGCAAAAATCTTTGTTAGTCGTAGCCGTAAGCGGACGCAGTGCAAAATCGAAGCGGCATCGATAAATCGGCTTCATATTACGTGTAATGCTTTCAGTATTATGTTCCGAAATGACCGGAACACTAGTGCAAATATTCATATCTGAAACTCAGTGTAGCCGACTGAAACTTGCTAAACTCAACGATCTGTACAAAATTAATAGTATGATGCTAATGACTAATTCAGTCCTAAACTGGTGGCGCAAGACCGGCCTGTAAACCAAGTCCCTAATCCTTGCCTTGCGAATACGAAATGGTGGCCGCATCTTGTGCCTCTAAATTAAAAAACGCACTGACCCCAAATCGTCCCCGAGCCCTTTTTGCGCGCTAAATTCCGCTGACCCGGAATTTCTTCTCGGTGGGGCTTCGCGCTCGTAACTAGGTAGGTAGGTGGATGGTCAATAATGGGTCCGCGTAGGGGGTGGTTTGGCGAGGGTGAGGCGAAATGGGAATGTGGCGTGACGGCGACGGAAGAGGATGAATGGCGTCACACGGTCATGTGTTCGGAGATGTTGAGGAACGCCATAGAAGTTGCGTGCGGCCGTTTTTGTCCGATATAAATCACCGACGGTCGAAATGACGACGGCACATTTGCCGGTTGGGCTTGTTTGGGCTCTTCGATGACCTCGCAAATTGCGTGCCGGAAGCTGGACGGCCGTGCCGCTTTTGTTCTTGTTTGACCGTTCGCCCCAGAACAATGCCCACGCTGAATTGAAACAGTTTTACTCCAAGCGCCGCTTGATAATGAGTTTATCACAAACGGAGATGAGGAGAAAAAACACCACAATGCCATCATTACGGCCCCATCACTCCCATGAGAACAAATAGGTGTGTTCGCGACGTCCAGCGATGAAATTACTAACGCGCTTGCAAAAAAATAAATAAAATATATGTAATATTAATTATTTCTGCGAACTTTTTCTCTACGGTTTTAGCTTCTTGACTTGTTATTAATTCAAGTTCCGGCAAGAAAGTTGTATGTTGTATGTAAAACATGTAAAAAAAACGAAATAAATAAATAAGTAAAAAAAAAATATTTTTATTTGTACTTATGCTAAAATGTGAATATGAATGAATATTTTTAAAATTTAAATCTTGAACCATTTGAAGTATTGCAATAATAATTCTTTCTGTCGCTTCGTATAAATTCAAAAAATAATTTGAGAGTACTCCTATTACTTTTTTAATGTTTCAGGGGGTTGTTGGGATTTCCCGAAAATGACTATAATAAAATGACAAAAACTCAATTTTTTCAAATTGCACCCGTACAATCTAATAACGGAATTGGATGTAAAAGTAAAAAATAACACGACCTTTATAAAGGTTTGTTATCCTAATATTCCACAGTTTTTACGATATTCCACATTTTGTAAAAACATCCATCTTATCATTAGCTTTTCATATGTGTAGGTTGTGGAATAAAAAATTAGCATGTCATAAATTATGATTTTTATCAAATATTTACTATTAAATTTATTTTGTAAATTAATAACAATGAAACAGCAAACAAGAAAGTAAAAGAAAACTTTTACATAACAAACACTCTAAATAAATTATTGTGTACAACATTGTAATTAATGCAAATGTTTAAATTACTTCATTTGTGTAATTATTATTTGCCAATAACAGAACACTTAACCGAATCTCAATAATGTGACAGGTATTGATTTCAATTGCTTGCGATTCATTTTTTCTATTTCACAGCCTACACCCATATCAAAATCTAAAGAAGAGTACATTTTTATAAAAAATGAGAAAAATTGTAAAATCTAAGCAGATCTGGCATATTATGTCTTTATAAAAGTTATTTATTATTATTGTTATTATTTCTACATCGAATGACGTATTTTAATTGTGGGGCTGCAATTAGAAAAAAAATAGTTTTTGACGTTTTGTTATAATCATATTCATAAAATCGCAGCAACCCTTTGGGACATCCAAACTGTATAAAATATACTTTTAGATTATGCTCTGAGGTTATGCAAAACAACAAAAATATTGTTTTATCGGCAACGAATCGAGAGATATAAATTTTTAGTTTTTATTTCCAGATTTTAGCATTAAATTGAAAATATTTCGGAAACTAATAAGTTGCTGCGTCGAAGGAATCAAAAAGCAAGGAAAGTTTTTTCGCAAAGGTCATTTCAGAATAGAATCCAAAATTTTTAAACTTTTCTTGCAAAATTCGAATTGACTCGCAAAATATTGCGTAGTAAATAAGATAACGTTTTTTGATTGGGGGGGGGGGTTGCTATTTGAAAAAAGAAAGTTTTTGATATTTTGTTATAATCATATTCAAAAAATCGCAGCAACCTTTTGAGACATTCAAATTCTATAAACAATACTTTTAGATTATGTTCTGAGGTTATGGAAAACAACAAAAATATTGCTTTATCTGCAACGAATCGAGAGATATTAATTTTAATTTCCCATTTTAGCATTAAATTGAAAATATTTCGAAAACTATTGAGTTGCTGCGTCGAAGGAATGAAAAAGTAGGGAAAGTTTTCTTGCAATGGTTGTGTCAGAATAAAATCCAGTGACACCAATCGTAAAATTTTTAAACTTTTCCTGCAAAAGTCAAATTGACTTGCCAAAATATTGCCTAGTAAATAATAGTAAAAAATATCGAACAATATATGAAACGTTCGGTACAATAGGTAAAATTTTCCTGTTGTATATAATAAATAATTGATGATCTCTATACTTGGCAAACTTTTTTCTTACAAATTATTTTGTTAACTCGCCGAAATGCGGAAAAAAACCCCTCTTAAGGGGATGTTTTTATGATGTAAGTATCTCAGGGGATGACATTTCGAACTACAACTTGTCCAACTTTTTTAATAAAATGTCCATTGTAGGGAAGTCGATTTATTAATAGATTTTTTATTAATCGATGGTCATCGCGGGACCACAGATCCACTCGCTACAACTTCCTAATATGTTTTTTACGCTCACTTTGCGTTCCAAGTTTTTTAGTTTAATTTCAAAAAGGATTAAAGTGTATTGATTTATGCAAAGCATAACATTTACACATGACATGTGACTTAAACAAAATCATAATTAAATGTTATGCTAATTACTCAAGTACCTACTGAATATATCAAAATTAAAATTAACATCAAAATAATAATCTTAGATAGATTATCATTTTATTCTCCGAGCGGCAATTTTGAAAGCATTAAAGTACCGACAACTTTGGAAAGCGAGGCATTGTGGAAGCACTTAATTAAACTTAAACGTCACATAAATGATCGCAAAGAAAATTATGAACTTTTGAAACAATTTTTTGAATAACTATCGTTTTAACGTTAATTTTTTCTTAAAAGTGGCTCACGTCAAAATTCCAGATAATGCACAAACGTTAGGCTGTGACGTTAACAAAATCCAATTTCCCGGTGACAAAAAATAAGTCGACGCAAGCAAGCATTTCCTGATGTTGACCTACCGCAACTTATTTGAACAAGAACTCGGCGTTATTCATCCATCGATCCGCTGACGCTTTCTCTCATTTCGGCATCAACCCTTTGCGTGGTTCTATTTTTAGGGGAGAGAAAGCTGCGGGCAATAAAGTCCCTCAGAAGTATGGAACCGATAGTGATAACCCCAAAGTCGACGATTAACCCTCAATCAACAACACGAAATGACTAACCCTTCATCCGTCGGTCATTGTTATTAACTTTACCATTAAAATCGCAAATAATTAACGTCAGACATGGTTGCGCCGATTTGACATAACACTGATTGATTAATTATGCATTTGTGCATCCCTAGCCAGGTGTAACCCAAAAAATCGCAATTACAGTTTTTCAATGGTGAAAGGGTTCCATTTTCGCCGTCCAAACAAAACCTCGTCTATACCTGAGGGTACTTTCTTTTTGACAGTTGCGTCCGGTGTCCTTTGAAAGCATTTCGTTCACACCACCGCAGATATTAAATTAAGTTGGATGCTCGACTTCATATATTCACAATGCACGTTTTTTCCTGGAGCACATCCGCGTTTTTTTGCTCTTTGGGAAGTCAGCGTAGAGGCGCACATAGCCATCGAACATGCGGAAATGGCAGAAGTGCCTTATTAATTTTTCTCTAAAATACGGATATCCTTATTTTGCGTGATTGGACAATTGTACAAAGTGTTCGTCTAGTACAGTGTAGTGTAGTGCAGTACAAGCGAAAATTTAGAGAAGTAGACGTAAATTAGGTTTTTAGTTTATTTTATTGCTGGAGGCGCGGCGGGCAAAGAGTTTGATGTCGGGTAATGATTTATTGATAGCGGCCTCTGGGCTAGTGGTGATAGCCATTATCAGCGGAGCCAAGCCGAGTGCGTAGTGCACAACTAACAAGAAATCGATGTTTCGCAGCCTCCGTGGAGGATGGTTCGCGGCCGTCGCCGCCGCGATCGATATCTGCTTTCGGCTTTACGACAGCATCAAGTCCCGCGTTCGGTCCCTCTGCCGTCGTTTGTTAAAATCGGCGATCGCACTTCCTAGAAAGGCCATTGTAAATCACGCAAAGCCCCTCTTCTACCTGAGCCGTCGACGACAATGGCAAGGGTTCACGGGGCGATCCCGCGCTAATGACGAAGATTCGCCACGCAAGATGTTACCAACCACCCCACGGGATGAACGACGTTCACATCGATCGCGAACGTTTCTTTAATCCCATAATGGCCGCGGTGTCGCGTGTGCCCCCAATCTGTTCCATGGGAAAGCGGCGGCGCATTGTTGGGACTCATTTTCGGTTCGCACCCTTCCAGCATTCAGACCCTTCGCACATTTTTCGGATTACTTCAGCCGATGCAGATTCGATCGATCGCAACAGGTCTGATGTGAAACGAAGATGCTGTTTGTTGTAATCGAAAAAAGATTACAGTGCCGCGATATAACAAAGGTTTATGGTCCAAACCCAACGGATTTTCAAAATATCTCGGTAAAATGTTGCCGTTGGTCATTTCGCGTTTTAACTAATATGCGAGTAACATGATATTTAAAAGGTGGCACATATAAATGTGATGTAAATGTATCGCGCAAGATTTCCTTGACCATCCTTGAAATAAGATACTTTTGCTGTTCACGTACTTAATAAGGCCAGCCGCCCTTTTCGCGAAAGTTTGAAACATAATAGTAAATGTAACAATGTGGGATGGGAAGACATCTACACTGAAACGCTATTTAAATTTTTGCGCTGATCGTTTATCAATTTATAATTTCGGAGGTTGCGAGTTAGAATGTGTTGGTGTTTACGTTAATTTGAAATGTCACATTGGTGTTAAGTACATTTTCTCTACTCACTGAGATAAGTGGAAATTATTCAACCACCTGGATTGTGAATCCGAGTTTTTAATTTTGTAGTTTCTATTTGATGTATAAAACCTGAGGAATAGGGTCCTGACCAGTTTCCACTATAAAGATGTCGTTTTGTCATAAAAAATTTTGTCAATTTTTATACAGGATCCTTCATCTCAGCTCCAGTCTTCTGTACCTCACTTATTACTTAATTTTGATATTATGCAGCCTTTAATTACTATTACGCATTTCAGGAAAATATTTTTGCTTATACAGATGTCCCAAAAAAGTATGACGTCATAATGATTTCATTTTTTAAATTTTTTATTCCTAAATTTCAAAAAAAAAATTCAAATCGGTTCGGAGATTCAAATATCTTATGTCAACAATTATTTGTTAAGCCATTTTCCAATTTTATTCATTTAAATTGAAATAATTTACAAAATGACTTTTTGGCGAATAACTTCGAAGAGATTAGCGATAGGATTGTAATTAGATTGTAGTTTTTTAATTCCGCAGAGAATGGTATATAAATAAACCTCCTGTTTATAATAATGTAATAAGTACCTGGTACTAATTTAGTCAAGAAGGCTATTTGTATTTTTAATACATTTTTAAAACTAGGGAGAAAAATCCATTTTTATTTAATTTTTTCACATTTATCTCTGAACAGATTTTTTTTTTGGGAATTTGTAAGCAACTAAAAATGCACCACAATAATATATAGCATGCAATTTAACAATATATTTTTATAACGCCACTCTTTTTTGGGACATTCTTTATTATTAAAAATATTTTTATGAAATGCGGGCTAGAATGTAATTAAAGTCTGCAAAATATCAAAATTCCAACTTAAGTAATAACTGAGGTACAGGAAACGGGAGCTGAGATAAAGGATCCTGTGTACGAATGATGTTTTAAATTTTGCTTTGTTCTAAAGGATTAATTTTTGTGGTGGCTGGTCAAACGAATACAAGTCAAAATTATAAATACAAGCCGAGAAAAAAACGTTTTTTAAGGTTTTGGCACTAAAATACCTGCCATTTTGGTGTTATCGTTTGGGAAGTTATTTAGTAACTTACAAAGATGTTTTTTATTATAAAGTAACTTAAATTTTAACGCAGAAAAATGTTATAATTATATTTATTCTTCTAAAGAAATACAATGCAATACAATACAAATTTTTGATTTAATAACTTGAAGTTTGTTTTTCATGGCCAAAATGTTTTCCGAAAATGACTGATGAATATCTTAATATTTTTAAAGGTACCATCGTAAATCATTAAAGCAAACAAAAAATATTTACCTAACACTACCTCTAGTAACACGAGTAGGTATATCACACCAAGTTGCAAATTATATTTCAGAAGATTTTTAGTTAATAGTTAATAAAATATACATTTCTTTTTGGCCAGTTTTGAATCATACTGTTTATTGCTCTTCCGGCTACTCCACGATCGAAAAAAGGGTATTTTAAATAAATAAAGAAACATATGTAACTTTTCACATTTATTCTGAAAATTATTTTTAGGTTTTAAAATAATATATTTATTGAAAATACAGGGTACAAGTTTGTTGTTAGAATTACATCGATTAACAAATCTGGATTGTAAAACAGTTTTTCTATTTAACTTGAACTCCAAACTAATTGCTGAACTTGTATTGACGTAATCGTAAGTGATATTGAATATATTGAACAATCCTCTACTAAAGTAATACGGTGTATGTAGAAATCAGTCATTGCGCAAAGTAGAGAAAAAATAATACATGATATAAAAAGAAATTGGAATAATTAGGTTTTGAACTAGTGGGTCTTGGAAATTAGATATTTTTGTATTAAATTTACAGAACAGTTGGTTAAATCTCCATCAAATTGCAATTCTGTACCTAAAACAATCTTTAGAAAAATCATTTCGGAATAGTCCCGAAATAGACAAAATTTTCAGAGAATAATTATTGTTGATTTGTGCACACAACCAAAACGTAAAAAATTGTATGTGTAAAAATAATTAAAAATTGCTCAAAAATGTGCCATCAAAGATGGGGTTCTTCCTAAACTATTAAACTAATAATGTGATTCTGGATTTTGGAGCAGTGGCACTCCCGTAGATTTGTCTCGTGCACTGGAAATTTTTTGAAAAAAAAATTGAATTGTTCAAAAGTTATAGCACTAATGACTATCCTGCAATGGCAAGTAATAAATTCGGTCGGGGGGGGTTTATATCAAAAAATTTTAAAAAATGTGTCCAAGAATTTACAAAATTCAGCAACCACGGACATACTGTTCGGGGTGTGGTGAAGGCTGTGGTGAGAAAAACATGCGCCCCACCAAACGCGGGGTCGCGGGGTGGCTTAGCTGCTATCTGAACAACGGTTATTCCAAGAAACCGTTTTCGGTTTGTCCCCACGACTCGGCGGTGCCAGCACGGTCTCTTTTTATGAAATCACGGAAATGCCCAAGGATCCGCACGCACATGTTTACACCCACGACGACCTGTCACTTAAATTTTGACAAAACTTTCGTGGTCCTAAAGCAAAAAAAAGAGATCGTAGATACGAACAGAGTCGCACATTTGTGTCGTCCGGTGGTCCGCATCCCCTAAACTTTACGCCATTTTTCCTCAAATACGTCCGTTATCGACTGCGCCGATCGGCCCCTCGCTCGGCATTAAATGTTAATTATCTTCTAATCGCCTCTTGGAAGGACTTGAAACGGCAAATATTTATTTAAGCATCGACGACTGCTCATCTTCGCCGCATTGTTGCCGCCACGTACATACTCAGCCCTAACATGATTCTTGTTGCAAATGCAAAAAAAAATTAGTTTAGATCGACTTTTTATTTCCATATTGCGAGGCCAGTTAACTGAAACTTGAAATTTGCACAACTTTCATTGGTTGTTACAACATTCTGTCTATTTGAGAGCTTTATATAAATATGTCAGTCACGGTTTATTCTGAAATTGGAAGTATTGAGCGAAGACGCGCGGATGGACTCTTGCATAAGCGCCGGCGATGGTAAGCTAAAGCAGCAGCTGTCGATTTCCGAAATTCCGAGTCGAGAGACCCTTCCGGCGTTGCGATGCGATCGTGCGTGCGGGGTCCATCCCGACTCGTCCTCGAGGGCCACCCGCCCCTGCCTAATTCTCGGAAAATTTCGCGCGGTCGGTCTTTTGGCGGGGCTGTACATCTGGGACCGACACGGAGGCGACCCGGCTGCGTCTCAACGACCCTCCGCATGTCCTTGGACCCATCCATCCATGGCAGCAGCCATATACCTGTCTGACTGCGATTGGCACCGCGAACAGCGGGACGTCGCGCCCCGAATGCAGTTTCAATGCACCCCGCTCGAATCACCTCGGGCGCTGCGAGGGGACGACGAGGGTGCGTTTTGGGGCGCGCGAGGCGCCCTGATTTCGCCGTTCGATGACCGTTCGGCTGAAACGCAACGCCGAGTCGATATTGCACCGATATCTTGTTACCCTTCGTCGACGCTGTCACAAACCGATTTTTTTCTCTTTTAACATTTTTCGGACGCGGATGCTCGCAGGTAAGCCGAAGCGTAATCATCGATGTTGCTCCGAGGAGATCCAAGGTTTTTGTCTTGTTTTCGACATCTGGTCTGCCGAAAACGGCGTTCGCTGTTACCGTCAGTGAACACGAACAAGGTGAAAGAGGAAGCGGTCGAAACACGTGCAGTTTTACATTAACTATAAATACTACTACATAAATTTGGCGCCGGCTTCAGTATCTGATATCGTAAAATTTCATAGAAAAAACACAAAAGTTTTATATCTTTATTATTTTACAGTAAAAGTATACACTTTTTGACCAAAATTGATACAATGCTCAAAAAAATTAGGGGAACACTTCTTCTAGTTAGTGTCCGACCGAACTTTCGGTTTCGGTTTCGGCCTAGTTTCGGCAAAAAAACTGGTTTCGGCCTAGTTTCGGTTTCGGCTGTAATCCGGCCGAAACCGAAACTGCATTCGGGAGGTTTTGCAAAGCTCTTTTTATTTTGATACATTCGATTGAAGATTATTTGCATCAAAAATATTTATTTAGTTGTTGTATGTGGTAGATAAGGACTTATTAATTTGAATTTTATTGTAGTTTGTTAACAAGAGTACCATACAAAATGACCAAAGTTTAGAAAAAATAATTTTGTTAAGATGAAAGAGTGTTGTTTTTGTGTATGATAATTTTTACTTTGTTTTTCCCACGAAAACATGAAATTTCGGTTTCGGTTTTGGTTTCGGCCGAAACTGAGACTGAAGCCGAAATTCGGTTTCGGTTTCGGTTTCGGCCGTAAAAACTAGTTTCGGTCGGACACTACTTCTAGTCATTATAACTTTTGTAGTGGCAGTGGAATAAAGTCGCAACAATATATTTCTAAAAGACACACATTTTCTTTAAATAATTTGACAAAGATAACAATAAAAAGATTATTTATTCTTAACGCTATGTTAAATTAAAAAAATACATACAAAAAACAACGAAAGTGAAAACTAAAGATTTATTTTTCAAAATAATGGGTTATTTGCAAAAACAAACAAATTTAGTGACGCGTGTGTCTTCCACCAGCTTGAATTACCTCCTGACACACTTCTTATAATCCTCCTAAGATGTTTTTGGGGTAAATTATCCCGTTCTTCAATCAGAACTTCTTTTAAGTGCTAATGAGTCTGAGGAGCATTTGTGCGAATTCGAAAACGCCGGTCTAACATGTCCCAAACATGCTCGATCTGGTTTAAGTCTGGATTTATCGCTGGCCAGACCATTGAATAAAGTTTGTTGTTATTCGTGCAGTATGAACTTTTGCGTTATTTTGCATAAAAATGAAATTTGGGCCCGTACCATATGCAGCAGTTAGCACATGGTCTGCCAGAACAAGGTCTATAACTGTTGTGCTGTTAAAGTTTCTGGGATTACCACAAGATCAGTTCCACCCCAAACCCAACCAAACCATTACAGACCCTCCACCAAATCTTTAATTTTCCTGGATGGCAGCAGCAGAAAAGCGTTCTCCTGAACGTCTGTAAACACGTACTCGATCATCACAACGATTAAGACGAAATGTAGATTCATCGGTGAACAGTACAGGTCTCTATTGCCGAAGTTGCCAATGCACATGTTCACGAGGAGCAAAATTTAAACGGGCTATTTTGAGACGCTTTGTTAAAATTGGCGTTCGCACAGGTCTTCTTGGCCTTAGATCTGCGTCTATTAATCTTTTTCTAACAGCTTGATGGGAAACATTTAAGCCATAAGTCATCCTGAGACTAATTCGGTGATCTTTTGCTGTAGTAATGCGATTACGCAATGAAGATAAAGTTAAAAATCTTTCCTGATTTTAGGTGGTTTTTCCCTTACGAACTTGTCCAATACGTCTTTTATAGGAACCTGTTTTTCTGTAGCGATTCCACAAACGCTGGACGACCGAAAAGCTGACATTAAAATTTCTTCCAACTTGTCGAATGCTGGTTCCATTTTCAATTAAAGTAACAGCTCCAACAACTTCCACCTCAGCAAGATGTTTCATTTTGATTAATTTGATAAGAAATTGACATTTATAATGAATATTTACGGATATTATGCTGATTAGATCAAAAAAACAAAATTAAATTAGCCTTATTTTCACTTTAGTTTTTGTATTTTTTTAGATTGTTGAATTTTACCCTAAGAAGAAAAGTTTAGTTTAATACGGTTTTTGTTAGTTATTGAGCGAATATGTGTATCTTTTAAAAACCTTATGCTTTATCTGCATATTTTTGTCACAGAAAAAGTTACGGGAGCACAATAAAGTGTTCCCCTAATTTTTTTGAATTCAGATAATTAGCTAACGTCAATTAGGAATTTTTATGGGCGAGTCGTTTCTCGTACTGTTTCTTGTAACACCATTTTGTTATTGTACTTGTTGCGAGGCACAATAAATGCACATTTTATTTTATTTTATTTATTCCTTTTAATGCAGAAAATCCGTACTGAAATTCCATGCATAATATACCTATACGTTCTGTCGGAGTAGTGCGAATTGAATTTTCCAGAAAGTAGTTGGCGCAAGAGAAAATCACCCACCACCGATCATTTTCCTTTCTTCTAACGTTTCGAAACGAATCGAGAAAGTGAAGCGGCAAAACACCAAATAATCTGTCATAAGGCTTGGAAAATGTTATTTGCTTCCGGCGAAAAATTAAACTCCCTCCGACCATTTCCGCTCCTATCTTTCACTTTATTTTTATTTACGAGGTGCGATCTGGCACCTAGTTTGTGTCCTCGATCGCCGATAAGTGTCATCTTCTGTCCCCTCATATCTCGCGCTTTTATTCTAATGTCTCCCCGAAACGATTTCCCACAAAGGCCCATAAACATAAAAGAATACTAATGAGCGCCAGTACAAAGACTCGACTCGCCGTCATTCCGTTAAAAACCGCATCTCTCACGAGCCTGTTAAAATTTGTTGACATTCAACACCACTTTCCGATTCAGTGTGCAATAAATGACCGCATGATCGAGCTTTACGAGCTTTGTTGAAAAGATGTTGATCTCGGCCGCTTTTTACGCTCTTATTATTATCGAAAGATGAGTAAATCACTGGGAGAGCGGGTCGAACCGCCGTCAATTAAAAGAAAACGACTCGGAGGAAATTGAGGGTAATTTTCCGGTGCGCCGACCTTGACCCGGATCCCGAAATAGGAATATCAACTTTAAATTCTCCACAAAGTTTGCGACTCTCTCCGCACAACTTCATCGAAGATTGGAAGTGGAGAAAAAATAAATAAATGTTTTGAACGCCTCACGAAGGGTCTTGTAGGCGACGAAATACGCCTGTTTAAAAAGGGATTTTGCGTCAAACACCGGAAATTGATTTTCTATTCAACCCTGGCAATTAATTCTTTTCCACTTATTGGATATCCTGTTGTACTGATTTACGTGAAAACCGCTCATAAATCCATCAGCAAAGCCCATAAGAGGTGCACTCCGACATTACAACAACTCAATGAAGATAAACTTATACAACAACTTTTAATTTTCCGTCCGATTTCGACAAATACCCCGAAAATGGTAGTGTTGCTGAAAGCACGGTTTAATACTTGGAACTAGTAATTATTTAATGGTCCTGATTTCATGCGAGTTAATTGATTTGAAACCGCAAGTTCAGCTTAAATTTTGGAAGCGAATACCATCATTTCAGCTTTAATGTAATTTGAAAA
Organism: Eledona agricola; assembly: GCA_964023215.1. Lineage (NCBI taxonomy): Eukaryota > Metazoa > Arthropoda > Insecta > Coleoptera > Tenebrionidae > Eledona > Eledona agricola. Next base: position 3,367,908 of record OZ026856.1, read on the forward strand.
ATCTTCGCCGGTTGCAATGCGATTTAAAGCCGAAAGCTCTGTTTGATTTGGCGCCCAACTAGGAACACAGATGTACCCTAGTCCGAATCCAATTCCCCAAAAACAACAGTTTTCCCCGTAAATTTGCAATGCATCGGATCTTAATTAAGCGTTCCCTTGTCCGGCATTTACCAGCGCAGATCAAAGCGAAACACATATTCGACGAAGAGATGCACCGAGTCATGATTTCCGATTCAAGAACACGGACGCGTTTCAATTAAGGCCGGATCCGAAAATCGATCTGGGTCCCGAGTTTGCTGGGCACGACACCGTGATTCCCATGACCGGCTGGTAACAAACATTTCGCGGATGGAGGGGTGGTCGAAGACGGATTCACACCACCGAACTCGCTTACACCGTCCTAGGACCATCCCTTCGATTGTCTCTACTTACCTTATTATTAACAGCATTTTACAACTTGTGACTTTCAACTTTCAATACAAGACCGTAGGATAGTGTTTTTTTCATCTGACACCCGGTGAAAATTAGTTCATTCCGTTCCGATCTTTTGCGGCTTGATTTAGCTTGTGTCAGGCGACCCTTTCTAAATCCATCCCCTAATTAATTCAATTCACTTTATTTGTTAGGTAGGTCAGGTTATGCCAATTGTACGTACAATTTTCAACTTTTATTCCAAACTTATGATGCCTCCCTGTGAACTTGGTAAAAATTAGTTATTTCCGTTCTGATTTTTATGGTTCAATTTTCATATTAACCAAAATAACTGTACAAAGCGATATTGATAACAATCGAAGAAAAGGAGCATGTGATGATTTACTTGCATTTTTTTTTATTTATAAATTTGTCGACTAGTTTCAATGTAAACACTCCATCATCGGTGCAAAAGTAGAAATTCTTGTATAACCACGGCACAGTGGAAAACATAAATTAAAATTAAATAAAATGGTCGCAGGTCGTGAAGCGAAGAGGACCGTGTACACTACGTAAAATGGAAAAAAAAGTGTCGGAGATACTAACTAAAAGAAAATTCAAATTTGATGAAGGGTGTGTTTTGTCTAAGTAAAGTAACTTTGCCGTTACGCGAAAAAATAATCCTGCCAAAGACACTATACTGCGAATATTGAAGCTGAAATCTAGGAATTGATCTGAATTTACCAAAATCTGAATCATTCTCATATAGTTGTTCAGAATTATGAAACAAATAAAAACCTTGGAAAACGACTATACTCACGAATTTCAACAATCACGACATCGTTATTCTTTGACTTTAAAAGAAAATGAAACAGCTGACGAGGGATTATAAACATAATATTAGTGATATCTGGGATTTAGGAAAGCACAAAAAACTGCTTCTGATACCACAGATTACGTTATGGAGACATATTTGCAATACATGGACGTGGGAATGAAACATTGAATTTTTTTATTATCAATAGATTCAAGACTACAATTACAATGTGTTACATTGATAATTTCGTGTCAGCGAGACTACGAGAAATATACTGTTACCACGTGCTAAAAGTGTAGACGAAAAGCCTGGAAAACCCTACTTTCAATAGAATTATTCACTTACAATAGAATTCTAGAAGAAAAGACAACTTTCTTTTTAAACTGGTTTCAGGCAAAATGAAAGATTTTTTAGGTACCATCCCACCATGCAATTATCTGTCAGCGCAGAAAGCAACACTTGTAAAGACTTCTCTCATTGACGACTCCACCAATAAAACAAACATTTGAGCAGTTGATATGCTAACGATTTTCTTCGGAATTTTTGACCGTGTTCCATTTGAAGTTCTATTATGGAACACGGTCAAAAATCCCGAAGAAGATCGTTATAATTAATAACACCGACCGTGAAAGCTTACATACTTTCATAAATTGAGATGCTTTTTGGCTAATGAATAGAAAAACCATGAAACAAAAAAGAAAAATGTTTCACTTCGTACCAACTGTGCAAACGTTTTGTAAAAGATAAAACAAATATCTTTGTTGGTATAGTATACTAATAAAATACAACGTGTGGTTCAGTCGATTAAAGGTACTGCCTCAGTACCTCATTTATCTCATCGATAATATATCGATCCGATTATTTTCTCTTTATCACACCCTCATCATTGTTCAATTTTGAAATTAACGTCGATAATGGTAATAAGAAAGAATAAGATATAAAACTCAAGAGTTTAAACACATTAATCTTGTAACCAACCAAAACAGAGCCGAAAACACAGATCTGTCAAGTTCCGTGTGACTTCTGACGGAAAATTAAGTTCCGAAGCAATTGGAATTTCTACAAAATGGATCGTTTTGTTTTATACTAAGCACTATTTCATAGTACAATATACATTATATAAATATTTTTTTCATGTCTATTATTTATTTAATTTAATACGACTTTAAAGATGGAATCGACTGGAATTTTAAGATGCAGGAGTATATCCCCCTAATCATTCTCTACCGCATATTTTGGAAATATCATTTTAATCAGTATAGACAGTTTGGGAAAGAAAATTTTATCTTAAAATTTTTGAAGAAAGCAATTATTTCTTACATAATTTCCTAGCCTCGTTTTAAGGTATGAACCACACTACTCCTGCCAGTTTTTAAAAGAACATTTTCTTAATTAATTTTTTTTGTTTTAAATAATCTAAGTGGCTCGACAAATTCAAAATGTTTTTGTTGTGCCTACAGTTTAAAAAAATATAATTCATTTAAGTTAACGTAATTCCCCTCAAAGGGTTTAAAAAAATTATGGCGAATGCAACTAGGATAAGCATTTTAGCGGCAGCCAAAAATGTAATTTAATTATAGTACAGGCGGAACCAAAGGATGTAAGTCTTTCGGCCACAAGAAATGTCTTTGGCTTGGCTGTAGGCAAACTTTCTCTTGGCTTCGAACTTATGCGTATGTCATCTTCGGCGGAAATCGCCGTAACGATTATCTTTCGCACACTTTTTGTCATTAGGCGGGATGCGCGTGGATGGCTTCGTGAATCGGCGACCTTTAAGAGTCGGAAGAGGGCGGGGGTAGTAACTGCGAATTACTTTGACACAGACAGACACACACGCACACGTCGCGTCGGTGTATGTGTGTAGGTAGAGTTAGGGGCGGATGACGACGAAGGGTGCGAGAGAGCGAGCACACAATGGCCGCCGACGCCGACGGCGATCCCGGGTGTAGGGTGTAGGGTGTAGTAGTTAGTGCACGGTCCGCGAAACCCGCCGTGTGATCTACCCGCAGCTGTCGCGGTTCGGACAGGGACGGATTTAAGGAGGACGAGAGGATGCTGGGGGATGCTGGGATGGGGCGGGATGGATTGGGTCGGTTGCCCTGCCCGCCTGCCGTCTCCTGCCTCGACCCGAATTTCGCTTTGACCAGAAACAACACTGCTCTAGAACAAAGCCCACGGCGCGTCTTATATAATATTATACAATCTCACAGGACAGGATTGTTTCATTAAAATAACAACGGGGTCGGATTTTCAAAAGGACCCGCTTCTGTTTTATACTTCGGGAGCGACACATGTACCTACTACGATTATATGGAGCGATTTTTTTGAAACTGCATTGTTAATGACCCCCACATTCATATTTGAAACTTTTTCAATTCTCAACTGTCTTCCAGCTATTTGAGTGATTGTGATTTTTAGACATTTCTCTGCCTTAATAAAACGGCTCGTAATTTTAACCGTTAAATGCCATGGTAGGTTCTAACTAATATTGATTGAAGTATCAACATTTATTAAATACTAGCCTTTGCCCGCGACTTCGTTCGCGTGGAAATTTTGATGTGTATGTTTGTGAACTGACGGCCTGATCATTATGAAAACCGTATCATTACGGTGCTGTGAGAAACAGTCTGATATATGATATAAATTAGGGTACTTGTAACTCATTGATTGACTTATTTCTTTATTTATTCCAATACCGTTCAAGCGATAACATCTATCCCACGGGAACATTTTTTCGGGATAATTAGTAGCCTATGTGCTATTCCAGACTATAATCTATCTCTGTGCCAAATTTCATCCAGATCCGTTCAGCCGTTCTGGCGTGATTGAGCAACAAACATCCAAACTTTCACATTTATAATATTAGTAGGTATAGATAAAAAAAATAATGTCGAAATTTAAATTTATTGTTGATGTGTACATTGTTTTATATTGAAAAACTTGAGGTGGTCGTGGACAGGGTGAAAGAAAGAGCCAAACAACTCATGTTAATAAAATTATTTATTGATTCGTTTTAAAGAACCGTTTCATTATGTAAAGCAGAGGAATGTCTAAAAATCATAAAAATTCAAATAACTTCAAGAGAGTTGAGAATTCGAAAAGTTTCACAGCGGCATTTTTTGATTGAAATGAGGTGTTGGACCCACTCCCCAAGTTTGGACATTACTTTGGAGAACACCCTGTATAATTATATAAGACGCGACGTGAACATTGATTTTAAATAGTGTTATTCAAATAATTTTTATTTCTTCCATTTGTCTTGAAATTTTTTTTTGGTTTTCATATTAACTTGCAACCAAAACAAAAACAATTTCCTGTTTCAAATATACTTATTATATTTATAAAGAATTCGAAATCGAAATCTTGTACAAAAAAACAAATCTAATAAGAAAATGAATTTTAGATCATTTTTTTTTTCTTTTTGTATCAATCTCAACCGGAAACACTACGGAACGATAAATAAAAAAACGAAACCGACACAGAAGCAGACGCCATAAGGGCTCAAATGGATCGAGAAAATAATAATGCATAAGTACGGCTGCAAATGTGTTAATATCCGTACATCAAGCAAAATCTATACATATAGATAAAAATATAATGCTGTTCGTTGGTAAGCGCATCACTTGAGAACGGCTGGACCGATTCGGTTAATTGTGTTTTTTAAATCTTCATAATATTCCGAATAAGGTTTCTAGGGAAAGAAAAATTAGAAAAGTTACCCCGAAAATTTAAAATTTTGGGAAAAACTGTGAGTTCTTTTTTATGGGATTTTTGTATGAACTCAAGATTCGAACGATGGATTTGCGTAATTCTTTTTTTGTTTTGTTTGTTATGGTCCTGGAATAGTTTTCAGGAAAATAAAAATTGAGACAATTTCAAAGGCAAGTCGGAAAATTCGGAAAACTGCAAAAATCATAATTTTTAATAACTGGCGAAAGGAACGACATATTTGGTTAATTTTTTTGTTTTGTTCGTTATGCTCCCGGGTCGGAAATAACTCAATTGAATGTTTTAAATTGAGTTATTGAGTTTCAAAAATCGGAAAGATATAGAAAAACGCATTCCAGCCAAAATTAAAATAAAATTACACTTGTTTTTACTACAAATGTAGTTATTTTATTTCTATTCCAATTTATTTCGCTACGTGCTACGACAAATGCACAATTAACGAAATACGTTATTTTTTTCTCAATTTTACATCACAAACAATTGGTATTGAAATTTGGACAGGACAACGTCTGTTAAGACAATAAAAAAATTAGAGAAAAAAAACATTAATATACAAAAAATGCAACATCCAATTGAATAATACATGTAATAATAATGTGCACTGTTATTTTGTATGTTTATTTGTCGAATTCACAACATATTTGCAGTTGCCACATGAATCTTTGAAGAAAAAATGTATGTTAGATGAAAGAGCAACACCCACCCTAAAGCCTACACTATTGCGACCGTTTCTTCCTGGTTTCTCTCAATTGTCTTGCAGATTAAATTGTGCCCTACAAACAAATCGATTGGAACATATATTCTTCAAGTTATTGAATCTCGACGATCGAAGTTTGGTGTTGTGACAAACGGATCGTGATTCTCATCAGAACCGTTCCCGTTTTGTGATTGTTTAAGTACGTTTTGCATAAAGACGTTTTTGGTGCGTTGTCTGTGCCGGATCCGCCTCTGGCGCGGATCACAGGGTCGTATCGAAGGGACCGGAAATGCCGCGGCTCCCTCGCCGCGCCTCTGCGCCACGGTTTCGCAAATAACGATCTCCTCCTGTAATTAGTCCGACAAGTGGTCAGTCACAACGTACTGCTGAATTAATGCACACAGATAGAACGAACTACTGAACATTCCTCCCGAACGCGAGAATCCAATTTGAAACGCGACCGATGTCGACATTAATTAGTTAGAAGCGATTCCTCTCTCATACCATCCGCATCCACCCTCAGCCCCTCAGCCGATCATAAATAATCCACTACCTGACGACCCATCAATACCGTCACCCACCACCGCTAACACCGCACCAAGGAAACACCACCGTCGGCTTATCTGCATCTATAAATTACGTCGCGATACCGCCGTCCACCGGCCACGATTTATAGGAAAATTAGATCGGGGATGTGTGGATCCGGCGCCTCTCAGAGGGAACTCGGGGGCTGAATAAACAACAGATTCCAAATTGGCCGCGACCGGATGATGGAAGTGAACGTGGAATTCGGCGCAAGAAGCCTCTTGACGCGGTGAATTTTGGACGCGGCTTGTCAAAAAAACCGCCGGTTCAAGGCTACCTCAGGTTCATTATACCTACTGGTCCGATCTTTGGACCGGATAAGGTTTGCAAATTCCGAAATGGTTCGACACCCACATGAAAATTTAATCATAGCTGTCGCAAAAAGAGATTTTCGAGATTGGCATCAGTTCTGGTGGCAGGCATCGCCAACAAACACATTTTTTGCCGCAAGATACTTCGGCAACCATATTTCACATAAACAAATTCAACCACAAACGATTTTTTCACTTCGAGACTCGCAAAAAGAAATTTTGGAGATTAGCATCAGTTCTTTTTGATAACAACGAAATTTATTAAAACTTTTAGAACATGTGGGATTGTAGTCACCCTTCTTATTTATCTATATTTTTCTTATTTTGTATGTTTCGTAATTACAACAGAAAAAATATATCAATTTCAACTACTTTTGTAATACTTCAGTATTAAAAATAATTCGAAAAAAAATTGCTTATTAAATTCTGTTAAATAATCCTAAATATATAATACATCTGAAATAATAATACAACGACCGCACGAATTTATTACTGAAAAACGCACTAGATATGTATGAATTTTCTTACATGGAAATTAAGGGTTTTGTATGGTTTAAAGGAGAACATGTATGGGAATGTAGCTTTTGAGTAGAAATTCTTCTTCTTTATATTTCAAGTTGATATTAAAATGCTGAGAAAACGTCGAGCAAACCAGAAACAACTTATTTCTGCTAACGAATTTGCAAATTTCTTTTATAATTGTGATAAATATTCCACAAAAATTTAATTCAGCTTGTTCAGTTTAGGATTTGACAATAAACGTGTAATTAAATAAAACTAAATGCTAAAGAAATAAAAAAAGTGATCTCCTTCGAGCCGGATTTGAACCAGCGACCTATGGATAACAGCATATTAAACCTCTACAGTCCACCGCTCTACCAACTGAGCTATCGAAGGTGATACTAAGTTTTAAATCTCGCAACAATTTTTTTCACCTAATTATTTATTAAAATTTTAATTAACTTGTTGAAAAAACAAGGTTATAATAAAATTAGAATAATGTCGAGATTACACTAAAAATGCATACAAAATATAAAGATAAGAAAAAATTGTGTAATGCAGTAAATTTTTTTCGTACATTTGTCTAGTAAAATAAATTTATTAATTTTGTAACAGTTACGTCTCATTAAATTTTTTCGAACAAGGCAATTCATATTTTAATATTTTTAAAATGCAGTGTACCTTTTTTTTCGCCATGATTCATATTCAGTATTATGATAATTTAAAATATCCAGTTTCAAACGTACTGTTATTTGAATTTTTTTTTAATATTTACCAGCACAATTTTTATTTCTTCTGTAAAAGTTGAAACAAGAAACGTTCGTACAAAAATAATTCAAAACTGCGCAGGACATATAAGAACTCGGTACAGTGTAGAATATTTTTGAATTTGAGATTAATTTTCTGTTGGCAATAGTTTCGGATACGATACATAATACAGCGTGTAATTAAAATCACTAACATAATTTTAACCCTACAAGCTGACATAAAAATACGCCGATTTGCCCAATAATGTCCAAAAATGGATTTCAGAAAAAATGCATTTGAGAACTCAGCCTAAAGCGGGTTTAGAACTTTTGGCACCACAATATTTCAGTTTTATTTCGACGCCGTTTCTGTATTATGTAGTAAGTGTTTACTTAGTTAAACCAAACCAAACGTGAAATTATTATTCTTTAATCAAAAGTCGAATGCCCTCATAATTTTCATTCAAAGGCTTCATTTTGTCAGCTACAGTATAGGGTTAAAATTGTGTTAGTGAGTTTAACTACACCCTGCGCATTATATTTCGTGTAATTTTTAACTAATTCCTACCATAAAAATGCGTAAAGAAAATCATTAAAGAAAGTTATGACGCAAAAGCAAATATATGCTACAAAAATACAGATACTTGGTACTTCGGTAATACTTAGTATCTTTTTGAAATAGAAAATATTTTCATGATCCATCACTGTCTTGAAAATCGTAAATTTATTTCATACAATCTCTTCCACGCCAACAATTATTGACGCAAATCGGCTGAAAACCAGAAGCAAATAATTAAACGATACCTTGCATCATGGACCATCACAAACACACGAATAATCTATTAGCAAATTAGTAAATTAGGTACATACACGGCACGACGTTACAATTTAACAGCATCAAATAGATGCACAAATTCATATTTCATCAGCCGGGTGTTAAATGCAACGAAATGGAGTGGTGTTTTTGAAGCAACAGGTTACAGTATTTTGTTTCAACGCTTTGAATCACTTTGGTAACGAAACATTAATTATTTGGTGCGGCATTTTAAAAGTGAACTACTTCGGAACGAGCTCCGACTTCGGAATGGGGTGAACTTGGAAACTTTTCCGGGTGACCTAAATGATTGTTATTGAAAAGTTTAAGTGGGCAACTTTGTAAGCAAAGAGTAAAAAGATTAGCGCTCTCGCGGTGGCATACGGTGCGCCATTTGAATTATTTTTAAACTAAATAATACCCTTGTCTTGTCTCAATTAAGTGTCCCGTATATAATCAATTTTTTGCTCATTCTCGATTACATAAAATCATTATGTACATTATGTAGCTGATCCGACAGATATTGTCCTGTCCAAATTTCAATAAATTTGTTTGTGGTCGTTATCTCCCTATTTGTTTTAAAATTGACACAATTACCTGATTCGTTTAAAAATGTTGCTTAGCCAGTAAAGTGCCGTTGACATTTTCATGAGATAAACTAAATATTTCTTAGTTTTGTCTTAATTAAATTTATTTGGCTAAATATTCGTTCGCAATCCGCACTTGAATGTGGCAAAATTAGTAAATCTAGTGCGAACATTTGGGAAGAAATAGCGATAACTTGTGCATTTTATCGAAAATCTGACAGCATTGGCACGTAGCGAAATAAATTGTAATACAAATAAAATAACTGCAAATCGTCCCGATTTTTTTTTTCAATTAAAAACATTCAATTGTGTTATTTCCATCCTGGAACTCCTAGTCCTGAAAACTTTTCCAGGAGCATATCGAACAAAATGAAAAGAATTACGCATATCCACCGTTCGAATCGGAAGTTATGCTCTTGAGTTAATATAAAAATCCCATAGAAAGAAGTATTTTTATTTTTTTCCAAATTTTCTTTTCCTGAAAACCTTATTTGGACTATTACGAACATTAAAAAATAGCCAAATCGGTCCAACTATTCTTAAGTGATGCGTTTACCAACAAACATCAATTAATTTTTATTTATGAGGATGTTTCACGTAGACCGTTCATTAGAAAATTTTTAGTTTCACGTGAAGCTAGAAAGTTAAAATTTGGTGCATCAATCATCATTATCGATCATTTCGAATCGAAGTAAATAAGAATTGACATCAACTTTGTTATTTTAAATGGCAACCTTCTATTTTTACTATTTTTATGCACTCATCCATTTCTGAATAAGACGCACCCAGATTATCGGCACTTACCGCTTTTAGTTTTTGAAATATTTTCAGTTTAATGCTAAAATTGGTAAATGCGAGGATCTTTTTAAAAATTAATATCTCTCGATTCGTTGCAGATAATACAATAGTTTTTTTTATCGTTTTGCATAACCTCAGAGCATAATCTAAAAATACTTTTTATACAATTTGAATGTCTCAACGGGTTGCTGCGATTTCTTGAATATGATTATAACAAAATATGAAAAACTTATTTCCCTTTCAAATTGCAACCCCCCAATCTAAAAACGAGACTCGATGTAGAAATAAAAAATAACCCGACATTTATGAAGGTATTATGTACCAGTTCTCCTTAGTTTTTACAATATTTCTCATTTTCTATAGAAATAATAAATCACAACCAATTGAAATCAATACCTGTCACATGATTGAGATTCAGTTAAATGTTCTGTAATTGCGATTTTAAACTTATTGTCATAATGGCAAATAATAATTACACAAATGAAGTAATATTTTATTGAACATTTGCATTAATTACAATGTTGTACTTCCACAATAATTAATTTACAGTGTTTATTAAGTAAAAGATTTGTTTTACTTTCTTGTCTACTGCTTCTTTGTTATTAATTCACAAAATAAATTTATAGTAAATATGTATTTGATTAAAAGCATTCATATGAAATACTAATTTAAATTGTTTGATTCAAATGTTTTTGTTCCACAGCATACACATATGAAAAGTTAAAGATAAAATGCATTTTTTTACAAAATGTGGAATATCGTAAAAACTATTCAGAATGGACATGGACTGGACTTTAATGGAATGGATTTTATAAAGGTCGAGTTATTTTTTACTTTTACATAAAATTTCCGATATTAGATAATGGGGTTGCAATTTGAAAAAAAATGAGTTTTGTCATTTTGTTATTGTAATTTTCGGGAAATCGCAACGACCTCCTAAAACATTAAAAATTATTATTTTTTAATTAAACGAATCGACAGAAAGAAGAATTATTGCAATATAACAAATGGCTCAAAACAAATTCATTTTTAAATTGATACATTTATTTTCCATTTTTACCATACAATTAAGAATATCAAAAAAAAACTATGAAAGGTAAGTAACAACAATCTGGTTTTTTCGATTAACAATTGAGTGATCGAATCAATTTTAACATAAAAATAGGGTTGCAGGTAGCGTATTAGGTGATCTTATTATGCATCGGTTCGATTTACTGATTTGTAGGGTGTACTGTTTATTTGCATTTAAGTAAGGATATGCGATAACTGAAAATTGAATTTGTTGAGAAGATACGATGAATCAATTTTGTTATAGAAAACTTAACAAAATCAATTTTGTTATAAATAACTTGCAAAGTTTTCGAAGATGTAATGAATCCAATCAAAATCTGAACGATCCATTGTGGTCATAACCAGAAACACGAATTTGGACATAGATATGACGATTCTAACGTAAGAACGCCACACTCTAGCCTACGAATAAAGTACCTTTGATTTACAAAACTATACTTTGGTTATGTATGTCTTTCCTACAAGTTCTAGAACATGCTCGTTACGTTATCTAAAAGTGTTGGAAGATGGTTATTAATGGACATGGTGTATGAAGCAACAATCTTGCACTTTGAATGTATTGTTCTGGCACCACCTTTCAATTGTCTCGATATTATTTTGCAATACTTCGTAATCGAAAGCGATATTTTGTGACGATGATGCATTATCATCATGACCCATTCGGTCCAGTCGAACCATGCAACCGGAACTGGACCCTTGCTCCGGTTTAAAACCCGACAAATCCACGAAATTAGTTTAAGCGCGGCTGGCACATCGTTTGTGGAAATCCATCAGCGACGACGGAATCGTTGTTCTCTAGGCCTCCCCACGCAGACCCCCCGACCAAAGTGTCAGGTCGATGATTCGAAGAGCGCTCCCGGAGCCGTCCCTGGCGACGGTCGGCCGCGGCTTCGGGGGCGGCAGATGCCGCGGACCCCCGCGAGGCCCCCGCCCGCCGCCTCCGGTCACGCACGCGGGGCGCGAACGCCGCAAGGTCAGTCCGGGCTGCGCACTTGGCCGGGCCGAGGGGGGACGACGGCGACGACCACGACGACGACGACGACGGCGGCGGCAGAGGCGACGGGGGCGCGTAGCGGCGGCGCTGCCCAATTTTACAATTTACGGCGTTCGCTTGCTACACGGCATGTAATTATCGACGGTCGAACTCGCCGCGACCTCACGTTCCGTCCAAGTTTCTTCGAGGGTCGGGCTGACAGCAGCCACCCTCTCTCTCGCCGGTCGGCCGGGGGTTGGGGGCCGCGCCGACAGTACGCCCGAATACGCCGGTTAATTATTAAGCGAGCCGGGGATTGGCGATATGTGGGCGGCGGATGCGTCACCTAAATTACAAGCAAAAAGTAAAAGAAGCGCCAAATCCAACTGAATAGTTGAACGATAATAAACTGGTTCAAGGGTGGGCGAATTGCTAATAATTCACTTTGCCCTTTTTCGATTCAGCTGATCACATGTAAACAAGAAAGGTGAAATTGTCCTTTCCGCACAAATGGATAAAGATCCACGTTTTCTGTTCAGTCCAAAATAGCATTTTGTCGTCTCTTTATTTTCATTCCCTTTTTTTACAGCGCTTAGTTATACTCCCATTGACAATCATTTTCAAATATTGTCTTGATTCAGCTAACCAAGAACAAGATAGCTGAAATTGTAGCATATTCATCCAAACCGAATCAACATTTTTTGTACCATTTCAAATATATGATTTTGTCATTTCTTTTTTATAATTTCTCTGGGTTCCATTTTTACGCTATACCAGTCGGTTGTAATATGCAATTATCAAAATGTTTAGGGTCATTGGCAAATCACAATCGTTTTTCGATTCAGCATATCATGTAACAAGAGAGCCGAAAATGTCGCCGCTCGCACTCAGATCCAATAAACATATTTGTGGACAATTTAAACTGTTGTTCGATTCTTTTCATTACTGACCCTTCTCCTTTTCCCATATCGCTTATGTAGACTGCAATTGCTACTAATCATTTTCAGGTCCGTTCAAAGAAACTATGTCAAACTACTAAATCAATTAAATTCGAATTAAGCGGCGTGGTGCCTTAGACTAAGATAAACATTTTAATCCTGTCTAGTGTCTAACGCCTGTCTGTGCTTTCTTCTCTCTTGAACGACCAGGAACATAAACACAATGAACAAAAACAAGTCAAAGTATTTAAAATTCAATGCAAATGTAATGTAATGTATCTAGACTGCTTGTAATATTTTAAACCATCTCTCGTCAGCTTCAGTAGATTTCTGTTTAATAAAATGCAATTCTGATTTTAATATAAAACGTCAATACTCCTAAAATAACTTTGCCCCCTTTCCTTCGTAATGCCGGCGACTTTGTAAGTTCACTTTCACTGTTCACGTCAAAGAATTAGAGAATTAAAAATAATTACTACGCCCTTGCGATTACTGTGTTTTAAAAACCATAATTTAATTAAATTAACATTTCTTTTATAAGAATATTACTTAAGACACAAAGTCCTAGTATACAGTGCGAGTGTAAAGTATGGAATAAAATTCGTTATACAGAATGTCCCAGAACCAGAATATTTTAATAGCCAAATCTGTAGTGAAAATAAACACTAAATTTGAAAGAAATTATGTCCAGGGTTCTAAGATATTCAAACGGGAATTAATTGACCAATCGACCAATCGCGCAATCTACTAAGGTATACTTATTAATTAATCCGACTAAAAAGTTGCAAAGTAACATATAAACACTATGAAAAACTCTACAAACGTCAATGTGACATCTGATCAACACCTGCTTAAAACAATATTTATTGTTTATACAACAAAATAAAACTGTGATTTATCGACGTCGTTTATAAAATTTAATTATAAAAAAATCGATTAGACTTTAATAAACCAATTAAACACCAAGAAACTCAAAGTTAAGAATAACATTTAAACACTTTTTTTCACTTTTAAGTTTGACACAAAAATTATACTGTCAAAGTGACAATTATGAAATGTCACGATGTAAGATTTCTGCGATCGTGATGATTTTTATTACAGTGGACCAAACAATTAAACGAATTTTTTCATCTGCAGCTATTTTTGATACGAAACAAGGGAAATTAATTAGGTAATGTCTTTTCTTGAGAATGAAATAATTATCAAAGAATTTCTGATTGGTCAACTAAAGTCATCATTACGCCCTGAAAATTTGTCCTTCAATTTTGGTCAACGATTATTACTATTTAATATAAAAATATCATGCGCTCGTTCTGGGATATTCTGTATTTTTATTTTTATGTGTTAGCAATTGTCCTCGGACAGGTCAAGTTTTATTTGTAAATCTCTGTCTTTTAACATAAATGGTTAATTACACCCAGCCAGTGTAACAGGGGGCAAACAATTTAAATAGCAAGGGCGCTCAAATGTCATACTTTCGGAATGATCTATTTATCAACTATTCATATGTAAAATAAAAAATTAAATGCTTTGATTACTACAGAAAGAAATAATTTTTATTATTGCGAGACCAGTAATCTCTCTTTGACTGTTTTTATTACAATTTGTGAAATCAATCCAACAGTTTGCAATGCATAAGAGTCATTGTAGAGAAGGATGGCATATCCTGTATCCGATATTTTATTGACACCCCTCTGGCGATTATTTTTTATGGGGATAGATATAGAATAGTATACACAACAAAACCCCATAACATCAATGACTTAAAGGCACGAAATTCCATTAAAAAAAACTCAGATAATTCGTAGTGTTCTAAACGAATTAGAAAACCGTTTGGCTATTTGTCAGGAAGTTGGTGGACCTGATTTTGAGCATCTTGTGTGATAAGATTTATTTATTCCAACAATTTGCTTATGTTTACAAAAAATTGTTAAATTTATAGCTTTGTAAAAATAAAACTAATTTTTTTCATGTTTTATACAAATAGTTTAGAAATTTTTTTTACAAATGAATAATAGATGAAGGGATATTTTCGAAAATATGCCATTTATGACTGTATGCCTTTACCATGTTACTCCGCCACTGGCTGGGACAGAAAGGTGTAATTTATGTAAAAAGATAGATATTTACAAATAAAAACTGACTTGTCCGAGGGCTAGTGCTAACACATAAAAATAAAAATAAAACGAATTTTATTCCATACTTAACACTCGCACTGAATATTCCAAAAAAAAATTGGTAAAATACCGACAAGTTATGGTACTTGAAATAAGCTGCTAACAGCATCTTAAAAATTCAAATAGGCGACATTTCGACCCCCTAAGTTGGTTGAATGATTCCTTTGGACCAGATCTCTTTGGCGTCCGCGATCACCCCGCAATATTATTTAGGGGTGAAAGGCGGTATAGTATATCGAACGGCGCGTCCAAGTTAGGCCGTCAGTAAGCGTGACGTGCCTTATTTGAAATGCATCCCCCAAACTACAGGATACACGGTTTCCTTTTACACGCTGTCAATGCCCAGCAGCACGTAATGCTCATTTGGACACCCCGACAGCGGCTCTGCTCCTCGCCACGTCCCAGATTCCGTCTTACTTCGCCCAACGATCCGCTCGCAGATGCAAGAAAGACGAAACCAGGGTCGGTAGGAGGACGTCCTAGAGGGAGGACTGCATGTGGCGGCCGGACGGACTCGCTACAGCAGCGGACTCGACAAAATTAAACGCCCTTTGCGAAACGTGGACTGGGCAACGATTTGTTTTCGGTTTTCTTCGAAATCGATCCGGCCATTGAAAGCGGCGACGGTTAATTAAGAAAATGGTCGGGGGTAAATTAGCGGACGCTATCGATTCGACTCGCGAGTCGAAAGCTCAAAAACCACCACAACTGCGTGTTATTAGCACAATTGCATTTTCTCAAGTTCGGAGCCAAATTCGATCATTTTAATTCCTGGTCAGGTCTTCGGCTTGGATTGGAGAAGTTTATACATCATCAATTATTAATTGGAAGTGTGTGTGTGTTTCTCTAAAATCAACAAGCCGAAAAGCAATTCGTTTCAGCTTATTCCACGGCCTCAAACAATGCTAGATCTGCGCTTTGCTTAAGTGGGCACTGGCAGGCAGGTGTGAAAACATCTCGTGCCAGAAGAAAATAAAATAACTAGCAACATCTGAAGACTTGGTTCTTGTCGAGAAAATGCATAAAACTTAAGTATGGATGTTAATCAGTCTTCGGTGAGCTGGTAACGCAATAATTTCTCCGTCTATATAGTCGAAGATATTCTAATTTATTCCACGTGAGGTTCGGTTTGCGGTGACACACTTCCACCTGCTGTTCAGGATATAATTGTCTTTAATATTATTTACATCTGTCCGGCTGCCCCGATCACGTTTAATTATTTTTACAATTCGCAAACCACGATATTACAATCCTGCCAAGAGAGAAATGTAATAATTATACTTAAAAATTTAGTTACCACACGCATTAACATAATTATTGAATGAAAGC
The DNA here is from genome assembly GCA_964023215.1 of Eledona agricola. Lineage (NCBI taxonomy): Eukaryota > Metazoa > Arthropoda > Insecta > Coleoptera > Tenebrionidae > Eledona > Eledona agricola. Next base: position 3,384,392 of record OZ026856.1, read on the forward strand.
ATTTTAAAATAATTTCGAATAATTATATTTGAAATTCTCACGTTTTGAAAAAAAATTAAACCATAATTTGATTATTATTTGTTTCGTTTTTAAACAATTCTTATTATTACTGCAACTTGTGGTTTGATTGTTAAACGTGTTTGTTGCATCAGTACAATTTGCTTTTGAGAATTTAAATGTGTACCGAACACATGTCAAAATTATCCAAAATACTTTTACAGTTACATCGTAGCCAATGGGTGCTACTTTACATAATGACAAACGATAATGCCAAGTCTGTACTCGAAGCAGCAGAAACATATAATTTCAAAATGTGGTATTTCGAAGCCATTCAAGACTGTTCACATTGACAATACGTTGATCGTCCAAAAAGTGCATAATTCGCCACAAGAGTCATATTTGAACATATCATTCTCCAGCTTTGTAAATATAAAAAAAATTTACGTCTCAACACTCGTATTTAGCAAAAAGATACCCTTTTCAAAGATCATCATTTACTTTTTATTCTAAACACATCAAATTGGTCCAGCATCTCAAAAACAAAAATATATGATGCTGAAATATGTAGATTGAAATAATTCGGTATCAAAAGTCAAAAAAACTACCAAATATAAGCAAATATATCCTGCCGGTTTCATACTAACTTGTACTTAGGAAATAAATTTGTTTATTTTAAATTTTCTAATAAAAAAGTCCATCGATTGCCTTGTTGAAAAAGTCAAAAATATTAAATATTACTATATAATATTAAAATCCCTGTCCTGTAAGTGGAAAACATAAAATGACAATAACAAAATCCACATAAAACAACTAACAAGACGAGGTAAAATCGTTTTGTCTGATTTATTTTGTAAGACACTCATTGTCGTTTTCTATCGGCTTCGTAATACAATCTCTAGTATTAACTTTAAGATAATTAAATAAAATGTATTTGAATCACTTGATATTTGTCTTAAAATTAAACAATAATTTCAGCACTCGTATTAATAAATCAGCTCTTAGTTGTGAATTTCTAAAAATGTATTAAAAAATGAAACCTATAATACAAATTAATTAAAACCAAGAATAACTTGTATATAATTAGTGCTGCTAGTGGAAGCTTCAATATTATAGATGTAGCGGTTGTGTATACCAGGAGATAAATTGGTAAAGGAACAATTATAAGGTAGTCGCAAAAATTCAAAGACGATGATATAATATGGAGAAAACAGAAAATCATAATAAGTGGCAGTTCACAGCTTGTATTTCCCTATAATTGTCAACAATCTCTACTTAAATTCAATCAATCTAGGTTGAATATTGTAACAGATTTCCAAATATTTAAAACGTGCTGTTCCAAGAAGATGCTTGTGTTCATTTTATAATTTGTTGATTTTCATTGTTCTTCATATTGAAATGTTGTCGTTCGCGTAGGCGCATATTTTTACCCAATTTATTTGTACATCCTCGTACATGATGCAAAAAATATATTTTAGTTATCAGCACATGGGTACTTTTTGGCCAACCCAGTTTAGACGTACTATAAGACAATAAAAATTCCTAAATGAATAATTAGAAATCGGGCGAAAGACGATTATAACGAGTCGAGATATTAAGCGTTTTAAAATATTAATAATCCATCGGCTAATAAATGCCCGTCTTCCTGTGCAAGATGGGCGGTGATAAATTTAAAACGTTCAGCGGTTAATTAAACAAAGTTCCCTCTTGTATCTCGGTAATTCGTTTTGTGCGCTTCTAAATCACTCCGGCAAAGTTCAAATGAGCCAAGAGAGCTGGAATGAAGTAGAGCTTTTTATTTGTTTTGTAGTTTTACTACGCTTTACTACGACCCATTCATATCGCCCATTCATGACGGAGTTTATTGTTTTTTATTTGTCGGACAAGGCCGGTGGAACTTTATTATCGAGTTAAGCGGAACGCGATAATCTCTTTTTTAAAATTCACTTGTAAAAGCGCAGCTTTCGGTCAGCGGCGCCCGGGAATATTGTCACGTTCGCGACCAATAAAAAGCCAGAGTTCGAGTCCAAGAATTTTTATTTTATTTAATCGTACAAAAATATCAGATAAATTTATTATACAACAATGTACTTAAGGATAACATTGCCAAGTTTTTGCGATTTCGATACAGGGCGATCGTCTGAAATCGTTTTGTCAAACCGGATAAGTAAAATAAGTACGTGTTCACCCTGTACAATACCAGGAGATAAACATAAGTCAAGGGAAGTGGAGGATCCGATTAAGTGGTTATTGCAAAAACAATTAAGAGCATTGCGAAACATATGACAAAAACTTTGGTAAACTCTAGTGATGTGAGATCTCAAATAGGAATACCGTTCGTTCTAGGATAATAACAAACACACAATTAGGTACATACTTGAGCAAAAAAATAATACGAAAAACCATTTGGCACTAGAAAGTCTTTACGATGATCAATTATCTAATTCGTCTAAACTAAATTATGTATGTACAAACAGATGGGAACGCGCGAATAAAACGCACACTCCGGGTAACATTAAGGAAGAAGAGGTGTCGCAACGTCTAAATAATTATGTATATACAAGAGGATCCCCGACATCGACACCTCCATAGAATTTATACATAAACTACACAATATGTTAACTAATAAATTTGGTAGCTAAACAGCCTTTTTTCACTAGACGAAAGCGCTTCTTCTTCTTCTTCTTCTTCACTTTCTTTTAACTTTGGTTTTGTTCTGCGAATCACCGTTTTTCCTGTTCACACCTTTCTTTACATTGTCCAATAATGTTCTGAACTGCATGAGATGCAGCTTCGTCACCGAAGGATCGCTGCAGGACGACTCCAACCATTTCAGGAACTTTTCGCCGTGCGCCACCGCCTCCCCATCGGTCACATCAGCGGCCCCGTTCCTCTCGCTCGGCAGATGATTGTAATTGTTGTTGATGTTGTTCAACAAATTGTCCAGGACGGACCTGCTCCGACTGGGCGGATTCTTCTCCGAAGACGACGACGACGAATTCAGCTCGGGCGACTCCTTCGTGAGCTGCTGGTACAAAATCGGCTTGTCGCTGGACGTGGACGTCGTCGCCGGAGCCTGGTTGTAGAACCAGTTCCACAGGGCGGAGTTGTGGAGGCCGTTCTGCGCCGTAGAAGATGCGTGTTTCTTCAGCAACATGTTGATGTACTCCTCCGTCAGGGGCGCGTCTTTGGGCGACCTGGAGCTGTGTCGCGAGGCGGAATTTGCAGTGGAGACCCTCTGCAGCTGCTCGTAGTAGTTGCGTATCTGGCTCAAAAATCCGATCTGAAGCGTCAAGTCCGCCAAATTGGTGGTCGCCGCCGCCGTCGTGAACATCTCGGGCTTGTTCAGCCCCAATTCGACGCTCATTCGCGCCAACTCCGCCCTCGTCCTCTCTCGCTCCGTCGTCTGCGAGGCGGTCAGTTTGGGAATTTCGTTCTTGATGCTGAGATTCTGAGGCGTCTTCGAGGCGTTGTCCATGTCGTTGATGGTGCAGTCCATGGGGGTGTAGAGCGACTGGGAGTTTGGCGTGTACATGTTGGAAGCGGCGATCTGCGGCTCCGGATGATACATGCCGCTCGAGGATGGCGTGTACAAGTTGGAGGATGCTCTCAGGCTGAGATTGAAGGGTTGATCGTCGGCGTCTTCGTGCCGCGCCTTCTTCTCCGAAGGTTCGGACTCGTCCGTGTCGGGACTGGATTGACGCGACAAATATTTGATCTTCGCCTCGTTCTTGCACCATCCTCGCAGGGTGGACTCGGGCACGCCGATGTCTCTAGCCACGGACGCCTTGCTTTCACCGTCGTGCACCCGCTGGATTGCCATAAGTTTTCCTTCGGCGCTGAAGTTCCGCATCGAGCGTTTCACGTTCTTCGACATCGTCACCACGGCGCGGGACCATGAAACTCCGACCGGTGTGAGCTCGCACGTGACGACGACCAATGGGGAACGGAGCGCCTGGTGCGCAGTCCGTAAAAACTCCGAACAAAAACTTCACACAAACAAACAAAAGTTTTGACGAATGCACCTCCGCACTTGCACGAGAATACACGCAGGCGCGCGCCTCAGATAATAATTGAGAGTCGTCGGGACGAAGAACTGGCGCCAAGCGGAGTCGAAGAGAGGAGATCCGCTCGCGACGGTCTCGTGATGGGAAGTGGAAGTTTCTTGCGGAGTTGGGCGGCCGATGGTCAGTTCCTTTGTCCGAGCGATCAATACTACTGGCGACTGAACACGAACTGAGCGCAGGGCAGCCAGCAGGGAGGTTTATTCGCGGGTCCCCGCGTGATGGCTTGACGTGACACCCTCCCACCCCCGGTGGTAGGGACGGGTGAGTACTTGCGCGAAGACACGTTCACGCAGCTCAACAAGCACCAGAAGAATCACGTGCGAGAACAGCTGATGGGACGCCGGCTACCCCTTCTCGTCTCTTGGGCGCGAGAAAAATAAACAACCCATATCACGTGAACGATGCGATGCTCTTATCTTCAATTCTTCACTGCCAAACGGCGATCGTCGCACCAAACCACCAAATCCACCACACACCCCTTCCACCAAGCACTCTTCCCCGACTCCCAAATCTGTACTTGTTTCGCTTTGATAATGAAAAGAATCAGAATCACTCAAATTTTATTACCACGGAATTTCAACAAATAAATAACTATTCTAACGATCCCAACAACCTCCACTGCATTTCAGTCAGGAAGCAGTCTCATCAGAATTTGAACTGAAATTCATATTTTAACAATTATGCTTATTAATTAAACGCTCGGAATTTTATTTACATGCAAAATGTATCAGTTGTTATAAATCGAGGGATCCTGACATATTTCTGATTGTGATTTTATTCAGAGGGCATTATTAGGTATGCGCGTATTCTTATGATAATAAGCAAGGAATAAAATAGTCATCCTGGGTTCTTCATATCGAAAAAAGAGTTTTAATTTGTTAAGTGAATAAATTGGGTAAATTTACATTTTTTTACAATGTAGACCTTTGTCGTTATCACATGACATTTGACAAAAACTGTCAACGAAAACTACTATTTATTCAATGTAAACTGTACTTGGGCAGATACAAACGCTATGCCATTTTTTCTTCGGCGGTTTTATAACAAGAACTTGTCTAGTTATCATTGGAAGCCTGTTCAGAAACGCGAAAAAATTCTTTATATAAGTACAAGTTCACGTGGCCATAATAGCCCTTTGGAGCCGAGCTAACGATATGCCTTTGAATTTCCGATGAATTTTTATTATGAACTAAAATCGCACCAAAACTTATATTTTGCGAACAAATAAAAACTCATTTTTCCATATGAAGAACTAATGACGACTCTTGCTTCTTTGCTTATTATCAGAGGGATACATGATGCCCTCTGAAAGACATACTGACTAAAATCACAACCAGAAATCTGTCACTATGCCCCGGTCTTTTTAGTAAAAATAGCAAACGCTCAGTGAAGTACTAAATGTTCGGTATACATTTTAAATGCGTTGTAAAAATTCTAAACGCTCAGTGAAATACCGATTGTTTTGTAAAAAATATGAAATAACATAACATGCATAAGTGCTAAGCGCTCGATAAAAATGCTAAATACTCGTTAAATTTACCAAACGCAGGATATAATATACGAAATGATCATCAGTAAAATAAAACACTTGGTGACAACGTTCCCCAATAAATATGTATGTTGAAAAATAAAGCCAATGGTTTTTAAAATACGTCAAACCAGATAAAAACGAGATAAAAAAATAAAATATAGTAAACATTATTATAAACTAAAGCAGACATAGACACAAACATAAAATAACTTCTCTTTTAATTTTGGCGCCTTCATGGTCCAGACAAATAGGCGTTAAAATCTCTAACAATGGTGTAAATTACAATAAATAGTATCAATAGTAATTAAGTAAATACAATAATTCATCCTACAAAACTACAAGGAATTTTTTCTGCATTTAATACTGTGCATTTAGTATTTTTACCGAATAAAGTGATATAATAAAATAATGAGTCATTTATTACCACCCATTTTTTTAGTATTTTAAGCACTTTTGTGATAAATCCATTAAAATCATAAAATAAAAATAAAATATTGTAGTACGCATGGCTTTCGAGTGCGCGTCTTACGTTATAAGAATGGGTGGACATGAACAATCTGCTGAGGTAGCCTGCAATTTGATTATCAATCAACAGAGAACAGTTGTATTTTAAGCCTTATTTAATTACGAGGCAAATGTCATTAAATTACTATTTGATTGTGTAATCAGTTAATTATGAATTGATTGAAATGAGCTGAGCGATCTAGATCGCTGTTTCGCTCCCCGACTCTATAATTAATGCGGTTTTAAATAATATGCAATTCAAACAATTTTCGGAGTTATGCTGTGTATATTAAATAGTCATTTCCAAACGCCTCGTCATCGTTCTCCTTCGTGCAACAAATTTTATCTCGTTACAATCACGGCACAATGTCCACTCAGTGCACTTAACTTTGAAAAGTGCTTTATTATTATTTTTTTATTCGGTTTAGACTCCCTCTTAACAGGGCTGTGGGCCCAATTACAAGGAGGGAGTTTGTCTGTTCATTCCGCAGTTTTATCAGCACATTTTTTCGCAATTTTTGGATAAACAAAATAATTTTTGACAAAATAACGTGCGTACAAAGATAAAAGGATTTAGAGTAGGTGAAATCTAGATTTTTTTTCAGTGCAGTCCTTTGACATTTGATATCATGACGTTTGACAAAAACTGTCAACCAAAAAGTTGTTCAAACGTCGTCGACGACCACGCTCTCTAACGAAATGGAACACTCTGAATCTTTTTTATTTGAACGCACCTAATTTTTTAAATTTATATTGAAAATAAAATATTTTATTTTAAGGCAGGAACAAGGTATTTTTTTATTGATTACACAAAATAGAATATCTGAGAAGCCTAAAAACTATTATCCTTTAAATTTTGCTGACTCCGTATTTATTGTTCTTGTATTGTTCATTTTTTCCCTCACGTTTGTATTTATTAGCCCGACAAACATATTTCAAATGATCAAGCTGGTCTTTTGGGTATTGGGTAAATGGCGTGAAAGCGCATAACTAGTTGTCGATTCACGACATCCAAACAGGAAATTTTCAAAACACGCATTTATGGAGAATATCGCAATAAACTGGGGGTATTAGCTGTTAAGGTCGTTAAGAAACCATAAACCGCCGAACATTCTATAGAAAAAATTCTAGGAATTGTGACGTCAGTCCGGCGGTATTAGCGAAGAACGGCAAGGGCTTATTTTTCACAGTGCAGGTAAGAACGGCGAAACGGTTAATTATGGTAAGAGATGTTTGGCTTTCCCGCTGCTGCGAGAGATAGATAGATAGGTAGATGGGTCATTTCGCAGGTGCCTGTTTGGTTTGATCCACAAACCCCTACGCTGATTTCTGAAAAAAAACTTTGTTTGGTGCCGCTGCTCAGACAAATTTATTATGCCAGGATTAGCCGATCATATAAACATGTCATAAAAACCTAAAATGGAAAAGCAATGAAACCAATAAAAAGATGGTCAATTTTGCATTGTGCGGTTGGGGATTAGCTGAGTCGTTGCTTTTGTATCTTTTCAACATATTTTCTTTGTTGTTACAATGCAGATGTATTGGTCACCATTGCGATCCAGAATTTGCCATTTTCTTCACTTTTGCTTGTTAATTGAAATATTAACAAACTGACATTTCACAATAACTAATTAGGTATTGAAGACCTTCTATTAGATTAGATAATACATAATAAAATAAAGTTGTAATTGGTGAATGTCCTGAGGCATGATAAAGCAGTTAATTTTTTTAAAAAAGCTCACAGTTAGTTTTAGATGTTGGATTTCTTTGACGATTTTTTGGGTTCTCTTCTTTTCAAAATATATTTTTTTAAACTTTTCTCAATTTCACAATAAATCAGATAATGTAAAGTCAGGAAAATATCTTATTTCTCATTAAGGGAATTAGAGCCCTTTGGAATAATTTGGATTAGAATAAAAATTTGTAATTTCTATTTCTTATACTATTTAGCACCACAGTGCTTTAAGTAAACTAAAGAGTTTGGATATATGTCATTTTAGAGTGAGGTAGCTATTTTGTTTATTTCGACACGGGCATAAAAGAAGTGCATAAACGATAATATTGCACTGTTCCATATCGTTCAAGGTAACATTAAAAAAAATGTAAGAGTGGAACAATAATATTCCTAAATTGGAAACACATTTATTCGTTTTTCTCAGTTCAGGGATTCTTAAAATATCGTTTTTGCAATAAGCTATTGAATTATCAACAACAAAAATAATTATCAAAACTTGCAGCATCAGAGTCTCCCCATCCCAAATAAAAACTTAAAATTCTTAGAAACTTCAGAAGCTTATACAGAGTGAGTCATTAGTGCGGGATCGGTCCATAACTCCTAAACCATGTAAGATAGAAAACAAATTTTAATACAACTTGTACACCGTTTGCCAGGCTGCACAACCTAAAAATATTTTAACGTATACCATTGATTATATATAATCAATGCGTATACAGAATGTTCCAAAACTCACGCATCCTACACAACTTTGATTTTTCAAATAGAACTACCTATATTTTATTTATGTGTTAGAACCCATTTTATAATGTATTTATGGTGGTATAAGGTATTTTACATTTTAGACCACCGCTATCAAATTACAATTTTTTTTTACATTTTTTGTGATATACGGAGGTTTACTTGAAAATTTACTGAGAGATCGTTTTAGCAGCTAGAAGGTTGAAAGTTGGTATAAATAGGAAGAAAAGGTTGATATTTACGCCAGGCATGCAAAATATAATTTTTACTATACAGAATCTGCAATAATTCGTGTCGCATTATACTATTTTCAGCTTAACTTTATTTAGCTTAACAAATATCTCGTAAATTATGAATTTTCGCTATAGAACAACCTTAATAAAAAACGTAGCCAGACTCCAGGCGAATTCGATGGCCTACAAAAATATAAGGGGTTCCTTTTAAAAAAATTATATAAGCTTATTTAAAAATAGTATAATTTGACACGAATTTTTGCAGAGCCTGTATAGTAAAAATAATATTTTGCATATCGGGCGTAAAAAGCAATCGTTTCTTCATATTTGTACCGAACTTCAGCCTTCTAGCTGCTAAAACGACCTCTCAGTGATTTTTTAAGTAAACCTCTGTAAATGACAAAAATGTGAAAAACATAGTTTCATAACGGTGATCGAAAATGTAAAATATCTTATATCACCATAACTCTATGTGAAAAGGGGTTCTAATGGAGAAATAAAATATAGGTAGTTCTATTTGAAAAAACAAAGTTTGGAGTTTTGGAACAACCCGTATACGTAACAATGTTTTCAGGTTGTGCAGCCTGACAAGCGGTGTACAATTTTTTTGTATCTTACATGGTTTAGAAGTTATGGACCGATCCCGCACTAATGACTCAGCCTGTATATTATAATTATTATTAACTTTAGTAAGCATTAAACAAACCATTCCAAAAGTTCAGATGTTTGGAAAAGAAAAGTCTTGAGGTATAAAGACAGAAAAACAGCTTTGAAGAGCAATCAAAAGGTAAAGCAAATATGTATAAAAAGAGCCATCCACTTTTACTACCTTCTTGGTGGTTTCTGTTTTTGCTTCTTCATTTCGCATGTTTTATTCGATTGACATTCAAATTAGATAACTAGTGATTATTAAATGTCCTGGACCTCTAGTAAAAATCATAATTTATAAAATAGTTTTTATTAATAGATATGTCAAGAAATTTCTTCGAAAGTCGCTGAATCAGTTGTGAGTACAGAATCAGAAACTACACACACACACACACACACACACACACTGAGAATGTGAGCCTACACACTTTCATAGAATCTGAAACTGTTCATATTTTTCTTGGTTTCTGTTTAGTCTTCTTTTCTTGCTCTCCACCTTTTGTGATCGATTCCAGTTCGATACTTAATGACGGGATGATTTATAAAATTAATTATTCGATTTTCCAAGCGTTTTCTTGTCGCCTGGCCGCTGTCGGTTTTCCTTTTATTATTTCGTTTGAATTGCAAACTTTTCTACGGTACGCGTGCAGCTGCCGGCATCCCCCGGGCGCAAAGGGCGAAGGGTTCTAAAGGAGGCATTTCGTATTTGGGCTGCGTGAATCGGGCCTCTTTGGGGTGGACAGGCAGGCAGGGCTGTAGGTCGCGGTCCGCGGACCCCAACGGCGCCGGGGCGGCGCGGGACCGGGGACGAAGGGTTCGCGAACCACCTTCTGCCCGCGCACCTCCGCTCTCGGGCCTTCTCCGCGTTAAATTACCGGGGACTAACTATCGACATCGACTGACTGCCTCGCAACCACGGTGGAGACGACCCAGACCACCTTTCAATTATTACACGAAAAGTTGGCAAATTGCGTTTGGGCGCCCGATTTTTAGCCTCCGACCCACTTCTTGCTTTCTTGCTTGCTTGCGACGTCCGCGACGCCGTTTCTTCGACTCTGCGAGAAAGTGGGCTAAATCGAGCACAGCTGCACCGCTTTTTTGGGATACTTTCGAATTGTGCCGAGTTGCAGTGCAAGATGCGCTCTTGTAATGAGATTTTTTGCCGGACGAGCATTATTCCGTTCTGATCGCTTTTTTATACGGAATTTCTCTACTTAAGCACCCTAGTAGAATATTTTTGCAACGCATGAACGTTCGTATAGCAGCAAAATACTTTTTTTAATATGTTTTATAAATCGGTTTATATGTGCATGACTCCCCCTAAACTAATATTTGCGTTCTGAATTTGTAAATAGGCTGCTAATAAAGATATTTGTCACTGATAATATGTCAAATTACCTACACCTTTTTAGCCTAATCGTGACAATGTTTATTTTTACTACGCCAAAAAAAACAATTCGAATTTAAAAAAAACACCTTGCGCAACATGTATAGAATTACGGATTTGAGCGATAGTTTCAAATCTCGCATTACAATACAGCTTGAGCTGTCAAGATTTAGTGAAATCATTTGGCTTTACAATGCAAGAGGAAATTTTAAAATTTTTTGACAAAAGCAACTTCTAAGAATTAAAAACTGTTATGCCAAATTGGATTAAAGTATGTTGCAATAATTCCTGAAATTTTAGAAACTGAAGTGAATGCTAGAACAGAAAGTTGTTTAGCTCCTTAGTTTCCTTAGAACAACCTATATACATATACAGGTGATCCAAAACATTGTAAATATTTTAGGAAAGGAGTAGTAAAGGAGCAGTTTGACTAAAAGCTCTCCTGTATATGTTATCTACGAATCAAAACAGATTGAAGCGCGCACGTGCAACAGCTTAAATTATACTCAAAAATAATAATAATTTATTTGTCATCAAAATAAAAGAGAAATATAAAATTACGTCACGTCAAATGAAGTAAAATAATAAGTTTAGTTGTCAAATACATTAATTACATCAATTTAATTAAAAAATTTAGCTTTTGTTGGTTAGGGAGCTGGAACAAAAACCATAACGATTTTGAAGTATGAAAAACATGTCAATAAAATTTCCGTCTCAAAGATTTCAACTTGTGGCATTTAATCAACAATATGTAATTTGAATGCTCAAGGACATAATATCAGCCGCGAAAAGTTATCTGCGATAATGATATGATGAGTCAAACATTCTTAGTTCACTACTTGTACAGATAAATTTGATACGCGTCAGTTTGATATTGAGAAATAACGAAATTAAAACCGTTTCCAGCAGAAGTTGCGGGAGGTTCGAAGATAATTAGCTTACCTTGTTCACAACTTTTTCCTTTTATGAAAGATCAAAGCATGACTCAAAAATGCAGTTCGGAGCGGCTTCTTACAAACCCCCGAGAAATTTTACAAATCATTTATGTTTGTGGCAAGTTTATAATAACACGATCTCCTTCACTTTTTTCCCTTCATGTGCAAATTTTTGCGTCTCTTAACTCAGACGTGCATCAATTAGTGCCTTAAATGGACACCATCTATTCCGGATTTAGTTCTGCTGCACGCCTCATTGTCAAGATACATGTTTCCGCTAAATTTTTACACGCACCCGAACTCATTAGCTGAATGCCGGACAAGTTGAAGAATTGATTCGCGTCCACATCTCTGTAATGTTGTTTATATTCGAAATTCGAGCGTCCGTTTTCGACAGCGTTCGGCGTGTCAAGAATGTGCCAATCATGGTATTTCACTTGGGATGGACGAAGGAATATATAAGCAGAGACGGAGAGTAACAACTCTTGTTGCTGTTCATTTAAACATCGACCAGAGATTCACACGAGTACATTCACGCCCGATATAATCTTCATGTGATCCCTGGCGGTGGCGAGCAACCCCCCAATACGTTCAAAGACGTTTTTTTACGTTCAAATTTAGTATGCAAGCAGAACCGTGCTGCGTCATGCGATATATTCGCAAACCGACCGCTCCTTTCTAATTATTATATCAGTTTCGGGAGTGCAGGTTGGGTATTAATGCTGGGCACGAAGGGTTTTGTCAATCTTCTTATCTACACCAACAATGTCGGGAGGATAGTTTGCGGTCCTTCGGCGTAAAAAGTTGTTTGGCGTTTTGCGGTCGTCCACATTATGAAATTCCTTGCACGGAGGCCCACTAAAATATATCGCTTTTAGCAGCGGTGAAGAAAATAACGGGAGTCGCCCTAAACATCGATTATTTCTTGGGTTCAGTTAATTGGGGCCTAATTTCCTTACAAAGGAACAGAAGGGCGCAAACGCCAACCAGTATTATTATTTACTACCCTTAAATGTCGTTTAGGTCAAACTTCTTATTTCAATCGCACACAAATTAGTTGCTAAATCAAATCTACATATGCGGTGCAATGTAAAGTTAAGAAATAAATGAGTGTGGCTTGGGATTATAGGAATTTGCATAAATTATCAAAGTTTAAACTTCGATTTCCCTAAATTAACGATTTTGTAATACAGTTTACGCAGCAGACAACGAATTATGTACCTCTTGATTTTATCTGTCTTATTTTATTTTTTTCTACTTTATTAAGATTTTTAAAACTTTGGAATACCAATAAAAATTAAAGTATTTTTAACTAACTTGTTAACTAACACTAACTGGCAGTGTATAAAAACACACCATTTTCTAAATGGAACAGACCAAATTGTGCTTAACTAGTCTTAGACACAACAAAAATTGGAAAATTTGGAAATTTGCACATAAAGATTTACTCATAAAATTTGTCTTAACATTTTTATTTTTCATAACTTTGATTTGTTTTTTACTTCGCAAAAGAACTCCGAACCTAAATATATAAAATAGTGCCATTGAATAGTACGTATAAAAAGTATTGAATTCTTATTATAAAAAATATATTAACAAAGTCATATTGAACAAACTAAATGAAAAACAAATAACATTGAATGAAATAATTTGTTTATAAAAACCTTCAAGTGTGTATTGTGTATGTGACAAATAATTCATGGCCTCAAATCATTTCCGCCTATGTCAAATTTGACAGTTTCGCAAAAAAACTGTTGTGATTACCACTTTTATATTTCGTTATAAACAATGAAATAATACGACAATATTGTAAAAATGGTAAGTTTTTTGTTATAATAAATATAAGAGGTACCTATTGAATAAAAACAAGTGCAGTGCAAATTTCGGACTTTCGGACAATTTATTGTTATTATTTGTAGTGTTTTTTCGCTTGCTTTTTTTTCTTATTGTTTATTTTATGACATTGATCCAATACTCGAAATTCGCTTACGAGAGATACATTTTAAATAACAAGCTGTTGAATATTTTAGTATAAAGTTATATAAACAAGTAGGGGTAGGTATATAAAAATAAGTTTTGGTGCTTTTCACAAAATTTCTAAAAGGAATAATTTAAATTACACTATTACAATTGGAAAGTTGTCACAATGGCAGATAATTTTTTTTCTTTCAAGTCCCTGGGTAGTTTTGGACTGAAGAATAACTTGATAATTAAATTTTGCACATCGAAAGTTGCAAAATCGGACCAATTTATGTTTATTAGCTATGCTCGTAAAATTGAACGACAGAAACGCATTATTCATTAAACTGTACAAAACAAAATTAAAAGTAACGATTCTGATAATGCGATAATTTTTCATGACTTGTAGCTTTACTCTTTTATATAATTTTTAGCATGTCTGTTTTCCAAAAATGTTGGGTTATTCTCGGATAACTCAAATAATCTTTCCGATGCATTTGTGATGCCAACAAAGAGTACGTAGGACATACAACAAGAAATAGAAAAGAATTCAGAATAGTCGCACCAAACAATTGTCGGTATTATGATCTTTATTAAAAATGAGACTATCTATTTATTAATTTGGTGTTTATAATAATTTGTCAAGTGCCGGGGCCGTTTGGGGGGCAATGAACAGGCACTGCAGGGAGATGATGATCGTAAGATTTATTCAGAGCGGGCACAGGTGGGTGCTTTTTGTATCATCATCCAGCACGACACAACGCAAGAAACATCAACGGGAGAACGAGCGACTGAATGAAATCATAAAAATTCATGAGTGACGCCGGAGTTATGAATGAAAGAAGAGAGAGGAGGAGAATGAAAGTGTGTTATGTCTGTTTGAGCTCATTCGATGTAAATAAAACGTTTTCAACAGGTTGCCGTTTGTAAACACATCACGTCGACCTTTTTATTGTGCTTAATCGCATTAAAAACCGAACTACCACCGCCGCAGCGGCACCACGAGAGTTTAAATGAAAACAATTAATAAATATAGCTGTCGGGGCGCTTTTCCCGACCAGATAATCAGGCGTGTTTAACTCGTTACATTAAAAACGGATTAAAGTAAACCGCATTCTGGCTGATTAAATGTGCGCCGATTATTTCCCTGATAAATTTTGCAAACATTATTTTATGATTCGGACCTTTCAACGCAAAGGGGAGGGTTTGTTTTAATCGGGTAAATTGATAAAAGAGAAGTTCGTTCGCCGCAAGTCGGCACGTGAGGGGGTCAAAAACCAAACGATTTAAATGCACTGACCCGTGTTATGGTGTTTCATTTTTTGTGATCGCGCTCAAGTGACCGACTGTAGTCCATTATTATGCAGTTAAAAAGGGCTTAGGCTTGATTGATGAAAGATGAGGTATCTCTACCTGAAGTTGTGCATCCTTTTCAAATTGTAACGGCCACTTCCGGATTATAGTCATCTGAAGCGATTATCAGCGCAATGAAACGGAGTCCATCTTTAAAATTTATGAGCAGGAACAGAATGATCTCAAATTTATTTTTCATAAATGGCCCAAAATAACGACAAGAAGATAATTTCTTTATAATAAAAAATACCTTTGTAAGTTTCTAAACCATGTACTTTACAAACGAAAACGCAAAAAAAGAAAATATTTCAGTGCCAATATTTTAAAACGCGTTTTCCTTGGTTTGCATAATTTTGACTTGTACTCGTACCCCCCATAGGTATTAGGTATAATAAAAAAACAAACCCGAAACTTCATAAATGCAGAAGATGTTCTAACACAATTAACATAATAGAATTATAATAAAAATTTAAAAAATAATCATTATAAACAACACAGGGAAATGTTTTGTTACCACTATAGTTTGTTACCATACATAATTTAAAATAGTAAACAACTTTGTTTTTTATATTAACCAAAAGATATTTGTTACTTGAAATTGCTTTTAATATTATAGACACCAATAATTGCAGCCCCATAATGTCTTATGATTTAGATAAAAGTTCTAAAATTTTTATTAATTAAAAAGTTGAAATTCACATAAGTAATAAATAAACAACAATGAGAAGTATTCCAAAAATGTCGCCACTAAACTAAATTTATTATTGATACTCGTATACATATTATATTAATTTCTCCTTGCTAAAAAGAACTTATTTGTTTAAATTGTTTTTTATTTTCTTAGGCACCAGTAACTGATGTGTCATGTGTATAAAGTATTTAAGATAAAAAGCATTTAATTAAGTAACAACGCTAAAGTTTTCGAAAATAAAAACCAGAACACGAACGATATACCTGGAAGTAAGAACTATAAAGTTCTCAAAAATAAACAACGGTACATTTCAGCATTTCTTTCTCCATGACTTTGGTTGTACTTCAACTTTTAAATTCATATCCTGCTTCTGAAAATGTTCCCTTTTCAGTAATTCGAGTTTTTTTTGAGAATTTAACAAGGTGTGTACAATAAAATTAAAAATTTTTATATTAAAATAAAAATAATAAATATTTTATGTAATAATTGAATTATGAATTATGTTTGTATTTTAAAATTCAGTTTAATTTGTAACTGAGCACCAATTCGCAATTTAATTTTGAGCCCTGTTTGAAGTAGTGTGTAATCCCAATTCTTCGACAATCCAATTTGTGTATGACACAATTTCCAAGGTGTGAAAAAAATTGTGTTTTATAAACTGATTATTGATTATCGGCGACAGTTAAAAACATAGACGGTTCCACATTTATGTGTTCTTGGGGCTTCAACATTATTATGATAATTACACTTTGAGGAGCATTGTGAGGGTGTGCGAACCAAAAAAGCGACGACGATAAGACGCCCCGATAAAAACGGTCCCAAGCGGGCGTCTGCTTTATCAATAAAAGCGTGCCGAATTAATCATCCGCGCCAAATTCCTCACGAAACAACATCGACAAACAACACAAATTCCGCTCGTGTCGCCGAAACGCACCGACGACATTATCGTCGCCAATAATTGACATAATAAGAAAATTGAGGCGTTTATTTCGAACATAATAATAAGAACGAGAAGGGCAGCGCTTCTATAGGCGAGAGGGATGTTTTTATATCCACTGATAGAGAGAGGACGGACCGATTCACATCCCCTAAAACGACTTCACCCTCGACGAATTATTATCTAATACGGTCCGTTAAGGCCTTTTACACACGAGAGGTATTTTAATACAATAAGTGGTTATGAAATTAGGCGGAAGGCGTGTTCTTATATTACCCCGTGAATGCGTCAATTGGGGCAGTTTAAAACGATTTCGGGGGTCGATAAAAACAGCAACTCGAATAGAAGAGTCGATATATTTTTTCATTTTGTGCACACGACACGGTCACGTTAAGCCGGCAATAATTAACCACTTAACCAGTCCATGCGTCGACCGCGACCATCTCCTTCATTTAATCCTTTCGTCTGGCGGCAAATTCGTACAAAGACTTATCAGGCGTCGCCCCCAGATAGAAGCGAAACAATAACCATCTGCAGCGAACCAAGCAAATATTGTCCCGGTTCTTGGGCCGATAAATCCGACGAAATTAGCGGAAGTCGCCGTGAACGAAACCAGTCCCGACCCTCCGTGGGCTCGTCACCGGGAAATGTACCCTTCCAATATTATATTATTTATTTGCGCCCCTTTGAACAGCGAAAATCGCGAAGATACGCTTCAAATTGCACATCGCAAACTATTAGAGTTATTGCATTTTACATTATGCAATTTGTCGGATCGTCATTTCCCAAATAACATTTTTATGACACCGCACTTCACTTACCTGTTGCTAGAATTTACGACTTGTTGAAGAAGAAACGACGTCGGTACGCTGGGGGCGAGCGGGATGAACGGAAAAGGTGTAAAAATAAAAATAACTCCGCGAAGATTTGATTCACTTTAATCGAGGCAGGTTCGATTTTTTGTTTGGCATATAGCTCTTTGAGAGTCGTTTAGATTTTATTGGCCGGAGTCTCTTCAAATTACTCGCTTATTTATCGCGCAATCAAGTGCAGAAAATGCTAAATAACTGGCTCTCGGTCGGCGAAATTGTCCGGCCATAAGTAAAAACTCGGACCGGGGCGAATCTCTCTCCATTCGAACGGAATAAATCTGGATAAGGAAGGTGTTTTATCCGTTCCGATTTATTCTAGCCGACAAACTACAAGTCTTCCCCAAAATCAGAGTCCATTTACTGGTCATAAATCTGGATGCACTAGGCGGTGTTCGAACCGAACAATGGTAATCAGATCCGTATCGGTACAGAGCCGCGGGGTTAATTCAAATTAATACATCATTAGTTACACAGACCACGGCAACATCCACATCGTTGAAAAGACATATTTCATGCTCCACCTCGATGATGTTCAGATAGTTAACGCAAATAAATCGCTGCAAAACGCGCCCATTGTCAAGGCCCGAATGGACTCGTTCGACAAATATAAGCCCGCAATCAAAATATTAGCTTAAATGCTAATTATTCGGCGCATTTTGGGGTGATTTTGCTCTATCTCGCGTTCGAATGCAATGCCCAAAAAATATTATAATATTGGAATTATAATTTGGAAGCTTACACACTTTCATAATTTATGATTGTCTTTAAAATTTAAATTGTATAATAATATTGCATCATCTGGATTGATCAACTTAGAAACAACGAATGTCTTTAATTATACAGAGTGATTCACATTTAATCTTACCTTAACAACTTTAAAAAAGAACAAGTGAAAATGCTTTTTTCACAATGTAACATTTGAAGCGCCAAATTAAAAAAAAAATTGTTGCTCTTAGAACCCAACAAATTGTCACTTTTTGTGTGCATTATCGTTTTACTTATTTCCTAATCATTTACAACAAATATTTTTACACACAAGTCTATTCACTTCTTTGTCTTGTGATTTTTTGGTGATTCTAAAACTAGGTATCCAAAGGGGACATTTTGTTCCAAATTTGATTATAATATCGACGTTCTAAGATGAAATTGGCTACTCGCAAATGAAGTCAATCAGTAGCAAATCAAATTAAACATTTTTTTTTACTTGTGCTTATCGAATGAGTTACATAAGTACATATTATTTCATTGTTGCGTTAATTTATAATCTGTCCCTCTGTATTATATCTCTCAAAATGTCTGTTTGGACCAAAAATGCACTAACGTAATTTGCATCTTAGAGAACGATATATACAGTGTGGATGAAAAGGTTGGAACTAATTCGATAACTTTTTTATAGAGAGCAACAGATAAAATCGCTCGGACAAATTAATTTTTAATTTAAAATGCGCTAATTCTGACATAAAAATTTGCTTTGTTAAGTCATTTCTTTCAATTTCAATTAATTTCAATTTTTTTTAAATGGCAACCCTAATTTTTTATTGCGTTTTTTTGCATATAAAACAATAAAATTTGTAATGTGTTACATAACAATATTTTTGAGAAAAAAAATATTTTTTTGTTTGTTATTTTGTAATCTAATGATTTTAACAATAGCAGTTTATTTAAATAACATGTAAAATTTACCAAATAATAGGATTAAATGTTCAAACTGGCTACCTTCTTCATATTGACAATGACTGAGACGATGTTCAAATTATTTTATGACATTATTTAAAATTTGTGGGGTGATTAGCAAAATTTCCTGAGTAATTCCAATTTTTAACTTTTCATTTTTTCTCAAAAATATTGTTATGTAACCTATTACAATATTTATTGCTTTATATGCAAAAAACATGCTCTTTAAAATGACGCAATAAAAAGTTAGTTGCGATTTAAAAAAATTGATATGACGTCATAACCCTGATAGAGATGACATAACAAAGCAAATTTTTATGTCTGAATTCGCGCATTTAAAATTAAAAATTCACGTGTCCAAGCGATTTTTTCTGTCGCTCCCTATAAAAAAGTTATCGAATTAGTTCCAACCTTTTGCTCCAACTGTATGTAGTTCAAATGTTACAAGCGAAGATGTAAAAAAGAAAGAAACCGAAGTAATATTATTTTGTTTCCTTTTTCTATCGTTTTTTGTATTTTTTAAGAATTAAAATGAATCATCCCGTGAACGAATAATTGACTTCTACCATCAACGAAGTCTTATCCAATAATAAGTTACTTGGTCATTGCTCTCAAAATTTCGGGTTGTAAAGCTTTGCCCCAAAATTTATATTTTGTTTCATAAGTTTTTTGAAAATGAGCTAATTACTCACAATTAACGTGGGAACTTCAAACGGCTCAAACCTCAAAGCAGTTCCTACAAATTTAGCACAATTCTGCCAATTTTCTATCTCCGGATAAGGCAGAGTCGTGGGTCGAATCGTATTGCATACCATTTTCTGTAACCGAGCCCCATCTATGAAGCGCCACTGAATACGAAGCAGCTGCCTTTACCTGCATTCCACATTCGTTATTGCTGGCCAGAAATAATTGCTTCCGATTCGGAAACTTGTAACTGAACTGTCTCCTAAAGTTTTCTGTATAGAGCAGCAACAGCTTTTCCTTGTTCGTGTTGGTGAGGTAGCTGTCCGGAAAATGGACTCGGTTTTCAAACTCTGCGTTTTCTATTTTCGGCCAGCAGAGCTTGATCAGTCCGAGTTCGTTGGCGATGTGAGTTAGGTCTTTGAGGGTGAGGTCGACTGGTGGTGGCAGATCGCGGGGGGCGTCCAACATTTCGATGTAGTGGTATTTGATTTCTTCCTCTTCGAGCTCTTCGCCATCTTCGTGAAGCTGCTGCAAGTAGGGGATGATGTCCGATTCGAGCAACTCCATGATTACACTTTACTATACTTATTACACTTTATCAAGTGTACTGAATATTTGCGGAATATAAAAAATGGGTTTTGAAGGATGGTTTTGAAACGAAACTGTATTTATCGTTATAGTGATGGTTGTCATAGAACCCGTTACATTAACGCAACTCCTCACATTGCATCGTCCAATCAAATAAAAAATCAAAATATTTTCTATCGAGTTATTTACCATTTGGTAGTTATAAATAAGCCTTGGACAACGGTCTCGTACGATTATCTCATTGTTAATTTTTTTTAAGTCAATACAATGTCAATAATACAGGAATTAATTCATTTTGAAGTAATTTCATTAGCACATTTGCAAGTTTTTATGTTCAGCTCATATTGCTTCTAATAGGAAAAAAACACGCCAAATATGGAATGTACTTTATTTGATTTAAGAAGTTTCAATCATTTGATTATTTTGCATGGCTGTAAAGTATGAGCAATCAATTTTATTTAAAACTCAAACTGAAAAAGCTTTTAAAAAATCATCAAATATAATTTTGTACTTTTTGCATATTCTTATTGCTTTGTGTATACACTTCATTTTACAGTGTAGTTTGACTACGACTTTCTTAGTTTTATCATTTTCTTTCTTTAGGCAGATTTACCATAACGAACGGAAATATGTTTCCTACACAAAAAAAAATCGAATGCCTATAGTTTTTGATAAACTATGCTGTTATGTGGAAGAGTTTATAGAACAATACCAAAGATAAATAATTAAGACAACGGACTTCTTTTCAACGTTAAAAAATGCAGGTATGGACCTTGCAACTAGCAAAACATCTGTTGAACTAAGATTTGCTGCAAATAATACTACTCGAAATTTTTTGTTTGAAAAAATTACGCTAACGACACTATAGTTTGGTTAGATGAAACTTATTTACATTATTGGCCTTAGAATTTGAAATATAAGCAAATTGTTTAGGATGTCCGAATTTTAAAAGTATTTTTCGGTTATTTCCAAAAACTTTATTTTCGTATTAGGATGTATATAATCAATCGTGGGATTTGTCCGAAAGGAAATATAAATCTGTGTCTGTGGTAAATGGTGTGCGATTGCTTTCCCAGCTTTTATTCACTAAATTTGACATAAAATGCCCTGTTACCAACTCTGAACTTATTTATTAAATGTAATGCTGTTATTTATAATATTTCTTAAACTAATTTTTAAAAATAAACTGCCTGCTTCAAATCTAAATTCAGAAGGTAAAAACCAATGTAGTTAACCCACAAACTAGTTAGATCATTTTAAATAGTTTTTATTTTTGTTCAGTTTACCCATATACTCAATGAGAATTGGAAAATAAAGCGTAAAATGTTTTTGTATTATATATCAATATCTTTCAGATTTATGTCGAGTGTTCCAGCATAAATATCAGAAAATGTAACGAAAAGATTATTTTTGATCATGGTCCGTTTCGTAACAAATTGCGAGCAGGACCACGTTTTCTACATATTTTAGCAATTTTATACAACTTTTTCCTCATAAAAAGGGTCATAATTCCTCAATTACTGATGCTAGAAAAGTCTAAAAAAGCGTTCAAAATGGCATTAAATTTACTATTTGACGTTGCATGGTTTTTTAGTCGTTTTCAAATATTTAGAAAATCTCAATTCCCACATTTGAAATGCGTAATAGAGCAATAAAACACGTAATTTGAAATTGTTTTCGTGAACATTTGACTGCAAAATTATGAATTGAAATTTACTAAAAAAAAATATTTGTAAAGGGAATAAATAAAAACAAGATTGAAGTCTAAATATAAAATTTTATTTCAATTGCCACACGTCCATTATATTATCTGTACATTCCACTTGCAGTATCTGACTAATAAATCGGCGCAGAACGACAGAACAGGAAATTATTAATTATCAGAACAGCAGAAGAATATCACTCGGTTTTTGTACGATAAATTCCGTCAAATATTTTCTCATGTTTAATAAAATACGGCAAAACTTCAGCACGATACTATGGTTTAATAAAATAAAAAAGTCACAAAAAGTATCTTGTATACTATGCTAAAAATTATAACAAAAAATAAGGTAAGTACGCGCGGCACCGCGCAATGTTATAATATATATATAATCACAAACTTCATTTAATCACTCGAACGAATCGTACGTTTCTTCGTTCCGCCACTTTTCGTGTGCTTCTTTCCTCGCATCGGGAACCAGCTGACATCGCACTCCTCCCAGAACGTTATTGGTGGCTTCCGACGCAATTATAATCGGTTTGATTATGGTCGGCGGAATTTGTCTTATGACGCCACCCACGGCTCCGCTGTACCCTTTATGTTCGTGCTCGTGCGACGCCACTTGCAAAATATTATCGGCGGTTTCTTCGATTCCCTGTTCACCAGAAATTAGCACCAGTATCATCGTTTATTATACAAACACTCACTTCTTTGACCAACTTGTACGCGTTCGTCACGCCCTCTCTGATGTCCTTAGGTTGTCCATAGCGCTTTCTTCGACTCTTCGTCTTGGGATTTATCCTAACACTTGGACCGGGTGTCAGCATGTCAAACGCTGTCTCGGCTGTGATCTAATGTTACAACAAAAAAAAAAAAAAAGTTCAGTTACATGAGCACATTTTCAATGAACGTACCTGAATCAGGTGGATTAGTCTAGTGGTTAGCTCCAGCGCCGCCATGGCTGTGGACGTGGTGAAGCTATTGGCGCCGCGATGAAGACCACGGAAGAAGCGTCCGTCTTTCTTGTACTGCTCGAATGGGAGACAAAACAAGTCCCTAATTCCTTGAACTACAAACAAAATAACACGAACGAAGTTGGTTTAGTTGTACTCACAAAGCTGAACGAACGAATGTAAGGGACCGACTCCCACCAGCAGGCTCGGAATTTGATTCTTCTTAATATCGTTAAGCCACTCTTTCAAAAGGAACAGCAGCAACTTCTCCACACCTAAAAGTCCGTGTCGGTGCGATATTCGTCTCAATCTTAGCTCGGAACAGTTCAACTGAGCCAAACCCATGAGGACTCCTTGGATGGCACCGTGCGTGCGCAAATCAAAGTGTTTGCCGTGGTAGTCGAGTCGTATCGGCACGTCCGGCGAAAACACCACTTTTCTGAAACTCAAACTTGTCGCGACTCCTTCAATGCAATTTAAATATCCACCTGAAATAAATGGGACCGTCCTCGCCTCCACCACTCGCAAGCTGGGGCTCCTCCTCCTCTTGCGTCTCTTCTATTCTTGTATCTTCGAGCAGTATCAAAAGGTTTTCGTCGACGATTTTTTTCGCCTCTTCGCGCAATCTTTCCTCGTTGTCCTCGCAGACGGTCATGACAGGCGGTTGATGAACGGGAGTGCTATGTTTGGAACCGCCACTCGACTCGTCTAAACAATTTTTTTACAAAACCACCAATACAAATTGAATAACCCACCGTTGTTAATATCAGAACCAAGCTCGGTGAAGAACGAAATGAGAAATTGCAGTGCGTCCTGGTCGATGTTGAATCTAAGCGGCAACATTGAAATTTTCAAGCAACACTCCTGGCTTCGGAGTTGAGGATCAGGACGAACGTGCACAGTCTTCACAACTAACTATAAAAAAGGCAAAAACGATTGCACAAGCCATTCAAACCACAAGGGGATTATACCATATTAGCGTTGGATCTCTTGGGTCTGTCGTGGCTTACATATTGATATAAAAACTTGTTGAGTTGACTAGTCTTCAGTCGGTCGCGCACTTCAACTTCTGACACAATCAACACCTGTCTGGACGCTTTCTGAGACGCTTCCGGGTAAACTTCGTGCTGGAAGCGAATCTTGCTCAGTTGCAGTTCCATAAGGACGTTGTGGTCCCGATTCGGTCCTCCTCTCGTAAGCCAATTGCGCTTCCGCGCCTTTTCGCTTTCAATCACAACCTTCTCCTTCTGCGAGTTCGAGTAGGAGACGCTGTCCTTCAGTCTGACGTCCGCAAAATTGACCGATTTCTTTTTAACAATTTCCACGGCGCCGAAGTCGCTTCCGCCGTACATGTGCCACAAGACGCTCATCTCGCACAGAGTGTACTTTCTAGTCGGCGTCGGAAAATTCTTGGGCGGTTTTAATGGGTCGGATCGTTCGCTCGGCACCATGAAATGGTTCTCGTCGACTTTGATGCTTTCGTTAGTCAGCCATCTGATCTCGGGCACGCCGTTTTTAGGGAAGATGTTGTAACCGGGCTCTTCGTCAATGAAACAGAAATCGTCGTCGGAGCCGCACGACTCCGGCCTGAAAGCGACTTGCCCCAATTCGGTCGTCACTTGCGGCAGCAGTTTCGCCGAGTCCTGTATCGGGTTTTTCTCGTCCGGGAAGTAGAACATTTTCGTACCGCTGTAGGAGTACAACTCGGACTTGACTTTAACGTTTCGCTCGTCCACGTCCTCGAGAGCGTCCTCAATGAGGTCGTTTATCTGTTGGTGCTGGCTTTCGGACACGTTCGTGAACTCCTGCGGCTCGACCGAGATGAGTTCCTGCTCGGACACGTGTCGAGGGCTTGAAAACGCGCTCCCGGTTTCTTCAGGCGGCGCCAAGTCGCCGTAGTTTGCCAAATATTTAATCAACTGAGTGAGCGCTTTGGCGGTGTCGGCGCACGTGCGGATGTGAATTATATTATTGGACGCGCGTAGATCGAAATGGGGTGTTTCCGTGCTCTTCTACAAGCACCATCTTAGCACGACACATCTGCAAATTTCAAACTTACCTTATCCGAAGTTTTGAGGCTGATTTCGAAGATGCCCAAGTCGATCACGTTCACGTAGTCACGCTTCAAGTCGATGGGGCCCACGTATGGTTGTCCGTTTTTCTTCGCCTGCTTTTGGCACAAGAACAAGCCGCACTCTTCTGCTATAAACCTCAGCGTGGAAGTGTTAATCTCCGCGCTCAGGTGCGAAGAAATACTAAACGTTCCCAGCGTGATTACCGATCTGATCGGTAGATATTTTGGACGGTAATCGACTGCAGAATCCCAGAAATGGAGCGACATCTCCGTTAAAATTTCCTTGGCTCTGTAGCCGGGTATGGTAACGTCTTTTACGTTGAAGAAGTCGATGATTTGGGAGATCCAAGTGTTGGGTTCGTTGCACATTCGGTGTCTCAATGTGACTTTGTTGAAACCGGCCGAAATCGACACATTCTATCGAATAATTTATCTTGTCGTATAAAAAATCCGCTAATACATATACTCGTAATATTTTTAAAATATAAAGGTAAAGCTCGAAGGTTAAAATTTAGTGCATGATAATTATCGATCATTCTGAATCGAAGTAAAAAACTTTCAAGATGACTGCATTTCCGATTATACTGGAAATTGACATCAACTTTGTTATTTTAAATGGCAAACCCCATATTTTTATGTCAATATTGATTCGATTACTCAATTATTGTGAATGAAAAAAATATCTGAATGTTATTACTTACCTTCATAGTTTTTTTAATATTCTTGATAGTATGCTAAATTTGAAAATAAATATATTTTTTTAATTGAACAATTTGAAATATTGCAATAATTCTTCTTTCCAACGATTCGTATAATTTCAAAAAATTATTTGAGAGTACTTCTAATACTTTTTAATGTGTCAGGAGGTCGTTGCGATTTCCCGAAAATGACAAAAACTAATTTATTTTAAACACAATCTAATAACGGAATTTGATGTAAATTTTAAAAATAACTTGACCTTTATAAAGGTTTGTTATGCCAATTCTGGATAGTTTTTACGATATTCCACATTTTGTAAAAAATGCATCTTCTCTTTAGCTTTTGATGTGTAGGATGCGGAATAAAAACATTTGGATATAAAAAAATTGAAATTAGCATGTCATATGAAAAATTCTGTTTATCAAATCTTTTCTATAAATTTATTTTGTAAATCAAGCCATTAATGCATAGAACTTTTTTTTAACAAATATGATTTAAATGTCTTTTCTAACATGTCTCAGTAGTTTATTCACAACTTCTTTGTTTAGTTTTTAGTTGTTTTATATACCCAATAGCCCAAAAAAAATTAAAAAAATTCTATATAACGTTTTATTAAAAAGAATACAGTTACAGGTTTCAATTTCTTCATTAGAAGCCAATTGTTGACTATTCACTACGTCAAAAAGATATTGGAAGATTAGCCAGTACCACTATCTTTGACTATGTAGATCGATAAGCCGCTACAAGTCGATCTATTTTGTCTACTCCGCCCATTTTTTTTTATTATAATTGCAAGGATTTTTGGAGTATCTTCACCACTGTTCCAAAGCATTCGTTTATTAGGATACATTGCATACCCCGACATTGCTCCTAACAATAAAATAGTTCATCCACTGACATATTCAAATTTGTATTTTTTTGTTGCCCATATAAATTTGTTTGTGTTACAATATTCTGCATAACGTTAGTCAAATGTTTTTTTGGAGTACATGCAATATTGAAAGTTTTATTAGGAACATCGTTAGTCCATTCTGGTTGTTTACATTTATTTACATTGTTAAAGTCGGGATCTTTTTCTACTAGTTCAAGAAGTTGGTGTAATGATGATCTACAACGATTTCGAAATTATTTGATGATGACAAAAAGTGTTCCTAATGCATGAAATCCTTTATAGCAAAAGATATGTGTAATTTCCAGAAAAACTAAAACAATAATTTTGAAACCAATGACTGGTAAAAATGTGTCTATAATTTAGAAGTGGAAAAAAAACATATAAATTTTGCTTTACAATGTTAAAACTCAACACTTACCGGTCACTTTTAGTTCTATATAAGTTGTGATCCATATTATATCAAACTACGAGATGCACTTAGAGGCGCTGGCACCGAACAAAAACTTATAATGAACCTGTTATCGTTAAAACTAAGCAGAACTAAAGAACTTAGATTGTGGAGTTGCTACTTGAAAAAAATAAGCTTTTGATATTTTGTTATAATCATATTCAAAAAATCGCAGCAACGCTTTGGGACATTCAAATTGTTTAAAAAGAACTTATGCTCTGAGGTTATTCAACATAACAAAAAAAAACGATTTAATTATCTGCAAGGAATAAAGAGATATTAATTTAAAAAAAGATCCTTGCATTTTCAAATTTTAGCAATAAATTAAAAATATTTAAAAAAACTATGAAAGTTAAATAACAACAATCTGTTTTTTTTTCGATTCACAATTGAGTGATCGAATCCAGTGGCGACTGGTGCTAAAGAAATAAATAATATTTTTTATAGATTTTAATTTTTAATTTGTGGTGATGTGGTTATTTTGCGGCAAGAAAAATATAAGAATGGACTTCATATACAAATAAAAAGTGTTTTTTTTGTCACTTTTTTGTTTTGTTGCCAACCTGTTTCTGAACCTAAGAGCCGCAACTAATCGAATCATTATTAACATAAAAATTGGGGGTTGCCATTAAAAATAACAAAGTTGATCATAATTTCTGCTATATCCGGAAACGTCGTCATCTTGACAGTATTTTACTTCGATTCAGAATGATCGATAAAATAAACGGTTTATCTGAATATTTTATTTTTCCAACTGATTTTTCGAGTAAAATAAAAAGCGATGTGTGCACTTACCTTGACGTGGTGGGTCTCGTGACTAGCTTTGATTTTGATGCATATCGTCACCATATCCCTGTCGTTTCCTCTATTCTTATTATTGGCCAACATCCCACTTTCAGAGGCATAAACCGTGGGATGCAAGTGCTTGCCAGGAGTTGCTCCGATGTCCCTCAGGGGCGGGGTGTGGCTCGGCGTCGACATCATATCACAATGATACAAGGAACCAGTCCTCAATTCCATGCTAACAAAACTCAAATCGGGCTCGCCCTTATACTCGCTCACGAAGAAAATGACGGCATCTTCGACGTTCATCAATAGCTCGCCTTGCTGGTTGGGGATATTATTTTTGCCGCTCGCATCTTTAGCGAACGGATACAAACACAACGAGCCGCGGTTGATCTGTAAATTCACCACAACATAACTCGCCTCGCTTGCTTCGCTCAGCTGCTTTTGCGACATTCTGGTGCGCGTGCTGTACGTGGAATAAAAAACGTTGGAGCCGTCGCCGCTTTCCTCGCCCGAGTCGCTATCGGAACCTGAAATAAACTAACATTTCGGTTCTTTCCCATGTCGTGCACTCACTGTGATGGATTCCGCTCTTGCACAACCTAAAGACCTCCTGGTCTTCGTTGTCGATGTTTCTAAGAGGGGCATAGTTTAAACTGTCGTAAGCGGGAGTCGTCGGTCGGAGTTTCGGAGCGCTGGGTTCCCACAACAGCAAGCCGTTGTTGATTCTGTTGTAAATCGTCTCGTAGAGACCTTTGTCTCTTAACTGCATTGAAACCAGGGCAAGAAATATGTCAATTCGGATACGAGCCGACGCGGTCGCTGTTTTTATGAATGTCTGTATCTCGTGCTTGTCACCCGGTACCAGTAATTCTTTTGCGTCATCTAAAAGACACAGTCAGAACGAATGTTTTATAGTACGGGTTGTTAGTACCTTTTTGTCTGTCAGGATGTGGAGTATCGCTTTCGTAAATGATTTTCTTGGAGCTGAAAGGACCCTTCGGGTTTTGCATTTCAAGCAAACCGCCGGCTATTGAAGTAGATATGGGATCTGGACGCGGTTGGGGTGCGTCGAGGTTCAATTGGCTTGTCGGGAATAGCCTCACGTTTATTCTAAAGATATAAAAAATATAAAAGGTGAGAAATTCTTTCTCGCACTTTGGAATTATTATTACTTCGTTTCTATCAATACAAGAATAAACTTAGTACTATCTTTGAAGAGTTCAATGAAAAAGAGCTTCGCCGAAAATGATGTATTTGAAAGAAAATAATAAGTATGAAGAATACGCGTATTATTATTTTTGAATAAAATTCTGGCATGTGCACGCAGAATAAATATACAAAAAACATTTGGTGCGGTATCTTACTTATGACTATCCGATTCAGATAAGTGATTCAAATGAAACTGTACTGCTATTTTTTCTTGCCTTCAATTATTAACAGACAACAGTAAACTTTTTCTTGCAGTATATAACAATGAAGGAGTCAGAAGCAAATTTGTAAAAATTGAATAAATGCATCTTACAGTCTGTCTCACCGTTTTTTTATAAAATCCGTGGTTAAAAATTGGAAAAGTTGTTTGAAAAATATAGTGTGGTATCCAATAATGAAATGTATTGAACACTTTCTATTGATATAAAATATACTATTAGTCCCTTTTAACTTTAATATTTTTAAAAAATCACCTGTAGTATTTTAGGATAGTAGAATATTATTTTATTAAAGTAGAACCAAGTACAAATTCATAAAAAAGCCAAAAATATGAAAAACAATAATGTGCTTATTCATCAGTCAGAATATAATTCAAATCTTGAGTCATCCAAATCAAAATTTTCTTCAGTTATAATATTATCAACTATTGATTTTTTATCTTGTTCGTTTGACAATTTTGATACTGTAGCGGCTGCGACCTTCCTACGTCGCAGGCCCCAGCTGCAAATTGTAAATATGTAGAAACTGTACATATCCAATAAACAGTCGTGCCGCCTCCAATTTCCAACCCTGTCATAAATCCTTCTCAAGTTGACCGTGAGAACCATCCTGTTTCACCCTTCTTCCTTCAACACCAAATTTACATCCTTTCCAACTCAGAACTCCAGTCAGTCCAAGTCCAGCTCCATGACAACATCTCCACGGCACGACAGTAAAACCGAAAAGCTGACTTTGATTGCACTCCTTGCGCTCAACAATATCGCCCGCGCTAAACACCCACAATACTTAATATTCATGATAAATTGGAGGCACAAAGAATAAAAAGTTGATTCATATTTTCCCCCTGCGATTTTTTTCCCATCAAGCGTAAATCACTTAATTCGTTTTGCCATCAACAAATTCATAGTTTGTGCAAATAAGTATTTTTTACTAATTTTTTCTTTTTTTGTCAACCGAACCCTTTTGCTTATGACCCCCTCATATAATTTGACTGGTTTTTATAGAAAATTTTCTTCGTAATAAGCAGACATTTAATAATAATTTTAATGGTTTAAAAAAATCTTCTTAACCATTTAAGGAACAAACGAAAAACGTACTGTAATTGGAAAGAAAAAAATTTCGAAAAGTAAGTGATCAAACCAATTAATAAAAAATCTATTCTAGGTGCTCAAAACTGCCCCAGTGCCACACTTACAAATGCTCATTGTTGCTCCCAGTAAAGAATTCGGGAATATTTCCTGAGCTGACCATTTTTAACACCTGGGATAGATTTTTTTATTATTTGTTTTGATCACTTTATTCTCGAATTGTTTTATTTTTTCTCTCCAATTACTATAAATTCCCAAATTCTCTATAAAAATGATAAAAAAAATTATATACAATGGAATTTGAAAAAATAACTGCCATTGAAGACAAGATAAAATAGCAGTTCAGTTCATGTTGAAGTGTTTTTGAATCGATTTCATTTGATGTAATATTTGTCCAAAGCGGATAACAAATACATCATGAAATGTTTTTGTCAGTCGCCCCGTAATCTGTAAAAAGTTCAGTTCCCTTTTAGAATCGTACAAAAATACGTGCGTGAAATAAATATTTAAAGCGCTAGAATTGGCACTCACCTGCATTCCGTCATTATGTCCCTGAGCGACGCAAGCGGCGTTTCCTCAAACCCGGCCTTGACCACCGGCACTGGATCACAACTCGCATTCTGCTGATGGGAAACCGTCAAACTCTTACAACTAAGCGAATAATCTTGGACCGTCTGTTTCGAATCTACGGTCGTCTGGAACACGGCGTTCGCCAACCCAATCAGCAAAAAATCTTGCTCCACGTGCCGCTCCCACCACGGCCTCTTATCCTGATCGTGCGGCGGCCGAAAATCGGGAATAGGAAATCGTAACTTGACCGTCAACAACGGGGACGTCACTCGCACGTCTGCTTTCGACTCATTCGTACAATCCGCGGCGTTTACGTTTGCTTTATTAACTACAGTAATGGGCTGTGGGTTCAGAAGCGCCGCGATCCTGTCTATTATGGTGATATCAAACTCAACTACGCACTTGTTCAACGTAAATCTGCAACGATCCGTCGTTATAATTTGCGATTAATATGAACATATGAACTTACGTAATATCAGTCTTGGGTCCCGACTTGTAGAAGTTCGCACTCGTCCTGTCGAGGCGCTTGAAAGTCAACTTGAGACTAGATGTGGCAGCGTTTGCGTTTTGATCACCGAATGTTAAGACGGGTATGTGCTCCGTAATCGCTTTCTTGGCGTCGTAAAGACACTCGCTGAGCTCCACCGAACTAGCTTCCAGATAGCCGCTATCGGAAAACGCCGAACTCGTCGTCTTCTCATCGGCCTCCACGTGTATTGGCATCGCCAACAATCTGAAAAAAACCACACTGACGTGGTGCTCTTCACTCGCATACAACCCACCTCAAATGATTCAGCTGGCAGGCTTTGTCCAAAGACGAGTGGAACTGCTTGAAATCACCCAGCAAAAGGGTCAAACTAGAGAAAAATTTGTCCACCGTCGATTGCATCTGAGCCACGCTGGAAGCGGCCAGGAACTTCTTCTCAGAGGACTCGATCAGCAAATCTTCGTGCAACAAAACGACGGCCAACGACTTCACATGCACCTCGAAGCTTGAAATTTCGGCGGTGGGATCTCGATCTATTCTGTTTACTGAAACTTCAAGAGTTAAAAATGGTCCCAAAACGTGTCAAAATCGTACTTCTTTTGCGTGTCCGGCCAGTTACGTCTGTTGTTATGCTTGTGATGCTGGAACTCATGCTCGATTCCATGACGCTAGTTCCGGAACCGACTCCTTCAAAGAAATCTGCTCCGTATCCTACAGGTGTAAAATTCTCGTCGATGTCGCTGCCTTCTGCAAGCACTCACTAAGAGAAAGACGACAAACAGTGTATATTTTTCATTACCGAGAGTTCCCGTGGCCCAGCCGTGCGTCCCAGAAAATCCCGTCGAATTCAAATTTATGGGATTTGTATATTGCTGCTGAAGATCGCGTTCGATCCGCTCGAAATCCGGACCCGACATCGGCTTTCCCGCGCAATTCGTTGAAATCACATTACTGAAATAATCTCACAGTTGTAATATTGACATTTCAAAGTTGCGCAAGTGTTTTGCACTGAATCTACGTTGAAATGTTCTTTCCTACAAATTTACTATCACTACCTGTGATCTTCCGTGTCTGGACCACACAATCCAGCGGCGAGTTCTAGTATCAAATGGAATTGTCGCGGCGATAAAAATAACAACAACGGAGCCATATTCAGCTCGATCGCCACCTTCGGACCTTCCAAATCCTCGCTCTTCTTGAGTTTAATTATGAAATCTACTTCACCAGCAAACTCGCCGCACTTAATCACACTTCGCTCGTCGCTAGAGCTGTACTGAGTATCGCCGAAGACGCTTCTCGTGTCCGATTCGGCGTCGTCTTCTTCGGAAACTTCACTCGTAGTCGGATCGTCCACAAAGTCCGCCACCGAATCACCAGAATCGGTCATAACACTCTGAGAAACCGTCCGTGCCTTGCTGGAGAACTCCACCGTGGAAATTTTTACACCCTCAAAGCGTGTGGTGCGCGAGCTGTACGACTGGTCCAAATAGGCTTTCCTTTCGTCTTGTTTAGTGAAACTGCTCGCTTCCTCTTTGGGCGGATCGGCGGCAGATTCGTCCGAATAAGTAATCCTGCCAAAATTCGTTTCAGTTGAAATTTGCCCAAATTCAAAATTTGTAGTGCTCACAAGTCAATGTGGAGAACCAAACCGACTCCCAGAGGGCTATCGCGAGGAAAATGTTCGACTTGAAAAATCGTATCGACGAATTTCACTCGGACCCTATTCAAAACTGAAAACCGATTGTGTAAGAGGTTTTGCAGGAAACTTTGAATGCCGCTTTTACTTGATTCGATGGCCTGAGCGAACACTTCCACTCCTTCGTAGGATTGCGTGCTCGTGGGTGGATTTTTCCGGGCGCAGTCTTCGGCCAAAGTCATCGAACTGGTCATGGACGACCACATCGACTCGAAAAGCGACGTCGCTGAAAAATTCACCCCGCCAATCAGCATTCGCTTGGAGGACGCGTCCGAAAAAAAAATCGACAACTCACCTGAAGCTTGGCGAGCTTTCGGCTGCATTGTTATCCTCAAAGATTTCACCTCCACGCTCGTGGGATCGCTCATTAGCGAAGTCCATGGCACCCTTATGAAGAGCGTTTCTATAAATCCGTCGACGAATTCTAAAGGAAAGTTGTGCTTGTCGGCCAAATCGTTGAGGGCCTAATGCGTGGGAAATTAATTGGTTTAAATTTGCTAAATTTGTTTTCCTAATTGTAAAAAATTGACCGAGGCGCAATTGTACTTGGCCTCTTCGACTAACTTAAATACAAACATTAATTTCACTTTTTATGCGCACGGAAAACCATTGTCATCTTGTTCTTTCCCTAATCGATCGACCTTGAAAAGCGAATCCCAAAAACACTAGTCCACTGATCCAAATAGTTTTTTTTGAGTTTTTTTATTGTATAATAGGATATTTACGTTGAAAAACGGACGGAACTAAATGAAAATAATTACGCTTGATCTATTTCTATCAACGATTTCACACTTCGGCATTCAATCTTGTTTCAATATACAATTTAGTAATATTTAGACACATATTTTTAGCAGCTATTCCTTACGAGAATTTCTTCGTTTTCGAAGTATCTTGAGTAATCATGTGTGTATTTAGTTGATCAAAAAAAAACTCTGCTTAGTAGCTTAATTTTCCTCTGGTCAACTAAATAAAACTATTAACACTCCCCGGTTTAAATCTAATCAGTAAAAATTAGAGATTCATTATTATCTTATCTCCACTTAAATGAATTTATATTTGTCTGTGACCTACATATTTTGTAAATGAATTGAAACGTTCACAATTATCTTAGACGCAATTAGTTGTAATGAAACAATCCCAAATTTTTAGCTAAATAATAATGTTGGACGTAATTTGAATTTTCAATTTAATAATCTCTTGTTTTTTTAAAATAAATAAAATAATAAAATAAAGTAGAGTAAACTACACAAAATAATACGTAACAGTACAATGTGATTACACCCACATCCCAACAAATATTAGACTGTAAGACCCCTGTCACACTATCAAATTTTCGTCAAATTTCCATCAAACTAGTTGAAGCAAACTGGGTTGATGACGTCATTACTACCCTGTTTGCTGCGTTCGGCAAAAACCCTGTCACACTATCAAATTCAGCTCAAACTCGTTGGACGCAACAACCGTCAAACGTTTGACGAGAATAGGAGGGCGTCTATTTCCCTCAAACTATTGGAAGCGGTCGGTACTTTCATTGGCTGATAACTGGGCGCCAGTTCTAAACATTCCATTGTTGACATTTAGGTCCTTGTAATTTTCCGGTGAGGGTGAAATGGGAATGAAAATTTGGAGTGGCAGTGATTTATCAACAATATTTGATTTATACAAATAGGAAGCAATATTGTACGACACGAAAAATGACTCGTACTATAACAAATTTGCACATCGCGATGCACTGCAGCGAATTGTTGAGGGAATGGGCAAAATTCGGCCCAGAATAACTAGGATTTCAAAGGTCGAACAGTTCACGAAAGAATGGCAGAAAATGAAGAACATTGTTATCGGATTTCGAATAGCTGACAGCATAAAAACCTACAAGATTTTATTAAAGACAGGAGAGGAGAATGTAACACATCGTGTTCCCTTTTTCTAATAATTGATTAAATGTTGCCTGATCAATTCGCATGTTATTTGTGAAGTCATACGGATCTTCGTACGCGATTTGGTACTTCATGAGGGAAATCAATTTTTGCCCCAATGTCTATCCATCACAGCATTCCTTCGTTTTATCCAAGATTGCGTCCTTTTTTTAGGCTTTGAGTTTTCTAGTTAATAAGATTCGTGCTAATGATAATAACAGCACCTTCCTCTTTTGCGTGGGGCTCGAGTACTAATCAAATTTCTATCGATTTCAAACAAAAATGCACACAAAAACACGAACGTCCGCGGTCCCCTAAGCTAACCTCAAAGTTTGATCTAATCTGACGTTTGTTGGATGGAAATAGAAAATTTGACGAAAGTTGTTCCTGACGTCATGAACTCAGTTTGCTGCAACTAGTTTGATGGAAATTTGACGAAAATTTGATAGTGTGACACGGGCATTAATCATAAATAAAAATAATATAAATATCTACCAATTGCTGATAATATTGCTTAAAAATTCATAAATGGACTTGGCATGTTCATTTGCACATCCGGCTAAAGATATATTGCTTTACCATAAATACTACAGAACGCAAACATAAATAGAAAGATAGGAAGTAGGAGCTTGACTATTTTTTACGCGGAAAATAAAAATACCTAGGGCTGGCCGTCAAATTTCGTAGTACGTTTGCCAAGCTTCAAAACGAAGGATCTGAAATTTATTTTGTGACGCTTTGAAAAACATTTTTGAGCATTACATTTTGTGCATACGTAATAAACTTCAAAATAATCGTACGGAACATTGAATTCGGGCTTATATTAGTTTTGCTTAATTTAATTAAAAATCAGAGCATTAGCGAAATTTTGTATATTTTATTTTTGGATGTTAATTTATAAACATTTTCATATCATTGTATCGTGCGACCAGCAAAACATTTCGCTTATCGAAATGGCTGACGTTTATTTAAACCACAGTTTAAATTTTGCTTGCTGCCTCCAGCAAGTGCACTCGAGTACAATTTACCCAGTAACCTAAAGATTGCATCGAACACGATGGCGGTGATAATTTCTGCGATACACAAAAGCAATCAGTTTATATAAAAATTTGTTTAAAAAATACAATATCTATCAGATCAATTTTCTTTTCAACTATTTTAATACCGTAAAGATAATTAACCACTACCGGCGCAAAGACGTAGACTAAATACTTACGTCTTTTATTTATAACAAAATGTATTTTGTTGACAATAAAATGTGATAAAAATGAATAATAAATGTTAATCAGTTAATTAATTTTTTGATGATTAAACTTTATTATTTTTTAAATGAAATGCAACACCATTAGTTTTAGCTTACCTGTTTAAAAGGTTGCTATTTTTTTACTAATTCCATAAATCTGTTGTGAAAATGCTATACAATAGCTTTGTAAGTTTGTCTGCTTAGTTTACTTTACTAAATTTACATCATACTAAGGACTCTGGTGTTCCAATGTAATAAAATGAAACAATGTAGACAAAGCGTCTGCTTGAATTCGACGACCTCCAATCTACACATTTAAGAATAACGAGCGACAATCTCGTTTCACATAATTTAAATAAACTAAATTGCACTAAATTAGGCGTCTCGCTATGAAAGTAGAACACGGAAGAGATTTTTAAAGAACAGAGTTTTGGCAACAGAAAAACATTGCGAATAATTTTGTATTTATTAATTTGAGCGATTAAAATGCTAAACACGTTACGCATTAGTAACTATGTAAACAAAGAGCCCGACCATGTACTGCGATGCTAATTATTATTATCAAATTGACGTGAAAATGTTGAGTGTTAAGATGGCATAAAATAACATTTCATTATAACGTCTTTTAATTTTCACGTTAAAAATAGTGTTTGAATATAAAAAACATGTAAATATAAATAATGCTTCGTTACCAGCCGATCGAATTTTTGAAATAGGAATGGCCAAAAAACTTCTCTTAAATATTATGCAATGTTTATTTTTATTTCGACACAAACTAAAACAACATTAATAAGAAATAAACCTCTTATCAAAAAATATGTGAAAAAAATAAGTTCGATTGAAAGCAGAGACAGCATAGTTGGCAAACCAAGAGAAAGGTGTTTTTTTCTCAAAAAGTTTGGAATTGTTTTATGAGTTTTGTTCTAAATATAAAATCATAGAAGAGAACCCATTGTGTGATAAATGTTATACTTATGATTATGTTATGATTACAAGGCACTTCTTGTGGGTTAATGCGTCGATGCGCCTCCGCGTATATCGTTCTTGTGATTTACAAACAACCAACAATACAAACTAAATTTAAACAACAATGGCAACTAAATTTACTTATCAATCAGTCGTGCTGACTATCAGTTTCCAAATTTGGTAATTTATAAATTGGAAACTGGTTATAATAATTCGCAGGTACTTTTACTTGTAATAATATTTTAATCGTTCTATTGTTAGAAGCTGCATGCAACTCGCAAACTCGTAAAGTGGCCGAAACAATCCAAAACTACCTGAAATTGGCCAAACGCACAACTACAAGCAGTTATGTGGGATTTTGCAAGAGGCGAACCCTTTTTATTTCTTTCTCAGGAGTCGGGCCAAAATTATACACATATGGACAGCGACCTTAAATTGAAGTCAATTTCGATTCAATTTGTCAGAAGGACGAAACAACCACGCAATAAAGCGTCAGAACGCTTCAACGCGAAAAAACTTTGCCATTGTAGTGCGATTGTTTACAAGTTGAAGACGACTGCTTCGTCTCAATACAACGACGCACAAACCCAAACCCACCAAAATCTGCTGCCTTGAAGCAACCCAAACCCATTTAACAACATCAAACCGCGTGTCAAGTTCGTTTAATTCCGAAAATAGCTTCTTACCTGAACGTCGAGACGTATGTTCCTTAAAGTGCAAGTTCCTTTGTACAGATTCACACTCAGTTGGTTCGCGTTGAGCTTTTCGTAAAAGAACTCTCCTAGATATCGTTGCACCAAGTATACACAACATTTCTTTTTCACATGGTCTGGTAGCCACTGCATTTTGCTAGCACGTTACAACACGAAATATTTACTACATTCACCTTTGTTTTGATGCCCATCAGCGAACCCCACGACGTGCTGCACGCATTTGACAGCCAAACAGCTGTTTCCGTTCATGCGCGTTTCCTTGCAAAAGAGTAGGAGGGGTGGTGGTGGTGTTGAGGTACACTGCGAGCTTATGTTTTGCGAGTGGAGGAGGACATCTTGAAAATGGTTGAGCTACACGAAAATTTTGATTCGGTAATGGTTGACTGAACTTAATATAACCTCCAACTTTCGACAGCTTCGCTCAACTTCATATCGAATATTCGATTTTAGAATGTGGTGGCTGTGTAACAAATGCAATAAGTAGCACTTTAAATATAACGTGCGTTCAAAAAAAAAACGAGGCTGCGTTGGCCATGGAAAAACTTTGTGCATCAATTTAGTGTAGCAAAACTTCAAAGTGTCAGTTCGAGTCTGTTCATGTTTTTTAGGTTAGCTTCCTTGTTGACAATGGGATAAAAAAAAGTGCAAAACATTTCCCGGTATCGTTGTGAATCCAAACATCAATCTATTCATTGTTACAGCTTCTCCTCTGTTGAGGAGAATATCGACACGACCACCAGTGGGGTCATTAATTTGATATAACTGTAAGTCGTGAATAGATCGATGAAGAAGAATCAGTCTCAAAACCGAAAAATGTCTTGAGAATATTTGGCAGCACTCAGCTACCCGTCAACCTTCATGGGTCATCAGTCTCTATGCGCAACTCGAGACCTACCAATTCAGTTTAAGAGCAACTGCATTCTCAATTAATATTTCAAAAATCGTTGTATATATAGTTAAACACGGACGTCGACCGTTAGGGAGTTGTATTACACAATATACATTAGAAAAAAAAAGGTTCGGGTTTGCTTGGATTCGAAGGTTTATTATTTTAATAGACCAAAAAATTTGGACGGGCTACGGCAAAAAATCGAAAGCAATTGCGTGACTAGTGAGGACATTTAATCTGGACCACTTTCTCAATGCCAATCAATAAATGTTGTTTGTTTTTGGAGTTTAATTACGGATTGTCTTTCATCAAAGTTTACATTAATTTTTTTTACATGTTTACATTTTATTTAAAGTACCAAATTTTTTTTTCCCCATCATTTAAGTAATAATAATAATAATAATATGTGTGTGACCTACCAATCGTTGTATACATAGTTAAACACGAACGTTGACCACTAGTGAGTTATAAATTACACAATATACATTAGAAAAAAAAGGTTCGGATTTGTTTGGATTCGAAGATTTAAAAACCAATGATTATTAAAAATGTAAAAATAAAATTAAACTGTCCTAGCGTTTGGGCCGTTTTATTTCGATGGTAAATTTTAAACTGACAGGTCTTGACATTTGTCAAATCTATGTTTATGTTTTCTATGGTTTCTACACTGGAAAGCCGATAAATTCCATGGCCAACGCAGCCTCGTTTTTTTTTTGAACGCACGTTATATATAAACGGTTCATTGCTCTAGATGTTAGATTCAATCTAAGCGAGAATGTGTTCAAAAATTAAAAGCGGCTGCGTGGGCCATGCACTTTGAAAATCGAGTGCAAAAAATGTTTCATCTTTGTCAAACTTTAAATTGTTCCTCGAAAGTGGGACATTTTTTTAATATATTTTGAAAATACCCATACGTGCGTACATAAATACAAGTTACGAAAATAGTTCGAGTATATAATAGAACGAGTTCGTATTATATAATGCATAATACTGAAGAAAAAATGTATATAATAAAAAATAGTTGCTATTTTATTAATGCAATTTTCTCATTTTATTACAATATTTATTTAGTGTTGGCTCGGTAGTAAAATATAGTGAGGATTTCAAAGGAACACGGGGATAGTGTGGTATTTCAAAGACGGTGCATAGATGTCACCCTATAGTCGTTCTCACTAGAGATGCACTATCCTCTGTACTATATTAGGTAGGAAGAGAGCAAATGAAAGCATACTTACCTGGCGTAGGGATTACCGTGATCAACAAGGCGGTTTCCCCAGGGTGAGGCCCTTCCATTGCACTTAGGTCGGGCTTGACCCCTGCGATTATCCCTAATGCGGATAACTCGGGCGCACAATTTTTGGTAGTCGGGACTGCGTGCGCGCTGTCCCGGTCTAATTTAATCAAAACATAATTTATCTATTGCGGACATTTTTTTACTTTCCATAATTTATGGAAATCAAATCTAGCTTTTGTTTAATTTTTTAGTGTAGACTGGAACCGGTTTTCTTCAAAAATCTTCAAGAAATAAAAATATTAAATAATTCTAAAACATTTCACATTAGATTATCATCTGCCTATCTTTTAAGAAACTGCTTTTATAGTATTGAAGAATATTGTATGGTTTATTTATTTATATGTACTTATATTTGGGTTTTGACGTTTTCCAATTATGTAAAATAATCTAAGGAAAATAAACATTATTATAATATTATTATGAATAGAATACTTCCTAGTTATAATTTTCTTATAACACTGTCTGCATCGGATGAATAGTAAATAATCATTTGGGAAAATATAACGTGCGTTCAAAAAAAAAACGAGGCTGCGTTGGCCATAGAATTTATCAGCTTTCCAATGTAGAAACCATAGAAAACATAAAGATAGATTTGACAAATGTCAGGATCTGTCAGTTTAAAATTTATCATCGAAATAAAACGGCCCAAACGCTAGGACAGTTTAATTTTATTTTTAATGAACATTTTTAATAATCATTTGTTTTTAAACCTTCGAATCCAAACCTTTTTTTTCTAATGTATATTGTGTAATTTATAACTCACTAGTAGTCAACGTTCGTATTTAACTATGTATACAACTATTCGTAGGTCACAAACATATTATTTTTAAATTGCTATTATTATTATTATTATTACTTAAATAATGGGGTAAAAAAAATTGGTACTTTAAATAAAATGTAAATATGTAAAAAAAAATCAATGTAAACTTTAATGAAAGACAATCCGTAATTAAACTCCAAAAACAAAACATTTATTGATTGGCCTTGAGAAAGTGGTCCAGATTAAATGTCCTCACTAGTCACGCAGTTGCTTTCGATTTTTTGCCGTAGCCCGTCCAAATTTTTTGGTCTATTAAAATAATAAACCTTCGAACCTGCGAATCCAAGCAAACCCGAACCTTTTTTTCTAATGTATATTGTGTAATATAACTCCCTAACGGTCGACGTCCGTGTTTAACTATATATACAACGATTTTTGAAATATTAATTGAGAATGCAGTTGCTCTTAAACTGAATTGGTAGGTCTCGAGTTGCGCATAGAGACTGATGACCCATGAAGGTTGACGGGTAACTGAGTGCTGCCAAATATTCTCAAGACATTTTTCGGTTTTGAGACTGATTCTTCTTCATCGATCTATTCACGACTTACAGTTATATCAAATTAATGACCGTCCTGGTCGTGCCGATATTCTCCTCAACAGAGGAGAAGCTGTAACAATGAATAGATTGATGTTTGGATTCACAACGATACCGGGAAATGTTTTGCACTTTTTTTTATCCCATTGTCAACAAGGAAGCTAACGTAAACATGAACAGACTCGAACTGACACTTTGAAATTTTGCTACACTAAATTGATGCACAAAGTTTTTCCAGCCTCGTTTTTTTTTTAACGCACGTTATAAATACGTTTTTTTTTCAAAGTTCCAGTTTCAGGATGTAGCGCATCATTTCTTGCATGTGACCTATTTTTTATTCCGCGCGTACAAAAATTAAACTAGGCTGCGTAAGCCATGAACGTTCAGAAAATTGTTGGAAAAAATACATTTAAAAAATTTTTTAATGTTTTTTTTTCTAAATACAATCTTCAATCTCCAGATCTGGGTTCAGACGTCGTTTGAGTAAATTTGAATCGCAGCTTCTGTAAATTGTCATCATTTGGCAGTTTCAAAGTATACCTGGTCAAAAATAAAACAAAATTTGAATGGCCTGAGCCTCCGTTTTAATTGTACGCGCATTACTTGTGGTGTGCAGTGTACACTTAAAGTTCAATGATAGTGACTTTCACCTTCAAAGTCAGTGATATTGGCAGCATTTTCATTTTCTGCTAAACGTCATTGCAAACGTCAGTGCTAACCTCAACATCTTTCAACGACGGCAGTCCACGTCGTCCAATTTCAATACTAAACAGTATTACAAATTATTTATTGGAGATAAAACAACACAAATCATGTCTGGTGAAATAATAAACAACTCGGAGGATACAACGTTAAATGATACAAATAACAAGGATGTTGACGACGATTTTGTGGACCCGTGGACAGTAGTCAGCAAATCGGAAACAGGAATCGACTACGATAAACTCATTAGTACGTACAAATCTACCGATTTAATTCATTTTCCAAGATAAGGGTTTTGCTTGTGCATGTGACAGTGACGATTGCATCATTCTAACGAGTTATGTGTTTCAGAGAAGTTTGGATCGAGCAAGATAGACCAGACACTTTTAGAACGGTTTGAAGCAGTAACGGGACAAAAAGTGCACCATTTTTTGCGTAGAGGAATCGTTTTCAGTCACAGAGACATGCACACCATTTTAAATCAACATGAAGCTGGGAAACCTTTTTATTTGTACACAGGGAGGGGGCCATCGTCACATTCAATGCATGTTGGGCATCTCGTCCCGTTCATTTTATGTAAATGGCTGCAAGACGTCTTCAACGTTCCCCTAGTCGTTCAACTAACTGATGATGAAAAGTATCTTTGGAAGGACTTGAAAATTGAAGAAGTACAAAAGATGACAGTAGAGAACGCTAAAGATATTATAGCTTTGGGATTTGATCCCAAGAAAACGTTTATTTTTTCTGATTTAACGTACATAGGGTGAGTGTGTTTGATACAATTTTGGTTTAAAACTAATCTCATAATGTGACCACAGTCAGTGTCCTCAATTTTACCAGAACATGATTAAGATCCAAAGGTGTGTGACTTTCAATCAGGTCAAAGGGATTTTTGGATTTGATGATAGCTCAGTTATTGGGAAAGTAGCGTTTCCGGCTGTACAAGCAACTCCAGCTTTGTCGACGTCTTTTCCACACATATTTAATGGGAAGAAGATTCCTTGCTTGATTCCATGCGCAATCGATCAGGACCCCTATTTCAGAATGACCAGAGATGTAACACCAAAGCTTGGTTTTAAAAAACCAGCTCTGTTGCATTCTACATTTTTCCCAGCATTGCAAGGAGCACAAACAAAGATGTCGGCGTCAGATCCAAACACCACAATCTTTCTCAATGAAACTCCCAAACAACTGAAAAACAAAGTTAACAAGCATGCCTTTTCTGGTGGACAGAGCACAATAGAAGAGCACA
Organism: Eledona agricola; assembly: GCA_964023215.1. Lineage (NCBI taxonomy): Eukaryota > Metazoa > Arthropoda > Insecta > Coleoptera > Tenebrionidae > Eledona > Eledona agricola. The sequence goes on from OZ026856.1 coordinate 3,428,085, forward strand.
GGAAACTTGGAGGGAACTGTGATGTTGATATAGCTTATCAGTATTTAACATTCTTTCTGGAAGATGATGAAAAACTGGAACAGATTAGACAAGATTACACGAGTGGTGCACTCTTGACTGGGGAACTCAAGAAAATTCTCATTGATGTGTTGACACCTATTGTTGTGCAGCATCAGGAGAGGAGGGCAAAAATCACAGATGATGTGTTAAAAGAGTTTATGACGCCTAGGAAATTAGCATTTGATATTTAGTTGTTTTGTAGATATTTATTTATTGTCATACATATTTTTCTATTTATAATAATTATAAATATGCAAAGCTGTTACAGAATTATTTCATTCCTTAGTTCAAGACATTGCCAACCGTGGAGTGGTTGGTTGTTATAATTGCATTTTTGCTCTAAACATTTGTCATTGTTTCACCAAATAAAAATAAGTTTACAAATTGCAGTTTTATTTTAATATTCCAGCTAAAACTCCTCTTTTTAACATTGCGCAAGAACTTTTTCTTGATAACTTGGTAACATTTAAAACAAATCGAGAATGGGCCGTAGCACTCGTTTACAATTTTCTCTACAACGATTTCCTCGTTTTTCAATATACCGAATGCGACAAAAGTAAACATCAGTCTAATATTTCCTAAACTGTAAAATATCGAGCAAAATATTCTAAACAAGTTTTTTCATACATCAAGCTTTATTACCTTCGTGTTCGGTATTTATGAAAATTTTTTCCAAGACATGTAAATAAAATATATATATTTTTAATTTGTTTTGTTTTTTTATTTGTACGCAGGTTATAATTTCAAGATTATGAAAAGTAAAAGGTAGATTTAAAAAATTAAAATAATGTGCCTGTGATAATTACATTTTGATTAAGTTAGACCTACATTTGTCATTGTTTCACTAAATAAAGTTCGGTTTACAAATTATACTTTTATTTAAATATCCCAGCAAAAATCTCCATCAAAATCCTACTTTTTCTTAATAACCTGATAACATTTAAAACAAATTAGCAATCGACGTAAGCAGTCGTTTACAATTTTCTCTACGATTTCCTTTTTTTAAAGTTATTACGTGGCTACAAAAATAAAACAAGGCTGTGGAAGCCATGCATTTACTTTCACGTTCGACAGAGTGTACCATTTTCACCATGAATTGACGAATTTTGAAATTAAGTTCTTTGCTAATAACCGTCTCGTCTCTTTCATCAAATTCCATCTCCAGGTCTCGATTTAGACCTCTTTTGAGAAATTTTTTGAATGGCAGCTTCTGTCAAATGTGTCAAAAGTCTACACGGTAAATAAAAAAGTTTGATTTTATGGCCTCCTGAGCTTCCATTTCAAAAACGATTAATTATAAAAAGTGATAAAGAGTTGACTAAAAAAAATCAACGATTGACTCCTCTTGTACTTATACACTTTTAATAAACGGTGAAATCAACAAAAGTCCGCAGTGACAAAAGACCATAAATGACAAAAAATACACAAATAACAAAACATGTACGAAAACATTATGACATGAATAACGAGTAGGCAATTGACTGAATAAGCAAAGTGTAAAAGAAAATATAGAGCGTAAAAAGCAAAAATCGCAGATGATGCATTAGGAAATCAGCATTTGATATTTAGTTTTTCTGTAGATATTATATTTATGCAATGCTGTTTTGATACCGATTTATTTCAATCCTGAGTTTAATACATTGTCAGCCTTAGAATAAATATGTAGTTGTTATAATTGAATGCCTTGGCTCTAAACATTTGTCATTGTTTCACAAAATAAAGTTAAGTTTACAAATTACACTTTTATTTTAATATCCTAGCCAAAATCGCTCATCTTTTTAACACCGTAGAAGAACTTTTTATTTAAATCAGGAATTGACCTAGGAAGTCGTTTACAATTTTCTCGACAATGATTTCTTTTTTTTAATATTTAATTATGTGAGTACAAAAATAAAACCAGGCTGCGTAAGCCACGAACTTTGACGTTCTTTGTTAATAAAACACCTCTCGGACACCATATATAAAATATATTTAATTTAATGTCTTTAACAAATTTTATCTCTAGGTATCATTTAGGCGTCGTTTGAAAAAATTTTTGAACGGCGGCTTATTTCAAAAGTCATTTGATTGATGCAAAAGTCTACACTGTAAAAAATTAAACAAAAGCTAGATTTGATTTCCATAAATTATGGAAAGTAAAAAAATGTCCGCAATAGATAAATTATGTTTTGATTAAATTAGACCGGGACAGCGCGCACGCAGTGTCCCGACTACCAAAAATTGTGCGCCCGAGTTATCCGCATTAGGGATAATCGCAGGGGTCAAGCCCGACCTAAGTGCAATGGAAGGGCCTCACCCTGGGGAAACCGCCTTGTTGATCACGGTAATCCCTACGCCAGGTAAGTATGCTTTCATTTGCTCTCTTCCTACCTAATATAGTAGAGAGGGTAGTGCATCTCTAGTGAGAACGAATATAGGGTGACATCTATGCACCATCTTTGAAATACCACACAATCCCCGTGTTTTTTTGAAATCCTCAGTATATTTTACTACCGAGACAACACTAAATAAATTTTGTAATAAAATGAGAAAATTGCATTAATAAAATAGCAACTATTTTTTATTATTAAGATTTTTTCTTCAGTATTATGCATTATATGAAACGAACTAATAATGCTCGAGAGGAATGGGATCTAGTTTTTGTTAGATTTTTTGCAGTGTAAATCTTTGGCATTGACATATCGTTAGATATGACAGGAGCTGTCATTAAACAAATTGCTCAAACGAGGTCTAAACCCAGCCGGAATTTGTTGAAGAAGACATTAAATGTATCTTATGCATTGTGTCCGAGACGGCTATTAGCAAAGAATGAATTTCAAATTTTTCTCAAACTCGAGGTCGAAATTTTGCTACACTCTTCTGAACGTCAAAGTTATTCCATGTCCCACGCAGCTTTGATTGTTTTTGTACGCACGTTACCGACATGAAGTCCGAATTGTGTCGTTTTTGCTAGGATATCGATGAAAAGTTGACGTTTCAAACAAACTGTTAATAGAAATAAAAGATGACATAACTGCTAAATCTTCCGCGTCCAATGACAAGAACCACAGACGAAAACCACTCACCCAACTGCAACGGCCACAAATGTAAAGGAGGCAAAGATCTAATTATAATCACCATCGAGACAGGTCACAGGCGATCCGACAAGCGCCAAAATGGTACAAATCTTCAATGAGCCTATAACTAAATCGTTTACTTCATCTCTTACTTTCAAGATACTGAAAAGGACGAGGCGATAAAAGGCGATGATAAGAAGCCAGTCGAGCGTCTGTTCAAGTTGCCAGTGTTGATGGACCACCGCCATCACGGTCCTGGATGTGCAATGGAAATCAACGTTTTGGAGAAACACGACGATTCTTGCGTCTATAAGAAGGACGAAACTGAAGGACGACTTCCAGACGACAAGGTCGGTAGTTATGACTGCATAGGAAGACTGGTGTTTCGCACGTGCAACCCCAACGAGCTCGAGTCGGAATCCAGCGGAAGTCACGGAATCAACAGCGGCTTCTCTGGGGTTAAACCCGAGGACTACGACAAAGCGGTGAGTAATTCTAAACAGGCGATTCCACCGGAAAAGGAACAAAAGCCGGTCAAGTCCAAATCCGAAGAAAAGCCTGCAAAGACGACAGTCGAGCCGGAGCCCGTGCCCAAAGCACACTCGACGGACAGCATAGCACCGGCCTTGGAAGAGGCAGACAAACCCACACCAAAAGGCGGTAAAAAAGGTGGCAAAAAAAAGGAGCCGAAGAAAGTGGCTCCGAAGAAAGGCAAAGGCAAGGAGCAGCAAGTCGTAGTGGGCACCACAGCTACAACTTATCAAAGAAACAATTTTTACGAACCGTTGCCAATACGTGATTCCAGAGGGGGCCATCCTGGTGATGGCAATAATTACGTGTATCAACCTCCGCAGCCGCCCATAGTCTTAAGGAACAGCCATCTTAACAGAATTATGACGTCCAAGAAGATGTTTCCGAATTATACAGACGAGGGAAACCAAACCGATCCTATTTTAAACGAAGTCGACCAGAAATTTTCACAAGAGACGATCAGCTCGTTGACTGATTTGTCGAAGTTTTCGGGTAAAAGAAAGCCAAGTTTTTTGGGATCCATCTTTCGTCGGAATTCAGTCAAGTCATCAAGCCACACCGAAGCGAAGAAGCAGTTTAGACGATAAATAAACCAATTTTAAACGTATAATTAAAATATATTTAAAAAGTAACAGTATCATAATTCTCTAACATACGAAGCACTTTTTTTCACATACATTTTAAGCAGTTCCGATCCGTACTCGACGTTTTGTCGAACACTTGTTGGGCCTATACAAATTGTTTTTTTGTACGTTTTTCTGTCCACTTCGACATATTTCAAACTCGAAACCCATTTTCGACCAAGACACATTGGTACCTGGTTATATTTGGTGGTAAATGTGGTGTTTTTGTATTTGAATATCAGAGGACGACCTGAAGGACAGTGGTTGTAGACCTTTTGCTCGTGTCCGCACTTAGGAATTAATTAAAACAAATACTGCAACATTTTTATAGCTTCCAATATTTTAATCTAAATATATAATTCTAACGACTTCAGAATCAAAACTGTTTAACATTTGACATCAGTTATAAAATTATTAAAATCATATCGTTTTTCAATTTTTTATTCTAATGCTATTGTCGTTAATTCCATTGTTATTAGGTCCCTAAGACATAGCAATTTGAATGAATAATAAATTAAAACTAGTCTCTATAGGTTTTGGAATAAATTTATTGCAAAAGCGAATTAATCCAAAGACTTAGTTTTTCCTCACTTTCGAGTCTTGTCAAACAGCTTAAACCAAATGGAATTCAGATTTGTCTGTAAGAAAGGTTTATAGACAGGTAATTAAAAAAATGGTTATTTGATCAGAAGTTGGCTTCTCCATAATATTTTTTCGACTACAAGATAATATAAAAGAAAAAATAGAAATAAGAATAGATGTTAGCAGCGATGCTATTTCACGGTCCAGAAGTTCGTTTCTGTAAGACGTGTATTAAACGAAACCGTGTCATTGTGAAAAATATGTAATTTTCATTCTTTTCTTTATCTTCCTCCATTTATCGACGTTCTTCTGGCATCAAATTGAAGTTATCAAGCTCATTTTTAATGGTTTCCACAATACGCTAGAATTTTTATCAGTATGATAATTTAAAAAATCTCAATGTTATTTGAATCTTTAAACAAGTGTTTACTTGTATTCTTGATATTGCTTATGTTCGTTATTTAGTTGGTGATGTAACTAAGAAGGAAAAAAAAAGGAAAAATATGGTGCAAAAATATAAATTTTATTTATCTTTTTTTATCATCGTGTTTTATTTTCAACCACAAAGCGTCCACATTTTTTGTATTAAAGTCAAATTGTCGGGTATTGAAGAAATATGTCATTTTTATTCCTTTCTCATTTTTATTCCTTTCTTTATCCACCTCCATTTGTCCACGATACTACAAGAAATATTAAATTTGTTTAACTTCTGGAATTGAATGTTAGAAACAAACTTACTTGAAATTTTTTCCACGACACATTACACCCATTAAAATGTCTTGCAAATGAATCCAATATTTTACAGCATGTTTTATTTATAAAATCGTAATTAATATAAAAAATATCTCTGTAGCAGTAATAGAATAATTAATTTATGAATTGTTTAGGTTTGATTTTTGCACTGTTGCCTCTACTAAATATCTCTAAACGACCACTTACATTTACCCTATTAAAACAATATTGTCTTATTTGGAAATTTTTGTGTAAATGAAAATCATAAAAATATTTTTTATATTTAATACAATAAAAATTCAAGATACATTAATTCATTCACACTACTAAAATATTTTTAATGTTTTACCTAAGCTTGTATAATATAATAGCAACAAATGTTAAATAATTTATAACTATGTATTTGATGTCAGTTCTGAAATATTGCATGTCAACTTATGTTATAGCAATTTTCATTTCGTCCATCTCATTCAAATTGCTATTGCTTTTCATTTGGTTGGTGGTATGAAAGGGTAAATAACTTGAAATACATAAATGCAAAAAAATATATTTGTCCCACTATGAAATCACAAAAAATGTATAATCTTAAAGAAGAAATATGCTACGGAGACGATAAACGAAAATTTGACAGCATAATGCAAAAAAAAGAAAATCCACACTCGTTTAATATTCTGTGGGATATCGTCTGGTGATTCTTTAGTTACATACAATCTTACATTAACAATCTGTTTGTCACAAAAGCTTTTCGCGTCTATAACATTAAAATTAAAATTAAATATGTTTTTATCGTCGTCTTTCATTTTTGACCACAATGTGTCTACATTTTTTGTGTTAAAGTGAAACTGCGCAGTGGTGAAGAAATATGTCATTTTCATTCCTCTCATTATTTTACTCCACTTGTCGACGATGCTAAAATATATTCTGTTATTTTATGGTATAAAAAAAAACTATGTTAACTTTAAATTGTTTCCAAAACAAAGTAAAATTCCATGAACAATGTATGCCAGTGTGGTAAGAAAAAAATTGTTAGCCGTGTGCCAGAAATAAGACTCGGTAAATGAGCAATTTGGATACCAAATCATGACCTTTGTAGGACATGTCCATCTGTATTCATAGAACATTTCTTCTATTAATGCTAAAACGGGTAAAATGTTATAGATTTCAGATTGATTCGGTTTAATTACCAAATGTCAATTCAAAGCCAACAATTGTTGAATTCGTAATTTATGACACGTATTCTGAATGCACTAGTTGAATGGTCATAACATAACATAATGAGTTCACATCACAGCGTTATGAAAATTTATAAACAATAACAAGATAATAAATCTACAAAGGAAAATTTATTATTTATATAATTTGCCGAATTAGTACTATATACCTACTGGTCTGGCAGATATCATTGCATTAATTAAATTTTTAGCCGTTTCAGGCTTATAATTTATATACAGATTAGTCAGTTATCTGCCCACTTCTGATTATCGGATGACTCTTTATTAGGCATTGTTCGTATATCGTATGTCAAACGAAAAGTTTTCAGCAGAAATAATTTATACAATAACTACCTCAATTTTGAAGGGAAAGTTTAATACAAGTTCTTGAAAAGGGAAAATTCTCCAGCCACGAGTATATGTATCCAAAACATAGCTTTTCGTTATAAATTTACATTTTCAACATGTACACTGAAATCGAAAAACCATGGTTTTCGGTAGTAGGAAAAGTCAATTTTACAACTGTGTAAGACATACAATAGCATGCTGGGGTTGGGGTTGTTGGAGTAAAACACATATAATGTCTTTCAAGTGAACCCAATATTTGACCGAATGTTTTATTTATGAAATCGCAATTAAAATAAAAAATAGCTCTGTAGCAATAATAGAATAATGAATTTATGAATTTATAGGGCTTGATTTGTCAAATCAGTATGTAGATTGCAGTGTTGTCTCCCCTAAATGTCTCTAAACAGCCGCTTACATTTACCCTATTCAAACAATATTGATATATTTGGCAATTTTTGTGTAAATCAAAATTATAAAATATTTCTTCAATTTGATACACTAAAAATCCAAGATATAATTCATTAATAGTCGTAATATATTTTTGCTGCTTTATGCCGGTATAATTTTACCGCAAAAAATGCAAAATAATTTTGAATTATTTGTCGTCAGTTCTGAAATAGATTTAAATCTTGCAAGTCAATTTTGTTATGTTATAGCAATTTAGATTTTATTTTTGTTTTATCGAATTAATTTCCTTCTCATTTAAATTGCTTCTGTTTCTCATTTGGTTGGTGGAACGAAAGGGTTCAAAAATTACAAGCACATAAATAAATGTAAAAGACTATTTTTTCTGTCTCACAATGAAATTACAACCAATTTATAATCTTAAAGAAAAAATATGCTACCGACACGATAAACGAAAATTTGACAGCATAATGCAGAAAAAAGAAAATCCACACTCGTTTAATATTCTGTGGGATATCGTCTGGTGATTCTTTAGTTACATACGTTCTTACGTTAACAATCTGTTTGTCACAAAAGCTTTTCGCGTCTATAACATTAAAATTAAATATGTTTTTATCGTCGTCTTTCATTTTTGACCACAAAGTATCCACATTTTTCGTATGAAAATAAAACTGCGTGGTGCTGAAGAAATATGTCATTTTCATTCCTCTCATTATTTTACTCCACTTGTCGACGATGCTAAAATATATTTTGTTATTTTTTATGGGATTAAAAAAACTATGTTAACTTTAAATTGTTTCCAAAACAAAGTAGAATTCCATGAACAATGTATGCCAGTAGAGTAAGAAAAAAATTGTTTGCCGTGTGCCAGAAATAAGACTCGGTAAATGAGCAATTTGGATACCAAATCATGGCCTTTGTAGGACATGTCCATTTGTATTCATAGAACATTTCTTCTATTAATGCTAAAACGGGTAAAATGTTATAGATTTCAGATTGATTCGGTTTAATTACCAAATGTCAATTCAAAGCCAACAATGTTGTAGATTGGAATATTATCATGAGACCTGTTAAAATTTTTATAGAAGAGGAATTTGATTCAATGTTATTATTACCTTAGCTGACCCAAATCCCACCCCACAGTTAAGATATGATTAGCAACGTGGTCACAAGGAATTAAAAAAAGCCGAGTTTCTCTTTTACAGTAGATACTTCGAAGAATCCCTAATAAGCCTCCATAACATAAGGCAGAGAACGCTTGAAGGCCCTGCATCCATCCTGGTAAAGGATACTCTTCACAAGCAGTGACTGAATAATAAAATTAGTTAGCAAAAATTAAGAGCAATCCGATGGACAACTTATAGCGGGCCGAATTATTGCCACCGGAAGTGATTTCCCCTCTCTTCTCACTACATCCTCGGCGACTTGTTTGCAAAACGTATACACATTTGGTCTATTTTCAATTAAACTAAAATTTAAGTTTACAACTTATTGCGTTCTTTCATATTTAAAACTTACCGAGACGTGATGGCTTCGAGAGCATCGTGGTCCAGTATTTTTGTTAAGGAAATTAAATCGTCTGGAGCGATGTTGGGTGCGTAAAAAATTTCCTCAATATTAACATTTGGGGCGTTTGAGAATGCCGTTGAAACATACAAAAAAGCCTGCTCCAGTTATTTTTGTATGCTACGTATTTTATTATAGAACCTGTAATTTTTCCAATTGTTTCGCGAGATTTAAAATCTCTTTTACAGCCACGACGTTTCTTCGTACGGAAATGGCAAGCTTTTCGTCGAATCTAACATCTGCAGCGCCATGGATTAAAATTGTCACTTCTCTTTGTAAGATATATCTTATTTCAGGTGATAATCCAAGGAACGGTTGATCACAGTCCCCTTCAACCAAGCGGAGTTTTGTAGAAAAATTTGGTGTTGACGATTTCAAAACGTCGAAGCACTATTTGAATAATTAAATTATAAAAAAGAAATTTATACAACTTACTGAATCTTCGAGGAATTCCTTGAAACGTTCTTCGGCACTTTTATTCTTTTTTGGCCGTATCAAAAGATAAACCCTTCTCAGATCAAAGCACGCGATTAGTAATTTCGCAACCAAGACTTTTCCGAGGAAACCTGTTCCACCGGTTAGGAAAATTGTTTGATTTTTATAAAACTTCTGGATTTCACTCATCATTGCAATGTGGAATCTTACGCAACAATGACCCGACGAAATATTTGTGACTACAATATAAATCGTTTTCTATTAATTTATGCACATTTAGTTTTGTATAATATGCATTGCGTGCCAGGTATGCTTTAAATTTTCAATTTTATCGCCGATTTACGTACAATCAACAAAAATTATATTTTGGTTTTAATAATACTTTTTAACGGTATGATTTGTATTTCATTATTTCATTTTTTTGAAGAGAACGTTTAATACACTTATTTAGAAAAGGGCGAAATCCCTAAGTTTTGCTTTTTATTGTAGTCAACTTTTTGAAATGGCAAAATGCATGGTATTCCACCGATATCGAAAAACCATGGTTTTCGGTTGTAGGAAAAGTCAGTTTTACATCTGTGTTTTTTTTTATTTGAAAATCTAGTGTCAAACCCGTAGTTGAAATAATAACATTTCTCTAAAAAGAACCTTTTCTTTGCCCTAAACGCCTAAACAATAAGATTATATAAATAAGTTATTATTAGAATTAAAAAAACGCAATTATTTGTTTAATACATTGATATTAAAATCATGATCATTAGTTGTAAATTAACTTATATTTGTTTAATTCTCCCATCTTTCCCTACTCCCAAAATCAAATAAATCCGTGGCACAGTATTAATGATATTATGATTAAAAAGTCTATATAAATTTCCAACCACATTTTAGAATTGACTTTTTTTTACAGTGTATTTGAATGCATATAAATTTTACCTCTACGTTGAGGCATGCAATAGCATTGTTGGGGTTCGGGTTGTTGGAAAGTAAAGCACAAAATTTCTAACATCTATTAAAATGTCTTGCAAATGTATCCAGCATATTTTATTTATAAAATCGCAATTACCATAATAAATAGCTCTGTAGCAGTAATTGCAATAATTCAAACAATGACTTAGCTATTTGTCAATTTTTTTAATCAACAAAATATTTTTGAAATTTCATACAATAAAAATTCAAGATATATTAATTCTATGCTGAGGCATGTAATAGCATTGCTCAGATTGGGGTTGTTGGGGGGTAATGCACAAAATGTGTTACACTTTTTAAAATGTCTTTCAAGCGAACCCAGCATTATACAACATGTCTTATTTATAAAATCGCATTTAAAATAAAAAATTGCTTTGTAGCCGACTATATGAATTAATTTGTATATTATTATTATTATATATTACATCAAGTCGATATTTAGTTTGCATATTACCTCGCCTAAATATCTGTAAGACAGCTTTCATTTACGCTATTCATAAAATTAACTTTTTTGGCGATTTTTGGATAAATCAAAATCATAAAAATGTTTTTTTTTAGTTAATGAGTACCTAAAGCCCGTCAAAGAATTATTTAAAACTTTAGACGAACTATTAAATATAGGGAAATGGTAGGTAAATAAGAAAATTACAACAAAGCTATAAAATTTATATAAAAAAGTTTTACAACCAATTCATTAGTTTAAGGAGGTAGTAAAGGACTGTACTTAAAAACAACAATATGATTCCGTAATGAAGAAAAAAGAACATCCACAATCGTTTAAAATTATTTTCAATGTCATCAGGCGACTCTTTAGTTATGTAGATCCTTGAATATATGCTTGAAATTCTAAACATTTCGTTCCAATCAAAGTTCTTCAGATCAAAATAAAATATTTTCTTATCATCGTTTTGCATTTTTGCCCATAAAGCCTCAACATTTTTTGAGGTAAAGTGAAACTTTGTAGTGGTGAAGTAGTACAACACTTCCATTCCTCTCTTTACCCTGCTCCACTTGTCGACGATTCTAAAAATTATTGTTTTAACTCGTGGTATTAATACGATCAAAATTACTTTAGATTTTTTCCAAAACATTTTAAAACGCCATCAGCGACATATGCTAGCACGGTATAAAAGAAAATGTGAATGCTGTGCCACAAGAAGGATTCTGTAAAGGTGCAATTAGGATACCAAATTATCTTATTTGATGGGTGCATGTATTTGTATTTTTTTGATAACTGGTCCAGTGAATCTAAAATAAAAATTTATAACATAAATTGTGATTTAATTTTTTGTTACCTAATGATACTCCATAACCCACAAAGTTGTAAATAGGTATATCATTCTGAGACCTACTGAAACAAATCTAGAAGAAGAACTCGATTCGGTCTTATTATTACCTTTTTTCTTTTCCTAAATCCCATCCCACAGCTATGATATTATTGACGACATGGTCGCAAGGAACTATATTTAAGGAAACATCCTTTTTACAGTAAAGGGTTCTGATAACGCCCAAGAAAATGCCAACGCACAAAGCCATCAAACCTTGCAAACCCTGCATCCAACCCGGCGACGGCTCAGAGTATGAAACGTTAACTGAAACAACTAATTAGCTAAAAATTATAACAAAATCAAAAGACAACTTATTCCCGGCCGAATTATTGCCAACGGAAGTGATTTCCCTTCTCTTCTCACAACATCCTCGGCGACTTGTTTGCAAAATATATAAACATTTGGTCTATTTTCTATTAAGCTTTAAAATGTTCAATTACAACAACAAATTTCTCACTGCAAAAACGTAAAACTCACTGAGGTGTGATAGCTTCGAGAGCCTTCTCATCAAGTATTTTCGTTATTAAAACTAGATCGTCTGGAGTGATGTTAGGAGCGTAGAATTCTTCGTCGATTTCCACTCTGGGGGCGCTTGAAAACGCCGTGGAAATGTACAAAAAAACCTACGCTAATCACTATTTTTGATTCAAATATTGTGTGCCAGTACCTGTAATTTCTGTATCTGCTTCGCTAAATTTAAAATTTCCTTTACGGCACCCACGTTTCTTTGTACGGAGACCGTAAGTTTTTCGTCGAATTTAATGTCGGCTGCTGCATGGATTACAATTGTCACTTCGTCGATCACGGTTCGTTTTGCTTGCGGAGACAGATTCAGAGACGGGAGGTCACAGTCTCCTTCAACCATTTGGAGTTTTGATGAAAAATCCGATTTTGTCGATCTTACGCCGTCGAAACACTGTTTCAGTGGTTGCATTTTATAAAAACGGTTAGCACAACTTACTGTGTCTTGAAGGTATTCGTTAAAACGTTCCTCGGTAGTTTTATTTTTCTTCGGCCTTAGCAGCAGATAAATCCTTTTCAGGTCCGGGCACGCCATTAGCAGCTTCGCAACTAAGGCCTTTCCAAGAAAGCCCGTACCACCGGTCACGAAAATTGTTTGATTTTTGTAGAAATTTTGTATCTCGGTCATGGTTGTATTGCGGGGCAAAATCTCACAAAGACTGATGCACTTGTGAAAAGTTGTCGCTTAAAAAGAAAACACAAATAATGCAGTGCATTACTAATGAAAAATGGAAATATTCCACGAGTAAAGGTTATGCTGTGTCAGGTTTGTATTGTCTACTTTCACATAGCTGTAACATCTCACGATTTATAAAACTTATTATAACAAGCTTTTTTTTTTCTCGTCAACTAAAATAAGATGAAGTGGCAGTATAATTGTTTTACATTTCATCAAAATACCTTACGGTTTGACTGTCTTAAATTGTGCTGTTATGATTTTTTTTGGACTTTAAACCGTACTCATCGAATTAGTTGAATTGGAACAGTTACGATGAATAGTTAGTATTTGAACACTTTGCATTTTCGGTTGTATGATGGTACATTTTCAAATGACTGTCGATTTAACGTTATTTTATGTTTTTATACTACAAATATTTAGTGTCGTGTCAGTTTTAAAAACAATTCGTATCCCTGTTTTTCTTAATTTTATTTTTTAAATTTTATTTTTTATCTCTTCCATTCTTCTATTAGCAAACATAGCATTTCATTTTGTCTTTAAATCAGTTGTAACGGAAAAGGTAAATAAACAACAAACTCAATAATAAAACATTTATCTACAATCGGTAGTGCATCACCACAAATTTATAATTTTAAGCAAAATATATGCCAAGTAAACGAAAAAGATTAATTTTAGAGCCTGATGCACAATAAAGTAAATCCACATTCGTTTAATATTTTTGGGTATGTCTTGAGGTGATTCATTGGTTAAATAAATTCTTGAGTGAAGCATCTGTCCTTCACAAAAAGACCACCATTCAAACTTCTTCAAATCAAAATAAAATATTTTTTTATCGTCATCTTTCATTTTCGACCACAACATGTTCACATTTGTTGTAGTAAAATGAAATTGTGTGGTTGTGAAGAAATATAGCATTTTAAGTCCTCTCTTAACTTTGCTCCACTTGTCCACAATCCTAAAAAAATAACTGATTATTTTTCATCAATGAGCGGAACCTAATTTACATAAATTTTTTTCCGCAACACACTAGAATTCCGTCAACAATGTATGCCAGTATGGTAAGAAAAAAATTGTGGATACTGTGCCAGAAATATGATTCTGTAAAAGTACAAGCTGGGTACCAAAGCATCATTTTTGTAGGATATATCCATTTGTATTCGTGAAGTAATTTTTCTAGTAAAGCTAAAAGAGGAAATGTTATCGATTGCTGATTGATTTGTTTTAATTCATTACTGAATGTTATCCCAGAGCCAACGAAGTTGTAAATTGGAATATTGCCACTAGGCCTGTTAAAAATAATTTAGAAGAAAAACAACTCAATTCAATATTTTAATTACCCTTGCTGACCCACATCCCAGCCCACAGCAATAATATGATTGGCTACATAGTCACAGGGAACGACAAAAATTGAAACATCTTTTTTACAATACATGCTTCGAAGAATCCCTGATAAGCATCCGTAACATAAAGCAGTGAAAGCTTGAAAGCCCTGTATCCATCCTGGTAAAGGTTCCTTCACGGAACCAGCGACTGAATAAAAAAATGAGTTAGCTAAAATTAAAAGCAGTGTGATAGACAACTTATAGCGGGCCGAATTATTGCCACCGGAAGTGATTTCCCCTCTCTTCTCACTACATCCTCGGCGACTTGTTTGCAAAACGTATACACATTTGGTCTATTTTCAATTAAACTAAAATTTTTGTTTACAACTAATTTCATTGTTTCATATTCAAAACTTACTGAGGCGTGATGGCTTCGAGAGCATCGTGGTCCAGTATATTTGTTAAGGAAATTAAATCGTCTGGAGCGATGCTGGGTGTGCAGAAATTTTCCTCAATATTAACATTTGGAGCGTTTGAGAATGCCGTTGAAATATACAAGAAAACCTACACTAATTGAGTTTGTGTGTCGCGCATTTAATGATAATACCTGTAATTGTTCCATTTGTTTCGCTAAATTGAAAATTTCCTCCACAGCTACGATGTTTCTTCGTACGGAAATCGCAAGCTTTTCCTCGAATCTAACGTCTGCAGCGCCATGAATTAAAGTTGTTACTTCCCTTATTAAGATATCTCTTATTTCAGGTGATAATCCAAGGAACGGTCGGTCACAGTCCCCCTCAACCATGCATAATTTTGACGAAAAATTTGGTTTTCTCGATTTTAAAACGTCAAAGCACTGTTTGAATAATTTTATTGTAAGGAAAATCTTATACAACTTACTGAATCTTCGAGGAATTCCTTGAAACGCTCCTCCGCAGTTTTATCGTATTTTGGTCGAATGAGAAGATAAACCCTTTTCAGATCAAAGCATGCGATTAGTAATTTCGCAACTAAGACTTTTCCTAGGAAACCTGTTCCTCCGGTTAGAAAAATCGTATGGTTTTTGTAAAATTTCTGGATTTCACTCATCGCTGAAATGTGTGACAATATCTAACAATAACTGATCGAGTTATTTGTACTGTTGCAAATCAACAACAACACATAAATTAAATCATGAATTGAATGCACTTGTGATATTTGCTTTTGTAGAATATGAATGTCTAATTCATATTTTCTATGTATGTAAGTTACCACTAACTACAGTATTATTGTTGTAATGAATTTGTAAAATCTGACCTGTACAATTTACTCCGCATATTTTAATGCCTTATCCGTTTGAAAAAATTTTACAAACTTTAGAAAATAGTAAACGCCGATAGCGAAGTATGATTCCATAATGGAGAAAAATGAGAATCCAGAGATTTTTGATATTACATATTTGAAATTTCATTCGGCGATTCTTGACTTATAAATTCCGGAATATGTGCTTTTTGTTCTGAATACTTCCAGTCAATCTAAAGTTGTCGTGCAAAATTTAATATTTTTTTATAATAATCCTCATGTGTCCACATTTGTATTCGTAAGGTTAAACTTTGTAGTCTAGAAAGAATTCATTTAGAATTTCATTCTCATCTTTATCTTGCTCAATTTCTCAACAATTATAAAAAAATATTGCATGTTGCTTGATTACTTCTGATTCTCTTCCTTGGGTTCGTAACGTAAAACTATCAGATAATAACGATTTAGAATTTTTTAAGAAAATGAATTCATATAGAGCGACATTGTATGCTTAGAAATTTTCGTCGATGGTATGGATATGTTACGGTTAAAATGTTTACTTGGTTCGTTTATATGTATTTATGCTATCCAATTAGTTTGTAAACTAGCCAAGAACGTTGGTTAAAGTATAAACCAAAAGCAAGAAAAAACAAAATAAGCAGTACGTCTTGGCTGGTTTATATACTAACCGAAGGAATAAATAACCATATTCTTGGTATTTTGTAAACCAATTTAACCTAATAATAATTTAATAGTTTTTTTATATTTTTGTTGTTTTGTGCTGCATTGAGTATACTCATATGCACACAGTTATTTTTTGTAATTATTTTTGTTTAATAAATGTTTACGTTTTTTCCTGTAAATAATATTTTAGGTTTTGAAGAATTGTTATTTTTAAGTGCAACGCTTTTTATTGTTTGCAAATATGTTAACAGAAGTTTTAAATTTAACAAAGGGACAGATTTATGTAAAATAGCACATATTCTGAATTCAGTAATGTAACATATTCATTTTTTTTTAATTTCTCATTCATAATAAGTACCTATTCATAATTAAATTTTGAATTGAAATCGAATTGAAATTAGAAAATTAACTTATATATTAACCAGAAAGTTGGTTATTGTGTCTTACTAGTGATTAAGTTTACACTCTATTCAAGTAATTTGGGTTAGTCGCACTGGTTATTTTATTTACTTGCTCTTTGTTTATACTTTAACTAACGTTCTTGGCTAGTTTACAAAGGAATTGGATAGTATGTAAACTAGTCAAGTAAACACTTTATTCGTAACAAATATAAACAAAAAATCTCACATCTTACATGTTTTGACCAAACCCATGATTTCTGCATCTGTTCTGCCATTTTTATACCATGTAGACTCGTTTGTATAGAAACCGCAAGTTTGACAGTGATGAAAATAGTTCCAATTTTTTAGAATTTTTGGATTTAGTTAACTAACTTTCATTTCCTTCATTTGAAAGTTAACGACCATAAATCGACTCGTTTCACAAAATTTAACGTGGTATATTTTCCTATTTGAAAGAAGACTATTGAAATATATGATTTAAAAGAAAATGCGCACAATTGTATTAAGTATTCGTGCGTAGTTCTGAATAAAACATTTAAAGTTCCGCAGTAAAAAATATCCTTGTCATTTATTTGAGGAAAAAATTTATTGCAGTTTCACTAACAAGTCGTTTCAGAAAAGCACCGTTAAAAACATTTCAATTGAAAGGAAATTGTCACCATTTCACATACTTATAATTCTAACGTGCATTTGAATAAAACATTTTCTAACATCACATCCAGTGATTATTAACCATAAAATTTATATTTATAGAACTCGAATTAACTTTTATTTGAAATTTAAATTATCGCATATCATACCTAGATTCTGCATTTTGAGAAGGAAACTAGTAAATGAACGTTACTATAGTTTTAAATTAAAAAAAATGGTAAAATTGTATGAGGAATTGTTAAATGTTAGGATTGTAAATAAAACGATTTTGTCACTTTATTTTTAGCATTCATATTCCATACAAAGTGCACACTTAAATTACACTAATTGAGTGCAAAATTGTAAAAGTGGAATAAATAGATCTTAAAGTGTCTCTTTTTTATAAAATCCGTGGTTCAAAATTGAAAAATATTAATGTGTGGCATGAAATATTTTAGTATATTTATTGAAAACTTTATTAAGTTACACATTAGACCATTTTGAAAAATATATAAAAAAACATTTGAATTTAAGATAGTAGAGTAGGTAAGTAAAGTAGTACCAACTCATACAAAACCACAAAACATGAAAAACAATACTGTCCTTATGTATCATAGTCTGAATCTAATTCAACCCTTGAGACATCCAAATCAAAATTTTCGTTCAGCAAAGCCTAATTATATTCATGGTAAATTATAAGTACATATATACAAAAGGTAAATAGTTGATTCAAATTTTCCCACTGGGATTTTTTAAAGTGCGTAATTCATTGTTTTTAGTGTGCAAATACGTAGGCTTATTTATTATTTTTTTGTTACGTGAACCCATTTGCTTCTGACCTCTTCAATTTATGTTTGGCTGTTTTTCTCTACAAATATGCCACATTAATTGTTATGCAGTCTCGTAAAAGAACGTTACTAGTTTCAGATTTTGAAAAAATGGTGGATTTGCACGAGGTATTGTTATTTTGAGAAAATGTTACTATTGTAAATAAAACATTTTGGTCTCTTTATTTTTAGCATTTATTCGATAGAAAATTCACACTTAAATTACACGAATTACTGTTTGTTGAATTTTTCTACAAATACCTCACATTAATTGTTATGCAGTCTCCTCGCTCAAATTAGTCTCGGTATAGGTGCCAGTCATCATAATCTTAAATTTATAGAATACTACACATTCTAGGAAAAATCAACCCCAATAGTATCGGCCACCCCAGCCTCCGAAACCTCTTCCATATCCGTAGCCATACCCTCCATAGCCACCCCATCCACGTCTCCAACCCGACCCATAACCTCCCCACCCTCCATAATATGGTTGTCTGTAGTAACCTCCCCAGAATGTATTCGCCGTGTCCAAATCAGATTTTTCTTCGTTCGTCGGATTGGCAGTTTCAGGCAGAAGCACTATTTCCGTTTCTTCTGGGCTTTTAGACGCGGTTGGAGTTTGAGAAGTTTGTGGTGTTTGAGATTCCGCAGCGGCCTGCGTTTGAACAGCTTGGGGAGGTTTTTCGGTTGCTTGCTGTTCAACCGGAACGGCGAAGGTTGAAGACAGCAGGAATGCCGCCACGAGGACAATCAACGTCTACAGCATATAAATTTTCAAACAACAAGAACATTTAACAGTGAGAGACTTACCATTCTGTACACCATCCTGGCCGAAATCACAAGATCTGTTTGGCAACGAGTCGAAGTGGACGCTTTTATAGTGTAAATCTAAGGCTGATGACCGGCGTTGATCATTCCTTCGTCTTCAATCGGGTCTGGTCAAGGCCAATCTGGTGCAGCCAACAAAGATGCTGCAAGACTCCACCACAGCAAATAACCACCAATCGTAATTCCAGCGTTCATTACACGGGATTAAACGATTTTTAACAAATTTATCATAACGTATGGCTAATCCGTGCAGGATTTCGCAATGACGCGACATAATGCTTATTCAAATTTTACCATCTTGGACTCGTAGCATTGAAAAAGTACTTCCCCGTGTTGTTTGCTTTATTTTTATCGTTTCACGGTAACAAGTGGAAGAAATTGTTTGTCTTCGGAGGCAATAACAGCAGATGACCGGGGAAATCCAACTGTTTAGGCGGGGCACGAATTGTGCAAGTTGTAGGAAAGAATTTGAATTAAAATTTGGGTGTGATGTCAAACAGCGTTATAAATCTCACGGTGACCATAACCTTCGGAAAAGCCGGTATCTCACCGTTTGTTTTTGTCATTTGTTGTTGCGATATTACCTCAGAAATGCGAATTTTATGGACCTATTAATTTAATGAATAACAATGGACTCAAGAAGTGTTCTTATAATTGGTTGAATTAATTGTTGTTTTATGATGTCTAATTATTACTTCACGCAGTTTATTCGCTTTTACAACCGCAAATTAATGAACAAAAATATAATTTAATAAAGAGTAGTTACAAAATGTTTAATATCTTATATCTTTTTGTACGGTAAAAAATACTAAATGCTCTGTATTAGATACAGAAAAAATATTGTTTCAAATTATGACGCCCATTTGTTTGGACCATTTCCGCTAAAATAAAAAGGAATGTTCATTCAAGTTAAAAATGTTTTTTTAATGTTTCTGTCAATGTCTGTTTTAATTTATAATAATGTTTTACTATTTTTTATTTTGTTTTGTTAAATGTGTTGTGTTAACTAAAATACATTTATTTTTTTCTTCACGTAACTATTTCCATTTTTAAATATTCATAAATGAATATAATGTATCTACTTTATCAATCATTTGATTTATTTTTCACTATATTACATATTTATTGAGGAATTGTCAACTTAGTCACCAAGTGTTTTAATTTACTAATGAGCATTTCGTTCATTAGGTATGCTCTGCGTTTGGTAAATTTACTGATCATTTAGCATTTTTATCGAGTGAGCGTTTAACATTTATTACGTGCATTTCAAATTTTTTTGCAAATCATTCGTTATTTTATTGAGCGTTTAGTATTTTTTATGTGCATTTCAAATTTTTACCGAACATTTAGTGCTTTACTGAGCATTTGGTATTTTTACAACTGAATAAAATAACGGAACAATAGGTACATTTTGCATGTGAATAAAATACCGAGCATTTAATTAATTTATTTTCTATAATAAAAACAGTATGAGTCGCCATGGAGATAAAAAAATATATAATTGGAGCAAAACACACATTCAAGTCAAAAAATTCAATATTTCTCCACGCTGAAAGATTAAAAAGAGTTGAACGAACTTAGAGCACAAAGATTCAAGTCATGTATTTACAAAATCTTGGTAATAATCACGACATCATAGAACCAGTTCCAGGCCGCTAATTTCTCCCAAGGTGAACACTTCTTCAAAACCAAGTGTACCGGTGAAAGTAAAACGCAAATCTTCCTCATTTAACACTTGACAAATCATGCTTTATCACGTCCTTTCGACAAAATTTGTAACAATACCCGTTACAGGTCATTGTGGTGACCTTTTTTGTTTCTACATCAATCCTAATTTGAATAATGGGACTCATCAACGTCCATTTTTCACAATCCATCCTCAAATTACCCCAATTAGCTGTAACAAACTCTGACAGGTATTGTTGAAAGGATTTATAAAAACCACAACACGAATTATGCATCCAGTGCAAGATGATCGCTTACGCTTTATTTGCCGTGCTAATCGGGTTAGTAGCGCCATATCCTGGCAATTGTATGGAAAGCAACGCCAATAATAAGCTCGGGGATGTGATGAAAAATCACACCAAATCCTCGTACAACGCCACGAAAAATCAGAACGAAGAGGAGAATCCGCTTAAAGTGGAAACACACAAGCTCCTCCAAGACTGCGGAGTTGAAACCTCGGACAGTAACAACTACGACGACAGCTATAGCAATAATAATAATAATAATCGAAGAGGATACAACAAGCAACGACGAGACAACAATAACGACTTCAATAACCGAAGGAAGTCTCCAAGCAGACGCTACAGCAACCAAGAAAGCAACGAGAATGGAAACAGATACAATAACAACCGCAACGATCGTAACAACAACCGACGTGGTTACCGCAATGAAAACTACAGCGACGAAGAAGATTCCAACGAGTCTGGCAGTGGTTACAAATATAAGCGTTACAACCGTTCCAGAGAGTGTAAAGAAGATCGTAACCAGTGGAGTAACACCGATGGTAGTCTCGACTAGTCAAAACGATTGCAATCATAAGACCATTTGTAGGTGGTTATGGTAGTTATGATGGTCGCGGTTACAGCAGTTACAACAACAATGGTAATATCAGACGAGGTGGCGGAAATCTACCAGGATACGGCAGGAATTTGGATGCAAATCTAAGAGCAAAACGGGCAAACAACGACGAGTCACAGGTAATGTAGTGGTTAACCTTTCAAATTTGATTTGTGGGTGTTTTTAGTGTACAAGCCAATGCGTTTTCGGCTATTTGGAAGTGGTAAGGTTTTAATCTTAACATGGACAAACTCGTAATTTGAGTTGGATTGTTACAGCTGGACGACAATAGAGTACCGTCGGAGACTTTGCTCATTAAATGGCTTCAGGAGCATTTTTCGTCTAACGACATGAAACGGATCAGAGCGCTTCGAGATGCCAGAAGATGCTTCGCTAGGCTGACCACTTCAGGTAAGGTATTTGAACGCCGGATTCATTTCTAATACTACTCGTTTGTAGATGTTGAGGATGGGTGCGACTTCTCACAATCTCTATCAAAATGTTTAAATTTGGAACTTGAATAAAACATTTCAATGGACGACACTTAATTTTTTTATAATATGTGTGTAATAAAAGTATGTTGATGTTTTATGTGCTGTTTTTCATTCTGAATCATTTTAATTGCAGCCCCGGAGCAAAATCAATGAGGAATAAAAATATAAGTACATCTAAATTGTTAATAGAAAATTGCGTAATTTAGTGTTTAAAAAACTAATTTCGATCGAATTCACGTGACAATATAAGTTGCACATTTACAAATTAGTTAATTTTACTCTTGTACGTTTAGAGTGTCAAAATAAGAAATATTAAAAGTTCTGTTTCTGTTTATTGGTCCTTTAACAGCAGTAACAGTTGCTTTGTTATAAAAAATGGAAGAATAAGGTCCGTTTTGAGAATGTAAACTGCGGTGAAATATTTATCATGTGTTTAGCAGTTTGAGAAAGCTAATAAAGTCCCAACACTAAACACAAGAAGCCGAGTTATCGTCTAAACAGCAGTTTTAAATAATTTGAAACCAAGTGCGTATTCTTTATGCAACAAAATACTGACAAAGGTCTTGGAAGGTGAACAATCTGGTTCATATCAATACAATAAGAATATCTTTGCAAACTGCAAACAACATGACAAACAAAAAATTTAAATATCGTGTATATATACCAATTGCCAGCAACCTTCATATCGTAATAAGTTGTGGCGTAAACATTTTTTCAAATAGTTCACTGATTGGAGTAGTTGCATTTACTCGGAAGCTCGTTAAGACAAATTAAGATTCATTACTTGTGCGACTAACTTAGGATAATACATGTTGCAGACAAGCGTTTACAACGAGGCCTTGATATTGTCGCACATCTGTCTTATTGTTGTCTTTTTGCAAATCCGGTAGAGCAAGGCCATCCTCTCACGCATGCATCACCTCATCCTCTTTATCTCAGGTTACATTTTTTGCTTAATTCACAATTTCAACGCCGATCACTTCCTCCGGAGAAGGACCTCTTCAGATGACTGACTAGACGTGACGCTTCGAAGAATTCGTAAAGCAGTTTTTTTATCGGGGCACAGACGCCGTGGTTAATTATCTCACGTACCCATAGATTTGTTGATGTTAGAATAAATTCTAAAATGCGTTTGCCATTTTAGTGGGTTCAGATCTTGATAAAAGCTTTGAAACAATACCGGAGCTCCCAACTCTGGAGATGAATAATCAGCAATCATTAATGTCATTAAAATAGGTTGTAATAAGTGAAGGGAGAGAAAAAACAACGATTTGTAATTATAATTAAAATAGTGCGTTCGTGCATTCCTAATAAAGATGGACTTGAGACTATATAATGATTTTCACGGTCGGGAATTTTCTAGATTGTGCTTCAAAGGGTCTCGAGTAAGTGGCATCATGAAACTGCAGGTAATGGTACAAAATAACCCTGCTTTAAAATTTCACTCGATTGAAAAATCTTCTCAATGTCCTCTTATTTCATTTGAGAAAAATTGAATAACTTATATTTTTTTCTTATGTTTTATAAAAGTAATGGTGTTTATTAAGCATTTCTTATTCACTTTGTTGAAATTTTTTAAGGGCCGATTATTAATTATTTCAGCAAACGGGTTGTTTAAATAAACTTGCATACGTTCTTTTAATCATCTTCAGTTTTGTTTTATTTTCAGTATGAATTACAGTTATTGCTTGCATAGAAATGATGTTTTTAAATTTTACATTTCAATATGTTTCATCTTTATTGCTATATATTTGCTGAAATTACTTCTTGATGACTGAATTAATTCATAAATTATTCCAGACAAATAAACAATTCTTTAAATCATTGTCCAGATTTGCAACATACGGAAAATAGTCAATCTGAAGGAACAAATTTGAGTTCCTGCTTTTTCAGGAATGTTATTGGCTTTTGCTAATTTTTTTACATTGTTATGTAATGCTATTACATAATTGTACTTGATTCGTTGCCCAGTTTGTTGCAGTGACCTCTCGATGTTTAAATTTTTTCAGCAAATAGATTATTTGAAAAAATTGACAGCACTGAATAATTTTCACATATGAAATTACATTACGAGTAACCAATTTATTTACTGTTTTCTAAGAGTTACCACAGGAGTTACTTTCCTATGAATTCGTATTGTTTTTCACATCGCAATGGGTTTTGTTATGTAATGTAAAACTGTTTAATTTTACATGTTTTAGATTAAAAAACCATTTTTTGTACAACTTGTGTTGAATAATTGAAATTTAAAATCTATTTGTAGCTATTATAATCTGAAAGTCCACCACAACAAAATATAATTGTTTTTTTTTATTTTGCAGATTCTAGCCTTCTTTGTCGTTTTAATAGCTGCTGCTGCAGCTATTCCAGCTTTGGATTTATTCCAAAATCGTCGTCCAGCAGTGGACACACCTTACATCAGAACAATTAGAGCGTAACCTCTTTGTAAAGCATTTATTTAGCTTTTTTATAGTAAATTGTAGGAGCAACCCTGGACCAAAGGATTTAGAAGGATCAGAGAGTGCTTATGTGGCATACCAATACGGCTATGGCTATCCGTACTATTGGGGACACTACCCATATGTAATTTACGGTAAATAAGCTTGTCTATCCAACTTTATTACATCACGAAGTAGTCTAACAATAAAACGAGTATTCACAAAATGTAATTCTGGCGTTTTAATAAATACTGATGATACATTCATGATTAATGTTTGGCTGGTGCAACATTTGCCAAATACAATGTACTAAATTGAACATGCTTGTTTGACTGCCTTATCGATGCATCCTGTTGAAGATTGTCAAACCAGCGTGACAAATTTATGTAATTTTCTTTGTCCACAATTGACAGGTTCTCCTGCAAAACACAATAAAATCGAGGAAACAAATGGAAATGTGCTTTACCATAACAGACTGCAGAACATAGTAAAGAAAAATGTCGGCAATGCTTAGTTTGTGTGAAACTAAATATGTTTTGGTCGCGAGAACTGTATTTAGTTCCTAAAATTCAACTACTATTAGTATTGTACTTCATGCATAACTAAAGCATACTTTAAGCAGCTGATAGGGGTTCCCTCCCTCACTTTGCAATATATAAACTACACAATATTCAACCCATTGATTAACTTCGGCCTTTTCTAAGTGATTTAAACCGTCCAAATTCGAGTTTGCTTCTTTTATCAACTCTAAAATGATGTTTAAATGACCTGATATGGAAATCTTATCCACTACACGTGTAGGTAACTAAAAAAAAGAAAATACCAACAACAAGTCATATAAAATGTTATGTTAAGTACGATGTCGTCATTTAGTGCGATTTTGCCTGGCTGCACCTTCAGAAATGAGGCGATTTGGTTCAAATATTTAATTGAACTGACCCCCATGTCGGTTGAGGTTAAATATTGTTCGAAAACGTCAAAGTGACAATAGAAATGTCAAGTTGACAATTAAGTCTATGAATTAAGTGTCAAATACAGTTAGATATTTGAAATAGTCGGGAATGCAATAAATATAAATTTAATAAATTAGGATGAATGAAACTGCCGTGAAAACTTAACATTTTATTTACTTTGGGTGCCAAGTTCAAGTTTTCCCAAATTTTTTACAATTACAACTTCCGGAAGCGTCTTTGTGATGATTCCAGTGGCAACAGTTATTTTGTTTTCCCTGAGAGTAAACGTCTGCCCTTGCAGCATCACCATTTTGGACAAAAGAGTCAGAGACACGCTTCCATGTTCACCTGGCATTATCATTTCAACCCCATCCTCTATAAATCACTAATTATTATAAAATAAGTTTCAAAGCTCTAAACATGCCCAAGTCAACTCTGCACGATACACTCCAAGTTTTGCTGAACAACTGCTGTATGTATTTGCCAGTGATAGGTTTAGACCGTCCCCCTTCACTCTTCGACAGAAAATAAATGCTGGCACAAAATCGGTTTGAAATACTGACACTGTTTGCTTCACACAAAAACATTCCACGCTGAATTTCCTTGACTTTGACGTTCCTGATCAATACTCCAACATTGTCACCAGCTTTTGCCTAAAACACTTATTTTGCAGTCCACAATCCAATTTAAAAAATTGTACCTACCTCGGGAACACTTTTCTTGAAAACTTGTATGTCTGAGATAGTAGTTTTTATTTTGGTGTCAAATCCCAACAACTCGCAGTGTGCATTTTTCTTCATAGTGCCTCTAAATATTGTTCCTACAACTACTGAGCCTCTGCCGGGGACTAGAAATGCGTTATCGATTGGTAACATAAATGGCGACTTAAAGTCTCGTTCAGGCACTGGGATGTAATCATCAAGAGTATCCAACAGCTTCCTTATCGATTTTTCCCCAATGTCTGTATCTTGTCCATTGAGGGCTTCAAGAGCCGAACCACAAATCACAGGAGCGCCAGATCCATCAAATCCGAAATCCTCTAAAAGCTCTCTGATTTCCAAATCCACCAACTCAACCATCTGCAAATGGCACAATTAATTGTTCAATAATTATGGAACTGATTGTAGTCTTGCCTCATTATCAACTAAATCGACCTTATTGATGTACACAATGATTTTTTTTACTCCTACTTGTTTGGCTAACAATAAATGTTCCCTAGTTTGGGGCATTTGCCCGTCTGTCGCTGCAACAACAAGAATCGCCCCGTCCATTTGTGACGCCCCCGAAATCATATTTTTTATAAAGTCGGCATGACCTGGACAATCAGTATGGGCATAATGTCGATTCTTGGTGCTGTATCCAACATGTGCCGCATTAATAGTGATCCCCCGAGCTTTCTCTTCAGGTGCCTTATCAATCTCATCATATGATATGTAGCTAGCGAGTCCGTCTTTCTGTAAGACTTTTGTAATAGCCGCTGTCAAGGTAGTTTTTCCGTGATCGACGTGTCCGATTGTTCCAACATTTATGTGTTTTTTCTCAGTGTTATCGGAGAATTTTCTCAAATTTAGCGCCGGTTGTGACAAGTTGAGGTTAGGAGTCCGTCGATGACATAACTGACATAAACTGATGTAACAGCGGTGCGGTTTATTCGTGCTGGTGGAGTAGAATAGGATTTTGCGGGTCGATAAAGTCTGAAAAGCTCGAAATAATTTTAATTTGGACATTTTCAGTTGATTTGTTGACAGATTAAAGGAAATACATGCGCGCCATCTGTTTGATTTTTTTAAAATTATGTAAACTGAGTAAACTGAACTTCTACAGTCATGAGCAAAGAAGTCATAATCGTCTCTCACAAATGACATTTGATTAAATCCAATAGTTCGCTAATCTGCCGGTGGTGTCGTTCATCCAAGACCAGCAAAGTGGCAAGGTTAGTAGTGACTCTCCACGAAAATTCTAAATTTTTCATCAATTTTCTCAATTTTCACCACTATCGTGAAGTATTTCCAACGTCTACAACTTGCCTTCTTTTTTTTTGTACCCAGTGTCTTATTTGATATTGTACAAGCGAACCGATTACATGACACTGCTTACATAATCTTTGATCAGTGGTGATTTTTTTTCAGTTCAGAACGATGCTGGGCCGTTTCGGGAATATAGTACCTCTGGTGGCCCAAAATGCACCGCTGCAACAGCAGCAGCGGGGCATGGCCACCCTCAAATCCATCTCAATTCGTCTAAAGTCGGTCAAGAACATCCAGAAGATCACCCAGTCGATGAAGATGGTGTCGGCTGCCAAATACAACCGAGCGGAGCGTGAACTGAAACAGGCACGTCCCATAGGAGCTGGGGCCACTCAGTTTTATGAGAAAGCTGAAATTGCTGCCCCCGAGGATTTGCCCCAAAAACTACTCATTGCTGTTACTTCTGACAGAGGTGAGAGCATAACTGGAATTTGATTAACAATAAAACTTTTTTTTTGCAAGTCAGGAATATTTAAGATTTGTTTACAAGTTTATCATTACATAGTATTATTTGGTTGGATTTACCATTACAAATTGTGTCAGTTTTGCTAGATTTTGGTATCCTGATTAAAATTGAGATGAATATTGTTGAATAAGAATATTTCTATATGCTATATAATTTCAATATGTTGTCTGAATATTTTGAGGTAAATAAGATTCACAAAACCTGCAGTGAATGCTTAATATAACATTCCTAAGTTATGAAAGTGTAGGCTTTATTTTTTATCATTTTTATACCTAAACTATACAACAAAGGCTAATGAGCCATTGATGTTTTACAATCTACACTTTTTTCTCTCCCAAACATTTTTGTGGCATAGGAGTGACGTTATTGTTATCATCGATTTTTTGGTTGCAATCATTATTAATATAACAGGTCATTATAAATGTTTAAATTTTCTGTACTGCAACGGGTCTGTGTTTTGATAAGTTTTGACTTGTTTAAATTTTGGAGCCTTTCTATGTTGTTAATTCTGCAATGCAAATTTCAATTTTATTTAATTTTATCATTCACACCGAAACTCGTATACCTATTAGGTAATTGAGTTGAAAAACATTTTTTTAGTTGTTCCGAGTTTTTTTTTATTATGAAAACAATCTGTTGTAAATTTTTTTCCCAATTTATCCTTCACTCCTTCTTACAACTTTGACTTATCCAAAACGGTTTGTCTTTTAGAGAAATGTGTGACACGTATTCAATACTCAGAACTGGACTATGCAAATTTTATTTCTAATTAAGTGTGGAATAGTTTATATAGCAAAATTGTTATTTGAATCATTTGAGTTGAAAAATATTCTTGGTTTTTTATTAATTAAATTATTTAAGAAAGTAGTTTAGTTGCCGTGAAAGACAAATTTTGCCAATTCTTTATTTCTTCTTTCCTCCGCCATTTTTTGATCTTTGGCTTTTTCCAAATATTTTAAAGAAATTCGTTCGTAAATTGGGCTTTATCTCATTAATTTCTCAGCTCGGATTTGTTTAATATGTTATGCAATTTATCGCACTATAGATGGATCAGAAACAAATCTCAAGAATTTCTTTTTTAGTTTCTGCGAGAGTTTGATTTATGTATTTGAAAAAATTTTTATACTTCTCATATTAAAATGTTTTCTGAAGATAAGAAAACATTTTAGAATGAGTTCATTACTTTTATTTACAGAACTATTTTTTAACCCGTTCCGACTCGTCATAATTTTATAAAATTTGTGTATTAAAATTTTAAAAAATTTTGAAGACAAGAAAACATTTTAGAATTAGTTCATAACTGTTATTAACAAAACTGTTTTAATCCATTCCGACTCGTCAAAATTTAATAAAATTTGTGTATTAAAATTTTAAAAAATTCTGAAGACAAGACAATATTTTGGAATGAGTTTATAACTTTTATTAACTGAATTATTTTTTAACTCGTTCCGATTCGTCGTAATTTTATAAAATGTGTGTATTAAAAATTAAAAAAAATCTGATGACAAGAAAACATTTTAGAATGAGTTTATAACTTTTATTAACAGAACTATTTTTTAACCCGTTCCAACTCGTCATAATATTATAAAATTTGTATATTAAAATTTAAAATCATTCTGAAGGCAAAAACATTTTAGAATGAACTTTTATTAAAAGAACTATTTTTTAACCCGTTCCGCTCGCCATAATTTTACAAAAAGAAGTTAAAAAATATATTGTAATAATAATTTGATGTAAAGTGTTACAAAGGTAAAATGTAGTTCGAGATCTACTTTTTGTAATGAAAATTCAAATTTATAAGTGGCATTTATGATGAAGGAACACTATTATAATTTAATTATATTTATTTTAATTTTCTGCTCGCTCTGGCAACAAGCGGTTCCTTTTATTTTCATAAACATTACCGGCTTCCGAAAACAGTTTCTCATTGAATATTTACGTGGGGGAACGCCAAGGTAGATTTTAGCTGAACAGGCATTATGGCATTTTATAGACCACCACACCAAACGATCTTCATTTCTTTTCAAAAGAGGGCTGCTAATATACGACGACTGCAACTCCATTGTAGCTGAACTTTTCAGGTTAACGTCAATTTTTTCTGAAGCAATTTGTTGGTAGCAATCCCAGAAAGTTTTATGAACACTAGATTCAACATTATCTGTTAAAGTACCATTGGTTTCCCCTTTTCACATTTTTTACTGGTTTGTGCAACTATTAACCTAAAACCTAGGTTAATTTGAAATGCTAGTGCGGTAAAAAATAAAACGCTGAACTTCTTGTTAACAAGTTTTTGTATGAATGTGCAGCTCACAATAAACCCAAAAACTGCTTAATCTCATGTCTTCTTATTTATTTTTGCACCCCTTACTTCTGTTTCAGAATGTCGCGCAAGCTTTAATTTTCCGTACTAGTGTGTTCTTATAATGTATTATGAAACATTATCACAGTACAATACTTTGAATAGTTAGAGTATTTAAATTTTGCTTAAGAGAAGGTATATTGAAAGTTTCACTGTTTTTATCCAGGTTTGTGTGGCGCCGTCCACACCAGCGTGGTCCGCTTGATCCGTAACGAACTGAAGGACAACGAGCAGAACTTGAAGGTGGTCTGCGTGGGAGACAAATCGCGTTTGATTTTGCAACGCCTTTACGGCAAAAACATTATCTTGGCGGCCAACGAGATCGGACGTCTGCCTCCGACTTTCATCGACGCTTCACGTCTGGCCGATTCCATCTTAAAATCCGGATACGAGTTCGGTTCAGGCCAAATCGTCTACAACCGCTTCAAGTCGGTGGTATCTTACAGCACCCAAACACTCCCGGTATTCAGTCTTGCCGCCATCAAGGTAATTATTTTTAAAGGATTTGTATGTGAGAACGTGCAAATACGCGTTTGCCGCAGACCTCCGCCAAGTTGCCGGTCTACGATTCGCTGGACGACGAAGTGATTCAGTCGTACCTGGAATTCTCGCTGGCGTCGCTGTTGTACTACGCAATGAAAGAGAGCGCCTGCAGCGAGCAATCGTCGAGGATGACTGCCATGGACAACGCCAGCAAGAACGCGGGGGAGATGATTGATAAGCTCACTTTGACTTTCAACCGCACCAGACAGGCTGTCATCACCAGAGAACTGATTGAAATCATTTCTGGTGCTTCGGCTTTGTAAACGGCCAAATGTTAATAGATGTGGGTAAGTTGCGCTGGGGATCGTCACGTTTTCATTTAATTGTAATAGTGCTGAATGTAAAAGTCAAACGGAACGAAAATGTAAGCCCAAAGTCACTGGATATTATCTAACATCAATCCCGTTTTTATCGGTTTTACTGTTACATCCGATATGCTGTTACTTTCTAAATTCGGCAGTGAAGTTGATGTCAACATTGCAATAAAACTCGTAAAATCAACCTGCTTGTTTTTAACATTAAATGATTTTGCCCTTCCACCTCATAAAAGAAAAAAAATAAAAAATTGTTATGACAATTGTATCGCACAGACACTCAATAATAAAATTTAATTCGCGCGCAATACAATAAATACGTAAAATTCCATAATTTTTTATTATTTTTTCGACTATTCATAGTTGTTGAATAATTTGAAGAGTGGCGTTAGCACGATAATGAAGTGCGCCACAAACACAAGGCCAAAGAACAAATGCAGAAATTTGAAATCCTTGATTAAATTCGTCAAAGGTACCTGAAATAAATTGATTAACGAAAATGTTGTATAAGCAGGGATCTTACAAAAGGCGACGTGATGAGTATGGTAAAAAACATGGACATAAGACCTACAATTAAGGAACCTTTTGATTGATCAAATCGTGCACTAACTGGTATTACAATCGACAGCAATAAAAGTGCCGCATACATGAGAAATATCGTTGGAACTATTAATGTGACGATATAAATTATTTGCCATTGTATCACTGCAATTCCAACAGTTGTATAACCGTTTTTTTGTTTTATTGTACATACCCGAGTGTTGATATTTAAAAATATAAATCAACAAGAACCCAATCGAATTGAACAAAACTGCGATGGCAAGTATGTAGATGGATTTAACCTGGAAAACTGTTCCTAGGATCAGCAGCAAGGTCCAAACAATTCGCACATAATGTGCTTGGATTTGACACTTAATGTTCACACACATCTGTAAATAAACGTACTTAACAAATTATTTTAACAATTAAAAAGAGATACGTCGTAACGCATAATAGGTAGCAAAAGTAAACTACAAGCTGCTGTTGGAGCTGTGTATAGTCCAAGAAAAATCCAAGGATTTGAGTGCCAAGCGGTTGAATATCCGATTTTACTAATGGTAATTGCGACCACTGCTATACACAGACTTGCCAAAACCCAACCACCAAGCAGGGCAAAGAAACTAACGACCATATATTTGACACATTGCTTTGTCCATTCTGCAACAAATATTTAGCTGAAATAAATTGTAAATCTTCGCAATTCGTTAACTTTTACCCCATTAATTAACATTGATACAATTTTCGCACTCGAAACATACATTTATGAACGGTGAACGTGTACCGAAGATGTAGACGAAACATTGGGCAAGTACGAAAATTGTAGAATGTATTAAAAGAAAATATTGTTTACTCAGTTTAAAGCTGAGGAGGTGCAGCACAAAAACGGCGATTGAGAGCAATGATGCGCACGTGTTGATAGCGATGTTAGCGTTTTCGCTGTAGGTGATGAGAAATAAGCCTAAAAAATCGAAGTATATGAAGTGATGTGACCCGTTCTTTGCACTCGCGACTTCCGGTGCGTTTGCTAGGCTTCGAACCAGCGATAAAAGGTTATCACCGACATGCTGGAACGATCCGGGTGGAATATTTTCGTAGGTATCGTACTTGGTGTGGTATCGCTCTGCGTTTTTGAAGAACGCCATATCCACGCCTGTGCTGACGCAATTACATTTTTGTTTGATGATTTGCGGATTACTTGCCGACCATGTCTCGTAAAATTGTAAAAATTGTGTAGTCGGTGCCTGACATGAGGACCCCGCTTTGGTACAACTCTTCCCCTGCGATTTGCGCGTGCGGGTGAGGCACTTGGGAGTAATAATCAAGCAGCCAAGTCGCACCAGGTGTGACTTGGAAGAGTATGATTTTACCGCCGTTGCCTGTAGCCTCCAAATTGACGAACACTTTGGACTCGTTGGCCCATTTGTGCTTCCTGACAAAATTTCGCGCACCTACCAGTCCGATTTCCTCGGCACCGTTGAAGAGGAAAATTAAATTGTTCGCGGGTGGTTTGTTGTCCTGTGATATTTTTCGCAGCACTTCCAGCATTACCGCACAATTGATTCCGTCATCGCTGGCTCCAGGACCTAAAGAAACGGAATCGAAGTGAGAGTTGATTAAGACGCTGTGGGCCACTTTTTTCTTAGCAAAAACTTTTACAACGATATTTGTGTAGTCGTAAGAATTGCCCGTCGACGTTTGGACGTCCATTTGCAGTCTAATTTTGGCGTTCGCTTTGTCAATAATGTCGTTTATTGTCGATTCGAAGAAACCGACAGTGAGGATTTCGCTAGCGTACGATCCCGCTACTTTGGGCCCAAAGTCGTTTAAAATCTTTAAGTCTCTTTGTGCTCTTTCGGTGATGAAGGCCCAAGGATAAGCGAGCTGGAAACGTTTAGTCAGAGTTGCTTTAAATTAAGCGAATCTTAATTACCTCGTCTTCTATCGTTAGAGGCGTGGGCAGGAGTTTGTCTATTATGTAAACAGTCCCGAACAACCCTAATAACACTGCGATGAGGCCGAAGGATGTAAAAAGACGGACGTTTGGAGTGTATGAAGATTTTCGACAACAATCCATTCTTATTGTTATCGTTAAAGTAAACTAAGCGATGCGACAACTCTAAATGGTTTGAGAAGAATGACGAATGGTTTGTACAATTGCATTTGAGTTCGGTGCTTTTTAATCCCACGTGGTCATCATCACTATAATCGTTCCTGCGAACTATTAAATTAATTATAACAATATTATAACCGAGTTCAACTGTAACAAAAATGAAACACAATACACTGAAATGACGCAGATGTTGTTCTATTTATAAATTTGTGAGGATTTATCTTCAGATAGTTCTGACCTCTACTTGTTTAGAAATGTTACGAGAGTCTTTACAATCTTTGCAAAACTGTAAACTATTTTATTTAAAAAATTAATCGCCACGTATTTAATTCAAATTTGGTAAATTAATTCAATTACAAATTTTTATGGCTGAACATCACAGTTACAAAACATTTAAATGTTTATAATTTCTAGAATCATAATTAAAAAATTAAATTATTGAATTTTTAAAAATTAGGGCAATGTTTTGTTTGACAGTTGTCTAACCGGCCGGTAAAGCAGAAATCGAACTACTATAGAGAAATAAAAAATTACATTTGAAAATTGATTTTTATTAAAAGTGTGTAAGCTTTCACGGTAGGTGTTGTGTTCATTTTGTTATTTTTATTACATATTATTTCCATTTTTTGTTACATAACGTTTTTTGAAACAGTTTCCTTACAAACTTTGTAAAACTGTGACCTATTTGTAAAATATTTGTTTGACAGTTGTCTACCGGCTGGTAAAGCAGGAACCGAATTACTATAGAAAAATAAAAAAATAATTTGAAAAATCAATAATTTATTTTTATTCCGACCCTATTTCCATTTTTTGTTACATAACGTTCTCCAACTTTGAAAATTTAGTAAAATAAAATCAGAAAATAAAACAAAAATGTAATTAGAAAATAATAATTTTAGATATTCATTTTATATGTTGACAACAGTTTTGTCTGTAGATGGGTTTAAATTGCTTATCTATTAAGACATGCGTGATGGTATTCACTAGTAGTTATTTTCCGTTTGTAGGGTTGGCATGGTAACGAACTGTCATTTTAAAACCAGTTTTTAAACTTAGTTATGTCAGTGACGGTTTATGTTAATATTTAAAATTGTGTTTGTAATTTATAAATGAATTGTGCGTACCGCCCAAGTGAAATGGAGGAAAATGAAACTAATCAGTCCGAGTAATTTTACACCATAATTTTTTGCCAAATTATTTTTATAATTTTTTTAGGGAACCAAAGAAACGCTCAACCAGGAGGTCATCGGTATGGTTATGTCTTGCACTCATTTAGTATTATTCAAATCAAAAGTTAATGCAACGGTGTGAACGCTGTAAATCAGAAAACACAAAGTTGTGTATGACAGAATATAATTTTACGTAGCCATACAATAACAATGAACTCCACTATCACAAAACATGCACTGCTTGTTTTGGCGTTTTTTAAATGGGATTATGATGGTTGTATGGCGCTCTAGAATGAAATTTCAAGTCAGCTTGCAAGAGCTTGTCAGATAGCTGAAATGTTTGTCTATATTTAATATTTCCACAACTTCCCCACGGCGGATTAAAGTTTTAAACTAAAACTATTTATTGTTGAACAACAATCCTACTTACATTTGGACACGTTTTAGCTGGCTGTAGTATTTTCGCTAATACGCTTTTTTTATTGTCAGCGTCGTCAGTACTTTTTTATCATTATTAATGTCGACCTGGCTTGTGGTTTAATTTTTTTATAGTTCCGTTACCTTATTCGTTTTACAAAAAGCTTAGTCTTTTATTGTCATCAGACATGTAACCGACGAATGTAACAAATCAATATGAATTCTTAACTTGTTTTTTCAGACACCATATGCCACAAATATAGGTGTTTTTTTAAATACAAATTTGACGTCATTTCCGCTTGGAGTAAAAATCGTTAAAACGTGATTACATTCCCAAACAGTTTTAATTGACAAGCACAATTTGATAATTTTGCCTGTTTTACCTCAATAAATGTGGAAAAAAAAGGTGTGTTTCCATTTTCTCACACCTTAATTGACCTTTTTTTTTTAATTGTATTATATACATTTTCTTTATTATTTTTGTGTTTTTTCCTCGTATCTGTCCAAAACATCGGATTTGCATTAAAAAAATGCGTATGCAAAATAATGACAATTTCTGCGACACTTTTATCCGTTAATTCCAGATATTGAAAGTGCCTAAAAACAGAAATCCCAGCGAGGAAGTTGACGCCACTGACACATACACGTTCACCGATTTTATAACATCGAAATCGGTGCGACGTGTGAGTTTCGCAAGCAGCAATTTCGTCAAGTGAGAAATCATCTATTTCTCAATTTTTTTTGAACACCGTACGTATTTGTTTAGACCTTTCACATCAGACCCGGACAAAAATACCATCTGGGACACAACGTACGAAGAAGACGTGAATCACACGAACTCTACGCAATCGTCAAAGGAGCAAATAACCACCGCAAGTTCGGTTCTCCTAGAAAGCAACGCCGGTATTGCGAAACAAAATGTCACAAATTTTATAACCAGCGATATGGATTTGACTAGAGACGTGTCGTTGATTGATAAAGAGAATATTCCTGTGCTTGCGACAGGCATTGTTAGTATTGTAGACTTTGCAAAGAAAAGATCTGCCACGTTAAATAGCGGAGGGAATGTCACTAGACACGCGGTTGATGATGGAACTTCCAGAATGGAATTAACGTGTCAGCACTTGAACGTGTCCATGTGCGCTGGAGACTTGTTGAGTACCTCTGAAGAAGATGAGGGTCAAGCACAAAAAACCGAACATGAGAGCACAGGTCAAGTTACTATAAATACACATGAAGTTCTGCTTTTGGAAGAATGCAGCAGAAATGAAAAATGTCAGAGCGTACAAAAAAAAGAAACGACGTTTGCTTCAGATGTGGAATTCACATGTCAAATATCACGAAAAGAGTTGTCAAATAGTAGCAGTTATTATAATCTGACTGATAAACGCGAATTTAGTCAAACTATGTTAGTTGAAGATCGTCAATTTCAAATAAACAAGTCTGCAAACAAGGAAACCACTAATATTATTGACAATTCGTACAGAAATTTGTCTCTGAAAAGTGGCGATGGTATGGAATTTACGTGTCAGCTGTCTCAACAACAAGCCTCAAATGTGTCACAAGTATGTCATAAAGCCATCAAACAAGAAGAAATAGTTTCTATGCTTGCCTCAGATATGGAGTTTACATGTGAACTTCCGAGTAAGAGATGTGAAGCTAACTCGCAAGTCAAAAACGAATTTGGTGAAAGTGCAGTAACGAAAGATCACGAAATTCAAATAAATGTGCTTGTTGATGATATCAAGGAAACCACTCTTCAAATCAGTAACATTTCACATAGAAACATGACTTTGAAATGTAGTGATGATATGGAATTTACGTGTCAAGTGCCTCGACAAGAAAATTGCCACAAAAACGTAAAACAGGACGAGACAGTTCCGATGCTTGCTTCAGATATGGAATTCACTTGTCAAATACCAAGCAAAGAGTTGTCTCAAGCACAGTTTGGTCAAAGCTCGGTAATTAAAGATCGTCAAATACAAATAAACGAGCCTGTTGGTGCTCTCAAGGAAACGACTCTTCAAATCGGTAACATTTCACAGAGAAATATGTCTTTGACAAGTTGTGATCTTATGGAATTTACGTGTCAGGTGCCTCAACGACTAACGTCAAATGTCTCCCAAGTTTGTCATAAAAACATAAAACAAGAGATTTCGATGCTATCTTCAGATATGGAACTTACGTGTCAAATACCAAAGAAAGAGTTGTCAAAGAGCGATAACCTGTTACCTTGTCATAGCACGTTTAGGACTCGAGCACAGTCGTGTATTAAAAACGAATTTTGTCAAGACGCATTCAATCAAGATCATCACATTGAAATAACTCCTCTGGTTATTGAAAATTCACCCAGAAACGTGTCTTTGAAAAGTGGTGATGGAATGGAATTTACTTGTCAGCTATCTCAGCAAGTGGTATCCAGTGATTTAAATCGGCAAAGCCTAAAGGACATTGACGCGGATTTGATACTTGAGTCAGATATGGAGTTTACGTGCCAGGTTCCAAAAGTGGAGCGAACTGTTACTGGAGATGATTTCGTTATGGAGAACAATAGCATAACGACAACAAAAAAAGGCGCATCTTGTCAAACTGATAACAATTCGCACATGTCCAACCGACCGCCTGTTTTGACCGATCAATCTTTTTGTCAAAAAGTTAATTCGTCAAAGCCGAAACACCAAAACGATTCAATGGAATTCACGTGTCAGCTGAGCCAAAAAGTAGAGAGTTGCATGGACATGAGTTATGAAACAGCGGCACCAGAGATTAAGTCGCCTGAAACTCATAACACTAAATCATTCTGCACCTTACAAGGAAACGAGAACAGTTTAAAGATTCATACCAACTGGGAAAATGACTTCCATACGAAATTGTGTCAGGCAGACGGTGGTCGGGATAATTCGTTAAAATTGGGAGAACCAAGTGTTTTGTTGCAGTTAAGTGATGAAGAAGAACCACTGCCAGGTTGTAGCAAAAAAAAATTGATGTCACCTTGCAATTTACTGGAAGATATGATCTTGAGTTTAAAATCTCCAACCGAGGTTCGAAATAACGCCTCATCGAAGTTACATCACGACGATAATCAGACATCAAAGTCGAGGCAAAAAATGGACGTTTCCGTAGAAAATGTTCATCCAATACACGGCAACACTTCTATCGTGGATATGGAAATAGACGACGACGACGTTTTTCTTCCTGCAACGAATCTGCATCTAATCAAACGCGATAATTTAATAAACGCCTCGGAACAAATGTTGGATAAAGTCAGCAGCAGCGCGCAAATATCCGTTAAAACTAAGTCGACGGTTGTGCACACGCCCCAAAAAGTCTCATCAAAAAAGCAAAAGATCGACGAGGGGCCTCCGCCACAAAACGTGCTCTTCTCCCAGAAAACTCCGTTTTCGCTGTCGTTACGTCGCCACACTAGCGTCATGAAAACACCCGATCCTTCGTTCAACATCAATCTCACGAACATCAGTTCGGGAATCGACGACACTCAGCATCTTCTCAACTGTACATACGCCAAATCTCACACGTTCAATACCACCAAGTCAATTTGTTTGGACGAGAAGAGCGTGGCCGACTTGAGTGTTCCGAATATGACCTTGGAATTGGATAAAACGTCTTTCAGTGATTCTCTCGCGGTTCCCATAGAAGGGAACCTGGCCAGCAGCAACGACACTTACTTTTTGAGAGAAAAGCAGATGGAAAAAGACGCGATAACCGACGCGGACGACAAGGACGCGAGTTTGGGGATAATATTAGATGGAAATTTGGACGACGGTCTCCCAACCGCCTCCAAACAGGACACTTTGGATGAATCGGTCCACGAACCGCCACGGAAATCCTTCAAATTGATTGATTACAAACTGCGACCAAGCAAGATGCCTGAAATTAATCAGCTCTTGAAGGAGATCGAAGCGCAGCGCAAACATATTACAGAATATCTGCAAAATTTCAATGTCCGGGAAATGCGCATTCCGCCGGAACTTCTAATAAATGAGCGAGAGAGCGAGAGTTTCGATTCCCTAGATCCGAGCGTCGAAGAAGAGGAAGCGGTAACTGAGAGTTTGGAAGAGAAAATTAGGAAGCGTCAAGAGAGGTATTTAGTGGTGGGTGATTGCATGAGGTAAGGGTGACTTGAGAATTGTTGTTGCAGTTGTCAGGGATGCTGGAAGTTGGAAACCGTCAGCGCGAATTCGTTTTGCTTCTCCACATTAGTCGGAAATGTAGAGTTTGTTGTAGACTTTTCTGCGAACTCGTCCACAGTATCGAATATTGAAACAGTTTGTAAGCTGCCAGGTGAGTAAACATGATTAGGTACCGCCAGTCACTTAATTAAATTCACACTTAACGCAACATAATTGTTTATTACATTCAGACACGCGTTACAGTTCGTTTAATACCTTTAATACCGAGTTGAATTGCGCATTTTCAAGATTGAATCGCTATGGTCTTAGATTAGTTTTTACTTCAAGAAAATAGTTAGACCCATAAACATGTTCAATTATATCATTTTTAATGTAGGGTATGGTTTTTATGATTTACCTGTTGTAGAAAAAACACGACCTATCGGCAAGTTTGTGGTGAAGTACGTAATGGACAAATTGAGCGAAAGCCAAATTGTATCAGCGATCGGCCGTCACTTCGACGTCTTCTCGTTGCTGGATTATGTGCAGATGCTACTGCTGAAAATTCACTACTTCCGCAAGGAGTTTATATCAACTTACAAGTTCATAATTATGGATAATTTAACGTAGGAACTAATCGAACGTGGGCCAATTTTGAGAAATTTGTTACAGGTTACAATGCGATTTAATAAGCACTCGCGTATCTTTGGCGTGCAGAGTGTTTGTAAACATCGCAGATGTAGACAACTTAAAACGTGACGATGTTAAAGTCGTACAAGATGTTGGGCACGTGAACGAGGAACATATTAAAGATTTGGCCACTGAGTGTCCGAAAGGACTCGATTTCTTCAAGAGTTTTAGTCACAAGTTGCGGGACTTTTTAAGTGCTAAGGAACGAAACGTGTGCAGGTTAAAGCAGCAGTAAATGTTAAATTTTATAGAAATAGTATTGCATAAAGTTTTTTTTTGTATGTATGTTTTGTTTTTACCTATCCATTCATATTACCTCGTGAATTATTTGTTAGATAGGGTAATTTTTTTAATTGGCCCAATAAACGTTTCTCGCCTTCTAAAAAAACTTGGGCCTTGAAATTTGTCACGCAATCATGGTTCTGCGAAATCTATCATCATACCTCAACTACTTGTTAATTAAATTTAGTCGTGACAAGTTATGTTTGTCTTTAGATATGGTAGCAAGTTGTTTTGTGAAGGGATTAAGTCAGACAATTGATGTAGGAGTGAAATTTTATTGCTTTTGTCATATTTTTTACACTTTGTTTCGCTACTTGATCGATAAATTCTGAAGTTTCCAAATACTGAGTTTCTGTAAAATCATCTCCAAATACATACGGGGCTAAATCTTTAGTCACATGACCTGCTTCTACTGTATCAACAGTCGCCTTTTCTAAAGCAGTAGTAAAATTTTCCAACTCAATATTTCTATCCAGTTTTCCTCTGTGGAGCAATGCCCTGCTCCATGCATAAATGGACAAAATTGGATTAGTCGATGTTTTAAGTCCCTTTTGATATTCCCTGTGATACGGCACGTTAAGAAAATATTTAAATCCCATGTACATTTTACCGATAATGTCTTGTCACAGTCCCATGAGCTGGTTCAGTCAAAACAGTTTTACCATCATGGGAAACTAAGCTGTGTATCATCAAACCCATGGAACCGAAACCTTGACCCACAACGTCTGAAAGAACGTCTCCATCCTAACTCTTCAAGGCCCACAAAAACCCGCCTGTAGATTTCATCGCCTGAGCTTCCATGTCGTCGATTAAACGTAATTCAAAGGTAAGACCGGCGTCTTCAAACTTTGTTTTGTACTCCCTAAATGAAAAATGCGTATAATCTGCTGTAAAATTGCAAAGCGATTACTTTTCATATACTTGAAGAAAAATCTCGTTGAAAAGCTTGTCATACTGTTTGAGGAGCGTGGTTTTCGTTGCAAAATACAAAGGATAGTTTCTTTGGAGCGCCATGCGGAAACATGAATTGGCGAAGGCGCTGATGCTGTCTTCTGTGTTAAATGCCAACATTGCCACGCAGCGGCCCTTGAAGCTAAAAGTCTCCAACGATTTTTCTTTGCCATCTTCTGATTTTACTGTCAGATAGATCTAAGAAATAATTTATGCAGTTAAAAAATCGTTGTTACCACTTCCGAGAGAATTTGTACTTTTGAAGGTACATTTACTGTTATGTCTTTGCCTCCGTACTGGTCACCAAAAGTGTGTCTTCCCATAATGATGGATTTCTGCCAACGCGGCACATATTTGTGAACGTTTTGGAAAATGATTGATTCTCTAAACTGGGTACCATTAATTGCATTTCTAATCAAGCCATTGGGACTCGGCCACAACTGAGTCAAGTTGAACTCTAAAAAAGATTTATAATTGATGTAGCACCAACCAAAAAACCCTAAAGGACAGACAGACAACTTAATTTCAAATTTCTCTAGTCAAGGTGAAATGTTTCTACGCACTAACAAATTTCAAAATGAATTCATGGCCTTCGTTGAATTATTTTATTTGTACGCCCGTTAAATCTTGCCATCGTTCAATAAATGGAAATCACTAACTGGCGGCGCAAAAAAATACATGGACCCGAAAGCAGGAAGTTATCTAATCAGTTTTCAGACAAATGGCATTATTAGTTTAGCTGCCGACGGTGACGGTCGACACCATAATTTCAGTGTCTTTTAGAGTAGGTATCGCGTTGGGATAAAGAGTGGGTGCAATGGATCACTGATAAAACAGTTAACGAACGCGTATAATAATTTACATTTAAAATAAATAAACAACTTTTATAAAACGTTAGGCAGTTTTCTCCAAATTGCTAATAATATTCGTCGATGAAAAAGGTGACATGTTTTCTTTAGGTGACAGATATGTGAGTATACGTTGATATATCGATGAAATTTTGCCAAATTATTTTGTTAAATTACAACGATAATTTCAGGAGAAGCCATAAAAGGTAGGAGCGCCATTTATCTGATTTATTTATTTATGTATGTGCGGAGAAGATGAAAAATATGTCGAAGAGATTTTGCAAAACTATTTTAAATTACACATGATCGAATCAGTCTTGCTCTTTCAATTTTTAGAAATACATTTTCGCATTGCATTTCAATCAAACAATAAACGTGAACATTTCGAAAAATTTTCAATATTCATTTTTCCATCATTTTTCAAAGTTAATAACAAATCTCGACATAAAAAAAGAATAATTTCAGGAGAAGCCATAAAAGGTAGGAGCGCCATTTATCTGATTTATTTATTTATTTATGTATGTGCGGAGAAGATGAAAAATATGTCGAAGAGATTTTGCAAAACTATTTTAAATTACACATGATGGAACAAGTCTTGCTCTTTCAATTGTTAGAAAGTCATTTTGTATTTCATTTCAATCAAATAACAAACGCTCACAGATCAAACGTTTTTAAAAATCTTTCCAAATTAATAACAAATATCGACACAAAAAATATATCTCTAGCGTATTTTACATTGACAATTGATTCGGTGGTCTAATATAGTTGGCAACACTGTAAGAAAGTACCAGGTACAGCCATGGACAGTCAAGAATAACACCCGTGTTATGCAAAAACCGACTCTATGAGATATTGTCATTGAGTCGGTATTTGCATCACACCCGCCGGCTAAAGTGTTATTCTTGACTGTCCACGGTTGTACCACTCAGTATCCTTGAAACAAACCTTTGATTTGCAGTACAAAAAATGCATTTTATATTTTGTAACCGGAACGTGACTCATTATTGCAAAAAATGGGTTACATCCGCATAGGACCATTCGGAACTGTCTCTTATTCAGTCGCCGTTTGGCCGGCGAAGGTGGCGGTTTGATTGATGAGATTTTGGTAAACTATTTTTTAAATTACACATGATGGAATCAGTCTTGCTCTTTCAATTGTTAGAAATTCAAATTCGTATTTCATTTCAATCAAACAATGAACGCGAACAACTCGAAAGTTTTTCAATATTAATTTTTCCATCATTTTTCAAAGTTCATAACAAATCTCGACATAAAAAAAGAAAAATTTCAGGAGAAGCCCTAAAAGGTAGGAGCGCCATTTATCTGATTTATTTATTTATTTATGTATGTGCGGAGAAGATGATAATATGTCGATGAGATTTTGCAAAACTATTTTAAATTACACATGATGGAATCGGTCTTGCTCTTTCAATTGTTAGAAAGTCATGTTCGTATTTCATTTCAATCAAACAATGAACGTGAACAACTCGTAAGTTTTTTAATATTTTTACATCATTTTCAAAGTTAATAACAAATATCGACATAAAAAAAGAATAATTTCAGGAGAAGAAATAAAAGGTAGCAGCACCATTTATCTGATTTATTTATTTATTTATGTATGTGCGGAGAAGATGAAAAATATGTCGATGAGATTTTGCAAAACTATTTTAAATTACACATGATGGAATCAGTCTTGCTCTTTCAATTTTTAGAAATGCATTTTCGCATTGCATTTCAATCAAACAATGAACGCGAACATTTCGAAAAATTTTCAATATTCAAAGTTTCAAATTTCAAAGTTAATAACAAATCTCGACATAAAAAAAGAATAATTTTAGGAGAAGCAATAAAAGGTA
Organism: Eledona agricola; assembly: GCA_964023215.1. Classification (NCBI taxonomy): domain Eukaryota; kingdom Metazoa; phylum Arthropoda; class Insecta; order Coleoptera; family Tenebrionidae; genus Eledona; species Eledona agricola. The sequence continues at coordinate 3,472,248 of OZ026856.1, forward strand.
GGAGCGCCATTTATCTGATTTATTTATATATTTATGTAGGTGCGGAGAAGATGAAAAATATGTCGAAGAGATTTTGCAAAACTATTTTAAATTACACATGATGGAATCGGTCTTGCTCTTTCAATTGTTAGAAAGTCATGTTCGTATTTCATTTCAATCAAACAACGAACGTGAACAACTCGTAAGTTTTTTAATATTTTTACATCATTTTCAAAGTTAATAACAAATATCGACATAAAAAAAGAATAATCTCAGGAGAAGAAATAAAAGGTAGCAGCATCATTTATCTGATTTATTTATTTATTTATGTATGTGCGGAGAAGATGAAAAATATGTCGATGAGATTTTGCAAAACTATTTTAAATTACACATGATGGAATCAGTCTTGCTCTTTCAATTTTTAGAAATGCATTTTCGCATTGCATTTCAATCAAACAATAAACGTGAACATTTCGAAAAATTTTCAATATTTATTTTTCCATCATTTTTCAAAGTTAATAACAAATCTCGACATAAAAAAAGAATAATTTCAGGAGAAGCCATAAAAGGTAGGAGCGCCATTTATCTGGTTTATTTATTTATTTATGTATGTGCGGAGAAGATGAAAAATATGTCGAAGAGATTTTGCAAAACTATTTTAAATTACACATGATGGAATCAGTCTTGCTCTTTCAATTTTTAGAAATGCATGTTCGCATTGCATTTCAATCAAACAATAAACGTGAACATTTCGAAAAATTTTCAATATTCATTATTTCCATCATTTTTCAAAGTTAATAACAAATCTCGACATAAAAAAAGAATAATTTCAGGAGAAGCCATAAAAGGTAGGAGCGCCATTTATCTGATTTATTTATTTATTTATGTATGTGCGGAGAAGATAAAAAATATGTCGAAGAGATTTTGCAAAACTATTTTAAATTACACATGATGGAATCAGTCTTGCTCTTTCAATTTTTAGAAATGCATGTTCGCATTGCATTTCAATCAAACAATAAACGTGAACATTTCGAAAAATTTTCAATATTCATTTTTCCATCATTTTTCAAAGTTAATAACAAATCTTGACATAAAAAAAGAATAATTTCAGGAGAAGCCATAAAAGGTAGGAGCGCCATTTATCTGATTTATTTATTTATTTATGTATGTGCGGAGAAGATGAAAAATATGTCGAAGAGATTTTGCAAAACTATTTTAAATTACACATGATGGAATCAGTCTTGCTCTTTCAATTTTTCGCATTGCATTTCAATCAAACAATAAACGTGAACATTTCGAAAAATTTTCAATATTCATTTTTCCATCATTTTTCAAAGTTAATAACAAATCTCGACATAAAAAAAGAATAATTTCAGGAGAAGCCATAAAAGGTAGGAGCGCCATTTATCTGATTTATTTATTTATTTATGTATGTGCGGAGAAGATAAAAAATATGTCGAAGAGATTTTGCAAAACTATTTTAAATTACACATGATGGAATCAGTCTTGCTCTTTCAATTTTTAGAAATGCATGTTCGCATTGCATTTCAATCAAACAATAAACGTGAACATTTCGAAAAATTTTCAATATTCATTTTTCCATCATTTTTCAAAGTTAATAACAAATCTTGACATAAAAAAAGAATAATTTCAGGAGAAGCCATAAAAGGTAGGAGCGCCATTTATCTGATTTATTTATTTATTTATGTATGTGCGGAGAAGATGAAAAATATGTCGAAGAGATTTTGCAAAACTATTTTAAATTACACATGATGGAATCAGTCTTGCTCTTTCAATTTTTAGAAATGCATTTTCGCATTGGATTTCAATCAAACAATAAACGTGAACATTTCGAAAAATTTTCAATATTCATTTTTCCATCATTTTTCAAAGTTAATAACAAATCTCGACATAAAAAAAGAATAATTTCAGGAGAAGCCGTAAAAGGTAGGAGCGCCATTTATCTGATTTATTTATTTATTTATGTATGTGCGGAGAAGATGAAAAATATGTCGAAGAGATTTTGCAAAACTATTTTAAATTACACATGATCGAATCAGTCTTGCTCTTTCAATTTTTAAAAATACATTTTCGCATTGCATTTCAATCAAACAATAAACGTGAACATTTCGAAAAATTTTCAATATTCATTTTTCCATCATTTTTCAAAGTTAATAACAAATCTCGACATAAAAAAAGAATAATTTCAGGAGAAGCCATAAAAGGTAGGAGCGACATTTATCTGATTTATTTATTTATTTATGTATGTGCGGAGAAGATGAAAAATATGTCGAAGAGATTTTGCAAAACTATTTTAAATTACACATGATCGAATCAGTCTTGCTCTTTCAATTTTTAAAAATACATTTTCGCATTGCATTTCAATCAAACAATAAACGTGAACATTTCGAAAAATTTTCAATATTCATTTTTCCATCATTTTTCAAAGTTAATAACAAATCTCGACATAAAAAAAGAATAATTTCAGGAGAAGCCATAAAAGGTAGGAGCGCCATTTATCTGATTTATTTATTTATTTATGTATGTGCGGAGAAGATGAAAAATATGTCGAAGAGATTTTGCAAAACTATTTTAAATTACACATGATCGAATCAGTCTTGCTCTTTCAATTTTTAGAAATACATTTTCGCATTGCATTTCAATCAAACAATAAACGTGAACATTTCGAAAAATTTTCAATATTCATTTTTCCATCATTTTTCAAAGTTAATAACAAATCTCGACATAAAAAAAGAATAATTTCAGGAGAAGCCATAAAAGGTAGGAGCGCCATTTATCTGATTTATTTATTTATTTATGTATGTGCAGAGAAGATGAAAAATATGTCGAAGAGATTTTGCAAAACTATTTTAAATTACACATGATGGAATCAGTCTTGCTCTTTCAATTTTTAGAAATGCATTTTCGCATTGCATTTCAATCAAACAATAAACGTGAACATTTCGAAAAATTTTCAATATTCATTTTTCCATCATTTTTCAAAGTTAATAACAAATCTCGACATAAAAAAAGAATAATTTCAGGAGAAGCCATAAAAGGTAGGAGCGACATTTATCTGATTTATTTATTTATTTATGTATGTGCGGAGAAGATGAAAAATATGTCGAAGAGATTTTGCAAAACTATTTTAAATTACACATGATCGAATCAGTCTTGCTCTTTCAATTTTTAAAAATACATTTTCGCATTGCATTTCAATCAAACAATAAACGTGAACATTTCGAAAAATTTTCAATATTCATTTTTCCATCATTTTTCAAAGTTAATAACAAATCTCGACATAAAAAAAGAATAATTTCAGGAGAAGCCATAAAAGGTAGGAGCGCCATTTATCTGATTTATTTATTTATTTATGTATGTGCGGAGAAGATGAAAAATATGTCGAAGAGATTTTGCAAAACTATTTTAAATTACACATGATCGAATCAGTCTTGCTCTTTCAATTTTTAGAAATACATTTTCGCATTGCATTTCAATCAAACAATAAACGTGAACATTTCGAAAAATTTTCAATATTCATTTTTCCATCATTTTTCAAAGTTAATAACAAATCTCGACATAAAAAAAGAATAATTTCAGGAGAAGCCATAAAAGGTAGGAGCGCCATTTATCTGATTTATTTATTTATTTATGTATGTGCAGAGAAGATGAAAAATATGTCGAAGAGATTTTGCAAAACTATTTTAAATTACACATGATGGAATCAGTCTTGCTCTTTCAATTTTTAGAAATGCATTTTCGCATTGCATTTCAATCAAACAATAAACGTGAACATTTCGAAAAATTTTCAATATTCATTTTTCCATCATTTTTCAAAGTTAATAACAAATCTCGACATAAAAAAAGAATAATTTCAGGAGAAGCCATAAAAGGTAGGAGCGCCATTTATCTGATTTATTTATTTATTTATGTATGTGCGGAGAAGATGAAAAATATGTCGAAGAGATTTTGCAAAACTATTTTAAATTACACATGATGGAATCAGTCTTGCTCTTTCAATTTTTAGAAATGCATTTTCGCATTGCATTTCAATCAAACAATAAACGTGAACATTTCGAAAAATTTTCAATATTCATTTTTCCATCATTTTTCAAAGTTAATAACAAATCTCGACATAAAAAAAGAATAATTTCAGGAGAAGCCATAAAAGGTAGGAGCGCCATTTATCTGATTTATTTATTTATTTATGTATGTGCGGAGAAGATGAAAAATATGTCGAAGAGATTTTGCAAAACTATTTTAAATTACACATGATGGAATCAGTCTTGCTCTTTCAATTTTTAGAAATGCATTTTCGCATTGCATTTCAATCAAACAATAAACGTGAACATTTCGAAAAATTTTCAATATTCATTTTTCCATCATTTTTCAAAGTTAATAACAAATCTCGACATAAAAAAAGAATAATTTCAGGAGAAGCCGTAAAAGGTAGGAGCGCCATTTATCTGATTTATTTATGTATGTGCGGAGAAGATGAAAAATATGTCGAAGAGATTTTGCAAAACTATTTTAAATTACACATGATGGAATCAGTCTTGCTCTTTCAATTATTAGAAATGCATTTTCGCATTTGCATTTCAATCAAACAATAAACGTGAACATTACGAAAAATTTTCAATATTTATTTTTCCATCATTTTTCAAAGTTAATAACAAATCTCGACATAAAAAAAGAATAATTTCAGGAGAAGCCATAAAAGGTAGGAGCGCCATTTATCTGGTTTATTTATTTATTTATGTATGTGCGGAGAAGATGAAAAATATGTCGAAGAGATTTTGCAAAATTATTTTAAATTACACATGATGGAATCAGTCTTGCTCTTTCAATTTTTAGAAATGCATTTTCGCATTGCATTTCAATCAAACAATAAACGTGAACATTTCGAAAAATTTTCAATATTCATTATTTCCATCATTTTTCAAAGTTAATAACAAATCTCGACATAAAAAAAGAATAATTTCAGGAGAAGCCATAAAAGGTAGGAGCGCCATTTCTCTGATTTATTTATTTATTAATGTATGTGCGGAGAAGATGAAAAATATGTCGAAGAGATTTTGCAATACTATTTTAAATTAAACATGATGAAATCAGTCTTGCTCTTTCAATTTTTAGAAATGCATTTTCGCATTGCATTTCAATCAAACAATAAACGTGAACATTTCGAAAAATTTTCAATATTCATTTTTCCATCATTTTTCAAAGTTAATAACAAATCTCGACATAAAAAAAGAATAATTTCAGGAGAAGCCATAAAAGCCATTTTTCCATCATTTTTCAAAGTTAATAACAAATCTCGACATAAAAAAAGAATAATTTCAGGAGAAGCCATAAAAGGTAGGAGCGCCATTTATCTGATTTATTTATTTATTTACGTATGTGCGGAGAAGATGAAAAATATGTCGAAGAGATTTTTCAAAACTATTTTAAATTACACATGATGGAATCAGTCTTGCTCTTTCAATTTTTAGAAATGCATTTTCGCATTGCATTTCAATCAAACAATTAACGTGAACATTTCGAAAAATTTTCAATATTCATTTTTCCATCATTTTTCAAAGTTAATAACAAATCTCGACATAAAAAAAGAATAATTTCAGGAGAAGCCATAAAAGGTAGGAGCGCCATTTATCTGATTTATTTATTTATGTATGTGCGGAGAAGATGAAAAATATGTCGAAGAGATTTTTCAAAACTATTTTAAATTACACATGATGGAATCAGTCTTGCTCTTTCAATTTTTAGAAATGCATTTTCGCATTGCATTTCAATCAAACAATAAACGTGAACATTTCGAAAAATTTTCAATATTCATTTTTCCATCATTTTTCAAAGTTAATAACAAATCTCGACATAAAAAAGAATAATTTCAGGAGAAGCCATAAAAGGTAGGAGCGCCATTTATCTGATTTATTTATTTATTTATGTATGTGCGGAGAAGATGAAAAATATGACGAAGAGATTTTGCAAAACTATTTTAAATTACACATGATGGAATCAGTCTTGCTCTTTCAATTTTTAGAAATGCATTTTCGCATTGCATTGCAAACAAACAATAAACGTGAACATTTCGAAAAATTTTCAATATTCATTTTTCCATCATTTTTCAAAGTTAATAACAAATCTCGACATAAAAAAAGAATAATTTCAGGAGAAGCCATAAAAGGTAGGAGCGCCATTTATCTGATTTATTTATTTATTTATGTATGTGCGGAGAAGATGAAAAATATGTCGAAGAGATTTTGCAAAACTATTTTAAATTACACATGATGTAATCAGTCTTGCTCTTTCAATTTTTAGAAATGCATTTTCGCATTGCATTTCAAACAAACAATAAACGTGAACATTTCGAAAAATTTTCAATATTCATTTTTCCATCATTTTTCAAAGTTAATAACAAATCTCGACATAAAAAAAGAATAATTTCAGGAGAAGCCATAAAAGGTAGGAGCGCCATTTATCTGATTTATTTATTTATTTATGTATGTGCGGAGAAGATGAAAAATATGTCGAAGAGATTTTGCAAAACTATTTTAAATTACACATGATGGAATCAGTCTTGCTCTTTCAATTTTTAGAAATGCATTTTCGCATTGCATTTCAATCAAACAATAAACGTGAACATTTCGAAAAATTTTCAATATTCATTTTTCCATCATTTTTCAAAGTTAATAACAAATCTCGACATAAAAAAAGAATAATTTCAGGAGAAGCCATAAAAGGTAGGAGCGCCATTTATCTGATTTATTTATTTATGTATGTGCGGAGAAGATGAAAAATATGTCGAAGAGATTTTTCAAAACTATTTTAAATTACACATGATGGAATCAGTCTTGCTCTTTCAATTTTTAGAAATGCATTTTCGCATTGCATTTCAATCAAACAATAAACGTGAACATTTCGAAAAATTTTCAATATTCATTTTTCCATCATTTTTCAAAGTTAATAACAAATCTCGACATAAAAAATAATAATTTCAGGAGAAGCCATAAAAGGTAGGAGCGCCATTTATCTGATTTATTTATTTATTTATGTATGTGCGGAGAAGATGAAAAATATGTCGAAGAGATTTTGCAAAACTATTTTAAATTACACATGATGGAATCAGTCTTGCTCTTTCAATTTTTAGAAATGCATTTTCGCATTGCATTTCAATCAAACAATTAACGTGAACATTTCGAAAAATTTTCAATATTCATTTTTCCATCATTTTTCAAAGTTAATAACAAATCTCGACATAAAAAAAGAATAATTTCAGGAGAAGCCATAAAAGGTAGGAGCGCCATTTATCTGATTTATTTATTTATTTATGTATGTGCGGAGAAGATGAAAAATATGTCGAAGAGATTTTGCAAAACTATTTTAATTACACATGATGGAATCAGTCTTGCTCTTTCAATTTTTAGAAATGCATTTTCGCATTGCATTTCAATCAAACAATAAACGTGAACATTTCGAAAAATTTTCAATATTCATTTTTCCATCATTTTTCAAAGTTAATAACAAATCTCGACATAAAAAAAGAATAATTTCAGGAGAAGCCATAAAAGGTAGGAGCGCCATTTATCTGATTTATTTATTTATGTATGTGCGGAGAAGATGAAAAATATGTCGAAGAGATTTTTCAAAACTATTTTAAATTACACATGATGGAATCAGTCTTGCTCTTTCAATTTTTAGAAATGCATTTTCGCATTGCATTTCAATCAAACAATAAACGTGAACATTTCGAAAAATTTTCAATATTCATTTTTCCATCATTTTTCAAAGTTAATAACAAATCTCGACATAAAAAAGAATAATTTCAGGAGAAGCCATAAAAGGTAGGAGCGCCATTTATCTGATTTATTTATTTATTTATGTATGTGCGGAGAAGATGAAAAATATGACGAAGAGATTTTGCAAAACTATTTTAAATTACACATGATGGAATCAGTCTTGCTCTTTCAATTTTTAGAAATGCATTTTCGCATTGCATTGCAAACAAACAATAAACGTGAACATTTCGAAAAATTTTCAATATTCATTTTTCCATCATTTTTCAAAGTTAATAACAAATCTCGACATAAAAAAAGAATAATTTCAGGAGAAGCCATAAAAGGTAGGAGCGCCATTTATCTGATTTATTTATTTATTTATGTATGTGCGGAGAAGATGAAAAATATGTCGAAGAGATTTTGCAAAACTATTTTAAATTACACATGATGTAATCAGTCTTGCTCTTTCAATTTTTAGAAATGCATTTTCGCATTGCATTTCAAACAAACAATAAACGTGAACATTTCGAAAAATTTTCAATATTCATTTTTCCATCATTTTTCAAAGTTAATAACAAATCTCGACATAAAAAAAGAATAATTTCAGGAGAAGCCATAAAAGGTAGGAGCGCCATTTATCTGATTTATTTATTTATTTATGTATGTGCGGAGAAGATGAAAAATATGTCGAAGAGATTTTGCAAAACTATTTTAAATTACACATGATGGAATCAGTCTTGCTCTTTCAATTTTTAGAAATGCATTTTCGCATTGCATTTCAATCAAACAATAAACGTGAACATTTCGAAAAATTTTCAATATTCATTTTTCCATCATTTTTCAAAGTTAATAACAAATCTCGACATAAAAAAAGAATAATTTCAGGAGAAGCCATAAAAGGTAGGAGCGCCATTTATCTGATTTATTTATTTATGTATGTGCGGAGAAGATGAAAAATATGTCGAAGAGATTTTTCAAAACTATTTTAAATTACACATGATGGAATCAGTCTTGCTCTTTCAATTTTTAGAAATGCATTTTCGCATTGCATTTCAATCAAACAATAAACGTGAACATTTCGAAAAATTTTCAATATTCATTTTTCCATCATTTTTCAAAGTTAATAACAAATCTCGACATAAAAAAGAATAATTTCAGGAGAAGCCATAAAAGGTAGGAGCGCCATTTATCTGATTTATTTATTTATTTATGTATGTGCGGAGAAGATGAAAAATATGACGAAGAGATTTTGCAAAACTATTTTAAATTACACATGATGGAATCAGTCTTGCTCTTTCAATTTTTAGAAATGCATTTTCGCATTGCATTGCAAACAAACAATAAACGTGAACATTTCGAAAAATTTTCAATATTCATTTTTCCATCATTTTTCAAAGTTAATAACAAATCTCGACATAAAAAAAGAATAATTTCAGGAGAAGCCATAAAAGGTAGGAGCGCCATTTATCTGATTTATTTATTTATTTATGTATGTGCGGAGAAGATGAAAAATATGTCGAAGAGATTTTGCAAAACTATTTTAAATTACACATGATGTAATCAGTCTTGCTCTTTCAATTTTTAGAAATGCATTTTCGCATTGCATTTCAAACAAACAATAAACGTGAACATTTCGAAAAATTTTCAATATTCATTTTTCCATCATTTTTCAAAGTTAATAACAAATCTCGACATAAAAAAAGAATAATTTCAGGAGAAGCCATAAAAGGTAGGAGCGCCATTTATCTGATTTATTTATTTATTTATGTATGTGCGGAGAAGATGAAAAATATGTCGAAGAGATTTTGCAAAACTATTTTAAATTACACATGATGGAATCAGTCTTGCTCTTTCAATTTTTAGAAATGCATTTTCGCATTGCATTTCAATCAAACAATAAACGTGAACATTTCGAAAAATTTTCAATATTCATTTTTCCATCATTTTTCAAAGTTAATAACAAATCTCGACATAAAAAAAGAATAATTTCAGGAGAAGCCATAAAAGGTAGGAGCGCCATTTATCTGATTTATTTATTTATTTATGTATGTGCGGAGAAGATGAAAAATATGTCGAAGAGATTTTGCAAAACTATTTTAAATTACACATGATGGAATCAGTCTTGCTCTTTCAATTTTTAGAAATGCATTTTCGCATTGCATTTCAATCAAACAATAAACGTGAACATTTCGAAAAATTTTCAATATTCATTTTTCCATCATTTTTCAAAGTTAATAACAAATCTCGACATAAAAAAAGAATAATTTCAGGAGAAGCCATAAAAGGTAGGAGCGCCATTTATCTGATTTATTTATTTATTTATGTATGTGCGGAGAAGATGAAAAATATGTCGAAGAGATTTTGCAAAACTATTTTAAATTACACATGATGGAATCAGTCTTGCTCTTTCAATTTTTAGAAATGCATTTTCGCATTGCATTTCAATCAAACAATTAACGTGAACATTTCGAAAAATTTTCAATATTTATTTTTCCATCATTTTTCAAAGTTAATAACAAATCTCGACATAAAAAAAGAATAATTTCAGGAGAAGCCATAAAAGGTAGGAGCGCCATTTATCTGATTTATTTATTTATTTATGTATGTGCGGAGAAGATGAAAAATATGTCGAAGAGATTTTGCAAAACTATTTTAAATTACACATGATGGAATCAGTCTTGCTCTTTCAATTTTTAGAAATGCATTTTCGCATTGCATTTCAATCAAACAATAAACGTGAACATTTCGAAAAATTTTCAATATTCATTTTTCCATCATTTTTCAAAGTTAATAACAAATCTCGACATAAAAAAAGAATAGTTTCAGGAGAAGCCATAAAAGGTAGGAGCGCCATTTATCTGATTTATTTATTTATGTATGTGCGGAGAAGATGAAAAATATGTCGAAGAGATTTTTCAAAACTATTTTAAATTACACATGATGGAATCAGTCTTGCTCTTTCAATTTTTAGAAATGCATTTTCGCATTGCATTTTAATCAAACAATAAACGTGAACATTTCGAAAAATTTTCAATATTCATTTTTCCATCATTTTTCCAAGTTAATAACAAATCTCGACATAAAAAAAGAATAATTTCAGGAGAAGCCATAAAAGGTAGGAGCGCCATTTACCTGATTTATTTATTTATTTATGTATGTGCGGAGAAGATGAAAAATATGTCGAAGAGATTTTGCAAAACTATTTTAAATTACACATGATGGAATCAGTCTTGCTCTTTCAATTTTTAGAAATGCATTTTCGCATTGCATTTCAATCAAACAATAAACGTGAACATTTCGAAAAATTTTCAATATTCATTTTTCCATCATTTTTCCAAGTTAATAACAAATCTCGACATAAAAAAAGAATAATTTCAGGAGAAGCCATAAAAGGTAGGAGCGCCATTTACCTGATTTATTTATTTATTTATGTATGTGCGGAGAAGATGAAAAATATGTCGAAGAGATTTTGCAAAACTATTTTAAATTACACATGATGGAATCAGTCTTGCTCTTTCAATTTTTAGAAATGCATTTTCGCATTGCATTTCAATCAAACAATGAACGCGAACATTTCGAAAAATTTTCAATATTCAAAGTTTCAAATTTCAAAGTTAATAACAAATCTCGACATAAAAAAAGAATAATTTTAGGAGAAGCAATAAAAGGTAGGAGCGCCATTTATCTGATTTATTTATATATTTATGTAGGTGCGGAGAAGATGAAAAATATGTCGAAGAGATTTTGCAAAACTATTTTAAATTACACATGATGGAATCGGTCTTGCTCTTTCAATTGTTAGAAAGTCATGTTCGTATTTCATTTCAATCAAACAACGAACGTGAACAACTCGTAAGTTTTTTAATATTTTTACATCATTTTCAAAGTTAATAACAAATATCGACATAAAAAAAGAATAATCTCAGGAGAAGAAATAAAAGGTAGCAGCACCATTTATCTGATTTATTTATTTATTTATGTATGTGCGGAGAAGATGAAAAATATGTCGATGAGATTTTGCAAAACTATTTTAAATTACACATGATGGAATCAGTCTTGCTCTTTCAATTTTTAGAAATGCATTTTCGCATTGCATTTCAATCAAACAATAAACGTGAACATTTCGAAAAATTTTCAATATTTATTTTTCCATCATTTTTCAAAGTTAATAACAAATCTCGACATAAAAAAAGAATAATTTCAGGAGAAGCCATAAAAGGTAGGAGCGCCATTTAACTGGTTTATTTATTTATTTATGTATGTGCGGAGAAGATGAAAAATATGTCGAAGAGATTTTGCAAAACTATTTTAAATTACACATGATGGAATCAGTCTTGCTCTTTCAATTTTTCGCATTGCATTTCAATCAAACAATAAACGTGAACATTTCGAAAAATTTTCAATATTCATTTTTCCATCATTTTTCAAAGTTAATAACAAATCTCGACATAAAAAAAGAATAATTTCAGGAGAAGCCATAAAAGGTAGGAGCGCCATTTATCTGATTTATTTATTTATTTATGTATGTGCGGAGAAGATAAAAAATATGTCGAAGAGATTTTGCAAAACTATTTTAAATTACACATGATGGAATCAGTCTTGCTCTTTCAATTTTTAGAAATGCATGTTCGCATTGCATTTCAATCAAACAATAAACGTGAACATTTCGAAAAATTTTCAATATTCATTTTTCCATCATTTTTCAAAGTTAATAACAAATCTTGACATAAAAAAAGAATAATTTCAGGAGAAGCCATAAAAGGTAGGAGCGCCATTTATCTGATTTATTTATTTATTTATGTATGTGCGGAGAAGATGAAAAATATGTCGAAGAGATTTTGCAAAACTATTTTAAATTACACATGATGGAATCAGTCTTGCTCTTTCAATTTTTAGAAATGCATTTTCGCATTGCATTTCAATCAAACAATAAACGTGAACATTTCGAAAAATTTTCAATATTCATTTTTCCATCATTTTTCAAAGTTAATAACAAATCTCGACATAAAAAAAGAATAATTTCAGGAGAAGCCGTAAAAGGTAGGAGCGCCATTTATCTGATTTATTTATTTATTTATGTATGTGCGGAGAAGATGAAAAATATGTCGAAGAGATTTTGCAAAACTATTTTAAATTACACATGATCGAATCAGTCTTGCTCTTTCAATTTTTAAAAATACATTTTCGCATTGCATTTCAATCAAACAATAAACGTGAACATTTCGAAAAATTTTCAATATTCATTTTTCCATCATTTTTCAAAGTTAATAACAAATCTCGACATAAAAAAAGAATAATTTCAGGAGAAGCCATAAAAGGTAGGAGCGCCATTTATCTGATTTATTTATTTATTTATGTATGTGCGGAGAAGATGAAAAATATGTCGAAGAGATTTTGCAAAACTATTTTAAATTACACATGATCGAATCAGTCTTGCTCTTTCAATTTTTAAAAATACATTTTCGCATTGCATTTCAATCAAACAATAAACGTGAACATTTCGAAAAATTTTCAATATTCATTTTTCCATCATTTTTCAAAGTTAATAACAAATCTCGACATAAAAAAAGAATAATTTCAGGAGAAGCCATAAAAGGTAGAAGCGCCATTTATCTGATTTATTTATTTATTTATGTATGTGCGGAGAAGATGAAAAATATGTCGAAGAGATTTTGCAAAACTATTTTAAATTACACATGATGGAATCAGTCTTGCTCTTTCAATTTTTAGAAATGCATTTTCGCATTGCATTTCAAACAAACAATAAACGTGAACATTTCGAAAAATTTTCAATATTCATTTTTCCATCATTTTTCAAAGTTAATAACAAATCTCGACATAAAAAAAGAATAATTTCAGGAGAAGCCATAAAAGGTAGGAGCGCCATTTATCTGATTTATTTATTTATTTATGTATGTGCGGAGAAGATGAAAAATATGTCGAAGAGATTTTTCAAAACTATTTTAAATTACACATGATGGAATCAGTCTTGCTCTTTCAATTTTTAGAAATGCATTTTCGCATTGCATTTCAATCAAACAATAAACGTGAACATTTCGAAAAATTTTCAATATTCATTTTTCCATCATTTTTCAAAGTTAATAACAAATCTCGACATAAAAAAAGAATAATTTCAGGAGAAGCCATAAAAGGTAGGAGCGCCATTTATCTGATTTATTTATTTATTTATGTATGTGCGGAGAAGATGAAAAATATGTCGAAGAGATTTTGCAAAACTATTTTAAATTACACATGATGGAATCAGTCTTGCTCTTTCAATTTTTAGAAATGCATTTTCGCATTGCATTTCAATCAAACAATTAACGTGAACATTTCGAAAAATTTTCAATATTCATTTTTCCATCATTTTTCAAAGTTAATAACAAATCTCGACATAAAAAAAGAATAATTTCAGGAGAAGCCATAAAAGGTAGGAGCGCCATTTATCTGATTTATTTATTTATTTATGTATGTGCGGAGAAGATGAAAAATATGTCGAAGAGATTTTGCAAAACTATTTTAAATTACACATGATGGAATCAGTCTTGCTCTTTCAATTTTTAGAAATGCATTTTCGCATTGCATTTCAATCAAACAATAAACGTGAACATTTCGAAAAATTTTCAATATTCATTTTTCCATCATTTTTCAAAGTTAATAACAAATCTCGACATAAAAAAAGAATAGTTTCAGGAGAAGCCATAAAAGGTAGGAGCGCCATTTATCTGATTTATTTATTTATGTATGTGCGGAGAAGATGAAAAATATGTCAAAGAGATTTTTCAAAACTATTTTAAATTACACATGATGGAATCAGTCTTGCTCTTTCAATTTTTAGAAATGCATTTTCGCATTGCATTTTAATCAAACAATAAACGTGAACATTTCGAAAAATTTTCAATATTAATTTTTCCATCATTTTTCCAAGTTAATAACAAATCTCGACATAAAAAAAGAATAATTTCAGCAGAAGCCATAAAAGGTAGGAGCGCCATTTACCTGATTTATTTATTTATTTATGTATGTGCGGAGAAGATGAAAAATATGTCGAAGAGATTTTGCAAAACTATTTTAAATTACACATGATGGAATCAGTCTTGCTCTTTCAATTTTTAGAAATGCATTTTCGCATTGCATTTCAATCAAACAATAAACGTGAACATTTCGAAAAATTTTCAATATTCATTTTTCCATCATTTTTCAAAGTTAATAACAAATCTCGACATAAAAAAAGAATAATTTCAGGAGAAGCCATAAAAGGTAGGAGCGCCATTTATCTGATTTATTTATTTATGTATGTGCGGAGAAGATGAAAAATATGTAGAAGAGATTTTTCAAAACTATTTTAAATTACACATGATGGAATCAGTCTTGCTCTTTCAATTTTTAGAAATGCATTTTCGCATTGCATTTCAATCAAACAATAAACGTGAACATTTCGAAAAATTTTCAATATTCATTTTTCCATCATTTTTCAAAGTTAATAACAAATCTCGACATAAAAAAAGAATAATTTCAGGAGAAGCCATAAAAGGTAGGAGCGCCATTTATCTGATTTATTTATTTATTTATGTATGTGCGGAGAAGATGAAAAATATGTCGAAGAGATTTTGCAAAACTATTTTAAATTACACATGATGGAATCAGTCTTGCTCTTTCAATTTTTAGAAATGCATTTTCGCATTGCATTTCAAACAAACAATAAACGTGAACATTTCGAAAAATTTTCAATATTCATTTTTCCATCATTTTTCAAAGTTAATAACAAATCTCGACATAAAAAAAGAATAATTTCAGGAAAAGCCATAAAAGGTAGGAGCGCCATTTATCTGATTTATTTATTTATTTATGTATGTGCGGAGAAGATGAAAAATATGTCGAAGAGATTTTGCAAAACTATTTGAATTACACATGATGGAATCAGTCTTGCTCTTTCAATTTTTAGAAATGCATTTTCGCATTGCATTTCAATCAAACAATAAACGTGAACATTTCGAAAAATTTTCAATATTCATTTTTCCATCATTTTTCAAAGTTAATAACAAATCTCGACATAAAAAAAGAATAATTTCAGGAGAAGCCATAAAAGGTAGGAGCGCCATTTATCTGATTTATTTATTTATTTATGTATGTGCGGAGAAGATGAAAAATATGTCGAAGAGATTTTGCAAAACTATTTTAAATTACACATGATGGAATCAGTCTTGCTCTTTCAATTTTTAGAAATGCATTTTCGCATTGCATTTCAATCAAACAATAAACGTGAACATTTCGAAAAATTTTCAATATTCATTTTTCCATCATTTTTCAAAGTTAATAACAAATCTCGACATAAAAAAAGAATAATTTCAGGAGAAGCCATAAAAGGTAGGAGCGCCATTTATCTGATTTATTTATTTATTTATGTATGTGCGGAGAAGATGAAAAATATGTCGAAGAGATTTTGCAAAACTATTTTAAATTACACATGATGGAATCAGACTTGCTCTTTCAATTTTTAGAAATGCATTTTCGCATTGCATTTCAAACAAACAATAAACGTGAACATTTCGAAAAATTTTCAATATTCATTTTTCCATCATTTTTCAAAGTTAATAACAAATCTCGACATAAAAAAAGAATAATTTCAGGAGAAGCCATAAAAGGTAGGAGCGCCATTTATCTGATTTAATTATTTATTTATGTATGTGCGGAGAAGATGAAAAATATGTCGAAGAGATTTTGCAAAACTATTTTAAATTACACATGATGGAATCAGTCTTGCTCTTTCAATTTTTAGAAATGCATTTTCGCATTGCATTTCAATCAAACAATAAACGTGAACATTTCGAAAAATTTTCAATATTCATTTTTCCATCATTTTTCAAAGTTAATAACAAATCTCGACATAAAAAAAGAATAATTTCAGGAGAAGCCATAAAAGGTAGGAGCGCCATTTATCTGATTTATTTATTTATTTATGTATGTGCGGAGAAGATGAAAAATATGTCGAAGAGATTTTGCAAAACTATTTTAAATTACACATGATGGAATCAGTCTTGCTCTTTCAATTTTTAGAAATGCATTTTCGCATTGCATTTCAAACAAATAATAAACGTGAACATTTCGAAAAATTTTCAATATTCATTTTTCCATCATTTTTCAAAGTTAATAACAAATCTCGACATAAAAAAAGAATAATTTCAGGAGAAGCCATAAAAGGTAGGAGCGCCATTTATCTGATTTATTTATTTATTTATGTATGTGCGGAGAAGATGAAAAATATGTCGAAGAGATTTTGCAAAACTATTTTAAATTACACATGATGGAATCAGTCTTGCTCTTTCAATTTTTAGAAATGCATTTTCGCATTGCATTTCAAACAAACAATACACGTGAACATTTCGAAAAATTTTCAATATTCATTTTTCCATCATTTTTCAAAGTTAATAACAAATCTCGACATAAAAAAAGAATAATTTCAGGAGAAGCCATAAAAGGTAGGAGCGCCATTTATCTGATTTATTTATTTATTTATGTATGTGCGGAGAAGATGAAAAATATGTCGAAGAGATTTTGCAAAACTATTTTAAATTACACATGATGGAATCAGTCTTGCTCTTTCAATTTTTAGAAATGCATTTTCGCATTGCATTTCAATCAAACAATAAACGTGAACATTTCGAAAAATTTTCAATATTCATTTTTCCATCATTTTTCAAAGTTAATAACAAATCTCGACATAAAAAAAGAATAATTTCAGGAGAAGCCATAAAAGGTAGGAGCGCCATTTATCTGATTTATTTATTTATTTATGTATGTGCGGAGAAGATGAAAAATATGTCGAAGAGATTTTTCAAAACTATTTTAAATTACACATGATGGAATCAGTCTTGCTCTTTCAATTTTTAGAAATGCATTTTCGCATTGCATTTCAATCAAACAATAAACGTGAACATTTCGAAAAATTTTCAATATTCATTTTTCCATCATTTTTCAAAGTTAATAACAAATCTCGACATAAAAAAAGAATAATTTCAGGAGAAGCCATAAAAGGTAGGAGCGCCATTTATCTGATTTATTTATTTATTTATGTATGTGCGGAGAAGATGAAAAATATGTCGAAGAGATTTTGCAAAACTATTTTAAATTACACATGATGGAATCAGTCTTGCTCTTTCAATTTTTAGAAATGCATTTTCGCATTGCATTTCAAACAAACAATAAACGTGAACATTTCGAAAAATTTTCAATATTCATTTTTCCATCATTTTTCAAAGTTAATAACAAATCTCGACATAAAAAAAGAATAATTTCAGGAGAAGCCATAAAAGGTAGGAGCGCCATTTATCTGATTTATTTATTTATGTATGTGCGGAGAAGATGAAAAATATGTCGAAGAGATTTTGCAAAACTATTTTAAATTACACATGATGGAATCAGTCTTGCTCTTTCAATTTTTAGAAATGCATGTTCGCATTGCATTCGTGAACATTTCGAAAAATTTTCAATATTTATTTTTCCATCATTTTTCAAAGTTAATAACAAATCTCGACATAAAAAAAGAATAATTTCAGGAGAAGCCATAAAAGGTAGGAGCGCCATTTATCTGATTTATTTATTTGTTTATGTATGTGCGGAGAAGATGAAAAATATGTCGAAGAGATTTTGCAAAACTATTTTAAATTACACATGATGGAATCAGTCTTGCTCTTTCAATTTTTAGAAATGCATTTTCGCATTGCATTTCAATCAAACAATAAACGTGAACATTTCGAAAAATTTTCAATATTCATTTTTCCATCATTTTTCAAAGTTAATAACAAATCTCGACATAAAAAAAGAATAATTTCAGGAGAAGCCATAAAAGGTAGGAGCGCCATTTATCTGATTTATTTATTTATTTATGTATGTGCGGAGAAGATGAAAAATATGTCGAAGAGATTTTGCAAAACTATTTTAAATTACACATGATGGAATCAGTCTTGCTCTTTCAATTTTTAGAAATGCATTTTCGCATTGCATTTCAATCAAACAATAAACGTGAACATTTCGAAAAATTTTCAATATTCATTTTTCCATCATTTTTCAAATTTAATAACAAATCTCGACATAAAAAAAGAATAATTTCAGGAGAAGCCATAAAAGGTAGGAGCGCCATTTATCTGATTTATTTATTTATTTATGTATGTGCGGAGAAGATGAAAAATATGTCGAAGAGATTTTGCAAAACTATTTTAAATTACACATGATGGAATCAGTCTTGCTCTTTCAATTTTTAGAAATGCATTTTCGCATTGAATTTCAATCAAACAATAAACGTGAACATTTCGAAAAATTTTCAATATTCATTTTTCCATCATTTTTCAAAGTTCATAACAAATCTCGACATAAAAAAAGAATAATTTCAGGAGAAGCCATAAAAGGTAGGAGCGCCATTTATCTGATTTATTTATTTATTTATGTATGTGCGGAGAAGATGAAAAATATGTCGAAGAGATTTTGCAAAACTATTTTAAATTACACATGATGGAATCAGTCTTGCTCTTTCAATTTTTAGAAATGCATTTTCGCATTGCATTTCAATCAAACAATAAACGTGAACATTTCGAAAAATTTTCAATATTAATTTTTCCATCATTTTTCAAAGTTAATAACAAATCTCGACATAAAAAAAGAATAATTTCAGGAGAAGCCATAAAAGGTAGGAGCGCCATTTATCTGATTTATTTATTAATTTATGTATGTGCGGAGAAGATGAAAAATATGTCGAGGAGATTTTGCAAAACTATTTTAAATTACACATGATGGAATCAGTCTTGCTCTTTCAATTTTTAGAAATGCATTTTCGCATTGCATTTCAATCAAACAATAAACGTGAACATTTCGAAAAATTTTCAATATTCATTTTTCCATCATTTTTTAAAGTTAATAACAAATCTCGACATAAAAAAAGAATAATTTCAGGAGAAGCCATAAAAGGTAGGAGCGCCATTTATCTGATTTATTTATTTACTAGCTGAATGTACCCGGCGTTGCCCGGACGTAGATTAAATAAACGCAGTGTTGACAAAAGTGGTGTATTTGTGATGTAGACTAATCGACATTATAATACAATTAAACAGGAATGCTCTACTTTTCCAATCACAAAATAAACAAATTTGCTGAAATTAACCTGCATTGCCAGGACCGGGTACTTCAATATGATTTGGAAAATGACGATAATTTCGTTTCTGGGTGCAAGCTCCTTTTTTTTCACTCTTTTTCACTCTTCAAGAGAAGGAGAGTTGACAGAGAAGCTGAACTATTCCAAATTATTCCCATTTAGTTCTCTAACAACGTTAAAGAATGTCGTCGAAGAATGTTGAAATATATAAATAAATAATTTCACACCATAAAAACGATGTATTTGGTGTAGTTTCGGATGATAAGGTTTTTTTTGGGGATTGTTTTGAATGGTTATTGATGGTTGGCGGGGTTTAGCTTTGGCGGATTAAACGAAACTTTTGGTAATTTTAATCCGATTGGGTTTAGTTTGGCTTGGTAAGAAGTGGTTGGGGTGATATAGCGGAAGTCGAAGTAATTTATGCGAGTTTAGCGTAGTTTGCTTGTAATTCGTAATTTTTTTACATTTTAGGTTGATGTGGGGTAGTTTGGAATGCAATTGTATGATTTTTGAGAGTAGTTTGGAATGGTACATTATGTTTAGGGGTTTTTAACGTATTCAGGTAAAATATACAGAAAATTTGGTAATTTTAAAATGAACAATTATAGTGCGAACCTCTTGAGCTCTATTTTCGGTAATAAAATGCAATAGGAAAGATAGTAAAAAAGACTATTTCCATCACTTTTCAGAGGAATTATACGTGCTGGTATTTGTACCCCGCTTACTATTCCTCCATATTAGTTATAAATAATGCAGAACAATAATAAACACAATGTACATAAAATAAAGTGTAAATCGTGTATAAGCACACATTACTTATGATGTCAGTGAAATCCGGTAAAACTGCAAATTTCGGATTTTGGCCGGAGCAGGTTTGGTGAAGATCAAATACACCACTATCATTAAATGAACGTAAAAATTAGCGTACGGTAAATAAGTGGAGTCCGGTACGACGATGGTAATTTTTCGAAAATCGATTGGGGAGATATTTACTTAAAGTCAAGAACAAATCTGGAATATTATATTAAAAAAATTTATTTAATAGCGATAGAACTTCGAATACTGATGCGTCACCTCGACCTTGGCGACGTTGAGTACCAGCGTTCCAGACGCTGAAGCAGCAATTTTAACAATTATATTAGGTGCACGTGCCTAGTGCGTATTAAAAGAATTTGGATTACCAAATAATACTCGCGCAGGTGTACTCGACTGGCCCGTCATAATTTGCACAAAATGAATTAACATACTAAAGTATATAAATATTTTGACGGGAATGTGGTGGGTGTAAAAATCTTATTCGGCCTCTCCGACAAACTAACACTTGTTTACATTAACATGCATGCCTTCATGGACCTGTGACGAATTACAAACAAATATCTAAATTTCAAGTGTTCCATTTGATTTCGTTTCTGGATGCAAGCGGTTTTTTTCACTCTTGTCAGTCTGAACTTATTACATAGTGATATTTTCACATCCAGGTGCCCTAAATTTATTTTGCCGCTGATTTCAAAAATTTTTCTGGAAGGAAAGTAGTCAGCAGTGGGGCTCGCCAGGGGTGGCAGGGTTGGCAGTGCCACTCCAAGTATAAATTTACTATCGAACACAAAATTAGTTCTGTAATTCAGTTGCAGAATTATGAATTTTTCAGATATTTTTACGAAAATTTAGCGCTTACACCGCCACTGGTATGAATGTCAGTGATATCTGGTACATACAACGGTGAAAATTTCGGGGCAAATTTGGTGAAAAACAAATACACCACTATCATTAACTAAACGTAAAAATTAGAGTACAAATATAAGTGGAGTCCGGTCCGATGCTGATAATTATTCGAAAATTGATTGGGGGCAGATTTGGTTAACGCGAGGATCAAATGTTAAATTAAAATACTTTATTTGATAGCGGTAGACCTTCGAACACTGTTGCGTCGCCTCAGCGAATTTGGCGACTTTGCGAACAGTTTCCGACGCTGGAGCAGCAATTTTCACAATTGTAGTTGCGTTAAAATTAAACACCGCGATCGAGTACTGCTCCACACGCTGAACCAGCAATTCTCGAATTCTAAGAAACGATAAGAAAGGCTTATCCAACGCTTGGTATGTGCGAATTTCTGCATAGACACTCAATCAAACTAAATCTAGCATCGCCTTTTCACGTTTCTGACCTTGCCCTTGACGTGGCAGGCTCCAGCTGCTTCAATAATGTAAAAATCTTATTCGGCCTCTCCAATAAACTCACATTTGTTTACATTAACACGCATTCCCTCATGGACTTGTGACGAATTACAAACAAATATTTCATCTTCAAGTGTTCCATCTAATTTCGTTTCTGGGTGCAAGCTCCTTTATTTTCACTCTAGTCAGTCTAAACTTATTACACAGAGTTATATTTTCAAATCCAGGCGCCCTAAAGAATTTTGTTGTTGTTTTCAAAAGTTCCAAGAGAAGGAGAGTTGACATAGAAGCAAAATTATTCCAAATTATTCCCATTTAGTTCTCTGACAACGTTAAAGACAATGTTGAAATATATAAATACAAAATTTTACACCATAAAAACGAAGTATTTAGGAATTATTACCATGTTTATATCGTGAGCGTTTAGTGTAAATAAATCGTGTCTAAGCATACAATACTTAAGCGTATGATGTCAGTGAAAATTTCGGATTTCGGCCGGAGCAGGTTTGGTGAAGAACAAATACACCACTATCATTAACTGAACGGTAAAAATTAGCGTACGAAAATAAGTGAAGTCCGGTCCGACGCTGGAAATTTTTCGAAAATCGATTGGGGAGAGTTTTGGTTAACGGCAAGAACAAATCGGGAATATTATATTAAAATAATTTATTTAATAGCGATAGAACTTTGAATACCGATGCGTCGCCTCGACCTTGGCGACGTTGAGTACCAGCGTTCCAGACGCTGAAGCAGCAATTTTCACAATTATATTAGGTGCACGTGCCTAGTGCGTATAAAAACAATTTGGATAACAAAAGAGATTAATTTGTATGTACCAAATAATACTCGCACAGATGTACTCGTATGGCCCGTCATAATATTCACAAAATCAATTTAAGAAATTAACATTCTAAAGTAAATAAATATTTTGACAGGAATGTTAAAAATCTTATTCGGTCTCTCCGACAAACTAACACTTGTTTACATTAACATGCATTCCTTCATGGACCTGTGACGAATTACAAACAAATATCGAAATTTCAAGTGTTCCATGTCAGTCTGAACTTATTACACAGTGATATTTTCACATTCAGGCGCCCTAAATTATTTTGACGTTGATTTATAAAGTTTCCCTGGAAGGAGAGTAGTCAGCAGGTGCCTCGTCAGGTGTGGCAGGGTTGGCAGTGCCACTCCAAGTATAAATTTACTATCGAACACAAAGATAGTTCTGATTCAATTGCAGAATTTCGAATTTTTCAGATATTTTTACGAAACTCTAGCGCTTACACCGCCTTTATACCTCTTTAAAGTTAAAAACCATAGAGCTGTTTATACAAATGCACGCATGTTGAAAAGGTAGGGCTTGCCCCGTCAGCGTGTTGCAATTCAGAAATACGTTTATGTTTGCATCTCAACTGGAACAAATATTTATTGGAAGGTGGAAGAGAATCGAAATAGGTATCAGCCTATTTAATATTCAGAATAACGACTATTAGTCGGAACAATATATTTTATGTGCAGATATTTATTAATATTTGAAAATTTAATACGATAAGGCATTTATAAATAACACAACCAAATAGAAGATTTTGATTGAAAACGATTATTAATTTATGGTAGCCGAAGTAATTTAAGTGAGTTTGGCATAGCTTGCTATGTTTTGTAGCATTTTTTGTAATTTTAAAGTGATTGGGTTTAGTTTGTGGTTGGTAAGGGGTAGTTGGGGGTGATTTATGTTAGCCGAAGTAATTTAGGTGAGTTAGGCATAGCTTGCTATGGTTTGTAGCATTTTTTGTAATTTTAAAGTGATTGGGATGAGTTAGGGGTGGTAAGGGGTAGTTGGGGGTAATTTATGGTAGCCGAAGTAATTTAGGTGAGTTTGGAATAGTTTGCTATGGTTTGTAGCATTTTTTGTAATTTTAAAGTGATTGGGCTTATTTTGGGGTAGTAAGGGGTTGTAGGGGGTAATTTATGTTAGCCGAAGTAATTTAGGTGAGTTAGGCATAGTTTGCTATGGTTTGTAGCATTTTTTGTAATTTTAAAGTGATTGGGATGAGTTAGAGGTGTAAAGGGGTGGTTGGGGGTGATTTATGATAGCCGAAGTAATTTAAGTGAGTTTGGCATAGTTTGCTATGGTTTGTAGCATTTTTTGTAATTTTAAAGTGATTGGGTTTAGTTTGTGGTTGGTAAGGGGTAGTTGGGGGTGATTTATGTTAGCCGAAGTAATTTACGTGAGTTAGGCATAGCTTGCTATGGTTTGTAGCATTTTTTGTAATTTTAAAGTGATTGGGATGAGTTAGGGGTGGTAAGGGGTAGTTGGGGGTAATTTATGGTAGCCGAAGTAATTTAGGTGAGTTTGGAATAGTTTGCTATGGTTTGTAGCATTTTTTGTAATTTTAAAGTGATTGGGCTTATTTTGGGGTAGTAAGGGGTTGTAGGGGGTAATTTATGTTAGCCGAAGTAATTTAGGTGAGTTAGGCATAGTTTGCTATGGTTTGTAGCATTTTTTGTAATTTTAAAGTGATTGGGATGAGTTAGGGGTGGTAAGGGGTAGTTGGGGGTAATTTATGATAGCCGAAGTAATTTAAGTGAGTTTGGCATAGTTTGCTATGGTTTGTAGCATTTTTTGTAATTTTAAAGTGATTGGGCTTATTTTGGGGTAGTAAGGGGTTGTAGGGGGTAATTTATGTTAGCCAAAGTAATTTAGGTGAGTTAGGCATAGTTTGCTATGGTTTGTAGCATTTTTTGTAATTTTAAAGTGATTGGGCTTATTTTGGGGTAGTAAGGGGTTGTTGGGGGTGATTTATGTTAGCCGAAGTAATTTAGGTGAGTTAGGCATAGTTTGCTATGGTTTGTAGCATTTTTTTGTAATTTTAAAGTGATTGGGCTTATTTTGGGGTAGTAAGGGGTTGTTGGGGGTGATTTATGTTAGCCGAAGTAATTTAAGTGAGTTTGGCATAGTTTGCTATGGTTTGTAGCATTTTTTGTAATTTTAAAGTGATTGGGCTTATTTTGGGGTGGTAAGGGGTAGTTGGGGGTGATTTATGTTAGCCGAAGTAATTTAAGTGAGTTAGGCATAGTTTGCTATGGTTTGTAGCATTTTTTGTAATTTTAAAGTGATTGGGCTTATTTTGGGGTAGTAAGGGGTTGTAGGGGGTAATTTATGTTAGCCGAAGTAATTTAGGTGAGTTAGGCATAGTTTGCTATGGTTTGTAGCATTTTTTGTAATTTTAAAGTGATTGGGCTTATTTTGGGGTAGTAAGGGGTTGTTGGGGGTGATTTATGTTAGCCGAAGTAATTTAGGTGAGTTAGGCATAGTTTGCTATGGTTTGTAGCATTTTTTTGTAATTTTAAAGTGATTGGGCTTATTTTGGGGTAGTAAGGGGTTGTTGGGGGTGATTTATGTTAGCCGAAGTAATTTAAGTGAGTTTGGCATAGTTTGCTATGGTTTGTAGCATTTTTTGTAATTTTAAAGTGATTGGGCTTATTTTGGGGTGGTAAGGGGTAGTTGGGGCTGATTTATGGTAGCCGAAGTAATTTAGGTGAGTTAGGCATAGTTTGCTATGGTTTGTAGCATTTTTTTGTAATTTTAAAGTGATTGGGCTTATTTTGGGGTAGTAAGGGGTTGTTGGGGGTGATTTATGTTAGCCGAAGTAATTTAGGTGAGTTAGGCATAGTTTGCTATGGTTTGTAGCATTTTTTGTAATTTTAAAGTGATTGGGCTTATTTTGGGGTAGTAAGGGGTTGTTGGGGGTGATTTATGTTAGCCGAAGTAATTTAGGTGAGTTAGGCATAGTTTGCTATGGTTTGTAGCATTTTTTGTAATTTTAAAGTGATTGGGATGAGTTAGGGGTGGTAAGGGGTAGTTGGGGGTGATTTATGTTAGCCGAAGTAATTTAAGTGAGTTAGGCATAGTTTGCTATGGTTTGTAGCATTTTTTGTAATTTTAAAGTGATTGGGATGAGTTAGGGGCGGTAAGGGGTAGTTGGGGGTGATTTATGATAGCCGAAGTAATTTAAGTGAGTTTGGCATAGTTTGCTATGGTTTGTAGCATTTTTTGTAATTTTAAAGTGATTGGGCTTATTTTGGGGTAGTAAGGGGTTGTTGGGGGTGATTTATGTTAGCCGAAATAATTTGGGTGAGTTAGGCATAGTTTGCTATGGTTTGTAGCATTTTTTGTAATTTTAAAGTGATTGGGATGAGTTAGGGGTGGTAAGGGGTAGTTGGGGGTGATTTATGATAGCCGAAGTAATTTAAGTGAGTTTGGCATAGTTTGCTATGGTTTGTAACATTTTTTGTAATTTTAAAGTGATTGGGCTTATTTTGGGGTAGTAAGGGGTTGTTGGGGGTGATTTATGTTAGCCGAAGTAATTTAGGTGAGTTAGGCATAGTTTGCTATGGTTTGTAGCATTTTTTTGTAATTTTAAAGTGATTGGGCTTATTTTGGGGTAGTAAGGGGTTGTTGGGGGTGATTTATGTTAGCCGAAGTAATTTAGGTGAGTTAGGCATAGTTTGCTATGGTTTGTAGCATTTTTTTGTAATTTTAAAGTGATTGGGCTTATTTTGGGGTAGTAAGGGGTTGTTGGGGGTGATTTATGTTAGCCGAAGTAATTTAAGTGAGTTTGGCATAGTTTGCTATGGTTTGTAGCATTTTCTGTAATTTTAAAGTGATTGGGCTTATTTTGGGGTGGTAAGGGGTAGTTGAGGGTGATTTATGTTAGCCGAAGTAATTTAAGTGAGTTAGGCATAGTTTGCTATGGTTTGTAGCATTTTTTGTAATTTTAAAGTGATTGGGCTTATTTTGGGGTAGTAAGGGGTTGTAGGGGGTAATTTATGTTAGCCGAAGTAATTTAGGTGAGTTAGGCATAGTTTGCTATGGTTTGTAGCATTTTTTGTAATTTTAAAGTGATTGGGCTTATTTTGGGGTGGTAAGGGGTAGTTGGGGCTGATTTATGGTAGCCGAAGTAATTTAGGTGAGTTAGGCATAGTTTGCTATGGTTTGTAGCATTTTTTTGTAATTTTAAAGTGATTGGGCTTATTTTGGGGTAGTAAGGGGTTGTTGGGGGTGATTTATGTTAGGCGAAGTAATTTAGGTGAGTTAGGCATAGTTTGCTATGGTTTGTAGCATTTTTTGTAATTTTAAAGTGATTGGGCTTATTTTGGGGTAGTAAGGGGTTGTTGGGAGTGATTTATGTTAGCCGAAGTAATTTAGGTGAGTTAGGCATAGTTTGCTATGGTTTGTAGCATTTTTTGTAATTTTAAAGTGATTGGGATGAGTTAGGGGTGGTAAGGGGTAGTTGGGGGTGATTTATGTTAGCCGAAGTAATTTAAGTGAGTTAGGCATAGTTTGCTATGGTTTGTAGCATTTTTTGTAATTTTAAAGTGATTGGGATGAGTTAGGGGCGGTAAGGGGTAGTTGGGGGTGATTTATGATAGCCGAAGTAATTTAAGTGAGTTTGGCATAGTTTGTAGAATTTTTTGTAATTTTAAAGTGATTGGGCTTATTTTGGGGTAGTAAGGGGTTGTTGGGGGTGATTTATGTTAGCCGAAGTAATTTGGGTGAGTTAGGCATAGTTTGCTATGGTTTGTAGCATTTTTTGTAATTTTAAAGTGATTGGGATGAGTTAGGGGTGGTAAGGGGTAGTTGGGGATGATTTATGATAGCCGAAGTAATTTAAGTGTGTTTGGCATAGTTTGCTATGGTTTGTAGCATTTTTTGTAATTTTAAAGTGATTGGGCTTATTTTGGGGTAGTAAAAGGTAGTTGGGGGTGATTTATGTTAGTCGAAGTAATTTAGGTGAGTTAAGCATAGTTTGCTATGGTTTGTAGCATTTTTTGTAATTTTAAAGTGATTGGGATGAGTTAGGGGTGGTAAGGGGTAGTTGGGGGTGATTTATGATAGCCGAAGTAATTTAAGTGAGTTTGGCATAGTTTGGTAAGGTTTGTAACATTTTTTGTAATTTTAAAGTGATTGGGCTTATTTTGGGGTGGTAAGGGGTAGTTGGGGGTGATTTTTGGTAGACGAAATAATATGTGTGAGTTGGACATAATCTGCCATGATTTGTGTCATTTTGTTTTATTTTAAAGTGATTGGAGTTACTTGGGGTTGCTAAGGGGTGGTAAGGGATGATTTAAAATAACGGATCTAGTTTATGTCAGTTTGGCATAGTTCGGGAATTTTTTGGGGTTGATTTGGTAAAGTTTGCAGTGGTAAGAGATATTTGAGGATGTTTAATGTTGACGGATTAAATTTGGAGTGATTTGGTAATTTTTAATTGAGTCACGGATCGACATTATAATTGAAATCAAAATTATAATTGAAATATCTGCGGCCTCGCTAGGTACGGCAAAAGTATGATCACGAAAGCAGAAACTCGACGTTGAAATTGTTTAGGTTAAATAAGTGCTTTTAATGTAAACCGGTCGCCCGTCGTCGAAGTTGTTTTGGCTAGATACGTGCTTCTAACATAAACACGGTCTCCGCGATCCGATCATTTTTTGTTTATTTTAGCCGGTTTTTATTGAATTACAAAGGAACCGGGCCGAATTTCGCAAAATCCCTTCTTAGTGTTCAGTTTCGGCACATGATACACCCGTGTCTAAAATTTCAAGTCTCCAGCCCTCACGGTTTGGGCTGTGGGTTGATTATGAATCAGTGTGTAGATGTGTAGATGAATGAGTGAATGAATGAGTGTGTTAGTGAGGACACTTCGCTTTATATATATAGATGTATGTGCGGAGAAGATGAAAAATATGTCGAAGAGATTTTGCAAAACTATTTTAAATTACACATGATGGAATCAGTCTTGCTCTTTCAATTTTTAGAAATGCATTTTCGCATTGCATTTCAAACAAACAATAAACGTGAACATTTCGAAAAATTTTCAATATTCATTTTTCCATCATTTTTCAAAGTTAATAACAAATCTCGACATAAAAAAAGAATAATTTCAGGAGAAGCCATAAAAGGTAGGAGCGC
The DNA here is from genome assembly GCA_964023215.1 of Eledona agricola. Classification (NCBI taxonomy): domain Eukaryota; kingdom Metazoa; phylum Arthropoda; class Insecta; order Coleoptera; family Tenebrionidae; genus Eledona; species Eledona agricola. Next base: position 3,501,300 of record OZ026856.1, read on the forward strand.
CATTTATCTGATTTATTTATTTATGTATGTGCGGAGAAGATGAAAAATATGTCGAAGAGATTTTGCAAAACTATTTTAAATTACACATGATGGAATCAGTCTTGCTCTTTCAATTTTTAGAAATGCATTTTCGCATTGCATTTCAAACAAACAATAAACGTGAACATTTCGAAAAATTTTCAATATTCATTTTTCCATCATTTTTCAAAGTTAATAACAAATCTCGACATAAAAAGAGAATAATTTCAGGAGAAGCCATAAAAGGTAGGAGCGCCATTTATCCGATTTATTTATTTATTTATGTATGTGCGGAGAAGATGAAAAATATGTCGAAGAGATTTTGCAAAACTATTTTAAATTGCACATGATGGAATCAGTCTTGCTCTTTGAATTTTTCGCATTGCATTTCAATCAAACAATAAACGTGAACATTTCGAAAAATTTTCAATATTCATTTTTCCATCATTTTTCAAAGTTAATAACAAATCTCGACATAAAAAAAGAATAATTTCAGGAGAAGCCATAAAAGGTAGGAGCGCCATTTATCTGATTTATTTATTTATGTATGTGCGGAGAAGATGAAAAATATGTCGAAGAGATTTTGCAAAACTATTTTAAATTACACATGATGGAATCAGTCTTGCTCTTTCAATTTTTAGAAATGCATGTTCGCATTGCATTTCAATCAAACAATAAACGTGAACATTTCGAAAAATTTTCAATATTTATTTTTCCATCATTTTTCAAAGTTAATAACAAATCTCGACATAAAAAAAGAATAATTTCAGGAGAAGCCATAAAAGGTAGGAGGGCCATTTATCTGATTTATTTATTTATTTATGTATGTGCGGAGAAGATGAAAAATATGTCGAAGAGATTTTGCAAAACTATTTTAAATTACACATGATGGAATCAGTCTTGCTCTTTCAATTTTTAGAAATGCATGTTCGCATTGCATTTCAATCAAACAATAAACGTGAACATTTCGAAAAATTTTCAATATTCATTTTTCCATCATTTTTCAAAGTTAATAACAAATCTCGACATAAAAAAAGAATAATTTCAGGAGAAGCCATAAAAGGTAGGAGCGCCATTTATCTGATTTATTTATTTATGTATGTGCGGAGAAGATGAAAAATATGTCGAAGAGATTTTTCAAAACTATTTTAAATTACACATGATGGAATCAGTCTTGCTCTTTCAATTTTTAGAAATGCATTTTCGCATTGCATTTCAATCAAACAATAAACGTGAACATTTCGAAAAATTTTCAATATTCATTTTTCCATCATTTTTCAAAGTTAATAACAAATCCCGACATAAAAAAAGAATAATTTCAGGAGAAGCCATAAAAGGTAGGAGCGCCATTTATCTGATTTATTTATTTATTTATGTATGTGCGGAGAAGATGAAAAATATGTCGAAGAGATTTTGCAAAACTATTTTAAATTACACATGATGGAATCAGTCTTGCTCTTTCAATTTTTAGAAATGCATTTTCGCATTGCATTTCAATCAAACAATAAACGTGAACATTTCGAAAAATTTTCAATATTCATTTTTCCATCATTTTTCAAAGTTAATAACAAATCTCGACATAAAAAAAGAATAATTTCAGGAGAAGCCATAAAAGGTAGGAGCGCCATTTATCTGATTTATTTATTTATTTATGTATGTGCGGAGAAGATGAAAAATATGTCGAAGAGATTTTGCAAAACTATTTTAAATTACACATGATGGAATCAGTCTTGCTCTTTCAATTTTTAGAAATGCATTTTCGCATTGCATTTCAAACAAACAATAAACGTGAACATTTCGAAAAATTTTCAATATTCATTTTTCCATCATTTTTCAAAGTTAATAACAAATCTCGACATAAAAAAAGAATAATTTCAGGAGAAGCCATAAAAGGTAGGAGCGCCATTTATCTGATTTATTTATTTATTTATGTATGTGCGGAGAAGATGAAAAATATGTCGAAGAGATTTTGCAAAACTATTTTAAATTACACATGATGGAATCAGTCTTGCTCTTTCAATTTTTAGAAATGCATTTTCGCATTGCATTTCAATCAAACAATAAACGTGAACATTTCGAAAAATTTTCAATATTCATTTTTCCATCATTTTTCAAAGTTAATAACAAATCTCGACATAAAAAAAGAATAATTTCAGGAGAAGCCATAAAAGGTAGGAGCGCCATTTATCTGATTTATTTATTTATTTATGTATGTGCGGAGAAGATGAAAAATATGTCGAAGAGATTTTGCAAAACTATTTTAAATTACACATGATGGAATCAGTCTTGCTCTTTCAATTTTTAGAAATGCATTTTCGCATTGCATTTCAATCAAACAATAAACGTGAACATTTCGAAAAATTTTCAATATTCATTTTTCCATCATTTTTCAAAGTTAATAACAAATCTCGACATAAAAAAAGAATAATTTCAGGAGAAGCCATAAAAGGTAGGAGCGCCATTTATCTGATTTATTTATTTATTTATGTATGTGCGGAGAAGATGAAAAATATGTCGAAGAGATTTTGCAAAACTATTTTAAATTACACATGATGGAATCAGTCTTGCTCTTTCAATTTTTAGAAATGCATTTTCGCATTGCATTTCAAACAAACAATAAACGTGAACATTTCGAAAAATTTTCAATATTCATTTTTCCATCATTTTTCAAAGTTAATAACAAATCTCGACATAAAAAAAGAATAATTTCAGGAGAAGCCATAAAAGGTAGGAGCGCCATTTATCTGATTTATTTATTTATTTATGTATGTGCGGAGAAGATGAAAAATATGTCGAAGAGATTTTGCAAAACTATTTTAAATTACACATGATGGAATCAGTCTTGCTCTTTCAATTTTTAGAAATGCATTTTCGCATTGCATTTCAATCAAACAATAAACGTGAACATTTCGAAAAATTTTCAATATTCATTTTTCCATCATTTTTCAAAGTTAATAACAAATCTCGACATAAAAAAAGAATAATTTCAGGAGAAGCCATAAAAGGTAGGAGCACCATTTATCTGATTTATTTATTTATTTATGTATGTGCGGAGAAGATGAAAAATATGTCGAAGAGATTTTGCAAAACTATTTTAAATTACACATGATGGAATCAGTCTTGCTCTTTCAATTTTTAGAAATGAATTTTCGCATTGCATTTCAAACAAACAATAAACGTGAACATTTCGAAAAATTTTCAATATTCATTTTTCCATCATTTTTCAAAGTTAATAACAAATCTCGACATAAAAAAAGAATAATTTCAGGAGAAGCCATAAAAGGTAGGAGCGCCATTTATCTGATTTATTTATTTATTTATGTATGTGCGGAGAAGATGAAAAATATGTCGAAGAGATTTTGCAAAACTATTTTAAATTACACATGATGGAATCAGTCTTGCTCTTTCAATTTTTAGAAATGCATTTTCGCATTGCATTTCAATCAAACAATAAACGTGAACATTTCGAAAAATTTTCAATATTCATTTTTCCATCATTTTTCAAAGTTAATAACAAATCTCGACATAAAAAAAGAATAATTTCAGGAGAAGCCATAAAAGGTAGGAGCGCCATTTATCTGATTTATTTATTTATTTATGTATGTGCGGAGAAGATGAAAAATATGTCGAAGAGATTTTGCAAAACTATTTTAAATTACACATGATGGAATCAGTCTTGCTCTTTCAATTTTTAGAAATGCATTTTCGCATTGCATTTCAAACAAATAATAAACGTGAACATTTCGAAAAATTTTCAATATTCATTTTTCCATCATTTTTCAAAGTTAATAACAAATCTCGACATAAAAAAAGAATAATTTCAGGAGAAGCCATAAAAGATAGGAGCGCCATTTATCTGATTTATTTATTTATTTATGTATGTGCGGAGAAGATGAAAAATATGTCGAAGAGATTTTGCAAAACTATTTTAAATTACACATGATGGAATCAGTCTTGCTCTTTCAATTTTTAGAAATGCATTTTCGCATTGCATTTCAATCAAACAATAAACGTGAACATTTCGAAAAATTTTCAATATTCATTTTTCCATCATTTTTCAAAGTTAATAACAAATCTCGACATAAAAAAAGAATAATTTCAGGAGAAGCCATAAAAGGTAGGAGCGCCATTTATCTGATTTATTTATTTATGTATGTGCGGAGAAGATGAAAAATATGTCGAAGAGATTTTTCAAAACTATTTTAAATTACACATGATGGAATCAGTCTTGCTCTTTCAATTTTTAGAAATGCATTTTCGCATTGCATTTCAATCAAACAATAAACGTGAACATTTCGAAAAATTTTCAATATTCATTTTTCCATCATTTTTCAAAGTTAATAACAAATCTCGACATAAAAAAAGAATAATTTCAGGAGAAGCCATAAAAGGTAGGAGCGCCATTTATCTGATTTATTTATTTATTTATGTATGTGCGGAGAAGATGAAAAATATGTCGAAGAGATTTTGCAAAACTATTTTAAATTACACATGATGGAATCAGTCTTGCTCTTTCAATTTTTAGAAATGCATTTTCGCATTGCATTTCAATCAAACAATAAACGTGAACATTTCGAAAAATTTTCAATATTCATTTTTCCATCATTTTTCAAAGTTAATAACAAATCTCGACATAAAAAAAGAATAATTTCAGGAGAAGCCATAAAAGGTAGGAGCGCCATTTATCTGATTTATTTATTTATTTATGTATGTGCGGAGAAGATGAAAAATATGTCGAAGAGATTTTGCAAAACTATTTTAAATTACACATGATGGAATCAGTCTTGCTCTTTCAATTTTTAGAAATGCATTTTCGCATTGCATTTCAAACAAACAATAAACGTGAACATTTCGAAAAATTTTCAATATTCATTTTTCCATCATTTTTCAAAGTTAATAACAAATCTCGACATAAAAAAAGAATAATTTCAGGAGAAGCCATAAAAGGTAGGAGCGCCATTTATCTGATTTATTTATTTATTTATGTATGTGCGGAGAAGATGAAAAATATGTCGAAGAGATTTTGCAAAACTATTTTAAATTACACATGATGGAATCAGTCTTGCTCTTTCAATTTTTAGAAATGCATTTTCGCATTGCATTTCAATCAAACAATAAACGTGAACATTTCGAAAAATTTTCAATATTCATTTTTCCATCATTTTTCAAAGTTAATAACAAATCTCGACATAAAAAAAGAATAATTTCAGGAGAAGCCATAAAAGGTAGGAGCGCCATTTATCTGATTTATTTATTTATTTATGTATGTGCGGAGAAGATGAAAAATATGTCGAAGAGATTTTGCAAAACTATTTTAAATTACACATGATGGAATCAGTCTTGCTCTTTCAATTTTTAGAAATGCATTTTCGCATTGCATTTCAATCAAACAATAAACGTGAACATTTCGAAAAATTTTCAATATTCATTTTTCCATCATTTTTCAAAGTTAATAACAAATCTCGACATAAAAAAAGAATAATTTCAGGAGAAGCCATAAAAGGTAGGAGCACCATTTATCTGATTTATTTATTTATTTATGTATGTGCGGAGAAGATGAAAAATATGTCGAAGAGATTTTGCAAAACTATTTTAAATTACACATGATGGAATCAGTCTTGCTCTTTCAATTTTTAGAAATGCATTTTCGCATTGCATTTCAAACAAACAATAAACGTGAACATTTCGAAAAATTTTCAATATTCATTTTTCCATCATTTTTCAAAGTTAATAACAAATCTCGACATAAAAAAAGAATAATTTCAGAAGAAGCCATAAAAGGTAGGAGCGCCATTTATCTGATTTATTTATTTATTTATGTATGTGCGGAGAAGATGAAAAATATGTCGAAGAGATTTTGCAAAACTATTTTAAATTACACATGATGGAATCAGTCTTGCTCTTTCAATTTTTAGAAATGCATTTTCGCATTGCATTTCAATCAAACAATAAACGTGAACATTTCGAAAAATTTTCAATATTCATTTTTCCATCATTTTTCAAAGTTAATAACAAATCTCGACATAAAAAAAGAATAATTTCAGGAGAAGCCATAAAAGGTAGGAGCGCCATTTATCTGATTTATTTATTTATTTATGTATGTGCGGAGAAGATGAAAAATATGTCGAAGAGATTTTGCAAAACTATTTTAAATTACACATGATGGAATCAGTCTTGCTCTTTCAATTTTTAGAAATGCATTTTCGCATTGCATTTCAAACAAATAATAAACGTGAACATTTCGAAAAATTTTCAATATTCATTTTTCCATCATTTTTCAAAGTTAATAACAAATCTCGACATAAAAAAAGAATAATTTCAGGAGAAGCCATAAAAGATAGGAGCGCCATTTATCTGATTTATTTATTTATTTATGTATGTGCGGAGAAGATGAAAAATATGTCGAAGAGATTTTGCAAAACTATTTTAAATTACACATGATGGAATCAGTCTTGCTCTTTCAATTTTTAGAAATGCATTTTCGCATTGCATTTCAATCAAACAATAAACGTGAACATTTCGAAAAATTTTCAATATTCATTTTTCCATCATTTTTCAAAGTTAATAACAAATCTCGACATAAAAAAAGAATAATTTCAGGAGAAGCCATAAAAGGTAGGAGCGCCATTTATCTGATTTATTTATTTATGTATGTGCGGAGAAGATGAAAAATATGTCGAAGAGATTTTTCAAAACTATTTTAAATTACACATGATGGAATCAGTCTTGCTCTTTCAATTTTTAGAAATGCATTTTCGCATTGCATTTCAATCAAACAATAAACGTGAACATTTCGAAAAATTTTCAATATTCATTTTTCCATCATTTTTCAAAGTTAATAACAAATCTCGACATAAAAAAAGAATAATTTCAGGAGAAGCCATAAAAGGTAGGAGCGCCATTTATCTGATTTATTTATTTATTTATGTATGTGCGGAGAAGATGAAAAATATGTCGAAGAGATTTTGCAAAACTATTTTAAATTACACATGATGGAATCAGTCTTGCTCTTTCAATTTTTAGAAATGCATTTTCGCATTGCATTTCAAACAAACAATAAACGTGAACATTTCGAAAAATTTTCAATATTCATTTTTCCATCATTTTTCAAAGTTAATAACAAATCTCGACATAAAAAAAGAAACATTTCAGGAGAAGCCATAAAAGGTAGGAGCGCCATTTATCTGATTTATTTATTTATGTATGTGCGGAGAAGATGAAAAATATGTCGAAGAGGTTTTGCAAAACTATTTTAAATTACACATGATGGAATCAGTCTTGCTCTTTCAATTTTTAGAAATGCATTTTCGCATTGCATTTCAATCAAACAATAAACGTGAACATTTCGAAAAATTTTCAATATTCATTTTTCCATCATTTTTCAAAGTTAATAACAAATCTCGACATAAAAAAAGAATAATTTCAGGAGAAGCCATAAAAGGTAGGAGCGCCATTTATCTGATTTATTTATTTATTTATGTATGTGCGGAGAAGTTGAAAAATATGTCGAAGAGATTTTGCAAAACTATTTTAAATTACACATGATGGAATCAGTCTTGCTCTTTCAATTTTTAGAAATGCATTTTCGCATTGCATTTCAATCAAACAATAAACGTGAACATTTCGAAAAATTTTCAATATTCATTTTTCCATCATTTTTCAAAGTTAATAACAAATCTCGACATAAAAAAAGAATAATTTCAGGAGAAGCCATAAAAGGTAGGAGCACCATTTATCTGATTTATTTATTTATTTATGTATGTGCGGAGAAGATGAAAAATATGTCGAAGAGATTTTGCAAAACTATTTTAAATTACACATGATGGAATCAGTCTTGCTCTTTCAATTTTTAGAAATGCATTTTCGCATTCCATTTCAATCAAACAATAAACGTGAACATTTCGAAAAATTTTCAATATTCATTTTTCCATCATTTTTCAAAGTTAATAACAAATCTCGACATAAAAAAAGAATAATTTCAGGAGAAGCCATAAAAGGTAGGAGCGCCATTTATCTGATTTATTTATTTATTTATGTATGTGCGGAGAAGATGAAAAATATGTCGAAGAGATTTTGCAAAACTATTTTAAATTACACATGATGGAATCAGTCTTGCTCTTTCAATTTTTAGAAATGCATTTTCGCATTGCATTTCAATCAAACAATAAACGTGAACATTTCGAAAAATTTTCAATATTCATTTTTCCATCATTTTTCAAAGTTAATAACAAATCTCGACATAAAAAAAGAATAATTTCAGGAGAAGCCATAAAAGGTAGGAGCGCCATTTATCTGATTTATTTATTTATTTATGTATGTGCGGAGAAGATGAAAAATATGTCGAAGAGATTTTGCAAAACTATTTTAAATTACACATGATGGAATCAGTCTTGCTCTTTCAATTTTTAGAAATGCATTTTCGCATTGCATTTCAAACAAATAATAAACGTGAACATTTCGAAAAATTTTCAATATTCATTTTTCCATCATTTTTCAAAGTTAATAACAAATCTCGACATAAAAAAAGAATAATTTCAGGAGAAGCCATAAAAGGTAGGAGCGCCATTTATCTGATTTATTTATTTATTTATGTATGTGCGGAGAAGATGAAAAATATGTCGAAGAGATTTTGCAAAACTATTTTAAATTACACATGATGGAATCAGTCTTGCTCTTTCAATTTTTAGAAATGCATTTTCGCATTGCATTTCAATCAAACAATAAACGTGAACATTTCGAAAAATTTTCAATATTCATTTTTCCATCATTTTTCAAAGTTAATAACAAATCTCGACATAAAAAAAGAATAATTTCAGGAGAAGCCATAAAAGGTAGGAGCGCCATTTATCTGATTTATTTATTTATTTATGTATGTGCGGAGAAGATGAAAAATATGTCGAAGAGGTTTTGCAAAACTATTTTAAATTACACATGATGGAATCAGTCTTGCTCTTTCAATTTTTAGAAATGCATTTTCGCATTGCATTTCAATCAAACAATAAACGTGAACATTTCGAAAAATTTTCAATATTCATTTTTCCATCATTTTTCAAAGTTAATAACAAATCTCGACATAAAAAAAGAATAATTTCAGGAGAAGCCATAAAAGGTAGGAGCGCCATTTATCTGATTTATTTATTTATTTATGTATGTGCGGAGAAGATGAAAAATATGTCGAAGAGATTTTGCAAAACTATTTTAAATTACACATGATGGAATCAGTCTTGCTCTTTCAATTTTTAGAAATGCATTTTCGCATTGCATTTCAAACAAACAATAAACGTGAACATTTCGAAAAATTTTCAATATTCATTTTTCCATCATTTTTCAAAGTTAATAACAAATCTCGACATAAAAAAAGAATAATTTCAGGAGAAGCCATAAAAGGTAGGAGCGCCATTTATCTGATTTATTTATTTATGTATGTGCGGAGAAGATGAAAAATATGTCGAAGAGGTTTTGCAAAACTATTTTAAATTACACATGATGGAATCAGTCTTGCTCTTTCAATTTTTAGAAATGCATTTTCGCATTGCATTTCAATCAAACAATAAACGTGAACATTTCGAAAAATTTTCAATATTCATTTTTCCATCATTTTTCAAAGTTAATAACAAATCTCGACATAAAAAAAGAATAATTTCAGGAGAAGCCATAAAAGGTAGGAGCGCCATTTATCTGATTTATTTATTTATTTATGTATGTGCGGAGAAGATGAAAAATATGTCGAAGAGATTTTGCAAAACTATTTTAAATTACACATGATGGAATCAGTCTTGCTCTTTCAATTTTTAGAAATGCATTTTCGCATTGCATTTCAAACAAACAATAAACGTGAACATTTCGAAAAATTTTCAATATTCATTTTTCCATCATTTTTCAAAGTTAATAACAAATCTCGACATAAAAAAAGAATAATTTCAGGAGAAGCCATAAAAGGTAGGAGCGCCATTTATCTGATTTATTTATTTATTTATGTATGTGCGGAGAAGATGAAAAATATGTCGAAGAGATTTTGCAAAACTATTTTAAATTACACATGATGGAATCAGTCTTGCTCTTTCAATTTTTAGAAATGCATTTTCGCATTGCATTTCAATCAAACAATAAACGTGAACATTTCGAAAAATTTTCAATATTCATTTTTCCATCATTTTTCAAAGTTAATAACAAATCTCGACATAAAAAAAGAATAATTTCAGGAGAAGCCATAAAAGGTAGGAGCGCCATTTATCTGATTTATTTATTTATTTATGTACGTGCGGAGAAGATGAAAAATATGTCGAAGAGATTTTGCAAAACTATTTTAAATTACACATGATGGAATCAGTCTTGCTCTTTCAATTTTTAGAAATGCATTTTCGCATTGCATTTCAATCAAACAATAAACGTGAACATTTCGAAAAATTTTCAATATTCATTTTTCCATCATTTTTCAAAGTTAATAACAAATCTCGACATAAAAAAAGAATAATTTCAGGAGAAGCCATAAAAGGTAGGAGCGCCATTTATCTGATTTATTTATTTATGTATGTGCGGAGAAGATGAAAAATATGTCGAAGAGATTTTTCAAAACTATTTTAAATTACACATGATGGAATCAGTCTTGCTCTTTCAATTTTTAGAAATGCATTTTCGCATTGCATTTCAAACAAACAATAAACGTGAACATTTCGAAAAATTTTCAATATTCATTTTTCCATCATTTTTCAAAGTTAATAACAAATCTCGACATAAAAAAAGAATAATTTCAGGAGAAGCCATAAAAGGTAGGAGCGCCATTTATCTGATTTATTTATTTATGTATGTGCGGAGAAGATGAAAAATATGTCGAAGAGGTTTTGCAAAACTATTTTAAATTACACATGATGGAATCAGTCTTGCTCTTTCAATTTTTAGAAATGCATTTTCGCATTGCATTTCAATCAAACAATAAACGTGAACATTTCGAAAAATTTTCAATATTCATTTTTCCATCATTTTTCAAAGTTAATAACAAATCTCGACATAAAAAAAGAATAATTTCAGGAGAAGCCATAAAAGGTAGGAGCGCCATTTATCTGATTTATTTATTTATTTATGTATGTGCGGAGAAGATGAAAAATATGTCGAAGAGATTTTGCAAAACTATTTTAAATTACACATGATGGAATCAGTCTTGCTCTTTCAATTTTTAGAAATGCATTTTCGCATTGCATTTCAAACAAACAATAAACGTGAACATTTCGAAAAATTTTCAATATTCATTTTTCCATCATTTTTCAAAGTTAATAACAAATCTCGACATAAAAAAAGAATAATTTCAGGAGAAGCCATAAAAGGTAGGAGCGCCATTTATCTGATTTATTTATTTATTTATGTATGTGCGGAGAAGATGAAAAATATGTCGAAGAGATTTTGCAAAACTATTTTAAATTACACATGATGGAATCAGTCTTGCTCTTTCAATTTTTAGAAATGCATTTTCGCATTGCATTTCAATCAAACAATAAACGTGAACATTTCGAAAAATTTTCAATATTCATTTTTCCATCATTTTTCAAAGTTAATAACAAATCTCGACATAAAAAAAGAATAATTTCAGGAGAAGCCATAAAAGGTAGGAGCGCCATTTATCTGATTTATTTATTTATTTATGTATGTGCGGAGAAGATGAAAAATATGTCGAAGAGGTTTTGCAAAACTATTTTAAATTACACATGATGGAATCAGTCTTGCTCTTTCAATTTTTAGAAATGCATTTTCGCATTGCATTTCAATCAAACAATAAACGTGAACATTTCGAAAAATTTTCAATATTCATTTTTCCATCATTTTTCAAAGTTAATAACAAATCTCGACATAAAAAAAGAATAATTTCAGGAGAAGCCATAAAAGGTAGGAGCGCCATTTATCTGATTTATTTATTTATTTATTTATGTATGTGCGGAGAAGATGAAAAATATGTCGAAGAGATTTTGCAAAACTATTTTAAATTACACATGATGGAATCAGTCTTGCTCTTTCAATTTTTAGAAATGCATTTTCGCATTGCATTTCAAACAAACAATAAACGTGAACATTTCGAAAAATTTTCAATATTCATTTTTCCATCATTTTTCAAAGTTAATAACAAATCTCGACATAAAAAAAGAATAATTTCAGGAGAAGCCATAAAAGGTAGGAGCGCCATTTATCTGATTTATTTATTTATGTATGTGCGGAGAAGATGAAAAATATGTCGAAGAGGTTTTGCAAAACTATTTTAAATTACACATGATGGAATCAGTCTTGCTCTTTCAATTTTTAGAAATGCATTTTCGCATTGCATTTCAATCAAACAATAAACGTGAACATTTCGAAAAATTTTCAATATTCATTTTTCCATCATTTTTCAAAGTTAATAACAAATCTCGACATAAAAAAAGAATAATTTCAGGAGAAGCCATAAAAGGTAGGAGCGCCATTTATCTGATTTATTTATTTATTTATGTATGTGCGGAGAAGATGAAAAATATGTCGAAGAGATTTTGCAAAACTATTTTAAATTACACATGATGGAATCAGTCTTGCTCTTTCAATTTTTAGAAATGCATTTTCGCATTGCATTTCAAACAAACAATAAACGTGAACATTTCGAAAAATTTTCAATATTCATTTTTCCATCATTTTTCAAAGTTAATAACAAATCTCGACATAAAAAAAGAATAATTTCAGGAGAAGCCATAAAAGGTAGGAGCGCCATTTATCTGATTTATTTATTTATTTATGTATGTGCGGAGAAGATGAAAAATATGTCGAAGAGATTTTGCAAAACTATTTTAAATTACACATGATGGAATCAGTCTTGCTCTTTCAATTTTTAGAAATGCATTTTCGCATTGCATTTCAATCAAACAATAAACGTGAACATTTCGAAAAATTTTCAATATTCATTTTTCCATCATTTTTCAAAGTTAATAACAAATCTCGACATAAAAAAAGAATAATTTCAGGAGAAGCCATAAAAGGTAGGAGCGCCATTTATCTGATTTATTTATTTATTTATGTACGTGCGGAGAAGATGAAAAATATGTCGAAGAGATTTTGCAAAACTATTTTAAATTACACATGATGGAATCAGTCTTGCTCTTTCAATTTTTAGAAATGCATTTTCGCATTGCATTTCAATCAAACAATAAACGTGAACATTTCGAAAAATTTTCAATATTCATTTTTCCATCATTTTTCAAAGTTAATAACAAATCTCGACATAAAAAAAGAATAATTTCAGGAGAAGCCATAAAAGGTAGGAGCGCCATTTATCTGATTTATTTATTTATGTATGTGCGGAGAAGATGAAAAATATGTCGAAGAGATTTTTCAAAACTATTTTAAATTACACATGATGGAATCAGTCTTGCTCTTTCAATTTTTAGAAATGCATTTTCGCATTGCATTTCAATCAAATAATAAACGTGAACATTTCGAAAAATTTTCAATATTCATTTTTCCATCATTTTTCAAAGTTAATAACAAATCTCGACATAAAAAAAGAATAATTTCAGGAGAAGCCATAAAAGGTAGGAGCGCCATTTATCTGATTTATTTATTTATTTATGTATGTGCGGAGAAGATGAAAAATATGTCGAAGAGATTTTGCAAAACTATTTTAAATTACACATGATGGAATCAGTCTTGCTCTTTCAATTTTTAGAAATGCATTTTCGCATTGCATTTCAAACAAACAATAAACGTGAACATTTCGAAAAATTTTCAATATTCATTTTTCCATCATTTTTCAAAGTTAATAACAAATCTCGACATAAAAAAAGAATAATTTCAGGAGAAGCCATAAAAGGTAGGAGCGCCATTTATCTGATTTATTTATTTATGTATGTGCGGAGAAGATGAAAAATATGTCGAAGAGGTTTTGCAAAACTATTTTAAATTACACATGATGGAATCAGTCTTGCTCTTTCAATTTTTAGAAATGCATTTTCGCATTGCATTTCAATCAAACAATAAACGTGAACATTTCGAAAAATTTTCAATATTCATTTTTCCATCATTTTTCAAAGTTAATAACAAATCTCGACATAAAAAAAGAATAATTTCAGGAGAAGCCATAAAAGGTAGGAGCGCCATTTATCTGATTTATTTATTTATTTATGTATGTGCGGAGAAGATGAAAAATATGTCGAAGAGATTTTGCAAAACTATTTTAAATTACACATGATGGAATCAGTCTTGCTCTTTCAATTTTTAGAAATGCATTTTCGCATTGCATTTCAATCAAACAATAAACGTGAACATTTCGAAAAATTTTCAATATTCATTTTTCCATCATTTTTCAAAGTTAATAACAAATCTCGACATAAAAAAAGAATAATTTCAGGAGAAGCCATAAAATGTAGGAGCGCCATTTATCTGATTTATTTATTTATTTATGTATGTGCAGAGAAGATGAAAAATATGTCGAAGAGATTTTGCAAAACTATTTTAAATTACACATGATGGAATCAGTCTTGCTCTTTCAATTTTTAGAAATGCATTTTCGCATTGCATTTCAATCAAATAATAAACGTGAACATTTCGAAAAATTTTCAATATTCATTTTTCCATCATTTTTCAAAGTTAATAACAAATCTCGACATAAAAAAAGAATAATTTCAGGAGAAGCCATAAAAGGTAGGAGCGCCATTTATCTGATTTATTTATTTATTTATGTATGTGCGGAGAAGATGAAAAATATGTCGAAGAGATTTTGCAAAACTATTTTAAATTACACATGATGGAATCAGTCTTGCTCTTTCAATTTTTAGAAATGCATTTTCGCATTGCATTTCAAACAAACAATAAACGTGAACATTTCGAAAAATTTTCAATATTCATTTTTCCATCATTTTTCAAAGTTAATAACAAATCTCGACATAAAAAAAGAATAATTTCAGGAGAAGCCATAAAAGGTAGGAGCGCCATTTATCTGATTTATTTATTTATTTATGTATGTGCGGAGAAGATGAAAAATGTGTCGAAGAGATTTTGCAAAACTATTTTAAATTACACATGATGGAATCAGTCTTGCTCTTTCAATTTTTAGAAATGCATTTTCGCATTCCATTTCAATCAAACAATAAACGTGAACATTTCGAAAAATTTTCAATATTCATTTTTCCATCATTTTTCAAAGTTAATAACAAATCTCGACATAAAAAAAGAATAATTTCAGGAGAAGCCATAAAAGGTAGGAGCGCCATTTATCTGATTTATTTATTTATGTATGTGCGGAGAAGATGAAAAATATGTCGAAGAGATTTTTCAAAACTATTTTAAATTACACATGATGGAATCAGTCTTGCTCTTTCAATTTTTAGAAATGCATTTTCGCATTGCATTTCAATCAAACAATAAACGTGAACATTTCGAAAAATTTTCAATATTCATTTTTCCATCATTTTTCAAAGTTAATAACAAATCTCGACATAAAAAAAGAATAATTTCAGGAGAAGCCATAAAAGGTAGGAGCGCCATTTATCTGATTTATTTATTTATTTATGTATGTGCGGAGAAGATGAAAAATATGTCGAAGAGATTTTGCAAAACTATTTTAAATTACACATGATGGAATCAGTCTTGCTCTTTCAATTTTTAGAAATGCATTTTCGCATTGCATTTCAAACAAACAATAAACGTGAACATTTCGAAAAATTTTCAATATTCATTTTTCCATCATTTTTCAAAGTTAATAACAAATCTCGACATAAAAAAAGAATAATTTCAGGAGAAGCCATAAAAGGTAGGAGCGCCATTTATCTGATTTATTTATTTATGTATGTGCGGAGAAGATGAAAAATATGTCGAAGAGATTTTGCAAAACTATTTTAAATTACACATGATGGAATCAGTCTTGCTCTTTCAATTTTTAGAAATGCATTTTCGCATTGCATTTCAATCAAACAATAAACGTGAACATTTCGAAAAATTTTCAATATTCATTTTTCCATCATTTTTCAAAGTTAATAACAAATCTCGACATAAAAAAAGAATAATTTCAGGAGAAGCCATAAAAGGTAGGAGCGCCATTTATCTGATTTATTTATTTATTTATGTATGTGCGGAGAAGATGAAAAATATGTCGAAGAGGTTTTGCAAAACTATTTTAAATTACACATGATGGAATCAGTCTTGCTCTTTCAATTTTTAGAAATGCATTTTCGCATTGCATTTCAATCAAACAATAAACGTGAACATTTCGAAAAATTTTCAATATTCATTTTTCCATCATTTTTCAAAGTTAATAACAAATCTCGACATAAAAAAAGAATAATTTCAGGAGAAGCCATAAAAGGTAGGAGCGCCATTTATCTGATTTATTTATTTATTTATGTATGTGCGGAGAAGATGAAAAATATGTCGAAGAGATTTTGCAAAACTATTTTAAATTACACATGATGGAATCAGTCTTGCTCTTTCAATTTTTAGAAATGCATTTTCGCATTGCATTTCAAACAAACAATAAACGTGAACATTTCGAAAAATTTTCAATATTCATTTTTCCATCATTTTTCAAAGTTAATAACAAATCTCGACATAAAAAAAGAATAATTTCAGGAGAAGCCATAAAAGGTAGGAGCGCCATTTATCTGATTTATTTATTTATTTATGTATGTGCGGAGAAGATGAAAAATATGTCGAAGAGATTTTGCAAAACTATTTTAAATTACACATGATGGAATCAGTCTTGCTCTTTCAATTTTTAGAAATGCATTTTCGCATTGCATTTCAATCAAACAATAAACGTGAACATTTCGAAAAATTTTCAATATTCATTTTTCCATCATTTTTCAAAGTTAATAACAAATCTCGACATAAAAAAAGAATAATTTCAGGAGAAGCCATAAAAGGTAGGAGCGCCATTTATCTGATTTATTTATTTATTTATGTACGTGCGGAGAAGATGAAAAATATGTCGAAGAGATTTTGCAAAACTATTTTAAATTACACATGATGGAATCAGTCTTGCTCTTTCAATTTTTAGAAATGCATTTTCGCATTGCATTTCAATCAAACAATAAACGTGAACATTTCGAAAAATTTTCAATATTCATTTTTCCATCATTTTTCAAAGTTAATAACAAATCTCGACATAAAAAAAGAATAATTTCAGGAGAAGCCATAAAAGGTAGGAGCGCCATTTATCTGATTTATTTATTTATGTATGTGCGGAGAAGATGAAAAATATGTCGAAGAGATTTTTCAAAACTATTTTAAATTACACATGATGGAATCAGTCTTGCTCTTTCAATTTTTAGAAATGCATTTTCGCATTGCATTTCAATCAAATAATAAACGTGAACATTTCGAAAAATTTTCAATATTCATTTTTCCATCATTTTTCAAAGTTAATAACAAATCTCGACATAAAAAAATAATAATTTCAGGAGAAGCCATAAAAGGTAGGAGCGCCATTTATCTGATTTATTTATTTATTTATGTATGTGCGGAGAAGATGAAAAATATGTCGAAGAGATTTTGCAAAACTATTTTAAATTACACATGATGGAATCAGTCTTGCTCTTTCAATTTTTAGAAATGCATTTTCGCATTGCATTTCAAACAAACAATAAACGTGAACATTTCGAAAAATTTTCAATATTCATTTTTCCATCATTTTTCAAAGTTAATAACAAATCTCGACATAAAAAAAGAATAATTTCAGGAGAAGCCATAAAAGGTAGGAGCGCCATTTATCTGATTTATTTATTTATGTATGTGCGGAGAAGATGAAAAATATGTCGAAGAGGTTTTGCAAAACTATTTTAAATTACACATGATGGAATCAGTCTTGCTCTTTCAATTTTTAGAAATGCATTTTCGCATTGCATTTCAATCAAACAATAAACGTGAACATTTCGAAAAATTTTCAATATTCATTTTTCCATCATTTTTCAAAGTTAATAACAAATCTCGACATAAAAAAAGAATAATTTCAGGAGAAGCCATAAAAGGTAGGAGCGCCATTTATCTGATTTATTTATTTATTTATGTATGTGCGGAGAAGATGAAAAATATGTCGAAGAGATTTTGCAAAACTATTTTAAATTACACATGATGGAATCAGTCTTGCTCTTTCAATTTTTAGAAATGCATTTTCGCATTGCATTTCAATCAAACAATAAACGTGAACATTTCGAAAAATTTTCAATATTCATTTTTCCATCATTTTTCAAAGTTAATAACAAATCTCGACATAAAAAAAGAATAATTTCAGGAGAAGCCATAAAATGTAGGAGCGCCATTTATCTGATTTATTTATTTATTTATGTATGTGCAGAGAAGATGAAAAATATGTCGAAGAGATTTTGCAAAACTATTTTAAATTACACATGATGGAATCAGTCTTGCTCTTTCAATTTTTAGAAATGCATTTTCGCATTGCATTTCAATCAAACAATAAACGTGAACATTTCGAAAAATTTTCAATATTCATTTTTCCATCATTTTTCAAAGTTAATAACAAATCTCGACATAAAAAAAGAATAATTTCAGGAGAAGCCATAAAAGGTAGGAGCGCCATTTATCTGATTTATTTATTTATTTATGTATGTGCGGAGAAGATGAAAAATATGTCGAAGAGATTTTGCAAAACTATTTTAAATTACACATGATGGAATCAGTCTTGCTCTTTCAATTTTTAGAAATGCATTTTCGCATTGCATTTCAAACAAACAATAAACGTGAACATTTCGAAAAATTTTCAATATTCATTTTTCCATCATTTTTCAAAGTTAATAACAAATCTCGACATAAAAAAAGAATAATTTCAGGAGAAGCCATAAAAGGTAGGAGCGCCATTTATCTGATTTATTTATTTATTTATGTATGTGCGGAGAAGATGAAAAATGTGTCGAAGAGATTTTGCAAAACTATTTTAAATTACACATGATGGAATCAGTCTTGCTCTTTCAATTTTTAGAAATGCATTTTCGCATTCCATTTCAATCAAACAATAAACGTGAACATTTCGAAAAATTTTCAATATTCATTTTTCCATCATTTTTCAAAGTTAATAACAAATCTCGACATAAAAAAAGAATAATTTCAGGAGAAGCCATAAAAGGTAGGAGCGCCATTTATCTGATTTATTTATTTATGTATGTGCGGAGAAGATGAAAAATATGTCGAAGAGATTTTTCAAAACTATTTTAAATTACACATGATGGAATCAGTCTTGCTCTTTCAATTTTTAGAAATGCATTTTCGCATTGCATTTCAATCAAACAATAAACGTGAACATTTCGAAAAATTTTCAATATTCATTTTTCCATCATTTTTCAAAGTTAATAACAAATCTCGACATAAAAAAAGAATAATTTCAGGAGAAGCCATAAAAGGTAGGAGCGCCATTTATCTGATTTATTTATTTATTTATGTATGTGCGGAGAAGATGAAAAATATGTCGAAGAGATTTTGCAAAACTATTTTAAATTACACATGATGGAATCAGTCTTGCTCTTTCAATTTTTAGAAATGCATTTTCGCATTGCATTTCAAACAAACAATAAACGTGAACATTTCGAAAAATTTTCAATATTCATTTTTCCATCATTTTTCAAAGTTAATAACAAATCTCGACATAAAAAAAGAATAATTTCAGGAGAAGCCATAAAAGGTAGGAGCGCCATTTATCTGATTTATTTATTTATTTATGTATGTGCGGAGAAGATGAAAAATATGTCGAAGAGATTTTGCAAAACTATTTTAAATTACACATGATGGAATCAGTCTTGCTCTTTCAATTTTTAGAAATGCATTTTCGCATTGCATTTCAAACAAACAATAAACGTGAACATTTCGAAAAATTTTCAATATTCATTTTTCCATCATTTTTCAAAGTTAATAACAAATCTCGACATAAAAAAAGAATAATTTCAGGAGAAGCCATAAAAGGTAGGAGCGCCATTTATCTGATTTATTTATTTATGTATGTGCGGAGAAGATGAAAAATATGTCGAAGAGGTTTTGCAAAACTATTTTAAATTACACATGATGGAATCAGTCTTGCTCTTTCAATTTTTAGAAATGCATTTTCGCATTGCATTTCAATCAAACAATAAACGTGAACATTTCGAAAAATTTTCAATATTTATTTTTCCATCATTTTTCAAAGTTAATAACAAATCTCGACATAAAAAAAGAATAATTTCAGGAGAAGCCATAAAAGGTAGGAGCGCCATTTATCTGATTTATTTATTTATGTATGTGCGGAGAAGATGAAAAATATGTCGAAGAGGTTTTGCAAAACTATTTTAAATTACACATGATGGAATCAGTCTTGCTCTTTCAATTTTTAGAAATGCATTTTCGCATTGCATTTCAATCAAACAATAAACGTGAACATTTCGAAAAATTTTCAATATTTATTTTTCCATCATTTTTCAAAGTTAATAACAAATCTCGACATAAAAAAAAGAATAATTTCAGGAGAAGCCATAAAAGGTAGGAGCGCCATTGATCTGATTTAGGTATTTATTTATTTATGTGCGGAGAAGATGATAAAAGGTCGATGAGATTTTGCAATATTTTTCGACACAAAATAATAATATTCGCCATTTATCTATCTATCTATCACTTCGACCACGACCACACCGCCACTGAAGATGTACACCGCAGTTGTGGACGAAACGTTTGGCAGAGATTCATTGGGGTCACTTGTTGAGTTAGCCCCCCGGGGCGCTCACTACACCTTCCCTTTATGGGCCTTCGCTTGGAACAGGGTCAATAACACCACCGTTGTTGAAGAAGATAATAATATGTCGATAAGATAAGCCGTGCTCATTTTCAATTGTTAGAAATTCAAATTCGTATTCGTACGCAAACAACTCGAAAGTTTTTCAATATTTTTCCATCATTTTTCAAAGTTAATAACAAATCTCGACATAAAAAAAGAAAAATTTCAGGAGAAGCCATAAAAGGTAGGAGCGCCATTGATCTGATTTATTTATTTATTTATGTGCGGAGAAGATGATAATATGTCGATGAGATTTTGCAATATTTTTCGACACAAAATAATAATATTCGCCATTTATCTATCTATCTATCACTTCGACCACGACCACACCGCCACTGAAGATGTACACCGCAGTTGTGGACGAAACGTTTGGCAGAGTTTCATTGGGATCACTTGTTGAGTTAGCCTCCCGGGGCGCTCACTACATCCCCCCTTATGGGACTTCGCTTCGAACACGGTCAACAATCCCGATTAATACCACCGTTGTTGACAACACCGACCGTGAAAGCCTACACACTTTTATAAAATAACAAAATTGACGTCAATTTCCGGTATAACCAGAAGTGCCGCCATCTTGATAGTATTTTACTTCGATTCAGAATAATCGATGATAATAATACATCAAATTTCAACTGTCTAGGTTTACGGGAAATTGAAAATTTTCTAGTGAACCGTCTACGTGAATCATCCTGCATAGTTGCAAATAACAAATTTAGTGTTTTAATTTTTTCAAATTTTTGTCTAACAGCAAATGTTTCCTACTTGTGTTTTTTACATAGGACACTCAGGATATTTTTACATCTAAGGACGCAGAATAAAAAACCACTTTCAGTAATATTATCAAAAATTTGTTTATTCTTGGAAGCCATACAAAATATAAAAAAATTCGGGTGACGCAAATTTTAACGATGTGAGCGCCACAGACAAAAGTAGTCGGAACTAAATTGCGCTGGCCCCTCTTAAAAAAAAAGCCGCGGGATGGCTCTCAAGCCATTTCGCCGGCTGCGATCAGGGTAAAGAGGTCTGAGACCTGCACACCCTTGGAGGGGTTTTAGCCGGTAAGAGTCCGGCACTACCCGGTGCGATAGAACCTAAGCACCGGGTGTCCATGAGGATTTCCCCTCCAACCAAAAAAAAAAAAAAAAAAATCTTAAAAAGTCGATTTTGTTAATTATAAAAAGTTTAGGTCATTATTTAGTCTGAAGCCCACTCGAACTCGGTAAAGCGGATGCACCTACTCTGTTCGTTGCAGAATTGAAAGAGGGAATAATTTTGAAATTTCTCAATTTTACAAATTTATTGTAGCATTTATAATAAAGCTACAAAAAGCTGCATTCATGTAGTAGACAAAGCAAGGATGGTGCAAGGATATTTTTTTTAAATTACTTAATTCGAATTTTAAGAAATCAGTGACATCTAGTGTTTAGATCTGGAAAGCTAGGTACATTCAGTGCACGCAGAAAGCGCAGTTTTCTTTCAATGTCAAAATTCAAAGTTTTGAAATTTGACCAACCACAAATTGAATTTTAGGTTAGGTCAGGTTACACAGAGATTTATTGTGAATGCGCTGATTTGTTTGATGGTTTATTCGTTTTTGCATCATCCGTAATGGATATTTCCTACAAATATTGCATTTACGCGGGCACTGCTCGTGGGGTTCTACAATGTATTTTATTCTAACCTCACTTTTGCACGTTTTCCTAAACTTTTAAACATTCTAGACACTTACTGCAAACAGGATGAGAAAGCCTCATACTCGCTCCCGGATCATCAGTCTGAAATTACGGCTTTAGAATGGGGACGCTCTGACGACGAAATAATAATCGGTTACAAAAATGAACACATAAATTTTTACAACACAAACCAGAACGCATACACAAAAACAGTGAACAAATTAGAGGGCGAAGGTCCCATTGTCGGTGTAGCACCGCTGAATAAGTCGGTGATAATCGCAAAACATGACGGTGTTTTAACAATTTGGACCGGAAAGAAATCCGATTACTTTTCAATAAACTTGGAGGAGAAGGGCACTTTAGACGCCATTAGTTACAATACGAGCCGGGGAAATATTTTGGGGACAGGAGGCGAATGTAACGATTTCAAATTATGGGATATTGAAATGAAAACATGTGTTTTTAAAGCTAAATCCGTATGTGATTTTAGGTAACTGTTTTCTAAATAATATTGATGTGATTCAGTTAGGACATGATGAGCTGAATTTACCGATTCCTACATCAATTCGTGGAATCATCTCATTCCCAGAATCTGAGAAACTAAATGCTTGTGCAACTAAGGAAGGTCAAGTTTTGTTGTATGATGAAAGGGCACAAAGAAGACCTGTTGTGAAATTTTTAGAGAAGAAAGCTAGTTACTCCTGCATTTCTAGTGCATTCAGAGAACGGTATGTCCTAATACCAGTAAATGGAGAATGGTCTTAGTGGGAGTAATTCGTAGGCAATGTCTTGTTGGGACAACCAGGGGCTACATGCAACTGCTAGATTTACGAGCACCTGGAAAAGTGGTAAAAACATTTACCACATTCACGGGCAGTGTTACCAGTATTGTGTGTGATCCAATTGAACAACTTGTGGCAACAACAAGCATGGATAGGTTTTTAAGAGTTCACAATTTGGAGACTAAAGATTTGGTTTATAAGGTATTGCTCGAGGCCTATAAGCTAGATAAAGTCCACTTAATATCGTACACATTTTAGGCTTATCTCAAACAAAATCTAACTAAAATCCTTATGAAACCGATAATGAAGGAAGAAAAAGAGGAAGTGCAACCGGTTGGTGAAGCAGTCGATGAGGAATATGAAGAAATATTCAATAATATGGAGGCAGTCGATGATAAAAATCCGAAAAAGCACAAAACAGCAATGGCATCTGAAAACCCCATTCAGAAGAAAAAAAGGAAGAATGTTAAAACTGCATGAGTTTTTTTTTAATAAAACGTGATGTGATTGTTGTAATATCGACTTTCCACAACTCCACTAGTTTTAAGTAAATTTTTTATTAATTTCTAACAACAAAAATAACAACACAAATCAAACGTTATCATACAATGATTTTGTATTTATTGTTGGAAAAATTACTCAGAAAAACTCTTAAAACTATGTTTATATGTTTATTGTCACAAATAGAGCAACATCAATTCCAATAAAATGAATAGTAAAAATATATTTGAAGCACATTTATTCCCCATTGATTTTAAATCCACCAGGATTCGTAGCTTCCAAGCCAAGCTGTAACATCAGCCCAATCCGGAAATTCGTTTAAAAATTGTATGTAATGTGGAACTTTGTTATTTTTATCATCATGAACGAAAATGCCCGAAACGGCGATTTCTGTAGTAACGTCCGAGGTATTTGTTGGAACTTCAACGTCGAATGTAAACTGAAGATTGGCGGCTTCTTTCCCATAAATATGAATAATGTAATAGAGCTCGCGATCGTTCCAGATGGCCGTATCGGTCGGAATTTCATCGATTAGACTTATATTCAACAGTTTAACTCCACGTTTTGGGGACAAGTATAATCCCAAGCGGTCTGGGCCCATAACAGTTAAATTATATCTTATTACATTTGCCGACAGTTGTGTTTTAGAAACAACTTCTAAATTTGTCGGTTCTGGAAGAATAGGTTGTCCTGCTGGCACCCAAGTACTAAATTCTCTATAAATTATTAGAATTCAACGACTTGTTGGCGCTCAATTCTCTACTCACATGATTTGTATCATTTTGGAGTGCACCAGAGGCAAACCACACAACAGATATTTTGTACAGTCATCTTCTAATTTTTTACCTCTGTTCAAAGCTTTGACGACATGCTTTACTTTGCTGGGCGAATTTCTATCCATGTTTAAGAGAAAATATCCAGCGTCTCGTTTCGTTTCGACTCCGTTTTCATTGTGAAATACGCGTCTTGTATGCTATAAAATAATAGTGAAGAAGAGCCGTCGCTTAATTGGAGTCTATTACCAAAATCCAAAATCTTTCGGGGGTCGGTGACTCTTTGTTACCGCTGTAGGGAAACCCCAGAGGTGTGAATATCACCACGAAAGTTGCCGCAAAAATTACAGACAGAAAAACTAATAAATATCTGTAGTTTCTCACCAACGTTGAAAGGGCAACCTTAAATTTCGCTGCGTAATATTTTAACCGACCATATTTTTTGTCACTTACAAACGGCGATGTTATCAAAATTGTGAAAAAGAAGCTCATAATTCCTATTATTAAATCGGCGTTCTTGTCCGAGCCGATCCGCCCACTAATCGGGATGAATAGGGAAAGCGTGGTCAAAGTGGTGTACATTATAAATACAGTGGGAACGACCAAACTGAGCACGTAGAATACTTGCCACTTTCGAACTAAAGCCAGGAATAATCAGTACCATGTATGTTTTAAAAATAAAGCTTATACCCGAGTGTTGTACTTTCAATATGTAAATCAAGCTAAATCCCAAAGTGTTGAAAAAGACTGGAATTAGAAGAGCATACATTGCTCGAATTTTAAAAATGGTCCCAAGAAGAAGTAGCACAGTCCAGACGATCCTAACGCAGTGAGCTTGAATTTGGCTTTTGATATTGGCAGTCAGACTCTGAAACCGTTGCAATGTTATTGAAATTTTGAAGCTATTTAAATAATTTGTGCCGTGCATTTAAAGTTCGACGTCATGTAGCACATTTCCTCTTCAAAATTTTCCATTTGCAAAGTTAAATGTTACATTAATAGAATTGCAAAATTTAATTTTGCAATTACAAATACGTCAAAAAAAGGTGTGAGGCACCGGATAGTGTAGTTTACCTGATGTTTTATAAAATGTAGTGCTAGAGAGGATATTCCAACGGTGGGGGCTACATACAATCCAAAAATGAGCACAGGAGTCCCATACCAACTCATTGAAAAACCCACAGCATCAATAAAAACAGCAGTCACAACCACAAACAGAGCAGCAGCAACCCAACCACCCACTATAGCCCCAAACGTCATTCCCAAATACACAAGGGTTTGCTTGGAGTAACCTAAAATACGTATTGTTCAACAAAATTCTCAAATTCTGTTATATAGATGTAATTAAAGTCACTAACATTATTTTAACCCTATGCTATAGCTGATATAAAAAAATGTTCGGTGTTATTTTGAGGTCAATTCGACTTTTTCAAACTATTTTTTTTTAATTTGGTGGTCAGTGGATTTTATTTAGTTCTGACATGTGAAAGCGAAAACTAGGAATGCGTAATAAGGCTGCAAAAACGTGCCCTTTTTGTTGCTTAATCACAATTATTGGTAGATATCAAAGTTAATTGACAGCGATAACTATTTCTTGTACATGTAAATGTTCCACAATAAAACCAAATCGGTTGGAAAATTTGTCATATGATTATTATTAGTATTACTATAGGGGATTCTTCCCAGGGAATATCGGACGTATTTTAGTCGGTTTTTGTCGAGAAATTTTAGCATTATCCCTCACTTGCTGCCTTCGTTTACGATATTTGATCTTTATTGTTTCGCGGAATTTGCAAGCGTAAATTATCGGACGTATGTCTATAGAAGGGTTTTTCTCATAATTGTGGCATAAGTCATGAAGATGTACAAAAAAATATATAAACCAGCAATAAATTCATGCACAAGAAAATTATTTGCAAACAAACGAGTCGAAAAGTCTCACAAAACAAGAAAGGCTACTCTAGAAGCACATGAAGATAATGGTATATAGAAGAAATCATCGATGAAGAGAAATTATCTCGACGGAAAAATTATTTTCTTGAAACAAGAAAAAAAAATTAGAGTCGGCAAATATCTACTGCTTATGGGATTGAGCATGAACCAACAGCGCTCAGAGAAATTTATGAACTTATTTAAGAAGAGATAAAGCCTTTTGGATTAATTGTCGACGAGATTGTCTGTTACCTTCGAAAGACACTCGATGATAGATTCAAAGAAAATAGTGTAAGCAAATGGTCCCTTTAGTCGTAAAAATGTTACTACACTGGAAGCAATTCGTTATATGGAATTAAGATTTCGGAGAATTTCGTTTGAAAAATACACAATCATTATTTTCAAGTACAAGATCAATTAAACGTTGCTGGTCCAGAATTCTGCTATTTTGTTGTCTGGATGCCAAAAGGATTTATTTATGAAAAAGTCGTTGCTTGTAATTATAATATTTTTTATAAGAATATGAAGGAAACACCTTCTATTTTTGCATTATTTACCGGAAATTTTTAAGTTGGAATATAAATAGTTTTAATATCCATGTATTTTACAGTGGCGGCTGGTGCTAAAGGGCACAGGGACATGTGCTAGAGAAATAAATAAAAATTTTTGTAGATTTTATTTTTTAATTTGTTGTGATTGAATTATTTTGCAGCAAGAAAAATAGAACAATGGACTTCATGTACAAATAAAAAGTTAATAATTTTTCTTTGCCAATGTTTTGTTTTGTGTCCATCCTATTTCTGAACCCACAAACCGCCACTAGTATTTTATAATTTTTCTTAATTTTTTAATTTAACAAGTTTTTCAGATTTTTGTTTTTTAAATTTTTTCTGATTTTTATAGTTACTTGATTGCATTATAATATTTGATTGTCTTTGGTTTAAAAACTTATTATCACCTGCTTTTTAATTTTGTTAATAGTAGGTATCCAATAATATTTGTTTTTAATATTATGACTACTTTATTTTAAATATTCTGTATTTTTCTGTAATTTAGAATTATTATGTCATTGAGAGCGATAGCGCTACTCATAAAACACAGGTAAACTTATCAATAGAGTTGACCATTTCAAATGTAGCATTCTCTACTAGCGAAGCGAACCCGAGTAACGAATCGATCGCTTTTAACACTCTTTCGCATAAAAATTCGCACAAAAATGTAGGCAAATAAATCTGGGCAGCTTCAAAATGTAAGAATCCCCTTAAATTGTCCGTTATCCCGAAAATTATGCACCACAACAATAAACGTACTGCAAACTTTTGCAACCACAGCCCGAGCGATCATCAGTGATGTCAGAAGTTCTAAACCGACTCAGACCGAATTTTGAAATGCATTTTTTTTCGGAAATACTCTTTTTTTTGGCCAAATCTGCGTCTTTTTATGTCAGCTATATAGGGTTAAATTTATGCTAGTGGTATTTTGTACCTATATTGAAGCTGTAGAGATTTAGGACGAGTATAAGAAATGAAACCGTGGACACTATACAATTTACAATATGAGCAGTGGTTTGTGTGTACGAAACCAGAAAAAATCCTAGAAAGTCAAAGTAAATGGTTTTTCCGGGATTTTGTTTGGGATTTGCAACTTCCAGGGCGTTTCCAAAGCTTCTGATTAGTGACAACGCATTATCGCCGATGTGCTGAAAAGAACCTAATGGAATGTGTTGAAAATCATCATATTTGGTATGATATCTATATCCGAATTTGAAGAAGGCCATATCAAGACCTGGAACAGCACATGAATGTGTGTTATAATCGAAGCGAATACGAGCCTATTAAGCCGCCATAGTCGCGAAAGATGCGAAAGTCAGTATCGGACGGTATCAAATTGCTTTGGAAGATCTCTTCACCTGCTGCTTGTCCGTATGGATGTGGCACTTGCTTGTA
Organism: Eledona agricola; assembly: GCA_964023215.1. NCBI lineage: Eukaryota > Metazoa > Arthropoda > Insecta > Coleoptera > Tenebrionidae > Eledona > Eledona agricola. The sequence continues at coordinate 3,529,677 of OZ026856.1, forward strand.
GTATTTCAGCAGCCAAGGAGCGTCCGGACCAGATTGGAACAGTATGGCTTTACCTCCCGCTCCTGCAGCTTCCAAATTGATCACAACTTTACACTCCTTAGCCCATTTGTGCTTCGTTATAAATCCATGCGAGGCCTGTAAACCCGTCTCTTCCGCCCCGTTAAACAAGAAAATGATATTGTTGAGAGGTCGCTCCGGTTCGCGAGATAACTTCCTCATAATCTCCAGCATTACAACGCAATTTATGCCGTCGTCGCTGCCGCCAGGACTCGTAGGCACCGAATCAAAGTGTGCATTGATCAAAACGCTATGATTGGAATTTCGACCGCGCAATTTAACAACAACGTTTTGTAAGTTCGAGTACGGAACGATTTTTCCGTTGGGCTTGACCGCGATATAGTGGGAGCCGCTCACGACTTGGATGTCAAATTCCAAGTTTTGGTTTTTGTGGGCTCTCTGAGTGATGAAGCCGATTTCGCGTTTGAGGAAGTCAACGGTTAAGACTTCGTTTTCATAGCTGCCGGCCACTCGAGGTCCCAGTGAAGTTAGTTGTTTGAGATCGTTGTGTGCTCTTTCAGTAATGAATGCGTCGGGATGCGTTTTCTGCAAGTTGAGTTTTGCTACACTTACACAATCGAACAGAATTAACAATGTTGGGTATAACAACCACCAAAAGGACTTTATTATCAGACTCCAAAGAGATCGAATCGTGTCAACAACATCCAAATGCATTTGTAAATACTAAAATAAATCATAAGACAAATAAAGTGTTTTGAAACGCCAATTCACCACAAACAGGAATCAGTTTTTTGCATGATTGTGTTTTGTAATGTATGAAAAATATTAGCAACTTATCTTGTTTTGGTTCATGAAGGTACAAACAATTAAGAAATTGTAAGGGTTACCTCGTCTGATAAGTGCAGAGGTGTGGGAAGAGTGCCGTCAATGGTGTAGACGAGCCCGTATAATCCCAGTAATACAGCAATCAGTCCGAACGACACAAGAATAGGAACGCTGTGGATACTGTTTCTTGTCTTCTTGGGGCCTTGCAGCGCGATTGTTTCTTCTCTATCATCCATAACAAAATCGACTCTTCGGCGCATTTTCAACAGTAAAGTGACATGTGTTTAGTTAATCACAAAGATTATGCTTCTATTTTGATGAAGACGTTACAAATATGTTAAATCTCTTAGTGTAACAGGTGTTTAACTCGTTTTTAGTTATATCTGCGCATAAAACGCCGGGAAAATTTAGTAATTTCTAGACATCCGGCACAATTATCTCCTTATGGAAAGTAGTAAAGGTACTAAGGAGTAACACCTACAAATTGATTTAGTTATTAAATATTGTTCGCTAAACATAAAATGGAATTACTGATTTTTACTGACGGTTTATTGATTTTTTGTTTACTAGAAACTAAGGTTAGGTGTATCTGCTGACAACTAAATGACACTTGACATTGACAATTAAAGGTGGGCAGTTGGTGAACGAACTAGTTCGTATGAACTATTCACTTCACTGAATCAAATGACTCATTCCTAGTTTTCATACTGAATCATTCACTTCGAACTAAACTTCCGACCGACCGACCGACTAGGAAAAATAAAAATTATTCACGAATCATGATTTTCACAGATATAAAAATAACACAGTGTATTTAACTTTGTTATTGAATTTGTCACGTTCAAATGACTGTGCTTAAATGAATCCGAATACCTAGTTACATTTGCGAGGAAAGGCAATTTTGAATTTCGTACGTCAAATCTCATCACCTCCGCAATCCCATACTCATAATAAAAAAATTGATGAATGGGATTTTTTTTAAGACCCAGATGGATGAGTGACAAGTAACTGCGAAAGGGTCTTTTGAACCATTCTTATGGTTATGGTTGGGCCAAGACATAATTTTACTTTTGCGTTGTTTTGTGTTTTTCTAAGTTGTTTTATTTCGGGTATTAATTTTGTAGCATGTTTAATTTTTTACTCTATATTAACTTTTTCAACAAAAATGTTTTTTATTCCAATTAGTTCAAATGGCAACTCGAGAATCTGAGAAACAAATTCAATTCTATTTATTATTTTTAACTTTTGATTCGGCGCTCGGCAATATTTCCTATCCGTACTGTAAATATCAATAATTTTAAAATACAACCGGGCCGGTAAAAATCTGTAACAATTCTGAAATAATTCTACGGGCGTGGAATCTGGGTAGGAACACGCAGATTCGGGAGAGTGAGAAAACACTAGTCGCTAAACCAAGTCCAGCCGTGTCGGGACTAACTGAATCAAATGAATCGTTCAAGTGAATCATTCACTTGGGTGAATGAGACCTAAAGAATCAATTCACCAAAATGAACTAAACATCCCATCTTTAATGACAACTGACTTTTCTGTATTTCCATAGAGCTGTATTAATATAGATTATTAACTTTCAAATAAACTGAAATAAACGTCTTGTTTTCCATGAATTGAATTATTACTCATAATGCAAAAAATTATTTACAAAAAAAAAAACGATTTCGAATCGAAGAGAAAAAGAAGTCAACAATAAATGTCAACAACAATAAAATTCTATTACATTTATTAAAAACCAAAACTTTTTATGTACAATATACAGAATTAAAACAATGATTATATTAAAAAATCTTAATAAATATTGTATTATACATAACTACAGTCCACCTAAACTCGTAGATAGAAAAAGTATAAAACGATTTCGGTAGGCATACAACAAAAATTTGTACATTTTTATATGGGAAAAGAACACAAAACGTATGTAGAAGCACAATTTCAAGGCAAGGTGTCTACAATTCGGCAATATCGACCTAAAATTATATACCCTGAATATAATGCATTCATCATCATTCATAAATTGTATTTTTGGCAATCAAGTGGAAGGCAATTTTTAACAACACTTCGATCAAGATATGACACAGTTCTTGTCCTTATCATCAATGACCGCTGCTACCTTTTTGCTCGGGGACTTCTGGATATTAGCTTGCCTCCGTCTGGCGCAGGCGAGGGCATCGTTAGGAACATACGAAATTCTCACACCACCATAGGCACGCCTCGGCGGAAGTTGATAATCCAAATCGTCGCTGGAACTGCTCGACGAACACGTGGAGCAGTAGCTCTCCGCGTCTTCGTCGTGCCGACTCGGTCCAGCCATCTGCGACTCAGAGATCGTCTTCCTCGGCTTGCCTTTCCTCTCGAGCGTGTCGACGTGGCGAGATCGACCCGAGTAGCTCCGACTCCTAGGAAACTTCCTCGACGCTTCTATGCTGGCACTATCACCCTCGTCGGCTTCGAACGCCTCGTTGTCCCCTTGGAAGCGGACGCTGAGCAACCCTCTTCCCCGCTTGTTTGGAGATCCGGGAGTTGTAGAGTTGCCCGTGCTTTCGCTCGACCCCGGAAGGGCCAACTCCGGCATGGAAGACGCGTGTGGCGGAGCTTGGTTGTTGGAGGTAGCGTTATTGTTGTCTTTTTCGTTGGTGTTATTGTCGGATCCGTTCTGGGAGTCGTTGATTTTGGGACTCCAGTCGTCGAGACTTAAATCTGCCAAGTGTAGAGGTTCCCTGCTCCTATCGCGCGCGTGCAGGAGTTTCTCCAAGTCGGGAGAGTGTATTTGCGTGCTTCGCTCGTTGAGCAGTCGTTCCAGGTTTCGCTCCAGGAGTACCCGGTCCAAACCACGACCTGCGGGACTTTGTGGACCTGACAGGCCTCGCGTCGCAAGCTCCTCACTTTGTAGTCCCGTTTCCGGCATCGAACTACCGTTGTCTGAAGGCGTGGGGGTCCCAGGAAGCGAACGATCGGATTTCGGCGATCTCTGCAGCGCTCTTCGTCCCATTTTAGGTGAGCGCACCGGCGGAGATCGTGACATTTGGTGCATTCCTCCGTGGGGTGACGACGGTGAGGAAAGGGTCGGTGATATGGAAGCATTGTGGCGTCTACTAGGCGATGGAGGTGGCGTGCTGGATTCATTAGGTGAAGGAGGGCGTCTTCGTGGCTGGCGGGGAACTCTGGTGCCCGGACCTGAACTATCCGAAGGTGTAGGTGGTTCCCCTTTGCTGCAAGCGATAGAACAGTAGATCGCACCGCGACGCGGAAGAAATGGCCGCCCTAAGAGGGAAGTATGGCAGGTATGGCAGCAGAAGCAGAGTTCGGTGGCGTGCCAGTGCTGTCCTTCGTGGCTCATCTGTCCCTGGTCGACGCCGATGGGTTCGCCGCAGGAGTCGCAGTATTCGGCGAACATGGCATCGAAGCAGTGGAGGCAATAAGGACGACCGTCACGCATTATGTAGCGCTGGCCTCCGAGTTGGCGTTCGCATTCTGAGCAGGCGAAGTGCTTCATGTGCCAAGCGCGACCTTCTGCCTCTGTGCATTCGTCGGCCAGGATAATCTGCATGAATAAAAAGTAAAGAAAAATAAAGCATATAGTATTCTCAAATTTACACTCTAAGAAAAAAATGTTAATCTTGCTAGAATGCTAGATACGGAATTGTATAAATATATTGCGTACTCATTTTTTTATGTAACTAAACCTTACAATTAACACAAAAAGCAAGAAATGGAAAAATGGCGTAAATGCTACGCTCCGTTAGAATATACAATTTTTTGATTAACTTGTTTATAAAGTTAGTTATATGTTTTTGAACTTTGACTTCTCAACTTTCAAACAAGTTGAAATGAGCATCTTGTTTTGTATGAATTGAAATAATTAACACACTCAAAATGTAGCACAAATTTTACAAAAAAAAATAAATTCTATTAACAATAATTATTAAATTAAATTAGAAAGATTTTGTGTAATCCAAAAATTTACACTCAAAGGAATAAATATTAATCATGCAAGATATTGGATTGTATAAATATATTGCGTACTCATTTCTTTATGTATAAGAAACCTGACAATTAACACAAATAAAAAACAAGAAATCGAGAAATGGTGTAGATGCTACGGTTCCGTTAGAATATTCAATTTTAAAAACTAAACTGGTACGACCGAACAACCATATTTGTATGGTTCTTGAGAATCATCGTTGGCATGACTTTCAAAATTTTGAGGGCGCGACATATTTTCTTAAGCTGCAGGACGTGAATCTGTTGACTTTTTGCGATGTCATATTGCCTTTGTTCAAGAAGAAACCGAACGTGATGTTTAAATAAGTAACGCAGGTAAAATACACAAGACATTTCTACAAATAGCCAGTAACAAGAATTATTAATGCAGTGCAATGCAATTTAGAAGTAAAAGAATGAAAGAATATGTAAAAAAGGCATACATATTTTTTCATATTTATAAATCACCCCAATTTCTAAATAAATAAACTAAAAATGATTGAAAATAATGAAGTAATCCGAATAAATTTTAATTTTATAAAAATAGTAATTTGAAATTTTATAAAATTAATTCAATTCAGGAATTTATTTGTGCTGTAGTTATTTGTTTGCAATAAAACAATTCCTAGATAAATAAACTAAAAATGATGAAGTAATCTGAACAAATTTTAATTTTGTATAAAAAAACCGGATAGATCATAATTTAGAAGTAAAAGAAAGAAATAATGTGCAAAAAAGGCAACACATTTATTTCAAATTTATAAATTACCACAATTACTAGATAAATAAACTAAAAATGATTGAAAATAATGAAGTAATCTAAATAAATTTTAATTTTATAAAAATAATTATTTATAATTTTATAAAAATAGTAATTATTAATTTTATAAAAAAAGTAATTTTTAATTTTATAAAATTAATTCAATTGGGGAATTTATTTGTGCTGTAGTTATTTGTTTGCAATAAAACACGTATATTTAGTAAGTCAAACTTGAACTTCTCATTGCATTCCGAAAACCCCTTTCATGCATCGATGTGATTAAAATTAAATCGGTACCAGAAACAATATTAAAACGACTGCGATTTCTCCTACACTAGTTATGACGTTATTAAAATAACAAATTTATTGGTTACGTGTGTAACTGTGGCAGTTTTATGTAATTGCAGCTCGCACAATTTCCCCTATCGAATTCTTTAAATGATATTGCAATAAAATATTTCCTGCAATATACGATAAAATTGTAATAAAAGTAATACCAATACGTTTTCAGCAGTCATAATAATTTTTGGATAAAATATTTTTTTCAGATAAGTCGCATGGGCTGACACAAAATCGCAAACGTTTCGTAAGACTAAATAAATAAAGACACTGTAGTTTTCTTTTGCAGTTCCTGTTCTATAATGCGAAGGTTCGGTTGTAAAATAAGCCTGTAACTGTCCGGTTCGGTTCGATTGTGGGAGTGAGTTCCCTTCATTCACCTTCACATTTTCAAAATATATGTAACGATATACGAGAGGTTTTGTTATATAATATGCTTCGTAATTATTATAATTTGCGGAGTGCAGAAACACGCACCGACATATTTTTAAAAGCTGTCATTGTAGCTGTTTGTACATTTTCGAAAAATAAACACTAACAAAGTTTAACTGAATTTCATTCAATGTTCCTTCTTTCCAATCTTTGAAATTTTATTTGGATAACAAAAAATTTGAGTAAGAGATTTTTCATTTTGAATCTAGTCAAAGTTTTTTTTTTTTTTCAATTGTTCAAAAAAAAATTAAATTTTGTATATAGTCGTGAACCAACCTTGAACGTAACGTAAAGTTCCTAATCTTTGATTCAAAAACTTTTTGATGTAATTTTGCAACCTCTCCGCTTAGCATCTTTTGTGTGCTACTCGGAACTGTCCACATCCTCGTCCGCGTCACCTTTCGTTCGTTAAAATTGCCGAAAAGCAATTATCTTCTAGCGTGGGAATAAAATAATTACCTCGTCGCAGGCCGAACACCTCGGTTTGATGGTTTCTGCATGATGTCTCCCGCAATAGAGCCGGCCTTCTTTGTAGAAATATATCAGATCGACTAGCAGTTCCCTGCAGACGCTGCAGGTGAAGCAGGCGGGATGCCAGCAGGTGTTGGGTCCTGCCCTGGACGCGAACACACTAATGTCGCCGGTAGCCAACATTTCTTCGCACTGCAACAGCAAAAAAATTATGAAGGCAGGCGGTCGACTCTAACATAATAGATTTCGGCAGAGGAATCTGGCAGGCGACAATTCATGTTCCCAATAAATCTGTCGGCAACAAATGGCGCGCGGATGAGGAGGATCAGCGAGGATTTACTGCCGCCATCGTCGCTATGACTTGAACTTAAATTGCATGCATCGTGTACTAAAAACTATAGGTCCGAGTTAAAAAAAAATTATGAATGACAATCTATTATTTCAATTAAAAAGTGTATGAAAAACGAAGTTGTAGGAAGGGAATGGAACAGAGAAGAAATCTTTCTAAAATAAAATATTCCATATATAATTTCTCAACGGTGTTTTTTGTCGATACGCCATATCTTCTTTAATACTTCATCAAAACCAATGATTGAGCCATCATTTTGCAGATTACCTTCACCGCTATATGCGAAAAATAAACAAACGATTCATAATGTTAATATTTCTTCTAAAATTAATAAAAACCGTATTTTGCTTATAGCGCCATCTTTTGAATATCTTTCCCACTCCCCAAGCGGATGCGTATTACAAGCGCTAAAATGGTAAAACAAACATGATTCCCATGCGAATTATTCGAACGGGGGCCAACTAGTTTATATTTTAATAGTAAAAAACAATAAGCAAGATGCATCCACGAATTTAGCGGAATTTAACGCAATCAAATCTTACTCAACTGTAGTGATAATTTTGCAGGAAATAACGGATTGCATCAGGGTGTAGGTGTGGTTATTGTTGCAAAATATACACAGATTGCGTTGCTGCGGCTTATTAAAGAACCGAATGGTCATTTCGCATAACCGATCCGGAAAGAGTTTTTCCGCACAAATATACATTATTAGCCGTAAAAGCAAACCATAAACTGCATAAATCTCTTGATTGCGAACGACACCAGACTTTAACAGTTCAAAACCTGTAACTTACACATATTTCCGTGGGTGGCGGCCGGCGATAAATACAAAGAAATCCGATTTTTATTGTCAATGGCAGCGCAATGAACTGATTCGAATCTGGCGAATTCCGCGCTTTGAATAGGAATCGAAGCTGTATGAACTAACACCGTCAATCTCACGTCCATAAAAGTGCAAACAGACGGCCGCTAATTACCTCGAATCCATAAAAATTAACACATAATGTTAGCTGACTGCCGTCGCAGAACATATTAATGCTAATATGGGCATCGGTGGTTGCACGTTAGCGCTCATAAATAAAGGCGGATTTAAAAAAATCCTTTATTAGAGAGACATTCCCCAAGTGGAGCTAATGACGATTCTTTCGAGATATTTTAAGTGGAGAAGTTTTCTTGAGTTAATGAGCCGAATTGAACGATCTCCGCGATATCTCGGCCTGCGAGTCATTATAACTACTACATTAGTCCCAAAGTGTCTACTCGACGACTAATAACGAGCTTAATGTCGCTGAATCCGTCAAACGAAACCGAGGCCATTTTAAAATCCAGCTAGGGATAGGGTAGAAGTTGGAAGAATATGCTTGGAATTTAATTTTATTTGAGAAAACTCTTTACAGTGCGAGTTTTCTTATTCAACAATTATTCCGAAAGTGCGCCCCCGAGATGAACGCCGCCAATTATCAGAGCGCAAAAATTTGCATTTTTATAATTACCAAGACGGTTTCGAAGAACAGGAAAAAGTTAAACGGCACCTGGGGGACTTTCAGCGAATTGCGTCCACCAATTAAAAATAAAATATTTCATAATCCTGCCGTTTTCGTGAGAAAGCGCCCCTCGGCGATTTGCTTCTCCCGATGCCATATCGGCATCTTCAGCGGGACCATAAACTGTTTTATGACGCTTTCTCCCTCGGAGCCGCCGACCGCGTAATTAGTATAAGTTTAATTAATCGCGTCAATCAAGAGTTACCGGACGTCAAATTGCTTCGGCTGGGGTCTGAGGTTGGCCCCCGTGGTGGTGTTTAGGAGTAATGGGGCCTTTAACTTTTGACCTTGCCTAGGGAAGAAAATGTACTTCTCGTCTAATTTTCTATTATAATCTCAAAAGTATAAAATCGGTGAAATCGCCTCGATTTGGTTATGACTGGTTCGTATTGTAATGCTGAAATGAAGTGGGCGTTTGCAGATCAAATTCGCACCGTGGCCGTATTTTCTCTGAAGTCTGAAGCATTATTTCTAACACGAGACTTTAAACATTCTTTGTGGATATATTCGTACATTAAACTGTCAATAATGGCCGCTTTGGGGTGCAGGGTGCGGTCTGGGAATTGCGTGCCCGTATACTGTTGGATAAATTTACAACTAAGCAACAGGTGCTTTTTGCAACAATGAAAATGACATGGAATAGTCGAACGTGATCGTTGAAATGGCACAAGTTGTGTGACACAATTATTATGTCACAATAATACGTTTTGACAACTATATTATGTCGGTGGTAAACCGCTGAAGCGAAAAAATGCGGTGGGAATTACTAAAAAATGGGTCGCGGATTGTATTTGCATAAGTTGACATTACAAGCATCAGCGAATAAAGTAAATACCAACATCTAATTTGGTGTTGTCGTACATATTTACAACATAAAATATTGTAATGTGTAGTTGAAATGGTTGTACAAAATAAAATACACAAAATGAGAACACGAACTTTGAAGAAGGAAATTTGGGAAAAAATTCAAATTATTGTTAGAGTTTGTGTCTAACAATGCGAATCAAATTAAGCTTTTATGTAATCTAGGAATTAAAAGAAATAATAGTTTTTAACGTTAACATCAAAATGTTTTAAAAAATACAATCTATATTCAAGCATCTCCTAGTTAGAGTAAAATATTTATATTTGAGCAACCTTTATGAAAAATCTAAAAAAATACACTAAATTAATCTGTAATTGAGTATTTCAGGAGACATAACTCATACCCTTGATTGAAGTTGAAATTCTCTAACAATTCGAAAATGAATGAGAATTTACTTTTTCTTATTATTTTATTGGTTCCTCGCTCATTTCTTACATCGTCATCTATCTCCATTATTTATTAATTAAATTATGAAATTTACGATTATAAGAAACTGGATAACTCCTATATCTGTAATATCTAAATCAAGAAATGAGATTTATTTTGCAAATTTTAAAATACATCTTCGTTAAATAAATTGGAATCGAGTATTTTTAAAGAAATTTATAAAAATATAATTTTATAACACAACATCATAGTTAAATTGTATAAATCCGAAGAAGAACTGGAGCTAGCAGTAAAAAAGAAATGTTTGTCTGAAAGTAATATTTATCCGTAACTGCCATCGACGTGTGTTTCAGCAACTAAGAAGATTTAATGAGCGATTCTCTGCGCTGAACATTATCTTCAATCTCCCCATGGGATATCAGTTTTTCTGCTCCGGAATGTCTTATATAAATTATATTACATTGTTTTCATTCCGGAATTCTAAAACGTAGCATGAGGCTAGACGTCAAAAATATTAGGTTTGACAGCGCCTCATAAAAATACTTCCTTGAAAATCACAGATGGTAAAATGCATTTTTGCCCCACTTACCGCATCGCATTGCATGACAGAAGGCAGCTGCCTGACGGCCCCTCTTCCCAAAGCTTCCCTTTTCCTTTGCGCGGAAAACAATCTCAACTCCTTCCGTTCTTCGTCGCTGAGGGCATGGCAATAGCGCACCTCGTTGTCGTGAGGTGGCAACTGCTGCAGGAGTTGTCTCACCCTGTACCTTTCACCCACGGAATTCACGTAGGGTACTTTGTCTTCCGGCAAGGCGCTGAAGTATATGTGCACCTGAAAAGCGAAAGTGTGATCAAACATCGATCGTGGACGTGTCGAACAATGACAAAGGCGGTATTAATGAGCAGACACCTGTCGGGCGACATCTCCAGGTGTGGGTCGATGCAAGCAACAGGTAGAAATAGCAGCAGGGAACGACAAAGGCGGACAACAGGTGTGCTGGGTGGTCCCACGAAAATTAGAGCGCCTTTGTGGCTCGTAAAAAAGGGGCGAAAGACCCGCGCCCGTATCTACTAAAAATTTCAGCAGAAATCGTCGTGCACTAGGTGCTCTAGCTTGTAGGCATTTATAGGGATAGCATATGGTGCAACGACATTTTGACAAGATTAATTTACTTTGGACGTCGATTAAAAGAGGAGCAATTAACCCGTCAAGAAATGTACTCTTCCTCGAATTTTTATTTTTGCTTCTTCTGAAGCGTATCATCCGACAATGGTAATTTATGGGCCGTTACAAGCTCTTCCAGTTGCTCTTTTCGATTCCGCTATTTATTATCGCAAGATGCTAATTTCAAATTGCTGTAAAGGCTTTATTACCGCAGCCATACGTAAATTCCGCTGACGATGATTGGATCCCGGGATTGCTAACAAGGTGCATTTTAGATTTTTCAAAGTCTCGAAACGATATCCTTTGAATCCGGCAGAGGATGCACTTACGCTGGTACGTGGCTTTAATGTCTAATCGCTCTTATTGGATTAGGAAGTGAGTTTCTTCTATCTAGTATTAGGTAAACTACTACACGAAACGTTCTGCAACCGCAATTACGAATTTCAATAAATGCAATAACAAGGCTGAAAGAAAACTATTTTGCAACAAATTTGCTCATTTTGAAAACACGACGCAAAATGGTGGAGAAATGCAAAATTCGATGACAATATTTTTTGCTTTGCTTCATAACAATGTTACGTTAGTAGTCTAGTCTTTGCATAAATCACGGTGATGTTTAAACACAGGCCCCAACAACTACAAACTTATGAAAGTTGGTTTCGTACATGTTAAAGCGACTGCTTTTGTTTGTCTGACAGATATCACGCTAACAAGTTTACTGTAGGCGTGCACATTTACATTGATATAAACAACAGAGAACGATTTCTCAAGTTTTCCGGGTCGCTAAAATGCGTTCGAAAAGAACAAAACTGGAAATTTAGTAATTGCTTATGTTCCCAATTTTAAGTCATTTTTTAATTCGCATTTCAGTAAAAGAATGAACACAATTTGGGACTATTAGTCGCTTCAAATTCTGAAAATAATAACTTTGAACTGTATCTAGTCTAAAAATAAAACTAATAAGTTCATTTTTAATCTTGAAAAATTCTTGCAGGCTGAATAAGTTTCGTAGCATTTTGCAAGCAATTTTTAATTTATCCAAAAAATCCACAAATCATGTTTTTCCTGCATTTATCCACTCTTCGTTAAATTTGCCTTTGAATTAATAATATCGCACTGATCATAAAGCAGTTTTTATTTTTCATAAATTGCTTCGGGACACGTCTTGAGCGATAAAAGCGTCATCATTAACGGTTTTCCAATTAACTCATTTACGACTCGTGCATTTCACTTTGCGTCCTTCTGCAATTACTTATATTAATTATGGCACGAGCTAGCTTCCTAGTGTCAATCGCAAGATAAACTGCAAAACTTCGCAGTAATAAAATTCGCCCTTAAAATCCACGGCAAATAAAAAGCATGACGATCTAATTAAGTCCCGACGACGCCATAAATCAGTTTTATCAAATGTCACCATAAAGCACCACAAATATCTGTCAATATCTCTGGAACCTCCGGCGCTAATGGAATAAAAGCACAGTCTCGAGCTTTTATTTCGGCGTTTATGGTTATGGGCACAGGAGGGCAGTTATGAGGTATTGTCGGCGAGTTTGGGGTAGTTTACGTTCAGCACGCGTACAAAGACTGAAATACTGACTGAAATATAATCATGACCGTCGTAAAAACCCGGTATTACTTTTCTCTAATTAAATTTCATACTGGGAATGGCGGTCGTTGGGTTCGTTAAGTCGTCCTGTACTATGTTGACTCGGCATGATTGTAGCCTGTATTGTGCAGCAGGAGGTTGAAAAATGCCATCGCCATCGTTGAAACTAGTTCAGGAACATTCCGATATCAATTTATGACATAAATAATAGACGACGTGAAAAATCGGCATTAAATTGCGCCCAGCACTTACGCCTTTGCTGCGGTAAAGCACGAAACACACACGAAGTCTTACAAAAAGCTCTATCATGAATTGCATTAATGCTAATTACAAATTACAAGTTGTACGGGCTGAATTTTCTGGTCGAGTACGTCTCTGCACGCGGAAGACATTGTTCTTGTCCAAATTGGGTGCATGTTAATGATCGATGGGGCAGAAAAAAACCATGATTGTTGTCTAAGCATGTCTGAACTTCAGGAGCAATTTAGGAGCGCTTTGGATGATTGAATGAAAAAATTTGCCACATCATTGTACTGGGAGCAATTGGCTCGTATTATTTTCCGAGAAGAGAGCAATTATTTACTTTTTGCATCAGTAAATAGACAAAAAATTAATATGCAAATTTGTATTATATTATATTACGTAAAAACGTTAAACTTTACAACTGTTCCGAAAAATAACGTAACAATAAATTTCTTAAATATCCCTGCAGGAACGTCAGGCTACATTGATTTAGTGTTGAAGCATTTAATTTGTTGCAAATGAAAAAAACATGGAAAGCAATTATATTCTAGATTTGTAAACAAATACCCATTTTTGATAAACTATTCTAGTGGTTGTTATATGTTATAAAAATATAAAAATATAAAAACTGCTTAAGAGAGTTACAATTAATTTATTCATGAATTAACAACTATCCTAATTGCTGAGATGGCTACATTGCTAGCAGTTAAATTGGTTCTGGTATCTATTTTTGCCTGGCTCTACTTATATTTTAAATAGATAATTAATCTTACGTTATTTTGAAACCTAGTTTCTGTATAGTAAAGTTAATTTTGTTAAAAAACTGAAATAAACGATCTTTAATATTAATTCATTCGGCTAGCTTCTTCCTTCTAATATTTGTTTAAAGATGAAACATGTTCCTGCCTGATAAAGCTTTTCTCTATTTGCTGGTGTTTTTCTAAAATACATCGGGAATCGAAACGAACACGAGCAGACTCATTATTTGACTGATTGTTGGTTGAATTTGATACCAATGCATTAAGCGGCAATACATTGATCAATACGAGATTGATAATATGTACTATTGAAGTCTGGATTTTAGACCAATAGAATTTTAGAATTTTCGTCAATTTTCAATATCTACTTGAAAACCAATATATTTTTTAATTGACCGTCTATTGACCGTAATTGACCGTGTGCGGTCCCCGCTTTATGCAGAAAGGTGTGCACCTTTTTTATGTTTGTAAACACTGAACAAAGCGTAGCGAATAAAAGTACACACCTCTTCAAGGAAATCCGCAACGCAATCAAACAAAATCATCTCTATTTTGTTTCGATGAAGCTAAAACTTCAAGTAACTTTATAGATAAATTTATAGGCACTGAATCCATTATTATAGAAGACTGTGTATCATAAATGCTGGACTACAATTACCTGTCATCATTGGCATCAGCACTTCTGCAGATGATTAATAAGCTCAACTGTCACAATGAAAATGTTTACTAATTATAATCGATTTAATGGCTGCCGGCCCATTAACTTTAACAATGATGGAGTACAGCACTAATCCTGAATATCTAGCAGATCCGCTTTTCGGATCACTAACTGTGAAAAATTACAAATTAATCTTAATAATCTTCCCATAATTTAATTCGCGTTACATGTTCTGTACAATTCTAATAAAAATTACGCCAATAACATGACGGATAAATGCAATACCATTAAGGACGAAATAATAAATTATCGGTCCGTTATCGTGAGCATCTTGCCCCGATAATGGAGCATGTAAACGGCTGAGTTATGGCCCATTAACTGACATCGATCACCTGTGTTTATCAAAATTTTATTATACAAAAGGTTCTCTTGCAAAAGTCGTCAAATCTAATTGCCACCAACAATTTTGGTACCAAACGACGGTACAAGGTGTAAATTTCGTTTAATACTATACTTTAACGTAATCAAACGTTGAATAATGACAGTCGTAACATCGGCACTTATTCAGTTCTTCCAGCAAAAGCACCACAATTAAGACGAATAAACTAAACAAATATAAAACACTATAAAAGCTGCCTCTCGTAACAATGAATGGACGATTAATACCAGCTGGTGAATAAAAAGTTTCCAATATGAGTATTAATTTAAATTTCACCTCAGCTGCAGACGTCGCGCCGTAAATTGAAGCATGCAGTTATGAATTTGCTCACATGATTCGTTTGAATATTTAATGCAAGCAGAATTAATAATCCTCCGGTGGCAACAAGACGTTGTCACCACACTTATCCAGTGACGTCCCGACCATCCGATTTGCCATTAGAGCGAATTAGTCGCGAAGTCGTGTCTTAATGGCCACGAGACACGCGCACTTTTAACGATAGATTCGGGATTAAATTATACTGACCATCGTCTCCCGGCAATCGTTTTCGCTCTAACAATCCCGATACAAAGTGTACGTTAATCGTGCGATGCTTGATCGCAGCCTAATTTGAATAAGAGCACACCGTGGCTTCCTGGTGATATCGACGGACCACACTGAGTCCGAACTGAATTTTTAAGAGCCGTCCTCACGATTCCAATTTACATCGCTGTTCTCTTATTATGCTCAAATAATTGTTATAATATGCATTTACATTAAATGGAAGCACGATTTGTGGCTAGGGCTTCTGATTCGAGATGGAATCGCGCAATATGTCCACGTCACGAAAGAGTAAGTGCACCTAGAAACTCGCATTGTTTTTGCAATGGAAATTTGTACTAAGATAGCCTGCTACGTTTGCCTCGAGGCCATTAAACTATTACTGGACCGTAGTTTGTTCCTACACCATAACATTTCAAATTTAACATTATTTGTCCCATTGGTGGTTGCTCAACATAAATTGATGTTGCAATAGTTACTGAGTTAGCTAATCTTAGTAAATTATCGCCAAACTACACTTTTCTGATAATCAAAAGGACAGTCTCAAGTTGAGTTTATTGAAATAACGAAACGAATTGTATAATGCATTAATTTAAAACCTCTTCAGCTGCTTGTGTTGTGGGCAACTTTGATCAACTACTCGCCGCTTGCATGCCCGATTAAGCCGTCTTAATTTTCGCCGCCTGTCCGCTTTTGTGGCACAAATTGAAAACCAACACCTTTCTGAAAGTGTGTGGAGACGGCAACTTTTTCAGCAAGCAGAGAAAATAAACGGTCTCAGGTTACGACGTCGATAGTGCACTTGAGGCTCGTGATAGACGATATGATGCGGTTAGCAAGCATTATAGGAAAGCGACGAGGCGAAGACGTGTTCCTTTCATCCCATCCATAGATACCCGATACCAGCTAGACTGTTCCTGTCTGGAATAATGGCCAAGCAACCGCAAAGCGAGCTGGGACCAACCGCAGAGTCGAAAAAGTGGAAGTGATCGGATTTGCGAAGCTGGGAATGAATGAAATCTCAACGTCTAGCTGCTCATTCTAGCGTCGCCAACGCAAAACGACCAAAAAATACATTAAAGCGTCGTTGTAATGCAAAAACCGAGACTATGCCTTCCTATCTGAAGTCTTATTGTGCCATATTCATTACGTGATTAGCATAATGGTTCGTGGAAGGCTTTAATTAAGCCCTAATTAAACCGAATAATCGCTTTCTTTAACGAATTCATATAGAATACCTACCGCAAAAAGAAGGCTTCAATGCAAAAACATTCCTCGTCTTTCTTTTGCCTCGCAAAGTTTAATGCCTGCGCAAATCCGTCGCTCGTTATCTTACGATTTGCAGTAATTACGGATACGGCCTCTATGTCAAACGCACTGTCACAAGAAGCCTTTTATAGAAAGAAAGTCGTTTGATTTCTATTAAAATAAAAGCGCCGTTAAGTCGCATTAATATTTGATTATTATAATTGTCCACTTTTGATTTAATGCCCTCTCGTGCTGGAATTCCTCATAATTTCTATTGCAGCGCAATTTTAGCTAAAAGGTACAATTTTCCGTGAGCATACAAAAATAAAGCTCCAATCAAGGCTCTGTTTGCTTTCGCTTTTAAAGCTGTTTCCGGAAAATTAATAATCATTAAACTGTAACAGAACGTGACGAGTTACTCTCAACAGTGTTTTGTCTCCAATCTATTTTTGTTGTTGTAAATTTATGATTTATTTCACCTTTAAGTTGATAAAATTTTACAAAAAATTTTGTTATGGTTGCAGCTTCAGATGTTAACAATAATTATTTCAACCGAATTGGAATGGGAACGCCCGACCCGCGCTTCTTACGCATTTTTTGCGTGAAAAAATGCACCTCATTGAGCGAATCACAGCGGAGGTATGGCGTCGGTGCCATGACTTTTTACCACTGTTAGTTCGTGATTGGGTACCTTTTTCGGATGGGGTATAGCCTGCGGTCCCATGAAAAACACTGACAAATTCTCACAACCAATCAGAACTAACCAGGAGTCGAATTTTGAATTTAGCCCACATCATCTTTGTTTATTTGCGCCATTTTACGGTTGACAAGCAGTTCTATGCAGGTTCGGTCTTTGGTCCGATTTCTATTGAAATAAAATTTTAAGATGGAAAAATAAGAAACCAGTGTTGGTTTGTCAGGTGACAACGATATAAGTTTAATTAATTACACGGATATTGTATTTTGTGCATTTTTAGGTATAATATATGTTTTGTTTGTAATTTATGCGTGAAAATAAAGTTTACCTTATGAACATTGCTTGCGTTTTCTTTCAAACAGCATTAAGCCCCTTATTTTTTACAAAGTGAGTTTTGTCCGGGTTGAACAATTAAAGAGCATCTTTTTTATTTTTTGGATTTTTGCTATCAAGTGGAGGGAAAAAATTTGGGAAAAAAACGACTCGCATTTTTAAATATTTAATAAAATTTATAATTTTTCTATACGAGTTCTATAGTTTATAGATCAGAGATTTTGTTGTTTTATACAATAATGTATAATTGGTACAAAACGCATTTTGTTTGTCAGCTACTCACGTTGTAACTAAGAACATAAATTTGTGAAGTAATAGTTTTTACATGTATTTACCTAAGTACCTAAAATTGATGAGGCAATAGATATGAAATGTCTGCAATTTTAAGACATAGAAGACATGGTAGGACATTTAACTGGTTGGCAACCCATCATTAAAATAATCGCGGTTTATTAATTGTTAATCGCATTTGTTAAACTTTAAACAGTGCATGAATTCAATCGAGGAAGTAAAATTTTTTGAAAATTTAAGAGATTCTTTATAGTATTTTTCAAAAAATTTTAGAAGCCAAGATGAATATTTTTATAAAAAAAAAATTTGGAAAGAAAATCATCGGACATTTCAAGTGAAAAGGAGCTTGTCAGGAAATGAAATCAAAATTATACAAAATTTAAAGCCATTAATTAAAAAAATTGCCTGCCTCACCTGATAAAATAATGCTTTTAATCATTTCATATCTTTGTTTACTCTTATTTGACGAAATATTTTTAGGAATCTTCTACTTTTTTCATCAATTCCAGTGACTTGTGAACTACATTATTAAACTACAAAAATATCTAAATTGTTTAGAAGTTTAGCGATATCTGCAATAGCGGCTGCAATTATGGTTGCCTATCAGTTCGCATATTTTTCCCTATTTTCGAGTAGGGTCAGTTTGTGACGATGCAGAGTAAACATTCAGATTCGTGTTAATGTTTCTGTCAAGAAACCGCCCTGCAACGATTCAATTTGTCACCTGAGTAGAAATCCATTTTGCAAGATTCGCACAATGAAAGATACTCTCGTTGGGCTCGTGTCCGCGTCAATAGTCAAGACTGACGGCAAACATGACAAGCGACTGCAAATTTGCATATAGAATTAGCCGCTGAACTCGTTCCAAGTTTCAGATTATAAGCGCAGCGCCACTGGTAAATTGCACCACGTCAAACTGCAACAGGATTTCGCATTATGCGCCAAATTTAATTTGCATTCGGAATGTAATAAAGTCGAACCAAAACAAGAACACAAATCCTGCGAAAGCCGCCAAAACACTGACAACATTCTAATTAAGCGAAGCGCTTCTGTACACCCAAGAACGTACGTGGCGCTTTTTCAAGTGTGTGTTCTCGTTTAGAACGCGTCCATAAACGTACTAATAACCACATGCGACCATGGTTCATTCATTACATTATTGGCGAAGCCCAATTTAAAAACTGCTGAGGCGGGAAATGGGTAGGCTTTAACGATTTTAAAGTCTTTTTGTTCGTTTAAACACAACAGTAAGGCAATTTGTATTCTGTTAAGCTCAGACCGCCGTACAATTGCATTTTGATGCGCATAAATGACGGTAGCAGACTTAGACTGATTGTTTGCCATTTTGCTTGCAGCAATCTATAACAAACGCAACATACCTTGAAGAATGCAATGACTAATATTCAAATGCAAATTTCGTTTAGAACGAAACGAATCCTCTAATTATAATATAATACAATGCACTCTTTGTAAGTCGTATTAAAACGATTCCGCTCTATTAAAATAAAATTAAATAAAACAAAGTATAGTACATGATGACATTATACTTTCGCGTTTGAACGATTTTTACGTTGTGGCCACAACACGAGTTATCCCGAGGCCTCAGTTTCTTGGTAGTCTTTGCATTCCTTGGTTTAACATGCAATGGATACGTGCGGATTAATCCGCCACCAAGCGTTTCCGTTTCCATCAAGGTGCAAGATTATAATACGCGAAGCTCGGAATTATAACACGTTCCAGATTCCGCATAACGGTCGCAATGGCAATTACAATAATAATGGTAATATGGATGGACTTTATTTGGTTAAAACGAATTACCAGTGGTTAACAACAACCGTACTGCATTTATGGATCATTTATTTCAGAAATGAAGCGAGACGACTTAAGAGCCAGAGAAGATAACTTACTTGTTCTGGTCGAAGTCCGGGCGGTACCCAAGTGTACTCTTCTAGTGCACATCCGGAGTCGTCGTCGCTTTGGGAGTGCCGTTGCGGATCACCCGTGGCCGGAGCAAAGGGCGAACCCTTGCCCAGGAAGCGATCTGCCGGGTCCAAGGATGGCAGTTTTCCTCCGGGCGAAGGAAGAGCCGGTGGGGAAATTTGGGCGTTCATTCCCTCGTTGGAGGACATGGAATTGTCCGGCCAGGGGCAGTTGCGGCAAACCGATCTGCAAAAATACCACCTTCAACGGCGATTCCTTGTGCATGGTGAATGCAAAGCGGATAAATAAGGAAAAGCTGTTGGTAACAGTAAAAACGCCTTAACGGAATTGGATCACGTAATATCGAGGAAGGAGTCATGAAGAGCGCGCGGTTATTTTTCCGTCAAACAATTCCGCCATATAATATGCATTAACATGTCCGGGGAATTTTTTTAAAGCCGCGTAAAAGCGTCGATGACCAATTAAACAAACCTAAATTACTGTAAACAGAAAATATTATTAGATGGCACAATTTTAGTTCGGCGCGTCCTTCGCGAATGGCAATGTTGGAAACAGTCCAAAAAGCCGGTTTATATCCGTTCCAAATAAACTTGCGCCGAAAAAGCCACGCAATGGCCAAGAGGTAAAGGCAAGCAGTGCGGTTATGTGGTAATTTGAAGTGATTTCAGCAGAGGCGCCGGAGAAAAAGAACCGCAGGACTGCTGGAATTTAATGACGCGGGCCGAACGAGTTCTACTCTTCTCTCTCGTTGTCAGCCTAATCCTCGCCCTCGTTTTGTGTATTTTCATTTTCGTCTTCTTCCTGACAGAAGGTAGTACACATCAATCGGTACCAACTAATATAAGAGTATTGTAGAAAAAACCTGTGATACTCCAAGCTGCATTGCCGCGTCGGCACAACTTTTAAAAGCTTTGGACTTTGAAGCTGATCCCTGTCTCGACTTTCGCCAGTTTATTTGTGGACACTACATCCCAACCACCAAATCGTACAAAGATGAAATTGCTCTACGTAAAGCTAGCATCGTCGCCGCACCTCTTCGTGATAAAGACAGTAGACTTTTGGCGATGATAAAAAAATTCTATCAAGCATGCACCAATACTACTGCCATCGAAGAGGATGCTGAGAATACTCTTTCCGTTTTAATTGCACGACTGGGAGGGTGGCCTTTGTTGATGCGTAACGAATGGGACGAGGAAAGCTTCAACTGGCTGCGTTTCATGACAAAATTGAGACCACTTGGTGTAAAGTCAGATTGGTTCATAAAGTTTAACTACTACGAAGATGACAACCAAACTAATGTGCTACTAATCGAACCGCCAAGCTTGAAACGAATTCCCTACCAGCTCAAAGTTGACTATTACTTGGAAAGTATAACTCATCTGATTAACAATTTGGGGACATCTTTATTATCGCAACCTGACCAATTGAGGCAGATGATAGATTTTGAGGAAAAACTGGCCACCGTAAGATAATATCTTTTTGTTTGGAGTGATTCTATTCATTTTAGATATGCGAGAGGGCACGAAGTCAACTCAGGGACTACAGGAGACGTACAGTTAAGGAGTTGAATCAAATCTGGCCAAACGATTCACTTCATCAAATTCTGAACAATTTATCAGGCGGTTATGCAGTTTTTTCACGCTCCACTCCAATTATAGTCGCTTCAGAATATTATTTGTACGAATTGCAAAAATTATTGGGCTCAACACCTAAAAGGTAAATAAAACAGAAGTGAAAGAACAATAAAATTATTAATTACAGAGTGCAAGCTAACTACATCATTTGGAAAACTGTAGAAACGTATTTGCCATTTTCGTCTGAAAATATTCGGGAAACGTACGGAAAATACTCCGACTTAAAAAGCAGACCCGAGCACTGCCATGCTGAGACAACAAAAAGGTCGGAGTGTGAATAGTTTTGCAATTACTGCAATTAAAAGTTCCAGATTTTACAGCGCCATCGAGAAGGAATATTTGATGAAATATGAAAATAGGAATACATTTGTGCTTCTGAAACACCTAGCAAATTTACTGATACAGAACTACAATAGCTCGTATGGTGTGGAAGCAAATGTCGTAATCGAGGGTCCAGAGGGCAAAAGCCGCGGCGTGACTGATGTAAACTAACAAAAATAAAAAACAATTCTTCAAACTCCGCTTCAGGTCAACTACACCTCCGACAAGTTGATAACGTTCATAAACGACGTACAGCTAAGTGTTGAGAACGAATTCTACAAATGTTTGTACCGGGATAGCGACTGTGAAAACGAGAACTACTACACGGAGGCTGGAGACCTAGAACCCCGTTTTGATTTTTCGGAGAATACTCTTTGTGTGTGTCGATGCTTAAGCTAGATATTGTCAAACTGTGGGCATTTACTTCTAGATCTGCCCTACAATCTGGTCTACAGCGACTCCTTCCGATGGGACCAAGAGCACTACATCAACTTCGCAACAATGGGTCGCACCATCGGCGACAAGATCATAGAAGCCGATCAAGAAGTTAACAACTCTACAGCCGCCGAAGTGGGAGTGAATTTGGCTTATCACGCGTATTTATCTTGGCTCGGACAGAAAGGAATGGACAAGAAGTTGCCGGCCCTCAATTATACCGTCCATCAGCTTTTTTGGATATATTCCTGTCTGAATGAGTGTTCCTCCGAGTTAGACAGAGTCGAGCAAGTTACCGGGTCGCAGTATTTTAGACAGGACTTTCAGTGTCAGTGAGAGCAGCGAAAGCTGCAATTTCTTGCATTTACAGCAATTTTATGCATTTTTGAATAACGTGAAAGTGAAAATTGAGCGTAATTGGTGAAGTCGTCCAGACATCTGCCAAATTTATTATAGTCGTGGCGTGATCTGTTTGTAAATTAGAATAAAAATTAATGCAGCTGATAATTTTTGTTTACATGTGTATATAATTTAACGATTAAGATAATTTGAGAGATCAAGGTGGTCGAGTCGAGTTTTAATGCATATCATTATATTTATGTGTCCCATTTTATAATTCATTTACCTTGTAGAATTACGACCAGGAATTTAGAAAAGTTGCTTCAGAAAAAGTTTAAGCAAGTTTCCTACATGATCCTTCTATTTTTTGGTTTTCTTTTACTTGTATTTTTTAAGTCGGCACTCGACGTACTTAATATTAGATACAATTAGATACAATAGATCAAATTTTCAATAAAGAAAGTGACTCCAAGGCTAATATGATATGTTTATGCCATAAAGTTTTAATCAAAGAAATTGTTGTTGTAATTTTACTCGTAAACAGGAACAAATTACCAAATTCAAGAGCTTCATCCGTCTTCTTCAATTTAGGAGAAGTCATCTCATAATTCGGGGTTCCCGTAAATTAAATGTCCGTGGTATCTGACCTATACACTTTGAAACTAATTGGACGAATAGAATTATTTTTGCTGCCCACACACGACTGCATCTAACACTTCAAAAATGACCAGTCTCAATAAGTAACACTCGCCGAGCAAACGAACCTACAAAATGGTGATTAGTTGTACGAGAGAAAAAGGCACCGTTTTAAAATGCCTCATATTCTTGATTTCGGTGTTTATAATGATTCTAGTGGCGATTGCCATCATCCTGATCAACCGCAAAGAAGGTGAGTGAGTGTTCGTTGAATTGTCGGCAAGTTAACAAGTGATCCAATTAATTAAGACCACAACGTTTGCAAATCGGAGTATTGCATCAAACATTCTGCCGAAATTATGCGCTACATCGACAAAACGGCCGATCCATGCGATGACTTCCACGCCTATGCTTGCGCAAATATCTACAAAAACAGGAAGGACCCACCGGTACCATCAGCAGATGAAGAAATCAATTTGATGGTGGCTGATATGGTGCAAACCGGCGATACGAAAGCGTTTCTTATGCAAAAAACGTTCTACTTGTGGTGTGCAAATGTGAAAGCCATCGAAATGAACGACGACGAAACCCTCTTGGAATTGTTCTCACATTTAGGGGAGTGGCCAGTGATGGTGGGTTCGAGCTGGAACGGTACTTATTTCGATTGGGTCGATGTTGCAAAAAAGAGCAGAATGTTGGGATTGAAATTTGACTGGTTCCTCGACTTTAGCATCTACGAAGACGTCAATGACACGCGACGAAATATTCTTAAAGTAAGTCTGTGTCTGTGACTTCGACGACTAAGTTGTTTTCCTACCCAGATTGATATTCCACAATACCTGACGCCATTTCCACAGTCTGAAATTCTGTTTCGTCAAAAATTGTTCACAAAAGTTGCCGTGGCATTGGGTGCCCCTGACAATTTGGCCCATTACGAAACCGGAACTACCATAGATTTTGAAACGACTTTAAGAAAGGTGAATCATCGTCAAAGCTTATAGACAATCAAATCGAAGTGAATTTTAGCTTGCGGAAGAACACAGAAATAAAAAGCAGCACAGAAATGCAACGTCGCTGCCTAAAATCACAATAAATGACGTCCAACAGCTTTGGCCTTATATTAATTGGTTGGACTTGATCAACAACATCACGGGAATCAAAATGAACGGATTCGACCACGTCATCTTCGACGAAGTCTTGGACTACATTAAAGCGTTGAACCACGAGATTCATGGCAAACCAAAAAGGTAAATGGGAATGAAAAACTACGTGTACAAAATTCTGTGGATAGACTCGTAGGCGACTACTTGATGTGGACCATAGTCGAAGAGTACTACCAGTATTTGTCCCAGCCAATTCGCGGCATGTTTGAAGAGTACTACCAAAATGTAGGGCTAAAAAAACCGGAACGTGATCGTCGAAAACTATGCATCACCGAAAGCCGAAAACAGTGAGTCGTCCAATTAACCACAATTAACCTCTGCATGTGTTCATCTTCAGGTTTCCATTGATAGCGGAGGCCGAGTACGTTCGGCGATATGTGACTCAAAGCACAAAGCAACTAGTAGAAAAAATGATCTTGATTATAAGGCAAAAGTATGAAAAACTGTTGAATGAAGCGTCCTGGATGCAGAGGATGCAAAAAGAAACTATTCTATTCAGGCTACGTGAATTAAAAGTGCTAATTGGAGGTCCAGACGAGGTGTACGATCAATATGGTTTTGCTGAAAGTTTAGGCTTGTACGGGGTAAGATTAACAAAAAATTTAAATGTAAAGGTCGTGTGTAGTTTGTGTTTAGATCTACGGATATAATCCAAATGTTGGCACAAAGAAGACGAAGATATTATGAGCACTATTATAGTGCCGTTGCGAGACCTATGACCAATCGTACTGTTAACTATTACTCCAAATTTATAAACTCTACTAGCTTCGTAACAATTGGTCATACTATTGGTATGTTTAACGAGTTTCGCTCACATCGTTTTTTTGTAAGAGTTAATCTTTGCAGTGATTCCCGCGTCTCTACTAAGAGAATCCTTCGTTTCGTCAAGTCTGCCAAGTTATGTTAATTTTGCAACATTGGGCAAAGCTCTGTGTCACGAAATCTTCGACTATATTTTCAAAACGAACAGCGACACTTTTTACGCCCAAGACACGATCGATTTCACCACAAGTTTTGAAGCCATAAACATCTTTGAAAAAGCAATAAACTGTTTGATAAGAGAGTCGTCAAATTTCCACATTACCGAGGTAAAATCTGTTTGCAAATTGTAAATATTCAGTGAAAGGTTACAGGTACGACGACCCGAGAAAATGCTTCAGCTATTAGCAGATTTCGTTGCATCTGAAGTAGCATACGAGGCATACAAAGAATGGTCCTTGATTTATCCACAAGAACTCAAGTTGCCGGCTTTGGAATTTACCCCCGAGCAGCTATTCTGGATTCATGGGAGTAAATTATCATGTAACAACAAAATTTATTCCAAACACGACAGGGATTACGCTCGTTTTAAAGTAATCGGTCCTTTGAAGAACAGTCGTTATTTTGCAAACGACTTCAATTGCCTCGAGGGCTCAAAGATGACTTCCAAGAAAAAATGTAAAATATTATAGCGTTGTAAATAATTTTTGTCACAATAAACGATGAAACAACTGTTGCAATTTTTATTTTTCCTGGCCCGACACGCAGCAATTTATTAGAAAATCCTTCGCGCCAATTAGTAGTTCCGGTTGAAAATTGTTTCAATTAGTCGCTTTCATGCAGACATGGAGACAGGGTAAGTTCATTTTTACTGTTGGCAACTAAACACTTTTCTTAAGGCATTCAAGGGACGAACTCAAAATGCATGGTTGCTGTCAAAGCAAGAAATCATCAATTTGTCCAATAATTCTCCTAACACTGATCCTCGCTTTTGCCATTTCAACAGTTTCATTAATCTTAGTCTATGGCGGTTGTAAGTATATACTTAAAAATCGCAAGCACTTTACACAGTAGAATAGTTTTAGAAATAACGCAAGTCGAAGAAGTGTGCAACACTTCGTCCTGTATCGAACTCTCAGCAGAAATTAGAAACATTATAAATGATTCAGTCGATCCTTGTGTCGACTTTTACGAATTTGCGTGTGGAAAATTTCACGCAATGGCATCGGAAAGACAAATTAATAATCCATTACGTGATGAGCACGACAGGATACAGAATATTCTCAACAGTTATATTACCGAACCACAATCTGAAGACGATTCACGACCCATTTTTATGCAAAAAAAATACTACCAGTCTTGTTTAAGAGTTGAAGAGAGCGAAAACGATCCAAATGTTATTTTTTTTAATGAACTGGATAAAATAGGAGGGTGGCCATTTTTGGGGCGCATAAAATGGAATGAAGACAATTTCGACTGGATTGACATCATGAGCAAAGCACGCGAGGCAGGATTACCTTTTCAGTGGTTTCTCAAAATAGATATCTTAGACTACCAGCAGTATATTCTTCAAATATCTAATCCTCCGCATTGTGTCTGCGAACACTTAACTCCGGAGTACCACGAGATGCAGAGGAACGCTTTGGAAATGTTAACAAACCCAGGAATTGATACCGTTTCTGATCTCAATCATTTGAAAAATTTTGAACTAAGCTTGTGTGTGCTTTGTAATGAAGTCGAACACAAGGATTTTATTGTAAAATCGGCGATGCTTGTAAGAAATAATCCTTGGTTCGGAATGTTGGCAGACAATTTCATTACGGCAGCAATAGGATCGGGTAATCTGCTAAGATCGAATTTCAAAATAGCGTACAAAGGTGAATACATCTACAAACTGGGATATTTATTAAATAGGACACCGAAAAAGTAATCACTGTGAATTTCATAGCATTATTATTTAAACTGCCCATATAATTGTAGGGTACTAGCTGGTTACGTCCTGTGGAAGATGATCGAAGAATTTCTTCCTTATCTTTCCGAGGATTATCGAGAAATATATGCAAACTACAAATCATCAACTCTTAAAGAAGATTTTGACAGGAGTAAATTCTGTTTGGAAGACACGAAATCCAAGTTTAAGTACGTATCGGAAGTTAGTTATATCCGAAGCCATGCAGATCCCTCAGCAGAAGACAACGTTAAGCAAATTGTGGAATCAATCAAAGGGGAGTTGCTTACTCGTGTGCAAAATGTGCAATGGAACAATAGTCAAAAAATGGAAAATGCAATTGAGTTCTATAAAAATTTGCAAACACTAATTATTGTGTCAGACAAATTGCTGGATGATGATGTCATCTCAGTAAATTCAAAACTTGATATGGTTGTGTAGACAAAATAAACGATGGCAAGTAAGATAACGCATGATGTTTTTAGCTTGATTTTGAGTCTACTAACTTCACTCTGGACATTTTGGAATTGGCGCGAAATTGTTTCAAATCTAAGATGGAAATGATCGGACGAACAAGTGTCAATTTTGAAGCAATCGGCAAAGCAAGTGTGGATATAAATCGCGAGCAAGAACTTCTAAGTAATTACTGGTCAATTTTTAAAAATCTCTTCTTTGGACTGTTATATTCTAGTTTTACCGGCGTTCACCTTTCATGGTTTCCTCTACAAGGACGATCTTCCTCAATTCTATAATTACGCAGGAATGGGAAGTATCGTTAGCTTGGAGTTAATTCGCAGTTTAAATTTGTTGAGTAACAAACTTGAGGATCTCCACGACACGTTTTCAGAAACTCGAAAGTGTTTGATTGATAACCTTAAGAACGAAAATGTAAATAATTCTTTAATTTTTTTCTTGTTAAATACACCTATCTGTTTTTGAAGATAACATTCAAGCCATATTTAGCGTTTTATAAAAATTACGAAGCTCTCCTCGCCCAAGATTTATCCTACACCGCATACAAGAAAATGGTGGAAACTAACGGCGAAGAAAACCCAATAATCGACTTAAAGTATAGTCCAAATCAGTTGTTTTGGATCAAATCAAGTATGAGTTGGTGCTACCGAGCCCTAACTAACGAGGATCTATTGCATCAGCAAATTGCAAAATACAGAGTCAACGAAGCAGCCAAGACTTCTCAAAATTTTGCCGCCGACTTTGAGTGTCCTCCAGATACTTCAATGAACCCAACAAATAAATGTCAGCTCTTGTAAAATGTATTTACCATTTAATGTATGTGTTGACCTAAATATAATTTAAACCGACAATTGCTTAACTATTTTTATGGAAAAGCCCTTCATGCAAATATCAAATTTCACAATTTGTTTCGCAGGACTGTTAAAACAGTCAGTTGCTCAAAAATGGGTGAAGAGTAAGTAGCGTGAAATTCGTATAGATTCTTTGATATCGTTCAGTTTCCAGTTTGGAAATCAAAAATACTTCAAGTAGTGAAAGAAAGATTAGAACTACCATAGAAGTAGTCTTGGTGGCGGCCGTGATAGGAATTTTGATTTATTTTTTTCGTTTCACACAAGAGAATGATTGCATAACTGGTAAGTCATCTTTATCAGTGGCGGCCGATCAGGAGAGGCAGAGGAAATAATGCCTTCCCTGCATCAAGTGGCAAATTCATTAGTTCCAGACAATTTATGATTTTTTTCACATTTCAAGTTGATAATATTTTACAAAAAACTTGATTTGGTTGGAGAATTATTTTTAAGCTTCAGATTCTTAATAATTATTTCAACCCATTTTGAATGGGAAACGCCCGACTCGCGCCTTTTACACATTTTTTGCGTGAAAAAATTTACTTCTTTAAACGAATCACAGCGAAAGTATGGCTGCGGCACTTTTACTTTTTACCACCGTTAGTTCGTGATTGGGTACTTTTTTCGGATGGGGTATAGTCTTCGGTGCCGTGAAAAACACGGACAAATTCTCACAACCAATCAGAACTAACCAGAAGTCGAATTTTGAATTTAGCCTACATCTTAGTTTATTTGCCGTCATTTTATGGTTGACAAGTTTAAGATGAAAAAATAAGCAATCAAATAAGTGCAAGTGTGTTAGGTGGCAACGATATGAGTTTAATTAATTATTCAGTTATCGTATTTTTTATTAAATTTAAATTTACTCAGATATCGTAATTTTTATTAAACTTAAATTTATTAGGATATCGTATTTTTTATTAAATTAAAATGTACTTGGATTAGTTGGGATTGATAAATTATTCGTTACAAATCCTTTTTTCCAGCGTTCTTTTATTAATTAGGATAAAGCACCTCGAGAATTTCCTAATTCTTGTTGCAGGAAATGTAAATGGTTAACGGGTAGTTAAATTTCAAACAATTGTTTTGTTGGCAATGTGTTTTATTTTTTAATAGTACTGAATATCAAAGACGGAATTTTGCGCTGTTATAAATTTAAATCACTTGCGCCCCATACAAAAAGAAAATAGCATGTTTAAACAAACAAAATATAATATATTTAATAGAATCGGCACGTGAGGTAGAAATTTTACAAATATTTTATACCTCGGTCACAAAAAATAATAAATATATAAAAGGTTTATTTAAGTGTATTTTTATTTATTTTTCTGCAGTAGTTTAAAATTGACAGGAATTAGTGTTATTGATGACTACAAGAAATGATACCATTTTGGGAACTTCCATAAAATTAAAAATAAACTACTACATTCTATAGCTCACGTGGTAATTGAGAACATACCTACATTTGTAAAGTAATAATTGAATTTTTTTACATGTAAAGTTGATGTGATAATTGTAATTCATCACTTTTTGTAATTTTAACACATAGAAGACATATTCATGGTGTTTTATAAATTCGGGACGCACTTGGAATTGTTCGAATACTAATGGAAACTGAATGAAAATTCGATTTGGAAAATAATTATAAGGAATACCATCAGACGAAAAAAATAGATGCACATAGCCGTAATTTCAAGTGAGAAGGAGCATGTCAGAAAATTAAATCAAAATATCAAATTTAAGACCATTAAGAACCAACTAAAAAAAAAATGCCTGCCTCTCCTGATAAAATGATCACGAGCCGCCATTGATCTTTATAAGGAGTAAGCTCAATAAGTTGGTATTATAGTGCCATGTGAAGATCCAGAAAACTTGGATTGTTACAAATCCATCTTGGAAGTGGAAAATTTCATTGATCCTGCAATCGCTCCTTGTGATGATTTTCACCAGTTCGTTTGCGGTAGCTTTTTAAAATCTGCCACAAAAACAGGAATCACATCCCAAAGATTGCATCAAGAAAGCCAGATACACAATGAACTATACTCTTTCATCATAGACCCAATTGACCCTACTGATTTGCAGCATACCAAATTTCAAAAACAATTTTTTCAAAGCTGCATAAATGAAGACTTGCATCATAAGAATGTTGTTAGAAAACTGCTTGATGAAATTCACGCCTGGCCTTCTTCACAAGAACATGAAATGGAAGAAGATACTTTTGATTGGATTAATGCGATGATAAAATGTAAGGAACTGGGACTGCCCTTTCAATGGTTTTTAAAATTTAGAATACACCAAGAAGACAAGAACTATCTCATGGTACATAAAACTATTTTAACGACTAACGTCACTTACATATTTGTAGATTTCTTATCCAAAACAAGATTTTACAGAGATGCGCATCAGCCAGTTTTACACAAAGCCTGCTTCGAAACGACTTGTTCAAAACTTAATCGCTTTTGGACGAGAACTGAATCAAGCAAGCATATGTAATAACGCAAAATCTAGCCAACAGTAGTTTTTTTTTAGATTATCAACATTTCAAGTAGTTCAACCGGAATAAAAACAGTTGGACAGCTTCAAAATGATTGTCCGAAGCTTAATTGGTTGAATTTATTAAACAATATCACCGAACCAATAATTCAACTATCAGAAGAGACAGAAATTGCGTCCAATATCGAAATGTACATCATCAAGCTGCACAATTTGCTCAGTAAAACTCCAAAAATGTAAACTTAGTTGAGTTGATGTCTTGTTTTAATTAACAAACTTGTAGAATACAGGCAAATTACATCGAACAGAAAATTCTGGATTATTTAGGCCCGTTCATGAACGATGACCATATTGGAGCATATCCAGAAGCAAGAGGACAATCTAGAATACAATTGTGTATTGAAGCCACAAAAGCAAAGTCAGACATTTTCTAGTTTTGAACGAAAAACGATTGTAGTTTGTAGCTTCCCACAATGGTCAGAAATTGAATATGTAAAAAAATATTATTCTTCTGAAACCAAAGAAGCTGCTGTCGAATTAGTCGAATCCATTCGTTTGGAATTCTTGCACCGTTTAGAACTATTTGAATGGTGGAATACAACATTTGGACACAACTATATCCAACGATTTACTCAAACGACGATTAACATTGAGGACCCTCGAGATATTTCCGACGACGTGGACTTAAACTCAACAACAAATCTCATAGATTTAATTACGGATCGATCGAAACGCAATTTTGAAAGTTTTCTTAGGAGAATCAATCGGACCGGGACTGACTCAACTAATTTTGGAGTGAATATTGTCTATGATAGTCTTCAAAACAGAATGGGTTAAATCAGGGTTATGATTTTTGTATTTTCGAGAATTTATTGGTTGGTTGCAGTGGTGCCTTGGTCGCTTCTTCATGGATTTTTCTTTGACCACAATCGCCCAAATTTTTTAAATTATGCCAGTTTTGGTACCGTGGTGGCGCAGAAATTTGTCGAAAATGTTCGAATGTTGTCGCAGATTGATTCCGATTTCACATACGCAGCTTTTGAAGCCAGCAACAAGTGCTTCGAAGCAGATTACGTGACCATGACCATGAAAAGTGCATTCGAAAAAGCGGTACATTCCAAACACGATCTGTTCGGTTGCATCTGACACAAAATTTAGTTTTCAGCAAATCAAAGCGAAGTTATTTCAGAAATCGTGCCCGAAATTGTGGGACGCGACATCGCCTATGTTGCCTACCAAAAATGGTTGAAAAGCAACGAGGAAGAGTCCCATCAGCCCTTCTCCGCAAACCAGTTGTTCTGGATCAAGTCGAGTCTAATTAATTGCCGGACAAATCCGGTAGACGTTAAGGCAGAAACCGACTTGGAGCTGATTCTTACAAAATACAAAAACGTGATGAGTGTGAAGCATTCAATTGGTTTCGCGCGCGATTTTAGCTGTCCCCCCAACTCTCCCATGAACCCTACCAAGAAATGTTAAGCAGTTCTTAATAAAAAATGTAATTAGTGTTGACCTTTATAATAAACTCAATTGACGGCGGTTTATGCGGTTTCTTCAAATCACCTACACCCATTGTTCCCTTTCATCACTTACAACGAGGCGCGATGTCTTTAGTTTTATTGTAGAATGAGTGCGAACGCGTAAGCATGGAATGTTGGCGGAAACGAACGTTTCTGGAGAGGAAAAGTTTGGTGACGCTAGTTGTGGTGATTGCGGCCATCACCATACTCATTACCATAATTCTGCTAGTTAGCGGTGAGTAAAATAAATCATTTCGTCGCAGACTAGCTCGGTTTCAGAACCGCAGATTTGCTACAGCGTCTCGTGCGTCAAATCTGCCCGATACATTTTAAACTTAATCGATTTGGACAAGAATCCGTGCCAGGACTTTCGCAAATCTTGCAAGATCCATTCCCAGGAAGTAAAATCAGTTATCGATGATGCCAAAATAGGCACCGCTTTCAAAATCCACGAGTTGGTATCGGAACCAATACGAAAAATCGACACGAAAACACTTCAACTCGAGAAGAAATTTTTCCAAGCCTGCATTGACGTAGAGGCAATGGATGTCGATAATGGCACTAGTTTAACAAATTTGATGAGGAAAGTAGGCGGATGGCCTGTGGTTATTGGAAACAACTGGAATGAAAGCGCCTTCGATTTTGTCGAATTAATGGTTGAGCTTCGAAACGTCGGACTTCAACACGATTGGTTCCTCGATATATCTGTTTTCAGTAATTTAGGCAGAAACATTGTACTTGAAGTCAGTGTCTTTTGTTCTTAACCATCATTTCATTATCTATTTTTAGATCAACGTACCCGACAATGTGCACAACACCCACCCAAAATTGGAAGAAAAATATTTGGAATTTATGGTAGATGCGGCGACAGCATTTGGAGCTAATGAAAACGTTGCAAAGTCACAAATGCCAGAAGTCTTGTATTTCGCAAACAAATTGGCAGATGTAGGTCTCAGATCGACTAGAGACTGTTAATTGTTCAATTTGCAGCTGGTAGATGACAGTCATGACAAGAATGAGCTGTTGAAAAAACCTCCCCAATTAATCAGCATTGCAGAAGTTCAGATCAAGTGGCAGAAGATCAATTGGTTGGAACTGCTGAACCAAATCACCAAAAAGAAACTGTCGGAAGAGCAAAAGGTTGTGTTCTACGCACAAAATTACATGCCAAAACTTGATAAATTGCTAAGAACCACCACTAAAAGGTATGGCATTGCGGCGCAAAATTGTTTGTTGATAAATCACCGCAGTTGTTAGAACCCAAGTCAATTATGTGTTGTGGAAATTGGTTGAAACCTACGCACCGTTCCTGTCTGCAACAGTCCGAGATTTGTCACTCAATTACTTGACATTAAGCAATCAAAGTGATTTGTGGTACAAGGACAGGGACGCTTTCTGTCTGGAAGAATCGCGAACCTCGTAAGTGCAATTCCTTACATTTCTTGTGATCCTCGTAGTTTCCAGTATGGATTGGAATCCGCCTTTGTGAGACGAATTGTCCCGGTGCACAAGCAGAAAAAAATTGAAGAAATCGTCGAACGTATCTTAAAAGAAATGGAAGAACATTTGCATAAAGCAGAGTGGATGACTGACGAGACCAAAACAGCTGCCATTAGCAAACTTCAGAATTTAAGCTACATAATCGGTGGCCCCGAAGAAATGTATTATGCAAAGCAGTTTGATGATGACTTCGGAGTAGGAAAAGTAATTTGGTACTTGATTTTTTAGTTTGGACATAACAATCTGGGGTCTGGCTTGCAGGTGACTTTCAACTCTTCAAATATCGTCGATATTCTAAGTATTATCCTAAGAAACGGATATGATACTCTCTACAACCGAAGTTATGACGAAAAAAACTATCTCAAACACATCTTTTATGAATCAGTGACCAGCCAAGAAATAAAATTTTTTCACAACTTTAATTTGCTTTGTGCGTTGCTACTTCCGATTGGTACTTCGAGCTAAAGAAGGATTTGCAGGGCTACCCGCTGGGGCTCTTCACGAGCTAATATACGAAGAGGATCGTCCCGATTCTTTGAATTATGGTATTCTGGGTACTGTTATTGCCCAGAAGTTGATTTTCAATATTTTTAATGAAGTTTTGCGTTCCACGTCTTCGGTGAACACCACTTCAGAAAATTTTCGTAATTATTTCAAATGTTTGGACGACTGCTTTGATACAACCGAACAGGTAATAAATATCCATTTTTCATTTTTGGTCCACTCAGTAACATACAATAAAATAACGCAAAAATAAAACAATACAAATATCTAACACATTCAATAAACACAGCACGTCAAAAAAATTGTTTGAATTTTATTTGGTACTGATAGGATTCGTTTGTTACATCTCCTGTAAAACCTCATTTTGTGAGTTAGGTAATTTGCATCTTAGAACGATGATATCGTGATTATTTGGATAAAAACTGAAAATGATTTGTTTGTAAAATTTGTCCAAGTGCTCTAAATGTTTCTTTTTCATTTTTTTACCTGCCCTATCGAGTTATAATTTACCAAGATATCCATGTACTCGTTTACTTCTTGAGGACTTTTGTAATAGTTTTTATTTGAAAGTAATTAGTTACAATTTTTCACTTCAGATTGACTGCCAAAACAACCTCCTAGAAGATGCATCTAACTACGTGGGCCTACAACTAGCTCACGCAGCCTACAAAAAGTGGTCAAAACGCAAAGCGGAACCTCGTCTTCCTGGCCTAGATTTGAGTTCGGATCAATTATTCTGGTTCAGCAACGGTTCATTGATGTGTCATTTATCCGATCACATGACACAGTCATCCAAAATCAATGGACCATTTCAGACCTCCGCCCGTTTCGTCAAAGCTTTCAAGTGCGAATCGTCCATGAATCCGCGTCCCCAGTGCCCCACAGTGTAACCGCCTTAATTGTCCTCAATTATATTAAAACTAATTAAACCTAGCGATCGTTTTCGTTATTACACAATCATAAATTTCTGGAGCTCGATGATTCAGTGCTAGCGTCGACTCGCACGTCGCAAGTAGCTAAAATTATCCGACATGAAGAGTTGTTGCACGAAGCGAAGCGTTCTCGAGAAAATCCTCATCGTAGTCGTGGTGTTGTTGGTTTGCTTGTTGGTGGTATTGTTTACCGTTTTACTGCTCCACGTGCGCAAGAACAGACAGGACTTCTTGTTCCAAACGAAACAGGCAAGTCCACTACCAATCCAATCCCACGAAAGGGATTTATGTGTCAGTCGACAATGCATCCAAGCCGCGGCGCAAATCCTCAACTTTGTGGACACTTCCGTAAATCCGTGTGATGACTTCTATAGGTTTGCGTGCGGAACGTTTTTGAAAAAGGCGAAGAACGAAGTCACCCCGTTAAGCAAATTGGAAGGGCTAACTTTGCACCAAATCGATTCGTTAATTACCGAACCGGTAACTGGACATTTGCCAAACTCATGGCGGTTGCAACGACAATATTACAAGAACTGCATGGACACGGGAGCCATCGACGACGACAACAACGAAACGTTCTTAAATTTGATCAAAAAACTTGGGGACTGGCCCGTTTTCAGGGGTCGTTTCTGGAACGAACGACAATTCCACTGGATCACTTCCATGGCGAAATGTAGACGTTTGGGGGTTGGATATGAGTACTTTTTAAAATTTAGTACCATCACCACAAGCAATGACAGCGAAATACTGTTATCGGTATGTAAAATACCAACATCACTCGAGTTTACAACTGTTTGCAGATAAGTCCACCTGATATAATAAACCTGGCCTACCAGCACAAGGAAGCTTACATTGATTTGATGACCAATATTTCCATAGTACTTGGTGCACCTTCTTATGTAGCCAAGAGCGAGTTTCCTCGAGTACTCCACTTGGAAGATCAAATAAAAATAGTTGGATCGTAAATAGCCCTAAGCTCAAGAACTAATGAGCAAATTTTAGCTTGCGCTAGATGAAGAAAACAACGGCCAAGAAGCAATCGTCAACATTTCAACACTTCAACGGGAATTTCCTAGGATACCGTGGCTAACATTTCTCAACAATGTCACAAAAACAGCAACTTTTGACAAGTCTACTTTGGTGTACTTTAAAGCCGGTCGATATTTGCAGAACCTTCAAGACTTGTTGTCCTCAACGCCGACGACGTCAGTGCCAATTAGCTTGTATTTACTTGCCCTAATTACTATTAATTGGGATAATTTCAGGACGCAGGCAAATTACGTCGTTTGGAAAATCGTGGAAAACTTTCGCAATTACCTAAATGAAAGTGTGCGAATTCTTTACGATAGTTTTTTAATGGGCGTTAACCCAAATTTAGCTTTTACGAGCAACAGACACAGATACTGCTTGACGAATGCCAAGACATAGTGAGTTAGGAAAATAAATAATCGGTTCGTTGTTAATTTGTTTCACAAGTTTTCCTCTAGTTGCAGAAACGGCTTACGTTAGAACCTATTTAGAGCCTAGGAAGCGAAGAGATATTAAACAGATGTCTTCCAGAATTAAACAAATTCTAATACAGAAACTAAAAACGAACGAGTGGATCGATGAGGACTCTAAAACTTGGTCCATCAATAAGTTGTATAAAGTTGAAGAGTACATTGGAGTTGCAGACGCCGCTTATAACGAAGATTTCGATAAAATTGTAGAAATGGACGCTGTAACATTTTCGCAAGACATCGTCGACTGCCACTAAACGAAATCTTTCAGTTTAATCCCGACACTGACAATGTATTAGAACTGGTAACTCAACTTCGTGTGCTAAGATCAGACAATTACTTTAAAGTTATCGGACGAAAATCGAATGAAGTTACGAAATCAGTATTGGAGAAATCACCGATTTTGCACATAAATGCCTTCTACGCCGACATCTTCAACGTTTTAGGTTTCCCATAAAACGATAACTCATCACATGCTAATAACATATTTTTTTAGTTTTACCGGCACCGTTTTTACAGGGTGCAATTTACGACTTCCAAAGACCCAAATATATGAATTACGGTGCTCTCGGTACGGTTATTGGGCACGAACTTACTCACAGCTTCATGGACCAGGAAAAAACAGAATGGTCGCCTGAAACCATCCAAATCTACACCGATAGGATCAAATGTTTGTTGGAGGAGTATGGCAATTACACCGAACATTTAGAAGAGTTTACGGTACGACCTTAGGACAAATTTCACGTTTAATTGGTGCGATATTTTAGAAGGATGCAGAATCAGCATTACAAGAAAATTTGGCCGATTTAATCGGCCCCGAACTGGCTTATCAAGCATACCAAGAGTGGTTAAGAACCCATCACGACGAACCCGCCATTCCTGGTCTTAACTTCACCTCAAATCAGATGTTTTGGATAATGTCGGCTGCCTACAAGTGCTACCAACCCAACCCCACGTGGAATTTAAACTTCGATCAGAAGCACGGAGTGCCTTCTTTTGCGGTAACTTTCAGCAAACGGCACTCGTCAACTTTCGCTGCAGACTTCAACTGTCCAACCGATTCAAACATGAATCCGAAGAAGAAATGCCAGATTCTGTGATTACGCGTTTCATTGTTCTCGTTTGTTCACATCACTCGTTTTCCCATCGCCGCGGAAGCGGGCATACAACTTATAAATTAGCAAATGGTTAATCTGAGATTTAGGCAGAATTCGCGTTATCATGTAATTGATGTTTTTAATTCAATAATAAATTTAATTATTGCCTGTTCTTCTGGGAATTGTAATCAGAACGCTGATTATAATAATTCCCAACTTCATTAAAATCGTTTCGTAATTATTCGAGCGGTGGCATGGAATCACCGAAGATGCGCCTCTGATTTCCGAAACGTCGCCTCCAAATCAAATATGGAGTGATCCGTGCTGTCCGGTAATTGAAATGGCATTCCGCGGATGTGTCTTACCACTTGTGGACTTGTCGCATCTTTAAATGGAATTAATTAAAGGTGTAACCTGCTCATAGAGTTCGTCGTTACTACGAACACATCGTTCTTTATTCTTTATGGTGCTCGCGTCTCGACTTTATACAATTCGCAACAGTTACGAAAACCACTGCCAACCCAAGCTTCCTAATTAATAATCCCTAGAGACTACTATTACTGATCGAGGAATAAGCAAGTTGTAGCCACACAAGTTCTAATTGAAATTTTCGTAGGAATTGGCGTGCGTAACAGCTATTTGTGGTTTTTGTTTCATCTAAAGATAATAGTCTTACGGTCGATCCAAACCCATTATTATAGATTCTTACTCTGGAGCATTAAATAGAGGTCGCCGCCTCAGGCTTTAACCATCTATGGTCATGACATTCTAGAAATAATTACAGGAACTGAAACGTTGTTGGATTTGGAACACTGATCAAGATTTGCACATTGTCGTTCATGAACGATCGTAAAGATACCGTTTCATGTAACGAAAAATTTAAAAACGTTGAAGATTCCAATAAATTTTGTAGAAGATATGGATCTGAGTAGTCGAGACAAGCTTTTTAGACTATCTTGACATGGTATCACTGTTTCACCAAATCCTACCAATGTCCAGATGTTCGAAATCATCAGCGACAAGATACCGACTACATAAAATGGGGCATTATTTTGGTAACTATTTTAGGCCTCAACACATTTACATTTAAAAAAAAAACTTTTATACAAAAAAATTTGGGGCAAGAATTTTGGATAAAAGAACAAAACAACATTCACCAACATTTCAAGAGATGATTGATACTAGAGGAACGAGGAAACATGAGGCAGAAATCAGCATTTTTGTGTGGAAATAAGTAACCATTTAAATGATCTTATTCGAGAATTTCAAGATGTCTGAATTTAGAAAACTTGAACCATTTCCTTTTTAATGTCACAAATGAAACTGAAATAAGAAAAGTCATTTACAGCATTCAAGCAAATGTCAAATAAAAAACGACCATTATTAAAAATAATTAAGATGACGTCCAGTCGAGAAATTTCAAGCGATAATTGTCAATAAAAGAATAAATAAAAGGTGAAAATTACAGCCACAAATGAACTAAAGACAGTATATTAAAGTTCATGCAAATGTTGAAGAAATAAAAAATGGTCATGTACCGGAATTTGAAAGGAAATAAATTAAAAATTACAATCGATAGTTGGTATTAAAAGAAAAAATGTCTCAGAAGCTTTCAGACTAATAAGGTAAAACCGAATTCCTTCCGAAAGAAAAATAGCTCCGAAAGCTCCACCACACGTTGGTGCTTTTAAAATTCCGTTAAAACCCATCTCCACCGAAACATCTTTTTTTAATTAGTCGCCGCTTCTAAAATGCCGAAACTGGTATTTCTTTAAGCGCCAACACTATAATCTCTTCAATTTATAACCATAAACTCATGGGAAATCATTATTAATAATAAAAATGAGCGTAGCCACACAAAAATGTGGAGACATTAAAAAGTCGCGCTTCGGACATAAATTTGAAAAATATACTATTCCAAAAACGCGGTTTGTTTGTGTAATCTCTAGATATTACAAAACAAAGTGTATAAAGCTGTCATGGGGAAATAACTTTACCACTGGCTGAGGGAAACGTCAGTAGAAGTCGCACTTACCTGCAACAAAAAAGAAATCAGATTACAAAGAGCAAACAAGAGTAATGCATTAAAGTAGCCGTAAATATATATAATCGCAATCAAGTGAATTTGTGGTGGCGGCGCTATTTCCTCGTACGGTCTGTATCTAAGGTTATAAGTCACTCACTGGGGTTCCAATCAGGGCCGTGGT
This sequence comes from Eledona agricola, assembly GCA_964023215.1. Taxonomy (NCBI): domain Eukaryota; kingdom Metazoa; phylum Arthropoda; class Insecta; order Coleoptera; family Tenebrionidae; genus Eledona; species Eledona agricola. Next base: position 3,569,894 of record OZ026856.1, read on the forward strand.
GAGGCGTTTCAATGAAATGGTGAGAAAAACTAAGCCGTGCGTTAATGGTTCAAATAGTTGGGTTTTAAAGTGTTGGATCTCAGCGTGGGTCTTTGACCGACTTCCATCACTGAAGTTGCAATTGCAGTGAGTCATCACGAGCGCTTGGACTTTCTCCCGTGAAACCTGGTCCATCAAGTGACTTTATCAAAAATCGCAAACTTTAATCAAAAATCCAAACACACAAAGCGTAATTATTATGGGCACCGAACGCTGCAAGGCAACATTCATCGTCAGGAATACAAACACTACGAAGCGGTTGTTGCACTGAACCTCTAAACAGTTTACTTTGTACAACACAATTCCAATCATTAATATAATCTTAAATTGCCTCGTTGACTACATCTACATAGCGCGGAGTTCCAATATGATTTTACAATAATGGTCAACGGCGATAAATTAAATCCATGGAGCAAAAAGCCCCACACGTGTTTACATGATTGTTATGTTAATGGCGCTACTCCCATTAGGTCGAAAATACACCTACAGGCCATCGTCCATCCTTTTTGGGAGCAAGACAGAGTCCAGACAATGACCATCAAGAACTTTTTTACAACAACCTACCACCGCATCAGTGGCGTCCCCACTAAAACGCGCCCATGAACATCTACCGTGTTTTAAATTCGTACCGCCATGCCACTGCTTCCACTCATATTTTTTCCCAGAGTTGCCTCAAAGGTATGCGTTCTTATGTTAATCTACAACATCGAGGGGATACATATGCATATTTAATGAGTGGTTGAGATTCACTTTTTCTTCGGTGGCAATCATCTTCGACTAAATTAGACAGGATATCGGGCAATTCAGATGTAAAGTACAGATATAGCGCTTTAAGTGGCTATAAGAAAGCTGCTGGGGCCATAATTGATGCTTGATTTGAAGCGAATCGATTCGGGTGAAAATTAGAACCAACAATAGTTTCCCCAGTCCGCCAAAAAGTAAAAAAAATGTTTTTTTTTTTGTGACCGCAGAACTTGGTTTGACAAAAATTTGGCCCACAAATCATTCGCCTCCGAAGGCACTTCAAAATACATCGCACTTCCTGACTCTTCGTATGGCGCTCAAGTGATTTCAATTTTTAACAGAGCAAAATTCAGTGTTTGATTAAATATCTACAGCACTATTAAAAAATAAAATACATTGACAACAAAACAATTGTTCTAAATTAAATTACCCGTTTACCATTTACATTTCCTGCAACAAGAATTTAGAATGCCTTGCCCTAATTAAGCAAAAAAGTCTCAAGTCTGTACTAGAGGAGCTAGACAAACAATTTATCCACCACAGCAAACCCGAGTAAAAAATTTAAATTTCATTAAAAATACGATGACCGTGTAATTCATTTAACTTATATCCTTGCCACCTAACTCACTAACACTGGTTGCTTGTTTTTCCATCTTCAAATTGTAAAATTTTAATTTCGATAAAAATCCGACCAAACGGCTTGTCAACTGTAATATGACGCAAATAAACAAAGATGATGTGCGTTAAATTCAAAATTCGACTCCTGATTATTTCTGAGACGGTGTCCAAAGTTTTTCAGACACCGAAGCCCATACCCCATCCGAAGAAAGTACCCAATCACGAACTAACAGTGGTAAAAAGTAAAAGGGCCGGAGCCATATCTTCGCTGTGATTAGCGCAGCGAAGTGCATTTTTTCAAGCAAAAAATGTGTAAAAAGCGCCGGTCGGGCGTTCCCATTCAAATTCGGTTGATGTAATTATTGTTAAGATCTGAAGCGAAAAAAGATATCTCCAACCAAATCAAATTTATTTGTAAAATTTTAGCAACTTGAAAGGTGGAAAAAATCATAAATGTACAAAGTCGGGAACTAGCTAATTCGTCATTGATGCAAAGGAGGCACTGCCTCTCTGCCTCCCCTGAACAGCCGCCACTGGTATTCGAACTATTCGTTTATAATAGACTCATTTCGCATTGACATTCCCAGCGAGTGCAATGTATTTCTATTGTTTTTCCGTGCAATAAATAAGGACACATGTTTTGCCTTGTCTTTGGCGAATAAATTATCTTAAATTACTCATAAATCGTGGTCAATATGACCTGAATAATTTTTTCCTGATCAAATTAAAAAAAAACTTAATCGGTCAACTACATATTTCCGTGGCCCTCAACACATACATATCTACCTCATTTCGGCAAAAAATATAAATTTATTTAGGACGTATACTGTGTGATGCAAATTCGACCGCTTATTTTTCCGGTTGCCAGCCGCATCATGAATTTCATGTAAAACATCCATTAGGGTACGACGAGCTCTACCTGGTATTTAGTAATTCTTTCCGATCCACTGGCTCCCAATTTTGAAACGTGGCATAATTTGCCGAAAATCATCTCCTGAAATATGCGGCTTCTTTTTGTGTAGTCAGCCGTTTAAACAATCATCGAATTATCATCTCGTGCATACATTATTCATAAGTGGTAGCTTACGAAGCAAGGGCAACGCACTCGAAAGATTTTGTAATGTTTGAAAATATTTTTTAAAATAGTGACGTGTTAATAAATGGGAAGCTATCAATAAGGTGTTGCAGAAGGCTGACTTCAATGAACGAATGTGTGTGAATGATGGTGAGGAATTTGTGAGGATAATGCGCTGAGGTGCTAAACAAGATTTTTTGATACAGCTGCAAAACGCTTAAAATTTTTACATTGTGAACTTTACGAGCTTTGCCAAGGTTTTGAGTGTACAAAGGAAGACAGCTGGATGTCAAACAGTAGACGTAGGATAATGTTATACAAAACTAAGACTTTCTACAAGAGACTTCTTTATTATTTTTGCGAGCATACAGATATAAAAATAAATTACATTTTTTTCGAACACTTAGAATTTTAATACAATACAATAATAAAACGGTGAAATGCATTTTGGTAGCAAAAATTACAGCTTCTTTCCATGTTTGTGCGGTTCAAGCGATAAAAATCCCCAATTCCACTCCCTGCAGTCCACTTCCTGCAGTAAATCATCGCCAGAGCGGCGATTTCCATCAAGCGCAAGCCGCAGCCTCTGGAGTCATGTTATGTCAAAGCAATCAACTTAATCGCAGTTTTAATTATAGCTTCGCTTCGATGTAAACGAACCAGTCTGAGTTTTTACCATTTCTGGCTGATTTTAGCTCGATCGTGATTTCTCAATAGTTAGTCGTGATGGCCAACACCAACGTTCCAAATACTATGATCGATGACAAGCTATTATTATGTTTAGTACTGGCGGCTAGTTTTTCATATCCATTGACTGACAAATGTTGTGCGGTAAGGGCGTCGACAATGGAGCGACGATTTGTCAATTTCGAATGGAACGAGGTCGAAAACAAGCGGCGCCCTTCACTCGTCAAACTTTCCACCATTAATAATAATAATAAGACGCTGGATGGAACCTCTCTTAGGAATTCAGCGCAAAAAAATTAACTACGAAATTTTATTGCGAGGAGGCATTTTGCGGCAAACGAGATGAGTTTTTAGAGTTTTAGTAGGATGAATAATTCGATTGTTCTTCAGGCCTCGATATAGCATTAATCTTTAGAAATTGATTGATGATGCTTGTCTCCCAAGCATATGTAAGTGTTTTAAATTAATATCACAGTTCCAAAGATGGGCTGGAGGTTAAGTTTAATAAAACGGAACATAGACCATTTGGTACAGAATGGAATTATTATAACATAATTAAGAGCGAGACAAAACCAACATTTTATTGAAATTTATTGCCGATTATTTATTAAACAGTATAATAAAAATATAAATACACTTTCATACTTTTTAAAGAATGGATTAAAGTTGATGATTGTAGAATAAACACCTAAGCAGATCCGGGAGAAACGATGAAACCAGCTAGTCAATATCATACACAAAATTAAAACGAAAGATTTTTATTTTCGTCATGCTATAAATTTTTCTAATTTCTCCACATATCAGCCTCAAATATCCTTAACTGACTACAGCTCCATGATTTCTGATAACCAATAGTAATAAATGCTAATTTACACCTCTTTTGGCACCCTCCATCTAATAAATTAAACGAACCTGTTTCACCTTTCAGAAAACTAATTATCATAAAAGACGAACACACAATCAACGATCACGCTCTGCAAATATTGACAAATTAATTTCATTTACATATTTTGCTGTTACTTTTATATGTAAATGTTTTTTTGAGGAACAGGTATATCCATTATTGTTAGACGGATAGTATTAGACACCAGTTTGTTATTAGATAACTTCAATTCTAATCTCGAAATCAATGTCACTATGATCCTTGCAGGTCTATCAGGTGCGACCGCACATAAAATTTATGTAAATTCTTCTACTGCCTCTTCAAGCATCAACTTGAGCAAACAGTTAGTTAAAAAAGAAGTATTTACCCACGAAATTCTTAACCGAAATGTCAATAGTGCCCCCAGACGTACGCTGAACCGAAACGAAATAAGTAAATCCCAATTAGGAGTGAACAATTCTAACCTTCGAAATATTATCGAGAGCAAAGCGTAATTGAAAATCAGAACAAGAAGCAGAGCAGTCGCAAAGTCAGATCGTTAAATCAGATAGTGGAACGCGTTGTTTATTATAATGACCGATATTTTAAAATAATTTACGAGTGGATCAAATGATTCATTCGAGATAAAGCAAGAATTATTATATCTTCTAATTATTTCGCCCACGGGAACGATCTCCTGAATTTTTTACGGCTTCCATGAATTATTACTGATGATAATGGACGGCCGGAGCTTTAACTGCGCGCGGACATTTTTTTTTATACAAATTTATTTCGCTCCCGGTAAATTATAAGACTTACTAACGACGCATTAAGCTTGGAACCGGCACTTTGTCGATAATAAAATTACAAACGAGCGAAAAGATGATCGTAATTGGGCGATCGGTTGCAGGAAAAACTGCCTCTCGTGAGCTCGCCATCAATTAGCGTTCTTCGAAACCGTTTTTTAAACATCAACCAGGAAAAATAAGACTTTGGGCGCTGGACCCGTAACTGAAGCTGTTTGCGCTGACTGTATGAGGTAATGCAAACATTTAACACTACAAAAAAGCTTTCACATTTTAGAAGATATTTTGACATATTCAATAAACAATTACTATGGTTGCTCAAATGAGCAAACAATGCGTTATTTTCATATTATTGCTTCCTTCCATCTTCACTCAGCCAATATACATATAAAGTAAACTCCTGTCCTGCTTGTCAGTACGTACTTTCTTTAGATCACAAGAAATCCAAACAATTTGTAAGTATATTTTTTAGAATTATATTATATTGGTCACTGTTATCCTTGTCTGAAATTTGTTGAAAAAATATTTTAACAGATACCGCAAATTGCTTAATAATGTCAAGTATTAATTATCAAAAAGGCAGGAGAACTAATATGTAGATAAAACCAAGAAGATATAATGAGAGAAACGAATAGAATAATTTTGTCAAATAGAGAGAAAAATTGTTTTCAAAAAAGTCCTGAAATAGAATAATAAGTCACACATATATTGAGAAAAGTAAAATTTCCGAATGCCAAAAAATGAATACGGTTCGGTTCGCTTGCTGAGTCTGTGAGAAATGTGGTCGTTCGTCAAAAAATCGTTCCAAAAGTGGCTTAACTTAAAAGCCAATTCCCGAGACCAACTGCTATATGATCGAAACCCCACGGAGTGCTTTAGAACACCAAGAACCATAAACACGTAAAGAATTCATAAAATTCGCATTTGGCATCGTCGTGCTGAAGTGATCATTGCTGAATCGTATCAAATGACGTTGTTTCGTGTCTTATTTTAACGTGTCTGTCGGTAAGAAACGACGTGCGTGTCGCATTCGTTGCCATAAAAGAAATTGATGCAACCCAGCCTCGAATTCCTCGAATTTCTTATATGTAACGTACAACCCTTGACGGACGCGTTTTAAGCTGCCATGAAACTATTCGGTCTTTATTGCGATACAGATAACAATCACTCCTCTCTTTTATTTCGTTCGGAAACTATAAAGAACGCGGCACATAAAATGCGTAGAGACGATTAAATATATCATCGATTGTGTGTGCGGTGCGAGCTTCATACAAACGCACCCATAAATAAGTGAATGTAATATTGTGTGAAAATATGTAAGGTAGGCGGGACAAAACGAGAGTGTCACACTTTTCCGGCTCATCGGAGCACGACCGCGGCCCCCAGAAATTCAGCATCGACTCTTTTCTCTCACGAAGACGTCTTCGACAGCGTCCAGGAATCCTCGGCTCGCGCATTCGTGACCGAATCGTTTTTAAATGATTGCAGGCAATGACGAGAGGAATTCACGGTCGATTTGGGCGCCTTTGTCTTAGCTGATGACGGAGGCCATTTAGATAAGTGGCGGTTTGAGAGAACCTTTCCTAGACCGCTTCACTGACTTACTGGCGGAATTGGAGCCGCTATTTACCGAAGCAAGGGTGGAAGATAACGATTTTCTTCTAAATCGTTCCCCATTACGCCCCGAGCGTTCCACCCAAATTTTATTTTTTATTATTGTTGTGTTTTTATGAAGCGGACAATGTTGTGGAAAACACAGGTATGGATCTTTTTTAATATTCATTGGCAGTTAACGTAATGAAGTATAAAACTGTGGCGTTTATGGCTCGTAAATTGTGGGTTTTAGAGCATTTTAAAGGTGAAATTATGAACGTTAATAGAAAATCTGCTCGGGATGTGGCATGAAATTGGAAAAATATGGACTGGAACAAGAAAACAACAAAAATTCGAAGAGGACAAATGGACATCTGCGCCGTTTGAGTCACGCTAACCAAGCCGCACGTTCATCAAAAAAAATTATAAGCACGGAATAACAAAAAAAAACTATAGAACTGAAAGTATACAACAATATTAACGTCAAATTACAAAAAACACAACGTCCATCACGCAATCCTAATCCTCAGTGAAAGAACAAGCTCAACGGGATTAAGTTTCATTTAAAAAATATTACTGCCTTGAAACTTATTTACCAATAACAATTTATTAAAAATTACGTTCTGATTTATTGTTTACGGTGAGTAAATTATGGCAGACTATTAAAAAACGAACGTCATGAATAGTTCTTGTTTGAAAGCAATGTTTAAGCAGCTACCTACTTTAACACCTACGGAGGATGAAAAATTAATCGCAGAAACGTTCAGACAGGTGTGAAAATAATCGCATTCAGGTTTTACGTAGGTTTGACGATCCTTGCAAATGTAGAGAGTTGTTCACTTTTGCAAATACTTACATAAGAATTACGTATTATAGAAAATCCCGCATAATAAATACTGTTAAAAATTAATAAACCAAATTTTAGCGAATTTAATATGGTGGATTAGATAGGAGGCATTTTAAAAAGTAATGATTATCGTTAATTTAGTACTTATTATTGTCAAAGTCAGAATTTGCATTGCAGTTTTAGTGTTATTTCTAGTGTCCGACTGAACTTTCGGTTTCGGTTTCGGCCTAGTTTCGGCAAAAAAACTGGTTTCGGCCTAGTTTCGGTTTCGGCTGTAATCCGGCCGAAACTACGGCCGAAACCGAAACTGCATTCGGGAGGTTTTGCAAAGCTCTTTTTATTTTGATACATTCGATTGAAGATTATTTGCATCAAAAATATTTATTTAGTTGTTGTATGTGGTAGATAGGGACTTATTAATTTGAATTTTATTGTAGTTTGTTAACAAGAGTACCATACAAAATGACCAAAGTTTAGAAAAAATAATTTTGTTAAGATGAAAGAGTGCTTTTTTTTTGTGTACCTACCTACACGTATTTACTAGGTAATTTATTTTTACTTTAAAAGCATTAATTTTGTTTTGTAGCTTTTATTTTATTTCCTAATATTAAAAAAAAGTATATTTATTAGTGCTTTTTTAAATAAGGGGGGGGGAGTAATATGATATGATAAATTAATGATTACTTAAAATATCAGAGGCTGAATGATTAATATGTGATTGGTTAAAAAATAATAATAAAAACTGATTAACTGATAATTTTTACTTTGTTTTTCCCACGAAAACATGAAATTTCGGTTTCGGTTTCGGCCGAAACTGAGACTGAAGCCGAAATTCGGTTTCGGTTTCGGCCGTAAAAACTAGTTTCGGTCGGACTATCATATCATAACGCAAAAACCTCGTTATTGAGGATTTTAAATTAATAAGGAAATAATCTGGAATGACCACTTATTAACATTATAAGCAAAAAACGAAAAAGACCTCAGGTGTAAGACGAATTATTTCTTGTAAAAAGTAGAAATAAGATGCAGACGCAGAAAGGAGCTTATCAAGTAAGATTTACGTGTTTTTAAATTACTTTAATCATCAGGTAAATAAAGTAATCTTGCTTTTTTTTCAATTTTAACCTCTGTTTTAGAATTATCTTTTAATAAATCGTTGTGCTCATCGTTTTTATGTTAAGAGTTTTACAATTTTTTAATTCAATTTTCTGAATTAATGAAGTGATTTTAAGATATGGAATCAAATTAGCAATTTATATTCATTATAGAACAAACACAGCAATTTAATAGTTCCTGCTTGAAGATTCTGAATTTCTCTTATGAAATCTGTAGTAAGGTGTCAAGACTTACAAACACGCACTTTTCGAAAAACGTGTTCAAAAAATATCCAAGTTAATTAAAAGAAAATTACAAGAAAAAGCATTTAATTCGGTGAGTGTAGAATTTGAAAATATGTATATTCAAAAGAGGCAGGTGTTTATTACATTAAATTGCCTCATATTAACGCGGACTTGATATAATGAAAATAAATTCATAAAACTTCCAATTATGGTCATAAACCGAAGTATTGAAGCGCACTACTTGACTATCAATTAGACATAAACTGGTTTCAACAGCGTTGAAGAACTAATGGATTCAAAGTCGCTTCAATAACGATCATCACAGCTTTTCCACCATTACACCTCTTCTTCGCGAAAACACCTCCCCATTCCCACATTTTCCATACCGCGTATGAATTATTGAACGTCCGCGGACTACAAGAATTGAACATGTGCATTGAATGTAAATTAAGCTCAATGTGGTAGCCGTAAAATTTGCATACATTATTTTGCAATTACTGATCTATATGGGAAAAAGCAGCGCTTAGGCTGCTTAGAAGCTCCTTAAAAGCTTAATTGGCCGCGCCCCTTGTTCTTTTTCAAATAGATTTGTCGCCGGTCGAAGTCAATCGATTAGACTTAGTTTACATAGTAATTAAAAGCATATGTCTAAGTCGTGGGAAATGTCGCGCCGACAAGCCACTACAGTTCTTTCGTAGCGTCAAACAAAGCTCTCTTTTTCATTCCGTCGCTTAATTAGCGAGAGAATATTGAATTCCAAATGGGAAATGCGAGTCGTATATACACACGTGTGGGGGACCATTGTAGATGTTATCGTCGTTGATCTAGTTGGGAACCGAGGATCGCAAGAGTACTCCATCAGCGGCAGAAAATATGTTTGAAATACGAGTGGTGAGATACGTGAAATATTAACTGTGAATGTCGTACTCTGTATGGAGGAAACACGAGCGTTTACCGATAGATTTGTCGCGCTGCAACGGCAACGGTACGATTACAACAGGATTTATTTTTTCTTTTTCTCCGAGACTCTTGTAACAATGCTGGCGACCTCTATTGCAACATAAAAAATCAAACAGTTTCACCACAATCTGTATTCTATTAATTTTTTCAAATGACAATACTTAGATATAATGCAATGAAATGACATATTTTAGAGTGCTAAGTACTGAAACGTCGTTTCTCATACTTTACAGACTGTACAGAATTTTGTTATTACATTATTATATAAAAAATAAGAAATAAAGTGGTCCGATTTCGCCATTCCTGATGCTCGCATCGCGCCTCCGTATTTTATAATATAAAATTGTTAAATCGCGCGGTAAACATTAAATAGATTGACGGACTCGATTCGCAGACCGAAGAATTCTGAAACGATCTATAAAATTTTAATGCACCAAGAGGAAATTCTTCAAGCGGCCACCTAGTAGAGTCGTTATAATCTCCACTAATATCGGAATACATTAACATGTGTAAGAAGATAAAAAAAGTGAGGTGAAACACACCGGAACGACATTCGTACCGACTGAGTCGATATTTTCTCATAATTCCATCCGCAGGTGTCTATCGTTCCTGCGGTCGCATTTTATAAATTTATTGCACTCGTTTCTAAATGGAGGTTACAGGTTATGTCCTCATAAATTAATTCCATTACGAAGAACACATACTATCGTTCGGTTTGTAATTATGTCGAATCCGAGTCGCCCGAAGAATGGATTTATAATTACGGCGGCGCGCGTAATTAGGATACTGCTACGTTTTCGTTTGCCTATAATAATACCTCGGGACCGTCTCATTGTAAATGACTTTTTAATTCTGCTGACATCAGAAATTGATTTAAGAGTCAGGTCGGTTATTAACAATTCTTAACGCGCTTTTGGTAAAGGCGACCGCCACCGGAGAAAGGACGACGAGCGATGATCCTACCCTCGCGGCTCCAGTTTATGGACCTGAAGGAACTCTCCATGTTGATGTTTCGTATTGATAATTGAAATAAATTAAGCGGCATGTTGCATTCGTATCTACCAGCCAAGAGAAAGAGGTCGCAGCGACCGGTAATCAACTGCAGATTACAAGATTAAACCTCAGTATTGATGGCGATGGAAAGATTGGTTTCATCATCAATCATATGGATGGACGTGCCGCTTGCTCGAATAATTCACCTCGTTGTTTTCTCTTCTTAGCGAAAAATTATCGATTACCGTCTCACGACGAAAAGATCCGACAGAAAAAAGAGCTTCACGGAATGTTGTCTATTTTATAGTGTTCCTTTCTGTGCCGTGTTGTTTGGGATATTATAATCGCATTACGTGTTTATTAAATATTAAAATAAAAGCCACATCTTGAACTTCTGACTTTTAATTTTATTATTTTGTATTTTAGTATTTTCCAATAAATACCCCTTTGTCATTCTTTCAAATTACTTTTTAATTTTTTTTCGTAGAGGATTCATTATTTATTTATTGATATTAAAATTCCTAGAGTATCAAAGGAGAAACTACAAAGTGTGTCAAAGCGTCCGGTGCCGCAGCACGGCTCACAAGAAGAAACTCCTCGCGAGCCGAAGAAGCGAGACGGCTTGCGGCGAAGAATCCATTAATTTATTTCGTTCATGTTCTCCTCATTCCGATGCCAGCGTAGAATTTCGTATTTAGAGTTCCAGTAACTTCCTATTTGAATAAACAAGTGGAGGTCGCGAGGTTACGTTGCAATGCAGACTGAAATATCAATAACTTTGGATGCGGTCGGGAATTATCGCAGGGATAATCACGACGCCGAAGAAAAACTAATGGAAGACCTAAAAGGAATGTCTTTGCGCTTTCGATTCCGTGTCTAAAAGTTTTATTGATTGAAATGACAGACAGGTCGTCTTTGGTTGCGCCATAAGCGGCGAAGATTGATGACGGTTTGGCGCTTTAACACTCGTCCAAGTGTTAAGGATGATTAACAAATTATCGGCGGACAAAACGGTCGCGCGATTCGCCGCTAATTAAGATGGTAATTAGATTTGGAATTGCTTCGATATTTTGACCGAGAGCTGTTTAAAACGATAAGAAATTTAATATGCGAGCGATCGTGATGCACGAAATCTAATAACAAAGATTCCACAGTCACAGCTGGACCACGTAATACTTCTGAAATGAAGGCTTATCCAATTACAGCAGTGTCCCTATCTGTTTAGACAATCTTAACAAGATATTGATTTTGAAATTATTGATCTGTGATTAATCACAAATGCCCCGATGCATGATTAAGCAATTCGGCACCACCATTATACCGCGGTAATTTATGACTGAAAATTAATTAGCAACTAAATGAAAATTTCGAATGTTCGACGTTTCCTTAACAGATCCATCATGAGAGTCGTCGCCGTGTGAAATCGATCGTCCTTAACATTCTGATTTATTTTTGGCAATTAATGTCTCGGTCCTTCGTCTTGTTTGTTTTCGATAAATTATTTTAATGCGACTCCCTTGTGTTTGGAGTGGTCTTTGAACCGCTCACTTTTCACGTCGTATTTATTAAATTTTATGCTTTCACCATCATTCTTCGCAAATACTCGAGCGCAAATGCAGAGAAGCAGAAGTTCTCCACAAATATTTGTGCATGGTTTTGCTTGCCACTTTGGTATTAGATTCCGCATAACATGTGCATTGTTTCTATTCATTTATCGCTTCTCTCGTCACATACGGCAGCTCAAAAATTTAGTACATTTGCAATTTCATAAAGGGTAGTTAACGAATACATCTTTCAAGAGGTTGACATCTTGTGATTGGAAAAACGGCTACATTCGTCTGCACAATTAAGAAACTAATTAAAGAAGTGAGTTAAATTTATATTTCTTGTCGTAAATAAGTCGTAAGTTTGTTAAAAACAAAATAATGTTTTAAAAACTTACAACCGCTGAAAAACAGTCTTGCGTTAATAACTTGTTTTTGCCATGAAGAGGCACTAAAATATTTTTTGTAATTTATTCTGCATTTAAATGCAGATGTCCATCTATTTAATAAATAAACTACAGTTGCATAAAATTAGAAATAACGAGCACAACAAAATGTAATGAAAACTCGTTACGTTTATTCGTTTCGACAAAGTTTAGTTGGAACAAATATTGGCACCGAATCAGGCTGAATGAATATTCAGATGAACTTCGTAGGTCGCTGATTATTATTAATCCGCATGTGATTAAATCGCGTCCACCTCATATTGGAAAGTGGACTAAACTTGTTCCCAGTTAGCTGGAGCAACTCAATCAGCTAACTTCTCGAATTAATTCCCACCTCATTGTTTCCATATGCAAATGGCGGGACAAAGCGAAGCCTAGATCTCAATCACAGACATAAATCAATCAAATTGCCGCGTGGGCAACCAATTAGCACAAAAGCACCGTCCAGTCGATTGCTTTCTAAAAACCATTCGAACCATCGACTCTCGGCGTCTTCCAAACACCCAATTCGGCCGCTTCTTCTTCCTACAGTTTTCATTAATATTCATCGGCTTGTAGTGAGTCGGAAAAACAAGGACGTATACTTTGTATGACGGCAAAAGTCTGGTTACAGGATTTTGTTAAATCGCCCACGATATGACTTCTTCATCTTAGGCTCATGGTACTGCCTTTTAAACATTCGTTAGCTATTTTATTTCGTTTGTCCTTCTAACTTTTTTTAAATTAATCTTACAATATTTTAAAACAAATACTCGGATAGATATCTTCCTCAAAGGATATGAAATTTTATTAATAGGAATTAAATTATCTATAGTACCCACGATTGCAAAGTATGGAATAAAATTCATTATATACTTATATTTTATTTTTTTTTAGCGAGGACAGGTCAATTTTTATTTGTAAATATTTATGTTTTGATATAAATTACGCCTTTCTGTCCCAGCTAGTGACGACGTAACAGGAGACAACTCAAAAAATTCAAATGGCCACTTGCTCTTGTGAATTTTTCAATGTTACTGCATTTACCACCAAATAAACGTGATTTGAAAAATATAATACCTATGTATTAAATGTGAAAAACATATCAGTTTTGGCCAACTTGCCAAAATTTATCATTTATCATTTTTAAGTATGATAATTTTGCCAATGGCGGAAGTTTGAAAAAATTATCAATTTGAGAAATGCAGGCGGAACGTACGAGATAAACAACCGTGTGAGATCAACCTCAGTCTTTTATTGTTATTTTGAAATCGCTTGGGCGTGCATAAAACGCATCCGACAAGTTGGTACCACTGCTGCAGAGATCATTTCCGCGATGTGGTCAGGCTCGAACGGGTCGAGATTGACATCGAGATGAGCGACCTACGTGATTGAATCCGAAGGAAACCGCATCGGTCTTGTAGAATGGCAAAGACAAGAGAATTAAGAAATCGGCTCGTGTGAGGCCAGATCGGGTGGATAAGGCGGACAGTGCGCTACCAAACGCGTCCATTCGCTCACATGCGGCGGCCATCGATTTTTAATAAACTACACGGCCGGAGCGATAAAACCGCAATCTTCCATATAAATTTTTGCGGCGATAAATGTCCAGTGGCCGACCAGAGAAGGATTAAATGGGGAATAAGCCCGGAAGCTTTGCGATCTAATGACCCTGGCCCATAAAATCGCCAGCCGATTTTAGCAAATAATTACGGCCGCGGGTCCTAAACCAATATTTTATGCGCGCTTTTAAACTCTCTAATCCCCGGGGAGCGATAAGTACGGCAGAAATATAGTGGAGAGGAGGGAAATTCTTTCGGGTAGTTATTGAGATGTTGTAACGCAAGCAACTCTAATTAAATTGATTGATGTTTTCCATGTGGACAACATGCAAGGCACTTAAGCTGTCACTTTTGCAAGGTAATGTGGCCGAGGTTCGTCTTGTTCGAGAAAAACGGATCCTCTCGAGAAAGCGGGAGGAAAAAGCGAGCGCAATTAAATGATGACAAATGATGTTTGGAGCCGACTTTGGGAGGTCTAGGAATATCGAAAATGCAAAGAGTTATTATTTAAGCCACGGCGTAGATAAACTCCGACCGTGCAGGTTACGTAGTTTGACGACGGGATTTTTATTTATGCTAATGCTACAGGCTTACATGGCTAATTTCTTGTCAAGCATTTTATCTTGCGTACTTTTCCAGGTAAAATACGGCCGCATATGGGTTTATGCGCTTTCTACAAACATAACACCGTGAACCCCAAAAACTACGTCACGTTATTTTCTTGTCACTTCCAGAAGTTCCACATACGGAAGAGTACAAATACAAGGATGCCGTTTCTTTGGCGACAAGAAAGTCACTGTATTTTTATCACGGAAATTCCAGAGAATACAGAAAGAATTTTCGCAAAAAGATTTCCTGACATGGGTTAAGAACTTGCGGAGATAAATCTGCAAGCGCGCGATGTTCACTCAGTCATTTGCAGGAACTGACGCTGAAAGAATTCCTGCACTTTGTATATGTCACCAAACGAATCAAACAAAAAAAAGGAATACTAATAACAGAAATTGTACTAAACACGTTAACGTGCACCGGATTTATGAAGTATATGCAATCGCCATAAAGCAGGATTTCCCGACAACCGCAAACGTAATGAAGACGAATCGAAGGCTTATCTTCTCAGCCATGAAACGATCGCTTAAAGAAATCGCATCAATCTTATGAAATCATCAAAATGCAATTAAAAGCAGTAAGTTGTAGATAAATAAAGATTTTTGCCGGTGTAAGAATGACGAATTACTCACTCATCAATCTCCCGGGTCAGATCCAAGGAATTAAGCCCTTGAGAAGCGGCACCCTCGTCCCACTGCTTGGCCACGATTGTATTTTCATAAAGCCGCGTCTGCTGGTCGGCATCCTCAAACCTCTTCTTGTCTTGGTGCGTCTTCTTTCCGTAAAGTTGCCTGTAGTATTTTTCCTGATCCCCGTACATCCAACAAACCTTCCACCATTGCTTGCACATCAAAACATTGGCGGAAGCACTCGCATTTTCACGTTTCATCGCGGTACTCGACATCGTCGCACTTTTCATTTTCTCTTCTAACCTACGAACCATCCCACCAGACAGGTGCCTTATAAACGCGTGAAATTGCATTGTGCGTCACAAACTTAACGCAAATAAAATTTAAATCGATAAGCTTTTGTCGAAACTTCATCTTATTAGCGATGAAAGCCAACAGGTTCCTTTTACGGACGACAGTCGACCGATTGAACGTTTCACATGAGACCAGAGGCGTCCGCGTCTTATCTGCTTTCGTCAACTGTTAACATTTTTACTTCTTGCAATTACAGCGCGAACACTGGACGCTCATTCGATTTGAGCGCACAAAACACGCAATTAAATCGCTTTAGTGCTTTGCTCTTGTCAACGTCCGGGATTTCAGCACAAACACTGCATCATAATTGCGAAATAATTGAACACTTGTAGCTGAAGTGGTCGCTTCTGTTGCGTGGACTTAAATGAATGTCTAATTGGGCCAAATTTAACTGCTATGCATTCCTCGCGAGGAAGACGCAACGCGCGATAAATATCGTTATTTAGCCGAAGCCGGACAGGTGAAACCCTATCAGCCACTTCAGGACTGAAAACGGTAACAACTGTAAACGGAGCCTCCGGTTTGCATGATTCCGGCTCATAAATAAATAAAAAAATAAACAAATAAATAAATAAACAACCGAGTACCTTATCAATAAATAGGAAAATAAATAAAGCCTTTGGAGAATGTCACTTTTGGCATAGTTTAAAACCTTCCACGTCCAAGTCCCTATAATCCGTAAAATCCGCCTCAATAAAACGATAATGGAGCTTTTCACTTGACTGCACGTCTTTGCTTTGTCATTCTAACCACCTGCTCGCGACAAAACCTCAATAAACCATCGACACTCCAAAGATCCGAACGCATTGTTTTGCAGTTTATTACTCGGACATCCAACAATTTTATGAGAAAATAATCATGATTCCATTCTTGGAAGACGTGCAAGGTACTATCACCACCGGAGATTTACGCAACGAAATTCCCAATAAATCGAACGCCCCATAACAACCTAAGTAGCTAATTTCTAATCGACCTAACATTTCCTTCTGGCGGATTTATAGACTTCTGCGCCACTTGAACGCAACTCACGACTCGCGCTTCCAGCGAAATGTCGCAAAAATAGTAACGCGTCTTCGGTTACCTCAAAGACGTGAGCACGTGTTTTTAAAGCACCTGTCGATGGGCGGAAGCCCGGAGCACCACAGCACACCACCACCACCTCACACCACCAAGACCGTAATCCCATGAACAGGTGGATGGATCGCGTCGAGGCGCTTCGAGCAAACAAAATACCATCAGGCGACTAACAAACGCCGGTAGAGACTGCCGCACAGACGCCGAGACAACCGCTGTATCGGTGAGAGTCGGAGAGACTCGTTGCCACCTTGCTCTAGCGTTGAAGTCTCCGGAGATGCGAACGATTCCGCTCCGGTTGACGACGTCCCAGGATTCACACATCCGTCATCGTCGCTCCGTCACCCCCGACCGGCAACGATTGAGCCATCCATCACAAAAATTAAGACGTTTTTCATGGAAACCGCAATTTGCGAACGTTTCATTAACATACTGCAGTTATAAATCCCTAATTAGCGGTTATGATAATAACATTATGATTAATCCCATAAATGCGGAGATTGAGGCGTAAAATCGAGTAGAGCTTAAAAAAATAAGCAACGGCGACGGTTATCTTCGTATAAAATCAACATGATGGTTGAGAGTAAACGCATTCTCGTAAACAACAAAGACATGGTGTAAAGTCGAGGTGAGTGCTGTAAATTCGAGTACATTGTGGAACACACAAGAAGTGATAAGAAGAGGTTTTAGTGCAGATAACGAAACGTAATACAATCGACAAGATAATAATTATTACCACATTGGCAGTGAAGAAAGATTCTGGCGGAAGATAATAATAACTAAGGTAACATTTACGGACTTTTTCCTGTAAAAGATCGCCTTAATAGAAACGGTACATCGGAGTCCATTTACCGGAGGAACTTTTGATTTTGCAATTTTCAAATTGCGATGTAATAGGAGATGTTGTTTTTGTTATTTTGCAGATTATTTCGCAGCTCGCGTGTGATTGAACCGAGCTGATATGCAAAGGTTTTTCGTCTGCTGCATATTCGTGTCATTTTTTAGGTCTGTCTTTGCCACAGTGCTACACGAACGGAATTATTAAAGATAACAGTAAGAACTAAATTAATTCTACCGTAGGTGCTTTTTTGAAGAAACATTTAACCGTAACTTAGTATGTGACTGAAACCAGGGTATTGAAAAAATAAAGAATCTGCATCAAATCCATAAAAAAAGCATCTCGTTGTTAGTATATTTCTTAGAACATTTACAACAAATCCGTTTATCGGATAAGCGCCAATGATTATAAAATTTGCAAATTATAAAAATCATACTTCTAAAAAACGAGTTTACAGTAGATACCTACCCAATAGTTGAATGACTTATGCAATTTCAGAAAATAAGAATGACCCAATGCGGCTCGTGATTATTTTGTTAGGGGAGGCAAGCAGTTTTATAAATTCTTTATTAATGGCCTTAATTTTTTTTATTTTGATATAATTTTCTGACAACCTCCTTCTCAGTTGAAATTCCTGCCATTCACATATTTTTCTCGTTCTAATAAAAAAATTTATAAAAATATTTTACTTGACTTCTAAAACGTTTTGAGAAATATATTTTACAATAAATCTCTCTTCTTCGATTGAATTCATGCATTGTTTAAAGTTTAAAGAATGAGGGTAACAATAAATAAATAGAGTTTGAGGAGCGAGTATTTTTATTTCAAATTGCCAACCAGTTAAATGTCCTACCATAGTTGCAGTAATAAATTCGTGCTATTGCTTTATTTTTCGATTCGAATTTTCCAAACATTCAGTTTGCATTAGTAATTCGAACAATTCGAACACCATCAAATATCTTAAAATTACAGAAACTGATAAATGATAGTTTATATACCTTGTCTCATCAATTTTACGAACATGTAAAAAATTGTATTTCCTGTTAATTTTAAACTACTGAAGAAAAAGAAATAAAAATATAAAAATTTAACTTATATCGTTTCTCTGGTTGTTTATTTTTCCTACTTAAAATTCTAGCTTGCAGCTTGTCCGGCTTGTCAACTGGCAAATGACGCAAATAAACAAAGATGATGTGCGCTAAATTCTAAATTCGAATTCTGATAACTTCTGAGGCAGTGGGTGTTTGCTTTCGGTCCAAAGTTTTTCAGGCACCGAAGCCTATGCCCCATCCGAAAAAAGTACCCAATCACGAACTAACAGTGGTAAAAAGTAAAACGGCCGGAGCCATATCTTCGTTGTGATTAGCGCAGCGAAGTGCATTTTTTCAAGCAAAAAATGTGTAAAAAGCGCCGGTCGGGCGTTTCCATTCAAATTCGGTTGATGTAATTATTGTTAAGATCTGAAGCTGAAAAATATATTTCCAACCAAATCAAAGTTATTTGTAAAATTTTAGCATCTTAAAAGTTGAAAAAAAATTATACATTTACAAAGTCGAGAACTAATTGTGTTCGTCCAAAAATTACGGTAATGCTGAAAATTAGTTTCGGAAAAACAAACGAAACTATAGACCCTTAGGAGACTCCGCTCTATAATAATAATAATTAATTCGTCATTATGGGGAAGCAATGCCTTCTCTGCCTCCCCTGATGAGCCGCCACTGGTAGTATCACCTAAAGACAAGATACCCATTTGTGGATGCTGCATTTGTGTCGAAATATTCTAAAGATGTGTTGAACTAAAACTGAATTTCTCCACTTGACATTCACAGATCATTAAACTAGATACCATATCAAGAAAATGGTAATGGAAAGACATACCGTAATAGTTTCACTCGGGTAAACAAATGGGTGTTATAAGCAAAATTCAACAGAGAAGTACAAGTATGACAAAATTAAAACATTTATGGTGAGAATAATTCACTATTTCAAACTTAGAGGTAAAAAATAAAACAAAATTGTTCCAAAAAATAAATATGTCTTTTCACATTTCTAAAATAGCCAACTTTGTAATTCACAATATAAAATTCATCGTTGCCCGCATGAAGAGGTGTTAAAAGTTTAAAATATATGGGCTGTAAAACTTGAATTATTTTATTCCTGAATCAAAAGGTCAAAACTTCAAATGACACCAGTTAGGCTATAGCTGAAAAATGCATTCCATAATTCCGAAGGATTTTAATGTTCGTGTTTCAAGATATATCATGAATGTGTTTTGCACAGTTAATTTCTATTATTTATCCTGCTTTTAATTATAGTGAGTAATTGTGGACACATTTTGATTAAAAAATTAATCCATCAATTCCATTATGATCGTAAAAACAAAAAAAAATTATATGTATCAACTTAATAAATAAAAATGTGTGAAAAGTGAAAGTAAAAATTCTTGTTGCGAACTTTTAATACATAAAGACTGTGTGAGTAAGCTGTGTTTAAACAGTATTGTAGAAATCGCGTGTTATAAATTCAGAGTTAAATTGTGCATAATACTTAAAAAAAATGTTTTACTGTCACAATAACCGATTTTATGTAGAGTTTGAGATCAGCTTTGTAGCAATAGCAACCGAACCAAGTGAAATACAAATGAGGTTAATATTTCCACCTAAACCATTTTACGTTTCAGGTATATTGTTCGTCGTACCACAGATGTTACCGACTATAATATCTCCTAATGGATCGCAACCACAAGAACTCATCCACTCCTCGTCCTCCTCCTCCTTCTGATTAGACGCTACTTTTAAATACAGTACTTAGTAATTAAGGTTAATTACAATTACATCTGTTTAACCCTGTTTCGTTTTTCAGCAAACAACATGGGAATGACATTGACGACCTGATTCCGTCAAAAGACGAGATGCTTCTAACAAGTGGCAAGAATTGTCACTTACCGACCTACTTGCACAGTGAAACAAGCCGCAGTGTCATTACCTGAAACAAACAAGAAATTATTTAGTTTAGTAACAGTTGTTGGATGAACTTTGTTTTCGCGGTTTGCAGTTTACGCATCATCGCCTTCAGTACTTCGCGTGGACTACGATAAGAGATAAAGCACGACTTTTTCCGAGCGCAAGTGGACCAACTGACAAGACCCGGATGCCTGACAACCGTCGATTATTACGAAAAATCCACAACTGGCAATCAACAAGATCGTAAAATTTAAGAGCATAATTGCGGCAATATTCTACAGATTAACGATATTGTAAATCTGTGGCTGGACGTGTTGCCTGAAGTGTTTGAAAATATACAATTTTCATTACGCTTTCTTTTCGACGAAGAAAAAACGAATTACTTCCTTATCTAGATGCTGAAATAATCCATGCTGGGAATCGGCGTAACACACGTAACACGTGTTACTATCTAGATATATTATTTAGATAACTTTTACAGTACTGCATAGATATTTAGACGGCGTAACGGGACGGGATTTCAACACTCAATTTATGTACCGATTAATAAATTTAATTGGAAATGACATTTACACTTCATTTTCCAAACAATTTTTCTTAATTTCAGTAAAACTGTATGTGTCACTTTAATGGTACATTTTTTATATCCTACAAGTTGCCACGATTCTCCGAAGTTAGTTTAGGTTGTTTATATTGTATGTTTTTATTCTTTTTATACATTTTTTAAACGTAAGTCTTAGTTTCTGTACTATTTAATTTTTTCCTAAATTGTTTCTTACCGGTTCACTATAAAATTGATTGTAATTTAATGCGTTTAATTTAGTGTGTGTGCAAGTCTAAACTCCACTATTTATAAATGTGTTCCCCAGTTTATAGTATACCTACTCTTAATTTTATGTATAATACAGCTTTACTGTTATATTTTTTCTCTTTTACTCCTGTTCTTTTGATTTGTTTTATAGATTAGTGCCTTCCTATAAAAATATATAAATTTTAATTGAATTTCCTTCAATATTCCGCTTGCTTGTCTTCCTATGTAAAAACTGCTAGATTTCTTGTGAACTAGTCATTTAATTTCTCTGTCGGACGGTATATAATCCTACAATTTAATAACTCGTAAAGCATTTGGAAAAATCACAGCAATTACGAGCACATCGTCGAATAAAGATCAGTTAATATTTTAATAGCAGTCATAGTTGCCTCTAATTTACTCTTAATGTCCCGTAAAAACAAATTTATGTCGATAATTAACAAATCAATTACAAAGAAGTGTATTCTACTCAAGCTCCGTAGGTCTTGATGGACATACGATTTTACATTTAAATTCTTCGAGTGTAATGACTACAATTTCTCAAATCGGATCGTCTTAATTGGCAAACGGCAAGAACTGTATCCGCAAATTAACTTGTAGCTTCAGCTATGAGCTGCGTTTCTTGCATAATCTTCCTACACATGACGTTTCAGGATCCGCTTTTCCTGCGAAAAACTTGTCTTGAGATAGCATCTCGACGTGATAATCGCTCGAAAACTTCTAAAGAATAAATAATATCGTGGCAACCAATTAAAATTTTGTCTAGTACAAACGCGTGATTTACTCGTTTGGAATTATCAACGACAACGAAATATATGGTCGTGTGTATAACTACCTCAAACAAAGCAGTAGTGTTTTTTATTGTCTTATTATCAACAAACAGCTTTCACATAGCAGTGCCTGTAGAGAAAACCCGTAAATTTCACGAACCAATTATCTGATAGTTTTATTGAGCATAACATAATAGTTTAAGTAAGTTATGGGAATTTTTAAGAGGAAGGCCGCAGGAAAGTTGTAGACGTCGATAGATATTAATTTATATTCCTGCTAAGGACGGACAATATTTATTTCTTAATTAACAGAGGAAGTAGAATGATAATGCTCGGCTGATATTTAAGAGATGTTTGTGAAAATCGGCATGTCTGTGGCAAATCAGATCGTGGCCATATTAAGTCATAGATAATGGGTGTTTTCGTCTCATTAGCCAGCGAGAATCGACGCTAAACATAGATAATAGGGCACAGCGAATCGATTCGCCTAAAAAGAGCACGGTACGAGAGCAAACATAAAAGGAAACGATATAAACGTCGCCACCGATAAGTCTAATGATCCCAACGAGTTCATTTTTTCTTCTATGTTCATATCCCCCAAGATGCTTCACTAATGTACCGAACCAAATAATGCTTGGACGATGGCAGTCACTTTCCCATGAAAGCCCAGATGAAGACCTATCCGACGACTCGCATGGACACGTCATTATCATCAAAAAAGAAATGCTAACGAAACTCCGTTTTGACCATTATTTATTGCCGACTGGAATAATGAAAAACTAATGATCGTAAACGGAAATTGTTAACACTTTCTGGCGTGACTCGGCCATTAGCATTCGCAAAAATGTGCGCTTTTGAGTCGCACCAAGAATTTACTCAAGTGACAAGTGTAGGAAGAATATGCATAAAGCGCATCGTAAATTGCCAATTATTTAGCATGAGTGTCGTTTATGTCTCTTGTAAATTATGAAGTGATGTCGATTTCGTTCGTTTTTACATCGCTCAGTTATCCGCTACATATAAATTACAAAATCTGGGCAATTTTCGGGAGCCGACGTTATTAATAACGCCGTCGTTATTTTATTACGATGATGATTTATTGGGATTTTTACATTTATACGGGATTAAAAATTAAACGTGCGTCCAGTTTCTAATTAAATTTTATTAAAAAATTCGATTATGTTAACTGTAGCTATCCGTAATAAATCACTTGCTGCGAGCTGAATTTACGGCCACCTCTGAAAATGTTCCCTGGAACTTGGAAGCCCAACGTACTGAACAGCACTGCTTGATGACACATAATTTAGATAATAATAATAGTAATATATAATATTTATTATTTGTAAAGTTCACAATGTTCACCAATAATCCTAAGGAACTCGTTCGGGTCGACCATCCCCAGATGGAAATCTAATCTTCCATGAGTCCCTTAATTCAAAAGAAATGATAATACTAGCTCTTACATAAGGCAAAAAAATCATATACTTATATACTATATAATAATAATAAGATAAGTACCTACAATATTTTTTAAAAAGCAGAAGAGGAAGCACATGTGAAATTAAATCAGTGTCAATTTACAAAAACATTCAAAACTTCTGAGTGAAATTTAATAGCAAGTTGGGTTAATTTTCAAGGTCTAGCTCTCCAACTAGATTTGATTTTAATATAAAAATGTGTTTTTGTGTATCTTAATGCCGACCACAGTAAATTACACCTAATGATGTAATCCAACATTCTACGAAACCATAATTGACCTAAAATTGCATCAATAAGCAAGTCTGAAAATCCGATACATAATAAATAACTACACTTTGTCGATTGGCAAACAATTAATTTCTTGTCGTCCTTATTTATTCACAAATAACTAAAACCGACGATCAAGCTGATAATATTTCTCGACAAAACATCGATCTGTGGATAATTCTTTAATATGATGAAGCCAACCAACTGTAACCAAGGAAAGATTTTGTTCTTGGCAGTTTTTAGTTTTGTAAGAAAGGCCATTAAATTATTTCCTGCAGGAGATCACGATACGACTAATTGTTTCGGTAAACATTAAAAAAACCACAAAGGACATGCCTGAAATTACAACAAATTAGGGTAATTACGAAAAATTGGTTCTTGGTAGGCATTGTCGCTGTGCGGTAAATTTTAAACCCCCGTTCATGACGTAACATAATTATAATTAATTGCTGGAATGAGCAAGTTTAATTTTGCGTTGCGTCAATTTCAGTACCCCGCGATTGAGTTCTCGTTAAGCTCAAGTCGTTTATGGAAATGAAACCATTAATATATTTTTTGTTTGTGCTTAAAATCCAATGCCATTTCCGACGGCGACAGCGGGCAAAAACTCTTAAGCGAAACATAATTATGAGGAATGTTTCAGAATCCGTTCGATCATAAACGTAAACGTTAATCGCTGAAATAAATCAGCGAGTCGCTGAAAGCGAATCGGGAGTTATTTATTCGCCCTCTGACTAATTTAAATAATAAATTAATTATAGAGTAAACACCCCGCGTAATGAAAGCGTATTTATGTGCGATGGAGGTCATTGAAAACGCGAGTGCCGTATTCAAACGGCTCATTCTTTCGCTTTTATCGGAAAGCTCGAGTTGTTTACTGCTATGGCTTTATTGTCCGCCACAAAACATTGTCCATAACGCATCAATAAATTCCATTTGCACAGCACAAGTGAAACATTTTTGCGCGATCGGCACCGTTTCCAATCCTTTTATCCTGCTTGAAGCAATTAGTGCGGTATTTTAACTCCGGTCTTTTTCGGAAACTGACCGCAGACACGCAATATGTCAATATATTCGAATGTTAACCAACTACAACGCGGTAATTTTACGTAACGTACCTACTAAGTAGCAAACTGCTACAAACAAAAATTATGTGAAAGCAAAATAAAGATCGGAAAGAGATTTTGAATAATTGATTCAGAAAATGCATTATAAGATACTAAAACAAGTTTGTTGAAACGAATGAATTTTTTTGTTTAATTCAAGAAGTAAAATACGATTTAATGAAATTTGTCCATTTAGTCACACTCAAACAATCTATGTTTATGTTTCTAGAAAGGAAACAAATGTCCGTTAGGTTATAAAAGATAAATACAAAAAAAAAACATATTTCAATATGACGGCACAAAATGTGTGCCTAAAAACTGATGGAGATTTAAGGAATCGGTGCCTTCAATAGTTAATAGTTAATTATAAGAACTAGATTCCTAAATTATTTAAAGCAAAAACTAAAATTGGAAGGCATTTAATTATAATGGTAACTAAATATACGCAAACGATTTCCTACGCAACAACTATTAAATTTATTATATGTTGGGGTTGCGCCCCCTCGTAAATTTTCCCGCGCAAATTTTATTTATCACCGCTTTTAATTAGAGGCGTCGGATAATTGCAGTATAATGGTGAAAGACCGATTGCATGTGCTGCATCGAAACATAAATGCTATTAAGATGCACCGATGCTAAAAATCCCACCGTACAAGAATACAAAAAGAAGTTTGTTGTTTGGTGCTCGCTAATTAGCTATTAAATAGTCTCTAATTGCTTATCGGCGGTCTGCACTACGTTACCACCACAAAGGCAACTTATACCCTCTGCTTTGGGCTGAGTTAAGTTTAATCAGTTGTTTGCTTCCCGAGGAGGAGTTCTACTAGTATTATTAATGAATGGCGTTGCAAATTCATTATGCTTTCACAATTTTTTCGCTATTAGATTTATTTACCTTTGCGGTAAATAACGTCTGAAAAGATGCCATTTTGATTGAGCATGTAGTGACAAACAAAAATTCAATTGGGACAAGACAGCTTTAATCAGATGCGACTAGCAAACAAAATACGACTTTCTATTTTCTCTTCTCGTTTGACACATAACCTCTCTGCTAATTTGGTTTTGCTGCAGTTTTTTGCTAGGTTCCTGCGTTTTATGTTGGAGGTAATTAAATTAGCTTTATTTCGTTATACCGAATGAAATTAACACAGTATAAAATTACCATTCTGTTATGCCATCCAAGTGCAGTTTGAAAACCCAATTTCACTTTTTAGCCTAGTAAAAATTAATGTTATTGCTCACATGTGTGTAGTTTTGTGATCATTATGGCAAATTTCAAAATTAAAATTTTATATTAAAATACAATAATATAAATATTTACGATTTCATTTCCACTCTAATTGCTCTTATTTTGTTTTATTTGTGTGTACAGTGGCATCTCATCATCTGTATTTTTCATGCACTTATGTATTTCCTTTCTAATTTATACAATTTCTATGTTCTACCTTATAGCTGATTATTCAGTTCTGAAATTATACATTTGATCTTGAAACATCTGATTGAAAATACCACCTCTTAAAAATGATTTATTTCTGTTCCCAATTGCACAAAAAAATATAATTTAAATACAGACACAGACAAAAATATTGCATTTTTTAAGTTATGGTTTTTCATTTATTTTTTGAAGTTTAACCATTTTCCTCTAGTTGTTTTTATTTTGTAACTTAATCGTTTCAAATCGGGGAATTTCCTAAATTTAAACAAATTTTTGTTGTCGCTTTTTAAACGAATGTCGTATTGTATTGCTAATGGCTCAAATTCCGTCGAATTATCCGCGGTTTTGAAATCTATCAGCATCGCTGTCGAGGTGTTAAATCCAAAATTATCGTCCCACGATCATCACTCGTGACCAAGTCTTTAATGGATTCAAAAAGATTAGTAAGTTTTTTGACATTTTTGTCTATTCAATCTCGTTTCATTATTCACACATTTATTTGCGTTCCTTTTGTCTTTACTTTTTTCGCGCATTGATTTTACGCTCTTATTACAAACCACTCCTTTCTGCACAGCACTTTCAAGGTGGTCTCCGCATGTCCGCCATTTTTCGTCGCCGTTATTATTACATTATTTCATGACACTCGCACAAAACCGAAAAACTGTCTCGACAAAGTCATCACAGATCCAGAATTCCACCAATTGGCAACCGACGCGCAGATAATTCCATATGATTAGCTCGGCTAATGACTATATTATATCCAAACAACAAAATTTGTCGTTGTTTTCGTAAAAAAACGTCTTATTCGCGTCGGACGTAACAAAGCAACCGTCGGATGAATATTGCATAGCCACAAATCGTTTTAATTCCGTTTCAATACGGTTCGGCATCGTCTGATGTCTTTGTGCCTCCTGCGGGAGCAAGTCATTTCTGTATATTAAAGCCACAAGAAAAATCTTCACAGCTGGACGATTCCGCTACCACTAACGCCGTTGGATTTTTAATCGGGGTGTAAAAGACTTCTTTTCATCGCACTTCTCATCAGAAATTTAATAACGCTTTGTGGAGGGACAGACAAACTGATGAGTTTTCAGAAGAAGGTCCGGCTACAATTTACACAATTACACGTTTCGGCTTTTTTGAAAGCTTGAGGGGTGCCGACAAAAAGCGTCGGGTTTTGTAGTCCATCTATAATTTTGAAAATATTACGATTCAAAGCCAAATCAAGCACTAATTTTAATTCACATTTTTTTTTGTGCATTATATTATTCATTTTAAACTTATATAATATTTATTGATATTTCTCTTTACATCTCGTTTTAACATAATCTGTTTTATTAGAAAAAAAACGTTCATTTAAATAAACTACTAAAGTACAATAATGAACAAGTTTGTGTTAATGTATGGCTTATAAGACATTTATTTTGCAGAAAATCCATGAGAATTTAAACTTGGCACATGTAATTAATTCCTGCTAAGCTCCGTCAAGTAGTCGTAATCTATAAATTTATCAAATTTGAAACTTTAGAAAATATCACTCTTTCAGCAGGCAGCGTAAATTCACTTCTTGTGTAAGTTTAAGGAAGTGTCTTGGTTAATGTCAACATTATTCATGTTCACATGTCTTAATTAGTCGTTATTCAAAGGCTGGTAGATAATGTGCATACAATTTTAAAAATTCTTGTAGAGACGCTCTCCCTTGATGTCTCGATTCTGATCAAAATCGGTTGTGCAATTGTTAGTCTTTATTTAGCGTTATCTGTCGTAATTGATAGAAGAGGTGTTTAGACGTGTTGCCTTAATCGAGCCATTACATTAATTAGCAATCTCACGAACAATGCCCCGTTTTCACGCCATGGAACGGGTTCAAAGTTGGCAATATGCAGGTCGTTGGTAATGAGCTGATTCCTGATTAGGACTCTATCGAAATGAATAGATGATATCGCCAGTCTCTGGAGATACGTTCCGGCTCTAACGAACTTTGAGAAACTGTCGCGTAAAGCATTAAGTTTAGTGTGTTTGTGGCACACGTGTGCATTTAAATCACCGAGTTAGTGCAATATATGTTTCGATGGCTGATTTCCCAAAGTTGTAATCGGACGAGTTTGTAATCAATTCCAATTTACTAATGTGGAGGATTTCCGTAATAAGAACACCTGAATCGATTAACTTAATTGAAGGTAAAAATAAATGAAATTGAAAACGTAAGCCACTTTGTAAAAAACGGCCCAAATGAAGCGTGGACGCTAAAGTTTATGCCTTCCTGGAGGGAACACCGTAAAAAATGATTCAATGCAATTACTGCAGTCCGTTAGTTCAGGAAACAATGTCAGCTATGTACGAAAACAAATCATTTATTTTAGAAATATGAGCTTGCCACAATTGATGTTTAAACATGGAAACTGGACAAGATGAAAACTTGATGATTACCTTAAAAAGCTAGTCAAAAAGTGTAAATTTTGTAAAATGTTTGAACGAATTACTCTTAAAGTAGTCCCGTTTTGGAAGTTGGTTTCAACAAAATGTCACGACAAAATAACATAAGTAAACACAAGGAATGAAAATAATAAGCAGGGTAATGCTAAAATGCCGGGATATAATTTTTGCCACCAGTGCCATTAGCGCTAATGTATGTATAACAACTAATAAAATAACTAATTCATTAATAATAACCTACTTAATTATTATAAGTTCTCTAATGACTAAATTTCAATAAGAAACCGGATAATTAAATTTAATCAATTATTTATTGATCTTTTATTCACCATTACCTTGTTCAAAAAAATATAGATTTGGGAAATTTCCAGGTTGATACAATTTTATAAGACTATCGAATGTTGAAACAAATCTTTATAGTTAATACAGATAAGTGCAACAAAGGATTGAATAAGCCAAGTAACGGAGGAATGCCAAAAATGCTCCGTTAGGTGCATAAATTAATGAACCAGTTTGTGCAATTCACGGATTTAATTTACGATAGTGTTGAGCGGCGTGTCCTTCTAAGTGGATTTATTATTCAGTGTATAACAAATAGTTCGGTAATTGCGTTTATTCAATCGCGTAATATGAAAGTAACGAGAGTAGAGAATGAAGAAAGGGAAGTAGTTGAAGATTTGTGCATCTTTAATTGATCGTGACTGCACCCATTTAGGTATATTCCACATTTCCACACCCAAGTAGTTAAGCTCATTACTGGCCGACGATTTTTCACCTCAAACTCCGACTACATGTTTCGGTATTTATTGCACCACATAATCTATTAACCGTTTCATGCTCATGCCCCAACTGTAAAAGATTCAATCTTCAGGAATTTTCGAACTCAATTAAGGACATTTTTCCCATCGTTTATATCTTTTGTAAAATCGTGCAATCGAACGAGTTTTCAGTAAAAAGAGGAACCGAAGACGAGAAGTAATAATGTCGCATCACGTCCTCACTTTTTCTGTGAAAACTTTCAGAAGTTCCAGAGCATTATCGGGGCTTAATAATGTTTTGTGGCGGTTCATTTTTCAACAAAGACAAACACTCGCCTGCGGAATTTCTACGAGTTATGGGCCTTTTTATTAAGTTTCGCGTATTCCTCGAAATGTCTGTGTTATTAGAATTCTACCGGCGACATATTTTTACTGGCGCAGAATCTAAAAGTGAATGCGAGAACGACATGAGTTTCAGGATTACGTGAATTCCACTCTCGCTTCGTTTGCCCAATAGAAACGAACGGAATTGGACCATCCATGAGATGTTTAACGATATTAGGCGGTCGTGCGATTAATTTGAAGGAACGGTAATGGTAAACCGGAGGAATGCAAACGATGCCCGGCTTTCGGTTTAATTTGTGTTGAAATTTCTATCGTTTTCCAACAAATCAAAAAGTACCGGAACGGCATTTTTTATTCACAATATTTTTACTGATCGTGCCGAAAGACTGTGGAAGCTCGAGCTTCTGTGAAAAACTAAATAAATTATTGACATAACTATTAGAGACAAAAATCGCAAAAATCTGCAGCGCTCTGTAAATTACGGCAAAAACAAATCCATTAATTAGCGAACATGCGATTAAACGTTCTAACAATGTAAAAATATCTTTGCCGCTTTAACATGTCCAATCTGTTGGAGTCCGCTTTAATTAAACGCTTAATTCATGCTCCAATTAGAGACCTAACAGCATAACTCAGCACAAGACCTCGTAAAATTTAACGAAGCCGTCACATGCGTCCGAAAATCGCTAATAATCTGGGTTGCATTGGGGTGCACTGAAACGGTTAACCATTCCGGTCCTGGAGGAACCGAGGACGGGAGCCTTGTTTGTCGTTCGTGTTTGTGTCGCCTCCGTGAACTCCCGGAGCAAATGTTTGTTTTGATAATTTATATAAAGCCGTGTCTGCTTTGAAATTGTTTTACAACACCGGAGTCGTGCACTTTAAACAAAAACAATTTCCAGAAACGGTACGGCAGGTGTGCTTTACGTAGGCTTATCGGCTCATTGTTGGTTGGCGAGATTTAGTGGTTTTTCTTTGGAGGAATTCCAAGCGGGCAGGGTAAACAGACCGTAAAACAAATCTGACACCAATCGCCTCATTAGAGGCGAGGACTTGGACCAAAATTCCTGGTGAGCTTGAGTGGAGAATTATGGCGCCGCGGGAACCAAAAATCACGGATCTCAGAAGCATAAAGTTGATTATGGTAAATGAGTGATTTCAATGCAAGATGTGACCGCAAGTCCTACAGCTTTACACGCTCAAGGAAATGGGCACTGAAAAACACGGGCGTACGTCAAACACATGTAACAGGCATGTATCGATTCAGTTATACGACCGTGTTTAGCAAAAAAACTACAAATACCGTTAGAAATACCCCCCGCGTGAAATTACAGCCTAATAGCAACTGTCTGAAACACGGCATAAACAACGCACTTACATTTCTGCTATTCGAATCGTTTCAAGAATTTCCACGGACAAAAAAAATCAATACCGCGCTTGCCTTCGGTGTTATGATGTAATAAATTTTTCGTGCATTACAATTTTTAGAAACAATCCATCAACTTCACCAGCAAGCGAACGGTTCGTGTACATTTTTCCGTTCGCTATTATCTGGACGTGGGTTCAACGAATAAACGAAAACAGTAAAATTTTTGAGGGTTGAGTTATGAAATTTAAGACGCTGAAAAAATCGCGAGCACACGTGAGGTTTCAGAAGCACGCGAACGTGGAATTTACGGCGTGCCTGAAACGAGCTTTATCAGTGCTGCGCCCTTTAAGAGCAGTTTTAATTAAGCGGGACGCTGTGCGGTTCGTGCTCATTGTTTTTAATGAATTTTTGAGCGAAAATGTTGGGAATTTATGGCGCGGTTTGGTCGCACCGAACGAATTTACAAAACGAGCGCCACATCGAGATATGTACGCTTTTATGGCCATTATTTAAATAATTTAAACGAATTTCGGATTTTCACCAAACATGTATTCGACCAGTTATTTCCAAATGGATCACCTCCCTCCTCCATTCACAATATTATCAACATTTTTAAAGTTATTTTTTCAGCCATTAAAAGTCGTCCTCAGCCAGATTCAATTCTCTACTATCAAATATCAAAAATTTGTTCGGTCATATTATAGATTTAATAATTCCACGTCGATTAAAGAAAAACCGGTCTAAATTGATCGAATAGCAAACGCGTAATCGCGGCGGGCAAATTTTCAATAAATTCAACTTCTGAAAAGTGCTGTCCTTCACTGACTGTCTTTCACTATCAGGTATGAAGTAGCAGGTATGTTTCCCTAAATGTAGACCGGAATCCTATCTTATCGGGAAAAGTGTATTCTTACCACTAGCATAATTACAAGCAATAAAATATTTATTTTTGGGGAAAAAGTTTATTGGAATCACCAATACTTCGTCTGCGAGCTGGAGTCAAATTTGCCGTTCTCAATCGGAGCTCTTTTGATGTTTCTAATTTAATTTTTTAATAGGTCTATTAGAAATTTCTCGGATTCTAAAAAAAATGGAAATTTCAAATTTGACAAACGGTCATTGTTCCGCGCGATCTTTCTTTCTCAAATACATATTTTGATCAAAATGGCACTTCCGATTATACCGGAAGTAGCCTTCAACCTATTTTATTAAACTATTTTTTTTTGACGCCGTTACATTCTTTGCTTCACTTTTGATTTTAGTAATGTTTACTTATTTGTTATGGTTACGGAAATATCACAACTCTTTTAGAAAAATGGCTACTTGCATAGGTTTGTTGGAAAAATCATAACTTTTAAACTGCATTAAAGAAATATGCAAAATGCCCGATATTTGGCAAAATAATGGTTCTTTCCATTGCATGGTCGTAGATTTATATAACTTTAGCAAATTGCCTAAAACCTTACCTGACAATAAAATAAAATGTGGAGTTTGTATTATTATTGTGATACAATAAATTAAAACAATGTATAATTCAAATTAAAAAAAGCAGAAAAAAAACATTGCAATAATACCATGTCAAAAATTTTACAATAGATTGACCTGTGCTTTTTTAAATTGAACATAGGGAATAGGTGTGTTGAGAGTTAAAAAATGTCTCGGTATAGGTAATTGTTTAAAATTTGTATAAAAATTAAATACAGGATATTTTAGAACTCGCGCCCGAGAGAAAATGAGGAAATACGAGATCGCATTCGGATGTGTAATTTTGAAGAAAAAAACCTAGCTTCAAAGATATTCGAGAAAAGACAATTTAAAATTAACTAATCAGAGATCTACACCTTCAAGGTGTGTTTGCCATAATTTTACGTTACTAGGATTTCATTAAAAAAACCTCTTTAAAATATGTGTGCGACTGGGGTTTTTGAATGATGTCAGTGTCAAATTAAATTCATATAACAAAGACAAAACCTTTATTGATTTGGTTAAAATCATGAAAGGGTCTCTAGGAATCATCTATTCAGCCACTGATTATTTAGCCTAAATTTGTTGACACTGAAAAGTTAAGTCTAGTATTGTCAAAATTACGGTAAACCAAATATTTTTTGTAGCTGATGGTATTTTTTTTTGCAACCTAGTAACTTGCTTTATTTGGTAGAAATAACATTACACCTTGAGATGCCCTTCTGGGATTGGTAGAATTACAAGTCTTGTAACTCGGTTATGTAACAGTAGCATATACTTTTCTTCTATTTTTTGGCAAATGCCATTTTTCTGTGCGGCGCGAGTTGTGAAAGCCCCTATATAATGTAATTTAAATGTAATAAAAAATTGTAATTAGAATTACACTCAAGAAGATACACTCTTGATATCTCCAACTAAATCCATATTCTCCAGCAAAGCAGTACCTATACTTATGTGTTTTTTAACAGCGATGAGGCGAATTTTTTTATATGACAAAGCAGGATTTGATTGCATACAACGGTTTTTTAGAGTAAATTTTTTTCAATAAAACGAATTTGCGGAAATTCATTAGAACAAGCCCGCAAAAAGCTCATACTCGGCATCTTGCAGAATCCGGAAGGCCGACACTAACAATTTCATTTTGGTCCTGGTTTTCTTCCAAATTAAGAGGCAGTATTTATGACCGACCGTTGTGTATTTACATTTCGAGAATCCCTCATCCACCGCTATTGCAGATTGCTGCTGACGTCTAGTAAAAATAGTTGGACGTAGAGAGAAATTAAAACAAAAATTAGAACAGTGACCAGATGTTACCACTGAGGACGAGCTGAGGATATCTACCGAAAATATACACATAATTTTTGGAAATAACTAAAATATTTTGACAAAATATTTAGTGTAGGTATTCTATCATCTTATATTCATAATATAACATAACATTCTAAACTTCTGCTTCAAATACTGAAATATCCATGACATACATAACAATTGTTAAGCTTGCAATTGCATTTCAGAAAACAAACAAAATGCTTCATTGAAAATCACTTCAGCGATCTAAATTACTTGGAAAGTATTGGTAACAACATAACAATTCAAAAAAACAATTTTATTAATATTCGATCATCAGTACCTACCTATCATAAATTTCCCGACTTCCCATCCAAATTATTGAATTACCTTAAGAACAAAAATTATTCGCTACTTTAAATATTTGCTTCACGATTGTTGCAAACATTCTATTCGTGTCTGAATAACGTAAAGGTAACTACTACAGTACCAACGGCGGTGTCTGTAAATGGTGAAAAATGATCAAAGTGTTGACACTTTGACAGAGTGAGTAATCGCAATTAGGTGTTATCGGTTGAGAAAGTAGAATTTCGCCACAGACCATACAATACTTATGCACGTCGCGTTTTAATCGGCGCACCATCTCGCTCGGGCGAAAATAGGAAATTAACAGACGCAAACTTCTCGTACCAGTGTGCGACATTAATTAAAACGCTCGTAATCTGATGATCGGTGTAGTCGTTAGCGAATCACGCCGTATATTTCGACCTTATCAGTACCAAACCCTATATGTGGCGTTCACCTCACACGGTACATTTCGCAATAATGTAAACAGGACTCCGGTCATAAGTCACATGAGGAGTTGAGCTCGGTGTCGTTCCGGAAGATGCACGACATTGCAATTTATCAAGGGACGCCGTCCGGATTCATTGTTTCCGGTCACTAAAGTCGATAGACACACCACGAACACGTTATCTTATCTAACCCCATTAAACCCACGAAGACGGCTTTATAAATTTTATATATTTCAAGTAATAAACTGTAAAAAACTACTTAAAAAAATATTGAACCTGAATATGAAAATCAAAAGTAACCTAGAGCAGCAAAAAGAACCAGTCGGGAATGTGATAGTTTGAAAAAATTAAATGAAGAAATCAAAAGGGCGGGATTGAGATGTGGGGGAAAATGGCGACTTGACGGCTTAATAGTGCCAGTTGTCGAAAAACTAGTCCCGCGAGCGTGTTTAAAAAAACGAAGAAAGAGTCAATCCAATTCAACTTTATGTAATTGCGTATGGCCGCAATTAAGATACTCGTTGACCACAGGCGAAGAAATTAAAGGCCATTTCGACCACCGCGCCGCAATTATCACAAACACAATCGACTATAATCTTCGCAAACAATACAAAATAATCCCGCATTTCGCTTCCATGAACGCATATTACAGTCGGAATGCCGACACCGTGATAAATTTTAACAATAATTGAGTTGTCATCACAACCGATTCATCATAGTTGGAGGCATTGTAAAAGTTTCATAAAGTGTACAGTTGATTAATTTTCAAAAAAAATCTGTTTCTGACCGGAAAATTCGGCACGGAATGATTAAATTAGTCATTGTCTGCCCCAGGTATAACTTCTAATTTTGCCTTTTGCTGAAACGATTAATCAAAATGTTGCAATTAATTAGTCGGCGCAAAACGTGGCGAACATCTGTTGTCATATAAATTTCCCCAGAGGAATAAATTATGCGAGTAGGGCTCGTTACCAAACGGCAAAATTGATGAAGTGAAGTAATAAGCTTCGTTTAGACGCTCAAAAACAACAAGGTATAGGTTAATTGAATTTCCTTTTTGTCTTATTTGCAGAAGCGGCCAAAACCTTTACTTTCATTTACCACCATCGGTTTCATCATGCGAGAGAAAATATTTGCAGCTCTCGCATGGCCGCTTTATCACCTAGCCTCCTCATCCATCGTATTTGTAAACGCAATGAAATAAATCGTCGTACACTCTGATTCACTCAGCATCGTCGTAAACGAGAACGATTTGCAGGACCATAAAACGTTCGCTCGTAAAATCTCCCTTCGAGGAGTCCAGGACCGTCTCCGCAGGAAAAATCGAAACCGACCATAAACCTTAATCATACTCCCAAGGGGGTGTAATGATTTTTACGATACGGACGTGCCTTAATTCGGCAGAAGACTTGGAATCTTCGACTCTGGCATGCTTTTAGCACCTGCGATTGCCAATTAAAATGGAAGCGTTACGAGTTTTGTGAAGATGGAGAGATAAGCGCTCGGTTGCACTTTCACGTCGCAGGCTTTTTTATATCGAGACCAAAACAAACTGAGGAATTGGGTTAAACGGCTTCCGTGAAAGTAGGCAGAAGCTGGTGTTGTGGAAAGTATGCATAATGGAGTTTTTCCCCTCTGTTACGTCAGCGAACGTTAGGCCGATATTTCGCTCGAGTTGGATTTAAATGATAGCTGGAGGCGCCATCAAGTGCAGACGTTCGACTGTCTGTCAGATTTCGTGAGGCGGAGTTGAGGACCCTGTGGCGGTTTGGTAGTGGCAAACATCCAAACATGTCTGTTGCCGTTAACTGCTCAACTTGCTGGTGATGCCAGACAGACATTTCAGAGCTTAATAAAGCATTTTTGAACAACCATCCACGCGATATTTAGCATGCCGCGTAGCACCACTCGACCCTTCCATTTCCTGATCTGCACCTCTTTCAGTAGATCCTGAGATTATTGCTTATTTATCGAGATTTTAGGTTAAATAAACAATAATATATAAGGTAGCAGTGGCGGCTGGTCAGAGGAGGCAGGCGAGTTAATTAGTTCCAGATTTTGTAAATTTAAGATTTATGTGACCTTTCAGGTTGATAAAAATTTACAAAAAATTTGATTTGGGTGGAGAGTTATTTTTCAGCTTCAGATTCTTAACAATAATTATTTCAACCGAATTTAAATGGGAACGCCCGATTCGCACTTATTACGCATTTTTTGCTTGAAAAAATGCACCTCGTTGAACGAATCACAGCAAAGGTATGGCTCCGTCATTACGAATTTTTTCCACTGTTGGTTCGTGAGTGGGTACTTTTTTCGGAGAGGTATAGCCTTCGGTGCCGAGAAAAACACTGGACCGTAGACAAACTCTCTCAACCAATCAGAAGTAACCAGGAGTCGAATTTTGAATTTAGCCCACATAATCTTTGTGTTTTTGCGTCATTGTTGTGATGGATAAACTGTTCGTCACAAATCCTCTAGTTCCTCGAGGCATGAACGTTTTTTAATTAAATGTGTAAACCGCCTCCAGAATATCCTAATTCTTGTTCCAGGAAATGTAAATGGTCAACGGGTAGGTAAATTTCAAACAATTGTTTTGTGGGCAAGGTTTTTTATTATTGAATAGTGCTGAAGATGTTTAATAAAGAATTTTGCTGTTAAAAGCTACATTCAAAAATTCAGGATTATGTTAGGCAACAAGTAAATTGAATACCTATTTAAACAAAACAAAACATAATCTATTTAGTAAATTCGGCACGTCAAGTAGAAATTTAACAAATATTTTATAACTCGGTCACAAAAAATTATAAATACATAAAAAATTTGTATTGAATTTAAATGCACGATAATAAAGTAATCTAAACAATTTTCGGATTTATGCTGCTTAGTTAAAGTTCATTACCAAACATATTTGGTAGATATAGAAATACCCGCTTAAAAACTTAAGTGGTTCAAAAACTTATTTCAAATCTTTACATTTACTTGCTTAATTAAAAGTTTTTCAAATTTCGGCTTGTATGCTTTAGTAATTAAACGCAATGGATTTGGTGAAAAAATTGTGACTGTTGTTAAGATTCTTTTCTGAAAGAAATCGCCAAGCATAGCGAGATTAAGGATTATCTTTTACTTTTCAAATGTTCGCCGTGCTTTCAACGTTAAAGCGAAGTTTAAGCTCCTTTTGCCATAATTATGATATTTGGTCCCCTTTCAAACGTGAATCGTCGTCTTGTGCTTTTTGTAAACTTTTAATAAACACAAAATTTTTCGTGCTGTACGGCTTACGTTGAATGAGTTGAGTCCGAAAAGTTTCGTGGAGAACTGGTATAATTTTTCATATTTTTGATGGTAGTCGTTGCTTTCAATGCTTAGTAAATGTCGCGCTGCGCTCTTGCTGTTATTATCGTGATGACGACTGCCTTTTTCCCAACGTTAATCTTCATCTTTCCGGTCCGCCTCCGGATTAAGTTGTATAAAAAAAATCGTTGTTAACACCAAACACCTGCATTAAATTATAAATCGTCATTTTACACTCGTTGTTGTCATTAATAGTGAACCGCTGATTATATTTTAACAACCCCTGCAAATTACACTTACAAGAACTGTAAAAGTACACACAAACTAGTTATCATCTATAATGACAATCATAGGAATCCGTTAGAATTGAAATTGATTTGCCGTATCTTTCTAACTGCACAATCTCAATCATATCTAAAAACGTAAAATCTAGTTTGACTACATAAGAAGATTTGTAAAAATTGCAATAACGGTAATGTTTTAAGTGAGGGTTTTTGCTCAACCTGCTATTCTCTAAACCTCCTAATTACGATAATAATATTTCCGTTATGTCGATCAGTTTGTGAGCTCTCTTTAACTATTTTCATCACGCGTAAAATCACTCGGGACGATTTAATTCGACAATTTAAAAAATTCAGCCCAACTGTTCATTAAAAGAACATCATCGAGTTCATCAAGCAAGAAATAACACACGAAGAAAATTCGTCAAAAAGCTCAACAATTCTAAAACAAACACTATTGCTAATTATGTTAGTTGGATATAAATTAATTGTTACAACGAAACAGCGTTTGACAAAACTAAC
Source organism: Eledona agricola (assembly GCA_964023215.1). Classification (NCBI taxonomy): domain Eukaryota; kingdom Metazoa; phylum Arthropoda; class Insecta; order Coleoptera; family Tenebrionidae; genus Eledona; species Eledona agricola. Next base: position 3,608,871 of record OZ026856.1, read on the forward strand.
AGAAAGTCGTTGAAATAGTCAAATATTGGAAAGCGTCCGACAAGCTCCTAATATTTTGAGAAAAATCTAACATTATAATGAGGCGCTTCTTAGAAAATTATCTGTAACATAAACAATCACTTTAAGTTTGCCAACAAAAATGCAAGATTCCTTTGCTTTATTCCAAACTTTTTTCGTTTATCCTTCACCAAATCGTTTCCAAGTAACCAACCACCACGCACGAGTCATCATTTCAATCCATATTAGTTTTTCAAGCCTCCAGAAAAAAGTTGGGTGTTTAAATTCGCAGAACCATCAGCTTTTGTGGCTTTTAAACGCCTTAATCGGCAACAATAGACGGAAGATCAATTTTTTGAAAGACCCTGTTTCTCTGACATTACGTTTCAATTTAAAACATGAGAAGCAATTTGAGCACGTTACACAACGCCCCAAAGAATCTAATCAAACCTCCATAATCGGCTTAGCACAAACAAAAACCAAAACGAATTGAATTATGAAATTTAGCCGCTAATTGCATTCTTCCTCATCACATGGATATCTACCATCGTAGGTAGTTTCGTGCGTAATTTCTAAAATTGTTTCTTGTAAACGTCGTAATTACCGAAGCGGAAACTGGGATCTGATAAAAAATTCTAAGGAATCCTGGGACCGCGATAGTCTCATAACGCGCCTTGTGAGGTGTTCTCTTCGTCTCAAATATACAGTTTAGCACAATAGCGATTTGGGCGCGCCATCTACTTCTTGCGTACGAAGCCCAATAATGGCATTCCTCAGATACAGGTGTTCTTTGATTAAGAATGAGACGGAACGATCACAATACGACGGACTAAATCGAAAATGTGCCCATACCATAATAACGGTGGTAATATCTGAGATTACAACGTAACATGGCCGATCGAAATTATGCGAATCGAATTGCGGGTTTTTCTTCTTGTGGGATTTATTAAAGTAATGGAGGCCGCACTTTTCGCCACTATTACACCACGAAAACACCACTTTATAATTAGCCGAGCGTTGGAAACGCGGCTTCGCTCGCATACCTGCAAACAACAGATAAATATTAGCAGGAGTGGAAAAAAATCGGTAGCAGCGAACTAGCCAGATCTCAATATAGATAGGCGAATAATGATGTGAAAAATGTCTGGTGAACAAATAACATTCCTCATCGACTAGTTTAATTAAAATCATAATTGATTTCCTGTGAGTAGTCGCATAAATCTCGGTTTCAGCGCGAAAATCGGTCCGCAACTTCTTCACTTCTTACCAAGTATCCGTTCTTTTAATTAGTCAACCGAAAGCGAGATTCCTTTCATCCGAGTCGCTTAAATTACGTATCAATTAGTGACTGGAGTGGTTACAAAAGGCCACTTCTTAATGGGCGCCACGCAGGGGTTCGTACTCGAAGAATTGGTTTTGAAAAATTTACGACATCGTATAGACAACCAGCTGTGCAGATGTGTACTTTATGTTACATAATATATCATGGCAGGATTGTTACGGAACTGGGAAATAAATTACGTTTGCCTCTTTCTAGGTTCAAATAATCGTAATTATTTATGATTTAACGGCTGTCGGAGGAATGTGATAAATCTGTTGGTTTTATGGCTTTGGTCGTTTAATGAATGTATCAATCTAAGACGTTTGCTCAAGCTCCACAAATGAACTTTGATTCAGAGTCGCCATCCATCTCAAAGATTGTTACACAACGTTACAGGCGTTAAAAACTATTATAACGTCGTTAGGAAGATTCAGATTAGAAGATTTATTTCCTCCTTAATTAAAGAGAACAATTTTGCAGATTTGCAAAATGCTTTCGAAATTCGTAATTAAAAATACATATATTACACAAAAAAACTTATTTGGTAATTTTTCTACTCGAATATTGGCGGGACTCTCTCATTGACTACAAATTTATCACCTTCTTTTAAATATTCATAAAAATGTCTGAAATGTAACTTTGTCTAAATCTGATTTTTTTCTTATATTCTCTTCAGTATCGCAATTATTTGTTCAGCGTTTAAAATAAATTGTAAAAAACTAATAAAAAAATTATGTTTCAAAAATGATTACCAATTGAATACTACTCAATTTTTTGGTGTATTTTGTTTTCTGATGTTCGCACTGAATTTATTCGGAAATACTCGTGCGAATGCAAATTCGTAATTTTTAACTCTTGTGAAAAATCATAATTGTAAAAAATTTCATACATCGTAGTTTTAAGTAAAATTTTTGTCTTTATGCCTCTGTGCATGCACGTCTAATTTGTAGACAAAATGAGAGATAGTAAATTACAAACCGTATAAAATACAAGTAAAAATGACATTTCATTAGGCAATATTAATAGACGCACAACTACCACATACAAGAATTCCTCTAGTTGAAGTAATTAAAGTTTATTGCAAGTAGCTGGCCTGCAATAAAATATTGCTAAATCCTTGAAGTGATTTATGAAAGCTGCAATTAGTATCAATCTTTAACTGCCCGCAATAAACCTGAATGAAGTGATCTAATGATCTGATAAGACACACTCGCACATTAATTTACTGTGAATATCAGAAATGAACGAGTCGCATTTTCTCCTGCCAAATTTGCACCCGTTTATGAGGAAAACGGTACCGCGCACCATTTCGCAAAGTTGTTATCATGTAATGTAAACCGTAAACAAAGATAAAGTGCCCGGAGCACTAAATTCGGGCCGAATGAGGCTCTCCCACTGAAAAATGAGATTCAATTTGTCGCCGGCGGAAATTTAGTTTTTTACTGTTGTCGCTCAAATGCCCCAACCACTTTACCGAACGTCTCTCCAGATAAAAACCCCATAACTCCTCTATCGCGCCCGCAATCAGCCTCGCCGAGACGCGGATTATTTATTCCGAATTATGGATGTGTACCCAAGAAAAAGTTTCCAACTTTTAGCATTTAATTTCACAGCTGAGCTGTCGCATATATTGGGGCCGACCCGGTTGGGAATCTCCGAAATGATAAAAGTCATCGCTTGGAGGAGGATATGAGAATAATAAATTCGGCCGAATAAAGGGTTTTCAAACTGGAGGCACCCGGTTCATGACAGTAAAAGCAAAAGTTTTTAGTTGTTGTCCTTGCGCGTGAATTATGGGACAGATGCTACAGGATTTTTGTCTTGGAATAACTAGTTCAGAAGAAGGCGACGTAAACGTATCAATCTCAGATCATTAAAATTCTAGACGGAGGTTCAAACCTAGTAATATTTTTCTCATTAATTATCGGTAGTCGGTAATGACTAATCGAGTGATTAATAGCATCGTTCTGTGATAAAACAAAACACGGAAATTCACATCCATAAACTGAAAAAGGTTTTTAAAATTTGTCGATGATAAAAGAATAAAAAACCTGGAATAGAAACTCGTACGAGTATGTTAAATAAACCTGAAATCCTCTTACTGGAATTTTACGCCATTTGAAATCATTAGTTTTCAGCACAGTTGCTCAGTAAGAGGAGAAATAATTGTGATGATAATTGGAGTTGACATATTTTACTAGTGTTTTCCACTAAGTAAACATTAATTAATTTATAATTATCATTCTTTTTCGTTATTGTAGAAATATTTCAGGTTGCGTGCTCGACATATAAATCTACAATACCGTCATCCTTTTTTTTTAATACTTCACCGCAGGTCGTTGCAAGAACAAGAATTAACGACCGTTTAAGTTATTTAATTACATTACGAAGACAAGTCGACTTTCATTAAAAATGTTCCTGTAAAGAGAAAATCATTTTCTCGACCGTTTTACGACGCCGTAAAAAATTACAAAAATATTTTAATGGCGTTAAAGTCAATTTGCAAGCGATGTTAGTAATGCACCCTTCATACCAATGATAACAGTAGAACCTTGTAGTCAAACCGTTATCGCCGGACATGATCACTTTCTCTATTGTTCCGAATATTGTTTTATTGGTCAAAAGGGAGCTTTGCCTCGTAATAATCAACTCAGAAACGAGAAAATTCCACCGTTTTATGAATATTTAAAACCCGCTAACAATTAGCAGAGCTCATCATCACCATACTGACCATACGATTCCAGAATGGCGCTTTTTAATTACCACGAGATGTAATTACGAATAACAAAGAGTGGGAATAGAACGACGATTCAGATTGTGCGTTTGCCAAAAAGCCCCCATATGCAGTAACAATAAATAATGCGTAAAGATAAGCTTTTTAATGGGATACGTAATTGCTATGAATGTCAATGAATTGTTAATAAATATACATAATGAGCAACGCATTAGGCGCTCCGGCACGAAATAATCATTACAGATTGTTATAATCGCTGGGTCGGTGTCGGATTTTCAGGCATTTCCATAATTTCAGCCACATTTGCTGTATTTCTTTTGCATGTGTGGCGTGTTTCGTAATGTGTTGTGTGAATAGCAGTAAAAAGTGAACAAGGTCCGAAATTCAGCGGGAGGGCTATGTAAACGAAATTTGGGACCATTTCACAACTATATAAAAAATAGAGAAAATTGATCCACACTGCAAATAAAAATTAAATAAGTTTCTCATATCATTTCCACCTGATTCAGTTGAATTTTTATAAATATATCAAGCAGTTCGATTCAATAGTTAAAATTATTTCCATTAAATAATTCGGAGGCGCATACAATTCTTCAATTCATCAATATTTCTTAGAATCCCAGATTTTTTTAAAACCTTCTTAAATATTTCCACACTTTTCAAATTCCTCACGAGTTTTTAAAAACAAAAATTTAAATCATTTGTATGAATCGTTGAAATTTTTGCGAAAATGAACACTGCGAAAATTAAATATTCGTTGCTTTACTCTCGAACCCCCGCCACGTTATTAATTCTTGTTGGAAAAGGGTCAGGAAGGTCCCTCGAACATATTCCCACCTGCTACATCATATCAAACGCTTTTCATGTTCGCATATTTCATGCATTCTCCGCATTCGCCCCGTTACAGGATTTCCCTTCGTCCCCCGAGAAAGACGCCGGTAATTAGATGGCCAAACTGATACAAGTGCCACCTTAACGAAACGCGGATATTTACCCAACATCAATACTACAAATCAAATCCAAACAAACATGCGGGGGAGCAAGTCCCTCTCTTCTTATTTGCCTACAGGAAAGCGGCATCCTTTGAAGCGCGCTCCCAGCTATTTAGACTGTTTGTCGTCTAGCGGCGGCCATTTCAAATAATTTTTCACAAAAATGACTTATGGTGCGTGCAATTACTGAGTCGAACCGGACTATTTGTATCGGTTCTAACTGCGATTTGACGTACGACTCGGGAAACGATTTGCATTTATATCACTCAATTAGTATTCCTTGTTAAGGAGTAATTAATTCAGCGGTAATTGCAGACAAAGAAACGAAATTATGACCTCTTGCATGGTGCGTTTTTTGCGGTTTATTGAATAAATCTCTGACGTAACGGATTTAATCCGTGTGATCATTTATCGACATAATTCTGCGGGGAATGACAGCGAAGTAATTAAATTCGTTGGGCAAACTCGTTAAACGTCAATGAATTGTTTATTTATGGATCGAGTTTATTGCGAAAAACCATCAAATAATAAATTTACGTTTGAAATGTTTGTCACCATGCGGTGTTATGCGTATGATGGGTTGCCTAGTATAGTGTGGACAAAATGAATATAAATCCATGGAGCTTACAAATACCTTAAAATCTCAATAAATTATTATTTAGGAACCTCTCTCGTACCAATAGCAATAATTACCAATTCGGACGATGAAGAAAAATTTCAACACAATATGTTTAGATTACTAAACGTAAACAGAATTGTGTTCTGTAAAATTACGAAGCTTATTTATTATTTGCGTGGTGTTGTGGAATGAAACGCAGACGCCAGACGAGCGTTGCATTTTTAATTCACTTCCACTCTTAATGAAGCGACGCGACGTCCCGAAATAATTGACTTTCCTTGACTGCGAAACAAATCATGTGTCGCTTTCCCGGGTCGGTTTTCTCTTAATTAAGGGCCGGTTTCGTGGAAAACTATTTCCTTCGGTCCATCCGCCTCCGACTCCTCCGCAGTTAATTGTTTAGGCTTATATCGGCTCTGCTCTAAAGACAGGTAATAATTTATCAAGCCTAACACAACCCCCTCATTATCGACAGACAATGCGGTGGTAAGATCTCACTAAACGCCCCGAGCCAAAGATCACAAGCTCACATTAATATCATCTAACGAGCAACTTGCACAATACCAGATTTATCACGGACGTCTCCTTAAGCTCCGCGTTCCTGTTAAATGTTGTGTTAATTTTAAGTTGGCAAGTGGTAAACGCAAGAAGCGGCGGCGTCTTGTCAAATTTAATCTCTAGGTTTGAATTTGGTTTATTAATTAAAGTGGAGCTTGGAGATAAGAGCTGGGTCTTGCGACGGTCGGGTGGTAAATAATCTCTAATCTCGCGCCCCCTTGTGATTGATGTCACGTGGCAAGTGGGTGAAATATTGGCACGGCACTCCCTTCTAGGCTCAGGTGCAGACTCCGTCTTCTTCACGAAATATTGACGCTGCCTTCGTGTATATTGCCTTATTTTTATTGCCGCGTCTATTGTGGGTACGTCGGCTCATTATATTCGACGGGTGATGTCATAAATAATCTGCTTTGCATTTTTCCAATTTCGGGGAGAGATAAGTGAGTCGAGCCGCGATGACTCCGAATGATTGTATTTGCAATGGATTTCTCAATTTTTTGATACCCTGAGAATGTCCAGTAAGGAATTACATGAATATGTATTATATCCTTTTTACACAACATAGACTAAAAATAAAGTTAAAATAAACAAGTTGTACTAAGCCAAAAATGCACCCGTAAAGACCCAAAAAAAGGTGACAAGACAAAATAGAATTTAATTCTAAGAGTCAGCATTTTGAAACCAACCATAATAAAGCAGGAAACAATAAGTTTAAAAATGTATGATTTTGGATAAGAATATATGAACTAAAGAGAATAAAATAAATCAAAGCAAGTACAGTAAAAATTAAACCTGAACCTGTACATATTTCTCAACCTCAGAAATTGTAACATTACAAACTAATTAATTTGAGGGATTCGATTAAAGGTTTACCATAATTACATAAATCATAAAATGATATAATTATGTAATAAAAAAATATTCGAATAAATTTGTGTTCTATTAAAATGCTAACAACGTTTTTCCAACAATTATAACTTTTTAGAACAGTAATTTATTAAAATTAATGTAAAATTACACGAGCCGATTTATTTTTCATAAATCAAGATTTTTCAACGAAAAGCATTCATTTTGATTAGAATCGCTGTCGTAATTATACATACTTGAACTACAATCTGAAGAATTTTAGCAATAAAAGAAGTCTCAACTGACAGATGCGGGATTTTATTTATTTCAGAAACGCAACTCCACTTCCATTATTAATAACATGAGGCTTGATAGATCCATAATTATTGGCAAGCGAATAAAAAAATTAGAAATCAAGATGCGGAGCGATTGCAGCATTCTGAGGATATTGCTACTGAGACGTGTGGGTTCGTTTAGCGGAAATGCTCACTCCAGCAATTAATCTTCTTCCTCGCTAAGCCAAAATAAAGTAATTTGACAAACAGCCTTCAAACGGCGCACAATTACGTTGGAACCTCGTAGGCGATTATAAATCTCAATCCCTTTTTGTAATTGACTTTTACTGGTCACCATTACATCGTTTAATCGCCTCCCGATCCCATCGTACATCATACGGAATATAATTACACGTATCCCAGCGAAAAGCAAAAAAACCACACCCCCAAAGCAACATGTGGACTTCCAGAAGTAAGAAATTACATCGCCCATATCGTATATTTCGGAATTGACTGGGCGATTGCGTGAGACAAAGATATTTAATGCTTAACCAATCGCATTTCAAAGCTGGTTGTTTATTTGTCGGGATGGCCATATTATTAAATTGTGCGCTCGCGTTTTTCTTTACATCGCCCATAATATTAAAATTACTGGCCGACGACCGGATTTATGGGTGGAAGTGGTCGCCGGGTTTAGATAGACTCCAAGTATGCAAGTTCTTTGGCGTAAATTGCCTCGTGAGGGTCTCGTTTAATTAGTGATGAATGGTCAAGATGCAGTTACACGGAGACTTTTTGTAAAAATCCGCCTTCCGGACAGCGATGACTTTAATGAGTTGGAGAAACGAACGCCTGAAGATACAAACCGCGAAGGAAATTACACCGATTAGGAAGAACAATGCCGAAGGACTCGTTACGACAACACTATGTAAACTATAATTAAACGCAACGTTTCCCTTTTATTCTATATTTTATCGACGCCAAACAAATTCATGATGAAATACAACTAATAGATTTCTTGGGAAAACTTTGACAGGGACGAAAAGCAGACTAGTGGTTTGACGTGACATAACCATACAAAAAGTTTTATTGAAACGGATACCATCTCTGACCTTTAGTATTTTTTTATTAAATCCGCTCCCAAGTGACTTTCGTTTTCAATACCGAACCAAACTCTCTTTGGACCGGATTATCCTAATCAGCATGTTGTAACGTCAACCCTTATCGTTCGCTTGATTCCTATCAAATCCGTCTCTGCAAGTTCGAAGCGGAGGAAATACGCGCTGACGTGCCTTCAAACTTGTCAGCCAAGTTCTGTTTGTGGTGGAGGTAATGCGTTTCCAGTAACCGCAAGGGAGGCTGCAAGACGAGGGTGTCGGTAACCAAGTTAACTGCATCCTGCTTTCTCCAGAAATATCCTCTGGTGATTAGATTAAATGTCTCGGCAAGAGCGATGGGAAAGTCTCCGATACGGATATCAACAAAGATAAGGGCGTGAGGATATCCGATTCGAGTTGGTACTAGCCGACATTCCAGTCGGTGTTGTTTTTGTTAGACGTCGTGTACCGAAGCATTAATTAGCACCGACTCTTGATTTACTAACGTGCTTCTTCCATAATAACTCTTGAGAATTTTACGGGTTACGTTCATTAAAATTGTTAGACGCAATCTCTGCACATTCTACCTAACGTAAAGTTCGATTTCTTGGTAGCACGATTTCTGTGTCTGCCAGCAGTTCGAAGCGTTTTTTACTGGAAGTCGAGCGCAAATCACGCTGTCACCCTGAAAGGACTTGTTCGTAAAGGCAACATTAAAAATGACGAGGACAAGAACGTTTTTACGAGGAAAAAAGTCCGCGGTTTCATTTATCAATATTTGAAAGTTAAACTCGGGTAAGAATTACAGCTGCGGTATATCCGTTCCTTAATATCAGCTCCATTACCATATTTTCAACTAGATCCGATCACAGCTAACTAATCCTCATGAATATTCTAGCTGAATAAGTTATAGCAAAAAGCACAAAATAGAGTTTAAGCAATACACCCACATAAACGCAACGCGACAAGAGGAGAAACGTAAAAAGCTTATAATTATTAGTCGATAAACGCAGAGTTGTGACGAAATTAACCTTAGTAAACATGCTGAAAAAAATGCATAAATTGTACATTGAAATATATCATAGAAAAAATTATTTATGTGTCCACAACATAATTTTTTTTTCACCTGATAAATCATCAAAAATCACCTTGTGTTAAAGAAATTAGACCTATAAGATTTTTTTGTCAAAAATTATGGACTTGCAAAAAAATAAAATAAAAAGATAAACATGAGAATTCTTTATTTTTTTTTTAACAAATCTGGATAATAAGATAATAAGTACCTAACATATTTATGTGATGATAGATTTGTTACTGGACTAATGACACGATAACCGTGCCCACCACCACATTGGCGGAATAGGGCGTTTTTTCCGTCACGTAATTATACCCTGCCCAATGACAAGAGGGAATTTAATAGGGTCGGTCGTTACGAAAACCGTGAGTTTTCAAAGTCAGCGGACTTGTATTCACCGAAGCGCGTATATACCTGCCCATCTTCCAAGGAAATCTTCAATATTCTAAGACCCCATAAAGTCGCTATAATTAAGGACATAAAAGACTGAGATCCCGTAAAGAAATGTAAAGCACGCTTTGATCTAAATATAATTAAGTGCTTAAGTGTACATTAAGCCGGAGCGACAAGCACTTTGCTTTTTATTTTTCGAAAGGGTTGATGAGTCAAAATTGAATATTGCGCCTCCATTTTCCGCCCAAAACTCGTTTCGGCAGAGAAGAGCGGCCTCAGACAGTGTGATCAATAAAAAAACCGAAGCCATGACCAAAGAAGCTCATCGAAGCGTAACTCGGATAACATAATCAACAACCTTTGCGATCGTACTCCTGAAAGGGAGGTCCTTTGTGTCTTCGGTAACTTTCAGACGTCGTTAACATACCGTTATCGTTTTCGCTGAACGAATAAAAATTCGTCATTAAGACTGTCAGCGGCAGAACCCATTAAATATAATTACAACAGTAAAACGCGGATTTTATTGAAAATGAAAATATAATATAATTGTCGGGAAAATATCTGACTTCGGCATTTAACTACCCGTCCCGATTTTAATATGCTCACTATGCGAAAAGAACGTCTTCCGTCATTAAATTTTCGTCTCGAGCCATGAATATTTCAGCATCTGTCAGATCCTTTTCCATTTACTTGAAGAACGCAAACTCATTTTTCAATGTTCCGTAATGCAGGATGCTCACTCTTTGTTCTGTCTCGTGGAGCGGCAGCATCCAGCAGATCGAGAGTGCGCTCGGCTAGTTTGCATAATGATGGTGTGAAAATGAGACTGTTGACGAGATATTTTTTGCAGATTGGGAGAGAAAGTGCGTAAAATTATGATAATCCCGCTGTTCCGCGCTAAATGGAAATGACGGAATTTGAATAAAAAATCGCTTCTCTCAGACATAAATCTGCGTCGCTAATGCGCAAACTTCAATTTGAGTTCTTCGATAACCTGAAAATGTCAGCTTCAAAATCTTTTACTTGCCGTCACTTGCCTATTACAACTACATTAAAATAAATTGGAATGCAACTCTAAAAAAGGGATTTACATTTATTTAAAAAGGTGTATGTAGGATTACAGGAGTAAAAACACTATTACAGAAAAATAAGAAAATATTAACATAAAATTCAAAAAACTATTTTTGTAAAAAAAAATGAATTAATTCTTTATTTTATTTTATAATATTAATTTCGATAATCCTTGCCAATTTTAATATGTGCTTTAAACAAAAACGCCAAATTAAGTTTTCGACAAGAAGCTGAATTTTACGAATAACATTAGACTTGAAATGTTTAATCAAAATCAAGGCAGAAAATCTTCAACTTGCCATTGCCGCTGAAAAAGCTCGACTAAACCATTTAAATCATTTAAGTAACGGAACAAGTCTTGTGCTGTTGATTGAGAACATCATTACGTAATCAATTTAATTTCCAACACGACCTCGGCTCCGGTGAACTAATTTGTGAAAAATAATTATACCGGCACGGCTGTGAAATTAATTAACAATTTATATTGAAAGCGGCCCGACAGCTATCATATCTAGCACCTAATTAAAGCACAGCAGCACATGAAACCCTCCAGAAGCTCGATTTGTTGTTTGGGTGTGCTTGTTTGCGTCGCCTTCTGAGGCGCCCGGCGTCCCGACGTCGTCGCCATGACAACCGCTCGAATCTGATTTATCTCCTTTCTATAGCACATCCGCAACGGCCCTTTCTGGTTACTGTTATTGCTCTCTATCTATATTATTTTCGATATTTCACGGCAATAATGTGGGGGCTTTGTTGGCGCTTTTTGTACGAAACATATGCGCGAGGAATGAGAATTAAAATGTCCGGAGCAAAAAATCAACGACTAGTAATTTATGTCCAATTAAAATCGTCAGGTAGCCAGTTATCGATGGTAAATAAGTCATTACGAGCGGATCTAATGGCTTTGTTCGATTCGTGCTGAGTATAATCAGAATTTATGATTTGCCATAAAGATTAAGATACTTTTATTCAAACTTGCAATCAGACAAAATGCTTCTTTGAATATTTCGCTCACTTCTTTGTTAATGGAGCTTTCGCACACAAATCAACACCCAGCATCGGCGGTTACACTTCCTGCAATTAGCTGGAAGAAACACGCAAGCGCTTTGAGTAACGGCCTAAATAGTTAAGTGCCCACGGGCGAAAGTCGTCAACGAATTGAAGAAATAAGACAAACGGAAAATGGAGCTATAAACATTTACGTCAGCCACAAAATTACATAAGTCATGCGTGGTTCGTTAGAGATCGCTGCCGCAACTTAATCAAGCCCGATAAACGTAAAAATTGCTTTGCGTCATTCTCTTTTTCAAGTCTAAAATAAATTTCGACAAAACTTCGTTCTGGACTTTATTTTAAGAGGAACGAAGGGAGAAATGGTTTCGACAGCCGCGAAACTGAGAATTTAGTTAGTAGTTGGAGAAAGCTTTCAATACGAAGAACTTGGAAACAATCAACGGAGCTCGTTGATTGTGCACAAAACAGCGCAGCATTCCATTAGACCGTAAACTCTCTCTTTCAGCCCTAAATTGTCCCAATTTATTCCGGGCCTGTCTCGCAAATAAATCATTGATTAACTCCACACTTTGGAATTTTATCCGCAACTGTACAAAAGTTGAAACCCACCCCTGGAACACAACTAATTCATCACAGTTCTGACATAAAGCTTTTTGATAAAGACGCAAAACGCAACGCCGTATGTTAACAATTCCATCCGTTTCCATTTAATAAATTAAAGAGTTTCGTCTTAGATTTCAATTAATCTAAGTAAAGCGAATAAATCTCGCAATTTTGCCGGAGTGCTCCCGAACGAGATGCAAATGAAATCGACGCTCATAAAGCAAAGATATAAATGCGTCCGAGGGTTTCGATCAGCATATGCTCCCAAACTCATTTCTTGCACCCTCCGTTTGATTGGCTAATAAAATCAGGTGGGATTAGGTTCGCGAGGGTTGCAAAATCGTCAAATGTACTCCACTCGCTAACGTTTACTGCGATTAGTCGCGGCCGAAGATGTTAAATGAAGGCAATTAAACGGAACGAATAAAGTCGGCGTTATAACAACCAAGTTCCTTGCTAAAGCTCTTAAAAACATGTTAGTAATTTAGCTCGACAGCTGAAAATAAACAACCAAATCGACGATATTAAGCTGCATTCTGCATATTTACTCGTTATTTCTACCAAGAAAAACGTGGAACTCGTTCCCGATTAAAAAAAAATCAGATTTAGCGCCTTAATCGCTAATTAACTCCGATGAGTGAAATGCTGTCCGGCGGAGACTAAGATGCCGACAAATTATTCAATAATTATTTTATACTACGCGCGGAAATACTCACAACTTACATTTCTTAGAGGTATCGCGAACAAAACAAAATGTGTATAGGATATGGATGCTCGGGAGCATTACACGAAAAACCAGAAACATGTGATTAATCTTCCTCGTTATTAAAAGAAGCTAATAAGAAGATAACTCGGACATAATTGCATTTACCATAATAAAACGGACAATAAAAGTATAGTTATGGCGATTCGAACCCCTTGGCACAAAAACAACAAATTGCTTTCTGTCTTCATTAGCGAATAAGTTAACAACGCCGTACTTAAAGTTTGGAAAATGATAATAAAAATTGAAAAGTTTGCCTCAAGTGACGTGGCCTATTTTCAGGAGAGTAGGGTACATTGTTATTATTTCAGCCCACAACAAAAGCATTCAGACACTCACTTGATTTAACAATGGGAGGTGATTTATGATAGTGATTGCACGCAAGAGACTATAAAATATAGAATTTTTTGTGGCTGACTTATCGTTAATACATTGAAGTATTTAATCGTGCGATGATCTCTGGCTGATTTATAGCATTTTGTTGTGTTGTACTGAATGAAGGAAATGTGCCGTACACACACTCTGTGGATAATTAATACCAAAAAGCACAGAGGTCTCGTGTTGCAAAGCCATTACACCATAAAGGCAAACATCCAGCTTTGGACTTTTCAGCAATCCACTGTGAAAGAAACAACACGAAACTACACACTATAAAAAATATATTCCTGTGTTAAGTGGACTATATAAAATGAATTGAAAGACTCACATATCAGGATCGACACAACGACACGTACCTGGAACAAAAACACAAATATAAGACAAACATTCAAAAATGTTAATCGCCATAAATCACTGCTCCTGACATAGACTAGTTGGTAGAATAAATTAGTTTTTTTCGGCAAGAGCAAACTAGATCAGAGACAAAAATCCTCAAACCCATCGCTCATACCAATTATATTTCCTTGTACGGATCCAGCGCACACATGTTGCAGTTTCCTTCAACTAAGATAAATGTTTTCATCACGCTACAGTGAGGGTGGAACTTTCTTTAATTTACGAACTACTTTCGGCCCTTCGACGTCGTTATCACCGATATAAACGACAAAATTGCCAATAGATAAACCTTCACTTTTTCAAGATTATGCTTTATGTTTTGAAAATAACGAGCCGACTTCAGAAAGGAAATCCGCTTTTGCATTCGCAATATTGGTCTAAATTATAAAACTATGCAATCCAACAACTTCTGAAGGAAACTGAGCGAAATTAAGAAAGGACTGACATATAGAGGACGTATCAATTTTTTTTTCATGAGACTACAAGTTGCGCCTGATTTTTGGATAATCAGTTATGATAAATGAGAGGAATCCTGCTACACCCAGGACGTATTAAAATTATTGTAATCCTTCTGATCTGATATATGTAATCCGAATGTTTCTGACGTGCTTAAAAAGCTGTTAACACTTCTCCGCAAATTGTATTGGAGGCCATCGATCAGGACCTAAAACAGCTGAACCCCGGCGTAGGGTTCGACTTCAAAAAAAGTTCCAGCCAGACTCAGCATTCCAACCCCGTCAGCAAACCTCATTTACACGAATACAAATTACGTTAATTATTCATCGTGTTGGTAGCGCGCGTTACCTACGTTATGTCGTTATTATTCGAGTGCGAATTGCGACGCTTTTACATAAATGACAGAGCACCCGTCACTCCCAAAATGTCTTTTCACATTACCACCACCACTGTGTGGATGGCCCTCTTACTCGTCTACGACAAAAGGGAAACTGGATTACATATCCGGTAAGCGCACGTCATAGAACGGGACGTTACCATTAATATTTGACGTTGCGTGGATTGTAATGTCCTGATACGAGCTTCGTCTAGTTTGCAAACAAAATTTTTACCGCCGCTAGCGCATAACGAACACGGAATTCCGATTCTGATGGAGTTGTCGGGAGGAGAACAGGAGATAATGCTGGCTGACATATAATCTCGTTCAAACTTTCAGATGTCGGTTTGAATATTTCATGCAACTTGCAAATCCTAGAAACTAACCTAAGGTTACGCCAAATATTTACAAATATTCTCAAATGCATTCTATTTTAAACATTAGATCAATCAATTGTTAGATCTGCATTTCTATAAAAAATGTAGGATTAGAGAAAGCATCGTAAAGGCATTGTTGAAGAAGTTGATTTAAATATTATATGAAATACATGAGATATTATTTATATTTATATGTAAATTATATTCTGATCTACATATTTGGAACGATAATGCTTTATAGGAAAAACTAGGACAAACAAAAATCGAAATTTGCAAAAAATTGTAACAAAATTTAAAAAATCGCAAGTCCTGCTTCGACCCTGCTAGAAATAGATAAATTTAATGTATAAGATTTGTTGAAACTCAGATGATGCCAGAGACATGCAGTCTCATTTGAACTTTTCATACCGATTGGAATATTTCATATTACAATGTTTCCTGTAGCTGGTACTTTGTTATTTCTTCAAAAAACCACGGAAACCAAAAAAGTTATGGAAATTGGATTCAGCGATATCTTTCTTTAGGCAATTACTATATTTTATATTACTTGTCACGAGTTTTAATCACAAAGAGAGGAAAGTGAAAGCATGTGTTAAGGTGCAGTGCTATATTGTTTTAGCAATTGTCAACATTTTGATACAGAGATGGTCTGTACGATTTATTTTTGCCATAATTCCCGTTTTATCGCATTCCATAAACGCCGCCCTTCCCAATATATTACAAAAAATATATTCAGAAAGCAAAGTCGAGGAAAAACGACCTCGAGCTTGCAGAATCACATCCGAATTCAGATTCAAGTGTGAACACTTCACCAATCTTGAAATGTCGCCCTCCCGTGGCCACTTTCTTCCACCCAGATACCACCTGCACCATAACCAAGAAGATTTATATAGATCGCGTGCGACAAGTTTATGATCGTTCGCATAGATATGTGACGGGAGTTCATTTTCTGGATCCGCGTGTGGGATAAACTCCATCTGCTCGCCATTCTCCTTCCCTCCGGGATATTGAAATTTCTAGATTCAGATCCACACATAAAGAACATCGCCGCCGACAAATTGAGGGAATTAAATTCGGCAATCGGGCCTCTCTAATAATGACGTTGCCGTCGTTTTCAATATGGCGGTCGGGTGTAGGCACGTAGTGCGGTCACGTCCATCCAAATTAAATTTTGTGGTGGCAGACTTGCTGGAATGAATTGTAACGCGGATTGCTTCGTCCTTGTTGGACGCGCCAGTGGCGTAATTATAGGTAGAGAACAAATAATTGTTCTTAGTAAATTTAGAAATATTGCCATGTCAAAAAATACAAAATTGGTTTGTTCAGACAAATTGATTCGAACCTTTAATGCTTAATTGAAGATAATGCTTCTTCTTCACTTAGGCCGTCTGTAATTTTAAAAAAATCATGTTTTTGTAGTAGTAAATAAATAATAAATAATTGTAGTTTTAAATAAACCATAAAAAAAGCGTCTTCTACATTTATATCACCTCTGTCCCCTTATATCCCCTTATATGTTAATAAAAAAAACAAACCTTCAGTGCTTTTAAAACTGAATAATTAAATTAAGAAAACGATTTCAAAACAAAATTAAAATAATTATTAAAATTGATGTTGACGTCATAAGACTATAATATGTAAGGAAAAAGCTCATACGACACATTAAATTGCCGTATGATAAATTCAACGCTTTAAGTAATTACAAAACTCTTCCGTTTGGGCACGGAAACGAGCCAGGTAAACTAACAGGAAACTACAGCCCCAGGTGCCAAATTAGCGCGCCGCCACTGCGTCACTATTTGCGAAGCGAAGCGCGAATGAACCTGAGTTATTGGCACAAGCTGTCTTAAATTTGCATATTTAATTTAAAGCTAACTGAAATATTTCTGAGTTATTAAAGGGAATTATAAATTGCTGTCGAGGAGCGAAAGTCGTAAACTTGAGATCCGACAGGACGGGATTTGTCTTTTTTTAATCAAAGCGGCGAGCTCGATGGATTGCTTCATCTGCTTTTTTTTACAGTATTGTCCTCAAACAGTCGATCCTTTGAGTCTTAATCAAAATCTAAAAAAAAGTTCTGGTCCTTCGATGTTTAAGCGAAGAGCCAATAACGGCACCATAAGTGATAGTGATACACTAAATGTTTTTTGCTCATAATATACATCTTCGTAATCTTCGGAAAAGTAGTTGTTTTTTGAAAAATTTTATGGGTGGTCTGAAATTATATATATATTTTTGAAAATGCAGTGTCCAACGCTTTATTTCAACACATCAGAAAATTAAACTTCCGAAGACATAATTACAACACATGTGTGTACACGCAAATTATACAAGAACTATCATTAAATATATTCGTTAATTTGAAAGGAGGAAAATGTAAGAACGTGCGTTTACTTTCAAGTACACGAACAGTGGTCGGGGACTCGTTCTAAGAGTTAATTGTGTTAAATTGTTTTTGCTCGGTTCGTACTAACCTAAATTAGCTATTTTCCCAGACTTCGTTCCACTGACTTTACTTGAAACGCAATTCAGGTTCTGTAAGTCCATCTCCATTAGCGGATGATCGCGTGTACTTTTTGTTGTCAGGTTGGCACCCTTTTACTTGGTATAATCCGACAAGGCTAACCAACACACAAACCGCCCAATAAAATGCAAAATTATCGCAACTCGGGACCCATCCACGGTTTTAATCTTACATTACGGTGCGATTTAATTTAACTAACGTTGTTATGTTAAATGCAAAAGACGGTACTCGCTATTAAACTCCATCTATATGCAAAGAGGACTCCTAAACGATAACCATAAATAGAAAACTTTCAACACACAATGTGCATTCGAACACCGATACAAAAACTCTAATTACCGTATAAATATTGCAACTAAATCCCGAGCTGAATAATACATCCTCTAAGGAAGGACGGGGTTCAGGACCGCTCTGCTAATTTATGCGGCGTGCTTGGTTCCTTCGACAAACATCATCATAATGTCACTAGGTCAAACAAAACGTGAGTGTGTGAATTTTAAACGTGCATCTGGCATATCATGCCACGATTTCGCGCCAAATTATCAAATTAGAGAAAGCTAATAGCGTTTTCGTGCATTCGAAATTTGTGGAAGGAAGACTGAGCAGTGTTGATTGAAAATGATCTTGGGTTGCAAACACACGAGCCAGTCATGTGTTACATGAATCGAAGACGTATATGTTTCGAGTGGTTCGAGGGTGAGACTATACAAATCTATTAGGTTACGACCGCTGCAGCACCCCCGAACGTGTGTCGAAATAATTGGATTAATGCAGGAATAAATTGTTAAATATTCTTTATAGAAAATAAGACCAACCCTCGGTATATGTTTTAAAATTGGACAATCAGAATGTAGTAGCAGCTTTTCAAACATTTAATTTTGTTGGGGGAAACCCATAACTTCAAAAGCGCGGAAGAGGATGCCTCTTCCGCATTACATTTGGTCGATCTCAACAAACCGACAGACACTGTCTGTCCGAATGATTTGTTTCGAAAGACAGGCGAAATTCATCAAAGCCCGAACTCTGCTGCAACGTGTTTCCCATGCAAAACGTTCGCCTTTTGATGGATGCGGACAATAACGGCGTCTGCAACGAACATTCCCATCCCTTTGGTCGTTGTGTGTAACATTAGTCGCTCACGTATGTCGTTAGATTGAAGATCTCTTCTTCAACATGTTGAAGGCCACGGTGAGATCTTGTCTAGTCACGGACTGTCATTCCGGTCACGTGGTTATATCGTTATTATACGGGGCGTTGGGGATTTCTCCGGCTCCAACGAACGCAATACTCTCACATATTATATTATGTATATTGGACCGCGAGAATTTACCATAGTTACAAGATGAAATGGTAATAAGCAGTTAGACGATATTGTCTGCGTGTGATCAATGCACCCGAGTAGTGTTAGAAGATGGGAAAAATTCCAACAAAGATACTGTACCGCTCGCTGCCTGCTGTTCCACCACAACACAAAAGATAATGTCTTGTGAAAGAACTCGCCAATAATCAGTGCTGTAAAAATATACAGTACGATGTGCTGCTTTGAAACGTAAAATAATTCAATTTATAACGTTTCAAACGATATACCATATTCAGTAGACGATAAGTCAAGACTAGGATTAAGTAGATTCACATTATTCTATTTTTCGCAGTCATATTTTATTGGTTGACAATGAAAATAAACAAATTGTAAACCTGGCCTTAAGCTAGCATTTTGCTAGTAACTAGTTCATATCGTCGTTTCAAACCAAGTTATAAATAAAAAAAAATGGGAACGTTTCGTTTCGACTGTATTGTCCGGATGAATTTTTCATGCGTCCTAACAAAAATGTCACGAAATCTCTTTTTAATTCATCAATGTCAAAACGACGGAAACGTGCTTTGTAAAGAGATCCACGCCACACCAGCCAAGCTAATAAAAAAATCTTAAATCGAAATTGATTTCGACGGTTCGTGTCTTTATTAAAAATTTATCAAACCGCACGGTTCTCTCCGTTTGTTATCACATTGTTCACGCTGTCTCATTCCCCCAATGAAATTGGTTATAAGGAGAGGAAGGACAATGGGATTGCCGATCCGGTATTTATTTCCTACATATGTAGAAGTACATAAATGAAGATTTATGGCAATGGGTTGTCCTCCTTAGCGGTGCCGTTCCAAACGGGGGTGAAATGACTCACCATATTGGGAGTTTAAATTACCGCTGAAGTATGTGTTCTAGAAAATCAATTCGATTGGGATTAATAATAGTGAAACTGGATTTGAAAAGGCGCCACCACGTTTGTTGGAATAAGTTTTTCCAGGTACTCACTTAACCGAGTACCATTAGCAATAACAAGCGATTTTATCGCCGTATTTGGTCATCTAAATTAATACAATGGCTCGATAAAAAATATCCAGCCAATAAAAATTAAG
The DNA here is from genome assembly GCA_964023215.1 of Eledona agricola. Classification (NCBI taxonomy): domain Eukaryota; kingdom Metazoa; phylum Arthropoda; class Insecta; order Coleoptera; family Tenebrionidae; genus Eledona; species Eledona agricola. The sequence continues at coordinate 3,629,151 of OZ026856.1, forward strand.
AGTAAAGCAGTTATATTTGTTAAATATTTTCTCGAAAAGGAATCGGCGTGGTACCACCTGATTCGTTGCGATATCGTTCGCTTTCGAAAGTGATAATTCAGAGGAACAGGTGTTGTTTTATGACGCAAAAATGTGATTTACAACGGGAGTGCCTTAAAAATTGTGGGTGTAGGTGCTAAAACATGTAGGTTTCAGAGGCTCTGAAATCGCTAGAAATAAATCAAAAAGTCATAATCGTATTAAATGATTTAATAATCATTTTTCATATTATGGACTTTTTAATTATTTAGATGAGGAAAATTCGTATTGCGTGTAGATTTTTATTTTTATTATTGCAGAGCGCTTCCGGCTTTACGCCATCTTCAGTGCCCGCCTGAGGGAGAATGTTGTTACATTTAGAACATTTTTTGTTAGGAACACTCACCCGTCAGGTTACAAGACAATATAACAAATATGACACAAATATTTAATGATTGAATAACAGTTCGTTAGTTTTGTATGGCATATCAGCGTCAAGATGAAAGAACGAACTTGAAATTAATTTTCAGTAGAGAACACAATAACGGAAGGCCCCCTCAGTCCTAACCCCAAAACATCCTCTATCGACAAACTCGTATTATGTCAGTCGTGAGGCTGCATCTGTTCAATTTGCATATCGAACACGAACGATCCAACTTAAATAATGCATCGGACTTCGTCAATCGCATACGAATAGACATAACGAAAAACCTCCCTCGCACTAAGAAACAAAAACAATCTATAAACTTGTATTATCGTCGTTTCAACTTTTTTTATGGGCGAACTACTGAAAAATCCGTCCCGGAACATTTGCGCCGAATTGTCCCACAAACGGTTCAATAACATACGTGACGTGAATACTCAATCTGACCTGATCTTTGCGATTTTTACCACGGGCCTGTGGGGAGGTTTCACGATTCTGGAAGGTTCCGCGACGCGTTTGGAAGCGGAAGGACTGCAAAAATCGGAACTTTTCATCGAGGAGAAGCTCCCGTGGACGTAGTGCTTCAACGACGACAGCGACGGAAGCGTGCTGTACGAAGAGTATTTGCCGATGTTTTGAAGATTGCGTTCGGTGCTGTCTGACAGTCGTCGCTCCGGTGTCTTGTAACCGTACGAAAATTCCTTAATTTCCTCGTTCTCGTCAATGTCCGACATGTAGTGCTCGTTGAAGAAGACGTTCTGATATTCCGGCGAGACCTCGCTCGAGTGCGACAATTCACCGAACTTGTTGCGCAGCTCCTGCGTCAAGCAGTTTACTTCTTCGTACTCTTGCGACAAGACCGAGTCTTTCGACAAATATTTGCTGCGATGCTCCGCGGTCAAGTCGTCAAAGTTGCGGTGTCTTGGCAGCGGCGAGTTGCCCAAATTCTCCGCCAGACTCCCGTAGAACGACCGGAATGAAGTGCGACCCAAAATGGGTGACCTCCCAAAGTCGGTGCTTCTCGAGCTTAATATCCTGCGATACCCACACCCGCCCCTCGTCTGCAAATCGAACCGCGACGTCGTCATGATATTAGCCATCGGCGGCGGCGTGGGCAGCGGCAAGTCGGGCAAACACAATGGCGATTGTGACTTTTCCCGCCTGGACGTTGCCCTCATGTTGATATTCAATTCGCACATACTAGTATCGATCGGGGGCGGCGACACGTGGTCTGCCACGTTTCGTCACCTGGACCGCATCTTCAGCACCGAAAACGCGCACTAACGAAACACATCGAAAACTGCACGTACACTGATGGTGATTAGACGCCGCGATGAGGGGCAACCCCCACGGCACGAGGGTGCGTGTGGGCAAGCGGGTGACGGGAGGGTTAACACGGGGATGACTAAGCCGGCCGTCGGGTCGGCATGATTAGACGCGATTTTCATATCGGAAAGACGCAAGCAAGTCGATTTTTCAATGAGTTGTCGCGATGTCCAGTGGCGTTGGTGCCGACAAAGAGACGCAAATAATGGAACTTGAGAGAAAGTCGTACGCTTGTAAAATTAGAATATAATGGGAACGAACGCATATGTGGGATTTTCAAAAGCCATAACGATTTAACGGGAGAGCTTTTACAGGGGCCGTAAACATTACTGTATCTATAAATCCCAAACGAGTTGTTCTTTTCGAATTTTATAACCCGGATATGGTAAAGGATGAGTTTTAATTGACGTAGTGAGTGTTTCGGTAAAATCACTGGACGCGACGCCACTGCAACCCCCTAACAACACGCTCCACTTACTTCCCCAAAGCGTTGAATAAGGTCCAACTGTATCACACACAAATATCGATCATTTATCAAATTAATTCCTCGTGAGGGGAACAGCGTGAAGCTTATCGAATCGGCCACTGATACAATTTCCAAAAAACACCGCAAATTATCCCATTGCATTCATTTTTACATATAACAATCAATACTAGATTTAAGATTAAGAAAAAACCAAATTCAAAAATCAATATTAAAAAATACTAAATTCAAATGAATCCATGTTGCTTAAAAAATTGTTTTAGAAAAAGTAAACAAAAAGCGAAAAAATACATAAAAGGTACACTATGTCGATCATTATTCAAGTAGTTGTTAAATTTATGACGAGTAATAAATGTTATTACCAATTGTTTGGATTAAATACGATACACATCTTCAGTGGTTTAGTAAAAATGTTTGTTTAATTTTTGTATTTTGACGCTAAAATTGCATTATTGATTGCATTATGTTCTGTATATTTCAATTGGTTCTCATGAAATATCTTCGGTACTGCCATCGTATTGTTTCGAATCAGTGATCCGACTAAATAATTAAGAATATAGAAGATTCCATCTGGTTTGGAACGAACAAATCAATATACCCCACTCACAATAAAAGAAAAAATTTAAAGCTTCAACAACGCGTCCAATTTTTTAAGACCAATGTATACCGGGACATTTTTTTACACTCTCAACATATTCCCATGTTCAATTTTAAAAAACACAAGCGAATATTTGCTATGCAATCAATAAAATTATACCATAAACCTGTTTAAAATGGTCAAAATGTCGACTAGAAATTTATGATGATTCAAGCAAAGTAAATTGTTTTTTGGCATGGCATAAATGCATTATGTTTATTATTTCTTATGTTGAATACATCGTTTTAATTTATTGTACCAATATAATAATTCAAACTCCTGTTCAGTGGAAATTACTGCCACACACATGTATTTTTCTTGATTGATGGTACTATTTTTTCATAAAAATATTCATCGTGACTTCTAAAATGTTTTGAAAAAAAAAACGAGACGATTTAATAAATATCTCTTCTTCGATTGAATTTATGCATTGTTTAAAGTTTAACGAATGAACGTAACAATGAATAAATCGAAATTGAGGAACGAGTATTGTGATTTTAATTTGCCAACTTTTATTTCGTTAAATATCCCACCATAGTTGCAGTAAGTTCCTGCTATTATTTTATTTACAAATTCAGTTTCTATTAGTAATTCGAACAATTCCTCCAAAGTGCGTTCCTAATTCTAAAACACAGGTCTTAAAATTAAAGAAAGTTTAAATCCATTGTATAATCAATTTTAAGTAGATGTAAAAAATATATTTTCTGTTAATTTTAAACTACTGAAGAATAATAAATAAAAATAAAGATAAACCTTTTTTTATATTTATTATCTTTTATAACCGAGTTATAAAATATGTGTTGCTCATATTTTCATCTTGAAATTGTAAAATTTTAATTTCAATCGAATTTTGATCTTAAAATTGTAAAATTTTAATTTCAATCGAATTTTGATCTTAAAATTGTAAAATTTTAATTTCAATCGAATTTTCATCTTAAAATTGAAAAATTTTAATTTCAATCGATATCTAACCAAAGACCGAGCCGCACAGAACGGTTTGCCAACTGTGAAATAACGCAAAAAATGTGCGCTAAATTTCAAAATTCGATTGCTGATTAGTTTTGAGACGGTGGGCGTGTTGCCTTCGGTCCATAGTTTTTACTTTATTCGGCACCAACGAACGTACCCAATCACGGACTAACTGTCTAAAAAAGTAATAGCACCGAAGCGATTCCTCCAGTGTGATTGGCGTAGAGGTAAATTTTTTCAAGCAAAAAATGCATAAAACGCGCGAGTCGGGCGTTTCCATTTAAACTCGGTTAAAATTGTAATTGTTATGATCTGAAGCTGAAAAAAGATTTCTCCAACCAAATCAATTTTTTTTTGTAAAACTTCATCAACTTGAAAGGGGAAAAAATAATAAATCTACAAAATGGCAAATTAATTAATTCGTCACTTGATGCAGGATAATGTGCACATGGGGCTATTGAAGGACTATGTTCAAACTTAAAAAATGTCCCGGTAGACGAAACGTTTGAAAACACGATATACACACGAGTGTATAAATTGCTTGCTAAAAAAGGCAGAGGCATCATATGGAAAACCTGTAATCACTGTTAATTGTTAAGTGCCTTCACGGGTGTTCGGAAATGGATTAGTCCTCGTCGTCGACTCGTGTTTTTGTGCTTGAAACACAATCAGCAGTAACCAGTAACAACGAATAATGCTTCGAACAAGTGATGATAAAAAGCCAATTAGCGATGGTACAAACCTGACTTCAAACTCCTTAAAAGAACACGAAATGCCTCACCTGTAACAAAAAAGCGAAATTAATACGGCAACACAATCGGGCGGATTGATTATACAGTAAGATCAAGAAATAGAGGAACTGGTGTTCACCGACTGTGATAAATCATGTATGAGGTTTGTCGAGATTTTATTGCTGCAGGAGAGTGAAATGATTTGTAGGAAAAAGTTGTAGCACACTGACCTAAAATTAGATGCACTAATGAGTGGAAGATTTTTTACATTTATACTCATTGTTGACTTTTCATTTCAATGCATGGATTTACGCCATCTAATGTAAAATTGTATATTTTTGCTTCACCTAAATCATTGACATTTTACCTGTGTTACCCTGAATCTATTTATTTAATCCTTGAAACTGTAAATAATATATACTCGTTAAGTTTGACAAATGTTAATTGCTGCTTTACGGTAGTTTCTAAGAATAAAATTTTAATGCTTTACATACAGTGATTTAATTGCGGTAGCACTTTCGAGCAATCGATCATCCTTGAATTTTTTTTTGCTATTTGACATAAAGTTAATTAAACTTCTAATAACTGTATTTCCAGTAAATACAATATTAAATATCTAATCTCTCGATTATCAGAAATGTAAGAACGACAACTGGTCATATGAAATTTTATCAGATAGTATTTTTGTTAGTCCATAGTGTAAATTATAAAAACGCCATGTTTTGTTGATTTTTACATTTTTAAGCGAAAATCGTACGTATTGAATTAGAAATCTTGACTACTGTGTAAGAGGAAATTAAAAATAAATAAATTTTTATTGACACAGTTTATGTTTATTTGCACCTCAAACGAGAAGACAACGTTGCTTAAATTTGTATTATTGTTTTGAAGATATCAGATATGTCCGGATGGACGATGATAAGCTAACAATGAAGAGTGATTCGTATCCAGTATTGTAAAATCATTGCACTACAATAATGAATGAGATCCATTAAATAACAGAGATTCCGACATGACATACGTTAACTCATATCGTATTATTGGCAATGATAAGAGGATGATAAATGGTGTCGCATCCGTAGTAACTCTATCAATTCAGACAATACGATTTGACTCCAAAATTAGTTTTTTACTTCAAAATGTAATGAACTTTATTGGGGTTTCAATCACTCATTACTGCTCATTCATCGTAACTGTGTTAAAAAAGGACATTTAAACACAACGTTTTTCAGACAGATTCTGATACTTTTATTTTAGTCCTAATACTGCCCGTGTTTATGTAATTGAACGCTTGCCGCCATTACAAGTTGCCTATCACGCGGAAAGCTCGCGAGCTTTTTGTGAGAAATTTTTCAAATGGCTAATCCCACGCTTCGGATTTTGTGGTCGGCGGAAATAAATTTATTAAATTCGATTTATCGGTTTAGTGGACCGTTGTCTTCAGCAGCCTTTTATCGAGACAAGATGGTATCGTGAACGCATAAACGGATCGTCAGCGGTTTCCTGCGTTGTTGAACCTGATGGTGGGTTCTTTGAGAAACAATTTCAACGATGGATGATCAGCTCATAATTAAAATGTACTGTTACTACTAATTAAGAGTACATTAGTATGCAGAGACGATGACTAAATATGGAATAGTTCGCTGAGATTTATGCGCGGTCTTGTGAAATGTAGGGCAAGGGAAAAATTACAACTTCAAAAACAAGTTTCTGTATTTTTTATTATTAATATTGTGGATATCGTTTCTCGTACAATAAATTCTGAAAGTTTTGTTAAACACTCTGGAATTTTGAGTAGTCTCCTTCTTTAATCTATATTTAACACAAAAAAAAGTTTTTTATTACATTTTAAGAAAATACTGTCTCGCATATTTTCATAAAAAATGTCGCATATCATTTTATAAGCTATTTTTTTCACTCGTAATTTTTATTTTTACTTTTTTGATTCTTAACACATGCTCGGTAAAGTTGTAAATTTTATGGCACGTTTTAATATGTTTTATGGGTTTTTTATTCTTTAATCGTATATTAGAAAGGTTTTCTTCATTTGCTATAATAAATATAAATTCTCTTCTTTATTACGAAGACAGGTGCATCACACGCCTACATTGAAACGGAACTATTTGAATATATAATTTCAACAATCTGAAACGAAATTATTTGAATTTATGAATCGTATTTTATACGTTAAATTGCTTCATTTATCAATGAAACATTTTAAAAATTCTATAAGTAAATAAAATACATCACAAATATTGAACAGGACATCATTATAGATTTAGAAGTCGACGTCTAAAAAGAAAAAGCTGTTTTTATGTACAAACCACGAGCGTGATGGTACGCTTTGTTAGACTCCTTCATTTTATGTCAAGTAGCAATTTACTACCATAAAGCGTGATGGGTAAAGCGTCCCGGTCGAAACCGTTTGAAATCGGCAAATGATCAACAATCGCCCCTTATCGTTACGAGTAGCATACATTTCACCATACCATATCAAATTTATTATTCAGGCATACGCGGGATGTAAAAATAATTGAAAGGAACAGTTAACAACACGTCCTACGTACGATTTTGACTAATTGAAGAAGATAGTGACACCGATATGGCAGACACCTCTTTGAAGCCGTCGTCCGCCACGAATAATTATTCAAACGTTTGAAAAACACACGTCTCAAATAAGTTTATTTGAGTGTCGTTGATTAGGGAACACCCACGGTCCCGATGAATAATAATGACGAGCCGAAGAAAACCAGAAGCCATTTAATTTGAAGGAAGTCATGCATGCGTAGCCTTTATGGCCTCGGGAAAACCTGTACAAAGTAATCAACAACAAAAATAAAGACATGTAATAATAGATAGTTTAATAATTTCGTGGAGGCGAAACGAATTTTGTGTCTCGCGATTGATTTGTACAAATTTGAGACTCTTACAACTTCAAGATCAAAACACTGTAAATTTAATGTGGCATCCAGTTTTTTTTTAGAAATCATTATATATAATAAATATTGCCTTCACAATAGAAACTAAAAACGAGCTGTCTGAAAATTAAAATATCACCTTCACAGCAGCCGAATAGAATTAAACAAGATTGTATTATGCTTGATCGGTCAGCAAACAAGCAAAAAAGTTCGAAAATTTCACGCTTCTCAAGTTAAAGAAAACGCGGCGATTTTTTTAGTTGGTAATCACACATACCATCGAATGGTAAAATCCACAAGGTATAATTACACGGTAAGAATTCCGGTCCTGGCGATAATATATCGTCGACCGGAGGCGGTGCCCGTTCATTTAAACTTTCGTTTCGGAGCAAATAATGCGCACCGAATTGCCAAGCGAACCTCTACCACCACGAAGACGATCTTCACGTCCAGTTCGCACCTCGGCCTCCAGCACTCATTTCTTCAATTATCCTCGCAAAAATACCTAATTATAGCCCAAGACGTCCACATTATAAATTAATTTCAGCGAGATACTCGCAGATCTGCAGCATGGTTGATGAACCTGTTTTCTGTGTTTCTTTTAACCTTGGTCGAGATAAACGTGATCGCTTGCATGGAATTATTCATTGTCTTCCCCAGCTCCAGCTCCAACGACTTCCAAGACGCGTTTTCGCTGCATTTTCACCAAGCCGATTATTATTTGACTCGATTCAATTACGGAGTTTGACGGGTTGTTTGTCACAATTTGTGGGTGCGGTGGTCGGATATGATTTAGTAATGTCGGGAAGAACGGTTCTCTCTACAGGATTTACTCGGGGCGGTCGTTGTTTGACAATAAATCCAAGATCCGTGAGTTTGCTACCGGCTATGAGTTCGTCGCCTGACCGCTCGTTGCAGTCTCTTAGAACGGCGTGATAATATATAATAATAAATTACGAGCCTGTCGGAGTGTGCTCGTTCCGGGATCAAATAACGTCGAACACAATGTTTAGAACACCATACATATTAATTATTCATTTATAAAACAAGTCGATGGCACGGGAGAACAAGATGAATGTGATTTAGTTAAGACACGCGTTGTCAAAATGATAAAATGTTATGACCTTGCTAAAACAATGTTTAGACATCATGTCTTGTTTTGTTACACGAGTTGTTTTAGCAAATCAGACAAATTTGCAGAATTTTAAAAATTGCGACAGGTATTGAATTTAATGCAGTAGTTTATTAGCTTAGTTTTTTCTAGTTTTTGGATTTATATTTATTTATGAAGATATTCCCGCGGTAAGTCATGGAATGGCTTGCTTAATTCAACAATACTACAAAATTCACATTTGAGTCTAACAACACCACACAATAAAAATAATAACTGATATTTTAAGTAAAAAATGTTGCCGTAATTACCGTTTAAAGTTTTTGTGGTGGTAATTATGAACATTTTTCAGGAGAAAGCTTTTCTCATTTCGATTAATTTCGACCACACTACTCGTTGTTAGCAGATGTTCATACGAAATATTGTAAAGCTGTTAAAAAACAGAAAGAGCTTGTTCCTGCATTCACCACTTCAAATTGAACCAAAACTTTTGCTTGCCTCTAAAATTTGATACATTTAATTCGTCAACGTCAGCGAGCCGTTATCATTAATAAATATTTCCACGAAACGTAAACCAAATAATAAAAAACTAACAGTCTAAACAGATTGTGCGGAGATGGCAATTCGTCAAATCGGCATCCCACTATATTCCCGTTTTTTGCCTATCCAGCCTAATGACCACAATCTACCGCATCTTCATTCCGAATCTGAGTCGCGTAATCCATCATCCTGCCATCCTCCGCTCATTACAAGAAAGAATATTATTCGAAGCCGCCAGTCCGTTAGCAATAAACCGAACACAATCCTCAACCGAAACAGTTACTTGTACACTTTCCTGGAGTTCGCGAAATTCGTACCGCTCGTTCGTTAAGAATTCCGTCCGTGTATTTTGGATCGTTCGCCTCGGCTTTTCGTTGAGGAGAATGATCGATTTTTGGCGTGCGGATGGAATAGTTCTCGGGGGCAAAAGGCGCTCGGGGACGCTTTCATCGCCGCACCTGTGATCGGTTTATTTACGGCCTCTATATTTGGAATGGTGCGCGTTCTCCTCCACCCTTTCGAACGGCTATTCCAGGATTCGACTCTAATTTACGAGCGTTTCAGGAAATGCGGCAGTTAATGCGTCCGGAATGAAGTGAGGAACGTCGCTTCTTTCACCGATGTTCTGACTCTTTATGGCCGCAACGTAACGATTAACAACAATTGTTAAATTAAAATGTTTCGTCAAAAAAGGAAATTCTAATAAAACATTAATCAGTCGTGGTTTTACTTGACTTGATTTAATTTAGGGACCTGGACACATCATTTGGCATAAGTACTCGTGAAATTGATAAAATTGAATTTTAAAGATTTGGCTATAATATTATAGATATATTTTTAAAACCGTTTCTGTTCTGCTTAACCTCGTTCTGTGTAATGATTAAAAATAAATAGTTCATCTGATACATCTCGATCACTTCTCACAACCGAACCAATTTTTCAATAATTCCTAATCAAGAAATCAAGTGCTGTTTTTATTAAGCAGCATTCTTCGCGTGTATGGAATAGAGCAGGTTTCATGTATGTAAGTCAGGTAGTTTTTGTATAAAACTGAAATAAAAGTCAAATAATTTATATTTAGAAAAAAACAAGTCGTTCTACAAAGTGTTGTAACTGTAATTCACTCAGCTGACACTTCAACAAAGAAACATTTTTTCAAAACGCACATAAAGTCATTCGTTTCTTGTAATAACACAAGTAGTCGTTACAACGCACAAATCAAGATATTTAACATGCAAAATGAGGAAATAAAGAATGTGAATGATTAACGTCCAAATTTATTGTACTGAAAAACTGCACGTTCTCAACATAAACCAGCAATAAAAATATTATGAAAATTAGTATTTGATTTGCACCTTGGTCTGATCACTAAAAATTAAGTTTTATTGCGTAGATATTGTAATGCCAGACAATATAAATAGTAAAAGGAGTTATGTGAGGAGGGGAAATTAGACGTCTGAATAAATAACATTTCTATTGGTCAGATTCATGTCAACGTTCATCTGACTGACCAACAAAGAACAGATCGTCTCCGAGGCACAATTAGCTATATTCAGTACGTCCACATGCCACAAACCCAACATCCATAAAATATTTTAACCACAACTTCACCAACAGTTGGCGCAACAATTTCCCGTGTTACTGTCACCGTTACAAATCCACTTGTAAACCGCCGTCGATTAAAACGTTTACTATTTTTGATTAAAATTTCCGTGACCATAAGCTCACATCTTGAGGTTGCTCCGCATTACTTTTTACTTTTGAATAAAGTTACAACTAGAATTAAAACTATTTGTCTTCATTGCTGTAAAAACTGATAACAAAGCGACATCCAGACGTGATTTTTTCAACATAAAGCACTGCGCTTGTTTGGATTTTGGAGCTGCTGAAGACGGTGCACGTTTACCCCGATTTAGTACCGAATTTAACAAGCTTCCGTCACATGTGACGTGCATCACAACCGATAAATAACACAAGCACCACACTGTGCCTCCACTATTTAAATAAACAGCGATGTAAAGCTCGCTTCTTCCGTTCAGTCAATAACGGCGGCACGTTTTCCGACATCAAATATTTATCAATACACAAATAAATCACACGTGTATCTGCGGCTATTGTTCATCGGCGTTTCAGCGTTTTCAGCGAAACAATGCGCGTTCATGCCGGCCGCCACTCAAGCTCCTCGCTGAAATAAGAAATTTCTTTCGCTCTCGGGACGGTTGCAGACAGTGATAGATGGCGCACAATCGAAAAAAAAGCCCGCATTCGCAATATTCCCCGAGTTGATGAAAAGCTCCGGCTGCTCACTTGTGCATCGAGACAATGATCATTTGCTACAGACCAACAACAGGTTTCGTTCCGGGAGGTGTTTGTTAGGTTGGCAGACGTTTTCTCAATTTTTGTACGGCATCGATGCTAAGTGCTTCGATTATCTAAAGTGGACCTATAAATCCACATAAAGATGTACCGGCCGTCAATTACCAACTTAATAAATTATTATTAAGAATTATAGGCAAGGCGAGCTTTCTTAATTATAACGTTGGACGCGTCTAATGGAACGAAACGGCGATTAACTAACTAATCGGATTCGATCTCAAAACACCAAAACTCGCACCATGCAAACGAACTTGTTTTGTGTCTGTTGCTGGCACATCTAAAAACCAAAATAATATCGCCAATATAATTTAACAAATTAATTTCCATTTTTAAGAATTATTCAATTTTGAATTTAAATCTGCAATTAAACTGGTCTTAAATTCAATTACAGTTTTCCAAAATTATTCTCATTTTCATGCACCATAAAGTACCTACTATTAGTTGTTATGAAATATCAACTAATCAAGTTTAGAGAAGCGTGATTATTTGTGTATTTTCATTGCGTGTCTGATGTCCTCATTATTTATCCAAATTGGTGGATAATCTTAAAATTACATGGTTATTGTCGTTTTCGTCAACATTCTTGGGTAAACACGTCGATTATTCAAATGGGGGTAATGGTAAAATTAGTCATGACACATACAAAAATTCTTTTCGCATCTTTCATGTCACCATGTCAAGCCTGGTGACAACGTTCGAATAATAATAAACACGTTTCCTTGTCAAATATGGGATATAATAGTTAGCGGTTCGCATTTTTCCAATTTAGCGAGGAGCAATAAAAGCCCACTACAACAATAATTAATTTCGCGTCCACCAAACACCTGTTGGTCGCTTTAGAAATAAATCTTTGTAATTGGAAAAGTCTGAATTATTATGACAAAGTAAAAGTGAACATTAAGCCTCCATAAAACTAGCCATTTTCTGTCGAGACGTCTTTACAACAACCAAGCAACACCCACATTCACGACCTAAACATAATCGACAATTCAAATCGAACACCAACATAAATTCACAATTCACACAAAAGCTTTTCGTTCAATTACGAAACCGAACTACCGTTTTCTGACTGAAAAGCGTTCGTCGTTTATGCTGGGTTCCGTTTAATTATGTGGTCTAGCACGTTTAGATGGAATTTAGATCGAAATATGCAAATCAGGCACATAAATGATAATTAGGTCGTAAAATAGAGTATCCGAAATTGGCTAGAAATGTGAAAATGGCTGCGCATAAAGTGCTCGTTAATGGGGCATGTTTGGAGATAATTAAAAAAGATTCTTTATTATACGCGAACAGCCTTGAGATTCCGTGCTGAGAAAAACAAGAAGGAGAGGTTACATCATTTTAGCAGCATCGTGTCAAATAAAGAATACAACATAATTGGAACAACAGTTCAGAATAATATGTAGTAGACCTAAGTGACGAAGAAGGGAAATAATAAATTTGAAATCGCATATAATTATTAGAATGTAATGGAAAAAACACAATAAAAGGTGACATAAACATGGAAACAGGATGAAAAAAACTATAAGAAACAACATGTAATATTTTTATTCAGAATAAAATAAATTAATATACAGTAGAACTCGAATCTCTAAAGGACCAAAACTTACTTCGGGTTAGGGAAAATTCGACTTACGGAGATAAAATTACTTGGTATTTTCACAAAAATATTCGACTTAGAGAATATTTCGAGTTATAGACGTTCGAGTGAGGAAAGTTCCACTGTAAATGAACATAATAATATATTATACATAATATAGTGTAACAAGAAAAATAATTAAAACGCAAACATGATAAACAAAAATTTGAAAATGTCTCGATGAAAATAATTATTGTAGTAGAGGAAAAAAATTGTATAAGACAAGAACAACCTCTACAGTAAATACACTCGCTTGCACTCAATTAAAGCTCACTTTGGTCCTCGTAAATAACGATTTGATCCAAACGACACAGTCGACGAGGACTAAAAAGTAGCTGATATACACCCGTAAACATTTTCTTGTCAAAAACTGTCGATGACGCTGGGCAGCTGCAAGCAATGAAAGCTCCTTTGTCTGCTCCACATACTCGTTCCAATTTTCAGCATGTCGCAGATGTTCCACATGGCACATGCCGGATTTTAACCGGAAAGCATAATCCGGTGATTCCATCGCACGAAACTTAATAAATCCCCATGTTTTATTGTTATGAAGGGGTGGTGCGTGCGGGTGTGTGTGCGCGCACGTCAAACGTGTCCCGAAAGGACCCTGGTGGCATGTGTTTTATCGGCGACGACGATGGCCCAGTTCCAGTAAACCGGAGTTGACCGGAGTTGACCCGGTGCATCGGAATGGGCAAGGCTAATATGTTGGCGGACGCACCGTGAACCCGAATTCATCATAAATCTACAACGAAACGGGCAGCGGACACGCCATAGTCCACCCCGTATCGCGTCCACCCCCAAATTATAAACAAAAACTCACTAAACTCCAATACCAACTCTGCAGTATGCAAGATATTCTTAATTATTATCTAATTTTGAAATTGGTTTGTTGTGTAACTGAATATTAAATTCGGGGCCAAAACAAATTGTACGCCACTCGGGAACGAAGGAGCTTTTCGTATTGATTCTCGGTTCAACTTCGAAAGCCCCGACTTCGTATTGTGGAAATAGTGCCGAATTTGTTAAATCGTCTTTGAAATATCTTCTTGATTTAAAAGAGAATGACAGTTTTGCAATCGCTGCATCATGTCGCTCAAAAATAACCGCTTATATCTCAATAAAAAATAATTGTTCCGCCTGGCACCATAGCAGCGAATTCAAACATCAAATTAATAAAGGAAAAAACCGACCGGGGCGTTAGGCTGGCTGCGAATTAATTTGCACTGATGAGTCGGCAATAGTAACGTGTACATTTTGACATTCCTATTAATCTGCATCAAAATCTGAAAATGCCACAGTGGATGATCTGCGTCAATTAAATATGCTAAATAATTACTTATAAATGCAGACAAAGAACTAAATGTGAAATATCTTCTGGGATAATGTTGATTGCTGGCATTATCTGATGCCGGCGACATCGTCTTAATGCCTTCAGAAGCCGAGCAACGGTTCATTTCTTATCGCCCAAGTGGAACAACTCCGATCGTGGTCGAAAAACGGCACCGCTTTGATATCCAAATCGAAAAGGCGTCACATGTGGGCGATAAAAATTCGGAAGCGAATTTCGCAGAAAATCGTGGGCGCGACTTTCAAGATACCGTAATCAATTAATATCAATATCTATGTTGCAGGGGTGGGTTAAATGCCATTTGTGGATATTTACAATATGCGAAAACCCTCGTTCCATGCCGACACCCCCGCAACTCTAATCTGCTTTTGTGTGTTTAAAAGGGTTGAATAATTAAATATTATTCAGACCCCGAATTTAAATCAGAAATCCTCCCAACCGTTCAAATTGTTTCCGACTAATTAAAAAGCACCTAGGTGGGAATTTCTCATGCGCCCTGCCTCCCCAAGAACCGACATAATTATTATTGTAAACAAATTATCACGCGGTAAGTTTTCATTAAATAATTTCACGGCCGAGCAGACAAAGCGTATATTTACGGCATTCCTTTGCCGGTAGGAAATGAGCATTGGATTGCTGTTTCAAACACTAATGAAGCTTTTATTTTCATTTCTCTTCATCTAACGCACCTGCCGGACTCAAGTCGGAACGAAAATTGATTCCGCTATTTTTGTCTGCGCAAATGTAACACACAACACACTGTAGAGGAAATTGTCACAGAGGGTAGCGGTCGAAAATAATTAAATCCAATTATAACAAATGAACACTGGACACAGTGTGAGATGTATGAGTTGAAATGCGGTGGATATGCGTCAGTAAACCCATTTTTATAGTGAGGCTATTAAAATTGAAATTTCTTTCAGGCGCTTCGTGGAATATGTTTTAGCCAGGTTTATGGCAGGTTAATCACCTTGATATTTCCATTTTCTGTTAGGTAAATTATAACCGAGTCCAAAAAAATCATATAAATTTGCGATGAAGAACAACTACCAGAATCGCGAAAAATATATCTATATTAAAGCTGGACGTAGAAGTTCTCCAATTTCTTAGCACTATTCCAAAAAAGCCAAATGGCGGTTCAAAAGCGTTCTAAAAACACCACAACCGCTTTTAAACACTCATCATTATAAAAATTTATTGTAACAATTAGTTGTTAAAAATAATATCATATTATATATTTTGACAATATTTTATTTATTTTTATAAAACTCGGAGACTGGTAAATTTCATTACACCTACGCGTACGACTCGTGACTTAACGTTATCCTAAACTATACCGTGTGTTTCAATAAAAACGGGCCTATCAAAATATCTGGGATGGAATGTTGAGACAGATCAATTTTTCTGGCAAAGGGGTTAATTTCATCGCAAAATTTTGAACAGAGAAAATAAGATGAGTGACCCCTCCTTTGAGAAGTTTTTATTTTTGTCTAGTTCCAAATGTGTATTTGAAAAAAATATCTGCAGCATAATTTTGTCAAAAAAAAAAAAATAATATGAAAATCAAATTAATAAGAGCAAAAAAAACAAACTTTATTATAAATAATGTTCAGAACGCTGACCATTTATTTCCATACAAAAATATAGCCGCCATTTTAAATTTACATTTTGCAGTATTTCTGGAGTCAGGTGTTGACATTTAAAGACAATTCTTTGGCGTAGGTGTAATTTCTTCGTTGATTCGTGCTGCGTTTGGTGAGCTTTTTATTTTATGTAAATATTTCCATAAAAAATCTAATGTGGTGAGATCGGGCGGTCTTGCTGGTCACTATAGATTGGGCCTCTTCGTCCAATCCA
Organism: Eledona agricola; assembly: GCA_964023215.1. NCBI lineage: Eukaryota > Metazoa > Arthropoda > Insecta > Coleoptera > Tenebrionidae > Eledona > Eledona agricola. The sequence goes on from OZ026856.1 coordinate 3,645,535, forward strand.
GTGATCCCGAAACGTATTGTCCAAATATTGTCGAACAGAGGAGCTGCATAATGAGTTAAAGCTCCACCCAGCTTGTTTTCGAAAAAAATTTCGTCTTGTCCCATTTTTAAGATTATGTGTGGAGAAATTAAATAAATCAAAATACTGCGAAAAAGAAAGTGTCAGGATAGAAAACCGAGTAAACTTTGCATAAAAATTATTTTTTATGTCAATTAAATTGGATCAAGTTTTTTTAATAAATGCAACAAACTAATTTTTTCTGAAAAAAATTAAACCCAATTTTAATGTAAAGAGAGCCTGCACACTTTTATAATGTAAAGAGACTTAAAAAACCTTCAATAAAAACCTCAGATAAGGGCTCGCTTGACCTATTTTTCTTGTTTAAATTTTTGGATAAAAAAAAAACCGTTACAACTTTATTTTTAACTATTAAATGTGCCCCCTTTGGTATAAAAATGGACCTGTTCGGCGAGATATTATGACTGGTTCCTTTTCCTTGAAACACAAACCGCATGAGGCAGGTTCTTCTCCAAGCTCCTTCAAGTAATCTTCGAAGGACTGTTTAAAATGAGAACTCGGGTCAGCGCAATACTTTTTATTTTCCATGAAAACATTTTGTCATAAATTAGGAAACGTCGGAAAATCCGTGTACTTGTAGCAACCCAGCATCCGGGCACCCCAATCGCGAAATTATCTAGCTGACCAAGAGGGCTGCGCCCATCGGATTACGAGATATTTAGTGCAGAATTATGGTCATCCGCTATCATTTTGCGGCCAGCAGCGAACATTACAGTTTAATTTAGGGTCGCATCTTTCGTATTTAGTGCCCAATTAATCTATTAAAAATTAATAAACACCAGCGTCACGTCTTGCATTATATCATAAATTTGATCATGAAACTTCCACCTAATTCCATTGTGTGGGTCCCCGAGAGGACGGTCCATCCTTTTTTTTTGTAGGTTAAGGCCGAACACTTTGTTCTAGCCGCTGGTGTTGGACTTTTTCGAATAATCTCAAACCAGATCTCCGCTAACCCGCTTTCGTGGTGTGAATAAATCAGCCAGGTCAGACAGAAAGGGTTGTCGACGAGAAAACACGTGATAACACGACGCCTTGCGGAAAAACCTAATTTCACAGACCATAATTCAAACCTACGATATTTACTCATCATCAAAATCAGATTTATTGTTCGGCACGGAAAAACCAGCCGAGTGGATCGCAGAGTGGAAAGCCTTCAAAATCCTTAATCCTGCGATTTATTAAAGCATTTCGCGTCAAAATGTAAGCTTGGTCGCGAGTCGATGCGTTTTTATAGAAATGTGCGATAATAAGGCGATATATCTTATGCAAATTAGTTTTCCGGGCGACGTTGCAGGTCACGGGCTTTCCTAAAGGTCTACTACACCTACGCCCCATTAGGAAATTTTTTAGCACATTTTCGAACTGATTTATGGCGGCAGATATGGCACATTATTTACATAGCTCGAGCGCTGCAGGTAAAAACTTATAGTCTACCATCACTCAAACCGCAGACCTATAATATTATTAGTTAACGACGTCCGGTTTTCACTTTTGCAAAAGGAAAATGCGCGGTATGGTGTCACAAATAAAATTACAACGATTTCGCCACATCTATAATGCACAGTTGACAGTTGCATGATCCATTTTACAATAAAAAATGTTATTTTTGCATAACAGGTTAAAATAAGTAATGGTATCTCGTGGATATAAATATATTCTTATTTGAAAAACTTGAACGGCAATTAGTTCCAAAGACATAGCCACCATGTTGCTTTCACGTCAGTGTCAATCCAAGATTCTGATCTTGAAATGAGATTTTATATAATTTAAAAAGTTGGAAGCGTACCTACAAATGATATGATACCATTAGATAAGTCTCATAACATACACTTCATAACCATAATTGGAGCTCACATTCCGATGCATGAACTTTTCAAACGCGCCACGCTTTTTGATATTTTAACTATGAAGTCAGGTCAGAAAGAACAGAAAATAAAATGAAATAAAGGATTGTCAAAAGAGTCATTTGGGAAAAATAATAGAATAGTTGGTCATAAAAATACAATCATACTATTAATTTATTGTCAAATATATTTTACATAAGTAAATGTATACCTATTATAGAAATTTAACTTAAAAAAAGAACAGTCAAAAATAGAAAAAATGATCTCTCCTTAGAGGAAACTAAAAAACGCAAACCCTAAGTGTGCCTATGGTTATTTTATTTTATTTTTATTCCCAAACCGAAATATAGATTAATGGTGAATTTTAATTATAACACTTTCTATTTACATCTTGCGTCTATCCGTCAGTTGAAAGCTACAGAACTTGGTGATATTTTTTCCAAATATTTTTTTGTTGCTGCACGTGAAACGCGGCATCTTAATGCAAATTAGCGGCGGCAGCAAATTGCTACTGGATCTTTCACCTTAAACGGCGACGGCTTAAAATATACAGTTCGCATCTACAGACCCTCGGGTCAATTCTGGCTCTTAAACTGGTACTCGAATCCATATAAAACAATCGATGATAACTTCTTGGGCCCTTATAGCCAGAAGACATTGGCAATGCAAATGCGAACGAACCCAGTACAGCCAATGTAAGTTATAGGTCAGTAGTTTGGATTGCGATCTAACCTCCTCATCGTTGCGTTGGAGTAATGAATGATAAATATGGTGGCAGAAATAGCACCACTCCACCTTAGGCTATCGAAAGAGGTACAGTTAGATCGAGTGCCATAACGAAGCGTATTTGATTTTTCTTGAAGCGAACAAAGACGTCCACGATCGACAAGTTGATGGAGGAGGTCGCTGACCAAACCAAAAAGACACGCAAAGGATTTCAAGAATTCTGTATGACATATTTGAATGCGGAGCACAAATATACTGCAGACAGAAAGCTGCGTAATTTCCACGATTAAAATATTGCCATCATAAAGCACTGTCTGGTCTGCCAGCTGATTACGTGGGTACACGACCACCACTCTTGAAAATTGATAAATACAAGGCTGTTAAGCCCGCAAATGTTATTAAATAATTAGTGGGCAATTTCGCAATCTATGACAAGATCGAGTTCATTATCGTCGACTTAATAATAGCTTTGTATTCGTCATGATAAAGAGCAACGTAACGCCAGTTACAGAAAACGGGTAAACATGCAAATCAATTGAATGAAATACGAAAAAAAAATCCGAAAATTTAATCATCGTCTTGGATGCTAAACTGGAAGAAGCGAAGTTTAACGGCGCTAAGATATTCTTGGAAAATTATCACTTTGTTAACTACTTACACGATCATTAAATGTCTGGACAAAAAGCTCTAATGCAAATTCCGCAGTTTTTGTCTTCCGCAGCTTCCAGAAACGTTAATATTTAAAAGGAAAGTTAAAAAAACTTATGCAAAATATATAATATACTATTTGGCGCTCGTACATTATTAATTTTCAGTCCTTCCAGAATATGTAATATTATTGAAATACACTGCTCGCTAAAAAAAGCGACGCACCAAGAAGCAAAGGCCCAACAGAGTTGAAATTTTAATACATTATTAGTTATATAAATAGAAATAAATGATCAACATTTGGACCAAAAATTGCATGAAGTCTTTGAGTTTTTTAATCAGTTAACTTTTGTCATGGACTTTGGAAAACATTAATTTGTTGGTATCTTTTAAATAATTTGAGGTTTATTACCGTCAAGTGTATTCCTGAAATTCGCTTTTTTTGGCGAGCACTGTAGTCAAAGTTATTGTAGCACGTTGTTTTGACTAAATTTAGACATTTCTGTCACACCACACATAAGAGTCATGGAAATGAACAACATTAGCAGAACATTAATATAGTAAAAATGTGGATTAAATTAAAAAAAAGCAAGCAACACTGATTTTTATCCACAGACGGCAAGCAGAAACATGATTTGCTAGTTGTTTTCAAAGAAATTTCGGCACATGAAATTGGTCAATATGATGCAGGGTTTCGATCCCACTATTACACATATCCCTTCCTCTGTCAAATAAATGTATAAATCCCATGTTAAAATGTATCTGGTAACATTCACTTACTTTAAATATGCAATTGATGGAATCTTACAAAATCTTAATGATATCTCCTTCGTACCCACATTTTTTGTATAAAAATAAATATTATATTTTTGAATTCTAGAGAACATAATTTTTATGTAAATACATTTTATGGAAACATTCACGGCCATTAATTAAGTAATTTACACAATTTTCGGATTTATGCACTGAATTTAATAGTGCTTTCCAAAAGTATCGTTTACATCTGAAGTAGACAGGTAGACATTGTGTGTGGGTCTTGAATAATTTAAAACACTTGAATGTTTTTTTAAGTAACTAAAAATATTAAAACTTCAAGAAAGAACTCAGATTTTAATGCTGAGGATGTTATCAACCGAGATTGTAGACTAAACGGCATGAATTTGACATAATATGTAGTTAAAAATATTCATATATCTACTTTCACTTATAAACATCACTAGATTGCTCGCGGTGTTTCTATTTACAACCTCCCATGTTAGTTAAAACTGTAATAAACAATCGTACAATACTGTTTATGATTCTTTAGAGAAAATAATTAAACATTATAATATAAATTAGTAATAAAAGTCTGTATAATAACATATAAAGTAACTAGAGTTTAGCACCATCTTTTTAACGTATATAAAGTGGCAATTTCACCTAAGATTAATGAAATGGATAATACTAATAAATAATACTCATTTAAATAAATGAATATACAACATAGCAGACGTACTAGTCCTTGTAGATATTTCTTAGGCAAATAGGTAATCTATGCATAAATTATATGGAAACAAATCGCCGACCTCATCACTTATACTTCTTAAAGGAACGGTATCTCAGTTCTGAGTCAACAACAAACTTTTATGTCCATTTTATTGTGTGACAAATTACAAACTGTAGCAGAACTAGATAAAAAGCTCCATAAAGCCGAATCACAAACAAACGTTGGATGAAATGGACGGCACGTCACGAATCAGTCAATCATAATACAATTCATAGAAACGATTATTGTGAGATACAAAACAATGAAAGCACGATACAGACACGTGTCGGCGAGTAAATAAATTAGAACGCGATTTGAGCTTTCCGGCCCATTAGCCCTCGGTCGAATTAATCACAGGCCGACTAACCTTGTAATTCAATATTAATCCAAAAGCAGTCGGAGGTTGGGTTTCGCGGCGAGTTTTTTCATGGCGTCACCACCAAAAAGACACTGAACTTCACCGAAAAGCAAAAAGCACAAAACGAAGCAAGAGCAGCAGCAATCAAAACACAACACAATCGCTCACATCACAGAATATTCGAAGCAGGAGAAGAACAGGGGCGGTTTGTACCTCCGGAGTGGCCGAGGACGCACGGAACGAGTTAAGAAGAGCAGAAATCGCGTGTAGGCACGCCGCAAGTTCACCAACCTCTCCTCGAAACGCTTTCAGCAGAACTGGCGGACTTCTGGAGCGGATCGGCGTCGCCGTGTTGATTACCACGTGGAGAGGATTTGTATGCGCATGCGGTGGATTCTTTCGTTGTAGGATTTCGGCGCACCGGAGGGTATCGTCCGGGGATGCTGGAAGCGAAGGAAGATTTGGTGGTGAGCTTCGTCGGCGGGACGAATCGAGGTGAGTGATTCTTGGTGGACGCCCACGCGTCGGAGGCCGGCAGACCGGAAACCTCGACGAATCCGGATTCGAGGTATTTTATGATCTTGGCGACGGACGCTGAGTGGTTCTCCTGGCGACCTTTCGCCGATGGAGCGAAACGAACCAAATTCCTCGCCGGATTTTTTTAAAAATATGTACTTGTTAAGTGGCGCTTTATCTGTTTAATTGACGATTTTTAGACACTTACTACCGCCAGATGGATTTATCAAGTTGTTATTAAAGGATTAGCAGTATACCAGTTAGTTATGCAAGCGACTCTGGGAATTTCAAAGAAACTGACGTTGCCAATATCTGAAGAATATTCAAGCTGTTAGCAGCAGTTAAGTTATCTGCGGTAATGCTTTCAAACTGCCTAATTATGTATGTATCCGTAGTTTTTTAAGGAAAAGCTTGACAGAGGTGAGAATATCCCATTTGCGTTTGTCCTTGTAAGATATTTACGCCACACCTGCTGAAATTGTAGCACTTCTTTAAAAATATAAAATATAAAAGTTATTGCGTTATTTTTATTTAATTCTATTTTACACACTTTTTCGTCAATTTCGTCCGTTAAGTGTGCATTTATACCTACATTATTATACAAGTAGGAAAAAACTACAATAATTTAATACCATGCATTCTTTGTCTGAAAATAAATAAATAGAGCAGATCTAGTCCAAGTTACCTCTACTCAAAATTGTTTCGTTTGTTCCCGTATAGCTTCAAAGTTAGAGCAAAATTTCGTTCGGGACATATTTTTTAACAGAGGTACTTAATTATTTTTTCTAAAAACTCAAAAGTAAAATTCGACTGCATTGATTGTTTTCTGGTAAAAAATTAAATGCAAACGCATACACCTGTGATAGTTACACAAGTGCAGTCGAAAAAAATATATACCTCAATTTGTATCAGAATAAAGATATTCTTGGTACTTTAAATTACAAAAATTGGGCAGTAAAGAATAACGTAATTTTAAATGGGACCCCAGTATAATTTTACATTTTCGGATGCAGAGTACAAAAACTACTTTCAGAAATATTAATATATTTTTTTATTCAAGTAATAAAAAATTCAAAAAAGCAAAATCACGATCTATTTTAAGACTACAAGAAATGTTAAAAAAAATATGAGAGAATACAAGACGAGTACATTTATTATTAAAAATATACAACACAACGTGATTAGACCTCGAATTTTCTAAAATTCGATAGTAAAAAATAGAAAACGAACGAACTTTTAAGCTATATTAAAACACAAACTTGGGCCAAGTTTACAGTGAGCGGAAAAAGTATGGAAAAAATTAAAACTATTTTTTTCCAAAGAATCCAAGGACAAGTCTAGTTTAATTTATAAAAATGCATATTGTTAAACCGAATAAAATTCCTAACAATCGTTTGTTTTCGAGTAATGACGTCAAGCATAATTTTAAAAATAAATTTTATAACCAACAAAATCAACTCAAAAACTTAACAAGAATAATTAGGTTAAATTAAACAATAAAAAAAGTGTAAATTTTATTCATTCGTCTCATTTACAAAATTATTTCAAAAAGTCACATTTAACGCAAACACAATATATATAAATTTTAATGCTGACATTTCGACATTTTAGAGTAATTAATATCAACAAAAATGACTGATGAATTTTATTTAATATAAAGACATGTATTTTTATAAACTAAAATAGACCTTTCCGGGAATTTTTTTAGATTTTAATAAATTTATGCCATAATTTTTTCGCATGCGTGTATTTTTAAGAATTATTATTTAAGATTACCTGGAATTATGGTGTAGGTATACGTTATTCTCCATCAATCTGTAAAATTTATTACTGTTTCGTTGTGTCAAAAGTTTCTGCTGTTTTTTCAAAATATATTTTATTTTATGATATCAAATTGTTCATGAAGGAATATAGTACAAACTATAAAGATGCAAATGTGCATTTTCACTAAGTTTAAAAACTTCTGCTCTTTTTTGTTATATTTTGTATTAATGTGTTATGAAATAAAAATATGTAATGGTGTTAATTGTTTTTTTATTATTCTCCTTTCCTCTTGTTTCCTCTTCTCCGAATCAACATTGTTCGTTAAAAATGCATGATTAGCAACTCATGGTTGGTGTCGTTACAAATAAATCTTGCCTTAAACGAATTGGCTCAAAAACACTCCTAATTGAAAAGCAACAACAGGTCCATTATTCAAATTCACCAGAAAGGCTAGTGGCTATTCTTCATCGCCCAATTCACCGATAAATTTGATCAAAAAATCATTTTTCACAACGATTGTAATAACAAGCTGTCCGACTTTTGTAAATTTTACTAGATAACGGTCACGAAAGAACTCGTAGATTCAGTGCAACGCAAACAACGTTATGATACCATAAACACAACATATACGACACGAATTTTATGTCGTATCTCGGTTTTTATAAAAATTCACACGCACATAAACATTTACTTTAGTAATAATAAAATTACAAACAGGAGAGTGTTACGACCCAAACGAGTTTCCTTCTCGTCATCCTCAGATCTGTAGAATTTCCCGGGGGAATGAACTAGCTTGCATTCGGTGCATACAATATATCGGCGATGCAGTAAAAAAACAATTATCCACAACTCGCCAATTAAGTTGAATTAATTACAAAGCCATCAGCCAACTTTCTCTTGAAACTCGCCAAAATACTCACCCGACACCTTCATCCATAATGCAATATCAATAATTATATCAAAACATAATAAATAATTCAGACGAGATGAGTCGTGATGAGGAGGGAAAAAGCATCGAACAAAGGCGGAGTTTTTTCATCACGTCGTCCCGATACAATTTCGGTTTTCGGTACAAATTAATGTTAGGTGGTATCGGACGACTTAAATTACAGGGAGACGTTTATGGGTTGCGGTTTGGTAACTTTCTTCGCCTTAAAAGAACACAAAGCACGTATAAATTCGGCCGGGGCGCACTGGAATCGAAACAAATTTATTAATAATTGCGGCCGCATTCTGAGGACGCGTATCCAACGAGTCGACGTTTAGATTAAATAAAAGGCGTCGCCGTCGGTATGCCGAAGAGATGGATTAATTGAGATCTTCCCCGCTGTCCTTGTCACTTTATTCAATCAATTGGAGCAATGTTATTAGCGATTTCTCCGGAACAATGAGGAACGCCCGCTGGTTGCATTTTTGTGCCCTTTCTGTGCCCTCGTTCCCACCCACGTTAACTTGACTACAATAACATTACACCCCGGCAAAGCAAAAAAGAAGATTGTTCAGCACCAGAGTTAATTTAATTTTTTTAAACCAACAATGAAATTTTATGGAATCATTATTATTGAGGAAGCTCCCTATGCCCAAAATATAATTCTGACTTTTATAATTTTAACAGCAACCGGTCAATGTCAACATTATTCAGTTAATGTCGGTATTATTCGACATGTCTACCAGAGCGATGAGACGGCTTCGACACAAAAGCCTCAAATGAAGTCGACCGACGTCAAATTTGCACGAAACATCAATAATCCTAATCAAAAAGCCCAGCAGCATCTCCTTGTGGAGCAGACAAAACCGCATGATGAAAATCGCTCTCCAAGTTCCGCCTATTTGAGACGTTGCTACCCCAAACCCGCATCACCGTCGATATTATTATTCCGGGGACATTCCGGGGACACTCGTAAATCAATTTCAAAGCGTCCGACGCAACATTCCGGACGCATAACTAATGCAAAACGTTTCCCCGGAAATAAACCGAAAAATTATGAACCCCGAAAAATAACAAGCGGGGGATGTTTTCATTAGAACGTTTAAATTGATGGATTTTCGGCGGCCATCGACACAACTACAAACATATTAGGATTTTAAAACATGATTCCGTCATTAGAGTAATGGGTTCGGATTTCGGGGGTGGCACCGGCTCCCCTTTCATGTGAGTTCGATTTTGCCCTTTAAACTGTCGGTTGTTAATTGGAAAGATGGGTTTGCTAATCGTCGAATAAGTAGATTTGTATTAAACGTTGATTGGGTCTGGTTATGATTTATGGATTCTCCAATGTTGGTGAATCGTTCGTGTAGAAATACGTTGATTTAAATGTTCTGTTTGCTTGTACAATGTCCGTTGCGGATTTCGACAAAGGCGAAAGGTTCGTGTTAGCGTTAAATGATTAGTAAGCAATTTCTTCTATGATGTAACTACAACGGCGGTGATTTGTAAATCACTATCGGACATAAGTTGTCAAAACGATACAAATGATCCAATTAATCGCTTCAAGTGTGCATTTACTTACTGTCCTCCCGCTGAAATTCTAGTCTATAAAGCAGACCTGTGCCCATTGCTTACCTGTAACAGCGTTAGAAAACAAAATCAGCAGACTAAACAAAACTTTTAAAACTAATTGTTAAACAGTATAAAAGTTTGTACTTTTAGGTTACGACCAAAGTGTCTATGCTACCAAAAACCATTAAATCGATAAAATCAAATTTAGGCAAATAATTTTTAATACAAGGAAAAAATAATTCAATTTTTAACGAGACGAAAATCCAATATAATTCAGTTTAGAACAATCAATTAGATGAGAATATGGAAATAAAATTTACATTCGAAAATTGTTAGACAGTATAAAAGTTTGTATTTTTCGGTTAAGACCAAAATGTCTGTGCTACCAAAAACCATCAAACCGATAAAATCAAATTTAGGCAAATAATTTTTAATACAAGGAAAAAATAATTCAACTTTTAACGAGACGAAAATCCAATATAATTCAGTTTAGAATAATCAATTAGATGAGAATATGGAAATAAAATTTACATTCGAAAATATTTATAATCTTTGATAAAGTTAGATGAGAAAACGAAACAAACAGCCCAAATCAATCACTAACCAGAATATTTGTTCAAGATTTTTGCAAGGCGTAAAAAAACGTATAACGTAGGTGACAAAAAATTTTGCAACAAATAGACAACAGTCATTAAATTTTGCAGCAAAATAAAACGATAAAAACTCTAAAAATAAATACCTAAAGCTAGTAGTTGTATTTCACGCTTTCACTAAGTACATTTACCTATATTTGGTTTCTACTTCATAATACTTAAATTAGTTTTATAACTGATTAACTCACTTCGGCAATTCCAATTACAATTAACTGCTTACACCTTTCAGCAGCGAACAATTTTAAGACGATGATAAACGCGATGAAATATTGTCTCAATTAATTTCAGAACGTAAACATTTCAATACTTTTTCATCACTACCAAGCCCACCAGATAGCTGCAGCATGCACCCAACTTAGTGTGCAGTCAAAGAGGTGGTCCGTCGTAATTCACCCACCGACTAATTTTTCATTGTGCTGTTCTACCTGAATTAATTTCCAAACTGATATCGAAATAATAATAATTAACAGCATATTTATTGAACTGGTTCTGGTAAAGTCATTAAGACAATAAACAAGACCATATTGTGTGCTTTTTTTCATTCCCACAACCATATCCAACCGAGTTAATTAAAAACAACAACTGTATCCTTTTATTTGTAATAAGGATAATTTGGTCGCATGCCCGCCTCAGCGATCATTTTCGCGTATCCACTTGCACTTCTATTCGAGAAGATTAATCAACTATCTATCAGTCGGGAGAAAAAGAGCGGCCGGCTCCGGTGGGTGGCAGTGCTGATTTGTCAACCGGAACAAAGCAATTGTTAAAAACGTATTCACAAAAATGCGATTATACCCCTAAACTACAACATTGATTTTGAAATCCCAGTTTATTTTCCAACAAAGCATATCTCCTATAAAATGTATAATTTTTAAATCCTAAATAGGAGTAAAAGAATGGAAGAAACTTCCTCTTTTTTGGGCCTAAAGCGACAATAATCATTTTTGTTAGAAGATATTCACATTGAAATAATTATATTTATTATTTATTCTAATAGTGCAAATTCGTAGTTTCTTTGTGTGTATCAGAAAAAGCAATCGGTATTTGTATAAAAGTCATGATCATATTGTATATTATTTCATAAAGTGTCATATATTGTTGCGAATTTGCGAATGTAAGTAATAGAGATATTTGAGGAAGTGCATTTTAATCAAATAAGTAATATTTCGAATAAGTATCATTAAATATGTAAAATAATAAAAAGAAATTTCGACCCTCAAAGCAACCACCGCAAGCAAACACGACATTGTTCCTTATAAATCATTCATTTTGTAATTAAAAAAATAATTGCGAGGCATGTCGTTGTAAAAACAATTTCAAAGTCTTTTTGGAATTTATGAAGTTGAAAAGTTTTATTGGTGATAAGACTTCTTGGAAGGAATTTGATCAACAGACCTTCATTTCGAATACCAAAAACCAGTAGCCGAAACGAACGGTTTAGTCGCAAACTTGACTAATGACGAGGTTATTTGGTGCCGAAAAAATGTGTTACTCATAAGACAAACTGCCTACATTTAAATACATTGTGATTCCATTCAGCGGTTTAAATGAATTTTCTTCTTTCATTTCCATGAAAGCATAACGCTGTTTTACTCATACAAAATTGGCTGAGTTCCTGCGTTTGGCATTTGACTGGTTATATTTATTTTAATGAGATGGTGATTTATGAATTGATGCTATCATTCTGCATCGAACAAAGGTTTCGTGTGGGCGTAAAATATTGGTCAATGGGATTGTATAACGATCCAGGTAATTGACAATATATGGCAAAAGCTGCGGCGAAATTCAACAAAACTATTTATTTTCCAATGTACACAAGTGTTAAACACTTTTGATTTACAGCAGCCACCAAAAATGTTCTTAAATCCGGTCTTTTTTCATAGCACGCACCTGCGACAGGTCACAATAAATATCGTAGATAAAATCCAACGAATATGATGAAAACGTGTTGGGAATCCCGTTGAGTTGTTAGTGACGCTCAACTCCTAGAGTCAGGTCGTGGAGAAGCTGAAATCTAAATCATGCTCGTTCACTGCACCTGGACCTAATTGCGGGGACACTGAATGTGGCGCTCCACTCATAACCAGCCATTTGATTAGTTTTACACCGAACATTTGCATATAATGCGACCCGGTGCAAGATAACAACAAACGCGGAGCGTCGCTATTTCATGCACTCAACATGTGGTTCTGTTTAACTCGCCTCTTACACCCGGATTCCTGTCCAGCAATGAACTTCATTACATCCGACGCCGCCATTATTTAAATTTATTTTAATGGCGACCGGTTCTAATACAAAATAATTTAATCGGAGATATCATTTCAGTCGGTTGCCTGCCTGCACTCCTTGCATATGATTAAATGGCATCGAAAAGTCGCACAATGCGAGAAACTCGCACCCTAACGCACACCAGACATGAAAGGCCATTGTTTTCAACACTGCCTCCGTAATGAATCCACCATTGTCCCCTCGGCCTTATTGCTTGACAACGCGACGACATAAAAAACAACAAAACGAAAGAATTTTTTAATTGTCGTTACTGCTGCTGACAAGCGATTTTCTTGGAACGTGCGATCCTCGGACCTTTCATCGGCGTTTTGATTGAATAGATTGTTCGCCAGTCATCTTCCACCAATCTTTGGCCTCTTTCTTTTAGCAAATTAGGATTTAATTAAACAAACCGATTCCTCAAAATCGTCGGATCAAATCAAGCCTTATTCATTCGTCGCTTGCAACAACAATAATTCAAAGAATGCGTTGTTGGTGCCACTTTTCTGCACAATTCAATCTTTATAATTTGCCTTTCTTCCACTATAATGAACGTCATTTAGGTATATTGTATTTCTTTCCGCGCCATTATTCGTTTCAAATCTTATCTTCTACTGCTCTGTTCTTTTATACTGTCTACGTTTTTGATTCATGATGTTTTCATCAGATTAAACACATGCTACATTACGCATGAACATTACAGAGCCGAAAAATACAATATCAAAATTTGACACGAGTACAATTTTTTTAAGTACCTAAAAATGTTTGGAGTGAGTATAGCGTGATGTATGTTTCCGTCGTTCACAAATTCCACTCCATACACGCATTACTGAGAAAATTTTGTGATTACTCATAACCACGCGGAGCTCATGATTACAATTTATCTAATTCTAGGATTTAACATAATCACTCGCCTTTCTATTTGTCAAATGTTCCTTGTCTAGCTAAGAAATTAGAGTGGGCAAACTTTTGATGTGTATCATTCTCAGTTAATTACATTCACAAAGCAAACATCTGAAACTCTTACTTTTTCAGATAGACCACCCCGGGTTATTGTAAATGGAATCAAAAATTTTCGACGAATGCAGCTGCACAAAAGCTAACCGACAAAAGATATTTGCAGATAAACTTGTACGTCATTAAGGACCGAACAATGCAATAATGAGAGTTAATCATGGGCATGTGAGTCCAAATTGGAATAAGTGAAACGTTTGCGGTTAACCCAAAACGTAAAGCAAAATTGAACACACGTTTGGTTGGCTTTATATAAATAATTTATGTTTGTGTTTATTTACCTTGCATTGCATTAAATGTATTAAAATATACCAGTATTTCCCCCTTATTTCTAATTTACCATGTCTATTTTTCCTTCAAAATCTTAAACCTTTTTGCAAACGCTGCAATATGACACTTTTTTTTGTCTTCAATTTATAATTTTTTAATGTACTTCCTTAATTCCAATCATAGCCAATTTCTTCTTATGCTTCTGTGTTCGCTCCTTCTATTTCTAAATAAAGTGTCCAAACCCAGTTTCTTATTAATTGCAACTGAAAAGAAAAAAGTCCGACGTGGGTGTGACTTAAGGAAAGAAGTAAAACACTAAAATATTATCTTTAGGTGCACATCCTGCCGGGCAAAAATTATAAAGGCATAGTTAGGACGTTCATTTTCTTGTCGGTACTTACAAGACATTACTTACTGGAAAATCATTTAAAGCTTCACCCCAAAAAGGTACTATTTGGATCAGTTCGTGTTATGAACATATAAATTGAACACGGATTTATTAAGATTATTCACGATTTAAATTCTTGTTTGCGTAACCGGTGTATGTCTTTGAAATTAGAGTTCAGTACTGATCCCCGACTAAATTTAATTATACGAGTAATCAATTGGTTCTTTCATCAGTATATATCTGAGCATAATTGTGACTGACCGTGTTTCCTTTTAATGTTTTGCGTTTTGCGGTTCGGTTTACTAAACGAGAAATCAGCAACCACCATAATTATTGCAAGCCAAACATAAAATAAACACGGTGATTATCCTAATTTTAATGGTGGCAATTACGTCTGGCCATAGTCAGAAAATTACAACCTTACCGCAAACAAAGAATTCGTCAGTTTCGTTCGCATTCGGTTTCGTTACTAGTTTAGCGCACATAATTGGCAAATGGAAATGCATTACCACGAAACATAACTTTATCATACACTTCATATAAAATTACATATGATTACAGATAGGCCTCGTTAATCCTCGCTGTCAAGTCTCAATAATTATATACGTTCTGGCACTTGGCAGCATTTCTTGTTGTTCGATTTCGAGAAGTCGTCGTCTTATCCCGTTTGATTAAACCAAGATATCGGGGACTGTTAAAGAATTTATCCTCAGACATCACGATCGGCGCTCAATAAATTGTTGATTAAATTAATTGCATCCGATAGGTTCTTGGCCAAGTAAAGAACGAGATGCATTCTCAGTCGCATAATGTAAGCAAATGCCTTTGAGATTATGCATACTAATCTTTGCTCATTAATAATAGATGTTCATTTGCTGGAGGTAATTGCAGTTTGAAATATTCAGGAAACGTCGACTTCCAGGCGCTGGGGCACGTATTGGATGGAATAAAGTTTCCCGCTGCTTTTGAACATTCATCAAAACTGTGTCGGTCGCGAATAATTATCGCCTTTGAATTATTCGAGGGCGAAGAAGCACACGCAATGGATTTTTCAATAAAGCCAAATCTCGTTAAAATACCTACAACGATTTAATTATCTCCTCTAATCCGTTTCAATTCAACCACAAAATGGGTGCACGTTTAAAAATATTGTATATTTATTATATTTTGTGACTCAGTTATAAAATATTTGTTAAATATCCACTTGACGTGCCGAATTAATTAAATGTATTATGTTTTGTTTATTTAAACATGCAAATTACATGTTGCCTAATATGATCCTGATGTCTGTATGGCGCTCAAGTAATTTAAATCTTTAACAGAGCAAAATTTCGCCTTCGATTAAATATCTTCAGCCCTATCGAAAAATAAAACACATGTATGTACATTTCCAGTAACAAGAATATTCTCGAGTTGGTCTATCCTAATGAATAAAAAAAGTATTCGAGTTTGGACGAGGAACTAGAGGATTTGTGACGAACAATTTACCACAAAGCCGAGTAAATTTAAACTTAAAAAAATACGATACAACACCAAAAAATTTCTAATAAAAATTTCGAGCAACATGGTCACTGATTTTAATGCGTCAAATGCAAAATGCATCTAATTCTGGCATGTCTCCTCATTTATACATCACGTTATCAAATCAGTGGTCATGTGTGGATATAGCTGGTTGCGAGAAACCCAGATTTAATCACATTTTTTTGCTTTATCCTTGTTAAAACGGAGATATGATAAAATATGAACTTGAAATATATTTTCCAGCCGCGGTTGATTATTTCTACGGCATTTTATATTTTCCGATTTCAATTGGGACTGTTTTTATGAAAGTAATTATTTTACGTTATATTTTTTGTAACGATGGTTCATGAATAAATGATTCCCCAGGGTAATTACGCCTACGAAAAAGTCTTAGGCATTAAGTCTATAATTACACAGCTTCCTTCTGCAAACGGACGGACGTGCCATCAGACCCTTGACATCTCTTTAAAAGCTCCAATTTAGTACTATATTAATACTTTAATTATTTCGTAGACTTTTGAGTGACGCAAATGCCAATCAATATTCTTATCGTCTAAATTGTTATTTCGTCAATATTTTTAAACGTGCACCCATTTTGTGATGGAATTGAAACGGGTTAGAGGAGATAATTAAATCGTTGTAAGTATTTTAACGAGATTTGGCTTTATTATTATTATAAATTTATTCATTAACCATCGTTACAAAAAATATAACGTTAAATAATTAGTCTCATAAAAACAGTCCCAATTGAAAACTGAAAATATAAAAAGCTGTAGAAATAATCAAACCCTGCTGGAAAATATATTTCAAGTTCATAACTTATCATATCTTCGTTTTAATAAGGAAAATGCAATAAATGTGATTAAATCTGGATTTCTCGCAACCAGCTATATCCGCACATGACCACTGATTTGATAACGTGATGTATAAATGAGGAGACATGACAGAATTGGATGCATTTTGCATTTGACGCATTAAAATCACTGACCATGTTGCTCGAAATTTTTATTAGAAATGTTTTGGTGTTGTATGTTGGAGGAACCATCGGAATGAAAAAAAATGACGATGGAGGTGAGTACATTATCCAAGTAAGAGAGCTCAGTCATGTTTCTTATAGTTCTAGTTCCATCTTCGACAGAATTCATTCCGAAACTAAAATCCTACCCAGAATTACACGACCCTTCGGTAACCAGTCCATCTGATAACGAAGATAATGAACTAATTTTACCGTAATATGAACAAATCAGCTGTTTCAAAATTTCTATGTATTTTTTAGATTATACGAAAATTTCACCGTGAAATATAAAGTGGTACAGTATGACCCATTGTTGGATTCGAGCAATATGGGTCCGCAAGATTGGATCAGAATTGCAAAAGATATTGAGGTGAAAACAGCGATTCTACCAGACCAAATTAAAACATTTGTTTCAGAAAAATTATGATTACTATGATGGATTTGTCATCCTCCATGGAACAGATACTTTAGCGTACACCGCTTCCGCTTTATCATTCATGTTCGAAGGTTTGAAAAAACCAGTAATACTAACGGGAGCGCAAGTAACTTAATTGTTACTCGCAAAACAATTGAAAATGAATAATTTTTATTTTAGATTTCAATTTTTGAAAGTCGAAGTGATGCTATTATTAACATTCAACATTCTTTGATTTTAAGCGGTTGCTTTAAAATCCCAGAAGTTGCAATTTTCTTCAGAAATACACTTCTTAGAGGAAATAGAGCAACTAAGGTGAGTCTTACAAATCTCAACGCGTTTGAATCACCAAACTACACACCACTAGCAACAACTGAAGTTGGGATTAATGGTAAAGAAATTGTAGTCGTTAATTAAATATTTTGAATGAATATTTCACAGTTCAATGGGATAAAGTGCTGAAACCAAGCGCCTTGGACTTTCACGTATACACAAACCTGAGTACCAATATTCGTGTCGTACCCATGTTCCCAACAATGACCTCGGCTGTGGTAAGTTTTTGTTGTACTAATCACAAAATTGTAAAAAAAAATAATTTTTGAAGCTTGAAAACTATTTACAAGAACCTGTCAAAGGAGTCGTTCTTCAAACTTATGGTAATGGAAATATTCCTTCAGACCAGACAGAACTTATCGAAGTTTTAAAGCGAGCTGTGGCCAGAAAAGTCCTAATAATAAACAAATCGGCAGTTCCTGAAGGATCTGTTAGCAGTATTTACGAAACAGGAAAGGTCAGTTAAATTTAAAGGCTCAATTTCTTTTTAAAAATATATTGCAGGTGCTGGAAGACATTGGAGCAATTGCTGGTCATGACTTGACAACAGAAGCGGCTTTAACGAAATTGACAGTCGTGATTGGACTTTCTAATTTTTCTTATCAAGACAAAGTGAAGGTTTGATAGAAAAATTGCTAATGAATGCATTCAGACGACATGAATTAATTTTTGTAGATAATGAAGACAAGTATGCGAGGGGAGCTCACTGAGGATTCCTAGTAACCTTAAGCGCAAGTTCCCATTTTTATATAAAAGTATACTTACTTATGGCCTACATGTAATTCTTTTCTTAATAATTATCCTGCTTTTAATTTTTTTGTATGTTTATTTATATTATTATTTATTGTCGTTTCAATATGAGGGCTGGTCAGCGGAGGCAGAGGATGCAGTGCCTAAGAACGACGACATCAAGTGACGAATTAATTAGTTACAGACTTTGTAAATTTATGATTTTTTCCCCTTCGTGGTGATAAAATTTTACAAAAAAATTTGATTTGGCGGTTTGGTTTATTTTCAGATCTTAACAATAATCATTTCAACCGATTTTAAATGGAAACGCCCGTAAATTCATTTTTAGGCATTTTTTACTTGAAAAAACACACCTCACTGTGCAAATCACAGCAGACTTTTTTAGTACTATTAGTCCGTGATTGGGTCCGTTCTTGGAATGGGGTATGGGCTTCGATGTCTGAAAAACTTTGGACCGGAGCAGAGCCAATCGGGAGTTGAATTTAGAATTTAGCGCACATCATCTTTGTTTATTTGCGTCATTTCACAATAGTTGAAAAACCGTTCTGTGCGGGTTCTGTCTTTGGTCAGATTGTTATTGAATTTAAAATTTTACAATTTTAAGATGGAAAAATAAGCAACCAATGTTGGATGGAGAAATGATATGAGTTTAATGGATTACAGGGACGATATCGTATTTTTTTAAGTTTAAATTTAGTCGGTTTTGTGGTAAATTATTCGTCACAAATCCTCTAGTTTCTCGTCCAAACTCGAATCGTTTTTTGATTCATTAGGATAAACCACCTCGAGAATTTTCTTATTACAGGAAATGTAAATACCTTATGTAATATGTAAATATGTAAGTACCTGGTTAACGGGTAGTTTAATTTCAAACAATTGTTTTGTTACCCATGTGTTTTATTTTTCGATAGGGCTGAAGATATTTAATCAAATTTAAATTACTTGCGCGCTATACAGACTTCAGGATTATATTAGACAACATGTAAATTGCATGTTTAAATAAGCAAAACATAATACATTTAATTCATTCGGATTTAAATCATTCAAGTGGATATTTATCAAATATTTTATAACTGGATCACAAAATATAATAAATATACAAAAAGGTTTATTGGTTTATTTATTTATTTTTCTAACGTAGTTTACAATGAACAGGAATTAGTTTTTCGCTGATAACGTAAGAGTAGAGAATCGTTGATTAGAGGAAACTTTAAAAAATGTGTGTTATTAATGACTACATTACTAATGACTACCATTTCGGAAACTTCCATTCCATCAACTCAAAATGAACTACCAGATTCTATACCTCACGTTGTAACTCTAATTTATAGAATATCTAAGTCATAGAAGACATAACATATTGAAGAATTTCAACTGAGAAGGAGGTTGTCAAAATTTAAATCAAACTACAACATTTAAAGCCATTAACCACCAACTTAAAAATTGCCTTCCTTCCCTGTCAAAATGATCACAAGCCGCCACTGCATTTCAAAAAAGTGAATTAAAATATAAATATGTAAATTAAAACAGTACATAATTTTAATTACTACGTATTAAAGTACGCTGTGAATTTACTGAATCCATAGGTTAAAATGAAATTAAAAGTTCAAACTGAAAATGTCGATGTTCCTATTTGGAAAAAATATAGACTAGTAAAAATTCTAAATTATACAATTTTTTGTAATAGATACAAATATACCTACGCAATCACCGCACGTCAAGGTCCTAACAAAGTTAATTTCACTCTACAAGCTTGAAACTTTGCCACTGTCACACTTTAGGTGAACCCTAACAAAAATCGTTATGGCACCCTAATGGAGGTGAAACAAAGTTTGTACTTGAAGCTTCTTGTAAACTCGCTTAGTCTTTACATCTAATTAATTTCGCAACACCCTCTCATACCACCCGTCGTTTCTTCTGCGTTGTCATCTACACAATGAAGGGAAGATTTGCAAGAGCCGACCTTAATTATTAAATGAAAGCGTCGTGATGCTGACGAGTTGAGTGAGCTTTTGAGTACTTTCACTAACATCGCGAGATGTGTGGCCTGGCATCGACCTTTGAGGGAGATATCGATGCGAGATAATTGAAATGTTAGATGAAGGAAAAAATACGAAAGAAGTGCATAATTAGAAAACGCTACAACCACTGTGATAGTAATAATCAATAAATTGCCCTTAGCGGAATTGAGATAAACCACCTGATTATGACATGATTCGTCCCACATTCTTCACTGGTTCATATGCAATATTGATATAATTATAAAAATTAAGAAAGGGGTTATAGGTTGCAAAAAAGTAACAAATAATAAATGTAGAAAATAAAAGTCGACAAGTAGCTGGCTGTAAATGTGAAAAAATAAATAAGTTTTTTTATAAGCTGCAGATGTTGGCAGTCGTCTGAAACTAATTCAAACGAAAATACTCGCAAATATGTCGGCCATCTTAAAATGTAACCTAAACAAACAGTGGCGCTAATGTTCTTGTGGTAATTGATGTTTTTTCAATCATTTTGCTTTTTGGTAAGCCTGAAGGGCGAATGATACGAACTGTAGTTAGAGCAGCATCGCTATAAGCAACAACATCTCGGTCCGAGACAAATCTCTATCCTTGATGACGTGCGATCGCATTCTATCCATTCCCAGCAGAACTAATTGGTGTCAAAAGGGTATGAGTTATATCTATTTGGTGAAACCAGCCGCATTCCATATACGTCGAAAGTTAGGAATCGTTCATGATCACATTCATCTTCCTGTCGGCATTATCTGCACACGTCCTTCGTTCCCGTCTCCGGGAACCATTCAGGACTTTTCCGATGCGAATCGAACACAATGAACGTTTGCAATTAGCAACGCAACATTTGGCATATAAATCTATAAGACACGTCTATGTCCTCGTTAACATTCGCCAAAATGAATTATCTCTAATTAATGGCTCTAATTGAAGTCTATAATCTTATATGGAATCTGGTCGCGAAAGGGCGCCGCCTCCCATTTTCGGCGAAGAGTGCTGCTGTTCCTGGACCACCCGCTCGCTAATTGTACAAGAAAACGCCCGAGCGAATTATACATAGATGCATAAACAGGATATTCAGATTTAACTTGAGTTATTGTGGGCATTGCTGGAAACGCTATGTTTAGATTTGTACCAACGACGAAGAAGAGGAGGAAGAAGAAAGCAAAACGTCCTCAGGTGTTTAACGTAAATAGATTCAATCTGCTTGGGCCGTTGCTGCTCGAAATTCTTGTCCTGTCTCAATTTGTATTCCGTCGGCGGTGCACTTTTATATCGACCGTTTAAATTCTACACAAAATAACGCGTCGCGATAAACGGCTTTTATAACTCAACTAAATGGAAAACGCTACTTTTTCTTCTCGACCAAAGCAAACGAAATGCGAATCGAAAGCACCATTGCAAGGAAACGAATGTATATTGTGTCATCGAGATAAATACCTTGCTGTATTGAGTTGACTTTAAAAAAATCTAATAGAATAAGAGGTGCGGTTCTAACTATTTGTTTCGTGGCATAACGGTTCACGTGCAATTAATAATGAAGACAAGTCAAGGATTCAGTTCGTTTAACAATGACTCGCTGCTAGGACTCCATAATATATTAAATTATAAGCTCACATAAAAAAGTAAAGGATGTAGTTTTCCAAAATGTCAAATGCCTGTTAAGATAATTTGTGTTGTGTTGTGGCTAGTATCAAAGGCAGAATCGATGCTGGTGGTTTTGGAAGCGCTTCAAGAATGTGTCGACAGATCATTGCCATCAAATTCGCGAATCTCAAACCGCACGAGTATTTCACGCTCGCTACCTCCACCTCCACCAAATCAAGATCAACGAAACCCGGTTGGTTTTATTTAGAAAATTGTTTTCTGCATCGGTGCTTCGGTTGCAGATAGCGACTCCTGTCTCAGCGAACTGTTAACATGACATTCACTTCTGTTGTGTGAATTGACAATCTTAGATAATTCGTCACGATAAACTACCGGACCTCGACTCGTTGTTTTACTGTTAATAACAAGACTTCCAGAAAAATCAACCGCAGCGAGTTCCACAATCGTTTTTCTTAAACTCGTGGATGGACGTAAGTCGCAATTAAAGAGATTTAATCAATTAGTTCGGGAACGGAAGATCGCATCTATCGACTCGTTCGCATGACTTGCCACTTTGCCTCTATCCTGAACGGAGCGTCGATTATAAAATTACGGGTTGGCGAAGGGAAGTTCATTATTAGCCACTTGTCAAAATATTCACACGCCGCACAGGGAGAAAAGATGCGAGAGTAAGCAGTAAAATCACCATTTACAGGTTATTTGGCCTTTACGAGCTGATTATGTAAATTTCTTAAATGGGATGCGTAACGTGTAATTTGGGCAGCGGCGCCGTCGTTGCTCTTGCACAAAATACCCCGAGCTTGCTTCACTTTATCATTGATTTAAATTGACGGGACGAGTTACAGAGTTTTTATTAAAATGATACCGTGCACTTCTCTTGTAGGAAATTTTCCACCTAGCACCACACGATAATGATGGGATATTAAATAGACATGAATTCCCATTAGGTACCAGAATGAGAAGAGTTACTTTTTCAACACTCGGCTATGGTAATTGTACGTTACACAAGGATTTTTCTAAATATTTATGCAAATTGTTTTAGCCTAAGTGGTTTTAATCTTAATATTATTCAAAAATGTGCACTAAATCGGAAATTGTGTAATATACCTACTTGTAGTATCAAAAAAAGAACAAAACTATGAAAACTATAACATATACATAGATGCAAAATACAGGTGGTATTTTAATAAAATTAGATTTACAGAACTTGTTCAAGCCAGGCATAAGAATTGCTAAATTTAATACATCTCATCTTAAGTACCGTTGTCCTAAAAATTATTAATTTAAAAATTCGACTATATTCTGTCTTCAATTAAATTTTATTTTTATTGGTTGAATATGCTAAAACTTGAACCGAAAGAGAAGAGATAGTATAGTGAAACACAAACTAAAGAATACTCATGTTAAGAATTAACGCCCACTTTTTTTAATACCGCACGTGGCGTTATATTTTCATCTGCAATCATCCTTTGCATCGTCATCGTCGTTGGTATTAATTTAAAAACAATATAACCGAATCGTATCTATCAATCTAATAATTGTATCTAATTGATCTCTTCATTAAATTCGTGTCCAAACAAGCGTCATTGTCAAAATAATTTTCCTGCCATCAAAACAAGTGGATGAATCGTAGTGTTCAGTTTCTGTCAAAACACTAATGGACCGCCCATCTACTCCTACAAGAGGAAAGCGCACCACGGGAAGTTTTCAGCACCGAAACTTGAAATATGTTAATCAAACAAAGAGAAAAATAAACAAGCGTTACACCTCTCATCGAAGTAAATAATGGATCCGATTAATTTTGTCGTAAATTTAATGGGAAACAAGCTGATAGAAAATGATAAATATCGCCGATATCCTGTACGATTTCTCATTCGAAAAGATAAAGAAGCAAATCCGAGAAAGCACTCTTCGGAGTTACTTAATTGTAACAAATAAAGCGAAACGCCAGTTCTGGAGATCGGTGCTGGAATGTGGAGCTAATTAAAAGCGTGATTGATGCGTCTACCTGTCATGTTAAGCATTTAACGTATTCATACGATACTCATATGTTGTACTTTGGCATCGCTCTAACAATCGTAAAACTTCACGAAACCTTTGTCTTCCGCGATTGCTAATACTGCACACGATTTCCAATAAATCTCTTGCTTGAGCGGAATTGATAGTCGACGCGATTTTCTTGTAATCAATCAGTATCAGTGTCAATCCGTGATTCCGAAGATTTAGGAAGTAAAAAGTGCACATCATCTAATCGTCGGTTTAAATCCTATTAAAGTGGTTAACTTCGACTCCCAAAGAACAAGCAATTCATTAGGGGAATTTGGTGAGTCATTGATGCGGGTTTTGAAAATATAAGATAACACTGACGGGGGAATGTGTCAGGAGACTTAATTTATTCAAGTGCACACCTACTGCGGCATCCAACGGAAAAAAAAATTAAAAGACGCTGAACGCAGCTTTGGCATGTTTGAATTTTGAATCGATGTCGCTGACACGGAATTTCAGTTAAATTATTCGACCATGCGTTATTCAAAAAGTTTGTTTGCTGGAATTCTGACTACTCCTCCCAGCTATTTATTACGATATTGATTCCTATTCGGATAAATTGCTTTTAAACCACTCATAAAATTAAAAGTTAATACCAGAGACTAACAAATAAAGAATTCCATCTATTTCAAAAATTATATTGCGTTTAATACAGGAAGTAATAATATCAAGAATCGTTTACAATGTTTTAAAAAGCGTGAAGCTACTATAGAAATATATAGTAACATTTGAAAATCACAATTGAAGTGTTTTCTCCCATCTGAATCGTTTTCTGCTCAAGAGTGATTAACGTCCGTTCGTTCGTTCATTGAATTTGGTGTTGCCACTTTCTGTTCAAAAGCAGGGATTCGATTGTATGTATGTACCAAACAAGAGGGATTCGACCGACTCAAATCAATAGAACTGCATAACGAAGTGAGTGTGAAATACTTGCTCAACAAATTTAAAATGTCTATACTGGAATATGGAACAGATCAGCTATGCACTTTTTTAAGAAAACATATTTGGACCGCCTCTTTAATTGCTGAACAACAAATAAAGGAAAAAAAAAGAGATACAATTTGCGTTCTTACTTTAATTATATAATTCAAGTGCTGTGATTTGTGGAACGTCTGTAAGATATTTTTTAATGTCAACTATTTATTAGCTATTTTTAATAGTTTTAATGCGTAATTAATTCTAACGGCTGGTAGTTAATTAGAATTATAAGAAAATACAGCTTGACTAAAGTAATGTAGTGGCAATGATCAATTCTTGAAGAGGAAAGCATAATTAGAGAAAATATGTATAAAATATTTTAGAATATCCTCATTTGCATATATTATATATAAATAGATATAATATCTATATGTAGATATACAAATATCTGAGAATACCTATCCATTCGAAAAAATTACTGGATTTTATAATCATTTTCCAGTTTCGTCTCTATTTTTATTTTACAAGAGTTTAACAATTTTAATCCAAAATCCGTTTTTTAAAAATTGTTTGTACGAATTTTTAATTTGAGCTGCCACCCATAATTTCAGGTGTGAGAAAAATTAATAATGTATAAGCCGCGCATCGATCGACAAGATTATAAAATTGGCTCCGATATAAAATCAATTTAATTTCTCCATGTGTAATTTTGGTTTTCTGATTTTCGATTAACGATAATCACCATAATTTAATCCTGGCCGCACTGTGTGGTCAAGGACGGTCGATTTGAATATGTTTGATTTGGAATTTAAATGGCGCGACTACATCCCAATCCCGCGAGAGAATCTGGCTTTTATGGAAGCTGCGGACGCAAATGAAAATTAACGTTTTATTAAAAATCCCACCGAAATGTACAATTCCAATAAATAACGCCGTTATGAAGCGACAGCGTCATCGAAGCGCTTCGCTTTTAATTAATTCCATAACGGATGCGCTTATGTTGTGTGTGTGATCTTTTATTAGACAGGCACAAACAAATTATTAATAATAATCGAATCCAAAGCCCGGTACGGGTTTTGTTGGGCGTCCTTTTTTATAAAAGCCACCACAAAATAATGAAGTCGGTACTGCGAACGCGGTGTGAAATATATGTAGGCAGAGATGGTTGATTAATTTTTAAAATTATGCAGACAACTTTTTCGTTTTTTATAGTACTCTTGGCTCGTGTTGATTTAGGACGGATTGAAATTTAAACGGTTTATGAATAATTCGTGGGCCGGGGCTCACCAAGTGTCAGTAATCAAGTCACCTGTCACTCACAAACAACTTTATCATATTACAAATTTATATAAATAATTAAAGCGAAAAGCTGTCATTCCAACACTGGTTTAAAACGTTGCATGGCTTTTCTCAACTTTTACTACTCTTGAAGCATAAAATAATTCTCACAGTTGGAAAGTTCAGTCAAACCTCCATAATTTCAGTAATCACTAATCATTCAAATCTTGTTTTTCAGCTTCCATAATAATTCTGGAGCTGGAAACTATTAGAATTTAATATTGGACCTCTCACCGCAGTAAAATCGACATTTTTACCGCTCAAAACCTTACAATCATATACCTAGCAATAAAAGAATTAATTAATTGATTAAAAAATGTATGCTTTCAGATATGTTTTTCCAATTTATTGTGTTAATTATTTACACCCCGATTCCTTTGCATCCCCTCCAAAGGGGATGACAATAAACGAACTGTAGTGGTCCCATCGGGCCGAGAAAAGCAGGCATTCCTGTTTGTGTATTATAAAGATTAGGTCTGAGATGTGGTAAATTGTGTTAGAGAAGTATCGTGTAATCAATATAGATTTAAATAATTCGCGCATTATTTTTTGCTAGCATCATTGTTTTTGGTGTTTTAAATCCAAATCGATTTTAATTCCATGCAACACAACACGAATAGATTATGCAGCACCGTAGTTATGTTCACTTTTAACGCCACAATTAATCTTGAAGTATTTATTACGTCTCAATTACTCAAATTAGCATTTTCGCCCACTACAGTTAGGCGGCGACATTTTAAAAGCCCAAAATCGCGACACTAACAAGCATTGTTTTTATCAAGATAAGTAAGAAAAGCAACAGACCACTAGCTGGCAGCGAGACGCAATTAATGCAATGTTAATGATCAAGTAATTTATTTGCAGCTTATAAAGCCAAACCATAAATTAACTCCTCAACCGGCGTCGCCATGCAAAGAACGGTTAAAGAGGCGTTTAAAATCGGCTCGGCACTTGACGCCGGACTGCCCATACCTAACCCAAATTGATTTAAATGAGACCCACACGACCGATTCGTTAGTATTCGGTGGCGGTTGACTTGACTCCCGGATTGTAATACAAAACGTCGCTTTTGTAGGCTCCGATAACTACCAAGTACATAGTTACACGCACCCCGAAGGCCATAACTTCTTCGAATGGGTGCATAACAACAACGAAGACTCCGATCAAGATTCCGTCCACGTGGTGGTGAACTGATGATCAGGCGTGGCCCGGATTACAGATGTTGGCGGCGGCGGAATAATGATCAAGATTAGGATTGGATTTCCACCGGTTCGATTAAGAAATTTTTGACTCCCCCGGAGCGGATGTCTCCGGAATTGCCAAACAGATTCGGGGTTTAAACTTCCGCCTCTTCGTCGACCCAATGAATCACTTGTGCAATAAAACGCATACTAAAACGCACCAATCCCCCATAAATATAGTGCGTTTCGTGAAAAAATCAACCAGTTATGGTTGTACACTCGACTAACTCCCGACGTTCACGTGGGTTCGAACGAAGCCTTCTGCTTTATCGGGGACTCGTACAATAAATTAAAACGAGATAATTCACCATTAAGTGCGCACCCTGTGTATAATCGGAACCGTAATTGAACGTTACAAAACGAACAGATAAACGAATTATTCCTGAGGAGTTTGAGTTCTTACAAGTCCGCCTTTGGGAAAATAAAGGGTCGAATTTAAAACGTCACGATCCGCTATTCTGGAGGATTTTCGCTAGTGTAAAAACGTGTTGGAAAAGTCGGCAAGATAGATTGCCACTGTAACGATCCCCGCTTATCCCGGGGCTATGTAAATTTGGGCAATCACTCTAGGATGCGTAGATGGATGAGATTTGCACATTTGTAAAAAAGAGTTCAGATCAAATCGTACGAGAAATATTTAAGATATTATGTAACTGGAAACTGAACAAAAATCCGTCATTATATTCGTATATTTTGAATTGATTTGGTCATTTTGTTTCAAATATATCAGTTCAAATCGGTTGTAGATTTTAATATTTTTTGATGATACAGGATCCAGTATATTATAGTTAGTTGTATCAGCTTTGAAACTGTTTTCCCCTATTTGTATCTAGGTTTACTTAAACGTCAAGACCAGTTTATGCAGACGTGTGCACCAATTTTTAATATGCGTGGTAAAAACATTAAAAAAGAATTGAGTATTTGTTTACAAAAAAGTTATTGCAAAAGGAAAATACCTAAGGATGTGTAATTATTAATTTAAAAATAGTTTCTACAATGTATAGGTGCACGGTGAAAAAAAATCAAACTGGTAATTTTAAACAATTTAAAAAATTGTGCTAATGGTAGAAACAAGCGGATTAAAAATGGCAGCGAGCAAGTATACATGAAAGGCCTATTAAAACAAGCTCTAGTTTATATTGAGAGTACCCAGTCGAACACTCCGAAGATGCTATCGGTAGTAAACATTAAAATCTCACTGAAAATGGTGGTGCAATCTCGTCCCGATCAACATATTTATCTGCCTACTCGTTCCTTTCTCGTTGGCGAAGACTTTCAGCAACATTCCTTTCGGCTGGTTACTTGAAAGAAATTCTCCGTATTTACTAGCTAACATGCAATTAGGATGGATCAACGTACGCCGCCGCGTTTTACAAATGACCCGCTTCAGCCACCCCAAAGCGTTTTTCTATAAAAATTAAGTGCCTTTTATCCGACTCGAAGCCGGCCTTAAACTTTCAACTTTATTATCGCAAAAGTTAGTGTTCGTAACTTTCAGACAGCCACCTTTTTAACGCAAATCCCCCGACTTATTATCATAATATCAGCTTTCAGGGGGTGGAATATTGCACTCATAACGCTTTGAGCGCACCTCAAATGACGAAAATCTTTATGGAAATTCGAGTCGAGTGACGATGTAAACACGGCTTTTGTGTTTGTGTTGTTAATTAGGGCCCGAGTGGCGGCGAAATCGATCAAATGAAACATGACACCGTGTGTGATCGGCTTTAGATGTAAATACCATTCAACGTTTGAGCATGAAATATCGGATGCTTGGTCATCTGTGTGCGCTGCCTAGACATCTAGTTACCGGCTCTGAATGGATTTTACCGGAAAAACCAGTCGTCTTTCATTTTAATGCACAACCGGACGATTATTATGAAACCATTCACTATGATCGAATCGAATCAATAAAATCAGTTTGGTGCAGGTATGGTAAAATAATTTTTGAAACGTGTTTTTAGAACAAAACATTTTTTATAAACTGACCAAGAGAATTAGTTCAAAACTATCTGTTAAATAACATAACTAATAGACAACCAACGAAAGCTGCAAAACGAGAGATTCGAGTTTCAGGGCAGTATTCCATAAAAGCAAAAAGCTCTCGTTCGCACAGAAAAATTTCAAATGATCTGCTCGCGTGCATTGAAGTCACCAACCCGAAGCTCTCCTCCATTCATAATCTCGACGTTTTACGTTTGAAATCTGAATAATCTCGTAATAACCATGAAAGGACTTCCCACAAGTTCTCGTTTAAATAAATATCGGCGGCGAGGTTAAGCAAATCAACCCTATTAACACTAAATAAACATCGTAAAATGAACACAAGCCTGATGGTTGAGTCCGCCTGAAAGACAAGTCGCCGCGCGTTTAGGCCTTCCATGAAAGGCAAGACAGGTACCATCAAAGCAACGACAAACATGAACCACGCGCAAGAAAGAGAGGAAAGGTGAGTGATGGGACGGCCTCTGCGATGATGATGATGATGATGATAGCACTCGGCAAGACGGCGTCCACCTCGACTTATTCAACGTATTCACCGAAGAGCTCTTTATAAATATTTCCCTCTTCGGTTCGTAAAGCAAAGATTTTGCCTTCGTTAGTTTTTGTGCCCCTTCATCCCACTCCTCATTTCAAATAAAAAATGGTGCAGTTATTTGAGGACAACATCACCATTTTGAATTTATAGTCGCAGCAGTATGAAAACCGGAAATAAAAACTCAAACCCTTTTTTGCAGCTAATTGTGGGACTACCTCCGAATAAGTGTTGCAGTAAAAATGGCGGAGCGTTATAAATTCATTCCGTGATTTCTGAGAAAAAGGGTAGAAACTAAAATTAGATATTTTTCAGGAAAATAGATTCAGACTGTTGTGGCTGCTGCAACCCAGTGGTCGGGTTCTCAAATTTTTAATATGATAAGGCTTTTCGTGGTAGGACGTTTTTTTTTAAATACTGCATGAAATGTACTGTGAAAAAATCACAGATATTTAATATTGTCCAAAAAAAACTTATCCCCTTTTACCCAGAAAGCACGGAATTATGCTCGCAGTTTTAACAAATAAAGCTTCAACCCAACTCCTGTCTTTAATTGATGTCCGAGCCACGAAAAAACTGGTACATCTTGGTTCCTGGTAGCTGCAGCTTACGGTTCTTTCTATGTTGAAGGCTGAAAAGTCCGTCACGAATGCAACAGATGCACTACGATTCATTATTAATAAGAAAATTTCATCCGTCGTCTGGCCTTTTCCAACCAACCGACCAACAAAACGTCGCTCACTATTTATTAGACAATAATGTCTAGTCGTGATGTATTAAACCGTGCCATTAAAACCATTACCGACGAAGAATCCGAGAAACATTCTCGCAGGAACCAGACAGATGGGTAGATTGGTATGATGTGGTGTCTTGAAAACGCCCCGCTCTTACCTTGAGTAATTACCGAGGTGATTACCCCAACGGAGAGCTTCTTCACCGCAATTACCTTATTACGAACCGGTTGTTGTAGGAATTGCATGTGCCATATCGAAACGGGTTTTTTTCGCTGTTTAATTGCGCCCGTTCGAGGGAGGAAAGGAAATTCGCAGACTGGAAAAGAGATGAATACGTCGAGGTTGTAAATTCCATTCCGCAAGGCAAAGGGACCGAGTTGAAATAATGACTATTCTATGCATTGAGTTTCCCACAATGCCGCTCTGACGAGGAAATATCGCACTTGGGACTGCACAGCCAGCACTCTGTATCAGTTTCCTTTTGGACGCGTGCTCTCTATACAATTCGCGCTTTCCATTTAAAAGCAACGGAGACAAGGATCCGGAGATGGTTAGGAGCTGCTTTACATCTCCTTCTGCTCGTACCGCATAAATTGCTACCGCTTATCTGAACGAAAGCTTTGATCTAAAAATTCATTCGTCCTTTGAAAGACGATTATTATTTATATCAGAAAAGTTGACGAATTAAAGAAGAAACAAGTGT
Organism: Eledona agricola; assembly: GCA_964023215.1. Classification (NCBI taxonomy): domain Eukaryota; kingdom Metazoa; phylum Arthropoda; class Insecta; order Coleoptera; family Tenebrionidae; genus Eledona; species Eledona agricola. Next base: position 3,677,260 of record OZ026856.1, read on the forward strand.
ACTATTACACCTTACTTCGAAAGACTTACATCACTTCCACATTATTTCAATCTTTTGCAGTTCAAATAGTTTCGAGTATTAACAGTAGTGTGTGCGGAATTTTTTTTCAGGCAAACAAGTTGAGGAAGTAATTTTTGCATTTAAGACACGTCTACCAAAGTAATTACGTTTCCGTGAAAATACTCGTTTAATTCTAAAATAGTCTGAAACGTATAGTGATAGTGTATTATTAAGATGTCGTCCATAACAAAAATTCCTTGATACGTTCTCACGTTACTGGTGCATGCCGTTTCTTGTTTTGACTTTTTCATACTCACCAATACGTACACTAATATGGCAATTATGTTACGTAATGATAAATGAACAAGACGGCGTTCGTCGATGAGGAATTGACGTTGATATACTGTGAAGAAGAGAGATACCTAAAAACGTATTTTTTTAATTGGAATTAAAAGTAAAATATCTAGAACCACAATTTCTCTGAAGGGCATTATAAAAGAAGTTAATAACATTTATATGACCATCATTTATAATATAAAACTGTTCGATGTTAAAATAAAATATTCTACAATTTTTGGGTTTGGAATGTTTAGCGAAAGCAATGAAATATGTGGTTTTATTACCGATATGTATGATTCGTTCAAGAGCAGAATGAGGATCAGCATAAGTAAAAAGAATGAATATGGCATGGAAAGTGCCCTGTTCGCTCAACTAAATGCCTTCGATATTGGAAAATACTGCTATTTTATTAGGGAAATGTGGCCGATTTGCATATTAAGAGCATGTGGGGAAGAAAATAGAGTTCTCCCCTTTTTTATTTATATTTATTATTTGCGTGTTCGTCGAACGTAATGGTTTTTCAATATGGAAAAGGTCGACACGAATCAAACGCTATTCGCTATAAATTTATTGCACTTTTAATCACACGTCTTCGTTTTATTCCTGGACAAGACGTAGTGCACCATAAATCCGGGGATTAAAAACGGCACTTGGACGCGAAATCCGACAGTAATTGCAAGAAATGCCAGAGGAGAGATCTTACGTTCAGCAGCATACAAAAATCAAATCCGGGGTATAATTTTCAGTGTTTGCGGCGTTATTTACGGTGGATGCAAATGTGAAATGATTTGGCTACGATTCAAGCGGCGCAAAGTTCAGCGACTCTCGTTTTTATCGGCGAAAAAAATATTGCTAAGAAATAAGTTAAGGAACGGATAAACGGTCCCCGAAGAACGTGCTTAAAAGTTTTATGCGTCTGAGGGGTGAAACGAACTTTCCCATTCGTCATCCCGTTCAAAGACATTTCGCCATTCTTTCGCCCTCTCGCACGGACACGTCCATACTTGGTTGCTTTCAAAGTTACGATCGTCTTAAAGCGTTTATATTGGTCGTATATTTAGGCTCTAACTTGGGACTGATTTCTTAGAGGTCTTAAGACACTGCTCCCCCATTCCCGAGATTTTTTCCAATAATTATAAAACAAATCCAGGCTTGGGGTGAGATTTTGCAGACGGTTGACGTCCGCGCGACAAGAATAAGGTGGAGAAATGGATCAGGATCGAGAGGGATTAGGAGGAGGGTTGTTACGAGGTAGGTGCCTCCGTATTGCCATCCCGACGTATACCAACCCCCATTCGGGGGCTGCATTCGAGCACTAAACAGTTTAAACTACGATTGAGCTGTTCAATCCAAGACCCTACCTTTCGCTAACTCCTTTGTTCCCTTGAGACCGCAATCGTATGGTCTCACTTAAGGGAGTGATTTAAGGGGTAGCAAGCAATACAATAGTACATGCAAGAATATCGAAAAACTCTAAAAACACCAAAAAATCATGAAATAACTATTAAAAAAAATCTATTTAGGAGTGTTGTAAAATCGTACTTTATTTTGTAATAATTTGCGGTCAATGTTTGGTCGTGAGTAATAAATAAATCTCGGCTTACTCATCCGCACCTTATAAAGCAATTTCGATTATTTTCAAATCCATTTCAGTCCTTCTCTTATTTGCAAACATCTCGTCCGTGTTCCGTAAATCGTCGCTACGTAGAAGAAGCAGATTAGTTATCGAAGAATGTGCTCCAAGAAGCAACGACTTTAAATGGAAGATATGAACTAAAACAATTACTGGAAGAGGCAGGTGCACTCCAATAAATTCCTGTGGGAAGCCATTAGCAGTAAGAATGCGGATTGTTCCACCATCCCTTATCAACTCGCATTCAAACTTCATTCTTTCGATTGTGTTCCACTATTCTAATTGAATTTTAAGAGGCGGCGTCTGCAATAAATAATTTTTAAAAGCGTTCTTGGTATTCAGGTTGCCGAGAGTAATAAGCGGAATTAATGGTCTGTTATCACGTAATTAGGTTAAAAATGATGGGAATTTTGTGGTAGAAAGCTTCGCTGGGAAATTATCATCGAATCCATCTCTTTCGTTGGGAAACGCTTTTTGACCGATTAAATGGTATTTGCTTCTTTGTCGCGAGGCATTAAGATTAAAAGCGAAGAACGCGATATGCCCATATGTTATTATAATAGCATTCCGGGGATTACTGAGCACGCCCTCTAATAATAATAGAAATCGACTCTCACGAGGAAAAATGGTGTGCGACATGCCGGTGCGGATTTATTAGTTCCTAGATGATATGATCTCAGGTGTACAACAAAAAACTAAACACTTTTTGGTGTCTAAAAAAATATAAAATAAATTTCTGTATAATTGTATTATAAATATATATAAATTTTTTTTTAAATATCTTAGTTCTCGATCGGCACAATCTCAATTGTTATCAGTCAGCTATAGCAGCTTCTTTAAACTCAGGGCATAATTTTGTATATTGATATGCAAAATTGTATCCGTTTCATAATTGCTAGTAATCCAATTTATAAAGTTAAAAATAGTTTTACTGACTTTGGGCTTAATCAAAATTGATGGATAAAGTAAAAACTAAATATTTACAGTAGGTAGGTACTACAAAAAATATTTTTGCGTTATAATCTAAGTACTAACGATTATAAAAAAATAAATCCTTCTGTTGCATTTTTTCCACAATCCAGTGCAATTTTCTAATCACTGAGTTTTATGACTGTATGCGGCTTGATAGTGGCGACCGTATCAAAACCGAAGTTTTACTCCCCCAAGCACGAGACAGAACGTCCATAAATCAGGAATAAAACAAATATCTTAATTCCGTGCAAGGACCATTAAAACAAAACTTTGATTAATATCTCCCGACGCCGTTTTCGTGTAGTTTCCTTGCTGGGCACGGATTCAACCAACAGATGTTATTAATGATTTTCCTCAACGACAACGTCTTCAGTAACGCGCAATTAGCGTGACCTCCTCCAACTACCGTTTCAGAATTCAACAACAATAGTAGAAAGGCCACGCTCAAACTTTATTCGATAATTAAGAAAACGGTACGTTGAATTTCCGGTCCGGGGGGACCATTTTTAATTAAATTCAAATAAGGGAAGGGCCGCGTTTTAAAACCGACCAAATTGCGGTTTTCTTAATTAAAACGATGCAATTAAAGTAAAGTTGTAAAATTCGTTGGCTTGAATTATTGTTTCGTTTTCTTAATGGGTTTTCCTCGAATTGTTTCTTGAAATGAAAAAGAAAACGGATATAACCTTTGTTAAAATGTCGCACGTTTCCCTCGCCAAAGAAATGTCAGCTGATTTACGAGGACGAAGCAAGTTTCAGGAGTTTCGATAATCAATAAACTTGAGGCGTGCTTTGCATTCGACGTCTTCTAAGAATAATTGATAGAACGTTTAAGAAAGTGGCGATTAGACTTGAAATTTTTGGGGCGAATTAATGATGTCTTCAGATTGGGGTAAATGGGGAAAGAAACAATCGCATGTCGAACAAAGGCGTGTCGTGATTTTCGGCCAGATTTATGGACGTCAGCTTGATTTTCCCACTAGGAGTGGGAGGATTAGATCGTCATGACTAAAGTAATCCCCTAGATGTGAATCAATAAATAAAAACTGCCTCAGCCTTCCTATTATCACTATACTTATTTTGTGTACTTATTTCACAAGTCTAATAACAGCGCAGTTATTTTTTTGGCTGATACATTTCTTTTCAAAATGTTATTCAGATACATACAAACAGGAGCAACTCTTCATTATCTTGCTCGTCTTGCGCCGCTGATTTTAAATAGTCTTGAGATTTTCTCCGACTTGCTTTAAAGTCATTTATAGCTCTGCTTGTGCATCTCCGAGATTTAACAATGTCATCATCTCCTCAAGAAACCAAATATATTGAATCTATCTTGGCTTCCTTTCAATTACTCCAAGAATGATCAGCGGCTACATAAAAACGTCTGCGTTCCAAGAAAACACCATTTATTCGCTGATTTAAGTCTAGCACACAGTGAAAATCGCCACGGTTATTTTTTATATTGCACATAACGGCAGATTTACGAGCAGAATTCCTTCATTTTCTCGATAATGAAACCGAGCAACCTCTTTGAAGCAGTCCTCAAAAATATTTAATTAAATCAAACTTGATTTGAATTCTAATGCCGAGGTTTCACCCTCTCGTAAGTCTGCGCCCTTAAATGAGAATTAAATCTCACGGAAGCCCTAACCTTGTGTCGTTATGAATTTAGTCAAGAGCTTTCGTAGGAGCACGTGAAAATTATTAATGAGAAAGCTTTAAGCGGACTGTCAAAAACAATATCTGCGAGTTATCAATTTTCTGGATGATCATTTGCCAACGTCACGGGGAATAGACCAGGTGGTTTTTATTGAATGTCAGGGTGTCGAAATATAAGTTTACACCCTCTCAATGTAAACCCAATAACGGATAAGAAATGAAGGATATATTTCAAGAGGTGACTGCGCCGTATTTTCGGAATCCATGAAAATGGACTTGGTAGCGATTTATGAGTGGTGTACTTGCAAAATCACAAAGAAACGATTTTGATGAAACTCGCAGTGATAAGGCTTTGTATAAAGTACGCTTTGACACGCAGATCATGCTCGAAACATGTTAATAAATAATGAAAGATTCATGTAGCCGGACCTGTCCAGAAAAATATGTAAATTTATATATCTAATTAAAATACTTTGCTGTAAACATCGAGCTTCGATAAACACAATTTTGGATTTTTAAGACACACAGGAAATTAAATGTGGCGATCGCTTAGCTGTAAAAAAGAACGCCCATAAATTCAAATCCCGCCCAGAAAAAAACTACTGCAAGCGACGTGTACAAATGTGCAACACTTTAGAAATGTCGTAAACTCGATTAGTTAATTGCACTTTTTCGTGCACAATTTCCTAACTAAACTGCAGTTAGCAGAAGTTAAAAGCCGACAGCAAGATATAGCTGTTGATTTACGATGCACATTTGCTTGCATTCGAAAAAGTGCATTTAACAAACTATTCGCGAAACAACAGCAGACGATAACATTTCAGCGCATTTAGCGGGCATTTTATCTAAATTGGTTAATAAAAAAGCCATCAATAATGCAGACCCGCCGAGAAAAATTGTCCGCTTAAAAAAGCAAGTGTTAAACGAAAAGCCGCAAATTAATCCTCGGGGTTCTGCATGGCTTCTGAGAATGCTTTTAGGCTAATCTATAGAGTATACAAACACATAAACTGGACCTTTTATCTGGAGTTTTTATTTCTTTATGGCCACTTTATCGGACTTTAATACTGGGAATTTTACTGGAGAAACATAATTTTAATTAAAAACTTGCAAGATACCCCGTGTGTTCCAACAAAGCACTGAATTACCAAAGCCGGATTAAATTTGGCTCTACATTACTTCGTATGGCCACCAGCAACGATAATTATTTTGATTTAAGCGTTGTTTCGATTGGTCCGTGTTGTGAAAGGCTTGTATTTTAATGTTTGCATTCTCAGAATGGAATGAGATTTGGGTTAAAATAAAATGTTGGCATAGTTTCGTAACGAACATTAGTAAGTAACAACCACTAGATTTGAGTGTACAAAATGTCTAAGATTATGAAATGTATGCAATGTGATTAATAAAGGTTTTTTGAGTTGTGTTTTGTATAATTTCACTCTAATTCACGAAGAATGTTTAGGAGATTGGTGAAGCAATTTGTGTTAGCTTATCAAAAACAAAAGTTCTTAAAAACTACATAACCTGCTGAGATCAATCCTTTAGGTTCTTTAATTTTTTAGGTTTTTGCCAGACAATTAATTGTTATTAAGGATCTTTACGTGTTTCGGAATTTTCTATTCATAGATCCTATACGATTTAGATTCTCCAAATCCCTTTTATTCACCAACTCCTTTGGAGGTTTTAGACATCCATTTGCATCACAGATTATTTGTGTTCGAAAGAATCTACGATTCTGAATTTGGAAAATAATTCTAAGAAATATATACGAGTCTGCTCGTATATATTTCTTAGAACGTTAATTTAATCAAACGTAAGCAAGCACATGCCTAACAAATAGGCAGTAAAACTTATCTATCTAATTTTGACCTTAACCAACTACAGTATCAGCAGCTTTATGTTTATGCTGAAAATGTTTTTCATCTCTTTGACGTAAGAAACTGTAATAAGTTTCCGTCATAAAATTTACGACGAATCTACTGTAACGGTATATGCCGCAATTTAAATAACTTAGCTTATAAGTATGCAATAATTACCATAACTACAAATTTCTCACACTTATCGCGCCGAAGCCGTCCCAACTTGATTAACAACATTGAATTGCATTAGTCCAATTATGTTTCAAACACATTCAGCCTGTTAATTTAAAAAATTCGCAGCTTCAAAGACTTTTAATCTCGTTAGCACCCATTGCGGGCATTCAAGTCACCACCAGTTAACATCCTTCTGCATAAATCAATTGCCAATCGGCCGAATGACCATTTTAGGAACGTTCTTTTAACTAATACAGACATTAATCTTGCCTTTTTAACAAGTTCCGTTCGTATTAGCATACCACGATAGATCTAGAAGTTCTCCATGGTCGCTTCCTTATATTTTTCTACTCATCCCGAAGGACGAGTAGATTTATTTGTTCTTTGGTGTACATATGGGTAATGAAAAGAGAGAGTAAACGAGAGCGAGGAGAAGTGCAACGTCCTCAAACACAAGATTGACATCTGAATAGGCGTGACGTCACAACAACACGATCCAATCACAAGGTCCGTTTGTGGTACCATCGGCGAAGAAACCTGCGGCGATTCAATTAGCATGAAACGCGGCTCCGAAGCCGCAGCACCAGTGACAAGTGTTTTCTATTCACTCGTTCAAATACCAATTAAACAGATCTCACGATTGCTGTGCGTATGTCGTAAGGCATTCCGGACAAGCGAAAAATGACCATTAATTGCCGCACAAAAAGGACTGAATCGGACGGGTGGGACTGGGATGGAATTTTGAATAGACTGATCAGAATGGATTTATTGCCTTGCTCTATTTTTGCTCCTCATGGATGCGTTCATATATTTTCACTTTCATTTGAATGTTCAAAACCAACCAGAAAGGAATCTATTTTTGTTTTAAACTTAGTTAAATTTTGTGTTGCATTCTTATTTATTAGTCTGTTACCTATCCTTTACAAATATGTCTGGTTTTTAAGAACAACATCTAACAGTAAGTATTCAATAAATTCGGCAATTTGAATTGTAATCTGACTTCTTTTAAGAACTTGTGTTCGGCTATATTTATGGATTGGATTAGATAATTTAAAACAAAAAATGAAATTGTTTATTATAATTTTATAATCTTGTTAGTAGGCAATATAAAAAATGTAATTATTATTTTATATAAACTGCTCTGTATTTTTTTAATATTATTATTTATTTATATATTAATATTTAAAGATTAGTATTTTTGTCACACAGGGTTGCAATTTTTGCGATGCTGAATTTTTCAAGAACTTTAGCGTCATATTATAGTGGAAAAAGTCAGTTTTACAACTAGTCTGTAGGTAGAAGGAGGCTCTTTAAACCGTCGCGGCTCAATAAATTCCTCGACCACCTGTCCAATCGAAAAACACTCTGATTATCAATTCATGTGTTAATAATAGAAGCAGACGCTAACGTAAAATTATGTATCGAAACTGACGGGCCGAATATCTCCGGTGTCAAAGCTTCTTCTAATTAATATTTTGCCACCAATCAAACGATCTGTACATTTTCTCGAAACGAAATTGTGCAACACGTGTCGACGCACGTTTAACCCAGAAGAAGACGTTTATAATGGTCGTTTTATCACTTAATCTCGAATCTATCATCGCGTTAACGATCACTTGTCGGCAATCATCACGCTTGCTGATTCAACAATTTCATTTACAAATACGGACAATTACTGTTATTACCATAATTACCACGGCTTTTAGTCGTTTTGTCCAATTCCCTCGACTTCCTCCAATTCGCAATTATCGGCTTGTGCGTCCGAATTTATTTCAGATATCATCGATTATAATTGACGAAAGTTACCTTTTTTTGTTGAGCTGCTCTGCGCTGGACCATGGACGTTTCTCGTCCGCGGTATATCCAAAATTGCGAGCATGACCACTTTTATTTCTTACTATTTCACGACACTGCTGTAGCCAACCCAGCGATTTTGTACGTTTCATGTTACACTACACCAGACACCATCACATCTTACACACCCGCTTACCTGAAACAAAAAAAAGGTAAAATTTCATTTTTGGATTTCCTTCGGAGATGATCGAATTTCATGATGACTAAACTAAATCGCGACACCGACAAACGTCATCGCATCTACCGAATCGAATGGTTCGGATCTAGAAAAACGAAATCAATTCTCAAGAACTCAAAAAACTAATGGGAGCCACAAAACATTGGTCAATTCTAATAACCTATTAACTGATTTTGAACGATTCTTTATCAAGTGATTCCTTACAAACGTTTATTTTGAAAATAGCTTTAGTTATTTCGGTTCGTGCCATATGTTACGGCTTCGTTTGAGTGAAATTGTTTTGTCTGCTGTCCCGTTAGTCAATCTCCCCGTGAAAATGTGAACTATTTTTGTACTCTCTAAATGTACAAAACATAATTTAATGCCAAATAAATACATATTAAAATTCTGGCCCTGTCGTAATTAAATTTAGTTCAAATTTGCGTTTGAATAATTTTTTGTATGTTGGTTGTACGTACATACTTATTTCTAATACTGTGTTTGTAATTTCCATTATGTTTTTTTTTGTAATTAGCATTTTATTAAATTTTCCTACTTGTGCACAATTATGTTATTTCTTAACTGTAGGTACTGTTCTTAACTAACTGTTGTGAGATATTTCTAAATTTAAAATTATCTTTCTTATGCATCATCATATTTATTTTAACGAATAGCAACAATACGTTTTATAACGATTTTTTAGAAGAAAAAAAAATATCATTTTGTCATTCAATATATGAAATTAAGTCTTTATTGGCGCTTTACAGTTTTCTTTTTCTATTTCACTTTCGCTCATGTTCCACAATGTAAGAAGGATAAATGTAAGGAATAAATAACAACATTACCCTTTGTAATGGCAGCTGTAAATATATACATTTATTTCCTGTACAATTTATAATTTCACAAAAGAAATTAATTGATTTTATGTAAATTTTAATTATAACACACATTTAAAAAGTGTTAGAATTTATAATTAAATTGGTAAATTAGATTATTGTAAGTTGTCTTAACAATGTTATGCACGATACCGTTACGTCTATAAAATTGGTTTAAAAAATAATTATCATTTTCAAATAAATAATATCTCGTGTCATATAATCTACTCGGCCGTGAAAATCGAAAGTCAAACAATGTGAATTGTCGCAGTTTTCTTTTAAAATTTAAACTTATTATTTTCAAGGAAAAATTATTGATTGGCGTATTGTCTGAAATCTGTTGGCAATATTTCTCGTTCATGATTTACCTGCTCGTAAAACATTGTTCATACATTTATGATAACGATAAATAAACCCAAGGCAGCAACAATTTAATCGCAAATTTTGTGCCCATGCCAAACCCACGCATTTTTTTCTTTATCATCCTTACAATTTACATATTACACCATAAAGCAATCTCCCAGCGGTGCTAATGACGCCGGAATACGCCTCTTGGTGTGCATTTCATATTAACACCGCCTTTGTCCATTTCCACTCAAGTCGGCAGCCACAAACTTAAAAATCTATGAATATATCGCATCGCCGACCTTCCTCAATAAATCAAACCGCAGCTTTGATCGCAACCATGCAAAAGCTCCCACCTTCCGGTTTCAGATCGTTATCGTCGAATCTAGCAATTTTCCATATTATTTCTAAGAAAAACCCATTGTGGTGATTGGATTTTAATGGTGGGATCATATCTGAGGTGATTTCAATTGAATTCAGCCGCTGCGAATCTCCGCATCGAACAATGAAACTTAAATCTGGTGTTGTTAATAACGAACTGAAGCAGAAATTTGAATAATTCCCGTGACCTTATTTGTTGTGCGCAATTTGTTTGGAAGAAATTGTTTACTGTGTTATAGTTAGTGCGCTTATAAATATTCATAGCGAACATTTGCATACAACATCTTGACTGTAACTTAATATGGCCGGTGTTTCGTTTTGAAATTAATTATGAATTTATGGGGGAATTATAGCCAATTACCTGGCTTCAAAGAGGGCCGGTTTTTCATCAAATTCAAAGCAAAGATTGAGATGTGCTTTTGACTTAATCCGACTTGTCATCTAAACATTTTCCAGTGACGGTTTAAGTGGTTCCTTTTTGTCTGCTCTTGAGTTATCGAAACGTATTGGAAAGTTTGGGAACTATCTTTTTATCCATAAAATTTTACACTCAAAATTTCAGCATCGATTTTAAATTGGTATGAAAATTTGAGTCAAAATATTGTGTTGCACTTTTGAATAATTGATTAAAACAATTTAGGGATTTTATTTAAAAACATTCTTTTTATTATTTTTTATTAATACTTCTTACAACATTTATGCATCCATAAATTCATGTACAAATTAAAAAAATAAATTATTACAGTCATGTTTAACTAAAACTTAAAATTATTTTTAAAACAGAATTTAACGAAAAACTATGCAAACTATAATTTTAAAACGAAAGAACAATATATTTGTTAATATTTATTTGAGTTAACAGTGACATATCTCATAATTATTTAAACATTTTACATAAGTATTAATAAAGCGTACCGTTTATTACGTCAAATTATAAAAATTCGTTTGTATTCGTTGTAAACCCACACACACACACTCGACTGTTTCCATAATGCCTAAGATAACCATATTGAAATTCGCTTCTTAGTTAATTTTTTTTCTATTCAAATGTTATAAATAACTATTACTTCATTCGATTGTGCAAATTTTGTCCTTACAATATTCAAAAATTTTAAAACTCCTTTTAATTACCATTCAACAATTTGTTATTGGTCCCAATTAATACTTTTTCTGAAAGGGTCATGACCGTCTAAATCGTAATAGTATGACACCTGAACACATTTAGACATCAAAAAAGCTTGTTCTTCGACGACTTGTTAATCCTGTCAGCTTTGTCAAGCGTGCCATTAGCAGTCGACAGGAAATTTAATCAAAAAGTCGCCTCGAAGCGTTTTTTCTAAGATTAGAAGGATTAAGACTGTGGTTCGTTGAAACAGACCAGAAGATTTCGTAAAATCAATTAATCAGTTGTGGTCGGCATCAATTACACCATCGTTGAGGCCATTGACCAAAAACCTTCCTCGAATTGTCCCTCGGAAACGTCAATTGATCGGTGTGTTTTGTTTTATTTATACAGAAATCGGGCAGCAATTATTTCACGCTCAATTTCACATTGCTTCCTCAAAACAAACAACGAGCACAGCAAATCGCGATTTCAGGCCGTCCATTACGTCTGGGAACGTTTTCCCAAAAACGGAAAATCACCCACCGATCGGCGCGTTGGGTGTTCATTGCCATTTTCGGTAGCGTACTGTGTTTGTTCTGAAGCAAAGCTTCTTTTTATTACTTACAACTAACGATTCGTTGGTGATGACCACAGCACAACACTCTCAAGACTCACAATTTTACAAAAAATACGAACGACCAATTGTAAACAAATTTAGAGCGCGTAAGACACGACCGAGTGGACGAGGTGTATCTGCGAACCGGCTTCAGCTGAAGACTTGAAATCCACGCCAAGGCGAAGACCGAGTAGTGGGCAACACAAAGAATCAATCATAAAGAAATGTCTCCCGCGATACCATCGACCAATTTACAAATAGAAACTTGGCGGCTTGTTCCAAATATTGACTGAGGTTTTTACACGCCATCGAGCGCGAAGAAGTAGTGAAATCGTACCCACCACGACACAACTCATGTTGTGTAAAATGACAAATTTAAATTATAACGGTGTCGTTCCCAGACAGACAATTTTTGAAACAAACAATATTGCCATTAGTTTTTTAAACATTAATTCATGACAGTACGACATTTTACAGCACTGGATGAGTACCGGTTGTAGATAGTTTATGAATTCTATTGATAATAATGACAAACTTTATTTATGGACTGAAGTGCTTCTTTTAATACCTTTGTTCTTGAATATTCCATCAATACATGATTTGTGTAATTTCGTTGGTATTTCTGCCTTATCACTTCCTTTAATACTTACGTCCATTTTATGAGCATACGAGCGTTGTTGTTAAAAATACCTAGTTCTTTTCGAACTGTTTTAATTAGTTAAATAAACGACCACAATATCTGCTAGTGCAAACCTAACACCTGTGTCGTGCGCACCCAAACGGAATACCATCAAGAGCAACAACGTCTCCTTTGTTCGTGAGTCTCCAGCATACGTTACTAAATCTACCAAATTAAGGGTTTAGTCGGTGCAACAAGTACTTAATTTTAATAGCCGCTGTTTTGCTGCATACCCACGAATTAGAAAATCATCAAGCGGGAATTATAGTAAATACGAAAGCAGTCACGACTCGTCGAAAAGACCAAGGTAATAAATTCTACCGACAAAAAATTAAAGTGGTATTTATTATTAAGTAGTAGGTGGTTGTTAATGTTTCGCAAAATTGATTATAACACAGAGACTGCGCGTTCACGCGATTTAAAGGGCAATCCAATAGTAAAGAGTTCGATGGAGCGAATTTTATTGTGTGGTGTAACAGGAGAAATATTATTGCTTATGTCAAGCTCTGTGTTGGTGTATTTGCCATTTTTCCATCGAAAACTGGCTGACGTGAAAATCGTGCGCAAATTTATAATAAAACAACAATAATGCAACAATAATAGTTTTGTTATTATTATATTGAATCAATCAATTTGTGGGCGATTAACTTTTTATTTTACATTTTACATCAATAATAATACAGACGCCCAACACTACTTTTTTTTCTTCTAAAAAATCGTTATAAAACGTATTGTTGCTATTCGTTAAAATAAATATGATGATGCACAACATTTGCTTTGAAAAATGTCTGTTGAATGTCTTTTTCATAATATTCATTCCCTATCATGTAGGTCAATATTTACATGCCAAAATGTAATGTAAAATACGCAGACATAATGCATCGTAACTTACATCCAAGCACATAAATCCGGCAACAAAACTAGATCTGAATATCCATCACAACAAATCCGAGTAAATTTAATTTAATAAAAAATACGATATCCGAGTCAAATTTTAATTTCAATCTAAATCTAACCAAAGACCGAACTTCGCACAGAACGGTTTGTCAACTGTGAAATAACGCAAATAAACAAAGAGATGTGCGCTAAATTCAAAATTCGACTCCTGATTAGTTTGAGTTTTGAAACGGTGGGCGTGTTGCCTTCGTCCATGTTAGATACTTTTTCCGGCACCGAAGAACCTAGCCAATCACGGACTAATTGTCCAAAAAAAGTCATAGTGCCGCGCCATGTCTTCGCTGTGATTTGCGTAGAGGCGAATTTTTTCAAGCAAAAAATTCCTAAAAAGCGCGAGTCGGGCGTTTCCTTTCAAACTCGGTTGCAATAATAATTGTTAAGATCTGAAGCTAAAAAAATATTTCTCCAACTAGAAATATGCAGTGATTATTGTTTTTTACATCTATGCACTTTAATTATAAGAAAATTTGATGCTAGATAAGGTAGTAGGGTGTCGATTTCACACCTATCCACGTGCGTTGAGTCAAATTTACAGCAGGACTTGTTCTACATGACCGTTCAGCGCACCCAAACGTAATGGTCAAATAAATAAGTGTGCACTTGTAGCTCTACCATGTTACATGTGGTTCATTAGTGCGAATTGTGTGATAAATACATCGCTCGTACTTCGTTAAGTGCCTCCCGGTCAATAATTTACCTCCACATCGGTGACACTGTGGGGGATAATTAGCGAAAAATACACGAAAATCCGCCGACGTTTCGAATCATTTTATTTCGTTCAGCCACGCAGGTGGTACGGTCGGTTGACAAACCTTAAATAGTAAATTAAAGAACGAGTTCCATAAGGCATATTTTATTGCATGAGTCCAAGTTTATAAAACGAAAAAACAAGTGCCATAATTGGCTTATGAACGTGTTTTTTATACAAATTTTTCTACTAAATTTTTATTTAAATATTTGCAATTTTAAAATTTGGGGAATTTTACATGGGTTGGTGACAGTCAATTGAAATTTCCATTTTGAAATGGCATTAGACGGCACAAGAGTTGGCGGAGAAACTAATTTTCGGCAAAATATTGTGGCAAGCAACCTATCTGGGATTAGTTAAAGTGCTCAAGACACATCCAACGTAACGATGAATGTTTATAATAATTGAGAAAAACTAATTTAAATTAAAAATAATGTAACGTTTGGTTTTAGTGTTTATTTTGATGTTTGACATGATATTTCTGATCATGACATACATCCTAGAAAAAACAAATTACACTAGTTCTACTACGAAAATCAAAAAGCTATTAAAGCGCTCGATTGGGTGCTTTAACAGCTTTGTTATAGACGCGAAGTAGAAAAAATATGTCAAGGCATCGGCATTCAGATTCACGAAATGTTTGATTGGTCGCAGTCAGTAAATTCTATTTTTCTATATTCATACTAAACTCTTTCGCTTGGTACAACCGTGGACAGTCAAGAATAACACTTTAGACGGCGGGTGTGATGCAAATACCGACTCAATGACAATATCTCATAGAGTCGGTATTTGCATAACACTGGTGTTATTCTTGACTGTCCATGGGTGTACAACAATCTTCATACTCGTACCTACTTCACTGCTCCGAGGCCTTTTAATTGTTTCAAGTTTGGAGTTTATTTTCTTGATAGAGTACTTAAAAAATTGCATATAAAAAATCGAAGCGTCTCTGATCTCTGTTACATTTCTATTTAGATCCTATGAAGCCCATTTTCCACAGTGAACTGGTTCGACTCGTTCTTCAACTTTGCGCGTAGAAAGATAATTAGATACAAGCTAAACGTTGTTTCGTCTTAACCATTATCTCTATATCAGTCGGCGATAAAAAGGACACTTTATGCGTCAAAGGCTCTTTGATTCTCATTAGACTATTAATGGCGATTCTGCAGAGTCATCCCTGATCGTTGCGGAGGGCATGATTCGACCACAAGTACTCTTGTTAACAGCTCATAGCCGTATTGCAAAATACAAAGTCGAATCCTCATCAATCACGTCGACTCTAATTAATATTTGTCTATGTTTGCCCACATAATGATTTATGAAAACGGTAAAACGGAAGTATGTAATGAAATGTGGGAGAATGGGTTTTGTGGCTCGTTGGTTGTCTTGGTCGTGGAAAAATTTGCTAATAATAATAGTTACAGCACCATAAAACGCGTTTTATCTGTTTTCTTCTTGGAATCTTCTCGTGATGTACGGTTCAGTACGTCTGTTGTCTGCGTTTACTTGTTTTCCTGTCGTTATGACATCGCGACCTACCTAAGGATCCTACTTTGCATGTGGTAAGTTCGCCGCCACCTGTCCACTGACCTCTGCCGAAGCCGACTCTACCTGCTGAAAGTTATGTGAACGCTTTCGTTGTCAAATACGAGTATTTATACGCGACCAGGATGGTAGGTAACGCCCGGAGAATGTTCTCCATTGTGTAGGAGAAGAATCCGTTAATGATTCGCATGTTCAACCACGGTCTCTTCCTAATGTTCAAAAATGCCAAACAATTTCTTCCTTGTCCCCGGAGCCACCCAACACCACGAAACCGACAGAAACGTTGTGTTTGGAATTTTCATAATCACATTCTTACACTTTTATTTTTAGGAATTGCAAATATTTTAGTGAACATGGTATAAAACAAGAACAAAAAATACTAACTACATAGTTATTACTACCTCTTGTGGCATTGTTGCACTGTTACTATGTGCATTTTCCGAATTTTTGAAACAATTTTTGAGCTAAACGGTAAAAGTGCATGGGATCAAATCGGAAAACGTCGCCGGATGATCATCAATTCCAAAGCGTTTCTGCATCTCATGTTATTCTAACGGTGTGGCTGAGTCTGCACTTCAATGATTAAACATTAATGTTGGAGTGCACAAGAACTCTTGTAGATCTCGAGAATAATATAATAACATTATTCTAAAGTCTCTGATACAACATGGCAATGATGGTCTTGCCGGTTTTATTTTATCGCCACAAATTACAGCAATTTTGTTCAAATTTAATAAAAATTAAAAATACGTATTCTTTAATATACCTAGTTAATAAATCAAAAAACTGACAAAAAATAGAAAATTGACCATAATAAGCAAAGGGAGGTAATTATTTGATGGTAGATTAAGAAATGACGGGTTAGATCATTTTTTGAATAATTTATTCAAGAAAAGACTGGCAAGGCATTCCGTATCTTTGTGAGTTGTTTATTTTTGGAGTCAGTATTTGTCCAAAGTTTAATGCAGAAGGTTATTTACTTAACACTTATTAAACATAACCACGCTTGCCTTGGCCCGACGTGTCTGCACTCTTTTGCGCTTTCATCCAAGACACTACCATGACGGTTCGATTTTTTTCAACATTCGCAATACACCTGCCGGAATCAGCTACCATCGCAGCATTGTTCCGCCAATCTTGTGACTCATAAAACCGACCAGGAAGCGATGCTCGAGATGTTTGCAGCAGCCGGCGGCGTCTAGACGCCGTCGACGCCACCGTTGGCGGCACAAAGATGTTGTCGGAAAAACGATTCGTCTATTGATCCTTAGCGGAAGAACTGGCTAATTAGTGTCAGATAAAAGTAATGAATAACAATGGCGAACAATCGTTAAACCCACGGATTCGATTGCGCTCCATCTAAGATAATGCTCATTTTTGCGCCGTTTGAAAACGCTATCGTCCACTTTGCTGTGCTAATGTTTATCAATGTCCATAAATCGCCATTGAAATCGAAGCCCTGCTGACGCTTACAACAAGAATCGGCGGTAAAAATTGTGCCGCCTTCTATGGACGTGAGACTATGCAAACGCGTCCTTTTGAAGGATTCCGTTTATGCCATGGAGAATATTAATACGGCGGTGTGCGGTTTTAGGGACGTGATGCATAAATGCACTCTCACCTGCTTTTTTCTTGTGTCCTCCTAGTCGTTTATATATTATTTGTAACCACACAATCAGCTACTGGAATTTCTTCACATTTACTTCGAAATAACAACAATTTTAAGTCTAGGAATAATGAACATAAATAATAAAATTATTTACATACGGATTTATTTCTAATAATTTCCGAAAATATTATTTTGATTGATCAGCGTCGCTAGATTTTTCTTTGCAAAGATAAATCCTTTTGCCGTTTTTTGTTATACAATATAGGATAATATTAATAGATTTAAAGTGTTTTTGTATTCTAACCACCAGTCTTAAAAACTACTAAATGAAAAGACAATAATTGATACGGATGGTGGATTCAGATTTTGTGGGTGCTGCTGAAGTTTAAACACCTAGTAAGTCCCAGAAAGGCAACAGAGTAGTCGCGACTGTGACAGCTGGGAGAGTACTTCGACCACGACCACACCGCCACTGAAGATGTCCACCGCAGCTGTGGACGAAACGTTTGGCAGAGATTCATGGGGATCACTTGCTGAGTTAGCCTCTCGGGGCGCTCACTACACCCCCCCTCATGGAACTTCGCATGGAACACGGTCAACAAACCCGATTAATACCACCGTTGTTAACTATTAAATAAATAAAAATATGTCTCAAAATAAATACAACATCCCACAGCATTCAGTCCACTGCTAAATAAAAAGTTTCTCCTGATATTTTATTTAATCTCTTCTTGCACTTAGTTACTTAAAGGATTGATTTGATTTGATTTAAACTATTGTCTTTGGTTACATAACCGTTGATTTGAGTAACAATCAAAGCCATACAAATAGACAAATAAGTTCCAGCTTGTCCATCTGCATTGATTATTTTATAAATAATTCATATTGCTAGGACAATAATAGTGAGATTAGCGAATTAGATAAAATCACTCTGAAATGATTTTTGTTTATTTAGATGTTATGAGCATGCGTACAGAGAGAAACATTACACTAAAAAGTTAAAAATTAAACAACAGATAATTACTTCGTATACCACCGACGAAGATTTCTTGGAATTCTTTTTTCGCAAATCCTTGCTGCAATAATCATAAAACACGAGTCAAAATTAATTTTACGGTAGTAAATTAAAAACAATATAAAAAACTATAAAATAAAAAAATGCACGGCATCGTAAATAATAAGTGCCGTTAGCAGAACTATTGATCTGTTTGAATATTATGCAGTATCAATACACTTTTGGTAATCAAAGTTATTTTTCAAACTGCATAACTCTATTTGAATCAAATCAAGATAAAAATATCACGAGAATGCGTTTTAAGTCGAGGTTGCTATTAATGAAACTCTTCAGTCTTAGATGGGAATTAAACGGCTGAAAAATGTCTATTAAGCGGTACTAAAACTGATTGAATATTTAAAGCTGCGAAGAATGAATGCTATCAAAACTGAAATCTCCTAAACCATAATTGCGGGAAATTATAATAAATTACATATATTTTATAAGCGATAAATAACGAAATTTTTGTCTTCTACGAATAGAATACCTTGGCTTATTTTCAAAAATAAATTACATAACCGTGGAATTAATTTAATTTTTCCTTGCTTCTACACAACTGGTATAAATTTAATGAAATGGCCTTAGGTCTAAAATGCGGCTTTGGCAGTTTTGCTTCTATTTGTCCACTTATCGGGGCACATGGCTAAATGGCCCTTTGTTCAGTGATCCTGTTACGGGATTAGAATCTGGCACTCTTATCTAGTAGCCTCCGCAGGCTTATGTCCTGCTGGAAACATGGGAGAGGGATTTAGTTAATTTACGAACTTTTTGCGGTTAACACAAATGTGTTTTCGGCTATCGCGACGTCAATTCCTCTATAAAAACTCGAATTTAATCTGAGCTGGTGCGATCTAAGCTCTAGGGGATTTTGTTTGGATTGAAGTGGGTTTACACAAAAAGATTAACTAATTTTGATGCTTAAATGTTACCTTCAAGGTAAATTCAATACTGAGTAAAAAACAAAATGTTTTGTGACCACCTAATGCAATGGAAGCTCGTGATCAATTTGTTAAGGGAGGCAGAGAGTTTTTTATTGGTTATTAATGGCCTTAAATTTTGTATTTTGATTTAATTTCCTGACAAGTTGCTTCTCAGTTGAAATTACTGCCATACACATATATTATTCTTGTCCGATGGTATTCCTTCCAATTATTTTTTTATAAAATTATTCGTCATGACTTTTAAAATGTTTATAAAAATACGATACATTTGTTTTCTTTGGTTGAATTCATGCAATGTATAACGAGTTTAACGAATGAACTTAATGAATAAATAGAGTTTGAAGAGATATTATTTTAATTTTAAGTTGCAACAAGTTAAGAGTCCTACCATAATTGCACTAACAAGTCCATGCAGATACTTTATTTTTCAATTCTAATTTTCCAAACAATCAGTTTGCATTAGTCATTCGAACAATTCTTCCAAAATACATGTCTAATTCATAACACACCATGAATATGTCTTCTATAAATTAAAATTACAGATAGTGGTTAATGAGAGTTTACATCAATATTTTAAATACATGTAAAAAAATATTATTAAATATTTGCTAATTTATGTTTTTAGTTACAACATCAGCCTTTTGCGACCGAGTTATAAAATATTTGTTAAATTTCAACTTGACGTGTCGAATCAATTAATAATGTATTATATTTTATTTGCTTAAACAAGTAAATTACATGTTGCCTAATATGGTCCTCATGTCCTTTATAGCACTCAAGTGATTTAAATTTTTAACAAATCAAAATTCCTTCTTTGATTAAATACATATCTTCAGCATTATTAAAAAATAAAGCACATGGCCTACAAAACAGTTGTTTGAAATTAAACTACCTAGATTTCCTGCAACAAGAAGTAAAAAATTCTCGAGAGGTTCATCCTAATGAATCAAAAAACGACTCAAGTCTGGACGAGGAACTAGAGGATTTGTGACGAACAATTTATCCGTCACAATAGAGTCGAATAAATTTAAATTTAATAAAAAATACGATAATGTAATTCATGTAATTCATATCGTTGTCACCTAACACACCAACACTGGTTACTTATTTTGCCAGCTGAAAATTGTAAAATTTTAATTTCAATAGAAATCTGACCAAAAACCAATTGTCACCTGTAAAATGACGTAAATAAATGAAGATGATGTACAACCGTGGACAGTCAAGAATAACACTTTAGCCGGCGGGTGTGATGCAAATACCGACTCAATGAAAATATCTCATAGAGTCGGTATTTGCATAACACTGGTGTTATTCTTGACTGTCCATGGCTGTACGCTAAATTCGAAATTCGACTTCTAATTGGTTCTGAGACAATGGGCGTGCCTCCGATTCGGGGTTTTTCAGGCACCGAAACCTATACCCCATCCGAAGAAAGTACCCAATCACGTATTGATTGTCCTAAAAAAGTCAAAGCCGGAGCCGTGCCTCCGCTGTGATTGGCGCAACGAGGTGCATTTTTTCAAACAAAAAAATGCGTAAAAAGCAAGGGTCAGGCGTTTCAATTCAAATGCGGTTGAAATTTTAATTTTTAAAATCTAAAGCTGAAAAATACTTCTCCAAACAAATTTTTATTTTATTTTAACAATTTTAGGTGAAAAAAATCGTAGATTTACAAAGTCTGGAACTAATTAATTCGTCACTAGATGCAGACGAGGTACGGCTTCCTCTTTGAAAATGCAATTGGTAACTTCCCCGTTTTTAATTAGAAATAGGTATTGTCTTGGAAAAACAGGAAGCATTGTTATGACAGTCATTAATATTTAATAATTTTCATAAATCATATTACGGATATCATCAGTCTCTCACGATACGATGTGATATGATTCGACTTGAAAGTCCCTGCTTTAGATTCAATTTTTTTAAATAAAAATTGTCTTTTCAAAATAATTTATAATTACGACCAAATTAAAAATGCTGTGATTTAAGGGTGTCATTATGTTTTTATGAAAGAATATCTTTTTTCCTGTAATTTTTTTTCTTTTTCTTCTTTTGAAACAGAGTGGGAATTTAATCCTTTTTTGTCACCGATCAAAATTTATCTGCATCGGCAAGCATCTTGAGTGTCCTTATTCAAGTGTTTATTTCAATTTTTAATACCGTCAGATTAGGCTAAAAACAAAATTTTCACAACACTTGGGGCTTTTTCCGAGAGCATTATAAATTAAGATAAAACCGTTTGGAGTTTAAGTGAAATTGATTTTATCGCGCACTTTTTTGAGCTGATAACTTGTAAGTATTTATAGCAAATCATCATGTGGTTGGTTTAAGTGTAGTGCCTACATCCACTAAAATGAAAGTCGCTTTGGCATTTCTGTGCTCCTGTGTTGTGCTAAGGTACTTTCAAAACATTATCCTCAGTTTCTAATTGGGTAAACTGTAGTACGACCTCGGCAGATCCCGAAGACCGAAAATTCCCACAGGGATTTATTTGGGGTACTGCCACTGCGTCATACCAAGTGGAAGGCGGCTGGGAGGACGATGGCAAAGGAGAGAACATTTGGGATCACTTCACTCACACCCTCCCTGATCACATTGCCAACCATGATAACGGTGACGTAGCCTGCGACTCCTACCACAAATACCGTGAAGATGTCGATAATCTCAAAAATTTGGGAGTCAACTTTTATCGTTTTTCCCTGTCGTGGTCCAGAATCCTCCCAACTGGAAGAACCGACCAAGTCAACCTAGCAGGTGTAGACTATTACAACAACCTCATCGGTGTTTTGAAAGAGAACGGAATCGAACCGTTCGTCACTCTCTTCCATTGGGATTTGCCACAACCTCTACAAGACCAAGGTGGATGGCCCGATGACAAGATTGTCGATGCCTTTGGCAACTATGCCCGTTTGGCTTTCCAGCTCTTCGGTGATAATGTCAAAAACTGGATGACTTTTAACGAAGCGAAACAAACATGCCAACTGGGTTATGGCGATGGCATTTTCGCCCCTGGCATTCACTCGGATGGTCGTGACAGCTACAAATGCGCCCACAACGTCATCAGATCGCACGCTAGAGCATACCACATCTACAACGATGAATTTAGAGCGACCCAAAATGGCCGAGTATCAATTGTCGTGGACACTGACTGGTTCGAACCCGCCAGCGACAGCGACAAAGACAGAGAAGCCGCAGAAAGAAAAATACAGTTCAATGTAAGTTTCTAATTTGGTGGTGATGTCAATTAGATCCATTTATTACAGTTCGGTTGGTACGCCAATGCTATCTTCCATCCCGATGGTAACTATCCTCAAGTCATGATTGACAGAATTGCTGAGAGAAGCAAACTGGAAGGTCTATCCGAATCTCGTCTCCCGGCGTTTACGCCAGAAGAAGTTGACTACATAAAAGGAACCTACGATTTCTTTGCTCTCAACACCTACACGACAACTATTGCGCAATGGAGCGAAGACTGGCCCATTGGTGATCCAAGTTATACTGCCGACATCAGTGTCACCACGTGGCAAGATGAATCATGGGAAAGTTCGGCATCTGGATGGCTTAAAGTCGTACCATGGGGCACCAGAAACTTGCTCAACTGGATCGACCGCACTTACAATCACCCAGAAATTGTCATTACCGAAAATGGTTACTCAGATCATGGAGAACTTGACGATCAAGGAAGAATTCACTACTACACGGTACTTTCCACATACATATAGTGGTTAAGTTCTTATATGCTGATGTTATAGGAATACTTGAGCGCAATCCTTCAAGCCATCATTGACGATGGAGTTAATGTGACAGGATATACAGCTTGGAGTTTGATGGACAACTTTGAATGGTTAAGCGGATACACGTAAGTTATTTGTCGAAGTGACTTTCAACCCAACTTATCGATTATTGTAGGGAAAAATTTGGGATATATCAAGTGAATTTCGATGATTCCAACAGGACAAGAACTCCCAAGAGTTCGGTTACTTTCTTCAAACGTCTCATTGCAACAAGCTGTCTTGTAGACAGCTGCCGAGATTAATTTCATTAAATACATATTCATGTATAACAAACGCTGTGTGAAAATACACATATTTTTTAAAAAGCATAAACTATTGCTTCATTCGTAGCCAATCACTTACCTTTATACCTTTATACTATAATTAAATCATTTCCACAAAATGTATTCTAAAAATGTATATAAATAGAATTTATACTGGTTGGTATTAAAATTTGTGGCCAATTTTGGATAATAATATGAGTCCATTTTCTTTATGTCTAAATACATAATCCGTTCAAAACACTTCCTTTAAAGATTTTTTTTAAACACTGAACCATTACTTTTCCGAACTAAACACTTAAGACATAATGAAAATAATAACACTTCCTTTAAAGATTTTTTTTAACACTGAACCTTTACTTTTCCGAACTAAACACTTAAGACATAATAAAAAATAAACAGTATTTTACAAAATATGGAATGCAATTTTATCGCAGACATTTATAATACTTATGCATATATTATTATGTTTTTACAAATAGAAATAATCCTTCAAGAAATATTTTTCATTTTGAACTTTACTCCAAGTATCAAACTTCAGTAGTAATTCAATTTTTCTATTCACAAGTCTTGTGAACAACGAAACGTCAACTTGTTGAAATTTTTATCTCTTGTTTTAAAACAAAAACTGATAAGTTTCGTATTTAAAAAGCTGCAAACTGTCCATATTTCGAAGTAAGTCATCACCAGCCAGTAAAAATGAATCTGATTCTACTTCTTGCATCATTCGGATTGTTAAGGTAATTGGTGTAAAAATATGTTTTTGGGACACCGTAATTCTCCTCAAAGTTGCAGCCAAACATGGGCAGATCCATACAACAAAAGTATCCCTGATGACTTTCTTTTCGGAACAGCCACGGCTGCTTACCAAGTTGAAGGTGCATGGAACGAGGACGGAAAAGGCGAAAGCATTTGGGATCGCTTCGTGCACGAAGACCCTCACCGTATAACGAATGACGAAAACGGTGATGTTGCTTGCGATTCTTACCACAACTACTTAAAGGATGTCGACATGCTGAAAACATTAGGAGTAAATTACTACCGTTTCTCTATTTCGTGGCCTAGGATCTTGCCATCAGGAACCACCGACAAAGTCAACCACGCCGGAATTGACTATTACAAACGCCTAATTGCCGCTTTGAAAGAGAACAACATTGATTCCTATGTCACGGTCTACCATTGGGATCTTCCACAACCACTCCAAGATCTTGGAGGATGGACCAACGAATCAATGATCGAATATTACGCCGATTACGCCCGACTTATTTTTCAACTTTTTGGTGGCGACGTCCAACACTGGATGACGTTCAACGAACCTCAAATTGTATGCCGTTTGGGATATGGAATCGGTAATTTTGCACCGGGACAGCACGGAGATGGAACATTGGATTACATTTGTGCCCACAACATCATCAAATCTCATGCTAGGGCTTACCACATTTATAACGATGAGTTCAGGGCAAGTCAAAACGGTAAAATCTCGTTCGTCATTAACACTGATTGGTACGAACCAGCGAGCGAGAGTAAGCAAGACAGGGATGCAGTGGAACGAGCTCTTCAATTTACCGTAATATTGCCCATTGTCTTTAGCTCTTGATGGTTATTTGCTGGTCTCAGGCTGGTTGGTATGCCAACCCTGTTTATCATCGTGATGGGAACTACCCTCAAGTAATGATCGACCGAATTGCTGACAGAAGTAAGAGACAAGGCTTCGAAACTTCTCGTCTCCCACAATTTACTCAAGACGAAATTGATTACATCAAGGGAACTTATGACTTTTTCTCTCTAAATCATTATAGTACCATGGGAATTAGTTATTCTGAGGACCGTCCGATTGACAATTTAAGCTGGGATGGTGATCTGAGCGTCAGCATCTTCTGGAACGGATATTTCGTGGGAATGAGAAGTCTTCTTAACTGGATCGACAGAACGTACAGCCATCCCGAAATTGTCATCACCGAAAATGGGTATGTTGACTATGGAGATGTAGACGACCAGGGAAGAATTGCATATATTACGGTAATTTTGTACATTTCTTAAAATATTTAAATCATTTAGATTTTTAGGATTATGTAGGCAGCGCTCTAGAAGCGAGGATAGAAGATAATGTCAAACTCTTGTCTTACACGGCTTGGAGTTTAATGGATGATTTTGAATGGACCGGAGGATACGGGTTCGTTACTAACAAAATACGAATTACATCGAATAAAAAAATTAATATTTTAGGGTTAAAATGGGGCTTTACGAAGTTGACTTCACAAATCCTGACAGACCAAGAAGGCCCAAGAGCTCTTCAAACTACTACAACAAAATCATAACCAGTAGGTGTTTGGTTGACGATTGCCTAGAATAATAACTTATTTTATTCTGTGATTGTTAACTATAAATAAATAAACTTGAAATATGAAGACATGTTTTCATTACATTCTTTCCTCCCCTGATTCCTAAGTTAAAAACCGTTCTTAAACTTGTTTGATTTTAAGCCTTGTTTTAAATGAATGCAAATAAAGAAAAATTAAAAGCAGAAAGCAAAAGCAGAAGACGTTATTATAACTAACGCAGCAAGTGTTTTATCTGTACATCAGATAATTGAAGGTTTTATTAAAACACACTTCGTCCACATTCTGAGCGGCAAGTCAATGCTACAAAGGTCAAGATAAATAAATTTTTGCTTTCAGTTGTGCTGATAAGGTATTTTGAGAAAATTTGTACAGGTCTCGTTTTATAATGCGCTCAAAAACTAAAAGACCGAATGCTTTTAAAAGTATTCTATTAATTTAAAAGTCAACAATTTGAAGAAAGACTTTTAGGTACTTTCGAGATGTCATCGCCAAAAATTGCTTACATAATCGATGCGAAGACTCATTAAGTGGAAACCTCAATCTCTTTAATGTTAATTTTTTAATGATTAAATTACAAATTAAATAACCGCAAGAACTACATTTTCTCAACAAAAACATTAATAAGTCATATTGCAAAAATTATAGCTGCGTTTGTTTCATAAATAAAATAATAACATAAATGTGCATTTGAAGAAGCGTAAACAACAATTTTAGACCAAATCTATTATCAAATATTTTGGAAACCATATTATCAAGTCCTTGATAATTATGAAGTGTTGATTATACTATATATCAACAATTTCTCTTGTACGTTTAGAAGTAAAAATGAGAAAACTGATTTTATTGTTGGCTATTTCAAGGTAAATAAACTGAAGGTATTTATTAATTGATTTTAATGAGTTGCAGTGTCATTTTGGGTGACCCAGAAACTCGCAAATTTCCCGATAATCTCCTCTTCGGAGCGGCAACAGCATCGTACCAGACAGAAGGTGGTTGGGACGAAGATGGTAAAGGAGAAAGCATTTGGGATCACTTCATCCACGAAAACCCAGACCGCATTGCAAATCAAAACAATGGAGATGTGGCTTGTGACTCGTACCACAAATACTTGGAAGACATTCAAATGTTGAAAACGTTGGGAGCCAATCATTATAGATTCTCTATCTCTTGGCCTAGAATATTACCATCGGGAACGATAGACAATGTAAACCAAGCAGGTGTCGAATATTACAAAAAAATAATAGCGGCTTTAAAAGAAAACAACATTATACCATTTGTTACCATTTACCATTGGGACCTACCACAAGCATTACAAGAAATAGGAGGATGGACGAACAAATCAATTATAGACTACTATGCGGATTATGCTCGCTTGCTTTTTAGTTTATATGGTGACGATGTTAAAAATTGGATGACGTTCAACGAACCGTTAATAGTCTGTCAATTTGGATACGGTAATGGTTTGTTTGCACCAGGAATCGAAGGTGATGGTACTCAAGACTACATATGTGCTCACAACGTTATCAAATCGCATGCTAACGCGTATCACATATATGACGAAGAATTCAGAGCGACCCAAAATGGTAGGATATCCATAGTGATTAACACTGATTGGTATGAGCCTGGTACTGACAGTAACCAAGACCAAGAGTCTGCAGAAAGAAGACTACAATTTACAGTAACGTAACCTGAATGATGAGCTAGCGCTTGTTAACTAATCGACAATTTTAGGCTGGCTGGTATGCGAATGCCATTTATCATCCAGATGGCAACTACCCTCAAGTGATGATCGACCGAATTGCTGAAAGAAGCAAGCAACAAGGCTTGGAACACTCGCGTCTGCCTGAATTTACAGTAGGGGAAATCGAATACATTAAAGGCACATTCGATTTCTTTTCTCTTAATCACTACATTACGACTAGAACAAGATGGAGGGAGGACTACCCAATTGATAATGTTGGCTGGGAAGCTGATATCAGCGTAATAACATACCAAGACGGAAATTACTTTGTAGGCTTAAGAAGCCTTTTAAATTGGGTCGACAAAACTTATAATCATCCAGAAATTGTAATTAGCGAAAATGGTTACGGAGATGGGAAAAACCTCAACGACCAAGGCAGAATCCAGTATCTTCAAGTACATAAAGTGTCCCATATTCAAATTCTAAATAATGTAAAATTTTAGGATTTCTTGAGCAGTGCTCTTCAGGCAATTTTAGATGACGGTGTTAATCTTACGGCTTATACTGCTTGGAGTTTGATGGATGTATTTGAATGGACTGGAGGATATACGTAAGTATCCCAAGCAGCAATGATTTGTATGACATTTTTTGTAGAATTAGCTATGGATTCTATCAAGTTGATTTCAATGATCCAAACCGAACAAGAACCCCAAAGAGTTCCGTCCAATATTACAACAAAATTATCAACACCAGATGCTTAGTTGACACCTGCCAAGATAATTTGTAAAAAATAAGCCTAGCCAATTAAAAAGTGAAAACTTTAATTCTAATTCTCTGAATGGAAATAATAAACTATTCATTTTAACATGAGGTTAAATTTTTATTTTTATTTTTATTTACGGATCGAAAACAGCTATAACTACTCGTAGTTTAAACACATAAGATATTAAGATTGTTCATAAATTAAAGCTATAAAATTATTAAAAAAATGAAGAACTTGAAATACCGTAAAATAAAAAAATTCAAAGCCCTGCTAAATTAGAGACACGTGGCTTAAATTTTAAACAATGGTAAGTAACTTTAAATTAGAAAAACCTTGAATACTCTTGTAGCGGCTGCGACCTTCCTACGTCGCAGGCCCCAGCTGCAAATTGTAAATATGTAGAAACTGTACATATCCAATAAACAGTCGTGCCGCCTCCAATTTCCAACCCTGTCATAAATCCTTCTCAAGTTGACCGTGAGAACCATCCTGTTTCACCCTCCTTCCTTCAACACCAAATTCCCACTTTTTCCAACTCAAAACTCCAGTCAGTCCAAGTCCAGCTCCATGACAACATCTTCCACGACACGACAACAAACTGCAAAGCTGACTTTGATTGTACTCCTTGCGCCCCAATTATATCGCCCGCGCTAAACATCCACATTGGTGACCCCGACGTGATTTCGTCAAAAAAAATGCAGTGGTAATAGTGCGCGATACCGTCTCCACCCAGCACAAGATGGCTCAACCCCCGCAGCAGATACCGTTCACCCGCGAAGAGTACGAGCGCGCCCTCCAGGAACTGGAGCAACTCAAGGCCGAACGAGCCGCCAGACTTCGCAGAAGTCAAACACCGCAACCACCACCAACGATACCCGCGATCTACCTCGTGTGCCTGCCAACCTTCCTCTTCGCAGATCCAGAGCTATGGTTCGAAATCTGCGAACCAATTCTCGCCGCTGTCCACATCACATCTGACGCCGCAAAGTTCAGCAATGTGGTCAGCGCGCTAGACCCCAACATCTGGACAGAAGTGCGCGACATCATCATGGACCCGCCGCAGGAAAACAAGTACGCGACACTCCGGTCCGCACTCATCAAGAGGCTCCCCCCCACGCTGGACCAGAAGACCCGACGTCGGCTGCGATCCGAAGAGCTGGGGGACAGAACACCCAGCGAATTTCTACGCCACCTGCGCAACCTAGGGGGTTCTGCGATACCTGAAGACATCATCCACAGGCTGTGGCTAAAACGGCTACCGACAGATACACAAGCTGTCCTAGCCGCCTACAGCAACGCCTCCCTGGACATAACGGCCTGCATAGCAGACGGCGTCCCCGAGGCCAGGTCCCACACCCCCCAGGTAGCAGCGACGAAACCTGCCTCCACCAGCAGCCAGCAGAGGGAAGCGACGCGCGACCCAAAGCCGACGGAGCCATGGAGCAGCACCTGCGAGGAAATGCCACCAACTCCCCGACGAGAACTCGAAGCCGTCGACTCCCACGGAAGCCAGCATCCGCTCCGTGTCCGGCCTCGCTCGCGGGAACCACAACCCGACCCACTGCAGTCGGTCGAAACGTCGACCAATCCTTCCCAGGACTTCCATGCAGCACCCAGCAGCCACGGACGGGGACAGCCAACAGACAAGGCGAGACCCACTTCACCGATCTGTTTCGGACGCTCCTCGGAACCACGCACCCAGACGGTCGCGTCTCCGAGTCCACACA
The DNA here is from genome assembly GCA_964023215.1 of Eledona agricola. Classification (NCBI taxonomy): domain Eukaryota; kingdom Metazoa; phylum Arthropoda; class Insecta; order Coleoptera; family Tenebrionidae; genus Eledona; species Eledona agricola. Next base: position 3,707,326 of record OZ026856.1, read on the forward strand.
TGCAGCAGAGCACCATTTCCGCACCATCCCCGGTCCACCCAACGCTGCCCAACCCCAACGCCCAACCACAACGAAGCAGCTCACCACCGCGAAGCACGAGTCCAACGCCACGGCCCGAAGGAGCATCGCAAGACCAGCCACTCGACGCGAGTCCGACTCAGAGTCCTGCTGGTCCTCCTCGTCACCTGGAGGAACAACCTGCAAGTCGCCACCACCGGCAAACTCTTGCAACCTCCAAACGAGTGCCAGGACCCATCCGCCACCGACCACGAAGTCAACGCCACGGATCTGCCCCAAGTCATCGCGGACGTTCAACCGACCAACGGCTCATGACACGGCGACGACGCCTTTTCCACCCGACATCGACGCCACGGACTCAGCGAGCCCCAGCAGAGGTCGCATTACAGTCCCCTCAAGACGGCGCAGCGCAACCCCGAGACCGTCACCACAAGGGTCAAGGGAAAGAGCACCACCACGTCCATCGACCGCCTGAAACCGGCGAACATCTTGGCGCACCAAACCCGACCGGCAGCATCTCCAGCCTCGTCCCCACCAGCGCCAAAATCAGCGTCTCCGTGAACAACCCCAGCGCAGCCACCAGGAGTCGTCCCACACCACGGAAGACGCGCAATTTTTACAAACCACCTCCAGGCCGGCGGAAAACACACCAACCGCGCTTATCCGCTAATCGTCCAGCGGCTTAATCACTGGCAGGGGGGTACTGTAGCGGCTGCGACCTTCCTACGTCGCAGGCCCCAGCTGCAAATTGTAAATATGTAGAAACTGTACATATCCAATAAACAGTCGTGCCGCCTCCAATTTCCAACCCTGTCATAAATCCTTCTCAAGTTGACCGTGAGAACCATCCTGTTTCACCCTCCTTCCTTCAACACCAAATTCCCACTTTTTCCAACTCAAAACTCCAGTCAGTCCAAGTCCAGCTCCATGACAACATCTTCCACGACACGACAACAAACTGCAAAGCTGACTTTGATTGTACTCCTTGCGCCCCAATTATATCGCCCGCGCTAAACATCCACATTGGTGACCCCGACGTGATTTCGTCAAAAAAAATGCAGTGGTAATAGTGCGCGATACCGTCTCCACCCAGCACAAGATGGCTCAACCCCCGCAGCAGATACCGTTCACCCGCGAAGAGTACGAGCGCGCCCTCCAGGAACTGGAGCAACTCAAGGCCGAACGAGCCGCCAGACTTCGCAGAAGTCAAACACCGCAACCACCACCAACGATACCCGCGATCTACCTCGTGTGCCTGCCAACCTTCCTCTTCGCAGATCCAGAGCTATGGTTCGAAATCTGCGAACCAATTCTCGCCGCTGTCCACATCACATCTGACGCCGCAAAGTTCAGCAATGTGGTCAGCGCGCTAGACCCCAACATCTGGACAGAAGTGCGCGACATCATCATGGACCCGCCGCAGGAAAACAAGTACGCGACACTCCGGTCCGCACTCATCAAGAGGCTCCCCCCCACGCTGGACCAGAAGACCCGACGTCGGCTGCGATCCGAAGAGCTGGGGGACAGAACACCCAGCGAATTTCTACGCCACCTGCGCAACCTAGGGGGTTCTGCGATACCTGAAGACATCATCCACAGGCTGTGGCTAAAACGGCTACCGACAGATACACAAGCTGTCCTAGCCGCCTACAGCAACGCCTCCCTGGACATAACGGCCTGCATAGCAGACGGCGTCCCCGAGGCCAGGTCCCACACCCCCCAGGTAGCAGCGACGAAACCTGCCTCCACCAGCAGCCAGCAGAGGGAAGCGACGCGCGACCCAAAGCCGACGGAGCCATGGAGCAGCACCTGCGAGGAAATGCCACCAACTCCCCGACGAGAACTCGAAGCCGTCGACTCCCACGGAAGCCAGCATCCGCTCCGTGTCCGGCCTCGCTCGCGGGAACCACAACCCGACCCACTGCAGTCGGTCGAAACGTCGACCAATCCTTCCCAGGACTTCCATGCAGCACCCAGCAGCCACGGACGGGGACAGCCAACAGACAAGGCGAGACCCACTTCACCGATCTGTTTCGGACGCTCCTCGGAACCACGCACCCAGACGGTCGCGTCTCCGAGTCCACACATGCAGCAGAGCACCATTTCCGCACCATCCCCGGTCCACCCAACGCTGCCCAACCCCAACGCCCAACCACAACGAAGCAGCTCACCACCGCGAAGCACGAGTCCAACGCCACGGCCCGAAGGAGCATCGCAAGACCAGCCACTCGACGCGAGTCCGACTCAGAGTCCTGCTGGTCCTCCTCGTCACCTGGAGGAACAACCTGCAAGTCGCCACCACCGGCAAACTCTTGCAACCTCCAAACGAGTGCCAGGACCCATCCGCCACCGACCACGAAGTCAACGCCACGGATCTGCCCCAAGTCATCGCGGACGTTCAACCGACCAACGGCTCATGACACGGCGACGACGCCTTTTCCACCCGACATCGACGCCACGGACTCAGCGAGCCCCAGCAGAGGTCGCATTACAGTCCCCTCAAGACGGCGCAGCGCAACCCCGAGACCGTCACCACAAGGGTCAAGGGAAAGAGCACCACCACGTCCATCGACCGCCTGAAACCGGCGAACATCTTGGCGCACCAAACCCGACCGGCAGCATCTCCAGCCTCGTCCCCACCAGCGCCAAAATCAGCGTCTCCGTGAACAACCCCAGCGCAGCCACCAGGAGTCGTCCCACACCACGGAAGACGCGCAATTTTTACAAACCACCTCCAGGCCGGCGGAAAACACACCAACCGCGCTTATCCGCTAATCGTCCAGCGGCTTAATCACTGGCAGGGGGGTACTGTAGCGGCTGCGACCTTCCTACGTCGCAGGCCCCAGCTGCAAATTGTAAATATGTAGAAACTGTACATATCCAATAAACAGTCGTGCCGCCTCCAATTTCCAACCCTGTCATAAATCCTTCTCAAGTTGACCGTGAGAACCATCCTGTTTCACCCTCCTTCCTTCAACACCAAATTCCCACTTTTTCCAACTCAAAACTCCAGTCAGTCCAAGTCCAGCTCCATGACAACATCTTCCACGACACGACAACAAACTGCAAAGCTGACTTTGATTGTACTCCTTGCGCCCCAATTATATCGCCCGCGCTAAACATCCACACTCTATATCGTGTAAATTGCTTTAGACTTTTTTAATGAAAGATAACACGTTAATACTTTTTATTATTTATAAACAACTAAAATTGTTAATTTTTTCAAAGCAATTTAAAAATATGAAAAAAATTAAAGCATCCAATATTGTACATACCTACTTTGGCGTACTTGCATTTTTAACAAAAAAACTCAAAAACTCAACAAAATATAATAAAAACCTAAAGATTTTATAACGACACTATACAGTACAAAACGTCCAATTCGAAACGGTGATGATAAAGACGAAAACGTCTGGGACACAATTTTCCCGAAAAAATCTCCAACCAAGACGATGGTGATATCCAAATCACAAAAACATCAGCACGTCAAATAAAGCTCTTGATGTGAATTTTTAGCTATTATCGCTTTCGTGATCCAGACCTACTAACAAGATGCACCAAAGAAATTAACAAAGCTGATGTAGATTATTATAAAACTACAGATTTAAATTTAAAAAATATATAAAGAATAAATTTTGATTGTAATAAGTTGATTTTAATGATCCGAACAGGTCAAAACTTACCTTTAAAGCAATTATATATTTTTCTAATCTGTAAACGTTATTTACCTGGTTTTATCAAAATAATGACGATAGACTTTTATCGTAACTTTTATACATAGAGTTCACATACATATAGTATCACGTGACTAACTTAACGAACACCATTTTTCGTCAGTGAGTCAATGAAGCAGTCAGTCTTTTATAACATGAAGATTAACATTATTACAGGTTAAACATAAGAATTTTAATTGATGAGTGTGTTTACCTAAATCACGATGCAATCTCTGTGCTTTATTATTTCTAGTCTCTGTTGGTAAGAAATGTATAATTTTTTTGTATCATATCGCATTTTCCATAAATTTGTAGTTTCATTCAAGCTGAGTATGTATTTCCCTCCGATTTCAAATTTGGCGTAGCGACTTCTGCTTACCAAATCGAGGGCGGATGGAATGCTTCTGGAAAAGGTGTGAGTGTGTGGGACTCCTTAACACACACAACTCCCCAACTAATCCAAGACCAAAGCAATGGAGACATCGCTTGCGATTCCTATCACAACTGGGAAAGAGACGTTGAAATGGTTCAAGAAACTGGAGTTAACATTTATCGTTTCTCTCTATCCTGGACGAGAATTTTCCCTCAGGGTTACATCAATTACGAAAACCCAGACGGCATAAATTATTATAACAATCTAATTAACAAGCTCAACGAGAATGGAATTGAACCAGCCATCACTTTGTACCATTGGGACTTGCCACAAAATATCAGACAATTGGGCGGATGGCCCAACCCGATCATGATTGATTTATACGCTTATTACGCACGAAGAGCGTTTCAACTATTTGGCGATCGAGTCAAGTTGTGGATTACTTTCAACGAACCTAAAGTGTTTTGTCAAGACTTTTACGAGTTTCTGGGCAACGTTTCCCAGCCGTACCCCAACGGAGTCATTGAGTATTTGTGCACCCACCACGTTCTTAAATCTCATGCCGAAGCTTACCACATTTATAACAACGAATTCAGAAGTAGTCAACATGGTAAAATTTCCATCACTTTAAATTTTGAATGGTCCGAACCAGACTCTGATGACCCTGCTGATATTGCAGCAGCAGAACAGAGACGTCAATTTGAGGTAATAAAACGTTGTTAATTCAACTTTAAACGTAACTTTCTAGTTTGGTATCTACGCTAACCCCATTATCAACTTTGATTATCCTGATATTGTCAAAGAAAGAATAGCGAGTCGAAGTAGACTTGAAGGTTTTCCTGAATCGCGACTACCAGCGTTCACTCTAGCCGAAAAATTGAAAATCAAAGGAACATATGACTTTCTGGGTTTGAACCATTACAGCACTTGGTATGTTCGAGCATCTGACGACGCACCAATTGGAGATCCAAGTTATAACGCCGACACCGGTACTTTTCGGTTCCAAGATCCAAACTGGGATTCTTCTGGAGCAGAATGGAACAAAATCGTTCCATGGGGTTTACGAAGTATCTTGCGATGGCTGAAATCGACCTACAATAACCCCGAAATTTTGATTACTGAATGTGGTTATCCTGACAGGACCGGAGAAATTAATGACCAGCCAAGAATCGATTTCCTCGAACTTTATTTTAACGCCACACTTCAAGCAATCTACGAAGACAAAGTGAGAGTTACGGCGTTTATGGTTTGGAGCCTGATGGATAATTTCGAATGGCAACAAGGATATCAGTAAGAAAACACAGAATTGCTTATAAAATTTATTGATACAATTGTCTTTCAGGATCAAATTCGGGTTGTTTAGTGTTGATTTCCAAAGTGAAGCACGCACAAGAACTGCTAAAAAATCTGTGGCGTATGTAAGAAAAGTGGTAGAAACAAGAAGCATCGACAAGGACCCATAAAATGTTTTATTTATATAACTGAGTGTATTATTAAAATGCACAATGACAAAAATTTAACGCTGAGATTTACAAGAGTTAAAAAATGCGGCACAGAAACAATTTTTCAGACAGTAAAAAAAATTATTAAAAACTATCGTTTTCTAAGACTTGATTGAATGCTTTTAGAAGAATACAATACTAAAAAATATTAGACATACGGAGAAGAAGTTAAAGTGCCGCCTACAAACATATAGATATAAAGGAAGACAGATGAGTAGCAAACAAATATTTACGACAGATTTAAAGAGAGCATATAGTTAAAAAATTTATTACTAATAAATATAATGGATAAACACAATTAATCTTATATGTTTGGGATTAGTTTATTTTGAGCAAATAGATACAATATTTGATTTGGATGGTATCCAGACAAGATCTAATCAATTTTTAAAAGTTTGCATACAGAGATATAACCCAAAATCGTTTCACTTATTTTTAAAGGTCCAAAGTTTATCCGTTTATATCCCTATTTATAATTGCGAAATTTGAGTCGATTTATGGTCAATCAAGTTATAAATAGATTTAAAGAATAAAATTGGTTGTTTTATCTTTATCCTATCAATACTTCAAATGAATTTCCCAGAACGAACTGTATTGTAACACGTAAATAAACCACAAATAAAAAAAATTTATGCAAGTTATTCAAAATGAAATGCTTTCTATCTGTATATTTCGACTCACCACCATAACAAAATAAGCTAATAAACATTTTTTAGAAATATTGGCCTTTCAACGCAAATATGATAATAATTAAGCAAATAAATACATAAAAATAAGCAATTGCATTTGTGGATGTATATAGAAGATGTTTTACTCAGAATGATTATTGTAGACATACATTTTTATAATTTAACGAAAAATACCTAGCTAAATACACTGGAAATGTGTGTATATAAATTTGAGGCCAAGTATTCTTTTGTCCGACTTAATAATTTTATGGGCATTAATTAACAGATTACTTGGATTAGCATAATAGAGATTTAAAGTTGATGCTACTAAACCGTCGCCACAATTCTGTTGTTTCTTCGATGCAATGTGGCCGGTGAAAATATTTATGACAATCGTCGTCAGGTAAAAAAACAAGCCGTCAGAGAACTCTATTTCAATATTAAATTTCAGTTATTCCAATTGCCAACAGTTAAAATTTCCCGATAACTTCAAATTCGGGGTGGCTACGTCGGCTTTCCAGATCGAAGGAGCATGGAACGTGGACGGAAAATCTGCCAATATTTGGGACGTAGCCTCTCATAATCGAAGCGAACTTATACTCGACAAAAGTAACGGTGACGTTGCTTGTGACTCTTACAACAAATGGGAAGAAGACGTTTTGTTAGTGAAGAATCTCGGAGTGGATTACTATCGCATTTCTTTATCGTGGACAAGACTTCTGCCTGATCCTTTCACAAATAAAGTGAATCCGGCAGGTGTGGCGTATTACAACAAAATACTTGACAAACTCTTGGAGAACGGAGTCGAACCAATGGTTACAATATTCCACTGGGATTTGCCACAAGTATTTAGTTCTTTAGGTGGATGGACTAATCCCATTGTAATAAATCACTATGCTAACTTTGCCAGGACAGCATTCGAACTTTTTGGCGATAGAATTAAAAGTTGGATTACGATAAATGAACCAAGACTAGTCTGTCAACGTTTTAAGGGCCTAGTCGGAGATGTTACTCTTTATTATCCATTGGGTGTTGCTGAATATTTATGCACCCATAACGTTCTTAAAGCGCACGCCGAAGCATATCACATCTACGATAAAGAGTTTAGATGGAAACAAAAAGGTTTGTCGTAGTTGTTATTCTTCACTGTAACATGTAATAAAATTTGCAGGCAGGATTGGTATAACTCTTGATATATCTTGGTCGGACCCTGAAAATTCCAGCAACCCTGATGATGTTTTAGCCGCTGAACAGAACATTCAATTTGACGTTAATGAAAATCCCATATCTCATTAAACTACTTCTTATTCGATTCTTTTCAGTTCGGTATATTTGCAAACCCCATTTTAAATTACGACTACCCCAAAGTTGTCAAGCACAGGATGAGTCAGCGAAGCAAATTGCAGAGTAATTCAGAATCGCGTCTTCCCGAATTCACACTTGCAGAGAAGTTAAAAATTCGTGGAACTTATGATTTTCTTGGTATTAACCATTACATCACTCAAATAACTAGAGCAGGAGCGGAACCACCGATAAACGAAACTAGCATTGAAAACGATGCCGGTGGGATTCGGTACTATCATCAGGATTGGGAACCAACAGGAGCGCCTTGGATTTTTTTTACCCCTTGGGGTATGAGAAAATCGTTGAACTGGATCAAAAGGCACTACGGCAATCCCGAAATTATCATCACTGAAAATGGATATGCCGACGATCATGACGTCTTTGAAGACGACAATCGCATAAAATTTTACAAAGTAAACCGCATCACCAGAACTGATAACATACCTTGCGTATTATTTCAGACTTACTTGAAAAGTACTTTGCAAGCTATTATCGAGGATGGCGTTAAAGTAACAGGGTTCCTGTTCTGGACATTGATGGATAACTACGAGTGGACTTTCGGCCACACGTAATTTAAAATTCTAAGTTATAGTTTCGTTACAAGTCAGTTCTTTCAGAGTGAAATTTGGAATGTACCATGTGAACTTCACCGACCCCAATAGAACAAGAACGGCTAGAGCTTCTGTGGAATTTGTAAAAAATCTAATGAAAACTAAAACCATAGAGTAGAGTGTTTATCAAAACTGTGATTAGTGTATTATCAAATTTCTCGGGTAGGATTTCATAATCTTCGTACTTATCATTGTACAAATGTAATTTATATTTATTTGACAAGTGTTAGTATGTTTTATCATCTTACTCAATAAAATATCATCACACCATGAGGTAAATAGATTTTTATTTTCCTTGAAAACATCCGACCAGTTGTATGTTGCCCAGCACATTTTTTTTTCGTTTATGTCCTTCATAAAAGGATTAACAATATTTGTTAGTTTGTGTAATTTAAAATCCCCAGCATTCAACATCACGTTAATGTTAAGATTGCTAGTGAGATGGCGTTTGTACTTTTATCGGTCTTGCTAATAACCTTCAGCTTATCACAATCCCGCAAATTCCCCGAGGACTTCAAATTTGGAGTCGCTACTTCGTCTTATCAAATCGAGGGCGCTTGGAACGAAGATGGTAAAACTTTGAGCGTTTGGGATCGAATCAGTCATTCGCAGCCTAGCATAATCCTGGATGGAAGTACCGGAGACGTTGCCTGCGACTCCTACCATAAACTCGATGAAGACATCCGCATCTTGAAAGAGTTGGGAGTTCATTCCTACCGCTTCTCCTTGGCATGGACTAGAATTTTATCCGGTGCCTACACCAATACGGTAAATAGGGCCGCCATCCAATATTATAACAACCTAATCGATAAACTCTTGGAAAACGGAATCGAACCGGTCGTTACCATCTACCACTGGGACATGCCCCAAAAAATTAGCGCACTCGGAGGATTTGCCAACAACGAATTCGTAGAGTATTTTGCAAACTATGCGCGCACTGTGTTTGAAGAGTTTGGAGACCGCGTCAAAATCTGGATCACGTTTAACGAACCTAACATTATCTGCCATTACATGAACAATTTCCTGGGGCAAATCCAACCGGAATATCCCAACGGAGTCATCGAGTATTTGTGCACTTGCAATCTATTAAAAGCGCACGCTGAAGCTTATCACATCTACAATCGCGAGTTTAGGCACAAACAAAATGGTAAAACTTCTCCCAATTTTGATACTCAACAGAATTCGTCGATTTCAGGAAAAGTTGGTATTACATTAAACTTCGAATGGGCTGAACCTGCGAGTGACAAACCGGAAGATTTGGCTGCTGCTGAACGACGCCGCCAGTTTGATGTTGATGTCGAATAAATCACAATCCAAAATCTCATATAACCATTTTCAGTTTGGATTGTTTGCTAATCCCATCATCAACTTTGACTTTCCTAAAGTTGTGCGAGACCGAGTCGCTGAACGCAGTATATTACAGAACTTCAGTAAATCACGACTGCCTGTGCTCACTCAGTCTGAAAAGCTTTCAATAAAAGGAACGTACGACTTTTTGGGACTCAACCATTACACCACGTGGTTAGTCGAAGATGAACAAGAGGCACCACACGACCAGAATGGTTTCTACATCGATAGCAAAGTGAAAAGAAGCCAAGATCCAAGCTGGCCTGAAACAGCAGCCAAAGATAACAGAGTGAGTATTAAGTGTAGTTGCGAATACAAAATATTGAATAATTGAGACCACGATTTCAACTGAGTCCCTTCTATGTTTTTAGATAGTACCCTGGGGTTTACGCAAAGCTTTAAAATGGATTAAATCAACATACGGAAACCCTGAAATTTTAATAACGGAATGTGGTCATTCGGACCTCACTGGTACTTTAAACGACACTGAGCGCGTTAATTTTTATCACGTACTATTAAATATAATCATTATTTCTCAAACAAGTTACATAATAATTGTAGGATTATCTAGATTCCACTCTAGAAGCCATATTGGAGGATGGAGTCAACGTAAAAGCTTTCTTCGCTTGGAGTTTGATGGATAACTTTGAATGGGCCGAGGGCTACAGGTAAATAACAACTAAAAAAATAGTTACACATAAAACTGAACAAATTTTAGGGTCAAATTCGGTTTGTACCAAGTCGACTTCAACGATCCGGACCGACCAAGAACTGCAAAAAAATCGGCCGAGTATTTCAGAAATGTAATTGCCACCAAACAACTAGAAGAAAATAGAGATTAATAAAAATGTATTAATATCTTTCAATTAGTACCAGATAAAATGGCTTATTCTTTTATTTACGGCATACAGATAAAAGAATGTGTAATAAAAATAAAGCCGCGTGACTGTCGTTTCATTAATCCACAATGCTTCAAGCAGTGATTTTAACATTTTGCTTGCTCACTAGGTAATATTTTTAGAAATGTTTTATATAAAGTGCACATGTCATTTAGACAATCGAAAGCGGAAGAGTGGAAATTGCCCGATGACTTCACATTAGGCGCCGCAACAGCGGCGTACCAAATAGAAGGAGGATACAATGAAGACGGAAAAGGAATAAGCGTTTGGGATGTCTATACACACATTCCTGGTTTTACAAGTGATGGAAGCAACGGAGATGTTACCTGCGATTCGTATCACAAATGGGAGGAAGACATAGAAATGTTGAAAAATTTAGAAGCTGATCATTATAGGTTTTCTTTGGCGTGGACGCGGATCTATCCCAAAGGGTTCGCCACAAAAATCAATCCTGCAGGTGTTGACTATTATAACAAGTTGATTGATGGATTGATTGAGAACGGCATCGAACCAATCGTTACTTTGTACCACTGGGATTTACCACAAATTTTTACACCAATCGGATCGCACGCAACTTCTACTTTTGTCCAACTGTTTTCAGAATATGCCCGAACTGCTTTTAATTTGTTCGGTGATAGAGTGACGACCTGGATCACTTTTAATGAACCCAAAATGGTGTGCATGGATTTTCCCGGATTTATGGGATCCTCGGATGAGAACTATCCCAATGGAGTTGTGGAGTACTTGTGCACGTATTATTTGCTCAAGGCGCATGCTGAAGCATATCACATCTACGACTTGGACTTCAGAAGTAAACAGAAAGGTTCTTCACACCCATCAGTTGAGTCATAAATCCGACTGTACAACCATTTCAGGGAAAGTTGGAATCACTTTAAATTTTGAATGGTCTGAACCTTCCAGCAACTCTCCAGAAGATATAGCAGCAGCGGAACAAAGAAGGCAGTTTGAGGTTAGAATCATGTACAAAGTTCTTTCAAATCACAATTATATTTGTGCAGTTTGGAATTTTCGCCGGTCCGGTCGTCTACGGCGATTTTCCAAAAATAGTCAAAGATCGTGTTGCTCAAAGAAGCAAGTTGGAAGGTTTTTCAAAATCTCGTCTTCCAACGTTTAGTTTATTGGAAAAACTCCGACTCAGAGGAACGTACGATTTTTTGGGTCTTAATCACTATAACAGTTGGTTAGTAAAAGCTGCCCGAGACGAATCAATTGGAAAATCCAGCTACGAATTTGACACCGGTACCAGTCGATACGTTCCTGATGAATGGGAAGACAACGAATGGAATTCAAAAGTAACACCTTTTGGAATGACGGAGAGTTTGAAATGGATCAAGAACACGTACAGAAATCCTGAAATTTTGATTACTGAATGTGGATATCCTGACAGAAATGGCATCATTGAAGATGATGCCAGAATTAGTTTTCTTCAAGTTGGTTACTCTTGAATAAGTTACTCACATATGGAATTTGCTATTGTAGAGATACCTCAACGCTACTCTTCAAGCACTCATCAAGGATTCGGTAAGAGTTAAAGGATTTACCGTTTGGAGTTTAATGGATAATTTCGAATGGGGACAAGGCTTTTCGTAAGAATAATTATAATCTTTGAAAACCTACGACACTTGGATTTTAGAGTTAAATTTGGTCTGTATCAAGTTGATTTCAACTGTACGGAAAGGACACGTATTCCCAAAAAATCAGTGGAGTATTTTAGGAATGTTAAACGAACGAGAGATGTTTTTCAGACCAATTAAAAATTTATTTATTTCTTCTTCTTATCTTTTTAGATAACGATATTTATAATCATTTTAAATTTTAAAACCTGTGTACACAATGATAGATAATAAAATGAAATAATGTGACACCTATGTACCTATAAGTTATTATTAACTGATCATCATTGTAATATTTCGTTTGCAAAACGTTCTGAATTTTTTACAATAATCAATAAATTATGGGTTAAAATACTTTTATGCTTTTCTCCTTGTCTTTGAATTAAGCTCTCTCTATAAATTCCCCCCACACATCGACCTGCACATTTAAATAATAAATTATTGCATTTTGATTAAAACGGTGTAAAAATGGTTTAATATGAATTATGAATAAATTTCTCGTTAACTGGAGCATCTGCAACTATAGTTTAAGCTCGCTAATTACATACATATACAAAGCAAAAACTCGTTTTCACACGTCAAAATAACGAGTTATTAGACTTATATTTCTGCCTTCAAGTACAACAAGAAATATAATTGTCCTAATTTTTTTTAACACAACCGCCACATCCGCATAATTACCCTTTTTGTAATTACCAAAAAATTCAAATAAAGAAGCAGCAGATAAATGAATAATAATGTTTCTGAAAAATAGTAATTGCATTAAATTAAACCATGAATTTGCAAATGTAATGCACAGAGCTATTAAGTAAAGCATGTCAACAAAATGTCCGGACTTGAATCTTTCTAAATTCACACCAGCGGTACTTGAAATTAAACATACTGAAAAAGATGATGAAATTACTAATCAGTAATTTGCCACAAATTGACACATTTAACACGTTTTCAAATGTGTGAGGTTTTCGACAAAGGAAAGTTAGATGTTCAGAAACGAATTAGTGACTTTTGGGTATTGTTACAATAATTTTTACAAAATTTTTAATGATTTATTTCAGGATTATTTAACAAACTGACAAAACTACTAATTTGTGTAATTTATGTGTTAACAACCACATAAACACCACACAAATAGTTGATGGTAAGGAACACAAATTATATGAACGGGCCTTGAAATAGTCATTAGGCACACTTTTATTGTCAGAAATTCGCGACAACTTCGAACAAAGAATCAGATTGATGAATGTTAAGATTAGACACTCCTACTCAAAACTGATGTTTAATATTTAGCAGAACGCTCGAAAAGAGCAAACAAACTCACAAATAACAATGACAAAATTGATATTCTTGTGGCTTCTGTGGGCACGTCTCATCGCTGGGTAAGTTGTAACATTTGAAACTTAACAATTTCACTCAATATTTTATAGAAAAGTGCACTCTGTTGATCCCAAATTTCCCGCCGGCTTCAAATTTGGAGTAGCAACGGCCGCCTACCAAATAGAAGGTGCCTGGAATGAGGACGGTAAAAGTGAAAACATTTGGGACCATCTCTCTCACAATTCCGCCAGTTTCATCTTCAATAAAGACAACGGAGACGTCGCGTGTGATTCGTATCACAGATACAAAGAGGACGTACAAATATTGAAGGACTTGGGTGTGGACTATTACAGATTCTCTTTGTCTTGGTCTCGAATTTTGCCACGGGCAGTTGCCGGCTCTCCAATCAACCAACTGGGAGTGGATTACTACCGAAATTTATTGCAGGAACTCGTAGACAATAGAATCGAACCTCTGGTTACTATTTACCACTGGGATCTTCCTGAAGTGTTGCAAGATCTGGGCGGCTGGCCCAACCCAGAACTGGAGCAACATTTCGTTTATTACGCTCGGACAGTTTTTGAGCAGTTCGGAGATTTGGCGAAGCTTTGGATCACGTTCAATGAACCTCTACAGATTTGTCAGCAAGGTTATGGTTCAGGGGTTAAGGCACCCGGTTACACTTCTTCGGGTATTGCCGACTACAAGTGTGGTCATACTTTGATCAAATCTCATGCCAGAGCATATCACACATACGATGAAGAATTCAGAGCGACTCAACAAGGCTCAGTTGGTATAGTTACAGATTCCTATTGGTTTGAACCAGCTCCCGGCAGCGAGGCTAACACTCAAGCGGCTGAAAGAACTTTGCAGTTCAAAGTATACCAGTCATGTTAAGTTTACAGTATAGCAAATAATTTTATATTTTACAGTATGGCTGGTACATTAATCCTATCATCAAAGGAAATTATCCACAAGTAATGATCGATCGTGTTGCGTACAGAAGTGAGCAACAAGGCTATGCCAAGTCCAGACTTCCAACTTTTACAGGAGACGAAATTGCATACATTAAAGGCACTTATGACTTTGTTGGTCTTAACACGTATACTACAAATTACGTACAAGATATTGACGAAGCTAATTTTAATGAAACATCATATGAAAGCGATTACAGAGCAGAATTCTTTATTGATGAAGAATGGGAACAGTCTGCGTCAACATGGTTGAGAGTATAATAAATCTAAAGACAGTTCTTTCAGTTTTAATTGTAATATTTCAGGTTGTGCCTTGGGGCATGCGGAAACTACTTAACTGGATCAAAAATGCCTTCAACGATCCTGAAATATTTATCACAGAAAATGGGGTTTCCGACAAAGGAGAGTTAGATGATCAGAAACGAATTAGTTACTTTCGAGTATTGTTACAATTGTTTTTACAACATTAGTTACTTATTTCAGGATTACTTAACAAATGTTCGTGATGCTATTTTAGAAGATGGTGTCAATGTTACTCGCTATACTGCTTGGAGTCTACTTGACAACTTTGAATGGGCTCGTGGCTACTCGTAATACGTATTGGAAATATTTTTTCTGTATTTATTCTGAAAGAATGTTTCAGAGAAAAATATGGGTTGTACAAGGTGGACTTTGATAGTCCTAATCGTACGAGAACAGCCAAGGCATCAGCGGATTATTTTAAGCAAGTTGTTGCAACTCACCACCTGATAAATTCGTGTCAATAAAAAAAACAGATATTTTGAGAACTTCTTTATTCATGCATACGCTTCTTATCCATATTGTCTTGAAGAAGAAAAAAAAGAAAGAAAATTCTTCAGAATCAAAGTACAAATTTAAATTAATAAAAAACCACAAACTATGAGTTGTTAAATTTAGACAAAAATTGCGTTTTGAAAAAAAGCAGTAAATAAAAAGTTGGAAAAAAAATTTCGACATAAAAAAATATAAATAATTACAGGAAAAAATATATGAATATCAATAATTCGATTGTTCACAATTACATTTCAAACAACTTCCAAATACAGTCATTCAAGTAATAATTTAAATAACTAAACAAAATGATTATTAAAATAACAATTATCCACCAATTGATGTTATGTTTACAAAACTGAGATCGATAATACTTATCCTATATCTTGTTAGGGGTATAATACCAATCAAATGATTTGAAACTGCAATCGCTTGTCACATATCTCAATTTATGTTACACTAGCATTTCTCTGCAGGTAATTCATTAAAAATAAAATTACTCAAAATTACAAAAATCAAAGCAGTGCAAAACTGTACACTCAAGACTTTTAAGACGAAATCTTATGTAGTTGTAGTCTGCGATTATTATCAGAAACAAATTCGAAACAGATGTCTCTATGGTCCGGGAATGAAGAAATAAAGTTTTAAGGAGGTGCCTTGTGGGATTCGAAAAATTGTCAACTGGATCAGACAATCCTAAAATTATCATAACTGAAAATGATGTTTCTGACCACACAAATTCAACCGATAGGTACTCAAAGGATAAATTACTGCAGGGTAATTTGTATAAAATTAATGTATTAGCATATTTATTAGTATTCTTTAGGAGTAACTTCTTGAAGCTATTCTTGATGATGGTGTTAACGTCAGAACGCACTCAGCTTGGGGCATTTTGGATAATTTTGAATATTTTCATTTGTAAAAACGTTTGCACTGAATTTTACAAATAACAAATTATTTTACAAAAAATTACGTATTATATTTCATACATTTCTCCGATCCGAAAGGTATACAAGAACACCAAAATGTCGGTAGATTATTATAAAAAGCGAGATAAAAAATATACCTAATCAATAAATGTTATATAGGCTCCCAAACACAAACATTTCTTAACTAAACCGCAAAAATTATTTGGAAATGTTGTTTATTCTCCAGTATTATAAAGATAGCATCTGACATATAAAAAATGAGGAATTACGCCAATTTACGTTGTGTTGTTCAAACTTTAACAAGAGATTTGTTAGATTATATTTTCGCTTCACCATCTGCCGATTCCAGTTAATCCCTTCGGATTTCATCTTCGAAAAAGCTCAACTCAATTAAGCGTGCGACCGACGGTTGCCAAGACTCAGAAAATGACGTTCGCTCGCATCTGATCACTTTCTTATATTCTAATCAACACTGTCGGCGGATGCTGGTACGAAGACTGAAAAATGCCGTTGGCTAGACGTGGGCGAGGTTGAAATCGGGGCATTATCCTTAATCATACACTAGCTAAATTATAGACACGCGCGGCAAAAACGCGTTTTTGGCTTTGGAAAGTGAGGCGGGAGAATGATTCCGCACGTTTTTCAAGCACAGCTGGAAGAGCGGAAGACGTAACTGAGAGAACGACCCACGTCATGGAGGACAACAACAACGAGCGAGATTGAAGCCGGTTGGAGGTGATGACTGAACGGTGATCGGGCAAAATATTCACGCCATTGTTGCAACCAATTCCACTTTGTTTACGTTGCACCAAATAACCAAAGATTGTTCAATTTCGTGTTTTAGAAAGAAAAGTAACTGCAAAAAAATCTATAGCTTACAATGCCAATACTTTTCGTAGAAAATTAAAAAAATTATCGACCAATTGAATTGTCCATGTCCAATGTATAGGTACGATTCGCACCTTTAAGAATTTATTAAACGACTAACACTGGCAAAGAGTGTCCTGCTGGAATATCATCAATTTAGTAACGTCTCGTCTACAATGCTGCATCTTTGATATACATGTTATAAAGGGAATATGAAACACACGCGAATTAATTGTTATCGCGCTACAAAATCCCAATGGTGGCTTCATGGAACGAAGAAAAAGAAGCAGATTTATGGCTTGATAAGGGTCATGCCGTGGCAGGTAGTGGTCAGACTGGAAATGTAAATTGTCGGGAAGAAACCGCATGTGATATCTGGATTTTTGATACGAAAGCAGTGATGCAGACCTCCCACCAGATGCAGAATCAAAAATTGCTTCTGATATGGCACGCCGAAGGCTTCATTTTTATTATATTATTATGTCGGTGGTGGCCGCGAAAGAAGTTGTGTGGTGGGCAAGAACCGAGATACAGCAAAAACCGGTTATTTATCATCTTATAAAATAATTACATAGGATATAATTACTGCAAGTACTCTCGCCTCAAGGTAATACTTAGAATAATAAATGAGGATCTCTTCTCTGCGCCGGTATAAGTATAAAGAATAAGATGAAGAAGTTCGAATTAAGCTAATTTCGTGTTACACTACAGCACCGATGCATTAGGAGAACAAAACATTAAAAATAATTGGATTGTGCAAATGAGCTTTCTATTCGACACAGAATATAAGATAACTGACAGAAAATCTTTAAATATTTATTTGGAGCTAAAACACAATTATACACAATATGTGTAACAAAAATTCTCAAGGTGGTGATAACATTTGGTAAATACGTAAATTATAAGCTAAGGAACTTTGCCCCCTTCTATCTTATCAAATTAATTTTTAACATGCATAAAATCGAACATATTAATGCGTTATGTAAATATGATTCAACAAGTTATCATTCGCTCTTGTTCAATGTCAAGTTTAGAATACATCTTCAAAATGACAAATCCACACGTACCAAGATTCTGGTTAATTACGTTCGTCGTTTTCCTAACTGTGATGATTATCTCCGGTGAATCTGATGGATGTAAGTAAACATTTATAACGTTTAAGAAAATATGTTTTAATTTCTGTTTTAAGTTGTCAGTTCTTCAAATAATGAAATGTGCGATTCAAGTCTTTGCCACATCCGATGTAAATTTTCGCATTCCTCGTTAACTGGCGTTTGTGCTTCAGGAAGATGCGATTGTATCTAACTAAAAGAACTCTAACGCAGCAATTGTAACTTTTTGTTTCAAATTATATTAATTATAAATTTAAAAAAATTAATCATTATTTTTTGTTGAGTGTTCAACGATTTGGAAATTTGGACAAAATTCGTAATAGCTTTCAGAAATGATAATCACCAATAATGTGGTGGTACATTTCAAGCGCAATTAAAACTATTTCTACAATTTGTTATTTTATTTCAAGTTGTTAAAATTTTACACACTTTTGATTTTGAAACGATATTTTTCAGCCATTTCAACCGAATTTGAATGAAACAGACTCATTGGTGCTTTTTACACATTTTTTGCTTGAAAAAATGCACCATGTACGTGATTGGGTACTTTCTTCGGATTAAAAACACCGCAACACGCCCACCGTCCCACGATCAATCAGATGTCGAATTTAGCGCCCATCATCTTTACTTTCTTCATTTCTCAGTCGACAAACCGTTCTGAACGTGTTTTTTCTTTGATCCGACTTTTATTAGAATTAAATATAAATATAAATTAAAAATTAATTTGCTCGGCTTTCTTATGAAGGATAAATTGTTCCAGTTCTTCGTTTAGACTTGAGCTGTTTTTAATTAAATATTCACCTGGATCACAAACAAGCGATACAATTATACAATATGTTCGGAGATAATTTTTTTTGATTTGTCAGAATAATTCAGTCTTGATAAAATGGCTTGCTTGTTCTCAAACCCCTAAAAACCATTTCATTTTCATTTAAAGAGTAACAGTTATTTTTAATTTAATTTTTTATAAGAATATATTATCTGGGCAATAAAAAGATCTTCGTTGTAACCCCATCCCTGGACAATTGTAGGTATATAAAAACGTTTAAATATATTTGTATTTTTCTGTTAAAAATTAACAGGAATTAGCTTTTCGCCGATACGATGAAAGGAGAGAACAATTGAATAGTGAAACTTTAAAGAATTAGTGTTGTTAATGACTAAAACAGATTATACCCTTTCGGAAACATCCAAAACAATTCAAAATAAACTATTGGATGCTACTGCTCACGTTGTAACTGAAAACATAGATTTATAAATACATTTATTATGTGCATTTTTTGTATGTAAAATTGACAATAGATATGAACTGTCACTTGCGACTTTTTGTAATTTAAAGACATGCATTCTTTATTACTGCAGTTATGGTAGACATTAAAATTATTGTCAACCTAAAATTAAAATAATCGCTTTATTAATTCAGAAAACTATGCTTAAGTTCAATCCAACCAAGAAGAAAGATTAATGGAAAATGCAGCTACTCCATCGTGTTTTTCAAAACATTCTAGAAGTCAAGAGGAATAATTTGATTTAAAAAAATTACTAGAAGAAATACAATCGAACAAAAATAATGTAGATATGTGTATGGCAGTAATTTCAACTGAGAAGGAGCATGTCAGAAAATTAAAATTTTAGGGCAATTAATAACCAACTGAAAAAACTGCCTACCTCCCCTGACAAAATGATCACGAGCCGTCACTGGTATGCAACATACAACATCTACAACTGTAGTAGTAAGCAGTAGTGATAAGTGTACCAGTTTTTCTGGTCTTCAATAGATTTTCTTAAGAACTTGGCTAAAGAATACAAAAAGGAGAAATAGCAATCAGTCTACATCCAAATATGTATCGGCTTTAACAAAACGAAACGACGAATTTTGTAGTAACATCCATTGCCTTTTTGCGGCAATTGAACCATACACAAGGCCAACAATAGGTACTCGATGACGACGACGACGACACAGGCCGGCGTTATAAATCAGACAGTTTTATCTTGCAAGATGTCCTCTTTTGCAGCAACCCAACGAATAACATTATGATGATGTGTTTATTTACACACAATGGTGACGCGTCCATAAAAAAGCATCGAACCGATTAAATTTAATAACTTAAGTTGGCAAGAGCGGATTTTCGTACTCCGAGAGTAGGTTATGGGAACCGACGACCCAAACCGTACATCCTTCACCTTGCTAATACTATACCGTCTACCTCTTGATCTTTAGATTGCGTTCGCGTGATCTACCAAATTATATACTTGACCAACATATTGGCAAAGAAATTCTGGCAAAAAGAGCACAAGAGAAAATAATGATGCAGGCTTTCTGTTAAATTGTTCTTCGAAAAGGTCGGTTTATTACCGCACGATAATTAGGTGATGCTGGGCTGCAGCACCACTTTTTTTAACGACCAACCTTAGATAGCACTCCGTAAATATTTTATGTGCAACCATCATAAAACCGGTGATTGTAATATTTTATACATCTGTCGTGATCCCCGCTAATTACGCTTAATTGGCCCGATAAAAATCTAGAATTGCGTTTTTTACAACGTCCCGCTAAATTTAATTCGAGAGGACCTGACTTTATGTTCGAAGATCCCTCAGAATCATGCGGCCCCTATCCTCAACTGTTTATTCATCCCGAGTTGCCAGCGACGGAATTTTAATTAACTAATTTATAGAGCCGGCTAATCCTCTCGAAAATTATGTACAATGCGACCGTTGCAATCTCGTTTTGAAATATGTTAAATGAGATTCGGGCAATTCTTGTGTTCGACCAGTTTTTTTGATTTTAATGACAGGTTCTGCTGAGTAGTAGTGAAAACGGCTCGACAGAATGCTAAGCGGATTCGCATTGTCAATGCCCCGGGTTTCGACAAAAAGCTGCTTTTGGAATTTGTTTTGCGAGGCGCGGAGTGAATTTTTGATATATTTACCAGTTAAAATAAAAAAACGCAAGAGTAAAAGTTCGCTTATTAAAGCGGCTGACCTTTTGTCAGGCTAATTATCGAAAATTAATGTGTGTCGACGTAATTGCTTTCAATTGGCCTGCTTCACAGACGCTGTATTTACTGTAGACGGCAAGTAAGGATAATAGAAAATTGGTTCTGGAAGAGATAACATTTTACCCAATTTCCAAGTAGCAGTACGACAAGAATTTAGATTAGAAAATCAAAGTTCTTTTTCTTTTTTATATAAAATTTTAAATCTTTACTTTATATCAAAAACTGTGCATCCATCTCTAAATATTCATCCAACAGATCCTGCCGATTTAAAGTTTTGTTTACAGTTCCAACACTGGTTACCCTTTGCTTGCTTGCAAAGATGGGCTAGAGTGATAGATCAAAATTTACACTGCAGATAAAGCACGAGTTACAGAGGTCAAAATCGATGCGACCTCGACCTGTTCACACACCGCTGAAGAAGATGCTGAAAGTGATTAATTTCATGTACATAATCAGAAAGGAAAATCATACGGTAAAATCGGCAACTTTCTAACAAGATCATCCGATTAACTTGTTGGCGCTTTCCGTTCGCTTCCTGCTTACTTATTACCGGCAATAAAATGGAAAATTATCGAGACGTATTTCATCACGTAAACATATCAGAAAAATAATACAAATCCATCAACACCATCCGCTTCCTTCATAATCAAAGTAAAAAAGCGCACAATAAGGTCGTACAGAAACACAAAAAACTAAATGATACAGGTAAAGTACAATAAATATGTATGAGCATGTGCAAAACAATAATACTGAGGTAAATGTAATAATAATTTACACTTGATGATCTGAGAATCTCACGATGTGCAGTCGAGTAAAACGTTTGAATCTGCAAGGGCTTTTGTTTCTGAATCTCTCATGCTCACTATAATGCTATTCCAAGTGATTTGTGCTCAAGAAAAGGTGTGCATTTTAATATTAAATTCAAAATGTTTTTACCGCGGTTTATCAGTACAAAAATAGAAAAATCATTATACTACTACTAGTGAGACATATTCAAGTATTACTGCAGAACATTAAATTCACCTAAAGGCTCCTAAAAGCTCCCAGAATCTAGCAAATAACAAGAGAAAATTGTTGGAATCTCCATTAATCATTTAAGTTGAACTAGGTTTTCCAGAAAAAAAAACACGGACTTAACACCTCGATTTGCAAGGTGAAGTGGCGACAATTCGTACTAAATTTAACCGAAAGTTGTGCAATTTAGTTTGTGAAAGCGTCGCCCGGAGTCCGTTCCTCAACCACTCAGTCCATACTCCAAACCTCCATTTAAATGGATCGGTTAGAAGCCACTTTGGATTTTAAATGAGCCGTTCGTACGAACGACGGATTTATTGATATCGTAAAATCTAACTGTCAATAAATCCGAGTCAGACCCTTCAAATTGTTGATATAAAAAGAGGCACGACTATTCCTTAAAAGCGGAATCCAAGCAATTTCACCATAACCGCGTCGAGATAATTGATTCGCTCGTAAACTAGTCCGAAGTCGTCGGCGATTTCAAACGACCCGGTGCCACCCTCAATGGAGTGCTAAACATATTTTTCGACTGTTTATCGCCCCTAAATTGCGACAACAGACGCTAAAGAGTCGGCTCGGGTGGCAGTAACCGCAAGACTGCTTATTATCGGACATAAATTATGCACAATCAAACCGGACCGGAGATAGCATCAGCATGTGAGGCTAATTTTTGGACGGCATCGCCGATGGGTTTCTAATGCATCTCTTGCAAAAACCCCACCGTCTGCCACATTCTTTATTTAAAGAACGCACCGTCACTTTACTTCTATTACCGAATATTAGTCATGGACGCGGTACCATTCAACAAAAAAGTCCTACCTTGATTTCAGTACCGCCAACTTGCTCCGGGCCTTCTTCACCTCGGGGAAATCCGTGATTTCTGAGTTTAATCCAAAGGGGTAGACAACACCACCGGCCACTTTTCATCACCAAAAACACTGCACATCTACATTTTGGACACACATTCACGCGTCCGAACGTTTCACTACACCACACACGGATTTTCGACTGGATACCATGCGAGCACGGAGCTGCGATGGTTGCAGTTGAATGGGTTGCTGAAGACACGAACTGTGCTTAAAGACGACTTGGAAGGCAGGTGTCGCGGGATCTCTGCAAGAGGTCAGTTTTAATGCACAACGCGGGTTGCATATGTCTACAAAAGCTCAGATCACAATCATTAAAAACTACTTTTAAATCATATTATGCTTCAGTAATTCGATAATATGGTTAACATGTCAAAAGTTGTTGTGTTATTGACCAAGGTGCGTTGAAAATACACCAATTAGTAATATTAGTAATAATAAAATGAATACGCTTAAATAACTTATACAAGATTATTATTAAATTATGATATCTTTCGAGTGTTTTGTTCACATATAATAATAATTACTTCCACATCTGGCTAAAACAAAAATAGTGTTATATTATAATTTTTTACCTAATACCTAATTTATAAAAAATAAAGTTAGTATTTCAAATATCTAAATAACCCTCGAATGGGTTCATTGCTTATTTTCTATGAGGTCATTTTCTAACGGTACAAATATAATTTCATAATAAAAAATATAGGAACGATTAATTAACGCATTACAGTTTTTCATATTATCTACACACATTTGCGATTGGCATCACAAAATAAAAAGTTAAAAATCGCGTCGTGGCCCAAAATCTATTATAACTATTATTAATCATTAACTATTAATCTATTATTAGTTAGTATATATAAAAATGTTTTCTTACCACTATCCAATAATAGATAGTGGCTGCTGCTGTAACAAGTGTCGAATAAAATGTAAACGCATCAATAATATGAGAGTTATAAGATGATTTTTACTTTTATTTTCTAAACCATACAAAAATTAATAGACGCATTAGTGCTTTTTTCAAATTTATGATCAACATTAAATGGGGCAATTTTTTTCATTTAACTCTCATCTCTTCGTAACATACAAAAGCTATTTTGTAGGAAGGAACATACTGCGGTTTGTTATTTGACTCAACTGGGCAAAACCTAACAAATTTTTCAAAGATGAAATTGTCTAAAAATTTCAAAAACACTTCCATTTTAAGATGTTACATTTTTTCAGTCCAGATAATTTTTTAAAAATATAGATTTTGTCCTTTGCATTATTCAAATGTTGATATTGTTGCTGATGATGTATATTAATCATTTTGCAGTATTCGAGATTAATCGACAAATAAATATGTCAACAAAAAACTTTAAAAATCAGTATTTTTTTATGTGACAATTTACAGAAACATCTCGCGGTATTTACATTAATTTCGAATCAAACACTCAAACATATAAACTTGTTATTAAAATAAAAAATAAAAAAATGGTTTCATTGTTGTTCTTAACATTGTGTTTCTTGGTGTTTAATCGTTTATAAAGTTTCATAGTTATTTATAATTAATTTTTATAATTGACACTAAAATTTAATTATTTAATTATAAATATAATTAATTATTTACCTTGTAGATTTATTAATTTATTAATTAATTGCCTTAGCTGAGGTGAAAGACAGATGCACACAATTGGTCAATTTCAATTTCTTACCGTTTGAATATCTTACAACCCCCTCGATATTCTTTCTTTCAAATTTAGTGTTTATTTTCTCTACAGATTTGGCTATTAAAATATCATGCGGTAGTTCTGAGACACTATGTATATATTGTAAGTCTTTAAAATATAACGTTTTCTTTGATTCAGTAATTTAAGGAATAATTTAAACCTACATATGAATTTATTAATTTATTGTAAATTCCCTCAACTTGATATTTAAAAACTCCGGGTGTCTATAAATGGTTGAAAGAAATTTAGTTGATTGGCAACATTGAGCAATTGGTACCAGATTAACTGTCATTGTGATTTATCGCGATTCAATTTTCAGGTTTCTTGTCATTATTGTGAATTGTAAGAGTAATTTATTGAACAATGGCGTAACAGCAGCAAATCTACATATTATAAAGTTATAAAAACCATTTCGAAAAATAAATCCTTCCTCTTTTCATCCCAGCTTTTCAATTTAACATTTGTTTAACAATTTTTGTGTGTACCTAATGAAAAAGCTAGGAAAGATTGCAACCTAAACAAAAATTTTTAGACGCCCGGTACATTGGTTAGTCCATTTGCATTGCACGGTATTTGAGAATATGAATAGTCGCCCTCTACCAACAAATTTAGAAACACATTTTAAGTCAGAGGACCGCCGAAAACTATTTAGATAATTTATTTGATTTTCAGTCATCAATGTTAAACGAGTAATCTGTGGTTAAACTAATTCGCAAATTTTCTGAAAATGTGTTCGAACTGTACCTACTTGTACAGTCTTTTGCAATGGAAATGAGACTCATTAATATACAAAACCCCCCATAAGTCCGCAATCCAAATCGCAACGGACTCTATTTTTATTCCGCGTTCTGTCACTTTATAATACGTCAAATTTAAGGTTAGTCTTCTGTTTACATAATTGGTAATTATGGACTTATGGGGGTTTTTGTATATTAATGAGTCTCATTTCCATTGCAAAAGACTGTACTACACTGAATTTTCAGATTCAGATTCGATACTTTCTTTAAAATTAAAGCGTTTTAAGCCATAAATTAATTTGTGCAAATTTCTTGAACTAAATTTTGAGCAAATTATTGAAGCGTGCAGACCGACCTTTAAGATAAATTAAAATCCCTATTAAATTAAAAGCAATATTTTTAGAGTTAAAAAAATATATTTAGGAAGTTAGGAAAGACTTAGGGTTTTAAATAAAAATGCATAAAAACGCAATTGAAATTGTTTTATTTGAAATATTCAAGCATAACAATCTAAACAATAAATATCCCATTAGGAACAGGTTCTATAAATTGTCTAACAAGAAGGAACATCTTGGATGTTATCCGGGAAAACGACGATTACGGAATGGAAGTGCTCCTTAAGATAACAAATCTAAAAAATTGTGTAATTCCGACCCAATACATATACCGGTATCGCACTATTACAAACAAAAATTTGTTCAGCCATGATCGGTGTCATTTGTTATAAAAACTAAAGCTATACAATAGAAACAGGGAAAACGTTTACATTAAAGTTATCACCTATAAACTACGAGCCACCCTTATGACTATAAATAGTAAATGTCGCGCGATTAAAACTCCTGGAGTCAAACCGCTCGAAATATCTTCAGAGGACTATAAAGTGCTGGAATGAAAAAACATTCCACTTGGTTGCAGAACGCCCCAAGGCACACCGTAGATGGTCACAATTAAGTGTTAATAAAGTGGCGCAAGCGCAATAATAACGAATCGCATGCTGCAATCATGCAAATATGCTCCGAGATATGTCAAACGCTTCGCCTCCAGACTTTCATGGATTGTTTGTGTGAAAAGACCTACGGATTACGTACGAAGAATACGTGATCATCCTCAAATACCACGAAAATGAACCGAGATGTATTTATTGCCAAGCTTTAAGATAAAAGTTGTGAAGTCGAACCCCTAACATTGTGCCAATTGTAAAAACTGTTGTTCGCATTTTACATTACAAGCCTACACTAAACCACTTAAGTTCCCTTACAAGTAATGTTTTGCGTCACTAACTCGTGTATTCCTACAATTATTCCCTAATTAAAATATCACAATAACAAAGTAATGCTAAGTGATGTAGCTTTGGCATTACACAAAACGTCGTGATATATGTACAAAAGCAACAAAATACAATTTTTAAAAAACATTCCGTTGAAACCCCGCCTTGCGAATTATGTAAAGTATGATATAATGCTGTAAAATAATACAACTGATGCGATCCTGTAAAAAAAACTTACAGCCTCGTGTGTGTACGACCTAATGGCAAATTAAGGTGACTAGCATCCACTATCGCTTACAAACAATCTGCTTGAACCCCGTAACTTATTTGAAAAAATATATAAAACCCTAACCGCCGCGCCGCACTATCATAAATTGGTTTTAAAATTCTTCCTGTGTAACTCTTCGGTTTCGCTCTTCAGTTTCAGCAGCTGCTCCTGCAGGAAGTCGGTGATTTGTTTGCGCGCCTCCACGTCCGTGGCGTTTTGCGCTTTCAACGCCGCCACCATCTCCCCCAAATCGATCGGATTGCCGTAATTGAACGTAAGATTCTTGCCTAAGCGAAGCACGTAGGGCGGCTCGTTGGGAAGGACGTCGTCCATGCCTATGTGCCAGATGGGGATGATGATGGGTGTGATGGGCGACTCGAAGATCATCCGGCCCACGCCCCATTTCAGTCTCATGTTTTCTTTGGTCATGTTCACTTTGCCTGCAAGTACGAGGACGGGTGAGATTGTAAGTGGACGGGTCGGGACTACCTTCTGGGAAAATGTGGACCCAGGAGCCTTTGGCAAGCTGCTCGATGCAGAAGTCGACGGCGTCTTGGTAGACTCCGGCGCCGCGTATCACCGGCACGCATTTGCCTAGGCAGAAGAAGTACGAGTGTTGGGCGCAGGTAAAGCAGATGTCGTGTGCGGCGAGGGACCATCTCATGACCGAGGAACGCATCAAGTGGCGCCACTTCAATGTGCCTACACAGCAACAAACCGCATTCAATATACAACCAAATAACTGGGCAAAAATTTAGGATATCAGATAACCGATAAAAAGAATTACAAATAAATTGATCGTGATTTTATGAACATTATGAACATTCAACGTAAAAAAGAATGGAATCGAAAAAACCCTCAAAAGTAACTACTGTATTATTCTACTATATTATTATATTTATGGTTACCCGATTTACAAAATAAATTAAAATATGTATAGTCATATGATGTTATGATTTAATTATTTTACAATTTACAATAATCTTACATTAAAATCAATCATTGTTTCCAACCGCTAAATCGTTTATCTAACGAGAGAAAGTTACTTCGATGTTATAAAAATCAAAATTTCTACCGCTTACGTTACGCTTATATCAAACATGTAGCTTCCATTATGCAATCGCCTCCATTTGTCACTACAAAAATATTATCGCAGTAGAAAACAACAAATGGTGATTAAATATTGTGAAAGGTAATTTACTTACTGGAAAGCGGTTGCTTTCTTTGCATACGTTTAATGCACTAAGATGCAAGTGTCAAGTATTTTTTTATAATAATTAAACGATATGTCATTCGTATATTGCGAATTAAAAATAATTCTTTTTATAATGTGATTCGTTTTTGAAAGAGAAATAATAATGAACAAAATAATACCTTGTTCAAATTACACAAAGTAAAAATAAAAATAAAATTCGCCTTTCTCAAACTTTTAATAAAAGACAAAATACAAAATGCACGTCTTTAGAGAATATTTCCCATTCTCTAATATAAAGATTATATTAAAAGTAAAAAAAATCTAAACGATAAAAAGACACACTCAAGTACTTACATTTTTTATTGGTTGCTTTTACATCTGTTTCTTATGCAAACGCGCGTATGTTTCCTTATTTCTGCTCTGGTTATTCTAAGAGACAAATTTCCCCGCATGATATGTCTGTCTGTATATTTTATGATAAAAAATATTTTTACTCAGTTTGTGTTTCGTTTGAAGGATAATAAAATAGGAAAAAGTTAAAAATTATTCGTTTTTTATTTTTCCATACTGAATACTACAAACGGGAGATGTGACAATTTCTACTCTTTTATTTTTGAAATTCGAGGAAACTTTCTAGAACAGAAAACAAGTCAATTTGAGTAATGATTATGATGATTTAACTAATGGCATGTGAGCTTACTATTACAGCCTCAAATAAATACTTATCAATCATCTTTAAATAATCAAGAGTAATTCTAAGGGTTCACTTTGAAACTTGTATCTCAAACGATCTCGGGCACTTTTCCAAAACCCACAATTTTGAAGATATTGAAAATAATAACGATTAACATAAAAATAATTAGTCATTTTTGTAATTTCATAACTGATTGACGTTATGAATTTCATCCTTGCACCTCGACCGCTTTGACGTCGATCGTACACGTAAAAATTAAATTATGAAAATGAAACCAGTGCGTGTGAATATAAATTTGCTTCAAGTCGATCGATTAATACAATTAAAAATTAATTTTAAACACACATATCTTATATCATAAATTAGTTGCATAATAACGAATAATGACGCGAGTAACAATAATAACCGGAAATAATGTGTGTTCCTACATCTTCGTTCGACAACATCAAAATTTTGTATTTAAAAGTGGAAAAATTTGCATGTAAGTTGTAAAAAAAGTTGTTCAAGATTAACGGATAACGTCAAAGTTTACATTATTTCAATACATACGCTTAAACAATTGCCTTTAAGAATGCCACAAATAAATTTAAATGTTAAATGAAACGACAACACTAAATTAACAATTTCAATCGCTTTAGTCACCGAAAATTATGCCGTAATTCGAGTTCGTCTAAACACGGCAAACGATCGACATAACAAGTTAGGAATGCGAATTAACACCAACAATAAAATGAAATTCTTCGGTACGATTGAGCAAGCCGAACTTACTGTGGAAATTAGCAAATAAAAAAAATACAAGTGCAACTGCATAACAAGATGAATTGATCACAGACTAGACAAATAGTATGAATTAATAAAAAGCTTTGACGTCGCAAAAGTACGCAGGTAATTACAGTCCGTAATAAAAGAACATTTTATTAGCTCCAATCAATAATCACACAACGCTTTAATTATAAAAAAATTCAAACTATTATAAATAAAATACGGCTGCCTTATCGAGTTTGAATTTTTAAATTACCACGCATAAAGATAATATGTCCGCGCCTCCAATCACGCTTAAAAATTATTAAAACACTTTCCAGTCATTTGGGTGATTAGATTATTCAACACATAATCATGACATGACTTATTTAGCACGCAACATTCTGAACAATTGTCAAGCAAAGGATAATGCTACATACAAGCAATAAAGCCATCAATTCAAAACGATCAAAAGACGATTAATTCCTCTGTTGAAATTTAAAGCAATTAACAGCGGTCATTTCACACACAAATGTTTATAAACAAATAGGAAATGTGTACACAAGAAAATCGTATTCAACTTTGAAATTCAGCAAACAAGCAGCGTTAAAACAACAAAAAAGCAAACAAACCTTGATAGTTGCAGATACATTGTTTTAAATCTATTAAAGTGAAATAGTTAATTTAAACTCACCCCACAGGCCCGGATCATCGAAGCAAGAGTGGTGGTTAGAAACTGTAATCAGGGGCACATGTCTAGGTCTATTGTCAAGGGCAGAGCTTATAATGTGCCTGTTATGTATCCTAGTTCTGTTCAACCACTCTATAAACATACAGAATAGTTACACTCCAGCAATAAAGCAATGCTTACGAATGAGAATCTTGCTGAAGAGACCCACGGCAGCAACCGTGATCGTACTGGCGATGCTCCAGAGCTTCGTTGGATTTCGAAGGTTTGGGATGATCCAGTCGATGTTGTAAACCATTTTTACATTAGATGACATGCTTATCCGACCGAACTTTATTGCGTGATGGTCATTTTGGGGTTTGTCGCTAATCACAACGTGATTTACATATTGCAACAAAGGAACACTAACGACCCTGGAGGAGGAGCAGTGCACAGACACATCTCTTAGCTAATTGTTTTGTTAAACAGCTGGAGACTAACTGATGCGATTCTTGCATGGATTATGTAATACCTGACGATTACGAAGTGAAATTATAACTGGCTGGTCAACAACATAACCGTGCACAAAGCACGGTGGTATTTCGTTGACGTTTCCAGTTTGACAATTTTGACATTTCTTTTAGATAAGTCAGATAAGTGTCATTGCTCAGTCGATAAACAAATAATTTTAGCAAACTCCATTCTTTTTAACTGTTATAACATTTTACCACGAACTGTTTTATACATTTATGTAATTCTAACACAATTTACTTATTAATTTAACTGTACACTATTTTTCTAACAAACGATAGTGTTGAATTTTAGATGTAATGGGATTTTGAGACTGGACAAGTAAGATCAACACCAAGGTGCATATATTGTAGGTGGGCCTGTTGCGTACATATTAAATTACTACAGATCAAATATTTACAGAAACTGAATTAACGTTTTGTTGCAAAACAATTTAAAAATAAAAATATTATTACAGATTGACCCATTTTTTATTATTTTATTTTTCATGTCATTGTATGTAATAATAAATAAGAATAATAATAATAATATTTGATGCCAAAATATAAAATTTTTAACCCATAATATGCGTCCGCATTATAAACTTGAAATCCATTTTTTCAAAGCAAAACAATTTTATTGGTTTTTATTACAAGGGACGTACAAAAAATATTCAGAGTGGGCCATTAAATTTTTCTTTTGTTTTATTTTTTACAGTTTGACATTGACATATCACGACTGCTGACAGGACCTGACAATTATAAAATTGTCTTTTAGTTAGAAAAGATGATAATATGTATCTTACATGTTCAAAATAGTTATCAATGTAATTTCAAAATTCTTTATTTCAAAACGAAATATTTGTTACTCTTAAACGAATTCCACGGCCTAATCTGATGCCTTTTTTTTGTACGTCCGTTAAAATCGTGTTAATGCACAACCAATCACAATACATAAATTTGTGACGTCATCGTGAATCCCCTGCTGCTCATACCTTCCATTCACACATTGATATTATCTGAGTGGTCAGCCATTCGTCATTGACATTTCGATTTACCAAAACAGAAAGCCTAGGTTATGTTTTTGTATTATTTAATTTAAGTTGTTTTAGGAAAAAAACTGGTGCTTGTAATTACATCATGGATTCAGACTCCATCCAAGAATTCAAAAAAACGTTTAACATAAACACCGATACAAGTGATATAAAATTCTCTAGTGTGAGCTTGGAGCCCTACAAATCAATCGGGGAAAACCATAAATTTGGTGAAACACTCTGCGTGTTGCATATGATAAAATGTACCATGTTTAATCTACGATTTCACCTACGAATCCTATCTTTTAAATATGTAAGACTTGATTGTTTGTATAATCGAAGCTTTTGCACTGAATTTTTCAGGAAAATGAGCAAATTGAAATCTTGAAGTTGCAAATAACAGTGTTAAACGAAATCCTCGCCACGGAGATAGCGTCATGTAGGAACTTCCTGCAGCGCAAGAGAAACCTCAACCTAGTCTTTGAAGTATTATTAAAATTTGCTCGGTTGTATGAAATGCGAAGACTGATTTGTCGTACAGTTTTCAAAAAGCACAACGCCACGATAACTAGTGCGGATTCCGGAATTCACGTAAAGTTCTGCAACAAAGGTTTGCACTACATGGATGTGAACTGGACTATATCTTGGAATATCAAGGATTATGAAGTCGCTGATTTCATCGAGTTCTACCTGAACAAGTCTGGTAAAGTCACATGAATTCAAGGTTAGTTTTTGCAAATGAGTCTTTTCACAGCTTTATCTAAGTCGTTAAGGAAACAGATCAGAGAAAAGCTAAAGATTTTGGTCATGCCCAACTATGATTTTCATCACAAACTGAAGTTGTGGAAGCTACTAATGGAAGACATGTATGGCGTCAACTTGTTTTCCACTCAAAGTTCGGGGGAAAATGCAAACGAAACTGACGTTTTAGAAATATCTGACTCGGATGGGGACCCAGCAGTAATTGAAATTGACGACAGTTTGTGTCTGGACTCTTTAAGTGATGAAATACTGGTCATTGATTGACTTGCTGACTGTTTTGTGATTACGTTGTAAATAATGAGAAAACTATTAAATGTAAATAGTTATATTTTTAATTGTGTGTCGGTATTTACCTGGTTCTGGTCCACTACTGCTATTTTTAAACAACTCATTTTTTTGTTTTAGAGGGACGAACTAACCCGCAGCATGTCCGCTTCGTCTTCCTGGTGCTGGCATCCTCGTGCGGGGTTTCGTTTTCGACGGTGGAGACGCGCCGAACTTCGAAATTTCCCCAATTAGTTATGGGAAACCGTCTCTTGTCGGTATCTTCGTTTTCGTTCTTTCTAAAATCCGAGCTGGGTCGTGGTTTATCCACCCTCGACTCACTGTCCTCATTTGCCATTTCCTTCATTGTAGGCAATTCCTCCCTGTTCAACGAATACCGAACCTTCAGCCCCTCGTGTCCGCGAGCACCCGGCGCCTGTATCGACGAATCGCTTTCCTTCGACTTAAGCGTCATCGGCTTCCCCAAACTGCTACTGAATCTGGAGCGATGCTGCTCGGTCTCAATCTGCGAAATCGTATCGTCGAAATCGGTGCTCTTCTTGTTGGAATCGTCGTCCGAGTCTAGAGTCAAATCGTCGCCGCGCTTGTTCAAATAAGTTAATTCGTTGGGATTCATTTGCGGCTCCAGGATTTCCAGCGCCGGCCTGCTATATTGGAACTGCTTCATTTCGCCAAGTTTCTGTTGCTCGACTTTTGACTCATTGGACCGAGATAAGGAACGTGCCATTTCGGATGTCTTTGAAAGCGCTGCAATGTCCGATGACTTTGAGCGCTCTCCAATATCGGATGACTTTGAGCGCCCCCCAATATCGGATGACTTTGAGGGCCCCCCAATATCGGATGACTTTGAGGGCCCCCCAATATCGGATGACTTTGAGGGCCCCCCAATATCGGATGACTTTGAGCGCCCCCCAAAATCGGATGACTTTGAACGCGCCGCAATTTCATTAAAGTCAGATCTAGTGTAATCTTCGTTTGCACCATTTATGGGTTTAGCTATGCTAGTGCTTGATGAAACGTCAGCTACTAGAAGTGAAGTGCTCGTCGCTGCGTCGACTAACAAGTAGTGGTACTTCTTGGCAAAGTCGGAACCTCTTTCTTGCGAAGAGAACTCATCATCATTCGTCCTGTCTTGATATTCTGAAAGTTTATCTTCCAGCTCGATTTGTGACTCATGGTCGAGACTTATGATTTTAGTCGCTCCGGTACTCGAGGTTTTTGCTTCCAACGTTGCGTCAGAACTCTTGCTGCTATAATGCGATACAGTTTCTTCCGGTTTTTGCGACTCTCCCACATTTGCACCTTTCGAACCTCCCTTACTGAGCTCATCGAATTCTATTGACAGATTATTGAAGTGTTCAGACAGCTGCATTTCTCGCTGAGGAATATGTTCGGATTCTTCGTTAGTAGCAGGTTCTTCCGTGAATTTTATTTCACTTTCCCGACACGACTCTTGACCGTTTTTCGAATCCCTCGACGCCCTACCGGAATCTTCCATCGCCAACACTAATTTTTTAATCCGACCACCCGCTTTTTTAGGGCAAGTGTCTCTGGTACATGGTTTGGGTCTTACAAGTTGTACCAAGTCGTCCTGGTCTACAACCGCGCTAATACTTGTGCCTGTTTTGCTTGTAATCGAAAATTTTTGCTCAATTGGCTGCTCCATAACATTTCCCGCTCCTCCCATTAGTACACTTACTGTTTCAACAACAACAGTTTCTGGAGATGTGCCGTCGCGCACGATCGGTCCCTCATGGAAAAGATTCAAATGCGAGTTACTCGAATCTTCATTCTTGTTGCGGTTCGCTTGCGCACCGTCGAGCATCATAGACGACACGTTCTGTATCAAAACTGGGATCGCTTTGTTTTCTAAAATTTCTCGTGGTAGGCAGACCGGACCATCGACCAAAATGTATTCAACGCTTTTGTCGTTTTCTTCCAGCTGGATTTTGAGCGCGGTTTTCTGCAGCGAGACGTTGCAGAAGCAGTGTCTGGCAGAGTCAGGGGCGTAGAATATTATCTGGGATTCCGCGCCTTTGGAATCGTCTTTGGGCACAATTTTAAACACGCTCTGTCCGCTTTCGATTAAGGACTGGCAAGGAGAGTTTGTCTTAAGTTTGGTGTTGTCAGCTTCAAGTCCTGTGAGCGAGCTGCAATGCACAGGATCTATACATTCCGCTTGTTCTTGATCTGTGTGGTGCAAAATTACTGCAAGAACGCGCGATATGCTCAACTCACCTTTTTCTATAGCCTTTTCTTCTTCTACAATCACTTTCTCTGGTTCTTTCGACTCGGGTTCAACGATTACATTATCCGGTAATTGCATAGAAGAAGGTCGATTTTCTTGTTTTGGAATGTCGGTTTCAGGTTCCATTGTCTTAGGGACGGGGCAGTTCGGATTGTTACAGGTGCATATTTTTGAAGCTTCACACCTACAATCTGCCGATTTCGACTCGTGTTCCTCCACACACTCACAAATTTGCGCCGATTTCGAAATTGGAAGCTTCAACTCCTTCTTCAGATTTTCTATTTGTGACAACATCTTGTCCTGAAACAAAATCAAAAGTTGTTATTATGCAAAAGTTTGTATTTGTCAGCTTCAACTAATAAATCAAAGTGCAGCAGTTTAAAAGAAACGAAACTTTGATTGTTCCTTATGTTTATTTTGTTGACAAGATGTTGAAAATTACCTCATCTAAGCGTCCCCTATTCGCTGCGACGTGGCTTTCAAATAAAACGTTTAGTCCACTTTCTGTGTACAAATTGTTACGTAAAATATCTTCGGTAATTTTTAGAATGAAATGAATATATTCGTCCTCTCCAGCACTGAAATATTACACAATATTAATAATAGGATAACGAGTTGTTTTTGTAGACAACCTGGATTGAGTTTTTGTTGGAACTTCTTCAACTGCATTCATTGCGACTTCCTCACTAACACTTTTGGAGGTTCCGTCTCTGCCAACAGCTTCCTGTTCTTCTTTAACATCAGCATTTTGGTTATTTTGCTCGTCTGCACTGCTGAGCTTTCTAGCTCCACTTTCTTCGCTTTTTTTCACGTCTTGACTTTTTCGGACATTGCTGGCTTTTTCAACTTTTTGTTCCTTTTCCGGTTTCTTTTGCTTTGTGGGCGACTTGTCTCTTGCACCTTCCGATTTGATGGCGCTAAACCCTTGATTGTCTTTCTGAGCGAATTGTCGCAATACAATTTTCGTGGCGGTGGGTTCCAATTTTTGTTTGCATTGTTTCCAATCGTCCTGCGTCTAAAAGTTTACACTGAGCCACTGATGGATTAGATGCAAAAAGTTCGTACTTGTTTATGCGGAGGTGCGCTGTAACAGCGGGAACGTTCCGTTTTTGGCAAACAGGGTGGGTGCTTCGGGGTACAGTCTGGAGAGTGGGACCTTGCATAGTTTCTGGAATTACCGATTTCGAGCGATTGGTTTTATTCAATTAGTATTAACCTGGGACAGTTGGGAGGAAGTTGACACTGGTTCACCCTGATAGAACGGCAATTACAGTTATTGTAACCTTTGGGAAACGAACAATCAACAATTGGTTTAGCGTTTCGGATACGTTTGTAATGATTGACCATATGGAAATAAACGTCCAGATCCGCGAGGTCGACGGTCATTTTCGCGGTTTGTTTGTATCGACTGACACACTGAACGTGGTATCGATCGGGAAGTACAAAAATATGAAAATGTTATGGTGCGCACATGACCATTTGAAAAATGGTAAAATCGGAACGGTACTCACCCCACATTATGTGATCATTACTTGGACCCTGCACTAAAATTTATACACAAAATTACACTAAAACTAAGACAAATGCTATTGTGACATAACAATAAAATGTCAGTGTTTTTGATGCTTTATAACATAACACAAATACCAAAAAAAATATTTCCAAGTATAAACTGTACGTTCGCTACTCGTACTAAATTTTGTACCTCCTTTTTAATCTTCTGCACGCAACGATATGTAAATCTCATTTTCATGATTATCTTTTTATTGCATCGCATCCTTGTTAACTTCTTCCACAAAATCACGTCCAGGACATTTGAGATTGCCACACTGGCAGCTTCCGGCCAAGCTAGTTCCTGGAGGGACCTGATAGGCAGGACAACATTCACAAACGTCGGTTTCGTCCAATGATTCTTCCTCACAAACGCATTCTTGTTCCCTTTTAGGTAAAGGCAATTCAAGCCGCGTCTTCAACCCTTCTATTTCTTCCCTCATTCTACCCTGAACAAAACTTAAAATTGGGAAATAATGACCTTCGTTTACCTCATCGAGTAGTCCCTTGTTGGTTTGCACGTAGTTCTCAAACAATTTATTAATCTCGTCTTCATCGGTCAAGTTATACTTCAATATGTCCTTTGCAAGACTCAGTGTGAAAAAGTCGTACAATTTATTTTTGTCCCTGGAAGGAGTTGTTGTAGGTTTTAAATAAAAATGTATTTAAAATACTCTTCGGTGGAAATTTCAATATTGTCCAGATTTCCCCAACTAATTTTACTGGTTGCCTGTTTCGCAGTGCCGGTTTTTATATCGCTTGCTTTGTTGTCTTCGTGTTTTGGGTCGTTACTTTCAGTTTCAATTTGAGTTTCCTCGTCGAGTTCCGACACTTGTTTGGCAGCACTTATTTTACTAGCCACGCTAGAAAGCAAGGAACCCACGTCCTTTCCTGCATTATTGTTCAATGCCTGCTCTTGACTTGTTTTATCAGATTCCCTGACTACAGTCGTTAAACTTCCAGAGATTGAGTTCGGTGGTGGTTGGGATTTGTTGTCATTTGTCTTGTTTTTCTCACTCATTTCGTAATGCAACTCATTGCGCGTTTTTCATGATAAATTGTTACCGCTTTTAAAAGAACTCAACTCGAAGCTGGTTTTTCTACAAGGCAATCGTATAATACTCTGTAAATTTCTATTTGTTCCTTGCACTAAAATTTCGGAATTGGACTGAGCAAGTCACTTTGACTTTGACAAACAGGTGAAATCATTATTTACGTTTGTAATTAAACATTGTTTTATATACAACTTGGAATGATAAATAACAATACTTTATATACATGGACGTCAAGAACAGTCACTCGAAACAACCTAAGTAAACACAATTTATTTAAGTACGTAACGTAATACTTGAAGTAGAATCATCGTCACTCCTACTTTTAGAGTTAAATGAATATCACTCGTATCGCACATGACCAAAATAATACTCACATGCTGCACTACAGCATAACTTGCTCCCTTAGTCATTTTTTACTAGTCCGTTTTTTGGGGGCTATGAATTCTAAGTCGGGCAAGGCTGAAATGCTGGGAATCGCCGTCTTTTTACTCTGACTCGGCAACGACGCGAAATGCGTGGGATTCATAATGATGTTAGTTGGGGCGCCGCTCCAGTTCACTTGGTTCTTGAGATTGGGCGCCGCTTTCTGCTGATATCCGTTCATTTGGGGCTGACTCGACACGAAATCGCTCCAGTCGTCGTCGTCGTCGTTGGCTGTAGGAAAATTGGCGGCGAAATGATTGCTGATAATCGCCGGCTGCAGGAGATTGCTGGGCGGACGAAATGTTGCCGGTTGCACGCTAGTTTGCACCACTGATTGTGACACCTTGGTCGTCAACTTCGTCTGCATCAAACCGCTGGGGGTTATCACCGGAATGGGCTGTCTCGGTGCATGAACGCTGTTCAAATTCAAGACCGAAAGAGGCAAATCCGGAGTGGCTGTCCGCTCTGGTAGAACTGACTTTGGCGGATTTGACACTGACACAAAATCCGACCATTCCTCGTCGTCCACCCTCGCTTTTTTGTCCTCAACTTTGGGTTCCGGGTTCCGCGAGTAGCTCAGATCGATGTAACGGATTTCCTCGTCGGTAACACCGGGATCAGGCCAGTTGATTTGCGCTGGTTGTGAATATTGGATTGATGGTTTCAAAGGCTCCAAAGAAACATGTTGCAGAGGAGTGACGACGCTCGGCGCCACGCTGGAGTGAAACTCCGTAAACTCCTCTTCTTCTGGCGACTCTTTTTGTACTGGACTAATAAAGTTTGTAAAGATATGTTTGTGTTCGGATTTGGTATCAAGTTGTGGTGTCAACTCCTGTTCGACTTTTACTTCGTTTTCCTGTGGTTTTTCCTCTGGTAAAACCATTTGGAAGTCGTCGAATTCATCGTCGTCGTCGTCTCGATTCGACACGGGTTCTTTTCGCGGTAAATCTGGAGTTAAAATTGTCGGCTGCAACCATCCCGGTTTGCCCAAATCGTTTAAATCGTTGCAAATGTGTGTCTCTCGCAGGGGAATCAGTTTAGGCGACTGGAAAGGTGACAAGTCGCTTACAGGTTTTGATAATTCAGACGGTGGTGGCTCTTCTAATTGTTTATCCAACGCGCTTGTAAATGAATCGATTTTCTCTAAAGTTGGGGGCGGCAATGTGGCAATGTTAGGCTGGGATGAATCTTCTGTAGCAATTTCTGGTCGTTGAGTTGGCGTTGCTGCAAATAATTGTCAATAAATGACAATACCAGAAGCTATCTATAACCATTCAAATTTAAACTTTTTTTTCAAATTTCCTTCATATTTATCTTTTAAGTTCTTAGTTAAAAGAGCAAAGTATTAGGAAAAATCAAAATCAGACAAGCATTGTACCTACCAAACATAATGAGTTGTAGATGGTGCTTTACAATTTTAAAAAACGATAGAAAAATCCAAAATAATGTTACTCTTGAGAGGTAGAGGAGCCAAAGTAAGCGTTTTTTCTTGTTTGAGAGTGTCTCTGTGTGTCATTTTTGATTATCAAAATTTTTACATATTTTTTTTTGTCAAGCAACTGTACCCGTTTATTATTTGTCCATTTTGTTACTTTTTTCTTGAGATTATTTCATAAACCACTTAATTTTTTTCTTCAACATTTCGACTGTTATTATGGAATTCTAGAATTACGTTCTCTACTATATCTAAATATATTTTATTTTTCTAACCCGGCGTTGCACGAGTTATAGATTTACGAAACTGTTTCTGCTTAATTTTCTATATGTATATAGAGTGACCCATTAGAAAGCGGACCACCTCTCTAAAATTGTTGTTTGTTGGTCGATTTAAACAATTTTTTTATTTCTAATTCTATTTTTTAATCTCTAATCTGTCTACGCCACTGAATTGAGAATACTTTCATATCGGTCTCAACAAACTTTAAGAAACAAATATTAATTGCTAACGGAAATAATTCAAATTTATTTATTTTATAAAAAAAAATATTGCGAATAAAGGCCGTCTGACACTGTCAAAATTATATTTAAAAAAAAATATAGGTATATTATATAAAATTTGTACGTGAAATACTGTGAAATAAATAAATAAATAATACTAATAATTTTTTTTTTCTTCAAGGAATAAAATGTTTATAATCTACAAAAAAAATGTAATGCGAGGTATCACCTGTGGTATCACTTATTAACTATTGCTGAATATAACATGCGTTCAAAAAAAAAACGAGGCTGCGTTGGCCATGGAAAAACTTTGTGCATCAATTTAGTGTAGCAAAACTGTTCATGTTTAGGTTAGCTTCCTTGTTGACAATGGGATAAATCATTATGGAATAAAAAAAAAGTGCAAAACATTTCCCGGTATCGTTGTGAATCCAAACATCAATCTATTCATTGTTACAGCTTCTCCTCTGTTGAGGAGAATATCGGCACGACCAGGACGGTCATTAATTTGATATAACTGTAAGTCGTGAATAGATCGATGAAGAAGAATCAGTCTCAAAACCGAAAAATGTCTTGAGAATATTTGGCAGCACTCAGTTACCCGTCAACTTTCATGGGTCATCAGTCTCTATGCGCAACTCGAGACCTACCAATTCAGTTTAAGAGCAACTGCATTCTCAATTAATATTTCAAAAATCGTTGTATATATAGTTAAACACGGACGTCGACCGCTAGGGAGTTATATTACACAATATACATACATTAGAAAAAAAAGGTTCGGGTTTGCTTGGATTCGAAGGTTCGAAGGTTTATTATTTTAGTAGGCCAAAAAATTTAGACGAGTCACGGCAAAAAATCCAAAGCAATTGCGATAAATGTTGTTTGTTTTCGGAGTTTAATTACGGATTGTCTTTCATTAAAGTTTACATTAATTTTTTTTACATGTTTACATTTTATTTAAAGTAGCAAATTTTGTTTCCCCATCATTTAAGTAATAATAATAATAATATGTTTGTGACCTACGAATCGTTGTATACATAGTTAAACACGAAGTTGACCACTAGTGAGTTATAAATTACACAATATACATTAGAAAAAAAAGGTTCGGATTTGTTTGGTTCGAAGGCTTAAAAACCAATGATTATTAAAAATGTTCATACAAAATAAAATTAAACTGTCCTAGCGTTTGGGCCGTTTTATTTCGATGGTAAATTTTAAACTGACAGATCTTGACATTTGTTAAATCTATGTTTATGTTTTCTATGGTGTCTACACTGGAAAGCCGATAAATTCCATGGCCAACGCAGCCTCGTTTTTTTTTGAACGCACGTTAGAACTGTAAAGTGAATCAAAAAACAAACAAAAAAAAGTTTGGGGTTGCCATATAAAATAATTGATGAAGACAGTTTTAAAACAGATGACATCAACACAATTTTTACGTCAATTTAATAACAAAAAACGACGTGATTTTCGCAACATTACATAACTGAATTATGAATGTTGTTTCGAACTTTATGATCACTCTGAATATTGCTCAAAAAATATTTTATCGTAATCAAGCCCTTGGCAGAATTAGGCGTTTAATTTTTTTTTAAATCCTTTCAACAAAATGACATCATCGATCTGATTCGTCGCAAGAAGCACATCGGTGGGACTTTCGTATTTCCGAAATAAAAGTCCTAATTCGATACTTACACTGCAGCCAAAGATCCCAGTCATCTAAAAAGTCATAGCAAGGAGACGGAGATTTGTTAATTAAAGGATTACTAGTGGTAGTAGGAAAATCGAGAGAGGCTGCTGAGAACTGTTCCAAATCTAACAACATCGTTTGAGAATCTTTGAGGACAGTTAATAGGTCATAAAGTTTTGTTTGGGATTGGTAGAAACGAGCATTAAGGAATCCATTGAGCGAGCGTGAAAAAAATTGTCAAGTATATTAGTGCTCTAGAACCCGTCGAAAATTGTGTTTTGGTGTCGTCAATTCTATTGAGATACTTACAATCAAGCGGATTGATCAGACCAGAATCGCTCCAATCGAATTGGGCCGTTGGTACATCGCTACCCTTCTGACTAGAAACGGACGGACTGGAAATGTTTTGAAAGGGAGTTGGTGTGAGAGTTTCGGTTTTCATGGGCTCCAGTGGTGTCAGACCGAGATTTGCGGCAAATCTCGGCATGGAAGAATTCCACGCAGGACCGTAAAGCTAAACAGATATCAATTAAATCGTTGTCCACTGATTAAAACTATTATGCTTACTATATTCCTAGTGTCAATATTTAAAGCTTTAAGGAACATCTTTTGACTGTTTGACTTAGACCACTGATAAATCAACGCGTTCGTTTCCGTAATTTCCTTTAATTCATCAAATACTGCGTTCTGTATGACCTCAGCAATATAATCTGCACCATTTTCAAATTTCGGGAATATTTCCATTAAAATCGTTCCGGCCTTTTCCGCCGCGTTTTTTTCGTTAATTTCAATAATCTGCGAGTCTTCCGCCGAAAAATTACCAAACTCTGACGATTCAAAATCACCAAAATCCTCGTCAGCTTCACCTTCTTCAGCCACAGCTGGGGCAACGACAAAACTATCAAATTCGTCATCAGTTTCCTGCTGGTTTTCCTCAGTTTGCGGGGCGAAATGATTCTCAAAGTCGCCAAACTCGTCATCGCTAAATTTCGGATCAGTTTCGCCCAATTTCAGACTCATGCTTGATTCACTCAGGTCGTAATTCGTTTCTTTTGGTGAATTGTCGCACATTTCGTCCTTATCTGCATTTTCTGAGTTAACTTCCTCTAAACAATCCTCTTCAAATTTCACGTCGGTTTCATTGACTTCAGACAACTCATCAGAATTCGTTTTATCTAATACACTCTCAGTAAATCCATCAAACAAGTTTTCCACAACTCTTAGATCGTTCATATCTGAATTTGTTTCCTCACTAACATTCGTCAAAGTTGGTGCTTCTAAGTGATCATTTTTTGCTTGATTGTAATTTACAGGCTCACCAGTTTGATGTGTGCTGTTTACAGCTTCATCATGAACAATGGCATTTTGGATATTAAAAGTTTTGGACACTTCAGACCAGCTACTATTATTACTAAAACTGAACTCTTCAAGCTCAGGAGATTTTCTTTTGTCTTGATAATCCTTCGCCAAGTCATTGGGACTTATTGATCCATTTAAATTTTCAGTTGGCACCTGAGTTATGCCTGTGGTTTTTTGGCTCTTGTTGCTATTTATATCTAAATTGACCTTAGAAAAATCGGTTTTCAGTTCTTTTTCAGGCGATTTTTGTGGGGATGGTGGCAGAGAAAAATCTATAAAAAATTTGATAAATGTGTGAGTGCAGAATTAGAATGGTGACTGGTTACCATCACAGTCGAACGAGCCCGCCGCGGCCCGGAAATCTCCAAATTCGTCATCGTCGTCTTCTTCAAGTGGTCCTACGATAGGTGGTGGAGAACTACTCAATAGAGGAGGAATCAAATTCGACATCTATAAGCAAAAAACGAAACACAAGTAACCACCATGTCCAATCGACTTTGCACCAATACAAGGCTAACCTTGACGGTTTCATTGTGCATTAACAATTTATTGAAGCAATTACCTGAATGTTAAATTAGGAAAAATATGTCACTTATGACACAGTCGCCCACAAATAAATAAATCGTTGTTTATAACTTAAGAGTGTTGTTCGGTGGGTAAAGGCGCAGTTTTTTATGACGTCGCTGATGGGAAATATTTCTAATTGTTATTAATTTACAATTACACGCAAGTATAATTCATTTACTACAAATGACACCAACAACCATATTGACGTTACTTGTCACTTGTCAAAAAATTACAAACGGTGGGGAATTTGTTTAAATCTGGTAACAGCACTCTTTCACTAATGATTCTCCTTAAGCCTGGGATACATAAAATTAGGACTTGCTTAGTTTTCAAATCTAATCTGAAAAAAATAGTTTTCGTTTTTTTACTTTGAAAAGTATTTTTATCGTTACATCAATGGCCTCAAATCAATACCGAGTAATTCCAATTTTACAAAAATAAATTTTAAAAAATGTATAATTTTGATTAGAAGTGCGTATCACTTTTATATTTCGTTATAAACAATGAAAAAATGTGAGAAATTAATTTAATAATGCCATATTTGTAAAAATAATAAATTTAGTGTTATAATGAATATATTGAATAATATTGATTAAAAAAAGTGGAGTCCAAATTTCAGACTTACGAGGTATTGATTTGAGACGATCGATATACTTTATTGATCAGTGTTGTTTTATAAAATATTTATTATGTAACTTTATTACTAAAATTATTTTCTTCAAACTATTTCTTGTATTCTTTATTTATTATTATATTTTCTTGAAATTTTTATGTTCTTTAGATTGCTCGTTTCTGATATTCTTTTTTATATACTTATTATTCTATTGTTTCTTTAGATATAGTCTTATAAACCTTTTAATTTTTTAATCACTAAAAATATACATAACATTGTCCAGTTTGTTCATCATTCGGTACTAGGCCTTACCTAAGATCGCCAATGAGAGACCCGCCGCTAGACAAATTTCTTATTCCATATTCGATTGGTAAACAAATATTTGACAAATAAGTTTAGGTTATAATTTTCAAAAATATTTCATTAAACTATAATTTGCAACGATGGATTTCGATGAAGCCTCCGATTCGCACAAACTTAAAAATATGTTATTCAACTTACAGGAACCAATAATTATT
Source organism: Eledona agricola (assembly GCA_964023215.1). Taxonomy (NCBI): domain Eukaryota; kingdom Metazoa; phylum Arthropoda; class Insecta; order Coleoptera; family Tenebrionidae; genus Eledona; species Eledona agricola. The sequence continues at coordinate 3,752,138 of OZ026856.1, forward strand.
AAAAATAAACTAAATTGGGATATGCTGAAATGGTCACTCGATGATTGGGAAACAATATTGAAAAATGAGAAATTACAGTTTCGCTGTGGTAAAAATGAATTCAGCGAAGTAAACTGCAATTAGACGAAAATAGTTACATTTGCAATCATTGCATTTTAGCAACCACAATGGGAACGGAGCACAGAATGCAAAACAGCTACATTTAAAGAGTTTTTATCAGCCACACAGCTGACTAATTCCTGGATGTATTTCGATTATAAATATTTGAAAGAATGGTTTAATGGTGTGGACAAATTGAAAAAAGTATTTAATTGTTTTTGTTAACTTGCATTATATAATTTTGTTGAAGAACATCAACTGGAGCCCATTTGGATTTCCAGAACTGGGTTCTGAACATTCAACCATATGGATTGGTTCATCAGGAGCCCACACTCCCTGTCATATTGACACATACGGTTGTAATTTAGTGGCTCAAATTTATGGCAGGTGTGTGCTTAAACCCAGACTTAATTCCCAATAATATAATTTCCCAACAGAAAGCAGTGGATATTAAGTCCTCCCGATGAAAATTTGAAACCCACGAGAATCCCATATGAGGAATCCAGCATATATTCGGAACTCAATTTTTTTAGCCCCAACTTACAAGATTTTGAGGGTAATTTTTTGAAATGAAAAATTACTTATATGGATTTTTAGGTGTTAAAAGTTGCAGGAAAATTATTTTAGAACCCGGCGATGTTCTTTTTGTTCCACATCACTGGTGGCATTACGTTGAAAATTTAGATGTTGCAATTAGTGTAAATGTGTGGATACCACTGGTGAAATTATTACACAATTCGGATTTATCATAAAAGTTGTGCTTTTTAGCCACGAGATCACGAAGAACGACTTAAAGAATCGCTAGTGCAGCTATTCTTCAATCAAATCACAAAAACTCTGGACGATGAAACAAAAAACCTAATTTTAAACCCAAATTCGGACGAGGTTTACATTATTTCAGTCATATTTATTGTGGTTACATAACATTTTCTAGGACGTTGGAAATGTGACCTTAAATGGTTCAATTGAGCTGGTTATGAAGTGTAGAGAAGTTGTTAAAAAAACAGAGAGGTCAAAACATACGACAAGCTTGGAAAGCTGTGATGTTGAGCAATGTTTTAAAAAATATTCATTTCTTCACAAAATACCGACCTTGTCCAGAGATGAACTGTATCGGTTTTTGGAAATGCAGAGAAATCGCTTCTCTGTCAAAGACAAAACTACAAAACATATTACAAAAGATATGACCGATGTCATAAATGTCTTCACCTGTAATGATGTTATGACGTTGATAAAAAATAAATTATTGGAATAAATGACAACAAATTGTACGAATTATATACTTTGGAAAAAAGTGTAGAATATGGAAATCAAAATAAATTATTTTGATTTTTCGTTTAGACAAGGGTATGTCACTGAAATTCCTTTAAAAAAAAGTTTTAAGACAAGAGCAGAAAATATAAAAAAACGACAAATTTAAGCACCAATCTGTGGACAACCGATTTTTTTTGACCGCTCAGTATATGCTGGTGAGCGGCATCTATCACTTTTGCTGTCGATTGTTCTAGAAACAAATCTATAAGTCATATGATCTATGGAAAACAATTGTTGTCACCTCGATGTCATTTTGACGTACAATTGAAATGTCACCTACAAACCAATTATCAATTTTCTGCAAAGCGAATAGCTTCGTGAATTGATAAGTGTTTCCAGTACAAATTATCCACAAAAGACTGCACCCTTCTGTGGAAAATTTCCGCGGAAAATGTGATCTTTCATTCTAACCTCAACGCATCAAAATCAAAAATCGATGGCCGTGACGTTTTTGGGACACGTATCCGATAAGAAATTAGCGAAAACAAATTAGTTGTGATAAAAATGAACCTCAAACTGTTGCTCTTCCTGTTCTTGTGCTTGTTGTGCTGCGAGTTTTCCGAGGAGCAACTTCGGGGCCCGCCCGACAAAACGAAAACAAACAAAAACGATGAAGAGAAAGCCGACGAAGACTTCATATCGTCCGTCGAGGAAGAGGACGACGGCGCTTCGGCGCTCAAGGTAGTACCGGCTCCGGACCTAACCAAAGAACGTGAACGAAGGAAAGGTAAGGTCACCGTACACGTGGAAATCCGGGATCGAGGTGTGAAACGAGCGAATTTTAGGTGACACGAGTGCTAATGATGAACTTTCAGACACCGGCGCTAATCTCTTCATGCTAGATCAGGCAGACCAAGCTAGCGTCATTCAGAAAATGGTGCAGGAAATCGGCTTTAAAACCGCTATAATCGAGGAAACGGACATCGATCTGCCCTCAGAGGAAGACGAATTGCCACCGCCTCCAGAAACTAAGGAAAAGGAACTCACGCCTCAAGAGCTCGAAGCGAAAACGAAATATGACACTGCAACAGCGTTGCTCAATAAAACAAGACCCGATAAGAAGCACGCCTACAATTTGTTGCTGGAAGCTGCTAGAATGGGCAATGTGGATGCTAAAGCACTGGTGGCTTGGGCTAAACTGTTTGGAAACCCACTAGAGCAAGACATTGAAGCGGCTAAGGAAATGTTTCAGACACTAGCCAATGGGGGCAACTCTGATGGTCATATGGGATTGGGTAAATTCAGCAAGGCAAATTTATAACTTCAATCTAAGTGTGATTTATTAAGGATTCTTGTATGCGTCGGGTTTAAGCGTAAATGTCAGCCAAGCGAAAGCATTGGTCCACTATACATTTGGTGCAATTGGAGGAAATACCTGGGCCCAAATGGCCTTGGGTTATCGATATTGGTCGGGGATCACTGTGGCGCCTAGCTGCGAAAAAGCACTCGATTTCTATCGACAAGTGGCTGACAAAGGTAAAACGCAACATGTCCACGGTTCTAAGAGATATTTCGAAAATCGTTCATTTTTGAAGTGAGTCAGAAAGTGTCGTTTGGTGGAGGCGCCGCCATTCAGAGAATCAGACTTTTGGACGAGTTAGAAAATGGATACTCGTCAGGAATATTTGACAACGATCTCATTGAGTATTATCAGTTGTTGGCTGAGAAAGGTGACATCCAAGCTCAAGTGGGCTTGGGTCAATTGCACTATCAAGGAGGAAGAGGAGTGGATTTGGATTATCAGAAAGCTATGCATTACTTCACTCAAGCCGCCAATGCTGGGAATCCCATCGCCATGGCATATTTGGGCAAGGTAATTTAATCAATTATTGTTTGAGTATAAAACTACACTCCAATATTTAGCGGATTCTAAGCTTAATTTGTAGTTGGATTAAGAGGTTGTCTTATTTTATGTGGTTGTAGCTGTAAAGACAAAAAAATTACTGAATACAAAAAAAATACATATTCAAAGAATAAAAAGCATAAAAAAAATCGAATGATTGTGAAGATAAAAGATTAGTAGAAATAACACTTATAAAGAATTTAAATTATTTCATAGATTTAAACAGTTTAAAAGAATCTAAAGAACCAAAAGAAATAATTTCGGAATAAAACAAATAGAAATTAAATAATTCGTATGTTATGAAGATTCTAGATGTACTAATAAAAAATGATAATTCAAAGAATCCAATGCATAAAAAGTCGAATGATTGTGAAGATCAAAGATTAATAGAAATAAAAAAAAATAATAAAAATTTAAAAAGTTTAAAAGAATCAAAAGAAATAATTACAGAATAAAACAAATAGAAATTAAAAAATTCGTATAAGGTTATGAAGATTCAAGATGTACTTAAAAAATATGATAAAAAAATTATATTGGAGTCAGTCGAATTCAAAGGATAAAAAGAAGTAGTTTTAGAATCCATAATATTTATTTTAAAAATATTTGTTATCAGGTAAAATATACAAGGAACCCAAGCCTATAAATTAAAAAAGATCATATACGGACAGATCTTGGAATGTCACAAAGTGTTCAAATACCAAAAAACATGAAAGACTCAGCTTTATGCAATCGGCACTAAAATTACTTAAATTGTTTTGACTATCCTTAAACTATTAATTATTTATCATAAACACATTAAAGCATGATAAATAGTTTACAATTCCGTTTAGCTGTGATACAAAGTTGAAACATTTGCTTTGTTATTATTTATTTATTCATTCAAAGTCTTCATTTGTAAATTAGGTCAATCGGCAGATCAACTTATCAATAAGAACAAAAAAAAAATGGGGGGCATGACTTCTAATATCATCTTAAATACCAAGTGGATGCTTTTTATTGGCAGTTTTTACAAATGATTTTAACATTTTAAATCTCAATAATTTGGATATTACCAGACCTCTTAACGATGCTGATCATAGTTATTTTCCACCATTCTATATCTCTTGGCTTTGACCACAATTAAGAAGCAAATGAGCAAAACGCATTAAATCCGCAATGAGAAATTTTGAGTTATTTATGAAAAAATAGTCAAATTTAATATACCACACGTATGAATTATAACGATTTTATTCGGGTTTTTGGCCGGTTTCTATTTGAATTTCCATTAGTGTAGTGAGCGCAAAAATACAAATTAAAATAAATTTAATATAACAAAAAACTAATATTTCTTCTTCTGTTCGTTAAGTGGTCTTCCTAGGTGCGCTATTTCTAGTGTCAATTGAGAATCCTTTTTTTTTTTCTTTTTAAGTATAGTTTTAGGTGTTTCAGTAGCACCTTCGCATCTAAATATTCAAAAATATATTAATTGTTTTTGGCACCTTATTTAACGTAAACGCCTTCAAAATGGATGACAAAATACGGAGACATATTTTCCTTCTTGCATAATAATTGATGAATTTGATCTTATTGAATCTTATTGGATTCTTATAAACTTTTTAGTCTCTGTGGACATTGTTAATACCTGAAAAAATTTTATAACTCCTTTCAGTTAGATAACAAGGGTTCAAAAAAAAAACGGACGCTGCGTTGTCCATGCAATAACTTTGACCATGGATAGAGTTTAGCAAAATTTCGACGTTGAGTTGGAGACATTTTAAATAAAGTTTTTTGTTATTAACCGTCTCGGACTCAATGTATAAGGACCTTTTGTGCCTTCTTCAACAAATTCAAACTCCTGCTTTTGGTTTAGACGTCATATGAACAAATTTTTGAATATCATGATTTGACAGTTTCAAACGTATACATTGGAAAAAATAAAACCAAAACTACATTCCATGGCCAACTGTCTCCGTTTTTTTTTTTTGAACGCTCGTTATTTTTGATGATGCAACCAGTAATTTAAATTCGAAGAACGGTAATTCCCTAAAAAGAAATTCTTGCAGATTTATTTAGACGGAAGCGATGAAGTGAAGGCCGACAACGACACCGCTTTTAAGTATTTCAAAAAAGCATCCGACTTAAACAACCCTGTGGGTCTCAGCGGTTTGGGCTTAATGTATCTCTACGGACGAGGTGTCGAGAAGGACTACAGCAAAGCGTACAAACACTTCTTGGCGGCAGCCGATCAGGGTTGGGTCGATGGCCAACTCCAACTCGGAAACATGTATTTCAGCGGTTTGGGCGTCCGAAAAGATTACAAGCTCGCCAATAAATACTTCTCGCTGGCGTCGCAGTCCGGACACGTTTTGGCTTTCTACAATTTGGGACAAATGCACGCTCAGGGTACCGGAATGTTGCGCTCGTGTCCAACCGCAGTGGAATTGTTCAAAAACGTGGCCGAGCGCGGTCGCTGGGGCGAAATTTTGATGCAAGTAATAGACTCACAACCCGCACCGATAGGAATTGCGTCAATGTTCGTTTTCGCAGGCACAATCAGATTACACAATTAACAGATTTAACGAGGCCTTCGTCCAATACGCACTCCTAGCCGAACTGGGATACGAAGTGGCGCAAAGCAACGCAGCCTTTTTGCTGGACAGAAATGAAGTTCCGATGTTTTCGGCTGAGGAATCTTTATCTAGGGCAATTTTATACTGGGGCCGCGCCGCAGCTCAAGGATATTCAGCGGCGCAAGTGAAAATGGGGGACTATCATTATTACGGTTTGGGTACCCCAGTCGATTACGAAACGGCCGCCAGTCATTACAGACTGGCGTCCGAACAACAGCACAACGCTCAAGCAATGTTCAATTTGGGGTATATGCACGAACAGGGATTGGGAATGGCCAGGGACGTGCATTTGGCGAAGAGGTGTTACGATCTGGCTGCTGAGACGAGCGCCGACGCGAAAGTTCCTGTCGCTTTAGCTTTATTTAAACTGAATTTGATGTTCAGCTTCGACAATTTGAAAGAGGTGGTCAGTGACCGACGTGACAGCTCGACAACAAACGCTGATTGTTATTTTTCAGAGCCAGTTTAGTGGATTGTTGGATTTCGACGAAATGTTGGGCGCAAATTGGGATCTGTATTTGATTACAACGCTCACAGCACTTTTAGCCGGAATTATTTACTTCAGGAGACCGCAAGGTGTACGTCGAGTCTAACATTTTGTACTTTTTGTAAGAATTGTCGCGTTGTAGTTAATAAAAATAATAAATACACTAATAAATGGATATTACTGTGTGCTGAGGATTGCAACAAAAAACCCAATGATTTATGGCGTTTCATAAACCGACCGAAAACGATGAAAATGAGAAAAAAATTTCAACGTAGTACCGCGCGTCGAATATTGATAGAAAAAAACCAAACACATTGTTATTTGAGAGAATCTCTTTATTAACTTCAATTGACCGATCGAATAGCTCGTCTATGTGACAACAGTAACATAAAATGCTGTTTTTTTTTAGTAGCAATGCATCGAAGCGACATCAACTAAAAGCACTTTTGTAGAGAATTTAAATGGCATTTCAAATTTGGCTTGAAATACGAAAAAAACTAGAGTAAAAAAACACAATGGAATCCAGCTCTCGTTTTATTTTTTACAGTGTAGATTTTTACGTTAACAAATCAGACAGAAATTATCAACTAAAAATTGACCTAATCAAAGTTCAATCTTTGATTCACGCTTGGTGATTTGTTACAACACAAAATGTATCGTACCCGAAACGGTTTTCACCACAAACGTCTCCAAACTAAGGTCAAAAAGTTTCTACACTCTAACAAATTTCAAAATGTTTTCATGGCCTATAAATCCCCATTTATTTTGAGAGATTTTTGTCTATTTTTCAAACAAACTGTATGTGCAGTGTCTTCGCAAAAAAATCATAAACCGAAAATACAATGTGAACAATGAATTTGATAAATAAAGTTAACATTGTAAAATGATTAGTTCAAACTAGAATTTAGTCAACTGTTGGTTGTATCCATGGATAGCAAAATTAACGGTGTTTCATTCTAATCTATTCATTTCTACTTTCTCTTTCCCCATAATCGTCCTTCCTGCTTTCTTTGTGAAGCAAGTGGGGAATGTAGGTCAGTGTTGTCTAGTGAAAATCGGTACAGCAAGAAAACCATCATCGAAAATGAATCCGAACAGGTGACACACAAACAAAATTCAAGCCGTTTCGCTAAAATTACGTAAATTAAAAGCATGTTTGCGAGGGTAACGTTTTATCCAACTTTGTTCTACAATGTGGTTATGGAAAAAATTTCGTCAAGAAGATGGTTCGACAGAATTGACGAGAACGTAATTTTGGGAGCATTACCTTTCCCAAGCTTCACCAAACAGGTAACATTGGAGGTTTTCAAGTATTTCTACAGAAATTTCCCATTTGAAAATGTAGAATGACAGCTGTCGCTTGCGAGGACGTCCATCCACTTTAAATTGTCTTGAAGTCTAATCAATTAAATTTAAACCACTAATCACTTTATAAATTATTCACTTTATTTATAAACAATTAACATCCACTCTGACTTGAAGCAGCAAGTTACAAAAACGAACATAACCTCAAATTTTCAAAATCAGCGCCAACTATTCTATGCATATAATTTTTTTAAAGGATTTAGAATAGGCCATGGAATCATTTTGCAATTCGGTAGAGATTAATACTTTGAGCTGAAGAAATTCCTGATTTAGTTTCCTGCTCAACTATTTCAGACAATACATTTAGAATCTTTTTTAGATTACATCTCCAGGCATCGAGCAACTATTTGATTGAGTTTTTGCCAATGTCATGATATTTCAATGTCAAAGTCTACACTGCAAAAAACTAAACAAAAGCTATATTCCATGGACTACTTTTTTCTCCTTTTTTTCCAGACATTCTATAATAATAATTAGACATTGGTGGAATAAGAAAGAATTATATTTCCATAAAAATATTATCTTAGTCCTTATTTTTGTGCTGAAAAATTATTTAATGATTTCTGTAATATAATCAAAATATTTTTGTCACTATTACGAAATTTTATGGCTTTGATTTTAAATCTTTTATTACTCATTTTAAACATTTCACTAGTAGCGCCAATGTAATGTTGTCTAACGAGTCGTTCCCTTTATTTAACCACCTCAGCTTGTAGAAGAGGAAAACGTCAAAGGTGTGATTTCGATGAACGAAGACTATGAACTGTTTTTGGCCAACAACCAAAAGGTACCCATAAAAATTACGATTCCATTTTTTAGCGTTTCGTTTCAGAGATGGAGTGTTTACGGTGTTGAATTTCTGCAACTGGCCACCACTGATATCTTCGCAACTCCGTGTCAACAAAAACTGAAAGATGGTGTGGAATTTATCAACAGATTCGCAAACGCCGCCCCAGATCTAGAGAGCGCACAAAAGCCCACAGTTTACGTGCACTGCAAAGCCGGAAGGACACGAAGCGCCACTCTGGTTGGTTGCTACTTAATCCAGGTAATGAACTAAGCCTTATGAGAACAAATTGACGAGCTGAATTCGACAGAGATACGGATGGACTCCCGAACAGGCAGTACAACACATGCAAGACAAACGACCACATATTTTACTCCACACGAAGCAGTTGGATGCTTTAAGAGTATTTTACCAGCAAAACAACCCCAATACTTAACATTTATGATTATAGACAATATTGACAATAAAGTTGTTTGTTGAGCCTGTTCCATAAATATTTTAAAATTTATTGTTACAATTTACAAGCCTGCACAAATGCGCAGAAATTATTCTTTAATTGCCCAAAATTTACGGATTGTTTTACCAATACCGATGTCACTGATGTTGTAATAGATGAGACCACCCAATGTCGCAGCTGAGAGCAAGTACAGCAGTCCCAATGACAGTTTAGGTAGAACGTTGCCGACAATTATTGGTCTGATATAGTCAACAACGCATGCTTCTAGACCCCTGAAACATTCCACTCTTTACATTAAGTATATCAAACATATCGATAATTCAACAAATGTAACAATAACAATAACTTTTATGCATGTTTTAAGACTTGCTTGATCTAGTCTTTTATAACTATTGTACCACCACTAGATAGTGCTTAAAAATAAACTACACTATAATGATGTATCAGTAATTGTTTAACCTAACAGGAACATACCAATGGAAATGAACTACAGTCGCTACAGCTGCCAAGTTGTCGAAAACTGGATTAGGTACTGCAATAGTTGCAGGAATCAAAAACAACAAACCCAAAGACACCGCCTTTTCGACTGGCCACAACTTGCTGTGATCTGCGGACATGAGTCTCACTTGAGGTGATACTAAACTGATTTTTGTGTTTGCTGTCAAGTTGAGATTTTTGTTAAGAGTGATTAATTGGTTTTGGCATAATGCGGAATTGTCTCTGGTCAAAATAATCGACGTGCTTTTAACAAAACTTTGTTGTAATGCGGCACCTGTAACCAACGATTATGTAATTTAAGTTGTAATATTTAACGGCGTAAGTTGGAGGCGTTTACCTTGAATTTTTGGGGCGTTACGCAATACTAGAGCTAAAGCCATTTTGGAGCACAAGGTTTTTTGTGATTTTGAGAATATTGCAAAATTTTATTTGGATTTAGATCTGACAGATGCTGACAAATGTCAAATCTGACATTGTTTGCGAGATTGTTACCAACATTACGATACAACAAATTGAAAAAAATGTAAATAAATGCAATTATATATTTTTTACTTTAATAATTAAAAATTCCCCATAATTTATACTAGAAACTGGTAACTATTGATTTTACGGAACGATTGGCCGGCAGATGTTAAGGGAAATCTCTCAAATCAATTACCAATGTTGCCAACCACAAATTCTTCAAAATTAATGTTGCCAGATTTTTGGATTCTTAAAAAACATTTTAAAATTAATAAAACTACAAAAATACATTTTAAATTATTTGAACGAATTATAAATTAGATAACTTCTAGAAATTAATTCACAGACCTGAAGGCCTTCACATGTTTATAACTACAAAATTTACAACTATTTATTTGATCAAAAAATTTACAAAAGATCTTCATCCAAATTGATTTTCCCCAATTCCCCACATCTAAACGCTTTCAACATTAATTTGGCGGCATGATTCAGGTCCGGCCTGAGCACGTAATTATTATTTTGATCCCTCATCTTTAACATTTTCTTATTTTTTACACTAATCTGAGCTAAAACGTCTAAAATCGTATCTGATGCTTTTTCCAGACCAAAATATTCCACGTATTTGAAATGACTATGTTTGTTCAGAAAGAAAAGCAGATAATCTGCTAGAATGTCTTCCCCGACCAAGTGATCTTGAATCGTGGCACACAACGCCAATTTCAATCCGACTTCAACACTATCAATTTTCGGCGTCAAAATTCCCGGAGTATCCACCATATAAAAGAGCGGCTTTTCACACAGCTTGATCTTCTGCATAACACTGCGTGTTACACCCGGAGTCGCCCCACTGGGTGCCGCATTCCCTTTACGCAAGTACTTTACTCTGAGGGCGTTAATCAGTGAAGACTTTCCAACATTAGGAACTCCAATAATCATCAGACAACTATCTTCGGCATCTGCTCTGTTGTAGCGTTCGGACTTTGCTACAAGACTTTGAGCCAACGGAAACACTTTCCTGACACCTTTACACATCTGGTCTTTGCAATTTGTAAAGAGGACGTGCTCAAACTCATTTTTCAATTTCTTCTCTATTAAAGGTATCAGTTTTTTATCAATTAAATCCAACTTGTTCAAGACGAGTATATGAGGTTTAACTCCGCTTATCGTGTATTTAAAATCTGTGTTTCTGCCCGAAATTGGGATTCGGGCGTCGTGGACCTCAACAATGCAATCCACCGAACGGAGTTTGTGTTGCATTTGCTTGAGGCCGCGACCCATGTGGCCTGGAAACCAATGCAGTAACTCCTTATCTACGCTCTTGAAGACGCTTCTAAAGGTGTCCGCCGCTAGTTTCTCTACCATTCTGCAATATTTACCAATTAAGCAAACTCGGACGGTCTAACTTTCGAGGTTAAATCAGCTTGCACCTACTTATTATTTGTGGTTTTCTTATATGACTTGGTCGTTTTGACTGTGTAGTATTTGCGACTTCGTAATTGTTGCAGAATTTAATTATATTTACAACCGAAAATTAGATTGACTTTTATAATTCGCATAGTGTATATCATAGGGTGCGCACTCCATAGACAAGAGAGATAGATGGCGCACTCTATGCTATCTTTCTAAATAAAATAAGCTTACAGGAGATCCCAACAGATGACACTAAGAGCTGCTGGTTCACGCAGTGTGGTCAACCTTAATTTGCAACCAACCCAAATTCCCTATAATCTATGATTGCTGAATGCAGTAAACTGACTATCGCACCCACAATCGCACTGTTTGAAGAATTCGAATTCGGCCTTTTTACCTGGTGTTGTTATGACTTCGTTTTATCTCTTACCATTCGAATTAGCGTTGTGAACTGGCAGCGTCTGATTTGATTTTTCTTTTGTTCGGGTGTTTGATTTGTTTATATTTTAATAATATAGTTTTATAATTAATAAATAGTGTTTTTTAGTTTAGTGCTGTGGTTTAGTGTTTAATTTATTTCGGACAATTATTTCATTTAAAAAAGTGAAACGGTATTGTGTTCGTTCGAAGGCATAATATAATTTTATTATAACAGTATTAATGTATGCAATGAAATAACGTGCAATAATGTTATAACGGGGCATCTTGTGCTTCCGTTTTTGTTTGTATGTTCTATGTTAAGGAAATGTAATTCTATTTTGGTGAATTTATAAATAAAGCAGTTTTAAATGTAGATTGATTTAAATTAAGAGAGGCCACTACTTATGCCTGTGGCGCTCACATCGTTAAAATCGTAATTTTTTCCCTCCGAAGTTTTAATTCCATCCACAAGATGTCACTTCTGATGAAAACGTTCTTGATGGCAAAACGTTCCGAGATATTAGTAACATCAACAGATGGCGGTACTATTGGGGTGAAATTTAATATTTATTGGCGTTTTCTGACGACTCATGAAAATCTGTACGATTTGAATTTGCAACACCGCGTGCTATCCTATCATATCAGAACGCGTCAGAGTGCACCGATCAGCACACTTTGAGCGCTCCGATAAGAAATTATCTTTTAGTTTCTTGGAAAACCTCCAATTGACCTTTCCAATATTACCTGTGTTCTGTTACGGTTCGTTCATTTCCGGCTGGCGGGCTTTTAAATTTCCCATGAACTGTCAAAAATGTCAACAAAACACACATTACCTAACCTAACTTATGAGGTAATCGTATCATCTTCTACAATGGTTCAAGTTTTATTGTGTGCCTTATTGTACCAATCGGCAATTGCGACATAGTGGAATTAAATTCCAGTCACAAAAACAACGCTAGTCTTATGTCGCAACATGCACTTTTAGGTTAATTGTCACATTTGACAGAAGTTTAACAGGCCCGTTAATTGCAACCGGAAGTTATCGAACCGTAACAGGTGAATATTGGAAAGGTCAATTGTTTTCCAAGAAACTAAACTAAACGCAAATGTAGACTATCGAGCAGACATAGATAACTCTTCCTAACGGTACTCTCCTCTTCACCGCGGGCCCTTCATATTTCACCGGTCAGACTCTACGAATACGCGTTTATTGTGTCAGTTCGTCGCTTCTAATACGAATTATTATTATTATTATTATTATTATTACGAATTATTATTGATGACGAGAATGATGACACGCCAAAAGACGTTAAACCGACCCCCGAAGATGGAATTTGTTTTTGCAGTCTCAAAATGATTTTCAAACATATTTTAATTTTGCGTCCCCCGAATCCCGAATTTAATTTTGCGTCCCGCGCTCCTACCTTTTATGGCTTCTCCTGAAATTATTCTTTTTTTATGTCGAGATTTGTTATTAACTTTGAAAAATGATGGAAAAATGAATATTGAAAATTTTTCTGTTCGCGTTCTTTGTTTGATTGAAATGCAATGCGAAAATGCATTTCTAAAAATTGAAAGAGCAAGACTAATTCCATCATGTGTAATTTAAAATAGTTTTGCAAAATCTCATCGACATATTATCATCTTCTCCGCACATACATAAATAAATAAACAAATCAGATAAATGGCGCTCCTACCTTTTATGGCTTCTCCTGAAATTATTCTTTTTTTATGTCGAGAGTTGTTATTAACTTTAAAAAATTATGGAAAAATGAATATTGAAAATTTTTCGAAATGTTCGCGTTCATTGTTTGATTGAAATGCAATGCGAAAATGCATTTCTAAAAATTGAAAGAGCAAGACTAATTCCATCATGTGTAATTTAAAATAGTTTTGCAAAATCTCATCGACATATTTTTCATCTTCTCCGCACATACATAAATAAATCAGATAAATGGCGCTCCTACCTTTTATGGCTTCTCCTGAAATTATTCTTTTTTTATGTCGAGATTTGTTATTAACTTTGAAAAATGATGGAAAAATTAATATTGAAAATTTTTCGAAATGTTCACGTTTATTGTTTGATTGAAATGCAATGCGAAAATGCATTTCTAAAAATTGAAAGAGCAAGACTGATTCCATCATGTGTAATTTAAAATAGTTTTGCAAAATCTCATCGACATATTATCATCTTCTCCGCACATACATAAATTAATAAATAAATAAATCAGATAAATGGCGCTCTTACCTTTTATGGCTTCTCCTGAAATTATTCTTTTTTTATGTCGAGACATGTTATTAACTTTAAAAAATTATGGAAAAATGAATATTGAAAATTTTTCGAAATGTTCGCGTTCATTGTTTTATTGAAATGCAATGCGAAAATACATTTCTAAAAATTGAAAGAGCAAGACTAATTCCATCATGTGTAATTTAAAATAGTTTTGCAAAATCTCATCGACATATTATCATCTTCTCCGCACATACATAAATAAATAAACAAATCAGATAAATGGCGCTCCTACCTTTTATGGCTTCTCCTGAAATTATTCTTTTTTTATGTCGAGAGTTGTTATTAACTTTAAAAAATTATGGAAAAATGAATATTGAAAATTTTTCGAAATGTTCGCGTTCATTGTTTGATTGAAATGCAATGCGAAAATGCATTTCTAAAAATTGAAAGAGCAAGACTAATTCCATCATGTGTAATTTAAAATAGTTTTGCAAAATCTCATCGACATATTATCATCTTCTCCGCAAATACATAAATAAATAAATAAAACAGATAAATGGCGCTCCTACCTTTTATGGCTTCTTCTGAAATTATTCTTTTTTTATGTCGAGATTTGTTATTAACTTTTTAAAATGGAATTTAAAAATTTGTTTCTAAGGAATTATTTTTTTGTGTGTCGAAATTTGTTATTAATTTTTATACGCGTTCGTTATTTGACTGAAATATCAATATTGCTTTCAAAGAATTCTTTTTTGTGTCGAGATTTGTTATTAACTCTGAAAAATGAATGCGAAGTTTTTAAAAACGTTGGCGTTTTGGCGTTTTGATGTTTTTGTGTTTGGGATTGTTTACAGTGTTTTAAGCGAAGTCACATAAGGGGGGATGTAGTGAGCGCCCCGGGGGGCTAACTCAACAAGTGATCCCAATGAAACTCTGCCAAACGTTTCCTCCACAACTGCGGTGGACATCTTCACTGGCGGTGTGGTCGTGGTCGAAGTGTTCTTCCAGCAGCCACAATTGCTGCTGCTGCTGCTGTGGTGGTGCTGCGGTGGTGGTGGTGCTGCTGCTTTAATTTTAGTGTTTTGGTTTTGGTTTTGGTTTCAGTGTTTTGGTTTTGGTTTTGGTTTCAGTGTTTTGGTTTTGGTTTCAGTGTTTTGGTTTTGGTTTCAGTGTTTTGGTTTCAGTGTTTTGCTTTCAGTGTTTTGCTTTCAGTGTTTTGCTTTCAGTGTTTTGCTTTCAGTGTTTTGCTTCTTGTTTTAGTGGTGGGTTATTGGTTAGTGTTTTATTGTTTTAGTTTTAGTTGTTTAGTAGTGGGTTATTGGTTAGTGTTTTAGTTTTACTTTTAATGTTTTAGTGGTGGGTTATTGGTTAGTGTTTTATTGTTTTAGTTTTAGTTGTTTAGTAGTGGGTTATTGGTTAGTGTTTTAGTTTTAGTGGTGGGTTATTGGTTAGTGTTTTAGTGGTGGGTTATTGGTTAGTGTTTTATTGTTTTAGTTTTAGTTGTTTAGTAGTGGGTTATTGGTTAGTGTTTTAGTTTTAATGTTTTAGTGGTGGGTTATTGGTTAGTGTTTTATTGTTTTAGTTTTAGTGTTTTAGTGGTGGGTTATTGGTTAGTGTTTTATTGTTTTAATTTTTGGTGTTTTTGTGGTGGGTTATTAATTAGTGTTTTATTGTTTTAGTTTTAGTGTTTTAGTGGTGGGTTATTGGTTAGTGTTTTATTGTTTTAGTTTTAGTTGTTTAGTAGTGGGTTATTGGTTAGTGTTTTAGTTTTAGTGTTTTAGTGGTGGGTTATTGGTTAGTGTTTTATTGTTTTAGTTTTAGTGTTGGGTTATTGGTTAGTGTTTTATTGTTTTAGTTTTAGTGTTTTAGTGGTGAGTTATGGTTAGTGTTTTATTGTTTTAGTTTTAGTGTTTTAGTGGTGGGTTATTGGTTAGTGTTTTATTGTTTTAGTTTTAGTTGTTTAGTAGTGGGTTATTGGTTAGTGTTTTAGTTTTAGTGTTTTAGTGGTGGGTTATTGGTTAGTGTTTTATTGTTTTAGTTTTAGTGTTTTTGTGGTGGGTTATTGGTTAGTGTTTTATTGTTTTAGTTTTAGTTGTTTAGTAGTGGGTTATTGGTTAGTGTTTTATTGTTTTAGTTTTAGTGTTTTAGTGGTGAGTTATGGTTAGTGTTTTATTGTTTTAGTTTTAGTGTTTTAGTGGTGGGTTATTGGTTAGTGTTTTATTGTTTTAGTTTTAGTGTTTTTGTGGTGGGTTATTGGTTAGTGTTTTATTGTTTTAGTTTTAGTTGTTTAGTAGTGGGTTATTGGTTAGTGTTTTAGTTTTAGTGTTTTAGTGGTGGGTTATTGGTTAGTGTTTTATTGTTTTAGTTTTAGTGTTTTAGTGGTGGGTTATTGGTTAGTGTTTTATTGTTTTAGTTTTAGTTGTTTAGTAGTGGGTTATTGGTTAGTGTTTTAGTTTTAGTGTTTTAGTGGGGGGTTATTGGTTAGTGTTTTATTGTTTTAGTTTTAGTGTTTTAGTGGTGGGTTATTTGTTAGTGTTTTATTGTTTTAGTTTTAGTGTTTTAGTGATGGGTTATTGGTTAGTGTTTTATTGTTTTAGTGTTTTAGTAGTGGGTTATTGGTTAGTGTTTTAGTTTTAGTGTTTTAGTGGTGGGTTATTGGATAGTGTTTTATTGTTTTAGTTTTAGTGTTTTAGTGGTGGGTTATTGGTTAGTGTTTTATTGTTTTAGTTTTAGTGTTTTAGTGGTGGGTTATTGGTTAGTGTTTTATTGTTTTAGTTTTAGTGTTTAGTGGTGGGTTATTGGTTAGTGTTTTATTGTTTTAGTTTTAGTGTTTTAGTGGTGGGTTATTTGTTAGTGTTTTATTGTTTTAGTTTTAGTGTTTTAGTGTTTTAGTGGTTGGTTATTGTTTTAGTGGTGGGTTATTGGTTAGTGTTTTATTGGTGGGTTATTGGTTAGTGTTTTATTATTTTAGTTTTTGTGTTTTAGTGGTTGGTTATTGTTTTAGTGTTGGGTTATTGGTTAGTGTTTTATTGTTTTAGTTTTAGTGGTTGGTTATTGGTTAGTGATTAATTGTTTTAGTTTTAGTGTTTTAGTAGTGGGTTATTGGTTAGTGTTTTAGTTTTAGTGTTTTAGTGGTAGGTTATTGGTTAGTGTTTTATTGTTTTAGTATTAGTGTTTTAGTGGTCGGTTATTGGTTAGTGTTTTATTGTTTTAGTTTTAGTGTTTTAGTGGTGGGTTATTGTTTAGTGTTTTATTGTTTTAGTTTTAGTGCTTTAGTGGTTGATTATTGGTTAGTGTTTTATTGTTTTAGTTTTAGTGTTTTAGTGGTGGGTTATTGGTTAGTGTTTTAGTGGTGGGTTATTGGTTAGTGTTTAATTGTTTTATTTTAGTGTTTTAGTTGTGGGTTATTGGTTAGTGTTTTATTGTTTTAGTTTTAGTGGTGGGTTATTGGTTAGTGTTTTATTGTTTTAGTTTTAGTTTTAGTGTTTTAGTGGTGGGTTATTGGTTAGTGTTTTATTGTTTTAGTGGTTGGTTATTGGTTATAGTGTTATTGTTTTAGTTTTAGTGTTTTAGGTGGGTTATTGGTTATTGTTTTAGTTATTGTGTTTTAGTGGTTTGTTGTTGGTTATTGTTTTAGTTTTAATGTTTTAGTGGTTTGTTTCTGGTTAGTGTTTTATTGTTTTAGTTTTAGTGTTTTAGTGGTGGGTTATTGGTTAGTGTTTTATTGTTTTAGTTTTAGTGGTGGGTTATTCGTTAGTGTTTTAGTTTTAGTGTTTTAGTGGTGGGTTATTGATTAGTGTGTTATTGTTTTAGTGTTTGGTTATTGTTTTATTGTTTTAGTTTTAGTGTTTTAGTGGTGGGTTATTGGTTAGTGTTTTATTGTTTTAGTTTTAGTGTTTTTGTGGTGGGTTATTGGTTAGTGTTTTATTGTTTTAGTTTTAGTTGTTTAGTAGTGGGTTATTGGTTAGTGTTTTATTGTTTTAGTTTTAGTTGTTTAGTAGTGGGTTATTGGTTAGTGTTTTATTGTTTTAGTTTTAGTGTTTTAGTGGTGAGTTATGGTTAGTGTTTTATTGTTTTAGTTTTAGTTGTTTAGTAGTGGGTTATTGGTTAGTGTTTTATTGTTTTAGTTTTAGTGTTTTTGTGGTGGGTTATTGGTTAGTGTTTTATTGTTTTAGTTTTAGTTGTTTAGTAGTGGGTTATTGGTTAGTGTTTTATTGTTTTAGTTTTAGTGTTTTAGTGGTGAGTTATGGTTAGTGTTTTATTGTTTTAGTTTTAGTGTTTTAGTGGTGGGTTATTGGTTAGTGTTTTATTGTTTTAGTTTTAGTGTTTTTGTGGTGGGTTATTGGTTAGTGTTTTATTGTTTTAGTTTTAGTTGTTTAGTAGTGGGTTATTGGTTAGTGTTTTAGTTTTAGTGTTTTAGTGGTGGGTTATTGGTTAGTGTTTTATTGTTTTAGTTTTAGTGTTTTAGTGGTGGGTTATTGGTTAGTGTTTTATTGTTTTAGTTTTAGTTGTTTAGTAGTGGGTTATTGGTTAGTGTTTTAGTTTTAGTGTTTTAGTGGGGGGTTATTGGTTAGTGTTTTATTGTTTTAGTTTTAGTGTTTTAGTGGTGGGTTATTTGTTAGTGTTTTATTGTTTTAGTTTTAGTGTTTTAGTGATGGGTTATTGGTTAGTGTTTTATTGTTTTAGTGTTTTAGTAGTGGGTTATTGGTTAGTGTTTTAGTTTTAGTGTTTTAGTGGTGGGTTATTGGATAGTGTTTTATTGTTTTAGTTTTAGTGTTTTAGTGGTGGGTTATTGGTTAGTGTTTTATTGTTTTAGTTTTAGTGTTTTAGTGGTGGGTTATTGGTTAGTGTTTTATTGTTTTAGTTTTAGTGTTTAGTGGTGGGTTATTGGTTAGTGTTTTATTGTTTTAGTTTTAGTGTTTTAGTGGTGGGTTATTTGTTAGTGTTTTATTGTTTTAGTTTTAGTGTTTTAGTGTTTTAGTGGTTGGTTATTGTTTTAGTGGTGGGTTATTGGTTAGTGTTTTATTGGTGGGTTATTGGTTAGTGTTTTATTATTTTAGTTTTTGTGTTTTAGTGGTTGGTTATTGTTTTAGTGTTGGGTTATTGGTTAGTGTTTTATTGTTTTAGTTTTAGTGGTTGGTTATTGGTTAGTGATTAATTGTTTTAGTTTTAGTGTTTTAGTAGTGGGTTATTGGTTAGTGTTTTAGTTTTAGTGTTTTAGTGGTAGGTTATTGGTTAGTGTTTTATTGTTTTAGTATTAGTGTTTTAGTGGTCGGTTATTGGTTAGTGTTTTATTGTTTTAGTTTTAGTGTTTTAGTGGTGGGTTATTGTTTAGTGTTTTATTGTTTTAGTTTTAGTGCTTTAGTGGTTGATTATTGGTTAGTGTTTTATTGTTTTAGTTTTAGTGTTTTAGTGGTGGGTTATTGGTTAGTGTTTTAGTGGTGGGTTATTGGTTAGTGTTTAATTGTTTTATTTTAGTGTTTTAGTTGTGGGTTATTGGTTAGTGTTTTATTGTTTTAGTTTTAGTGGTGGGTTATTGGTTAGTGTTTTATTGTTTTAGTTTTAGTTTTAGTGTTTTAGTGGTGGGTTATTGGTTAGTGTTTTATTGTTTTAGTGGTTGGTTATTGGTTATAGTGTTATTGTTTTAGTTTTAGTGTTTTAGGTGGGTTATTGGTTATTGTTTTAGTTATTGTGTTTTAGTGGTTTGTTGTTGGTTATTGTTTTAGTTTTAATGTTTTAGTGGTTTGTTTCTGGTTAGTGTTTTATTGTTTTAGTTTTAGTGTTTTAGTGGTGGGTTATTGGTTAGTGTTTTATTGTTTTAGTTTTAGTGGTGGGTTATTCGTTAGTGTTTTAGTTTTAGTGTTTTAGTGGTGGGTTATTGATTAGTGTGTTATTGTTTTAGTGTTTGGTTATTGTTTTATTGTTTTAGTTTTAGTGTTTTAGTGGTGGGTTATTGGTTAGTGTTTTATTGTTTTAGTTTTAGTGTTTTATTGTTTTAGTTTTAGTGTTTTAGCGGTGGGTTATTGGTTAGTGTTTTATTGTTTTAGTTTTAGTGTTTTAGTGGTGGGTTATTGGTTATTGTTTTATTGTTTTAGTTTTAGTGTTTTAGCGGTGGGTTATTGGTTAGTGTTTTATTGTTTTAGTTTTAGTGTTTTATTGTTTTAGTGGTGGGTTATTAGTTAATGTTTTATTGTTTTAGTTTTAGTGTTTTAGTGGTGGGTTATTGGTTAGTGTGTTATTGTTTTAGTTTTAGTGTTTTATTGTTTTAGTTTTAGTGTTTTAGTGGTGGGTTATTAGTTAGTGTTTTATTGTTTTAAATTTTAATGTTTTAGTTGTGGGTTATTGGTTAGTGTTTTATTGTTTTAGTTTTAGTGTTTTAGTGGTTGGTTATTGGTTAGTGTTTTATTGTTTTAGTTTTAGTGTTTTAGTTGTGGGTTATTGGTTAGTGTTTTATTGTTTTAGTTTTAGTGTTTTAGTGGTGGATTATTGGTTAGTGTTTTATTGTTTTAATTTTAGTGTTTTAGTGGTGGGTTATTGGTTAGTGTTTTATTGTTTTAGTTTTAGTGTTTTAGTTGTGGGTTATTGGTTAGTGTTTTATTGTTTTAGTTTTAGTGTTTTAGTAGTGGGTTATTGGTTAGTGTTTTAGTTTTAGTGTTTTAGTGGTGGGTTATTGGTTAGTGTTTTATTGTTTTAGTTTTAGTTTTTTAGTGGTTGGTTATTGGTTAGTGTTTTATTGTTTTAGTTTTAGTGTTTTAGTGGTTGATTATTGGTTAGTGTTTTATTGTTTTAGTTTTAGTGTTTTAGTTTTAGTGTTTTAGTGGTGGTTTATTGGTTAGTGTTTAATTGTTTTAGTTTTAGTGTTTTAGTGGTTGGTTATTGGTTAGTGTTTTATTGTTTTAGTTTTAGTGTTTTAGTTGTGGGTTATTGGTTAGTGTATTATTGTTTTAGTTTTAGTGTTTTAGTGGTGGGTCATTGGTTAGTGTTTTATTGTTTTAGTTTTAGTGGTGGGTTATTGATTAGTGTTTTATTGTTTTAGTTTTAGTGTTTTAGTGGTGGGTTATTGGTTAGTGTTTTATTATTTTAGTTTTAGTGTTTTAGTGGTGGGTTATTGGTTAGTATTTTATTGTTTTAGTTTTAGTTTTAGTGTTTTAGTGGTGGGTTATTGGTTAGTGTTTTATTGTTTTAGTTTTAGTGTTTTAGTGGTGGGTTATTGGTTAGTGTTTTATTGTTTTAATTTTAGTGTTTTAGTGGTGGGTTATTGGGTAGTGTTTTATTGTTTTAGTGGTGGGTTATTGGTTAGTGTTTTATTGTTTTAGTGGTTGGTTATTGGTTATAGTGTTATTGTTTTAGTTTTAGTGTTTTAGGTGGGTTATTGGTTATTGTTTTAGTTATTGTGTTTTAGTGGTTTGTTGTTGGTTATTGTTTTAGTTTTAATGTTTTAGTGGTTTGTTTCTGGTTAGTGTTTTATTGTTTTAGTTTTAGTGTTTTAGTGGTGGGTTATTGGTTAGTGTTTTATTGTTTTAGTTTTAGTGGTGGGTTATTCGTTAGTGTTTTAGTTTTAGTGTTTTAGTGGTGGGTTATTGATTAGTGTGTTATTGTTTTAGTGTTTGGTTATTGTTTTATTGTTTTAGTTTTAGTGTTTTAGTGGTGGGTTATTGGTTAGTGTTTTATTGTTTTAGTTTTAGTGTTTTATTGTTTTAGTTTTAGTGTTTTAGCGGTGGGTTATTGGTTAGTGTTTTATTGTTTTAGTTTTAGTGTTTTAGTGGTGGGTTATTGGTTATTGTTTTATTGTTTTAGTTTTAGTGTTTTAGCGGTGGGTTATTGGTTAGTGTTTTATTGTTTTAGTTTTAGTGTTTTATTGTTTTAGTGGTGGGTTATTAGTTAATGTTTTATTGTTTTAGTTTTAGTGTTTTAGTGGTGGGTTATTGGTTAGTGTGTTATTGTTTTAGTTTTAGTGTTTTATTGTTTTAGTTTTAGTGTTTTAGTGGTGGGTTATTAGTTAGTGTTTTATTGTTTTAGTTTTAGTGTTTTAGTAGTGGGTTATTGGTTAGTGTGTTATTGTTTTAGTTTTAGTGTTTTATTGTTTTAGTTTTAGTGTTTTAGTGGTGGGTTATTGGTTAGTATTTTATTGCTTTAGTGGTGGGTTATTGGTTAGTGTTTTATTGTTTCAGTTTTAGTGGTGGGTTATTGGGTAGTGTTTTTATTGTTTTAGTGGTGGGTTATTGGTTAGTGTTTTATTGTTTTAGTGGTTGGTTATTGGTTAGTGTGTTATTGTTTTAGTTTTAGTGTTTTAGTGGTGGGTTATTGGTTATTGTTTTAGTTATAGTGTTTTAGTGGTTTGTTGTTGGTTATTGTTTTAGTTTTAATGTTTTAGTGGTTTGTTACTGGTTAGTGTTTTATTGTTTTAGTTTTAGTGTTTTAGTGGTGGGTTATTGGTTAGTGTTTTAGTTTTAATGTTTTAGTGGTGGGTTATTGGTTAGTGTTTTATTGTTTTAGTTTTAGTGTTTTAGTGGTTGGTTATTGGTTAGTGTTTTATTGTTTTAGTTTTAGTGTTTTAGTTGTGGGTTATTGGTTAGTGTTTTATGGTTTTAGTTTTAGTGTTTTAGTGGTGGGTTATTGGTTAGTGTTTTATTGTTTTAGTTTTAGTGTTTTAGTGGTGGGTTATTGGTTAGTGTTTTATTGTTTTAGTTTTAGTGTTTTAGTAGTTTTTATTGTTTTAGTGGTGGGTTATTGGTTAGTGTTTTATTGTTTTAGTGGTTGGTTATTGGTTAGTGTGTTATTGTTTTAGTTTTAGTGTTTTAGTGGTGGGTTATTGGTTATTGTTTTAGTTATAGTGTTTTAGTGGTTTGTTGTTGGTTATTGTTTTAGTTTTAATGTTTTAGTGGTTTGTTACTGGTTAGTGTTTTATTGTTTTAGTTTTAGTGTTTTAGTGGTGGGTTATTGGTTAGTGTTTTAGTTTTAATGTTTTAGTGGTGGGTTATTGGTTAGTGTTTTATTGTTTTAGTTTTAGTGTTTTAGTGGTTGGTTATTGGTTAGTGTTTTATTGTTTTAGTTTTAGTGTTTTAGTTGTGGGTTATTGGTTAGTGTTTTATGGTTTTAGTTTTAGTGTTTTAGTGGTGGGTTATTGGTTAGTGTTTTATTGTTTTAGTTTTAGTGTTTTAGTGGTGGGTTATTGGTTAGTGTTTTATTGTTTTAGTTTTAGTGTTTTAGTAGTGGTTTATTGGTTAGTGTTTTAGTTTTAATGTTTTAGTGGTGGGTTGTTATTGGTTAGTGTTTTATTGTTTTAGTTTTAGTGGTTGGTTATTGGTTAGTGTTTTATGGTTTTAGTTTTAGTGTTTTAGTGGTGGGTTATTGGTTAGTGTGTTATTGTTTTAGTTTTAGTGTTTTAGTGGTTGGTTATTGTTATTTTGTTATTGTTATTTTGTTATTGTTATTTTGTTATTGTTATTTTGTTATTGTTATTTTGTTATTGTTATTTTGTTATTGTTATTTTGTTATTGTTATTTTGTTATTGTTATTTTGTTATTGTTATTTTGTTATTGTTATTTTGTTATTGTTATTTTGTTATTGTTATTTTGTTATTGTTATTTTGTTATTGTTATTTTGTTATTGTTATTTTGTTATTGTTATTTTGTTATTGTTATTTTGTTATTGTTATTTTGTTATTGTTATTTTGTTATTGTTATTTTGTTATTGTTATTTTGTTATTGTTATTTTGTTATTGTTATTGTTATTTTGTTATTGTTATTTTGTTATTTTTATTTTGTTATTTTTATTTTGTTATTGTTATTTTTATTTTGTTATTGTTATTGTTATTTTGTTATTGTTATTTTGTTATTGTTATTGTTTATTGTTATTTTGTTATTGTTATTGTTTTAGTTTTATTGTTACTATTATTTAGCCCCCCGAGGGGCTCACAGACGTTTCGTCCACGACTGCGGTGGTCATCGTCAGTGGCCACGTGGTCCAGATCGAAGTGCACTCGAGCCGGTCTCACTTCCAACTGATTTTGGATCTGATGTGCGCCGCTATTTATAGTGGCGTTTGGTGTCAGGTTGAAACCGGTTCTTTCTGACGTCATTTCCGGCTGTGTAATTCTACGATGTCACGATGCTATTTTTAAATTTTATTGAATATTTAAAATATCTACAAAATTCGCTTTTAAACAATATACATTCGATATTTATGCAAACAATATTTTAGACAATTAATAATCGTTTTCAATAATATAAAAAAAAATTTAAAATATAAATAATTAACTAAGCTATGGATTTATTTGTTATTTACGGCTAGTCTAATTCGCTATTTAAGCAAATGATATTTTAGATAATTAATACTAGTTTCCAATTTGTTGTTGTTATTGTTTGTTGTTATTGTTTGTTGTTATTGTCTGTTGTTAATGTTTGTTGTTATTGTTTGCTGTTATTGTTTGTTGTTATTGTTTGTTGTTATTGTTTGTTGTAATTGTTCGTTGTTATTGTTTGTTGTTATTGTTTGTTGGTATTGTTTGTTGTTATTGTTTTGTTGGTATTGTTTGTTGTTATTGTTTGTTGGTATTGTTTGTTGTTATTGTCTGTTGTTATTGTCTGTTGTTATTGTTTGTTGTTATTGTTTGTTGTTATGTTTTCAAATGGAACATATACCTATATATTTTAACATATTTGATATCCTCATACAATTAGATTTTCAACGATATACAACAATCGATACTTCTATCTGTAAATGGTATTGTAGAGAATTAAAAGTAGCTTTAAATAATATAAATAAATATTATAAACAAAAATTAAATTCTCACGAAAAAAAGGGACTGTCAAGATTCGTTTCAGCAACCATGACTGTGGAACTGTTAAGTGTTGTACATTTTTTAACTTTACTAAACTAGCCGTAAAAGTAACAAATTCATCCATAGCGTGTTTAATTTTTTATATATTAATTTTTTTTATATACTATTGGAAACTAGTATTATTTACCTAGAATATCATTTGCTTAAATAGAGAATTAGACCAGCCGTAAATAACAAATGAATCCACAGCTTACTTAATTATTTATATATATATATTTTTAATATTATTGAAAACTATTATTAATTGTCTAAAATATTGTTTATATAAATATCGAATGTATATCGTTTAAAAGCGAATTTTCTAATTATTTTAAATATTCAATAAAATTTAAAAATAGCATCGTGACATCGGAGAATGACACAACCGGAAATGACGTCAGAAATAACCGGTTCCGGACGGACACCAAACGCCACTATAAATAGCGGCGCACATCAGATCCAAAATCAGTTGGAAGTGAGACCGGCTCGAGTGCACTTCGATCTGGACCACGTGGCCACTGACGATGTCCACCGCAGTCATGGACGAAACGTCTGGGAGCCCCTCGGGGGGCTAAATAACAATAACAACAATAACAATAAACAATAACAATAAACAATAACAATAACAATAACAATAAACAATAACAATAACAATAACAATAACAATAACAATAACAATAACAATAACAATAACAATAACAATAACAATAACAATAAACAATAACAACAAACAATAACAACAAACAATAACAACAAACAATAACAACAAACAATAACAACAAACAATAACAACAAACAATAACAACAAACAATAACAACAAACAATAACAACAAACAATAACAACAAACAATAACAACAAACAATAACAACAAACAATAACAACAAACAATAACAACAAACAATAACAACAAACAATAACAACAAACAATAACAACAAACAATAACAACAAACAATAACAACAAACAATAACAACAAACAATAACAACAAACAATAACAACAAACAATAACAACAAACAATAACAACAAACAATAACAACAAACAATAACAACAAACAATAACAACAAACAATAACAACAAACAATAACAACAAACAATAACAACAAACAGTAACAACAAACAGTAACAACAAACAGTAACAACAAACAGTAACAACAAACAGTAACAACAAACAGTAACAACAAACAGTAACAACAAACAGTAACAACAAACAGTAACAACAAACAGTAACAACAAACAGTAACAACAAACAGTAACAACAAACAATAACAACAAACAATAACAACAAACAATAACAACAAACAATAACAACAAACAATAACAACAAACAATAACAACAAACAATAACAACAAACAATAACAATAACAACAAACAATAACAATAACAACAAACAATAACAATAACAACAAACAATAACAACAAACAATAACAATAACAACAATAATTACACCACTAAAACACTAAAACTAAAACAATAAAACACTAAAACTAAAACAATAACCAATAACAAATTACTAAAACACTAAAACTAAAACAATAAAACACTAACCAATAACAAACCACTAAAACACTAAAACTAAAACAATAAAACACTAACCAGTAACAAACAACTAAAACACTAAAACTAAAACAATAAGACACAAACCATTAACAAACCGCTAATACACTAAAACTAAAACAATAACAAACCACTAAAACACTAAAACACTAAAACACTAAAACAATAAAACACTAACCAATAACAAACCGCTAAAACAGTAAAACTAAAACAATAACCAATAACAAACCACTAAAACAATAAAACACTAACCAATAACAAACCGCTAAAACACTAAAACTTAAACAATAACCAATAACAAACCACTAAAGCAATAAAACAATAACCAATAACAAACCGCTAAAACACTAAAACTAAAACAATAACCAATAACAAACCACTAAAACAATAAAACACTAACCAATAACAAGCCGCTAAAACACTAAAACTTAAACAATAACCAATAACAAACCACTAAAACATTAAAATTAAAACAATAACAAATAACAAACCACTAAAACACTAAAACTAAAACAATAAAACACTAACCAATAACAAACCGCTAAAACAGTAAAACTAAAACAATAACCAATAACAAACCACTAAAACAATAAAACACTAACCAATAACAAACCGCTAAAACACTAAAACTTAAACAATAACCATTAACAAACCACTAAAACACTAAAACTAAAACAATAACCAATAACAAACCATTAAAACACTAAAACTAAAACAATAAAACACTAACCAATAACAAACCGCTAAAACACTAAAACGTAAACAATAATCAATAAAAAACCACTAAAACACTAAAACTAAAACAATAAAACACTAAATAATAACAAACCGTTAAAACACTAAAAGTAAAACAATAAGCAATAACAAACCACTAAAACACTAAAACCAAAACAATAAAACACTAACCAATAACAAACCACTAAAACACTAAAACTAAAACAATAAAACTCTAACCAATAACAAACGGCTAAAACACTAAAACTAAAACAATAACCAATAACAAACCACTAAAACACTAAAACTAAAACAATAAAACAATAACCAATAACAAACCACTAAAACACTTAAACTAAAACAATAAAACACTAACCAATAACCCACCACTAAAACACTAAAACTAATACAATAAAACACTAACCAATAACCCACAACTAAAACACTAAAACTAAAACAATAAAACACTAACCAATAACAAACCGCTAAAACACTAAAACTTAAACAATAACCATTAACAAACCACTAAAACACTAAAACTAAAACAATAACCAATAACAAACCATTAAAACACTAAAACTAAAACAATAAAACACTAACCAATAACAAACCGCTAAAACACTAAAACGTAAACAATAATCAATAAAAAACCACTAAAACACTAAAACTAAAACAATAAAACACTAAATAATAACAAACCGTTAAAACACTAAAAGTAAAACAATAACCAATAACAAACCACTAAAACACTAAAACCAAAACAATAAAACACTAACCAATAACAAACCACTAAAACACTAAAACTAAAACAATAAAACTCTAACCAATAACAAACGGCTAAAACACTAAAACTAAAACAATAACCAATAACAAACCACTAAAACACTAAAACTAAAACAATAAAACAATAACCAATAACAAACCACTAAAACACTTAAACTAAAACAATAAAACAATAACCAATAACAAACCGCTAAAACACTAAAACTTAAACAATAACCAATAACAAACCACTAAAACACTAAAATTACAACAATAACCAATAACAAACCACTAAAACACTAAAACTAAAACAATAAAACACTAACCAATAACAAACCGCTAAAACACTAAAACTTAAACAATAACCAATTACAAACCACTAAAACACTAAAACTAAAACACTAACCAATAACAAACCGTTAAAACACTAAAAGTAAAACAATAACCAATAACAAACCACTAAAACACTAAAACCAAAACAATAAAACACTTACCAATAACAAACCACTAAAACACTAAATCTAAAACAATAAAACTCTAACCAATAACAAACGGCTAAAACACTAAAACTAAAACAATAAAACACTAACCAGTAACAAACCACTAAAACATTAAAACTAAAACAATAACCAATAACAAACCACTAAAACACTAAAACTAAAACAATAACCAATAACAAAATACTAAAACACTAAAACTAAAACAATAAAACACTAACCAATAACAAACCACTAAAACACTAAAACTAAAACAATAACCAATAACAAACCACTAAAACACTAAAACTAAAACAATAAAACACTAACCAATAACAAACCGTTAAAACACTAAAAATAAAACAATAACCAATAACAAACCACTAAAACCAAAACAATAAAACACTAACCAATAACAAACCACTAAAACACTAAAACTAAAACAATAAAACTCTAACCAGTAACAAACGGCTAAAACACTAAAACTAAAACAATAACCAATAACAAACCACTAAAACACTAAAACTAAAACAATAAAACACTAACCAGTAACAAACCACTAAAACATTAAAACTAAAACAATAACCAACAACAAACCACTAAAACACTAAAACTAAAACAATAAAACACTAACCAATAACAAACCGCTAAAACACTAAAACACTACCCAATAACCCACCACTAAAACACTAAAATTAAAACAATAAAACACTAACCAATAACACACCACTAAAACACTAAAACTAAAACAATAAAACACTAACCAATAACCCACCCCTAAAACACTAAAACTAAAACAATAAAACACTAACCAGTAACAAACCACTAAAACATTAAAACTAAAACAATAAAACACTAACCAATAACCCACCACTAAAACAATAAAACACTACCCAATAACCCACCACTAAAACACTAAAATTAAAACAATAAAACACTAACCAATAACCCACCACTAAAACACTAAAACTAAAACAATAAAACACTAACCAATAACCCACTACTAAAACACTAAAACTAAAACAATAAAACACTAACAAATAACAAACCGCTGAAACACTAAAACTAAAACAATAAAACACTAACCAATAACAAACAACTAAAACAATAAAACTAAATCAATAAAACACTAACCAATAACAAACCGCTAATACACTAAAACTAAAACAATAAATCACTAACCAATAACAAACTAAAACACTAAAACTAAAACAATAAAACACTAACCAGTAACAAACCACTAGAACACTAAAACTAGAACACTAAAACTAGAACACTAAAACTAAAACACTAAAACTAAAACACTAAAACTAAAACACTAAAACTAAAACACTAAAACTAAAACACTAAAACTAAAACACTAAAACTAAAACACTAAAACTAAAACACTAAAACTAAAACACTAAAACTAAAACACTAAAACTAAAACACTAAAACTAAAACACTAAAACTAAAACACTAAAACTAAAACACTAAAACTAAAACACTAAAACTAAAACACTAAAACTAAAACACTAAAACTAAAACACTAAAACTAAAACACTAAAACTAAAACACTAAAACTAAAACACTAAAACTAAAACACTAAAACTAAAACACTAAAACTAAAACACTAAAACTAAAACACTAAAACTAAAACACTAAAACTAAAACACTAAAACTAAAACACTAAAACTAAAACACTAAAACTAAAACACTAAAACTAAAACACTAAAACTAAAACACTAAAACTAAAACACTAAAACTAAAACACTAAAACTAAAACACTAAAACTAAAACACTAAAACTAAAACACTAAAACTAAAACACTAAAACTAAAACACTAAAACTAAAACACTAAAACTAAAACACTAAAACTAAAACACTAAAACTAAAACACTAAAACTAAAACACTAAAACTAAAACACTAAAACTAAAACACTAAAACTAAAACACTAAAACTAAAACACTAAAACTAAAACACTTAAACTAAAACAATAAAACACTAACCAATAACCCACCACTAAAACAATAAAACACTACCCAATAACCCACCACTAAAACACTAAAATTAAAACAATAAAACACTAACCAATAACCCACTACTAAAACACTAAAACTAAAACAATAAAACACTAACCAATAACCAACCACTAAAACACTAAAACTAAAACACTAACCAATAACCCACCACTAAAACACTAAAACTAAAACACTAACCAATAACCCACCACTAAAACACTAAAACTAAAACAATAAAACACTAACCAATAACCCACCACTAAAACACTAAAACTAAAACACTAAAACTAAAACACTAAAACTAAAACACTAAAACTAAAACAATAAAACACTAACCAATAACCCACCACTAAAACAATAAAACACTAACCAATAACAAACAACTAAAACAATAAAACTAAATCAATAAAACACTAACCAATAACAAACCGCTAATACACTAAAACTAAAACAATAAATCACTAACCAATAACAAACTAAAACACTAAAACTAAAACAATAAAACACTAACCAGTAACAAACCACTAAAACTAGAACACTAAAACTAGAACACTAAAACTAGAACACTAAAACTAGAACACTAAAACTAGAACACTAAAACTAGAACACTAAAACTAGAACACTAAAACTAGAACACTAAAACTAGAACACTAAAACTAGAACACTAAAACTAGAACACTAAAACTAGAACACTAAAACTAGAACACTAAAACTAGAACACTAAAACTAGAACACTAAAACTAGAACACTAAAACTAGAACACTAAAACTAGAACACTAAAACTAGAACACTAAAACTAGAACACTAAAACTAGAACACTAAAACTAAAACACTAAAACTAAAACACTAAAACTAAAACACTAAAACTAAAACACTAAAACTAAAACACTAAAACTAAAACACTAAAACTAAAACACTAAAACTAAAACACTAAAACTAAAACACTAAAACTAAAACACTAAAACTAAAACACTAAAACTAAAACACTAAAACTAAAACACTAAAACTAAAACACTAAAACTAAAACACTAAAACATCTCCCCTTATGTGACTTCGCTTAAAACACTGTAAACAATCCCAAACACAAAAACATCAAAACGCCAAAACGCCAACGTTTTTAAAAACTTCGCATTCATTTTTCGGAGTTAATAACAAATCTCGACACAAAAAAGAATTCTTTGAAAGCAATATTTATATTTCAGTCAAATAACGAACGCGTATAAAAATTAATAACAAATTTTGACACACAAAAAAATAATTCCTTAGAAACAAATTTTTAAATTTCATTTTTCAAAGTTAATAACAAATCTCGACATAAAAAAAATTTTCAGGGGAAGCCAAAAAAAGGTAGGAGCATCAATTATCTGATTTATTTTTTTATGTGCGAAGACGATGATAATATGTCGATGAGATTTTGAAAAACTATTTTAAATTACACATGATGGAATTAGTCTTGCTCTTTTAATTTTTAGAAATGCATTTTTGCATTGCGTTTTAATCAAACAATGAACGCGAACACTTAGAACAATTTTCAATATTTATTTTTCCATCATTTTTCAAATTTAATAACAAATCTCGACATAAAAAAAGAATAATTTCAGGAGAAGCCATAAAAGGTAGGAGCGCCATTTATCTGTTTTATTTATTTATTTATTTATTTATTTATTTATGTGCGGAGAAGATGATAATATGTCGATGAGATTTTGCAAAACTATTTTAAATTACACATGATGGAATTAGTCTTGCTCTTTTAATTTTTAGAAATGCATTTTTGCATTGCGTTTTAATCAAACAATGAACGTGAACATTTCGAAAAATTTTCAATATTCATTTTTCCATCATTTTTCAAAGTTAATAACAAATCTCGACATAAAAAAAGAATAATTTCAGGAGAAGCCATAAAAGGTAGGATCGCCATTTATCTGATTTATTTAAGTATGTGCGGAGAAGATGAAAAATATGTCGATGAGATCTTGCAAAACTATTTTAAATTACACATGATGGAATTAGTCTTGCTCTTTCAATTTTTAGAAATGCATTTTTGCATTGCGTTTTAATCAAACAATGAACGTGAACATTTCGAAAAATTTTCAATATTCATTTTTCCATCATTTTTCTAATTTAATAACAAATCGACATAAAAAAAGAATAATTTCAGGAGAAGCCATAAAAGGTAGGAGCGCCATTTATCTGATTTATTTATTTATTTATGTATGTGCGGAGAAGATGAAAAATATGTCGAAGAGATTTTGCAAAACTATTTTAAATTAGACATGAGTCTTGCTTTTTCAATTTTTAGAAATGCATTTTCGCATTGCATTTCAATCAAACAATCAACGCGAACATTTCGAAAAATTTTCAATATTCATTTTTCCATCATTTTTCCAAGTTAATAACAAATCTCGACATAAAAAAAGAATAATTTCAGGAGAAGCCATTAAAGGTAGGAGCGCCATTTATCTGATTTATTTATTTATTTATGTATGTGCGGAGATGATGAAAAATATGTCGAAGAGATTTTGCAAAACTATTTTAAATTACACATGATGGAATCAGTCTTGCTTTTTTAATTTTTAGAAATGAATTTATACATTGCGTTTTAATCAAACAATGAACGCGAACACTTAGAACAATTTTCAATATTCATTTTTCCATCATTTTTCAAATTTAATAACAAATTTCGACATAAAAAAAGAATAATTTCAGGAGAAGCCATAAAAGGTAGGAGCGCCATTTATCTGATTTATTTATTTATTTATGTATGTGCGGAGAAGATGATAATATGTCGATGAGATTTTGCAAAACTATTTTAAATTACACATGATGGAATTAGTCTTGCTCTTTTAATTTTTAGAAATGAATTATTGCATTGCGTTTTAATCAAACAATGAACGCGAACACTTAGAACAATTTTCAATATTCATTTTTCCATCATTTTTCAAATTTAATAACAAATTTCGACATAAAAAAAGAATAATTTCAGGAGAAGCCATAAAAGGTAGGAGCGCCATTTATCTGATTTGTTTATTTATTTATGTATGTGCGGAGAAGATGATAATATGTCGATGAGATTTTGCAAAACTATTTTAAATTACACATGATGGAATTAGTCTTGCTCTTTCAATTTTTAGAAATGCATTTTCGAATTGCATTGCAATCAAACAATGAACGCGAACATTACGAAAAATTTTCAATATTCATTATTCCATCATTTTTCTAAGTTAATAACAAATCTCGACATAAAAAAAGAATAATTTCAGGAGAAGCCATAAAAGGTAGGAGCGCCATTTATCTGATTTATATTTGTATGTGCGGAGAAGATGATAATATGTCGATGAGATTTTGCAAAACTATTTTAAATTACACATGATGGAATTAGTCTTGTTCTTTCAATTTTTAGAAATGCATTTTCGAATTGCATTGCAATCAAACAATGAACGCGAACATTTCGAAAAATTTTCAATATTCATTTTTCCATAATTTTTCAAAGTTAATAACAAATCTCGACATAAAAAAAGAATAATTTCAGGAGAAGCCATAAAAGGTAGGATCGCCATTTATCTGATTTATTTATGTATGTGCGGAGAAGATGAAAAATATGTCGATGAGATTTTGCAAAACTATTTTAAATTACACATGATGGAATTAGTCTTGCTCTTTCAATTTTTAGAAATGCATTGTCGAATTGCATTGCAATCAAACAATGAACGCGAACATTTCGAAAAATTTTCAATATTCATTTTTCCATAATTTTTCAAAGTTAATAACAAATCTCGACATAAAAAAAGAATAATTTCAGGAGAAGCCATAAAAGGTAGGATCGCCATTTATCTGATTTATTTATGTATGTGCGGAGAAGATAAAAAATATGTCGATGAGATTTTGCAAAACTATTTTAAATTACACATGATGGAATTAGTCTTGCTCTTTCAATTTTTAGAAATGCATTTTCGCATTGCATTTAAATCAAACAATCAACGCGAACATTTTGAAAAATTTTCAATATTCATTTTTCCATCATTTTTCAAAGTTAATAACAAATCTCGACATAAAAAAAGAATAATTTCAGGAGAAGCCATAAAAGGTAGGAGCGCCATTTATCTGATTTATTTATTTATTTATGTATGTGCGGAGAAGATGAAAAATATGTCGAAGAGATTTTGCAAAACTATTTTAAATTACACATGATGGAATCAGTCTTGCTCTTTTAATTTTTAGAAATGCATTTTTGCATTGCGTTTTAATCAAACAATGAACGCGAACACTTAGAACAATTTTCAATATTTATTTTTCCATCATTTTTCAAATTTAATAACAAATCTCGACATAAAAAAAGAATAATTTCAGGAGAAGCCATAAAAGGTAGGAGCGCCATTTATCTGATTTGTTTATTTATTTATGTATGTGCGGAGAAGATGATAATATGTCGATGAGATTTTGCAAAACTATTTTAAATTACACATGATGGAATTAGTCTTGCTCTTTCAATTTTTAGAAATGCATTTTCGAATTGCATTGCAATCAAACAATGAATGCGAACATTTCGAAAAATTTTCAATATTCATTTTTCCATAATTTTTCAAAGTTAATAACAAATCTCGACCTAAAAAAGAATAATTTCAGGAGAAGCCATAAAAGGTAGGAGCGCCATTTATCTGATTTATTTATTTATTAATTTATGTATGTGCGGAGAAGATGATAATATGTCGATGAGATTTTGCAAAACTATTTTAAATTACACATGATGGAATCAGTCTTGCTCTTTCAATTTTTAGAGTCATTTTCGTATTTTATTTCAGTAAAACAATGAACGCGAACAACTCGAAAGTTTTTATATATTATATTTTTCCATCATTTTTCAAAGTTAATAACAAATCTCGACATAAAAAAAGAAAAATTTCAGGAGAACCCATAAAAGGTAGGAGCGCCATTTATCTGATTTATTTATTTATTTATGTATTTGCGGAGAAGATGATAATATGTCGATGAGATTTTGCAAAACTATTTTAAAGTACACATGATGGAATCAGTTTTGCTCTTTCAATTTTTAGAGAGTCATTTTCGTATTTTATTTCAGTCAAACAATGAACGCGAACAACTCAAAAGTTTTTCAATATTTTTCCATCGTTTTTTAAAGTTAATAACAAATCTCGACATAAAAAAAGAAAAATTTCAGGAGAAGCCATAAAAGCTAGGAGCGCCATTTATCTGATGTATGTGCGGAGAAGATGATAATATATCGATGAGATTTTGCAAAACACTTACACTTCTCTCTTCATGTATATATAGTTAAACTCGAACGTCGACCACTAGTGAGTTATATTACAGAATATACATGTATGCATTAGAAAAGAAAGGTTCGGATTTGCTTGGATTCGAAGGTTCAAAAACCAATAATGACTTCATTGTGCAAAAATGCATGACGTCGTAAGTAACATTTTTATGTCATAAGGTGGCTCATTAAAAAATAAAATTAAACTGTCGTTAGCGTTTTGCTTGAAAACATTAAATAGCGCATAGCTTTATAACCATCTTGTATATTTTTCTCAGATAAGAGCAATGGATACAGGTCCTGGCATTTATTACAAACAATTTAAATAAAATTGGGGTCCGTTTTATTTTGATGGGATTTTTTAAACTGACAGATATTGACATTTGTCAAATCTATATGTTGATGTTTGCTATGGTTTCTTCTACACTGGAAAGCCATGGGGTGCGCACTCTATACCACAGTTTTCTATACTATCTTTCTAAATAAAATAAACTTACAGGAGATCCCAATAGATGACACCAAGAGCTGCTGGTTCACGCAATGTGGTCAACCTTAATTTGCAACCAACCCAAATTCCCTATAATATATGATTGCTGACTGCACTAAACTGACTATCGCACCCACAATCGCTCTGTTTGGAGAATTCGAATTCAGCATTTTCACCTGGTTTTGTTATGACTTCGTTTTATTTATTTACCATTCGAGTTAGCGTTGTGAACTCGCAGCGTCTAATTTGATTTTTCTTTTGTTCGGGTGTTTGATTTGTTTATAATTTAATAATATAGTTTTATAATTAATAGTGTTTTTTAGTTAAGTGTTTAATTTATTTCGGACAATCATTTCATTTAAAAAAATTAAACGTGTTGTGTTTGTTCGAAGGCATTGTAGGTTGTGTTTATATTTTATTTTGTTATTTTGTATTATAATTATAATTTTATTATAACAGTATTAATGTATGCAATGAAATAACGTGCAATAATGTTATAATGGGGCATCTTGAGTTTCCGTTTTTGTTTGTATGTTCTATATTAAGGAACTGTAATTCTATTTTGGTGAATTTATAAATAAAGCAGTTTTAAATGTACATTATTTTTTATTAAGCAATGAAAAATTAAAAACCAAAAAGCACGAAAATATTAAATTGCGCGCTTAAAGCTGTACAGGTTTCTGTACTCATACGGGTGTTTGAACGAAACTTTTAGGAGATCCCAACAGGGGATGACACTATAAATAATCTTTAGAAAGAATAGGGAGAGTGGACCATCTACTCTCTCTCTTATCTATGGTGTATATAGTGTGTAAAATAGTTATATTTGAAATTCCCACTTTTTATTTTTTATGGGGAATTTGTTTTTGATATGTTGGCAGTTTTTTGAGCGTCGCAAACGCCATCAAATTGTCCGCCATTTTGGCTTGTTTGCCATAAAAAGGTGCCGGTTGTTTTTGTTTTTATTTGGAAGCTATTTGTAATTATACAAAAATGGTAAGTAAAGTCAATAAAACCACTCAATTCCTCCCTAACAATGTAATTTCCAAGAACCGTCGGTCGGAAACAACCACAAAAGTGTTTGTGGGAAGTCTGCCAACAGGAGTGACCACAGACGACTTGCGAGCACTATTTGCTCCTTATGGGGCCATCGCCGAATGCGATATTTCAAACAGATGTGGCTTCCTGCACTTAGAGGACAACGAGCTGGCCATGAAGGCGATTTCGGAGCTCAATGGAACAAACTTTATGGGCGGACGAATTTCCGTCGAGAAGGGTCGCGTGAAGCCAAGGCGCGGACCGGGAGGTGGAGGCGGAGGCCCCATGCGAGGCGGCAAAGACCGCGGCGGACCTTATGCTAGGAACGACTTTCGAGGCCCTCCTCATCGAAATGGTGGCGGATTCAGTGGTGGACGCGATTTTCCACCATACGGAGGTGGCGGCGATAGGTTCGCAGGATATGACAGGCCGCCACAACGCAGCCCTTACGACGCAGGCTACGAAGATAGAAGACCCCCGTTTGATGATCGCCGTGCTGCTGCAGCCACCGGCTACACTACCGAACGCAGACCATACACCAACGAATATGGTAAGAACACTTGAAAGTTGGTAGAAGTTAAAAATCGAACACTAACTAGATTGGGATGCATATTCAGATGCCCGAGGTGGATTTGCTGAGGTGCCGAGGAGCGAGTTTGATGACAGAAGACCTGCAGCCGAATTCGATGATCGACGAGCCTTGCTGGCGGACAGGAGACCGTTGTTGGATCAGCAAGGTCCTCCGCCGAGGGGCCCCGCTTCGTTTGACAGAGGTGCCCCCGTCGCCGAGTTGTACAGCAGACGAGATCAGGGACCTAAGCCAATGTAAGATGTTCAGTTATGTGGATTTGTTATGGAATTGTGTGCAGGGGCAGCGCTGTCGGCTACCAGGACCGCGGTGGATATGCTACGAGTTCCGCTAATGGTTACAGTGCTGCTTATGGCAGTCCGGCAGTAGGTGGGGCTGCTGGAGGATACGGAGCTCCTGCAGCTCCTGCTGGGGGCTATGTAACTAGCGCCGGTTACATGGGAAGTCCGGCGGCGCCCGCTCCGGCCTACACTGACAATCGAGGATATGGCACTGCTCCCGGTTATGGGAATCCGGGTGGTTATGGTGACGCGTATGGTACGGCGGCGGCCGCAGGAGGGCGTGGTGCATACGACGCCGCTTACCCTCCACTACCTCAGCAGAGAGGAGGGTAAGTTTCAAGATTAAAATGCTAATTTATAGTAATCCCCAGAAGCGATGCCTCTTTGGGAATTTATTTAAGCGGCGATTGAAAATCATAATAAAGAGGTATTGTTTCAGGAAGTTTTGGTCCAAGATTTGAGACTGAAAACTGTTTTGCCCAATTTTGTTTTTGTACAAAGTAAATTTAGATGCTGGTGTTTTCACTCTATATAAGGCCAAAGTTTGTAAGTGGTGTTTAAGCTGCGGATGCGTTTGGAGTCGAGCGGCATCTTTTTGCGGAACGTTCTCGTCATAGTGCGGACGCTCGGACTGCATTTTGTTGAACTTTGCTGCGCACAGTTTGTATTTGGGGTGGGGCGTCGGCGACCTTATATAGATTGAAATGAATAAAATCGTCTACCTGATCTACATGATTGCTCTTATTGGATTAGGTAGACTTTTTTTTTTTTTGAAAATGTTTGTGAAAGCAGAAAAGACGCATTGAACGTAAAGCGCTATACCTACAATTTTTCTCATGTGTAAATTATGTTTGTTGCATTTTTATTTGTAGTTTTGCTAGCGGTGGCGGCCCGGTCTTTCAATAGAGGAGGGATAATCTAACAACGCTCTTAATATAGTACGGCGTATTCGTTTTCGGGGCGGATAGTAGCGCAACGGTGCCCAATAAGCATACAAGAGCTGCGTGTTTTTTCTGTAAACAACACGTGAACATTAGTAAGCGCCCAGCTTCGTACCAACTGATTCCACATCATATTCGGATTTTTTTTTTTCGTTAACGTTGCGCTTAACGTATAGTTTTTAGTGCTACCAAGTTAAGACCTTGTTGTGAATTTTATTCCGTGATTTTCATTCAAAAGCTAATTATTTTGTGTAATATAATATACTTATATATTTGGCATTATCTTTAATAAAAGGTATCTTATATAAGTTGCGGTTATTTTGTTGAAAATTTCCTAGGTGATCGACTTTCGGCATTCGACGTTTTTTTTGCAAGAACATTGAACTGCTTAATGTTTCGTTAGTAAATGGCGGAATCGGGAGTATGTATTTTCAAACACAATAACATTTTAGAACAAAATATTTACGAATTGTGCGCTAGACATTACAAATTTAGTTATAAACTAGATCATATTAGGCTTTTAAGGAAGATGACAAACATGCATTAGGAATAAAAATAATGTTTTTCTAGTAAAATATTGATTTGGTTTCAATCTCACGAGCGTAATTACTTTATCGCTAAATAAACAAGGTAATGAATAGCTCTTAACGCTTCTTCATTCAGTATTTTTTTTATAAGTTGAGTAACATTTATTAAACGATACGTGAAAACTGTGTCATTAATAAAATAAATAGGAATTTGGCTTACATCAACTTAATTGATTTCACTAAAACACTAAAAACATGTGACAAAAAATATATGCAACGGTAGGGTCGTTCGTTCAAACTCCCACTCAAAGTCCCACTGAAGTTAAGGCAGACAACAAAAATGCGTCTTCTACTGAAGTGTGCGAAATATGAAATTATTTTAATTTGATATACAGTGTGGATCAAAAGGTTGGAATTAATTCGATAACTTTTTTAAAGGTGCGACAGAAAAAATCGCTCGGACACGTTAATTTTTAATTTTAAATGCGCTAATTTTGGCATAAAAATTTAATTTTTATTGCGTTATTTTAAAGAGCATGTTTTTTTGCATATAAAACAATCAAATTTGTAATGTGTTACATAACAATATTTTTGAGAAAAAATAAATTTTTTTGTTTGTTATTTAGTAATTTGATGATTTTAACAATAGGCAGTTTATTTAAATAACATGTAAAATTTACAAAATAATAAGATTAAATGTTCAAACTGCCACCCTTCTTCAAGTTGACAATGACTAAGACGATGTTCAAGTTATTTTAGGACATTATTTAAAATTTGTGGGGTGATTAGCAAAATTTCCTGTGTACTCACATTTTACCTTTCCTTTTTTTCTCAAAAATATTGTTCTGTAGCCTATTACAAATTTTATTGTTTTATATGCAAAAAACATGCTCTTTAAAATGACGCAATAAAAAATTAGGGTTGCCATTTAAAAACAAATTGAAATGACATCATAACCGTGAGAGAGAGATGACATAACAAAGCAAAAGCGCATTTGAAATTAAAAATTCACGTGTCCAAGCGATTTTTTCTGTCACTCCCTATAAAAAAGTTATCGAATTAGTTCCAACCTTTTCATCTATACTGTATAAACCAGTGAAAAGCACCCAAAGTCAAGTTTCCAGTACTCAATATTTCATTGAATATTCCGTTAACACATTACTGAACTAGGCAGATATTGAATTAAAAAATAAAGCACAATTTGCATATGAGTGCCGATTTTATTACTTGTTCAA
The DNA here is from genome assembly GCA_964023215.1 of Eledona agricola. Taxonomy (NCBI): domain Eukaryota; kingdom Metazoa; phylum Arthropoda; class Insecta; order Coleoptera; family Tenebrionidae; genus Eledona; species Eledona agricola. The sequence continues at coordinate 3,792,827 of OZ026856.1, forward strand.
ATTAAGAAAAAATAAATAAATTAATATCTTCCTTGAGTCTCCAAAAATTATTCCAGCAAACGTGCGCTTTCCGCCAACGCAATAAAGGTGTTTTGCTCTAATGCATTTCTCCTCTTTTTTTTTGCTTCATCACCTTCTGTTATCAGGTAACAGTTCCATCGTAGCAAACGATTCAAGGATCTTAGAAATTGTCGAGATTTTATTTCGTTTGTTGCTTGTAAGTAATACGTTCGTCGATCACCCCCTGGTTAAAAAATCAAGCGCCTTTCGTTGATCGCCTTAAGCAGCTGGTAGCGGACTTAGCGAGACTCGTTACCGACGTAGATAATCACAATGTCGGCTTCGGATAACGCACGAAGACTGAGAAATGTCGTCTTGCGGAAAACTAACCAGCGACGTCTAATGTGCTAACGAGCGAACGAAGCGAAGAGTGTTGCGTCCCAGCCCAGGTCCCCACGATGCGTACTCTTTTGGTCATTATGCGATTCGAACGTATTCTTTTGGGCTGTTCGTCGCTTTCGTCAAGAGTTAAAGAGCGTTTCCTTGCAGGTGAGGTACTTGTAAATAACTTGTTTTGATATCACGCAAACTGTAAGGCACAAACCGACCTTTGCGTCTGCCAAATTTGAAACGTTGCATCGTTTCCATGATTTTTTTTGAAACTTAATTTCGGATCACTTTCGAGCGGACCAACTATGAAACAAACACTCAAACCACCCGATAAATCTTCTCGTTTTTATTGATTTTTAATTTCGCAGGTGAAAATGAGAGGATCGAGGAGGAGATTGTACTTTCACTGGCGGAGTTGGCTGGAGTGAGTATTGGCTAGTTACTCGAATTTGTCCCTTGCTTCCTCCATCAGTTCGTTCGTTTCCCGGTTCTCTTCCATTATGCCTTCCTCCTCCTCCTCTGCTTCTGCCTGCATTTGCTCCTGCTCGATTCTCTTGAGTTCGTTTTCATACGCAATCTGTTCGGCGCGCAGAATCATATCCAAAACCGCATTCCTCGCCTCTTCCTCGACAAACTTTTTCTAGTGATCCGGCACAAAGTTAACAACAAACACACTCGAGTTGTAACATCATACCCAACGTTCCTCCGCCCTTAACTTACGTTCAAACGTCAGCTCCTCAATCTCCTGCTTTTGAATTTCCTCCAGTTCCTGGTTGTAACGATACTTGAAGAGGTAGTGGGCGAGATAATGTATGGGATCTCTTGGTTGTTTTGCTGTAATTTCAGCCAAAGCTAGTGTCAGTGGTTTGCCCACGTACTGCTTCAAGTATTTGACGTCTTCAGAAGACATCTTGCTTTCCACCGTGCTTCCTAAAGCGCTGTCTTATAATGGTTTACTAATTTTTGTTTGTACCTTCGCTGTAGCCGGTGCTAGCTGCCAAATTGATTTGATTGAAACGTTCGCGTTCACGATCGCGATCTTTGAAGAACTCGAAGATTTTGTCGAGGGATGCGTTGACCTCGTCGAAGTAACCCCTTTCTTGGGCTTCTAGAAAAGTAATTTTGCTGCCATCCTTTGTTAGCAATCCACCAGATCCGGTGAATTTGAGGCCTTTCATATCGAGGATTTCTAGAGTGATATTGTTTGTTGTACTCATGATAAAAACCAATAAAGAGTTTCGTTGAAGCGTGCCTACCTGACAACTTCACCTCGGAATGTTCCACTCTCCATCCTGTGAATTGCAGCTTTTCGTGGTCTTGCAGGTGCTGTTCGAGTTGTTCCACTGACGGGCTGTATTTCTGGTTTATTACAACCATTTGCAGTCTATAAATCGATCCTTTGCGGACCTCTAGCTCCGCTTTGAGTTCTTTGATTAGCGTCTGCATCGTCACGATGTTCTCGTCGAGCTGAAATATGATGACCTCCACTTGTTGTTGCAGTTCCTAAAAATTGCATAAAGCACTAGTTGCGTGCGTGGTTCGCTTTTACAATTTTTTCTTGGTTGTATTCCGTGATTTTTTCATCGAACTCGTTCTGCACTTCGGATATTTTCTGATCGAGGTCGTTCAATATAAGCGACAGCTCCGATTTACTTTCTACCGAAACAAGCAAGCGGTTTCGTTCATCTTTCAATTCGACGATTTTGATTTTGAACTCGTGTGTGGCTTCGTATATTTTGAAGCCCACGATTTGGATGGTGATGTCCAGGTTTTCGATGAGCTCGATTTTCTTTTGAATGGTCTTGTCGATGTCGGTGATGGACGATAACATGTTTTCCACCAGCGCTCTGGAAATCGGAGAGTAAGTTTTAGCGGAGGATTTGGGGAGAGTTTTTATACTCGTCCGTATATTTTTGGCCAAAGCTGGTTGAGTCTGGCGATGATAGATGAGCTGCAAACTGAGGAACATTGCAATCGATATCAGATTCTTTAAATAAAGGTGTTGATTTAATAGAAACTGTGTCTTCTTCCATTTTGCTGTAACTGCGGTGTTTAAATGTACGATGTCAACGTTGTTATCGACATTAAAAGTACATTGTCATAGTGATAGGACTTTCATGCAATCATGGGCGAAATTTGTAGAAGAATCTAAAAGTGAGCAACATTGCATATTTTTAGGCTTGAAGTTACAAGTCTGTTAAATTAGCGAAGGTAGAGATTATTATCGGTGCTTATGGCATAACATTTTCTTGCGTGAGAAAAAATAATATGGATTCCGAGTTGAAATAAAGAAAATCGAATAATTTTCCATTTCCAAATTTTGTTTGGCTCTCAGATTAGAAACAGCCAAAAATTGACCAAAGTTTACTGTTTTATGTTTCCAAAAATGGAATTTGTGAAGAACCCACGGAATAGCGAAAATATTTTATTTATTACCATTATCGTATACGTATACGAATTATTTGCCTCCGGAGATGATCATCGATGTTATAACAGGGGTCCAATAAAAAACGGAGGCTTGGGAATGTGGCTTTTGTTTTATTTTTTCCAATGTAGACGTTTTAAACTTTAAAATCATGACATTTGACAAGAGCTGTTATTCAAAAATATTTTCAAATAATGTCTAAATCAAGACTAGGTGATGGAATTTGTCGAAGAAGGCAAAAAAGGTACCTTATGCATGGTGTCTGTTATTAACAAGCAACTTATTAATTTCAAATTTTTCCTACTCAAGGTCGAAATTTTGACACACTCTTTATGGATTACTCTACCTCCATTTATTGTTAAACGCACGTTATATATTAAAAAATAATAATAACGAGAAGTAAATTTGGTTTATAGTCGAAATTTTGCCACACTCTTTCGAAAGTCAAAGTTATTCCATGGCCAACGCAGCCTCGGTTTTTTTAACGCTTGTTATATTGTTTTTTTATTGCGGATTCGGAGATAAATCAAATTGGTTCATATGAAGAGAAATAAAACAAGATTTATTCAGATTAGTAAAGAACATATGCATTTTATTATGAATGTCTACACTGTAAAAAATAAAACAAAGGCACATTATTAAGGGTCTCCGTTTTTTGTAGTTTTTTAGCAATTCCTTATATTATATCGCATTCGGTTATTTTACCGAGGAAAGTTTAAAATAATATAAATTAGAAATCAAATTATGCAGCCACAAAAATGAGTCTCATATGGAGAGGAATAAAACAATATTTATTCAGATTAGTAAAGAACAGATGTAAAGTTTTATTATTAATGTCAAAACTCTACACTGTAAAAAATAAAAGAGGCAGATTATTGTGAGCCTCCGTTTTTTGTTGTTTCATTAGCAATCTCTTTTTATATCGCATTCGGGTATTTTGCCGAGGAACGTTTAAATAATATAATTTAGAAAGCAAAATGCAGCCACAAAAAAAAAGGACGAAAAGGCAAAGATCCAGATAGATGGATGGTCATAAAAATATCCAAAGAAAAAGAGTCAAGAAATAGAAGGCCACATATTTAGGATAAAAATAAAATAAATACCAGAATTCGGTTGCAGCATTTATTCAATTCTATATTTTTCCCGAAAAACCATTATCAATCGCTTGTTCTAAAATACATAAAAAATTTCATAGATAACATTTGAAAATAAACCTATTCTGTGTATCAACTGATTTTCGCAACTTTTGTTGATGAAACAACGCCCAAACTTAGGCCCCTGATGAAGCTACACTACCTAAACGTGTGTGTGACAAAACTCAACAAAATCCTGACTAATTTCAACGACCTGCATCGACAGTGGTCTGGAATTTGAAGGAGGCGATAATTTAAGCCGTTATAAAAATAATCGAATAAAAATATAAGACCGACTACTTAATGTGAAAATTTCACTTAGGCTTGAATGGAACCACTTTGTGATCGGTGTCGCCCCAATTTTTATGCACTTCCGTGTTACACTCGCTACAGTACAAATCGCCACCGCAACCTAAACAGCGGAATTTGGCGTCGTTGTTACATAAAACACACCAAGGCAGTTCGGGTGATGATCTATCAGCTTCTTCGTCATTGGATGAACTTGGCGTGATTTGATTAAGTGATTTGGGGCGGCGCTCTTCGATCGCCACTTCGTCCATTATCTGAAATCCAACGTTTTAACAATTTCGTGGACTTTTTATTGAAATTACTTTTTTCGTAATTTTATCCACTTCTTCTTCTGAGCTGCTGGAGTCGTGTAAGTTGCTGATATATGGTCCCTCGTTTGGTCTCACGCCTTGTTCTCGCAGCGTCGCCAACCTCGCCTCGATTTCATCCTGGGGATTGTGGGCCAACTCGATGTCTCTCTCGTTAACAAACTGCTCAAGCAACGAGTCAGCTTTTTGTTGATCTGACCTTGTGTCCGCTGTAAACAACTAAACAGCAAACATGTTTGGCTGACAAGTGTTGAACACACTCACAGCCTTGTTGCTTGGTCCTTCAACGTAATTGTTTTCGCCCTTCAAACTCGCCAGTCTCCTTCTTAGCTCGCCTTCCGAAGGTGGGGCCCCTTTCTCCTCCTTCAGTTTTTCTAACCGATCCAAAATCTTCTGATCAGGCGGTGCCAAGCCGCTCCTTAAGGCCTGAATTTTTGGATCTTGTTTGTACATAGTGATGGGTGGAGCAGCGGGGTTTTCCAAGTTTTCTAATCGCCTGCAAAAGCGGTAAATTGAGGATGATTAATGACAAATCCCGGAACCTGAGTTGCTGGAAGAGGACGACGTTCGGTATGGGATAATTGAGGTGATGGCTGGAAAATGGGTTGTTTACGGGATGCAAACGTAGCAGCGACATTACTTTATGAATACATCTGGAGGTGGAATGTTTGATGGAGTTACGCTTGTCCCTGACGCTAATTTCGAGTAGCACAACTTGCAAACGTTGTGCTCGTTCGGGCCCTTGTTCGGTATCTTGCATTTCTGTTTCAGACACTTATTGCAGAAGGAAAGACCGCAGTTTGGGCACCCCATCTGGAAAATAATTTAAATTTTGGAAATCTACCACTCGCCACTCACTTCTTTGTGAAAAAAGTTAAATTTCGTGTTGCAATGATTGCACGACATCTTCTGAATTTCTAGAATTGTTTATAAATGTGAAGAAGTGTCAACCTATAACCACAATTACCCGACCCGAGTGACATTGACACTTGCCGGCAGAATTAACAACTTTTTCTGTTAGATAATGGAAAACCCTAGTTTCAAGCAATTTCATTGGACGCCGCGTGAACTTTCCCACTCCAACATTGGCAACATTGACGAAGCAATTGTTGACAAAAATGATATCAACTGTCACTTTGACGTTTAGTTTTTACAAATGTCAAACTTGAAAGCTTTGTGATTATTTTACTCAATTTCCAACTAAATGTGTAAGTTCCTTTTTTTTAACTAGCATTTAGAAGTGCCCGATGCTTGAATTGTGTAATTCCGCTACCGAGTCGAATGGTTCGTGTCATGATGTAAGATAATAAGAGCATTCATTATCGGCTCTCTCGAAGCAACATGAGCAATAATTATGAATAAGTGTGTGCGATTGGTGATAAGCGATCACGTTTTAGGATAATCGTCCAGCTGTAACCCGATGATGCGTCTGAAAAGGGCTGTAGCCCTCATAGGCTCAGCCCTCGTCGTACTAATCATATTCGTCATTTACTCGGCTAAAGATTTATCGGAGTTCGCGGGAAGAAAGCAGTCACTTCCCGAATACGAAAGCGTACGTTAACCTCAAGCTTATCCTCGTAATGACGCCACGTTTCAGATGAAATTAATAAACTTGGAAAATCGGATTAAGGAACTGGAAAGCAACTTAAATAATCACGGAAACGAAGTGCAGGACATTAAAAACGCAATGAAACACATTCTTCCACCGAACTCGAGCACGCACTCTATGAAAAATACTCACAACACGAAAGTAAACGTAAAACCAATCATTACAGAAATACTCTACGAATCAAATTGCCCTATCCAATTAAATTTCATTCCAAAGACTGATATACAAATGTTGGAAACGTACAAACGAGTAAAGTTCGACAATCCAGACGGAGGTGCTTGGAAGCAGGGCTGGAAAATCGAAGTGGACGAAAAAGACTGGAACAGATCAAACAAATTAAAAGTGTTTGTGGTGCCTCATTCCCATAACGATCCCGGTTGGATTAAAACAGTAGAAGAGTATTATCTCACGCAGACGAAACACATATTGAGCAACATGATAGTGAAACTGCCCGAAGATCCAAGGAGGAAGTTTATATGGGCCGAAATTTCTTACTTTTCTATGTGGTGGGAAGATTTGGGCGAGGATGAGCGCGAGGTGGTCAAGAAATTGATCAGAAACAATCAGTTGGAGATTGTTACAGGCGGCTGGGTGATGAACGACGAAGCTAATTCCCATTGGATTTCCATTATACAACAGTTGACAGAAGGACACCAATGGCTTCAGCAGAATTTAAATTATACCCCACAGAGCAGCTGGTCTATTGATCCGTTCGGGATGTCGTTGACGCAACCGGTGCTGTTGAAAGAAATGGGGTTTAGGAACATGTTGATGCAGAGGGTGCATTATTCAGTGAAGAAGGAACTGGCGAGCAAGCAACAGTTGGAGTTTCGATGGAGACAGCCCTGGGGTGAGTGACTCTTATGTTGTGTTGTAAGAATGTCAAAGCTTTTACGTAAACAAATCCCTCTGGCATAAGAACAATTTTTTAGTTCTTGTTCTATTTTTAGAATAATTCAATCATATAATTTCGAAGTATGCTTTATTTAATAAAACGACAAATTCCAATGTACTTTCTCCAATAAGTATAAACCAAAAAAAAAATCGGAGGATATTCATTCACGTTGAGTCATTTAATCCTTACAAAGAAGTTTCATGATTTTGTATGTCTATTACATTGTACGTTTTCATATACAAATGTTCAATTAAAAGTTATTCATAGAACTAGATCTTTTCTTAGATATGAATACTTTCTAAGTAAAACATTATTGTTCAATTAATTTCAGGAACATTTTGCTTCATCTTATAATTTTTTATCGTGATAAGTTCGCTTGCTATCAGTTAAATTTTCCTCTCTTCAAATATGTCACCTTTTCACTTCCATTCTCATTATAAATTTCCGACAGATATGCATGATCCTTGTACGTAGAAATAAACATTTATTCAATATTTCTCGTCGTTCTTATTTTCTAACAGTCGAATAACACTATTCACTCATTCAGTTACTTAGATTTCGTGATTACAGAATTTTTTCAGTGTTCTTTGTTATTCTTTTCCTTTATGAGCATATTGGGTAGCAAATGTGATACTTTCTCGAATTTGTTAGAAATTATATTCAGAGAATGTAATTTATATAAGGCGCAGATATTTTTTTATGTGATTTGATGGAGTAATAAATACTGTATCTCTTCTTATCTATGAAAAATCGAACTCGCCTAACAACGACCAATTTATTAGTTGTAATAAAAATAAAGGAAACCCTCAAATATTTCATTATAGAGTTGGCTCCCAGGATACAATATTAATTCATAATTGTAAAATTCAAAATTACATTATTTTGTTCTAATACAAAAGGTCATTTGTTTGAAGATAAAATAAACACAAATAATTTTTAAATAAATTAGAATGCAGATTATGTCAATATAAGAAACTTTTTTTATTCCTTTATGGTTTACAATGTTTAGGTGTTTCTGTAATTTTATATAATCATTGTTATTACTTGTTTCTATGAATTATTCGCAGAGGCGAGAATCGTCTAGTGAAAGGCTTATGTATTTCTATAACTTTGCAAAACCACGTAACTCAAAAAATATTTAAATTAATATTTTAATTCCAAGAGTCTCATTGATGTATTGTGCATGCTAAACAAATCATAATCTACATAAGACCCATTTGTATTATTTTATTTTTTACATTTTATAAAAAAAATTAACACAAAAAGTCCTATTATGACGAATTCAACACCTTTTTGTTTCTCCTGTAAAATTTTACTTTTCCCAGATATGTACGTGGTTTTGCCATTTCACCGACGATAAAACAATATTTTCTTGTAAATAAAGGGTGATGAAGTAACAATTATGGGTGATTTTTAAAAAGCGACAAATAAATACCATGGTATATTGGAACTCATATTTTTTTACATAATTTTAAAGATATTAATTTTTTTGAAACATCCATATACAGTTTGTTTAATTTTACATAATAAATAATATATTATTAAAAATATATTAAAATTGAAAAATATTGAATAAATTGAATAAATTGTTAACAAAATCTAGTAGTGTCACTACAAATTACTCAGGTTAACAACAATCTGATTACAAGAAAAATCTTTTTTCAATTTTAATCACTTAACAGATGATTTTTTTTATGAAAAAAAAAGAACTGCCAACATTTTTTTAATTTGTTGTCTTTTATGAACTTGTAAAATATATTTTTTATTTTTGCTAATTTCTTTAAATGTAAATTTATGTAACTAAAACATATTGCATAGGAGTGTACTAAAAAAATTCATATCTTTCAAATTACGCAAGAAAAATATGGATCCCAATTTAGAATAACAAAGTTGAATATCGTACAAAATATTTTTAGAGCAACTGGCGCTTTGTTGATTCAATTGGTTCAAAATTGTATGGGTGATCAAAAAATAAATTTTCTAGAATCTGATGAAATGCTATCTTTCGTTTATGGTTCATTATAATTGATTGTAATCGTGCAATGTTTAGCAAATTTGAAACGATGTCTTAAAAATAGAAATTTCCTAAAATCAAGACATGACAAAACCACTGATTTTGAAAATATTACTTAATAAACAACGCAAATTATTATTTTTTAATTATTAAAATATTATATTATTTTATTATTTTTATATTATTTTTCTTGATACATCTAACGTGCGTTCAAAAAAAACGAGGCTACGTTGGCCATGGAATTTATCGGCTTTCCAGTGTAGAAACCATAGAAAACATAAACATAGATTTGACAAATGTCAAGATCTGTCAGTTTAAAATTTACCATCGAAATAAAACTGCCCAAACGCTAGGACAGTTTAATTTTATTTTTAATAAACATTTTTAATAATCATTTGTTTTTAAACCTTCGAATCCAAACAAATCCAAACCTTTTCTTTCTAATGTATATTGTGTAATTTATAACTCACTAGTGGTCAACGTTCGTGTTTAACTATGTATATATACGATTGGTAGGTCACAAACATATTATTATTATTATTACTTAAATGATGGGGGAAAAATTGGTAAATAAAATGTAAACATGTAAAAAAAATTAATATAAACTTTAATGAAAGACAATCCGTAATTAAACTCCAAAAACAAACAACATTTACCGCAATTGCTTTCGATTTTTTGCCGTAACTCGTCTAAATTTTTTGGCCTACTAAAATAATAAACCTTCGAACCCAAGCAAACCCAAACCTTTTTTTTTCTAATGTATATTGTGTAATATAACTCCCTAACGGTCGACGTCCGTGTTTAACTATATATACAACGATTTTTGAAATATTAATTGAGAATGCAGTTGCTCTTAAACTGAATTGGTAGGTCTCGAGTTGCGCATAGAGACTGATGACCCATGAAGGTTGACGGGACAAACTGAGTGGTACCCAAATATTCTCAAGACATTTTTCGGTTTTGAGACTGATTCTTCTTCATCGATCTATTCACGACTTACAGTTATATCAAATTAATGACCGTCCTGGTCGTGCCGATATTCTCCTCAACAGAGGAGAAGCTGTAACAATGAATAGATTGATGTTTGGATTCACAACGATACCGGGAAATGTTTTGCACTTTTTTTTTATCCCATTGTCAACAAGGAAGCTAACCTAAACATGAACAGACTCGAAGTGACACTTTGAAGTTTTGCTACACTAAAATGATGCACAAAGTTTTTCCATGGCCAACGCAGCCTCGTTTTTTTTTGAACGCACGTTATATACAATTTGTTTTAATTTACTTAGAAGTAATAAAAAATAAATTTTAAAATTTAACAATATGTTATAAATGTTAACAAAATCTACTAGTGTCAATACAATTAATTAGTAATTATTGAGATTAACATTAATCTGATTAAAAGTAAAATCTTTTTTCAATTTAAATCACTTAACAGATGTGTTTTTTTAAGAAAATAGTTGAAAAAACTGCCAAAACGTATTTTCTTTGTTGTCTTTTAGTTACCCCATGCAATTAGATTTTATTAACTTGTATTATATTTTTGAATTTTGATAATTTCTTTAAACAGTAATTTTAAGTAAGTAAAACATATTGCACATGAGTACACTAAAAAAATATTATCTTTCAAATTATGCAAAAAAATGGGTCTTAAACTAGAAAGTTGAATATTGCACAAAATATTTTTACAGCACCTGCCGCTTTGTTGATTCAGTTTATTCAAAATTGGATGGGTGATAAAAAACAAATTTTGTAAAATCCGATGAAATGCTATCTTTCATTCGTTATAATTGATTATAATCGTGCAAAATTTGCAATACTTAGCAAATTTGGAACGATGTCTTAAAATTCAAGACATGACAAAAACAGTGAATTTGAAAATATTATTTAATAAATAATGGAAAATGATTTTTTTTTAATTATTAAAATTTAAATATATAATTTTTCTTGATACACCAATATACATATACAATTTGTTAAATTTTATTTAGAAATAAATATAAAAAAATTATACTAATTAAAAATATTTAATAAATGTTAACAAAATCGAGTGGTGTCAATACCATTAATTAATAATTTTTGAGGTTAACAATAATCTGATTAAAAGTAAAATATGTTTTCAATTTTAATCACTTCACAGATGTATTTTTTACAATTATTATATAAAGTTTAAAAAACTGTTAACGTTTATTTTCTTTGTGGTCTTTTATTTACTTCATGCAACTAGATTTTACTAACTTGTATTCATTATTTTTCATTTTTGATAATGTCTGCAAACAGTAGTTTTAATTAAGTAAAACATATTGCATATGAGTGTACTAAAAAGAATAGTAATTTTTAAATTATGCAAAAAAATATGTGTCCCAATTTAGAATAAGAAAGTTGAATATCACATTTTCACAGCACCTGCCGCTGTGTTGATTCAATTGTTTCAAAATTGTATGGGTGATAAAAATATACTTAATAAACAATGGAGATGTTAATAAAACTTGTTAATAGCGTACGCCTTCCAAACCGATCCTACCTCCATATTTTGTATAATAAGTGCAGTTGACACCATATTTTAATTATTCCTGTCCATTTGAATTTTTCTATTCTTATTTTTTCGTTTTATTATTAGGTAGTAGATTCCAAATTACCATAACATTGTATATCTACATTTTTAGTATTTTTAGATTATATTTTACTACTAGTTTTTTAGCTTCTCAGTATTAACTCTTTTTTTGTTATCCTAATTCGTTTATCATTGCAATTTGAATTAATAATCGATCAATTTGTTTCAATTATATTTTTATATCCGCAATTTGTCTTCATACGCGTGTTTATCTAACGACAAAAACAATTTTAGATGGAAGCGGAAAAACGGATATATTCACTCACATGATGCCTTTTTACGGCTACGACGTCCCCCACACTTGCGGCCCAGATCCGAAAATCTGCTGCCAATTCGACTTTAAAAGACTACCGGGCCACGGCCTCCACTGTCCGTGGAAAGTGGCGCCCCAACAAATAACCGACAAAAACGTGGCCGCAAAGTAACAATCCGTCCGACTCCGAAACACACACGCACACTAAGTGTGACATTTCAGAGCACAACTGCTTCTTGATCAGTACAGAAAGAAATCCAAGCTGTACAAAACGAACGTGGTGTTGGCACCTCTCGGCGACGACTTTCGCTACGACCACTCCACCGAATGGGACGTCCAGTACAACAACTACCAGAAACTGTTCGAATATATGAACTCTAACCTTCACTTGAACGTCCAGGCGCAGTTCGGCACATTGAGCGATTACTTCGAAGCGGTACACAAGGAGAAAAACGACGCCCAGTTTCCTACGCTATCGGGCGACTTTTTTACGTATGCGGACCGCGACGATCACTACTGGAGCGGTTACTACACGTCACGCCCATTTTACAAGAGAATGGATCGCGTCTTGCTCTCCTACATACGGTATTATTAATTTAAAACGCTCCAAATGTACGGGGGAGTGTTTCAGGGCGGCCGAGACGATTCTAAGCCTGGCTTATTTAAGCGGCAAACCTGGATCGTCTTGGATATCCGATCGGGAAGTCGGTCTGGAGCGGCAGCTGTCCGAGGCCAGGAAGTCGTTGTCGTTGTTTCAGCACCACGACGGCGTCACCGGAACGGCCAAGGACCACGTGGTGGTCGACTACGCCAAGAAGTAACAAAAGTTGATTGCTAATTCGGTGTTTAAAACGTTGCATTGTTAGGATGTTAACTGCAATAACCGCCTGCCAGCACGTCATCCAACACTCCGCACACATTTTGCTCTCGGGGAAAGATGCAGAGACGCCGGATCGCAACGCTTTGTTTTACAACGTGGACGACGTGAGGCACTCTCACGACGCGCTCGCCGAACGACATCAAATCACCATCGGACCGGAACTGCGCACTAAGAGAGTGGCGATTTTTAATTCGTTAACGTTCACCAGAGCGGAGGTGGTGACGTTTCACGTTTCCACTCCGTATGTTGAGGTTTTGGACACGGAGGGGCGTAGAGTTAAATGCCAGATTTCCCCGGTTTTCGAATACGGCTCCTCCATGTCGCAGACCAAGTATCAGCTGTCGTTTGTTGTCCACGTCCCGGCACTGGGATTGGTGAGCTATACTATAAACGCGTTGTGGGAATACGAGGCGCCGACGTAAGTCGCGTTGCACAGATAAGCGTGGTGGATGCATCAGAAATTATTATAGGGAAACTGTGCGCAGCTCCATTAAAATTTTTAATCAGTACGGAGAAGTGCAACCGCCTGTGGGGTTCACAGACATCGAGGTGTCTCCAAGTACGCGCGAATTCACTCTTCAGAACAACAAACTGAGTGCTTCTTTCAACGGTTTGGGGTTGCTCAAAGCGTTGAAGGTTGGAACCAGCACATTTCCGGTCCATTTGGATTTTGCCAAGTAGCAGTTGCTGATTTTTTTACTGGAAAATAAAGGTTGTTTGTAGATATGGAGTCAGACAGGCGGCAGAGAGAAGCGGAGCTTACTTGTTCCTTCCCGACGGAGACGCCCTGCCCATTCAAATTGAGAATACAATAGTTAACGTTATTGAAGGACCAATAATGTCGTCGGTTACAGTTCAGTTGCCTTATGTAAGGCACATTGTAAGCTTATACAGTTCAACAGGTAATATGCATTACATAATAGAACATATAATAGATATTATTAATTTCGTACGTTGTGCAGTTTCCATGCTGCCAGTTTTAAAAGCACCCATCTCTAATAATAAAAGGGAATGTTTTATGGCACTACAGGTAGACCTTGATTTTTTTTATTTTTTAGATTATTACCAAATGTCCGTCGAATCGTTGAATGAGTTAACTAATTTGCTATGACTATGTTCTGGTCCTGACCTAAAGGTGTAGACGAGAGACGCTGCTTTTGTTGTAACACAAATTGCTATAAGTGAATGGGATTCAGTTTTAAATGTAAACATGACATCAGAAAAAAACAGAGCTGTAAAAAATTATTTCGCTAGTAAAACCTACATTGGCAAATGTGACATCTGAAACGTAATTGAAAATACTTTTCTTTAATAATCAAAACAAATGCCGTTAACATGTGCTCTAAATAAAGCACACTCTTTGACCAAAAGAGGGTTCTAATACCTACTTTATCAAAATTAATCAAACGCTCGGTATTTTATTCACATACAAAGTGCCTTATTTTATTCAGTTATTTAGCAAAAATACCAAACGCTCAGTAAGTACTAAATTGTTTGGTAAAAAAACTAAATGCTTGGAAATATAACGTGCGTTCAAAAAAAAACGAGGCTGCGTTGGCCATGGAAAAACTTTGTGCATCAATTTAGTGTAGCAAAACTTCAGTGTCAGTTCGGTCTGTTCATGTTCATTTTTTAGGTTAAGGGGTGATAAGGGGATAAATCATTATGGGATAAAAAAAGTGCAAAACATTTCCCGGTATCGTTGTGAATCCAAACATCAATCTATTCATTGTTACAGCTTCTCCTCTGTTGAGGAGAATATCGGCACGACCAGGACGGTCATTAATTTGATATAACTGTAAGTCGTGAATAGATCGATGAAGAAGAATCAGTCTCAAAACCGAAAAATGTCTTGAGAATATTTGGCAGCACTCAGTTACCCGTCAACCTTCATGGGTCATCAGTCTCTATGCGCAACTCGAGACCTACCAATTCAGTTTAAGAGCAACTGCATTCTCAATTAATATTTCAAAAATCGTTGTATATATAGTTAAACTCGGACGTCGACCGTTAGGGAGTTATATTACACAATATACATTAGAAGAAAAAGGTTCGGGTTTGCTTGGATTCGAAGGTTTATTATTTTAGTAGGCCAAAAAATTTAAACGAGTTACGGCAAAAAATCGAAAGCAATTGCGATACATGTTGTTTGTTTTTGGAGTTTAATTACGGATTGTCTTTCATTAAAGTTTACATTAATTTTTTTTACATGTTTACATTTTATTTAAAGTACCAAATTTTTTTTCCCCATCATTTAAGTAATAATAACTGTCCTAGCGTTTGGGCCGTTTTATTTCGATGATAAATTTTAAACTGACAGATCCTGACATTTGTCAAATCTATCTTTATGTTTGCTATGGTTTCTACACTGGAAAGCCGATAAATTCCATGGCCAACGCAGCCTCTTTTTTTTTTAACGCACGTTATCTGTTAAATGCTCAGTGAAATTCTGATTGTTTTGTAAAAAACATGTCCGATAATGCTAAACGCTTGGTAAAAATGCTAAATGCTCAGTGAATTCACTAAAAGCAGGATATAATACACGAAATGCTAATTAGTAAAATAAAACATTTGGTGGTAGAAATTAAACATTCCGAAATAAACAATATATTGAAAAATAAATCGAATTTATAAACTATTCATTTACTATGTTTGAAGAATATTTAAACATTTAACCTATACGTGAAGTAAAAAAATAGTTTCTTTTAGTTAAAACATCACATAACATTTAATATAAAAAATAAAAATAGTAAAACATAACGAATATTATAATGTCCGACCGAAACTAGTTTTTACGGCCGAAACCGAATTTCGGCTTCAGTCTCAGTTTCGGCCGAAACCGAAATTTCATGTTTTCGTGGGAAAAACAAAGTAAAAATTAACATAGTCAGTTTTTATTATTATTTTTTAAACCAATCACATATTGGCCTCTGATATTTTAAGTAATCATAAATTTATCATATATTATTACCCTCCTTATTTAAAAAAGCACAAATAAATATACTTTTTTTTAGTTAATATTATCAAATAAAATAAAAGCTACAAAACAAAATTAATGCTTTTAAAGTAAAAAATATATACTTAGTAAATATGTGTAGGTAGGTACACAAAAAAAACAATCTTTCATCTTAACACCAAAATTATTTTTTTTAAACTTTGGTCATTTTTTTATGGTACTCTTGTTATCAAACTACAATAAAATTCAAGTTAATAAGTACCTACCTACCACATACAACAACTAAATAAATATTTTTGATGGAAATAATCCTTCAATCGAATGTATCAAAATAAAAAAAGCTTTGCAAAACCTCCAGAATGCCGTTTCGGTTTCGGCCGGATGACAGCCGAAACCAGTTTTTTTGCCGAAACTAGGCCGAAACCGAAACCGAAAGTTCGGTCGGAGACTAGATTATTATAAACTAAAGCAGGCAGGCAGTCAGACAAGAACTATTTCTAACATAAATTTACGTTTCTTCAATTTTTAATTTGGCGGATGGATAGTTCAAAAAAGTAAATTATAGTAAATATTATACAATGCGTCAATTTTTATTACCTATTGTAATAGAAGAGCTCTTTTCGCGTTTGAAGGCCGATCTCGACGCCGCCATTTACCGGAAATTTGATATTTTTAACGAGCAAAATTAAACAACCGAGTATAAATTACTCTCCAATTACAAAAAAACTGAATCTTTTCTAATTTTTTATTTACTATTTTTTACCCTACAAAATGATATAAAATAATAAACATTTTATTACGACCCATATTTTTAAGCATACAGATTAGTTTATCAAAAACAGATGATTATACGAGTTGGACATGATTTGCAAGGGTTTCATTAAGTTTGAATAATTCTTTTAATAACTTATATAATGCTGGTGATTGTCCCAGAAAAACATTTGGTTTTTTCTCTTAATTCGTAGCAATTAGTCAAAAAATTCCGATATTAGATGGACATTCAGTAATAAGTAAAAATAAGAAATATGTAGTAAATATTACAAATTCCAAACCCAAAGTCCACCTGCAGTGCCATTAAAAATTCCCTTTTATAGTATAGGGTGCTTGTTAAAATCGGCAACATAAAAACTATAGACTGGTGAAAATCACTGAAGCCGATTGTACATTGATAATAATTAATTAGGTGCTGATAGTTTGGGAATCGAAATGGAGAATATCGTGGACATCGCCAAAACTTCTAATTTTGAGCTGGTGATGCGATTGTCTACAGGCATCAAGAATGGGGACGAGTTCTTCACAGATTTGAATGGATTTGAGGTTTGTAAATGATTTCACTCAAGTTTCTTAAACTTAGCATTCCCAGTCTGTATCTAGGCGTGCAATTCAGTTCGTTGCCACTTACGATTTAAAATAATTGTAATTTGAATTTGATACTAGTTTTATTTTGATACTGAATGATTTGAATAACTTCTCGAATTACAACACTGATTTCCTCAGTGGTTTGTTAAACTTCCGAGAAAATAACAGCAAGTGACTGCTAAAATATGCAACTGTGGCGCTTTTGCAAAAACGATCATAATCCAAATATTAAAATTTCGCTCTTCCCATTATGATTTCACTGTTAAAATGTTCAGTAGAGAGTATATAATTTTTTTGTATGAAAGGATAGCAAACGCTTATTTTCAGAAAAAAACATTACTTTATTGAAAAAAAACGTACAAATACTCGTCAAATACGCATCAAAACGTAAATATACATTTGGGTTCAAATAGCATTTTAGTTTCTCCATTAATCAATGTAGTGATTGGATGAAATGGGGCATCGTTTTTGCCGTTTCTCAAAAAATCGGTTTTGGACTATGGTTGTTTTTGCAAGAAGCGCCTCAATATTTATCCACAGTGGCAATTTAGTATGAATTTTAGATATTACGAAGGAAACGCTTCCAAAAGCTTCCCCTTCAAGCGAACTATTATCCAATACCGACGACGGCATACATAGAAGACGAAACCACCAGACTTACAATCCTAACCGGAAGCCCTCTTGGCACTAGTTCGCTGCGAGAAGGCCACATCGAAGTAATGCTGGACCGAAGATTGAACCAAGACGACAACCTAGGTGTAGGGCAAGGAGTTTTAGACAATCACCCCACCAGACACGTTTTCAGGATACTACTAGAACAAAAAATTCACTCCTGTCGCGTAATATATAACATTTTATTGTTTGGCAGCGAGTAATCGTGTTTTTAAAGGCAACAGCAGAGGGTCATCCATCCGGATTTCCAAGTTTGGCAGCTCACGTCGCCTCCCAAACATTGTTAAACCCTCTGGTGCGTTTGTTGCGCACCGAAGACGAGGACGCGGTGTCTCAGCAGAGCTATTTGAGTGTGGAGTCGGAGTTTGGTGTCGATTTCATTGCGCCGACTCTAAGAACCGGAGTGACACTGAAAGGACGCGATCACGTAGGGTTAGTTCTTCATAGACAGTTTATCGACGTGTGTTTTGCCGACCGCGAGCAATTGAAACGATTCAGCTTGAGCCAAGGAACAGTTAGTTTATAACGACGATTTAAAAATATTTCTAACGTTTGCAATTCGCAGGTAAATGTCAGCGCTTTGTTACCAACAGAAGTCGAAAGTAAATTATACAGAACGTCCCTCTCGTTTATGTTCATGAAGAACGAGGTGCACATCAAAGGCGATTTAATCATGTGTCCCATGGAAGTTCAAGCTTTTATTCTGATGAGGTGAAATTTAGATGTTGACTAATTTTAAATTATAAATGTACGAGGCCTTTTGTTGTATGATTTTTCTGTGTTATTTAGCGTTAAACTGACTAGTTCCAAATATGAGGAGGAAGGTTTTTAGTAACTATTACACGACAAGGTGTTGGCTTCAAAACATTCACGATCCTCCTTTTATTTGGAATTTATCGATGAAAAAACTTGCCACAGCTTTATTCTGAGTTTTGAAGCCAGCATCGCCAGCTCTACATCTTTTTATCGTCACCCTTGACCACTGTTTTTAATTTAGGCAATAAAACACGTAATCTTAGGTTTATTTGTTTCTCCCCAGCACTGTATAATCCATCGATTTGGAGGAGGCAGCCCATAAACGATTCAAAGAAATGAATGTTTAAAAATGTTTTTGGAAATGAGTGAAAACGGGAATCTGCTCTAAAGAGTTTGAATTTGGTGTCGTTCGTTAAAAATAAAAAACGGACTATAGAGACCGTGCACAAAATAGAGTAAAGTAGAGAATTTAATTAGGAGGTACAGGCAAGAAAAGGCAGAATTTATCTAAACTGCAGGAGCGAATGTAGGCAACCAACAATACAGTTTCAATTCTGATAAATTATTTGGCTAAAATCATAAATTAGTATCAGGAACACATGAACGCGAGGAGGTCTTTGGCGCCAAATATAAATTTTTTTGATTTTACAAAATAATTTTGACAAAATTGAGTGTTTGTAGCCGGAACACATGAGCGCGAGGAGATCTTTTGGCGCCAAATTTAATTTCACAAAATAATTTTGACAAAATTGAGTGTTTGTAGCCGGAACACATGAACGCGAGGAGATCTTTTGGCGCCAAATATAATTTTATTTAATTTTACAAAATAATTTTGAAAAAATCGAGAGTTTGTAGCCGGAACACATGAACGCGAGGAGATCTTTAGCTCCAAAAATTCTATTAAAAATGTATACCTGTACGGAGACTAAAAATTCAGGGGTTTATTGTCTCTTGTGACCGTCTGATAATATTTTGTCCACCAATGTGGATTCATTTACAAATTGAGGTCTGGAAATAAATACCGGGTGACTATAAATGATTGACATTTTTTGTGTTAGGTTGGCCATATTTTTTAACTCTTCCATTGGATACACTGATTTTCAAATTTTAAATTGTCAAATAACAGTCAAATTTAAAAATTGCCCATGTCAGAATTGTTTCCAAATTGGTTTTTACAACTGGAAGATCTTTTCGATCACTCGCTGTAACCATTTTCTGCATTATTTGTTACTTTTCGTTCACCATTATTCAATAAGTTTCACTTTTTGACAACAATATTCTAACCTGAAAAGTTAATAGACATAAATCACGACGACAGTTAATCTGGTACCAATTCCTCACTGTTGCCAATTACCTAAATTGAAGTCAATCATTTATAGTCACCCGGTATATAGACAGGAATTTGCGTATAGGGATATTTAATGACAACAGAAAAATCAAAATAATTATTGACACTGACATTATTTTTTGAGGTTATGTCGTGTTTGCAGTTAAAAGACGCCCATGAGTTTAATGTTTATTTAGGTTTTTTATAATTTTAATTCCGTTCACAATTGAATTACGCAAATATGTTTGTCCAAATTTGTAAGCTAGGTGAGAACGAATCGCTTCACACATTTGCGCAAGGTCGACACGAAATCGGAAGAGGCCCCATTTTACAAGTAACTATAATATTTGCAATTATATTATAAGCTAGTATTTCAAATAAATAATTCCAGTGCAACGATAAGAGAGTATCCAGAAGCCACGCACTGTTGGAAATAACTCAAGACGAAATAAAACTCACATCGGCGAGTATCACAGTGAAGTTAACACATCAACTAACATAATGTTACAGATTCACGTTAATCCGTGCTTTGTACGTTTCGCAAACAGTAAAACTATAACAATCCTGAAAAAGGAGTCATCGTCATGTTTGAATGACGGAGATGTGATTGCATTCCTACCCGATGATGTGTGGTTCAAAATACAAGTTGTAGAACACACCGATTTTGACACACCAAAAGTAGAAGCAATGGAGGTCACAGATGGGTCCCTTAAGAGGCCTCTTAATTCCACTGATGAGTCTGATGAAGCATCAGCAGAGAAACAATTGAAAATCATCGAAAGTGATACACTAGCTGGGGGTAGTGAAGCAGCAGATACGATAAATGAATCAATACATCTTTTTGAAGTGGAGATAAAAGAAGAAATTGAAATAAAAGATGGGGAGCTAGCGTCTAGTGCTGCTGAAATTCAAAACAACACAGATAAGGATGAAGCTGTGAATAATTCGCCATCTGATCAGCCACAAAGCAGTTCCACAAATGGAGAGATGGCGCCTCACCTTTCCGCAAATACAAACAATGCAGATAAGGATGATGCTGTAAATGATTCACCATCCGATCAGCCACAAAGCAGTTCCACAAATGGGGAGATGACGCCTCACGTTGCCGCAAATCCAAACAATGCAGATAAGGATGAAGCTGTAAATGATTCACCATCTGATCAGCCGCAAACTAGTTCAACAGGACCATCTATTCCAAATCCTAAAAAGGAAAGATGTTGGTATGGTGCCGCATGTTACAGGTATCACAAGTTAATTTTATTTTGTAACTATAAATTATAAACGTGAGGTTGTAGGAAGAATCCAGTTCACCACAGAGAATACACACATCCTGGAGATTCAGACTACGACAGCGACCCCAACGACAACAGACCAGTGTGTAGTTTTGGGGCTGCATGTTATCGCAAAAATACAGACCACAGAAGACATTACAAACATCCCTCAAATCAACCCTCTAGTAAACGTAAGGACATTAATGTGTATGTTTATAATTGCATTTCATGTCAACATGTGTGTCCCCATTGTAATAAACGTAATGATAAGAATGGCCCTAAAACTGATCATGACTCGGACTAATTTTAGAATAAACGTTATGTGATTGAGTTTTTTTTTATTGAACAGAAAAGCGGAAACGCAACAAGGTTAAGCGTTTAAATGCGGCCGATCCTCAAGAAATGGAGGAGTTGGACTTTTCCGAGTCTGATGAAGATCCATTTATTGATGATGGTGACACTGATGAGTACTCTGCAGATTCTGTTAGTGATGATTCAGATTGGGAGCCCCGAGATGGTGCTGATGAAGATGGTGAAAATATTAAGAGATTGGTTAAAGAAGCGAAGCGATTTGTTAAACAGTGAAAATTAGTTTTAAAATTAGAAGCAGACAATAATAGTAATAATAATCTATGTTTCGAATTTATCGTCAAATAATAAAACCCCGCAAACCCACAGTTCAACAAAATTATAATTTAGAGCCTAAAATAAAGTATTGAAAAAGTTATCAACTTTAAAAATAAAAATGTATGGATCATATAACTTTGACTTTTTATTCAGTCAAATCACGGCCATATCAATTAATAAAAATGTGATTAAAATATCTCCAAGTATCTAATAAAATGGTACTCATTTTTATATATATAAAAAACTGATAAAAACCACAACATTTCAAAATCAGAATTAAAACTATTTAAATGTAATAGTCGTGAGATATTAAAATAAATATGTAATTACCTAATTGATGTGAGATGTTTAATGAAAATAATAATCGCTTTATATTTTATTAAAAATTATAATAAAAGAATCGATGAAAAGGCAATTTAAAATGCAGAATTAAAGGGAAAAAATTTATGAATCAGATAACTTTGACTTTTTATTCAGTCAAATAACGACCATATCACAAATTACTAGCCATATCAATTAATAAAAATGTGATTAAAATATTTCCAAGTATGTAATAAAATGGTATTCATTTTTATAAAAAAAATTAAAGAAAAAACCTGATAAAAACCACAAAATTTCAAATTCAGATTTAAAACTCTTTAAATGTAATAGTGAGACATTAAAATAAATATGTAATTACCTAATTAATGTGAGATGTTTAATGAAAATAATAATCGCTTTATATTTTATTAAAAATTATAATAAAAGAATCGAAGATGAGGCAATTTTAAATGCAGAATTTAAAGAAAAAAAGGAGTTAAATATAATGATGTGATTTAAAGTGAAAATTTTAAAGAGATTGAAATCAAAATTTATAAAAATAAGATTGATGAGAGACTCAAATATAATCTAAATCACAGTAAAAACTAAATCAAAAACATGATAAGCTGATAGAATAACGAAAATACGTGAATTTATTCAGTCAGTTGTGTAAGTGTGAAATTCTAACTATAATTTTTTTTTATTACAACAAGCTCATAGTGTTGACAAAATACCAATAACAGTTCTTCTTAAAAATTTAGTAAAAAATTATGAGGAGCTAATTCAAACAATTTATTATAGGGGATTAGAAACATACATACCATTTCAACCTCATAATAAAAAATATAAGAGGTAAATAGGATATAAGATTAAAATTGAAATTTGTATGTAAACTGATTTACTGAAGATTTAAATACGATATTTACGAGAGAAGCTAATGCAAAAAAGATAAAAACTTTAGTGTCAAATGTTTTAGGTTATGTTATCACATCATAAACCTTAAACTTGTTTTACTTGAAAATTAAAGAAAATGAAAGTTTCACGTTAATGCATGGATTCGAACCGAGACACCCAAATGGCGCAATTCGGCACAATTGACAAGGCAAAGGACCGGTATCCTTGTTGCATAGTATGGACTCCGATACCTTTCCTAACTTGGCTCTGCCCTGCATTAGGCCACATGGGAATCGCCCTTTCGTCTGGCGTGATTCGCGACTTTGCCGGTCCTTACTTTGTTTCTGAAGACAACATGGCGTTCGGACGTCCCACCAAGTATTGGCAACTGAACCCGTCACTAGCTCACGGGGGCGTTACAGGATGGGACCGAGCTGTGACCCAAGCTTCGGAAATTTACAGTGGGCGCATGCATAATTTGTTTTGCGATAACTGTCACTCCCACGTAGCCACAGCGCTTGATTTGATGGAATACGACAACCGGAAGAATTGGAACATGGTCAAGCTGGCGTTTTTGATGTTGATTCATTCCAAGTATGTTGGGTTTGGTGCGTTCATAAAGACGTGGCTACCGTTTTGTCTTCTCGCTATTTTAATAGTTGTCGTCTGTGTTTTGGCCAAATAAATGTCATTAAGTCTTATCAAACCACCAAACCTCAATGTTTTCGTGTTAATTTAAAATATCTTAAATTTCAATTATGTACATGTTTTTGTCATTTATTTTATATTATAATTAAGATTCGTAACTAAATACTTAACTGGGTTAAAAATATTTGCAAAGAGAGTGCCCCGGGCTGTTCCATGAACAACTTGACCATTTTCCCTTGCACAATGCTGCAGATCGTCCGACAATTATTCAGCTGCATACCTGACAGGAACATTAAAAACTTCTTAATGTCCACAATCGAGTTAATTTTCTCTTTGTCATCCTCACATTCGGAATCGTCGCTCAACTGGAGCTGACCAACTGAAACCACACATAATTCAGATCTGCATAAAAAAAAATTACATAATTACTAGCAAAACTTTGTACATTCAAGTCTGGAAAGTGCGCGGACAAAGTGACTATGTTCGTTTTAATCTGCAGAGTCAATCGTCCATCTTTTGTGGCCGAAACTATCAAACTGTGACTCAAACTTTTCATACGTTCGACTATCGTTTTGATTGTTTTTAAATTGGGCATTTCAATCGACACCTGCAATCGGCATTAGTGTCAAGTGGTGCAAAACGACCTAAACTTGCATGAAAGTCGCTGAAATGTGGTTCTTCATAGTCGTTCCAATGTTTACGCGATATTACTTCAACAGGAATGTCGTGGACGCATTGTTGACTTTGTATACACCCAGAAGTCTAGAATAAATTCAATACAACGATTTGAGCATTTTATTTACCTAACTTACCAGTTCCATTTCAAGTGTTAGACACGGCTGCTCCTTATTCGTGAGTTTGATTTTCAACGACTTCACATTTTGTTTTAAAAGCGATACAGATCTGGCCAACAAAGCTACAAATATTGCTAAAATATTTGTTACTGAATCGAGTGGCTTACCGGTGGAAAATTCCAAATAGATCTCATTGTATTCCTCGTTTACACCCGACACATTGTATTCTTTAAAATAAAAATTAACTGGGAGTTCACACCAAGCTAATGGACGCCTCGGCCCTTTGTCTTCCTCAGAAATTATAAAATAAACTTTTTTCCTTGTTATCCTCATCACGCACTCTTTGGAAAACCTGGACAGGCTCGTGGCAACATCTGCAAGAAATAAAATGAAAAATATCGTTAAGGAAAATGATTGGTGATTTACGCATAAAATCCTTCATAACCGAGGGATCTGTTATCAGTCCTCGAAATTTCATAGCACAATTATGTTTAATTTATTAGTAAAGTAGTAAAATGATGAAAAAACCTATAAAATCTAACCTAAAACAATAATATGTTTAAAATTGCAACCACGACACGAAAGGAAAAAGCACTAGAACAGGGTACTTGATTGAAATGGCACCAATATTAAACAGTGGCGTAACATTTACGGGGTGATGGGAATTAAATACTATTAATAGTTATTTTTTACGGACAATTCTATAATTAGTAGTTTATTTATTGGTATAATAAATGAGTAATATTGTTTATTCAATTTGTTATAAATTTCAAAAATTATTACACGGGGTTCTACAAACTTTTTAAACTTTTAAAGTCGTTAGGTTTTTACTTTTTGCTCAGTCTCTAGTTTTTTATTGTATTTTCAGAATTAAATATGTTTTACTTGAATTTATAGATTTGTTAATTTTTTATTAAAATAATTTTCAGAAAATTTTTAGACACAAATAAACAATAATTAATTTGGAATTATTCTCAACCGGCAATTATTTTTTGAACGTTTTGGGTACCACATTTTACAATCGCCATTTGGCCTGTAATCTAATCTCAAGATTATGGTATCTCAAGCGATCCCGATAGATAAATTTCATGTTTAGTTCGCCACCACAATGGCTAAAATGTTTTTAAAATATTTTCTGTGTCTTTTGTTGGGTTTAAGTAAGTTTGCGTCATTGACTAAATGTTCAAAAACACTGATTGGTTCCAGCTTTTGAGTCAGTTGTCTTTGGATCAGTCGCGAATGAATTCGATTTAAATCATGATGACACCACAAGCGAAAGTACAATAGATGTCATCACAGATTTTAAAAGTCCAAGCACAAACACTGAAACTGAAAGTACAATTTCTTCAACAACGTTAGAAGCTGTAACAAGTGCACCTCCTACAGTTCATAACATAAGCACAAAATCATTCACGTGGAAGTCATCGGCATTGGAGGAAAATCCAATAGTAATTAGTGTTCCAGAAGGATATTTTATTTCCGCAACTGTTTCCAAAGTGGACATGGACGATGGAAATTATTTATTGCTGGAAGCAGGAGATCAATACGATAATCAGAGTAAGGACGGTCGCGTCTTTGCCAATACAGTTGAAGGACCTGTATCGTATCTGTTTGAAACCGAAAATGTGTATGCGCTTTGTAAAATGGTCACGGAAACATCCAAATACGAGTTTACTGTTGTTTTCCGGCAAGCTGGTAAGTGCCAAAAATAATATCAGAAATAAATTTCTCTGTTTTTTGATTAAATAGGTGAGCTAACAACCACAGAAATTCCTACGACCACTGTCAGTGTTCCTCCAACAGAACAAGGCGATTCAATTTATATCAAAGTTAGTGTAACTTATAAATCAGTGACAGATAAACCCGACTCATTCATAGACGACTTCAAGGGTTGTGTTGCGGATATGGCAACTTCTTATTGCAATCAGCAAAACATTAAACTCACTACAAAGATAACGTAATGTTGTTGTTTAGTTTTTAAACATGTGACCTTTTATTTATGGAATGTTTCAGAAATGAGTATGTGATGATTGATTCCATCAATGGATGTCCGTATTCGTGGCCCAACAGCGACTCCTGTCTTGAGATCAGGTTCAAGCTACCAATATTTTATAACGAGTCTTCTAGCTGGACTGGCTATCAGTTAAACAGCAATCACTTAGAAGCCATGTGGTCAAGAGACGCAGATGGTAATAAATGTTTGTACGACAAGGGATTCTCTGTTTACGAAGAACCAGATGTTGAGAAGTCGATCATGTGGTATGCAATAGGCATCAGTTTGATTCTTCTTGTCTTTGTTGTACTTTTGTGGTTCTTGAAGACATACAGTGCGCGGATTCGAACAACTATAAAAAATGCGTAAGATACGCGAGAGAATGCTTTGTTGAATATGCAACTTTGATTTTTAGGAAACGGAGGTCGAGCGATAGATTATCGATTGTGTCCAGAAAGGACAGTTTCAGTTCTTTGTCTCCGCACTATATGGAAGAGCATCAAGATACTCCGAAGCTTTTTGATTAAAACGTACCGTTTGGTTATTATAGAGTAATAAATATACTAGAATTAAGCCCAATTTGGGTGTTTCAATTTTAAAGATGTTTTATTTTTTCGAACATAATTTTTATACAAAATTTCGGTAAAACAACAACAGGGAATTGTGAATACTGTTTTTTTAGATTACGCAATTTCAACATTAATAATATGTCTTTAAAAAAATGTGGAGTACTTAGTTTTAAAAATAAAAATTGAAAACAAGAAAATCAGTGTTTTACTTTTTTACAAAAAACAGCCCAACAGACTTTTTTAACTTTTTAGTTCATCTGTTTTTGGGCCACCACATAGTGTTCGTTTTAAGTGATCAATGAGTGTCTAGTTTTGTATCAAATGGTAATTTTTTTATGCTTTTGTTTTGGAGACATTCTTCAAGTTAACGTTTTTTTTTCTCAAAAAAGTTAAATAAAAACGCATTGTCGATTGTATAGAAAGTAGCTAAGTTTTGCAGTCAGTAATTTTAATTTTCACAACTTAAAGAAAATGACTGCTTGTTACGCCACTGGATTGACTTGCAATTCGAAAGTTCAGGTTCCAATTTTAAATAAAAAGATTTTTAGCAATAAAACAAGTAGTTATATTTTGGCGTGTTTGAGAGATAGCCACGTGATGCAAATGGTAACGTTTGTAAAATTAACCTAATTTAAAAATGAAACAAAGTTATTGGAACGAAAAATAGAAATCAATCAAAATTGTAATAAAAAATAAAAAATGTTAATAAATAATTTCACGAGGTAATGCGCAAGACAGAGGCATGGTACGGCACACGATCCCATGAGGAATTCCTCGCCGGTTCGAGCAGCGCTCTTAAATAATTTGCATTTTTTAACAAACAAACCAGTTCGGGAATGTAGGCCGAAATTTCTCCCGTGCGGAGTGGGACGCTACTGTCGTGTCAGTTCAGCTATTTTCCGCTAGAGGGAAAGCGCATTCCAACGGCCATTTAAAAATTGCAGAAAGCGTCAACCTCGAGCAGTGACGTGTGATGGGGCCGTTAGCCCTTCTTGTGTTTGTGTGTGTTGTTTATTTGTGCTAACCTAACTAAAATGCACCCGAGCAGACGTCGGAAGAAGCGCCCCAACTACGGCGTCCGCACCGTGGAGGTGGTGCGCGGATCCAACGGCTTCGGGTTTACAATCTCCGGCCAGCAGCCTTGCATTCTCTCCTGCATCGTCGCAAATTCGCCCGCGGACCTGGCGGGGCTCCGAGCGGGCGACTTCCTCATCTCCGTCAACGGAATTTCGGTGTCGAAGGTGGCGCACGACGCCGTCGTCGGTTTGATCGGGGGCTGCTTGGGGCCCATTCGCATGGCCATCGCCGAACATTATTACTCGGACAGCAGCGAAGAAGAGTTGGATGTGGGGCGCGCGGTCGGCGCAAGGAAGCCCAAACACGCACACAAGCCGCGCCCCCATAGGGTGCACAAGCAGGCTCGGACTAGGTAAGTGTTGAGTGTGACGTTTTTAAAATTAAAATTACCACATTACCAAAATAATTAAAACAGAGGCTCGGGAGGCCATGAAATCTAGCTTTTGTTTAATTTATTACATTCTGAACTTTTGACATTTAAATTATGACATTTGATACTAACTGTCAATCAGAAATGATCTCAAACTTCGTCTAAATCAGCACCTGGAAATTGATTTTGTTGAAGAAGGCATTAAATGTATCTTATGCATCGTGTTCGAAAAGGTTCTCAACAGAACTTTTTTGCTACTCTATCGCACGTCGAAGTTATTATTTTTTACGCACCTTATATCGATTAATGAAACCTCTGGGATAAATAAAAAACGAATCATCATTTTACTACAATACTGATTTTGTCAAAAAGAAGTCAATTTTATATGTTTGTATTTTTAGAGTTTAAAATCAGTTCAGGTATACAGACAGGGTGTTTCATGTGAAAGAGTAAATATTTTAGGAGGACATAACGCGTGTGGCCATGGAATTCATCGGCTTTCCAGTGTAAACCGTCATTGATACATGACAAGACTTGTCAGTCAAAAATTTTCCTATCAAAATAAAAGGGACCAATTTTATTTAAATTGTTTATAATAAATGCCAGACATGTGTGCATTGCTTTTATAAACATATAAGATTGTTTTAGGAATTAGGACTCAAAACCTTCAGGATTCAAAAAAACTTCACCTGTGTTTCTCTGTAAATCAAAGTATTTATTTACATCATTATGTACAATATAAATTTACCTGTAAATCAAAGAAACGACATTTAAAGTATTTTCATCGATTCCTGATCGCAGGTCTTTAACACAAATTCTATATTCTATCTTATTAAATTGACAGCTATCATCCGGCCGGAAAGGGCGGCAATATTTAAATCCTAAGGAAATAAATTTCCTTACAAACATATTGCATTCGATTACTGATGATTTTGTGAATAATTTGCACGGTTGTCAACAAGGAATCAAATCTAAAAATTTTCTAGCGGACTCGAGCTCAAAGTCGAAATTTTGTAACACTCATTTGATCTTCGAAGGTATTCCATGGCCTATGCAACTTCGTTTTATTTTTGTACACACGTTAGGTGGAGCATTCTTATAAACGGGGTATTCGTAACTTTTCGGTTCTTCCGGTTTTCACATATAAAAATTAATTATTTATTATTCTGTCACGTCATAAACAAATTCTAACGTGCGTTCAAAAAAAAAACGAGGCTGCCTTGGCCATGGAAAAACTTTGTGCATCAATTTAGTGTAGCAAAACTTCAAAGTGTCAGTTCGAGTCTGTTCATGTTTAGGTTAGCTTCCTTGTTGACAATGGGATAAATCATTATGGGATAAAAAAAAGTGCAAAACATTTCCCGGTATCGTTGTGAATCCAAACATCAATCTATTCATTGTTACAGCTTCTCCTCTGTTGAGGAGAATATCGGCACGACCAGGACGGTCATTAATTTGATATAACTGTAAGTCGTGAATAGATCGATGAAGAAGAATCAGTCTCAAAACCGAAAAATGTCTTGAGAATATTTGGCAGCACTCAGTTACCCGTCAACCTTCATGGGTCATCAGTCTCTATGCGCAACTCGAGACCTACCAATTCAGTTTAAGAGCAACTGCATTCTCAATTAATATTTCAAAAATCGTTGTATATATAGTTAAACACGGACGTCGACCGTTAGGGAGTTGTATTACACAATATACATTAGAAAAAAAAGGTTCGGGTTTGCTTGGATTCGAAGGTTCGAAGGTTTATTATTTTAGTAGACCAAAAAATTTAGACGAGTTACGGCAAAAAATCGAAAGCAATTGCGATAAATGTTGTTTGTTTTTGGAGTTTAATTACGGATTGTCTTTCATTAAAGTTTACATTAATTTTTTTTACATGTTTACATTTTATTTAATGTACCAATTTTTTTTACCCCATCATTTAAGTAATAATAATAATAATAATAATAGCAATTTAAAAATAATATGTTTGTGACCTACCAATCGTTGTATACATGGTTAAACACGAACGTTGACCACTAGTGAGTTATAAATTACACAATATACATTAGAAAAAAAGGTTCGGATTTGCTTGGATTCGAAGGTTGATTATTAAAAATGCTTATTAAAAATAAAATTAAACTGTCCTAGCGTTTGGGCGGTTTTATTTCGATGGTAAATTTTAAACTGACAGATCTTGACATTTGTCAAATCTATGTTTATGTTTTCTATGGTTTCTACACTGGAAAGCCGATAAATTCCATGACCAATGCAGCCTCGTTTTTTTTTTTTTGAACGCACAGAAACGTTTTGTTTGTAAAATACAAAACGTTATAGGCGCCCAAGACGCATCTTCAGTGTGTCACTGAAATTATTTATCCTTCTGTCACAGTTTTTTTCATGTATCCAACTTACTGCTAAATTTCCGCGTTATGCAGCGCAGTTTTTTGATAGTAAAAAATACATATTTTATTACCAGTAATTGACTATTGTACTATTAGTCAGATTCAAATGACTTAGGGCCGGTTTTTCAATCGTTGGTTAAAGTTTAACCTCTAGTTAAACTAAAAATTCAGCATTTTGATTGGTTAAATTGCAAAAATTTCCATAGAAACCTACTAACTAGAAGTAAACCAACGATTGAAAAACCGGCCCTAAATCTCCAAAATCACACCTCTTATTGTTATGTAATAAGAGTCCCTTTTTCTTGTATATTTATGACTTCATAATACCATATATGTAGTTCAGAAAGAAAATCCACTTTATCGCTTCGTTTAAATCAACACACTTAAACATCGCGCATGTGAAAGTATATTCTTTGCTGGGTTATGGAGAACGATAGTATGATATTCCCAAAAAAATATTGTTTGAAAAATAACGATTAGTTTCTTCATGAGCTTTAAAGATATTTTCATTCGAAATGCTGCATACTACAACTTCTTAAATATTACTGAATTCGGTACTTTGCATTATTATTTGAATTGCTGGGATTCTTACTGGATTTGTTATTTTACAATTAAATCTTACATAAAAACATAGTTTATTGCCTAGAGTAAATAGCAGTAAAATCCGCATTAAATATAATAATGAAAAAAGTTTACATCTTAATATTGCCATTACAGTTGTTTTCCAAGTCTGTATTGTGGCTTCTCTTATTCTCTTTACTAATTAACACGTTTGTGAATTATTCTTATTGCGTGGCAGCAGTGAAACATTTGATGCCCTTTTTATATTAAGCAATTATCCTAGGAATGCTGTGAATTAAGGAATAATAGTTTAATTTGTAAGGTAATATTCTTGTGGATAAAAAAATCGGACACCTAAAATGATTGCTTGTAATATTAAATTTTTTTTGGGTCAGGATATGAACCACATTTCCTAAAGTGACATAATAAAGTAAGAAATGAAAGGAAGATTGTAATTTTCAAGATAAGAGAAGGGAAAGCCAAAAACTGCATTGTGATCGTTACTCGAGAAATCTTCGCATGAGGTTTATTCAGCTTTCAGTAGTTAAACTGGTTGTGATGTAAGCGCATTGAAACAATCAGTGAATCAGTACTGATTTAAATATCAACTTTCACGGTCATTATATTACTTGTTTAACGAATGTCGGATTTTTGTCCTATATTTGAATAATTATTTGCAGATGTTTGTCTACATATTCTTTTTTCATATTTCTTGCATATTTTAAATTTTTGTGTTTTTTATTTTGTTGTACATTTATTTTTTAAAATAGCAACATTAACTAAACAGTAGATTATTTTTTCTTAATTTTTTGTCAAT
The DNA here is from genome assembly GCA_964023215.1 of Eledona agricola. Taxonomy (NCBI): domain Eukaryota; kingdom Metazoa; phylum Arthropoda; class Insecta; order Coleoptera; family Tenebrionidae; genus Eledona; species Eledona agricola. Next base: position 3,825,041 of record OZ026856.1, read on the forward strand.
TTACTGTTAAACCAGAATAAGGCGTTGGTGTGACATTTGAAAAAAAAATACTTGCATCAAATTTATATTAAAGAATTTTATTTTTTTTTGTCTACCTGCATTAAATATTAGATAATGGTCGTGATCTAAAAATGAATTAAATTGGGTGTCCGGATATTTTTGCCTACAAGCTTATCATTGGAGGTGCTTTCAAATGTTCCACCCTACTCTAATATTGCATATAAATGTCCAGAGTTGGTCTTTTGATCTGGTTACCGAAACCTAGTTTTAGGTCGCAACTTCCATCCGTCCAGCAATCACAACATTGCGAGAAACACAACGAACACAACAAATACAACGACGAGAACGCCCCAAACGTGCTCAACATTTCCAATTCCCTGCCAGCGGAAGACGAAGCCGGGCCCGTCGAATACAAAGCTTTGGTGGGTTACTTGGGAACGATCGAGATGCCCAAGCAACTCCCGCCGAACTCGCGTCTTCAAACCGTCTGCAGTTGCATCAGGAAACTGAGGCAGGAAAAGCGAGCACCGACCGCCGTACTCATGACGATTTTCCCCACGTGCTTAACGCTTAAAAACTCCTCGAACCACATCCTCGCGATTTATCCAACAAATCGGGTGGTGTATGTGGGCTCGACCGCCGATAGGGAGTCCAGATATTTTGGTTTGGTGACGAGCGCCGTCGGTGATACAAGAACAAACGATCCCATGCAGAAGAATCTCTGGCACGCCGAAGAGAAAAAGTTTAACAACGCCGACAACGAGGTGGACATCTCCAACAGCTGTCACGTCTTCATGATCGATCCAAAGATCGTGGAGCACTCGGTGCACTCGAAGAAGGCCGAAACGTTCAGATTTACATGTACCAGTGACGTGATCACCGGTAACTGCTTGGAGTTTCCGAGATCCGCTTTGTACATAGTGAACCTGGTGCAGAATATGTACAAGCTGCAAAACAACGACGTCGGTCACAAGAACGGCGCTGCGGACGACTTGAATTTAGGTCCTCTCGTGGCGAACTCACCACAGCCTAGTGCTTCAAGCAACTCAGACTCGGGAATAGGGTTCAGGGACGATTGCGGTAACATCAGCGACAGAATTTTGGTCGTCGAGTTTCCAGCGCATCGACCATTTCCGGTGGTCAGCAGCAACAGCAACAGCAATCGACCGTCCGGAATCGATGCTTCAAGCATTCCCTTGGACGGCTTAGATTTGCCTCTAAACAACGACCAGCAGAACTTTGAACTGAACAACATACGATGCAAAAGTCACTTGGACATTAAGCTGCAAAACAATTTGTCCAAAGCGGAAAACCACGAACGCAAGCAAATCAACAACTTGAACAACATAAGAGCTTGCGGTTCTGTCAACATCAAAAACGTGTTGGAAAAACCGGAAAACTCGTATCTGGCCAAGCAGAACAACGACTTTGAAGTGTACAACAAGCTAACATGCAGAGCCATGCCCGATAGACCCATCAGGGCGTCCAGGGGATTGTCTCCGTCGAGTGTAGTGAGTTCAGACGACAACAACAAACCCGTTGAGATCGACACGGGCCAGGCGTTGGACGTTAAAAAGTCATACGAGACGCTTGAACTATATTCCGAAGACGTGGACTTCCAGAGTTCGGTGGATAACGTCTCCATGCACAGTTCCAAGAGCGTCGAGTCCACAAGCTTGAAGAGCGTCTTCAAGACGCCCAGTATGCTCTTCTTCGAGAACAAGAAGAGCAAGAAGTGTAAAAAGGTGAACAGTTGCGACAACCTGGACAAGTTCGACGAGAACGTGATCAATTACAAACTGAGTCCGAAGGTGTATGGACTGGCCAAGCCGAATTACAGCTGCGAGGAGTTGAGTAACTTGGATTCGGTCGAGAAGTTCGGATACGGGAGTTTGCAGGAGTTGTGCAGCTGGGACGCGCAGAGGAAAAGTATGAGGAATATTGCACAGAGCGAGCCGGACGTGAGGATGCGGCGTAACGAATTGAACCGAGAATTGGGGGTGAGTTGTTTTCGTGCTTTTCCGGCAACCAGAGTAGTGCATGTGCGTATTGTTGGTTGCCTAACAATTTGCTTCTAACACTTCATTAAATAAGTTATTAAAACCGTATTTTAATGTCAACGTTCGCATTTCTCATACCATAAGCGGTACTGTTTTTGCTAATTAAATGTAGTTTTTATTTTGTCGCAATTATCTAAAGAATGTGCAAAATGCAACAGCCATATTTATATTATGATTTACGATTATGTAAGTTATTCTATGTAAATATTTGAAATTATAATACATTTGAAATTGTAAACGTGCTTCCATAATGGAATCTTTAACTTTTCTGTCAATCAAAACAAAGGGACGGGAAATATGACAAAATGTAAATATTACCGATGCTGGATGTCTGCCAGGAATATTTTTCAAAATCAATCATAAACAAATAATCTCTAAAAATTACACAATTTCACCTTTTTAACAATTTTTTCGCGTTATTATATTCTACTAACGTGCGTTCAAAAAAAAAACGAGGCTGCGTTGGTCATGGAATTTATCGGCTTTCCAGTGTAGAAACCGTAGAAAACATAAACATAGATTTGACAAATGTCAAGATCTGTCAGCACAGTCTGTCAGTTTACAATTTACCATCGAAATAAAACGGCCCAAACGCTAGGACAGTTTAATTTTATTTTTAATGAGCATTTTTAATAATCATTGGTTTTTAAGCCTTCGAATCCAAGCAAATCCGAACCTTTTTTTTCTAATGTACTCGTATATTGTGTAATTTATAACTCACTAGTGGTCAACGTTCGTGTTTAACTACGTATACAACGATTGGTAGGTCACAAACATATTATTATTACTTAAATGATGGGAGAAAAAAATTTGGTACTTTAAATAAACATTAAATATTAAATAACCGTGTAAAAAAAATTAATGTAAACTTTAATGAAAGACAATCCGTAATTAAACTCCAAAAACAAACAACATTTTATTGATTGGCATTGAGAAAGTGGTCCAGATTAAATGTCCTCACTAGTCACGCAATTGCTTTCGATTTTTTGCCGTAGCCCGTCCAAATTTTTTGGTCTATTAAAATAATAAACCTTCGAACCTTCGAATCCAAGCAAACCCGAACCTTTTTCTTCTAATGTATATTGTGTAATATAACTCCCTAACGGTCGACGTCCGAGTTTAACTATATATACAACGATTTTTGAAATATTAATTGAGAATGCAGTTGCTCTTAAACTGAATTGGTAGGTCTCGAGTTGCGCATAGAGACTGATGACCCATGAAGGTTGACGGGCAACTGAGTGCTGCCAAATATTCTCAAGACATTTTTCGGTTTTGAGACTGATTCTTCTTCATCGATCTATTCACGACTTACAGTTATATCAAATTAATGACCGTCCTGGTCGTGCCGATATTCTCCTCAACAGAGGAGAAGCTGTAACAATGAATAGATTGATGTTTGGATTCACAACGATACCGGGAAATGTTTTGCACTTTTTTTATCCCCTAATATTTTATCCCATTGTCAACCAGGAAGCTAAATTAAACATGAACAGACTCGAACTGACACTTTGAAATTTTGCTACACTAAATTAATTGATGCACAAAGTTTTTCCATGGCCAACGCAGCCTCGTTGTGATACAATTCGTTTTTTAAATTGTCTTTTCTGTAATTTTGCTACAATTCGGAAATTTATTAGAAAAATGAAGCGTTACTGATCGCCCGCTTCTGTTTCTGTTGTTACTTTGAATTTGTGCAACAACAAATTATTTTGACTCGGATCTGTCTTCTATTTTGGGAACACTAAATGTTTCTTGTTAAATGGGTCAATGACAAATAATAATGGAAAAAAATGGGGGCATATTAGTTTGATGGGAAATAAATAAATAATCGATGATTTAAAAATTGCACTAGACTTCTTTTCAATAATATTAATGTCTGTGGTTTGATATAAAATAATATTTAAATCCACACCATTAATTAAAATATTGTTTAAATTACTTAGATATTGGTCGTAAAAGTTCACATATGATAGAAATTTGTGTGTTTGAACCCAAGATAATAGTTTAAGCTAACCGACAAAAAATGTTTAAATCGATTGTATAATGAATTATTTGAAATCCTGGTTAAATTTATTCTTATTGGAGTCGCCGTAGTTTCAGTAAATTTAATTTTCACTAATTTTATTTTTATTATTCTACTATTTGAGGCGCAACATTGTTGTACCTACATTCCAAGACAGGTGACTTGTTTATATTTTAAATTCATTTATTCTGCACAAACTATTATGCAATTGTCGTTTAATATTCATAAAATATGTCCCACTGCTCATTGGTTGGTGTGAAATAGACAAATGGACAAATATGTATCTTGTCGATAAAATCGTTGTTGAATTTGTGATAATTTTGGACAGCAGTAAGAAAAAGGCGACATTTCCTGTATAATAAACTTACTGTGAACGTTGCCGTGCACATGACGAGTTTCTCTTGCTCTTTATTTGAATTTCATGACACATTCGCCGCGACATTTATCATGTTTGTAATTTTTCATCACAGATGCGAGTCGATATTGGATTACATGAATTAATCGAAATTAATTATTATAATATACATATTTATGGAGTACATTCTTTATTAGACATTGCCGAAATTGTGACGTTGACAAGTGGGTGGTGATCGATTTTTCCAACACCTCTTCACGTGTTCCGCGTTCCTCACGTCGTTTGACGTAAACAACGAAAGACAAATTAATTGAAGAAAATGCACGGCACTAATGTCGGAAACTAATCCACCTTCGTGACGCATTCATGCAAAACATTGAAAAGATAAACTGGTGCGTCAGAAGCCAGGAAATGTATTGTTTGTGACTGGAACCGCCCTTCTGCGGACGCCCGTTTTCTTCTCAATTTAAGGTAACTTCGGCGAGTTTTTTGGGGCACCGCGCTTTTTTTTTTAGCTCATTATCGCGCGGAATTTAGAGCACGAATCGCATTTTTCTGTCTTGCTTAATGCGTCGGGGAATGGAAGCGATTGCAAAACGCGAGATTCCTAGTATCCCCACTGCGGCGATGTTCCCGTGTTAATTTCTGAATGAACGACGTCGAAGCGGTCACTCGCTGGTGGAAGTCAGTCGTACGAGGCAGAGTTGAATCCGATCGAAATCGCGTGGTTTGAAAGTTGCGCTCGCGTGTGTTGTGCCCAACGATGTGATTTCGATTATTTATTCACCTTCGGAGGAGTCATGGAAATATGCCTGTGAGTATTTTGCAACCGACTAATAACTCGAAGCACTCGACACATTCACAATTAATCTATTACAATAACTATCAGGCATCCGGGATTCGGTAAATTTTCGCGACGGTTTGGAATTTGGAAAGTCGCGTTTTAAATATTTGCTGTTTGGATACCGTTTGCGGACGTTGCGGTTCTTGCGTTCGTGAAAACTCTCGACGCTCGAGAGAGAATTGTGAGAAAATGTGATATCTCCCGTAATTATGATCGTCATGCACGACGGTCGCATCTTGGTAACGAGTCTCCGGAGTAATTAAGGAACACAATAATAAAGATTCCGAGCGGGGTTCGTTTAGTGGAATTATCAGTTTGTTGCCGCCGCAATAAAGATTACACATAAATTTGCCGTAATTATTTATATTTCCTACGTTAATGTGCGAACGGGTCGAGGTCGTTAACCGTGATATTTCACTTATTTTAGCGCGGACTAATTGCTAGTTTCCAATTGAAGCACGATACAAAAAAAATAACAAACACCGAAAGGATTCGCACGTTAGCGGCAGAGATAAAGCTAGCTTTTCGAGCTTCACGGCTAATAAAGCGTTGACGTTGTGTCGCGCTGTTGGTTTTGTGTAACTGGGCCGTTATTCTATTTTGATTTGAATAATGCGTCACGACGTGCGTCGGAATACATCACGGACAATGCTATGTAAACATGATTCAAAACTCTATTGCTTTTTTGGTTGCTGCAGTGTTGCGGTCGATTCCTGCACAGAAAAGGAAGCGACTCGGCCGCAGTTAGTCATGATTTTTTTTCTTCAACTAATCGAACATATATTTGTAACAAAGCTGTACAAAAAAATAACAACCTAGCAGAAGAAAATTTCGACATTTCGCTGTAGGCCTGTTCTTCATAAGGACGTGATTGATGCTGCACATTCTTGAGTTTGTATTAATTTGGCGGAGCCGAATCACGACTTAACGAGTTGGCCCTTGGGGTTGCGATGTTAATTCGAATAACGGTTATTCAAGAGGTCAGAGAAAAGATCGTAATCAAAAGTACATCAAACTGCCAAAGAAGATATACTTAAAACATTATGTGAGGTCGTCGCTTTAAAGTATAAAAAAATTTAATGGCACATTATGAAAAGTTTGTTAATAAATCTGAATCAGTGACGATGGCGATTGTTCCTTGTAATACGCCTCTTATTTATGGCCGCGGATAAAATTTTAATGATATACGTTCATATTTGTATAATAAAAATCGTGTCGTAAATACGGCTATCACGTGCGTACATTTTATACGTATGCATGTATAATCTTTCAGTTCCGTTCCGTTTATGGCGTTTGGTCGGGGTTGGGAATAAAATGAATCTTTGCTTCTGCAGTGGTTTCCAATTAAATTTACTTCTCTTTTTGGAAACGAACGAATCAGTCCAGTCGGTCGTCGATTCATTTTATGTAATTGGTATCGCGTTTCTGGCGTCGTTGGGAGCCGTATGATAGAAGAGGTCGTTACACGGCAAAAACATGTGGAGCTTTTAGTACTTGAACACGCTTTGTGATTGTCAGTCGGGCTCAATGAAAAGCTAAAAATAAAGATTCGCTGGCGCCGTCCGTCCTTTGGCGTTTTCGATGAAAGCCGTGTTTCATCGTTCCAATAAGTTGAGACCCCAGCGGATTATTAATTAATATTTAAAAAACAGCCGCAGATATCAAACCTATCAGCGGTTGGAACGGATACGTGCGGTTTGCTTAGTCAATGATAAATAAATAAGAATTTTTTGGCAACATAAAGATTTCTTTTTGTTGATTTTGTATTAATTGGACAGATTTCGGAATTGTAAATTGCATTTGGCAGCATGTTTGTGCGTTTTTAAGAGTAAAATTGTAGGTAAGATGTCCTCAAGTAACTCTGTCAATAATTGCGTATTTCAGAACATGAGGTCGTGCCCGAAAAATATAAAAAGTAAACGATTTCATAACAATAGAATGTGTTTAACTAACAAAATAAATAAAATCATTGAGTAATGTTAAATTTGATTACTTCAGATTTGAAGACACTCTTAAGACTCGACAGACGTTGTTCTGTCCAAATTTCAAAATATTTGTGTGTGATCGTTTTGTGAATTTGAGAAAAGCTATGGAAAATGGTAAACAAAGTAGAAACGAGGAAAAAACGTATTTCTGAGTGATCATTGTATCTATGTAGGTATTGTATCTGTTGTGGCCATGGATATTCTAAAAACTTTCTAAAACCGAATAAAACAAAAAAATAAATTACGCAAATCCATCGTTCGAATTGTGAGTTATGGTCTTTAGTTCCTACAAAAATCGCATATCGCATTATTCTTTCTCTAAAAACCTTATTCTGACTTCTGTATCATTAAAAAAAATTGCCAAATTGGTCCAGTCGTTCTCAAGTGATGTCATTACCAAGGAACAGCATTAAATTTATATTTTTCTAGATTTAAGTTATTATGATCCTATAAATTAAAACCTGCTTTACATTTAATATACAGGTGTCCCGAAAGGCAACGTCATTTCTTGGAGGGCTGATAGGCCAGCTCATAACTGACCAGAATATGAATTTCGAGAAAATCGACACTTGAGATAAGTTTTATGCGTGAAACGGCTACAAAATTCCATATTGTAATATTTTAATTTTTGTTACGCAACCCTAATGCAAAACAATCTCATTGTTTCAATAACTATTAACTTGAATGAAAACTCTTGTTAACTTAAAATGCTAGGTATTTATTTAAAACTATACACTAATCAAAATTAAACAGTCTTCAAATTTTCCTAAAAAATATCGCTTTATCCATCTTGCACTTCCTGCGCCATTTATTTGTTGTGTGGCGTCATTACTAGGATGACTCAATTCCTCAACGTTATTTATTGGTTTTGCATAGAACTTCTTTATACAACCCCAGTAGAAAAAATGTAGAGCATTTAAATCTGGAAGGCCACAAAATAGGACTATTTATGATTTATGTCATTTCAATTTAACAAATGTTTTCATTCGAGTTCGTAATTACTGAATTACTTTCAAATTTAGTAAGTAGACGAAATAAAGAAAGATATATGTATAATAAGTTCGTATGTCGTAATATAAGTGAGTTCACGTTTGATACTGTTATTTGACGCGAAGGAACCTCTTTCCGCTTTCCGTCTGTCCTTAACGATAATTTAAATTCCACGCTTAATGAAAGTTAATTGCACTAATTGCAGTCACAATGCGAACGCGTCCGTACAGCAAAGCCGCGTGTTGCGAAACAATGTCAAGTTTTCTTGCGGCAACTTCCCAGCGCTCGAAATAACTCTTTGATTAACGTAAGAGATATCCTTTTACTTTTCATCGGCTGCTCTAGACGGCAGAGAGATAGATCTATGTGTGTTTACGTTCAATTATCCTTCGGCGAACTGCGAACAATGAAAATCGTTTCAACTTTTTAATTATCGGTAAAGAAGGAGAAGTGTACTTGGATCGCGGCGGTTTGCAGGTGAAACACAAGGACAAAAGCGGAACGGGAATGCAATAAAATAATCGTTTATTGTAATTTTACACTTGATATACAGCACCAATCTGGTGACCCCGTTAGATAGTCGCCGTCGCTATTTCGACTTGGTAAAAAGAAGCGGTTAGTTGTTTACACTTGATCAAATGAAATAAGTAGTGAGTTTGTGGTGAGATTCTGCGTGCAGACTAAAGAATGTATCTGCGGGAGAAATATCATTTCAAGTATTGCTTGATCGTCGGTTGGAAAATTTTACAGGTATTTTGCCTTTTTTTTAGTGCGGTTGCACAAAAATTGTCACGTGATTTTTCATTAAATACAAGAGGTATTATCATCACAATAGTGCTTACGCACTATCGACGTCAGAGGTTCCCGTCGTTGTAGTGTGCTCTGTTTCGATAATTATCGCACGTTCGCAATTACCTATAAATAATTTAATATTAATATCAGTGTTGGGACACGTGAATCATCACCAACGACGCGGTATCTCTGTGTTCTCTAATTGAAAGGGCTCATTAAGTCGCCGAATTTAGAGGTCGCTAGTTAGTAAAATTCGACGGATTACTGATTTATTACAAAGCGGGACGGTAATGAAACGCGAGCGTTACGAAAGTCTCGTAAAAATCACAAAATTTATGAGTGCTTAACATGACATAACGGCTTGCGATCGACGTGTTTGTTATTGCAGATTGGTCATTGAAAGCTAAGTGGATCGGGGGCAGTTTTCATGTTCGGTCCAATAAATTTCTTGCACAATTTAATAAACGAGCGTCCGTTTACTGAATCGACTGTGTCGTCTTGTAGGCCGCCAGATATATCGTGCCAAAATGACTACTTTGAGGTAATATGTCGTCGCGAACGACCTTTTTCTAATTTATATAGTCGCGCGGCACTTCGTTTTTGATTTATAACGTAAACTGCACACTGTAACTAGTCTGCAGTAACTGAATTTAATAGACAGATGTACGAGTTCATTTCAGTTTATTGCCACTAAATTCAATGATAATGATAAATGGGATAGTTTCAGTCAAGTTTCAGATACGTTATTTATGTAAGTGAAAGTAGCATACGTACTCGTGTCACATACTATGTATTATGTATTAGCATCGTCATCTTAGATTTCTTTAATATTTTTAGAGATATTTATCACCTGCGTGTCATAACGAAAACCACTTGTTTATTAATCATTTCTCGTATTGTACCCATTGAAGTATCATTTTTGATTATTTTTATCATGTATCTTAACCGATAAAACATGTGTCGGCTAATCTGGTAAGAATCGACGAATTGCATCACTCATTTCTAGGCACTGAAAACGTTTCGGTTTTTTACTACTGATCGATGATTGAATTTGGTGATATAATTAGCTCGATTTTTACTCGATATCACAAAGTTCTAAACATTTTTTCGCACTGTTTGTTCTGCCAGCTTTTAACGTAAAAACGAACGTTAATATTTCCATCGGCACCTGTTTGCAGCTTTGAAACCACCTGACTTGTCGTTTCATTTATTTGACCCCCTCTGTCTACCAACTGTTCCCTTTTAAACTGACGTTATTTAGATTATTTCTGTATTGTTCCCTAAAACATTCACATCCGTTGCACTGCCCGCACTTTTCCATTCACTCGTTCCAGTTTATTATATTAATTGAACTCGAACGGAACTGTGGTGTCGGGGTCGTTTGTTGCTAACAGCTATCGATGATTTTCGGGTGAGTTTATTTCGCAATAAATAAATTAAGTTAACTAACGATTTCGTATAATTAATGCGCGGGCAAGTGTTGTGGGAAATTCTGATACGGTTTTATTTCTCATGCTGATATAACATTACCGAGAAGGGAACGACAATAATTTCGTGGCGTCTCATCGTCGCCCGGATCTCGAGGAATTCAACAAAAGTGCGATAAAGCGTGTTTACGTAGCGTCCCGAAAACGTCGGACTAATTACGTTTCTTAATTTCACGGGAGTGTCATCGTTAGGAATGACAACCGAGTTTAAATTTAGCATAATCTGGCGCATAAAGTCAACAAATAAAAATCGCTGTTTATCATTTCCGCACAAACAATGGACCGGAATTAGAATTTAATTGGTTGGGGCCGCGTTTCGGTCCCGGACAATTTTTTCGGTGCGTTTGTGCAGCGTAAATTTGTTTATTGATTAGATTAGCGGCGCATCGTTTTTGTATATTTTTTGTGTAACGAGCAGTAAGTGCGCAACATTGTCGACGGGCGGATGCGTCGCAAACATTGATAAAAAGTTTTTTCGTTGGCGAAAATATCAAATCTCTCCGCATGCAATGTGTGTTTGTGCATCTCAACCGTCGTCCCACTTTTAAAATGGATACCTTATCGAAAGTATACAATCACATTGTGTGTCAGCTGCTTTACACGAAGAAGGGGTGAGTTTTTTTCGCAACTCGCGGCGACCAATAATTTTTGAAAGCCGCGCGATCCGCAAACGATTATTTATGTTTGTAAATTTTTATTCGTCTTTGTGTTGCGAGATAACAAACACCGTCCCTTGTACGTTACGTAGTGATCGCAAAGATAATAAACAAATTATAACGGCTGGCGGAGATAAAGTTGCATTTGAATTTCACGTGATTTCGGAATTTGCACGATACGTATTTACGTGCGATACACAACGACTTTGTTAATTAACTCGCAAAGTGGGTTCGGCTGACTAACCCATTTTTGTGTCATTTAATATTGGCGCAATTTCGTAATCGGTCGACGCCGAATTAAGCGAATTGGAATTTTAATCTGCATTCGTCCTCTTGGAGTTTTTCATGTGGAAATTATATTATTATTTATGAGTTCATTTGGTTATTCATTCATTTTTTTGAGGAAAACTCGTTTCTGCAATCTTAAACGTGCGAGGAATGTTTGGCGTGCTGTTAATTAGTCGGATTTTTCGCGGTCGGCCTAATTATAAAACGCACAAGTAAAAATAGTATGAGATTATTACGTAAAAATAACGTAGGATTAGATACTAGGGAAATTAGATGGGTGGATAATTTGCTGTTAACGTGCGTAGGAAACTACTTACGTTTGATGTTTACCGAACAGCGAGATTGTACTGAAATTCACGACTTCTAAAGTATAGCAATCAAAGCATCAGCAATTTTAATAGTTTTTAGATTCATGTTATTCAGTTAGTTTCGTTGAGTCTACGCTTTTCACAGACATATTCAGTTGATATTTATAACAACTTTAACAATTCAGCAATTTTGAAATTTAAAATACAGAGTGACCCGTTACAAAGCTAAAATTTTGTTTGTAATTGGTAGAGCTTCAATTCATCTACTGTGTTGCCAAATTTCAGAAGAAAACAAAATTAATCAAGTAATTAATCCTACTTCGAATTTGTTTAATTGCCAAAAATAAGAAAAGATGGTTAGCAATTTTTTTTATCTCTAATCTGATTACGCCACTGAATTTAGAATATCTTCAAATGGGTGTCCCTGAAATTTTACAAAAAAATACTTGTTGCTAACAAAAATATAGCATAATTCAAATTTATGAAAGTGTGTTGGCTTTCACGGTCGCTTTTATTAATGATAACGATCTTATTTAATTATTTTATTATTACTGTTATCTTATTTTATTTATCTTTTTTTGGAACTTCAAATGGAACAAGGTCAAAAATACCCAAATAAAGTCGTTATGATTAATAATTCAAATTTATTTATTTTATCAAAATTATCCTATAGACCGTTATCAGTTGATCTTTAATAATTTCAATCCAACAATTATTCATAATACATATTGACAATTTTTGATTTATGGTTTAATTTTGATGAAAATTATGTGAATAGCAAACTTTGCGATTATTTTTATTAAAATAGGTTCGATGTTTCGATATGACAATAATATGAGATCCTTTAAACTAGAATTTATTTATGCCTTATCATAATCAAATGTTACGGACAGATTTATTATTATTTTTTTTACAAAATTGTGATTTACATGACCATTCGTAATATTTTGATAACATAAATAAATTTGAATTATGCCATATTTCTGTTAGCAAGTCAGATTACCTTTGGGATAACAGCGTATTTTTTTTTGAGGTTCTTATTTGAAAAGGAGTTTGCAACCTTGGATGAAATTTTTTTTCAGATTAGTGATAAAAAATTGCTAGTATTCTTTTCTTATTTTTTACATTGAAAAAAATGTGAGGTAATCCTTGGCAATTACATTTTTTTCTGAAACTTGACTCGACAGTAGATGTTTTGAAGCTGTCATTTAAAAAAATATCGTTTAAATCGTCCATCAAATAACGATTTTACAGAGGTGGCCCGCCTTATAATTGGCCATTCTGTATATAAACATTTTTTTGAATCGTTATTACTCCTGTAATAACTTTTTTTAAATAACTTTTTAAGGTTAAATTTATTTTTTAGGTTTTTTTACAACATAAAAATAAATGCGTGTGAGCTCTTATACACATAGTGAGCTTTTTTACAACAAGTTAAACGTCCTTTTTAATAATTTTTAAAATTATAAAACATACATTTTTAAAGTTAAACATTTTTTCACTACAGAACAAACGAAAATGCATTACTTTTTTAAAGAACATTCCTAAGCCAGCCGAACCTAAATAGTGGCCGTAATAATTTACATACTCGTCAATTTTTGTAAATATATTTTTTCAATTGTCTCGTGATTGCTGCGTTATCAAACTGTGCCCTATTCCAACTTGAACTACCGTGACTAAAACAATAATCGCTTAATAATATCTAATTGTTCTAATTATTTGAACCTTCATGGACAATTATCAAAAGCTGGCATTGTTTTATGCTACGGAATTTCGATTGGTTGACAACTAAATCTGCTAATAACGCTGTTCAGGTCCGGATTTGCTCGAGATGAGGCTAGGATCGATTCAGTTGAAAACGAAGACATTCAATATGTAATCCGGCAATTTGTATTACGTCGTCCGATAAGAGAGTAAACAAGGAAATTGTTCGGGGAAGTTATTGAGGAATTCCACACATTTTAGAGTTTTAAACCGCGCCTTTAGTTGTCTTTATGTTGTTCCCTAGCTTAATACCTGTAGACTAATTTTAATGGGGTTGCATGTGGTATAGCGATGGAAAAAGTATTGGTACGGGGCTGGTAGTGGCGTTCAGACCTCCCTTCAAACGTCTCAACGGCTCCTTCCGACGCGGAGCTTCTCAACGATTGCCCAGACGTCCGGCTTCGCTTCTTGCCCAGTCTGAGGTCGTGGTGCCCCAGGTATTTCACACACTTGCATGTTTGTCGCATCCTCACCCAATCTTGGAGATGGTGTAAGCTTCGTCGAATGGGCGATGATGCGGTTCACTCACTTACCTATCTAATCATCTAATCTCAAACTTATCTCATCAACTTATCGTTACAATTTTTTTTATGTTTCTAAATGCCCGAGTGCATAGTTGTGATGGATTCGAGCCTTCCCCTTATAGTTATTAGTTTAAAGGTATAATGTTTGAGTTGTGTGGCTTGGATGCGACGTCATGGCGTTCGTTTATTAGCATTAATTAAGCGTCTGGTGTGGACAATTGACATGTTATTCAAGCCTGAGAGGGGCTTCTCTCGCTCTCGCTTGATTGTTTCAATGGAAGTCCAGCTGGTCGGTCGCACTTGACGCTTTTTCTCACGCCGACAGATGCCGGCGATCGCTAATCATGACCGTTTTCGATTGCAGTGTGAGGAAAATGGACCGTCGAAAGGTGGCAACGGCTCGGAAGGACCCGGTGGTTGGGCTTCGTCTTTCGAAAAGTTGCTGGACGACCCTCTGGGGCTGCACACGTTTGCCGTAAGTTGCTTCCAGATTCTGCTCAAAATCTCGCCTAGGAACGTCTTGAGTTTGATATAAATAGCACAACTATCTCTTGAGAGAATTTGTCCAATGCGAGTGACAGGAAAATTAGTACTACTAAGAGCACTTATAACTATATTCAGTGAATTATGATCGTAACGGTCGATTTCATCCTGCAGGAGTTCCTGAAGAAGGAGTTCAGTGCGGAAAATATTTACTTCTGGACGGCATGCGAGCGCTACCGTCGTCTTCCGGCTGGCCCGGAACGACAGGCCGAAGCCCAGAGAATATACCAGCAGCATTTGTGCGTTGGCGCCCCCGAGGGAGTGAACGTGGACTCGCAGGGACGACACTGTCCCGAGCAGTCCCTGCAGGAAGCGAGCAGCACGCTCTTCGATCAGGCTCAAAAGCAGATCTTCAACCTAATGAAGTTCGACAGTTATCCGCGCTTCTTAAAATCTCAACTCTACAAGCAGTGTGTGTCTGGCGAGGTCGAGCGGCCGCAGCTGGACAAGGGGTTGCTGCTGCAGCCGCCCTCGACTCCCACCAAACTCAAGAAGTCGCTGAGTAACGCGGAGGATCGACGCCGGAAGTCGTTGCTGCCGTGGCACAGGAAGAACCGATCCAAGTCGAAGGATCGTGGCGAGTCCGAGTACAACCAGAAGAGGGGCGAAATGGTTACGAGCAGCGAGAGCGTCAACGAGAGGTTGGGGGGTGGGAGCGACATCCACAGCAGCAAGTCGTCGTTGACGTCTTTGGACCTGGCGATCGGTTCGACGCAGGTGGGTTGAGGAAATGCGCGTCTGGATTAAGGGTACGAGTGGGTGCGGTTTCAGGATGCGGGAAAGGGGAGTCAGGACGAGATGACGTCGTCGACGATCACCAGGGGTCCCTTGTGTCGCGTGTTGTTGAGCAACGGAAGCACGACTGTGGTGCAAATTAAGCCGTCGGAAAGTATTCAGCAATTGGTTTCAAGGCTGCTGGATAAGCGCGGATTAACCTATTCGGCGTTTGAAGTTACCACCGACAAACATCCAAAGGTAAGGAACCTTGTTTAATGATTTCTATTTTTAAATTGCATGCTTTATATTTTTTGTGCCTGTTAGGGTTCGTTTTTAGTTGCTTACATATTCCCAACAAATTTTTTAAATCGGTTTAAATAATTGGAAAAAAAAACAAATTGGAATTCCTGTTTATATTGTTATATCATTCCATGCGGACTTGAAAAACAAACAAGAAATCCAATTACAACCCTACCGCAAATCTTAACACATTCGAAGTTATTCGCCAAAAACTCATTTTGTGGACTATTTTAAGGGGTTATTCGCACTTAGAAATTTCAAAAAAATTGATTTTTTTTATTGCATTTTTGGAACGTATATGTATATTTTGAGTATATACTCAAATCGATCCGCAAGAAAATTAAAATGCAGGAAGAGGTCTTAGTTCCTCGTGATTCCTCTATTGAATATCGCATTTTTTATTTTATAACAGTGTGCGCAGCAATAAGTGATTACGTAAAATGTAAATCTTGTGATGGAGAAGTCAAATTTGAAACAGGACAGCGAGGACTTGGTTTTAAAATCGTTACACTGTGTGATAAGTGTGATGGTCGTATCATAAAATCCAAAAAAATTTAACAATGTGTAACGTCTTTTGAAACTTTGAACGCGTTTTTCTCGAAACGGTGTTTTTAAAGTCTGTGACGACGATTTCTCAAAAACGGCTCAACCGATCCGTCTGAACTTTTAACACAACCTTTTCAGGTATATTCTTCAGGGAATGATCGAAGGAATAAGTTTTCCGATAATTATTTCTATTTTTTAACAATTAACCGAAAAAAATTTGGGGGAAATTCGGATTTTTTTTTTCTAGCTGCCATTTTGTCAAAAATTAAAATATTGTTTATTTCTTCCATCAATACCTAGATTCATCTATCCACTAATAGAGTCTTCTGGTTTTTTTTATTTCAAATAATCCACCGCCAGACACCTTTTTTTGGAGGACCTCCAGGAGACTATCTACAGGTGTGCGTAAATCAATATTTTAAAAATGAAAAATGCCGAAGTAAAGTTAATAGTGACCACTGCATTTATTGATTCTTCTTGTATTGTCAAATAAAATCTTTTCAGAAAAAAATTATAAAAAATTACTTCTTTGTCATTGAAACTGCGTAACCCCTTAATGGCAATTTCAATGAATAAAAGTGGAAGATGGCTTAATAACAATTGTTGACATAACATTTTTAAATAATTTATTATGTATTTATTTTATTATTATTTTAATTATGAGTTAATTGGCCTCCCTAACTAACTTAGATTTATGTGTTTGGGGCTACGTTAAGGAAATTGTTCATGAGGAACCGCCAACCACACCAAAAAACATGCAACAAATAATTATAAACGCATTTGAAAACGTTACACGTAATCTATTAGAAAAGTAGTCACTTCATATACTCGTCTTCGTTTATGTCTTCAAAAGAACGAAAGACATTTATGTTGTTATTATTAAAACTGAAATAATTACATATGTTAAGTCAACAATGCTTTTTTTTTAATGTTATTCAAAAAATTTCCACTGAAATAGTTTACAAAACGAGTTTTGGCGAATAAAACTAGAATGCGTTAGAATTGTAATTTGAAAAAAAAGTTTTTTAGTTCCGCACGGAATCCTTGGAAAATAAACCGGGGTTCCATTTTAAAATAACAAAAATAAATTTTAATTTTGAAAAGTTTGACGGTAAATTTTGCACATTCTGTAATCAAACTAGATTAACAAAACTGTTAGCCATTATTTAATAAGTACCTGATACTAATTTTATCAAGGGAGCACTATTTTTATAAATTTTAAAAACTCAATTTGGTAAACTATTTTTTTTTATTTTTTTTATATTTCACTCTAAACCGATTTGAAAAAAAATTTAAGAATATGTAAGCACCTAAATTTCACTACTCTAGTGGGCACAAAAAATAAATAGCATAATTTCTATGACATCATACTTTATTGGTACAACCGTGGACAGTCAAGAATAACACTTTAGCCGGCGGGTGTGATGCAAATACCGACTCAATGAAAATATCTCATAGAGTCGGTATTTGTATGACACGAGTGTTATTCTTGACTGTCCATGGCTGTACATTCTGTATAATCAAAAACATTTTAGAAAGGAACAAAATGATTTTGAATAACGATCTTTTTACAGACGTTCGACATCAGCGAGACTTCGACGAAGCTGGCGGGTTGCGAGGTGATGGTCGAGCAGCGAGTCGTCTTCAAGCTGGACCTCCCCAACAAGAAAGTCATCTCGGTGAAGTCGAAATGCACGAAAATTATAGCTGACGTGTTGCGACCGATACTTTCAAAATACGGCTACAACTTGGACACCGCCAGAGTGACGGGCGTTGACAACTACCTGATCGATATTCACTTGCCGGTGACGTCGATCGACGAAAAAAGACTTAGGATACAGTGCCGGGAAGCGGCAAAAAATGTACCCTCAACCAATCCAGTCATTAAAGTGAACAACGGCACCGCGAAACTGGACGCGATCACGAATCAAGTATTTGAAGATATACTACAGGAGAAGTCGGATGCTGCTTTTTTAAAGACGAAATCGGACAGAGGTTCGGTGAAGAGTGAAGATTGGGGGTCGGAGCATTCGTCGGGGATTTTCGGACGGTTTTTGCGGAGGGATTCCGGCTTGCACGACAGGAAGAAGAAGTCGCTGATTACAAAGTTGAAAGGACCGAACGAAGAAGTGTCAGGCGAGCACCAGGTGAAGAAGCCGCTGATTGCCAAGTGGAAGACGGGGGTCAATAGGTTACAAGTTGCCTGCAGTGAGAGCGACGGTAAGTCATTGCATTGAGGGGAAGATATTTTTAGATCTGATTTTAATTTTATGATAACTGTGTGTTGAGATTTTTATTGTTTTCATGGATAAAAACAGACACGATTTTCACGCAACTTTTATTTGTATTTGTTTTGCTACAATATTGAATCAATTTTATTTTTTCTGCAGTTTCAATCAAATCATTATTTTCTAATTTATTTCCAGAGTTGGTGGAAGGTCTGACGAGGGCGCAGAGGTCGCGTTTGGAAGATCAACGCGGAACGGAAATCAACTTCGAGCTTCCAGATTTTCTGAAGGACAAAGACAACAACGACATTCGAAAGCAAAGATGTATGGCTGAAAGTAACAACAGTCGCTTTTTCATTGAAAATGGAGACCCAGTGCCGAAGCGACTCCCCAATTTATCTCAATACAACTACGAAAACCGACACATAATTTCTAAGGATTTTAACAATTTGACGGATAACAACAATTCCTTCACAACTCACAATCAGAATAAGCTGAATAACTTGAGGATTTTTTCGCCCAACAAATTTCCCCTGGACGACAGTTCAAGGTCGAACCAATCCACACCTTCAAAGTGCAGTAGCTTAGAAAATACGGTGATTGAAAATAAAAGGGAGAGTCCGAAATGTGTGGAACCGCCGCCTCTGCCACCCAAACCGAAAATAGTTCCGATCAAACCACCAAACTGGGGACAAAATGGGTTTTATAAAAACAAAGAATTGACAAGTGATAAAAAAACATTGTATCTTGAACAACCATCGAGCAGCTTTGTTTAGTGTAATTGTTGTATATTGCTGTAAAAATTAACTCGATAATTTATTGGATTTTGTATTATAGTACATAATTTAATATTTAAAAATATATTTTTTGTATGTTTTAAGTGTTACTTTTCGTAGTGATTTCCTTCGGCTGATCATCTGGTACTGATTGTGTTAGTGCAGTTTCTGCAACTATTTCAGCTTCTTGGGGTTTGACATAAGTTAAAAGTGAAGGTTCTTTGGGAGGTAGCCAGTCGGGAATGATCTTGGCGTGAACCCTCCACTTTCCATATTCATTAGCCAAGTGTTTTTCAAACACCACATATTCGAGAACGTCTTTGCCTATAATTTCACTTCCATGCATCAACCGCCCAAACCGGTCATACACCGCAAGCATCTGAAACAGTGAAAATAATCAAAAGGCAACTTATGACGAATTATTACTTGTTGCGTGTGAAATCTAACAGTAGCCTGTCCAAAAATATTTTCTTTTGTTACAACATCAATACATCTTGCATGCGACACCCGCGGCAACTCAATGTTTTTAATCAACTTCCAATGAATCGTTTTATTGTCAATGTTGTGGATGACTTCGGGATATGCACGTTCCGTTACGTAGTCAATAATATTTTCCGTATCCTTCTTTGCCATACACTCGTGCATCTTCACGTAAATTTCCTCGGCTTCCTGACAAAACTTGGCAGTGTCAAACTCCTCTTCAAACGCCCGAATCTTACGAATGGCCATCATTGTTTTCGATTTCTTCTCCAAGAACTGTAATTTCTGCTTAGCACCTTGCATGTGCAGGGGCGATATCTTTCCGTCGCCTTCCGGCGGAACATAAGGTTCAAAGATGCCACCCGTTGAACCGATAAAAAACGGCCTCTCCATCCACGGCCTCGGCGGCAAAACTCCATTCTCCTTCATGCGTGATCGAATTTCCTCTTCCGTTAAATCCTCAGGTTTTTCACGGTAATTCGGTAGTTCGACTTTCATGACTTTTTGGCGACGTAGACTTTTCCATTTGGGGTCCCAGTGCTTCGTGTGTCTGCCACGCACGATTTGGTCGTTTAAAAGGGGCATGGTGATACTGGGAACGTCCTGGAACACAACAGTCAGAAATTGTCTCTCAAACACGCTAATACAAACGGGGAGGAGACGAAGTCGGGTTAGACTTGCTAGTCTGAGTGCCATTGCGTCTTCGAGTCTTAAAAAAATATTTTCTTATTTTTAACCGTGTTTTTGACGTTAAAGAAACATAACCTAAAACACGGGGTGTTGATGCCAACTTTTACAGGGTGGCCATCGACACGGTGGAAAAAAAAATTACCATTAATATTTTTGTACATTTTTATTTTTTAAATAAAGGCAGACATTAGATACAATTGGTGTTTTCTTTAATCAATTCCATTTCCAGGCGTAGGCAAATTTTTGATTAACAATTCCAATCAAATGGTAAAAATCTACACTGTTAAAAATAAAACATGGACACCTGTGAGTCCCCTTTTTTTAGCTCAATATTTAATAATCATAAAGAGGTGTTGTCTGTTTAAAAAAAGTCGTAAACGTAATCAATTAATCATTCTTATCTATTCGTAACGAGCGTTGAAAATAAAACGAAGGCTCAGGAGGCAATGGAATCTAGGTTTTGTTTAATTTTTTCCAATGTAAACGCTTGAATCTGTCAAATTATGTCATTTGGCAGGACCTGTCATTCTAAAATGTTTCCAAATGACGTTTAAACCAAGACCATGAGCAAGAATTTGTTGTAAAATGCACAAAAGGTGCGTTGTGCATTGTGTCCGAACGGTTATCAACAAAAAATTTAATATCGAATTACTCCAACTCGAAGTCGAAATTTTGCCGCACTTTTTCGAATGTCAAAATTTATTCCATCGCCAACGCAGCCTCCCTTTTTTTAACGCTCGTTACAATAAATTTGCAGATTTGTAATTATGGACATCTAAGGCATTAAACATTCAAATATTGTATTAGGAATATGTCGTATAACTTGTAACATTTTATATGCGGAACCACTATACATATTATAAAAATAGCGTTTATATTTAGATATGTAAGGAATCGCTACGAAAAGAATTCATGTTCTTTAAATCTAGCAAACTGTTCGGACTCCAGCCGCACATCAGCCTGTTTTATATCGTCATTGATAGCCCCTATCAATTCATCAACACTGGTGAAATTTTTTTCAGGCCTGATGTAACCCAGCATCACGACCTTGAGCAATTTTCCGTAAAAGTCCTCTGCGAATTTATGCATGACGTAGGTTTCCATCGACTTGTGTTCGTTTTGGTAAAAAGGGTTCCAACCCAGACTCATGACCATTTTGTGGACAGGTCCGTTGTCGACGCTCGCAAAGCCGAAATAGACGCCGGGCTCGAGTTCAACCGGCAGTTTACTGACGACGTCGACGTCGAAATTCGCCGTGGGAATCCCCAGGTCCTTGGAGCCCCGTCCGAATCCTTTGATCACTTCGCCCTTCGCAAAATGCGGCAGTCCTTTCTGGAACGCCATCTGAATCCGTCTCTGGACGAGCGTGCGCACTGACAAGGGGCTAACCTGCAGCCGTGAAAATTTAATCATTCAGTATTCTGAAAAGTCAACGTTTCAGTTTGTATCAAATGCTCTCCGTAAACGAAGATGATAGAAAAGTGAGTAGAACTTTCTGTTTTGTCATTGTCGATAACTCGTTCGTGAGGTTATCGCTTTTATTTACACGACCGACGTCCTTTGGCGACCTTTGCGCGACCGCTGAACCCCACTAACTGATGGATTCGAACTAAATAACGCACGTTTTGAGCGATGTCTCCTGAATGAGAATTTTCTACAACACTGAAACGTTACCGGTAATTAGTTGCACAACACGGAACGCTCTACCAACTTTAATTTTCACAAGGACTAACGGTTATCGGTTATTGCGTTTATCTTGCGTTGTTTTTTAAATTTAAATTTATCAACTCATGCAGGCTGTCGTATATTCGATTTTTTTTTATTAAAGCAGTGCGAGTTTTATGAAGAATTATTATTTGATATGAACTCATATCTTTAAAATACCTTTTAAGTCGAGATAACACTACAAATATGCGGTTTTTTAATTACACAAAAACTTCTTATATCTTTGAACAGTGGAATGGCTACAATTGTTTAAACTCAGGTGTATGGTAATTATGCATATAGTAAAGCAACATTGTTAATAAAATATCATAAAGCATAAGTGTAGGCGCTAAAGTTTATTGGCTTTACAAATTCTGTATTATACCAGTTGTGGAGACAACGCGAATTTTAAACAAGTTGGTAAATCTGTAGCATGCGGTGTAATTGAACCTTTGGTATTTATAATAAATGGGCTGTGAGGAATATAATGTTTCAGGGAGGAACTGGTTATACTAGTGCAGATATATAACATCTAAGGTGTGGACCTGACTGTAAAACTATTTCTGTACCTCAGAGCAAAAGCCAAATTTTACTGAACATGGGTTATAATACCAACATCCATATAACAACACTCAAAAATAGACTTCAAACAAAAAACAGATCATTATATTTATGCTAAGTTTCTAATGGTTATAAAAATCCTAGTCAGTTCTACGGCAATAAAGTGTAATTATAACTTTAATTGGCTCCCCTGTAAAATTTTAGTTTTGGCCTCTGACGTACAGATTTGTTGAGCATGTTTTGTGTTTTATTAATTAACTAATTAATTAATTAAATTATTAATTAATAAACAACACAACTCTAATAGCCAAAGAACATTTCGGCCAATACAAATAATTATTGGATTATTATATTTATTAAATTTTAGATAAAGCTCTGATAATTTAACTCAAAGGTACTTTAATTGCAAGATAAAAAAAATTTGGAAATGATAGTGCATAATTTTTTTTATGGATTGGCACTTAATTTCGTAACTTTAAAAGTTAATAATTAACTTATTATAATTTAATTAAAACTTGATTAAATTTAAACTCCACAAAAGTTACCTAATGCAGTATGTCCGAGGTGGTTATTAACAAAGAACTTAATTTCAAATTTCTCCAAGCCAAGTCGAAGTTATTCCATGGTCTACGCAGTCTCGTTTTATTTTTGTTGTTCTTTTTGTCGTTATAATATCGCATGGCGCTTAATAATATACTGACCTAACTCAAAAAACTAGAAAAATGTGTTTCTTATCCTAGTTTAATTATCAGATTAGTTTTGTCGCCACCAATAAAAATGACAATAACGACACTATCGTTTAGGCCGAACTTTTTTACGTATTTATTGTATTATTTGCCTTAGAATTTAAAATATTAACAAAATATTTTAATAATAATATTTTTCGGTCATAACCAGAAAACTGTATTTTCGTGTGCGTTATGTAAAGTATATTTTTGACAACTCGCACCATTGGACGTTTTGGTTTAATTAAAAAAAAAGTGAAGCTATTCAAAATTTGAGAAATTTCATTTCAATTAATTTTTATCAGATTCATTAAATGCTAGTTAAAGCTCTTAATTAATACCAAAGTCGATGAATTCCGCGTGATGGAGAGCTGTTTTAAATACAAAACAATGAAAATGTATCCTAACGACGTTAAATTAGGTCGCACTTATTCTTACAATTCCTAGTAACGATGGACCAAGTTTTTCGATGAAATTTCGCTCCAAATTATCGTTTCAAGAATTTTTCATTTTTCTCATAATCGCTGCTTTGAAATTACGCACCTGTGTAATTATGAGGTATGAATCCACGATAAGATTTTTATCTCACTCAAGAAGACTGATAATCATGAATACAAATTAAATTAAACTTGTCTTTAATTAATCTTAGTTATTGTGGTAGAGATTAATTATAAACAGTTTAATTACAAATAATCCCTTGGTATTCGCGACCGCTGAAATATTTATTTCCATGTATGTAATGATAAAATGAAAACGTATAAATTATATTTGCCAATTCTATTTTTGGCAAGTGAATACCTGTGGGTGCCAAGGACGACACAAACACAATTATATTGCTTCTGTTTTCAACTGATTTCCTACGTCAAAACGTCATTGATGTCGTTTAGAGCATCGCCTAATTTATTGAAACAAGAAGGTAAACTATTATTTCATCTCATACTACATTTTCAAAAGTACAATCAAGGAGAACTTGCTAATAAAAAAACGTTGAAATCGGAAGATGTACAGTATTTAAAAGAAAAACTTGGTCGGCCCATGACTCTAGCTTTAGACGAGATCACAACGAAAAAACCGACAGCTCCTGTACACTATCTTGCACATTATCTTTTAAAATATTGCCACAATCGAGAAGTCGAAGAGGAACGAAACATTGAATTCGACAATATCGACAGCGAGAGATCGGTACGTAATAAATTATCTATTGTTTTCTAATAAAACCGATATATTTTAATTAAACTTGTTAAATAGATGTGGTGCAGTTGTGTTTGGTAAGTAAAGGTAAAACAACTCAGATGGTACACAGAAAAATCATTACCCCAGTCGTTTAATTGTGGAACAAGGTTTTCTGGTGTTGTCATCAACAGCTGGTCTCTCTTCAGGCATTCAGTTAGTCATCTGTTTTCACACAATTTTGTAAAAAATGTAACCTAGACAAAGGAACCTTACATCAAACCTTGAAATGCATTGAAAACGTTTTATGGCGACTTTAACTAATAGGCTAATTTACAAAATTTTAATGTTTTCGATAATCGCAGCCATAAATTTATGTAAAATTAGTAATTCTTCGTGTTCAGGCAAAGTATCAAACAAAGCGTTTAACATTTTTTGTAAAAAATTTGCAAATCACCTGAATTTACATACAAAGCAAAACCTCAAAACATTGGCGTTTCTTGAAAAAAATTATTAAAAGTGTGTATACATGTTCTGCTAACATTATTGGTAATAAATTAATTATTGCTATTTAGATGGATTAATTAATTGGACATTAATTGGATGGAGAACGTATAGTACTTGAATAATTAAAAGTTATTGTACAAGATAAAAACAATCTAAACTAATTGGACATTTGAAATTAAATCGAACGGATATAAAAAGCACCAAAGGTACTTTATGGAAACATGTTGTAATACCTTTTATTTTCAACTTGGACAAATACGTTTGGTGTAATTTGAGATGTTTAAAATGCTTTTTTCTAAATGCAAACATTATGTTCCCAAAATTAATAAAATATACACAGCTACAAGTGAATTTAGAATTGGAATATCTTGATAGGATATGATGGCCCGAATACGTTATTATCGAAGTAAACCGCATTCTTCACATTTTTTAAATAGCACAAATTGGTAATGTAGATAAACGAACCCTAATTCATTGTAATGGCATTTTTACAATTACATGATGACGTTTCGGAAATTTTGAAAATTTTCATATAATACCCCCAATAATTTGGTCTTGGAATCTGCGTTCTTAATTTTTTTCTATTAATACAGACAGATAAAGGAAATATAGCTCTGGTCCAAGTTCCATTAAGCGTCATCAAGATTAGTTTTGAAATGATAATCTTTTATTTAATCATGTAGTAGTATTTTTGTAAGTTGTAAGATTTAATCTAGCAATAAAGTGTGCACACCAAATTTAACACTTACAAAGCCAGAACTCGACTGCTCTTGTTTTGAACGGCTCGCCGATAGCAATCGTCCAAATTGACGACGTCTCATCAAAACTTCGTATCACAGACGGAAACATCGTAACTTTTATCAACACGACTATATAATAATAAGTATCCATTGGAGGCATTCAGTCAGTACTCGTATTTTACACGATTAGTGTGTTCGTTTTCCTAGAAACATGGATAGTCTGCTGGAGAGGGTATGTTTATACTGTTTTGCCGTGACAGTCGCAAGGACGAATTAATCACAAATGTTATTTAATTTGCTTTAAAGAAATGTACAGTTGCGATCGACACCCGCTCTTTTTCTAGTTAACAGAAAATACTCACAATTAGAGGTCACACGCAATTTAACAACACTCTTTCAATTCGTTCGCGTATGATGATAACTGATAATAGATTGCATGCTCGAAACAGTTGTTAGTCACGTAAATAAGTGTCATTTAATGTGGATTGCGCCCGCTTTTATGGATCTCAAGGCGATGCACTTGAACTGGGAAAACGCAACTGTCATTAATATTTTTTTGACGTTTTTTTTTGTATGTTTGTGTTACAGGTCCGGGGGCACGTTCGAACCTCGAGCGGTTCGCAGGAGTTCAAAGAGGCCACAAAGCGAGACGCATTCATCCACTTAGAGAAAGAACTCGGGAAACTTCTGTCCACCGTCTCCGAGCATGAAAAAGCGTCGACCAAGAAAGAGTTGGACGGATTCACGTCGCTCTTTAGAAGATTTCTCGATGAAGTTGGACCTTCTATTGATTGGAATAAAATTGAGAAGCTGCCTGATGACGCTATTAGAAATTACGATACTTTGGAGACACCAACTACAGATACTATACACCATATGCTCAATAAGCTAGTGGTGGTGAAGCTTAATGGGGGTCTCGGCACTTCGATGGGTTGCCATGGTCCCAAGTCGGTAATAGCGGTGCGCAACGATTTAACTTTCCTCGACTTGACGGTCCAACAAATAGAGGTACGATCTTAAGCTGAAACGAGGAATAATCACTGCATTAGCCAACAATTACAGCATCTCAACAAAACCTACAAGGTGAACGTACCGTTGATTCTGATGAACTCATTCAACACCAACGACGATACCGAAAAAATCATCAGGAAATACAAAAACCTGAAGGTGGAAATTCACATGTTCAACCAATCGTGTTATCCCAGAATAAACAAGGAAACGTTGATGCCGGTGCCTAAAAGGGTGGACGTCAACAACGACTTGGAGTTTTGGTATCCTCCGGGACACGGTGATTTCTACGAGAGCTTTAGAAATTCGGGGCTGTTAAAAAAATTTATCGAAACGGGCAGAGAGTACTGCTTCATTTCGAATATAGACAATTTAGGCGCGACTGTCGATCTCAAAATCTTGAATATGCTTCTCAATCCCACGGACAACGTCCAGCGCGAGTTCGTCATGGAAGTAACCGACAAAACACGAGCCGACGTCAAGGTATTTATTGTCGAATCGATGAACGACTGTTGTGAATTTGTGATGTTCAGGGTGGCACTTTGATCAATTACGAGAACAAGTTGCGGCTGCTGGAGATCGCGCAAGTGCCCAACGAACACGTGGACGACTTCAAGTCGGTGAAAAAGTTCAAGTTCTTCAACACGAACAACTTGTGGGCGAAGCTGGACGCGATCGAGCGCGTCGTAGAAAACGGATCGCTCAATTTGGAGATCATCATCAATAACAAAACCCTCGATAAAGGCACCAACATTATTCAGCTGGAGACGGCCGCGGGAGCCGCGATGAAGTCGTTTGAAGCGGGAATCGGTATCAACGTTCCTCGCAGTCGGTTTTTGCCGGTGAAGAAGACCTCCGATCTTTTACTGGTCATGAGTGACTTGTATAGTCTGAAGAACGGGTCGTTGGTGATGACTCCGCGGAGGATGTTTCCCACGACGCCGCTCGTCAAACTTGGCGACTTCCACTTTTCCAAAGTCAAGGATTTCCTAGGCCGATTTGCCACAATTCCGGATTTAATCGATTTGGACCATTTAACCGTTTCAGGGGATGTTACGTTCGGAAGAGGCGTGTCGTTGAAGGTGAGCTGTGGAATTGTCTTGGATTGGTTTTTGTGATGGTGTGTTGCAGGGTACTGTAATTATAATAGCGAACCATGGCGATAGAATCGATATTCCGGCAGGTGCCTGTTTAGAAAATAAAATCGTTTCTGGTAATATGCGCATATTAGATCATTAATTCGCGCGGGCGCGTAAATTGTGTTTAAGATGTTATTGTGTGTATACAAATTTTACTGGATCTTAATGTAGTCAGCTTGTTTTCTATTTATTAAAAATATTACATGCAGAAAGTAGGCATCTTTATTTATCCCGGCATCATAAATAGTACGGCAACAACTGTTTTCGCTAGAAGATGTTGCACAGGAAAAAAATACAAAAGGTGCTCGAGAATTCGTATAAATTTTGACACACGAGTTACGATGAAAAGAACCATTTTATAATGGTAATAAACGTAAACATCCACTGAATTTCAATGCAGTACTCATTAGTATTTGCAATAAAATGGACCCGAATATTTAAATTCTTAGAACAACTTATGTAATAAATAAAAGGTGGAGTGGCGTTAAGAAATTTGAAGTTTATTGAAAATTATCTAATGTGTATGTGTAACATATTCCAAAACACTTTGTTTCGGCGTCAAAGTTATTTTTTCGTTATATTTCATTATCGCTGACCGACCTGACCTGCTTTTCAGGTCATCAATTAATGATTTTAGTTTTTTTATTTTTTTTAATCGCATTTTTTAGGAGTTATTAAATTCAGACATTTATACAAATATTTTTTTTTGGATTGCCAAATTTTTATTTTTAAAATTTTTGATATAAACAGATTTATTTAAATTTAAAACACTGAATTGCGTTGTAATAATATGATAAACATAAACATAAGGGATTGTAACAGATTATGCAATTAAAAATTAATCACGTATCACAAATTGGCACACAGA
Organism: Eledona agricola; assembly: GCA_964023215.1. NCBI lineage: Eukaryota > Metazoa > Arthropoda > Insecta > Coleoptera > Tenebrionidae > Eledona > Eledona agricola. The sequence continues at coordinate 3,853,822 of OZ026856.1, forward strand.
AAAATTTCCAATCCTCAAATGGGGATCGTGGCAAGGAATGCAACACGTTATTTACCATAAAAAATTCGCAACATTAAAAGCACTCAAATGAGATGAAAGAATTATTCTGCAAATCATCGTGACTTTGTTTTGCATGGTCTAGTAGTTGTAATGCAAAGTAAAATGCACTCAGTTTTATGTAATGTTTGAAAGCAAACCGACTTGTTGAAAAAACACACCATATTTTTTTTAAATAAAAACGATTAAATAATACGGTGCAGTTGGTTTATGAATTGTTCGGTCAACATTTTGGGAGTTTACAAGAATGTAGAGCAAACAAAAAGACACTCAGTAAATGAATCAAACTTGTCAAGCTTATTTAGATAAATATTAATAATTTAATTATATATTAATAATAAAATAAATTCATGTTAATGTATTTAATGTAATTTCAAATTAAATAATGTTACGAGCCAGAGAAAGAAAATGGGTAGTAATAAAATGTTCATTATTATTTTATATCATTTTGTATGGTAAGAAATATTGAACGTTTAGTGAAAATACTAGATCCTCATCAGTATTAAATGTAGAAAAGATATAGTTTTTTTTTGTAATTTTGCGGGATAAAATATTGTATTTACTTAGTAATTTATACTCTGGTTTACTTTATAATATTGCTCTAAATATAACAAATATTCGGTAAATGAATTGGCGTTAAACGGCGTCGCGTTCGGCCTTCAAAATCGAAATGAGCTCTTCTATTGCAATAGGTAGGATTTACTAGGAGTATAATTAATCCATTTTAGAGATTTTAACGCTCCAAACGTTTGTTTGCACCATCGACTCGCCAAAATTAAAAGAGAAGTAATTGTGTGAATTGTGTTTCTATCTATGTGTGCTTTAGTTAATAAAATCGTTATATTTTACAATTTTTTATTTTGTTTTTGTAAATGTTATGTTATGCATTAACTAAAAAAACACTTTTTTTACTTCACGCACACGTTCTATATTATACAAATATAAACCTTTGATTGCCAAATTTTTATTTTTAAAATTTTTGATATAATCAGATTTATTTAAATTTAAAACACTGAATTGCGTTGTAAATAATATAATAAACATAAACATAAGGGATTGTAACAGATTATGCAATTAAAAATTAATCACGTATTACAACTTGGCACACACAAAAATATCCTTCAAATATAATATTAGGTATATAAATTTATATATAGCTTCTTTTCTTTTTCAATATATAATTTATTATTTAGTACTTTACCGAGCGTTTGGTATTTTTACTAAATCTGAATGAAATAACGGAACAATACACTTTGCATTTTAATAAAATACCGAGCATTCAATTAATTTTGTCAGAAAATTAATCCGAACGCCTCGGCGCCCCCTATTTCCCAAAATCAGCATTTTTGAAAATCAAATAACGAGAATTAAAAAAACGGAGACTGCATTGGTTATGGAATAACTTTGACGTTCGAAAGAGTGTGGCAAAATGAGTTGGAGAAATTTGAAATTAAGTTCTGTGTTAATAACCGTCTCGGACACAATGCATAAGGTACCTATTGTGCCTTCTTTGACAAATTCCATCTCCTGGCCTCGGTTTAGACATCATTTGAGCAACTTTTTGAATTACAGCTCCTGTTGAATGTCATGATTTGACAGCTTCAAACGTCTACATTGGAAAAAATAAAACAAAAACTAGATTCCATAGCCTTCGTTTTTTTAACGCTCGTTATGGTCAAGCTGTTAGTTACATTATTGTGGTTATTAGATTATAGTTATCATTTTGCATAAATACATATCTATTTGTTTATCTTTTTACGTGCAGCGCGTACAACAATGACAATTTTTTTCTACAAATATTATATCAGTGAAGCGAGAATATTGGCGACTTGTACAATTATGTCAAGTTGTAATTATAAATGATATATTTGTTAAAATCGTCGGAAGAATGTTGCCGAAGAAGTGGTAAAATGCAACCTTCCAGAGTTCGTTTACCCGAATTTCCTTGGCGCTGGCGGTGTGCTTCACCTTTGTCGCTCAAATAGTCAGTAATATTTGTTGTCCCAAGAAAGGAAAACTTACAACTTTCACAGTACCGTATTTGTTGTAAAAAAAATACAAATTAATTAGCGAGTTGTTGTTAAAATGTGTACGAAATTAAAGCTGTGAGTAAATAAATAATAGCGTCGGAGCCTTAGCCACAATCGCGTCCGACATTAAAATTTAAAAATTTCGCAAAGCCCTTCGCTTCGTTCAATATGTACACTGCAACGTTTAGAGTTGTTGTTCGTGGCGGTGGGTGTGTAAATTACTAAAAAAGTCTTCCAAAAGTGACTATTTGAAAGTTTAACGTCCGACTCTGTCGGTAATTTGGCGCGTTTGCTAGGCGGCCATCTTGAGTGATCACGTGACCACTTACTAGTGCGTTGTGGTTTTACTGAGTTATACAGGTATGGTTAATGTTCTCGTTTCTATTTGATTTGCGTTCGCCTGTGAGTGCATTCGAAGGTAAAGTGCATTTCGTCGGTCCGCAAACGCGGATTGCGAACCGGATCGCCGCTTTTCTTTGACAATATCGTCCGATTTCCCAGTACTCGGTTGTCACGATTACGAACTGCTATCTCTTCGAGCTCGGAAATGGCGTCCCGCTGCACATGGTGCTCGCCCGTCGGACGGTCCCTGGGTGGCCGACGAGCCGGGATTATCATCCTCGTGGCCGTTTTGAGTGTTTTAATGGCACGCGGGGGGCCGCCGCGACATCCCCGCGCGTGCACAGTGCTGCCGCTTCATAACACTAACCGGAAAACCGGGCCGTTTCGCAAGAAGTGCGTGGAAATGCTGTTTGTTCTTGTTGTTTCGTCAAGGATCGTTCACGGCCACGTCCCGCACCATCTTGTTGTTGTGTTCTTTGGCGCCGAAAAGCGGCTATTACACGCTCGTGGAATTATTGCTTTGCATGTGGGGTAACTCGTGTTGTTGTTGCAGATAGTTTGTAAATAGTACACTGTACATACTGTACAAATCATGAGTTCGAGCAGCCGCGCCACCTCCAAGGGTGGCAAAGGGTTAAAGACCGACAATAAAACACACAAATCAGACAAATCCGACACAGGTGAGCCCTATCCGCCTACCTATCGCACCCTCCCCCACTGTAACATCTTCCCCGTCACAGGAAAAGGCTCGGACAAACAGCAGGCTAATAGAGACAACACACATGCAAAATCTGAAGATCCTTCGATCAAAGATAAAGTGAGGCAATTGATGGAGATGTCTCAACGGTCTGAAGAAGAGGTCTGTCTTGCTCTCCATGACTGTGACTTTGATGGAAACATGGCCATGAACATGCTGCTGGAGAACTCTTCTCAAGTAAGATTCGTACTTTTCATGTCTGCAGTAATTGATTTCCTGTTTATTTTATTGATAAGATAGCACTGATTAAAGTCCTCAGTGTTTCTATGACTTGTACTGGTGCTATTTGATGAATAATTCGTTGGGCATTCTTGCCATGAATCATTGCAACTTATCAGCGCTCTGAGAATGTTTCACAAATTGAAAAATATGAATTGCTTACATTATTCCGAATAATTTAACGCTAACAACGTTGATAAAACGTATAAATATCCCAAGACAAGGACGAGATTTTCTTATAATAAATTTAACTTACAAAAACAGAATTTCTCAATTTTGGATCCTCAATTTAGTTATTCAAGTTTATAACTAAAAAAACAAAAATCTAGAATAATTATAATGTTTATTTTTCTTAGATTATTTTACATAATATGGAAAACGTCAAACCCAAATATAAGTACATAAATAAATAAATCCTACGATTTACAATATTCCTCAAAACTATAAAATATCGGCAGATACTCTTCTGTTAATCTTTTTAAAATTATCTAATAATTTCATTTCTTGAGGAAGATTGTAGTGTCCGACCGAAACTAGTTTTTACGGCCGAAACCGAAATTTCATGTTTTCGTGGGAAAAACAAAGTAAAAATTAACATAATCAGTTTTTATTATTATGTTTTAAACCAGTCACATATTAATCATTCAGCCTCTGATATTTTAAGTAATCATTAATTTATCATATCATATTATTACCCCCCTTATTTAAAAAAGCACAAATAAATAAACTTTTTTTTAGTTAATATTATGAATTAAAATAAAAGCTACAAAACAAAATTAATGCTTTTAAAGTAAAAAAAAATTACCTAGTAAATATGTGTAGGTAGGTACAAAAAAAACAATCTTTCATCTTAACAACAAAATTATTTTTTTAAACTTTGGTCTTTTTGTATGGTACTCTTGTTAAAAAACTACAATAAAATTCAAATTAATAAGGACTTACCTACCACATACAACAACTAAATAAATATTTTTGATGCAAATAATCCTTCAATCGAATGTATGAAAATAAAAAGAGCTTTGCAAAACCTTCCGAATGCAGTTTCGGTTTCGGCCGAAACCGAAACTAAGCCGAAACCAGTTTTTTTGCCGAAACTAGGCCGAAACCGAAAGTTTGGTCGGACGCTAATAATTATATACAGGGTGTTTTTTTTAAGGCTGCCATTAGAAAATTTTTAACTTCCTATAGTGCTATGAATTTGAAATTTGGAATACAGTCAAAATTGACCATTCTGAATCGAAATAAATTATTTTCAATATGGCGGCACTTCCGCTTATACCGGAAGTGGACGCCATCTTTGTTATTTTAAATGGAACACCATAGTTTTTATTTAATTTTTGAATAGCCTCTTTCTTTTGAAGTATCTTATACCTATATTATACTTATCTATCTATCAAAGTTTTGGAGATATGCGCACTTTTTTACAAAATTTTGCAATTTCAGTGGTCTATTCAAAAAATGATTTTGCAGTAACCATTGGGAAAATGTACAAACTGTTTTTTCCAGTTGATAGAGGAAAGATTGCAAAATTGTGGGCTGGCCTCAAAAGTAACTGTATCACATTCTGAGTACTGAGTACATTTAAAAAAAATGAAATATTGACGTTTTGTTTTGTGAGTTTTTATTAAATCATTGTAAGTACTTAGAATGTGATATAGTAATTGTTGAGGCCAGCCGACAATTCTGCAATCTTTTGGCTATCGACTGCAAGAAATAGTTTGTACCTTTTTCCAATGGTTCCTGTGAAAAAAAATTTTGAATAGACCACCGAAAATGCAAGATTTTGTAGAAAAGTGGGCATATCTCCAAAACTTTTACAGATAGATAGGTATAACATAGGTGTAGGATACTCAAAATGAAATGGGGCATTCGAAAATTAAATAAAAATTAGGGTGTTCCATTTAAAATAACAAAGATGGCGTCCACTTCCGGTATAAGCGGAAGTGCCGGCATATTGAAAATAATTTACTTCGATTCGAAATGGTCAATTTCGGCTGTGTTCCAAATTTCAAGTTTATAGCACTGTAGGAAGTTAAAAAGTTTCTAATGGCCGCCTTAAAAAAAACAGCCTGTATGTTTATTTTTCTTAGGTTATTTGACATAATATGGAAAACGTCAAACCCAAATATAAGTACATAAATAAATAAACCCTACGATTTACAATATTCCTCAATACTACAAAAGATAGGCAGATACTCTTCTGTTAAACTTTTTAAAATTATCTAATAATTTTAGTGCTTGAGGAAGATTGTTGTATAAATCTGGTCCCATGTATCCTACTCCATCCTCAAATGAAGACAATGAAAATAAAATATTATTGGCAGATTAAAATGTAATTAAATATATAACGGGAAAATGTCTTACTTTCCTCTTTAGAAATAACTATGATGAAAAAAATAAAGAAGAGTCAAAATAACTGCAGAAATCAAGTAAAGTATAAAAAAGTCAAAAGGAAGTGATGAAAAAAATTAAACAGTTTATTTGTAGACAAGTCCGTTGCATCAACGTTTCTATTATATGAATAAATTAATAAATTTACAAAAAGTTCAAGTTATGGCCACAAAATTATACAGATTGAAACAGTTGCGATTGAGGTTGTGTTTTAAATGAGACAATAACAATGTTGAAGGCATTGTTGTCAGAAGTTGTGTGATTAATGGAAGTTTGCACTAGCACAAAATTACAAATTAATCGTTTAAATGCCATGAAAATCAGATAAACACTTTTTCAACAATAAAAGTTATGTTTCCATTGAAGTTTTTATTGATATTGAAATCGGTTAGAGTTGCGTCAATACGATTTTTTGTTTGCAAATTATAATTGGTGACAGTGATTAATTTGGATTCACTTTATGACTCGTCTGCCCGGGGGTCGTTCGTTATTAGTCTATTAGGCACTTGCGCAATATAATTTAATCAGCAAAATATAGTAGCGCGACTCTTAATTATACTCCAGTTATTACTCATTAGGAATATATTGACATAAAAGCAATAAAAAACAAACAGATGATCTGCTGCATTGACATCAAATCATTACTGCACTGTGCAAGTGATCGCGTTGGACGAGAAATTTTTGATACACTTCATAATTAAATAAATATATAACTTTTATGTATCTATGTATTACATTTATGCGTGGTGCTTTAATTTTAATAAATGAACAGGTTGACGGTGCTTTATGTCTTTAATACTATCGTTACTTCGACTTTTTCGCCGACAATTTTGTTTAATAGTTGTTATGAGTACTTAAAGCTATTTTTTCTTGGTCTTTGTAATAATTTTTTTCTACGCTGTTTATGCATTTACACCCCACGGTGCACTTTCTGCATCTTATGCACGTATCGCTTTCCGGGCATTTCCTATATCATATTTTATTTTCTTATCAATTGTTCTTCTAGTTTTTTTAATTGATATTATTTTCTTTACTTTGATATTTTGTTGAGAATAATTTTAAGTAGAATATTTCCTTATTTTCTGCCTATCTTAGCATAACCATGCTACATTCTAATAACTATCTGAATAAAATCAATTCATTCACAATAATACCAAATATATCAAGGCTTATTCCGTGGTTTCTGGAAAAAATACGTATTTTTTTGGACCAAATTAATCTATATAAATAAAAATGAAATGATGTCCGAATAAGATTTTTAGGGAAAGAAAATTGGAAAAGTTGCCCGGAAATTTTGAAAATTTGATAAAAATAAAGTGCTTTTTTCTATGGTATTTTTGTAGGAACTAAGACCTTAACTCACTATTCGAACGTATGCGTAATTTTTTTGTTTGTAAGGAGGGCCCTGTAAAAGTTTTTAGGAAAAAAAATTACAAAGGAAAGTAGGAAAATTCGGACAAACTACAAAAATCATAATTTTTGTATGCACTCTCGATCATAACTGACGATAGGAGCGACATATTTGGTTTTTTTTTGTTTTGCTTGTTATGCTCCCGGGATGGAAATAATTCAAATAAAAAAAAATCGGGAAGATCTGGAGAAAAATATTGAAAACGCATTTCAGCTAAAATTAAAATAAAATACTTTTGCGTTATTTCGTGATCTGTCCAACAAATGTAGTTATTTTATTTCTATTCTAATTTATTTCGCTACGTACCAGTGCTGTCAAATGTAAGATAAATGCACAGGTTATAACTTTTTCTTCCCAAATGGTTCGCACTAAATTTACCAATTTTGCCACATTCAGTGCGGATTGAGAAATAATATTTAGCCAGGTAAATTTAATTAAGACAAAGCTAAGAAATAGTTATGTCGTGAAACCATTAACGGCAGCGCAAGAAACAAATTTATTGAAATTTGGACAGGACAACGTCTGTCGGGTCAGCTAGTATCTTGGCTAATATCTTCATAATATACATTTTATGCACGTTGTTTTAAAATTCGCGTTCTATTATCAAAAAAGATACAAAAAGTACTTATAACATTGAAAGTTTGAGAATGTCAACATCATAACTGAATTTGCAGCAGGCAATCGATTTAAATCAATTTTTTCGGAGAAACCGGAAGTTAAAAAAATTGCTTTTAATGCCATAAAATGACAACTGACATGCATATTGAGGTACCTTGTTTGAAAAAGTTATTTTAAAATTGATACATTTATGATCCTGTACACCATGTTTATGAAATGGTGTTTATTGATACGTACCGCACCTACAAAGAACGATCTTTGAGGATCACTTTTTGATTCGATCGGTGGTTTGTTTGAATCTAGGGTGAGTGGGAAAAGCGCGTAAAGAAGAAAAAGAACCGCCAGGCGTCTGCGAGCAAGCAGGACAAGTCGGAAGAGAACGCCGCCGGTGACGAGTGGAACGACGCTCAGCCCGGTAGTGGCGGGACGGGCGCCGGGAACGGCAACGAGAAAGACAAGCCGCGCAACAAGAACGGGCCGCCCCGTCTCCACGGTCGCCACAACGACAGCCGCGGATGGCGCGGACGAGAAAAGCAAGAGAACGAGCGCAACTTGGAAGAGGGCGGCGGAGGTCATCCCGACTTTCATCGGGATCGCAGAAGCAGACCTGGGGGATCAACGCGAGGTCCCGCCGGCGGTCGCGGAAGAGGCGGAGGACGCGCGGGCGGACGCTACCCGCCGAGGGGGGGCGCTAGCAGGAATAACGCTTACAACAAACCGATCGACACGTGGGACAATTCCAACACTTGGGATAATAGTACGGCGGCCGCCACGAATCACACAGGTAATAATGATTGTTGGAATTATACAACCGAAACTGTCCTTTCTCTTCATTATCTGCAGTTGTATACATGGATGTATACATAACATTGGGCAAACATTTATGGGGTTATTCATGACTTGATGATCTTTGAATAACCGCTTTGCTTCGAAGATACATAATGCGATAAATATTGTTTAGCAAAAAAAATTTGGAATTTTTTAAATTATTAAGGGGTTTACGCAGATGCAAAGACAAAAAAAAGTCCTTTTTTATGATTTTTTTCCGAAAAGGGATTTTATTTGACAAATACAAAAAGTATTAATAAATGCAGTGGTAACTTTTAACTATATTTCGGCATTTTTCATTTTAAAAAATTATGATTTACACGGCTCCTGGAGGTTCTCCAAAAAAGGTGTCTGGCGGTGAGCAAGATATCATCTCCGGTTTGGATTATTTGAAATAAAAAAATCCAGAAGACTATTAGTGGATAGATAAATCTAGGTATTGATCTAAGAAATACACGAAATTTTAATTTTTGGCAAAATGCCAGCCACAATTAGAAAAAAATCCGAAATTCCCCCAAATTTTTTCGTTAAATTGTTTAAAAAAATAGAAATAATTATCGGAAATCTTATTCCTTCGATCAATCCCTGAAGAATATACCTGCGAAGGTTGTGTTAAAATTTCAGACCGATCGGTTGAGCCGAAAACCTGAACCTGACCTCGAAAACATCGTTTTGAGAAAAACGTTTTCAAAGTTTCAAAAGACGTTACAGATCGTTAAAATGTTTTTGCAGTTTATGATACGACCATCACACTTATCACACAGTATAACGATTTTATAACCAAGTCCTCGTTGTGAAGCTGTTTAAAATTTGACTTCTCCATCACACGATTTAAATTTTAAGTATTCACTTATTGCTGCAAACGCTGTTTTAAAATTTAAAATGCGATATTCAATAGAGGAATGACGGGGAACTAAGATCTCTTCCTGCATTTTAATTTTTTCGCGGACGCACTAAAACTACTTTCATCAGTCTCGGCTGTTTTTGGATTAAAATAAATTTTTTGATCTTGATATTTGCACCTTGTCAGAATCTCTTCGTTTTCTACTACATATGAGAGGCATTTTGAAACGCAAAACTAAACGGACGACTTTACAACGTGGCAGAGCTGTTTCAACTGACAAAATTCAGTTGTTTGGTATAAATATATGTACATTCCGAAAATGCAATAAAAAAAAATCAATTTTTTTTTAAATTTCTAACCGCGTATAACCGCTTAATGTAACCGAATTAAAAGAACTAAGCCTAAGTACAAAAATGTTCAAAGAAATGCGGTTTATGCACGTTGATGCATCGCCGAATTTTAATTTGGTTGCTCGTGAATTTTTAACGGCAAAATATTGATATCGCATATGATGTAATATTATTGTCATGTAATATTTAGTTAATAAAAGATTGTTATTGTAAAAAAAATTATTGCAAACGGTTTTTCAAAAGTCATCAAACGACAAAATAGTCTTAGAATAACTCCTTGTTTAGTATAGGCCCCCTATATTATTTTCTGCTCATCTCCACAATTTAATTTCACAACATTTTCGATTAGAGCAAAATCGTCATTGTCTACGAAAAAACTTGTGGAAGGTTTAATAAATTGCTCTGATATTAATTGATAAAAAAAGTGTCCATCCGGATTCCAAGCGAGATGTGATTTTTACGACATTGATACTTTTATAACGTCTGTAAATTTACTTAGCACGCGCCGAAAAATTGCTTTAAATGTGTAGCACGTTGCGTTGTATATGTGACAAGATTTTTTTCCAAGTTCGTACACGGCATAAAAATATGGAGAACGTTTATTTCGAATTTTTGTCGGTCTCAAAAGGAAACATTTTATGTTGTGATAGTGTTATTTATACTGATTTTTTTACTCGCTAAGTGAGCGTTAATTGATCCACTTGACGGGTTTCATTAGACAAGGGAATTGTTTTAGGATATTATGTATATGCGTCAAGGTTGGGGCATAAGTTTGGAGGGGGGGACAGAATTAAATAAACAGTTTAAAACAAAAATAATTTTTTTAAAGTTCGAATTAAAAGTTGTAAGCTGAATTTTATGTAGCTGAAACTGCAAATGTTTTAAATTTTTTTTAATTTTACAAATTATATTATCTGTAATAAAAGGGAGGGAGAAGCACTAAATCTGCCTTTATTTTTCCATTTTAGAGAACTGAATGAAATTGACCCATATTAATTGAATATTAAATATTTGGTGAATATTTTTAATATTTGAAAGCAAATTCTTCATTTCGTTTCGTTGTCGTAGCCAACAAATGCATTTTTCTTATTGTTCTCCTTCAAGTATTATAAAATAAAGAACTTGCGTCATCATATTGTCACTGTTGCTTTTAAAAAAATGTTGTATAGGCATGAAGTGTGCGTAAAACACTCCCTAAAATAATGTTAAAAATTCAGGTGCAAATTTTTCTAATGTCATGTGTTAGAAAATTGGGACGACTTTCCGGGAACTGACGAATGGACGACAGAAGAGTACACCGGTAGCCTGGCAGACACGAAAGTGTTCACGCCGAGCGTTCAGCCCGGCATGGAGTCGATTGCCGAGCCGGCGCCGGTCGGCATCTCGATCGATAACGCCGTCATCAACACCGGTCAGCAGCTCGGACAGAATCTCCAGTTGTCCACGCAGGCCACCCAGTTGCCTTCACAGAGTCCCGTCCAGATGGGTGGGCCTCTGAACGCCGCACAGACACAGTACCTCAACCAACTCACCCAGCAGAACAGCGACAACATCAAACAGTATGGCGCCGCTCAGACCTATCACGCTCAAAACTCGAACCAAGTGTACAACTCGGCGAACCCGGCCGGCTCCCAGCCGTACGCCACCAATCAGCAGCCGTATGCCAACGCCGCAAACGCGTACGTCAACAGCTCCTATCCCCAGGCCAACAGCAGTTATGCGGGCGCCGTCGATCAGCAGCCCACCCAGCAGCCGGTGCGGACCAAGACGCAGAGAGCGCGAGTTCCGCCCCCGTCCAAGGTACAATTAAATCACGCTCAAACAATAAGGATCGCTTTAACTTTGGGTTTTAACAAGCACCCATCTCTACTTATAAAAAGGAATGTTTTATGGCACTGCAGGTAGAAAGACTTTGGGTTTGATGTTTACAATTTCTTGGTTTAGGTCTTATTTTTTCAAATTATTACCGAATGTCCATCGAATCGTTGAATGACTTAACTAATTTGCTACGAATTAAAAGAAAACACCAAATGTCCTGGTCCTGAACCTAAAGGTGTAGAGGAGCCGCTGCTTTTGTTGTAAAACACATGAATCAGTTTTAAATGTAAACTTGACCTTAACAGAAAAAAGGGAGATAAAAAATATTTCGCTAGTAAAACGTAAAAAGAAAAATTTTATACATATTTCTACCTTGGCAAATGTAACGTAATTGAAAATACTTTTCTGTAATAATCCAAACTAGTTCTTATGATTCCCCTAACATATGTAGTAAATAAAACCAACTATTTGATCAAAATAGTGCCTTATCAAAATTAATTAAACGTTCGGTATTTTATTCACATGTAAAGTGTATGGATCCCTTATTTTATTCAGTTGTTTAGCAAAAATACCAAACAATACAATATGAAAAATTATGAAACAACGATGATTATAAACTAAAGCAAACAATCAGACAAAAAATTATTTTTAACATAAATTCTTTACTTTTAAATTGGGCGCTAGACAAACTGGCGTTAAAATCTATAATAATTTGGTAAATTAATAATAACGATTTTATTCGGGTTTTTGGACCGTGTTCCATTTGAAGAATACGTTTATATACGTTTCACTATATAATAAATATTATACAAAACGTCAATTGTATTTATCTATTGTAATAAAAAATAAACCGAGTATAAATTACCAAGTAAATACAATATTTCATCTAGTGTCCGACCGAAACTAGTTTTTACGACCGAAACCGAATTTCGACTTCAGACTCAGTTTCGGCCGCAACCGAAAACGAAATTTCATATTTTGGTGGAGAAAATAAAGTAAAAATTATCATAATCAGTCATAATCAATCACATCTTAATCACATTTTAATCATTCAGCTTCTGATATTTTCAACTAATCATTAACTTATTATATTATATGAAGTATAATATTTCAAAAAGCACAAATAAATATACATTTTTTTAATATTATAAAATAAAATAAAACCTACAAAACAAAATTACTTTTATATTTTTTAGTAAAAAAAAATTTACCTAATAGATATTTTTAGGTAGACAAAACATAAAAAAACACTGTTTCATCTTAAGGACGATAGTTATTTTTATTAAAAGGCCAAAAACTGCAAAAGACAGTTTCTAACCGTGTGATTAACAAAACTTTCTCGGCCAACAAAATATTTTAACTAAATAATGACATTAATTGTTAAAATAATTTCGGTTAGGGTTATTTTTCCCTGGTTGGCGGTACCTATTCCACGATATAATAAGGTAAAATAAATTTTATGACATTTGTAACTTTTGAGTAATTTGAGTGAACAATTCTACTGATAAGTAAAAATAGATAAAGACACACCAACACATATTCAAAAAGTAGCAGAAAATGTAATTCAGAATTGATTACCCGAAAAGTCAGTGTCGCCAACATAAAAGCTTTCATTGAAAATCCCTGATTTCCATTTTCTTGCCTAGGCGGGGAAATGATCGTTCTCAAGACGATTTGAGCGCTTGCAAAATAACTAATTTGAGATGGAGGCCGAAAAAATTATCTAGTATTTTTTACCGTACAAAATGATATAAAATAATAAGCATTGTGTTACGGCTCATTTTATTATATTTTAGTTTTAAATACCACCTCAGTTTTACTTTTTTACCTCAGATGACGCTATCGAAAACATGTAATTATACGAAATGGACATGATTCGCAAGGGTTTCATTAAGTTTGAATAATTATTTTAATAACTTATATAATGCTGGTGACCAACTGGTCCCAGAAAGACATTTCGTTTTTTCTATCAATTCGTAGCAAGTTAACTCATTCAACATTCAGCGATTCGATGGACATTCGGTAATAATTTCAAAAATAAGACCTATAAAACACGAAATGGTGAACATTACAAATTTCAAACCCAAAGTCTACCTGCAGTGCTATAAAACATTTTTTTTTATGAGTAGAGATGTAGACTGGTGAAAATGAGTGAAATGAGGGTTGAAACTGCAGCCATGTAACTGGCCAAGCGAAAGTGGATTTTATGGTTTTACTATGCCACAATCATATAACTGTTTACGGCTCTAGGGAGTCGAGTTGAATTTAATGAAAGGCGGCGATTTCTTAACAGAGTTTTTTTTCAAGTGATGACACTAGATGACGAGACTGAGCTTTCGATCGATGCAGCTTCCCGCAATTTCGATAAGTTTTTTATCGTCTTTGCACGGATCCTGTCGTCTTTCGTTGGGCTTGGATGATTTTTGGCAGTCTGATCTTTAAGCCGAGAATCAAATTAATTTTTATCGTTCGCTCCTGGGCTAATCGGGGCCGGTGTTATGATTCGCAGATTCCGGCCAGCGCTGTGGAAATGCCGGGCGATCTGAACAGCAGCATCGGTTACTTGGACGTCCAGTTCGGTGCGATGGACTTTATGTCGGATGGAAACTCGTTTGAAGGCGTGAGCGAGGGCAAGTACGGTACGACGAATCCGAGCGGTTTGGACAACGCGGCCGTGACATCGACTGGTGGCAGCATGGATCTCAATACTGGTAGTCAGAATTCCACTCTAGATGCGTATTCGGCGAAAACCACCCAGAGCAGTATTACCTCGGCGATAACGCAGAGCGTAAGTGTAAAATGTATTGCGTCTCGTTTGATATCTTATCGCCGAAAATCGTGTGGTGTATATAGCTCAGCAACGCGGACAGCATTCCACAGACGAGTGAACACTTAACGAACGCCTACAACACGGCGTCTAGGAGTTCGGGTACAGGTGGGGCGGCGACGTCTGCAGCGACACCGTCCGGATTAGATATCGGAAAGCAGGGAGACAACCATTCGTATTCACAGCAGACGACGTATAATTCTTACCAGCAGAAGGGCAACACTTTCAACGCAACGACCTACAGTGGAACACAGGTATTTTAACGCAACGTTTTCAGATGTTTATCTTCTTAAACTAGTTTTTCAAAAGTGCTAAAAAATTCTAAATTTAAAATCGAAACTTTCCATGTAGCTCTGAATAAGCTTTATAATTTGTTGGAACTATTTCGTTTATGTTTACTGACTTTTGCGAGCTAAACGCCTCTGAAGAACATGAAATCTTCCTAAATTATTTTTTCAAAAGTGCTAAAAAATTCTAAATTTAAAATCGAAACTTTCCATGTAGCTCTGAATAAGCTTTATAATTTGTTGGAACTATTTCGTTTGTTTACTGACTTTTGCGAGCTAAACGCCTCTGAAGAACATGAAATCTAATTTTTGTTTTATATTTTGTTTCCTTAAAACAATTGTGTGGTGTTTTTCAAGTAGTATTTCGACATTAGTGCAAGTAAAAACCTTGTTGTGATGAAACGATGACGAGACTGACGGGGTTTTCGTGCAGTAAGACGTTGACATTCGATGAGTTTTTTATCGTTTGTTAAATATCTTATCTGTTGACTATCCCGACAAGATGCAGTTCGGCAGCCTGAACCCTTTCCTCCGTCATAAGAAACAAGTCAAAACGAACGAATTTGCGCTGACCGGTTGTACAATTTCAGACGTCCAACTCGTACGTGTCCAATCAGGCGAATAGCAATTATGCCAACAGCCAGGCGGCGCCTTACAACACTCCCTATCAAAACGCTTATTCTTCGGCGGCGTCGTACCAGTCGAACGCGAACGCCGGTTTTCCCTCAATCAGTCAGGCGAATTCGTATCCCTCGAATAACCAGTCTTACCAACAGAATACGGGTCCATCTGTTTACGGCACAGGCGCAGGTGAGTGGTCACGATATAGGGCGACCGAAACGCGACTAAATTTGATTTTTTTTCTCCCGTTCAGGTCTGAACAACAGTTCGAGTTTGGGCGGCGCAACGACGAATCAGTACGGCACTTACAGCACGACGAGTAACCACAAACTCGGGAAGGATTCCGGTTACGACAACGCCTCAAACACGTCGAACAACGCTCAAACAACGACTTCGGGCAATGTGACGTCGACGACGGCCCTTGCGTTGTCTCAGTCGACGGTTTCCGTGACAAAATCGACAACGACGTTAGGTAAGCTGCAGCTGAGAGCGATCGGTGAGCTTTTGCTCACGACGGATTTGTTTCAGCTGCAAAAAATTCGAGCAACACGACTGTTTCGAATATACCACCCGGTGTCGCACCCGTTATGAGTACGCCTTACATCATGGGTCAAGTACCATACTTCCAGCCACCACTGTATTCATACGAAGAAGTCCAAATGATGCAACAGAGGTTGCCGCATATGGTGTGTATTGCTTGTGTGGCTTCTTTTTTTTAATGATTAAAACGGCATGCGTTTGTTGTTTGCACTGTGTGTGTGGGAATCGTGGCTTTATTATCGTCGCAACTGATCAACGATTCCAAAGCGCTGATCGGATTTTTGGTCAACATGTTTTGTCATATCATTTCGAGCCATTCTCACATTCTGTGTACTTTATTGTGCCCAAAGTTGTTATTTTTTTATAGAGTGTTAGCAAATGTCGAGTAAGCAGTGGAGTGAGGCTGCAAAATTTAAATTCGTGTTTAATAGAAAATGTATTCGTCATTAAGCAAACATTTTTTTCCAGTAATTGGGACTATCTGAGAATGCTAAAAATAACATTCATTTTTATTGCAAATTGATTGTCATATTACATTAAGTTTCAAGTTGAAAAAATCACATTTCAGGCTTTAAAGCTATTTATTCTTCGTTGTAATCAAACCATAAGTATGTTACGCCGTTTTGTTTTTAATATCCTGTCTAAATAAAATTATTTTAATGGTTTCAGTTTACAACCGTGGTTCTCAATCTTTTTGAATTCAGGTAACAATCTCTGCAATTTTTTGCGCGGAACGCTTAAAATACAACCTAAAATTTAAAGCGGGGTTGGTCCACTTTTTGTGCAATGATAAAAGGGACAATGTTTGCAAAAATAAAATAAAAACTAAAATCTGCGTCAAAGTGTTACTTTTATAAGTGAATAAAATACCGATATTGATTGATGCAAACATATTTATTAACCCACTAGCTGACCCAACAGACGTTCTCCTGTCCAAATTTAAATAAATTTGTTTGTTGCGCTGTCAATAATGTACCATTAAGAGTTTCATGAAGTAAACTATTTCTTAGTCTTGCCTTAATTTAAATTTACCTGCCCAAATATTATTTCGCAATCCACACTTGAATGTGGCAAAATCAGTAAATTTTGTGCGAACATTTGGGAAGAAATAGCGATAACATGTGCATTTAAACGAACATCTGACAGCAGTGGCACTTAGCGAAATAAATTGGAATAGAAATGAGATAACTACAATTGTTGGACAGATCGCGAAACAACACAAAAGTAAAAACAAATGTCATTATAAATATATTTCTAATTTTTTTCAATTGAGTTGTTTCTATCCTGGGAGCATAAGGAACTAAACGAAAAAAGAATCAACCTTTCCAAAACTACAACAAACAGAACAAAAAAAAGAATTACGTTATCCATCGTTGGAATCGTTAGTTATAGTCTTCGGTTCATACAAAAATCCAATAGAAATAAATCAATTTTAATTTTTTTGGGCAACTTTTCCAACTTTTCTTTCACTAAAAATCTTGTTCACACTATTACGAACATGAAAAAAAAATGCTAAATCGGTCCAGTCGTCTCAACTGATGCGCTTACCAACGAGCAGCATTTAATAATTCGCATTGATATAGATTAACTGCCAAATTATTATTTTTGAAATTTTATTTAAATTTAAAACATTGAATATCGTTATGATAATACAATACATATATTGCCGTATTCGAAATAATTACATTTTTTTAGAAGTTTCAATTGGGATTTGTGGCAATGAAAAACCAATCAAGTATCACAAATTAGCACGCACAAACAATTGCAGTTCCTAAATGGGGATGGTGGCAGGGTTGGGTTACAAAAAACTACAATACAAAAAAAAAAACTGAAATTTAATGCTATAGAACTTGGTTATCTTTGCTGAACTCGGCAATATCGGGACGAATAAATGAAAAAAACACTCGCATCTCCTCTTCTAAATTTCGCAGGTTCTGGCGTTTTATTGTTTTCAGTAATTTTACATTGTATTATATTTGCAACAATTTTTAATTGTGTATTTGATTTTTTCGTGGAACACTTGCACCACACACAACACACAAAATATAGTGCTCTCTAATGATTATCACGGTGATGTTGTCGAAATTTGTGACTGAACGATGAAATTTTTCCGAACTTTTTTCAATCTTGATGACATGTGTTAACACTCTGTATGTCTTTCACCTGCTTTGATTGAATTGTCATACACCCGCTTGCACGCACAAGCTGCTTTTCCGCTCTTTCATTTTGATACTTGTGAGTGCAAGCAGTATCCGTTCGCATCCATCCATGCTCCTCATTTGTTTGTTGCGCCGGCGAGGGTTTAATCTTGCCCTTGTCGTCGTCGTCGTCGTTGTGCGCAGTGGCAGTGAAACGCCTCTTGCACCGACGTCGACCGACAGACTCCATCGATGTGCGTGTGTATAAACTTCTTCTCACTCATTGGCATCAAAATGACTCACCCGTTTTTTGTGTACATAATTCGTCCAAACCTAACAATTGGTCCAGCTAATTCTGTCGCTTTAGTCCCCGAAAAACAAAACCGTCAACGGCAAAGCTTTGTCGCTAATCAATTTATCAAACTATCATCTCTCTTATTTACTTAACTTCTGGGCAAGTCGTTTTGATAGAGTGACAAGTTCGTTTATGTATTCAGACGACTCCCTACTATGACATGAGTTACCAGACTCCGACGACGCTGGCAGCCGTAAGGGACGGCACTTTGGGCAACGTAGGTTATTCGATCTCGGACGGACGATTTACGAGAGGGGACAATAATGCGTCGCCGGTTCCGTCGACGCTGTCGCAGCAGACTAGCACTCTAACGCAGGGACATCAAGCGCAACCGATTCTGGCCGGTGCCGGACATCCATATTTCTTCACGGCGCTGAACACCTTCCCGAACTACCAGTTCGGGACGATGTATACGGTACGCGTTTCTTTTATACTTTGCCGTGCTTTTCTCGACCTTTCTGTCTGTTTCTCCCCTCTCAGCAATTGCCGGCGGCGACGAACGCCCACGGCTCCAGCAACAGCACCCAGTATGCGAAACCGGCGACGTACGGTTCGGGTTACGGCAGTTACGATGCCCTGAGTCAAACCCAGGACTATAATAAGACCGGTTACGTCGGCAACAACCAGGGACAGAAGGGCGGAGGAGTGAACGCGACCTCTGCGGGTTCGAGCGCCAACGATTTGTCCGCGATGTACGGCAAATCGCACGCAGCCCTGGGAAAAGTGAACGTGAGTAGTTGTGCGGTCGCGTTTTTTAGCCCCGGATCTTGTAATCGTTCTTTTTGTGTAGTCCTACGACAAACAAGGTTTTCATTCCGGCACGCCGCCACCGTTTGCCGGGACATTGCAAGGTGGCCATAACGCGGGGCTGGCTCCCAGTGGAACGGGTTACGCTCCTCAAGTATATATACCGACGATGACTCCCCATCAGCAACCGCTCTCGACCCAGCTAATGCATCAGCCTCTTCATCAGGTAATTTTTGATGGCCGAGTTTAGGTTACTTGGATAAAGTGGGACAGAAGAAACGTTTTGTTTTTTTATATTTATGTAAACGGGTGACTCACGTTCTGAAAACATTTCGTTTCGTCACTAATACTGCTTTGATTAAGGTGGGAAATTTTTCATTTGTTACGATTCACGGCCGCTAGATGTCGCAATGATCGATTATTTATCCATCAAAGGCAGGCGGCCAAATTTTAGCATTTTTCCCTAGTTTTTTTGCCTCAAAGATTACGATGAATCGTAGTATTCGTTGTAGACAGTAGTTTTGGAAATACATTTTGCCGATATTTCATTTAGGAACGAAAAGTTGATCGGCAGCGACATCTCATTTTCAAGTTGAGAACGTAGGTTTTACATGAAACACGTTAAAAATAATGCTTAATCTCAGTTATTAGGCAATTTAGGGCATTCATCTTTTGGTTAAAGGTTTTGGTAAACTGAGGCATCTTCATCATAATCACATTCCAAAATAATCTGCTTTGGTGTCATCTTTTTCAGCATTATGTAAGGGCCGTTTAATTAATTAATTAACTACTATTACGATGAATTTCATATGATCTTAATTTAAATTGCAATGCTCACTGAAGGTAATACCAAAAAATCACACGATTCTGTTGGAAAATAAGAAAGTTTAACCCTCAAAACCCTTCTATGGAAAAATTGCATGTATTATTTTTTTCTTAATTAACTACTATTAGGATGAATCTCAAATGATGTTAATTTTAACAAATGCTATACCAAAAAATCAGACGAATCTGTTGGAAAATTAGGAAATTAAACCCTCAAACCCCTCTTATGGAAAATTTGCATGCTTTTTTCCCACCTTAAATCATGGCCACCCAGTAGTCAAGAAACATTACACGATAAATATTAACGAACGAGTCTTGGAAAGAATTAAATAATTACAATTAGAAAAAAGTTACGGGAAACAAGAAAGAAAACTATGTGCGGTGCTAACGAATTAAATAAATATGACACACATGAATGTTTCAGTGCCAGTTCAGCACAATTTCTCACTTCATTACATTACTGTTACGTTTGGAAATGCATGCCCAGTTTGATATAACGTGCGTTCAAAAAAAAAAAAAACGAGGCTGCGTTGGCCATGGAATTTAACGGCTTTCCAGTGTAGAAACCATAGAAAACATAAACATAGATTTGACAAATGTCAAGATCTGTCAGTTTAAAATTTACCATCGAAATAAAACGGCCCAAACGCTAGGACAGTTTAACTTTATTTTTAATGAACATTTTTAATAATCATTGGTTTTTGAACCTTCGAATCCAAACAAATCCAAACCTTTTTTTTCTAATGTATATTGTGTAATTTATAACTCACTAGTGGTCAACGTTCGTGTTAATGTATACAACGATTGGTAGGTAACAAACATATTATTATTATTATTACTTAAATGATGGGGGAAAAAATTGGTAAATAAAATGTAAACATGTAAAAAAAATTAATATAAACTTTAATGAAAGACAATCCGTAATTAAACTCCAAAAACAAACAACATTTATTGATTGGCATTGAGAAAGTGGTCCAGATTAAATGTCCTCACTAGTCACGCAATTGCTTTCGATTTTTTGCCGTAGCCCGTCCAAATTTTTTGGTCTATTAAAATAATAAGCCTTCGAACCTTCGAATCCAAGCAAACCCGACCCTTTTTTTCTAATGTATATTGTGTAATACAACTCCCTACAAGTCGACGTCCGTGTTTAACTATATATACAACGATTTTTGAAATATTAATTGAGAATGCAGTTGCTCTTAAACTGAATTGGTAGGTCTCGAGTTGCGCATAGAGACTGATGACCCATGAAGGTTGACGGGCAACTGAGTGCTGCCAAATATTCTCAAGACATTTTTCGGTTTTGAGACTGATTCTTCTTCATCGATCTATTCACGACTTACAGTTATATCAAATTAATGACCGTCCTGGTCGTGCCGATATTCTCCTCAACAGAGGAGAAGCTGTAACAATGAATAGATTGATGTTTGGATTCACAACGATACCGGGAAATGTTTTGCACTTTTTTTTTATCCCATAATGGGTCAACAATGAAGCTAACCTAAAAAACATGAACAGACTCGAACTGACACTTTGAAGTTTTGCTACACTAAATTGATGCACAAAATTTTTCCATGGCCAACGCAGCCTCGTTTTTTTTTTGAACGCACGTTATAAATATAGGCTTTTTTCGAGGGAAACAATCCCAATCATCACAAGAAGCATGAACCGCACATTTTTGGTTACTTAGATTTGTTTTGCTTGTAGATGGATGTCAGGCACCAAGGCCGACGCGCGGTAAGTCACCACGGGACCCATCATGCCCCAAGTTTCTGTGTTTGTGCGTTGCTCTTTGTTGCAGGCTTTTATTTTTACTTAATCACAAAATCGAGCAGTGTTTCATTTAACGCATCCTCCTCCTTGTGTAGAGTTTTTTTTTATACATTTTCGTACAGTAAGCTAATGACGATCGATTTTTGGTTGCGCAAAGTACGACGATATTGACGGCGGGATTTGTTCGTAGGATTCCGGCAACAACAGCGGAAACCGTTCCCAGTCTTCGAATCCGGCGAAGGGCGGCGCAAAGCAACCCTACCAAGCCTCCTACTGGAACCAAGCCTAAGATTAGACGACTACGACGACCGGATTCGGCCGCTCATTGCTTTGCCCCGCCCGACACATGAAACAAATCGGTTCCAACTGATAGTAATTAATTTAGCTTTTAATTGTATTTTATAGTGCGTATGTGCGTCATAAATTATTATCCTTATTGTATTTATTTCAGTCTCCGGTTTATTGGGGACGTTTACATTACGTCTTTTATGTGAAATAAATGACTTGCGAGATAATAGTAGAATTTGTTGAGAGGAAGGTCCACAGTTGCGCGGTTTTCGTGTTGTTTTCGTGCGAGGCGTGCAATTTAAGTGCAATTTTCGGTTTTCGAGACGGCGACTGTGGACGGGTTCAGGTTCGGTTTCATTCTTTTTTTTTTCGGTTCGGCCAGTGCCACTCGCGAGACGCTTATGTACTTTAATCTGTTTAATTTAATCTCAAGCCTGTATTATGTATATTTGATTTTTTATATATTTTGAATTAGTTTTGAGTTTTTTTTATATATATATCGTGCATGTATGGTGTTTATTGCGAGGCGAGTTGGTGAGCAGTGGAGCTGTAAGAATTTAGAAGTCAATTGAAAAGATTATCGGTTTTTATAAAAGGACATGGATTTCATACGGTTAAAAATGTAAATACAGCTTTAGAATTAAAAGGAATTTTCGTACTGATCACACAAGCTCTGTACCTAGTTCCGCCTGTGCATTGTGCAGTAGATTAGATAATTCTGATAGATTAATTGACGTATGATGCGCGGTCGTCCCGACTGACACTTCGGAGGCCCCGCGCTCCACCGGACAACTCGTAAGACGGCACGTTAAGGATCGCCGAGTTGAAGCAGGGGAGCAGCGGGTCGCCCGATTTTTAACCTACAATGTTTAGGTAGATTTATTAACTAAATTATCTTGTGTATCTATATGCTATTTGTATAAAATAATCACCTATGTAGAACACTGTATATGTGTAGTTTTGTTTTTGTATTTGCTAATTCATTATGATATGGAAAATACACATGGATAAATCTTGAGACACCTATCGTGTATCGTCTATTATTATTATTATTATTACGGTTATTATATTTTGTATTTACATTTTGTAGATTCATAAAAGAGGTATGAATGTTCAAGGAATAAACCTTAATAAAACCGACGCTCACGTTGTCTCGCCTTCCACAAAAACTCACGCGGCAACATATAAAAGAGATATTTTATTAACAGTCTTGTAATGAAAAAGTTTACAGTTGAAATTGAAAGGCATTAAAAGTAAAACACAACGAACCGATTACAGCATGTTACGAGTTTTTCTTACAACACATGCCTAAATTAGTAGAAAATCATCAACTTAAGACGAAAACCCTGCTAAATTCCGACCACAGCGCGTGTGGTCGCGTCAAAACTAATTTACAAAAGAACAGACCCAACCATCCAACGAAAACACTCATTTATCTGAAGAAAGCGGCTTGCATCTGTTTAAAGAACACTTAACGAGTTTGGTCGTTACAAAATTAAATTAAGCTTTTTTGTCGACTATGACGATCAGTTCGTTCAGTATCGAGTCCAGCAGTTTGATGTCGTCAAGTGGACCCTTAACTTTTTCGTCGGCACTGTCCTCGCTGCTGCTCTGCAGCACCTCCCAATCACTGTCACTATTTTCGGTTTTATCACTAGTACTGGTAGCAGTGTCTTTTGACGTGGTCGGCTTGTTCTCCTCAGCTGCGACTTTCACCTCCTCCTCCTCTCCTTCGGCTTTCTCTGCAAGTTACTGCTTAATCAACAGCGAAAACGGTCATCCACAAACAACAATACCTATTTTCGGACCCAACTTGGCGATCTCCGCATGAACTTTGGTCTGAAGTTGCTTCAAAGTGTTGCGAAGAAGAGGCGGCGGTACTGCCTCTGGACTGTTGTACACCAACACTAGCGCCCTCAGATCCCCACACAGCTGCTTGGCCATCTTCGGTATTTCCAAAGATCCCACTTGCTCGCTCAACGCTACCACCGTATTGTCTATCATCGTCAGCGTTTGTTCCGTCAAAACGTGGGCGGAAACTTTCGGAAAGAACGCCACCAGAAACTCGTAAATCACATCAACGGTTAATGCGGATCTGTCGTCCAGCAGTAACCCGTCTATGTAATCGACGAAGTAATTGCAGCTCGTCAACATCGAGATGTATTTTCGATCTATGTGCTGCAATTAAGACTTGTATCAATTACATTTCTTAGGAATCGGATTTAATTTATAGTGGTAGGCATGGAAAAAGCTACAAAAATAATTTACCTACGAGGTTGTCTTTTTTTATCGCATCGCATAATTGCCGTTGTAATAATATTTCGATAAATCTCACCGGTGTTTTTAAAATGTCCAGCCACAGCTTCGGGAAGTAGACGGAATGCAACGGCACCGCCTCGAACCCCACCACGGCGCTCAAATTGACGAGCACTTCGGATACGGTATCGTTGTTAACCGCCAGTCGGAAGAGCATGTCGATGAAGTCGTGATAAGGCGAGTAGAACTTGTCGAGCGCCTCGTCGTATTCGGGATCGACACCCCTGCTGCATTCCAGCTGATTGTTGGGCACCGTCATCTGGACCATGGGTCTGAGCGGTCTGGCGCCGCCTTTTCCCGCAACCACCGGCAACGTGTGCCCCCGTCTCGGGAAGTAGGGACCCAGGGGAACGGCGTCGTGGCTGGCCTGGAACGCGGAATGGCAGTGCGAAAGCAACGGCACCAAAATCTGCATCGCTTCCGGTGCCATTATCAAGACGAACTCCTTCAAGACGTCTGCAATGCCAATGCCGATTACGCCAGCTCGAAGCTGTTACAAAGAGACGCACCTATGCACAACGACCTCATCTCGGGCGGATTGTACGTATTGAGCAACGTCGCCAACTTGCGCAGCACTTCCAACCAGTCTTTCGTGGCCAACAAAATTCCTTTGGCGTCCTTGTTGTCGCGGAACGTCCTCACACATCGCACTAGATCCTGCATTATGCTGAGAATGTCCATCAGGTCGCCGGATACGTGACAGGCGGTCGCTTCATGTAGCATTATGTGCAAGTTTTGGAAGCACTAAAAACGGCGGTTTCGATTATCTGCAACGGGAAGGGGAGAACAAACCTCGAAGACGATCTGCAGACCTCCGTTGTACACGACGTAGAGCTTGTCGTCGTTGGACTCCAGCAAGATGCGGAACGCCGAAATCAAAGTTCCCCAGCTCGTCCGCCCGTCCAGACATTGCAGATAAGTCATGAGAGTAGTGCGCCTGAAGCTGCATATATCTCGCTGTTCGGATTCAGTCGCTTCGGGATGTTTCATCACCATCAGTTGCATCAGTTTAAACAGCTCCTCGACCGCCTTAAACAAACAGCACATTGCAGAGCCGCAGCGAGGCGGACCCCACGTTCCATACCTGAGGGTATTGAGTGGGATGCGGTGTGATATTTTTGAAGGCCCACTGCAAGTTCTGATGCTGGGCCAAGTGTCTCGTGAAAACCCTAGACTGTTGGCACATCATCCTCAAGAGGCCGTAGTAAGCCGGCAACATGGCACGATTAAACATCACAATCTCCTGATCGTCGTGGTCGGCCCTACAACACCTACCCATCAAATCGCATATTTCTCTCACAAGTCTCGCTTACAGAATGTAATTGAACGCGATATTCTTTGTGACGTGGGCGTTCTGCAGCATCAACTGCACGTTCTCTGGACAGTCAACGCACACGTGGTTCCAAAATGCGAGCAGCGCTTGTTTGTTGTGGTAGGCCGGGATGGAGGGTTCCGAGAGTTTTGGATGAAACAGGTGCCACAGTTGAAGGAAATATTGTCCGAACTGTAAGAGCGCACCGTCACGATCGCCACAATTTCGCCCTTATTTAATTTACCATCAGTTTTTCCGTCCTGGAAATGCAGCAATAGACGAGAAGGGCAAAATAGGTGGTCAGCTTCATGGTGCCGTGCTGCTGCATGTCCGTGTAATGTTTAACGGTGCTGAGAAGACGCAGCAATCCCGTGTACACCTGATGGAGGACGGTCTGCGCTTCGTTGGTCAACTGCGGCTCGCGCTGCATTCGATGCGTGGCTCTGAAGCCTTGTCGGAACGTGGCGCTTGGTACCAGCGATACCAGCAGATAACCCGCGGCTGCAGCAAATTGTGTTTTTTTTTAAATAAAATAATTATTCTCAAATTATGGAGTTACAATGATGAAGAATATATTTTGAAACACAACCAAAGTATTGTTATGTAAAACCTTGTAATTATTTTCAATAAAACTATACATTATTTTTATCATGTTTGGGTGCCGTTTCGAGGGATTGCGATTGGGACAAGGAATAACTACTTATTTTATGTATTTTTATGATATTCGCAATAAATTGCCAAATATTGTTTTTCCTCTACCTTTCCTCGTAAATCTAACAGAATTATGTAGATTACTTCCTTTCTGGTGTTTAATTATTTAACTATTACTTTATTGTTTTTGTTGGAGTGTTTCGGTTCTGCAAAAAGTGTATGTAAGTGTGTGTGTGCGGGTGTGTATTTATGAATGTGTGTGCTTTTAGCTATTAAAAATTGGACAAACTCGCAGACTGATCAGCTTTGAACGATCTGTGTCGCAAACGATCGAAAGTTCATTATTGGATATTAAGGTGGGGAAAAAAGCATGCAAATTTTCCATAAGAGGGTTTTGAGTGCTTAATTTCCTAGGTAGAAAGTAGGGGAAGGTAGAAAATAGGGGAAAATGGAAAGTAGGGGAAGGTAGGAAAGAAGGGAAGGCAGAAAGGAGGAGAAGGTAGAAAGTAGGGAAAGGTGGTAAAATTTTGAGTAAAAATGGTCATTTTTTAATGGTAAAATTTTTATCTAAAATACTACAATATTTAGACTTGAAATTACTATAAATGATAAAATTGGGAGGAAAAAAAGGCCAACGACTCAATCGCAAATTGCTAAAGTTTTGGGAAAAAATTGTTAAATATCAGGTAGGAAGGAGGGGAAAGTAAAAATAGGGGAAGGTAAAAAGTGGGGGAAGGTAAAAAGTAGGGGAAGATAAAAAGTAGGGGAAGATAAAAAGTAGGGGAAGATAAAAAGTAGGGGAAGATAAAAAGTAGGGGAAGGTAAAAAGTAGGGGAAGGTAGGAAGAAGGAGAAGGTAGAAAGTAGGGGAAGGTACGAAAGAGGAGAAGGCAGAAAGGAGGAGAAGGTAGAAAGTAGGGAAAGGTGGTAAAATTTTGAGTAAAAATGGTCATTTTTTAATGGTAAAATTTTTATCTAAAATACTACAATATTTAGACTTGAAATTACTATAAATGATAAAATTGGGAGGAAAAAAAGGCCAACGACTCAATCGCAAATTGCTAAAGTTTTGGGAAAAAATTGTTAAATATCAGGTAGGAAGGAGGGGAAAGTAAAAATAGGGGAAGGTAAAAAGTGGGGGAAGGTAAAAAGTAGGGGAAGATAAAAAGTAGGGGAAGATAAAAAGTAGGGGAAGATAAAAAGTAGGGGAAGATAAAAAGTAGGGGAAGGTAAAAAGTAGGGGAAGGTAGGAAGAAGGAGAAGGTAGAAAGTAGGGGAAGGTACGAAAGAGGAGAAGGCAGAAAGGAGGAGAAGGTAGAAAGTAGGGATAGGTGGTAAAATTTTGAGTAAAAATGGTCATTTTTTAATGGTAAAATTTTTATCTAAAATACTACAATATTTAGACTTGAAATTACTATAAATGATAAAATTGGGAGGAAAAAATGGCCAACGACTCAATCGGAAATTGCTAAAGTTTTGGGAAAAAATAATAGCATTCGTTGAACATTGCACTTGAAATTAACATCATTTGAGATTCATCCTAATAGTAGTTATTTAAGAAAAAAACAACATGAGATGTCGCTGCCGATCAACTTTTCGTTCCTAAATGAAATATCCGCAAAATGTATTTCCAATACTACTTTCTACAACGAATACTACGATTCATCGTAATCTTTGAGGCAAAAAAAACAGGGACAATGCTAAAATTTGGCCGCCTGTCTTTGATGGATAAATAATCGATCATTGCGACATCTAGCAGCTGTGAATCGTAACAAATGAAAAATTTCCCACCTTAAATGCGATTTACTTCTGAATTCGTCTTCCTTCATATCGGAAAGCAAACGATTTCGTTTGAATAAAATCATTGAATATAAAATGACAACGGTTGATTTAATATTATTATTAGGGCGACTGTTGATATAGGGTTTTTGTTCCGTCAGATTTTTAGTATATAAAAGCAACCTTTATATAATTGTAGATATGTAACATTGCTGAAATGTATGTATGTAATTTCACTTTGAAGAGCGGACAGGTTGACTATGATTTGATTCACTCGTTTCGATACACCACATAACATAAAAAATGAACTATCTCAAAAAGGTCTAGGTTTGGTTTTAAATCATTCTCCCAAAATGCAAATATCTCTCAAACTATTAGATTTAGATATAAAGATATTTACATAAAAATTCGTGTGTTGAGTTTGAGTCAAGCAAGTTCGTATAAAGAAGAACTTGTAATTAATTTCATTGAACTATCCCCACCGATTTTGGCATCTACACAAATTCCACCGAATTTATCTTATATCGATCGATGCAGTTCTCGGTGCGACAAACGACTGTATTAAAAAAAATTGAATAAAATGCATCGTTAATTTTGAATCGTGTTATTCTATTCGTACTAAATTAAAAAAAAAACGGAAATGGAATAATAAAAAAAATCGACCGCTTTGCCTCTTGTCTTGTATAGACATTGCTTTTCCGATCTTTGCACAGAAATGCGAAAATCGGAGCTGGGAGTCTGACTCAAGTTACAGTTAAAAATACAACGTTGCCGCTCCAAAATTCGGTCCATGTGCGTTTGGAAGCGCTCGGAAGCCTATTTCTTACATCGCGGTAGACAAACGAAAAACAGACATAGAGCGTCCGGGTATTATTGAGTAATAAGTGCCGACAGTTTTTAAGAGGTGGTGGTGGGTAGATAAGAGGTGAAGAAGGCACGACAATCCTCTTAATCGCATTTACCGAAACACATTTCACTCACCGTTCCTGACTCTCTGATTGCTGTGCGCCACTAGGAAATGCTCCAGCCACGAGTCCATCGAACTCAGCACCCACTGATGCACCAATCTGTTCCTCGTAACCTGCAACGCTAACCAATCGAGCGCCGAGTACGGACAGCACTCGGCCGCCTCCCACACTTTCTGTAAAACCAATTGAGTGAAACACGGTTGCGATGACGAACCACCTGAACCTTGCGCCGTATTCTCTGTTAAGAGGGTAAGGATTTTGAAGAAGGGTTGGGAGGTCTGCAAAAATTCAAACGACAATAGAAACACGAACGTCCGACGTCAATCGCGATCTGACTCACGTCGGAATGTCTGGAGATGGCCTGCGAGATCATGCAAATGATCGATTGTGCCAGCTGATTGTTGCCGCGACAGAGCGAGTGTATCAGATTCCGCGTCTGTTGGAGGTTGATGTTGTCTTTGATTTGTTGGTATAAGAAGGGGAAACCTTTGCCTTCGGCCACGGCGACGTAATCTTTCTCGCTCAGCTGCAGCTTCATGTTGGAGTCGCGGCTCTTCTCCACCAGCGACGCCACAAGAGTTATCATCTTGTCCAGAGAGGCCGGCTTGTACTTGTCGCTCGGCAGCGCCACCACTTCCTCTTCTTCCTCGCCCTCGCTCACGTCCACCTTTGTTTTCACACACACCACTTTTTATTGCCTCTCATCATACATCTGAAAAACTTACAAATTCGTTCGCTTTTTGCCCCAGATAAAAATGCACCATGGAACTGATTGCGCCGACCGCCAGCAAAAACTTGGACTCTTCTTCGCCCATCTTGCTGAACTCGTACAGGAAACCGAAATATTCCGTCAGGTGTTTTAAGTGAGCTTTCGCACCGTGCTCCATCTGAAACGAGGACGTAAGCAAATTGTAAAAAATCGATTGTCCCGAGACTCACAAGCGACAGTAACGTTTTGATGAATTTCGTAACGCACGAGGCGTTTCCGATTTTAGAAGGTTCGATGCATTTAACTTCGTCGTTCGTCGACGTCGGAATGTCCTGGTCGATTTCTAAATACAAACTAGAATGCGACTGCTTTAAGCGTTGTATCACATGAATGCACAGCCTTTGGAACATTTGCCGCACCATCTGGTTCGGACACTTTAGCAGCACTTGAACGGGCCACCACGTGTCGTTCGCCATGTGCTCCAAGAACCACACGCACGCCTCCTGACAAGCGTTGAATTGCTTCGTCACCAACTCCACCCACTGCACCATCGTCGGCTTCTCCTTGGCGTGAATAAAAGTCTCGATGAAGAAAGACGTGGACAGTTGGGCCGCTTTCTGCGTTATGTCCGGCTCGATCGGAAGAATGGTCTGGGGGATGTAGCCGCAAATTTGCCACATGAAACTGTAACACAACCGTTTTGTCACCCGTCATGTGACTCGTACAAAACTCACTTGAAATAAGTGTGCTCGAAGATGTTTTTGTCTTGGATGAAGTGCATGTTGTCCTGCCAGATCCAGTCCTCCAGCTCCTTGCTCAATTCAAAAGTTGTGTTACAGTTCGTTTGGAGGCAGACGTTCTCGTTGATCTCGGGACTCGTGGACGAACTTTCCGAACTATCAGACGAGACGAGCGGACATCGTTCGTAGAACAACATGTAAGCGCTGTTCGTCTTTTCAAAGCTGAAATCCATGAATTTGTCCGTGACGCTGTCGTAGGTTTTGCTCTGCAACAACTTGTTAATGCGCCTTCAAACGAAATAAAAAACGAACCGTCATTTCTCCACCGAAACATTCTGCGGCGATTTGGTTGGGATCGAACGGCTTCACTTCGGCGTCGTTAAACAAAAACCACTTATCTCGACTTCCCGCTGTCCTATCTTTAATGAAGCTATAGTAGTGGCCCCCGTCGGCCGTTCCCGTATGAACTGTAACTCCGATTAAATCGTACTCGTATTGCTCGTCCTTGGGCCCGTACTGCTTGAGTTTATCCTCTGCAACCGCTTCAAATTACGCTTTATTCCACTCTCAATTTTCTTTACCTTGATAGTGTTGTGGCATCAACTGCTTTTCCACGTAACCGGCCATGTTCAGCCGCAAGGGGAACGAGAAATGCGTGTTCACTTTCTCTTTAAGCATCGTAAGCATATTAAAAGTGTACCTCATTGTGTTGAAACACAAAATATGAGGCAGTTTTTTGAAACAGGCCCGTTTCTCGGCTCTAACCTTCTTGCCGCACTGCGAGCACGTATACATATTATCACCCTCCAGAGTATCTTTCACTGTAACTTCGTCTAACGATTCGTAGAGATTGCGCATATCGGCTACTTGACAGCGCACTGTATAAAATTCTTCTAAAGTACGACTAACATGATCACAGTCCTGTAAATACGAGTCGGCATGAGAAAACCGCGCGATAGATCGGCGAAGGGACTTACTAGAGACACGACGTTGTTGCTTAGCACGCCGCAAAACAATTTCTTCACTACCGTCTTCAGAGTTGGCGTCATCTCCTCCAGCTTACTCACCAGATCGATAAAGAACTCGGCCATGTCCTTCTGTTCGGCGGTGTTGAGCGGTTGGTGGTCCATTGTGTACACCTTGCAGAAACTGCGCGGATTATACGCTTTTCTTTCGCTTTCCTAAATTCCGAAAAGGGTACACAATGAGATCGGCATGTTCAAATTAGCGAGCTATATTATTAATAACGAAAAGGTCTAAAAACTCGACAGGATAACATAAGAAATGAATTAAATAATCGGGAAACAAAGGTCCGAAGCTATCCAAAAGAATGTACGAAAAATCCCCAAACTGAATATCTCATCATATTTCTATGATGCGTGGTCGAACGAGTACAAGTTAAAATTATACAAAGCGAGAAAAACGCGTTATAAAAATTTGGCACTAAAATATCGTTACATTATCGTTTGGGAAGTAATTTAGTGTTTTTTTATTGCAAAATTTTAATAATTTTTATATAAAAAAATTACTTATACCTACTCCTTTGACACAACTTATGAGTTCGACTAAAATATTGTTTAAAAAATATATTTATTCGGTTTAGACCAGTCGATGTGGAATCCTAAAATACCTACAAAAATTACTTTTACTCTTTTTTTGCAAAAAGATTGACTTGTAGGACATTGGACCCTCCAAATATTAATAAATATTTTTTTTTCCTAGAGAGAATTTAATTGAATGAAAGTCATCTCTCTAAAAGTTTCTCCTCCAAAAATTTTAAAATAAAAAAGTGAATTATATATTGTTTTGACCACTTATGAATTCGACTAAAACATAAAAAAAAATAATTATTTGGTTTAGACCAGTCGATATGGAATCCTAAAATACATACTAAAAGCACTTTTACACTTTTTCGCAAAATTTTGACTTTTAGAAGTTGGACCGGCCAAATATTAATAAATCTTTTTTTCCTAGAGATAATTTAATTGAATGAAGTCAATCATCTCTCTAAGAGTTTCTCCTCCAAAATTTTTAAAATAAAAAAAAATATGTTTTTATTGTAAAATTACTTTATTTTATTGATAATTTTAACATAAAACGGTGAATTATATACTGTTTTGACCTAACTTATAAATTTGACAAAAATATTATGAAAAAAAAATTATTTGGTTTAGACCAGTCACTTTTACTCATTTTCGCAAAATTTTGACTTGTAGACGTTGGACCCGCCAAATATTAATAATCTTTTTTTTCCTAGGGAGAATTTAATTGAATGAGGTCAGTCATCTCTCTTGAGAGTTTCTGTTCCAAAAATAAAAAAAAATATGTTTTTTTATTGTAAAATTACTTTATTTTGTTGATAATTTTATGTGAATTATATACTGTTTTGTACTAACTTATGAATTCGACAATAATATTATAAAAAAAATTGGTTTAGACCAGTCGATGTGGAATCCTAAAATATCTACAAAACACACACACACATTTACTCTTTTTCGCAAAATTTTGACTTGTAGATGTTGGACGCGCTAAATATTAATAAATCATTTGTTTCTACGGATAATTTTATTGAATGAAGTCAGGCATCTCTCCAAGAGCTTCTCCTCCATAAATAAAAAAAATAAATAAAATTATAATTGTTTTTTTTAATTGTAATGTTACTTTATTTTATTAATACTTTTCATATAAAAAAGCGAATTAAATACTGTTTTGACCTAACTTATAAATTCGACAAAAATATTATAAAAAAAAAATTTGGTTCAGATCAGTCGATGTGGAATCCTAAAATATCTACAAAAATCACTTTTACTCTTTTTCGCAAAATTTTGACTTGTAGATGTTGAACGCGCT
Organism: Eledona agricola; assembly: GCA_964023215.1. Taxonomy (NCBI): domain Eukaryota; kingdom Metazoa; phylum Arthropoda; class Insecta; order Coleoptera; family Tenebrionidae; genus Eledona; species Eledona agricola. The sequence goes on from OZ026856.1 coordinate 3,887,215, forward strand.
AAATATTAATAAATTATTTTTTTCTACGGAGAATTTTATTGAATGAAGTCAGGCATCTCTCCAAGAGCTTCTCCTGCATAAATTAAAAAAATAAATAAAATTATAACTGTTTTTTTTATTGTAATGTTACTTTATTTTATTGATAATTTTCACATAAAAAAGCGAATTATATACTGTTTTGACCTAACTTATGAATTCGACAAAAATATTATAAAAAAAAAAATTTGCTTTAGACCAGTCGATGTGGAATCCTAAAATACATACAAAAATCACTTGTACTCATTTATGCCAAATTTTGACTTGTACACGTTTGGACCCGCCAAATATTAATAAATCATTTTCTTTCCTGGGGAGAATTGAATTGCCTCCGGGAGCGTCTCCTCCAAAAATGTTAAAATGAAAAAAATTAAAAGTGTGTTTTTTATTGTAAAGTTATTTAATTTTTATGATAATTTTCGTTTGCTAATAATTTTCAAATAAAAAAGTGACACTCTTTTGACCCAACTTATGAATTGGACTAAAAACAATATTTAATCGGTTTAGACCAGTCGATGTGGAATCCTAAAATACCTCCAAAAATTAAAAACAGGATTTAGAGCCAAGCGGTAAGAAGAATACTCTTTATTACATGAATTTGAACATCTAGGAATATCATAATTTCATATAAAGTTTCATGTACTTGAACAAAAAATGGGGAATGCTGTTGTACTATTGTGAAATTGTATAATATTGGAATCGGTTGTGGCGTAGCCTTACTTACCAACAAATACGCAAACATCCTCTGCAGCTCCTTCAGGGTGGGTTCATGCTTCGAATGTTCCGTATTGGCCGCCAGAATGGACGCCCGCGCTTGGGGCATCATATACAGATGTTGCATACAAGACGCCATGTAACACGTCGCCCCCAAATTCGTCAACCCCACGTAGCCGCACTCGGAGCGTCCGTCCTCGTGCGGCCAATAATCCCACGGATACGGCGAGTGCGGTCCTGAAACTACAACGTCGTCACACCTCACATCGCACGCTCTTTGCGCCCACCTGGCAGATGCTGCTTCAGCAACTTCTCGTGCAAAATGTAGTAGTTCTGTGGCGCCCCCTTCACCAGCTCCACCAACAGATCGTAAGCGGCCGTCCTCGACCGCGTGGATTTGCATTTGGGCACGTGTCGCAGCTTTGGACTGGGCAGCGCGAACAAAAAATTGAAAACCTCCACGAGCAACTCCTGGCCCTGCTTGCTGACTTGGAACGGCGGCCTGTGCTTTATCAGATTGGTGAGCAGATTGATGAGACCGATGAGGCCGTCGTCGTCGATGGTTCTGTGCCTCGTCTCGAGATAGTCGCGGGAAAGAAGCGAACGACCGATCTTGAGCGTGAGACCGTTGATGTCGAGGACGCAGCTCTGGGGGTCCTCGAGGCTCTCCTTCACCAGATCGTCGGGAAGGCTGTCGACGAGACGCGCCACCAGCCAGAAGTAGTCTCTGCAAGCGGGACCGTAAGGTTCCTTGCCTTCTTCGGGTGCGGCCATCGCTTCGAATTTCGGTGGCCTCATGTTCTCCGCCTTATCTAAGTACAGGAGCAGTTCCGAAAGCATTGGCGCCACCAAACTGCTCTCTAGGACGTCCCCGTTGGCCGAGATTCCCAGACATAATCTGTAAATTGCCGAGCACACCTCGCGTCTAACTGCGGGTTCTGGGTCTTCCAACACCTAAACCACCACGTAAAAAATTAACATTCACAGAACACACAAAAAATAATATTTTACTACTTGCAGACATTTTACTACATAATAACGTGCGTTCAAAAAAAACGAGGCTGCGTTGGCCATGGAAAAACTTTGTGCATCAATTTAGTGTAGCAAAATTTCAAAGTGTCAGTTCGAGTCTGTTCATGTTTAGGTTAGCTTTCTTGTTGACAATGGGATAAATCATTATGGGATAAAAAAAAGTGCAAAACATTTCCCGGTATCGTTGTGAATCCAAACATCAATCTATTCATTGTTACAGCTTCTCCTCTGTTGAGGAGAATATCGGCACGACCAGGACGGTCATTAATTTGATATAACTGTAAGTCGTGAATAGATCGATGAAGAAGAATCAGTCTCAAAACCGAAAAATGTCTTGAGAATATTTGGCAGCACTCAGTTACCCGTCAACCTTCATGGGTCATCAGTCTCTATGCGCAACTCGAGACCTACCAATTCAGTTTAAGAGCAACTGCATTCTCAATTAATATTTCAAAAATCGTTGTATATATAGTTAAACACGGACGTCGACCGTTAGGGAGTTGTATTACACAATATACATTAGAAAAAAAAGGTTCGGGTTTGCTTGGATTCGAAGGTTCGAAGGTTTATTATTTTAATAGACCAAAAAATTTGGACGGGCTATGGCAAAAAATCGAAAGCAATTGCGTGACTAGTGAGGACATTTAATCTGGACCACTTTCTCAATGCCAATCAATAAATGTTGTTTGTTTTTGGAGTTTAATTACGGATTGTCTTTCATTAAAGTTTACATTAATTTTTTTTACATGTTTACATTTTATTTAAAGTACCAAATTTTTTTTTCCCATCATTTAAGTAATAATAATAGTAATATGTTTGTGACCTAGCAATCGTTGTATACATAGTTAAACACGAACGTTGACCACTAGTGAGTTATAAATTACACAATATACATTAGAAAAAAAAGATTCGGATTTGTTTGGTTCGAAGGTTTAAAAACCAATGATTATTAAAAATGTTCATTAAAAATAAAATTAAACTGTCCTAGCGTTTGGGCCGTTTTATTTCGATAGTAAATTGGTAAATTTTAAACTGACAGATCTTGACATTTGTCAAATTTATGTTTGTTTTCTATGGTTTCTACACTGGAAAGCCGATAAATTCCATGGCCAACGCAGCCTCGTTTTTTTTTGAACGCACGTTAGTATTATATGGGAAATAGTTGGGAGGTAATGACAATTGGCTAAAACAGCTTACATGGATATTATTTGAGGGTTGTTAAGTGCTTTTAATCTCTTACCAGTCTCTGCAGCCACACAGAAAAGTTTGGAGACTGAAAAAGCGCTTGTCTGGCCTCTTCGCTGCAGTGCAACCAAGAGACTAGGAAAGACATGGCGTAGTGGACCACCTGTGCCCGCCCCCAGAATCCCGTCTTGTAAAGATTGGGATCTTTAGGGAAAGACGCCTCTTCTAATATGCTGGTGAGTTGTGGCATCATGTTCTTGACGTCGATCATAGCCAACATGGCCTGGAATCGACTCATTATTTATAAATAGCACACAAATACCGATACGACCTCGTTCAGGTTGGGAATGATGATCTTGTCGCTTCGTGACGGTCTAGATTCTAGTGGCAAAGGTTCGACTCCTAGTTGACAAATAATTCTAAGCAACGAAGCGAGACAGTCTTGTTGCCATTCGCTGCCATTGCCACCGTCCCTCTGCAGTACACCTGACAACAAGACCGTTTTACTAATTTTCTTGGAGTTGTTTGTTTTATTTACCCGACATGAAGATGTCAAACAAGTGGCGCAAACCACCGTGTTGTATAAACGTGCTACTCCACGGCTCGTTATCCTCGTCTTCCTGCTTATTCTGGCCCGTTTTCGTACTCAACGACTCCACTATATACAACGAATACATGAGCTTTTGTGCGCTGGATGGATCGAGAAGTTCGGCCAGAGGAGTGTCCAACTGCCTGAAGCCCTGAAGCAGCGTCGGACTCGTCGGCAGAAGACTAAGAATATCCCAGACGCGCCTACTCAACACCTGAGCTTTAGTATTGGGTATTTGATGCTAAATAAACACATCAGTATTTCTATTGTCTACAAACATGATAATCTTACGCCTCCCTTCACTGGAACTTTCATGCTGCTGAGCGTGTGCATGAGCGAAAACAACTGCTCGAAATAGTTAGGCCTGAGGAGGAGAAGCGACGGAATTGATTCTCTAGGCGGTGGAGGCTGCATGGACGGCAAATCTAAACAGTCCCTCTTCTTCATATTCTTCGACATGCCGATAGAAATGTACACCATTTGGTTGTCCTTGAATCCCATCTCTCCCAGCGTTTTCTCGTCACATTCGATCGTTAGCTCCTGGCCTTGAGTGATGAGACGGATCCAAGTGTCGTTCAGCTTGTTGGCGCTGCCCTCGCCGTCCTGATTTTTCATCTAAAACCACGACATTTGATTGTGTCAGAAAATGCGAAAGCGGCGCGAATCACCTGCGCTGGTCCTTCGGCCCACTTCACAATTTCGGCCCTCAGGTCCGCCACAAAATCCGACGTCATCATGTCAAGATAACACCGTTCGGTCGAACCACCTGATTGGACGACCAGTCGAAGTGGGGAGCCGCATCGATCGACTGACGAAGCCGAATGACTCCCAATTCCCCTGCCTTCGAGTGTCCACCGCCTGAGATGGTAAGCGTATCTTCGGCGGAACGTCTCCAAATGGCTTTTCATCAGCAACAAAGCTCTCTGAATGCACAAGAGAGGCGCCTCTTCCCCGCCCGGCGTGTTCACCGACACCAAATCCTCGCTCGCCGCCTTTAGATGGGTCATGCACTGCCACACGAACTGACTCTCGTTTTGCAGATTCTGTCCCATGTAGTAGCCGTTGATGTACTGTATCGCGGCCATGCTGACGTCGGTGTTGTTGGCTCTGAGCGCGATCTTCCACATGTGATCCATTCCGACGTTGTAGCTCTCGCGGACGGATTCGCTGCCCATGTTGATGGTGAGCAAATGATTCAGACTGCAGAGCTGCTGGAAGAGACTCAAACAGATCATGCTGAATCTTTCAGGCGGCAGGCTCGGCAGATGGTGCATGTAGAGGCGTCTGAGTGCGTCGATTTTTAGGGCGTGCAGTTCGGTGGTCTTCGTTTGGGACAGTAACCAACTGAAAAGTTCGTCGGAGCACTCTAGATCGTGCGCCAAGCACTCCCACAACGTGTCCACCTGTTCGATGCTAAGCCTGTAAATGATTCTATCGCAATTTGCGTTACTTTTACTGTCCGAAATGTCGTACTTAAACGTGTTCGGTGAGACGATCGGCGAAAAAACGGCCGACAGGAAGTGCAAACGCACTTGCACCTGCATTTGGTGGGTGTACAAAGGCAACGATTTCGAAGGGGAAGCTGTGTAGGCCTTCAGGTTGCTGAAGAAGTGCTTCATCATGTGATGCTGGCGTTCCGCCCACTGCGTCACGTGGTGCATATCGACTCCTCTGAACGAAGTCAGCAGTTTTGGGAGCATTCGCAACGAAACGACTACCGATCTAAACATTGTGCGTTGAAAAAATAACAATAACGATTATAAAATTATTAAATCGTTACATATTCAAATTAAGAGTAATAATGAAAATATTCAGTAAAATAAAAACCAAAAATAAAGCTAGAAAAATAAGCGATAAAGAAAACAATAAGGCACAAACGAAGTAAACATGCAAACTATTGTAGAGTAGACGAATTTTATTAATTTATTAATAAATTTATTAATTTTTTAGACGAATAGTAGTACGAAGTTACGACAAAATATTATTTCTTACTAATATTATTTTAATTAACTTTCATAAAAATAAAAATTCGTCAAAGTTTTTTATTATTCCTTAATCGGGACTAAAATTATGAAAAAACATGGTTGAAAATTAATGTTATAATTTTTTCAATTAATTATACTGCTAATATTTAATTAATTAGAATTAATTGGGTTGTGTGTTAATGTGTTTGTTTCACGTTAATGTAACGAGCGTTAAAAAAACAGAGACTCGGAATCTAGCTTTAGTTTTTTTCCAATGTAGATTTATTAATGATTAATATTTATTAATAATATTAATTATTAATACTTCATTAATTTTTTAGACGAATAGTAGTAGGAAGTTACGACAAAATATTATTTCTTACTAATATTATTTTAATTAACTTTCATAAAAATAAAAATTCGTCAAAGTTTTTTATTATTCCTTAATCGGGACTAAAATTATGAAAAAACATGGTTGAAAATTAATGTCATAATTTTTTCAATCAATTATACTGCTAATATTTAATTAATTAGAATTAATTGGGCTGTGTGTTAATGTGTTTGTTTCACGTTAATGTAACGAGCGTTAAAAAAAACAAAGACTCGGAATCTAGCTTTAGTTTTTTTCCAATGTAGACGTTTGAAACTGTCAAATTATGACATCTGACCAGAGCCGTCATTAAAAAATTTGCTCAAATGACGTCTAGACCAAGATCAGGGGAGATGGAATTTGCTGAAGAGGGCACAAAATGAACTTAATTTCAAATGATTCCAGCTCAAGGTCGAAATTTTGCCACACTCTTTCGAAAGTAAAAGTTATTCCATGGCCAATGCAGCCTCCTTTTTTTTAACGCTCGTTATTGTCACAAAATATAGGAATGTTATGTGAACTTATCTCAGCTCACAAAAACAAACGTACAAAAAATCACTAATCGGCAAACCAACTTCAGTATGGTTCTGTACGTCTGCCAAACAGCACACAATTCCCCATGTTAATCAAAAACACTAATTTAAGTTCAATCATGTTATAAGGTAGGATCACACAACACAACTATAACATTAATTTTTAACCATATTTCTTCATAATTTTAGTCCTAATGATGAAATAATAAAAAATTCCGAAATCTTGGCGCAAATACCAGCATTTTTATCAAAAACGTCCATTCACTAGTTAATTAAAATAATAATAATAATAATGGATCTGAACTCAAATGATTATTACTTACACGTTATTGGCCAGATTATGCAAGCAACCTTCAATAAATTTCATTCGGATCTCCTTGTCTGGGGTGTAACATATTAAATTGCACAATGTTTTTTCCGCCTCGAGCGCCAGGCCCTCACCCAATTGACACTAAAATTGTTTAGTTAATTCGGCCCACTTAATTCAATCGAATCGTACGATTTTATCGTCCTGTAGCAAATCCCACAAGAGAGTGTTTCCAGGTTTGCAAACGTTGTCCGCTTTGAAGCAAGCCGAGAGTCTTGGATCGACTCTGACTGGGGATTTTTCCGGCGATTGATTGGCCAAGGCGTGGAGATTTATCTGTGCCTTAAAATAAATGTTTCAGTCAGCATCCGATTCCAAGCTTCATAATAATACACATATACAATTGTCTCAGAAATAATGGCATACATTTTAACCAGTACTAGAACTCGTCAAGTTATTCTATGTACTTTTTTTTCGAAATCGCAATTTTGTTATAGCATTTCTCTTCCTGAAATTGACGAGTTGCCTATGGATTTGATAATTTTTTGACATTTTTCAATTTAAATTCCAGAATTTTACAATAATAGCAACGGTCAAATTAATGAGTTGCTGCGTCGTAAGAACGAAAAAATAGAGAAAATTTTCTTGCAGTGTTTTTTTGTTCTGCGCTTGCCGATGTTTAACATGGAGCATTATTATTCCTAGACAGATAACAAAATAAAAAGTCAAATCTTCAAACAATCTTAACTTGTTAACAAAAATGTTTGGAACGAAAAGTTTTTAAGAAAATTTGTTGGGTTTGACAAGTTATACTTTTGGTTAAAATGAATGCCATTATTTCTGGGATCCTTGTATACACATAATATGCAATTATAATACAAATGGGACATTCCATACCAAGAGAGCCACAAAAAATGTAGATTCCGTTCAAATTTGGTATATCAATAGTACTTATAAATAGCAACTCCCATGCATCATATCAGATTTTTTGGGCCCCCAGTTTTTGATATATGTATATGGGGATGAATTATAGATGAGAATATAAGACATGGGTGCACTTGAATTCTTTTTACTCCAAACATACTTACATTAACTTCAATTTAACAATCGAGGCACAATGACATACCCTTTCACAATGGCTATCTTAGTTTTTTATTCATAAAACACAATTACGATTATTCGTATTTTTTTCAGATTTATAATCAGCATGAAATAATGCAATTTTTTTCTCATTTAAACAACTTTCTATTTTTAATAGATTCAGAAGTAGCTCTGGTGGCCCTCGAAAAATTCACAACCCTGTACATATTTATGCTTCGATTCAAAAAGGATTGAAAATTTTTTCATCAGAAAAAATTACGTGTTTCCAAAATTCTTCAATTTTTTCAATTCGTTCAAATTTAATGAGTATGAATGATTTATCTCTTATCATCTTACCTATAACAGGAATTTCAACACAGATTGATAAATCACCAAATTGCCTAATGAGGTAAACAAACCGACAATGATGTTTCCAGTCTTTAGTTCGAAGAGTTCTAACAAAATAGTTCCCTTCAGATATTATGTAGGTACCTAATTGCGATTGGCATAAAATCAAAGAAAATTTTGCAATGACGGCGGTGTAATATTTCGACTATTATAATTTACACTATTAATAATTGACACTCAAGAGAAAAAAAAATTGTTATAATTCAAAGCTGGGGGGTTATTTTTGTTTATTTATTACGATTGAAAAAATAGTTTGAAGAAAAATGAGTTTATTATAAAAATCATAATTTTTTATCTTACAAACTATGGGTTCAAGAAAAGTGTGGAAGACAATTTTTTTTTTATTGCGATTCAATTAAGTTGCCACTTTCTTTTTAATTGGGTTTTAATTTTTATTAAACGTAAGAATGGGTATATAACTACCGACCACAGAAGAAAATTAGTTGGATAAAGATGTTTTTGTGATTTTAGTTTTAATGTTTATAATTACATATTGATATGTATCGAACGACCGCAGAAAAAATTAGGTGTATAAAAGAGATGTTTTTACTCGTCAACCGGCAAATTGCTGTTCTGCAATAAACTCATCATTATAATGTCTTCAGTTTTTCAAGTAAGAATATAAAATGTTTGGTGAGTGGAATCTAATTTTTTTGTGGCTCACTTGGCATGGAATGTCCCGAATGCAGATTTACTTACATGCTCGTTCAGCTGAGCCAGTTCCTCCTCGCACACCGAATCCTCTCCGTCAAAGTCGGCCATGTTCTTCTCCGATTTGTTGCTCATCCTCGACGAGTAGCTGCCGTCGGCGTCGCCCTCCACCTCCGCCTCTTCGCCGCTCAACATTTCCAAAATATGACTGAAAAAATTCAAACTGTAATACTTTCATTAGACAAAAACCCTAGAAACCTAAACCGGTAACATACCCGCCACGAGAATGCAACGCTAGAAAATTCGTGCAGGCCGCCTCGTGACCCTCCAGAGCGACCGAGTCCTTGCCGAGCTCGCTACACGACGAGCTCTCGTCCAAATAGTCGACCGGCTTCAAGTTCCTGAAAAGCAAAACACGGTCGTGCGTCGAAGTAGTAACACCTCGCAACCCAAAATAGCTATTAAAAGACGCCTTCAGGTTGCGAGGTGTTAAGACGATTTGAGACTTACGCTTCCACAAGACCGCCTATTTGTGCGGGGATCACCAACGCCGCCGCCGCGACGCCCTTCAAAGCCGCCTTCATCTCGGTATCGCTGTCCACCTCCACCTCGCTGAGGGCCTCGATGCCGCTGATTGCCACTACGCGTTTATGAACACCTACGTAGGATTACCGAGATTCTTAACAATTGAAGATTTTTCAAACTACCTTTCTGACGCTTGACGCGCGTCTTCCGCAACATTTTCCGACGTTTTCTGAACTTGGTGGGCACTTCCTCCACGTCCGCTTCCTCTTGCGAGCTGCTCGAGCCGATCGCTTCGATTCCCTCGGGAAGGACGTTCAATGTCGAAAAGATCTTTTTCCTGCTCGAGGATCCGCTTTGAACAAAATGATATTTTTAAAAATATCGATGCAAATTTTTTTTAACTTACAGATGTCGCTTGTCGATTTTTCCTTTCGAGACAACCTGACACCGCTTTGTTTTCTCCGAAGGTGGCGTCTCAATAGGTATGCCTGCACGATAAAAAGAAAAATAAAAAAAAATGATAATTTTAATCTACTGCAGAAATCTCAAAACCCACAAATTAAGACCGCTCAGATCCAGACACATTTTTATAATTGTACAGACAACCGCAACGTTTTTTTTTACAGCCCATTTGTAATTTTAAGGCAATTTGCAGCACTGAATCCTAAATACTAGGATGGTGAGACACAAAAAAATAATTTTCATTGTATTAGTGAATTTGAAAAATGTCAGTTGAAATTATTAGAGGTGTTGTGACATATGTTTACATAAATCAATTGTCAAAAAAGATCACAGCACTTGTAACCTGAACACCACAATCAAAATGATCCAATTAATGAGGTAAACTCACACTGCAAATAACCGATTATTAAAAATATTTATATACAAGTCAATTTGTCAGATAATCAGAATCAGAATAAAAAATTATTTATCAAAATAGGGCAAACCACTTACGGTTAAACCAGAAGTCACTTGGTGATGTAAATAGTAATGAATAGTTCATATCGGCAAACAGGTGGAACAAACTCATTATATTCTCTATTGGCCTATTGCCACCAACATTTTCTGCATGAGATCATAAAAACCCTCATCTGATAAATACCGAATACCGATAAAAACTGTCACAAAACGACTTAAAACATTATGGTCTGGATTGCACCTGTATATTTTCATATTAAGGTACATACAAGCAACAAACCAAAATTTTATATTTAATTTTTTATTTTCAATATAAGCAGAGTGACTACTTAGATAAACCACTGTTTTTTATAAGTTCTTGTGTGTTTAGTCATCAGCGAAAAAATCCACTACTTACAACGTGACACAATGGAAATTGCTTTGAAACACGAATCGTGGTGATAAATTTATCAGTTTTAACACTGACTTCCACTACATAAGACACAGTCATTGGAATCTTCTTGGTCAGTGGATATCTTGCACAATGTTTATTGAAATGGGATATAAAAAATAAGGTAAGCGATAGTTATTCTAGTTATTTAATACATTTTTATAATAGTGCCCCACAGATTAGTGCATCTATTTTAGCCTAACTTTCGCTGAAAATAGAATTGTTTTTTATCTATAAATTGTCATTTTGATAGAAAACGGTGCGTTTAACCAAACATTTACCGTCTACAAATAATTTTAAGTCATTTGGACAATCAAATAGTGCAGTCAACACGATGAAATTAAAATATTCAAATAAGTTATTAAGCAGGGCACTGGAAGTAATCTGTTTGGATGTCATAAAGTAAACTCTTAGAAATAATTGTATGCCAAATTTATTCAATTTTCAAAAAGGATTCGATAAAAATGAATTAAAAAGGACTAACGTGGTCATTTTCCAGGGCTACTAAATGGTTGGAAAAATGGCAACTACGTGTAAAAAATATGTGATTGAAATATTTGCACCAAACCGTCGATAAACATGATTTTAAATTTCTGATTTCTTCTAGTTCAAAAACATTCATAGCAAAACGGGGACAATTATTATGAATCTCATATAAGGGTAATTTTAAATTCCCATAAGCTTCGTTCGCACCAGTTACAAGTTTTAAGTAATTCCACCACCATTTTTCCAAACATATTAATAACTAACTACCAAACAACTCATTTTTATTTATCAAACTACAATGCTTGCAACACAATGTTTGAAGATCTCTGCAAACGCTAAAAAATTGTAACAAAGCGCTAAATTAGTTTTTGCTATAATTTGTAAGCAAATGACGAAAAAAAAGCAGTGTATAACATTCAGGAGATCGAGCAGAATCGTTTGAATTTAAGGAGCTCAAGTAAACCACTAACTTTAAATTTTAACTCTCCTATGATAGATTGCGAGTGAAACATGATTAAATGATAAATAAATAACGAACATGCAGCATGACCAAGAAGCAGAAATAATCCAAACCGCCCAATCTTTAACGAATAAAAATTCAACACTAAGCAGACCCAAACATCATCAAGTGAAACACCTAGCAAATTGCTAATGCGTGTTCTTTAACGTTACCATCGATCTCAGGATCACTACTGCTCCCGTCGCAATGTACGCGCTCGATTGTCTGCTTCCTTGCCAACTTACAGGGTGGAGGTCCCGCGTTACCCCCATCCAGTGGTCCCTCATCCTCATCGATCTCCACACCGTCGATATCTTCACTATCCGACTTGTGACTCTCCGACTGACCTGTGCTCTCCCCCTAAAACGCCACAACGCAACTTTTAATCGCCCCCTCAACTTACACCTTACGTGTTCCTCCTCGGAATTGCTCGGCTCAATACTGACGCTATTTTCAGACGACGTGGTACATTTATGCAGTGTAATACCGGCATTCGACGCGGCCACATTAATCAAACCCATTTCAGTAACGCCGCCTCCTCTCGACCACACCGCTTTAATCAACGCAGACGCCAAATACAACGTCTGTTGGAACAAACGGTTAAATTATCAAACAATTTTATGGAACATTACCTGTTCTGTGTGCTCTTTGGGTTCGAGCTTCGTCAGCAAACTGTATAAATGGAGAGTGGGGGACGCGGCCAAGTGCTTAACGAGACCGGGAAGAAGATCGTGCACCGGTTTTGAGCAATGTTTCAGCTGAGCAGCCGCCCAAATCACGTCCATGTGCTCGCAAGTGATACGTCCTTCCATCGCGAGGAAGTTGAGAATGATGTGGCTTTGCTTGATCACTTCCACGTGTAAATTGGGGCCGAAAATGTGCGAAATGATGTTGTTGTTGATTAGCCAGTCGGCCATGTGATGTGGCGCTGCCTCTGCTTCGGGCAACGAGTCCCCCACGCAAATCTCGGCCAAAACTCCGATCTGGTTGTTGATCTGTGTAATCCCAGCCAGCCGCATGGTCAAAGTGCTGGAGGTAAAGTACTTGAACGCGAGATCCAAGCCGTCAATGTCAAAAGCCACCGGTGAGTCCAGCGGGTCTTTAATTGCATTCCACATAAACTCTGTTGACACAACGGTTAATTGGATTTAAATAATGGGTGGCTTGTACGTACCCGCCATGCTTTTTGTTGTTGGGGTTCGGAGTTCCTGATCCGGTAGTTTACACATGTAGCGTAACACACACGAACGCAGGGGTACCAGCATTGAAATCATACTCTTGTAGTTCATCCACAACTTAATGTTCCCGACTGAAATCAGCAAATACATGAAGATGCAGAAAAAATTCATAATGCAAAAGCAGTACCGACTGACATCATGGCGTGGGCGGTTGATACAGGCAACTGGTCCGGTGACAATTTTGTAAAACACGCCGTCATGGCAAGCAAACCCCCCAATTTACAAAACCAGCTCACGTTCTTGAACAAATAGATAGGAATTTCCGAGTCGTGTAAATCACAGAACAAATTCAAGCTCTGCATCTCCTGCTGGGTGAGTTCGTCCACTTTGCCCTGCATCGCATGTTTGTACGCTATATATAAGGGAAAATTCAAGAGGTAGATCTTTGAAAGGAGAATGAGCAGCTTGTCCCGGTCCTGGGTCTCGGTGTTATCTTTGTCGCTGTTCGCGACTTCATCTTCTTCCTTTTCCACATTTTTCTCTGCTTCGACATCCAACTCGGCTAGTTGTTTGAGCTGACACACTACCTTATAAATCAAGCTCTGAGTGATGTAACTGAATCGCTCCAAATTTCTGTGGTCTCGATAGACACACATGCATTGCCTGCAAATCACATTTAGCAATCGGAAAAGTCAAAGCGAGTGTTAACCTGGCAAGCCATGTCTGCACGTAGATGTATATAATGTCCACCTCATGACTGGTCACAGTCGGATGTTCGTTGCTCTCTCTGCAAGCTTGCGCTTCGTCTGGAATAAATAACGTTGAGATTTCATTTAACAATTGTTGCAGGAATTGAGAGACTCACGAGAAACAAGGAGTTGTATGAAATCCGAACATGCATCACACATGTCTGAGCTGTTAATTAATCGTCTGGCACGTTATCATGGCAACAATTCTAATTCCAGAAGACTAAACTTCTTACTTTCCGTTTAAATGTATGTTTTTGATCAGATGGTAATGATTTAACGACAAACATTCGCCATTTTGAAACGTTTTTACAAGTCAAAGACAATGCGGCAATCTAGACCGAACAAAATTACCATAATTGTTTAAACTAAACGAATTATTTTTTCATCCATTCTTTATTATTTATTCATTTATTTTGTATAGTTCAGTTTATTTGTTATTTGTGCAGTTGTACAATGCTGTGTTCTGTTTTTATTTAATCTAATGTTTTAATTGAAAAACTGAGACTATGATGAAAACTTTTTATTTTACCAGGAGCAATTGGTAACACTTTTTTCTGTCATACGTTTCGAAAAGTTTGAAAAGGTAACGAAAATGAGTTGAAAAACAGTGATTTTAATATAAAATGTTTTGTGTTTTAAGTGAAATAATCAGTACTTAGATAATTGATAATATTTCCAAATATAGTAAAAAAAAATAATTAAAGATCGTGTGCCAGTTAGCTGCGATTTTTCACAAACTAATCTACAATTATAATAAAAGTATTTTTTTTGTAGATATGTTTAAAGAATTTATTAATTTAATATTAACCATTTTTAGGTGAGTTAAATGCGAATAGCTGAAAAACGTCAAATGGAATAGAAAATTGGTAAAATTTACTAATTGCAATTGATGCATTGCAACAAGGCAACAATAAAAATTGCCAGAAGAGAGAAAACATCTTGCTGGCTTTTTACATATCTAGCCAATACTTTTATGACAAAAAACAGCTCATCATTTACGAACTTTATATAGCTGCTGAATGATATAATATCAAGAGATCAATTAGGCATAAGATAAATCACTCAAATATTGAAATATGTTATAAGAAGTGATAAAAAAGTACACCAGGTTTCAGGTTATTTATTAAAACAGAAACAGAAAAGGCATATAATTAGCAAGAGATGACTTATGTGATGGGAAACGCAAAAAATTTTAGATTTAGAGAAATATAAATTTATTAGCAAAATTTTGGCATCATACAGACATAATATTCTATTTGGATGAGGTAGCAGACTTCTAAACATAATTATTTAAGCAAAATAATACTTGAGTTTATTGGTACGTTTTATTAATAAAGTAAGTTGTGAATAACAGTCATAATTGCGAAAAGAACTAGAGCTGAATTAAATGGGTTTTATTTTTAAAAAGTAAAAAAATCATGACTGAACCATCTTCGACAAAATACCAAAATAATTTGGATCTAAGAGGGAAATCAAAATTCAATTCTCCGAGCACTCAAGCTGTGACTAGTTCTGATAAATTCCACAACTTACAGACACATTTAGGACAAATATAGCTTTATTTTAAAACGTATACTTCAAATATGTTGTTGAACACGCAATTACTTTGAAATCAAATATCTGCTACTAGTTTATTCAACATAATTACAACAAAGTCAGTCATTTTCATAACAAAAATATGGTAATTTTCGTAACTCATTAATGGGTACTAAATTTATTTAAATACGATGTAAAAAATACTAAACACATCCATGACACTAATTTTCTGTTTGCATCGTTTCTTCGGCGCCAACGTTCAACTGAGACGAAATCCAAGCTAGTCCCCATTTCAAATTGGTCAACATAAATTTCATAGCTTTGGTCCATTGTTCTTCCGAATTCAATTGAATTCTGAAAGGCGTCATATTAATAGTTGTGAATTACGCAATCACTACCGCTTACTTAACGGAGTAGCTGGCATCGTTATCTTCGATTTTTCCCTTGCCAGTGCGATATGGGAAACAAAACTGTTTGTTGCCTTTCTCCAACATTTCCACGCGTTCCTGAAACTGTTGCAAACACTCCACAAACGCCGACATCCCACTGTCCAGTTTTGTATCCCAAAGAAATTTGAATCCTCCCGACCCGTACAAGGGATACTCTTTGTGTTCGTCGAGAACCTCAAGATACGAATGATTTCCATATGGAACCAAACGGTACCGTTCAAATGTAAAATTAATTTTGCGCGCGAGGGCAGAGAGCAGTAATACGGTTTGGCCCCAAGCGGCGTTAATCTCCGACCAATCAACCGGTGCTGACGGTAATCTCCCCAAACAGAAATTATTAATGGTGCCAAAGTGTCCTTTGTGCCAAATGTGAAAAGTTGCGTTGAACACGTTCGTCTTCTTCAATTTTTCTAGTTGTATCTGAGTGTAGTTCAACTGGCATTCCAAGCTCTTAGCGTCGTCGCTTGCTTGAATGTAATTCTTCTGATGCTTGGTGTATTCCTTGTAGTAAATCTCGCGTTGCCGGTCGAGTCTTCTAGCTTCGGCTTCTTGCTCTTCGATTGCATTTTGAAGCTCCAATTCCTCTTTCTTCAAAGCTTCCAGTTCTTCCAAAAAGCGGCTTCCTTCCGCCTTCAAATCCTCAAGCTCCTTCTCTAGCTCAAATAATTTTGGTTCGTTTGTGTCGCTGTGAAGCCTACAATTCACTATTGATGAATATGTGATTTATACCAGTGCTGCAGTTACATTTTGAAATACCCAAGATAGTCTTCATAATCTGATTGCGTGTCCGTTAGTTGCTGTTCTAGGATTTCTATTAAATAATCTGTACATTCGTCACATAGGGGGTGATCAATGTTTGAATTGCCTGAGAGTGTGTCGAATAAAGCTGCTTTTTTCTGCAACGCAAATATTCAACTGTGTCGCTTGTGCAATGTAAAAACTACTTTGTAGATGTGACTTAAAGAATCTACTTCGTTTCCGTCCGATATCAGCATGAATCCGTTGCCAGAATCGAGCAGTCGGCAGGGAGGTATGTAGTGATCATAACTAGTCGCCTGAGACTCTAAATCCACATCTGGATTGGAATGTATCGGTACTAAAAATAGAAGAAATAAAAGTCGCGTTCCGTTTTTAACGCTCTTCGCTGTTACAATTCAACTCAGCTGAAATATGTTCGCTGAAAGAACTCAGAGAATCGTCTAATTTTAAAGGCTGTGAACACCGTTGGCACATGAACGATATTAGAATTTTCTCGCTTTTATCCTCTGCCATTTTTGCGCTTCGACTCACATATTTCTACACAATTTATCACAAATAAATAGACTTTCTTTTATAATCGTTGTTTGACGTTTAACTAACAGATGATTCATGTCATAAAAATATAAATATTGATAAAACGTGACGGCAGAGGGCGCACGGGGAACATAACAAAGATAAAGTACCCTTTTTGATACGAACCAAAAGTCATAATAATTCACATTGTTTATTTTAAATCGCATAGAGTACACTCATTATACATGCATAAAAAACTAAATCAATCGTAACAATGTTGGTCTAGTCTTAAACGGTCATTGCAGTTTTTTGGCCGTTTTTTTTTTTGTATTGGTTGCACTGTAACAATTGTCAATGTAACTTGTCAGCTTGTCAGTGCAACCTAACCTTCAAAATTTACATAACAAACCTAAAATGTCGCTGTCCAAAAATTCAAAAACACTTAATTATCCGAACAGCCCCGATGGGGAAGATCTTTTGCCCAAGCTGGCGCTGTTAGCTAAGCCCACTGCTTTGACCGCCCTCACCGCTTCCACCGTCGACGTTTTACTGTGGTCTCACCCCAAAGGTTATCTTGCCACTATTGGAAGATTCGTTCACGTCAGCTGGCCAATTTTCGGGGCTGTCGGAACGTTCGTTGTGGCTTCCAATTTGGCTGGCTCCATCAGAAAGAAAGACGACCAATACAACTGGTTCATCGGGGGTGCTTCAGCAGGACTGATTGCAGGTCTATGGAGAAGGAGCTTTGCCATAGGTTTCTTTGCCGCCGCCTTAGGTGGAGCTTTGGGTGCCGGTAAAAAGTACTGCGTTGTAAACAATTATCCGTTCTTCTTGCCCGAACATTACACTGTTCAATATGGTGGCTTGAGGAGTGTGCGTCAAGATTGGACAGTAACAAGGGAGCCAGCGAGGAATTGGACAACCGGAGAAGGGAACTAGATTCGGTTCATTGTTGTAGTAGCTCTGTAAATAAATTACGTTTCAAATCATCTGGGTTTATTAATAAGTCAGAAATGATAGTGCTGGGGTAACAGTAAAAAGCATAATCAACGATATGAAACGACAACACACGACTCGTCTAATGTAATATAATACTTGAAGACTATAATTTAATTAATAAATAAGTTGTAACACAGGTTGTAATATGAAAAACTGGAAAATTATAGCTTAAGTTACAAAACAAAATAATTTTGGTTTTAATGTTTTAACAGCCTAAAGCTCCAAGTCGGATTCTCCAGAAACGTGATTTAGATCGTTGGCTTCATCAACGATGTAATCGTCGTCTTCTACAATCTCCTCCACCTCTATTATTTCTTCGCTATCCTCCTCGTCATCTGTCAGTTCTTCCTGCAAACGAAATTAGTTTTTCTGAATTATGTTATGCAACACTTACGTCTGAGATGTCGTTTTCAGCAAGGATATTACCGCTCGTATTCCTTGATTCCTCAACACGATCTTCGCTTCTCTCTCCATTAACTCTGTGGACTGAACTCGACTCATTTGTGTTCACGTTTCGCCCATTTTCCACGTTTTCTTCCTGCTCTTCGTCTTCTTCACTCTCTTCCTCATATACAATTTCTTCGATCTCCTCTTCAACTATTTCCTCGTCGCTTGCCAGTTCGTCTTCATCCTCATCTTCTTCGTCTTCTTCGACGTTACTGCTTGGAACATCATTAGTTTGTTGTTTTTGTTCTTGGGCTTCCGCTGCATTTCCGACACCATTGCTTGACTCAGTTTTTTGTACAGGTTCAATTTTGTCATTAACATTTTTGACTTCGTTCTCAAAGTCATCTTTAACGTCGTCATATGTCAACTGTGCTTTTGATTCATCTAAAACTGCTGCTGGTCGAACATTTTCAGAAATAAAGGATTTGCCATTTTCTTCAATATTTTCAGCAGCATTGGTGTGACCGTTGGTTTCTGCTTCGTTTTCTTTCTGGCTGTGGCCGTTTTCCACCAGAAGTTTTTCTACATCTTCAGCAGTCGTGTGGCCGTTTTCAGCCGCTGCAGGTGCTATGTCTTTAATTTCAGCTTCCTGTGGTTTTTCCTTAATTAGCTGAGTCAGTTCTTCGACGATGTGTAAATTGTTATCGTTGACTTCGTTCGTTTGCACCTCCACATGATCGGTTTCTCTTTGCTGTATGTTGCCAATAGCTTCCAGAATGAGGTTGTCTACTTCTTTTTCCAGTTGCGCGACTTCGAGGGTTTGGGGAGTGTCTTCGCTTTCTAGAGTAATAGTAGGCGCTTGAACCTCGTTTTCGGTTCTGAGTTTTTGCAGAAACTCTTCAATGTCCTTCTGAATCGGCGACTGAGAAGTTTGCGTTTCTTGTACTTCGGATACTTGTAGGTCCTCAACAGGTTTTACGGTTTCATCTTGAGTGGTCTCAACTCCATTTTCTGCAGAATGAGAACGTTAAGGTAATAGTGAATTCTCAAAGCTTCTAGAATAAATGCCATAACTGATACAACTCGACAAAATAAGGTTGATTTGGTATTATTCTAAAGGTGAACAGATGTGATAATCGCAGTGAAAGTTAAAACGGTGAATTTATTGTTAAGGGGGCTCAACACGAATTCAGTCACAACCCAGCGGAACAATTTCCACGTTTAAGCAATGAAATTGTTTCACTTTTTGTGTAAAGCAACATACAAAATGACGTACCTGATCGGCTTTTGTAAATTTAGCATCGAATCCAAAACATTAACCTTTCATAAACTTAACTAAATGGTGATGATTGACTGTGTAAAATGCAGAGAAGCTGTAATAAATCCAACCATTACGATAACGGGAATTACCTAACAACGCTTGCAATAAAAATGGGCAAAAACACAAAATACTCAGTTTATTAAACATAATAGTACATCGTTACAACAGAATGACTGATGCAGTCAACGTTATTTTTCAAATTATATTGTCCTGAAATTTACACCATTTATTCTAGAACTTGAACGACTAATCCAGCAAATAAACGTCTAAAATAAAGCGTCCATTCACCATTCATCCCATCAGATTTACCGCTTGTCGATGTCTTAGTTGTGGTTGTACTTACCGGAGTCGAGACTTATAACAGACAGTGTCATTTTTCCGGAAAGCACAACGGCAGGATCTTCTCCCGTGGTCGGTTCGGGTTCGGTAGCCGAATCAGCTACTAAAAGATGGGACTGGGCTGGTAAAGCACCTTCCAAGTAAATCTCCTGAAAGCATAATGGGATTAAATCCCGAAATTTGACACCCGAAGCTACACAAATGCACGTTTCTTCGCGTTTGCTAAATTTTAAATCTGGTGGATGCGCCGGGCAACCGTTGTATTATTTCCAACATTTAACAGACGAAATATCCCAATGATAGTTAAAATAAATAGAGACCTGAGGTGGTGATGCAGGCTCGGCATGTTGTGGAGCTGGTGACGTGGGTAAAACAGGTGAATCTGGTCGTGACCACTTCTTACCACCTTCACAACTTGCAGTCATTTCCATTCCCAATACCTTTACGGTCGGCTGTTCTTCGTCCTGCGGTTTAACAGCGTTACCATTTGACAGAGTCCCGTTGGCCAAATCCTGTTTTAAATAATCATCAAACACTGTTATTTTTTGAAACAAACAAACAAGTACAAAAAACTATGCTTTTAATACGGTTGCAAAAATACATGTAGTTTTCTTCAACAACTTGAAATTAAAAAACAATTATCAAATAAAAATAAATCAAGCAAAACCATATAAGTTTTAACCCTTTTCCGATTCCTCTCCATATTTAAATAGTTATTGCATCTTCTATGCAAATCTTCGGTGCACCGTTGACAACAATATTAACATGAAATTGGTTTTAAAGTGAAAGCTTCTTTCTATTTCCAGCGATGAAACGTTTACAAATAACTATTTAAATGTAGAGCTTAAATCGAAAAGTTGTCTACACATTTTAATAAAACCACGTAAAAAAGAAATACAAGAGGCGCTTAAGCATAAGCATGGCAGCGGTAAGTCAGCAAACGTTTCATTCCGGTTAAGGGGTACACTTTTACCTGTGCTGCTACCTCGCTGCCTTTGCGGCGAGCCTCAATCTCCTGATCGACTTCGTCCAGCAATGCTGACATGGCATTAACAACTACGAAGAAAGAGTGTCACTGTGGTGGCGAATTTTTAACAAGTGATAACGAAACGAGTAGAAGAAGACGTACAAGTGTGGGTGTGGAAAGGGAGAGTGCATGCAGAAGCCAAAGCCAAGCTGCTAGTGCGGATCAGGAGGGACAGGTCGCACCTGAGCTTTGAGAGGCACTTTAGACATTTGTTCAACGATGCGTTCCATCGCCATTTCGGTTTCGCGCAGACGTTGACGGAGTTGATCCAGCTCTGCGTCTCCTGTTGACACAACCCATTCTAGAACTCCCACTTCCCTCCTGTACTACACCAAGCAGTGACCCCGCTAAGTACATGTCCTCTGGTTCCGCGGGACCTTGGGCGGTTAAATTTATCGAACGCTTGATTATATGCCAATTGTCTCACTGACCGATTAAACTTGAATTGAGTTGGTAATCGGACGCATCACAGTGCCGATAAAATTGAGTCATGCGAACAGGAACTAGGTCAGGAGCACCGAATACTTTGAGATGTAATGTCTATGGTGTTAGTTGTTACATTTGAATAAAGTCAATTGCATTTTTTAAAAACATTGAATGCGCTTCAATTAAATTTGGTTCAGGGTAAATTATGTCCGTTTATAGTTCACAGATGTACTTATTTTCAAATGTAGAGAAATGATGTTATATGATAATGTAGAAGCAAAATACAAATGTACTAGCAAAAAAAGTTGTAAATTCGACCTGAGTGAGTAGACGGACTAAAATTAAATTTTTGAAACAAGATCAGACAAATCCCCGAAAGAGTTTATGAAAAACAAGTTTTCTGTTCAAATAGAAAAATCTATTTGATCAAAAAATGAACGAATTTTTGTATTTCGTATTGCTCTATTCCAATTTCTACAGTGCGGATGAAAAAGTTGGAATTCATTCGAAACATTTTTTGTGGGGAGCGAAAAAAAATCGCTCGGACCCGTCATTTTTTAATTCTAGATGAGTGCGCAAATTTTGACATAAAAAGCATTGTTATGTCATCTCTGGCATAGATATGACGTCATTTCTATTTTTTTTGAATAGCATCCATTTTAAAAAGCATGTTTTTTTGTGTATAAAACAATAAATATTTAATACACCATAACAATATTTTTGAGAAGAACAATTGTTGTGTATTTTTGTACAATATATTTACTTTCGTTATTTACTAGTTGATTGATTTTAACAAAAGCAGTTTATCTAAATAACGTGATTTTTTTTAAATAATCAGGGTATATAATGAGTTCAAACCGCATACTATCGTCAAGTTGACAATAATGATCAAGAGCATATTCAAATTCTTTTATAACTTATTTAAAATTAGTGGGGTATTTTTCTCGGTAATTATAATTTTTAAATCTTCAATATTATTTGGTCGGTTCAGATAAACCTTGGATTTAAGATAACCCCACAACAGTAATACAGTGGAGTTTAATCTGGAGATCTTGCTGGCCATTCAATTACTCCTCGTCTACCAATCCATTTGTTTGTAACATTTTGTTGAATTTTGTATGGGTGCCATTTGTTTGTTTTTTGCTATTTCAAAACCATAGAATGCTACTTCACGTCTTGGTTTATAAGGATTTTTTTCTAACGGTACGAAAACATCCAATTGTTACTCTGTAATGGACGGATAAACTCTTGTAAAATTATCTCTATCAAGGCCCATGTTTCTGAATTTGCTCTCTATTTTACTCGGTGTTGATTGAGAAATATTTCTCTTCGGCTACTTAATTAATATTAAACAACTCACAAACTTCTTGCTTGTGTCCGTGACTGATTTTCAAAACCAACCACCATCAAAAAAATTTATTCTTTGGGTTTCAGTTAAACGTACCATATTTAGTTTTGAGCTAAAGCAAAGTGCTACCACTAAGTAGTAAATTAATGAAAGATAAAAACGAAAAAAGATAAGGGTTATTATTAAGCATTTCTAGTCTTATTACACCAGATCAGTTTATCTACAAAACTGTAAATCAATAATAAAAGTGAGTAATTGTAAATACTGGGCACTTGAAAATCTAGACTGGATGATGGAAGAGCATACCCAACTTAAAAAAAAGTCAACTTATTTTGTTAATAAATTGCCAATAACAAACGAACGTAATTATATTGGACAAAAATACGCAATCAAGTAATGTTATGTTAGCATCACACATTTCTGTACAAATTTTATACAAAAATTTTTATTTCACGTACAGATTTTATACAAAATTTTTTATTTCACGTACAGATTTTATAAATTTTTTATTTCACGCACAGATTTTATACAAAATTTTACATATTTTTTTACATTTTTTTTTATAAAATTTGACAGTGTCAGACGGACTTAACATTAAAAATGTGATTTTTTATATAAAAAAATGTTTTTTTTTAATGACAATCAAAAACTATTGTTGCCATTAAAAATAGAAATGACGTCATATCTTTGATGCCGGGCGATTTTTTTTCGCTTCCGATAAAAAGTTTATCGAATTAATTTCTACATTTTCATCCGTTCGATATATTGTGAAGTGTACAATACAATAGAAAGCGGTTTCGTACACTTTATGGTTAAATGATTTGATTATGATACAAACGCAATATTTGTCAAAATGTATTCAAAAATATAACTGCATAGACACAGTTTAAAAGCAATAAACCAAAGGAAATGTACCCAGTTTTAGATGATTTGAATGAATTGACCTACACAAACGCGTTCCAAAATATTACATACCCAACAGTTTTGCCAATATTTCTATTTTTAACTTTCTTAAAAATAATTACGATTTAATTGTAAAGGCTTGTTGTTGACACAGAACGGCAAATTTAAAATGCTTTCTGATAATTAAAAATGTTGGCAATACTATGTTTACGGAACTAAATACTAAATGTTTGACTCATACAGCTAATGATATCTTTAATGAAATGAAATGAAGAGAGCAAAGAGTCGTGTGTATTACAGCAGGGACAGTGATAAAATTAGTTGTTTAGATTTTAGACAGCTACACTTACTTGCATCACGTTCTATCCATCCTGTTATAAAAGTAGCATGGACACGAATAATGCAATTCAAGATAAAATTTCAATAAACGAAATAATACCAAACCTAGTTTTATAATCAGTGTACGAATATAGCATACAACAGATGGGCCAGTCATTTATTTAGCTTCCAAAAATATACTCACCTAATTTAGTGGAAATATTTTCTCGGGTCAGTTTCGGTGCTAATCGATTCGACTCAGATTCGAATACCTCCTTGCGGAAGTGCTGATCTGGTTCTATGGGCGCGTACAAGTTGCCGCCAACTCCTTCAGGTTGTTTCCTGAAGATGATCTGAAATGTCTGCGATAGGATCCGTGTGATTTTTAATTTTTTTTTGTTACCTTCATGAGGGTGTAAGTGAAAAAGATGACGATTCCGATGGTGTATATGGGCATTATTATGCTCATGCTGCTTGTGCCTTGTTTAGGTGGAGGGACCACGTGGCCAGCTCCCCCAAGAGTTGGTCTCATTCCGGGCAGAGGTCCAGGCTGAAAAAGCATTATTTCCTCCTGATTAATTTTACGAGTACAAACTCGGGATTCTTTCCGTCATAAATTATTTCATTGTTATCTATTCTCGTATTATATGTGTTTCTGTTGTCTGAGGAAAAATATACTATATATAAATTATTTGTGATATCTTTGCAATTACGATACTGACAAAATATTCTAGACAAATACGAGGGAAGGAAATACATGAAGCTGCGATTATAATGTGCTAAAAATATTCGTTATTTTTATTTCTAAGAAACAACTGGAGTAAAAATCGATAAAATCAGCTTCCGAGATTTTACTTGCGTTATGAATTTCCCCCGAATCGGTTATATTTATTTTTAACTCGCCTATGACGTACAATAATACAATTACCAAACCTGAAACCCAAAATCGAACGTAAATGCTGGTTGAGGAAAAGAGTCCAAAAATATCTTCATGAAATAAAGCTAACTAGATAGAAAGATGAGCATAGAGTTTACCCGAACCGACTAAAAATAGAACGACGTCACTGGCTATTTCAGAAGTTGTCCATTACGATTATTCAGCTGAAGCCTGAAGAATTATAAACTAATCGGTGTTGATAAAGTCATGCAATGCAAACAACGACTTTGGAAGATAACCAAAATTAGGATTAATTCAATTCGCAAATCTTTTTTACTAAAAATGTTCTTTTTAAGTAACTCTTAGTTACTAAAATATATGACTATGCGTAATTTTATATTTTTGCGAGTGCATCTTGCGAAATATAGTCGTATAAATGGACAATTTAGACACACAGTTTTACTAATAAAAGACAAGTTTTCGGTTTATTTTAAATTTTGTATTTGTTTTTTATTACTTTGTGTGAATTTTAATTTTTTTATGACATATTGCACGTACAATTAGCTCTGGTATTTTAGTTCCAGACGTAATTATATTTACGATATATTTTTATGTGCATAGTTGGCAAAATCACAACTGCTTCTAATTCGTTCAAACTTACTCTTCCTTCCACAACTCTGGAAGCGGGCTTAGCTGCCGGAACCACTTGGGGTTGAGGTATGGCCCTTCCTCTTTCCCTAAACGCGGGATGGATCAGCTCCGACCTCAAATGATGCGGCCTCTCTTGTCTGATATCTGCAAAACAATTCTCTCTAAATATCACTTTTCTTGGCACCGCTTATATCTCCACATGTGTCCATTAAATCACAATTCTAAGACCCACAGTTAGTCCGTAATTAATTCAACCGTCTATAAAGTAAAATTAGCCTTGTTAATGACCACAAGCGCACACCCATCATCCTTACTGGTCTCTTCACCATCCAATTTGACCGTAACTCTGTGCGGTACTCCCAACTTCCAGGGAGACACTCCAAAGTTGTATTTCAGACAAAGCGAGCCGTTTAAGGAACGAATCTCGTCTAATATTTGCTTGACGCTTTGTCCTAAACTGACTCGTTCTTGGAGCACCACTGAGATGTCGATGCCGCAAGTTTCGAGCACTTCTTGGCGACATTGCTTTACCAGTTCTTTGCCTGATAGTTTTCCGTCGTGGTTTTTACTGACGAATGTGCCGCACAGCTCCGACATGATTTTTATGGTGTTTACGTCTATTTCTGAGATTACATCGCAGCATCCTGAGAGTACAGACAGAAAGAGGTTATGGAAGGTCGGTTAGAAGTGCTTTCTCCACTGCCATAAATATTATCAAATAGAAAAATAACATCGCAATCAATATTTTATATTTTATTTATCAAATATCAATATCAAATAGAATCAATAAGAATAAAATTGGTTGAATTGATTCAAGTTAACTGGCTTACATAAAGACGCAATTTAATCAATTTCCAATTATTATTTTTATAAATATAATGTATCCCAATTCTGCATTAATTGAATAAAGAGACAGAGCAGAACAACTTGTTACGCCACTGCGCGTCGAAATAATGTGCGTCTGAGCAGTTTAGAAAGCACCGTCAACGATTCAGCCCCTCCTAAGAGCGCAATAAAGGGTTAGGTTACATCGCGGGGTGGATTTACCTGTGGTCTTGTCAATGGGACTGGGTTTCATGTGCTGGTTGGCGGAGCCCACCAGCATGGGGTAGAACACTTTAGGCCACAACACCGCGAAACACCCCACGACTATCACAAGAACCAGCATTGTTTTTTTGGGGCTCAAATCCGTCTCCGTTTTGGGGACGACGTGGCTCCCGTCACTCGCACTTCGCAGTCGTTCGGTCATCATTACGCGTTCATCTCACAACTCTGACTGAATTTGCGAAATTGTTGGCGAGGAACTCGGACGAAATACAGAAATACTCCGATGACGGAACACGGCGCGGGGATGACGGCCAAGCGAATCAAAACAATGTCCAGAGGCGTGCGGTGTTCAGGTTTTACGTTTCAGAATAGTGTCTCGTTCAATTCACCACTGATTCATTGTCAATCGATTAATATTAAAAAAAAGTTGAATTGAAAAATTGGTGGATGCGCCGGGTGAAATGAAATACGTACAACCTGCTTCAGTGATTTTCACCACTTTATAGTTTCTATGCTGTTGATATCAACAAGCACCCATCTCTACTTATAAAAGGGAATATTTTACCGCTTTGGATTTGAAATTTGTTTACTATTATATATACTATATACTATTTTTTAAATTATTACGGAATGTCCATTGAATCGTTGAATGTTGAATGTTAACTAACTTGCTACGAATTAAAAGAAAAACCAAATGAATTTCTGTCACCAGCATGGAAAGAAGTCTGCAGAAGTGCTTAAGCAATAATATATAGGTTGTATATATAAGTTATTAAAAGAATTATTCAGACTTAATGAAATCCTTGCGAATCTTGTCCATTTCGTATAATCATGTCTCTATCTTTAAAACTGAGGTGCTATTTAAAATTGAAATATAATAAAATATGGGTCGTAAATTTGGACGTAAATGATATTAAGTATATCATTTTGTCCGGTAAAAAATACAAAATTAAATAATTAGAAAATATTTAGTGTTTTTTGTAGATTTGCAGGATGAAATTTATTCAGTAATTTATACTAGGTTAATATTTTTATTTAGTTTGTTAATAATATAAAATTTACGGTAAATGGCGGCGTCAAGATCGGCCTTCAAACGCGAAAAGAGCATTTCTATTATAATAGGTAAATAAAATTGACGCATTGTATAATATTTACTATAATTTATTACATTGTTATATATTATAACACCCGTTTATTTGAACTATCCATTCGCCAAATTAAAAAGGAGAAGAATTGTTAATTTATGTTAAAAATAGAAATAGTTTTTTGTCTGTCTGTCTGCCTGCTTTAATTTATAATAATCGTTATGTTTTACGATTTTTTATTTTGTATTGTTAAATGTTATCTTAAGCGTTAACTAAAAGAAATAATTTTTTAACTTTATAGGTTCCATGTTTAAATATTTTTCAAATACAGTAAATTAATATAGTTTATACATTGAATTTATTTTTCAATATATTGTTTACTAATAGAATGTTTAATTTTGTCACCAAATGTTTTACTAATAATTATTTCGTATATTATATCTTGCGTTTGGTAAATTTACTGAGAATTTAGCATTTTTTTGTTTTAGTTTCTTTGAACTAAATTTTTTATTCTTAGATTTTATTTTGGCATGTAATAAAATATTAGAATCGCTTTATTGATGTGTTTGTTTTACTTTTACAGTTTTAACATACGACTTTATTTAATACTTCATTTTTGTGCTTATAAACTCCAACATTAATTTTTTAATTATTTTTGTTTTAGTTTTTAGGAACAAAATTTTTTATTCTTAGATTTTTTTTGGCATGCAATAAAATATTAGAATCGGTTTTGTAATGTGTTTGTTTTATTTTTACAATTTTAACATACGAGTTTATTTAATAGTTTTTTCTCTTTAGTATTCATAGATTCTCTTACAGTGTCTTATAATTTAATCTTCTATAATTTCAATTTTAAAGCTGCATCTAACATGTTTAATGTTTCATTTTTATGCTTAAAAACTCCAACATTTAGATTATAATTTATATATTGACATTCTTATAAATAAATAAAATATAGTGTCTAAAATCTAAAAGTCAGGGGGTGGGAGCTGAGGAGGATTGTTATTTCTCGCACGTCGTTCATTTTCGTTCTTCAGCAACGGTTCATTTGCACCTTTTTCCACGTCCGCATCTCTTCTTAACGCACCGTACGTAATATGAGCTCGTTTACTGTTCGAAATTCGCGAATTACCATTTCTTGTACAACAGAATATAATAGATAAAACCGATGCAACTGTCCCAAAGGCAAGTCCAACGTAGAGTTTGAAATGTTCTGTATTTGAATACTAAAACGATTTAATAGGTTAGAGACGTAAGATGTTTTCGTGGTAAACACACCAGCACACGAAGACAAGCCATATTTTGCAGTGGCGATGAACATTTCAGGCATGCACTAGAACCCGCCATTGGTTGATATTGTCCAGCGGGACACATTTTGCAATAAGATTCCGAACCCGGGTTGAAAGTGTTTTTGGGGCAAACGACTAAAAGTCTATTGTTATTGGTGCTAAAATTCTACTAAACACCAACCGCAAAGTCTTGGCTCTTTCTTCTCGACTCCAAAACCACTTGGACAAATTACCACCAACACTGGTGGTGTTGACCAGCGTCCTTTCTCTTTTTTCTTCAACGGGGCTATTGTTTTCGGATTAAAATCTTGCTCCTTCATTGCCAGCTTCGAAAATACTAAAACATTTCTACTAATTTATTTAGCAATACATTTCCAAGCACTAACCTGGAAGTTTAACAAACGTTTCAATGTTCTTTACTAAAACGGCGCCAAGTTCGGAGTACAACTTAATTTGACAATTTAGGTTACATATGTTTGCATCAATTCCTGGAACTATGTCTTTAAGGGGGAGCATCGTTGCAGTGAAAGTAACACTGATTAGATTCTCTTCTTCCTTCAACTTATGTTTAAAAAAGCATGTCTTGTTTGGAACACTGGTACCTTGTTGACACAAATTGGTCGTCGTACTTCAACTTTACACATTTTCTCATGGTACCCACATAACAACCCATTTAAAATGTTTGGAAAATAAAATGAAATAACGTCTCCATCACTCAGTTCGCATGGTTCTTTTAAGCTGTAGACGATGGTAGCGCTTACTTTGTAAATTGGGGTCGAAACGACCACCAATCGATGGTAGTACTTTTGCACGACGTTACTTTTTTCATTCAATCGCGACTTGACAGTGCACGAATAATTTCCACTGTCTTTCGGAGAAACGTTATCTACCAACAAGTTGCCTTCGTTCTGTTGTATCTGAGGATCTGGCCCAACATTTCGTACCATAATTACAATTAATACTACTCACCTAGGACTGCGATTTCATCTTCAAATGCCCAGGTGTACACCATGTAACGATTATACTCAACAACTTCATTTCTACTCAGACAAGGAATTACAACTTTTGAACCCGGTAAAGCATAAATCCTAGCTTCACTGTTCTGTATCTTAAACTCCTCGTCGAAGAAGCCTTTACTGTAATCCACTACCTCTCGTTTAATTTTTATGTCGTACTTTCCAAACATGTAACTTCGTTTCTTGCGAACGTGCGGAACCGAGTCGTTTCCAATAATAACACCGTGGTGCAGTTTTAAGAAATTCAAACACGCCAAATGCGTGGTGTTTTCCGCAATTTCGCCCCGTTTCAAAGACGTTATTAGACTGTCCACGGCACAAAAACAGCGATCGTTCTTTTCGAAATCCCCCTTCTTGCACTCGTCCAAAGAAACGAAAGTTGGAAGATCACTTCTGCTCAGCGATGTTATCACCTGAGGCGGATTCTCTTGCTTCGCTTTGTAGATTCCTCCTTCTCCGTGTAGAAGTCGAACCCATTTGGAACCGTTCAATTTTTTGCTGGCTTCGTTTTGGGGACCGCTTAGAAATAATGTTAAGGTTTCCGTTGTGTTGTCCCTGCTGATTTTTATAAAGTGCTCAGGAAATGGTGTTGGTATTAATGAAATGTTTGGTAGGAATACTGGCAAATCTACATAGATCGAGGGGATAGTTGATGGAGTGTGCATGGTTTTTGTAGAAGTAGTTTGGTTGCCATAAACAGAAGTGAGCAGCAGCATTAAAGTTGTACTAAACTTCAAAGCGTTAGAAATATTCAAACCCTTGAGGTCAATTCCTGTTTCTTCTGACATGGGAACGGTGATGTATGGATATTTGGTACTGCTGGAAGTATGTTCTCTTGGTGCTTTTGACGGTGTGCTGTTTTCTACAATGTTTTGCATTTCTTCAAACTCAGAAGATATTTTTAAAGTATGTGATGATTTAGTTTCTAGTTGATTCTCCTCTTCTACTTCCGTGAATATCGTTTGTTTTAATTCTTCTGATTGTGTCGAAGCTTGTACACGTTTAATTGTGCTTATTCCTTCGATCGTTTCTTCAAACGATATAGTGCTTTGAGGTGTGCTCTTTTTTAATACTGATTCGGTTTCATAATAGCTAGGTGTTATTGGGTGATCTAAAATATTATTCTCTTCAGTTTCCACTTCATTTTCAACTTTATTTGTTGATTTTTCTACTGGTTCACTCGGAGCATTCTCGGCTGTTTCTTCGGAGTTTTCTAGCATTTCTGAAACTAGATCGGTTTCTAATACTCTAGGTATTTCAGTCCAAGTTTTTTTTTCTGTTATGGCATGACTAAAACTTGGCTCAGCTGCTGTGGTGGATATCGTTTCTAATGTTATGCTTTCTATATTTTCAATTTCGGTGGACGTCAATTGTGGCGGAAGCGGTTCTTTCGTCTCAGAAATCCAAATTTCTGTAAAATATTTTAGGTTGGTTCTGTTTGCAGATATTTCTGTTCCACTTTTCTCTGTAATTGTACTCGTAGCTTCGTTAATCGAAGCGGGATATTCTTCTTTACAATTTTCACATAGCGTTGAACTTAGTTGTGTAAAATGCTTCAAATCCTGTTCATCAAACTTTTGCGTCGGTATCGCAACGTTTGTTTCATATTCGTTTTTGTTTGTGGTCATATATTCCTCTGAGCTTTTAGATTCTTTTGCTGTCATTGTGGTCGACACTTTTTCTGTTTGTTCAAATTCTGTTTTAGTATGAACAATTTTTTTATTTGATGCAGTTCCAATACTTTCTACTTCTGATGCCTCTTCATATTCTGTTGTGGTAACTAGCTCTGTTAGCAAAGACCCTGCTTTTGAAGCCTTAATTTCTGTTTGTTGTAAAGTCATTTCCGTTTCCATACTTAACTCAGTTTCTGTTTCTGAATGTTCTGTGGTTTCCTCTTCGTATTCACTATATTTAGCAGTTTCCGTTTCTTCATTTTCTGTTATACCTTCTAAAATTGTTTTCATTTCTTTCGCTAATTCAGTTATAACAGCATCTGTTTCATGTTCTTTATATTTAGTATTCAGAATTGCTTCTGTTTTTTCAGACTCTGTTGTGGATAATTTTGTTGCGTTTATTTCTTCTCCCAGCTCAATGGTAATCTCATATTGTGTATGTAGAGTGGTTTTTATTTCTTTGTTTAATTTAGTTGTTTCAGAATGTTCTGCGATGATTTCTTCTAACGTTGTTTGGTTTACTTCATATTCTGAAGATTTCTTAAGAGCAGCTTCTGTATTTTCATATTCTTCTATGACTTGTGAAATTGTTTTCAATTCTTTGGCTAATTCGGTAATAACAGCTTCTGTTCCATTTTCTTTATTTTCAGTGCTTGCGTTTAGAATTGCTTCTGTTTCTTCATATTCGGTTGTGGATTCTATTCTCGACTCATTTATTTCACTTTCTTCTGGCGAAGTAGTGTTTACTTCATATTCAGTATTTATATTCTCAAAATTAGTACTTTCTAGAGCATTTTCAGTTTCTTCATATTCCTTCAACGTTTGTGAAATTGTTTCCATTTCTTTACTTAACTCAGTCACCACCGCTTCTGTTTCTGAAGATTCGGTGAAGCTTGTTTCTGATAAAGATTCACTTTCTTCGTTTTCGGTGGTTCTGCTTAGAGCGGCTTCCGTTTCTTCTAATTCTGTTATAGTTTGCGAAATTGTTTTCATTTCTTCAGCTAACTCAGTGAATAACTTTTCAGTTTCGGATGTTTCTGTTTCTGCTTTTGACTGACTTACAGCAATTTCTTCTGGCCAGGATTCTTTTTCTTCGTGCTCGGTAGATGTGCTCACAGCGGTTTCTGCTTCTTCATTTTCAGCAATGACTTCTGAAATAGTTTCCATTTCCTTTGCCAATTCAGTGATAATAGCTTCGGTTTCATGTTCCTCATGTCTCCCGGTTGCGTTCAGAATTGCTTCTGTTTCTTTATTTTTTAATGTAGATTGTGGTGTTGCTTTCATTTCTTCCTCTAACTCATTTGTAGTGCCATTTGATTTTGGAGATGTTGCTGTTTCTTCTGGCCAGGATTCTTTTTCTTCGTACTGGGTAGATGTGCTAACAGCGGTTTCTGTTTCTTCATTTTCAGCAATGACTTCTGAAATAGTTTCCATTTCCTTTGCCAATTCAGTGATAATAGCTTCGGTTTCATGTTCCTCATGTCTCCCGGTTGCGTTCAGAATTGCTTCTGTTTCTTTATTTTTTAATGTAGATTGTGGTGTTGCTTTCATTTCTTCCCCTAACTCATTTGTAGTGCCATTTGATTTTGGAGATGTTGCTGTTTCTTCTGGCCAGGTTTCTTTTACTCCGTGCTCGGTTGATGTGTATAGAACAGGTTCCGTTTCTGCATTTTCAGCAATGACTTGTGAAATAGTTTCCATTTCTTTTTCTAATTCAGTAATAATAGCTTCGGTTTCATGTTCCTCATATATATTGGTTGCGTTCAGAATTGTTCCCGTTTCTTTATTTTTTACTGTGAATTGTAATGTTATTTTTATTCCTTCACCTAACTCACTTGTTGTGCCATTTGTATTTGAAAAAGTTTCGTATGGAAATGCTGCTTTACTTAACTCAGTCACCACCGCTTCTGTTTCTGAAGATTCGGTGAAGTTTGTTTCTGATAAAGATTCACTTTCTTCGTTTGCGGTGGTTCTACTTAGAGCGGCTTCCGTTTCTTCTAATTCTGTTATAATTTGCGAAATTGTTTTCATTTCTTCAGCTAACTCAGTGAATACATTTTCAGTTTCGGATGTTTCTGTTTCTGCTTTTGACTGACTTACAGCAATTTCCTCTGGCCAGGTTTCTTTTACTCCGTGCTCAATTGATGTGTATATAGCAGGTTCTGTTTCTTCATTTTCAGCAATGACTTGTGATATTGTTTCCATTTCTTTTGCTAATTCCGTAATGACCGCTTCGGTTTCATGTTCTTCATATCTACTGCTTGCATTCAGAATTGCTTCAGTTTTTACTATGGACTCTACGGTTGATTTTGTTTCTTCACCTGGCCAAGTTTCTTTTACACCATACTCAGTAGATGTGAAGAGAGCAGCTTCTGTTTCTTCATTTTCAGCTATAACTTGTGAAATTGTCTTCATTTCTTTTTCTAATTCAGTAATAACAGGCTCTGTTTCATGTTCCTCAAATCTGCTAGTTGCGTTCAGAATTGCTTCTGTTTCTTCATTTTCCTCTGTGGATTGTCCAGTTGCTTTTAATTTTTCACCTAGTTCATTAGTTGTACCATTTGCTGTTAAATAAGTGATTGCACTTTCTTCATAAGTTTCGTAGGCAGATGCTGAAGTTTCAGTTTCTTTGTTTTCATTTATTGTGTGTGAAATTGTTTCCATTTCTTTAGCTAATTCAGTCACAACCGCACCTGCTTCTGAAGTTCCTGTCATTGTTTTTGAAGCTGTTTCTTTCTGTTGTTTCTCGAATTCAGATTCCTGGGATTTTTTTTCTTCTTCATTGTACGTTATTTCCATTTCTTCTCTTGATGTTTGTTTTTCTTCAAGTTCTGTTACTTTCTTTGTTATTTCCTCTTTAGAAGAGGTTGCTAATTCTTCTTCTAATTTTGATGTTGTGTAAGAAGGTTGTTCTGGTTGTTTAGAAAAATAAATTAACTCCGAAACCTTTTCTTTTGAAGTTTTTGCACTATTTTCTTCATTGTTTTCGATTTTAGTCGTTTCAGTCACCGCTTCTTCTGATTCAGTGGACGCCTCATTAAATTCTTGTTCCACAAATTTCGTAGATTCTTCTTGCATTTCTTCAGTGGGTTCCGATGTTACCACCTCTTCAGTTAATATCTCAGTTTCTTCAGATGTTCTTGGCGTGGTTTTTGATACTTCTTCACTAGTGAATGATGATTCTGAAGTCTCTTCCAGCAATGTATTTTCTTCTTCTGTGGTTTTAGTTGTGAATGATGATTCTGAAGTCTCTTCCAGCAATGTATTTTCTTCTTTTGTGCTTTGAGTTGTTTCAGAAACAAATTCTTCTAGAGGTAATGTTTCACTAGTAATTTCTAATTCTGGCGTAATCACATGTAAATTTTGTTCAACCCCAGCTGTAATTTCTTCAGTTGAAGAAGTTAATCCTTCAAAACTTTTGATTTCAAAAGATAATTTGTTTTCTTCGATTTCTGTACTTCTTTCTTGGTTATTAAATTCGAAAATTACTTCAGTTAGCTCTTCAGCTGAAGATGTACTAACAATGTTTTCTAGTTGTTCGTTATCTGTCATTATAGGGAAAAGCGTTTCTTTTTCTTCCTCCAATTTATCAGTTTCCTCGAATAGAGTCAACAGTTCTGTTTCTGTCGTGCTGAATGCTTCATTTGAAGTTTCCGCATTGTCAGAAATTTGTTCCGGTAACGTCCTTTCTTCCTCTGATACAGTTTCTTCGATTTCACTTGTACTCTCGGTACTTTCTAGTGTTTCCACACCTTCTGTTAAAATTTCACTTTCGGAGTAAAGTGTCTGCTCTATTTCTGGCAAACTTGAAATTATTTCAGTTTGTTCTATAAATGGTTCGGTAGTTTCCAACTCGATTATTGTAGCTTCCGAATTGTCATATTTTTCAGTAGTAGGAATGACTTCTGTTTCGGTGTATGTAATTAATGTAGTTTCAGTAATAGTTTCTTCGATCTCAATATTTTTCTCCTCAGTTTCTTCTTCAGTTTCCTGAACTAAATTTGTGGTTGACTCTTCTGCTTGAATTTCATTGAGATTTGAAATTTCTTTTTCTGGTTCTTTTGTCAATGTGTGCAGCAGTTCGGCTATTTCAGAAAATATGCCCGTTGAAGAATTGTCCGATTCAGTTTCACTTTCAATAGTCTCAGCGCTTCCTTTTTTTTCTTCTTCATTTTCAACTTCCTCAAATGAATTAGAAGTTTCCTCTGTTTGCATTTCAATAGGTTTTGATATTTCTTCTTCCGCTTCTTGAGTTAACCTGTTCACTAGTTTTTCTAATTCAGTAAGTTGTTCTGTTGTAGATGATACAAACTCGGGCATATTTAAACTTCTTTCAGTTTCAGTGCTTTTTTCTTCAATTTCTTTTACTTCTTGATAAGGTTCAGATGGAATTACTGATGATTCATATTGCTTTAATTCTTCTGTTTGCATTTCCTCTATATTACGCATAAGTTCTTCAATTTCAGAGAATCCTTCTGTGGAAGACGTAGTTAAAAATATTTCAGGTTCCGGTAAACTTTCCATCGTTTCAGAAGTCTCAATTTCATTTTCCTTTAATTCTTCTGTTTGCACGTCGCTCGGTTCCGAAATTTCTTGTACTTTGTGCAAAAGTTCTTCAGTTACAGAAAAATTTTCTTTTGAGAACGTATCCTCTGATTTAGTAATAGGTGCTTCAGTGTCAGTTAATTTTGGTTCTGTTAAATGTTCCTTTGCTTCAGTGGTTTCTTCTTGTGTTTTTTCTTCTGTTTGGATCTCTGTGGATGTTAAAATTGCATCTACTGAACGCAGAAGTTCTGCTATTTCAGAAAATTGTTCTCCTGCAGTAGCAGCCTCGGGCTCAGTAATAGTTTCTTCAGTGCCTATTATCTCTGTTTCTTTTAAAGTTGCTTCAGTTTCAGTGGTCAATTCTTCAGTTTCTTTTACTTTCTCTGTTTGAATATCAGGAGATTTCAAAATATCATCTGCCGAATGCATAATTTCTCTTAATTCAGAAAATTCTTCTGTTAAAAAAATAGTCTCTGGTTCAGTTACAGTTTCTTCAGTTATCAGAGGTTCTGTTAAAATATTTTTGGATTCAGTTAGCTCTTGTTCGGTTTCTAATATTTCTTCTGTTTGAATCTCCGAAGGTTTCAAAATATCATCTACTGAATGCATTAGTTCTCCTATTTCTGAAAATTGTTTGGACAAAAAAGTAGCCTCTGGTTCGGTAGAAGCTTCTTCAGTGTCAGTTAACGCTGGTACTGTTAAAATTTCCTTCGTTTCAATGACCTCTTCCTCATTTTTTATTATTTCTTTTGTTTGAATCTCTGTAGATTTCAGAATATCATCTACTGAATGCATTAGTTCTCTTATTTCAGAAAATTGTTCTGATGAAGAAGTAGTGTCTGGTTTTGTAAAAGGTTCTTCAACGTCAGTTATCGCCGGTTTTGTTAAAATTTCTTTCGCTTCAGTGATAACTTCTACATTTTCTGTTATTTCTTCTGCTTGGCTCTCTGTAGACTTCAAAATATCATCTACTGCATGTAAAAGTTCTTCTATTTCAGAAAATTCTTCTGTTGAAGTAGCTTCTGGTTCGATTATAGGTTTTTTAGTCTCGGTTATCTCTGGCTGTGTTGAAATTTCTTCCGTCTCAATGAATTCATCTTGTTTCTCTTTTACTTCTTCTGTTTGAATCTCTAAAGATTTTAAAATGTCATCTACTGAATGCATAAGCTCTCCTATTTCAGAAAATTCTTTAGTTGAAGTAGCTTCTGGTTTGGTTATAGGTTCTTCAGTGTCAGTTATTGCTGGTTTTGTCCAAATTTCTTTCCTTTCAGTGACCTCTATTAATTCTTCGTTTTGAATTTCTGTATATTTCAAAATATCATCTACTGAATGTATAAGTTCACCTATTTCAGAAAATTCTTCCGTTGAAGAAGTACCCGCTAGCCCAATTATGGTTTCTTCAGCTATTTCAGGTTCTGTTAGAATTTCTTTCGTTTCACTGACTTCTTCTTGTATTTCTTTTACTTCTTCTGTTTGAATCTCTGTTGATTTCAAAATATCATCTACTGAATGTATGAGTTCTCCGATTTCAGAAAATTCTTCTGGTGAAGAAGTATTCTCTGGCTCAGTTATAGTTTCATCAGTTATCTCAGGTTCTGTTTGAATTTTTTTTGTTTCAGTTACTTCTTCTAGTTCTTCTGTTTGCAGCTCTGTAGATTTAAAAATATCATCAACTGAATGTATGATTTCACCTAATTCAGAAAATTCTTTTGTTGAAGGAGTACCCTCTGGCTCAGTTATAGCCATTTCAGGTTCTGTTAAAAGTCCTTTCGTTTCAGTAACCTCTTGTTCAGTTTCTAATACTTCTGTTTGAATTTCTGTAGGTTTCAAAATATCAGCTATCGAATGAATAAGTTCTTCTAATTCAGAAAACTCTTTTGGTGAAGAAATAGTCTCTGGCTCAGTTATAGCTTCTTCAGTGATCTCAGGTTCTGGTAGAGTCTTTTTCGATTCAGTGACATCTTCTATATTTTCTATTATTTCTTCTGTTTGAGTCTCTGTATGCCTCAAAATATCCTCTACTGAATGTATAAGTTCTCCTATTTCAGAAAATTGTTCTGTTGAAGAAATGCCCTCTGGCTCAATTATAGTTACTTCAGTTATCTCAGGTTCTGTTAGAATTCCTCTTATTTCAGTGACTTCTTCTATTTCTTTTACTTCTTCTGTTTGAATCTCTGTAGATTTAAAAATATCATCTACTGACTGTATAAGTTCTCCAATTTTAGAAAAATCTTCTGGTGAAGAAGAACCGTCTGGCTCAGTTATAGTTTCTTCAGTTATCTCAGATTCTGTTGGAATTTTCGTTTCAGTGACCTCTTCTGCATTTTCCATTATTTCTTTTGTTTGATTCTCTGAATACTTCAAAATATTATCTACTGAATGTATAAGTTCTGCTATTTCAGAAAATTCTACTGTTGAAGGAGTACCCTCTGGCTCAGTTATAGTATCTTCAGTTATCTCAGATTCTGGTGTAATTTTCGTTTCAGTGATCTCTTGTTCGGTTTCTAGTTCTTTTTGAATTTCTGTAGATTTCATAATATCATCTACTGTATGTATAAGTTCACCTACTTCTGAAAATTCTTCTGGTGAAAAGGTATTCTCTGATTCAGTTATAGTTTCTTCAGTTTTCTCAGGTTCTGTTAAAATCTCTTTGGTTTCAGTGACTTCTTCTTCTATTTCTTTTACTTCTTCTGTTTGAATCTCTGTAGATTTCAATATATCATCTACTGAATGTATGATTTCTCCTATTTCAGAAAATTCTCTTGTTGAAGAAGTATTCTCTGTCTCAGTTATAGCTCCTTCAGTCATTTCAGGTTCTGTTAAAAATGCTTTCGTTTCAATGACTTCTTGTTCAGTTTCAAATACTTCTTCTGTTTGAATTTCTGTAGGTTTCAAAATATTATCTATCGAATACATAAGTTCTCCTAATTCAGAAAACTCTTCTTGTGAAGAAACAGTTTCTGGCTCAGTTATTATAGTTTCTTCAGTTATCTCAGGTTCCAATCGAGTTTCTTTCGTTTCAGTGACATCTTCTATATTTTCTATTATATTTTCTGTTTGAGTTTCTGTATGCCTCAAAATATCCTCTACTGAATGTATAAGTTCTCCTATTTCAGAAAATTGTTCTGTTGAAGAAATGCCCTCTGGCTCAATTATAGTTTCTTCAGTTATCTCAGGTTCTGTTAGAATTCCTTTTATTTCAGTAACTTCTTCTATTTCTTTTACTTCTTCTGTTTGAATCTCTGTAGATTTAAAAGTATCATCTACTGACTGTATAAGTTCTTTGATTTTAGAAAATTCTTCTGGTGAAGAAGTACCCGTTGGCTCAGTTACGGATTCTTCAGCTATTTCAGATTCTGTTAGATGTTTCGTTTCAGTGAGCTCTTGTTCGGTTTCTAATACCTCTTCTGTTTGAATCTCTGTAGGATTCAAAATTTCATCTGCTGAAAGTATGAGTACGCTGATTTCAGAAAATTCTTCTCTTGAAGAAGTGCTCTCTGGCTCAGTCATAGTTTCTTCAGTTATCTCAGGTTCTGTTCGAATTTCTTTCGTTTCAGTGACCTCTTCTGCATTTTCCATTATTTCTTCTGTTGGCGTCTCTGAATACTTCAAAATATTTTCTACTGAATGTATAAGTTCTACTATTTCAGAAAATTGTTCTGTTGAAGAAATGCCCTCTGGCTCAGTTATAATAGTTTCTTTAGTTATCTCAGATTCTATTAACATTTCTTTCGTTTCAGTCTCTGTTTCTATTTTTTCTTCTGTTTGAATCTCTGTAGGTTTAAAAATTTCATCTGCTGAATGTATAAGTTCACTTATTTCAGAAAATTCTTGTGTTGAAAGTGTACCCTCTGGCTCAGTTATAGTTTCTTCAGTTATTTCTGGTTCTGTTGAAATTTCTTTTGTTCCAGTGTCCTCTTCCTCAGTTTCTTTTACTTCTTCTGTCGGATTTAAAATTTCTTTTTCTCTATATTTTGTTAACGATGTTGAAACAACTTCATGTTCAGTAGTTACTTTTTGTACTAAAGTATTTTCTTCTTCATATTTCTTTGAAGTGTGTAAATATTCTAAATTTCCGGGTGATGGGGACAATGTTTCTGCCTCTTCTGATGTTATTGAGCTTGGTGCGGTCATTTTTTGACTAACTTCAGTGCTTAGAATATTTTCAGTACTTTCGGTATTTTTCGTATTTGAAATATTTGTTCCTATTTCTGGTGGCGAGTTTGATGTAATTTCTACAATAATTTGCTTAGTCGACTTATGGTGACTAATATATGTGGACTTCTTGTTTAGTTGGTATGTTCTAGGTGCTGGAGTTGTAGACTTCTTTTCGAGTATAGAAAGCCTTTTGGTCGATAGTGGAAGAGTAACTTCGTTACTAATCATTTGAGGGCCCTCTGTTAACGATTGCATTTTATAATTTTGCGTAATTTCAGTTCCTTCTTCACTACAAAGTTCACAAATCGTAGATGTTTCGTGATGATTTGGAAGCATCATTACGTGTTCTACATCTTCTTTTGGATTCTCTTCATTTTTTATTTGTCTGGTAGTTGTTTCGATTATATTTGAAGTCTCATTGCACTCTACACATATTGTGGATGTTTCATGTACTTTACTAAATTCTTCTAGAAAATCGGTTTCTTCTTCTTTGTACACTAAAGTTGTTTCCTCAGATGTGGTTTCAGTACTAGATCCTTTAAATTTGAAATGTTTTGATGGTTTTGTGTGATAAAGACCGACAAGTCCATTTTTAATATCTTCACTCACGTTTAGGTTTCCATATTTTAGGTTTTTTTCCAAAAATGGTTGTGTTAACCGTTCTTCACTTGTTTGCACACTTTCAGAAATTTCTTCGGTGCTTGTTTTTTCAAATTCGAAACTTTTTGATGGTTTAGTATGATAAAGTCCAACAAGCCTTTGCTTAGCTTCTTCACTGATGTTTACTGATGCATTTTTATGTTCCAAAAATGGTTCAGTTGTGTGAATATTTTCAGAAATTTCTTCCGTGCTTGTTTTTTCAAATTCGAAATTTTTTGATGGTTTAGTGTGATAAAGTCCAACAAGTTTTTGATTAGCTTCTTTACTGATGTTTACTGATGCATTTTTATGTTCCCAAAATGGTTCAGTAGTGTGAACATTTTCAGAAATTGCTTCCGTGCTTGTTGTGTCAAATTCGAAACTTTTTGATGGTTTAGTGTGATAAAGTCCAACAAGTTTTTGATTAGCTTTTTCACTGATGTTTACTGATGCATTTTTATGTTCCAAAAATGGTTCAGTTGTGTGAACATTTTCAGAAATTTCTTCTGTGCTTGTTTTTTCAAATTCGAAACTTTTTGATGGTTTGGTGTGATAAAGTCCAACAAGTCCTTGCTTAGCTTCTTCACTGATGTTTACTGATGCATTTTTATGTTCCAAAATTGGTTCAGTTGTGTAAACATTTTCAGAAATTTTTTCTGTGCTACTTTTTTTAAGTTCGTAACTTTTTGATGGTTTTGTATGGTAAAGTCCAATAAGACCATTTTTAGCTTCTTCACTAATGTTTAAATTTTGATTTGTTTGACTTTCTTCCACAAGTGGTGGTTCTGGAGTTGTGTGAACTTCAAGGGAAGTTGAAGATATTTGCGTAATTTCACTAAATTTATTTGCTCCAAATTCGGTAAAATTTTCCACTGCTGGCGTCGTTGGTGGTTCGGCACTAGTTCCTTTAGTGGCTAAATTTTCTTTCAGCTTGTCCAGTTCTTGCAAAACATTTTCAAGCTCTTGCAGTCTACTTCCTTCAGTAGTTAAATGTTTTGCTTCTGTTAAATCCGTCTTAACACTTGATACCGTTCCAGTATTTTCTACTATGGTTGGTACAGTAGAAGGTTTCATTTTTCTAGTAGGTCTTCTTCGTGGCATTCCACTTGGCCACCGAAATTCCGTCCAAATAATTTCATCTCCTCTTCTTGCCCTTTCTTTACTATTATGTTTATTATCTAAACCACTAGCTCTAATTGGTATGGTTTGCCCTGGTTTCAATAAAGATTTTGAAGATGTTTGTCTAAAAAATGGCCCTGGTTTTTCCCCTTGCCGAATATTCGCTTCCACCACTTTTTTTTCTTCTTATCTTTCTTCTTTTTTTTCCGCTTGAAAAGGAATCGCTTAGAGAATCTGCAGCTGGTTTTGTCACCTTTATCGGATTTCCATCGAAGAAGTTTTCCTAAACCTGCAACTTCGAGAAGTTTGCTGTTTATAGCGTGGTGGTGCCTGCATTTGCGTCGCCTCCGTCGGCGTCCAACTTCTCTTTTGCTTCGTTTCGACTTCTTTTCTTGATTTGTATTTTTCTTTGATGCGCTAAGAATGTTTTGCACCTCAAAAACCAGGCTCAGGTCTTTCTGTAGATTGTGCAGTTTTGATAAAAGGGCGCTTTTGCCTTTTGCCATTATTCCTTGTGTTGTTGCCGAAGACACGTTTTTGTGAGTTTTGCTTTCGTATGATACCGTACCTATAACAGGAGTGGGATTAGTCGAAGGGACTGCAATTGTAGGGATAGAAGTGGCGCTCATTGTTATATGAGTGGTAGAAGATAAATTCGTACTTTCTGTTTTTCCTTTTTCAGTTTTCGCCGTACTGTAAGGCGGCTTGGAGATTGTGGTCAAATTTGAGGCAACCAAATCTAAAATGTTTTCACCATCGTTTTCTTCTTCGTACACATTTGTTTCGTATTTTGGAACGCCAGTTTCATTTGCTTGTGTCTTATTGAGCAAACTGCATACCGTCAACGGTTCATTTTTATTAGTTGTTTGTAACGTATTTGTTTCGGTTTGTTGAATAGGTGGCATAAACGGAACCGCAAATGATGTTTCCATTTCTTCAGATGACATTGTAGTGGTTTCCTCAGTGACTTCTTCTTCGGTTGAAGTGGATTCCTCAGTGTCTTCTTCAGCAACACTGCATGTTGTACACTCAGTCTCTTCTGTAAAAGTAACAATTTCTTCACCCGCGTTATTATTGACGCATTCTTGGGGTTTCAATTTCTTGTCGAGTTTATCATTTATATTTTCCAGAAGATCGATCAAGTACGATGATTGAGGCATCTAAAAATTTGTACTAATGCGCTGCACTCGAAGATTTTAACAACACTTACGGCGTTTTGAGATTCTCCCTTTTCGTGTAGAGCCGCGTTAATGTTGGGTAAATCCTTCGCTTCTTCAACGAATGCACTTTTTTCGATTACAGGATTATTCAGGTTGTTATTTATGGCTTCGTTCATGTGCTGATTAGAAACTGCTGTATCTATCAAGCCTATTTTATTGTTGAAGGCGTTTTTCGGTACATAGTACTGCTCGGTACTGTGTTGTATTTCCGTTGTTGACAAGTGTTTAGAAGAGACTTCATAGCTGTTGGGTATCAGTTCTAGTCGTAAAGTGTTAAGCACGCCCTGTACCATTTTGTTCGCTTCTTGTGAAGGATGTGTATACGATAGTAAACTCATCTCTGTACTTTCAAACCCATTCGTCAACGGAACATATTCGTTGTTAACGTTCATAGGATCAATTAGACTATTAGGAAGATCTTTAAAACTGTCGTCTATTAGAGTTTTTTCAAAACTGAACGCGCTTTGTGATTCTTCAGTTTTCCCTTTCTTGTTTCCGTCATATTTAGAGTTGACCAAAACCCCAGCATCTACAGGAGTTGGTTTAAGAAAGTCGTTCATACCCATTTTTAAAGAAGTGTTGACGTTTTCAATGAGTAAATCAGCGTCGCTGAGGTATTTATTGCTTACATCGTTAAGTAAAGGCGATCGTTTGATGAGTTTGTCATTGTTGCGCTTCGGAGAGATCACGTTAACAAAGAGTATTGGTATGTGAGTCAATGAGCGACAGTCGAGCTTTTGGCCATTGAACATACGGAGAACGGTAGATGGTTGAAACCGGAAATTTTGTGAGCGTTTTTTGTATTTGGTAATGTGGAAAGGTCTGTAATTGTGGCTTCTACCGATTCGTGGTGGCTCACGGTCTTCTGGTACTAGAGTAAATTTAAGCGCTGGAACTTCCAGAAGCTTGTTGTCTTTAGATAAAAGAGCGATATAGTCGAAATGATTTGGCATTGGAAAAGCTCCTTTGCTCGGTTCGTTATATAAATTGATAACAAGAGTGTTGTCGTGTGGGTGATTGTCATCCATTGCGTCTAGATAATGTTTAAAAAAATGCATTTCTAACATATCTTCTGCTGGAGACGAAGGAGCTAAAACTACGAAGTTAGAGAGTGGTTTGGTTACACTGAATTCATACTCTGTTCGTTATTATCATTCACTGCAGCAGATTTTACGTTTTGTTCTTCGTTGTCTTGACCAGTCGCTTCATCTTCTTCGTTTGGTTGCACTGGTGCCTGTTCTGATTCGTCAGGCGTTTCTTGCGTAGTGCTAGTGATATTTTCACCCTGCTGCGGCTCTTCCACGAATTCTTCATCTTGAATATTACCATTGTCACTCTCCTCACCCCCATCGCTGGCTTGTTCCTCTTCTCTTCGCGTTCGTGCCTGTTGATGATCCAAACGATGTCCAAATAATTTGTTGACAAACAATTTTCCCATATGCCCCAACTCCTTTCTAATGTTACTTGTA
Source organism: Eledona agricola (assembly GCA_964023215.1). Lineage (NCBI taxonomy): Eukaryota > Metazoa > Arthropoda > Insecta > Coleoptera > Tenebrionidae > Eledona > Eledona agricola. Next base: position 3,931,982 of record OZ026856.1, read on the forward strand.
ACTTCGCCTGGTGTATGCGTCCAAGTACCACATGTGGTGGAAGAATAATCTTTGTCTTCCCTTTTGATAGAATTGTCCGATTTTTTGTTGTGAACTGGTTCAACGATGTCGTCAAAATCAGCGATTTCTTTCAGTAGGTTTCTGCCAGAAGCTGGAATCGATCTAACTCCTGTGGTTTCACTTCTTCCGCAAAAGATCATAAACGCAATCATGCTTTAGAAAGTAATTTAAGAAAATTTTAAGCGAGACGAGAGAATTCTTACCAAATTAGCGCATAGCGAAGCATTTGAAAATGTCGGACACACAAGAAATGCACATCATAAAAATAAAAAGATCACATAAAATACACCTTCAACTATGATGGAATGTCAAAATGCGACAAGAAATGTCAGAAAGTGGAACAAGTGGACTTGATTTATAAAAATTATTTAATTTTAAAAATTACATTTTATTTTATTTTAAATCAACGACAGCAAAAAATATGCGGTTTTAGGATGCACAATGCATTATTTCTGCTTCCTTATCATGCTGCATGTTTGTTACATTTTTTCTCTAACTGTATCTGTAAAAAACAGTTAAAATTAATTTAAATTTTGAATACAGCAGCTGGTTCTGCGCGTGAGTAATTGATAAAAAAATTTGGTAGAAATGTAAAAACAGTTGCAAATTTCAATTCAACTTAATGTGAAATTAGATCGGACAAAAGGTAAGATTACTGGAATTTGAAATAATTTTTAAGTGAAATTCATAACAGGAAGTTTCAATCAAAACGTTTTTCACAAAAGAAAACAAATTAGTACCATTAGCTTTTTCCAGTGTTATTGCAAAGTTGTCACAGTAGAAAATTGCTGTGCAGTGGTTTTTCGACACTTTTTGTATTCTAATTTGTGTTTTAATATTTTTGTATATTTGTATGCGTTTCCTTTTCTCATATCTTGCAGTTTATATTAAATGCATACTTTTGCGGTTAACTGACAAATTATCGCTTAAATGCGATCGACACTTAAAATAAATTCAGTAAATTCGAATTTGATGAACTAAATATTTATACAAATTTTTCAATTAATGCTCTTTTTGGGGACAAACAATTCGATTGCTCTTGTTTTTTTGTGCTTAATGGTGTTTAAAACATTTTCACTAAACTGTTGGGCAACGGTGCTATAAATAAAAAAACAACGCAAGTTTGATAAGATTTATTAAGAAAAGATCAGTAAGCTATATGTATACATTTAAAGAATAAAAATCGGACACTAAAACACAATAACTTTTAAATAATAAAAATAGTTAATAAAACATTAATTATTTTAGTTTAAAAGAAGAAAGTTTGATTCACAAAATTGAGGGTTTAGCGGGAAACGCTGTAAATTCTGATTAACATTAAAAACGTACAAATACAAATTAATGTAAATTGTAAATTATTACGTCACAATATTGGCTGCGTGTTAGTTTGTATAAAGTTATTTTGAAAAAAGCTATAAAAATAAAGCTACATAAAACATCCAATTCCTATCTTCACGTTGTGGTGATCTTATAAAATTACATTTTCCGTAATTTTATAACCACTTAACACAACTTCAAGAATAAAAAATTTAAATAGAGATTTGTTCTAGTTATTTTAAATTCTTGTCTGCACAACCATCCATAACCTACTTATAAATAATGAGAATCGCATCTTTCTACCTAAAATATAAGAAATGCTTGCATTTTTCCTAGTTTCGTTTGGGTTTTAAATTAGAACGAATTGTACAATCTAAAGAAACTACTTAATATATTACAAATTAGATAATGCTCGTACAAATATATACCTAATATGAGCTGAAATATGCACAATATCTCGTTGTACAATAAGTACACAGTTATCTAACCTAATCTAAAGGGCACCTCGTAACACTAAAACCATCATGTAAAAATTTTCAGACGAATTAAGTTTGATACGTTACGTTCTACACAATAACAGATGTATAAAATCTATATTCAGGCAATGATAGTGAGTTGGACTAATTATAATCGTTCTCAAATCTGTCGTCGTGTTCCCAACCTTTGTTACTTTTATGACTAGAAGGTGATTTCTTGTTATTACGCCCCGAGGAGCTGTTTTGCTTGCTGTTCCAAGCTCCGTTTTCTTCATTTCCTTTTTTTATAAGCCTAGCACCTGACCCCAAAATCGGACGTCCAGCTTTTTCTTTACTTTTTAAAGAAACATCTTTGGGCGGTTGATTATTGTAATCGGCGGTGCTCGCATAGTGAGAGCCTTGAGTATCGTTTGGTGTAGTTTCAGAAGGAGATGTGGATATTTGAAGCACGTTGACGTTGCTTTGGTAGCTGTCCAGAATTTTGCTTGAATGCACTGTCTGAATGCTTAGTGGATCCTGCGACTTCTGCAAAAACAATAAAATTATAGGTTGCTCTACTAAATCGCTTGAATGTTCTCACCTGGAAGTTACTCATAGGAACACTACCAAGCTGGTCCTCGTAGAATTTATAAATTTCGGTCGGCAGGACCCCAAATCGAATATTATTTAGCACGTCCAAAGCCAACAACAGCCACAGCTTGTTCTCTCGAACTTGCTGGCTCTCACTTATTAATACCGATCGAATTTTGTTCCCTAACTTGACGAGTTCTTCAGGAGTTGCGTTTTTCAAATTCATCCCGTTCAAATACAGCTAATGATCATATAAAATAAATCAATTGAAAGAGAGCATTTATTAAAACGTACCTGATTTGTGAACAGTATTAAATCTGGAAGCGTTCTGCTGTTTAGGAGAAGTTCTAAACAAGACATGAAAGGTGGCGCTAGGAACAGAAGTGGGCTTCCGCTCGAAACTCTAGCTTTACGTAAAAATTCGCCCATCATGTGTACGCAGTTGCGGAACATTGGAGGACTTTGCGTTTGCAGTTGGTTGCTGTCTAAAAAGCATTTCAAATATAATAATAAAAGTTAATTTCAAATATTTGGACAAAACCGCTTCAATGTACTAAAAATTTTATATAAATCAGTAACATTCTTTTTCTTGAGAACAACAAAAAATTACAAAAAATAAATAATCAATTTAACATAAAATGTTATTGCTTGTCCCTTTTAAATGTGAAGTAAATTTGAATTCTTGTTTTTGTTTTAAAACGATACAAAAAACATACATTGATCAGAAATGACATGGATTGAAATGACAACATAATAACCATGTAATAAATAAGAACCAGAGAAATAATAAGTAATGAATTAAAATTAAGTGAAATAAATACTTATTGTATTACGTGTAATACATCTGTAAAAATAAAATTAAAAAATGCCAACCATCAATGCCGTCAAAAACGAATTGAACATAGTTATTTAATAAAAGACACAGGAAATGTGCGCGTTCGCGAAGCTTAGTTTGTCTTTACTTGAATTCGTAAACACTTTTGAGCCAGTGAATTATGCATTGTGTCGTCCTTTTAAGTTGATAAACCTCTGTACAAAAGGTGCCGTATAAGCGTAAAAAGTACGAGTACAGCTTTAGTTTTTCTAAATATCCAATAATTCCATAATAAATTAATTTTCTTAGTTTTTAAATTTTTGAAACAAATTTTTGTAGTTTTATTCTCTTTGCAAACACCCAGTTAGCATCTTTTTCGTATTTGCTGTATCATTTACAGTTTATGTAATATTAATCTGATGCGGTATTTTTACCGCACGGTACATTTAGTATAATAATTTGGTGTATGAATAAAGATTTTTTTTTTCAAATAACGATTCCAAATTGTTTATTTTTTAAATTACAAAAAAAAAGAAAAATAATAAAGAAAAAATTGAACATTCCCAATGGAATCCAGAATTTAGAAACAAATAATATGCAATATTTATTCAGGTTCACCGCATAATTTTGTAAATTATTGGGTCCTCAAAGACACATTTTTCACAAAGATATTTTTTAAATTTTTGAAACAAATTTTTGTAGTTTTATTTTCTTTACAAACACTCGGTTGGCACCTGTTTCGTATTCGCATACACGAAACTAAACTTGCATTTGTTGACATTTTTTTATTCTTCACTTTAAAAAGGCCTTGGTAAAAATATTCACAAATACCGAACAATAATAAAGCATGATGTATCAAAAAAGTTTTGTTAAGAACATTTGGCTGTATCATTTACACTTTATGAAATATTAAACTGATGCGGTACTTTTACCGCACGCGGTAAATTTTACGATGTGTTGCGAAAATACATTTAGTGTAATAATTAGGTGTATGAATATTTTTTTTTTCAAATAACTATTCCAAAGTGTTTATTTTTTAAATTACAAATAAACAAAAATAATAAAGAAAAAATTAAACATTTCCAATGGCATCCAAAATTTAGATACAAATAATATGCAAAATTTATTCACCGCATATTTTGTAAATTATTGGGTCCTCAAAGACACATTTTCCACACACATATTTTTTACATTTTTGAAACAAATTTATGTAGTTTTATTTTCTTTGCAAACACTTAGTTGGCACCTGTTTCGTATTCGCATACACGAAACAAAACTTCTGCAAAACTCTAAATTTAACAAACACCGTATATTTAATAATAACAAAGTTATGAAAGTATGTACGCTTTCACGGTCGGTGTTATTAATTATAACGATCTTCTTCGGGATTTTTGACCAAAGAATTGAAAAACGAAAAAAACATTTGGAACTTCAAATGGAACACGGTCAAAAATCCCAAAGAAGATCGTTATAATTAATAACAAAGTTACCAATACTGAATGTCTAAAAAAATAAAAAAACAAGGTGTTTGATATCGAAAAAAGTTTATTGTTCCATTTGAGAAAGAAATAATTTATTTTCAGAGGATTTGTAGTGCTTAATGCAGTAGTAACTGTATATTAACGTGCGTTCAAAAAAAACGAGGCTGCGTTGGCCATGGAATTTATCGGATTTCCAGTGTAGAAACCATAGAAAACATGAACATATAGATTTGACAAATGTCAAGATCTGTCAGTTTAAAATTTACCATCGAAATAAAACGGCCCAAACGCTAGGACAGTTTAATTTTATTTTTAATGAACATTTTTAATAATTATTGGTTTTTAAACCTTCGAACCAAACAAATCCGAACCTTTTTTTTCTAATGTATATTGTGTAATTTATAACTCACTAGTGGTCAACGTTCGTGTTTAACTATGTATACAACGATTGGTAGGTCACAAACATATTATTATTGTTATTATTACTTAAATAATGGGGAAAAAAATTTGGTTCTTTTGGTTCTTTGGTTCTTTAAATAAAATGTAAACATGTAAAAAAAATTAATGTAAACTTTAATGAAAGACAATTCGTAATTAAACTCCAAAAACAAACAACATTTATCGCAATTGCTTTCGATTTTTTGCCGTAACTCGTCTAAATTTTTTGGCCTACTAAAATAATAAACCTTCGAATCCAAGCAAACCCGAACCTTTTTCTTCTAATGTATATTGTGTAATATAACTCCCTAACGGTCGACGTCCGAGTTTAACTATATATACAACGATTTTTGAAATATTAATTGAGAATGCAGTTGCTCTTAAACTGAATTGGTAGGTCTCGAGTTGCGCATAGAGACTGATGACCCATGAAGGTTGACGGGTAACTGAGTGCTGCCAAATATTCTCAAGACATTTTTCGGTTTTGAGACTGATTCTTCTTCATCGATCTATTCACGACTTACAGTTATATCAAATTAATGACCGTCCTGGTCGTGTCGATAATCTCCTCAACAGAGGAGAAGCTGTAACAATGAATAGATTGATGTTTGGATTCACAACGATACCGGGAAATGTTTTGCACTTTTTTTTTATCCCAAAATGATTTATCCCATTGTCAACAAGGAACATGAACAGACTCGAACTGACACTTTGAAGTTTTGCTACACTAAATTGATGCACAAAGTTTTTCCATGGCCAACGCAGCCTCGTTTTTTTTTTGAACGCACGTTATATTAATGTGTGTGTATCTTTTAATATTCTAAATGTTGATAACCATTGATGCCACACTGTCTTTGTAATTCATTTCTGTTTTTTTTTCTTCTATTTTACTTGTTATCTCGTTCATATTTTAAACTTATTTCAATAAAAAAATTCTATTTCTGAAATCAATTAGGAATTAGAAATTAAAAACAATCATCAATCAAGTGGGTCTCCTTCACACTGACAGATTTGTGACTAGATTTAGTTTTGCCATTGAAAGTTCTTTTCCATCATTTCTTTGTGCTCAACCTTATTTTTTAAGTAAGCAATCTTAAACCGACTCCATCATCTACCAGCACTATCTAGTATATCTTTTTCCAGTACAAAATTGTATGAAAAAATCAAAGACCTGACTTACATTATTCACTCAAGCATCAACTTTAAGACTCACTTACTTTCAAAATCCCTTTGCAGGTGTGTCAAAAACAATGTCCAAATACTTCTGCCATGAATCTGCTGTGCTATAAATGTTCGTGCAGCAACCAAAGTGACAAGTTTTGATGCCAAATCCATATTGCACAAACACGCCTTGTATACATGCTCAAAACTCTCCCTGAAACAATACAATTTTATTATTGCAACTCACGTGTTTCTATCACTGACTCAAAATCCTCTGGAGTGCTGCAGTCCTGCAACCAGTACTCTTGAATGAACTTCATTTTCCTATTGAACATAATTCCGTCATCGCCCAAGCTGATTTTTTCAATTCGATCGATCAACTCTCTGTGGACCGTGTTTATCGGCGGCGGGGGTGAGGTGTCGTGTGGCAGTTCCGTGAGCCCCCCGGGTCTTGGTAGGTCTGCGTTTTTCGCTAGATTCAACCAGCCTCTGCCTCTGCCACCCCCACAAGCCGACATTTCACGGTAACACGTCTTATCAATATACTAGCTAGTAAAGAAAACGAGTCGGGGATGAAACCTTTACAGGACTATATTTTGTGTTTACTATTTATAACCCCCAAAACGCCGCTAGGAATGCAACCCGCGATGCAGCGTTGCAAGAGAACACTTGACAGATGCTCCAAGTTGCAACTGCTGCAAGTGTTCTAATCAATTAATATATACTGACACTGACAACTAGTTAGTTTTAAAAAAGAATGGTGTCATAGAGTGGTAGTAGCGATCTGGTGTTTGTTTTTAAACGGAGATTAATGTGGTTAGAGTCCGTGCAAAATCTCATGACCCAAACTCGCGCAGGGAGGGGAGCCCCATTGACATTTCAAAACTCAACCGTCCCACAAACATTCGCTGTCCGAACTGTAGGCAACCACCATCGCTCACAAGTACGTTTGGTTGTGTGATACACAAATAATACAATAATTTATCATGTGGAAATGCATTTTTAATTCTACAAAAAACGACTAAAACTAAATAACAAAGTAACAAATATATAGACCCCTGCCCACTATTCTAATGGAGCGCACCCCAAATCCGCTAACACGGAGTCCTGCGTGTAAGCCTCACTATCACTTTCCGTTTCAGAGAAATCGCTGTCACCTTGGTTGGGCGTGATTATTAGTTCCTCTATTTCGTCGATCACCGCTTCGCGTCCCAAAAACTCGTCCTCCAGTTGAATCACATGCTCACAAACTTTTTGCCACGCGTCCGCACCAATTGAGTTGAATTTATTTACAGCCAATTGTCGCACATCGTCCAATTTAAATGTCACATTATGTCTCGCCACATGGTTTTTGACTTGCGCCCATATCTTCTCAATTGGGTTTAATTCGGGGTGGTAGACAGGTAAGCGGAGCACAACATGCCCATGTTCACTGAGCACCTGGTCGATAACATATCTTTTATGTTGTGCTTTATGTAAACATATTGTTGCATACAACTCAGGCCGCGTTTCTAACAGGTCGAATGCAACACCTCGAGAAGATAACCATTGCCGCATGTCAGCTTTCTTCCAATTCATAGTAGAATTCCGTTCGATTGTTACATTATGATATGACGCGTTATCAATTACAAGAACGGAATTGGGTTCCAAATTCGGAATAAGTTGTTCGGTCAGCCATTTCATAAAGTTGGCATGATTCATGTCGTCATGATAATCGCCCGTCTTCGATCCTGATTTAAAGATTAACAGTGCCTGCGGTACAAATCCATGTGCACCACCTGCGTGCACGATAATTAATCGCCTTCCTTTTCCAATTGGTGATTTCAGACATTTTGACGACCCATCATCCCACGCAAAATGGGTCGTATGGGATTCGTGCATATATGTTTCGTCCGTATAAACAATATTACGACCTTCCGCCCGATAGCGTTTAATTTGTCGTAAAAATCTAGCACGAGCAGCACGAATTTCCGGTTTTTCTATGAGCACCGACCTCTTATCCAATGTTTTTCTCCAGCGAAACCCCATTGTATGAACAAGCGTCCTGAATGACCGGATTTTACCAGTGAATTCTACTCCGGCATCCAACACTGCTTGGAATACAGCCTCCATAGTGGGTCGACGGTTTTGGATGTTAGGGAAATGATATATTATCCTCCGTATCACCTGCTCATCAAACTCGTCCACTGTTGACCGCGGTTTCGGTTTATTCACCGTTTTTCTAGGCGAGTTGAATTTGTGACCTACAAGTTACGTGATAAGCGGCACACTTCGTCATTGATGGGACGCTTACCTGGGACATATTCCCGGAGAATACGTTTCACCGTACTCAATGAAACGCTAGTGGCTTCGGCCACCTTTTTCATTGTGACGGTATCTGCGGCACAGGGGCCAGTGGATAGAAATGTGTATACATTTTGTACCATCTGACGCCCCTGGCTGTGGACCACTTTCTTGTTCATTTGTTCTTATTTCAGAGTCACAAGTATGATAAAATAAAAGCGTACTTTTCACCGTTGGTTATATAGGTTATACGTCACTCGATAATGGCGGAAAGGCGTGGTGTCGGTCAAAACTCGAGAGTCGACAAATTTAGTTTGCGTAGTACACGTAACCTTGGACGCATTTACGTTTCTGCGCTGGTTCATGAGATTTTGCACGGACTCTAGCACGTTTTCCGTGAAATTATCCCATGGGGCGCATGCGCAACTTGAGATGGATCATATGTAAAGGTTCGCCTCCATGATCGTGCCGTGAGCGTGTCCGGTGTTCAGTGGCCACCTTTATAGTTAACCAACACAACTCAAATCAAAAACCATTTGTCGGTCGTAGTTGAAAGGTTTCGTGCGATTAAGTGTGCAAAGTGTCTAGCTTATCTTCAAGTGGAGCGTGTTATCATCTCCAACTTGCGATTGGCGTTTGCGGCATAATTTTTGCGTATTTTCCGCCAGCATCATTTACGCCCTTTGGTACGTATCAAACGCGGTCCCACATCCGAGGATTTGTTCGCTCGTTTCACATTTAACCGTTTTAGAGGTTGTCATTTTGTACATTTCGTTTTTTGATTGCTCGGGAGACATTTAATACCTCTGGCTATGCGCTTTTATGGAGGTGAGGATCTCTTCTTCACTACTCCGAATTAGTTCAAATGCCAGTTTGCCTGTATACCAGCGACGGTTATTGTAAAACACCCCATCATTCCAACTATTGTATTTTATTTAAAATTTATTTCTCATATTTCGTTCGTTGTAATCTAATCTAAGTGTGACTGAACCTGACGTGACTTGTTATATTCGTAACATCGTGTAGATATAATGAAACAAGGACATAATATTTGATTTCGTTCTTATACTGTGTTCATTCATAATCCAAGTGTGACTTGACTCGACTTGTTATAATTACATACGATGAAGACCCACATAAAACTTTGCACTCCAAAAAATTAATTCAGTCATTGATTAAATATCTTAAGCACTATTCAAAAATAAAACAATTTTTTTTTGATTAAAAAATTGAGTTTCAAAATTTGGGGAATTTTGCATGGGTAGGTTGACAATTGTCAAAATTGAAATTTCGATTTTCAAATGCAATTAAACGGCGGTGGAAATAATTAATTTAAGTGCTCAACACATCCAACGTAATCTAAATTACACTAGTTTTTTACGAAACTCAAAAAGCTATTAACGCACTCAATTGAGTGCTTTAACAGCTTTGTTATAGAGGTAAAGTAGAGAAATAGTTGTTCGAAATTAAACTACCAAACTACCAGTTAACCATTTACATTTCCTGTAAGAAGAATAAAGAAACTCTTCGAGGCACAACAAAGGCCAGCAAATTTAAATTTAATAAAAAATACGATATCTGTGTAGTTCATTAAACTCGTTTGCAAAATTCGACTCTCGATTACTTCTGAAACGGCGGGCGTGTTTGTCGGAGGTCCAAAGTTTTTCAGGCACCGAAGCCCATACCCCATTCGAAGAATCTATCCAATCACGTACTTAACAGACCTAAAGAAGTCATTCCTTCCCTGTGATTTGCGGAGTCATGTGCATTTTTTCAAGAAAAAAATGTGTAAAAAGCGCGTGTCGGGCGTATCCATTTCAAGTCGGTTGAAATAATTTATTGTTAAGATCCGAAGCTGAAAAAGATATCTCCAACCGAATCAATTTTTTTTGTAAAATGTTATCAACTTGTGTGTGGTGAAAAAATCATAAATTTCAAAGGCGATTGCCACCTCAAGTACTCGTCCATTTTAGTAGTATTTAGCTGGACACAATTTTACTTTAAGCATACAAACTAATTCGGAAATGTATTTAGCACGAAATAAACTGAATCAAAATGTGCTCCGACATTCTTGAAAAAAAGTACAGCCATAGATAGACCGCCAACTAAAACGATTAATTTGTGAGCATTTGTAGAATATCTACAGTGTTTTTCTGACATTTTGTGTTTCTGGGAGTGGACATAAAATTTTGAAATTAGAAAATAAAAATAAATAAGTATGTTGGCTTTATTTAACATTTTATGATCACCTCTGCTTTGGAAATGTAGTTCTTCCTAGAATAAAGGTGTCCTGGTAAAAAAACACTTAAAAAACATAAGTGCTCTCTTTTTTCCATATAAATATGCAAAGTCCGATTTGCTAATATTTTACCAATATGGTTTGTTTTCAAAGGTGTGTTACAACTACTAAATTAATTCTAAACCTACGTATAATATCCCCTGAGCAAAACTCGCCGTTACTAATTTTGTCCATTGGCAAATCTAGTCCGCCCATATTTATATTTTACTTCGACATGTATTAATATGGAAAACTGTTCTGATTCATTTTTTTTCACTCAGACAACTTGCACAACGGTTAACTTGTTAAGCTCAGAAAATTATGTCACAGGCTGCTGTAATCTTTCATTTAGATCACGTCCCTCACGGCGAATGATAATGAGGACGAGTTGATTTTATAAATATCCTCAAATTTTTCCGCAAATTTGTTTCCAAATGCAGTTTTCAAGTAGTAATCCCTTCCATAATGTTGCCGGGGTTTATATTTAGCATGGATATACACAATTAGCAACAGTTGGGTGCGTGGTGTTGAAGTTGGTGGTGAATGGAACTTTAATTTTCGGTATGATTTGATGATGAGGTTCAATAGGTCGTAAGTGTGGGTGTCCAGTAAGTGGCTCGAACAACGTAATCCCCGTTTTGTGAAGACATACAGTCGTTGGAGATGCTCGACAAGGTCGTAGCAGATAAAGTATTTTGAAATATATGCTAGTCATATATCAATATTGTGCGATGACCGTGTGATTAGTTTTTATTATTGCTTGTCCAGTTGAGTATTGAGTGACGTGCGATTAATCGTCATTATTCGGAATTACAATGTAGTGTTGATTATGTATTTTTAAACCATGCAGTCAAAATCGACATGATCCAGAACACACTTTCTCTGACCATTTCAGCAAAAAAGGACTAAATTTACTTTCTTATTGACATCGTGTGTTCCACATACATAAGTGTGCCCCGATTATACGCTACTTACATTGTACTTTATATATTTTTATGTAAGTTAACATATTTTTAAAGCAGATAATTGCAATAACATTAACCCGATACGCTCTAATTGTTATCGCTATTGTTATATTTCATGACGTATTCTAGTTTGCTAGGTGAAGTATGAAGTGTAATTGTTTTATGTTTGTGGGACAAGGTGAGATTTATTGGGAGTGAACAACCTGTTTGAATTTTTAAAGCGTTTTCAAAATAACTTTGTCTGGAGCGAAACTTTTTATTTAACAAACACTGTATGTCGTCTCGTTTACATTCACTTAACGTGTGCGTAAAACAGAGTAAAAAAACTTTGTCAAATCTGCCTTAGTTTACTTGGCTAGTTTGCAGACTACCTGGACAATATACAAACTAACAATTTTTGTTGACAAAAATATTTATTTTAAAATACCAGGAAAAAAATGTTTTAGTAGAAATGTTTTCTAGTAGTTTATAAACGAAGTCGCGAACTAAAAAGTTCAGGCGGAACAAAAATGTTAGACGTAATCTAAGGAATAATGCAAGGGATTCTAGTGTTACCGTGTTCAGGAACGAAACTATTAATTGAATGTGAACTAAATTAAACAAATGCTTCGACCACGTCTTCGATATACAGTGTGGATGGGTATAAGGGTTGGAACTAATTCGATAACTTTTTTATATGGTGCGACAGAAAAAATCGCTCGGACACGTTAATTTTTAATTTTAAATGCCCTAATTCTGACATAAAAATTTGCTTTGTTATGTCATCTCTTTCAAGGCCATGACGGCATTTTAATTTGACGTTATGTTTTTTTGCATATAAAACAATAAAATTTGTAATGTGTGTTTTTGAGAAAAAAATATTTTTTAGTTTGTCATTTAGTAATTTAATGATTTTAACAATAGCAGTTTATTTAAATAACATGAAAAATTTACAAAACAATCAGATTAAATGTTCAAACTGCCTACCTTCTTCAAGTTGAGTATGACTAAGACGATGTTCAAATTTTTTTATGACATTTAAAATTTGTGGTGATTATCAAAATGTTTAATTTTTAAATTTTCATTTTTTCTCAAAGATATTGTTATGTAACCTATTACAAATTTTATTGTTTTATATGCAAAAAACCATGCTCTTTAAAATGACGCAATAACAAATTAGGGTTGCCATTTAAAAAAAATTAAAATGACGTCATGGCCTTGAAAGAGATGACAACAAAGCAAATTTTTGGCAGAATTTGCGCATTTAAAATTAAAAATTCACGTGTCCAAAAAATTTTTTCTGTCGCTCCCTATAAAAAAGTCATCGAATTAGTTCCAACCTTTTGATCCACACTGTATATTTACTTAAAATAATAAGGTTTTCATCGTTGAATTTTGGTTCGAAGTGGCAAATGAAGGGTACAGGGAAAGAAAAGGCTCCACTCACGTTCTTTTAAATTTGCGTAAACCACATTTTTTTCAGTTGATTGTTTATCCACTTAAATAACGCTGTCCACGTGGTGTTAAAGTTGCAAACATTACAATTGATCTATTTAGCAGTGTCTGAAGAAGATATATTCTAATAACTTAGTATGTATTTTATTCGCTTGGACTGGGGCCATTTTTTTCCTGTATGGTATAATTTATATCGCCCATATGAGATGACCTAACCGTTTGTTTTTCTTGACGAATGCACCATGGGATGGAGAAAAAAATTGGCAATATTTTGGATCAAGTCGCTTTTTCCCTGTGCCCTTTATAATGTAATAACATGTTAGAGGAAAGCGGCAATTGGAAACGCCGAGGAGGATTATAATAAAAACTCAATGACAATAAATTAACAGCGTTTTCTCTTCTTCACAGTCCAACATGGCTACGCACGTCATAAGCGTGTGCGTATTTTGTCTGATTTGCGCCACACATACCCCGTGCGGTTCCCATGCAGCCGTCTCCCACGAGGACCCCCAGATCCACAATTTGCACCACTCTAACAATCCGGCGCTAATCAAGGGTATGGTGAAAGAGAAATTTAAAGAGAAACAAGCGTGGGACAACAGTGTTTTAAGTATTAGTGGCGATGACGCTAATAAGGTGCATATCATTAAGAAACGATTTAGTGACGATCTTGATACTCTTAGAAACAAAGACTTTTATCTGAAAAAACTATTTATTAAATACGGTGACGGTAGTACGTTGACGATGGACGGTTTTCAAAGTTTGTTGGACCACTTGCTTGAAATGGAAGACCGTCCCAAGGAGGCGATCCCCGCCAACGAAACAGTAAGTGCTAGAACTTCTCGAGTTCATATAATGACCAACGTTGCATTTGTAGTGTGTTTTAAATAACGCATTGAAGTCTCTGGCGACCAACTCGAACGACTCCATGAATTTCTCCACCATAGACACTATGTGTCCTGCAATATTGTATAGTATAGTTTCCGGTCGCTGCGCCGATTATCAGTTGGAGCAAGGCAAAGGCACCATTACAGTATCCACGTGGCTGTACTCAATGTGTGCGGTTCTTGTAATCAGCGCCTGTGGAATCCTCTCTCTTCTCATAATACCAGTGATGCAGAAGAAGTTCTACAAACCGCTGTTACAGTTTCTGGTTGCCTTAGCTGTGGGAACGCTTGCCGGAGACGCCTTGTTGCATCTTCTCCCCCACGCGATGAGCAGTAGTCGACACGACCACGGACACGATCACGAGAACATGTGGAAAGGGTTCGTGGCGATGTTGGGTTTGATACTCTTCTTCGTGATGGAGAGGTTCATTCCGCTGCTGCACAGGTGGCGGAAGGGTAACACCAGCAAGGTGAAATTTTTATTCGACACAAGACTGGAATGTAACGGGGAGTTTCAGGAACATTCGCACGTGAAGGTGTTGAATAGCGGACGCGACCTCAACATAGCGCACGACACCCAATGTAGGGATAAATACAACGCGTATTCCAGATGCTACAAAGACATCGTCGACGATCCGAGTGAGTCGGTCGTGTTTTGAATACACTATTGAGGATTGAGCACCGCTTATTTGACAGATACGACGTTTTTGGCAGCTGGAGAGACCTCAAACGTTTTGGAAGAGCTATTAAACACTAGGAAGAAGAAGCCGGTGAAGTTGGACGTGTCGCAGGTGGAGAGCAAGGAAAACGGCGAGGCCAATCAGAACATGACGGAGTGTCCCAACGACTCCAGTGCTTCGAATTGTACGGAAGTTAACAAGATGTTGCCTCATATTGAGGTCCCTGCCCGTGAAGATCATGTAGCTGATTATACGGTCATATTAACTGAGCATGGCGCCAACCATCACGGTCATTCCCATCTTCACGGACACGTTCACGCCGCCCCGCAGAATTTCTCTTCGGTGGCGTGGATGGTAATCATGGGGGACGGTTTGCACAACTTCACCGACGGCATGGCGATTGGAGCCTCGTTTTCGGGAAGCGTCGCCGGAGGCTTCTCCACTGCTGTGGCGGTGTTTTGTCACGAATTGCCCCACGAGGTGGGCGACTTCGCCATGCTGCTCAAAGCCGGGATGAGCATCAGACAAGCGTTGACGTACAATATTATATCAAGCGTTTTGTGTGTGCTGGGCAACTTGCTGGGAGTGTGGCTAGGTTCGTAAAGGTGTTAATGAATGTGAAGGCGCTAATTGACAGGTTTCAGGTAATACGGAAGTTGCGAGTTCTTGGGTGTTTGCAGTGGCAGCGGGGACGTTTATTTACATAGCGCTGGTCGATATGATTCCCGAGTTGAGTTCAGCGCACGAGGATGAAGGGAATCTCATTCAGTGTATTCTTCATTTGAGTGGTTTGTTGTTAGGGTTTGGAATAATGACTTTGATCGCGCTTTATGAACACGACTTGAAAAATATTTTTAAGGATTAGAGTTTTTTTTATGTTTTATTTGTAATGGCTGTTCTAGTTATTAGTGGATTTAACTCGACATGTAACGTATGCTCGAAACTTTTTATAATCTTGTTTGAAGCCACCACTTCCCGCTGCTGCTATTAATCATAGAATGCTGTAGTTAAACACAATTAAGTACACCCACCCAACTACCCATTATCCACACAACATACCTGAAATAAGAAGAAAAAAAACAGTATTATGGTACTGTAGATAATAAAATATATTTGGATATCAGATGGTTTTCGTTATTCAGAAGTTAACAAAAAAACGGTGCTTATAGATTTTGCAAAAATTTTTATAGTGCACAATTATTAGAAGACAAAGTAGAAAAAATATTTAAAAATAATTTAATTTGCTAATTTCTATTTCAATAATATTTTTTCTCAACAGCCGTTTAAGTTGGCATCCATGCCAAAGCTGGAGTTTTCTCCCTTGTATCACTAAATATTTTATCACGGTGCAGTTTATTAGCCTCAGTGATATATATAACTACTTAGATCATTGCTATTTTTTTCTTTACTAGTTTTTATTTATCGTTAGTATTTCTGTAGGCAAGTGCCAAGCAATAAAAACGTGATTCAAGGCCACTAGTATTATTTTTTTATCCAGTGTTGGCGGCGTTAGTTGTCACATCTGTCAAAATTGTGTTCAAAACGTCAAATGTTTGTCAAAGACGACACGTCATATGCAATAATTTAAACAAATTTAGTTTTTAAGTTGTTGTATTTTGCTAAGAATTTAATTGTACAATATATAAATTAAGCCAGAGTCGTTGTAGAAAACATGGAGGGAGCGTTACTTGTAAATATAACAGGACATTTGCGCATTGTTTATAATGCAATTAGGTAATGTTTTAGGAACCCACATTATACATGGTAAAAGGAATAGCAATTCTAGACAATGATGGCAACAGAATCCTGGCAAAGTATTACGACAAGAACGTGTTTCCTACAGCAAAGGAGCAGAGAACGTTTGAGAAAAATCTTTTCAACAAAACGCACCGAGCCAATGCGGAAATAATCATGTTGGATGGTTTAACTTGTGTGTACCGCAGCAACGTGGATTTGTTCTTTTACGTCATGGGCAGTTCACACGAAAATGAGGTGAATTGGTCTGTTAAACTGCTTGAACTATTTTGTGCTTGCAGTTGATTCTGATGAGCGTACTGAACTGTCTGTATGACTCTGTAAGCCAAATTTTACGCAAGAATGTTGAGAAGCGTGCAGTTTTGGACTCGTTGGATATTGTGATGCTGGCAATGGATGAGATTTGTGATGGCGGGTGAGATGGAGATTGCAGGATTAAAAATTGAATTATTAACTTATTTGATTGATTTAGAATCATTCTGGATGCTGATTCAAATCCAGTAGTGTCGCGAGTAGCCCTACGAAATGATGACATTCCGTTAGGAGAGCAAACTGTAGCTCAGGTAACTAATGCAGTTCATTCAATTTTTTGGTGAATGAGGCTTATGGTATCAATTGATTCTCTGAAAGTGACATTCAGCACTTTATAAAGTAACAAAAAACATTTATTTATTTATAGGTAATACAATCCGCTAAAGAACAGCTCAAGTGGTCATTGCTTAAATAGTGAATGTTAGTGTTTTTCTTGCTGATGTAATAAATAATGATTACTTTTTAATAAATGATGTCTTTCATCCTCTCTTTGATTATCATTTCGTGGACATTGTCAAAAACCTTTTTCACGTTGGTTGTGTCAGTGGCGATGGTATGGTGGATGTATATCTTTCTAGTAGGCAAAACTTTCTCAACTACTTTCTCATTGATTGGGTTGAACGTTTTTACAATCACTTCCACCTTAGACAAGGCCT
Organism: Eledona agricola; assembly: GCA_964023215.1. Taxonomy (NCBI): domain Eukaryota; kingdom Metazoa; phylum Arthropoda; class Insecta; order Coleoptera; family Tenebrionidae; genus Eledona; species Eledona agricola. Next base: position 3,949,549 of record OZ026856.1, read on the forward strand.
TAAACTCACAACTGAACAAGCGAATTCTTACCCGAGCACAACTCACCTCGACTTTTTTTGAAAGGAACTTTTTTGCACGCTCAAATTCCGTCTTGTGTGGTTCTGTGAAACTGTCATATTCGGGAAAATAACGTGCCAGAGATCTCCCCTGCTCGATTTTCTTCTGAAATATGTCTTGCTTGTTTAAAAATACAATCATCCCAGCTTTGCGAAGATATTTGCTGCGGCAAATGTCTCTGAAAACGAACAATGCTTCTTCGAGACGATTCTTCGACTCGTCTTCTCGCAGAGTTAAATCGAAATCGCTGGCTGCTATTATGAAAAATATTGCGTTGATTCCTTCAAACACTTGGATCCATTTTTTGCGTTCGCCGCGTTGTCCCCCGACGTCGTACATCAAAAAATGTGCAGTTCCGCCGCCGTATATTTTAGGCACAGAAACGCTGAATTTGATCTCTGAGATGGCAGTGGTGCGGATTCTGCAGAAGAGGATGTCTAGAGTTGTGGGAATGTAGTCAGGCTTCCGAATGTCGTTGATGCGATCTAGAAAACTGCAAGAAACCGTCTAATTTCAAATAATAATCATTTTCAAACAAACCAGGTAAGCATCTTGGATATTTATCTAACAGTAATTCCTGTCATTTTTAAGATAATCTCAATAATTAATAGTTAAAAATTAACAAATGTTGGAGCAAAAAATATAGATTACGATTTTGTCCCATTTCAATGTTCTGCGCACTAATTTATAATGAACTAAACAATTACATAAAATTTAAGTTTTAGGAATTTTGTACGAGCTGTAAAGCTAATAACTGATCTACAACATAATTTAGTTTTCATTCGAAAGTAATTGTTTCTGCATTTGAAATAGAAAAAATTTCAACTTTTTCGCAACCTTAGTTACATTTCTTGGTGAATATTTAATTTGCTTTCATTCTTGTTTTGATTTAACACTTACTGTTGAGCGCTGTCAATCAATTGATATTCGTTAGATCTTTGAAAAGTTGCCTGCACGCCTTCGTCTAGCCACAGTTTTTCTACATGGTCGAAATATTCCTACAATAATTAATTTGCACATTCTTTTTTGCACTTTAAACTTTTTACCTCGTTGTAATCGTACGGCTCTTCTGGTCCTATGGTCATAATGAATTCAACACTCGCTTTGTTTTCTACATTTTCAAGTGATACAGGAGGACTGATTTTGTCCATATTGCTAATAATATCAAAAATCGATTCGTGTATATTCTGTTTGATGTACGGTATTTTCGCCTTTTTCTCCCTAATTATTACAAATTCGCGCATTAACTCTTGTGTGTTTTCAATTATAGTACTCACTGATCGGAAAATCCGTTGATGTGAAGGATTTTCATTTGCTTGATTATTGTGGTCTTACCCGACTCTCCAGTGCCCAAAAGTAACAGTTTGATAGACCCACTAAACTGTTTATCATGTTCGTGTTCTTCCTCGTCGATGAATTTCTTGCGACCACAAATCATTTTGTATTTATTCCGAATTCATCCATTAACTCTCATCTGCAGTTCCACAAAATACAAAAGCAGTTATCTAAGATATGATTCTTCAAATTATTTAATCTTATCATCGGTTTGAGTAATTTTTCTCGCGACCTCATATAAACAATTGATCAATTCTTGCGTAAATATTGACAGGACGCATTTTGCCAATACCATAATCCCACTTTAATCGTACATGAATCTGAATCTTAAAAATAAAAAAATAAATAAAAACTCGGAAATGTGCGATAATTTGGAAATGGAATTGGCCGTACTATCTCTATCAGATCTTTTGGTCTGTCTAATGATGAAATCACTACTTTAAGTGGCAAATATTGTATTTTTGTTACCTAATCACTTATGATAAAGAGAGAGTACAAGATTTTAGGTATTTCGTTGTCTATTTAATCCCAGCAGAGGCGCTCCACTATATTTTATGGCCAAAATTTGATAGAAAATTGCCGTGATTATAATTTAAATTTAGACGCTGATAGAAAAGTAATTTAATTATAAAAGAAACAAATGATATAATATGACAAAATATAAGAATCATTTCCTACTATTCTGATGTGGCGGACGTTAATAAGAATTGAAAAATGAAATATTTTAGCAGCACAAAAAAGTAAAACGGTAAAGGTGAAAAGTATTAAGAGGTTTATAAAAACTTTATTTTAAAAAGAAATTTAGGTGATTGTTTTTACATGCTTAATGGATAATTTATGATCGTTATTTCCCTACATTTCAATATTTGCGCAAAATGAATAATGTAGAATGTGAAAAATTCTAAAAGCAACCTACATAACTTTGGAAAAATAGGATTAGCTTGGGATAGCCCTCATTAATAATAAATTGCTTAATGATTAAATTTTTTGTTGTGACTTGAATCACAATCAACCGCCAAATTCAAAACTGGCACCTACGTCGGTATAGTCGGTAAAAGAGAAACCGCCATTAGCGACCACCTCTTCATTCGATTTTTACCAGTGGCTGACTAGAAGATTTTACCGGTATGATTCGTTTTTATCCTAATCATCGTGTAATCGCATGATAAAACGAGCCGCGAAATATAATTTCCATCACATTTTTGTGCGTTTCGATGAAATATTTGCGGTGTATGAAATTGATAACCCGCTTAACCTTGCTTTGCAAAATGCGGCGAAATTTTTGTTGTGATGACGTAACGTGCACGCTTTCTATGTTTTCGCAGAGTTTACGATGCCTGAAATGACGGAAGTAGAAAAGCCTGCAGCTCCGGAACCCAAACCCGAGCAGAGTGCTTCGTCAACAGACAGCGACTCCGAGGAGGAAATCCCAGAGTTGGAGGATGCGGGAGCCGCGAATGCCGCTGCTGCGGCGTTCCCTGGCGCTGCTGCCGCCGGTTTGCCTATTGACATGGTCTCGAAAGCCAAACAATCAAGGGGAGAGAAAAAAGCGCGCAAAATTATGTCGAAATTGGGGCTCAAGCCTGTGAGTAACTACATATTTAATTTAGGTCCGTTGAACTCAGCAATGATGACATTGTTAAGGTTTCGCATTTCCGTCTGATATAACTGTGATTAACATCTTGGCTGGCTGATTGTTCAATCAGTAATATCGATAAAACTTCCAATAAGAACACAAGTAAGCTTTTTATAATTTCAGGTGACTGGTGTTAACAGGGTGACTATCCGCAAGTCAAAGAATATCCTCTTTGTCATTAACAAACCAGATGTTTACAAGAATCCTGTTAGTGACACTTACATAGTCTTCGGTGAAGCAAAAATTGAAGATCTGTCTCAGCAAGCACAAGTTGCTGCAGCTGAAAAGTTCAAGGAAGTTAATCCAGCCGGTGAAGGTGCAGCCGGCAATCCTACAACGTCAGTAGCACCCATTGCTGAAGAGTCTGAAGATGAAGAAGTTGATGACACTGGCGTTGAAGAAAAGGACGTCGAATTAGTTATGTCTCAAGCGAACGTTAGTCGAGCGAAGGCCATTAAAGCGCTCAAAAATAACTTTAACGATATAGTAAACGCAATCATGGAGCTTACAATGTGATGAGATTTATGTCACAGTTCTTAAACATGTATTCTTTTCAATTCATAATCGACACTGTTCTCAAAGTGTAAATAAAAAGTCAGTCGTGGTAGTTTCATGTTTCATTTTGAAAGTCGCTGGGGCTTTTAAACAGGGTGTTACTGTATTGTTAACTTATGCACGGTGGAAACTGGCAGTAAATCTCTTTGTTTCCCGACTTTAATATACGTTAATAATTATTTCGCAGTTTTAATTAGTCTGTAATTACGAGTTGGAAATGTACGTTTTAATAAATTTAAATTTTTGGTCTTTTTTTTATACATGGTTGGATAACATGATTTTTGGGGAATTTTATTTTTGGTGTTTTTCTTTATGCTAGATTGGAGAAACTGAATAGAGTTCAAAAACTCAAAATGAAGTCTGTGAAAATGTTTTAAAAGTATTATTTTGTGTTGTCGGTGTTGTGTTCTTTATTAAAGTGCTTCTTTGTCGTTTAATAATTATTAGTCAGGTAAGTTTAATTTGAAGGTGTTTCTTTGGTCCGGCTCTTTAAGGATGTTAGATTACACATTGTTATTCGTATTAGATTTAAAGTGAGCTGAAATTAATTAGGTTTTTCTGCTTTTAAATATTTAACAAGTGGAATTTGCATATTTTTATGTGTTTTTAGAGTATAGACGTTGTGGTCGTGAGATAATGTGTGGTTGCTTATTTGTGTATTTATTTATTAGTGAGGGTAATATGGCGTGAATTCACTAAAAAACAGTACATGATATGCTTTGTAAAAGAAATATGGTTGCAAAGACCGTGACAATGCTTCCCTTTGACGGTTCAGGTTCTTCCACTTCTTCTGGAACTATAACTGGGGAAATATTAGTAGGGAACAAAGCACAAAATCTAAGCAGACGATTTATTCACACAAACATTTTATTTCATTTCATACAAATCATAGAACATCGGCACTTTAGACGACATCATTTCGGCACATTGAACTTACCATTTGTTGGACAATGTTCTTCGTTTTGTAAACACCAAATTGGTTCAATCGCATCGGCATTAACGCCAAGATCAACCAATCTTTGTCTTTGTACCAGAAAACGTTGTTCGGCGTCTCTCCAGGAGGTTGTAGGGTCAGACCACAATACTTCTCCCAACGCCGAGGCTCTTGGCCAAATTCGGCTGTCTATTGAGGCACTGTCAGCTTGTTCGGTCCACAGAGCCGCTTCAGAACCCAAGACTTGCCCTGTGCGATTACCTGAAATTGAAGAGGGTGTCTATTTAGGATAAATATCAATCAGAAAGTGAAAGAACGGTTATGTTTTTTGTGCTGCAAGTAAATAAATGAAGGATAAAATAAAAAGTATGACCTGACCCGAACAATATTGATTAATGGATTGGGAAAATAAAAATAAAATGGAAAGGAGGAGCATGAAATAGGTCAATGGGGTCGCTCCAGATATATAAATTCGCACGGCTTTTAACAGGCTAGAGGTATTAATTAAAAATTGATAAAAGTAGTGTTTTCGACATCCGTAACTTATGGAAAATATACGTTAATGGGCTTTCCTTAAAACATATTTGAATATTAAAATTCCTCTATTCATTTTGGGTGCAACTTTGTCTTTAACTAAGTTTCACAAAATTAGGCTTCAATCTATGACATGATCTATGAAATTGTGGGAAAAATGCAACACTTTGATGACTGATAATAAATTCTGGAGTACCTACAAAATAGATGATGAACAATCTGGAATTCTGTATCAATAAAATCACGTGGAAATACTTGAAAATTTGTTGAATATCCACGGTGAGTCATTAGTGCGGAATCGGTCCATAACTCCTGAACCATGTAAGATAGAATTTTTTTTAAATACAATTTGTACACTCTTTGCCAAGCTGCACAACCTAAAAATATTTTAACGTATACAGGTGTTCCAAAACTCACGCATGCTACACAAATTTGTTTTTTCAAATAGAACTATCTATATTTTATTTCACTGTTAGAACCTCTTTTGTGATAGCTTTATGGTGATATAAGGTATTTTACATTTTGGACCCCCGTTATCAAATTAGAAATTTTTTTTCACATTTTTTGTCATTTGCAGAGGTTTACATAAAAATTTACTGAGAGGCCGTTTTAACAGCTAGAAGGCTGAAAGTTGGTAAAAAAATGAAGAAAGGATTGCTCTTTACGCTCGATATGCAAAATATCTTTTTTACTATGCAGGGTCTGCAATAATTGGTGTCAAGCTTAACTTTAGTTTTTTAAATGGCACAGCCTATATTTTTGTATTCCATCAAATGCGTCTGGAGACTGGCTACGTTTTTTATTAAGGTTTTTCTATAGCTAACATCCATAATTTACGAGATATTTCATATTTTTAGCTGTGATTCAGATTGAGCCAGGATAAGGTAGATAGTGTGCCATGGAAACAATGAAAATCATTTTTACTCACATTTTAACACTGCACAGTTATGTCATTACCGACTTATCATTTGATTATCCATTCCATTATCCACAATTATTTTTATTTTACAAGAACAAATCGACATGATTTATTGTCTGGAATAAGGCGAAACAACCAAAGTAAACATGAAAATAAGAATCGAAATTGCCTTTAGAACCGTTTGTCAGCAAATGTTAAGAAATATTGGAAGATCATTTACCCACCGCGTGAAAGTATGTGCTCAGGAAGGTGGCCGCCACATTGAATATATTATTTAGTTTAGATTACTTTATTTAATTTTTATATTTATTTGTTTAAATGCTTCTTTGTTTAATCATTTAACGTTGAGCGCAAATTCTTGCCGCAAGCAAAGGATTTCTTTCGCCTTCTCCCAGGCAATAAATCATATCGATTTGTTCTTGTAAAATAAAATTCAAGGTGGATAATGGAATGGATAATCAAATAACAAGACGGTGATAATACAAGTGTGCAGTGTTGAAATGTGAGTTAAAATGATTTCCATCATTTCCATGGCACACTATCTGCCTTATCCTGGCTTAATCTGTATCACAAAAAATATCAAATATCTCGTAAATTATGAATTTTAGCTTTAGAACAACCTTAGGGTGTTCTATTTAAAAAACTAAAGTTAAGCTTATTTAAAAATAGTATAATTTGACACGAATGATTGCAGACCCTGTATAGTAAAAATAATATTTTGCATATCGGGCTTAAAGAGCATTCCTTTATTCATATTTATACCAACTTTCTGCTTTCTAGCTGCTAAAACAGCCTCTCAGTAAATTTTTAAGTGAACTTCTGCAAAATTCTAATTTGATAACGATGATCCAAAATGTAAAATATTTTATATCGCCATAAATCTATGTCAGAATGATTTCTAAGAGTAAAATCAAATATAGGTAGTTCTATTTGAAAAAACAAAGTTGTGTAGCATGCGTGAGTTTTGGAACTGCCTGTATACGTAAAAATATTTTTAGGATGTCCAGCCTGACAAATGGTAAACAAATTGTATTTAAAATTTTTTTGTATCTTACATGGTTTAGGAGTTATGGACCGATCCCGCACTAATGACTCACCCTGTATTATGATAGCTTGCTACCTACGACTTACCTACGACTTTGCTGACTTTGTTTTCGTAGACTTTCTGCCAGCCAATATAAGGCGAGCACCAGTTGTTTCCTTCGCCAACCCATCCAGAAAAACCACAGTCCAGATACAGAGCGTCGTAGTTGCTCAGAATGAGCTTGTAACCTTTGTCTAGAAGGTTAGATATTCGTAAATCAGTTCCCGAGGTCCAAACTTGAATGATGTATCTGTCAGCTGGTAAAGCGTCCACGTAACGAGGTTCGGTCAAAGTGCTTGTCCACAACACTATCGGTAGCTTTTTGTCGGTCACTTTATCAAGACGTTTAAGTGCTTGACTTTGGAAAAGATCCCAGAGAGCGACGAAATCCTTTTCTTCCCGTCCCCAACCTTTCCAAATCTTCATCCAATCGACGATATTTGCACTACTGTTCCAACAACCAAGATGCACTTCGTCTCCACCCATGTGGAAAATGTCCGGGTTGAACGCTTGAATCATATCAGCATACAGAAGTTCTAACGTATTATACAGTTCGTTTTGAGTAGGATCTAATTGGCCACATGGCGGTTCGACACAATAGTTCGTCCAAGGTTTTGCTCCGAAACAGACAACAAATCCTGTCTTTTGCCAACCTTCACCCACGTGAGCTGGGGCGTCAAATTCCGGGACTATTCGTACACCCCGTGCCAATGCATACTGCACCAGATCGGCGATATCTTCCGGGGTGTACACTTTCCTTCGAGAGTAAGCACCAAGTGTGGAGAGAAACGGAAGACTCTTTGAGATGAAAGGAAAGCTGTGGCTGTCGGTGATGTGCCAGTGGAAACTATTCAGTTTAGAAGAAGCCATAGCGTCTAGCGTTCGCTTGATAACTTCCACGGTGACGAAGTTTCTTGCTGTATCAAGCAGGACTCCTCTGTAGGGAAACGCTGGCTTGTCTGAAATGCTAGCTGGGGTCGGTAGGACGAATTGATCTCTCAAGTCGTCGTAGACAATCAATTGGTTAAGACTCTCCAGTCCGTGTCTGGCACCAAAGAAGTTATCTGCCACAATCGTTGCGTTCAAGCGTCCGTCAGACGTTTGAGACAACGCCAGAGAGTAAGATTCGTCCGTGGTCAACTCCAGAGTCTTTATATTTTCGTTGGCGATGACATAGTTGATTTCAAGAGTCGCGCCGGCGTCTGTAGCTCGACTTTGCGGAGGCACTGGATTGTGGATTTGCTTTGTAAAGCGCTTGTGAGCTTCAGTGAAGAGATTGCTTGAGGCTTTTTCGGAGTGCAACCCCAAGGGTTGGATGCTGTTTATGTTGACTTTTACTAACGTGGTACCGATTGTCACATTACCGGTGGGTTTGGGCCAGAGGGCGCCTGCTTCTGAACAAAGCAAGCGACATGTTGCTAGACTCAGCGCTGTGTCTTCGTCGCCAGCGACGACAGGCAGTTTTTGGCAGTATCCCTCTTGGCATTCCCATCGCCAAGGTCCTATTTCCTGGCCACTATAAAAATTAATTAGTACGATAGACAAGAATATTGTTACTTCTACTTTATTTCATTTTTTATTTGAAGAAAATATGCTTTTATACTTGTGTGAACTGAAGCGTTCTTTAGGAAGATCATGAACCATATTCATGCGATATTGAAAAAAAGATATGTTTGAAATTTGTATTTTTCTTTTGTTTGAATTTGTTTTATTTATGACCATTTCATAATAAAATGTTAAATGCGATGTAATAGTTATTTTACGAACACTTTCCATTAATATTACCTGATCCTTTGCAGCAGCACCACGAAAAGTAAATATGTGGCTGTTGAATACTTCATTACGTCTGCAAAATAACAAATTTATATTTTGTGAACAAACTTAAAGTTGATGACCCTACAGATAAACAAGCATCTGGTAAAACTCGTTTGGGGCTTATCTCTGCGTCATATTTTCACAGAATTACCAGTTTAAGTAAAACTTCCTAAAATTACTGAAGTACTTACCGAATTCTCAAACACCTACTACGTAAAATTATTGATTTATAATATCTTCGTAGTGATTATGAGTGATTTCTTAAACGTACAATAAAAATGATAAGGTAGATTATAAAGAAGCGATAAATTTTGTTTTATCATTTTATATTCTGTCAAGTGTTTGGTACAAAACCAAATGTTACTTACAAAACTTAATAAGTGCGTACCCTTATATACATATAAACATAAACAAAATAATACAAAAATTATCTACCCATTCATTTGGAGTTAATTTCTAACAATTCCGTTATATCATTTCCTAAACAAAAAAGATTTATAGAAGGAATAATGAATAATAAAAATAACTTTTACGTAATTTTTAAAGTGATAAAATAATTTATTTACTACGTGCTTATTTATAGTTAGTAGTGATGCACAATCTGAAGAACTTGAACTTTCAAGTTCTTTATTTTGAATCGATTTTACAAAACACTTATAGTTATTGTAGTTCACGTGCAAAAGTGATGGGATGCAGTGACAAACGTAATTACATAATAAATAATTACTAACAAATTTGGAATGTTTAATAAATTAGCAGAATGGTAAACAATAACTAAAACACTCACATGCAAGTCGATCAGCTGATTGTTACTGTAATTTGTGAAAGTTACAAGCGGACCACCACCTACTTTAATAATGCAAGCACTCCCAGTTTCAAGTTCATATTTATATCTTCGTAGTCAAAACCGGATTCACGAAAAACGGCACTTCTTGGCGCCTACCCGCAATAACCACAAACATTTTAATTTTTGTTTATTTTTAATTATTTACTTTATATTTATAAGAACTCGGAGTTTCGGTTGCATAGAAAGTAGAAATGTTTGTAAATTTGTATGCACAAATTAGAGGCAAGGACATTTAACAGAACGTGTGACCTTTCGAGGCGAAGAAGAAACTTATTAATTTACTAAGTGTGTTGTTATCAAGTTTTGTGATAAATTGTAATTTGACCACTTTGGTATTAACAACATTGAGCAAGGAACTCGGACTAACTTTTTAAGGGTTTTTATTTTATTTCGTCACAATTTCTCAATGGTTTTATCGAGAGTTTTGGCTTTTGATGAAAATATTATTTGAAAAATATCTAATACCTACATAATTTTAAATATTAAAAAAAATTTAATACCTAAATACTGGTATTTGTAAATTCCCGAACAAATATCTGTATGCTTTTTGTACAGTTACTAGACAGGGTTTATATTTATTTTAAACGATCACAGCTTTATTCACGTATTTGTATTTACTTATGTGATTTACGTAATTCGCGTCTTTAAATGCACAAATACGCGAACATTGTGCTCAAATTCGTGTCGGACTAATCATTACATGTTGCATTTAGAATATTGTTTACGAGGAATCGTTTATAAATCAATTAAATAGTAACGTAACTTCCGTCTAAAATGCAATTACTTTGCCATAAAACACAACAAAACAACACGAAATGTGCGAACTAATTAAGCAATAAAACACGCGAAAAGCTCGATTAAAGCGTTTACCTTCACCTTTTATCATTTCTGTGTTGATTTGTCGCGCTATCAAGTAAAGCAAAGAGAGGAGCTTGCACAAAATGAAAACATACAAATGTGGGACAGTTAGATAAGTCGATTTGAATGAATTTGAATGTTTGGAAAGAAGCGAACGTGGACTCACACCCATATCATGTCAGGGCGTTTCTTATTTTTTTCTAACGCATTGATTGTGAATTTGTATATTTATTATGTGCAAGGTCTGAATATTGTAACGGGTGAGTAATTATAATCGCTTATTGTACATGTGGGGTGTTTCGTGTACCTAATAATTAGTGTTATCTGATCGGTTATTATCGGCATACTTATATGAGATGATTGGATTAACAATTCAGATGATTTTCAGCAAGCGTTTCTCTTCAGGAGACTCCGTTTAAAGTGTTTGAAACTAAAAATAACACAAAAAAAATCGTACAACTTGGTTCAACGGCTGAGTTGGAATGTTATGTTAAATATCCCAGTGCCCATTTGAATGTATGGTTTAAATTCTATTATTCTTATGGAAATTTAAAGTGTGGTCGTTTAGGTGTCGTGGCATTATGTTAATGGCAGCAAAATCCTAACAATGAACAATAACACTGAATGTGACGATAAACGCTTCAAAGCCAGATTAGTCGAAGAAAATACTCAAGTGAGTTCCAGTCAGGAAATCGCCTCGTTTCTAGTTCTCTTGTTATTTCAGCATTGGGTTTTCCGTATTAGGTACACGACAGAAACTGATGTTGGTTTGTACGAATGTCGATTAGAAGGCGATTTTGTCGCAAGCATTTTCGTTAGTTTGGCAGTTCAAAGTGAGTTTTAATCCGCTTTTTCGGATTCCAATACAGAAATCTGCCGTAGAAGCGAAAGCCGTGATCAAGGATAGTAACGTTGGTGGTAGTAGAGAGGTGGAGATTGGAAGCACTCTTCGGCTGAGTTGCTATTTGGTCAATGCCATTATCTCTCCGAGTTATATCTTTTGGTACAAAGGGGATCGGATGATTAACTACGATCTTGACGATGGGGAGAGTATTAGGGAGGGGCGGTTAGGAAGTGAGCTTATTTTTCCAACCGTTAATTATACTCACTCCGGGAATTATTCCTGCGTTCCTTCAAACGCGGAACAAGCGAGTTTGCAAGTGAAAGTGTGTGCCAAAGTTAGAACAAAGTGTTAGTTTTGAAAAGAAAGTTATTGATTTTGTATAAATGTGCTTAGTTTGTTTTTTTAGAAATTCGGATGTGTAAATTTCTTCCTAATTATTAAAAAGGAATTGTAACGATCTTTTTCAAATAAATTACTATAATCTGCACCTGCTGCCTTTATTACTATCATCCTGCCCAATTCCATTGCGTTTATAAGAAACGAAAAACATAGGATATTATAAAAATAATTTAAAGAAGTAAAATTATAAAACAAGTAAAGAGCGACAATAAAGATCACCGCTTTTTTTCAATTTAAAAGATATGAGTAAAAATATATTTTTACTTGTGTGGAATTGATTCCAGTGTATTAGTTTTTGGAAAAAATTTTTTCTTGTTTTTTACAGAAGTATAGTGAAACTGTACTATACCACGGGTGGTGATTTTGGAGAGGTAGTTTCGGGCAAGGAAGCTTTAGATCTGCATTTTCGTGTCAGAGTAGTGTTTAGGGAGGGATGCTCTTTTGTTCGAGATGGTGTTTGAATTTTCATAATCCGATGTTGGAGGAAAATCCCCACACAATCCAACGCATTCGCTATATCAAATGCCGCATTTATTCTGAGAGTTGCGTAACATAAGGAAATGTAGTTATAAAATAATATGTGGTGTAATGAAGAAGAATAGCATATTTACATGTAATTTATTTATAGGATGTCCAGTACTTTTTTGAACATTTTGTTTATTTTTACAAAATTCAAATTTTTTGGCAGATTTTATAAATCATATTTTCAAAAACGACTAGATTTTAATTCAAAGACAATTATTTTATTAGCAGAGATAGAGCACTTACACATTTAAATAAAATAAATTTAGGATTTTATTTGAAATTATTTAATTTGAAGGCCACTTCCGTTCATTTTTATTGCTGATACATATTTATGCATTTTTTTGAAATACTTGCTCCAGTACCAATAATTTTTTTCTGTAATAGTCCGAGATTTTGCAAGGAAACCATAAAATAAGTCAGCTGCAAAATGAGATAGATTATGGTTTTCAATACAAGACTAATGGAAAGTAACTTTTAATCATCATGAGATAATACAGTCCGAATTCTCATAGTTTATTGTTGTGAAAGAATTAAAATTGTGGAGGTACGAATTTTTATTTTACGCTGATTGGTATTTATTTACTAAACGAGAAATGTGGGTATTGCAGTGAATGAAAAATAATGCTGTACTGTACAGTTTTATTAAATAAATATTTTTTACATTTACACGAGTAAATACATAATAAAGTAACAGTAATAACAACCAGAAAAAATTTAAACCAATAACATTATGTAAAAATGTAATATCATATCGATCAAATCTATAGTTATACTTATCACACATTCAATTTAAGTGATAAATGTAATGTGACATTTACACATTTTACGCTATGATGTGTTTGTTTATGTACATAAGCCTTTAATTGTTTACATAAATTTATGTGACGAAAAATGTTTGTCGAATTATTTTAAACATAACGAGACACCACCTAACGAGTGTTACGTAGTATTGTACATTATTTAATTATAGTTCTAGTTGATGAGATAGTTAAGACAAGATTACAGAATTGTGCCGCCACTGAGTTAATAGAAATTTGAACCGAGACACGAAAATCGGGCCAAATATTTGTAGTTGTCGGTTGCTGATGAACTGAAATGTGAAAAGAAAGATGCCCTTGAGCTCTCACTTTGATTCATTTAAACATTTTTGCTTTTAACATATCACTAATCACCGCCCCTGCACTTTGTCAAGTTCACAATGGTGCCCCTATCACTGTCGGCTTGCTTCAAAGGTCTTTGAAGTCAAGACCTGCAGTCAGCTGTAACTAGCACATCACGTTGATGATGGCGAGGAAGAGCAGCCACGAAGACGGACTGCACTGCAGCCACGACAGTCCTCTTGCGCCGTGTTGCATGGCGGCGGGGTTTTCACCTGAAACTGTACTTTCACGTGGCTGAAAAACTAACACTCCTCGTTACCGTTCAAAATGTGTACGTAAGTGCTGGCCGGTTGGGCGTTGCTAGGAACGCAGGAGTAATTCCCAGAGTGATGGGTTGCAGCAGTGGTAATTGTCAAGACGCTGGTTTTTTCAGCGAGCGTGGTCGTGACGTTGATTCCTCGATCGGCGTCGTAGTTGATCATACGATTGTTGTGATACCAGAAGACGTATGTTGGCAGTTCTGTGCTTTGGAGAACGTTGCACTGGAGACGTAAACCTGAGCCCGGTTTTAGGTATTTTTCTGAGGGTCCCTGGATTTCAGCCCGCGCCTCTGAAACCGAATGCTTGCTTCAGGCGTGCTTTGTAATTCATATTGTTGGACACACTTGTTTATACACGTTTTTTACCAACGAGGTAAAACTTGGTTGGTGACGGCTTCTATTTTCTTAAATTTAACACCGCATCCTTATTTCCTTACAAAATATTTTTTATTACATTGATTTATTATTTTTATTTATCATTACTTATCATTGCGGTCTCTTTATTTTTCCTATTTGATCATTAAACGTGACTTTCTTCTGATGACTATTTTTTGCGGAACAATTTTTATAATGTCAGAACAACCAGCGAGTTATTTTTACTTCGTTCGGAAATAATGACAGGTCGAAATAAATCGTCGCAAGACGTGAAGTCGAGCAGCAAAGTCGTGAATTACTTTAATGCGAAATTTTTTCAGATGCCTCCCTATACATTCCAATCTCGCTAAAGCTTTCGGCGTCACCCTTTTTGAATAATTTATTCATTAATACAAGCCTGGTGACTTACCAACGACATTAAGGTGAATAAAAATGCTAGTGGCCGGATGCGAAGACACTTGGCATTCATACAAGCCAGCGTCCCTGTTTTGTACATATCTGATTTGCAGAGTCCAATCCTGAAAAAAAACAAGACCTGTGTAGCGATGCGTTCGATGCTAAAGTTTAAAGCGCTTTCAGCTTTTGGCGTTTAAATTTTTATTCAATTCACCTGCAAGTCAACGACCGTAATGTGTTTGAAAAGATTTGGAGCGAAGCTTCTTTTCGCAAATATGTTGCGCAGTAGTGGTTTGAAAATGTAATGAACGGTGCTAGATTGCGGATGGGAACTGGAATTATGTTTCAGGTGTTTGAAAAAGTGACGGGGTTGGGCGGGGTCGTATATTCTTGTTATCGGATCGGAACTTTTGTGTTCATCAGACGTAAAAGCGGAGGATACAATTATGGATACTGTGTTATGTATGGAGATTGAAATCTAGTCTGATGGAATGAGTCTCGTACAAAATAACAGAATTCGGTCGACATGTCGCCAGTTTCGATAAAAACCACCATTGTTTGTACGTTTTGTGTTGTACAATAAAAATAATACCGCACCGCTTTTATATCTATTTTTAATTGGTGTTGTTAGGTGATATAAACATAAAGAGATAACTTTAATTGAAACATAAACATGTTATTGTGGGAGAATTAAATTTGATAATTGTGTAATAACAAATATGGCACATAAAAGTGATAACTGATCGATACTTATTGTTATGTCCCGCCTTTTAGACATTTTTATTGAACTCCGGTCAACAATCGTCGTCTGATCCCATTTTGCCGGTCTCAATGCAGATGTCGTCCCGTTTTCTCTATTCACGCGACTTTACTCTGTCCTTTTTGCATTTTGTAGATCCTTTCCCATTTAACATTTCCGGATTAGTATTTTTTTCTATCCCGATAATCCTGCAGGCCTTATTTTTAATTTTTACTTTGACGTTCAATTCCCTTTGTATAGTTAACATTTTACCTGCTGCATATTGCAATAGTGAGTTTTTGCCTTGGTAATACTTTAACGAATTATTAGTAAAAACCGCCTACAAATATACATATTTTACATCATGAGAATGTATTTAAAACTGTTTTCCTAGTTTTCTTTTCTATCAACTAACTAGACTCCCGTATTTAATAATTGAGAATTTTAATTGTCAAAAATTGCAAGATAGAAATAATTATCCCGGCGCATCCGCCAAAACTTAAGCTTGCTGTTTTTAAATTCAAATTGTCGTCGTGTCATTAATTTTTAAAAAATATGTACCTATGCGATTTACTAGGCAATCTTTTTTATTAAGTGGAAGGTGAGGTTAAAATTTTTATTTTTTTATTTTAGATTACACGGACATCAGTCTTTGGGGTTCAGTTGTGAGCTGCATTTTTACTACAGAATTTATATTCATACGATATACTCGTAATACGATTTTAATAGATCAGTGTTAAAAGGGGCGTTATGTGTTTATTATTATGACTGTACGTATTCATAAATGTCAACATGCATTTCTATGTGCGGCTTTTTTATGCGGTTAGCTTTGGAGGCATTTTATGAGAGAGAAAATGAATCGCTGTTCAATTTTAACCAAGCAATTGTTTGCTTCTTTTTCGCTTCCTCCAATCTTATGATTTATCCAAGTCGACCAAAACTTTGAAACGATTGCTATATTTTCGTCTCGTCGATTGTAAATCAAATCCAGCGAGATGTTAGAAAAGGTCCAAATCAACCCGCGACGCGTTTCCTTTTATATTTCGAGCACACAAAGAGCATCTAAACACTTGAGATCATCCCCGATGCATTTATTTAATTCCAATTTATTTTCCTGCATGGCAGCTTCCCGGCTCGTATCTCTGGCGAACATTCGACCGACTTTTATTCCGCTTAATCGAATCCCCACACACCTGAATAGGCCATCCAGTCATCCTTCTTAGGCGATGTCACTTAACGCGCCATCATGTTACATATATGCGACACGAGTGTAAAACGTTTTTAAATTACACCATCGATCATGGGCGAATTTAAGAGCCCAACCGCTTCCGAGTGACAAGCCGCGAAATAAATTCCTCAACGCCAAGGGGAAAAATCGAAACAAGAAGTCGCGCCACGGCATGAATAAAACATGACGACTTTATGCTAGTTAGCGTTTGGGATTAGGTAATGAAAAGCTAGGTTAAAGACAAACCGAAGAGTTTTACTCACCCCCGAATGCTGCAGATGTATAGCTTGAAACCGCTCGTCACTGCTGTACGTTGTTAATCCGACCGTGAGTAAATGGTAATCCTTTCGTCTAATCCAAGAGACCTGAAACACTCGGATTGAGGAGGCCGCAAGCACCACGTGCTTCGTTTGAAGAATCGAAAGTTTGGGTTTTTGCCTCGAAGTGATGCTTAATCATTACGGCGCTGTTGGGGATGAAAGCGGCCTTGTTTAAATGGAAAATCCCGTCATAAGGGATGATGAAAGACCAAAATGGCCATATCGCGGAGAGGCAAAGAGATCATTTCATTATGCAATAATTGCCGCAAAACCTACATTCTTATGCAAAATGGTTCGTCTAGTGCCATTTTACCAACAGGTCAAATCATTTATCTATTACTGTCCTTAACGGCTTTCAGCTTGCTTAAATGTTGCGAAAATATTCTGCGTGCATTTTTATTTTATATTTTTTCTTCTTTTGGTTTATTTTTGTACAGGTTATGTTACTGTTAAAAAAATGTATATTTTTACTAGTATGTACTTAAATATTTACATCAGCTGGACAATGTATTCATTTACTACAATTTGTTAGTGAAAGCTTCAATAATGTAAATACCACAATTTTTTAATAAATTTATTAAACATAAAAAATTAAATTCTGTTACATAACAAATAAAATAACAAAATAGAAATTACCTACTTTATAAATTTATTAAACATAAAAAAATATTCTGTTACATAACAAATAAAATAACAAAATATAAATTACCTACTTTATAAATTTATTAAACATAAAAAAATATTCTGTTACATAACAAATAAAATAACAAAATATAAATTTCCTACTTTATAAATTTCATGAAGATAAAAAAATTAATTTTGTTACACAACAAATAAGGAAACAAAATATCATACAATACATTTGTACTTATACAATAAATAAACAGTAAAATTGTTAAAAATATATTTTATTTATTACAATAAAGTAAACTTTGATATCACTTCACGTTGCAAAACAATTTTTAATTTTTTTAAGGCACGTACATCTATTTGTACTGCATTTCGCTTACTTTTAAGAGCTTCTAAGAATTACAAATTAAGTTAAATGATCCTGATACATTAAGATAAATTTAAATTCTGGATCGGTTTGAGAATTGAAAATCAATCAAATCCACTTGGCACTTTGAATTCAAATGTGAAAAAACCATTGGTTTAACGACCAAGCCCTTCTTTTCATTTTTCCTTTTTTTGAAACATATGTCACAAATCTTAAAACATGATTGTCTTGAGTAGTAATATTTTTGTACCGTTGTTGCATTTCCTTTTTCCTCCTGTCACGTCCTTCATAGCCAATTGGGACGCGGGCTTCGTACATTTCAAATAACTCTTCAACAGCGACGTAATATAACACTTTTTCAGTTATTAAAGGTGCAATGAATTTATTAACCATATTCACAGTAATAACATCGTATAGTTTCAGTAATGAAAAAATGACGGTTTTCTTTCATTATGACATTTTTTGCCGCTTTGACTTCATCAATTAAATTAAAATATTTTTCTAAATTTATGTGAAAACTGTTGCTTTTCTGTGGTATTTTTCAGATGCATTCGTAGATCTTTACAGTTCGTTTTTGTCCATTATAAATTAAATACTAAAAATAATACACTCCGTTTGTAATTATTCAAACAAAGAAATATATGATAATTACCTTACATTGACTTGAAAAAACTATTAATTTATTTTAAAGTCTCTAAACTAAGAACATCACTAGATATCAGATTGTTACCGATTTTGTTTGTTTAAACTTTTACTGAACAAGATCCGTGAAAGTATACATCAACTAGTAAAAGCTTACATTTCGTTAATTGTGAACATATTTACTAATCAAATCGGTAAATGTATACATTACCTAGTCATTACCTACCCAGTGTATACATTCACGAAGTAAATACTTTGAGACATTTTTATATTTATTTGTTTACACAAAGGTATTTAATAAAAATTTTGTACCAACTATACATAATTTATTATCTTTTTTATCAAGCTTTTATTCGTTTCCTTGTATATTGATCGTTTTTAATCGAATCTATTGCGGAATTATGGCACTGGACGTAGTGTTTTGCATAAGGTTATTGTTTTATCATTTATTATTGTTTTAATATTTCAAAAAGTTTACGTGTTTGAACAATTCGTTAGTTTACTTTATTTGGCGTAAATTTCCCACACTCCCAACTCGACGTCGATTTCCCAAGTTTGTGCACTTCCTCGCACAAAATTCAATCTTGTCGATTGGTGTTTTTGGCGTTAAAAATCTCTAGCTTCGGTCGCAATCATGCTGAGTACCTGTCTCAGTAAGAAATACTATTACTCACCATTCCATCTCCGATATTGTTGACTATGCAAGGTACCAGCGCTGTTGACCCCGTTTGTGATGTCACCACCGTACTATTTTCGGTGGCAAAGTGAACTGGAGGACTCTCAACGGGAGAAAACGAAGCTCCCAACTCATTTAGTTCGTCTCCGAGGTCTACTTCAGGATCTGAAATCAATCACAATCCGCCGTGAGACTAGAGAACTTATAAATGAATTTAACGAAGAAATCTCGGAGTGATTGAACCGATTTGTTCGCTTTGTTGAAATTTTTTTCTGTCGATTTGAGAATTTCAATTAAAAAAAAGACGATATCCGTCTGATCGCGGAATATGAAAAATGCCTTGACGCGTTCATCAGGCATCCTCGGATGGTAGCAGCTGTACGCCATTTTAAATACGCTTTCACCCGTGTTATCTTAAATATTTTATAGCAGATTAGGTTGTATCTTCGAGAAAATCCACAAGCCGTGACCTACATAAGAGCTAAGTGTTCCGAAATGGGATATGAAATGGATTTGTTAATACACCTGAAAAGTTTCCCTCATTTTTTCTTTCTTAATAAAAAAGTTTGCCGCAAAAGTATGTAATAAATTTGCAACTGAGCGGCTTCCAAGTTGATATTTTTAAGTAAGAAATCGTTACATCTGCCATCTCGGGACAGCAATTAGACTTTTTCCTCACGGAACAAATAAATATTTAATGAACTAAAAATTGTTTACGCTTCAATATCAGTATAAAAGCAGAGGCTCGGATTTCTACCGATTATTTATCATTTGTTACTCATACTGGCCTGAAATATGTTATTCCAGGCTCATGACTAATTATTAATATTTAAAATTAAAATTTGTAATGAAACTCTACACTGAATTCAAATTTATGCTCTACTGAAATTATTTCCCTATTTGTGAATACATATGTTTATTGTTGTGCTTTTAATCTGCGTATAGTAAAAAATATCTAACATACGTTCGGATAAGGAGCTCGGCAAGACCAAAGTTCAAAATTATAAGAAAAAATGTTTGTGCCGATTTTCTTACTTTTGAATTTTGTGTGTAAATTAGTGCAACTTAATTATAGATATCGTTTGCCCATTTCACGATTTGTGACATGAAATATAGTCCCTTTCCCAAAATTGGAGAAGATCCAATAGTTTGTCGGTAAATCATTCCCAACACAAAACGACCGAAACTTTGTAAAATAACAACCCCGAAATGAAATTAACTTGGGGGCAATTTCGAATAGGCCACGGTCGACTGATGACAGCACTTCATACACTTGATGAATTTGATGCTGCTGTGGTGGATGATTTGTAACAGAAGAGCTGGAATAATTAAACAAGAGTCATTGCGAATAAATATTCCGGACGTCGAACTCTCGAGGAAAGAAATTGTGGCACTCGAGCTCCGACCCTCTTTGTCAGAGCGATTTTTATTAAAGAAGCGATAAGTCTACAAGTTTGGTGTAGTGAATTAATTGCCGGTGGCGCAAATTATACGTGAATATTTTAGTTGAAAAATTTCAATTTGCCGATTTAAATAGAAAATTGGCGAGAAAATGCCAATGCCAAAGTCGCCCGGAAGTGCGACGATTAAAATTGGAAAAATTGTTCTCGCATTTCGGCAGTTACAAATCGTAAAATATTTGTCCGGAGTCGTATTAATCGTACGCGTTGTCACATCACCAAACTTTGCTCGTTTTAACTGAAATAAATTACGCGCAAATTTCGGTGAGCCACCGCCATCCATTGTTGCTGCCGTCGAAATGTTCCACCAGTAAATATATTTAGTTAAAAATTTTTGTTGACGGTTTATTTAGAACAACAAATTACCGACAGCTGCGGCGCATGAAAATTCGAAATTAGCACCTAATTAAAACGAATTGTGGTGCTTTTCATGGCGTTGGAGGAGTCCTAGATGTTCTGTTCTCTTTGCGATTCTGGGACACAATTACAGGTGGATCTCTCTTGCAGATCCGTTTAATAACAGACGCGATCCGCATAAACAAGCGCATTCCATGATTTATCCATCCCTCGCCGCCACAAAATACACACTCCTTGCGAATGAGGCGATATATTCAGATTTCAGGATCGGGTTGATAAATTCAATTGATACGAAAGTTGCAGCAATTGCATATTGTGCGCAGCTGAATCTCACGAATTTTTATTCATTTCACCTCTATAAACGCACGATAACTTTAGCCTTATTTTCGCGATTTGAGAAAGTTCCAACTGTAACAATTTACATGACGTGGGGCAAATAAGTTGCAACGCGCTATTAATTCAGCTTTAAACTCTGCCCTACATCGCATCCTTCTTTGCTTCCATCAAAAATGCAAAGTTGCCTAATCGGACTAAATTCCTAATTCTTGCAGAATCCGTTTGTTTTACTTTCTAAAGTTTATTTTATACATTAAGAAGCTTAAGCATTAAATTCATTGCGTGGAAAAATGAACAGTGCTTTGAGCCGGATACAAACTATGCACTAACGTAAATAAATTGCTTCAGTCGCGTTGGAATTGTGGATTTGATCACAAAGTTCTATTTGAGCCCAGTTAAAAAGTTTCACCTAGTCGGTGAATGAGGCAAACGATTAACATCTCTCTATCCACTTATCTTACAAACTTTGAATAAGTAAATAACATTCATCGATTTTTTTGATCGTGTGAAAATAGTTAACCGCAACAACGGCAGGAGTAAAAATGTTTTTTCTTATATTGCTTTCAAAAGGTACAGTCCACAGCACAGATGTCAAATTATTGCTACGAATGGATAATAGAAATAATTAAAATTTTTATGTCATAAATCATGATTTATTAAAATAAAAGAATTTTGTGTGTAGAGTAGAATGATTGATTGATACTTGAGTTTCCTTTTTAAGTTTTTATGTGTATTTGTAAATGTGATCAATCAATCATTAACATGTTTTGTAGTTTGAAGCTGAAGTAAAGGTGAATTATTTACTGTGAAAACATCTAAATTAAATACAATTAATATCTAACAAAATCTGAACAAGAATTATTTAACAGAAATTGAACGAAAAAACAAAGTACCTATAGTTTTTATGTTCAGTTTATATTAATTCTATTAATAATAAAATTCATTCACGTTTCGAAATAATGGCATCTTAAAACCAGCCAAAATATTGAAGGCTTATGAGATCGTAAATTCGAAGCCGGTGGTGTGTATGCTGATGGTCTGAGTTTTAATGAACTTGCGTACAATTTTAAGAAGTTATGACTTGCATTAACATTTAAAACGCTTGTCGAAAATGTGTAGCAGACTTGAGACGAGATAACATGTAAAACACTGAATAATTTTCATCAAATTTATGATTTCGTCTAAATTGCGTTTTTATTGTCAGTTCAGTTTTCCAGACTCAAACTTGTCTTTCATATTGTGGCCCATCTTGACAATAAAACACAATTTGAGTGAAGACTGCACCGGATCACGTTTCCGCTTCGTATTATTTCTTTTTTGTGCATTACCGCAGATGCTTAGAGCTTTACAAGCAGGTGCTTCCATGCACATCTAGTCTGCATTTAATTTCCTCTTTGCAAGGAACAGACGAAATAGAAATAATTAAATTCATCGATTTCCTCTCCTCTTTCAATCCCGTCGTCAAGCCGTCTGCTTTTCAACCCCATCATTAATCTCCGATGAAAAAGAAATAAGTTTCAATTAAAAAAGATAGAAGAAAGAGAGCTACTTAGATACAATCGCTGGCTGTGTCTGAATTTTAGGATGTCAGCTTATTGTCCGGGATTGCAAATAGTAATCTTGGAGTCCTAATGAGCGAGGGAATTGTCCATTTGAACCACAGTTGTGGTTCTTATTGCCCGACTTATTTGACTTTGCAGGGGCCGCAAGAACTGTATTCTAAAGGAAACAAAACCGGGCTCAGATATGTATCAAATTAACTGTTAACTAACTGGTGGTAGCTCATTTGAATCATTGGAAAGTTTATGAAAGTAATAGTGATCATTTCTCTTCTCACCAATGTTCAAATATGTGAACGTTTTATTGGAACTGGTCATTTGATTACATTTAACAAACAGTTACGAAACATATAAAATTGCGAGTGTTTTGATTTTGCAAATATATTGTTATTTCGGCGGATGTGCGTTATGGAAATATGTGTAGAAATTTTCTGTTGCGTAACAGCAAAAGCAAGGAAATGTTCGTTCTTGAGCGTTCAACTTATCCTTTACGTAAGGATGTATTCCTGACTGGGTTGACATCAAGGGTCGTCCTCCCTTTGCCAAGCGCCCTCAACTTCCTGTATAATTTCTAAACTGATTAGACACGGCAATTGCACGCGTTTAGCAATAAAACCCACTTCGTCATTTCGTAGTTAATTGGTGACGAGGGCAGGTTAGCCACAGGTCTATGTATTCGTGAGTCTGTTAACAACCCCCAGGTCGATCCTTAGTCGACAGATGTGCGGTTCCCTCTTCACTTTAGTTATTTACCCAACACTTTACGGTACACTCGGATTGCAACTGTGCGAATTGCTTATGCAAATGGCGGACTCCTTGTATAAATCTTTACGAGCAACACTCAACCGCTACCTTGCTTTATTACGGATTGTACAATAGGGAGGCAAATTATCACCAATTAATAATTTTACTAAAGATTTGGCTCGATAACGGTGGGGAGATTCCCCGACACATGCAGATTAAAGGCTAATTGGAAAGGGTTTCAGTTACCTGATTGCTATCTTCACTGTTTAGAAGTTAAAGCCGGATTGGGAAGGTCAAAGAACCAACAATTATAGTTGGAACTGCATGTAATTTGCAGTAACGGGGAAAGTTTACCAAAACTAGTTACATTGCCTATGTGGGCGACTTTGAAGTACTAAATTCTACTGAAACCAAGAATAGTCATTTTGCATTTACAAAATATGTTTGCAGTTAGAATTTTAACATTTCTAATATAAATTATTATCGTAGCAAGAATTGATGTGTTGTTTAAATTTATTAAAAACACTTAAATGGATGGACAAAACCACTAAGGAGTAAAATGTAATTAAAAAAATGTACCTTTTGTAATATTTATTTTAAGTGTGTTATTTTCGTCCACAATATTTGCACAGTACAATTAAATTTTGTAATTTTTTTTTATGGATATTTATGTCTATTTTATTTATTTTAGAAATATTGTTATGTAATAACATATAATATAATATTTATAACGGAGTAAGTATTTTTAAACATTATGAACTAAAAAAATTAACATAAAAAGAATGCTCTCTTTGTGAAAAATAAATCTCAAATATTTGGTCCTTTATTTTTTCAAAAGTGCATCGCGTAGTATAGATTTTAGTAATTAGTAGTAATTCATAAAAATAGGTCAAAATAGCACCAAAGATTTTGAAAATAAAAACGTGATAAGTTTGATTCAAATTATAACGGACTAAATAATATAAAAATTGTAAATGTAAGTTTGAAATCTGATGCTAAAAGAACATAAAAAGCATTCTGTCTTTGTGAAAAATAAATCTCAAATCTATATATATAAAGCGAAGTGTCCTCACTGACACACTCATCTACACATCTACACATTCACTGATTCACCGACAACCCACAGCCCAAACCGTGAGGGCTGGCGACTTGAAATTTTAGACACGGGTGTATCATGTGCCGAAACTGAACACTAAGAAGGGATTTTGCGAAATTCGGCCCGGTTCCTTTGTAATTCAATAAAAACCGGCTAAAATAAACAAAAAATGATCCGATCGCGGAGACCGTGTTTATGTTAGAAGCACGTATCTAGCCAAAACAACTTCGACGACGGGCGACCGGTTTACACTAAAAGCACTTATTTAACCTAAACAATTTCAACGTCGAGTTTCTGCTTTCGTGATCATACTTTTGCCGTACCTAGCGAGGCCGCCGATATTTCAATTATAATTTTGATTTCAATTATAATGTCGATCCGTGACTCAATTAAAAATTACCAAATCACTCCAAATTTAATCCGTCAACATTAAACATCCTCAAATATCTCTTACCACTGCAAACTTTACCAAATCAACCCCAAAAAATTCCCGAACTAAGCCAAACTGACATAAATTAGATCCGTTATCTTAAATCATCCCTTACCACCCTTTAGCAACCCCAAGTAACTCCAATCACTTTAAAATAAAACAAAATGACACAAATCATAGCAAACTATCCCTAACTCACCTAAATTACTTCGGCTACCATAAATCACCCCCAACTACCCCTTACCACCCCAAACTCAGCCCAATCACTTTAAAATTACAAAAAATGTTACAAGCAATATCAAACTATGCCAAACTCATCTAAATTACTTCGGCTTCCATTAATCACCCCCAACTACCCCTTACCTCCCCAAAATAGGCTCAATCACCTTAAAATTACAAAAAAATTCTACAAACCGTAGCAAACTGTGCCAAACTCCCCTAAATTACTTCGGCTACCATAAATCACCCCCAACTACCCCTTACAACCCCAAAATAAGCCCAATCACTTTAAAATTACAAAAAATTCTACAAACCATACCAAACTATGCCAAACTCACTTAAATTACTTCGGCTATCATAAATCACCCCCAACTACCCCTTGCCACCCCTAACTCATCCCAATCACTTTAAAATTACAAAAAATGCTACAAATCATAGCAAACTATGCCAAACTCACTTAAATTACTGCGGCTACCATAAATCACCCCCAACTACCCCTTACCAACCACAAACTAAACCCAATCACTTTAAAATTACAAAAAAATGCCACAAACCATAGCAAACTATGCCTAACTCACCTAAATTACTTCGGCTAACATAAATCACCCCCAACAACCCCTTACTACCCCAAAATAAGCCCAATCACTTTAAAATTACAAAAAAATGCTACAAACCATAGCAAACTATGCCTAACTCACCTAAATTACTTCGGCTACCATAAATCAACCCCCAACAACCCCTTACCGCCCCAAAATAAGCCCAATCACTTTAAAATTACAAAAAATGCTACAAACCATAGCAAACTATGCCTAACTCACCTAAATTACTTCGGCTACCATAAATCAACCCCCAACAACCCCTTACCGCCCCAAAATAAGCCCAATCACTTTAAAATTACAAAAAATGCTACAAACCATAGCAAACTATGCCTAACTCACCTAAATTACTTCGGCTAACATAAATCACCCCCAACTACCCCTTACTACCCCAAAATAAGCCCAATCACTTTAAAATTATAAAAAATGCTACAAACCATAGCAAACTATGCCAAACTCACTTAAATTACTTCGGCTATCATAAATCACCCCCAACTACCCCCTTACCGCCCCTAACTCATCCCAATCACTTTAAAATTACAAAAAATGCTACAAACCATAGCAAACTATGCCTAACTCACCTAAATTACTTCGGCTAACATAAATCACACCCAACTACTTCTTACTACCCTAAAATAAGGCCAATCACTTTATAATTATAAAAAATGCTACAAACCATAGTAAGCTATGCCAAACTCCCCTAAATTACTTCGGCTACCATAAATCACCCCGAACTACCCCTTACAACCCCAAAACAAACCCAATCACTTTAAATTTACAAAATATTCAACAAATCATAGCAAACTATGCCTAACTCACCTAAATTACTTCGGCTAACATAAATCACACCCAACTACTTCTTACTACCCCAAAATAAGCCCAATCACTTTAAAATTATAAAAAATGCTACAAACCATAGCAAGCTATGCCAAACTCCCCTAAATTACTTCGGCTACCATAAATCACCCCGAACTACCCCTTACAACCCCAAAATAAACCCAATCACTTTAAAATTACAAAATATTCAACAAATCATAGCAAACTATGCCTAACTCACCTAAATTACTTCGGCTACCATAAATCACCCCCAACTACCCCTTACCACCCCAAAATAAGCCCAATCACTTTAAAATTATAAAAAATGCTACAAACCATAGCAAACTATGCCAAACTCACTTAAATTACTTTGGCTTCTATAAATTACCCCCAACTACCCCTTACCACCCCAAAATAGGCTCAATCACTTTAAAATTACAAAAAAATTCTACAAACCGTAGCAAACTATGCCAAACTCCCCTAAATTACTTCGGCTACCATAAATCACCCCGAACTACCCCTTACAACCCCAAAATAAACCCAATCACTTTAAAATTACAAAATATTTAACAAATCATAGCAAACTATGCCTAACTCACCTAAATTACTTCGGCTACCATAAATCACCCCCAACTACCCCTTACCACCCCAAAATAAGCCCAATCACTTTAAAATTACAAAAAATGCTTCAAACCATAGCAAACTATGCCTAACTCACCTAAATTACTTCGGCTACCATAAATCACCCCCAACTACCCCTTACCGCCCCAAAATTAGCCTAATCACTTAAAATTACAAAAATGCTACAAAACATAGCAAGCTATGCCAAACTCACTTAAATTACTTCGGCTACCATAAATTAATAATCGTTTTCAATCAAAATCTTCTATTTGGTTGTGTTATTTATAAATGCCTTATCGTATTAAATCATAAAATATTAATAAATATCTGCACATAAAATATATTGTTCCGACTAATAGTCGTTATTCTGAATATTAAATATGCTGATACCTATTTTGATTCTCTTCCACCTTCCAATAAATATTTGTTCCAGTTGAGATGCAAACATAAACGTATTTCTGAATTGCAACACGCTGACGGGGCAAGCCCTACCTTTTCAACATGCGTGCATTTGTATAAACAGCTCTATGGTTTTTAACTTTAAAGAGGTATAAAGGCGGTGTAAGCGCTAGAGTTTCGTAAAAATATCTGAAAAATTCGAAATTCTGCAATTGAATCAGAACTATCTTTGTGTTCGATAGTAAATTTGAACTTGGAGTGGCACTGCCAACCCTGCCACCCCTGACGAGGCACCTGCTGACTACTCTCCTTCCAGGGAAACTTTATAAATCAACGTCAAAATAATTTAGGGCGCCTGAATGTGAAAATATCACTGTGTAATAAGTTCAGACTGACATGGAACACTTGAAATTTCGATATTTGTTTGTAATTCGTCACAGGTCCATGAAGGAATGCATGTTAATGTAAACAAGTGTTAGTTTGTCGAAGAGACCGAATAAGATTTTTAACATTCCTGTCAAAATATTTATTTACTTTAGAATGTTAATTTCTTAAATTGATTTTGTGAAAATTATGACGGGCCATACGAGTACACCTGTGCGAGTATTATTTGGTACATACAAATTAATCTCTTTTGTTATCCAAATTGTTTTTATACGCACTAGGCACGTACACCTCATATAATTGTGAAAATTGCTGCTTCAGCGTCTGGATCGCTGGTACTCAACGTCGCCAAGGTCGAGGCGACGCATCGGTATTCAAAGTTCTATCGCTATTAAATAAATTATTTTAATATAATATTCCCGATTTGTTCTTGCCGTTAACCAAAACTCTCCCCAATCGATTTTCGAAAAATTTCCAGCGTCGGACCGGACTTCACTTATTTTCGTACGCTAATTTTTACGTTCAGTTAATGATAGTGGTGTATTTGTTCTTCACCAAACCTGCTCCGGCCGAAATCCGAAATTTTAACTGACATCATACGCTTAAGTATTGTATGCTTATACACGATTTATTTACACTATTTATTTTACGTACATTGCGTACATTATTGTTCTGCATTATTTATAACTAAGATGGAGCAGTTTGAAAATCTAATAGTAAGCGGAGAACAAATACCACCACGTATAATTCACGTGAAAAGTGATGGAAATAGTCTTTCTTACTATCTTTCCTATTGCATTTTTAATACCGTGTAATGGAAAAATCCCCAAACTGTAGTATATTTCCATAACAGGAAGTTCATATGTTATTTTTGTATTAATCGGCATTTGCTGATGCACTTTTGCAATTGTTCACCAATAAGCTGATGCGGTGTTTATTGACCGGATGCCGACTTAATAAATTGAGGTAAACTCAGGTCAAAAGCAAGTTACGATCAGACTAGCGTCGCGAACGAACTATGTAGCTTAAATGTGGTGAATAAATAAATGTTAGTGAAACAACCCTCGATTTGTGATTTTCCCCGGTACCAACATTACATGGCGATCCTGCCAGCGCCAGCAAAGCTGGAAAAGTTAAAGGTCTGCAGATAGTGATGATTTAATGAGTGCAAAGTGTTGCAAAAAGAAGCAAATTATGATGCTAGGAAAAATTTACAAGAGTCAAAGCAAAAAAGAAAACAAAGATATGATCAGAATAGTTCGTCTATGATTAAGTATAATGTAGGAGATTTAGTTTTAGTAAAAAATAATAGTGCTCAAAGTAAACTCGAGCCTTTGTTCAAAGGACCATATGTCGTTGTACGGGACGATAGTCCAAACGTGGTGTTAGATTTAGAACGAAAAATAGTGACAATGCATAAAAACAATGTGAAACCGTACTACCAGTGACAGTGATGTGTTTGTAGAATATAGCATAGAATAGAAAATAGGAATAGTTTTAAGCATAGAACTGTTAGCATAAGTATCAGACAGCAGAATAAGGGTTAACATAGTCAAAAAATAACAAAATGTAAAAAAAAAAAAAAATCATTATATTTTTATTTTTTTTTTGTTTCCCTGGGGAGGTGTAATGGAAAAATCCCCAAACTGTAGTATATTTCCATAACAGGAAGTTCATATGTTATTTTTGTATTAATCGGCATTTGCTGATGCACTTTTGCAATTGTTCACCAATAAGCTGATGCGGTGTTTATTGACCGGATGCCGACTTAATAAATTGAGGTAAACTCAGGTCAAAAGCAAGTTACGATCAGACTAGCGTCGCGAACGAACTATGTAGCTTAAATGTGGTGAATAAATAAATGTTAGTGAAACAACCCTCGATTTGTGATTTTCCCCGGTACCAACATTACAACCGGAAATAGAGCTCAAGAGCGAGGAATAACTTCGACTTTTTTTATACATAATTCCTAAATACTTCGTTTTTATGGTGTAAAATTTTGTATTTATATATTTCAACATTGTCTTTAACGTTGTCAGAGAACTAAATGGGAATAATTTGGAATAATTTAGCTTCTATGTCAACTCTCCTTCTCTTGAAACTTTTGAAAACAACGACAAAATTCTTTAGGGCGCCTGGATTTGAAAATATAACTCTGTGTAATAAGTTTAGACTGACTAGAGTGAAAAGAAAGGAGCTTGCATCCAGAAACGAAATTAAATGAAACACTTGAAGTTGAAATATTTGTTTGTAATTCGTCACAAGTCCATGAGGGAATGCGTGTTAATGTAAACAAATGTGAGTTTATTGGAGAGGCCGAATAAGATTTTTACATTATTGAAGCAGCTGGAGCCTGCCACGTCAAGGGGAAGGTCACAAACGTGAAAAGGCGATGCTCGATTTGGTTTGATTTAATATCTATGCTGAAATTCGCACATACCAAGCATTGGATAAACCTTTCTTATCGTTTCTTAGAATTCGAGAATTGCTGGTTCAGCGTGTGGAGCAGTACTCGATCGCGGTGTTTAATTTTAACACAACTACAATTGTGAAAATTGCTGCTCCAGCGTCGAAAACTGTTCGCAAAGTCGCCAAATTCGATGAGGCGACGCATCAGTGTTCGAAGGTCTACCGCTATCAAATAAAGTATTTTAATTTAACATTTCATCCTCGCGTTAACCAAATCTGCCCCCAATCAATTTTCGAAAAATTATCAGCATCGGACCGGACTCCACTTATATTTGTACGCTAATTTTTACGTTTAGTTAATGATAGTGGTGTATTTGTTTTTCACCAAATTTGCCCTGAAATTTTCACCGTTGTATGTACCAGAATATCACTGACATTCATACCAGTGGCGGTATGCGCTAAATTTTCGTGAAAATATCTGAAAAATTCATAATTCTGCAACTGAATTACAGAACTAATTTTGTGTTCGATAGTAAATCTATACTTGGAGTGGCACTGCCAAACCTGCCACCCCTGACGAGCCCCACTGCTGACTACTTTCCTTCCAGAAAAATTTTTGAAATCAGCGGCAAAATAAATTTAGGGCATTTGGATGTGAAAATATCACTATGTAATAAGTTCAGACTGACAAGAGTGAAAAAAACCGCTTGCATCCAGAAACGAAATCAAATGGAACACTTGAACACAATTTAGATATTTGTTTGTAATTCGTCACAGGTCCATGAAGGCATGCATGTTAATGTAAACAAGTGTTAGTTTGTCGGAGATGCCGAATAAGATTTTTACACCCACCACATTCCCGTCAAAATATTTATTTACTTTAGTATGTTAATTCATTTTGTGCAAATTATGACGGGCCAGTCGAGTACACCTGCGCGAGTATTATTTGGTAATCCAAATTCTTTTAATACGCACTAGGCACGTGCACCTAATATAATTGTTAAAATTGCTGCTTCAGCGTCTGGAACGCTGGTACTCAACGTCGCCAAGGTCGAGGCGACGCATCACTATTCGAAGTTCTATCGCTATTAAATTAATTTTTTTAATATAATATTCCCGATTTGTTCTTGACGTTAAGTAAATATCTCCGCAATCGATTTTCGAAAAATTACCATCGTCGTACCGGTCTCCACTTATATACCGTACGCTAATTTTTACGTTCATTTAATGATAGTGGTGTATTTGATCTTCACCAAACCTGCTCCGGCCAAAATCCGAAATTTGCAGTTTTACCGGATTTCACTGACATCATAAGTAATGTGTGCTTATACACGATTTACACTATTTATTTTATGTACATTGTGTTCATTATTGTTCTGCATTATTTATAACTAAGATGGAGGAATAGTAAGCGGGGTACAAATACCACCACGTATAATTCCTCTGAAAAGTGATGGAAATAGTCTTTTTTACTATCTTTCCTATTGCATTTTATTACCGAAAATAGAGCTCAAGAGGTTCGCACTATAATTGTTCATTTTTAAATTACCAAATTTTCTGTATATTTTACCTGAATACGTTAAACACCTCTAAACATAATGTACCATTCCAAACTACTCTCAAAAATCATACACTTGCCATTCCAAACTACCCCACATCAACCTAAAATGTAAAAAAATTACGAATTACAAGCAAACTACGCTAAACTCGCATAAATTACTTCGACTTCCGCTATATCACCCCAACCACTTCTTACCAAGCCAAACTAAACCCAATCGCATTAAAATTACCAAAAGTTTCGTTTAATCCGCCAAAGCTAAACCCCGCCAACCATCAATAACCATTCAAAACAATCCCCAAAAAAAACCTTATCATCCGAAACTACACCAAATACATCGTTTTTATGGTGTGAAATTATGTATTTATATATTTCAACATTCTTCGACGACATTCTTTAACGTTGTTAGAGAACTAAATGGGAATAATTTGGAATAGTTCAGCTTCTCTGTCAACTCTCCTTCTCTTGAAGAGTGAAAAAGAGTGAAAAAAAAGGAGCTTGCACCCAGAAACGAAATTATCGTAATTTTCCAAATCATATTGAAGTACCCGGTCCTGGCAATGCAGGTTAATTTCAGCAAATTTGTTTATTTTGTGATTGGAAAAGTAGAGCATTCCTGTTTAATTGTATTATAATGTCGATTAGTCTACATCACAAATACACCACTTTTGTCAACACTGCGTTTATTTAATCTACGTCCGGGCAACGCCGGGTACATTCAGCTAGTATACATATAATTGGTTTGTCTTTTATTTTTTCAAAAGTGCATCGTATGGTATATATTTTAGTAATTAGTAGTAATTGATGGAAATAGTCAGAACAACAGAAAATATAGCAGTAATTTAATTTTAATCACAAAAGATTTTCAAAATAAAAACGTCATAAATTTTATCCAAATTTTACGTACTTATTAATTTTAAAAATTATAAATGTCATTTTGAACTATGCTGGTAAAAGAATATAAAAAGCATTATGTCTTTGTGAAAAATAAATCTCCAATACCTATTTGGTTTATGTCCTTTATTTTTTCAAAACTGTAGATTTTAGCAATTAGTAGTAATTCATAAAAATTAGTCAAAATTACAAAAAAATATTTGAAAATATTGCAGTAATTTAGTTTTCATCACCATATTTTAGTAAAAAGTAGTAATTGAAAATAATTCAAACTTACATAAAACCTTTTGAAAATATAGCAGTAATTTAGTTTTCATCACCAAAGATTTTGAAAATAAAAACGTGATAAGTTTAAAGAATGAATTATAACGGACTAATTAATTAAAAAAAATTAATGTAATTTTGAAATATTTGGTTTGTCTTTTATTTTTTTAAAACGTGCATCACGTAGTGTATATTTTAGTAATTAGTGGCAATTGATGGAAATTAGTCAAAACTACAGAAAACTTTTAAAAATATGGCAGGAATTTAGTTTTCATCACCAAAGATTTTGGAAATAAAAACGTGATATTTGATTCATATTATACCTAACAGACGAAATAATTTAAAAAATTTTAAATGCAATTTTAAAATGGATGCTAAAAGAACATAAAAAGCATTATGTTTTTGTGAAAAATAAATCTCAAAAAATTGAAAATAAATACGAGATAAGTTTGATCCAAATTAAATTAGCTTTTGTTGATTTTAAACAGAGACCTGCATGTAAATGAAAACATAACGCGCCTTTATCGCATCTTGCACGAATGGATTCGACGGAAGCTTTTGCTCTTTTGAAGAGCGGAAAATTTAATTGACTCTTACTTACTCTCTACTTTTACAGCCGGAAACTCTTTAAAAATTCCAGTGTCCAAAACTTGTTTGAGTTTACATAGATTATCATGAGTTAGGGAGGGAAAAATTTATCACATCAACATTCAATGTCAATAGGTTTGGCCAGTTTATAATATACTTGCAAATTTTATTTATTTATTTATTAAAATTAATAAAATTATTTTATTAAAATTAATAAATTATTTTATTAAAATTAATAAAATTATTTTATTAAAATTAATAAAAAAAACAACATTTTTATTCAAGCATTTCAGTTGACTAATTTTGCTTATTCTGCTGTATTTAAACGGTTTCAATGTAACAATAAAGTTTTGATCATCATTTGATGTCGCAAGGCGAAGTCTGTAGTCCTCACAAGTTTCTCTTATGTAATTGTGGAAATCACAAAACCAGAAGCAATATTTGCATGAAGAATGCTGACTTCATTGCCTGAATAACCGCAACAAACGACACCTTGTAGGTACCATGTGCGGTAGAATAAATCAGGACCGTATAATTTTATTGTTTCGGCTGTAAAGTAGGTGCTGTAAAAGCAGATTCGATGTATTTTGTTTCCTAAATAGAATCTGAAACTAGGTAATCAGGTGCGTTATCAACTTCCCGTGACCTCCTTTCGTGACGACTTATGTACGGTATGGGTTACTGCCTCAGATATATATCTTGAGGGTGAATTTTAAGGCCTACAGCGGCATTACCGCATGTAAAATACACGGATCATTCGAGACGTTTTTTATTTATTTATTTATTTATTTACAATTTCATTACACGGCCCGACAGGTACATTACTTTGTAACTTTTGTGGGGCAATCGTGCATTTATCTATTTTTGATAGTTATGAAGCTCGTCTAGGATCGCCGGAAAGGGAACGGATAATCCAATTTTCTCCTTTGATTTAGAAACCAGTCATCGATATGTACATACATCCAATTACGAAACGGGACCGTACAGTCTGTAGAGCACTCGAACTTAATAGCGATTCACTTCACAAACCATACTCCATCAAAATTCATTTCGTAAACCCAATTTCGGCCATAAATGGCATCCAGTCCAGTTATTGACGACAGGGATTAGCGCTCGTTCCAAATGTTAGTGAGTTTGATGCAAATTTCTGACTTGCTGAATTATGAATTCGATTAAACACATTTAGGTCCCAAGCGTGGTTTTTGAGTGGTGAAATGTTGCGGCAACGAAAAACGCCATTGAATTGGAACCTAACAGATAGACAAACGTGATAGTTCATTGATTCTTATTGTGGCGAAATAAGTCCAAGTAGAATATTTCTTGTGGGCAAATGCATTTCCACTCGTAAATAAGTCGGCAACAACTCTAACTTAACCCCAGTCTTTGTTGTTTTTCTTGAGCCCGCCGGTGCACGTATTTTTCGAGTATTAAGTCTGCGAAACCTGTCATAATTCATTAGGAATCGTGGTGTAAACCCGGGTTTGCCTCTAAACCCCGTTTTATTTTCGCTCAAATACCAGATGATTCATTGGTCGTGTTGGACGCAATTTTTGGGACATTTGGTGCTGCGACGATAAGACGATGTCGTCCCGATATATCAAAGTGCAATCTCTGCGGCTTATTATCTAAGTGTTTTTCTTGTTCCGATCGAGAGCGAAAATGGAACACCGGAGATATCTTGATTTATGGGCCCGACTATTTACAGCTTATCGAAGGGAAACAAAGGATGGACATTTGTTATTGCCTAAGATCGCTCCTGAGGGACAATTACAGCAGCTTGGGATGCTCAAACACAACGTATCAAATTTTTGCCGCAATGTTCGATTGTTAATTTTAAAGAATTTTATTAAATCTTATACAAAGCAGGTGCAAAAAAATCAGTACCTAAACCAATTTTAAAGATTAATTTGTTGCGACAAGATCGAACAAATTCACTAGTTTTATATTTGGGTTACAAATTGCAGAGTAGTATGTATGCGTATCAGTGTTAATTATCGAACTTTGGATTAAAATGTCACTAGATCACGTATATCATTGCTTTTGTCTGTCAACGCTGACAATGCTCAATAATTGGAAACGTTTGCACGAGAACGTAATACGAATTTATAGTTAAATACTAAAGTCGTGATACAGACAGTTCGTTTTTGTAATTACTTTGAACATTTCACATTTATGCTTAGGCAATCAGAGCAATTAAAAAAATTTTGCATCCGCAAAAATTTTTAATCACGAAAGAGAACGAACGAATTCTAAAATCTTAAAACTTAATACTCTTCTATTTTGCTATGCTCCATTAGCTAATACATTTTATTGTATATAAACTAGTTGCAGATTTGTACTATTATATTATGCACTAGTTGGTTAAATGTAAAAATGGTGGATGCAGTCTGTACGGCACGAGGCCGTAATATTTTCTAGTTCGGCATGTGAGGATATTAATTTTGTAATTACAATGGATACATGTGACAAAAAATACAAGGGCAGCTGCAACCCTTTGATAATGACGGTGATGAAAGGAAAAGGTCTCAAAGTTGGAGCATGGCAATTTTAATTGTGTGCGTAGGATGTGCGTAGGATTGTGTTAAATTTCTATTTTAACCGGTCCGTTCTGCTATAAAATAAAATTTTGTTCCGCCACATTAGAATATCACAGCGTAATAAATTGGAAGCACAAATGGTGGATGCGCCGGGAAATAGTAGACGTCCGTTTGATATCTAAAACCCTGCAACTTTCTAAAACTACTACGCGAGAAGTCAATCAAACCACATCTACAAGTTTAAAGTCAGTCGGAAAATTTTGAATGAAAATTTGAACTTTATGTAAGCAATATTCGTTTATGTAGCGTGTAATTTAATTCGATGTATTCTAAAAATAAGTGACACTTATATAGGTATTATTATCCTACAATTTGGGTAATTATCTAAGAATCTAGTAAAAAATAAAATCAAGTTAAAGTTACAATATGTTTTAGTTTAATTAGAACTCGGTTCATATATCTAAATCCGTCTAGCATTTGATCAGCCGAACGATTTAACGCCACTCTTCTCGAAATAGATTTAGCTAAGACTTTAATTCGTTCCTTTGGAACCGAAGAAGAAAATTATCAACACGACGTGCAAAGCCCGATTTATAGACCGACATAAGAAGCGTCTCGTCACCTTTGTTCTCGGGTTACATGGCCCTAATGAGATAGTTCTCGTGCTCATACCTCACCTTCAACGATAAGACAATAATAATTTTAATACTTTTCGAGGACGTCTATTCTTTGAGAGTTGTTCGCCGGATTAAATTAGCATTCACGACGTTCAGCGAGACACTAACTTTTGCGTTTTAATTTTAATTCGAGGCCAGACATGGCGCAAGCAAGTGATTCTTGGCGGGACGTGTTGACTGTTTGGTCCCGGAAGAGGGATGAAGATTTTAGATTGCGGAGTGCTTTTCTTTAATAATTCGCCAGTCCAACTGCGCACACAATTACTCGTACGTAGCACATGCAGACTGTATTTATTCATGCTTTTTTGATTTTGCACAATTTCGGATTAATTCCGGGCACGGAATTCAATACCTTCTGCTTTTGTTAAAAACGTGAATATATTTACCGGGTTCGATCGTGCTGTATCATATTTTCCATAATTTCACGGCAGAGGAGACATCGTCAAAGAAAATATTGCAAAATTGTTTAGAAAGCCAAGGTTTTGTAATAACACGCCCGATTTGCAAATAGATTTTCATATGGTTTCCTTGAAAATTGACAAAAACCCAAACGATAAGTTTATTAATAAACACACATCAGAGTTTCATTGATTTCGCCTTATCTTTTGAAATGATTATGATTATGAAGCCATGTAGGCGTTTTAAAGCTTTAGTTTGTTTTTTACGTCCATTCTCGTTAAAATCTCAGTGATGACAGCCGCTTAAGCTTTCATGTATCTTTTCAGCGCGCATATGTGTACCTAGTTTCAACTCAACTATCTGCATTATAAATTTGTGGTTTTACGACACAGTCAGGCGACTCTTGGCTTTCTTACAATTTCACCCCGGCTTCCTAAGCCTGCGACTTTAACTTGAAAAACTATCGTCTATAAATCAAACGGCATAAAACGCATCACAACACATAAAACTGCAAGGGAAAAATACAAAGGAGGTCTTTTAAGTTGTAAGAACAGTGCAAGCATAAATATTTGCTTTCCTGGACCGCGAGTTTAAACCGTAAAGTTGGCGTGCGATATTTCAAAGAGGAAAGTACATATCGGATTGATTCATGGAGCAAACGGAGTTTGAGAGTTTTTCGGTGAAGAACTCTGCGCAAAAACAACGCGGCAATAAAAAGATTTAAAATATGGCCACGGGGAACGCTCAACCGTCGGCGCTTTACCAATTTTCTTTGGCGAATGTTTCGCACGACTTTAATAAAAATTGTATGACTTGGTAATAGGGCAGCAGTAATTGCACGAACCATTAAAAATTGTAAAAGTGCAAACCAGTCGGTCATTACAAACGCTTTGTTGCAGCTTTTACCAATAATTCTCGCCCAATTGTATTTTCATACGTGAGCCAGCGGGATGAAACAAAATTGACTCAAAATGAGTTTTTACTTTATCCTAGTCTCATTTCGGGGGAAGCCTTTTCAAGAAATGAAATCAGAGCGTTTGAAATAAGACAAAGTGTCGATGAAGCACTCGACTATCAATTCTATTTGAAACCTTTCCTCATTTCACATGGTGTCCACACAATAAAACGTTTCCTTTCGTGTCGCACATTTGTTGTCCTGTTCTCCTCCACCTCCTGCCGCTATGGCTTGAAAGAATTATTTTTCAATCAGCCCCCGGCAATTTTTGATAAAAAACTCTCCGATATTTCACAACATTACTCGTGAAACTTTTGTTAGTGCGAACTTAACGCGAAATTAATTTTTGCCCAAGTTTCGTTCCCCGCCCAAGTTTGGGATGTACAAACGAACGGGTGCGACGAAATTAATGACACACTCAGGGTCTAGGGACGATTTATGGGTGTCGTCTGCTTATTACGTAGGCGGAAGTACATCATGGATCATTCCTGCATCATAATAACGTGAATATATCCGCGAGCACGACTTGGATCGACACTTTGTGCCAACTTAACAAATTTGGCGAATTGTTTCGTGTGAGAGTATATATGTATTGTGAAGAACGGGCTGTCGGCAAATTTTAATGAAATTATTTTGGGAGTGGTTGTGCGGAGGAGATGTATGAGTCTAAAAGTTTTTTTGGGGTGTGGGAGGAAAAGTTTGCGGATTTCAAAGGCGCCGTGTTATATCCAAACTGATAGAAGTGACATCCATTCGTTTTCCCTCATTTCCGACTGTATTTTCCGCAAGGATATGCGTGTTTGGAATCGTTGGATATCTACCCCATTCGGATATATGTTAAGTTGGACTTCGAAATATTTTATTATATCGTTGACCAAAATTTTCAACAATTATTATGCATTAAACTCATTTCTCGAATGAATAAATCCTGAATTTTTACTCACTTAAAGGTTGAAACTTTTTATTATACTTGAAGCAAAGTTTCCAATTTACTTATTTTTTAATGAAAATGAATTGAACTTTCATTAAACATATTCCAAAAATATAAAAACCGCGCACATTTTTTAACGAGGCTTTAGAAGAAATTTATCAAGACGAAATTTAACTATAAGTTGTTTCAATTATATTTTTTTAAATTATAATCAGCTCACTGAAATTGTTGGTGCTTTGCGTTGGTGCAATTTTTTGCTTCCAAACTCATGTGTACGACAAACATTAAATATTATTCAAAATGTATTTTTTTGTACATTCCAGCCCATTCTTCTTCTCTCCATATTTGTTTGACATGATCAATCGTTCTCCGGAGCCCTTCCTGCGGCATCATCCAAACTCCCGTGGCCTCGTGATAAATTATGTAACATCAATAGTACACAGATGCCAGTTTTGGGATGTAACGTGGATAAATAGGAACCAAGGTGAGTTTAATTAATTTCCGAATGAATGTTCCCGTCGACTCGTTTGCATTCTTGCGCCGTAGAAAACACTTAGAATCCGCGTCTCGTTAATTCGAATCGCATTAAATTTGCCGCTGAAAACGGGAACGGAAACGCGTCCCGAGTAATTATTTCATCTTTTTATCGGCGGGAAGCCGCAATTATTTTGAGAATGCGTTTCCGCAATGACAATGCGCTAAGAAGCGTCGGAAATTGAGTGCGGATTGCGAATGATATCTTCATTTACGTCATGCCGCGATGGGGCATTTGGGGCAAGCGAAATTACCCCCTGAAATATGACATTCGTTTCGTTGTAATTAAAAAATGCCCGCTGGAAGCTGACCGTTGAATAGTTGATTGTTCCGTCTTTTGCAATTTGTTTTGTACATTAATTAAGAGATTCCCAACAGGAAACTTTAGTTAATAAGCATCATTCGGAGCGTCTTTAATGCAAGTTCAAAATTAAGTTGGTGCCTATTAAACTCTGCAAAGCGAAGAAGTAGGTATTTGCTTCAGTTTTCAACTAACTCAGACTTTTACTAAACAAACTGCCGCAGGAAATTAGTTGCCCGCCGCAAACATTAGTTATTTCGATTAATAAAAGTAATTATTTTTTATGCGAGACAGCGCACACATTTTGTTTATAAAACACAGATATTTTGAATTGGTCAGTAAATGTAATTTGGCGATGACTGGGGCTAATGTTAATGTTTCTTAACTGAAAGATGTCTGCCAACATTTTGGTGCAAGTTTAGTAATCAAGCATCTGGAATACTACTAATAGACTTCTAACTAATCAACGAATGAATATTCAGCAAGCTTATTACATATTTCTAACAATATTGAAGTATTGAAGTAGCAAATAATCGAAATCGCACGAATTCCCAGTTTAGATTCGTGTGATCGATTGAAGCTTTCGTGATTTACAATCGTCCAACAATGGATCTTTTGAATAAAACAACCGCTTCGTTTTAACTTACGAACAAAGCGGTAAAATATATGAATAATTTATCTTAAATATTTTGTCTTTATTTGGGGGTTGAGCGCAAAAAGCCCTCATAAAATCTGCAATTCCGTGCCAGAACACAACACACAATTTTTGGACAGGCTACAACAAGCCGTATGGAATCAATTTCATTATCAAATCTTTGGCACAAAAACCACCCCAGCTCATGTTTTTCAGGCGTGGTCCATCACACAGACTTTCTAATGAAATTACATGAATATTTCCTAATTGATTTATGACGGCAAAACATCGAATTAGTTCTAATCTCCCGTTTTAGTCATCGGGACGAGGGTTGTTTATATGGCGAGTTCGGCTTGACACGGAAAATCTGCGGATGTAAAGGATCGTGTCCTGTTTTTTTAGGAGCAGCCTCATAAATCATATGATGTTGGAACAGATAGTACGATAGCTCCACCTAATTGTAATATTGATACTGTGGAAAATTTATACGGCTGCAGAGGTTGCGGCCATCGGAGATGGATTTGTTTTGAGAAGTTTATGAAACTCACGGTTATTTTCGGGAAAATTAATGATGAGACGTTTATAAAAAATGGAGTTAAGTAAATATTTATATATGAATATAAATGATGTGTGTTTTATCTATTATTTATTCATTCCTCTTCATTCCAGCTTTTAGGTTTTAAGCGCATTTTATATAAATTGCTAAACTGGTAAATTTTACATTATTATTTTACACAATTTTTATATCAATCACGATGCAAATAATTTTTATATTTGGGCTGGATTAAATTTGTCAAGATTCGTCAACATTTTCCGTAGGTATTTTCAGTGTGCCTTAATAATTTTTGGAAGACGAAGATAAGCGGGAGGAGTAACATAAAATGAAGAGTTATTAATTGTGGATTTGTAATTGGACTATTTTGACGTAAATATTCTTACTTTCTATACAAGGCAATTCATGAGAGATAATCAGCCTAACAAGATCCAAATGCAACCACTAATACACATTCCACGTATATTTTGGGGTTGTGTTACGTTAAAAACTAGTTATGAATCCACGAGAGCTTATCTCAATTTGTCGATATTGACGTTTTTTAAAATATACTCAAACGGTGAAAAAATCAGTGTTTTTAATTTACGGTTAATGCAAAAAAAGAGTTTCAGCTGCGGCTCGCTTATACAGCCAACATTTTTCGGATTCTACAATTCCTGCCGACATTATTT
Source organism: Eledona agricola (assembly GCA_964023215.1). Taxonomy (NCBI): domain Eukaryota; kingdom Metazoa; phylum Arthropoda; class Insecta; order Coleoptera; family Tenebrionidae; genus Eledona; species Eledona agricola. Next base: position 3,991,607 of record OZ026856.1, read on the forward strand.
TTAAACGTCTAAAAAAACGCTTTTCTTTCACAGTTTTATCTAACCTTGCAATTGAGGTTTATATGGCAATTCCAGTTAACTATGTTTTACATTATTTGCTAACAACAACAAATATACATGAAAATATGTATTAAGGGTTGCGTTTCTAATTCTGTTAGGCTCATTATCTCTCATGAATTACCATGTATTATCTAAGATCCGAGTACAAATTGGACTCCGGAAACTAATTTTGGTATGTCTTATTTGGAGACCGGATGGCTAGTTTTTACCAGCGGCACAAAGCATAAATTTGAAAATTGTTTAGTTGAATAATTGTAATAAAAATTTACATAATGCAATCTATCAGTACTATTTGATTTAACCTCACTATTTTTAAATTAATTTTTGTTATCATTAAACCAGAGTTTGTCCGAGTATTGAAGAAAGCGTTTGTAAAAATTAAAATTGAATTTGCACAATTTGTATTTGGAACAAAAATATTTATTTGGTGATGCATCAGTATTTGGTATTTTTACAAACAGAATCATAATAAATATTTGCACACGATTAATTCTACAAAACAATGTCGCTGAAATGCTATTTTATTTTTGCCACATTTATAACAGGCTATAATCTAAATATAGGAATTGGGCATAGTTGTAAAAATTGTGAAATAAACTAGCTAACAGTTTGCGCAAATATCCGTTAGCTGAAAGCTAAATGAACGTAATGTAAGCTGTTAAATTTGTGTCTTCTATTGGGCTTTTGGTTATAAAATATTAGGTTTAGTCTCGAGCCTAAGCAGTAAATCTCATCGGCCGACTAAAAGACCCCAACCCCTGAGAGTCGGAGTTTTCCTCTCGGGTTTTGCAGAGATCTTGCCTCTCCCAGATCACGTTTGTATCGCACCGAACTAAAGCCTCGCATTAAATTAATAAGAATCGGTCGGCGACATCTCGTCTCGGATGTTTTGTTCGAAATTGACGCAAACTGCCATAACCGCAATCGCGTTTTAAAGCGCTCTGGTGTGCTGTTGGATAAGAAACAATGAGGACGAGTAGGCCTCGAGCTTTTTTCGATAAGCACCCGCAATGAATTGGCGTGCATGCTATCAGGCACACGATTTTTTCGGCTCCAAAGTTAATTTGTCGTTGGCACTCAAGAAAATCGCCCCGAGTGGAAAATAAATCTCGGGAGTTAGTGCCGTTGAATTGCAAATTCGGAGCATATGCGGAAAAAATTGCAAGTGGAGGCAAACGTGGAGATTGATTGAGTCGCCTTTAATTATGAGCGACGCACCGGATTGAGTTTTGCATTTCGCAGCTTGCATTAAAACTCATTTAATGTAGCAAAGCGAGTAGACGGAGGGCCTGCAGCATGTTTGTTGAAGCATCGGCAAATAGGAGAAGGAAAACTCTCCGCAGACTATATTTACAAAACTCCCAGACAACTCTCAGTTGTTATCAGAAACTTTTAATAAAAACTCTTTGCAACTCGATATCGAACGTTGCACCTCGTCGCCCTCATAATTTATATTTTTCTCAGACGCTGCAACGGTTGCAATTTTATGGGACGCCTGTGCGAACACCTACGACAACGTAAATTGTTTGTGTGACTTCCAAGTTGAATTGCTTCGACACAAAAACACAAAACAAACTCTAATTCGCTACTTAGAAATGTTACGAAGTGGCTGCGAAGTTTTAAAGAAAATTATTTCTTTTTCGGAAGTCGGCCGAAAACTTTGCAAACTCGGTATTTAGAGCCTTGCCTGGCTCAAGAAATAAAAACTTCTTAATTCTTTTAGGCATGATTTTTTTACTTGTGACAGCTCATTTAAACGGCACGTTTTATATTTTCAAATCCAGAAGCTAAAGTCAAACGTCAAGTTTACACACTTTATGTAAAATGTAACTTCTCAACCAGCATATGAAACATTGTGTAAAATTTGGAATGCAAGGAAGTAAAAAAAACAAAATTGAAAGTTGTGATCGAATCAAATTTGATTGAGTGGATGCAAGAAATAGAAGAGGTTGTGCTTCCGTGCGGCTGCTTTTCGTAATTTTTCAAATTCGAAGTCGATTCGGCCCAGTCTTCCGGAAAGCCATATAATCACAAGTTCATAGGTCGCGTTTTGAAAATCAATTTTCTCTGTTTAGGAATAAAAAATTACGACGACACTATCACATCTAACGAGCTGACCTGTGACATAACGCCGAAAGTAATAAATTTAACAAGAACTTTATAGGGTGTGAAATATCGGGTGCATCGGATAACAGTAAATAACCTTTACAGAAAAACCAAGCAAATCTTATTTAACGTCACGCGCGCATAATGGGATGCAAAGCTTGATAAATTGTAACTGTCCCAATAATATCGCTCACACACCTTGCTTGCGGCTGATATAAATAAAACAAGAAAAAATACAATATATGCCCGTGTCTGACACAACTAGACGTAAAGAAAATGAAAGCAATTTTCTGAGAGCAGATGTGTTAGAGAGAACAGTGGCGTATCTCTCACACACACCGACCTTGTTTTCTTTTAATCTAACTCGCCGTAAACATTTGCATGGAAATTTTCTGATTAAACTTGGGACTCAAGGAGTTCGTTAACATTTCTTGTTATGAAAGTATGTAGGCTTTCACGGTCGGTGTTATTAATTATAACGTTCTTCTTTGGGATTTTGGACCGTGTTCCATTTGAAGTTCCATTAGGGGGGGTGTAGTGAACGCTCCGAGGAGCTAATTCAACAAGTGACCCCAATGAATCTCCAGACGTTTCATCCACAACTGCGGTGGATTTCATCAGTGGTTTAAGTTGCGATGTGGAAGAGCTCGAAGTGTTCTCTTCGCTGTCACATTCGCGACTGTCACATTTATTTTCTGCGGCGGCGTTGCATAATTTTTGTTGTTATTTGCAGTGTTTGCTTGATTTTCTGGAATAAATGACATTACCCTTCTCGTTGACAGTACCGGTTGCCAAGTTTTGTCCATCTTTAACCCTTCACCCATTCTATTGAAATTATCTTGGTGTTTATAAATTTCAATAGCTTCACGGTGTAGGCGTGGGTAGTACTGTGACGTGGACGACAGAAGTTTTGTCTCATCAAATTTTATGTTATGATTCCCATTAGACAATCCATGTTCAGCTACGGCAGATTTATCAAACTCACCTAAACGACAGTTCCTCTTGTGTTCAGTTAAACGTGTTTTAATACTTCGTTTAGTTGTACCAATATACACTGAACCACAAGAACATGGTATTCTATAGACTCCTGCTGACGACAATGGCTCTCTCTTGTCTTTGGCTGAACCTAGCAATTCTCTAATTTTTGTTGTTGGTTTGTAAATTGTTTTTATATTATTCCGTGTTAGAATTTTGCCAAGGCGGTCTGTTACATTTTTTATATATGGTAAGAATACTGTTCCTTCTGGTAGATTTGTATTATTGTTTGTTTTTCTTACAGACCTATTTGGGCGAATTGCTCTTTTTATCTCTTTGGTAGAGTAACCATTGGCTTGTAGCATTAGGTCTAAATGGTTAAGTTCATCTTTCAAATGTTTAGGTTCACAAATCTTTGTAGCTCTACATACTAATGTTTTTATTACAGCTCTTTTTTGGCTGGGATGGTGGTTGGAATTCTTATTGAGATATCTATCGGTATGTGTCGGTTTCCTGTATACCTTGTGGCCTAGAGTACCATCTCTATTTCTTTTTACCAAAACATCCAGAAAAGGGATTTGTTGATGTTCTTCTTTCTCCATTGTAAACTGGATACGTGGATTTATTCCGTTGATATGTTCCATGAAACCTTTCAATGCTTCTTCACCATGGTTCCAGATAACAAACGTATCATCAACATAACGAAACCAACACTTTGGTTTTTTGAGTGCTGTTTGTAGAGCTTCTTTTTCAAATGACTCCATGAAAAAGTTTGCAACCACTGGACTTAGTGGGCTCCCCATAGCAACTCCATCCAATTGTTCATAAAAGGTGTTGTTATACTTGAAGTATGTTGTTGTAAGTACATGTTCGAACATATCAACAATATCCTTAGAGAAAAGTTGTTTTATTTTATCCAGTGCTTCTTTGACTGGGACCATTGTGTATAAAGAAACAACATCAAAACTGACTAAAAAATCCTCTGGATCTAAGTGAAATTGTTTAATTTTTTCAACAAAATGTGCCGAATCTTTGATATATGAATCCGATTGTCCGATATGAGGTTGTAATAATCTCGTTAAGTATTTGGCGATATCATATGTAGGTGAATCTATGGTACTCACAATTGGACGAAGAGGTACATTTACTTTATGTATTTTTGGAACACCATATAGACGTGGTGGTAACGCTTCTGATTTTCGAATTTTTAGTTTTACTTCATCCGGAATTGACGACATTTTAATTAATTTATTTGTGTGTTTTAAAATACGCGATGTGGGATCTCTTGAAAGTATTTTGTAAGTTGTAGGGTCAAGCAGATCATTCATTTTTTGTCGGTAATCTACAGTGTTTAATATTGTTGTGGCATTCCCCTTGTCCGCTGCTAAAATCATAATATCTTTGTTAGATTTTAGATTTCTTACCGCTATTCGCTCTTTGTATTTTAAATTGTCTAATTAATTGGAATAATATAAAAACAATTTACAAACCAACAACAAAAATTAGAGAATTGCTAGGTTCAGCCAAAGACAAGAGAGAGCCATTGTCGTCAGCAGGAGTCTATAGAATACCATGTTCTTGTGGTTCAGTGTATATTGGTACAACTAAACGAAGTATTAAAACACGTTTAACTGAACACAAGAGGAACTGTCGTTTAGGTGAGTTTGATAAATCTGCCGTAGCTGAACATGGATTGTCTAATGGGAATCATAACATAAAATTTGATGAGACAAAACTTCTGTCGTCCACGTCACAGTACTACCCACGCCTACACCGTGAAGCTATTGAAATTTATAAACACCAAGATAATTTCAATAGAATGGGTGAAGGGTTAAAGATGGACAAAACTTGGCAACCGGTACTGTCAACGAGAAGGGTAATGTCATTTATTCCAGAAAATCAAGCAAACACTGCAAATAACAACAAAAATTATGCAACGCCGCCGCAGAAAATAAATGTAACACTTCGAGCTCTTCCACATCGCAACTTAAACCACTGATGAAATCCACCGCAGTTGTGGATGAAACGTCTGGAGATTCATTGGGGTCACTTGTTGAATTAGCTCCTCGGAGCGTTCACTACACCCCCCCTAATGGAACTTCAAATGGAACACGGTCCAAAATCCCAAAGAAGAACGTTATAATTAACATTTCTTGTTGTTTTTATTTTTGAAAAGTGTCACTTGGCGGACACGCTAGGAAAAAACCGAACGCTGGACAGATTTAATAATGAAAACAACATTTTTTATGCTGGCTTAATTAAAACGATGCGGAAGTAAAAAGTCGAAATTTACTGGGATAAAATAAAGCCGTTGTGCCACTCTGTGCAAGAGATCCGCTTAAATAAAGTCGATAATTTTTATTGAAAAATTAATTATTATAAAGTTGGTCGAATGTTCCCGGTGCCAATTTTAATTATTTTCTTTTAAACTCCATATTAATTTTAGCTCCTTTGGTTAAAATTTGCATTTTTTTTTAGAAAAATTAAATTTAACCATACCTATTATAGTAGTCTCGGTTTTGTTCTCTAGAATCGTTCTATTAATTGTTTGAATAATTTTGAGTTAAATTTTGAATGCTAAAGAAAATGCATATAAAACCCAAAATTGAATAAAAGGCGGATTGCCATAAATTAACACATTACGTATTCTCTTGATTTGTTCCTGCATGATATTTTTAATAAATATTATCGATGATTGAGGACCTACTAAGTTTGTTTTATTTGTTTTGTTTGTTTTATTTGATTTTTATGTTTTTATGGACACAGCAATGTGTGGGAAGTTTGAGTTACTATTTGTTAAGTGGATAAAACCAATTTTAGAATGAGTACAACTTCCTGGAGCTGAAATTTAGTTCAGAGTGGCAAGAAACGTATTCACAAAATCCCACTAATGGAACTAGGTGAATTTCATTTATTTCACTTACGAGACAAACCGAAACGGAAATCCCTACTTGGAACAGTACCACATCTCCCATTTCGTCCTGATCCTGCTTATTACATTTGGGGCTTGAATACTAAAGTATGAAAATATTACAACGCAAACATCACGCTTTAATCTAGTTTAAAAGTCGTGGAACGACACAGAAAGACAATTTCATTGTATATTCTCGTCAATTTTAATAAATGCATACGTAACATGGTTTGGGAGCGACAAGGCGGCTGTTGGAAAAATATTCACAAGTTTTGTGAGTGTGTGAGGCGTCCGGATGTCGTCTAACGTGGACTTGTTTTGACTACGATTGTTCGACGTCTCGCATACTCTCAATGATCTGCAGTTTGTGCGTTTTTCAGTCGGTTTGCTTCAGTTTGCTTTTAGCCAGCTCAGAGAGCGCTCGTGCAAATAATAAGTTACTATATTTATACATTACAATACATTTATATCAAAGGACCTCTGGTTTTTAATTAAACATTCCAACAGGTTATGGGCCCAGGTCACTAAAACTGTGTATAAGTGTAGTACAAGTCGGTACAGAATTAAGTGTTAGTATTCCCGTTGAACGAAAGTATAAAATGGCAACCGCGTCGCGAAGTGATCTTGCACAGATCGTCAAATTGAATGGTTCCAACTTTCAATTGTGGAAATTCAGCGTTTCCATCGTCTTCAAAGCCGAAAAGCTCATGTCAGTCGTTGATGGACATGAACCTGAGCCTGAAGACACCAAATCTGCTGAATGGGCAGCTTGGGAAGCAAAGGATTCAAAAGCCCAAGTTGTTCTGCTAACAACAATTTCACCGAACGTCCTGCAATCGTTGGTAAATTGCAAGACAGCAATGGAAATGTGGCGAAAGCTGACCACATTGCACGAGCAGAAGACGGAATTGTCAAGAGAATTAACATGGCAAAAATTCTATGAAGTGCGGATGAGCACCGGAGAGAAGATGTCAAGTTTTTTGTGCAGAATTGAAACAATCGTAAAAGAACTCAACGATGTCGACGAAAAAGTGAGTGAAAGTGCAGTGTGTTCGAAGATTATCAACGGTCTACCGCCGAAGTTTAACAATTTTCGAACTGCATGGGATTCAGTTGCTCCCAAATCGCAAAATTTGGAGTATCTCACAGCACGCCTGCTAAAAGAAGAGGTCAGGATGAGCACGCAAGAAGATGAGACATCCCTTCTAGAACAACAAGTGAAAGCGCTTCAAGCAAAACTAGAAGGTCAACTTCAACAAGAAGGAAAGAAGAACAGCAAAATTGCAGATCTGAAAAAGAAGACAAACTGCAATTACTGCAAAAAGAAAGGGCATTGGGCGCGTGAATGTCGAAAGCGCTTAGCAGAAGCAAACGACAGACAAAAGTCAAATGAAAAGCCAAAAAATGCTTTTATCAGCGACATTTCATTGCTTTATTCAGCCAGTTCAGAAATTGATTCAGAAAAGTGGATTTGTGATTCAGGAGCCAGCGTCCACATGACTCATCGAAAAGATTGGTTCACACACATCGAAACACTAAAGAAGCCCATAAGTGTTAAAATTGCCAATGATAAGGTAATATCAGCAGTCGGTATTGGAAACATCGACATCCAAGTCCAAGTTCAAGGCCAGTGGCACAACAGAGAAATGCATAATGTCTTGTATATCCCGGAACTCAATCGGAGTTTGTTTTCCGTGGGAGTAATGACTGACAAAAAGTTCATCTTTAAAGCATTTAAACACAAGTGCGAGTTTCAAGAAGAAAATGGTGATGTTGCATGTGTGGGTGTTCGCGAAAATAATTTGTGGGTGATGAAATTCAGAATAAGGTCGAAGCTGGAGTGTAATCTGAGCAAGCAAGCATCATTGAAGACATGGCACGAACGTCTTGGTCACGTCAATTACGGAGCAATAAAGAAAGCAGTAAAATCTCGTGGTTTAAAAATTGACGATCGAGAAGAAAAATTCTGTGAAGCATGTCAATTTGGTAAACAGTTCCAAAAATCACATTCGACAACAATGAAGAGAGAGAATAAACCGGGACAAATGATTCATACTGATGTATGTGGCCCCATGAACATCGAGTCACCAGGAGGATCACGTTACTTCGTTTTATTCAAAGATGACGCAACAAGCTACAGAAGCGTTCATTTCATGAAGCAGAAATCAGAAGTCATTAATAAGTTCGACGAATTTAAGGCTCTTGCAGAAAAACAAACAGGCAACAAAATAAAAATTTTGAGAAGTGACAACGGAACGGAATACAAGAATCAGAACTTTCAAGAGCGATTAAGAAAAGAAGGAATAATCCACGAATGTTCTGCTCCCTATACACCACAGCAAAATGGATCTTCAGAGAGAGAATTGCGAACAATAATTGATTCAGCGCGATCAATGTTGTACAACAAGAATGTACCCAATGATTTGTGGGCAGAAGCTGTAAACACCGCTGTTTACATTCTGAACAGAACATCATTATCACAGAATCAAGAAGAAAGTGCATTTGAAAAATGGTTTGGACAAAAACCGGAAATAAATCACTTTAAAGTCTTTGGTTGCTGTGCATATATGTCAATCCCTCCGCAATTTCGCAAAAAGTGGGATCCGAAAAGTAAGAAGCTAATGTTTGTTGGATACCAGGAAATTTCCAACAACTACAGACTGTGGGATCCAAGAAAACGAAAAGTTGAAATATCATGCAACGTTAATTTCAACGAAAAAGAAGCATTTGCAAAAGAAGAATCACGTGAAGAAGAAGAAAATCCCTCTGTGTTTCCTATAACATTTGTGAATCAGGAAAGTGAAATAAATGAAGAATCAGCATCGGAAGCAACACAAGAAGACGAACAGAATAAGGATGAAGAAGACGCAGCGGAAGAGAACGTTCATATATTAAGGGATCGAAGTACGTTGCAACGACCCGATTATTATGGACCAGCAATTTATTGTGCAGTACTAACACCGGACAGTTACGAAAGTGCAATAAAAGACAAAAATGCGGAACAGTGGCGTCGAGCAATGGAAGAAGAAATGGACTCTTTAAAATCAAACGATACGTGGACACTTGTGAAGTTACCGAAAAATTCGCGAATCATTGACAATAAGTGGGTTTTTCGAATTAAAAGTGATACAAACGGCAATCCGATACGATACAAAGCCCGTCTGGTCGCACGCGGTTTTACACAAGAAAAAGGAGTGGATTACGGAGAAACATTTGCACCCGTCGCGCGTTATGATTCAATTCGAATTTTGCTAGCCTTAGCAGCCGAAAAAGGACTAAAAATCGCGAATTTTGATGTGAAAACGGCATTCTTATACGGTGAATTAATTGAGAATGTGTACATGAAACAACCGACAGGATTTGTCTCAAAGGAAGAGCCGAACCTGGTGTGTAAACTCAACCGCAGTTTGTACGGTCTGAAACAATCTCCTAGATGCTGGAATCATAAGTTCGTGTCTTTTCTGAGTGAGTACAAATTTAAACAGTTAAAATCCGATCCGTGTGTGTTTGTCGGTCGAATTGCTGAGTTCGAGATTTACTTAGCAATTTACGTGGACGATGGACTGATCATATCAAAATCGCCAAGTGTAATAAACGAACTCATTAAAATCTTAGAGAACAAGTTTAAAATAATCGCGAGTTTAGACAACAACATGCATTTTGTTGGACTTCAAATTCAACAGGACTTGAGTGCGGGAACAATAACCGTTCATCAGCAATTGTACATTGCAAAAGTTCTTGAAAAATTTAAAATGAGTGATGCAAAGCCACTTGCAATTCCGGCCGATCCGGGTATACGTTTAAAATCAGTGGAAAATAATACAGAGTGCAAGCAGAGACAGCCTTACCGCGAAGCAGTTGGATCGCTTATTTTCCTAGCTACTTCGAGTCGTCCAGACATCAGTTTTGCCGTAAATCAAGTGAGTCGTTTTTTGAATAACTGGAGTGAAGATCACTGGCAAGCCGTAAAACGAATTTTACGCTATTTGAAGCAGACGTCCCATTACAAAATAGTGTACTCCAACACATCAAAAATCGAAGTCACTGGATATACCGATGCAGATTACGCTGGTTGTACGGAGACCAGAAAATCAACGAGTGGGTATGTTTTTGTACTTGCCAACGGTCCAGTAACATGGAAGAGTAAAAAAAAAAAACAAACAATGGTGGCACAATCAACCACTGAAGCGGAGTACATCGCCCTAGCCCTAGGTGTCAAAGAGGCTCTGTGGTTGAAGTCTCTTCTTCAAGAATTGGACATCAACATCTTAACGGTGGACATCGGCGTCGACAACCAATCAGCCATCAGGTTAGCCCAAGCTCAGCAACTTCACAGCCGCACCAAGCACATCGATGTGAAAGTGCATTTTGTGCGTGATGAATGCGAAAAGGGCAACATTTCAGTGCGTTTCGTGAGTTCAAGTGAACAATTGGCGGATTTACTCACAAAACCGCTTACAAAACGAATGTTGAACGACTTACTTATTAAACTAAATTTGTTAATTTAATATTGTTTAAGTTGTTTTTAAGCGCAAATTGAATTGAAAAGATTGTGAATACGTGGGAGTGTTGGAAAAATATTCACAAGTTTTGTGAGTGTGTGAGGCGTCCGGATGTCGTCTAACGTGGACTTGTTTTGACTACGATTGTTCGACGTCTCGCATACTCTCAATGATCTGCAGTTTGTGCGTTTTTCAGTCGGTTTGCTTCAGTTTGCTTTTAGCCAGCTCAGAGAGCGCTCGTGCAAATAATAAGTTACTATATTTATACATTACAATACATTTATATCAAAGGACCTCTGGTTTTTAATTAAACATTCCAACAGCGGCAATATTTAAGATTTAATACTATCCAGTTAATACGTTTTCCGCTTTGATTAGTATTATGTAGAAACGATCACTACAATTCTCCGGTTTTACAAAATCAATTTAACGTGACACTCGTGTTTTATCACAACTCATAAAACTAATTACTTGAACAATGTTGTGATTAATTGAATATTGGCAAAATTTAATTATTGGAAATATATAGACATTAATTGTATTACACTGAGCGAATTAGGAACAACGCGGTAATTGATATGATACACATCAGAAGCACTAATTTAATATTTTGATCTAAATTAAAATAACGTGTAAAACGCAAAATACAGGTCCGTCAGGATGAAAATTTCAAACTGCAGTATCATTTTTTATTTCAATATTATTGTGATTCGACTAGGACAAAACCATACAAACTGTATGCAACACCATAAAAGATCAACTCCCTAGGCTGCAGTCAAAAACGGATTACACAGAAATATTCAGAGAATAAAGCAATTATAAAGATAAATTGTAGCCTTTACAATCAAAAAGTGTAAAGGTACTTTTCAAAAAATACAAGACTGGCATCTGTCGCTGGTACAGAAAATATGAACGACTCGACTTCATGCTGTTGATTGAGTACCACAACTGTACTCAGTACTCAACTGTAGAGCCCCAATTTACGGTCCTTGTTGATGTTGAAATTTTTCGTAAAAATTATAACTGAACTAAGAGTTTGCACATTCTTGGGTAATGTGTAAAGTAGTATAATATAGTCACATCAATTTTTTCGAAAAAAACTTACTTATATAATTTTATTTTTCACTTCATAAGAAATAGTAAAATGTGTGATTAAAAATGTAGGCTTCGACGCAAATTATTGAATCAAAGATTTGGGAGACCAGCAATTGCTGTTAATGAAATGACCTCATCAGCAAGTCATGAAGCGAAAGACTCATCCATTTGGTAATAACTAAAATAATAATTCTGCCTTCAGTGCAATTAGTTTTAACGAAGCATTTGATAATTAACCCATCGAGTTTCAATTCCTGAAAGGTATCTCCGTTCGCTTTTTCTCGATCTCATTTACATCTCATTTGCATTCAACAGAAATTTCATATGGCTCTTAGTAGAGAAATTTAAAAGGCAAAAGTACGTCCATCATCATCTTTCTTCGGAAGTAAACTGTAAATTGCAGCGCGCGACAGAAGGCAGATATCCATTAATCTGTATTTGAAGTTTCCGTGAAAAGAATAAATTGCTGCAACAGTAAAGGGCTCTTTGATGTGTCATTTTTTTACGCTTAGCATCTCACTTAGTTCGATTAGGACGCCGCGGCCACAATTTACATGAAATTGTATAAATTCCATCAGACATTCGTCATTTTTAATTAAGCCCCGCGTCTTGTCCTTTAATTGGCTGAGAGTAGGAAAGATTAGTTCGGAATTAATCCATGAATGACACACTTTCTTGCGAGCTTTTTTCGCGTCGAGTGGAAATTTCACGATCAATTACTTGAAGAAAGAGGCGTTAAGGATGCGCTTAAAATATAAATGAGTTTTCGTATGAAGCCCATCTAAATTCAAAATGTATGCCTGAAACTTATTGAAAATTCTCGCTCTGAATTACGTTTAAGAGCGGCGCGATTGGAAATGGAGATCTGAGTGTAGCAGCAACACGTGATAGAGATAAATCGGTTCATTACATGTCGATACGATCTGGAATGTGTGAAGTTCCCTTAACAATGGCGATGGGGGTTCGTGAAGCGGTGCAAAAAGCGGCGAACAGCCCTGATGAGTGCGGCACATTTCACCAAAAAAATTCACAAGAAACTTGGATGTGCGTTCCATTGATTTGACAGAAACTGCCGAAACTAACAATTCATACAATATCCTCCTAAGTTTATTTAAGCGCTCACAAAGCTTTCTCCAAACACCCGCAAACAGCTTTATATTATAGTTAAACTGACGGCAGTTATAAAGACGTCACCTTATGACATGTTCACTTTTCCTGCGAGTCGTCTTTAGATGAAACTATTGTACATTGTTTTTTATTCCGTTTCGGTTTTAATAAAAAATCGCTCTCGCTCTTCTGAAAGAAGAATTAAAATTACCTAAATTAGAAAATCGGGAATCAATTTATAGGCTCTCGTCGTCCGTTAAAGCGTCCTTTGATATCGACTTTCATCGAACTTTTAATTTTTCGAAGATAATTAAAACGTTGATTTATTTAAGTGTAAGCGATTTGTTCAGGCGACTTCCTCAATCGACAATTCGCTTAAATCCTAACAGTGATTGTGTTAATTAGCCGGTCAGACTCAACAGATCGAAGTGACCGTGTAGTTTGGAAACAATTCATTATTTTAATTTCACTTACGTCCGTGTACAAGCTGACATGAATAAAGTGAAAAGTGCAATACTTTTTAGAGATATATAAAACACTGTTGAAGCTTCTTTTTTATTGGGTCTACAAAATGGGCCCCAGTAGAGTTGCGAATTTGAATTGAACTGGAAATCGGTCGTTTTTAATAATGCCGTGAAAAATTGAACATCAAACGACGGTACTATTTAATAGAGTAAAATTCCCTTTGTTTCTGGTAAAAAACGATGAGATTTTCCATGCAATATTCGTACCGAATTACGCATTGATTCGATTATAACCGCATCGCCCGATTTGTAAAAACAACGCGATTCAATGCAGTAGAATCAGCTCCACAACCGAACAATCCAAAATCCTTTAAACAACGGATGAAATTATTAGGAAGGTCGGGAGTGTTTATAAGATCGTAGCCTGAGATTATTGACGGCTGTAATAGCGAAATGACAATGGGCTATCTGGGCAAAGTTGGGACAATCTGTATAAATGGAACCATCAGTTGGTTCATTTGAAGGCGCCGGTCCAGCCGCTTTATGAGCTACGTGTTCTGATGAATCCTTGAGTTGCTCCGATATACCAGCTTAGGTTAAACCCCTTCTCCACTCTGCAGAATCCGACTCTACAGTTATTTTCTCATTTTGTCGTTCTCCCTTTATCGTTCGTATTTCTCCGTCTTATTGGATCCTATACTCAATTTACCGGCGAACTTGCACACAACTTTATAAATGCGTGTCGCCGATATCATTAACCCCGATAACCAAATGTTTACACCTTATCAGTAAAAAAATACAGCTGTACGCTGTCTAGCAATTTGGATGATTTGCAAAAATAAGGATTTCAGTTTTAATTACACGCTTTCATCCGTCGAAACTGATTTTCCAAGTTTCATAATCTCAATTTATTTATACAATATGAAATTTTTCACTAGTTGTTTTTTTGTCGGTATGCCATATCTCCTTTATTACTTTATCAAAACCGATGATTTAGATATCATTTTAAAGATTTCCTTCACCGACACCTGCGAAAAATAAACAAATAATTCTGGTCTGTTTTATTAATAATCGGATTTGGGGCATAGTGCCATCTATTGACTATTACTTTAATTAAAAGCGCCATCTATTGACATCTCTCACTCACCAATTTAATGCGAATTATTGCCACGGCTAGTAGTATCTAATAACACTACGTTACAAATGAAAAAAAAATTAAGTACCCTTTTCAAATTTTCCTGTTTATTTATTTATACTTATCGCTTAATAATAATATATCCTGTTTTTTGTTCTAACACGTACTATTTTTTAGGTACGGTTATTAGTAAAAAACCAATAAAGTAACATTAGTATTTATATGTTATAGCTAAAAAAGTTCGGATACCTAAAAAACAAGACGTGATACAAACATAAGATAACCACTGCCTACTTACTGTAACTAATAGCATTGATTATAATATATAATCAATGCTAATAGCAATCCATTTTAGCTATCCGTTTTTTGGGTACCGATAGCGTGTCACATAGTGTAATTAGTAAAAATCTATTTCAAAGTTCGTCCTACATTTTAAAGCGTTCTCCACTCCCTCTTTATTTAATTAAAGAAATAACTACATTTTATTGCTTAAAACTTATCAGGCAGCTGCAGGAATTTTCACCAGGTTCGAAAATGTCAGTTTGGGTGTTCATTCGTATCAAGTGGATTCTGTTTGGAAATTTACAGGACCCGAACCGAACAGATTTCCTGTAATTTGATACTTTACTGTTCGATGCGAGTTTTGTCCGCACATTCTACTCGACGGCTGGAGCATTAAGAATTTTGTAGTACAAAGTAGTCATGGAAAAACATGCATCAGTAACACTGACTAAGTTCGCGTGTTTGTTGAAGTTGTGTTCGTAATCGCTTTAATTTATCCTATCATTCGGTGTGGTGGTGTTTTTGATAGAATTAAATGAGTTTGAGTTTTATTAACGATTTGTCTAATAAATGTGGTTGGTAGTTTTGGGAAAGGTGTGGTTGTGATGATTTGTTTAATATTCCAAAAGCGTGGCAACCGGAACAACATTTCAATCTCAAGTGAGTTCAGGAATAATGTTTATGTATGGATATTTCCATCGTAAAAATGGGTTCTAGCCCGTCCGGCGATAAATATCTAGCGCGATGTTTGCCAATCGCAGACATGTAATAATCCGGATGCAATTCAGAGTAGAAATGGGACTGAGGTTCGGCCTCGACTTGCTCTTATTTGGACTATCGATTCTCCGGAGAGTAGTGATCCGAGACTGGGGCCACTCTTCTGGCTCCGTGCCACCGATATTAGAGGTGCACAAGGAAGACGCATCGGTTAATCTCATTGAAAGATGAGGCGCAATGTTCCAAAACGAAACGAAAATTATTTATGGATTGTCATATGGGAGACCTAATAAACAGTCATTGTCGTTTGGAATGCGAGCTCCGGGTGTTTTACCTTCGGATGGTTTATGATTTATTCGGAAATTCGAAAATGAAAAATTAAAGCCCGCACAAAGGAATCGGGATTGTCTGTTCCGGGCGCTGACATCAGTTTTTATTGTGGCGTTTTAAAAATGGGATTTGCATAAAAGCACCCAGCGCAAACCATGGATTTATGTCTGCGACCGGTACGAAAATTTTATTTTGCATTGCCACAAGGGACTCAATTACGAGTAGACAAAAATGTTTCGATACAAAATGTTAATTTATGTCGCTGAATTTCAATAAAAAATTGCCTTGGCTCAACTGTGTTGTTTCCTTTAAATCTGATCGAAATTTGTTGAAAAATGCATCTACATTTACAGTTTGTTCAACCCTCAAATTCGACTATAATGCAATTACGTCAAAGTTATTTACAACGCGACTGGGTGATTTTAGTTTTTTAGTTTTGCCAACATCGCACGGGGAGCTGGCTGTAAAAGGCAGTAAATGTCCTTTTTGCGCTTTAATTAACACTTTTTTTGGGACGCCGGCAAAGCAGGAGGCGCCGCCACAATACATTAACCTCTGACATGACTGAAAGAAATTTAACGGCAAACTGATCCGGTGTCAATTTTTCAATGGGTAATATTGAAATAAACGAACGCAATTTAAATATTCTTCAATAAGTCGACGTCAGAATAAGCTGCTCGGGGGAATTTACGAAAATTGCTTAACTCGCTGATCGCCACGTTGGAAAAATAGATCCCCCGGCTATACGAATTTACTGGTCCAAGAGAGATGCACAATTCGCTGGAATTTGTCGGGTGTAAGTTCAACGCAGCTCAGCCGACCTGAAAATAATTCAGGAGATCACCGACCATATTTTTTTATTTTTTCGGCTCGTAATTGGGGGTCCGGCTCCCAAACGTGCGTGCGTAAATTATTGGAAATTACACGAGTGACAACTCTCATAATCTCGCCTCGAGGAAAACAACAGAATTCATACATTTTTCACTTTCACATTTTACAAGCTACTAGCGGAGCCGACAATCGATTCGAGTGGGTAAAAATTTTTATACATGAAAAAATTATAACTACGCTTGTTTTCCCAGTGTTCTCTCGACTCCAAAAAAAAACTTAACGTCATCGTTACCTTAATAACAATTATAGTCATAAAATCAATTATTTTAAATTCAAAGGCAACAGCAAGTTTAATAAATAACTAATTGTAGAATCAGTAATAAATTAAACAAATTGAAATATCAAAAATAGCTTTGAAATTAATAAATCAATTATTGAATTTAAACATTGTGTATAGTCACTATACAAATATAGATAAATTAAAGAGGAACAATTGCGAGAATCAGAAATGACAGTTGAATTGAAACTATAAATTACGAAAATGTTACTCTTCAGTGTTAAAAGTCAACTGTAAAGTTAATTTGAGTGTGATGGCAATGACTGAAAGTATCTACCATGTGATTTTCCACGAAAACAATTTTGCAAAATGAGAACACAACAGTCGTGCGTGAATAAGTGCAGCGAGTTGTGTATAAATGTGTGTAAACCGCGATTACCTGATTAGTTTTATTGAAGTTTAGAGACAATAGCTAGGTCACATTGTATAGAGACATTTCAGGGCAATACCAGCTTTCAATTAACAGTTAAATAATTAAGTTTCAATGGAAAATCCACTTGGATATTGATTTCGTGATGTCTCAATAGGAGAATGGGATCTTGTCGATTTGGTGGGATTCCCTCAAAGGCACAAAGCCTAAAGTAGAAACCCATCGTATTTGATTCGACTCTTTATGGTATAAAAACTTACATAATATATTATAGGTGTCTTGGTTTACTAATGGAGGTTAAGTGTAGCCCACCACTTAAACCAAATTCGTCTGACTGAAGCGGCTTAGGCACTCGCCTTTCAAGTTAATGTTATTTAATATAGGTATTCAAATTACATGTTCCCACAGCTCCAAACTAAATGACAACTAGTAATAACTACTATTCTTTTCAATGGAAATTTTTAGGTTAGTCACTATTTTGTAAAGATTGTTAACAAATTTACTACTTTTAAAGCGTTTGGGTTGTCGTCAAGACCTACTGATGTCTATGGAACGTAAATTTAACAAAAAAAATTCCTAGTAAATGGCATAAATCAAAAATTTTGTTTAAGTAATTGTTATAATATTGAATGTGGGAATCTTTTTATTATGAATCTTATTTGAAACATTCTGACATTTATGTATACTTGAGATGTTTTAAAAATTTAATAATGTTTTATTTAACATTTTTTAGGCTTATTATTATTCAAATATGGTGCTTTTTTGGATGTTTAAGAGTTTTTCGGTTTTTTGTCCCTATTCTCTCCCAATCAAAGAGATAAGCTCTCTAACTCTAACTTAAATTTTCTCGAAACATTTTATTCTTGACATCTCTAGATTGTCGAAGTATTACGAAAATATTCAAAGTTCTATATATTATTCGATTATTCTACATTTCAAGTAATATTTTCCTGAGATTATATTTATTGTAATTTTTAATGAAACTAACTTTCTAAACCCAATAGATTTTAAATTTTATTTGAATTTTATTTCATATCCTCATAACAATCAAAATTTTTGATTTAATTTAAATTCAAATGCAGGTAAATGGCATAAAAATGTTTTATATAGACAATACAATACATTTTTCGGTAAACGATCGCAAACAACATTTTAATTGATATTTTCAGGAAATTCCGTTTCATGGAATAGTAATTTACTATAGCATGAATTTGTTTAAACTCCTTTTGCTGTTCGATATCAAACGAATAGAAGAGCCATTCGGAATGGCAATGCAAAATCAATATTTAATTTAAAAATCACAAATTTTCAACAAGTACTCTTCACTATAATACAGTATTAAAAAATTACAAATGGTACGCGCCTGTCCAGTTATTCTGTTCAATGCAGCGATTAAATATGCTCATCGCAATCTTCGTCCTTATTTTAAAATGTTTTCCCTTCTCGTGATAGATTGCCAAAAATTCCAAATTTAGACCACTCTGAACCCGCATCGTGTACGAGATGACGTGAGGTAATCCCAGCGGCACCCAGAGCTTTGTAAATAGCAACCGGCGCCGAATATTCTTACCGTATCTAAATCGAGGGAATTCGACAAATCGCACCCTTCGAACTTGCACGTAAAGCAAAATTCAAATAATTGTGTTTTCGGAAAGGGAAAAAATCGTAACGCCATTACGTTGCGCTTATCTGGAGCAAGAAACGCAAACGACGTTCTTAATAGAGCGATGGTAAATAGGTGACGTAAATTGCCGAAGACTCGTTTTTCTCCTTTTAAGTTGTGATCGGCACATGGAACGAGGAGGCTGCAATCAAGCTGCACCGTCGAGGTGATCATGTTACTGTCGCTCGTGCCATTTTACACGGGGAAGTTGTTATAGTGACACCTTAGAAATATCTCAAGCGCCAAACACAGACTCGGTTTTGGCTGGTTTTTGCACAATGTCGTAAAATATAAATTATGTTATTGTATTAGGTTGTTTACGATTCGTGGGGTAAACAATTTGATTCATCTCAAATATAATTCTTTCAATCAGTCACATTAATCGCAAATCACAATGAACCAGTCAAATTTTAATAATTATTAAATAAAATATGAAAAAAAAAGACCTGAATTTTTATAATAAATCGTTGGTTTGATGGTACCCTCAGAGATTCCTCTATCAAGGAATGTCATATACGTATGCTCCTTGTCGTATGACTACCGGTGGAGGGAATTATATTAAAATGCCTCTCTCAAACCGAATTTGTAGTTATCGCGTCTGTAACGCCACTTCAAAATCAGAGCACGTATTCTTTGAATATTTGAATACGGAAATTTTAAACAAATAAGGTTTTTCCAATATCCTCTGATCGAGATAGATTATTCGTGATATTAAAAAGTATGCCGCCATTGATATTCTCTCCATGCGTGTGATCGTCTCTTGAAGACTGATGAGTACAGTACAACTCAAAATTAATTATTTTGCACCCAGACAAATGCGTGAATATTTCGGAACGCAATTAATCTGTGCCCCAACTTTGCTCACATGGAACCGTTAATTTGTTGTTATTTAGCATTTAAAAATAACATGTTAACAGCACACGTTTGCCTCAACAAATATAGAAATTCTACGAATTATATTAGCTGGGAATACAATGTTTATTGTGTGAAAAGTTTCAACTTGTAGCGTACCAGTTTTAATGAAATTTCGCATATAACACACGCTAGAAAATGATACATAACAATTCAAAGCGCAGTTTCAGAAAATGGAATTTAACGCATTCGAGGGCCCCCTGTTTATAACCTCATTTGAGTAACGAGTTTTGAAACGTGACAATTGTGGAAAAAAACTATTAATAATGGCCTTAATCAGAATTTAGAAAATGTAAGTAGATCTAATTTTTGAAACTGTATATATCTATTATTTATATCTATTTATAATGAACATAATAAACTTTCAGGACTGAACTCATTAAGTTCGTTAAATCTTTTCACTGTATCTGATAAATCATAATTTAGAAAATGTTAGTAGATCTAATTTTTGAAATTGTATATCTCTATAATGTATATCTATTTATAATGAACATAATAACCTTTCAGGACTGAACACATTAAGCTCGTTAAATCTTTTCACTTTATCTGAGGAATCAGAATTTAGAAAATGTAAATAGATCTAATTTTCGAAATTGTATATCTCTATTATCTATATTTATTTATAATGAACATAATAAGCTTCAAGGACTGAACCCATTAAGCTTGTTAAATCTTTTTACTGTATCTGAGAGTTATGAAAACTTTTCCATTTTTTTGATTAAAATTGTTTTAGAAACACAATATTACGTTCAAATTTATTTTCACATACCATTATTATACTGGCTGAGATAACAATAAAATACGGGCATGTAACACAAAACAAAAAAGTTTTTTGTTAACACGCGATTTAATTTGTGTTTTTATTTTATTTTAAGAGTTTGAATTTATGTCCGCTAAAAACGGTCTTCACTTCATTTGATTGTCTATTAAAAGTAGCAGGTGTGTTTTTCCGACATTTCTTATTAAAACAGCGAGTCCCCGATTTTATTTCTTCGATGCCTGAGACAGTCGAATCAATGAAAAGCTAATATAATATTTAAACAAAAGTTTGAGCAAAGAGAAAAAGAGTTGCGAGAAGAGCTGCGTTTGCTTTTACTTCGTTAGATCTTCCTCCTAGACTGTGCGCTTTCGCAAATTAAGTTTAAACAAGGATTTAGTTGTTTCAACGATTTATCAGAAAGTCAATTTAATTTGTTAATTTAAACAGAAAACGTACGTTTCAACCAAGAACTAACGTTAACTTGCCAATTTAAAATAATCCAGACTTCGACAAAAAGCGAATGCAATTCGTCATAGGATGCATTTATTTCCTCTTCCTCGCTTTCAGTCTTCCGTCAATGGATAATTAAACTTCCAAGGACGATTATCTCGACGTCGTTAATGGCGAAAGACGCCTCGAGCATCGTTGAACCGCTTATTGGAACCACTAAGTCTACTCTGCTGTTTTTTCTCATTTCGCCACTTGACCAGCCAACCAACATCCAATTCCATACCCAAACAAATCATCTACGATTTAAGCAAATCGATATTAAGTCTGATTTAGAGCGGAATCGCCATCCCACGACATAATATTAGATAAATTACGATGTAACAACAATAATTATGATTAACGAGGAGAACGAACAAAGCTCGTTAATTGAAATGGAACCAGCGAGCGAGCACATGACTTTCAGCGAGAAAATAACACGCGTGATAAGAGCAGAGGGCAAACGCGATCTATGTGTGTAATTTCGTTCGAGTATAAAGCTTATTAACGAAATTAAGCGCTCATTTTGGAAGAGCTTTTAAAAGGGGTGTCGAGATGTTGCGGCTGAAAGTCTGACGAGTCGAAATGGCAGTTTGGGAATAATGTCTGCACACCGTTATTTTCACTTAATAATATTTTCATGTCTCAAAATAACATCGACGATAACAATAATAATTAAGCGGTCGATAGTTAGCGTGAAAGGCCTCAAAGGCTTAGTGAGAAACTATAAAAATGCGTACGATTAATGTTTTTTGTCTAAAGTCTGCAAAAACGTCATGAAGCTCAAATGTCGCCTCTCACACACATTGTAATTTAATCATATTTTACAAATGACTTAAAAGAAGAAGTGGAGTGGATTAAATAAATTGTAAAGTCTTGTTGGCCTAATTTATTTCGGGAATCAGATGCAAACGGAAACGGTAACCCTTCAGGCAGCTTCTTTTTTAATTTGTAAGAGTTTCCATATTTAAATTAAAATTAGCTTTGAATTCCGGGACAACAATTTTTTATCAAAGACCAATTTTCACATCTCCTGCCCTTCTTAACCATCCGCTTAACTTTGAACTTTATGATATCGTTTTTTAATTGACAGATTCTTATTACCATACAAAACAGATACCGTGTTTGGTGATAAAAGTACAAGTCGTTAAAATTCATCCAAAATTTCCCTAACGATCCGGAACGGAAGCCCGTTTTAATATTGCACGAGACGTTTCGACATTATCTCAGAAAGAGGAATAAGTAGAAAAGCGAATTGTGAACGGAATGTAATTTGTAGACAGTGTACGGCTTTCAAAGGCTTAGCTCGGATACAATAAAATCAAAGGGTGTGATATACATTTTTTTGTTTTTCAAACCTCTCAAGTGAATAAATCTCATATTGACCTCTCAATATCGCGCGTTGAGGCGATGTTTGATATTACGGATGAGCCGGGAGGCCTCGGCTTTCAGACGCAAAACTTTTTCGTACAAATGAAATAAAAGAGAAAAAATGTTCCCAGCTCAAACGGAAGGGAAGATCAACAAAATAAAGAGATTTACTTTTTCCAGGTTGAGATTCGGCTAAAATGGATAATCCTCGAAACGTAGCCGCCAATCACAAAATCACAACTTTTCAGGGTGGCGCTTTGTTCGCTTGATCCTTTTTCGTCGCCTAATTTAAGACCACGCGATCCAATTTACGTAAAACTTGCTTTACACGGCGGTTTTTACTCCTGCTGACTAATAATTTAGATTATTATAAATCCGGCGTTGATGATTTTTTAATATATTGCAAAAAGTTTTAATTTCATGACGGTCATATCGATATTTTTGATTTTGTGAATAGAAGATTTACGAGCTACGCAAACTGCGATTAACCTTGTCATTTAAAGTTTCCGACGCCACATAAATTAAGATGGGAACTCAGTGGCAGTATGTGATTAAAGTGATATTATCAAGTCTAAGTTGTTTTCTGCCGACAATGGCTTAATCGATGGAGCTTACCGCAGCGATAATGTCCATGATGAGATGATACCGTCGCAGTTTTTGGCACATTTCATTTTTGTGCTAGAGAAGTAATTACAAAGTAGATTCTCCTAAGGAGGCGACTTGTTTTATTATTCTTATTTCGTGTAAAAATGGTCTGTATCAAATTTAATCTAAATTTAATAACACACATTCAAAATGAAAGCAGCGTTTTAAATTTCTTCACTTCTGAAAGTTTTCCATAGTTGGATTTTCAATGTACGAGTTTTATATTGCAAACTAGACGTGAATATTTGTATTTTATTTTTTATTATATATTTTTACTGAATTGAGCAAGATGCAAATCTACGCTGGCAATTCATATTATTATTCGGAAAGTGGTGTTAGAAATTAGTGTGGATTGACAATGATTTTGGGTGTTCCCAGTGATGCTTTTTAATTGTTTTAATCGATCGGCGTGGAAGCGAACGGAGCGGATGTCACGAACACATGTCACTGTCAAATCCAGAACCGCATTAATGGTCCTACATAGTTAGAATTTGTCTTGGAAAAGTCCAAAGTGTCGAATTCTGTTCGGTTCTCGTGACACATGAAATCTATTAATTAGTTAGGTCGACGGATTAAATTCGGAAATTCCTTAACGAACCGCACTGACGGACTCTGAAAGAGGTCTTTTATTTTTTGACAGTAATTTTGCATGGCGCACCGAAAGCTTTTGTGCTGTAGCTCGGCCCAAAGCGATTTGATGGAACCCCGACACACTCTCCGATAAAAAATGTACACCACGCTTCTCTTTGTCGAGTTTAAAGAAGACACTTTCAGAAAAAAGAAACCGCACTGGCGCTCGCCTAATTTTTAAGTGAAGTTTTTAGAAAATCAATAAACAGTATAGAATTTTTTTGTTAGCACACTTTATTTAGTCCAACGAACTTTACGCTACATAATTAATTAAAAATAATCGATGTTTAAAAGCCAGAACAAGCGTACGCATGCCTTGATACAGTAATTTAATAATTGTAAATTGACGATGACTTTCAAGTGGTCAAATTATATGTACATATTCCTGCCTCTTTGTACAGTAACTATAAAATAAACTACAGCTTCTGTCTCTTGCATACAAGCTTTTGCCATTCAAATTACTTTGTCACGTTACGTTTATGACAACCGCCTTGTTTTCTCGGGGAATTTCTACAGGCTGAAGACGTATAAAGTTGATGGAAGATGAAAGGTTTTCGGCGTCGACATGAAGTATTGCTCACACTTTTTTCTGTTTAATCATATAAAAGAACTGACGCTGGTAATTGCAAGAGATGTAGTCTGAAGTGAAGAGAATGGAGCGACGAAACACATGTCTGCAGTGTATCGTCCGACACTTGAATTTATTGTTGCTGCAAGGATTATAAATTGCTTCATTTAACTGAGACATCTAAATTTTAAAGTTTGTTGGATGGCAAAACTTTCCACGGGGGTGTTCTGCTAAGTATTAGATTTATTCCAAAAATAAACAATATCACAGTTTGGAGATGATTTATGAACTGTGCGTACTTGCAAGTGTTCCCAGTGAATATTTAAAATAAAAATTACCGCCTGTGAATGACTATGCACTTATAAATTTAATTTAGCTCACATGTCAGAAAGAATATTTTTACAATTAAAATAATTCGCCAAACGATATTAGGCTTGAAATTTTCGTTTTGGTAAATGAAAATTATTGACGCACTTTTTTATCAGATGACAAACATTTTTGCTGTGTTAAGTGTTAATAAGTCCGTGAAATGAAAATGCAAAAACTAATATTTTTATAAGTTAAAACTACAAAATTTTGTTCAAACGCTTCAATATACATATAAATATATTTTTCATTCAGATACAATACAATTATTTAAAAGTAATACTTACCTTTGAATCGGAATAAATGCGTCGGCGGGAGCGCTGTGCTACCTGAAAATTGTAACATTTCTGATTAATTATAAACAACTTCAATGGTTTCAGCAATGCGCTTACAACACTTATTTTGCATCGGACTGACATATTCAATGAAAAACGTCCGATTCGAGTGACTAATTATAATGTGTGTTTGTGAGAATGGAATAATTGTGCTTTTCTTTTCACTTTTCAAAATTCTCATTAATCATGCAGTATTAGTAAGGCTTTTCATGTTTCACATGACCAAAACGTGTTTACGCTTGTATTCATATTTGTATTTTCGTTGAAATACGAGCAGAAGGGGTGTGTAATGTCCTGGAATTGGCAAAATTACAATTTGTGTATTTTGTTTCCGAAGGTTGTTCGCAGAATGCTATGTATTCTGCTCCGTCCACAATGCTTAATTATATAGAATTAGAAATCCACAGTTTTCATAATTAGTTTATTTCATCGCAAATCGGGATTTTATATACCTAATCCAGCAAGTAGCAAAAATTAAAACCGCGTGTTCACGACTGTTAATTAGCGGCAAATCAGTCATCTTTTTCTCACAATTTTACAAAGATTTGTTTTTATCTGTCGACAATTTATATTATGATTAAAAAGAAAACTTGAAAGGAATATTTTATTTATTTTCCTGTTGATAATTTTAATTTTTTTTCGTGCGTTTTGTCTCTTCTTATGTTTATTGGTTTCATAAGCAACAGCCATTTGTGTTATATTTTTAAAATGCCAATGCCGCATATGCACATTTCCTAATCGGCCGTTACATATGCAGCCCACTCGTTACGACATTAATAATTTGCTTTGCAATTCGACGAAGAAATTATTTCTCGTACTCGTCTACTCAGACTCGATTATAGTCCATCAAACGCAGTCAGTTTTTAAAGCACACTCTAAATTCTGATTACGGCACTTGAAAGCTGTAACTCTAAATAAAGTACAAACGTTTTGAACTTTTATTATGTCCTAAGCGTTCCTTTATATTTTATGTGTGAAAGCGGAAGCGAGACGCATTAAAAACTATGTTTGAACGCACCCATACAACGACTAACCGGAATTTCATCCAAGTGAATAGAGAAATGAAATTTGCATTTTGTTGCAATTATGGTGGATGCGCCGGGACAGGCCACAAGTAATTTTCGTCGCCCATATCACCTTCTTGTAGTTTTTATGTATTCTACAAACATTTTCTGTGCAAACTTTGTCACGTGTTCATCAATTACTAGCGAAAAGCCAAAATGTAAATCTTGGAATTAATTCCGGCCATTGTGTGCGGCGTAATTTATGCAAACACGCTTTGTAATTAATAGTAGCGATAAAAATCTCATTTAGTTGGTGTCAGACTTACAGAATAAACATGGTTGTTTTGCTCTTTTAGCAAAAAGTGCAATAATGAGGACGTGACGGGCCTGTGCAATTCGAAAACGTGTACGAAACTGTTGCTAAAAGCACACTTTTGATTTATTTGCATCGTGCATACTGATCCAAATAAAGATAGCATACGGAAATTGGAAAAATGACGACACGCAAAGCGATATAGAAAACTTTCTATCTATTTCTAATAATACAATAATTCAATAAAACTTTTCCAATTTGATATCGTGCAACAAACGGACTTTAACGAAATCAATTAATTAAAAGTTTATAGACTACATTATGTCCGATGAATACTTTATAAACGAAATACTTTGGCGTCCTTGTTGCTTCCGTGAACAAAACTACGAATTTCTATGCAATTCGTTACTTGAATAAGAATAAGAGGTAATGGCGAGTGCACAAAATGAATTAATCATAGAACCAAATCTATTTGCGTGAATAATAAATTAAATCTCATTTGCGTATAAAATATGAATGAGTCTAAAATGAGACGAAAGTTTTCTACTTCAAATGCTCTTTGTGAACTTTAATTCATCTCTTATACTGTAAAAATGCAATATTTATGAGGAACTTGGCTTAAAATTATACTGCATCAAGAACAAAAATATTTACGCTAATTTGTGCTTTACAGGCGAGTCGTCAGTATGCTCATTAAGTTTTTCTCTACAACCGGATTTTTATTTGCTTATTTTGCAACTTGATGTTTGGCGCTTTTACTTTATTGAAAATAAATATATATTCCTAAACTTCCAATCTATTATCAAACAATTTTTAAACATTTTTTTACATGGAATCTTCCGTATATCCGTGTTCCGTAATATCCTCAAACAAAGAAAAATCTGATATAAGTAATTTAATAAGTACATAAAAAATATGTACAAGTATGTCTATAACTATTTAATTTTTAGTGGAGAGAAAGTGAAGTTCTGAAGTTTTGAAGTGAACTCTGCCTTGGCATGATTACCACCACTCAACTTGTCACGATTTTTTTTACCAATTTTTACCGACCCATATTTAGTAATACAGTGAGCTTGCGTTTGCCATAACGAGACTTTAATGACCGAACGAATATTTCCGTTTAAGAGACGTTCAACTTGGGTCGTGAATTAGAACAAGTTTATCAGCAACTTGTGTTTAAATAGAGTACGTCCGAACATCTTAATGTATTGGGTTGTAAAAATCGATTCAATGGATATTAGGAGTGGAGTAAATGCCTTAATAGACTTCCATTTCACAGTTGCCTGGATAAAGCGCCCGGAACTCTTTGAATGAGTAATCTTTTGTTTGGAACCAGTTTCATTAGTTTTATTAGCGAGGTAAATATTTTCCACGTCAGAACTTTGGGAAAAAACGGTTTTGATCCGAGGAAAACAAATAGTGGAAAGTAACATATGACAGGTTTAGATGGAAGAAATAACATGTTTGCCTCGTGGCGCCTTCTGTAACGATTGTTACATTGTAACTTACTTTTTGTTATGAAACCTGACCTGAGCCTTTAAAAAATGTATAGCGTTAGCGAAACAAGTTTGTTAAATTCTTTCTATGAGGTAAATGTGGTGGAAGCGTCAGTATAAACTACCTCAAAAGCAAATTTTGCTTATTATTTCTAAGTTAGCAGTTTTTATGTACTAAATATAAATATTCTAGTGACTTTTTAGATGTGATAAAACTAAATAATTTATATTTATTTTTCAAAAAGGATGTGGCATTTCGTTTTCATTAAATCAAACAATATTTTATAAACCTTTTCTTTCGGATGACTGCAGAAGACGGACTAAGACAAATTTCTCCACTTTAAACTCGGCTAGGAATACATTTGCCAAGTTAAAGATCACATTTGTAACGTTTCTTTAAACTTTTTGAACATCCGTCTTGACTTCGATTATAGTTAAATTAGAATGAAACTGATTGTATGTAAACGACGCCTGTTTTCTCTCTTTTAGATAATTTACGCAAAATACTGTATTTTTCTATTAAGAAATGAAAGAGTAAAACTTTCATAAATGCGGTGAATAACTGCCAACGAGTTTGCGGCTTTTGTAGCCGTTCGATCCACTCAAAATTTTGCCATAAAGCAAAATATAAAAACTGCTCGAATAGTAAATAGAAAAGCGTCGAATCTGTGTAAACCCAAAGGTGATAAATTAAATACCAAACACCGCTCCGACCGCTGTTGTATGCACCTTACAATTGAATTGTGGTGTTTTTAAAAATCGAACAGCTTTTGGCAATTGGGAAACTGTAAATTTATAAGTTTACACTTATTTAGGGAACGGTCGTTATTCAAACAGACCGGATACTAGACACAATGTAATTACACTATGAATGCCTAAACATAATGCATCCTCCATTGTTGGGTTGTGATTTACGAGATGATATAAATTTCACGCTTTTCTAAATTTTCTTGGTGGTCTGCAAAACTGCGATAAACCTTCGCGATTTGTGTTTGATTTTATAACACACGCTTTTTCACAAAGAAAATGGAACTCAGTCAATGTTGTGGCGTCGTTTTGGTGGAGGCGCCGGGTCCGCTTGTGCAAATAATGTTCAGTTACAAGTTATTGAATAAAACATACAATTTACTTTTTGCAAAATTGTTACGGACGCCATATTTAAACAGTGCTTTAAAATGTGGATACGACAAGAGGAAAAACGGCTTCCAAAAGCGTAATATCCGAGTGAGAGTTAAAATGCAAATGGTGACGTTTCAGATCCATACTTGTTATTAAATCGTCCAAATTCCTTATGCAAACAGTAAAGTTTTCTTAATTTCATGTCTGCTTGAAATTTAAATTGTAAATGTAAATTCCACGAAAGACCTCCCCAAAAGCTACGACTTTAAATAAACCGTAAACATCAAAATAAGTTTTTACATGGAAATGCGCCAGAAATACGTAAATTTATCAAGAATTTCCTTTAAAATATGTGATTGTCAGCAATTCACAAGTCTTTGCCCATGAATGAATACCGGAAGGAACTAAAACGCCCGAGCTTTCATCTCCGAAAGCAACTTTTCTTTCTTTACAGATAAGACTCCACCTTCCCGTTTAAAACGTCTAAAAATCGCATCGACCAGTGACTAACATTGCTGGATTTATCTCGAGAAAGTGGAAAAAGTGGAAAAGCTTTTGCTGCATTTTTCGTCATCGCAAATAAGTGCAACATTCGATTTATGGCCAAGCTCCGACCTAAATTCGCGTACGTGATCCGTTCCGATCTTATCAAAATAATGTAAAGTCACGTTCGGTTTTTGACTCGGGAGTCTTAAAATATTTACACGAGTAGTGAGTTTTTCGAAGAAGATAAACTTTGACGGTCACCGGAGGAGTGTGAAAAATTTTAAATTAGCTCAAAGTTTGCGCAGAAAATTAAATGAGAGTCCTTAGTCCTCCTTTAATGAAGGAAACGGTACTAAACTTGTTTTGCTCTTAAAATTTACTGTCGACTGCAAATAATTAACATTTTCTTTGCGCAACTTGAGGCTGGCGTAACTCAATAATGGACTATTGTGCTTTTATGACAAACTTCCATAATCAAAAACATCCGGAACACTTAATGTTTAGTTTTTGGGGCCGAATTTCCACGCTTCATATCCACATTCCCTTTCCCTTGAGAAAATTAGTGGAAAGCAATTATCAACATAATTTTAACAGTCCACCTGCAACGTCTTCAGCTGAAACCGAGTGTTGTTGATGAACTAATTCCGTTGTTTTAGCAATTTATTTGAGTGAAAACCCTCAATTCGTTTCGACGCAAACTCACCTTTGCGCGTTCCATATTTACTGAAACAACTTTCCGAAGCTTTCACTTAAAATCCGTCACTCTGGTTACTGCATACGGTTTTAATTAAATTTGACGCAACTTTCATCGGCGTCAAGTTGACCCAGCGTGAAGATTATTATTCCGCATTGATGTAACAGCACATCAAAAACCGCAAGGGTTGAAAGCAGTAAAGATTAATGATCGCCAATGAAAGATTATTATAATTAATACTCTTGTGGATATCGGCTTGTTCGGCTGTCCTAATTAAAAAGGATGCGAGGCTCTCTAATATCGCTCTTTATTAAGCAAGAACTCTGCAGCAAGCCGCAGGAATCTCCTAACCAGTTATAAATTACGGTTCAAGTTGGAATAAATTACCTGAAAATGTTACCTCTTACCTTCGACTTCGGTTCACGGGGATGACGAAAGCGGTTATAACAATAAAAGAGTTCGCATGCTCAAGGAAGCAATAAGAAGGACTCGCAATTTATTTGCATTTCCTAATTGTCATTGGGAATTGGGAAACAAAAAGGAACACGTCAATTAAGAGAAAATCAAACGTTAAAATTCGTTCGGCCAATTAGTTTTGTCAATTAAATTGGTAAAATTAATTGGTTACAGCGTTTTCAGGAAGCTTTTCGAAATATCGTTGCCTTCGTCAATCATTAGTAAATTGATGCGGAAGAAAATTGCAGCCGAACAACGAAGCACAGTGCAGATTAGAAATAATGAAATCCGCACAATGCAGCTTGCAAATGCGAAATCATTTGAGCTGATAAAAATGTTCTGAAATTCTAGTTGATAGATGCATGACATAATCCGCATTTTACTATCTCACCCTTTGCAGTGAGGCCGAGATAAAAAGAAAAATGTCGGATATTTTATTTAACTAAATGTGAGGGTCACATTGTTCCCTCACATTTAGCCACGTCCATTTGTGCAAATTCAAAGAACGTTATTAATGTTGCGGGCGAGTTTAAGGGAGTATAAAATTGTGAATTCTGAAATATAGCGCTACCGTAATATTCGGTCACTGCACTCGGCTTGCACCCTGTATATATTTCGTTGTCAGTGCTCTTTTGTCCTCTTCGATTGGCATGCAAATCTCCGGAATTTCAAATTATCTCTCTTTCTTAACTCAGAAAGGCAGACCCCATTATGAATTCAGCAAAGTACTGTGTCCTTCCACATTTGTATGCTGCTCCTTGCTTTCCGTCTTCATACTTTTACGGGCAACAAATAAATGATACGCACCCTTAAATAATTAATGTAAGAGTGGGACGTGGTATTTCAATTCATCTTTGGGGTGTAACAGCCTCATCGCTTATCATTCTTGTTTTCGCAGACAAGTTTTGAGAAGATAAATGACGAATGGTCGGGAAAAATGATAATAAACGGCGTCGCCACGCCCACGACATAATCAATGACGAGTGTCCTTTAAATGCCTCATTTTCGTTTACGACGTATGTAGTGCGTAATTACAATACATCTCCAATGGTGACAAAAATGGAGCAGTTTACTAGAGGACATACATTTTACCATACAAAAAAGGACGTTTTTAGCGCAGTTCTGGCACTGACGCGTCTTTGTGAATGTTTTGAATAAATGAATTAATTTTCTTCGTCTTGAGATAAGTTTTGTCAGCAAACCCGTTTGTTTCAGGGAACGTTTAAAAAAATTAATGTGAGAATGTCAAGTCGAAAATTAATCAACGAGCTACGCTTCAAAAAATATTTCGGGTGCTAAATTATTATTATTTAGCCAACTGTTATCTCCGGCTTGAATGTCCCGAGCTGAATTATTAAAATGACATTATCGTCACGAATGAAATTCACAAAACCGTTCTTTCGATGAGTGAACTGGGTTATTGTGTCCTAATATGAAATTCATTGATTACGTATGGTTGAACTCACCGCACATGTATTTTATTTTATGTGCGTATTATAATGTTTAATTTAGCAAAATGGGAGTTTTAATTTCCGAAATATATGAAGGTCTGTTTTGGTTGTTGGATTTGCAAATTTCACTACACACATTTTCGCAATTTCTGCAAGTATTTATTGCTGTCTTGTGTATCATATTGTGGGCCAATTCTTAAACCATTTGGCATCTAAACCTCATAAACAAACCAATGACTTCCGACCTACATTTTGAACAACAAACTTATAACCAAATTTCATAAATACTCTGTAAAATTGTAAGAAACAATCCCTCGATAACTCAGTTATGTAAATTGCCAAGTTTCCAACCGGTGTTTGTCTAAATTATAATTCGGGTATTCTGATCGTGTGTGTTCATCCCACGTTTACAGGACTCGGCGATGAATTTTCAGCTTCGGAAAATTGCGCTCGCGCGTTTCAAAACACAGCAATTAATTCCGGCATTCAGTACATTTCCAACGGAAACCTACCTACACCTCTCATATTTTCAATTTAGCGCGAATCATCGGACATTTTACATCCCAAGCCGAGATTGAAGTGTTACGTTATACGAAACATTTCCAGCTGAAAAGTCAAACGAGCTGTGACTTACCTTGAGCGTCCGTCAGATCCAGAACTTGTAAGGCGAAAATAAACAAGAACACCGGCCATTTTTCCATTCCCATGACGATTGTGTCCGGACTAGCCCTTATTCAACGTGAAACAGCAGCAACAACAACAATATAGGATCCCATTTCGCTGAAACGTGTGTTTGTTCATGTCGGGACCGATGTTAACATGTGTTCCATCCTCTTGCACCCTGAGTTTGTTTTTATTACATTATTGTTGCCGATCGAACGAGCGAACGATTGATAAATCTCCAATGTGCGATTATGAATTATTTCGAGTGTGCAAACTGACGCTAATGCTGAAACGTCCGATTCACTCTGTAGAATAACCGTCTAATGTTTTTGCCACGAGGGTATAAATTCATCGATTTCACGTGCCATTAATTCGGACTGCTCTGGTGACAGTAATATAAAAGTAAATGTAGTGCAATGTGAGCTGGTAGACGATTTGGATCGCACCCAGCGAAGACACCCACCTATAAACACATCGTTTTCTTTTTCAAATTTTGTTCCCATAGTAATAAATGCAAAACAACCGGAACTATATTCAAATTATTAAAAAAATACGTGAAGAGTTGAGAGGTAAATGAGAGAGACTTGTTGCGAGCCCACGACACTGTATCAAAAAAAAAACAGCTACATTTGACTTTATACGATTTTATGAATAAAAGTATATGCTTCTCACATCTGGGAAACCGTGCAAAAAAAATCGAATAGAAAGTTCAGTATCGAAAGTCAAAATTTTTGCGCGCGAATACATTTCAATAAGTTTGTAAAAAAATGAAAATAAAAACACGCGTCCTATCATTTTTGTGAATTAATTGATAACAAGTAAATAATTTGTAATAATTAATTAATAATAATTTCGTAATTAATAAACGAATTCTAAAAAAAACGATAATTTTAACAAAATTTTATCGAAAAAGCTTAGTAGAATAGTAACAATCGAATTTAAGAAAAATTCAACTGGAATAGGAAGTGGACAACAATTTAAAGTAAAAGTTTCTGTTCAGACAAAGACATATATTATGCAAAAATAACGATTATTTTATAACATTTAAAAGAACTTATTAACTTATTAAGCAGTTAAGCAGAAATATCGACGACACTTAAAAACTAATATGAACAAAGCAAAGTATTCCTGTAGGTAATATCCAACGACAATAAAACGAGGGTCAAATCTAATGTAATTTGACAAATCAAATTTATCAAAAAATTTTAACAGATATAATTAATGAAGAGCAATAATGGCGCAGAAAACTAATAATCCTAAGAGGAATTATTGGAAAATCTTTAATTCAGGCACATGCAAGTTGCTTCTAGCTAAGGGTTGCAGGTCTAGGAATGTTTCAAATGATCGTAATATTAAACTCTACAACGTATAAAGGTTCTTTCATTTAGGTAGAAACTAATTTTAACCAAATGGCAATATTTTGTTTCATTAAAACTAACTAGTTGTAGTGCTTGTTCCGTAGTTACAATTACGTAACTTGATCAAAAGCATCGGATGTTTTGTGATCGGACTCGAAACAGATTTTGCGAATTAACTACCAATCAATTATTTTAATAATTGAATTTGTAACATGCGTTTGATGTCGTTTTTACTTTGCTGAAAGAATTATTTAAAATTGCAATTAGTTTAATTTAATCGTTAAAAAGCAAAAAACGAATTACGTGATTTTCAGCCTAGAAAATGATGAGATGCGAATTAAATAATTGGTAACAAAAGGACATAACAGTTTACGGCAAGTCATGAAAGGCAAATTAATTTTCGCGAACCCCATTTTGTAATCCATATTTTATTAATTGTGAATAAATTTTAAAGTCAATAAAAACAATTTTTGTCACCTATATTTTTATTATAACCACCATTATGAAACGTTCGAAAAAATTATTTATGTGTATATTTTTATTTAAGCACCGGTATAAAACGTTCGAAAACATTTTATTTTGGAAATATATTCTATTTTTTGTATTATTTAAGTACAAATATGAATAAACTGGACAGAATTTGCCGAATTAAATGGGCTTTAAAATGTTTTAAATAAACGACGATCTCTGTAAAATAAAACAAACATTTCCGCCTACAAATGCGTTAATATCTATGAAACTAATAAAATGTTGATTAAATTGGGCCCCACTTGCAATAATTAACAAATAAATTTGTGATTTTAATAAACTGTACATATTGTTAAAAATCGTAGGGCGAAGAATGTGTGGTAACATAAATTAATACAAATGGGTGTGTAATTGTTGGAGAGCAGATTCA
The DNA here is from genome assembly GCA_964023215.1 of Eledona agricola. NCBI lineage: Eukaryota > Metazoa > Arthropoda > Insecta > Coleoptera > Tenebrionidae > Eledona > Eledona agricola. The sequence continues at coordinate 4,026,503 of OZ026856.1, forward strand.
TTTCTTTAGATAAATTTGTATTGGCAATTATACCAGCAATTACAAAAACCTGCTCACACAGCTGCGGCTAATCTGAGTTTACATTAATAGTAGCGTGAAACCTGTGTACATGAGCCATAATTTTGCATGTGATTAATTAAACGCAGTACAAATAGAACGTGAAAGGTTACAGAACAAAATGTTTGTTGTATGTGCGCGTGTTTAATCCGTTCGAGATGCAACCCGGGTCAGGGATATATGTTTATATCAGATGATGGTAAAAATTCTGGGCACGTTCTCGCTTCCCGCGTGGGGAATATTTCTGAAAAGTGTTCAGGGGTTGAAGAAATCGGCCCGGAATTTAAATACGGGCGGCGCAGATGTGGGCACTAACACGCCTGTTAATAAAGATTTAAGTCGGATTGCTCTAGGACGAGTTTTATGTGTGGTTTGTAATCGCAAACTGGATTCTAGTTGGAGAATCGGATTTAACCTGGAATAAATTTGGCGGAATGTTCATGGAGGGAATTTAATTTGTCGATGGGTGAATGATTAAAGGTCTGCGCGTGGATCTAAGTCGCATTATCGAATCAAATATTCACAACATCTCACAGGATTCTGCTAGTTTTTGTAAACAAAATTGGGGGAAAGCTGCTTCTAGTAGGGTTTCGTTCTCGATCGAGTTACGCTAGTACATTTAAATATTTACATATTAGAAATAAGCAAACCGAATCGTTTGACTGTACCAATTTCAACGGAAAACATTTTTATTTTTTAATCTGAATTAATATTTTTCCGCAAGAATAATTTAATTTTTCAAGCGAAAGTTTTTTGGATTAAAAGGTGTTTTACGCAATGATTTCGTATCTGCCTTAGCTCTTGTCTGAATAGAATATGTAGCTTTACAACTTCAGTTAGATTATAATTTTTTAATTAAAAAAAATTAAAATGTGTACTTTCTGCCATTATAACAAACTTCATCGTATTTGAACAAATTTGAATGTACACATTAATTAATTTATATTTTTTGTATTTATTTTGACAAATAATTTAGAGGCTTTTTTTAAATCGCCTTCATTACAATTCTAGAAAGAAAAATATTGAAAGTAACACGGTATTAGAGGCGAGGGTGCAACCCTTCATATGTAAACAAAGGGTCAAAATTTACATTTTAAAACGCTAATTTCGACCGCTTTCCTGTCATAAGAAGGCTAAGAAAAAAATGCCCCCGGCATGTCGTTTGAAACATTCAGAAATGGCCAGCTTGGCCCAAAACTGCTTTATCGCGTCATTTTCAGCCATGCCTACCTCCAACCAAATTACAGCCGAGTTGCTGTGGGACAAGCGGACGTATTTTTCTTGTCTTGTTTAAATTCGTGCGGTTCAAACGCTTTCTAATTTGTGTTTTTACACGTCGTTTGCTATTTTTCCCACCACCTGTCGTGTCAGTGAAGATTATTATCTTAATTGTATCTCTGGTTTCATTTACGGCTTCATTAATATCAGATATGTGCAAACGAAGCACATATTTGACTTATTACTTTATCGTTAGAACAAGTTTTAGAACTGTTACAACAAAAGCACTCAACTTCTGCAATTCAGATGTCTTTTAGCACATTGACGGCGCTAGTGCTCTCGCGAGACTTATTTCGTTTTCCCGTTTCAGCTGAAAACAAATTTCAGAAATGTCCCTTTTCCGAATTAATTCGATACACGTTTGATGGAAAAATTCGCCATGAAGGCAAACTTTTCTGTTAAGATAATTAGCTGAAAAACATTTCGCCCACAAAAACTAGCCTGTAAACCCATAAACATCTCTCCATTTACCAACCTGAATTACCAAGACCGCTAAATTCAAATTTGATACGTACGGCAAAGTTTAGCCCAGACTAGATTATAACAAAAGTTTCTTCGTCAACTCCTGAAACCTTACACTTGCAGCTATAACTTAAATATAAACAGTACATTGAAAGATTCCAATTTTTAACCGTAATTAATGCGCTGAAGTCGAGTCGAGAGAAGGAAAATAAATTTCGTTATAAACTAAAAACGAGCAGTTAGGTGAAATTGCTTTGATATTTATCGTACGTTAAGCTTGTTGTTGAGCTCGTAAATAAGAATCATGACACATTAATTTTTCTCTAATAAAACCAAATAAATGGCTAGACGTAAGACTCGTTTTAGCGACAACCAGATGGGACTTGGAAACTATGATTACTGCCACTAGGCATTTTAGTTAGTTTTGCGCCATTAACATAATGCCACGCTCCAGTCGTACTTTCTAGAGTTGGTGTTTGTTAGTTGAAAATTATGGCGTAAGAATTTGAGTCTGAGTTATGGTAATACACTAGCTTTTAAAGGGGGAGGAGGCGAAGATACTTGAATTTCAACACACTTGTAACTAAATCAGTCAAACAGCAGAAGCTGTGAAATGTAACGAAATCAATTTGTTGGATAAACAAGAGTAACGACTATAGAAATAAAATGAATTAAATGAGTAGAGTAAGAGAAAACATCAATGGTTGGATATTAATTACAACCATTTATTTTCTATTGTTTGAAAGGTCTCATAAAAAACGCAAATTGTTTCACAGTAAGTTACAACTACCTGAAATATTTTTTAAATCATGGTTATATTATGTTCTAGCCACATTGCATTGTCCTGCTTTAATAAGGTGTCAATGTGAATTGCAATTTATACTGTTCGGCTCCACTTTTATCGTGTTCAAGCGGTGAAAAAGGGTTGTAATTTGATATGGTGCCCAACCCATATTAATAGCAGCGTTGCTATTACATACTGTTCGTGACAGGTGAACACTTGTTGCTTCAGAATCGTACAGAATAATCTTAATTTCTAAACATATTCATGTGTTTAGGTTCATCCATCTCTAGTTTATAAGTTGATTTAACAATTTGCTTTTGAATGTAACGTATATTACAAATTTACAATAAAATATCGACTATTTACTCGCTCCTTGCATCTTCAGCTTTATGACTTAAATGTATCCCCAGACTATTTTTCTTTGTGTGCCCGAAATTTGCTGTGGTATTTCATTAAACCCATTCCACTAATTAGAACTTGTGTATAGAATGTTTGACATAGTTCAAAATGAAACCGCAAATCAATATAATTATTATTTATATTTAGTATATTAGTAATATTTATTTATTTTCAGACTGGCACACAACACATAAACAACCAATCAGTTTGCTTTTTCGAAATTTGAGCAAAAAACATTTTTCACTCGGTATTTTCTAGGTAAATGTTTTGTTGTAAAAATATGAAAATTTGACAGCTTAATCTGGCTTGTTAATTAATTTTTAGTAAGGAATTTCCACATTGTGCATTTTTAGTTCAGTTAGCAACACAAAAATAAAAAGTTCCAACGAATTGTTATGAGGCTCTCATTGTTGTTGGTGCCCTAATATCTCGTGCCTGGAATTTGCTAATTTTTACGAAACCAGCAAATTATGCAGTTCCGCGTACTCGTTTTTGTTATTTAAATCAAAATCAGTTAATATTTTTACGTGCAGTGCAAAACAATACCGCTTTTCAGATGGAAATTCAGAGGTCAATTCATTCGCACAAATTATTACTAATTTGATGCGATATATTTATATGGCTGACGACCGCCGAACGAAGAAGAAATAAAACACAATACCTATATTTAATGCAAAATCTATTGTGCACTCAAACATGCTTTTTTAGACAATTCCTATGGCACATTTCCCAATCACCGCAGGCATTACCATTATCTGATTTAGATCAGTAATTGCTCAATAAATAGCACAACAATACTCTCGCCTGCAAACGTAAATAGGCAAATCCGCAATTTTCTATTTTCACTGAAAGCAATTTTCATTCAAAGTAGATTCGACGAGGTATTGAAAACCCGCCCACGCAAGCGATATGCATTGTTTTCTTTTGAGGATATTTACGAATGGAACGGCTATTTTAAGGCGAGAAATCTAATAAGCTTGCCTTGTAACTCAATAAAGATGGAAAATAGATTCTGTTATGTGTTCATAACTCTCAACCGAAGCTTTAAACATTCCAAGTTGGAATAATACAATGGGTTATTCTCTTATAAAATTTACTTCATTATGCCATCGGAATCGCGATCGATGAGCTTTTGTACTCGATGCAGCAGCAGCTTTCGAGCTTACTGCATGCGGCTTGTTTGCAAAGTTGTAACTTACACGATCTGGACGCAGATAGTGTTACATATTACATGGTTGTCAGGCATGTCGCATAAATAAGATCATTACGATACGTTATCAGTAGTTTTAATTCGATATTTATATGTATATATTTATAAAGCGAGGTGGAGGACAATATTGTCGAATTTGTGCAAATTGTTACTGCAGCAGCGATATTTGCATGTGTTTTTAGATTTATAGGAAAGTAATTGTAAAATATGTTTGATTACCAATAAATAATTTTAAATTGGTATTTGTTTTGCGTACCCAACTAATCGATACTGTTGCAAATGAGAGACTAATTTACTTAATGTCATTTAATTTAAAAAGTAAGTTCAAAGTATCTTTAGTGCGTTAACATCGCAATGTAAATTTCAAATTAATTAATCTCGAGATGTTAAACGTACAAGAGCTGCTTATGTTTTGGATTAAACATTTTCCATAATGTAACGTTTATCACATTTTCATAAATTGATGTAATGTGTATATTTTCATAAACACCTTGCACTATTTCAACCAAGAAAACTGCATTGGAATTGGTAACGACTGCGAAAGAGAAATCTCAGAATACTGTTAAACTGTGCGACCACAATTTGAAAATATACATTCAAGATATGTTCATTGAACTCTTTCATATTTAGGAGAAAATAAAATCTTAATATTTCGATCAACACTTTGCATAATGCGTAAAGTCAGTCACCACTTTATCTGAAAGAACAAATTTGCATATTATGTGTTTACAATAATTTATTTCGAGCGCGTTCGGAAACAGGTGATTTATCCGGAAATTCAGCATCGATTGATATTGTCAAATAAATGCAGTGAATTATTGTACTCCAATCTAACTCTGTGGAATTATTGTCGACATTGTTGAAAATCTATCGGATATTGATGGATTACGAATCGAAATCTCGCTATACCATAATTCAATTTGAAATAGTCAAATGGGTGAAAATATTTGGAAATACGATTTTTAAAAAGGCAAACTGATTTGTGCCACTACAAATTATAAGTCGCAGCTTTTATGCAAGCAAATTAGAGCTCATAAAGCTGTAATTTGATGCTTTGATTAGATAATTTTAACTCAGAAAATTTGTGGTTCAACAAAAAATAATTTATTGCACGTTGCGTATGCATGAATAAACATTAATTAAATCAGCGATGTAAAATGTTTGCTTTGGGGCGAATGCGCTTAGTGCTAAAGAAAACTGCCAATATGGCGTCATTTAATAAAAAAATGTCGCTTCGCATCTTGTCGAGCAATAAAGATAAAAACAAGAGCTTTCATTAACGTTGTTTCCCTTAGTTGCCTCCGACTTGCTTCAAGAAGCCGTGCTGATTATCAAAAAAAAATAACTAGGAAACAGTCAGAGTGGCAATACTTGCGAAAATCGTCGACAAGTTGTGCCGATAGCGCGCTAAGAGGAGTTTAATTGCTTCACCGGAAGCGGTTCGGTTTTTTAACGCATTGTGGTTTCCCGGATTTGAGGATGATTACCTCCGAGAGACTCAAGTATAAGGCAAAAAGAAGTCGCGCGGTCCCCTCAAAATGAATGGCAATCGTGGATCATTAAACGATAAGTAGTATCATCGCGTGCCCTACAAAAAATGAAGAAAACCAGACGACATTGCACCACTTTACTTGGATATCTCCTAACGCCACCAAACACTGATGCGAAAGTTTAGCGCACACATTTTCCAAGTTCACTGATTTACGAGCCGGAAAGTGTAATTCAGCGTCGGTTTGAATTTTCCGGCCGCTTTGGTTTCCCACGCACTTTCCCGATTACCCGACGAAGACACCGATAATTTTCGTGAATCACGTAAAACGCAAGAGACACTTTTTCTACATGGACGTCTCGATGGTCCACGAGGTACTGGAAAAGCCCAGCCTCAACGCTGAAAGCGCCACGGCGGTGCGTGGCCAACGCCCGAACCGAACGAGCTTTGGAAAAGCGGGCTGGAGAAGAGCTTTTGTCTGCGATATAAGTGCGCTTTTTGAACTGGATTTAAAGTTGAAGTACTAATTTTCACAAATTAAATTATTAAAAATGCAACAACCTTAAAGACGACGCTCTCAATATCTACCGAAAATAAACTATGAATACCAATTTTAATTATTTCATTTACTAGTCAGTGAGCAAAGTAGCAAAAAGTCCAAACGATAGACTGTCTAATCGCGTTTCGCTTACCGATGCACAATTTATTTAATGTACTATAAAAAGTGGAACATTTGCAGACGCTCAGAGCAATTTCTTAGCTTTTAAATGGTTCCGTTAGTTTGATTAAAGATTTCTATGATAATGTTACCTGAGCAAATCCGATGTTTACGGAACAATCAAATTAAATTGCGCCGTCGTTAACGCTTCCAGGTTTATTTTGATAAATTAAATTAAACCGATTGTTTTGGATTCACGCAAAAATCCTTAACAACTCAGCAATTTTCACTTTTGAACCTACTTGCAAATATTATATTAAATATTTTCCGAAACAAGAAAATACGAAAAGAATTGCCAATAATAATATTTCATAAATTATTGCACGACAGTTATTTAATATTAAAATGTGTGCCAATAAAATGCATAGTAGAACAGCGGGGAATTTAATATGAAAAATTATGCATGCACTCAATATGGAGTTTGAAGGACATCGTGAAATTTTCGAAATAGTTACTGTTATAAAATAAAATGTGTGTTTGGATAGTATGAGTCTAGCAACAAATCAAACGTTCAAAATATATATATACATAGGCTGTTTGATCGATTATACAAATAAAATTTCTCCTAACTCGATGTAGTTCAGATATTTGAAGTTACTGAGTTTGTGAAGCTTTGGAACATCGACAAAGACATGGTTAGTCAGTAGTCACGGAAACTTAGTTTCATCTTCCAATTTCAATTGCGGCCATGTGAATCTCGAGCTCAAACACAGCGATTTCGGAAACTTTTAAATTTTACAAGGAACCTCGGATATTTTAAAAATAATCACGAATAGCTTCATTGGAGTTTATAACTTTTCAATTTTTCCATTAACATTTCCAAGTCTATGCAACGTAAAACCTGTAAAAGCATACACTGAACCGTTGCAGATCTGAACAGTATTAATTAAAAGCAATATTGATTACAAGTGCTGCAGAAGACAATTGAGTATTTAAGTTTGTAATTTGTTTGTAATTTTGAACACTACGATGTCATTTTCAACCCAACTTTAGAATTCTACTCGAAAAACGCTGCATTTTTCAACTATAAAATCAATAAAATGAATTTAAGATTATACTAAGTAAAGTGTTATATGAATATTAAATTACCTAATGAAAATTTATTGCACGTTCGTTAGTGAAGAACTTAGTGTGGCCAAGTGGAAGTTACTTCATCGATTTTATTTTAAAAATGGACAAGTAATAAAGGCGTGAAATATATTTGAATTAGTTCAGATGATAGCGACTTATTTTATTGTTGGTTTTTTAACTCTGATATAATTGTAGTAATATTATTTTAATATAAAATGGAGGTAGTGTAAGTAGAATGAATAGCTTTATTTCATAAAAATGGTGGATGCGCCGGGAGTAAATACTAATATATATAAAAAAAAATTCACCAAATAAGAACATACATACTTTGAAATTCGAACAATTAGAGAGAATACAAGTTAGCACAGAGCAAGGTTTCATTATTTTTATTATTGCGATTTAGTTAAATGATACTGAACTGTGTTTGATTGGTAGTTTCTAAATTAGAAAATATTCAGTGATGATCTGTGCCAAATATCCGCAATTTATCTTTAGCCGTTTTCTACTCGGCCAACTGAAAATATGCCCCATCCACTATAATGCATCTCCTAATCGTAAAGTGGCCAACTTTTCTAAGATGTTACATCTGGCTAATCCGCGAATCGCTTCGTGACTCCGCTCATGCCCCAATTCCTCGATTATTTGCTGACAAACTTGGCACACAGTGTATTATGTTGATGGAGGGCGTGTACTAGTGAGATTTCTCTCACTCGGCCGTTGAGCATACTTTAACCCTGCATAAAGGGAGATAATGAAGTAGAGTTTACAAACCAAACATCCGATGTTTTGGACACAGGTAAATGCCGATAAATCCACGTAATTTATGTCTCAACGCTAAAGTCAATTAATAAACACCAACGACAACGTATACTTGAAAAGTTGAAGAGTTTTGGTGAAGTTGCCATTTAAGGATTCAAGGGGTAAGTGCACAAGCACTAACTTGATGATATATACGATTTTTTCTAGTAGAAATGGCCATCGTCATTATGTTAAAGTGAGGCAAAAAGTGACACCACATTTTTCATTGTTAGGAAAAACCTAGTCAGGTGGTTTTTCCACATAGAGTGGATTTGTTGTTCTAAAAGCATATCGCATGATGTGGAGTTTTTTTCTACTTAATCAAATTGTCTTGTAGTCGTTTTGTTAATAATTGGCATCTGTCAAGGATGGTATTGATTTAAGCTACCGTATAACTAATTTCTTTCGAAATTTGCATAGAAACTAATGTTTTGTGCCGAACTTTTAGTAATAATGTGGTTGGCGCAATGTGAGAGTACTTTTTCGTGTAATTTAAAAGTATTATTAAAAATCTGCCGCCGTCGTGCTCCAACAATTCTTATCAGATTAAAGGACTGTTTTCCAGCATAATCGGATTTTTGTTTCCATTTCGGACCGCTTTTTCCAACTGCTTCTTAAAGACTTTTCAATACTTGCACAAAGTCCACAAAACACAATCGATCGTCACTAACCTTTGACACAATAGCTCGGGTAAGGTCAGGACATAACTTGAATCGACTCTACTTAAAGCAGTGTCACTTCAGGCGACATGACACCTTTTTCTCGGCTTTCCCAAAAATGTAACGGACGCAATGTCAATTTCGTTTCTGTTAGGTTGAATTTGGTACGATGTAAATACGTGGACTTTATTTCGCCTGCTTACTAGGACCAGGACGTTGATTCATAAATCCCCGCAAAACTTCACTTGTGTATGCTGCTTACGTCCGTTATGCTGAGATCTATGAAGTTTTACATAACTGTATAAGAGATTTGTACCTACAAAGCCGAAATTAATTTCGGTGCAGCTTTGGTACAGTAAATAACGCTTGTGTATACAGACTAATAATATATAATTATGGAACCGGCTGGAAGCTTTTAAAATATTGCATCTGACAAATGGCGGATGCGCCGGGATAATTCGACCATAAATTAATCAAATTCGATCGTTGAATGTTACATTGAAGGCACATTTTTGTCTTCGTATTTAATAAACGTATTGTTTCAAAATTGCTCCACTATCAACGCTCTCATAAATTATGGGAAGAACAATGGACCCCCACTAAAAGTTCTGACCACCCAGCGATAAGAAATTTATTATGCCTGTACCGTACCCAGCTGTCCCGACAGAATAACGTTCAATAAATCTCATCACTATATTATAACTAATAGGCAGAAACTTGGTTTAGGTCTTTGGGTGATTTTTTATCGATGCTTTGAAAGGCAGATTTAATAAAAGGGAATTTTGAAAGGATTCGAGGATTATATCAGAAACTAATTCACTTCGGCTTTGTGATGAAAAGAATTAAGTCTGTGGGAGTCGTTAAAGGACAAACGCTGAATATAATTCGCTTTTGGAATCACCGAGAAATAAAACATCCGGGCTTCATAATTAACATTATTGGCAAATGTGGAAATTTAAACTTTAAATTTTAATCGCAAGCAATATTATTTGAAACATTTAGTATTTTGAGATATGTTTGCTTAAAAATTGTTCCACTTCGTTTCTGAAGAATCGACATGTCACGGTTTGCGGACTTTTTATGTGGAGTTCAGTGGTACAAAAAGTGTTTTGATGTTTCCTTAGCCTAGTTTAAGAGGAAAAAGCCACTTTACAATTTACTTGGTGAGTTCATCACAAAGCAAAGCGTTTGTGTTTATGTAAAATATTAAGACAATATTTTGTGGCCTTTGTTCCAAATTTATTTGTATCAATAAAAAACCAAACATATTAAATGATTCAAAATAGTGAGAAATGAAAAACATGCTATAAAAAATCATAAATTATGGTAGCCTGAAACCTTAGACTGACGTTTTTTGCGAGGAATGAGACCGGAAAGTGTGCTTATGAGGTGGAAATAACAAATTGCTATATCGCTCTCTGTCACGATTCTAAACAGTGGAAGCTAAAAGTGTGTTTACACTATGAGACTTTTCTTGTAGGTATAAGACATTTTGTAATTTTGCTCAATAAAACGCATGAATTTTAACTTAATTTATTTAAATAAATTTCATAAATCTAAAAAAATGTACGTAATTAATTTTTGCGCTTGTAGCAATTTGTTTACGATAACACTTTTATCTAATTAATCCCGGCTCGCACATCCAACTAATAGGAAACGAAGGCAATATTGACGTTTAGAATGCACAAAAACATTCTTCGATAAATCATTTGTCGACGGTAGCTATCAATCAAAACTTTCACGTCAGATCAAGAGCCAAGAGGCATGAAATCTCAATTTTTTACTCACCGAAACATTTTAATTTTAATGCACAGATGCGTTCTCGATTTTTCAGCAATCAGTGATAATGGACCCGCATGCATTTTGCGTAAATTTTGTGGGGTGTTTTAGTCTAGCAACGGTACGTAAAATATTCACGACAGGCAATTTCTTGCTCATATACCAATGGGAATAGAACCGAACATTTCGATACATGAATCATTTAAGAGTTTCGTAAAAAATACGAGATTGATGTTTGCAAGGAATATTCTTTCTTTTCAATCTCATTTTTGCGATATTACAAATCATGCCCATGGTGTAATTTCATTTGAATTTGAAGCAAATCTCGTCTAGACGAACAAGTAAATTAAATCCGCAACTGTTTGTATTTTTGCAACTAATTAATAAATTCCAAGAAACGGTTGCAAGTCGCATTTCTACAAATGTTAAAAATAATCTCGAATTGAATCTCCAATCTTTAATCTCATCACGGTTGAAATGTTTCGCTTTAGGCTTATCTCTTTCACCTTTATGTTGCTTACCGGAGAATTCTCCTTCTAACATAACTATAAAAAACGGAATAGCGCCCGTTTCGTATAATTAGATTCGTTTCGAATAACGCATGGCAAGTCTCATCTAATTCTAACAAGATATTAGCGCATTACCGGCAATAACAATCCAAAATCCAATAACAACGCCGGTTTGAACCTCTCTCCTCAATTTAGAACTACCAAACTGTAATTAACAGCACTGTGTTCAGAGACACCTAAGTTAAATCCGTTGCTTTATACCATCCACTTGCTTTATACCAAACACTGACCGCTGTTTCAGCTAAAGTTTTAGATTCAGAATTTGAGACATTTTTTCATATAAACGCTTTCAGCTGCATTACAACACGTAGCAAAGAAATTTTTTTAGTCTTTTCAATTTCGCTGCCACAATTGACACAAATACATGTTGAACAAACGCGTTAAATTCTCTTACAGAAAATGTTATTTTGACGTCGGAATCGTCACGTTGAGTTTAAATTATCAAAATTATTTGTACGTACTTGTTCGTTTATTGTTTGTTTAATCTAGAATGGCCAATTAAGAATATTATCAGAAGTTTAAAGCGCTATGAGCTGCAATGTGTTATTAATTAAACTGATACTGATAGATGTATGCCGTATTATAGGCGAAAATTAATAGAAACCGCTGTGTGATCAAAAAGCATCACAGTATGTAAAGTGTGAAGTTAATAATTATGTCGAAATTTGATAACGCACATGTTGGTAAATGGGAGGCTATTTGCATATCAATTATATTGTTACCGGATCCGGTATAAAAGTAATTATATTTTCCACATTTTACGCAAGTTTTAGACCAAACCTATCACACACTGTAATATTTCGAAAGTTTAATTCGGATTTGATATAAAAGCAAATACAGTTATGTTTCGTGAAAACTGCTTATAATTCTGACAAAGACATTAAATATTTTACATACGGTATATTTGTTTTTTTTTGGAGCGAGGACAAATATTACGCAGTTGCTATAATGGTGGAGGCGCCGGGAAAACGTAAAAATTTTCAATCAAATATTCAAACACTGTCATTACCTTTACATTTACTTGTTTCGAAGTTTTTATTTTAGTGCGCAATTGCTACAACCGTAATTTTGTTTGTGTGTAAAATTGTTGCGCAATCGGTTATTAGTGAAATTTGCGGTCAAGTTATGAATCGAATTAACTGCATGATAAAGGATCAGCTAGCCCAAATATTGCACGTGTTAGTAATATTATTAATTGTCCGCATCGACCCATGAATAATTCATTAAAATTCCATAAATTTAAAATGCATATGATCCACAACAGTTTCTCTTTGACGGGATGCAAATTTGGCATTGCAAACGATCCCTTGCCGGGATGAAAAATAGTGTTTTCGGCCTCATAAGTTTACCAACAACGAGAAATAATAGCTGAAGGTAGGATTAATTGGTTTTCGTTGAGTAGCGAAGTAACTAAAAGGCGCCTCTGATGTTAGTTAGACCGCCAAGCATGGCTTGAATATTTATAAAGCATTTTCCTAAGAGCACGTAAAGCAAGTAAGTCAAGTCTTCGAGCTAGAAGAGCAAGGGTCATGTAATAACCTCATGATATGTTCGAGCATTTCTGGTCGCTTTTCCGGAATTTATATTGCATATTCAAAAATATAATGCGCATATTTTGTCACAGCGAAATTATCGTAGAGCAATCCAAATTTCAAAACTGATAATTGGGACAGATGATAGTGGTAACAACACGTCTAAGCACCCTCTTATATCTTCGCATAATTTGCATAATTTGTGGCAGAAACACGCGACAAGTAACATGAAATATATGCAAAGTCTGCGTGATATAATTATTCCTGTGAATAAATGGTCAGTTTTGAGACAGCGGAGATGGACCCTCGTTTATATGCAAATTGTGTATAAATTAACCTTTGCGAAATTTACATTTACCATTTGAAGCAATGATCCTCAAACTCTTACAAATTTCATCAATTAAAACTTTACTCGGCGTTCTTATCTATGAACTTTACGGTACTTTGCCCGTTAAAGTGCGATTTATTTAAAAAATAATGCATTTCCGCTTCTGGAATTTATTAGCAAGGTGCTCAAGTTGGACCTATTTAAATGCAACGTCAAACTCCAGGAGGTACTGTTTGTCACCTAAAAAGCTCCGAACAATTTTGTTGTGAATCGCTTGTAATTGCGAAAGTTTCCAAAGACTATTACAATGCTCGTTACGGCCGATTTTGAACCAGAACCATAACAGTTTGTGTTCGAAAAGCGATTATTATGAGCTGAAATTTCAGGCGCGGAAAAATATTAGCTATTGGGGTGCGATTACTGTAAAGTGGCCCAGTTCGATTCAGAATTTATAATAAAACTCTTCCAGCTCGAGGTAATTAAAATTAAAGGTAGCTGTTGGAGACGACGCTTTCCCGACATTAAATTAAATTTATATCCTCCAACAACCCGATGCGTCTTGCACAAATTAAAATCGGGACAGCGCTTTAGAAGTGATTTTATTGTCGGCGTTTATTTTCTCATTACAGGTCAAAATAAGGGCGAATTGTGGTGTTTCGAGCCATAAAAGCCTGGTGGAAAATAGACGGCACCGCATTCGACATTAAAAAAGCGCTTTTGCTATTTATGAACGCCGACCCACAATAGTGGCGGTAAGGTGGAATATTTAAAACTGAATATACATCTGGCTTTATAACTTTTATGTGAAAAGCGACCATCCCGCGATAAATTCCATCCTCTCCGAGCCTCTATCATGAATCAATGCTTGCAGCAGTCCAACAACTTGATTAAATTTCTGTTATTTTTTATTGGAGCCTGTGCCATACGCGAATGGACACATTTAATTAACGAGATATGTTTTAATCGATTTCCATTTTACGACTTATATCTATTAAATCCCGATCGGTAAAAGTCGTGCACTTCCATCGAATCTGCGTTTTAAGGTGCTGAAATTTGCGAGAGTGCGCCGAAAGTTCGGGATTCTTGAGCGTGGAAAACAAGTTTCTGGTGATTTATCGTGCGCAGAAATAACTTAATTCGAAAATGCAATTTCACCCTTGCACTTTTCTTCCGTGCGACGAAATTGGGGAACTTTGCTGACTTAAGTGGAAGGTCTCCGAATCGAAATTGAGGGCTTTATCGTGCAGTAATATAACGTGTGCACATTACACGGCTGTCATAACAAACTAATTATTAAAAACGGTTAAACAAACGATGGGGCCATGTTTTGGTTTCATTAAAATAGTGTTTGCTTGTGGAATTTATAAAACGCGAGCATGTTTCCCTTCATTAGAAATCTATTTATTTAATTGCGACAAACTGCACGGTAAACAGAAAGTTTTACATAAGAGGAAAAATAAATAAATACGAAACATTCTCTAATTTATTATTGTTACAAGCGAACAAGTTAATCAGCACGCGTTGTAATACGAGTAGTATTAGTTTCAGTAAGCTGAAAATCTGAAAACATTGTAGCTGAAAACCCTTAACTCCCAACTTGGTGCTCAGACACGTTTTCATGACAACGCATCATTTGTCATTGGCTCATTTTTCATTTTCTAGGTATAATCGTAAATAAAGCAGCTGTTTCTAATTCCGGAAGGATTACGCTTCCGTTTCGCAGCAAAGAATTTAAGACGACCTCTAGTTTTAGTTGTCTTAGTGAGTCTAGCGTTTGACGCAATTTTGAACTTTCCAAGTGTGGATTTAAATTTTCGCCGACGCGAAATTCGCCCTCCACATTCTTAAGATGGCTGGGGATCTGGAGAGGATGTGCGTTCAAAGCACGCCGCTAAAATTTATAAGTTTATTTGGGACAGATCGAGTCAACTAGCTAGAACATAATCCCATTAGGGTGACCCGGACTGGCACATCCCCTAAACCACTTTGCATCTTTGCCCCGGCTTTTTCTGTCCGGTCGCAGCTTTACTTAATCAGGGGAAATGGCCGCCATACATCAGCCTTACATCCCAACAGAAACACACTCGAAAAGAACGACTTTTCTGCACGAAATCATTAAAATTTACTAGGTCTATATTCTACATCGCTTTCGTTTATTTTAATCCGTCGCTCGATTAAAGAGGGATTGCTTGTCAACAAACTTTAAGCGAACAGATCTTATTGGATTTGGGCAAAAGTGGGTAATTTAATTATTTATTCTTTTATTTCGAGATGCGATCGATTTATAACGCCGACGCAGCTGTTCCACATCAAGAGGAAGATTAATCGACTCGGACGTCGACACTTTTTGCTAAACAATATCAATGCGGCAAGTAAAACACATTTAAATCCTCATAATAACACAAATCTTAATCAAGACATTGCCGCAACATCTATTATTTAACCAACATGAAAATGATCAACTTTTAATAATATCTCGATAATTTTGATCTATTTTATCTCTTTGTAACAAGCACTCTCGAGACTGAACTAAAACTTCACTTGTGCATTAAATCCCAGCTGATAAAATTGCTTTTAAAGTATTGTGTAGTGATTAGAAACGTGCCGCGGAATACAATCCAGTAATCATCTCTTGAATTTTTTAAGGGAGTTTGAATCTGCTTCGTGTAATCAAAGTTTTTTGTTTATCCGAGAAGCCATTCCTTTTCAGTTTGTTTGAATTGTCCTTTAGCAAATTCAAATCAAAAAACATGGAAGAAGTTTCACCAAATTCTATTAAATTGCACTTTTTTGTAAATGAAGAATTACTTCAATAATTTGCTTTGATATTTTTTGTTATGAATTTTTATTAAAATTTCTACCGACCTATTTAGAAATTTGTGCACTTGATAACTAGAATGTTGACCAAAATATAAAATTATAAATCAGATTTGTACAAACATTTTGCCTAATATTACGCCGTAAATAGGAACAATTTTGGTGGAGGCGCCGGATTATTTTTTTATTGATTGATTTACCTATTCGTAGGTATCTAACTACGATTGTAAAATATTTTTTATATGTGCTGCAGTATTATAATGAATAATCGGAACACTTTTAATAATTTTCAGAAAAACATTTTATTTAAGCAATTTTGGTAGAGGCGCCGATTTTTTTTTATTGATTAGTTTACGGTTTCTTAGGTATCTAATTACCAGTTTAGAATATTTTATATCTGTGCTACGTACAGTATTAAAATGGACAGGTCACGCCAATATATTTTTTTTATTTTAAATCTTTAATACATACATTATCAATTTTGAAAATTTGTAGCATTTCAATAATGTTTTTTAATAAATTTTTCATTCCGTAAATTTTATAAGATTTTATTTCTAACTACCAATTATTATTTACTTACTAATATTTTTTAAAACACAAAATTGCGTTTCCACAAATATTATTTTTTGAATTTCTAACTGTATTTGTTTGAATTTCTGTACATGCAAACTTTTCAAATCAGTATAATTCGGCTTCCAGAATAGCAGTATTACTAAATCAAATTATGCTAAATGTATAAATCAAGACTCCTTGTAAACTTGCCTCTAGTTTAGCTCTTTACCGTTTACTGTCACCTGAAGCTTTCTAAAGCAGAAATTTCACAGTTGCATGCACCTTCCACATAAACAATTAACATACGTTTATTATTCTTATGAAATCTTCAACATCAAACAAATTGCATTAATTGAAGCTACTGAAACCACGGGCGAATTTCAGCTCAATTTACAAGTTTAGTGTTCGTTGCAAAATCCATTGAATTGCAAATCATAAATCAAAGACACACAAAATTGTTCGGCTACAATTTGTTTTGTTGTTTTCGATAACTCGTTGAACGGAAGTCATTACTGTAGAGCGCTGTTATTAGAGTTAATAAGTCTACAGATTAAATGCATTAATCGCTTGACGACAGAACGGCTATAATTTCAAAGTTACATTTATGGCGGCTTATTCCAGCACTTAACAGGAACTTGGCGATGTCTTTGCTTGTGTAATGAGGGAAATGCTGACCCATTTACATATCAGTGCCTACTTCTGGGTTAATTTAATAATAATCGATCACAGGCCCCGACAGCTGAAATTCGAATGTATTTTCCCAGTACACGCATTAACTGTGTTCAAATGTGGACAATATGTTTACAAGTCAATTGATTTTGTAATTTTGATTTGCTGATGTTGCACTAACTACTGGCAAATTATGATGGACCGCTGAAAATAAAAACGCTTTTTAAAACAATTTTTTTATTAAATATTTGCTATTTCTCAAGGACAATAACATATATAAACAAATATCATAAAGCGCAATATTATAAATGATTACCAATTAGCTGATGCTCATCTCATAAAAAATAATTTTGGTCGTTATCTCAAACGAGACAGCGGTGTCCAAGAAGTCAGGGCGAAAGAGATATAGTGCGAATCGCAAGGAATAATTTGTTCGTGAAATAGAAATGAAGAAGAAGGCGATCAATTACAGTCGCATCGCAACGGCGATTGCCATAAATCTGTTAGAGTATCTCTTATTAATCGAGTGGTGTATTTCAATCGGAATGTGCGGGGTTCCCAGGCGGCCATCAGAAATTAATGTGCGGTCTCATCTGACGACCACAGAAATTCGAAAACAAGCACATCAGTGTGCAACTTTGCACGCAAAAATTACTAGCCTCCGGAAGCTTGGAGATATATCGCGTAATCTCTTAATTACGTCGCTTTCTCGGAACTTCCTTTTATACGGAGCTTAGGGAGTTTGACGCCAGGTTTTGTTTTTCGTTAATAATGCAGTGTTCACGGTATGTGTTCGGCGTAATTGAGATCAGGCTAATTATGTCGGCTTAAAGAATTATTACATTATTCAAAGCGATGTCGACAATAGACTCTTGCATTTTGGAGGCTCGTGCATTATTGAGATTAATTGAAATTGTTTAGTGCGTTGAGGAAATTTTGAATTATTGGAGAGACGAGTGTGCAAACTTTATTCGACTGTTGATGTACATTTCTGGATTGCAAACAAATCCGCCGTTTTCGAGTTGAGAAAGTTCTAATTGTAGTGCATCTCGCGAATTTTCGCCTATATTAAGACTTAAATCCGACATTAAATTTTACAAATTGTTGTAAGCTGGGCTTATAATTGATAAAAACAAACTGAGACTGTGCACGGAACAAGAAGTAATAAGCACTTCTTCTTATATATATAAATCTGGTTCAAATTTAATACAATTTCAATAACTAATTACGAGTATTAAAATAGAAATACGTAAGTTAAAACTCAAAAAATTAAACATAATTAATGGCGGTTATTTGAATTTACTCAGATTAAAGGTAGAAATTGTAAATATTCCAATTTGGAAACTAGTAATTTACGATCACCTGTTACATATTTGAGATGAAATTTAAAGTTTAAGTGATAATTAATAAAATGTAAATTTATGAACTTAAGAACATGGTCGGTATGCTAATAAGGGATAGATGTTCGGTCTAATCAAATGTGTATAGTAGTTAATAAGAAGTTGTCTAAGTTTGGGGTTACTAGCGACCCTAAATTTGACGGGTTGTGTGATAAGCTATATTCAATTATGAAAGAAAAAGAAGTGAAAGCGTTTAACAACTTACCGAAGCAAATAATATCTGTTTGGCCTTTTATGTATTATCCTAAAAAAGTTTAGTAACAAGTAATCACCAATGCGATCAGTTTTATAAACTGGGTCGATATAAAATATTTTGTATGCAAGATATTTTATTCTTTTAAATAAGCTCAATATTTATACTTTTTGTAAATTATCCAAAAATGTTATGAAAACATATCTCAAAAGTGGCAAAGAATACACAACAACCGATGCTATTAAAATAGACCAGGGTAAAGCCAGGAATGTTCTGTGCTGGTTTTGCATGAAACCCACCATACACAGCTCAGCAATTCGAGACAAACATAACCAATCAACCAATCATCCGATGTACATACATGCACGATATTAAAATGTATGCAGCACAAAAGCAGGATTAATTGAATTATTAAAAACTAGAGAATAATTAACATATATTTTTATTAAATTTAGCATTGTAAATGTGAAAGATTAAAAATAGAAAGATGCAAATGGAAAGAAGACGAATAGCTTCATTTAAGAACATTAAATAACAAGAAAGTAGACAATCTGAAAAGAGAATTTCCACAAGGCTATCGCTCACTAGCATTCAAAAAAGTCTTCTTGAATAGTCTAAAATTAATTCGATAATAAAACTAAATTTCTGAAAGTCATACATATAGCCACATGGGGCAAAAGAAACATTGCAAGAATATTTTTAAAAATAAAGTAAAGATTATATGCAAATCATTGTTAAAATCGATCAAAGTTCATCAAAGAGCGAAATAACAACCAAGTAAAAAGAAAATTCTTGGCAAATTAAAAAACCGATTGAACTTTAAAAACACTGCATCATTATCCAAAAAGAAGGAATATACGTATAAATATCTAAGAAAGTGTAACTACCAAGAGACGTGGATGTTGTGAAAATGCGATTGAAATTTTTAACAATCTTCGATATATTCGGTAAATATTCCATTAAAATGTATAGGAAATTTTTAAAATATTGTGATGTTGTATCATTGATTTTGAAGCAGACACAACAAAGCCCGTTATATTTTTCTACTCCAACAACCAAATTGTGAATTTAATTAGAAATAACATGGCGCTGCCAATTAGGCAGGTAATGCTTTGAAATATGTTTCATACGTGCACGTGCAATATTGGGAACATATTCGCCACATAGGAATAAATTTAATCAAGTCCAATTCGATCAGAATCAATTATTACTCATACACACCACCTGCTTCTTTCGCATTATCCTGCGGCTTTGTTTCAGAATGCGGCTTTTGTTGGCGGAGTCATTCAATTTCCACATATATTTTCCCGACAAGTTTTGCCCCTTTATCTTGAAGACAATGCAATTTTCCGACCACATTCTAATTTAGTTACGCTATTTCTTAATGTCGTCGCTTTTAACATTGTTTCAAAAAATTAATATACTCTTTTGTTCTCACTAAAATACGATTACATTGTCTAAGGATTCGCTTTTTAGTTCATTAATAAAAGTGTTCTCTGGTAATTACGAAACGGCCATTAATTATAAGTTTCGTGTAGGAGGAAATAATTTGTTTTTGCACTTATCAAAGTGCAGAATGTTTGAGATATTTGAAAAATTACACGGGAAACGGGGCGTACGATTTTTCTCGGCAGCGCGGCGAAAATATGCAGCTTTATAAAAGTCAAAGTTCGGTCGCCGCAAAATATTTCACCGGGATCAATAGTGTTTATTGGCACATAAGGACATCCTAACTGCTTTCCAGTTTATTTACGTCGGATCCAAATAAGGTGCATTACACATCTTCGAAGTAAATTGAAGCGTAGACGTGGCGTCACTAAAATGCGCCCAGGAAAATGTCAGCGGTGCTCTAAAACCGCAACATTCAGTGTAAAAGCTGCGTCAGTTTGAAGCGAAGATGTCGGCACTGCGTATACGAGCACGGCTAATAATAGAATTTATTCCCATGCTCCATCCGAATTACTATAAAACAAAGACAACTACAGCCGTACTCGAACTCGGGAATCAATTCTTTATCTTTAAATGTAAATAGAAGGCAACATTTTTAAAGCTCTGCCGTGAAATAAAAAGCACGCTACGAAGATAAACACACTGAAAAGCGCGAGACTGATACCCTGATACGAGATGTAAAATAGAAATGTGTGCTAGAAAATTGTACTAAATACGATACGTCATTAATAAACAGCATCGATCTGCTTTCGCAAACATAGCTAGCACATAAAAGTACATGTATGTTGACGTAATTTTCGTTGAAATAGTTAAAATCATCAATCTTAAATATGTGATTAATGTTTGGGGAAAATGTAAAATAAACATATTGGTTGGTAATTGATGGAAAATTGGGCACTAGAGATAAAAAATTGCTTTCATGTCTTTCAAACATATTCTTCTGCGAAACAAGCGTTTCCGGATTTGTGGATTTGATGGAAAAACATTTCCATTTGCCACGTTTAAAAAATAATAAATCAGCAACAGCAGTCACATTGTGCGGAACTTTCACTTATCGGTTGTAAAAAATAATTCGTGAAGATGCAACAAGACTAAGAAATTTCTCATATCGAACTTTTCGAAATCCACTTCAGAGCCGCTCCACGCAAAGTTTAGATAGAATTTGTAAAAAATGACGGCAAAAGTTGTACAAGTAGTGTAATTTCTATTCAAATTGAGGCTTTTTCTGCAGCCCGGCGATCAATAAGTGTGCTCGAATTGATGTGCGAATGCAAAAAAGAGCACTTTGAGACATCTTTGTTCGAACAAAGTTTGCACAAAATAAAATAACGCTCCAGCAGGTAACTTACACCGTTTCAACCATTTAGTTAATTGCACGTTACACGGCGTTATCGAGCGTTTAATTGGTGTATACGCTGCATTTTTACTGCATCCGCGTCTATATCCCAGTAAATGTTTAAAAAAACCAAAACATATACATTTTTTATCGTGCTGAATCGAAATGAGACAAATCACCGGCTTCGTCTTTCCTGCTTTGTGAGCTATTTACTTGGCGCATTATCGGCGTCGTAAGCGATTTAAGCATGAAAAGTGATACATTTTGGAAATTTTATCGTTTCTCAATAATAGAAAATCCCTTTATCAGCTTGCGCTCCGAATTTATGCACACTTAATAATATTTAATCGCGTATCCGAATTCAAAAGAAGAAACTGTTCACGTTTGACCAATCTCGAATCCCGGGCAGTGCCTATAATAACGTTTTATTATATCCTTTGCAGTTGAGGAGTGCCGCGAATATCAAACATACGTTTTTATTCTCCCGTCCAGGCCAATATTTGGCCAATGCGGTCATTGCTGTTCAATAAACTATAAAAGGATCGACCGAAATTAAGATCTTCCGTCTGAAAACCGGATTAAAGGATCTCTTTTACAAATGCGAAGCACAAATGTATTCGTGACCGATCTGGCGTTAAATCTGTGATGCTGGCTGGGTTTTTGGCCAAATACACTGCCTCATCCCGTAATTACTCACCAACATGAGAGGATTTTTATTCCGTTGCTACTCTCTAATTGTTGAGTTGAACTAAGTAAATGGTTAAAGTAATATAAACTCCGAAACCCGACTACTTATCCTGAAATTGCTTGTCCATTTTAATAACGTAAGGTTGGTTCGAACGTCGAAGATTTGCGGCAATTTTATTTCATTTCACTTGGATGTTCTTCAATGCTATGCGGAGGGAATGCGAATAAAACAAAGGACATCTGCTGCAACCATAGAGAATTTAATATGCGCCCTAACCCCAATAAACATTACATTGGCAAACAGTCCTTGGCCGAAAATTAAGATAATGTCGGGCGGAATTTAATGACGCGTTTTCCTGTTTTTGCCCCGTTTATTACGGGATTTCAATTGGACAAAGTGATTATCTTCGTGCTAACTGATACCGTTATCCGATCGTTCGACTGCGGTCCTGTTCTAACTAATATAACGGGCCGAGATAACCACCATCAACAATATCGTCCAGGATTTAAGGCCATCGACTATCCAGAAATATCTCCGAGACACATCTGAACTTCAAACATTCGACTCAGTTCTGTCTTATTCAAATGAATCAAGCACTGAGAATCCTATCCTTGTTATACGCACATATTTGCAGATATTTTCTTTTTCCACTCGCTATTCCCGGAAACTAGATAACTGGAGGGACCACACATGTATACACAATATTCCAGAAAAAATGGCATTAATTTTAACCACTAACATCACTCGTCAAACCCAGCAACTTTTTGTTGTAAATGTTTTGATTAAAATTGTTGTAAGATTTGACTCTTATATTGTTACCCGCCTATGGATAATTAATTCAATTTAATTTGACGGTAGCTATTATTGTAAAACTAACTAAATATTCCTCAGACTGTCAATAGATGGCGCTAGGACCAAAATACAGTTTTTAATTAAACAAATTGTCCATAGATGTCGCTTTTTATTAAACTAATTGTCAATAGACCGGTTTTTAATGCATTCAAAAGAAGCATTAACATTTTGAAACGCTTGTTTATATTTCGCATATAGCGGTAAAGGTAATCTTCAAAATGATGGTGCAATCATTGGTTTTGATGAAGTATTAGGAGAGATATGGTGTTCCCACAAAAAACACCTTTGAGAAATAATATATAATGATATAATAATAATTTATCAAATCCATTGATAGCTCGTTAATTTCAGGAAGAGTAAAATGCTAAAAGTATATTGCAATTTCGAAAAAATGGTACATAGAAAAAGTGTTTGCCATGACGAGTTCTACTACTGGTTAAAATTAATGCCATCATTTCTGGGACCCTGTATACTTTATAAAGTTCAAGGTAAATAATCATTTAGGTGGTTTATTTTTGTAAATCATCGTACGTCTTGTGCATCTAACTAGTTATAATAGTGCACACTTTACAGATTTAACCTAGTATCATGTTTTGTTATCTGTATTAGAGAACTCTTCGCAAATTGGTAAACTTATGTTCGCTGCACTGAACAGTAAGTTTGCCAACATGTAAAGTTCCAGTTTAATCGACGCGTTTCCCAAATAATGCCAACTTCACGCCGAAATCCCCAGAAACATTAGTTGTGCAACGAAGATTAGTCCGCGGTTAGGTATGGTTTTCCAGGTGCACTATGTCTTAATTGAATAAGCGACCGGAAAATCATTTCGACGTGAAATACAGAACGGCAAAGCTTTAAATCCGGTAATTATGGTGTTTTAGCGCTTCCAGTGAAAACAGAAGACGGGAGGCGCAACATCCGTGCCAGTCGAAAATTTATTATTAATTAATTAACAACTGCCTAAATGTTAAGCAGGTTCGCGAACAAGTCACAAAGGAATCTATTTAATTAGCAGACAAGTTTAAGCGGGCTTCTGGCAACGTTTGCTAAAGTTGCAGCTTTTCCTCCTCGTTCGATTTCGTCGTGAAACTGACTAATTTATGCTTCCTCGTTTAAGCCGGATGCAGCTGGAATTAAACGCACGTCTGTGTCTGACACTTGATGCCGCTGAAATGTCCTTTCAAATTTTTCGGCTTCGAAAAGACAGCTAAGGGACGCAGGGACTAATACGAATCGAGTAAAATCCAATTAGTAGTGGACACTTATTTGAGGAAATCGATCGGCTCCCACCGCGGTTTCGAAAGCTGCACTATTACTCTTTGCTCAGAAAGAAAAATCCTCGAAATTGACTTTTTTTCTTTCCTTTTTTTTTCGTTTAATTATTATGAAGTGGTGCCGTTATTTTTATGGCCGGGCCTATACCTTGTTTGCGTTTCTGCGGTTTAATTTGGTGCCAAAATGAGTTATTGCGGTGATTAAAGCCCTTCGCACGTATTTTTCCCCAATGATTTTCCAGCGCTGCTCTGCTAAGTTTCTGAACAAACTGAAATTAGTATTTACAATAAAAGCAAAACACACTCGACGTGCGGCTTGTTACCGAAAGTGAGAACAAAATTCAATTATTTTACGCTGTTGCTTCACGGTTTTATCGAAGACATGTGAAATAAATGAAAATGTTTCAGAATGATATTAACAGTTGCATTTTCCCACATGAGAGATTCGGTTTCAAAACTTTGTTCAGAAATGTTTGTAAATCTATTTTTCCCAAACAAGTGAATATGATTTTATAAAATTTTTAACTTGGAAAATATTGACTATAACTTCAACGTTGTTATTGATTGCATAAGACAGATTTATATAATCTCGGGGTTTGTTTTTTCTGAAGCTTATATTTATAGGCCAATAGCTTCACGCAGAACAATGTGGGACTTTTTCAAGTTTTATCGTTATTCCAAAACTTAGATACAATTCGATACAAGTGAGGCAACCCTAAAATGATCCTTATGAAGCCGCGATTACTCATTTTTATGGGGCTGTTTATTAATTGCTAATTAGCAAGATTATCCTGCAGGATTGCAGGTGCCAATAAGCGGACCGGACCCAATCCGAGATTAAAGCTCTTCAGAATGTCCCCGAGCGCAGGCTCAGATGCGAGCGAACAAAGCTGTGACTGATCATAAATTTAAGTTGCAGCAGTCACGAATATAAAGATTATTTCGAGCGTGATAGCCGTCCAAAAACTAATTTACACCTGAAAAAATCCTCTTTCAGTCGCCTCGTCTCTATTAAAATGTCACATCGAGAAACTAGCCGGATTCATCCGGGTGTGGCGTTATGAAATTTAAATTTTAAATCGACTTCATAGTGATAAGAGGGATAAATTTCCAGGACGGCGATGGGATTTTGTGGACACATTGTTTTGTTTTTTTGAGTGCAATTATTTGTGAAAACGATTCATAAAACAAACCGAAGTTGTGGAAATCTGCAATCTCGGCGTTTCACTATAAAATATACAAGTTAGTAAAGCCAGGAAACATCTGCTTCATACGGAAATCTATTCGATTCCGATGCCTTCAACCTTCATGTTAAATTATGTGAATTTTTCTCAGATAAAATATTCCATACTACGCGCTAAACCTTTTCGAAACGTCCAGGTAAGGTATAAATAACAAGTTTATGTCCATTTTTCGTATCTGCCATACCATCTCAGTCGATATGGAAATATCAGTTATGTAGTAATTTAATTTTTACTCGAAAAAATGTGGGTTTCCAGGTCCTTTTGGTGAACTTTTGAGCACGACAAAGTTTTGAATGCTGGAAGAGTAATCTATTTTTTTACCATCTGATCTTTTTCAGAGAATTCTTAGATAATTTCACCAAAAATTTAATTGAATTTTGACGATTTAAAGTGTCTAAGTGAGTCTACTTTTTAATTTTTGAAAAAGCTAAATTATTAGGTTTAGAACCGGTATTAATTCAGATATTAAGCGTGATGATAATACGAATGGGAATAATAACAATAAAAGTGGGGAGTAACTTGAAGAATACCTAAAACACAACGAAATGATTAAATCCTCTCCGTCTTTATCTTACACGAGATGGAAACATAGATTAATAACATTGTAGGTGGCAGATAAAGGAAAAACGGCTCACAAAAAAGAATACCAAAATCCATTTTGTCGCCCCGAGGTCTTACTTAATTAAGACCCGTCATATATCAGCTTACGCAAAAAGCTCTTAAATTTACTTTTGCCACTGTCGCCAACCACCTCACATAAAAAGCACGCCGTAAAGTTTCAACTTGTTCATCGATTGTGGAATTTTGTTAAAAAAAGGAAAAAACGGAAATTATTTCATCGTGCATGAAAGTAGCTTATTTTGAGCAGTCTGTCGGCGTTTCCTGCCGGAAAAATTTTCGCTCGAACGCAACGGACTTTTTGGTTTTAAGTATTTAATAGAGAAAACGCGGTAATTGTGCGGTGAAGTGAAAGCGCAGCGGTGCTTTAGAAATATAGATTCCGTGCGAAATGGCAGAGGTGTTTGTTGACAAACTTCCAACAATTGCATTCTGATGTCATTTTACCCTATCGGCTAAAATTCAACTATCGACTGCCTGAAGCGCACTCGTTATGTCGGCGGATGACCGGAAAAAGCATCTCAAACGATCAACTGCGTCATATTCGCCGGAAAATCTACAGACCATATTATTTACACTTAAAAACGAACTTTAAATGGCAAGCAATGCGGTTCGCTCGACTTGTAATATTCCGCTAAATTAAATAGAGACGGATTTCCGCACACAAAAAAAATTAAACCGGAGATGGGTACAAAGTAACTTGCAATAATGAAAGACGTCGGTGGCCGAAGCTTCCTATAAAGAATGTTCCACGCCAAATGCGGCATAGATAGTTACGTGAGCTTACTGACAATTATAGATTAAATTTGCAACCGAAAGTTTGCACATGAAATGGGCTGCAATTTTAACATTGCACAACATGAAATTGCTGATATGAATAGACAGACACCAGTTGTAAATTTTTAGCAGGCCGCTTTCATAATTTGTAGGACATACGCAGCGCAGTGTGAAACCTTCGAAATAAGGTCGGATTGTGGAATTTCATTTAATTAACAATTTGCGTGATTTCGGATTGAAAATACGAGGGCTTTAATAGATAAGACAAGATTTTTATAAATTTTAACTTCTATGTTGGTCATTGTTTATCCTCTTACCAAATTATGATTTTATTGCATGCCTCAATTTGTCTTTCTATGCTTCCTGTTTTTTCTTTGCTTTGAATTTAATAATTCAATTTTATTAAAGACGAGTTAATGTTCAATTTTTGTTGTTGCTGATCGCAATATAATTTTTTTCTTTGATTTTATTTATTTCCTAGTTAATTTGCACAGTTTTAAAATAATATTTCTAAAGACAAGTTATATTATCTCATTATAGAATTTATATCTAATATATAAAATTCTCGTGTCACGGTGTTTGTAATTAAACTTATCCGAAATGGCTCGACCGATTTTCGTGAAATTTTGTGTGTATATCGGTCAGGCCTGCGAACATCTATTTTTCATCCCCCTAAATTTTTTATTTTATTTTTTAGGCAAAATATTTTGTTTTTATTTTTTTATGATACAGCATACAAAAATACATACAACCCTTAATTTTCACCCCTTTACAATCAACCCCTACTTTTTAATAGCGGTATTACCGGGTGACTATAAATGATTGACATTTTTTGTATTAGGTTGGCAATATATTTTAACTCTTCCATTGGGTATACTGAATTTCAAATTTGAAATTGTCAAATAAACGTCAAATTTAAAAATTGCCCATATCAGAATTGTTTTTAAAGTGATTTTTACAACTGGAAGATCTTTTCGATCACTCGCTGTAACCATTTTCTCCGTTATTTATTATTCGGTAAGTTACACTTTTTGACAACAATATTCTAACCTGAAAAGTTAATAGACATAAATCACGACGACAGTTGATCGGGTACCAATTCCTCACTGTTGCCAATTATCTAAATTGAAGTCAATCATTTATAGTTACCCCGTAGTATTTTTACTTTCATCCACAGATGCGTTTATACATATATACGCCCGGGCAACGCCGGGTACATTCAGCTAGTATTATATAAATTTAAAGATTATTGACAATATACATAATTATTTATTTATTAACATATAATTATTTAAGATGAATATTTTCGTGTTTTTCTTATTTTTATTTTTGTTAGGCAGGTAGGTCACCTGTCCTTTGGTTTATAATATTTCGTTCAATTTTATTTATCGCTATTGTTATTTTTACTATATTTATTCTCTGCATGTCTGCAAGTAAAAATGACAAATTGGGTAGATCAGGAGGCCACGCAGCTATTGAGTTGCAATTTACACATTTGCCGTCGTGATTTAGAGATTATTGCGGCAACGGAAATGAACATTTCTAACAAGTTTCGACATTCCTCTAAATTTTCAAATGTCTCACACGTTGTGCAATGTGCAATTACGACTTCGCATTGATGATGTAAAGCTTTGTGTTCAAACATGGGCATCAGAAGCGTCCGAAACGATTCCAGCGCATTCCGTGTGAATAGTTTATACTCCTGTGAAGTGGCCTCCGAAAGAAAAATCTCCAGGGAATAAAGGTCAATTGAAGATAAACTAGTGCACTTTATATAGGAGCACGCCACATATATTTTAAATAATGGGCGCCGGACTTATCCCAATACAAAAAATCGAACGTAGGATTTTGACGGAAACGCGACCGCCATAAATCGCACCCACATTAAAGTCTCAAATCTCTTATTTCGATGTATAAGACATTAAATTGTGGAAAGTTGTTCGGGTTGTGTAGATTACCGTTAAATACCCGGCTGTCCGGTCAACCGCCAGTTTTCCCAGCACGGAACGGATGCATTTCCCATTTCCGGTGCGCCCGGATTTATGTGGCGTCATTTATACCGTGCTGATCCCGTATACCGGATCATAACTGAACAATCTAACGCCTACTTTAGGAATAATGTGGGATATTACCGGACTATCTTTCCACACCATAATTAATTGATCGAGCTCTGAGTCCAAGATAGCGGAATGGTGCGAAACGCAATTCAAATTACTCGCCAAGGGACAGATTGCGAAAGGTTTTTACACAAAGACCCTGTTTGCAATGCAATCAAGGGTCAGGTGCTGGCAGTGGTCAGGGTTTCGTCTAAATTTAATTATTGAGGTAGCTGCCTGGTTGTGCTTCAACAACTATAAAATGCACGTGAAAGTACTGGATTAGTTAACGTGATTCTCGCTTTTACTCATTTTTACATTACAGACCTTCATAATCTTCATAATACAGTAGATGTCAGTAATTATTCAATGAATTAATTAACCCCATTAGCTGTAAATTAAAAAAAGGGTTACAGTTTTTGTATCATGTGATCCAATCTGTCAAACCAATCAGTGTTTAAAATTATGATATTGAGATCAATGCTTCCATATTTTCACGCACTGGCTCGTTTCTCCCATTTTATATATTATATTATTATTATTTTTAAAGGCAGAAAATCTAGGAAATAGAAAAAGTTAGTCAGATATTTGCTCTTTTCACATTGTATGTAAGAATGACTTTAAGATCCTTATATATCCAGTCAAATAAAATAAGTAATTCCTTTTATTACCTTCCAAATATCTAGTTATTAATCATTTAGACATATTATGATGGGTAGACCAAACGATTCAAAATTTTGCGAAAATGAATAAAAGTTTTTTTTGTATTCCACATCGACTGATCTAAACAGCATAAAAAATGTCTTTAAAGTAATAAATAGGTATTAGTTGAATTAATAATTTAAATCAAAAAAGTACATCTAAATAATTTATTTATATATTTTCAAATTATTATCAACAGTTAAAGAATAATGTAACTGTATATAATAAAGAAACACCTTGAAGAATCTAAATTACTTCTCCAAACCATAACATAAAACAGAAAATAATTTTGTGCCAAATTTTTTTCATTTGTATTCTAGTGTAACAAATTACAAACATAACTAGAACAGCGAAATGCAGTCTTATGAAAAAACACAAATTCTGGCAATCTGTGCAATGCATTAATTCAGTATTATTTATTATTAAATTCAATGGGAACAAACATTTATTGTAAGATTGCAGTTTGCACTTGAAAACTTGTAAATTGAATTGTAGTGTTCATAAATTATGTCAATTGTGTATTAAACAGTGACGATTAAAATTGTGATAATTGCTTCAAGGCTTACATATTATTTTCTAGCACTGATTTTTTGCTACATCGTTATCATTTTTAAAGGTAACATGTTGAGTGAACAAGCAATTGCTATTTTCTCTTCATCTTTCAGATCGTCGAGGTCCCGAATTATCCTGAAAATACTAATGTTTATTATAAAATAACATTTTTCAATTTTTGTGCACTGCCTCCTGTGCTCTCCAATTTTTATCAATTTTCAGTCATTAACAGTAATAACATTTCCCGTGAAATGTGAAGATGGAAATTATTCACTAATTATATAACTTTTATCCGGCCCTTCATTTTTTGTGAGTTCAAAGCTGTGTGTTTTTTACTGTAATCACCGCATGAACAATATTATTAAAATATTAATTTCAATATATTCAAATTTAATTATATGATAATTGCATTGTCTTGAGATTAA
Source organism: Eledona agricola (assembly GCA_964023215.1). Classification (NCBI taxonomy): domain Eukaryota; kingdom Metazoa; phylum Arthropoda; class Insecta; order Coleoptera; family Tenebrionidae; genus Eledona; species Eledona agricola. Next base: position 4,057,280 of record OZ026856.1, read on the forward strand.
GCACAAGACGCGAATACTTACGAGGAAATAAATAAAACACAACAAGATAGCAATTTTTTATTTGGCAAGTCGAGAAAATTTTGTGCAACTTTTATATTTATAACATTATTTTTATTTTAAATTTGCATAAACACTTGTAGGGAATGCGATAATAATGTATTATTTATTTCTTGCTTTGTGATTTGCACCGCTGCACATTACACATTTCGCTGAAAGCTTAACTGAACCAAAAAAAACTTCAACTTTGCTCATGTTTTCTGAAACGGGAATAATTAAGCACAATAACCTCGCTGGCTGGCGAGCTTTTTTAATGCGCTTCTTAAGTAGACGTCCGTTTAATTAAACATTTTCAAATGATAATTCAACAATTAAATTAGGGGCCTTTGATAAAACAACTGGCTTTTAGCGGGGCGTCTGGATAACATCTAAGTAAAAATTGTTTGAAAGGTAGGAAAAATGTAAATCATTAGCGGGACTTGGCATGTGCAGAAACGCAATTTGTGCGGAACGAAATGGAGCTTATGCTTTAAAAGTTGAAACTCGGCCAATAAATGTCGGCATTTTATCGGCGACTCTTCGATTTGACTTTAGTGTTTGCAGAGGGAATCTTGTTAAGTTTTAATTTGGTGCGGCAGCTTTGTGGTTAATCTAATTTGTGTATTTCTGTAATTATCGGCTGCTTCTCGATTGGTTCGTCAGTGTTGAAAGGAAACAGAAATAATTGGTGATAATTAATGGGCACAATGACGACGCTGCACCTAATGCAATTTTATTGTTATTACTCAAAGACGAACCGCTGGAAAAATTCCCCGCTCTACAGACGCCCAATTTGCATTTAAATGTCGTATTGGCGGTAATTAGATTTCTGGTAATTTAATAGCGGTACCGCCTTAGTGTGTGGAATTGTGCCACACATGCCCGTATCAGTATATCACGCGCTAATTAATTACATAAATTGAACCAGTACGAGCCAGGCGAGTCATGTTACTCGCACATACCTCCAAACGCAGATTACCTGCAAACTTTTCCCCACTTGATTGTTGCCACACAAACGAAAAAAGCATCGAATCTAACGTAATTTCGTATGCCGCACAAAGAACTTCCCCGTAAAAGTTTAACAAAAGTTTCCTGTTAATCTCGGCATTGCCGCAAGTAGGTTAAACGCGTGAAACATTTCTCTACGCTCGTTCACTAAACCTTCATCAACTTTCATTCGGCAAAGTGTGGACGAAGACCGTTTCAAATGAAACCAATTTTGACACTGAAAATATTTCACGATTAGAGAGTCAAGCACAAATTGTAAGTGTAATGAAGATGTTTCCTGCTGCGACTCAACTACGTGTGCAGATTACAACGAACAGACACGCGAAATTTTTGATGGAACACAATTAGAAATGTCACCTTAAAAGTTGGTCGGGTTTATTTTTTAATATTTCACAAAACAGTTTAGTGTTGCGACCATGTTATAAAAACGGATGCGTATGAAGTTAACCGTTTTCAGGAACTGAAGGGGTACACCGAGCCCTTTGAATAATTAAACACTTGTGCGGTCTAAATACATTCTCATGTGGTTTGTTTATGTTTAGAATGAAACATACTGAAGCTTTGCATTTTTAAAATGTTTGCTTTATATTGTTCGCATGTGCATTTTTAAGTTATGAATTAAACCATATACTCGTAGGTCCCACATTCGTGTCTTTTTTCGTCAATATTATTTATTTTTCTCTTAGAAATGTCGGTTGTGAGCTTTCGGCGCGCTTTGTTACTTTTTTAATTTAAATGGAAAATATTTTTTTCTCGGACACAGTTGCTCGAGCATTGCAAACGAAACTTTTGATATTGAGAACCATAAACACTCTTCAAGTTCGACATTTCCACGCCAGCATTTCTCCGGTTCAATTTACAGAGTCGATGCAAGTTGTACATACAGCAAGCATTCCCGGATTTGGGTAGAATTTCTAGTTCCAGTCAACTTTAACCTAATAATAGTACGTAATTCTGAGTCTGGTCACAGTTCGCCTTTTTCATCAAATCCATATATAGCCCACCCCTCGACAAACACCCCCGAAACTATATTTTATTCCTTTTGTGAGTGTAAACGAGGCGCACTCTCTATTCGAAGCACGCACTTCATACAAAATCCACTCGGCGAGGGCGGGACTCCTTGTCAGATGTCATTTCTTCGTCGATTATTGGTTTTGTATATGCGCGGAGAGGATTAAGGCGAAAGGGTTCTAAGCTGCTAAGACCAATAGACTGAACACTCATTAATTATCATTTACGCACACCGCAAGCCTGCGGGTTTATAGCACTGCAAATCCTTGGACCTTTGTCCACTCACATTCGACTAAATACAATTTAATTTCGCTCACGGGAACGTCCCAGCCAAGCACGAGAATTTATGCATATTAAAAGATTTTAGTGCCGTTATAAAGCGCGGAAGTCAAGTCCGAACGCCAGAATACGTTTCTAAACCTCGCTGTTAATTTGGACCGCAAGAACGCTGTTACAAACCAGAGTCCGTATGAGCATTAATTGGATAAAGCACTTATAACTAGAATTTCGGAGATTACGGGATTAGAGGCGAGAATTTCGGAAGATTTTTTCGAGGGGGATGAAATGCAATTTTGCCACACAATAGGCGGTGTAAGGCATACGGATATTTAATCTATATTCCGAATCGAGAGTATAAGGATGGAGATTTTAGAACGGAAAATGATGTAAAACGTGCAACTCGTAAAGCAGTTTGTGTTTATCGTAAACTTGCAAATTGCCAATAGCTTGTACCGGCGTTTATGGAGTAATTGATGCAGAACGGATAAAAAATTAACTACTCATTCGTCTAGCCCTCCACCAAAAATATTTTAATGTTTTACTAACCGGCAGAAAATGTTCGTTGGCAAGAGTAATTTAAATGAAATTTTGATAAAAGACACTCTCGATTCATGCATCAATAAAATCGGACCAGATTTCTCACTGCAATAAATAAAATCGTCAATAAAAAGCTTTGTTAGGTGGCTTTAAACAGCTTCTTTTCATTTTTACAACTTTTACATCAGAATGTTTTATTACATTTCAAAGGCGTGTGCCACTTGTATGCGTTCGAATAAAACATTCCAGAAGAAAGCATTTGATTATTTTTGGACGCACTCCCGTGTATGATCTGCTTAAAATTCGAGGCGAAATGTTTCGAACGGAATTAAAATCGGCTAATTCGATGGGAATCGCGTCCGGGAATTTTATTACAACTTTTGTCGAGAGCGCTACAATTTTTAACACGGATGGAGCGGTAATGACACTTGTCTGTTTAATATGGATGAACTTGAGGGCGACTTAATGAAAGGAAGCTTGCAATATTTGAAGGGGTCAAGAGATGTGAACTTTTTCTTTCATCCTGAATTTTTATACGGCATTAACTAATAAGCTAAAACAACTTTTTCCCAGCAAAGTGCTTTCGACATTATTAAATATATTGCTGATGTGTTGTCATCGAATCCACCATTACTGTACTAATTTCATTGTTTAATTAACTATAAATGGAATATCTGTATATTTTCGCAATTTATAGTTAATTAATGCAAAACCTACAATTCTGCTCCATTTCCCGAGGATCATTTGCAAATTCATAAACATATTGTGCTTCTATCTTCAGGTTCATTACAAACCAACGTTTATATTTTTCAGTAAAAATGAAAGAGTTATTTTTATAATGAAATCACAGTGTAATGTGTGGAACCGTGATATTGGTTGTTGATGCAGGCTGAAATGATGTCCTCTTAAAATATGCATAATAAAATCGACACAATAAACAATAATTCCCCAGAGTTGATATTTATGTGTGAAGCACAACATAAAGTAGATATAAAGCCACTTGAACTACACTCCGAAGACGAGGCACAAGTGATCTTAAGCTTCTCGCAGTTGTTGGAGCCAAACTTAGATGGTTGTTATGAATCTGCATTACTACCACTGCTTCTGCTGCAATTTTGTTTTATTTTCGCCGACTTTAATTTAAAACGGATTATTGTTGATCGTTGGAGAAAAACTTTCTATTAGAACATGCCATAAGAATAAATGCAACGACTCCCGACTTAATCCGCACTGTCGTACGGAAAACGAGTTGCAAGTCTTTGGAAAATTGTATTGTTTTAATCGAATTTGTTGCATTGAATCTCTGAGTTATTGAGAAGATAATGTTAATGGAACTTTTGGAAGACGGGGGTCGTGAGAAAATAGCGGTGTTTGAGGTTTGTCGCGGACCCGGACTCGACCGGATCAAATTCCAAGGCGCATTGTATCTCCAACGAAGCGCTTCCGGTTCCGGATGCATGTGGCGCTACATGTCGTTCCCGAATTTATTAAAATGTCAGCTGTCTGAAATTTTTTTCGTTAAAGAACTGTTTGCCGGAAATTAAAACCGCGAGTTGGGTTTGGGCCATTTTAGTTTTGCAAAGCCTTGTGTTCGAAACTATGTCACAGCATCACATAACAGATGGTTTGGAAAAAAGGCAAATAACGTTAATCACTGTTTTTCAAACAAAAAATTTTTCAATTTCATAACAGCAATTTTACGTAATTATTTATTATACTAAAAGTAGGAAATGTTAAAAATAATTGTGTCCGTTTACGTTTGTAAATTATAAATTTTCACCGCCTACATCAAACAGTTTTCCCCGAAATGAGTTGTCTACTTTAGGATATCGTTTATTGTTGTGTTTTCTTTTCCCTGCCTAAATTAGGCCTTTAATGAACGAAGTTTTTAGTTGCTTGATATATTTTAATGTTATTTTCCGATAAAAGTAGACAATTACCGATAAATAAAGCGAACATAAATGCTTCTGCATTTCAACAAAAAGAGGTATTATTCATTTGAAAATAAGTCGTTTTCATCGTGGCCCTCACGCTTTTGAGTTATTAAACGTCTGCCTTCGGCGCTTCCCTTGTGTCATTAATATAATACAAAATTCGCATAAAGCAGGTGTCGGTTTTCATCTCGATAATTAATCAGACGTTGAGGTGTTCAGATTTCATCGACGTCCGACGATAAGTTAATTGGTGTTGAAGGAAGAGTTGCGAGGGTTGTGCGTAAGATTAAACACGGCAAAGACGCTTAAATTCGTAATTTGATTCTTAACAAGTTGTTTCTAATTGAGTTGCGTTTGTGTGCCTCTAATGGAGAGTCCATGTTGGCTTTTCCGGCTTGAAGGAAAATTTACGAACCCAAACTAGGTGAACAATAATCTTATGTAAAGTAGTTGGAAGGGAAATTTCGGGGAACAAAACGCCCGACAAGGTGAAATGCTAATATGTCATTCTTTAGAGCAGATTAATATCTGACAGAGTCGTTAATCCGTTGTCTGAAACTCGTTAATCTTGCCGATAAGAAACAAAGTCATTAAATTCTCTATCGCGCATCGGCTTGCACCGAAATAGCCCAACTTTTAACCAGAAAAGTTTACTCTTCATGTTGCGCTTGCTTCTTTTTTAATGTATAGGCTACATAAAAAGACATTCCGACAACAATTCCCGAACAAGTTTTATCTCATTTGCATATTTCCTCGATAAAGCAAGATCATCGACTTTGATGGGATTTTCCGGCAGCACAATTTCACGTACGTGATTTAAAAAAAACGTCACTAGAACGCATAGTTTGCGCATGGGAAATTCGAACTTAGAATGGAACTGACCATAAAGTGTCCTCTTAAATTTGCATTTATATGAATTTATGAAATTTATGTCTAATAAACATCTTTTACAAAAACGCCATTTACATACATTCATCACGAGTTTCTTGCTCGTGTCGTCTGCGATGCATTCCTCGCTTATAATCCATAAAAAACGGAAAAATTTTGTATTGCAAAGGGTGCAAAACTGCCATAAAACACACATCTCATGATTTATGAATGTCAGTGCGTCAGCTTTGTTTTATAGTGTAGATTGCTCAAGTGTTTTTTCTGCGAATTTATGACCGATGAGAGGGCGATAAAGCCAAGGATGTTTCCACAATTACTGCATCATTATAGCCTTGTTTGCACGATCTATAATCAAAGCCGATTCAGGCTAATTAATTGAGCATGTGCATACATTATTATTACTCTCGGCAAGGTAATATGCACGGACTAACCCGGAATTTCCGTTTGGGTCCGATTTACGGTTGCAATATTTGACAAAAGTTTTCAAATGAATTAATTGGACTTGTCGGATAAAGTGTCACATTCTAGTTACAATCCTCGACTCCGGATTTCGTAGTCCGGTTGTGGTCTTATCAACAAATGCGCTGGACAAGCATTTGGGGCGACGCTTTGTGCGGACGTACAATAAAGGATATACGTATCTAACTAACAAGACGTAATAAGGTCGAGAATCTAGTCGAAATGCTTATAAGACGGTGCTTTTACATTCAAACTTTCTGATTTCAATCTTTTTAAAGCTATTACCTCAATTTCCAAGAATCACTGAGGTACCTTTTACATGAACTATCAAATAAGCAAGTTGAAAGGAAGGATAGTTTTTGCGTTGTTGTCTATGCAATGAGATTGTTCTACATTGTAAAATACATGTTAATCAGCTCCCTTAAATTGAAAGCGCCTACCATCAGAGAAAGTTTTAAATAGTATTTTGTGTTGAAGATTTTTTTTTACTTTCCTTGTTACATGAATTGCTTAAATTTTACAAATTTTACAAGTTTAATTTTTTCTATTAAATAATTTTTTTAGATTACTGTTTCATTAATTATTTAAATATTGTACCTTTTTATTGTACTCACCTCTAACACGAAAAACCAAATAATTTTCAATAAATTTGCAAGTTCTTTTTTGAGTATTTTTTTTACATTTCTCTTGCTTAATTGCTTAAATATTACTTACTATATATCTAAATACCAAATAAATACAACCACACACAGGATAAAGGTATTTATTAAAATATTGCACATCTAGTCAATCGTTTATTTTCATTTCAATTACATATCTATTGTACATTTCATACAGTTATAAATGTATTTAAAGGAAAATTTTCACCCAAGTATATCACCGAAACGACACGAAAAATCAACAGTTAAACTTAGACAGATTCACAAGATTACGATCAGACATCCTCTGAATAAGAATTTTATACAGTTCTGTTAAATTATTACTTAAGTTCAATAATTTTGAATATAAAAATTTTCAAATCTGTATCACCAAATATACACAAATCTAGACATAATCACTATTAGAGCATATTTTTAAATATTGCACATTCATTTGATTCATACTTACACATCTGTTATACAAAAATGTCATAGTTTTGCGGAAAATATGTTTATCCCTATCGCAAACAAGACGCTAAAACTTGATAAACGCTTAAAAGTATTGTATTTCAAACAATTTCAGGTTGTTAATTAATTTTAGTTTTGATTTACTATGTCTAATGACGTCCTCTAAAGGGTTTGTTTTATAGTGTAGATTGGCTGGATAATTGGTTGTATCATAGCAAATCGAGTCCAAATCTTTACTGTCATCAATTATTAAACAAATAACGCAGAGTTGAAACAATATTTGCGTGTAGTGTTTTCTCACCGATTTTTAAATCCTCGTCAGTCTGGCTTTGGCGGTCGACCTATGTTACACAAAAAATCTGCATAGTTTGTCATCGCCAGTTTCATAACCAACCCGTGTATTTTAGGTTCAAAAAATAATTATTCACAGGAAAGTTCTTGTAATTGTGAAGTCGGGTGGATTTTTCTCGTTCCATTATGAGGGATTTTAATGAGACGTCATGTAAAGCTACATATTTTTTAACACGCTGTTACAACAATAGGAGTGAAAAATTTTGTAATTAATCAGTTACATTCACGATGAAAGGAGGCAAAACCAAGGGAGTTTATAAATTTAATTTACAGTCCATTGTGGTCTTTCGTACATTACCATCGTTCAAGTTGTAGTCGTAATTCTATCGATCAACAGCGTAATTTTGCAACCACTGTTAGTTAAAGCTTCTGTTCGAGCTAAAGGTCTTGCCTTCATCCCAGAGCATCATCCATTAAGGAAGCAAATCAGTAATTCGATAAAACGGGATCAAAACGATCGCATCCCTTGAGTTGAGTTGGTTGAATATCAATGCAGCGGTTTCTTGTCTGCTGCAGCCCTCCTGAATGCAATTGATTGAATCATTCCAATTCCACGTCGACGACTCTTTCCCATAAATCATCCCCCTCATTACAGCGCACCATATGTCAAATATCGCTCAAGATTTTAGCGTGTTACAGTTTCTTACATAACTTAACACTTAAACCTCTTAAACACACTCACTTCGACCTGATTATACTACCAAATTTTAATCCTTCGTAAAACATGTTGCGTCAATTTTTAAAGCCCCCCTTAAATAAAGAATTATCCCTACCCTGAATTAAATTCTGCGGAATTAGTCGGCAGCTTTGCATCTCCTAGTGTTATACGTGTGTAAAATGAAGACGGAAGTTTTCACTTCACCTTATGAATAATAAGAGGATTAATTATTTCATTTGAATTTTATTAAAAGGGAGTAAGAGCGTTTCCACATAATACGCATCAGTAATAGTTTGGATAGGGACGCAGGCAATTTAACAATTTGCCAAGTTTGAATTTCGCTCGAAAACAATACAAAAGATTGGCTTAAATGACAAATAGAGTGAAGTTTTGTTTGCTAATTTTACAAGTAGCCAAATACACATTTAATTAGTTTATACTAGATACGAGCGCAAAATATCTTTACCTCCTGGCCCGAGCAGCAATCGATCTAAAATGATAACGCGAGATAAGGCAAGTAACTGTCTAGCAAACTTCGGCAAAGAATTTCTATTAGCATAGTACAATATTCGCAGCCGGTCTAACTTGTCGGAATCTGTACACGTGTTACCGTCACCAAACTGCATCATTTAAAATTCTATTGCTACAAAAATAGCAAACCCTCAAAATATTCGCGTTTAATGCATCCCCTAAATCAGTGCGCTCTCGCTATTTGTCGTTCGAACTCCATAAATTGGGCTCCATGTGAAAAATTTGAAATTTTTAAGCCGGTCTATCCGACCAATCTCGACGGGACTAAAAACCGAACAACAAATTGTTTGGAGCCGGACTTTAATATCCTATATTTGTGATCCGTCGCGGAGTTTGAACAGAAATGGAAATCGGAGAATGTCAAAATGAACAGACGAGGAATATCTGAAGAAATTTTTACTCATAAAAATAATTTTTTTCCGAACACAAGATTAACACTGATAAGTAAACATCTAATACTTCCAACGCATGCATTTAAAGTAATTTTCAGTTTATTTCAGAATCGAATATTTGTGACATTAAATTTCTCGCCCGGCGCATCCACCAAAAATAAATGCTTACGATTTTTAACGTTTAGCCAGAGCTAAAAATAGCGTAGCCGAGAAAATTGAAATGTTGTTCATTTATGGTAAATTCAAGCAAAAGTTGGAACAAATAATTGTGAGTGTTTTATATTCGTCACGAATCAATCCAACATTCCCACAATGCAATAGTTCTATTCTCGATTTCCACGCTATGATTGCAAAGGATCAAAGTAAGGAAAACTTTAGTAAACTAATAATTTCGACACGGCGCGTCCACCATTTCTTTTTTGTCGTGCATATATTATTATGTAAATTATAAGAGTTTGTCACTTTTATGGGCCGGTTTAATTTCATCTCATAAAAAAATCAGATTAGATAACCCAAAGTTCAATTAGTTTAACACATCCTTAATCAAAAATTCAAAACATCAACAACTTTTTTGATTACAACACCAGACCTGGTTGATAAGATTATTTATTAGGTGTTTCCCCGGTGGGTTAAATTGATGAAAACTGAAAAGTTTGTGGATTCGATAAGTTTTTGGCTCAACTATCGTTCGACTCCAGTAAAAATTTAATCTCTGGTTCTTTATTAAGGCCGACGGTTTAATAATAACACTTTCCGGTTTGCCATAAAATTAGTTTTGGAAATTTTTCAACGTACGGAAAGTTTCCCTATCCGGTTTAATCCACACGCCGGCTTAAAACACTCTTTCTAAATTAATTTAATAGAAAACTTTTGCTGAAACGCATTCACAACACACAAAAAGCGATAGCGGCCATCTTGACGCCGTCCTCTCGTCAAAACATAAAACATCGGATACCTTCAACGCATCCTGATCTTTTTAGCCCCAACATTTCATAAATCAAACAAAACCGACCGCGCATCTTTGACGCACAAATTGTGACAGCAAGGATTTTCACGCATTTGTGTTATTTATTCTGTCACGCGCTGCTTCAAACAGAATAATATGGAGCGTGTTTATTAAATCGTTCTGACATTGCATGATTGTTTTTTCGGACGCCGATTTTTTTGCTTCCTTGGCAAATCTGAAAAGTGCTCTCTTAATCTTTTAATGCAACTTGGAATTTTCCAACAACCGTTTTCCATTCTTTCTTAATCTAATTTCCACTCGTTGAGTCCGTCTGCACACAGTAACTAATTAAAGCACTTTTTTCAAGTGACCGAAAGAATCCTTACAACGTTTTCAAATAAAACTTCTTTTCGCCTGGGTCTGCAAAACCACTCATACTTTTTTGATTAATTGCGTTCAATAGTTGTTGAACTGTGTAAGTTCCGAGTCGTTTCATTAATTAGAAATTTCCATAAGATAAGCGTCCGTCAAAACATTTTAAATTCGCATTAGCTCCCTTTTTTACGATGCGAATATTTTTATTTTTACGCCCAATTAAGCGAGGAGAACGACTCGTGTAATGTGATTCTGGAAATTCTAAGTGGTCACAATGTAAATATGTCATTTTTATATGATATTTCCTTATAGTGCCAATAAAGTACGCCTGGCTAACAAGGGCGCTCCAACTGTCCTTATGAAAAATGCCTCATTATAGAGGGTCGGTTAGACGGTGACGATGTCACGATCGTTGCAAGGACCAAAGCACCGTCTATCTTCGCGGTTAACCGATATCTGGGTGGTCCTCAATTAAACCCTGCTCCGCTTCTCTCCCGAGGGCTGCTGTAAATCATTGAGCATAGGGCAGCGGCATCGTGTTGCGGCTATGTTAACACTATTATCTTAGATGCGGAGGCTAAGATATCGCCCTTTCTTGGCTTTTGTTCCACATGTCACGGCCAGAAGAATCGATAACTAAGAATATTTTCTCTAGTTTTAATGCATCGCGTTCCAACAGAGGATTCAGAAATGCATAGAGAACAGAACGAATAATTTTCCAGTTGCTTTTTTTGCCATTTGCAAATCATTTCCATAACAAGCTTCTGCAGCAAATAACGCGAAAAACCCAACTTTTACATCGAATTTTCTAGCCGAAATTGTAGCGACGTAAACGTATTAAAGAAGCCGATTTGCAATGGATTAATCCACTCGCAACGTACGATCACTCAACGTCAATTAGAATTCGATTAATTAAATTCCCGAGCGAAAAAGGTGATATTGTGGCGTTTCCCCTGTCCGGGCTACTATTTAAATTTTTTGTTGGCTTTTCGATGGACAGACTCGGTCCAGTAACACTAATCCGCCCTAAAGTGATACATGGCCGAAATTGGGATGCGATTCGTTTTCCGAATCGACAAAAAATAGATGGGGTTGTGGTCTGATGCACTCTCGTTGAAATAAATACGCAATGCAGAGACGATTATGCAGATTAATGCTTATGGAGGCTACGAGCACCATTCGAAGCGTTATTTACAAGAAAATTATTATTCTCTCGGCTATCAATAATACCAGATTTGTACCTCTCAAATCGCTGCACAGCGTTCATAAAAAATTCCTAATTTCTGTGCAAAACACAAAACAAGTACATCGTTGTTATTTTTTTAAATGTGTTGAAATCGGGTTAATTGACGTTACGAGCTCTGAATAAATAAATCCAGTGAATGCAAAAACTACTACTAGAGCAACAAATTATGAATTTAATGAATTATTATTTGTTTTTGCTGCTTAGAAACGAGGAAAAATAAATAAATATCACAACTTGCGCTGGGGTGGCACTTTTCGCAATTAAAACTAGCAACTAATTGACAGCTGCAACAATATTTCGCACCGAAAATATGAGCGATTTGCCACCTCCAGTTCGCGTCTCACCGCTCATTAAATTATGCAGATGGACTCTTCTGATAAGTGGTATCTACTACGGTTTCGTTCGAGAGAGAAGGCTACGTAAGAAAGAAGCTGTCGTCAGAGTCGCGGAAGCTAAGAAGAAGGCGATCCGTGATGCAGAAATTGCCTTAGATAAAAAAATGGCGAGTGATATAGAACTCTTGGAACTGGAAAAATTGTTTCTTGGAACGAGCGGTTAGAAGATGCTGCTGATGTGATGTAACGGCAATGCTTAAGTCATAAAATAAAAATACTGATACTTCTGATTTTTTCTAATTTGATAAAATTTGATCATTGAACACCGTACTAGTTACTCTCAACTATTCAGCTGCTAAATGGAAAGCCTTTCCTTACCTTTTCAAAATTGTGTATTCAACTTTAATGCTTTTTACTTCTTTTACGTGTTTTTTCTTTTTACAATTTATTTCCAAGCCAAGCAATAAGATATTAATTCTCATGTCAGTGTTTTTGATTATTCCAAAACATGCATTTCACCAGTATAAATTATGCCATTTTATGGTTCCAATTCAATATCGCCGCTTCGCCGTTCTTTATGTTTATTTAACGATATCGTTTTTTAAAAGCTACCTGTCTAAGCTGTACACACTTGTGTAATAACTTTGTTTGCTCCCCAGACAACCACATTTTTTCCTCCAACATTCGCATATCTGTGATCCAATTTACTCCAAAGGAAACTGAATTATGGCATCTAACCATAACGCCCGCATTTTACAAACAATTTGTCACTTGAAGTTGCCCATCGCCATAATAGCATATCCTAACGAAATTAAATCCCCACACCCTATAAATACGCCCAACCTTAGTAAAATAATAGTTGGGACGATGCTGGAAAAAGCAACCTCCTTGCCGTCGACGACGATAAAATGTGAACTCATTTACTTCTTTCTCTTCTTGTAACACATTTTTTACAACGATCAGATAACGCTGGAAGGAATTTCATTTATCTTGCCGGTAGAAGAAAGTTAATCATTATTGCAGCAGGAAAAGATCACTGTCGAATAATGAGGAAAAATGTAAATGTCGCTGCTGAAACTCGGTTAAATGCTAGAAATATTTTCAACCACATCAAATTATTGGACGACTTGCTACTGCTGCTGGTATTAATCTTGATTAAAAGCAACAATATCCTGAGGTTTCGCGCCTGAAAAACCCGATTTCAGGTGAAACTTTTTAATATTCGGAAGTAAAGGAGAATGAATTGTTTCTGAAAAAATGATCGGTCGGGAAGACAGATCATGATTAATGATCACTTTTATTTTAAAAAACTCCCCGTCAAGGAAATTTCAGTTTGAGGCCGCCACTTCTCACTAAATTTCAGCAAAGGAAACCGGCATAAATATCTAGAAATAATTTATTTGAAAATTTGTAAAAGCTCGCAAAAGTTACTGTCGCGAAATTGTCTTACCTCGACAGCTTAATGTAGCCTGTGCCAGAACTTGAACAATTGCAAAGTTAACTTTGCTACTTAAAAGATATATGTATTGGAAAAATAACAAAAGCGTATCCGTTTCCTGGCCATAATGTTGTTTTTATTTTTTTGTAAGCGACAGTTCACATTTACGCTGACACAAAACAGCAATTTTCTTTTTACATTTCTTTGACTTCATTCATAATTCATTAGGGGTCGGATAAGTGCTATGATAAACATTTTGCAAATTAGACATCTGCCATTCTTTTACCATTTTTTTCAAATGCTCGAATTTACATACGACTCACGACGGAGCTAAAAGAACGAAAATCGTATCTTTCCAAGACAAGATCTCGTTTGTTAAATAAATAATAAAATCGCTATCAAATGAATAAAGCTTTATCTGTAAAATACAATCATTAATTACATTTTTCGCGGCTCTTCCGGAAACGATATCTGCTTCATGCATTTTTATGTGCACTTCGCTCCCTAAAACTCCATTTCCTGATAAATTAGATTAGGGTTTCGCGTGTCACAGACCAAATCAAAAGAGAATAAAAACATTTCTTGCTGAACGCCATATAACTGTAGTTATGAGGTTTCATACTATTATACACGCGATAAACTGAAACAACACTTTTGGAAATAAAGGCTCCAGTTTACACTCACTTGCACTTATCGTGAGTTCCGCCAATTATTGTAAACATTTTTCTTAAATTATCTCCGTTTCAAATGACTGTGACTGGAGGTGTTGTTGGCTGTATATTTAAATTTTATGAACGGTTCGCTCTGTTACGCCTCGGTTTTGTTCATTTTATAAAAACAAAGAGAACTGCACTCGAATTTTAACATCGAGCAGTGACGCAGTTAACAGAATGAAAATAACGAACGACTTTTGTTAAGTACGGTTGGGCAGAAAATGACGATTTTAATTAGAGAAGTTGGCGAGCGAATAAGTTTAAGATATCTTTCGTCAGCTGTATTCCAATCAACAAAATTCCACATCGCGCTCCATATGCTTGACTTAGTGGTAATTTAAAAATTTCAGTAAGACAATACGACGCTAAAGTAGTTTCGGGGTTCTTGTCATTAATTATAATTTTTATGGCGAATCCTGCGCACTCACGAATGGCCGAAGTGAGGCTATTAATCGTTGTTTCTTCAAGGATCAACTTGATTTTTTTACGACACTTTCACCCAACTTTGATAATTTATAAAAGCTAAGAGTTTCCTTTGTCTGGATCTACACAAATTGGCTTCCCCATTTAAATTGTTACATTTGGTTAGTGTTGACGAACCACGTCCACACATCATCAATAGAAATCGATAACGAAATTGTGCGAAACTGTGCGAAATTTAATTTAATTTGTATTATTTATAGTTGCAATTTTGGTGGATGCGCCGGGATGGCGATTCTTCTAAATTTAGTTTAATGTCCAAAACCATGCACACATTATTCCAAAGCATATTCTCACGGCTTAATAAATATTTTTCAAAGCTCGGATTTACATTATTAGCCTCGTTGCTCAAATTATAAATAATAAAATTTAAAAATAAAAAAAAATTTGTTAAATTAATTGAATATGACTATTATGGATCTTGGTCATCTCTAGAGGAGTCGCTTTACAGTTTCTATAAATTTTCTGGTCGTTAAATCAAGAATTTAGTTAACTGAAGAGGCCAAATCGAACCGTGAACAATAAAATCCGTTATCGCCGGATATGTTTCATCCGAACTGCAATTTTCAAATTCGGCGATGATTTTTATTCGCAACATGTAATTCGGACAATAAAACTGAATGATTTGTATGCCGAAACAGTACAAAGTATCGCCAATTTGCATGAAACAAACAAAAAGTTACTATGTAGGAGGTGGCGGCCGAAATTTATAGCATAACCGTTTTATGTTAAATGCAATAAACTGCATATCATTGTAAATTTTGGCCGCTATATTTGCACGGTATTAAAAGTTTACTAAACATTTTACGGCGGTTGTTGCGGCGCGTTATTTACTTACTCCAATTTCCGTAAATTCTTTACGAATGAAGATGAATACACGAATTATACTTGTGCACGGAATTGCTTAAACAAGCGCTGCAAGTAAGGATTTTCATCTCAACGGTAATTTGACCGTTTGGAATAGCGATTTAGTCTCGCAGCCAGTCGACGACTTATCATCAAAATTTATTATCCGCAATAGATAAATCACATCGAGGGCTAATCCCAAGCACAGCGATTCCTCCCCTCTAGAGAGGTAGACGAGAAGTTGGCGGAAAGTAACTGGTAAAAGGACCAAATTTATTACGCTTTGTTGCCTAATTAAAGCGAGTTCGGTTAGGAATTTACATTTCGCGAGACAAAACTAATTTAGACTTGGACGACTTCCTATTTAATTAGCTTTAAATAAATAGTGAACCGAAATGCTTCAATTTGATTTGATTTCAAAGTCGACGTTTCGATGAAACGCGGAGGTGTAAAGCTTAAATTCTGCGATCTTTGATTTCTGTTGGTTTCGTCGTATTGCTTTGTAGCATGCGATTCCTCTATCATTCCGACATATAAATTAGAATGATTGTGCCTTTCTAATGAGGACGTGTGCACCAGGAAAGTCTGTTATTTAAAATGGTCGAAAAACCTCATAATCATCGACTGGAGATAAGAGTGTCGTGTTGAACTGCCATAAACACAAAGATATTGCTCTTTGTTTCAGCAAATCAAATTTGCAGGTTGGGTTTCCTTTTGTGAGTGTGTATGCAGAAAAATCGATTAGGAATATTATTATGCAGGTTAGAAGAACCATCAATTATTACCAAACAAGATGTGAATCATTCAATAGATAAAACTCTGGAGATTTCTTCTAATTACATCAGATTATAACAGATTATAAATGATATTTTTGGTCGTGTCAAAAGGTCCCAATTTTTTATGGGATTAAAGCCCGGCTTTCGCCTTCTGTTGCGAAACGTGAAATGACAAGTTATGCATATTTAAGGGAGCTATGAATAGATTAATGTGGTGTAGAGTTAAGAAGCCAGTCTTCGACTTCAGCACGAATTCAATTAAAGGACTTGCAAGAATGTAAAAGGAATGGAGGATGTTTCAACTTTCCCACCCTTGTAATTGCATATTTTCAACACAACAATTTTCAGTGCCTTATTTTCTAACACGATCCAAACTAAATTGGCGCGGTTCGAACCAGATCGGAGCAGCGAATAAATCTCAAAAACGATAGATTCAACTAGGATAAAGCAAGTTCTAAACTTTGAACTGGAGTAACTTATTGGTAGCCTTTAATCATAATTAAACGCTTCTTCCTAAACGATAAGAAACCGAGAAAACTTTCGAGATGAACACACTTTTCACTTAATATCCAACTGAAACTGCAATATTGTAAGATGGCTGTAGTTTGATTAATATTCGTGGCCTCTAGCCCATCTCGTGTGTCCTTCTATTTCCGCAAACAAGAACGAAAATCAGCGACACGGATACCAAAATATAAAAACGTCATAATCCATCTTGTCCCCAGTTTAGTTTTTGTAGTTCGACGCTCTTTTTTCGCTAGGAATTTCATCGAATTTCGTGTCGGATGATGTTTCGAAAAGTTTACAAATAATGAGTTCCGCCGCACATGCGATGACGCAGAACTCTATCCCAAGACCGATCACGTCCTTCATTTATTAATTGGCGTCCGGTTTGGAGATTTATTAAAATTGCACGAACCAAGTTGTTTAGTTGGTGCTTCACACGAGGTGTTAGGAAATTTAATTAACTCGAAGAAAGTGACGAAAAACAACGTTCTTACATTTTCCCGGAACCGAGAGATGATGTTTGTAATTACAAACGCCACAGTTGCTGCACCTTCAACTCGTCGTCTCTAAATAAGACGTAGGGTTATAAGATTTAATTTAATTTCGTCCTTGTTTATATTCAAACGCGTTTACATCCTGACACTCCTCGCTTATCCGTTTCGCAGTGATGAATTGCCCTGAATTAATTACATGTACGTTTTGGGTAATGTATGGGAAGCCTAATGCTCTGTCTGGGGTTTCTAATCATTCATTGGACGTTGAGTTAACAAGTTTGTTAAATTTTTTCTACACGCGACTTAGGAAATCCGGATAGTCATCAATGTTTTTTTTTTGATGTGCTTCAATTTTTGTTTCCTTTAAATACGGTTATTACATTTTTCATTGTGCTTTTACTCCTTTTTTGTTTAGAATATTTTTTGACGGACAGTTATGTTATCAGCCACTTGATAATTAATCAGGTTCATATGAAACTTATAATGTTAAATATTTGTCATAGTCTCCTTGAAACTGAAGAGGAATAGCAAGCATCTCAAACTTAAGTTTCCGGAGAGTTTCACCGTTACCAACTCAAAGCATTTCAACAATAATCCCTTGGCAATTGCTTCAAATTGCAGGCTACATCCTACGGTCTCGCCATCACTTTACCTCTTGTTCCTCACTTAAAAATCCATACAGATTTATGTGTTTTTACATTTCGACATTTATTTCAATTTGATGAAAATTCCTTGCAGTTTCCGCATTCGTCTTAGTTAATCAACGGTAAATTTGTGCAAGTTTATGCGTCGGTGCGATCCTTTCCAGAGGCTGCAGTATCATAAGTTAGACCATCGCAAGTCAGCACACATACACAAACACTCTCCGAACGAACTTTGATAATGGAGTTTAGTAAGTCCTCGCTAACTCCCTTAGGTAATGCAGAGAAACATAGCTAAATGGTTAAAATCGTATAAAAACAAATAATTGATTCGGAACGAGTTGGGAATTGTCCGGTTGGGATGATGCAATTGATAGGCGAAATATTAAAAATCAGAAATCGCAACGTCGAGTATAAATTCGGTAGCTCATCAACATGTTGTCCACTTGTCAGAGTCGATGTCGAATCCTCTCCATTATTCACCAGGGATGAACATGTCGACTGCCAGACACGTTTTCATCTAACCCTATTTGACGCATCTGATACGTATTCCTTTGTCGAAAGGTCGCAAGAATAATGATCTCCGGTATTCCGTCTCCCTTCTCATATTGCCCAAAATGATATATTACTTCTTATATTTCTTTAAACGGGCTGACGCGAATTTACAGCTGAAATGAATATATCTAATTACTGAAACCGACAACCATTTATCTTGGAATGTAACAAAAAGGACGACGTTTTATTCGTCAGACTTTTTATGCTGTTTCGTTTCATTGTTCCAATTTTCATTCGCTAAGATGGAGTTTTACGAAGATCGATAATCTTTAAGAAAGCCCCGTTTTCATTAACGCAACTCACTTTCCTCCAACGGTGAACACAGAAAAGCTGTATCTAAAATTATCTCGAATTTTTGCCTCAAATGATTTACTGCCCTACACTATTGTATTTTCTTTTTGTTTATTATATTCTGCTGTCTAAATATTTTACAGAAAATTATTACAAACAAAATTTTATATCTTGTGAAATATAGATGAATATATTGAAAAGTAAACAAACGAAATGAAAACTTCAAGTCCGCTTTTCTTGGTCCGCCTAATTTCATCACGAAGCAAGATATTACTTTACGTTTGATGTGGTTGTGTTTATTGTTCAATATTAATTCGGAACACAAAGGGCCTCTTCTCTCTCGTGACACACTCCATGCAATTGTTATGTAATTTATTAATTGTGAACGTTATTGCGTTTGTAGAATTATGTTGTTTGCATCCTGCTTTCTACATATTGAAACGGAAGTATTGGTATTTTAATGAAATTAAAATCAGAAACAAAAAATCACACCGTACGAATTACTTATGAGTACAGGTTGCTGCTTAAAATCAGGGGACTGAAAATTGTAACGTAATCTTCAGAAAATCATTGACGCTTAATCTTATGAAACCAATCCATCTTGTCGCACCGCATCCTGACAAATTTCTGAACGATCCAAGTCAGTGTTCAATCCACTTTTCAAGGTAAGAAATGTGTAGAAATAATCGTACGAACCTAGAAAAAATCGCAGAGTGTACAATTTTTTGTCACCAGACCTAAACTAAAACGAATCTCCTTTATTCCACCACCTTATCCGCCGCTCCCATTATTTACGAGCCTATAAAATTGTACCCTGCTTGGTCTCGTTAAAAATTTAGATGGAATTTGTACGAGTCATTTACTTCGTTTATTTGCTGACGTGTTTTATTCATGTGCGACTTGAAATTGCCCTTATTAGGTCCCAAAAAGGGAATACGTTTTAAGTTTGATTTCAAAACTAATTGAAATGTTGTGTACGAGAAAATGGTACAGTCGTAATTACCAGTAAATATTTCGTTGGCTCTATAAATTATTAAAAGGTTTCGGTGATTAGACAGTTTTCCCGATTTGACGAATTTTGGAATGTACACCAAAAGCTCATTAAAAGAGGCTTCATTAATTTGCGGCACGGGATAACAGGAATTGGAAAAATACAGTGTTGGGCATACGTGAACTGTGCTTTAGTAATATTTTAGAGATATTTTTCAGCTGTACAATTTACGAGACTCATTATAAATTATATTTAAGGGAAATATGTATGTGAAACTTATCAATGTACCAACTTACTTTAGTAACATATAAATTATAATTAAATTATAAATTTATAAGTAATTTAAATTTATTTTTATTAAATATAGTAATTCTTAAATTATGAATTTATAATTTAAATTTATTTTTATTAAATGTATTAATTTTTAAATTATAAATTTATAATTAAATTTAAATTATAACAACAAGCACTACACATTACATATTTTTTAATCCAAACTAGTTTTTGCTTTATTTATTTCATAAATATTTTCCAACCTACTTACTCCATGTAGAAACTAGTTACTAATTAGAACTGAACTTAAAAAGGAAAAAAGGTATGGGCAAAGTTGAATGAGTAACATAACATAACATAACAAAACTTTATTTTCCTGTTTTTGCTCCTAATATAACTATGTAAGATGTACGTGCATAATATTGTCACAATAACGGAAAATCTAATCGCCGCTGTCGAATGATTTTACGTTAAATACTTAATTACGGGAAAAATTGAACGCAATGGAATAAACACCAAATTACAAAACTAGTAGGATTGTAACTTAAACGTGTTGATTGTGGTGAGTTTACGACATACTTGGTTTAATTACTGTTATAATTACAAGCCATTAACCATATTGAAAGCAAGTGCACGTAACGAAACTGCAAAACTTTTTCATTCTAACAAAGCTACTTTTATCTAGTGAATAGGTGTCTAAGTGAAGCGCAAAGTTTCTCCATAACATTAATTAATTTCAGTCGCGACATAATTTTAAACTTCCATCTACAGCGAACAGATTTACACGTAATTTTCTAGCTGCACGGTTTGTTTGTAATTAACAGAATAAGATTACGGCTTAAAGCAATAAAGCAAGTATAAAGTTCTGGCAATAAGTTCCGGATTTGTTCAATAATCGTAATTGGAGACAACTCATTTAACTTGTGCTTACGAAGTTTAAGTAGATTGCGGTTCGACTCGGTTCGTTTTTTCTTAACAATTAACAAATATCGTGACCGTGTTAAATTTGTTTTACCGAAAGAAAACCGCAACAATATTGAATAGAGTAAAATTCAAATTGAATAGAACCGCGATGTTGATTAGGTGTAATGTGGTAAAATCGATCGGTTGCTTTGAAACAATTAAAACAATTTCTCCCGTTTGGTGGATTTAAAGCATCGGAAAACTTGTGAAATGATAAATTAATGGCAGTCAACATTTTGGTTGTAACTGACATTTTCAGCAGCGGATGTTTATATGGTTGAAGCCAATTTATTATAAATTTGTCAGATGTGATGATGACAGAATCGGGAAAATTTGAAAACCCGTTTTAATATAAGTTACGAGGAAAGTTTTTAGACAGGCGGAAGTTTCTCCAGCAGAAAAAATTCAGGACGTTCATTTTTACTGTTTGTATTTTTATTATTGTAATATATATTTTGGTGGATGCGCCGGGATAATTTTGCTAATTATTGTAAATAAAACAACAATCTTCAATGCCTAAAACTACAAATTTAATTTATTCACCATTGACTCCAATTGTTTATTGCTCTATTTTATTTTATATTTAATCAGTTTACATTAACTGCAATTGTATTTTCGTTTTTGTAAATATGAAATTGCTTAATATTTTATATGTGTGCGTTAATTGTCGGGTGGTAATAACAACCAAAATTTCGACGTTTGAATCATTTTGCCTACTTTTCAAATTGAAAGAATTGAAATTCAATAGAGAATAATACGCAAGCGTCTTAAAATGTGACATAATTGTTAAAAAAAGTACAAAAGAAAATGCTTTTGCACCACTCATACAAAATGTGAAATTATAAAGAAATTTTGGTGGATGCGCCGGGAGATATGTTATGCATTTCCGGTTTTAAAAATATTTATCCCGTTAATAAAAATGTACACATCGTGTGCTTAACCGATCAAAAATACATTTCATATTTAGTTCATTTTGTTTTTATTAATTAGGACTTAAATTTTCGTTAATGTGCCAAGATGCTGTAACATGAAATTCTAGTATCAACAATAATTATTTTAGATAAATCGGTTGATGCAAGCGCGTGTTAACGTGTGCCAGATTCGCAAGCAAAATTAATTTATTGACTACTGACTCAGAAACAATGTAAATGTAATCTCATACTTGAATTAACTATAAATGGATACGGAGTGTATTCAATTTAGTCTTTGATGTAGGAGATTTGATCTGATTTTGCATATAACTATAGAGCGCATCTGCTTCTGCAACCCATCAAGCATTATTGGATAACATTATTAACGTAATTTTTAATGCATCATATCCGACCCAAAAGCAACTTGCAATATGTAAAAAATGAATATGCACTCGAAAATCGTCAATTCTATCCTGTTATTATATGCAGATTTCGATTATGCACTAAGGATAAGTAATCCGCTTGTATTGTTCGCATAATTAATACAACAAATCCACCACCGTCTTCGTTCATGCAAATAATAATTTATTTTGAGTGGACCCCGTCGCTGTTATTCTACCGCAAAACGTACGAGTTCCATTTACTGGCGTTAATTACAAAGAGCCGAAGACATACATTTGTCCAGGAAACGGGAGATTAAGTTCGGTATAATGAAAAAGGAAGGGGACAACGTTCCAGTTTCGTTGTTCTCGGGTATTATCTATGCCAGTAAAACACGAAATTGATTTTACAGCTTGCAATATCAGCGCAGTATCGGACGTGACAGTATTTATTTTGGTGGAGGCGTCCGGGTACAAGAGTTGAGCTGACAGGGTTAACTGCCACTATCCATTTACGACTCGCTGAGACTCGATAACAACATTTGCTTTCGTACAAATTGGTCGTCGTCCCAATCACCACATCTCAAAGTTGTTCGGCCTTACTGTTATAATTATTATCAGGCGAAATTGTGCAGTCGCCGAATCGACTTGTTTACGATCAACATTTGCCTGAATGCACGCGTTGTTGTGTCGAATGAAAAATAAAACATCTCCTACGTTCTTGAATTAAAAATAGCCAACAACTAATTGAACCCGCAGGACATTGTAAAGTTTTGCCGGCTCGTCAGTGTTATTGACTTGTTTACGTATTATTCTCCCCTCAAAATCGATATATTTTGACTGATTCAATGTGATGGACACGGCAATTAACTTAGATTGGTTCCCGTCATTTCTCTTAGGTTGTTAACCTCGTTAACGAGATCATTAATCTTTCCTATCGATTTAGCATCGGAAATAGCCCAACTAGCGAGGCTCGTCATGCAGTAAAAACCTTATCTAAAAAAAAATAATTTGATTATCACGTTTTCAGCAGGGAAAAGGTCAGAGCCACGTGTAACAAATCGCGGCAATCGTCCGGGAAAATTAGAACAAATCTGGCTCGGAATGAAAAGGCGAAAAGTCGCAAGCACGGCGTTCGCATAAACTTGAAATTTTCACAAACCGTTTTCATTTTATCTCAATGTAGCAAACAGTTTTCTTTCTTCCGGGTCACGACCAAATGCGGTGATCATTTCACACAGGCAAATTTAATCAAAACTAACTCCAACTTTTCCACTGAAAAACACTTCCTAATTCCGGCCTTCAATTAGACATCTTCGTATGCAGACCGTGAGATAGCACTTTAGTATCTGGGCGGCCAGCAATTAGAGCAGGGTTCTGGTCACACAACGCCATATGAGACCAGAATATCAAACATCTCCCAGAAGGTCTTCGCTTCTCGGGGCTGGCCGTGAACTTGTTAATTTACCGCGGAATTCTTTGATGGGGATGTTCAAAGCAACGTTTGTGGAATCCCTCATTGCGCGATGAAAGAGGAATTCACTTTTACATCCTCCGACGTGAAATTGAAACTACTAATTGATCAGTAAACACTCGTTTAATCGAAATTCACATATATATTTTTTGTCTCTTCTGCTTCTTCTGTACAAAGGAATTCAATTTTAAGTTTAGTTTTGCTTAGTCTACTACCAACAAAAATGTTGCATTTCAATACAAAAAGTTGATAATTCAAAAAACGAACTTAAAACCGCTATTTAACTTGATAAAATCGTTAGATGATCAGATTTTCCAATTGAATATCCTCCACATCCTGCATTGCTCAGTGATGGAGAGGCGGTCGTCATAAAAGCGAGTCGTAATAAAAATGGAACGGCGACATAACCATGTTTGTTATGAACATTTATAATAATTCCGGCATTCATCAACCTGTGTGTACACAATGCCATTACCCTAACAATGCACACTCAATTTGAGTTGCGCACACAATGAACCAAAGATGGTTTTCATTTTCCCTAGTTATTAGAAGCCGATGACTGTTGATTCAAGCTTGCAGTCATAAAATTATTTTCTGTTATTGTTGAACGCGGCGGACGATAAATCCAACGTCAAAATTGCAACCAATGATCGAGAGGCTGCAGAATTATTAAAATTCCATCAGTGTGATAAATGCACTATGCATTTGAATAAATTTTATAGCGAATGATGTTTGATTTGAGGGACAATCGAAGAGGAGGTTCATTTGACTGGTTCACGTCACGTGATTAAATTTAATAACTACCACTGTAGGATTCTATGTGTATAAAGTATTAATTACATTCCGAGTTTATTGGAAATTCTCAAAATATGTATTTATTAAGTATTTCTAAGTACCTACATTTTAAATTTAATTGGTATAATTTGGTACGAACAGTACCTATTGTATGGTTTTTGGATCCCGATCATGAGCAAATATTGTTTTTTCAAATAGTTACAATTGATACAGTGCTGATTAAAACGTTGCAATTAATTCAATAAAAAATTTTATTGAGAACGAAAAAAATCGCTCTGTCCCGTCATTTTTTAATTTTTAAATATATTTTGAAAATAAAATCAGATTTGTTATGTTTCTGTTTTTTTTTAATGGCAACCCAAATTTTTTATTTCGTCATTTTAAAGAGCATGTTTTTTGCATATAAAACAAAAAAATATTTAATAGGTTATATAACAATATTTTTGAGAAAAAAATTGTATTGTGTATTTTGTACAATGAATCCTCTTTGTTATACGAGTAATATGTGGTGTTTACGTTTACTTAGTAATTTAATGATTTTTTAACAAAACCAGTGTATCTAAATAACGTGAAAAAATTAAAAATTATTAGGTACATTAAATATTCAAACTGCCTACCATCTTCAAGTTGACAATGAATAGGACGATATTCACATTCTTTTATAACATTATTTTAAATTTATGGGGCGATTGTAAGCTAATCGCCCCCTAATTAATTATAATTTTTAAATAAGCAATATTATTTGGTTGGTTCAGATAAACCTTGGATTTTAGATAACCCCACAAGAAGTAATCCAAAAGAGTTAGATCTTTCTGACCATTCAACTGCTCCCCCATCGGACAAAATACACAAAAAATGTTTTTTAAAATACTAAAAATTAGATGATTTTATATGCAAAAACATGCTGTTTAAAATTACGCGATAAACAATTAGGGTTGCTACTAAAAAAAATTTACATGACGTCATATCTTTGACAGAGCTAATTTTTATGTCAAAATTAGCGCAATTAAAATTAAAAATCGAGGATTTTTTTTCTTTTGCTATTTGCAAACAACGCGGAATATGGCGAACAAAATCAATCAGATCTTGTATGATCTTCTTGTGGTAATTCAGTTTAAAAGTTCTGGGTAAGCGTAATTTAGATTGAGCAGTCGCATTGTAAAAACCAAGCGATTCAAGTTGGCCAAACAATGGAACGAGGTATAAAAGTGCAGAGACGCATTGGCAGCTTTTCATTAAATCCGATCTTGAAAGGCCACTAATTTATAGCCGATCAGTCTTTGTTAATACGTCTTCGCAACGCTGGGGCCAACCTTATTATTTCTCAAACATCCAAATCTGTTTATGCGAGAGCGGCAGTAAATTTCTTCTTCGCAAACCTCACGTTCGTCCCAAATTAAATATGAAAGTTGAACGACGGAGAAACACGTTCGCAAAACTTTGCATCAATTCATTTCGCAGTTGGTGTTCTTGAGAATCGCACTTTTCGCACGCAACGATTTAAATCAGCGCTTATTCCTCGCTGTGTGATTAATCACGAATAAAACCAACAGCATTTTTCACTACCCGGCGCCTCCACCAATTTGTTATACGGCCGAAGAAGTTTGGGCAAGTGGAGCGTGAAGCTTTCGTTGGTGCCGATATCGGAAATCGAGATGGAAAAATAACATTTTTAATATCGGGGCCTCTTTTGTTCGGTCACCTGCATTCGAACAATGCTCGGACTTAACGATCTCCGGTCCAAATAACGAAGTGTGTTTGTTCAGTTTCTCGGGAAAGTCGCAATTATTTCAGTCTGAAATTTGATTGTTGGAGAATTCTTCCAACAAATTGCTTGCTAAAAGTGCGGTTCCGCATTCTGAATACATCTAGTTGGTTGCATCTTGGCGAAAATGCTCTCGAGAGGGAATTTTACGATTGTTATATTTAGATGGTGGGGATAGTGTGGACGCGTGAAGCATAAATAAGTAAGGTTTGGTGTTAGCATTTCGCTACAAGAGTAGATTACGTTGTGCTGCCCTTAAGGTACAGATTTATATTGTTTTACACGATTTTAGCGAAAACATGCAAGTTCCACGGAAGTTTTGCACTAGATCCCACTTATTTTAACCAGTTTAAACTGAAATCGATCCCTTCATTAATTAATAATTAGCTCGGGTATGTTAAAACTATTCGGTTTACAATTTTATTGACGAAAAAATATCCGCGTTGCGGCTCCAAACGTTTTAAAAAACACTGCGGAAGACGTGACGTATTATGCGTTTTCCATTATTTTTTCAAGTGGAATTTATTCCCGGATTAGAGCTATTTGTCTATTTCAAGAAGGGTAATTTCTAAAGATTGGATGTTCTAAGGCATACATTATAAAATGAAAAATGTGTCAAACCTTTTATAGAATGGCACCAATAAAATTATATAGGCAATTTGTCGTAATTTTATGTGAGTTGAACAGATATTCGTATTTTTATGAGTGCAGTTCTTTGCAGAAGGTGTCAGTACTAAACTATGGAATTTATAATGTTTTCGCTACACTGTAGACAAATAGAATTTGCGATTAAAAAACGTCAGTGCGCAGTTCTCGCTTCATTTTTCCAAGTAAACACAAAACAAAGCACAATTGCTCCTCGAGGGTGGGTAAACAAACCGAAATCGGTGGTTAATGGTTGTTGTAAGGATGCAGAAGATTTAATGTTAACGCGGTTCGCCGCTTTCTCCAATCTACCCTAAATCGAGCGTTCATCTTCTTAACTCAAATCTTGGCACAAACACTCATTTGGATATTTGAAATGTTTTAGAAAATTCACAGCCAATACAAAAAATCAAACTGAACACTAAAAAAATAAAATTGAATTGTATATGAATTTTGCACACACCGGCGATGGTAGTTCATGTAAATTTAACACTGAAACTTCGTCATTTAATTGACAAATTGTTAGTCGTGGTAAATAAGAAACTCTTTATTTTACACGTAAAGTTGCTTCAAACAGTCAAGAAACTACAGTATTTGGGAATGTCTCCAGTTTCGCTAAGTAAATATTTTCAACATCTTGCGTCTGGAATTTGTTGGACGACAAGTCCCCTGGTTTTCCATTACTCTCATAACATTTATTCTCTACTCTTCAACAACTTTTTATTCTTCGACCATACAAACTATAACGCTGAGACAAAGTTGTGCAGATTGTGTGAATCAGATCGTGATCTAGTTGTAATGAAGAGCACGGTAAAATTTACTTTATGAACTGTATTGTGTATATTGTCGAGAAGTTTCAGCGCGGAAAATAGAAACGTAATAAAAGAAAGCGTTGACAATGTCGGCCAAATGTTACGCGTAATAATTTACAGGAATGAACTCCATTGATCCTTCGGCGCAACCCAATCGTTTGCTGTGAAATATTGAAGGTGGTATTGTAACTGTCACCTGTATTCTTCCAGCTTGCCTCTGGCGCATATCCGAAGTCACATCTTCAACGTTTTGTTTGCGTTTGCACCAGCAAACGTCGTCAAATCAGTTCCAGGCGAGTAATTTATCTAGACGTCTTCATAAATCCGGAGGCGTTCGCTGCATGCAATTAGAATTAATCTTATTGAGAAAGGATGTGAAATTTATGTTCGAATCACGAAATCTCACAACTGGTGGCGAGTCCTGCGTCTTATCTAAGTTTCCGTGCTTTCACTTTCAGCCATGAATGGGCAATAAATGCGAACGAACGGCCTTTCTGCGGTTATTTTATCTCCGAAGCGACTTTTCCTAAGTTCGACGCAAACCGGTTAAAATTTTCCACATCCGAGCCGTCGCCGTGAAAAATAGTAGCTCGTCACTGAAAATTCGCATAATCTCCATTAAAAAAGTGTCGGTTTTGCTAATAACATAATACCCGACAAACAGTGGCCGCTTAAACACCTGCAAGGTGATAATTTTCATATAATCCCGGACTCAAAACGAGCTTCAAATGTACACCATTTTCATAATAGACACAAAAATACGCGTGAAATACCTCCGAATAAATTCAAATTATCCGCAAAGTTTTAACGGCAAGTTAATAAGCGGGGCGACGACGTGGGGTGTTATTTAACGAACCTTCTCGAGGTAGCCTATTAAGATAATTCAATCATGTATAAACCATTTTTCTGTCTCGCTTCCTGGACTCAAAGCCTGAACGCTGAATACGAATACGGACACGATAAGCAAATTAATTTGGAAGGGTTTGTGCATAAGGAGCATGATTCTAATCGAAATGAAATTATTCGAGGGCCGAATTAAAACGTTGTATTCGATTTGATTTCTTAATTGCCTCGCGTAATGAATAGCATAATAAGTCCCGATTCTTCGATCAAGACGTGCCGCTGAAAGGCTTATTAAATTCTCGTAATTCACTTCAAAATGAAGAAAAGCGGTTCCATTTTTCTCGGCGGCACTTACGCGAAATCGCACTTTAAATGCGACGAAAATCTTCTACGACTCTAATGGTATAGATTTTATAATGTTTACCTACTTATTTTTCTCCATTTGCAATTATCCTTTTGTTTCAGCTATTACAAAGGGTGATGCTGATCTAAATTTATTAAATTGAAATAAAGCTTTGTAAATAAGGGAGTTAAATATTTTTCATTTTACTATTCCAGAATGTCATAACAACGCAAACAAGTAGTGTATTCTATTAACTAAGACCGGAATTATTTACACGATTCAATTTCATCCGTGTGCAAAGATACGAGGGATGTCAAAAGATGTGATATAAAAATTAACTAGTGAATGACGAAAAAACAATAACCCACATAATTTTTAATTTGGAAACGAAATTTTTGTATGTGTTTCATATAAAAAATAATTCTACTAAGGAGATATAATTGTTTTTTTAAGATCCGACTCAATTAAGAACTCAATTATTACATCCGCTTTTTTATTAGGATTCCTTAATTAGTTTATTATTAAATTCGTTTGTTTGTCATAAAAATTTCAACATCTTTACAATAACAGTTCATTAGAGACGAATGGTATCTGCAGTCCATCATCAGTTCGTCTACCAACTTTCAACTTAACTCAAAGTTAAAATTCTTCGTAAAACACTATGATAAACTATGTTTTGTCAAGGTAAACAAATTTACACGTTGTAGATTATAGATAGTAGAAAGATAATAGGGAAATCGATCAGAAATTTGTTTATGGAATGAAATGCAACAAACTTTGTATTTCTACATTTATTATTCTTAATTGTTCTATAACCATTTAACAATAAAAGGAGGCTGCGGAATTGTTTAAAGTGTAGCAAATTTTCGATTTAAAAATTGTGAGATAAATTTATATGTATGTTGATGGTCGTTTCGAATATGATCCGTAAAATACATTTCGTGTCTTTTTTTTTCAAATTATCTCCAGGCGTCGGGTTGAAATTCGTCTCGGCAATTTTTTGATTGACAGTTCTTGGCAAATGTCATGAATTGTCAATATCAAAGACTAGAGTGCTAGATTCCGCAGCCTCTTAAGCCTCGTTTTTTTCCTTGTTTTTTTGTTCGCTTTATTGTTACGCACTCAAAGCCCCAAATATAAAATAGTCAGTAACAAATTATGAATTAAAAATTAAGGAGAGGATATTATTTTCTTCGAAACATGATATAAGTCAACTTTTCGTCAAATTGCAAATCTCGACAATCCACGAAAATTTGATAAAACATATCGTGAGAAAACTTGCAAAGTTTATATTACGTTAGTTAGGAAAACTTCTCAACCCACTGAGAAAACAGCCAATATGAATTGAAATATGTGTTAACACGGATGTCATTTACCTCAGATTCGTAAAAAAAATTCAAAGGATGTTTTTACTGCATTTGCAGCTTCAGTTATAAAAAAGCCGTATTGGCTCTCGATCAAAAATTACACGACATGAACCGGTCAACTTTTCGCCAGCTTTACCGGCTTCCATTGTAACAAAACATCAAGTTATAGACGTAGAAATCCGGAACCGGAAATTGCACGAAAAATCAAGCCGGGATTAAGGCGCACACCGGAAGTTGGGACATGTTTTAGACTGGCGTCCACTGCAAACTCCTTCACGTTACACGAAACCTATAAATCCTTCACTAAATGGAGTGTGGAGTCTGGACAAGCAGATCCCTAATGAGATGGATAAACTGTGCCGTCGTAAAGGTCGCAAGTGGAGGAACTAGGAAAATATTAGGGTGCGTCAGTAACGCGCCGCGATCGATAATCCGAAGAGCTGAGATTTTATTTGCGCTGAAAAAATGCGAAAAACGCGGCGGGGGTGTGATAAACGGCTGAAAATTCGACTGCTGGCTAAATTTATTCAAACGGTTCCCACAATCCCAGCTGTCAAAAGCTTGAAATCCGTTAAAACTAATTTTCCATCGGACTAGGAATTCGAAATGGAATTCGGCCGCGGATTTCATCCAAGCGCGAGTAATATACGGCAAAATCTGCAATTAATCGTAATGATGGAAATTGGGCGTCTAGGTTCTCGACATGACGAAAATTATTGCAACATATTTTATCGCAGCTCCAAATGCAGTCTCGTTTACATTCGATCTCAGTTCTGCCGGAACATTAACAAAAACGACAGGAATTTGGGTCGAAAACATCATCTCACTTGTCTGCCCCAAAATAAATAATTTTCCTTCAAGTAATCCCATTAGGTGAGAACGTGAGCTAACTTGAACCATGCTCCATAAACTCATATAAAGCATAATATACAATTATCAACAATTTTGTACTGTAAATAAAACATTTCGGAAAAAATCAACCAATGAAACAAAATCCAAATCCAAAAATATTCTAATTGTGTCAAATACGTTATAAGATAACTATATTACACTAAAATTAACAAAAATAAATTTCTAAACTATAGCTCCTCATCATCCCCATTAAACGTTCCGCCACTGTTTTAAAATTGCCGCCATGTCATTGTTTATGTTTAATGACAGCTGGATTTTGACAGTTTATTGGAGATGTCATTTTGACAACGAAAGTTCAATTCGATTCTAATACACGAATTTATTATAAAATAAAGTTCAATCAAACACAAATCACACATACAGCGCATTGTAGTGTAGTCATTCTGGTATAAAAACTGTCTTTCTTTCAATATTATTTCATAATAAATATTTCAGGCAAACATAACCACACATTTGAACGTCAAACTGAGGATGGCATCACGAATTTGCTACCTACAATGCGTGAAAAATACTCAGAAGCGTATCAATCTCCCCCACGAAACTCCCGTTATCATAGGACGAAACGAAGAAACCGGAATAACAGACATTCACGTGTCTCGGAGTCATCTCGAGTGCACCGCAGATCTTACGAAATCAATAGTCAGGTTGAAAACGCTAGGTAAGTCGCATTCGGGGTGCAACGGCTACGCATTATTAGCCGACGAGTTGTATTCACTCAAACACGGCGACCGGATCGAAGTCAGACTCGGCTTTCACGAGTTTGACGTGATTTTTGAATCTGAGGAAGAGGAGCGTCCGAGTAAAAAACCGAAGCTGGACTTTATCGGCTTGGCTTTAAGCAGTAGTACGAAATTGTCGAGTACTGGCAACTGGGAGGAGATTGATGGAAGAAAGCTAATGATATACACGTCAGATGGGTGTAAGCCACAATCTCGTATTGCTTCGTTCGATTTGGATGGCACTATTATTAAAACAAAATCAGGCGCGCGATTTCCAAAAGATCCTAACGACTGGATGTTGAACATCAACAGCATTCCACGAAAACTCCAACAGTTGCATGAGTCCAACCACAAAATCGTTATTTTCTCAAATCAGTCGGGACTAGGCAACGACTTTAGTAAAGTTGATGGTTACAAGAGTAAAATCGAAAATATCGCTGCTAAACTGGGCGTGCCCATTCAAGTCTTCCTTTCCACTACTAAATCCGTCTATCGCAAACCAGCGCCGGGTATGTGGAACACACTGACAGAATACAAAAACGGTAACGTTGAAACAGACATTGATGGGTGTTTTTTTGTGGGCGACGCCGCCGGTAGAGAGAAAAACTGGGCCCCGAAAAGGGCCAAAGACCACTCAATCTGCGACAGACTCTTCGCCTTAAACCTCGGCATAAAATTCTTCACCCCTGAGGAGTATTTCTTGAAATCGTCGACAACTCCTCATATAATGCCCGAGTTTGATCCGAGGGCTCTCTCCGTAAAATCGTACCCGTCCATCGCTAGTGAAGCACAAGAAGTTATATTGATGGTAGGGAGTCCGGGTTCTGGAAAAAGTCATTTTTGCAAAAACCATTTGGTACCAAAAGGCTACGTCTTAGTAAGCAGGGATGAGCTGAGAACCTGGCAGAAATGCGTGAGGACTTTGGAAGAGTGCATCCAAAGAAAAAAAAGCGTGGTTATCGATAATACAAATCCAGACAAGGAGTCCAGGCAAAGATTCATCAGTGTCGCCAAAAAACACGAAATTGTGTGTAGATGTTTTGTGATGACCACCTCTCATAAACACGCCAAGCATAACAATAAGTTCAGGGAAATTATTGATAACGGCCACGAAGTAGTCGGTGATCTGGTTTTCAATTCCTATAAGAGGGGATTTCAAGAACCGGATTTGTCGGAGGGGTTTGCCGAAATCGTCGAAATTCCATTCGTACCGAAATTCGAAAAAGCCGAACACGAAAAGCTGTACAAAATGTTCCTATTGGGGGATTGAATAAAGATTTAAACAGTTCACAAAACCATTCTATTTTCATTGCCTTCTTAATTACTGTACAATCACCGATTCGCGTAAAAATAAATAATTTAAGTACTTATTGTTAACAATTGTAAAAAACACATAATGCAGGAATGTAGCAGGAAGATCATTCTTTGTGTTCCACGGTGTATTTTGCCTTAAGATACGGTATCCTATCTAGAATTCCGTACAGAATACTTCCAGGTACCCTCTGGTGTCTTTTGATGAGCTCATTCATAGCCGCCGCTACTTTCGCTTGGAGGTCTTCCGGCGTCAACTTGGGGTCGTAAGCGATCGGCTTCCCCAGATGACTGACCATTTTCACTGGAAACCCACCGTAGATGGGGGCAAAAGGAAATTTGAACATGGCATACAATCGCAGGAATATCCGCCGGCCTAAACTCAACGTCCTGAACGCCTCTCTCAAGTTTTCCGTGAACATTGGAATAATCGGCTGCAAAGCTCGCGCGTTACGATCATAGGTCGCCTGTACACGACCAATTCACTCACGACTTTGGCATCGAGCGCCACTTTTGCGAATCCCAAACGTCTCTTCCACATCAAATTGTAATGATGACTGAACTGCGCCTCGTACACGCCCCCCGGCGAAATCGCCAACATATTACCCTCTTTTAAAATGTTCGAACACGTTTGGACAGTGCCCGGAATGACATTCATGCAGTCTGCGAGAATACTGAAACCTGGAGACATTATTATTGAGCGGTTTTAGTGGATGGCAGTGCCGACCTGGAATTTTAAATAAAAAGTGGTCGGCGACTGTGTGGACGACCCGGTTTTTACAACAGACCATTTTCGCTAGGAAATAGTAAATGTCGATGGGGATTGCGCCGTGGTAGTATACTATGAGTGCCGGACCCGTTTCGGGGATGTTCTCCAAACCCCGAACTTCATACCCTGAAATATCAGCTGTGAAAACTTGAGGAGTCAATTTATAGAGTGGTTGCCGATTTCGTCAGTTTTTTTCTTCTAGTTTTACAACCGATATGTTTAGTACTGATCTGTGATTGATTTTATTGAAATTTAGCACAGGTAGAGAATTTTTACAAACAGTGAAGCTGTCGAATTGGGTAACTAAAATTTACCCTCATTTATTCAAGATTGTACTAATATTTTTCTGTGTCGGAACAGGTACGCGGTTTTTCGCTATTTATTGAGATACAAAAAACGTTTTTTTTACTTGGGTTTTAGGAAACTCAAATAATCGATATCGAATGGATTTTGCTCATTTCAAATTGAAATCCATATTTTTCCTACAAAAAAAATAAAATCAAAACCAGCAAATCCATTCAATAATCTCGGAGATATAAATTTTAGAAACCTAAACTTATTTTATTTATTTGAAATCCTCATTCCTATAGTGTAATAAAAAAATTGTCATAAAAAACCTCCAAAATGATACAGATTTTAAATAGTTATTTCATCTTGAAGTATATTGAAGTTGTTCCTTTGGATGTGTACTCGTAAGTATAAAATATAATAGGGTATAAGGTGGAAAAACATGGTTTTAGGGGCTGAGGACTAAAAAGTCCTTGAAATTTATATTTTGCAATTTTTAAAGCTGAATTTCTGAATGATAATTTAAAACATAGAAAGACTCTTCTTACAGATATCTCGACCAGTTTTTGTCAAATAAAATAAAATTTATAGCACAAAAAACGCTTTTCCATATAAATCGCCTGGGCCGAATTGAAAATGAACACTCGGTATCTAATAAATGTAATATTTGTCTATTTCAATGCTAGAACGCAGACGTTGACGATTTTTTGGAAAAAAGTCAACAAAGATCAGGTAGTTGCTTTTGTATGATAATATATTAATGAATTGAATTTGTATATTAAAAAACTTCCAAAAAAAAGAAGCAACGCAGATACCACTGTTGTTGCTAATGAAATGTGAGAGCCTAACATTGTTCAAAAAACATGACATTTGCTCATTTCAAATTGAAATCCATATTTTTTCCCAGATTTTTCCCACAAAAAAAATTAAATCCAAACCAGCAAATCTCGATTATACAGATTT
This sequence comes from Eledona agricola, assembly GCA_964023215.1. Classification (NCBI taxonomy): domain Eukaryota; kingdom Metazoa; phylum Arthropoda; class Insecta; order Coleoptera; family Tenebrionidae; genus Eledona; species Eledona agricola. The sequence continues at coordinate 4,092,637 of OZ026856.1, forward strand.
TAGAAACCTAAAAATACAAAGTTCGGCATTAACTTTGAAATCCTCATCCCTATAGTGTAATAAAAAAATTGTATCATAAAAAAACCTCCAAAATGATACAGATTTTAAATAGTTATTTCATCTTGAAGGATATTGTAGTTGTTCCTTTGGATGTTTACTCGTAAGTATAAAATATAATAGGGTAAAGGGTGGAAAAACATGGATTTAAGGGCTGAGGACTAAAAAGTCCTTGAAATTTATATTTTGCGATTTTTAAAAGCTGAATTTCTGAATGATAATTTAAAACATCGAAAGACTCTTTCTTCTTAGAGATATCTCGACCAGTTTTTGTCAAATAAAATAAAATTTATAGCAAAAAAAAGGCTTTTCCATATAAATCGTTGGCCGAATTGAAAATGAACACTCTGTATCTAATAAATGTAATATTTGTCAATTTCAAATCTAGAACGCAGAGTTTGACTATTTTTTGGAAAAAAGTCAACAAAGATCAGGTGGTTGCTTTTGTATGGTAATGAGCATTGTATATTAATGAATTGAATATTAAAAAATTTGTATATTAAAAAACTTAAACAAAAAATAAATAAAAGAAGCAACACAGATACCACTGTTGTTGCTAATGAAATGTAAGAGCCTAACATTGTTCAAAAAACATGACTGATTGCATGTAAATCGAGTAAAACGCTTAAATGCGACGATAACATGTTAACCTCGTCTATTAACGTTTTTTTACCGTGCCAAATCCAGCCGTGTGTATCCCAAACCGCGGCTACAGTCTTCCTGGCCACCTCCCATCGGTCCCCCATCTGGAGAGTCAAACGTAAACTCCTCCAATGCAACTTGTAAATATACAATATAAATGCGCTCAGATACAGCAACAGGGCTATGACCATGGGAAGCAGAAACGATATGACTAAAGGGGCCAAGCACCATGTCAGCCAGATGGAATAGTCGATGTCTATATATTCAACTGCAACAATTTGTCATTCAGACGATTTCTGAAATGAAGCCGTGACGTTCGGTGCCCCTGCACCTTCGCAGATCGTAATTTCATGCAAAAACAATGCAAAATGTGGTAGGAACAATGGAGCAGATTATTAATTAAACCTTGTCTTACCTACGTAGTCTTGAATCGATTGTAAATATGTTTTAATTGTCATTTTTACGCGCCTACACTACTGATACGTGGACACACCAATTTTTTACGTTTTCGTGCGAATACAAATTATTTTTTATCACATTTAATTTACGACTTTACGAGGACGAGTTATTCAACATTTTCTTGTGCCTGGACAGGTCAGCTGTTCGTGTCAGACAGAGATAGTAAGCAAAACAGGTCTCGTTCGCCTGTTCAACTATAAAAAAGTGCACAAACGACCTGCGTTTGTGTTATTGTGGCTTATTTTTCATTAATTATAAAGAAAATATGAAATAAATGACAGGAAAGGAATAAATAAGTGCAGGAGGCGTTTGATCTACCAGTTTCGGGTCATTTTATCTACTCACAATGTTATTGTATCGAAACCAGCAAAAATGAAATCTGTGAAATAATCTCAGTTTCGTTAAAAATAAATTCATAGCTGTAGGAAATTGTATTGATTAAATTCGCAGTAGATTAACTTTGAAATTAGAAAACTTCTAATTTTAACAAAATAACGTTGTCAGGTCCTGTCATCAGTACTATAACAAATGGTGTTTTATTCTGTGGTTGTACTTGTTATTTAAACACAAACGATAAGTAAATTTAAATTAAAAGATATTCACAAACAACGAATGATAATTGTGACCCAATATTCCTGATAATGTTGGTCTGAATATAATAAATAAAGAGCGTTAAAAAAACGAAGGTTGCGTAGGCTTGAGCGTCGCAAAATTTCGAACTTGAGTTGGAAAAAGTTGAAATTAACTTTTTTGTTAATAACCGTCTCGGACACAATGCATAAGGTACGTTTTGTGCCTTCTTCGACAAATTCCATCTCCCGGTCTCGGTTTAGACCTCAGTTGAGCAAATTTTTGAATGGCAGCTCTTATCAAATGTCATGATTTGACAGTTTCAAATGATTACATTGTAAAAAATAAAACAAAAGCCAGATTCCATAGATTCCGGAGCGTACGTTTTTTTTAAATGAATTTTTGAATAGTGTATGGTGGGCTTACCCTTACACTGTTGATGTATTGTTGGTTGCGTGTAAAATATAAAATATATAAACAGAGGCTCAGATGGCCAAGGAATATAATAGCTTTTGTTTTATTTTTTTCCAACATTTGCTGTCCAATCATAATTTTTGACATGAAATGTCATTCAAAAATCTTCAAACGACATCTAAACCGACACTTGGTGTAATTTGTTGGAGAATACTCTTATGTATGTATCTTGTATCTTATGTATTGTGTCCGAGACAAAGAACTTAATTTCAAGTAGTCGCCAACTCAAAGTCGAAATTTTGCTACACTCTATTGAACGTTGAATTTATTCCATGGCCTACACAGCCTCGTTTTATTATTGTACGCACGTTATAAAAATAAAAAACATTTTCTAATCAATGTTTAATGGGCACATTTTCATATATATAAAATTTCGGTCGTTTTAAAAATTATTATGACAATTACGTGTTGCCTACGTCACAAATTTATCTGTCTATCTCCTTTTAGTCTTTTTATCTCTTTTTTCCCCAACTTGCGTTTTTTTTTAACGGCGCTGCCGCCATTGTTGTCAACACTTGTTTAACCTAAAAATTGTGTACAAATTAGATAATTATTATTGCAGAACGGAGAACGATTCACAATGAAAAGAAGTCGCAGTTACAAAGAAGGTGACAAAGTGTTTGCTAAAATTAAAGGATACCCAGCATGGCCAGCGGTGGTACGTTTAAAAAGCGTCTCCAAACGTAGGTTCAAATTCCAAAAATTTCAGATATCAGCGAAAAGCGGCAAGAAATTCAACGTCCAGTTCTATGGAACCGGTGAAACGTGAGTTGATTTGTTATCAGCGATACTAATAAGGGCTGCGGTTAGTTGGAGGGTGAAGCTAACCTCCAACACGCGTAGAGCCCCAAAACAAACAAGAAACTTGCCGACAAGCTTTAGCAGAGTCTGTGAAGTTTGTGCGATATTTTCTGACACACATTAATATGTACAGTCTGTATTTTGTATTTGTTGCAATGCAATTTTTGTAGAGGCTACATTAAACCCGAGGACATTTTCTACTATCTGAAAAACAAGGAACAAATGAGCAAAGGTTCAAAAAAGAAGGAATTCAAAGATGCACTTGAGGAAATAGAAAAAGCTATTGCACTCGATGGTGGCACTGACGGTGATGAGTCCACGGCCGATGTCTGATAACTCAGTGTAGAACTAGCTTGAATACTGATTGTTAGTTTTTAGGAAAACGTACCTGCACCTAAACGAAAACGTACAAACTCTGAAAAGTCCACCGATTCTGTACCGCCGAAGAAAGGTGCGAACGCAGTTAGGAATTCTGAAATCGAAATCGATTCAAATTTGAGCGAAAACATAGCTGATGGTCCCAGCGAAGCAAAAGTTGAGGATGAGACCCAGAAAGAAGATGAACCAATGGCGGAAGCCGAAACTGACATGCCACAGGAAGAAGACGATTTACCGTTTGTGCCGAATCCTAAAATTGTGTCGGAACAAAATCTTAAACATTGGATAACTTATGTATGTTCCACTTGTAGTTTGGGCATGAATAACTAGATTTGACTATTTACAGGCAGAGGCCGTTAAGGAAAATCCAGATTTGTACAAAGGTAAGCCATTTCAACGTTGTTTCATAACTACGATTTGTTAATTTTTTTTAGGAAAATCGGTGGAGGAGCGCCAGTACTATGAGGAGCAAGTGCTTCCTGTAATGCTTCCATCGGGTAAATATGCAGGCTTGAAATTGCACAAGAAGTGGCCTCTGGAATTTGATAATGAATATGAGTGTGCAATGTACGACAACGAAGTCGCCTCAAGATTACTACTGTTGAAGGAAGCGGTCCAGGATGGGAGTGCAACACCGGAGACCCAACCAGAATCGTTTACACCTGACTTTGATCTGAACGAAGTAGAAATAAAGCGAGATGCCGAAATGAAACTTATCAATAACAAATACAAGAGGGTTGAACGACTGAGGAGCGAATCCAGCCTAGTTGAACTGGATGCTAAAATAAAAAACTGTCTAGGTTTGAGTAAGGCAGATCCAAACAGAGCGCTCGAATTGCTCGAGACAATGCAGAAGATCGATGTGGACGAATTAATGTTAAAAAAACACTCACACGTTGTTGAAATGATCAAGAGGTTGAGGCGATATGTGGGGAATATTGAAGAGTGGAATTTGTCGGCTGATGAGTTGGAGACGTTCAATAAAAGCGCGCTAAAGCTACGAAACAGAGCACATGAAATTTACAAGATCATCAAATCAGTCGTTAAGATACCTGACGGTGTCAACTTCTGGGATGGTTTTAACGGCATTGTTAGAAAATTCGGAGAGGACTGTGCCCAGTTGAACAGTCGAGAAGTGTTTGTGTTATGTGCAGAGCCACGTACTGCCTACAACTTTCCATGTGCACCAAATCTAACGCTTACTTTGTAGATTCTCGGCAGGCCATTATTGACCGACTCGAACAGGAGGAGGAGCTGCAAGAAGCAGACTTCCACCGCCCCATCGACGTTGACAAAACGGGTAACGATTGATGAAAGAAAACAAAATTGAGCTCCCCTCGAAAACTGTTGTATTCTACATTTTATTGTATTACAATTTCGTCGTTTAGCTTTTTCTAGATCGTGACCGATGTCGATGCTCCCGTCTATCGCTCCTGTTGCGGTCCCGATTCTCCCGTTCTCGCCGCTCCTTAATTTCCAGGCTGATTGGTTTTTTGAAGGGGCGATCGCGTCCGCCGAATCTCAACTGTCCCGACTCTTTCTTCCCACCGAAGCCGCCCCCTAATCTTCGCGGTCTCCACCCTTTCAACAAACGCTCGCACTCGAAATCCACAAAAATAACGTTACCGTCGATGGTCGTTTTATTGGCTTTGCAATAGGCTTCTTCGGCATCCAGCTCATTTTCATATTCAATGAATGCGTAGCCTTTGGGCATCCCCGTGACTATGTCTTTAACCAACCGGAAACGACGCAATGGCCCATATTTTGAAAAAGTATCTTTGATTGTGTCTTTTGTGGTTTTAAGATTTAACCTGCTGACAAAGAGTGTACATTCGGGGCGACCTTTGACGTGTCTGTTTGGCTGGTATTGCGATTCTAGCGCTCGTATAATTGCCTTGTCGTGGGGTTCTGTATCTGTTCCATCAATTGATCCGATTTTTATGGGATCGTAGATTTTTGCGAAGCGGGACCATGACGACTCGGGAGATCTCTGGAAACAAATTGTTATAAAATTTTAATTACAAGAAAATTGAACATTGTACGCTCATTATCAAACAGTTTCAATAACGCCGAATGTCTTAATTTTTATTAAAACTTGTTCTACATTATTGGGGTTAAGTTTTATGTTTGTGTCTGTCAAAATTTTAAGTTTTGTCTTTTGCGCTCTAATACAGGACTGCTATATGGCGTCTCTCTCTTATATGGCAATTTGACAGCAACAAAAGTCATATTTGATACTAACAGTTCCATAACCTAAACAATTATTGAGAATGTGCTCTGATTAAACAAGGATTATTGCTAAAACTAAGTGAAGCTTATAAAAATGAAGACGCAAACGAAAGAATCTCTGGCTGAAAAAATAGCAAGTGTTTTGCATACTGCACCCGAAAGTCACGACCCCGAAGATGATCCTTTTGATGCCACAAACGCAAAACTTTCACTTGAAAATGAAGACGATAATAATGCGGATGAAGAAGAAATTTTGAGCAAATTTCGACGGCAAAACATTGATTTGCTAGGAGATGTCGACGAGAAGTATGCTGGCAAAAAAATTAGCCGGAGCAGCATGCAAGATTTTGATTCTGATGGTGAGTTCCGTTCCAACAAGATTGTCATTAACAATTCGTAACTATTCGTACGTAAATTTAAGAAATTGCTTACATTTTAGAGCACTCAACCAACGAAGACTCAAATACAGACAAAGAAGAAAGTGAAGAAGAGGATTCAAACAGTGAGTCGGATGAAGAAGATGCGGAAGAGGCAAGCGACGTGGATTTAGACAATGACGACAAGTTAGAAGAGACATCTTTTAAGCATATAAGTGACAGCAACATTTCAAATCAAATCAAAAAAGGCATTTGTGTTCGAAATCAAATGTCAATATGGGAGAATCTTCTAGAGATGAGAATTCAACTACAAAAATGTGTTGTGGCAGCCAATAAAATGCCGCAAAATTCAACAGTAATTATGGAACTGAAACAGGAATCGGATTACACAAACCAAGTGTCTAAAACAAAATCGAGCATATCTGGAACTTTAGATAAGCTGCTGCTGTTACAGAAGCTGCTACAGAAGCAATTCCCAGAAACAAAAAACTTGGATGAGAATGAAAATGCCAAGGATGAAGAGGATGAGGAAATTCCCAGTGATACTGATGAGGAAAAATCAGATGTTGAAGCGGACAAAAACGTGGACGTTCCAAAGAAGAAACGCAAATTGAATGAATATGAGGCCGAGCTAAGCGATCAACACAACAAATTCAAATCCTACAGAAACAAAGTCATTCAGAAGTGGAACGATAAAACCCGAATTGCTGTGAAAGGAAGCACCACTGGACACTCGGTCTTGGATCAAATTGAATACAATTTGAGTCAGAAAGAAAAGTTAGTGAAACGTACGCAGCTAAAACGCTCCCATTACAAAATCCTGGGCGAGGATGATAACGAAGAAAATAAAATTGGGGAGGAATACAACACGGAAATATTCGACGATGACGATTTTTACCATCAATTATTGAGAGAGTTGATTGAAGTGAAATCAGCGGATGTAACCGATCCAGTTCAGTTAGGAAGACAGTGGATACAGTTGCAAAATTTGAGGAGCAAAATGAAAAGGAAAATCGACACAAGAGCCACAAAAGGACGGAAAATTCGTTACGCCGTCCATAACAAGCTAGTTAATTTCATGGCGCCTATCGATGAAAACTTGTGGACAGAGGAGGCAAAGAACGAACTCTACAGCTCACTGTTTGGAAAAAATCAGTCTGTATTAAATAGTTAATGCAATAAATACAAAACTGATACAGCAAAAGCTTCCTGTGCAACTTGAATATCCTAAGCAAAAGCTTCCTGAGTAACCCGAGAATCCCGAGCAAAAGCTTCCTGAGCAACCCGAGAATATCGAGCAAAAGCTTCCTGAGCAGCTTGAATATCCTAAGCAAAAGCTTCCTGAGCAACCCAAGAATACCGAGCAAAAGCTTCCTGAGCAACCCGAGAATTCCGAGCAAAAGCTTCCTGAGCAACCCGAAAATATCGGGCAAAAGCTTTCTGAGCAACTTGAATATCCTAAGCAAAAGCTTCCTGAGTAACCCGAGAATCCCGAGCAAAAGCTTCCTGAGCAACCCGACAATCCCGAGCGAAAGCTTCCTGAGCAACCCGAGAATATCGAGCAAAAGCTTCCTGAGCAGCTTGAATATCCTAAGCAAAAGCTTCCTGAGCAACCCAAGAATACCGAGCAAAAGCTTCCTGAGCAACCCGAGAATTCCGAGCAAAAGCTTCCTGAGCAACCCGAGAATATCGAGCAAAAGCTTCCTGAGCAGCTTGAATATCCTAAGCAAAAGCTTCCTGAGCAACCCAAGAATACCGAGCAAAAGCTTCCTGAGCAACCCGAGAATTCCGAGCAAAAGCTTCCTGAGCAACCCGAGAATATCGAGCAAAAGCTTCCTGAGCAACTTGAATATCCTAAGCAAAAGCTTCCTGAGTAACCCGAGAATCCCGAGCAAAAGCTTCCTGAGCAACCCGGCAATCCCTAGCGAAAGCTTGCTGAGCAACCCGAGAATATCGAGCAAAAGCTTTCTGAGCAACTTGAATATCCTAAGCAAAAGCTTCCTGAGTAACCCGAGAATCCCGAGCAAAAGCTTCCTGAGCAACCCGACAATCCCGAGCGAAAGCTTCCTGAGCAACACGAGAATATCGAGCAAAAGCTTCCTGAGCAGCTTGAATATCCTAAGCAAAAGCTTCCTGAGCAACCCAAGAATACCGAGCAAAAGCTTCCTGAGCAACCCGAGAATTCCGAGCAAAAGCTTCCTGAGCAACCCGAGAATTCCGAGCAAAAGCTTCCTGAGCAACCCGAGAATATCGAGCAAAAGCTTCCTGAGCAACTTGAATATCCTAAGCAAAAGCTTCCTGAGCAACCCGAGATTCCCAAGCAAAAGCTTCCTGAGCAACTTGAATATCCTAAGCAAAAGCTTCCTGAGCAACCCGAGATTCCCGAGCAAAAGCTTCGTGAGCAACCCGAGAATCCCGAGCGAAAGCTTCCTGAGCAACCCGAGAATATCGAGCAAAAGCTTCCTGAGCAACTTGAATATCCTAAGCAAAAGCTTCCTGAGCAACCCGAGATTCCCGAGCAAAAGCTTCGTGAGCAACCCGAGAATCCCGAGCGAAAGCTTCCTGAGCAACACGAGAATATCGAGCAAAAGCTTCCTGAGCAGCTTGAATATCCTAAGCAAAAGCTTCCTGAGCAACCCAAGAATACCGAGCAAAAGCTTCCTGAGCAACCCGAGAATTCCGAGCAAAAGCTTCCTGAGCAACCCGAGAATATCGAGCAAAAGCTTCCTGAGCAACTTGAATATCCTAAGCAAAAGCTTCCTGAGCAACCCGAGATTCCCAAGCAAAAGCTTCCTGAGCAACTTGAATATCCTAAGCAAAAGCTTCCTGAGCAACCCGAGATTCCCGAGCAAAAGCTTCGTGAGCAACCCGAGAATCCCGAGCGAAAGCTTCCTGAGCAACCCGAGAATATCGAGCAAAAGCTTCCTGAGCAACTTGAATATCCTAAGCAAAAGCTTCCTGAGCAACCCGAGATTCCCGAGCAAAAGCTTCGTGAGCAACCCGAGAATCCCGAGCGAAAGCTTCCTGAGCAACCCGAGAATATCGAGCAAAAGCTTCCTGAGCAACTTGAATATCCTAAGCAAAAGCTTCCTGAGCAACCCGAGAATTCCGAGCAAAAGCTTCCTGAGCAACCCGAGAATATCGAGCAAAAGCTTCCTGAGCAACTTGAATATCCTAAGCAAAAGCTTCCTGAGTAACCCGAGAATCCCGAGCAAAAGCTTCCTGAGCAACCCGACAATCCCGAGCGAAAGCTTCCTGAGCAACCCGAGAATATCGAGCAAAAGCTTTCTGAGCAACTTGAATATCCTAAGCAAAAGCTTCCTGAGTAACCCGAGAATCCCGAGCAAAAGCTTCCTGAGCAACCCGACAATCCCGAGCGAAAGCTTCCTGAGCAACACGAGAATATCGAGCAAAAGCTTCCTGAGCAGCTTGAATATCCTAAGCAAAAGCTTCCTGAGCAACTTGAATATCCTAAGCAAAAGCTTCCTGAGCAACCCGACAATCCCGAGCGAAAGCTTCCTGAGCAACCCGAGAATATCGAGCAAAAGCTTCCTGAGCAGCTTGAATATCCTAAGAAAAAGCTTCCTGAGCAACCCAAGAATACCGAGCAAAAGCTTCCTGAGCAACCCGAGAATTCCGAGCAAAAGCTTCCTGAGCAACCCGAGAATATCGAGCAAAAGCTTTCTGAGCAACTTGAATATCCTAAGCAAAAGCTTCCTGAGCAACCCGAGATTCCCGAGCAAAAGCTTCCTGAGCAACTTGAATATCCTAAGCAAAAGCTTCCTGAGTAACCCGAGAATCCCGAGCAAAAGCTTCCTGAGCAACCCGACAATCCCGAGCGAAAGCTTCCTGAGCAACCCGAGAATATCGAGCAAAAGCTTCCTGAGCAGCTTGAATATCCTATGCAAAAGCTTCCTGAGCAACCCAAGAATACCGAGGCAAAAGTTTCCTGAGCAACCCGAGAATTCCGAGCAAAAGCTTTCTGAGCAACCCGAGAATATCGAGCAAAAGCTTCCTGAGCAACTTGAATATCCTAAGCAAAAGCTTCCTGAGCAACCCGACAATCCCGAGCAAAAGCTTCCTGAGCAACCCGAGAATATCGAGCAAAAGCTTCCTGAGCAGCTTGAATATCCTAAGCAAAAGCTTCCTGAGCAACCCAAGAATACCGAGCAAAAGCTTCCTGAGCAACCCGAGAATTCCGAGCAAAAGCTTCCTGAGCAACCCGAGAATATCGAGCAAAAGCTTCCTGAGCAACTTGAATATCCTAAGCAAAAGCTTCCTGAGCAACCCGAGATTCCCGAGCAAAAGCTTCCTGAGCAACTTGAATATCCTAAGCAAAAGCTTCCTGAGCAACCCGAGATTCCCGAGCAAAAGCTTCCTGAGCAACTTGAATATCCTAAGCAAAAGCTTCCTGAGCAACCCGACAATCCCGAGCGAAAGCTTCCTGAGCAACCCGAGAATATCGAGCAAAAGCTTCCTGAGCAGCTTGAATATCCTAAGCAAAAGCTTCCTGAGCAACCCGAGATTCCCGAGCAAAAGCTTCCTGAGCAACTTGAATATCCTAAGCAAAAGCTTCCTGAGCAACCCGAGATTCCCGAGCAAAAGCTTCCTGAGCAACTTGAATATCCTAAGCAAAAGCTTCCTGAGCAACCCGACAATCCCGAGCGAAAGCTTCCTGAGCAACCCGAGAATATCGAGCAAAAGCTTCCTGAGCAGCTTGAATATCCTAAGCAAAAGCTTCCTGAGCAACCCAAGAATACCGAGCAAAAGCTTCCTGAGCAACCCGAGAATTCCGAGCAAAAGCTTCCTGAGCAACCCGAGAATATCGAGCAAAAGCTTCCTGAGCAACTTGAATATCCTAAGCAAAAGCTTCCTGAGCAACCCGAGATTCCCGAGCAAAAGCTTCCTGAGCAACTTGAATATCCTAAGCAAAAGCTTCCTGAGTAACCCGAGAATCCCGAGCAAAAGCTTCCTGAGCAACCCGACAATCCCGAGCGAAAGCTTCCTGAGCAACCCGAGAATATCGAGCAAAAGCTTCCTGAGCAACTTGAATATCCTAAGCAAAAGCTTCCTGAGTAACCCGAGAATCCCGAGCAAAAGCTTCCTGAGCAACCCGACAATCCCGAGCGAAAGCTTCCTGAGCAACCCGAGAATATCGAGCAAAAGCTTTCTGAGCAACTTGAATATCCTAAGCAAAAGCTTCCTGAGTAACCCGAGAATCCCGAGCAAAAGCTTCCTGAGCAACCCGACAATCCCGAGCGAAAGCTTCCTGAGCAACACGAGAATATCGAGCAAAAGCTTCCTGAGCAGCTTGAATATCCTAAGCAAAAGCTTCCTGAGCAACTTGAATATCCTAAGCAAAAGCTTCCTGAGCAACCCGACAATCCCGAGCGAAAGCTTCCTGAGCAACCCGAGAATATCGAGCAAAAGCTTCCTGAGCAGCTTGAATATCCTAAGCAAAAGCTTCCTGAGCAACCCAAGAATACCGAGCAAAAGCTTCGTGAGCAACCCGAGAATCCCGAGCAAAAGCTTCCTGAGTAACCCGAGAATCCCGAGCAAAAGCTTCCTGAGCAACCCGACAATCCCGAGCGAAAGCTTCCTGAGCAACCCGAGAATATCGAGCAAAAGCTTCCTGAGCAGCTTGAATATCCTAAGCAAAAGCTTCCTGAGCAACCCAAGAATACCGAGCAAAAGCTTCCTGAGCAACCCGAGAATTCCGAGCAAAAGCTTCCTGAGCAACCCGAAAATATCGGGCAAAAGCTTCCTGAGCAACTTGAATATCCTAAGCAAAAGCTTCCTGAGTAACCCGAGAATCCCGAGCAAAAGCTTCCTGAGCAACCCGACAATCCCGAGCGAAAGCTTCCTGAGCAACCCGAGAATATCGAGCAAAAGCTTTCTGAGCAACTTGAATATCCTAAGCAAAAGCTTCCTGAGTAACCCGAGAATCCCGAGCAAAAGCTTCCTGAGCAACCCGACAATCCCGAGCGAAAGCTTCCTGAGCAACACGAGAATATCGAGCAAAAGCTTCCTGAGCAGCTTGAATATCCTAAGCAAAAGCTTCCTGAGCAACTTGAATATCCTAAGCAAAAGCTTCCTGAGCAACCCGACAATCCCGAGCGAAAGCTTCCTGAGCAACCCGAGAATATCGAGCAAAAGCTTCCTGAGCAGCTTGAATATCCTAAGCAAAAGCTTCCTGAGCAACCCAAGAATACCGAGCAAAAGCTTCGTGAGCAACCCGAGAATCCCGAGCAAAAGCTTCCTGAGTAACCCGAGAATCCCGAGCAAAAGCTTCCTGAGCAACCCGACAATCCCGAGCGAAAGCTTCCTGAGCAACCCGAGAATATCGAGCAAAAGCTTCCTGAGCAGCTTGAATATCCTAAGCAAAAGCTTCCTGAGCAACCCAAGAATACCGAGCAAAAGCTTCCTGAGCAACCCGAGAATTCCGAGCAAAAGCTTCCTGAGCAACCCGAAAATATCGGGCAAAAGCTTCCTGAGCAACTTGAATATCCTAAGCAAAAGCTTCCTGAGTAACCCGAGAATCCCGAGCAAAAGCTTCCTGAGCAACCCGACAATCCCGAGCGAAAGCTTCCTGAGCAACCCGAGAATATCGAGCAAAAGCTTCCTGAGCAACCCGACAATCCCGAGCGAAAGCTTCCTGAGCAACCCGAGAATATCGAGCAAAAGCTTCCTGAGCAGCTTGAATATCCTAAGCAAAAGCTTCCTGAGCAACCCGAGATTCCCGAGCAAAAGCTTCCTGAGCAACTTGAATATCCTAAGCAAAAGCTTCCTGAGCAACCCGAGATTCCCGAGCAAAAGCTTCCTGAGCAACTTGAATATCCTAAGCAAAAGCTTCCTGAGCAACCCGACAATCCCGAGCGAAAGCTTCCTGAGCAACCCGAGAATATCGAGCAAAAGCTTCCTGAGCAGCTTGAATATCCTAAGCAAAAGCTTCCTGAGCAACCCAAGAATACCGAGCAAAAGCTTCCTGAGCAACCCGAGAATTCCGAGCAAAAGCTTCCTGAGCAACCCGAGAATATCGAGCAAAAGCTTCCTGAGCAACTTGAATATCCTAAGCAAAAGCTTCCTGAGCAACCCGAGATTCCCGAGCAAAAGCTTCCTGAGCAACTTGAATATCCTAAGCAAAAGCTTCCTGAGTAACCCGAGAATCCCGAGCAAAAGCTTCCTGAGCAACCCGACAATCCCGAGCGAAAGCTTCCTGAGCAACCCGAGAATATCGAGCAAAAGCTTCCTGAGCAGCTTGAATATCCTAAGCAAAAGCTTCCTGAGCAACCCAAGAATACCGAGGCAAAAGCTTCCTGAGCAACCTGAGAATTCCGAGCAAAAGCTTCCTGAGCAACCCGAGAATATCGAGCAAAAGCTTCCTGAGCAACTTGAATATCCTAAGCAAAAGCTTCCTGAGCAACCCGAGATTCCCGAGCAAAAGCTTCCTGAGCAACTTGAATATCCTAAGCAAAAGCTTCCTGAGCAACCCAAGAATACCGAGCAAAAGCTTCCTGAGCAATCCGAGAATTCCGAGCAAAAGCTTCCTGAGCAACCCGAGAATATCGAGCAAAAGCTTCCTGAGCAACTTGAATATCCTAAGCAAAAGCTTCCTGAGTAACCCGAGAATCCCGAGCAAAAGCTTCCTGAGCAACCCGACAATCCCGAGCGAAAGCTTCCTGAGCAACCCGAGAATATCGAGCAAAAGCTTTCTGAGCAACTTGAATATCCTAAGCAAAAGCTTCCTGAGTAACCCGAGAATCCCGAGCAAAAGCTTCCTGAGCAACCCGACAATCCCGAGCGAAAGCTTCCTGAGCAACACGAGAATATCGAGCAAAAGCTTCCTGAGCAGCTTGAATATCCTAAGCAAAAGCTTCCTGAGCAACTTGAATATCCTAAGCAAAAGCTTCCTGAGCAACCCGACAATCCCGAGCGAAAGCTTCCTGAGCAACCCGAGAATATCGAGCAAAAGCTTCCTGAGCAGCTTGAATATCCTAAGCAAAAGCTTCCTGAGCAACCCAAGAATACCGAGCAAAAGCTTCGTGAGCAACCCGAGAATCCCGAGCAAAAGCTTCCTGAGACACCCGAGAATCCCGAGCGAAAGCTTCCTGAGCAACCCGAGAATATCGAGCAAAAGCTTCCTGAGCAGCTTGAATATCCTAAGCAAAAGCTTCCTGAGCAACCCAAGAATACCGAGCAAAAGCTTCCTGAGCAACCCGAGAATTCCGAGCAAAAGCTTCCTGAGCAACCCGAAAATATCGGGCAAAAGCTTCCTGAGCAACTTGAATATCCTAAGCAAAAGCTTCCTGAGTAACCCGAGAATCCCGAGCAAAAGCTTCCTGAGCAACCCGACAATCCCGAGCGAAAGCTTCCTGAGCAACCCGAGAATATCGAGCAAAAGCTTCCTGAGCAGCTTGAATATCCTAAGCAAAAGCTTCCTGAGCAACCCAAGAATACCGAGCAAAAGCTTCCTGAGCAACCCGAGAATTCCGAGCAAAAGCTTCCTGAGCAACCCGAGAATATCGAGCAAAAGCTTCCTGAGCAACTTGAATATCCTAAGCAAAAGCTTCCTAAGTAACCCGAGAATCCCGAGCAAAAGCTTCCTGAGCAACCCGACAATCCCGAGCGAAAGCTTCCTGAGCAACCCGAGAATATCGAGCAAAAGCTTTCTGAGCAACTTGAATATCCTAAGCAAAAGCTTCCTGAGTAACCCGAGAATCCCGAGCAAAAGCTTCCTGAGCAACCCGACAATCCCGAGCGAAAGCTTCCTGAGCAACACGAGAATATCGAGCAAAAGCTTCCTGAGCAGCTTGAATATCCTAAGCAAAAGCTTCCTGAGCAACTTGAATATCCTAAGCAAAAGCTTCCTGAGCAACCCGACAATCCCGAGCGAAAGCTTCCTGAGCAACCCGAGAATATCGAGCAAAAGCTTCCTGAGCAGCTTGAATATCCTAAGCAAAAGCTTCCTGAGCAACCCAAGAATACCGAGCAAAAGCTGCCTGAGCAACCCGAGAATTCCGAGCAAAAGCTTCCTGAGCAACCCGAGAATATCGAGCAAAAGCTTCCTGAGCAACTTGAATATCCTAAGCAAAAGCTTCCTGAGCAACCCGAGATTCCCGAGCAAAAGCTTCCTGAGCAACTTGAATATCCTAAGCAAAAGCTTCCTGAGTAACCCGAGAATCCCGAGCAAAAGCTTTCTGAGCATCTTAAATATCCTAAGCAAAAGCTTCCTGAGCAACCCGAGATTCCTGAGCAAAAGCTTTCTGAGCATCTTAAATATCCTAAGCAAAAGCTTCCTGAGCAACCCGAGATTCCTGAGCAAAAGCTTCCTGAGCAACTTGAATATCCTAAGCAAAAGCTTCCTGAGCAACCCGACAATCCCGAGCGAAAGCTTCCTGAGCAACCCGAGAATATCGAGCAAAAGCTTCCTGAGCAACTTGAATATCCTAAGCAAAAGCTTCCTGAGCAACCCGAGATTCCCGAGCAAAAGCTTTCTGAGCATCTTAAATATCCTAAGCAAAAGCTTCCTGAGCAACCCGAGATTCCTGAGCAAAAGCTTCCTGAGCAACTTGAATATCCTAAGCAAAAGCTTCCTGAGCAACCCGAGATTCCCGAGCAAAAGCTTCCTGAGCAACTTGAATATCCTAAGCAAAAGCTTCCTGAGTAACCCGACAATCCCGAGCGAAAGCTTCCTGAGCAACCCGAGAATATCGAGCAAAAGCTTCCTGAGCAACTTGAATTTGCTCGGGATTCTCGGGTTGCTCAGGAAGCTTTTGCTTAGGATATTCAAGTTGCTCAGGAAGCTTTTGCTCGGGAATCTCGGGTTTCTAGGGAAGCTTTTGCTTAGGATATTCAAGTTGCTCAGGAAGCTTTTGCTTAAGATATTCAAGTTGCGCAGGAAGCTTTTGCTCGGGATTCTCGGGTTGCTCAGGAAGCTTTTGCTTAGGATATTCAAGTTGCTCAGGAAGCTTTTGCTCGGGAATCTCGGGTTGCTAGGGAAGCTTTTGCTTAGGATATTCAAGTTGCTCAGGAAGCTTTTGCTTAAGATATTCAAGTTGATCAGGAAGCTTTTGCTTAGGATATTCAAGTTGCTCAGGAAGCTTTTGCTCGATATTCTCGTGTTGCTCAGGAAGCTTTCGCTCGGGATTCTCGGGTTGCTCAGGAAGCTTTTGCTTGGGAGATTCAAGTTGCTCAGGAAGCTTTTGCTTAGGATATTCAAGTTGCTCACGAAGCTATTGCTCGGGAATCTCGGGTTGCTCAGGAAGCTTTTGCTTAGGATATTCAAGTTGCTCAGGAAGCTTTTGCTCGGGAATCTCGGGTTGCTCAGGAAGCTTTTGCTTAGGATATTCAAGTTGCTCAGGAAGCTTTTGCTCGATATTCTCGGGTTGCTCAGGAAGCTTTCGCTCGGGATTGTCGGGTTGCTCAGGAAGCTTTTGCTCGGGATTCTCGGGTTGCTCAGGAAGCTTTTGCTTAGGATATTCAAGTTGCTCAGGAAGCTTTTGCTCAGGAATCTCGGGTTGCTCAGGAAGCTTTTGCTTAGGATATTCAAGTTGCTCAGGAAGCTTTTGCTCGGGATTCTCGGGTTGCTCAGGAAGCTTTTGCTTAGGATATTCAAGTTGCTCAGGAAGCTTTTGCTCGGGATTCTCGAGTTGCTCAGGAAGCTTTTGCTTAGGATATTCAAGTTGCTCAGGAAGCTTTTGCTCAGGAATCTCGGGTTGCTCAGGAAGCTTTTGCTTAGGATATTCAAGTTGCTCAGGAAGCTTTTGCTCGGGATTCTCGGGTTGCTCAGGAAGCTTTTGCTTAGGATATTCAAGTTGCTCAGGAAGCTTTTGCTCGGGAATCTCGGGTTGCTAGGGAAGCTTTTGCTTAGGAGATTCAAGTTGCTCAGGAAGCTTTTGCTTAAGATATTCAAGTTGATCAGGAAGCTTTTGCTTAGGATATTCAAGTTGCTCAGGAAGCTTTTGCTCGATATTCTCGTGTTGCTCAGGAAGCTTTCGCTCGGGATTCTCGGGTTGCTCAGGAAGCTTTTGCTTGGGAGATTCAAGTTGCTCAGGAAGCTTTTGCTTAGGATATTCAAGTTGCTCACGAAGCTATTGCTCGGGAATCTCGGGTTGCTCAGGAAGCTTTTGCTTAGGATATTCAAGTTGCTCAGGAAGCTTTTGCTCGGGAATCTCGGGTTGCTCAGGAAGCTTTTGCTTAGGATATTCAAGTTGCTCAGGAAGCTTTTGCTCGGGAATCTCGGGTTGCTCAGGAAGTTTTTGCTTAGGATATTCAAGTTGCTCAGGAAGCTTTTGCTTAGGATATTCAAGTTGCTCAGGAAGCTTTTGCTCGATATTCTCGGGTTGCTCAGGAAGCTTTTGCTTACGATATTCAAGTTGCTCAGGAAGCTTTTGCTCGGGAATCTCGGGTTGCTCAGGAAGCTTTTGCTTAGGATATTCAAGTTGCTCAGGAAGCTTTTGCTTAGGATATTCAAGTTGCTCAGGAAGCTTTTGCTCGGGAATCTCGGGTTGCTCAGGAAGCTTTTGCTTAGGATATTCAAGTTGCTCAGGAAGCTTTTGCTCGGGAATCTCGGGTTGCTCAGGAAGCTTTTGCTCAGAATATTCAAGTTGCTCAGGAAGCTTTTGCTCGGGAATCTCGGGTTGCTCAGGAAGCTTTTGCTTAGGATATTCAAGTTGCTCAGGAAGCTTTTGCTCGGGAATCTCGGGTTGCTCAGGAAGCTTTTGCTTAGGATATTCAAGTTGCTCAGGAAGCTTTTGCTCGGGAATCTCGGGTTGCTCAGGAAGCTTTTGCTCAGAATATTCAAGTAGCTCAGGAAGCTTTTGCTCGGGAATCTCGGGTTGCTCAGGAAGCTTTTGCTTAGGATATTCAAGTTGCTCAGGAAGCTTTTGCTCGGGAATCTCGGGTTGCTCAGGAAGCTTTTGCTTAGGATATTCAAGTTGCTCAGGAAGCTTTTGCTCGGGAATCTCGGGTTGCTCAGGAAGCTTTTGCTCAGAATATTCAAGTTGCTCAGGAAGCTTTTGCTCGGGAATCTCGGGTTGCTCAGGAAGCTTTTGCTTAGGATATTCAAGTTGCTCAGGAAGCTTTTGCTCGGGAATCTCGGGTTGCTCAGGAAGCTTTTGCTTAGGATATTCAAGTTGCTCAGGAAGCTTTTGCTCGGGAATCTCGGGTTGCTCAGGAAGCTTTTGCTTAGGATATTCAAGTTGCTCAGGAAGCTTTTGCTTAGGATATTCAAGTTGCTCAGGAAGCTTTTGCTCGGGAATCTCGGGTTTCTCAGGAAGCTTTTGCTTAGGATATTCAAGTTGCTCAGGAAGCTTTTGCTTAGGATATTCAAGTTGCTCAGGAAGCTTTTGCTCGGGAATCTCGGGTTGCTCAGGAAGCTTTTGCTTGGGATATTCAAGTTGCTCAGGAAGCTTTTGCTTAGGATATTCAAGTTGCTCAGGAAGCTTTTGCTCGATATTCTCGGGTTGCTCAGGAAGCTTTTGCTTACGATATTCAAGTTGCTCAGGAAGCTTTTGCTCGGGAATCTCGGGTTGCTCAGGAAGCTTTTGCTTAGGATATTCAAGTTGCTCAGGAAGCTTTTGCTTAGGATATTCAAGTTGCTCAGGAAGCTTTTGCTCGGGAATCTCGGGTTGCTCAGGAAGCTTTTGCTTAGGATATTCAAGTTGCTCAGGAAGCTTTTGCTCGGGAATCTCGGGTTGCTCAGGAAGCTTTTGCTTAGGATATTCAAGTTGCTCAGGAAGCTTTTGCTCGGGAATCTCGGGTTGCTCAGGAAGTTTTTGCTTAGGATATTCAAGTTGCTCAGGAAGCTTTTGCTTAGGATATTCAAGTTGCTCAGGAAGCTTTTGCTCGATATTCTCGGGTTGCTCAGGAAGCTTTTGCTTACGATATTCAAGTTGCTCAGGAAGCTTTTGCTCGGGAATCTCGGGTTGCTCAGGAAGCTTTTGCTTAGGATATTCAAGTTGCTCAGGAAGCTTTTGCTTAGGATATTCAAGTTGCTCAGGAAGCTTTTGCTCGGGAATCTCGGGTTGCTCAGGAAGCTTTTGCTTAGGATATTCAAGTTGCTCAGGAAGCTTTTGCTCGGGAATCTCGGGTTGCTCAGGAAGCTTTTGCTCAGAATATTCAAGTTGCTCAGGAAGCTTTTGCTCGGGAATCTCGGGTTGCTCAGGAAGCTTTTGCTTAGGATATTCAAGTTGCTCAGGAAGCTTTTGCTCGGGAATCTCGGGTTGCTCAGGAAGCTTTTGCTTAGGATATTCAAGTTGCTCAGGAAGCTTTTGCTCGGGAATCTCGGGTTGCTCAGGAAGCTTTTGCTCAGAATATTCAAGTAGCTCAGGAAGCTTTTGCTCGGGAATCTCGGGTTGCTCAGGAAGCTTTTGCTTAGGATATTCAAGTTGCTCAGGAAGCTTTTGCTCGGGAATCTCGGGTTGCTCAGGAAGCTTTTGCTTAGAATATTCAAGTTGCTCAGGAAGCTTTTGCTCGGGAATCTCGGGTTGCTCAGGAAGCTTTTGCTCAGAATATTCAAGTTGCTCAGGAAGCTTTTGCTCGATATTCTCGGGTTGCTCAGGAAGCTTTTGCTTAGGATATTCAAGTTGCTCAGGAAGCTTTTGCTCGGGAATCTCGGGTTGCTCAGGAAGCTTTTGCTTAGGATATTCAAGTTGCTCAGGAAGCTTTTGCTCGGGAATCTCGGGTTGCTCAGGAAGCTTTTGCTTAGGATATTCAAGTTGCTCAGGAAGCTTTTGCTTAGGATATTCAAGTTGCTCAGGAAGCTTTTGCTTAGGATATTCAAGTTGCTCAGGAAGCTTTTGCTCGGGAATCTCGGGTTTCTCAGGAAGCTTTTGCTTAGGATATTCAAGTTGCTCAGGAAGCTTTTGCTTAGGATATTCAAGTTGCTCAGGAAGCTTTTGCTCGGGAATCTCGGGTTGCTCAGGAAGCTTTTGCTTGGGATATTCAAGTTGCTCAGGAAGCTTTTGCTTAGGATATTCAAGTTGCTCAGGAAGCTTTTGCTCGGGAATCTCGGGTTGCTCAGGAAGCTTTTGCTTGGGATATTCAAGTTGCTCAGGAAGCTTTTGCTTAGGATATTCAAGTTGCTCAGGAAGCTTTTGCTCGGGAATCTCGGGTTGCTCAGGAAGTTTTTGCTTAGGATATTCAAGTTGCTCAGGAAGCTTTTGCTTAGGATATTCAAGTTGCTCAGGAAGCTTTTGCTCGATATTCTCGGGTTGCTCAGGAAGCTTTTGCTTACGATATTCAAGTTGCTCAGGAAGCTTTTGCTCGGGAATCTCGGGTTGCTCAGGAAGCTTTTGCTTAGGATATTCAAGTTGCTCAGGAAGCTTTTGCTTAGGATATTCAAGTTGCTCAGGAAGCTTTTGCTCGGGAATCTCGGGTTGCTCAGGAAGCTTTTGCTTAGGATATTCAAGTTGCTCAGGAAGCTTTTGCTCGGGAATCTCGGGTTGCTCAGGAAGCTTTTGCTCAGAATATTCAAGTTGCTCAGGAAGCTTTTGCTCGGGAATCTCGGGTTGCTCAGGAAGCTTTTGCTTAGGATATTCAAGTTGCTCAGGAAGCTTTTGCTCGGGAATCTCGGGTTGCTCAGGAAGCTTTTGCTTAGGATATTCAAGTTGCTCAGGAAGCTTTTGCTCGGGAATCTCGGGTTGCTCAGGAAGCTTTTGCTCAAAATATTCAAGTAGCTCAGGAAGCTTTTGCTCGGGAATCTCGGGTTGCTCAGGAAGCTTTTGCTTAGGATATTCAAGTTGCTCAGGAAGCTTTTGCTCGGGAATCTCGGGTTGCTCAGGAAGCTTTTGCTTAGGATATTCAAGTTGCTCAGGAAGCTTTTGCTCGGGAATCTCGGGTTGCTCAGGAAGCTTTTGCTCAGAATATTCAAGTTGCTCAGGAAGCTTTTGCTCGATATTCTCGGGTTGCTCAGGAAGCTTTTGCTTAGGATATTCAAGTTGCTCAGGAAGCTTTTGCTCGGGAATCTCGGGTTGCTCAGGAAGCTTTTGCTTAGGATATTCAAGTTGCTCAGGAAGCTTTTGCTCGGGAATCTCGGGTTGCTCAGGAAGCTTTTGCTTAGGATATTCAAGTTGCTCAGGAAGCTTTTGCTTAGGATATTCAAGTTGCTCAGGAAGCTTTTGCTTAGGATATTCAAGTTGCTCAGGAAGCTTTTGCTCGGGAATCTCGGGTTGCTCAGGAAGCTTTTGCTTGGGATATTCAAGTTGCTCAGGAAGCTTTTGCTTGGGATATTCAAGTTGCTCAGGAAGCTTTTGCTTGGGATATTCAAGTTGCTCAGGAAGCTTTTGCTTAGGATATTCAAGTTGCTCAGGAAGCTTTTGCTTAGGATATTCAAGTTGCTCAGGAAGCTTTTGCTCGGGAATCTCGGGTTGCTCAGGAAGCTTTTGCTTAGGATATTCAAGTTGCTCAGGAAGCTTTTGCTTAGGATATTCAAGTTGCTCAGGAAGCTTTTGCTCGGGAATCTCGGGTTGCTCAGGAAGCTTTTGCTCAGAATATTCAAGTTGCTCAGGAAGCTTTTGCTCGATATTCTCGGGTTGCTCAGGAAGCTTTTGCTTAGGATATTCAAGTTGCTCAGGAAGCTTTTGCTCGGGAATCTCGGGTTGCTCAGGAAGCTTTTGCTTAGGATATTCAAGTTGCTCAGGAAGCTTTTGCTCGGGAATCTCGGGTTGCTCAGGAAGCTTTTGCTTAGGATATTCAAGTTGCTCAGGAAGCTTTTGCTTAGGATATTCAAGTTGCTCAGGAAGCTTTTGCTTAGGATATTCAAGTTGCTCAGGAAGCTTTTGCTCGGGAATCTCGGGTTGCTCAGGAAGCTTTTGCTTGGGATATTCAAGTTGCTCAGGAAGCTTTTGCTTGGGATATTCAAGTTGCTCAGGAAGCTTTTGCTTGGGATATTCAAGTTGCTCAGGAAGCTTTTGCTTAGGATATTCAAGTTGCTCAGGAAGCTTTTGCTTAGGATATTCAAGTTGCTCAGGAAGCTTTTGCTCGGGAATCTCGGGTTGCTCAGGAAGCTTTTGCTTAGGATATTCAAGTTGCTCAGGAAGCTTTTGCTTAGGATATTCAAGTTGCTCAGGAAGCTTTTGCTCGGGAATCTCGGGTTGCTCAGGAAGCTTTTGCTTAGGATATTCAAGTTGCTCAGGAAGCTTTTGCTCGGGAATCTCGGGTTGCTCAGGAAGCTTTTGCCTAGGATATTCAAGTTGCTCACGAAGCTTTTGCTCAATATTCTCGGGTTGCTCAGAAAGCTTTTGCTCGGGGTTCTCGGGTGTGTGGCTAATCATTCGGGATTCAATGCTACATGGGCAGGCATCGTAAGACACACCCAGGTTAGTTGGCTAACCTTGTTGTTTTCATTTTAAATCAATTGTATGATAGGGGAGCGTCCATTTGAATGTCGAACATACTATAAGGAAAATCGACTTGCAGAGACACGAAGCTGTGCATTCTGGGTTTAAGCTGCATCTCAAGCACCATGTTAGTAGGACACATGAACAGGATGAAAAGCTTACAATTGCCTTATTTAATACAGTCAATTTTATGTAGTTCCCATGGTCACCACATGACTTCTGCAAATATGTTTGATCAAAATGAGAGGCTGAAATGAATATTTTCAAGGGATCAGAAGAGGAATAAAGCCTAAGACCATCCACAATGTCTCGACAGTCGACTTCTTCATCTATGCATAAGTGCTTGGCTTGAGCTCATATGCCAAAGGGTTCCAACAATGTGTAGTCAACATGGATATGACGAGGAGCTGATCCAACATTTCCTGTGTCTGAAGAGCCAGCACATGCCTTAGAGGAGATGTCCACGGCCCTAAATTTGTAGTTCTTTTTTTTTTTTTTGTTGTTTATACTCCCCCCCAACAGGTTGCCCCAATTACAGGGAGAGAGTTTGGACAAATACAAACATCCATGACCGGGCCGGGATTCGAACCCAGGACCTTGCCGGCGCAAGTCGGTTTGCTAAGCTGCTGCGCCAACCGATCGTCTAATAAATTCTTCCACTGTTCTTGTCATCTTCTCAACATGCAGTAAATGAATGAGAAACTCAAAAGTTTTTTGATTTGTTTTATATATGTAATAAACTGTGACATCTTCTTCTAAGACTTCTTTGTTATTCAGTTGAATTGGAATCATCCTAGGAAATTCCCAGCCAATTTATGGCAGCAATCAGTTCGATTCTTCTCCAAGCAGTTGCTAAACTTTGTCAGCTTTATAAATATTGTGGTGCTGGATACGAATTTATTATATCTGGTTAATATTTAACTAAAAACAATTATAGGAAAACACAACTGAAAAAAAGATTACAATTTTGACAGCAGATGACACCTGGCATAAAGCACAGTATGTCTAACATCGACAGCATCGCCAACACGAACATAATGTACAAAATTTAATTTTTGCTTAAATTCCGATAAAAATTAACAGCAACAATTAGTAAAACCTTTAAAAAGTATTTTTAATTTTAAGCTTATTATAGTGTCAACTTAAACTTTTTTAATTATCAAAATCGGCTTAATTATTTTTAATCAGTTTTAAAAATTTTAATGCCACAGGTTGACGATAGATGGCAACAGATGACTTACAACTACAGAGTAGAAATTATACAGGAATTTGCTAAAGCACAGTATGTTATTCTTCGACAAAGTCGTCATTACAAAAAATTAAAATCCTCGCAAAATGGTTTACTCTGATGCAAAGGCAATTGTTTCTATTTATGTTTTGAATGAAGAAAAAGACTATTTTTCATTTTACGTCACTAATAAATATATATAGAAAGAATTGCATTTAGGTATCTTAGATAACGAGCATTTAAAAAACGGAGGCTCAGGAAGCCATGGAATCTAGCTTTTGTTTAATTTTTTCCAATGTAGACATTTGAAACTTTCAAATCATGACATTTGACAAGAGCTGTTAATCAATAATTTGCTCCAATGACGTCTAAACCGAGACCAAGAGATGAATTTTTTCGAAGAAGGCAAAAAAGATACCTTATCTGAGTATCTGAGACGGTTATTAACAAATAACTTAATTTAAAATTTCTCCAATGGTCTCTCTCTCATGGTCGAAATTTTGCTACACTCTTTATAAAGTCAAAGTTATTCCATGGCTAACGTAGGATTGAATTATCCCTATTTAAAATTCCTTATTTTCACAAGTTTATTGTGTCATTTCAAATAAAGTTACAAAAATTAGCAATCGTGCAGGGAAAAGAGCAATTTTTTAGCTATTATATCGGGTGTTTTGTTTTTCTCTTAATCATAAGCAGTTTAAAAGTTATGATTTTTCATAACAGTTGTTATATGTCTGTAACCATAACAAATAAATGAACATAACTCAAACCAAAACTGAAGCAAATAATTGAGCGTTAAAAAAATAAATACCATTTAAAATAACAAAGTTGCAGTATAACCAAAAGTGCCATTTTAGTCAAAATATTTAAAATAGATCCCGCGCCATGATAGCCGTGTGCCAAATTTCAAATCTCATTTGTTTTAAATCGAGAATCGTCTAATTGGGCAATTAAAAAATGAATCGGTGTAATTTTGTTTGGTTTTGGTTTTGATTTAATTGTTTGATTTTAACAGTCGATAAGAAAAGAAGTAAATGTGGTACTAATGTTTTTTCACACAATAAGGAACAGGTTGTCTCTTATTAAACATATTAACTAAAATGGCAAAATAAAAACCACGAACCACCCGCCAAAATGGAAATTATGAAATATAAAGAAAGTTAAAACGCCAAACGCCAACTCACAACTGTCGATACAGTACCAACATAACTATAATTTCAATTCCTTGATTGGGACGCGAAGCGCTGCTGCGAAATGCTGTAACCCACACGAAAAACAAGACTAATAAAGTATGACTAAAAAGAATTCCGATGGAACTTGATGAAATTAAAGCTCTTTGTAAATATGGTGTAGTATATTGTTATTGTGAAGCCGACTTTGCTTATGACATTTAACCACCGGACAAAAACTGCCAATAACATACGCTTTTTGTCTATCGTTACCGAAACTGTAGTTATTATGCTTATTTTTGTTCCTGTAACTAACCGAGCATAGGTTGTATTGGAAATGTGTCGAAAACAGACCAACATTATTTTAATTATAACTTCAAGATTCATAAACTATTTAATACCCGACTCAAATATAGTAAACAAAATCTATATGTTTTAATACATGAGTCATCGGTGTTACTTGAAATGTATTCAGATTCAAAATATAATTATAAAAATAATGAATTATGACGAAGTGTGAGGTAATTAAGCAATAGGTAATACTGAAAAAGTTTGCTCGGGTCAAACAAATTTAAAATTACGTTTACAATTTTCATTAATTAACCAATTATTAAAGTTATAATTTTATCATGAACTATTAAGACTTCGTTATTTCGGCCAAGCTCCGTTTGTAAATACGTGCATATGTATTATGGATTTTTCACAAAGCGTCGAAAATATTCCAGGGTGCTTTGAATCATACAAACTTACACTTAAGTAGTCAACCCTTTCAAGGTTGGTTTTCCAAAGACGTGTTTGCACATTACATTGCACTAAAGAGAAAATTCAATAGCATTAAATTGAATTTAAAACGGAATGGCGTTTTATTTTTCCAACGCAATCGCAATTGATTTCTTCCGTTTCAGCGACATACATTTTAGGTGTTTGTTTTGTTACTCTTAAGGAAAACTTTAAATGCGACAGAAAATGAGAGCTTCAGTTCTTATGAAAGCAGGTAAAAGTTTTGAAAATAACGTCGTTACAACATTCATTAACTACATACTTAACTCGAGAGAGTACCCTGAAGAACACTGGAACAAGATTTTGTACTGCATATTTATTTTAGAGGTTTTAATGGATTTATTATAAATTCATAAAATAAAACTTTCCATCGTCGAGTGTATCAACTAGTTTTTTTATGGAAGAAGAATCAAATATTACTTCCTTGTTCACCTATGGTATCACGGACTTTATTTTACTAAAGTAGCAAAAAAATTTAATATACTTAACACGATAAATACCTAAGGTAAATTCGTTGCGGAAGGGCTGAAAATGCTCCTCAAATACGTTTTGGGAGTAATGTGTTCGTGTTTGGGAAAATGTGTGGAATTTTCCCTCTTATTCGGAATTTGAGTGGTCTGTCAGCATAAATAGTTACGATTTTTTAGACCAACAGGAAAAATCATGCGGCGTTAAATTAGAAGACTGGATTGCATTCCGCTTTCTAAATAATCTGTTCCCAAAATCCTCGAGGTATTCTTGAACAAATAGCACTCACATACAGCCTGTGATCTTTTCGAACTTTTGACCGCAGAAATAGTATTATTTTTCAAGATGTTGACTATTGAAAATGCTTATTAAAAGCCACCCACTATGCAATCTCCAATAGAGTGACATGTTTTATAAAATAATTTAAAAAAATAAAAAAAACTAATATTTCCTTGTGGGAAGAAAACTGTTTATTATTGAATAATATTATTAGAAAATTAATTAAGAGTTATTTATCGCAAAGATAAACGTCATCGGGGTCCCTTTCTAGAATTAAGAAAAAAGATTAACTTGGATGCATGAAATAATCACCACGCGCCGAAGAGCTGCTAGGAAATATTTAGTTGGCAAATACTTGCAGAAATTATTTTTAAAAACAAAACAATATTTACCCAAACAGCAAATAATATCCCGTATTTTTTAAAATAATCGTCTCCTTTAAATAGGAACGCACTGTTAGTTGTTGCTGCTTTTCAAAATTGAATTTTTTTGAGTAGTTGGTGCATACAAAATTGCGATCCAATCTCTAGACTAAATAAACGCAATTATAAATAGTAATCTCCAGGAAACAGATACGGCATAAAAAACAACGTCGATCGTCTCGCACGTTCATTAGAGGCTATAGTGGCTTTTGTATTCGATTCTCGAATAAATGATACACATCACCCATCTTTAAAATCGCCTAAATCCGAACAAATTCCGTTCGACAGACTATAATAAAAAAAATTATGAAAATTCAGCCTCGGCGAAGCCCGGCTCTAACCTTTAGGGTCAACTGATACCTCGCATGTTACTGATCAGTGTATAAACAATCATCTTTTGAGGAAGTGTTGCTGTTTTGCGGTTGTGCACTAGTGCAAGTGAAATGGTGTCTAGTGTTCCAATTACATTTTACCTGTACAACAGGTGAGTTGATAGACAATTAAATTTAGAGAGATTTTATGTACCGGGAGCTAATTTTTACGTTGAGACGTGTTTACTTAAAAATAGAGTTTTTATTAATGTTATTCTCCTCGAAAACGGACGGTGGATTTACCTACCGCACGACCTTATTTTTGCTCCAGAGTTCTTCCAAATACGATTAAGGTTGCGTATTTCCCGGAAGGTTTAATTAATCTCATTCGTTCCACGGGGGTTTTTACACACACTATCAAAAACGATTTTTACGTGCCGTAAACAGCATCCAGCTTGAGCCGTTTCATGGAGGATTTGGTTTCGGTGAAATCCACACTTCCCAGGAACCTTGTTAAATAATCCTAAGCCAAACAAACAAAAAATGTGTGTTTGAAAAAATGTGCGAACACCACATCCTGCTAGATTCTATCTCTTACAAGAATTGTTTTTTATTTAAGCTACTGCAACCGGCTTATTAAACTTTAACTAACAAAAGTGCACTTTACTTGAAAAATTGTTAAAAAGAGAAAAATACTGTTTTATTAAATTTTTAAAACTTAATGCACATTTAAAAAAATATACCACCCATTAGATAATTCATCAAGAGAGAAGAGCTTAATCAATTATTTTTCCAAGTTCTGATAAGATTTTTTTAATGCATGAACATGATCTGCAGTGTGGGTGCTTCGATAACATGTTTACAATTATTCCGAGCTAATTAACAAATTTAAAAATAATGACTAAATTTATTATTTAGTAATGTTTTCGACAGCAACCTCGGCTGCGAGATAAATAAAATTATTAACGAGCTCCTTATCAGTAAATAGTTCTTAATAAAACGTATGGGGCAAGTTGCCCATCGATTTCGTGTCGTTCCGAGTGGCCTGAATGTGGCATTTCAAGTCTTCGACTTTTATATGATAAATTATGCTCATTTGGGACAAACATTCGTTTTACCATATTACAGAGAAATAAAAGCGAAATAGCGAAATAAATAAATGGGTAACGTAACGTCATGAAATTCGTGAGAGTTAAAAACAATGGAAATAATTTTAAAAGTCCGTGGGTCAACATCGGAGCCAAACAAATCGAAGCAATTAGTGATAACATTATCAACAGAGATAGATGAATTATGATTTGTTTGTAACTCGTGCTCCAATTTTTTGTTCTTCGCACATTTACATACACACTCCTCATTATTTATTCATTGCACTGGTGCATCGTTAAAAACGAATCCCTTCAAAAAACAAACAAGAATTAGTTTTTAACTAAAAGTAATGCATGTATGTAACTAGTTAGTTAGAACCACATTCAACCGCTTACCGTAAGCTGTTTAGGAATTAGTTTTAAAATGTTTTTCAGCATAAAATATTCGGCATATTTTATTCAAACGGATATTGTTTTAGTTTTTTATTTTCGCACTAATTTTGAAATTGTTTTATACATATTGTTTTCGTAGCGAGACACAATGTTGTGGATCTTGAAGCATCGATTGAAGCAAATTTGTCAATGCAATTAATTATAAGTAAAATAAGCTGATGAAAGAAGTTCCAAAGGAATTTATTTCAATTGGTTGTTTGAATCTAGTTCAAGTAAGCTTGGATTTCGTTTGCATCTATTAAATCTCTAAGCTTTGTAAGTTCAAAGAGGAATTTTAGGATTTGGAAATGTGTCGTGAATTAAATAATTAATTATATTATAATAATTATTATAATATATATTTATTATTAATATTAATTATATATTAATATTAATTATCTTCAGATTGGATGTTCAACATAATGTTCTTAATATTTTGAATAAATTGTATATTATACTGGTGGTCGTTTATAATGGACATAACTATGTTAATTTGATGAAATTAAATGAAACTGTGTGGATGTGAAATAACCTTATCATGTAGTGAAATTTTAATTCTGGACGATTAGAGAAAGTTCATATTGCTTGAGGTAAATTGAAAATTGGATGTAATGTATTACATCTCAAAGATGATATGAAAAACAGCTTTTTTGCAATTTTTTTTAAATTACCTTTTTCAAGATGTCTTGTTACTTGCTGCATCAGTATTTTTTAACAAAAATTCACGTAAAATGGGCTCCTTCGTCGTTTTTAATTGCTATTCCTTATTTGTTAAATTAAATATATAAATTATATATATAAATATGTTTAATTCAATATTTAAGTTAAATTTAATACGGTAACAAAGGCCTTTTGCAGTTTTCTACCGATCACAATTTATAATATTGCGACAAGCATTAATTGGGTACCTGTTTTTCAAACAGATAGACGAATTGGAAATGAGAAATCTACAAAGCAGGGATATCATCAAAGGATTTTTTTGTGTCACCAAATGAGGAATCCCACACATCGCAAATGAACTTTATGTCATTTCATGTACTACATGAGATTACTTCCTAAAGTATGGTAGCTAACTGAAATTTTTATTGTTATCCTAGTAATAAATTGTTTCTACAATTGCTTCGTGCAGTTGCAATTTGATTAAATATTTGTTCGCATTCAAATCCTGTCGCGGTTCTGAGATGAGTACCTAATATAAAGTCGGCACTTTAATAATCTTATTTTATTACTAATGTTGGGGTGACGAAATACGGATAATAATTTGTTTTTGGTTTCACTTATTTCGTTTCTGTCAATCAGGTCTTTGTGGTTATACTTATTAAAGAAGCAAATATTTATTACAAGTAAAAGAATAAAATTTCGTTGAACGAGGCGTTTGAACAATATAAAATAACTTTATTTCTGAAGCTTCGCGTTGCAAAGCGCGCTTTTGTATAAACGATATTGTAATAAAAGAAGTTTAGAATGTGCGATTGGTAAGCTTTATTTGTTGTTTAAATTTTTTGCGCATTTTTGAAACAACTATAAACCTACGCTTATTAAAATTACGTTTTCGTGAAACTGGTCTGTGTGCTAACGAGTTTAAGCGCTAATGAAATTTTTGATTAGCATTCTGGTGCACTACTCACAACTTTCATCAATATTCAATTTACCAAATTCTGTATATGTTGGCCCCAAAAATTTATTTAGTATCATTTCATCCTAACCGAGGCTCGAATTCATTCAAACAAAAGAAATCATGAATTTTTTTGCATTTCCTATTTTATTTTATAACAAACTATTTTTAAACTTTATCCTAAAAAAGTAGTACAAAATGATGGGACTGAAGGTTTAGTTAGAGCTACGATAAGTACGGCTAATACCTTCACTTTTTTCGTTTCGAGGCGTGCAAGCATAAAGCTCTGGACGCTTTTATATGCTATTTTTCATTTTGAGCAAAAACGATGTACGCAAGACTGGTTCGTCGTAGATTCGATTTTATGTTTTATGCCCCATGACAAATAAAAGTTGCTTTCAAACATCACAATATTAAAACACGAAAGATGAAACTTGGATCGAAGCAAGTGATTGAAGTTCAGTACACATGGCTAGATCCAGTGTAAAATAAATTTGTTGACTGTTTTGTTTGCGATAATGCCCTACAAATATTTGAGTTCAAGTGATAAATCCGATGTCCTTTTTCGAAACAATGATGCACAATTTTAGGATATTGTTCATGTCCCACATTATTTACTAGTCACTGGCTTAATATCAAAAGCAACAAATCCAAATAAATTAATTAATTAATTAACTGCGCATTGAGAAATAATGCACATTTTTCGTTAAATATTCAGTTTGATATTATGAAATGTTGTAAATGAATGAAATACCAAATACGTGACGGGCTGAAATGATTCAGCGGTAAATTGAAGGAAATTTGTGTCGAGCTTTATGCAAATTATCACATGGCATTTCGCTTGAGCAATCAGTATCGCATTTGCATGATAAAACGAGGATAAAACGTCAAGTCCGAGATACTAATCAATTGCAAAAATGTTAGAAAGCGCGGTATATATAAAACCGAAGGGCAATACAAGCGAAATGGGAACTAAAACGAAAGTAGAAGCATCAACGTTTTAATAACCACCTCATCAGTCTTTATTGACACAATCGCACATCGTTTCCAATCATCAAACAGATTAGGAGTGGGTGATCAGCGACGAATTAATTTAATCATCCTTTATCAAATTCGGCTAAACCGTCAAAATATAATAATTACATATTTGCTAATGAGTCTGAAGAAGTCGTCACTGGTAAACACACGCGTGCTGCAAACGATAAGAAGCGATTTTTCTGATGATTGCGCAAGCGTCTCTTTGATTTTCAGCGGTGCTTGTGATAAGCGTCGCGACGTCCTACAGTTGAATTCGCGCGCTGAAATGATCTTCCCAACTGAATTGTACTTGTGACTTTATCCTCAATCGCATGTGACCTAATTTCCCGTTGTCTCATCTGCTTCATTTGCAACCTGATCCCAGTCGGCGGTAAGTTAACGCCTCAATTTCCGTGGTCGGAATTTTTTTTTAATTGTCTCTTTATTTCCGCGTTTGTCGTTATTAATTTTGTAAGTGTTGAAGTATAAAAGTCTGGCGATAATTTGTTGCACAAACATGTTTACTACTTTTACGGAGTTAAAAGGAAACATATTTTTTCCGTGTTTATATCTTTTACTGCTCATATCTGCTGAACAGAATAGTTCGTTTGAAGTTTAAAAAACCGAAAAATAAAACCTCTCTATGGATAAAACGTACCTTAAAAGGAAGAAGAGACACTGCATTCTGAAATTTTAATTTTAATAATACATTTTAATAAGCAAATGCAAAGAGACATCAAAAGAGCAGAAAATAATTATATTTTGGAATATATTTTTTTAATTATCTGTCCTTAAAAATCCATTTTTTGGGCCTAAAAAATTTTAATCAGTATTAATTAAATATAATTATTTAAATATATTGTTCAACAGTGTTACGGTTTCTTATTATTGTGAGTTAATGCGATACTTCGTCTTCTTGTTTTTTTTTATTGAAAACTTGTGCCCTCACAAAAGATGTTCGCAAAAAATAAATTCAACCTAATAATATCGTAACAAAAAATTGTCTTCTGCTTTGGGGGACGTCTTGTCTGAGTTGAAAGGCCGTTTGCATTGTTTTGAAAAATTTTAGACGGTTTAGAGGCTTAGTGTTTGAAAGCTTAGTAAATAATTTGTAGATTGTGTTATGAACCGGGAACATTTTCCCGAGTAATCAACGTTTTTAACATTTTCTTGTCGCTTATTAGTTACTATGTATGATTTTCCAATTCTTGGTTCCTTATAAATTACTTAACTAACTAAAGAGCAGGTGTAAAGTTTGGTTTGGTAGTGTAAACGGTAATCAACGTTTTGATATTTTTAATGTGGGGCAGGAAAGGGATAATAAATTTATCCAATTTGATTCAGTATTTCAGTTTCAGAAATTTTTATTCCGGCTAAATTAAACTTTGTATGGATTTTCTTGACCGTCTTTATTAAAACACGGCGGTTCGAATACAATGGCAAGAAAAAACGGTAAAAAAACTAACTAAATGATTCGATACGGTTTTTTATTACGTGCATTTTCCATTTTCCAAATTGCTTTATAAAGGTATAAATATGCATGCGGTGCAGTGCAGATCAATAAATAAAGCCTCTGCAAAGCTTCTTCACAAAGACCACTGTCAACAAATGTTTGATGTCATTCAGATTATTCTAATATTGAGCCGTAAACCGAATTGCAACAAAGCTGTAGGAGATGTATGAAATCCTGCTGCAATTTCTCAATTTCACTAGTTTGCAAGTTTTGCATTATTTTCGACACTTTAAGAATAAATTGAACAAACGGTGAAAAGCCTGCGATTTACATCTCATTACGATGCAATTTTAAGACAACTCATACACCATTTTGTAGCATAAGAAAGCCACGTGATTGTTTATCACATCAATCATTTGCCGTCATGCCGATATATTAGAAATTGTCTGAATTATTTTTCAAGTGCTTAATGTTGACATGTCGTCGTTAGAACCTGTGCCATTTCCCACATTTACGCGATTCCGATAAACGGAAAGCTTTCGATATTATCGATCATATCAAGGAAATTCGGAAATATGAAGCGACTGGTATCAAGTCAAACCGCAAAATAATAATTATTCATTGTTTTGGGTAGAAAAATAAGTCCTAAATTGATGATCACGACTGCTAAATACAAAGTTTTACATAGAAACACGTGAAACAGTGAATAAAATCTGAAACGGCATTCTTTTAGTCCAATTTTATGAGTAAAGCGATAAAGTTTTTTACAAATACCAGTTTACAAATTATATAAATAGTGCATTTTTTTACATTTTTATAAATGTTGCGTGTCAAAGATCTCTAGGTCAACTGGAGATAAATTGCTTCAATTTTTAGTCAAGTATCACAAGAACCATAACATTTCTCTCCTTCCAATTGAAATATTTCAAACTGTCGTTTAAATTCCACTTAAACCTGAACACTTTTAAATCATTTGTATGATATGAAGCTCAGAAGCCCTACATTCCGAGTCTGCAGGTATTTATTATAATACTTCTGAAAAGCATAGTGTCGATGAACGTCGAGTTCTTCACACTAAATCTGAAGATTTGCTTCGGAAACCTATATCTAAGAAGAATTGTACATCCAACTTCCTGTAAAGATTATTTTCGATTTTAAGACGGGGATGAAACAAAATCTGATTTTCATTTAAAACGGGTCAGCTAACAGGAAAGCCAATTAAATGCTAGTATTAAGGCCGATCCGAAGGATATTTTTTGAAACTTAATAATCAGGCTAGATTTTGGACGTTTTTTAAACAGTAGATCCGTTATTCATTTCACGCAATACAACCTGACGCTGAGGGATGCACTGATTACGAGTTTGATTTGAAAAAGTATGTTATCAACATTCCTAGACACGACTGACTCCGTAAATAGCTGTACCTAACTAACTACATATATCTCATCAAAAGCTGCGCTTCTTTGAATTACCATTTAAATCGATAATAAAGCGGAGAGGTGGCGTAAAGTGGAGTTTGTTGGATATTAGACTGTTAAATAATATTTATAAGTGTTGGAAAGTTCATATTGTAGAACAAGGTTATATTATAATTTTCCTTAATGCGCACGTAAACCAAAGATGACTTTAGAAGTCCAATGATATAAATCATGATATATTTTTGCAAAAACATAATAAATTAAGAAGCTTTGTGAGCGTCGAGCTTAAATCATATCGATTCTCCACTACGGATGCAAATTTTCTCTAGAAAAATTGTATTGAACAAACAATTATTTATCCAAAAATAACCATCAACAATTTCAATTCAATAATATTAAACAATTCCCTGACTTTTTATTAAATGTTAATATTGTTGTTAGTTGTTGTATATTATGTTAGTATATTGTTGTTGAGTTATTGTAGTTTTCGTTAGAAGAGTCGAAATGTGTAAACATAATCACTTAAAATTCTTGGTGGCTAAAACGAATACGTGTTTTACTACGTGTATTTATTAATTTGTATTAGCAAAGTCTTCATTCATTTTACATAACATTAAGTCTGTAAAAAAAGTTTGGGCTTTATTTCCTGCTGCAATCTT
This sequence comes from Eledona agricola, assembly GCA_964023215.1. NCBI lineage: Eukaryota > Metazoa > Arthropoda > Insecta > Coleoptera > Tenebrionidae > Eledona > Eledona agricola. The sequence goes on from OZ026856.1 coordinate 4,127,303, forward strand.
TTACGATTCTGTGAAATACTACATAAACTCAATACTGGGTAATTGCTTCTTTTCAGCTTATAAATGAAATGATATGTTAGCAAATCATATCGCATGAAATCGTAAACACTTGAGGTATTCAAAATAACTGTTCGGAATATTAACTCCAGAATCAGAAAATGTTTATTTTTATCTTACTTACTTATTGCTCATTTCCAAACAACTGAAATATGCGCTCTTGCGCTTTCAGCAGACTTGACACCTTTCATCCTAGCCATTTCTGTTTCATTTTGTCATTTTATTGAGTTTGTCGAGCTTAAAGTTTATTTTTTAGCGTCGTGTATATTATCCAACAAAGCCTGCTTAAAATTTTATTTCATTAAATAATTCGTCGAGATGCTGATGCTACTGCATCCATAACCGCAGGATTTTCCAGTGCGGAATTAAGTTTTTATTAAGCGAATCCTCTTTGTGGTAAAAATCCAATCCTACCGCCTTGTTGTCGACTAAAAATAAGAGCTTTCCTCCTTTAAACAACGACTTTCCTTATAATGCAATCCCGCACGAAATTAGAATGCCAGCACTGTATTTGCAGCTTGTAATTGGTAAGAAGGACGATGAAACTATGATTGCTCAAAAATATTGGACTTAATTTACGTAACTGCAAATGGTTAAATAAATATTTTATGTTCACATTAAATTCATTTAATTGGCTAGGTATGTAGAGAAATTGAGTACGATTTCTAAATACAATATTCACATTACTTATCTCTTTACATTTTAACGCATTCATTGTTATTAAATCATTTGGTTATCTGTGGTGTCTTAATTTAAAATTGATTACAATTTACTAAATACTTTTATTGAATATTGATGATGTAGTGAAACCTGTTACTAAATTGCTGGACAATAGAATGCCCAAGTTTACAAAAAAAAATCACCGCTATTTCGTCCTTCGTTGAAGTTAATAAAAAAAGTACACACACAGTTACACATTAAAAAAACTAAAAGGACGAAGAATTAATATGTATTTGCGTTAGTCAAACTATAATTTGACAGCTGGGTCCATCTGTTCCCTCCACCCTCTGAATTTTGTATATATTTAAAACTTTTTTAATAAAAACTCGGTTGGAAAATACTTTTACGGCACATTAAATTTTCGCTCGCCATAAGAATGATGTAAATTGTGCAAAAACCAAAACCAAAAACCAACAAATATTTGCTGTATAAAACATGAAAGAGAACTTCCTGGTTAAAATACAGACTTTCTATTTAGTCCTGAATAATCCTGAAACGTTACAAAAATTTCGGAGAGAATCGCAATATTTTATATGATGTTTGACCATGAGCTTGAAATCAAATTGTATTGTCAGTATTGGTTTATTTCCTAATAATGTACATTGTATAATACACCCCCAGAGCACCACCACATTTACATGTGAAAATTACATCAATTATGATGCTAATAAGTTTTCCACTTTTCGTTAAATTACATGTGGTTTTAATTAGCGATTATTTATAGAATAATGAATTATATATTATTAGAGCTGATGAAAATTCTATCGTTAATAATTGAATGGGACACAATTAGAGAGACTTGCAAATGAATGAACGCTAAAATTGGGTTTGTCAAATCTGAAACAACACCAATTATTATAAGTTTCACTGCTAATTTGGCGAACGACACGTGGCGTCCATTTGCGAGTACTCTTGCAATTACGATATATTTATAATATAAAATTAACTAATTTTGTTTACAGGTAGTGCCAGTGAATCTTCTTCCAGTGATGAACTTTAGTGAAAAAGTGACGAAAATGGAAGATTCGATAATTAGTGAAAATGTGCAAGATCACAGAAACTTACGCGCTTGGGACGAATCACCTGTGGACAATCAAACGCATGTTAAATTACCGATTAATATGCAATTTAACGAGGGACATCAATTGTCTATAATAGTGTACAGTATTTTGATGGCGTTTTCCGCCATCGCAAATACGACTGTTTTAGTGTTAATTGTGAAAAGACGTAGAAAGACTCCTTCGAGGATTAATACAATGTTAATGCATCTCGCTATTGCAGATCTGTTGGTGAGTTTTGTTGTGTATGCGTCTAGTACCTACTAAGAATTTTTTACACAATTGAGAAATAAGAATATTAGTTATAAGTGGATGTTGTTTGTCTTGACCCATCGTCCCATTAAAACTGGGCAAGAAACCTGATCGGATGCAACCGGGGATAAAAGAAAAAATCTTCATAAATAACATGTTGTCTACTTCGCCACGATGATTATTGATATGATTTATTGAATTTCTGAAACGATTCCTCAATAAATTTGCTTAAATTACAGGCGTAGAATAAATGTTCAAACATATTTCAATCGTTTGTTAACTGTTAACTAATTGAGTTCAAATTTGTACGAATTTATTAATTTTCAAAAGAGAAATAAAGGAATGTTTTAGTTAAGCGGCTTCAACATTCAAATGAAAGAAATTTGATTAAATGTAAACATGTTAGCTGATGTACATTTAATTTAAAGATTTATGAAAAATTCGAGGCATTCGCCACAATTTTAGTTCATATCCTTCAAATAAAACGAACTGCTGCAAAATAATATTCAAAGTGTTCGTGCAAAATTCTTTACAAAATTAATACACATACTGACAATGTCATTTGCCTCTTGATCGAAACTTTTGGAGCATAATTAATTGGCTACATTAATGAATTGTCTTGATTCGTCGCTCATAGCAGCCGACGTAGAATTGGAGAACTCTTGACATTGATGAGATTATAGTTCAGTGGATGGTTTCGGATGTTGTTTTACGATTTATTCTATTTTTAGAACGAAATCAAAGTCTAGGAATAAAAATTATTGGATGATAAATGGTCCAAAAATACGTTGCATATTTTCTCTTTTTTGCTCTTGCCGCACCATAAGTTTTTATTATGTGTGATAAACTGATGGGAGGATTAAGTGCTACCAGCAGGATCCCCCGAGTTTCCTAGATCATTACTCAGGCAATTTACTATCGAGCTTGAGATGAAAATAATATATTATAATATCACTCCACCACCGTCATCTCCAAATAAGAATAAGAGACAATTAATTCAACTCTACCTAACCGTCCTAATTTTGTGTAATATTCAATTAAGTACCTACTAATGCGTTCTCCGTTAAATATCAGTCAATTTAAATATGTGTTTATTTACTTTCTCTGTCAAAGTTTATTGCAACTGTGCAGCAATAAATAAGTACCTATATTGTTATTATAAGTCGCAGCGGTTTCAATATTTTCTTTATGAAATAAGTATATTGAGATGAAGTCGTAGCGGTTTCAATATGTTCAAAATTTTGCATTCTGTGTTTATTTTAGTTTTCTGTTTATCGTTGGAATCCGCCGATTAAACTGCTAATATGTAATTGTATCGTTTGAGTAGGTAACACTTCTGATGATGCCTCTGGAAATTGGTTGGGCTGCAACTGTTTCTTGGCGCGCCGGAGATGCAATGTGCAGAATCCTGATGTTTTTTCGCATGTTCGGTCTCTACTTGAGCAGCTTCGTTCTTGTATGCATCAGCGTGGACAGGTAAGATTATATATTTATACACCTACTAGCTGAATGTACCCGGCGTTGCCCGGACGTAGATTAAATAAACGCAGTGTTGACAAAAGTGGTGTATTTGTGATGTAGACTAATCGACATTATAATACAATTAAACAGGAATGCTCTACTTTTCCAATCAAAAAATAAACAAATTTGCTGAAATTAACCTGCATTGCCAGGACCGGGTACTTCAATATGATTTGGAAAATGACGATAATTTCGTTTCTGGGTGCAAGCTCCTTTTTTTTCACTCTTTTTCACTCTTCAAGAGAAGGAGAGTTGACAGAGAAGCTGAACTATTCCAAATTATTCCCATTTAGTTCTCTAACAACGTTAAAGAATGTCGTCGAAGAATGTTGAAATATATAAATAAATAATTTCACACCATAAAAACGATGTATTTGGTGTAGTTTCGGATGATAAGGTTTTTTTTGGGGATTGTTTTGAATGGTTATTGATAGTTGGCGGGGTTTAGCTTTGGCGGATTAAACGAAACTTTTGGTAATTTTAATGCGATTGGGTTTAGTTTGGCTTGGTAAGAAGTGGTTGGGGTGATATAGCGGAAGTCGAAGTAATTTATGCGGGTTTAGCGTAGTTTGCTTGTAATTCGTAATTTTTTTACATTTTAGGTTGATGTGGGGTAGTTTGGAATGGCAAGTGTATGATTTTTGAGAGTAGTTTGGAATGGTACATTATGTTTAGGAGTGTTTAACGTATTCAGGTAAAATATACAGAAAATTTGGTAATTTTAAAATGAACAATTATAGTGCGAACCTCTTGAGCTCTATTTTCGGTAATAAAATGCAATAGGAAAGATAGTAAAAAAGACTATTTCCATCACTTTTCAAAGGAATTATACGTGGTGGTATTTGTACCCCGCTTACTATTTGTTGGAAAAATATTCACAAGTTTTGTGAGTGTGTGAGGCGTCCGGATGTCGTCTAACGTGGACTTGTTTTGACTACGATTGTTCGACGTCTCGCATACTCTCAATGATCTGCAGTTTGTGCGTTTTTCAGTCAGTTTGCTTCAGTTTGCTTTTAGCCAGCTCAGAGAGCGCTCGTGCAAATAATAAGTTACTACATTTATACATTACAATACATTTATATCAAAGGACCTCTGGTTTTTAATTAAACATTCCAACAGGTTATGGGCCCAGGTCACTAAAACTGTGTATAAGTGTAGTACAAGTCGGTACAGAATTAAGTGTTAGTATTCCCGTTGAACGAAAGTATAAAATGGCAACCGCGTCGCGAAGTGATCTTGCACAGATCGTCAAATTGAATGGTTCCAACTTTCAATTGTGGAAATTCAGCGTTTCCATCGTCTTCAAAGCCGAAAAGCTCATGTCACTCGTTGATGGACATGAACCTGAGCCTGAAGACACCAAATCTGCTGAATGGGCAGCTTGGGAAGCAAAGGATTCAAAAGCCCAAGTTGTTCTGCTAACAACAATTTCACCGAACGTCCTGCAATCGTTGGTAAATTGCAAGACAGCAATGGAAATGTGGCGAAAGCTGACCACATTGCACGAGCAGAAGACGGAATTGTCAAGAGAATTAACATGGCAAAAATTCTATGAAGTGCGGATGAGCACCGGAGAGAAGATGTCAAGTTTTTTGTGCAGAATTGAAACAATCGTAAAAGAACTCAACGATGTCGACGAAAAAGTGAGTGAAAGTGCAGTGTGTTCGAAGATTATCAACGGTCTACCGCCGAAGTTTAACAATTTTCGAACTGCATGGGATTCAGTTGCTCCCAAATCGCAAAATTTGGAGTATCTCACAGCACGCCTGCTAAAAGAAGAGGTCAGGATGAGCACGCAAGAAGATGAGACATCCCTTCTAGAACAACAAGTGAAAGCGCTTCAAGCAAAACTAGAAGGTCAACTTCAACAAGAAGGAAAGAAGAACAGCAAAATTGCAGATCTGAAAAAGAAGACAAACTGCAATTACTGCAAAAAGAAAGGGCATTGGGCGCGTGAATGTCGAAAGCGCTTAGCAGAAGCAAACGACAGACAAAAGTCAAATGAAAAGCCAAAAAATGCTTTTATCAGCGACATTTCATTGCTTTATTCAGCCAGTTCAGAAATTGATTCAGAAAAGTGGATTTGTGATTCAGGAGCCAGCGTCCACATGACTCATCGAAAAGATTGGTTCACACACATCGAAACACTAAAGAAGCCCATAAGTGTTAAAATTGCCAATGATAAGGTAATATCAGCAGTCGGTATTGGAAACATCGACATCCAAGTCCAAGTTCAAGGCCAGTGGCACAACAGAGAAATGCATAATGTCTTGTATATCCCGGAACTCAATCGGAGTTTGTTTTCCGTGGGAGTAATGACTGACAAAAAGTTCATCTTTAAAGCATTTAAACACAAGTGCGAGTTTCAAGAAGAAAATGGTGATGTTGCATGTGTGGGTGTTCGCGAAAATAATTTGTGGGTGATGAAATTCAGAATAAGGTCGAAGCTGGAGTGTAATCTGAGCAAGCAAGCATCATTGAAGACATGGCACGAACGTCTTGGTCACGTCAATTACGGAGCAATAAAGAAAGCAGTAAAATCTCGTGGTTTAAAAATTGACGATCGAGAAGAAAAATTCTGTGAAGCATGTCAATTTGGTAAACAGTTCCAAAAATCACATTCGACAACAATGAAGAGAGAGAATAAACCGGGACAAATGATTCATACTGATGTATGTGGCCCCATGAACATCGAGTCACCAGAAGAATCACGTGAAGAAGAAGAAAATCCCTCTGTGTTTCCTATAACATTTGAGAATCAGGAAAGTGAAATAAATGAAGAATCAGCATCGGAAGCAACACAAGAAGACGAACAGAATAAGGATGAAGAAGACGCAGCGGAAGAGAACGTTCATATATTAAGGGATCGAAGTACGTTGCAACGACCCGATTATTATGGACCAGCGATTTATTGTGCAGTTCTAACACCGGACAGTTACGAAAGTGCAATAAAAGACAAAAATGCGGAACAGTGGCGTCGAGCAATGGAAGAAGAAATGGACTCTTTAAAATCAAACGATACGTGGACACTTGTGAAGTTACCGAAAAATTCGCGAATCATTGACAATAAGTGGGTTTTTCGAATTAAAAGTGATACAAACGGCAATCCGATACGATACAAAGCCCGTCTGGTCGCACGCGGTTTTACACAAGAAAAAGGAGTGGATTACGGAGAAACATTTGCACCCGTCGCGCGTTATGATTCAATTCGAATTTTGCTAGCCTTAGCAGCCGAAAAAGGACTAAAAATCGCGAATTTTGATGTAAAAACGGCATTCTTATACGGTGAATTAATTGAGAATGTGTACATGAAACAACCGACAGGATTTGTCTCAAAGGAAGAGCCGAACCTGGTGTGTAAACTCAACCGCAGTTTGTACGGTCTGAAACAATCTCCTAGATGCTGGAATCATAAGTTCGTGTCTTTTCTGAGTGAGTACAAATTTAAACAGTTAAAATCCGATCCGTGTGTGTTTGTCGGTCGAATTGCTGAGTTCGAGATTTACTTAGCAATTTACGTGGACGATGGACTGATCATATCAAAATCGCCAAGTGTAATAAACGAACTCATTAAAATCTTAGAGAACAAGTTTAAAATAATCGCGAGTTTAGACAACAACATGCATTTTGTTGGACTTCAAATTCAACAGGACTTGAGTGCGGGAACAATAACCGTTCATCAGCAATTGTACATTGCAAAAGTTCTTGAAAAATTTAAAATGAGTGATGCAAAGCCACTTGCAATTCCGACCGATCCGGGTATACGTTTAAAATCAGTGGAAAATAATACAGAGTGCAAGCAGAGACAGCCTTACCGCGAAGCAGTTGGATCGCTTATTTTCCTAGCTACTTCGAGTCGTCCAGACATCAGTTTTGCCGTAAATCAAGTGAGTCGTTTTTTGAATAACTGGAGTGAAGATCACTGGCAAGCCGTAAAACGAATTTTACGCTATTTGAAGCAGACGTCCCATTACAAAATAGTGTACTCCAACACATCAAAAATCGAAGTCACTGGATATACCGATGCAGATTACGCTGGTTGTACGGAGACCAGAAAATCAACGAGTGGGTATGTTTTTGTACTTGCCAACGGTCCAGTAACATGGAAGAGTCAAAAACAAACAATGGTGGCACAATCAACCACTGAAGCGGAGTACATCGCCCTAGCCCTAGGTGTCAAAGAGGCTCTGTGGTTGAAGTCTCTTCTTCAAGAATTGGACATCAACATCTTAACGGTGGACATCGGCGTCGACAACCAATCAGCCATCAGGTTAGCCCAAGCTCAGCAACTTCACAGCCGCACCAAGCACATCGATGTGAAAGTGCATTTTGTGCGTGATGAATGCGAAAAGGGCAACATTTCAGTGCGTTTCGTGAGTTCAAGTGAACAATTGGCGGATTTACTCACAAAACCGCTTACAAAACGAATGTTGAACGACTTACTTATTAAACTAAATTTGTTAATTTAATATTGTTTAAGTTGTTTTTAAGCGCAAATTGAATTGAAAAGATTGTGAATACGTGGGAGTGTTGGAAAAATATTCACAAGTTTTGTGAGTGTGTGAGGCGTCCGGATGTCGTCTAACGTGGACTTGTTTTGACTACGATTGTTCGACGTCTCGCATACTCTCAATGATCTGCAGTTTGTGCGTTTTTCAGTCAGTTTGCTTCAGTTTGCTTTTAGCCAGCTCAGAGAGCGCTCGTGCAAATAATAAGTTACTACATTTATACATTACAATACATTTATATCAAAGGACCTCTGGTTTTTAATTAAACATTCCAACACTATTCCTCCATCTTAGTTATAAATAATGCAGAACAATAATGAACACAATGTACATAAAATAAATAGTGTAAATAGTGTATAAGCACACATTACTTATGATGTCAGTGAAATCCGGTAAAACTGCAAATTTCGGATTTTGGCCGGAGCAGGTTTGGTGAAGATCAAATACACCACTATCATTAAATGAACGTAAAAATTAGCGTACGGTATATAAGTGGAGTCCGGTACGACGATGGTAATTTTTCGAAAATCGATTGGGGAGATATTTACTTAACGTCAAGAACAAATCGGGAATATTATATTAAAAAAATTTATTTAAAAGCGATAGAACTTCGAATACTGATTCGTCGCCTCGACCTTGGCGACGTTGAGTACCAGCGTTCCAGACGCTGAAGCAGCAATTTTAACAATTATATTAGGTGCACGTGCCTAGTGCGTATTAAAAGAATTTGGATTACCAAATAATACTCGCGCAGGTGTACTCGACTGGCCCGTCATAATTTGCACAAAATGAATTAACATACTAAAGTAAATAAATATTTTGACGGGAATGTGGTGGGTGTAAAAATCTTATTCGGCCTCTCCGACAAACTAACACTTGTTTACATTAACATGCATGCCTTCATGGACCTGTGACGAATTACAAACAAATATCTAAATTTCAAGTGTTCCATTTGATTTCGTTTCTGGATGCAAGCGGTTTTTTTCACTCTTGTCAGTCTGAACTTATTACATAGTGATATTTTCACATCCTGGTGCCCTAAATTTATTTTGCCGCTGATTTCAAAAATGTTTCTGGAAGGAAAGTAGTCAGCAGTGGGGCTCGTCAGGGGTGGCAGGGTTGGCAGTGCCACTCCAAGTATAAATTTACTATCGAACACAAAATTAGTTTTGTAATTCAGTTGCAGAATTATGAATTTTTCAGATATTTTCACGAAAATTTAGCGCTTACACCGCCGCTGGTATGAATGTCAGTGATATCTGGTACATACAACGGTGAAAATTTCGGGGCAAATTTGGTGAAAAACAAATACACCACTATCATTAACTAAACGTAAAAATTAGCGTACAAATATAAGTGGAGTCCGGTCCGATGCTGATAATTTTTCGAAAATTGATTGGGGGCAGATTTGGTTAACGCGAGGATGAAATGTTAAATTAAAATACTTTATTTGATAGCGGTAGACCTTCGAACACTGATGCGTCGCCTCATCGAATTTGGCGACTTTGCAAACAGTTTCCGACGCAGGAGCAGCAATTTTCACAATTGTAGTTGTGTTAAAATTAAACACCGCGATCGAGTACTGCTCCACACGCTGAACCAGCAATTCTCGAATTCTAAGAAACGATAAGAAAGGCTTATCATCCAACGCTTGGTATGTGCGAATTTCTGCATAGACACTCAAACTAAATCGAGCATCGCCTTTTCACGTTTCTGACCTTGCCCTTGACGTGGCAGGCTCCAGCTGCTTCAATAATGTAAAAATCTTATTCGGCCTCTCCAATAAACTCACATTTGTTTACATTAACACGCATTCCCTCATGGACTTGTGACGAATTACAAACAAATATTTCAACTTCAAGTGTTCCATTTAATTTCGTTTCTGGGCGCAAGCTCCTTTCTTTTCACTCTAGTGTAGCACTTTCTTTTACTTTTGATGTTAAATAAAAGACTTGATCTTAATTAATATGTATATTAATATGATGAGATAAATTTGTCAGGAATTACAAAGCGCCTGGGGCTATTGTGTTGGTCGCGACCGCGATTGGAACAATTCGCGATTAGGGTAACAACTCTCGATTCTGCCTCTAAACATCCGTTTTATAGAGCACAATCATCCCACTACTAACTAATCCTTCTGCCAATCAGATTTACAAATTTACGAATTTTGAAACGTACTGGTCTTTTGTACTGGACTTCGCTTTCGTCGTTAGCCATAAACCCAGATCAGTCACGCTCAATCCTATTTATTGTTCCTGTTCCAAATCACCAAATGGCGACAACCAACGGTCTCGGCGCGACAAAAATATTGCAACACTAGTCAGTCTAAACTTATTACACAGAGTTATATTTTCAAATCCAGGCGCCCTAAAGAATTTTGTCATTGTTTTCAAAAGTTTCTAAATTATTCCAAATTATTCCCATTTAGTTCTCTGACAACGTTAAAGACAATGTTGAAATATATAAGGAAGTATTTAGGAATTATGTATAAAAAAGTCGAAGTTATTCTTCGCTCTTGAGCTCTATTTCCGGTATTAAAAATGCAATAGGAAAGATAGTAAGAAAGACTATTTCCATCACTTTTCACGGGAATTATACGTGGTGGTATTTGTTCTCCGCTTACTATTAGATTTTCAAACTGCTCCATCTTAGTTATAAATAATGCAGAACAATAATGAACGCAATGTACGTAAAATAAATAGTGTAAATAAATCGTGTCTAAGCATACAATACTTAAGCGTATGATGTCAGTGAAAATTTCGGATTTCGGCCGGAGCAAGTTTGGTGAAGAACAAATACACCACTATCATTAACTGAACGTAAAAATTAGCGTACGAAAATAAGTGAAGTCCGGTCCGACGCTGGAAATTTTTCGAAAATCGATTGGGGAGAGTTTTGGTTAACGGCAAGAACAAATCGGCAATATTATATTAAAATAATTTATTTAATAGCGACAGAACTTTGAATACCGATGCGTCGCCTCGACCTTGGCGACGTTGAGTACCACCGATCCAGACGCTGAAGCAGCAATTTTCACAATTATATGAGGTGCACGTGCCTAGTGCGTATAAAAACAATTCGGATAACAAAAGAGATTAATTTGTATGCACCAAATAATACTCGCACAGGTGTACTCGTATGGCCCGTCATAATTTTCACAAAATCAATTTAAGAAATTAACATTCTAAAGTAAATAAATATTTTGACAGGAATGTTAAAAATCTTATTCGGTCTCTCCGACAAACTAACACTTGTTTACATTCTCTGACAACGTTAAAGACAATGTTGAAATATATAGATACAAAATTTTACACCATAAAAACGAAGTATTTAGGAATTATGTATAAAAAAAGTCGAAGTTATTCTTCGCTCTTGAGCTCTATTTCCGGTATTAAAAATGCAATAGGAAAGATAGTAAGAAAGACTATTTCCATCACTTTTCACGGGAATTATACGTGGTGGTATTTGTTCTCCGCTTACTATTAGATTTTCAAACTGCTCCATCTTAGTTATAAATAATGCAGAACCATAATGAACGCAATGTACGTAAAATAAATAGTGTAAATCGTGTATAAGCACACAATACTTAAAATTTCGGATTTTGGCCGGAGCAGGTTTGGTGAAGAACAAATACACCACTATGATTAACTGAACGTAAAAATTAGCGTACGATAATAAGTGACGTCCGGTCCGACGCTGGAAATTTTTCGAAAATCGATTGGGGAGAGTTTTGGTTAACGGCAAGAACAAATCGGGAATATCGGGAATAAAATAATTTATTTAATAGCGATAGAACTTCGAATACCGATGCGTCGCCTCGACCTTGGCGACGTTGAGTACCAGCGTTTCAGACGCTGAAGCAGCAATTTTCACAATAATATGAGGTGTACGTGCCTAGTGCGTATAAAAACAATTCGGATAACAAAAGAGATTAATTTGTATGCACCAAATAATACTCGCACAGGTGTACTCGTATGGCCCGTCATAATTTTCACAAAATCAATTTAAGAAATTAACATTCTAAAGTAAATAAATATTTTGACAGGAATGTTAAAAATCTTATTCGGTCTCTCCGACAAACTAACACTTGTTTACATTAACATGCATTCCTTCATGGACCTGTGTCGAATTACAAACAAATATCGAAATTTCAAGTGTTCCATGTCAGTCTGAACTTATTACACAGTGATATTTTCACATTCAGGCGTCCTAAATTATTTTGACGTTGATTTATAAAGTTTCCCTGGAAGGAGAGTAGTCAGCAGGTGCCTCGTCATGGGTGGCAGGGTTGGCAGTGCCACTCCAAGTATAAATTTACTATCGAACACAAAGATAGTTCTGATTCAATTGAAGAATTTCGAATTTTTCAGATATTTTTACGAAACTCTAGCGCTTACACCGCCTTTATACCTCTTTTTAAGTTAAAAACCATAGAGCTGTTTATACAAATGCACGCATGTTGAAAAGGTAGGGCTTGCCCCGTCAGCGTGTTGCAATTCAGAAATACGTTTATGTTTGCATCTCAACTGAAACAAATAATTATTGGAAGGTGGAAGAGAATCAAAATAGGTATCAGCATATTTAATATTCAGAATAACGACTATTAGTCGGAACAATATATTTTATGTGCAGATATTTATTAATATTTTATGATTTAATACGATAAGGCATTTATAAATAACACAACCAAATAGAAGATTTTGATTGAAAACGATTATTAATTTATGGTAGCCGAAGAAATTTAAGTGAGTTTGGCATAGCTTGCTATGTTTTGTAGCATTTTTGTAATTTTAAAGTGATTAGGCTAATTTTGGGGCGGTAAGGGGTAGTTGGGGGTGATTTATGGTAGCCGAAGTAATTTAGGTGAGTTTGGCATAGTTTGCTATGGTTTGTAGCATTTTTTGTAATTTTAAAGTGATTGGGCTTAGTTTGGGGTGGTAAGGGGTAGTTGGGGGTGATTTATGGTAGCCAAAGTAATTCAGGTGAGTTTGAGATAGTTTGCTATGGCTTGTAGCATTTTTCGTAATTTTAAAGTGATTGGGCTTATTTTGGGGTGGTAAGGGGTAGTTGGGGGTGGTAAGGGGTAGTTGGGGGTGATTTATGGTAGCCGAAGTAATTTAGGTGAGTTTGGCATAGTTTGCTATGGTTTGTAGCATTTTTTGTAATTTTAAAGTGATTGGGCTTATTTTGGGGTGGTAAGGGGTAGTTGGGGGTGATTTATGGTAGCCGAAGTAATTTAGGTGAGTTAAGCATAGTTTGCTATGATTTGTTGAATATTTTGTAATTTTAAAGTGATTGGGCTTATTTTGGGGTTGTAAGGGGTAGTTCGGGTGATTTATGGTAGCCGAAGTAATTTAGGGGAGTTTGGCATAGTTTGCTACGGTTTGTAGAATTTTTTTGTAATTTTAAAGTGGTTGAGCCTATTTTGGGGTGGTAAGGGGTAGTTGGGGGTGATTTATAGAAGCCAAAGTAATTTAAGTGAGTTTGGCATAGTTTGCTATGGTTTGTAGCATTTTTTGTAATTTTAAAGTGATTGGGTTTAGTTTGTGGTTGGTAAGGGGTAGTTGGGGGTGATTTATGGTAGCCGCAGTAATTTAAGTGAGTTTGGCATAGTTTGCCATGGTTTGTAGCATTTTTCGTAATTTTAAAGTGATTGGGCTAATTTTGGGGTTGTAAGGGGTAGTTGGGGGTGATTTATGGTAGCCGAAGTAATTTAGGTGAGTTAGGCATAGTTTGCTATGATTTGTTGAATATTTTGTAATTTTAAAGTGATTGGGCTTATTTTGGGGTTGTAAGGGGTAGTTCGGGGTGATTTATGGTAGCCGAAGTAATTTAGGGGAGTTTGGCATAGTTTGCTACGGTTTGTAGAATTTTTTTGTAATTTTAAAGTGATTGAGCCTATTTTGGGGTGGTAAGGGGTAGTTGGGGGTGATTTATGAAAGCCAAAGTAATTTAGATGAGTTTGGCATAGTTTGATAAGGCTTGTAACATTTTTTGTAATTTTAAAGTGATTGGGCTGAGTTTGGGGTGGTAAGGGGTAGTTGGGGGTGATTTATGATAGCCGAAGTAATTTAGGTGAGTTAGGCATAGTTTGCTATGGTTTGTAGCATTTTTTTGTAATTTTAAAGTGATTGGGCTTATTTTGGGGTAGTAAGGGGTTGTTGGGGGTGATTTATGTTAGCCGAACTAATTTAGGTGAGTTAGGCATAGTTTGCTATGGTTTGTAGCATTTTTTGTAATTTTAAAGTGATTGGGCTTATTTTGGGGTAGTAAGGGGTTGTTGGGGGTGATTTATGTTAGCCGAAGTAATTTAGGTGAGTTAGGCATAGTTTGCTATGGTTTGTAGCATTTTTTGTAATTTTAAAGTGATTGGGCTTATTTTGGGGTAGTAAGGGGTTGTTGGGGGTGATTTATGTTAGCCGAAGTAATTTAGGTGAGTTAGGCATAGTTTGCTATGGTTTGTAGCATTTTTTTGTAATTTTAAAGTGATTGGGCTTATTTTGGGGTAGTAAGGGGTTGTTGGGGGTGATTTATGTTAGCCGAAGTAATTTAAGTGAGTTTGGCATAGTTTGCTATGGTTTGTAGCATTTTTTGTAATTTTAAAGTGATTGGGCTTATTTTGGGGTGGTAAGGGGTAGTTGGGGCTGATTTATGGTAGCCGAAGTAATTTAGGTGAGTTAGGCATAGTTTGCTATGGTTTGTAGCATTTTTTTGTAATTTTAAAGTGATTGGGCTTATTTTGGGGTAGTAAGGGGTTGTTGGGGGTGATTTATGTTAGCCGAAGTAATTTAGGTGAGTTAGGCATAGTTTGCTATGGTTTGTAGCATTTTTTGTAATTTTAAAGTGATTGGGATGAGTTAGGGGTGGTAAGGGGTAGTTGGGGGTGATTTATGTTAGCCGAAGTAATTTAAGTGAGTTAGGCATAGTTTGCTATGGTTTGTAGCATTTTTTGTAATTTTAAAGTGATTGGGATGAGTTAGGGGCGGTAAGGGGTAGTTGGGGGTGATTTATGATAGCCGAAGTAATTTAAGTGAGTTTGGCATAGTTTGCTATGGTTTGTAGCATTTTTTGTAATTTTAAAGTGATTGGGCTTATTTTGGGGTAGTAAGGGGTTGTTGGGGGTGATTTATGTTAGCCGAAGTAATTTAGGTGAGTTAGGCATAGTTTGCTATGGTTTGTAGCATTTTTTGTAATTTTAAAGTGATTGGGCTTATTTTGGGGTAGTAAGGGGTTGTTGGGGGTGATTTATGTTAGCCGAAGTAATTTAGGTGAGTTAGGCATAGTTTGCTATGGTTTGTAGCATTTTTTTGTAATTTTAAAGTGATTGGGCTTATTTTGGGGTAGTAAGGGGTTGTTGGGGGTGATTTATGTTAGCCGAAGTAATTTAAGTGAGTTTGGCATAGTTTGCTATGGTTTGTAGCATTTTTTGTAATTTTAAAGTGATTGGGCTTATTTTGGGGTGGTAAGGGGTAGTTGGGGCTGATTTATGGTAGCCGAAGTAATTTAGGTGAGTTAGGCATAGTTTGCTATGGTTTGTAGCATTTTTTTGTAATTTTAAAGTGATTGGGCTTATTTTGGGGTAGTAAGGGGTTGTTGGGGGTGATTTATGTTAGCCGAAGTAATTTAGGTGAGTTAGGCATAGTTTGCTATGGTTTGTAGCATTTTTTGTAATTTTAAAGTGATTGGGATGAGTTAGGGGTGGTAAGGGGTAGTTGGGGGTGATTTATGTTAGCCGAAGTAATTTAAGTGAGTTAGGCATAGTTTGCTATGGTTTGTAGCATTTTTTGTAATTTTAAAGTGATTGGGATGAGTTAGGGGCGGTAAGGGGTAGTTGGGGGTGATTTATGATAGCCGAAGTAATTTAAGTGAGTTTGGCATAGTTTGCTATGGTTTGTAGCATTTTTTGTAATTTTAAAGTGATTGGGCTTATTTTGGGGTAGTAAGGGGTTGTTGGGGGTGATTTATGTTAGCCGAAGTAATTTGGGTGAGTTAGGCATAGTTTGCTATGGTTTGTAGCATTTTTTGTAATTTTAAAGTGATTGGGATGAGTTAGGGGTGGTAAGGGGTAGTTGGGGGTGATTTATGATAGCCGAAGTAATTTAAGTGAGTTTGGCATAGTTTGCTATGGTTTGTAGCATTTTTTGTAATTTTAAAGTGATTGGGCTTATTTTGGGGTAGTAAGGGGTTGTTGGGGGTGATTTATGTTAGCCGAAGTAATTTAGGTGAGTTAGGCATAGTTTGCTATGGTTTATAGCATTTTTGATAATTTTAAAGTGATTGGGCTTATTTTGGGGTGGTAAGGGGTAGTTGGGGGTGATTTATGGAAGCCAAAGTAATTTAGATGAGTTTGGCATAGTTTGGTAAGGTTTGTAACATTTTTTGTAATTTTAAAGTGATTGGGCTTATTTTCGGGTGGTAAGGGGTAGTTGGGGGTGATTTTTGGTAGACGAAATAATATGTGTGAGTTGGACATAATCTGCCATGATTTGTGTCATTTTGTTTTATTTTAAAGTGATTGGAGTTGCTTGGGGTTGCTAAGGGGTGGTAAGGGATGATTTAAAATAACGGATCTAGTTTATGTCAGTTTGGCATAGTTCGGGAATTTTTTGGGGTTGATTTGGTAAAGTTTGCAGTGGTAAGAGATATTTGAGGATGTTTAATGTTGACGGATTAAATTTGGAGTGATTTGGTAATTTTTAATTGAGTCACGGATCGACATTATAATTGAAATCAAAATTATAATTGAAATATCTGCGGCCTCGCTAGGTACGGCAAAAGTATGATCACGAAAGCAGAAACTCGACGTTGAAATTGTTTAGGTTAAATAAGTGCTTTTAATGTAAACCGGTCGCCCGTCGTCGAAGTTGTTTTGGCTAGATACGTGCTTCTAACATAAACACGGTCTCCGCGATCCGATCATTTTTTGTTTATTTTAGCCGGTTTTTATTGAATTACAAAGGAACCGGGCCGAATTTCGCAAAATCCCTTCTTAGTGTTCAGTTTCGGCACATGATACACCCGTGTCTAAAATTTCAAGTCTCCAGCCCTCACGGTTTGGGCTGTGGGTTGATTATGAATCAGTGTGTAGATGTGTAGATGAATGAGTGAATGAATGAGTGTGTCAGTGAGGACACTTCGCTTTATATATATAGATTCATCTCTCATATTCTCTCACATTCTCTCATATTCTTCTCACATTCGATCGGAAAAAAATAACGCGGCACTTCTTTAATCGATTTAAGATTCTACGCCGTCTTGAAACCTCTCTACTTGCGAGCGCTGGATCGAAGAGACAAATTAATGATAATTGGAGCGTGGTTGGGAGCTACATTGTGCAGCGTTCCACAAGTGCGAACTTGACCCTTTCAAATTATGGTCTTGGTAATGTTATTTTCGTTTACAGATGGTTGTTTTCCATGTAGAATCACACCCCAACATTACTTGGTACAAACAGTGCGTTACATACAACGTGTTTCCAACTTATGCCCACGAATTGACGTATTTGCTCTTTGGAATGGTAATGATGTACGCACTACCCCTTGCAGTTATCATATTTTCATACGGTGCCATTTTGATGGAGATTTGTCGACGCACAAGGAATCCCTGCGGAGGTGAGTAATGTAATGCCGAAAACTCTTTGAATCCAAATTCAATTATTTCGTGGGATTGAAAGCGATCTTGAAATAACTCCATCTGCTCAATAACTTTTTCAATTGAAACGTCGTTCAAGTCTAAACAAACAATTATCTAACGGAATGGATTTGAAATTTTCAGCCGACAGCATCACGAGATCCAGCTTGGGCTTTTTAGGGAAGGCCAAAGTACGCACCTTGAAAATGACCATAATCATTGTGCTTGTGTTTTTCGTGTGCTGGACGCCGTACTACGTGATGTGCATATGGTAAGTGAACTTGCATAACAACTGCGGAAATAAACTATGACTATTCATGAAAGTGCATCTGCGTTGATAACATTCGGTTTTTGTTCTCTCCGGTCCCTGTTCCGGATACCGTCGATGCAATTACTGCAACTCTGCAACAAAGTGTCGATCCGAATCGCGAGAAGACAGAAGACTTAATACGCGAGACTTTAGCAAGAATTTAGTGTTCGCGGTGCACAGACGAACTCGTGTCGTCTGTAATTAATTATTGAGAAGTTATTCGTGTGGAAGGTGTAATTTTATGGTGTCTAGTCGATTGACAAATGTCGACAATCGCAAATTGTATATGCGACTACCATCAGTTCAACATTATCGAATTGAATATTGAAGGTTTCAAGTCACTGAATAATTAATTTTTAATATTGTTAGGGGCGCAGATACGCACGACTAAATTGTTTTGTAATAACGACAAAGCACCAAAAGTGCCGCCGCCATATTTGACGCGGAAATTAATTTTTCATGCGACAAATCATAAATGCCTGCAGTTAAATAATATAAATATAAATTTCATTGTTTTATTTTTAGAGGCAAAATTCCCAATAACGCTAAATTGCACTTCATATAACGCTATTTAATACTTTTGATTTGACATTAATATACGTACGAGTAAACCATGCATTTTTTCGTGTGAAATTGTATACACTTTCAGTTTGAAATTTGTGGAAATTACAATGAGCCGCTGAGGAATTTTGTTGCGGTTAAAAACTAAAAAAATAATTGTTTGCGTTCTGATTGAGGCACGTGTAAACAAGTAACTGGGAGAAACATATTTTTTCAATTATCAAAAATATGTCAAAACAATACAAAACCACTGAAAAATCGATTTATAATATTATAATATAAAATATTATCAAGCATTTCCTTTTTTGTTAATATAATATAGGGCGTCTATAAATGATTGTCACATCGCAGAGGGCCATGAAATATGCCACCTTTCGTTGATGATGGGTATTACTAGTTCGCATGATTAGTTTGTGAGGGTAACTGTAGTTGTCACTTTTTGTGATTAGGTTGTGTTTATGTAAAATATATATTTGGTAATAAATTGATTGCATAAACCAAAGGAGCTTGCAAATCATAAGCAATTCGCTAAAATTGGGAAACCATCAAAAATTAATATAAAATTAATATAATTGTCAACCAATTTCGCGTTTAGGTACATAAATAATAAAAATCTAAATAACAAAAAATGTATCAAAATGTTCCCTATTTCTCACGAGACCTTTTTTGTTATCAAATATATTTTGCAACAACTGTTTACTGATACCGCTGCAAAAACGAGTAATTTCTATTCATCGCTATTCCTGAAATTCAATTCATACAGAAAAGCCATGCTTTTTTCAGCCTATTTTATATTGAATTTTACTGAAATGCGCAGTTACAGTACTGCGTAACTGTTAGTGTACAGTTTAACAGTTTAAATGAAAAATTAGTAACTTTACTATAAATATGAATCGGCAAAATTCTTTTCAACGTCTTCTGGATGCCACAGTTATTCATAGACAGCCTGTATATATTGTTTATATTTGCATACATTTTACACGGCTCATTAAATTTTTTATATTAAATAAAATTACATCAATTATCAATTATATATTTTACCTTAAAATATTATGCAAGGCAAAAGTGCGAAATCAAATCTCGAGTGCGTCTCAAATTGATAGTGAAGATCGAGAATGGAATTACTACTTGCCAAATGAATGACACGCATTCTATGTTAAAATTATGCAAATCTTGTACGCAGCGGAGTCGGCTACAGAATACAATCAATTCATTTTAATTGCACTCAAGCACTTGAATCTTTTAATTTCTTTTATTTGTTTATAAATATGCATGTGAAATTAAATTATTCCGTTGCAGTACCGTACTTATTGTTCATTGATTCATTTTGCACGAGATTTCCATACAGTTCGTGTTTTGCATTTGCTTCCACGCATTTGCCCTTATCGCTGCCAGCGATATTGGATAACAATGAGCGGCACACGTGAAAATAATATTTTCATGCTGACAGAGTTGTTTGTACGCGGATTCCCGAGAGATTTTCTATAACGAGAGTCCTTGACGATTTCTTTTGTCCATAAGCAAATAACAAGTCTATTTCGCAAATCAAGCGGCTGAAAATAAATGTTTTCTCCTTGCAGGTATTGGCTGGACAGGAATTCGGCAATGAACGTGGATCAGCGGATACAAAAGGGGCTTTTCTTGTTTGCCTGCACGAATTCTTGCATGAATCCTGTGGTTTACGGGGTTTTTAATATCCGAGCACGAAGGACCGGAAGAAAGGTGAGGCCCAGACACAACACTATCACACTTAAAACATGTTTGCCAACATCAAACGGCGACAGTCACCGAACACCTATCGAAATATCGCTAAAAACGTTGGAATAAATAGTTTTTATTAGTTGTATTGTTATTGGACATGTTTTAAATACACTATAATTTCTCGCCTCTCTCCCTTCGTTTTTATTCAACACGCCCGTTGGCAACTAATTAACTTTCGCCCGATTGTGCAGACGACACAAACTATCTGCATCGTTAATTACAAAGTGGTCAAAGTTAACTCGTCGACTTTGCACATGTCATATGCACGTGACAAATTATCAAATTACTCTACATAGAATTTGGCGGGGTTCATTGCTACCTGTTTAACCTGAAGTTCGAACTGATCGTCAGTGTTTAATTGCTTCCCGAAATTAGTGGAATGAATGTACTAAAATTGCTATAACCAGAAATGGTTCAATCATTCACAACAAAAATAATATCTAATAATTATGCATCGTACATTGTGATGAGTAATTGTCGAGATAAGTTTCAAGGAATGTCTAAAAACAGCAATATGCTTGAAACGCATAAAATCGTAACGATTTTATTATTGAGGTCGATATACAAAAAAGATGTGAATCGATTTTTCCTATTTACAAATATGATTTCAGTTTTCAATTTTGTTTGGTTTAAATGGCTACGACTTTTTAATCAATGAAAATACAACCAGAACAGAGAGGCGCTATACAGATATTAAATTATTTTGAAGTATGAAAATTGCATTACTAGTTCGAGAAAAGTTTTCCACAATTTGAAATTAAAATGTAAATTTCTTAACCTTTGAAAATAAGTTGAAATTCTTCAAAGTAAAGTCAACGGCTGCTGTATTTACACAAAGTTGCCGTCCAAAATTCTTTAAAAATGTAATAAAAGTTCAGACAACATTATTCACAAATACGAAAATATTTCTAAAACGGGCTCATCTCTTTTGTACATTTAAAACTACTGTGTGCTTTGATTTTTTTATGAAAATATATGTTTGTGTTGACTGTGCAACTGCATCAGACAGATCCTCTCTGGACCATTTTCTCGATTCGTTCCAGATTCCTAACCGAAACGAATCCGAAAGTCAAATGAGCATTGCGAGAAAGGCTGATGTTGTTTGCTTGGTGTCATGGAAGAAGCCGGCAAAAGAACAAGTTGCAACAATGCGTCGGCAAAGAGACGTCTGTTTGAATTGCGGAGAATCCTTCGAATTCCCAGTCGAACGTAAAGAAATATGCGCTTTAAACACAATATGACGTCGAACTTGTTCTTGTACTCGTGATCATTCACTCGAAAAGACGATTGTTGACACTTGTCTCTAATTAGCAGTTTTATGAAAACGTAACAGGGTGATCAAATATTGGTTGTTCAATGGTCTTCTCGTTTCAAATGTCCTTCTAATTGTTCTGACTGTTACGTAGAATAGATCTTTTGTATTAATTAGTGCAATATTGTTGATTCGATATTTCTGAAATTAACATGTCGTTTTTTGTTGCTGTGATTTTTTTAAACTAGCTCTCTGTATCAACTTGTTTTTTACGATTCTAATAAATGTGATCTTCGTGATGGTAAATATTTCTTAATTAAATGTTTCAAATAGCTGCATTGTGAATATTTTCCTAATTGAATATTTGACAATCCAATCGTCATTGCTTATGCCACAATATGCAAAAATATATCGCTCATTTAATGTGTTTTATCAAAAAGTAGTTGATAACCATGTTTATCCTAAATGTACAATGTAACATAGATGCAATAAAGTGTTTATAATGTGCGAGTGTTCCTCCTCCACTCCTCCAACTATTGTGTCGTAAAATTTCAGAAGCGCTGACGTCTATTTGTTTCCGTTAATTAAACCGAAATTGTGAAACATTATTTAACGTTTATTTAGCCATCCCATTCCAGTTTTTGCAAACGATTTATTAAAAGAACGTCTCTGATCGTCGTCTGTGATTGTTAAAATAACATCAGCGAGATAAGTAACACTAAACTTACATAATACCGATTGTTTCTGTTGTTCGAACGATGACCCAAAGTTTATTGCCGCAAATTATGAATGATCTAGATGAGATCTGTGTATCAACTCAATTTTAAATTATGTTACCAAACTTTGTTTGAAACCTCAATACCTAAGTAGCGCAACTTCAGCATTTACAGATTTTAATCCGCCTGTCGCTAAAATAACGAGAAACATTCAGTACAGCATAAGAGCTTTGTATAGAAATTCAGTTAGATCAGTGAACATCTTCACAATTACCTGATAAATACGACATCGTTCGACAGAGCATTTCACGATTGTGCCAATTGATGTGTCTAATAAGCTAAATTCAATAATTCTTCGAAAATATCAAATATCCTCTTCTATCAGCAAAATTAATAATCTAGAGGAAGGAAAACTGTGACGTTAAATGCTTTTTTATTTTTCAACAATATTATGAAAAAGTGCAATTATGGCGATGTTGGATATCGTGATAAGATAGATTTTATTATCATTGAAATATTATATTTTAAGCTAATTATGTAATACACAAATGTAATTACTTAATAAATATTTCGACGAATTGTTTGAACGAATGTAAAAGTGTACACAGTAAGCAAGAATATTATAAACAACAATAAACTTTTTTTAACTTTCTGGGTTTTCTTCTAAATCTATGTTCTCCAAATATTTGCAAGAATCCATGGGTTATGTATTTGTGAGGGCTAGGCAGCCTTATCCATCTTCCGTTTATAGTAAGAGTAAGGTACAGTATGCTCCATTAGAAATGCAAATTTTTGGGACCTGCCACATATCTATAACTTCACAATCGAAATACATATTTCCAGGATCCAGCAGGTAAATCCGTATGATCCGAGAATTTATATCTTGGCTGTATCTCCGATGCAGATTAATAATTAATTGAAATTATAATGAATATTTAATGCTATAAGTTAATTATTTCTATACTGGAGCAGGCAGGGAAATCGCAGGAAGTCAAATCTTATGAAATTAATATTTAGATATTTAAAGAATCTGCCGGATTTTGGTAAAAGCCACAATTTACAGAAAAAAATATGAAACAAATTATGAGACGAAAGGCAACGATTTCCACTGAAAACATCGATTATCTAACAAGTAGCGTAATGCCAAATTAAAAAAAAAATCGATTACTTTATAGATTTTGTTTAACTTCTAATAGAGTCTAACAGTCTCGGGATTTCGACAAATTTAGTAATTTTATAGTTGCCAGCATCATTATTGTTTTATAGGTGATAGCGTATCGGATTGGTTTTTCCTATTTATTGGCAATTGTTATAAAGTGTAGTAAGTCAAAGCGTTTTGCAAACTTATTATATCATGTAGAAAATAGTATCTTAATTAAAGAACGAGTTCCATAAGATATATTTTAATGCAAGAGTTATAAAAATTTCAGAACGAATATTTGAAATTTTTTTTTACTTCGTAACATTTATGCAATTTTTAATACAAGATATTGTGGTAAGTAACCTACCTGGAATTAATTTAAGAGCTCAAGACACATCCAACCTAACGATTAATGTTTATAATAATTCTGGGAAGCTAATTTAAATTAAAAATATTGTAACGTTTTGTGTTGGTGTTTACTTTGACGTTTGACTAAGTCAAGTCAAGCGGTTTGACATGACATTTTGTTGGAAAAATATTCACAAGTTTTGTGAGTGTGTGAGGCGTCCGGATGTCGTCTAACGTGGACTTGTTTTGACTACGATTGTTCGACGTCTCGCATACTCTCAATGATCTGCAGTTTGTGCGTTTTTCAGTCAGTTTGCTTCAGTTTGCTTTTAGCCAGCTCAGAGAGCGCTCGTGCAAATAATAAGTTACTACATTTATACATTACAATACATTTATATCAAAGGACCTCTGGTTTTTAATTAAACATTCCAACAGGTTATGGGCCCAGGTCACTAAAACTGTGTATAAGTGTAGTACAAGTCGGTACAGAATTAAGTGTTAGTATTCCCGTTGAACGAAAGTATAAAATGGCAACCGCGTCGCGAAGTGATCTTGCACAGATCGTCAAATTGAATGGTTCCAACTTTCAATTGTGGAAATTCAGCGTTTCCATCGTCTTCAAAGCCGAAAAGCTCATGTCAGTCGTTGATGGACATGAACCTGAGCCTGAAGACACCAAATCTGCTGAATGGGCAGCTTGGGAAGCAAAGGATTCAAAAGCCCAAGTTGTTCTGCTAACAACAATTTCACCGAACGTCCTGCAATCGTTGGTAAATTGCAAGACAGCAATGGAAATGTGGCGAAAGCTGACCACATTGCACGAGCAGAAGACGGAATTGTCAAGAGAATTAACATGGCAAAAATTCTATGAAGTGCGGATGAGCACCGGAGAGAAGATGTCAAGTTTTTTGTGCAGAATTGAAACAATCGTAAAAGAACTCAACGATGTCGACGAAAAAGTGAGTGAAAGTGCAGTGTGTTCGAAGATTATCAACGGTCTACCGCCGAAGTTTAACAATTTTCGAACTGCATGGGATTCAGTTGCTCCCAAATCGCAAAATTTGGAGTATCTCACAGCACGCCTGCTAAAAGAAGAGGTCAGGATGAGCACGCAAGAAGATGAGACATCCCTTCTAGAACAACAAGTGAAAGCGCTTCAAGCAAAACTAGAAGGTCAACTTCAACAAGAAGGAAAGAAGAAAAGCAAAATTGCAGATCTGAAAAAGACGACAAACTGCAATTACTGCAAAAAGAAAGGGCATTGGGCGCGTGAATGTCGAAAGCGCTTAGCAGAAGCAAACGACAGACAAAAGTCAAATGAAAAGCCAAAAAAAATGCTTTTATCAGCGACATTTCATTGCTTTATTCAGCCAGTTCAGAAATTGATTCAGAAAAGTGGATTTGTGATTCAGGAGCCAGCGTCCACATGACTCATCGAAAAGATTGGTTCACACACATCGAAACACTAAAGAAGCCCATAAGTGTTAAAATTGCCAATGATAAGGAAATATCAGCAGTCGGTATTGGAAACATCGACATCCAAGTCCAAGTTCAAGGCCAGTGGCACAACAGAGAAATGCATAATGTCTTGTATATCCCGGAACTCAATCGGAGTTTGTTTTCCGTGGGAGTAATGACTGACAAAAAGTTCATCTTTAAAGCATTTAAACACAAGTGCGAGTTTCAAGAAGAAAATGGTGATGTTGCATGTGTGGGTGTTCGCGAAAATAATTTGTGGGTGATGAAATTCAGAATAAGGTCGAAGCTGGAGTGTAATCTGAGCAAGCAAGCATCATTGAAGACATGGCACGAACGTCTTGGTCACGTCAATTACGGAGCAATAAAGAAAGCAGTAAAATCTCGTGGTTTAAAAATTGACGATCGAGAAGAAAAATTCTGTGAAGCATGTCAATTTGGTAAACAGTTCCAAAAATCACATTCGACAACAATGAAGAGAGAGAATAAACCGGGACAAATGATTCATACTGATGTATGTGGCCCCATGAACATCGAGTCACCAGGAGGATCACGTTACTTCGTTTTATTCAAAGATGACGCAACAAGCTACAGAAGCGTTCATTTCATGAAGCAGAAATCAGAAGTCATTAATAAGTTCGACGAATTTAAGGCTCTTGCAGAAAAACAAACAGGCAACAAAATAAAAATTTTGAGAAGTGACAACGGAACGGAATACAAGAATCAGAACTTTCAAGAGCGATTAAGAAAAGAAGGAATAATCCACGAATGTTCTGCTCCCTATACACCACAGCAAAATGGATCTTCAGAGAGAGAATTGCGAACAATAATTGATTCAGCGCGATCAATGTTGTACAACAAGAATGTACCCAATGATTTGTGGGCAGAAGCTGTAAACACCGCTGTTTACATTCTGAACAGAACATCATTATCACAGAATCAAGAAGAAAGTGCATTTGAAAAATGGTTTGGACGAAAACCGGAAATAAATCACTTTAAAGTCTTTGGTTGCTGTGCATATATGTCAATCCCTCCGCAATTTCGCAAAAAGTGGGATCCGAAAAGTAAGAAGCTAATGTTTGTTGGATACCAGGAAATTTCCAACAACTACAGACTGTGGGATCCAAGAAAACGAAAAGTTGAAATATCATGCAACGTTAATTTCAACGAAAAAGAAGCATTTGCAAAAGAAGAATCACGTGAAGAAGAAGAAAATCCCTCTGTGTTTCCTATAACATTTGAGAATCAGGAAAGTGAAATAAATGAAGAATCAGCATCGGAAGCAACACAAGAAGACGAACAGAATAAGGATGAAGAAGACGCAGCGGAAGAGAACGTTCATATATTAAGGGATCGAAGTACGTTGCAACGACCCGATTATTATGGACCAGCAATTTATTGTGCAGTACTAACACCGGACAGTTACGAAAGTGCAATAAAAGACAAAAATGCGGAACAGTGGCGTCGAGCAATGGAAGAAGAAATGGACTCTTTAAAATCAAACGATACGTGGACACTTGTGAAGTTACCGAAAAATTCGCGAATCATTGACAATAAGTGGGTTTTTCGAATTAAAAGTGATACAAACGGCAATCCGATACGATACAAAGCCCGTCTGGTCGCACGCGGTTTTACACAAGAAAAAGGAGTGGATTACGGAGAAACATTTGCACCCGTCGCGCGTTATGATTCAATTCGAATTTTGCTAGCCTTAGCAGCCGAAAAAGGACTAAAAATCGCGAATTTTGATGTGAAAACGGCATTCTTATACGGTGAATTAATTGAGAATGTGTACATGAAACAACCGACAGGATTTGTCTCAAAGGAAGAGCCGAACCTGGTGTGTAAACTCAACCGCAGTTTGTACGGTCTGAAACAATCTCCTAGATGCTGGAATCATAAGTTCGTGTCTTTTCTGAGTGAGTACAAATTTAAACAGTTAAAATCCGATCCGTGTGTGTTTGTCGGTCGAATTGCTGAGTTCGAGATTTACTTAGCAATTTACGTGGACGATGGACTGATCATATCAAAATCGCCAAGTGTAATAAACGAACTCATTAAAATCTTAGAGAACAAGTTTAAAATAATCGCGAGTTTAGACAACAACATGCATTTTGTTGGACTTCAAATTCAACAGGACTTGAGTGCGGGAACAATAACCGTTCATCAGCAATTGTACATTGCAAAAGTTCTTGAAAAATTTAAAATGAGTGATGCAAAGCCACTTGCAATTCCGGCCGATCCGGGTATACGTTTAAAATCAGTGGAAAATAATACAGAGTGCAAGCAGAGACAGCCTTACCGCGAAGCAGTTGGATCGCTTATTTTCCTAGCTACTTCGAGTCGTCCAGACATCAGTTTTGCCGTAAATCAAGTGAGTCGTTTTTTGAATAACTGGAGTGAAGATCACTGGCAAGCCGTAAAACGAATTTTACGCTATTTGAAGCAGACGTCCCATTACAAAATAGTGTACTCCAACACATCAAAAATCGAAGTCACTGGATATACCGATGCAGATTACGCTGGTTGTACGGAGACCAGAAAATCAACGAGTGGGTATGTTTTTGTACTTGCCAACGGTCCAGTAACATGGAAGAGTCAAAAACAAACAATGGTGGCACAATCAACCACTGAAGCGGAGTACATCGCCCTAGCCCTAGGTGTCAAAGAGGCTCTGTGGTTGAAGTCTCTTCTTCAAGAATTGGACATCAACATCTTAACGGTGGACATCGGCGTCGACAACCAATCAGCCATCAGGTTAGCCCAAGCTCAGCAACTTCACAGCCGCACCAAGCACATCGATGTGAAAGTGCATTTTGTGCGTGATGAATGCGAAAAGGGCAACATCTCAGTGCGTTTCGTGAGTTCAAGTGAACAATTGGCGGATTTACTCACAAAACCGCTTACAAAACGAATGTTGAACGACTTACTTATTAAACTAAATTTGTTAATTTAATATTGTTTAAGTTGTTTTTAAGCGCAAATTGAATTGAAAAGATTGTGAATACGTGGGAGTGTTGGAAAAATATTCACAAGTTTTGTGAGTGTGTGAGGCGTCCGGATGTCGTCTAACGTGGACTTGTTTTGACTACGATTGTTCGACGTCTCGCATACTCTCAATGATCTGCAGTTTGTGCGTTTTTCAGTCAGTTTGCTTCAGTTTGCTTTTAGCCAGCTCAGAGAGCGCTCGTGCAAATAATAAGTTACTACATTTATACATTACAATACATTTATATCAAAGGACCTCTGGTTTTTAATTAAACATTCCAACACATTTCTGATCATGACATACACTCTAGAAAAACTAAATTACTTTATTACGAAACTTAAAAAGCCATTAACGCACTCAATTGAGTGCTTTAACAGCTTTGTTATAGACGCGAAGTAGAGAAAAACGTTTCGTAGTGCTTAGTATGGAACTTGAGGACTGTCAACGGCAACAATACCGACACACAATAAAGTTATAAAGGCCGAAAAAGTATTTTACTCGTCAGCCGCAGAGCGGAAATATGATCCCGACGAATATCAATGAACCTGGGCATGAATAACGGAAGAGTGATAAATAATAAATGTTATTGAGACATAACGAAAATGTTTTGATACGAACTAACATGATGATGAATTTTACGTTATTTAATTTTACTTTTCCATACTGTGTATGTAGTTTATCCTAGTTTTTGTTCACTTTGTAAAACATGTAGTTTTATTTAGTTTCAACAATTTCTTTATTTTTGTCTACATTTGTTACAACTTCCCACTGGATTTTTTAACACGTGTGATTCAAATTTTTTCTTTTTGCTCTTTGTTTCGTACATCACTGAGCCGCAAATTGTGATATTATTAACAACGTACGTCCCTAATTGCAAAGCTTCTGCCAGTATTGTTGGTTGCGTGCAAAATTTACATTTTTCGGAGTTCGTGTGCGCTAGTTCAAGGCAATCAATCTGTGCGCATTTTTCCAAAAAAGCAAAGCAATTAGATAGCGCTAATTGCAATCAGCAGTCCCGAAAACTAAACAGTTGACAACAACTGTGCGACATCAACTAATAATACGTTGAACTTCCGATGATTAAGACAGGTATTTATGTAACTTGCATAATTATTTGCGCGATGTTGACGGAAGCGCAAGCAATTCGCAAAATTCAAGGATAGAAGTAGGGATGATAACAAAGTGTTATTAGAAGGATGTATGACAGAAACACGCAGTATGTTTCACATTTCATCTCGTGTGTGGTGTATAGTGCGAGGATTATTGGTGCCGAAATGGGTGATTCCTTATCAGAAAGGAAGCACGAACTGATCAAGAAAGTAGCACAAGATGAGGGCATCGCAAGTTTCGAGCTCGCGGTCAAATCTGGATCGACGAAAGGCGACGGATATTTGGGATTAATCAACACTATTCACATTCGAGACGTCGAACGACCCAGCAAGGAACTGCACTTGGTCCTGAAGTCGGCAATGCCTGGGGAAAAACTCCGCGAAAAAGCGCCGGTGCGAAAGGCATACGAGCGGGAAATCTATTTATACGAAACGGTCTTTCCCACTCTCAGGAAATTGTCCGACGAAAACGGGATCACGAAGCAGTTTACGGAAATGGCCAAATGCTATGGGAGCAGCTTCGCAGACCGAGACGAGTGTCTCCTCTTGGAGGACCTCAAGCACAGCGGCTTCGCAATGTGGAACAGAAAAATACCCATGAATCAAGAGCATTTGGAAATGGCTTTTGCAACTTACGGCAAGTTCCACGGGACGAGTCTCGCGCTGAAACACCTACGCCCGGATAAGTTTGAAGAACTAAAAGATAATTTGAAAAATATATACGTGACGGAAAGGGAAAACGAAGAAGATAAGCGGAAGATGGCAGACAACTTCAAGCAGGCTTTCGGCAACGGATTTGCGGCAATAAATGGTAGCAAAAAAGCTGAGGATGCGTTAACTCGGTTCGCACAAACCGCCGGAATTTTTTTCTTGGAAAAGGTGCGCAAAGTTGACGAATTTTCAACAATCCTTCATGGAGATTGTTGGGTGAACAACATGATGTTCAAATATGTAGTAAGTTTTCACCGGATTTATTAAAATTTAATGACACAGTTTAGGACGTGGACCATCCCTTAAAACCCACAGAAATGTGTCTTTTGGACTGGCAACTGTCATCGATTGGATCGCCCATTTTAGACTTATCTTACTTTTTCTACGCTTCAAGCTCCAGAAAAGATCTGAACAACTTGAAACATTACCTAAAAATATACTATCGTAATTTGACGAGAACCGTTGAAGATGCAGGAGTTAGCTCAAACATTATTTTTACATTCGAAGAGTTCGAGCAGCAATGGAAGATTTACTCTAAATACGGGCTCTTCATGATTTTCATGATATTTCGCGTTATTTTGAGTGAAGTTGAGGAGGCCCCCGATTTAAATGAATGTGCCGAGAGCGGACATGATTTAATGCACACTCTCATTCATACTCAGTCCGTCAATATTCAAGAAGTCAACAAGAGGATAGCCGATGTTGTGCATTTTATGGTTGAACAAGATTATTTATAATTATTCATATCTACTGCGTAATTTGTTTCCGTGACAGTATTAGATAGTATTGTTTTTATCGCGGTATTAAATTGACTTAAAATATACATAATTAAAAATATATATCCTACGTGTTTTTCTTACCATAATCCATTACTTCCGGTGAACAAAATAAATAATATTGTTTGGTAAATAAAAGTAAAATTACAATTGAAATATGACTTTCCCATTGGTAACAAAACAACGATGTTGTGCGCATTAAAATTCAAATTTTATTAAAAAAATTATAATTAACCCACAAATCTAATAAAATAGATCGCAAAACACATGACATGTTAGATGAAATCGAACAATAACCTTTTGATGCAAAAAATATCAAACTGCTATGATACAGTTGTATCAATTATTTTACAAAAATTCTAAATAAATTTGTAAAAATAAAAATGTTGGAAGCAAGATTACGAAAATAATACGACCACGTCCACAATAGTATTGACGATGACTTCCGCAGTCGTACAGGAAACGCCTGGAATTTATTTCTACCCATTGGAATTTGCCATCAATCGTAAAGTCAATATTATTTTGTAAATAAATAACTTTGTGACAACAATATCAATATTTTGAATTCTACATAACCAATTTAATTATAATGAAAATGTATGGTCCGATGAAACGCAATACAATACGCTCCAAATTTATGCCAATTATTTTTCACAATTGGCGACCACTGCGCATGAACTACAATCTATAATTCTATAAACAATGCTCAGAGCTGTTTTCTATTAAGTTATAAACTTTATACAAAATGAGTTGAATTGAACTTTGAGCAGGAAAGTATATCAAGCGAACGTGTGAGTTTACGTAAAATAAAATATAATTTGGTACAAGTAATTAATATGTTAGATAACAGGTAAGCGCTTATTTGCATATGATTTAGAATTTTGTCCATTCTCAAAGCGTGACATAAGTTTATTACGTAACGACTTTGCCCTTGTACAATTTTCAAAAAAGTCAATATTACTGTGTGTCGAGTGCTTATTTTGTTTAATAAAGACTTATGAGACAACTTAGATAGGTGCGGAATAAAACGACAATTGACGTTGTAAAATGCATTAACTTACACCTTTTCAAAAAATTAAGTTGTAATCTCAAGACAATGTCTCTTTATCTGCCCTTGTTAAAACCGTATACATTATTTTATTAAAATTATGTTGTTCATAATGTTAGATCGAACAGGTTAGTAAACAAACTTACAAATTGCACAAAACTGACGAAATTCGTAAAATTTAAGTCACTGCCTTCGATACTGTTTTTTTTTAAATATTAAATATGAGTTTTCTAATTTTTACACTATTTACATGCAGATAAAATGAGCACCACCACCAACGGGAGTCAGTTTACTGAAATCTTGACAGCAGCCGCTGAAAAGCTGGGTCTGAAAAATTATTCAGTCGACCCAAATTTGGGAACTAACAAAGGTGACGGATTTTTAAGCGAAATGCTTAAAGCGTCAATTGTCGACGAGGATAATAACGAAACAATGAAATTGGTAATAAAAAAAGCACCCGTCGAAATGTCGCGAAGAGAAGCTACGTGCATTACAAGCGCCTATTCCAGCGAAATTTACTTCTACACGACGATTATACCAAAGTTTATAAAATTTCAAAAAGATAAAGGTGTGACGGAAATATCTGATTTTGTACCAAATTATATTACAAGCGTGGACAAAATCGGTGAAGAGATGATTGTTCTTGAAGATGTTACAGCGTCGGGGTTTGAAATGAAGGACAGAAAAGTGGAATTTGACGACGAGCATTGTAGATATATCTTTGGAATTTATGGACGATTCCATGCAATTTCGTTCTGCTTGAAGGACCAAAAACCGGAGGAATACGCCGAACTAATAAAGCCCATGCGTTGCGTGCTTGCGGAGTTGGGAACTAAACAAGGTTTTTCTCATGCATTATACAAACTTGCACAAAAAGTCTCCACGTTTTTGGATGCTGCACAATACGACCACGTTCGAGAGAAGTTTAAGAAGTACGTCGTCAGTACCAGTAAACTCTACACAAAATCGTTGGAATACACCGGAATTTACTCCGGCATTTTACATGGAGATTGCTGGTCCAACAACATGATGTTCAAATATCAGGTGGTAAAAAAATAACGTGTCACCTGTTACCAAAATTTTACTTTACAGAACTCAAAAATCAAGAATATCAAACTGTTGGATTTCCAATTGACTCAAATTGGCACGCCAGTATACGATTTGTCCTATTTCCTGTATTCTGGAGGTTCGAAAGAACTTTATGACAACCTCGAAGATTACTTGGATGTGTATTATGCAAGTTTTTCAGAAGCCGTGCGGCTGATGGGAAGCGATCCCGCAGAATTACTCCCAAGACATAGTTTGAGTGAAGAGTGGAAAAGTTACTGTAAATTTGGAATGCTTATTTCGTTACTTTTGATCCAAGTAAAGCTGATCACTCCAGAAAACACAGTTGAAGTGATTGAAAATAATAAAAGCGATACTGGATTAATTTCTGCAAATATTGACGAAGAGTTGTTTAAGAAGAAAGTGCTAGATATTGTGTTCCACATGAATGAAATCAATGCCCTATAATGTATAGTGTTGTAAAAAACTAGTTATTTTCCAATATATAAGGAAAATAATATTTGGCTACCAAAGTACTTGTATGTAGGTACTTGTATACACGTGAAATTTTACAAATCAATTATTTATAGAATGGGCATTGAATAAATAATAAAAAGGTCATGAAAAATGATAACTTTACTTTTGATGGTATAATTCCAGATAATTTTTTTTTAATTAAGGAATTATAAACGCATTTTGGTACTAAAAAAATTAAATACTAAACAAATAATAGATAGTATAAAATATCGTTATTTGTTTTATCTTTCCCTGATATTTCAAACTATTATCCCAAAATCCCCAAAAAGATGCAAGCAAAACATAATCTCCGCCATTTAATTTTTAATACAATCTCCCAAGATGAGTGCCCCATTAGAATAATTCCAAACTACACATAATTGAAATTTGGAAGTAAGATTCTGCTTTTGTTGATGTAATAAGCAGCACATTATTTCGTGTAGAACACAATTAATTATGACGATAAACCTACAAAAATTAAAGAGGTACAAATTGAAAGTTTTCCAAAGTTCCAAAAATAATGAGACTGTTGCTAATAAAACCTTTTATCATTTTTTTCACAAAACGTTAACCAAATGGCACTAAAATAAAAAAGAAAATTTATAAATAAAATCAGGGTATTATATTGAAAATAAGGTGTTATCTACTTCTGGCATTACGTAGTGTTTAAAATTTGAAAGCCAAGTTTCCTATTTTCAGCTAATGTTTAGAAAATATGCTCATCGGATATTCTACCAGGATGACACTTTCACTAGTTTCTCACTTAGGAAAAAATCTTCAAAATTAAAAAAACAGCAAACTTACTATTACATATTAACCGTGTTGTGATTTGGTAGTTTCAATCAAAATTGAATAAAAATCTAACACTTGAAATGGTTGTAAAATATCACAGAAAAGTAGAAACACCAATAACTCTGAACAAGTTTTCCTTGATTTAATTATTTATTGGAAATTTCATGAACAAAACATGTAAATATTAAAACTGGATTCACAGCTCATCGAGTAACTGTGAAGGTGACTTTCAATAACCTGCGGACGATTTTAAACTAATTCTCGACAACCAAAGTAATATTTTGATGACGATTTTAGAAAATTAAAAAAAACAAAACCATTCATACAACAGGATAGATTACTGTTAATTTACGATAATAAAATTAACGATGCAACTAGTTAATAAAAATATTTAAGCCGAAACAGCTAGTCGTAATTTGTTTACAGAATTATTAATTATTCAGGAATAGGCGAACTTTGACTTCGAGAGCATATATTCTTTATAATTTTATATTTCCTTCGTTCCTACCACGATATTTACATAACGATGAATGACAACAATTAATGTGTGACAATCTACATCTCTGGGACTAATTATGTTACAAGGTTCCATGCGCAGGAGTTCACAAAGGAGTTTAAAACATATTTGAAATTTTCTTTAAAGCATTCCGTGAGTAGAAAGTGCGTTTTGAGTTCGTACCAGTTACAGTTCAACAAATCGAGAATTAGAGTAATATCATCGACTTAGTAAATGATAACGATTGTGATAAAACTCCAAGATCATTGTGATTGTAAACGAAGACCTGACGATTTTATCGCCTCTTAAATTTCATCGTTCATTGGTTTAGTGTTTGCTGCTTTTAGTAAAAATATTGCAAAGCACAAAGTAAGTTGTTTTGGCTAGTAAATTGTTGTTATTAGAATTTATAGATTTTATTTTATGTAATTACAATTCGAGTTACGGTGTCCGTGATTTATTAACTTTTTATTTGTTTGTGCACATATCCTTACTCTGTTATGTAATATATAATCATAAATCGTCATTTGACTGTGTGTACTTTTTAAAAAGGGTGTAAACAACACAGGAAAAACATTTAAATAACACAAAAAATTCATTAGTGTTTCCTAATTATAATTAAAAATTGAAAAGTTTATAATTAAAATAAAATTTAATATTAAAATTTTTTGTTAGGTAAAATGACGACTGAAATTATTGCTGTACTCACAACCGCGGCTGAAAATTTGGCCCTGAAAAATTATTCCATCGACCCGAATATGGACGCTCACAACGGTGACGGTTTGATAGCCGAATTGTATAAATCTTTGATTACCGATAACGAAACGTCCACTAAGATCCACTTAGTGGTAAAAAAAGCACCAGTGGATGAGACCCGCAGAAATCGTCTTTGCGTTCATCTGGCGTTCGTTTCCGAAATTCATTTTTACACTAAAATTGTCCCAGCTTTCAAAAAACTTCAAGAAGAAAAACGCGTGAGAAAAGTATTCGATTCGTTACCGAAATGTCTGGCAAGTGTGACAGATATTGGCCAAGAAATAGTCGTCCTTAACGACATCACAAAGCTCGGATTTCGTATGTTTGAACGCGCTGAGGAGTTTGATGAAGAGCACTACAGATTTATTTTTGCGACGTACGGTAGATTCCACGCGCTCTCCTTCTGTTTAAAGGACCAAAAACCGGAGGAATACAACGACTTGATTAGACCCATGAGGAACGTGTGGCTGGAATTCGGAAAGAAAGTGCCGTTTTGTAATGCATTGCAAAGTATTGTTCAGAGAAGTTACGACGCTTTGGATCCCGTCGAGGATGTAAAAGTCAGGGAAATGTTCGGAAAATACGTGGAAAACATACTGGAAATCTACAAGATAAATCTTAGCTACAGCGGAAACTACAGTGGAATTCTTCACGGAGATTGTTGGTCGAACAACTTGATGTTCAAATACGAAGTACGTACAATAAAACATGTGCATTAAATACATATTCAAAAGTATTTTTCAGGGTTCTAAAATAAAGGAAATGAGTTTATTGGACTTTCAAATGACATGGGTTGGCAGTCCTGTTCACGATTTATCATACGCCTTATATTGTGGTGCTTCTACAGAAGTTTTGTACAAACTAGAAGACCTTCTAGATGTTTATCACAAAAGTTTTTCTGCGAGTGCACGCGAACTGGGAAGCGATCCTTCTAAACTTCTGCCAAGATACGTCTTAAGCGAAGAATGGAAGATATATTCCAAATACGGGATGATTATGGCATTTTTAGGAGTTCATCTCAAACTTATGACGAAGCAGTCTGCTGCTGAAACAAGTGAATTATTTAAGAAACCTTTTGAAGGAACAAGTTCTCTCATGACAACTCAAATTGATAAAAATGTGTTTAATAAAAGAGTCAGAGATATTATTATTCACATGTACGATACTAATGCACTCTAAATAAAAAGAAGATTAAAAATGCAATACTAATATTTTTTCCATTATTTTGTAATTTCTACTTAATCAACCTTGTCGATATCACAGTAATAATTGTTTGTACTTTTTACGTTGCCTGATATGATCACTAATGGCACTTAAACGTAACTTGTGATTTTAAACCGATGATCAGCCAAAAATGTATTAGATGTTCTTGTTACTAAAAATTTTAAATAATATAGAGCGCACTAAAAATTCGAAGAAGCCACAGAATCTATCTTTTGTTTAATTTTTACAGTGTAAACTTCTGAATTTGACAGTAACTGAAATTCACCCAAACGACGTATAAATCTCTTTCTTGTCGCAGATTGTCTATGGTCAAACAGACAACAAAAACAGCACAAAATGTATGGTATTTTATTTGAAACAATTGTCAACAACTTCTGTCGGACTTCTCTACGACCACATTATACACTGTAATTAATTTCAAAATGGTTCCACAGCTTACGTAGCCTCGTTTATTTTTTGTATGCATATATTATTATTCATAAAACATTTGGATTGTCGTGTTGCAAATTTTTGCAAATGATTTTATCATTTACAAGAAAATATAATAATTATAAAAGTTTAAGGTATCTATCAAATATTGCGATTTAAATATTTATAGAATTGTTAAAAGTGAAGGATGTTCTCGATATCAATACCACGAACCATGATAAATAAATTATGAGAAATTTAAACAATAAAATGCAACTGCAAGTCGCATTCTCTTTGTGCGTCTACAATGACAATATACAAATGAATTTAAATAAAAGGTGCCTGTTAATGGAATATTAATCGTTACAACCTTGCCCGAATTTGTAAATTTACAAATCATCAATCGCGATAAAATTTCCGCGAGATTAGATAAAAAGAGGAAGATTTATAAGAACAAAATGATGTGTATCAGCTAAGTCATTCGTGATTGTGTCATCGAAACGCCGAAAATATGACCAGTGCCAGTGATCTTGAAAACCAACTCACTTGCCTTTTAAATAATGCAGCCAAAAAGCTGAATTTTGAATCGTTCACCTTGAATTTGAACCTAGACGCTCAGATCGGTGATGGCTTCATGGGCGAATTTTACAAAGTGTCCATCACGAACGATGAAACCAACGAAACCGTACATTTAGCCGTGAAAAAGGCACCCGTTGACGAAGTGTACCGAACTCAAAATTGCGCAGAAAGTATGTACCAGAACGAGATACTGTTCTACTCACAAATTATTCCAACGCTACAAAGTTTTGAGAAGGAACACCAAATTGAGAAATATTTTGCGTCAATTCCGCAGTACATCACAAGTGTGAGCGAGCTGGGGCATGAAATGATCGTTCTTAAGGACATCACTAAGCAGGGATTTGCGTTACGGGAGAAAGATTTGGTTTTGGACGACGAACATGCGAGATTGATTTTCAAAACCTATGGGCATTTCCATGCCTTGTCGTTTTGTCTGAAGGAACAGAAACCCGACGAATTTGCACGCATAACCAAATCTATCAACAATGTTTGGTTAAAGTTTTCTGACAGTAAAATTTTTTTGGGCATGATTAAAGGACTAACAGAAGTAGCGCGTGAAGGACTAGATCCGGATTTAGACGGTGCCGTTACTAAAAATTTACAAAAATATATTGATAACATTTACGATATCTACACCCAAAGCTTGGATTATAAGGGACAGTATTCGGGGATTGTTCACGGGGACTGCTGGTCAAACAACATGATGTTTAAATATCAGGTAAGACAACAAAACGTTGAAAGACAAATAATGAGACGAGACTTTTAGGATTCCAAGAACAAATCCGTGGTGGAAGACATAAACTTGTTGGACTTTCAAATTGTATTTGTAGGAACACCGATTTATGACTTGTCTTACTTCTTCTATACCGGAGGATCGAAGGAATTGTTCGATAACTTGGAAAGTTACTTGGACATCTACCACGAAAGTTTTTCAAAAGCAGCTCGTAACTTGGGTTGCGTTCCCAACAAGTTGTTGCCGAGGCAAGCTCTAACGAACGATTGGAAAATATACTCAAGACTGGGACTGCTCTTAAGTATACTGCTCATCAAGATCAAACTTACCCGAAAAGAAGATACAATTAAGATGATCGAAAATGGTCATAATAATAAAGAAAACGTTACTGATGAAGGCGCTGTCGAGGGGTTCTTGAAAGTTAAATACGACAAAGCTTCCTTTCAGAAGAGAACAAGAGACATTTTGGTCCACATGAATGGGCTTGGAGCACTGTAAATTGTCCCAATTATCCTAGCCACACAAGCTTTTGGTTTTTAATAAATATGCTCCAATAGGAGCATATTATAATTCCGGTTATTTTTATTATAAAGCATTATTACAGATTATATAATTCCTTTATTTACGGCAAGTCTTATTAGTGGAAGCGTCCGCTTTTTGTATTCTGTCAAATTTTTCACGACTTTATCGAAAACTTTCGATAGCTGGACTCCAGATTCCGCAACTTCTGCCAAATCACGGACCTCGTCACTTTCCGCCAGACAAATGTTAATAATAGAAGGCATCAGAACCAATCCTAAGAAGCCGAACCGCTTCCACTGCCTCTTCAATTCTTCATAGGGAAACATTTTGTCAGGATCGCTACCTAATTGTCGCAAGAAATTTGATAACGACTCGTAGTACAAGTCGACAATCTCATCAAACTTATCTATGTTGTCTTCGGAAAGCGAAGTAAAAAGAAAATATGATAAATCGTACACCGGTGAGGCCAATCTGCTGAGTTGTAAATCCAAAATGCACACTTCACTGAGTCTTGTGTTTTCCTCGTCCTAAAGTAGATTTAGTTTCATTTGTATTTTTTTTCTATTAGCAAAACTCACATCGTATTTAAACATGAAGTTGTTGTTCCAACAGTCCCCGTGGAGGATGACAGCAAACGGATCGCTGGGGTCGGTGATATTGTTGAGGCTTTTAGTTAATTTATTCAATTCTCTTGCTTTTTGCACAACCTGGTAGTCGTTCTCTTCCAGCGCAAGCGTAATAATTTTGTCGAAAATCTGGACTTCTTCATTTTTCGCACTTATAGATTCATTTATCAGCTTCATGATGTCGGACAACTGCGATGTCAGTTTATGAAAAATGTCGGGTTTTTGGTCGCGCAAAGCATAAGATATGGCGTGGAGCTTTCCGTAGAGTTTAATGATCTCTTTTATGTGGGAGACGTCCATCGGTTCTTTTCTATCGTGCAAGCCGAATCCGCGCAATTTCATATTTTCCATAACAAGCACTTCGTTGTCTTCTAAGACTCCCGCAGCGTAGCATTTTGGCAAATTGTCGAAGACATCTGTAATATTCTTCTCTTTTTGAAAATCCAGCAAAACGGGCATAACCTCGTTGTAGAAATAAATCTCGTTCTCGAAAGCGCTTCGCACCGGGATTATATCCCTCAGCTCTTTGCTCTTTTTACCAGATTTCACAACGAAATTGTAGGTTTTATCAACATTATCACTTGTTTTGCCAATAACTTGTACAAACGTAACATCTCCCATAAAATTGTCGCCTTTCAAAGTACTTCCACTGACGTTAACTGAATAATTCTTCAAGTTTTCTTTTTCCAAGACTGGTTTCAACCATTCTTCGATTTCAAATTGCGTGCTGCGATTCGCGGAACTCATCTTTGTAATTTTGGCGACACTTATCAACTAAATTTCATTACACTTTTTAGTTTTATAAGGAAAATTTAGGAGATAATCTTTAATGATTACGATAAAAGACCTTCAAACTATCGTGCGAAAAAAAAATTATGCAAATAGCTTTCGTTAATATAATAGCAAAGATAAGATCACCGCTTGTAGTAATCACAGATATCGGCAATTAGATTTGAATTTGAAGTTGTTTTGATATTTTCGATAAAGACTATAAAATTCGTTTTTATTTAATTTTGTTATAACATTATCAATCAATTAAGATTGGTTTACAACACGAGTGTTCGAAAAATAGTGGTCTAACCATGACTAAACGTTTTGACTGAAAAATAAGAAAGCAAATTTTGATCGGTCAATATGAACTGAACTCAATCGTTTATGTCATTAAAAACAAAAAAACTAAAATATTTTATTGAAAAGACATCGAAAGGCTAATTAACAATAAAGAAAAAATTAAAAATAAAGGTTTATTTTACGGCAAAGCACAAGTTTATTTTTAATTTTCCGAATATTTTACAATGCGACGCAAACTCCAAGTAAATGATTTTATTTTCCATTATTATATTCCATAGCACAGGATTAATTTTAATTTTGCTTACCGCTGTTGTAAGCTTTTCATGTAATTCGCTTTGATTTTTGGGTTGCCTATTGTTTGGTTCTAAATTTCAAATTCATCTATGCAACCAACAATTCTCATGGACAACGGGTAGCAATATGCTAATTATTTTATATAATTTTATTCGGTAAAAAATATTGAATGCTCAGTACAATGTAGAGAAAATTGATTGTTTTTTGTAGATTTGCAGGATGAAATATTATATTTACTTAGTAATTTATACACGGTTTTTTTATTGTGTTTGATAAAAATATTAAATGTTTGGTAAATGAATTGGAAGTCCAGATGGGGTAAAAATAGATGGGAGCTCTTTTATTACTATAGGTAAATAAAATTCACTTTTTATTAATTTTTACGATAATTTACTCCATTGTTTAGAGATAATAACGCTCATAATAAATACTGAGCATTTAATTAATTCTTTACAATTTCAGAATTATATAGTTTATTTAATAGTTTTTTCCGAAGTTTTATAATACTCTGAAAATGTCTACTAAAAATGCAGACAAGATAACAGGGAAAAGTAAAATAACAAATTGTTTAAAATACCCACAAATTAACCTATTTTAGTTAGTTTACAACCTTGAAAGCCGAATTATCCCAATGAGCATTCAGTCAGCATTTTATTATACACATCAGTAAAGTAATGTCTAATCAAATGTACACTTGGGCGTAATGCAAATATCTCAAGATAGACGATGTAAGGAACGAAAAGGATGCCCCATATTTTACCACCCCACTATACCTGAATCATTATAAATTCCTGGGGATAACAACCACAAACCACAACACAGTTTAAAACAGACATCGAAGACGAGCCGCCGTTTCCTTTCTTGGTTCTATTGGAATTTTAAATAGGGTTTCAATTTATGTAATTAATCCGCCGCGCACCGTATCTCAAAATAGACTGAATTTTATTTTGTTCAATTTATTAAAATATTTCTCCTGCAACCTCGGTCTCATAACTTTGGTTTTTACATGAGCAATTTATGCAGATATTACCTAATACCAAATAAAAAGGTGAAAGAATGTCACGTTGAATACAATCCATGCCAAGAAACAGAGCGGTTATACGGGTGTCCTAGAAATAATGACATTAGTTTTAAACAGTAGTAGAACTCGTCAAGACAAACATTTTTTCTATGTATGCACCATTATTTCACAAGTTGCAATTTTGTTTTAGCATTTTACCCTCCCTGAAATTAACGACAGTTAAATCAGTGACATTTTTCCATTGAATTCTACAATTTTACAATAACAGTAACGGTCAAATTAATGAGTTGCTGCATCGAAAGAACGAAAAAGTAGGGATAGTTTTCTTGCCATGCCATTATTACTGGGACACCTCAATATAAATAAATTCCAGATAAATAACTGCACAACTTTTATGTAATTGCTTTTCACATTTAGTTTATTCGACAACTTACTATTAAAAAATAATTGCAAAAAATTAATAAATTTTTTGTTAAATTTTTGTAAAATTAATACATTTCTAGTTAAATATTTTAAAATTAATAAATAAACAAAAAATTTAAATTAAAAATGTTAATTTTTTTTAATTAATAACTTTTAGTTAAATTTTTTAAAATTAATAAATTATTAGTTAAATTTTTTTAAATTAAAATTTATTAGTTAATTTTTTTTTATTAATAAAATAATTGTTATTTAAAATCGTTTTGTTGCAATACTATTCAAATTCATATCGTTGAATTTAAAACATTAAACTATTATTCAGTAAAATTGTGCAAATGTAACAAAACAATTTAATATTTTAAAAATATAAACTATAGTAAGAAACGGTACAAAATGTACTTAAAATTGTTCTTTTATATTTCATGCAAACAACAATTTCTAAAGTAATAAGTGTGACTGCTGCAAATTTGTATTGAAACAGCTGTAATGCTTTTTTCTGGTAATTAAGGTATAGCTCATAGTTTTGTTTCCGGGCGGATGCCTAAGGCAGCTTAAATTATCTCCTCACGAGCTGTTTCCATTCGACCGCCCCACTCTTACTAAGCAAAGTCTGCAGGTGGGAAGCCTCGGCATTCAGGTGTGTCAGGTAAAAGAAGGCGAAATCACTCCAGGTTCGTGTCGGTTTCGAGAGAAGAACGCAGCACCGCCATCTTCTCGCTATGTGCCAGCGATTGTGCTGATCGACGACGATGGGTTCCAAAATCGAATACGTAGACTCGTCCCAAATCTACGCGACGAGCTATGTCCGGAACTCGAAGGCCATCGGTGTCCTCTGGGCCATCTTCACCATCTGTTACGCCA
Source organism: Eledona agricola (assembly GCA_964023215.1). Taxonomy (NCBI): domain Eukaryota; kingdom Metazoa; phylum Arthropoda; class Insecta; order Coleoptera; family Tenebrionidae; genus Eledona; species Eledona agricola. Next base: position 4,170,613 of record OZ026856.1, read on the forward strand.
TCATCGGTGTGGTCTCTTTCGTCACCCCGGAGTGGATCGGCGACGTCGAAGGTGACAATCCCGGAAAGTTTGGTCTGTGGTCCGTGTGCTATGCCGAAGAGGCCGGTGAACAATGCAAAGGAAGACTGGACGATTTCATGAGTATCGCCAGTAGTGCGTTTCAGGCGGCCACGGTTTTCGTCGGTTTGGCGGTCGTTAGTGCTCTCTTGACCATTTGTGCCATGATTCTCTTCTTCTTCTGCCACTCCACTACCGTGTTCCACGTCTGCGGATGGACCCAGCTCGTCTCCGGTTAGTAAGAGTAATCGTATACGCTTTGAATGTTAACAATCTTGAACAACCCAACTAGATTTTCTCCTCGTCATCGTCCAGTTCATTGAGATTTACAATCCTTCATATTTAACTGTTTTTAATTTCGTACTCACTTCATGTAACTTTCCAAAAAATCCTTGAAACCAGCTGACTGCTTTTCTCTTCATTATGCTCGAATTCTTACAGATTTGTACCCGAAATGTTTTATTTTCACATGCTACTTCTTTAGTAAAAAAAAACATTCAACGTAACTGACAAATAATTGTATACTTATGTACAGCCATGGACAGTCAAGAATAACACCCGTGTTATGCAAATACCGACTCTATGAGATATTGTCATTGAGTCGGTATTTGCATCACACCCGCCGGCTAAAGTGTTATTCTTGACTGTCCACGGTTGTACATATCAAATAATTTGAGATTAAAAAATTATTAGCTGCTTTAATTTTTGGCATCGTTCATGTAAGATTCAAAAAAAATCCCCGGAATCCCTTTCTGAACATTGAATCATTACTATCTACAATTTTTCGAAACATCCTTCGTAGTAGCTTACATTTCTCTTCCCCATTTTCGATTTGCTTTTGACATTCTTTTAACTAATTTATTTTCGTTAAATTTGAAAAAAAAATTGTGATTGGCATAAATCGTTTTCAAATCATTCACTCCTGCACAAATTGCTACTTAATTATAATTGTTTTCTTATGCATCATTACCATTTAACCACAGTCCAACCAATAAGTTATTTTTTTATAACAGATAATTAAATAATGTCTTCGGCGGTGTCGTAATCAGGGAAACTCAATCTCAGTCGCCTTTTTCTGTTTTAAATAATGAACCGAATTAAGTCGAACCAAATCGTTTTGCTCTGTTAATTTCAAGCTCGACGATGCGCACAAAAACGTTTCATCGCGGCCTGTACCAGATGAAAGTGATTTTTTAATAACGCAAAACGATTAATTTGTACTGTTTGTTGACGTAAAAGTGATAATGACCCCGCCGTTGACTGTTATAAAATGTGTTTGAAATGCTGAGGCAATAAGAAGTCGCATTAGCGACAGGTGACGGATAGAAATGGAATGGGAATAGAAATTCTGCGACAGTTAGTTTATTATTTATTACCGTGAAGTTTATGAAAAATAATTGTAAAACCAGTTCCAGTTAGGAATAAATTATGTTTTACAAATATTTCTTGTACGTTACAATCTGTCAGCGAGGAACAGCTACGAGATGAAAAATTAATCTCAACGCTTTAACGGCAAAATATTACCCCGAGGACATGAAATGAAAAATTTTTTAGATTACAGTTACAACGTGACATTTATGACAAATTTTACTATATATTTGAAAAAGAAAAACACGAACAGTGTTTATGTTCATTCTTCAATTTGCACAGTGATATATTGTTTCTACAACAGATGTTGTTTATTTAACACATTTCGTCTTTTCCAATTTAAAAACTGTTCTTTTAGTGTCAAAACCAAAGTAGGAATTTGTCAGCATCTGCTTGTTCTACATTACTAAACTTAACAATAATTTTTAAGTACTTAATTTTTTGTAAGAGTAATGTTTTTTGAGCTGATATACTTATTTTAACATGTGGCATCAAATAAAATAATTAATTAATTAATTATGTTCAAATTTAAAAAAAGGGAAACCAGCAACGTTAAAAAATGATATAGCAAAACGTTTTAGTTTTATTAAAATCTGTAAATTATACTAACCCCTCTAAACCAATTTTCAAATATTATTTCTAAACGTTTCCACTTCGGAATTTATGCTTGATATAATTTACTAACAGCTTTCAATTTGCGTTTTGTGTGTTTTAACAAATTTTGATGCTAAAGTCGCATTTTTACAAGAAATTGAGAACAAAGAGAAATCAAAGCGGATTTAGCTTGTATTTGGATATTCAGCGCCTTGAAAATTGTACGTGTGTAAGATTTCAGGTAATGAAAAAAACCTAGATACATAAAAATATATCATGTTCAAAATTTGGAGTAAACTTTTTAACTTATTTTTTTTAAATATTATTATCTTTTACAATACACAAATCAATCCATCATTTTCCTTTTACATTTTAATAAATTGAATTTAATAAATGTGTTAATTGTATTCACCACTTCTAAGCTGCTAACCAGTGCCACATGCAAAACCATTTGATAATTACCATGTCAGCTTTAAATATCTCAGAGAAAATACTAATTACACCCATTTACCTTAAACTTTCTCCACAACTTGTTTTAGTATGTTAGTGTAGATACTATGCACAAGTGCAATGTACGCAAAAATAGTCAATAATTAGTAAATTATAATTAAAATATGGACTTGAGTGAAACTGAATATATTTTTTGTAATTTTTTATTGACTTAATAAACCTTAGATTGAAAGAAAACAAATTGCGCCAATCGTCTGTCAAAAACTTTTCAAAATCGTTACCACTTTCCACGCACGAGAAATTAGAATATGTAATGCAAAGCCAATATTTTATTTCAGAACAAATAAATGTTTTATCTTACCAGATGAAACTATTCAGTACGAAGGAATAAGTTACAGCAACATAAACAAGAACATGCAATCGCAATACGGAATCATGTAAGAAAGTTAAACCCAACAATGGTCATTGTTTGCTCTTCTCATACTTGGTCAAACAGTTATACCAGCACAGTCTCATTATTCACATATTGCGTCGTCATTGTTGCATAATGTCATAATGCACTCGCCAGCTTTTTGCAACTATTCAAATCAACTTAAATTCAATCAATGGTCGACTGCAATTATGTAGTTCCTAGTGGCCTACATGCTACTCTAAGTATGTTCATGAAACGAAAATTGTAAGTGAAAACCATGTCAGAACCCACATAAAAGCACGATTGACCTTCCTCAATCGTCATCAATTTCGAGGGTACGCTAAGTTCTGAAAGCTAATCACTGCCCGGTCGAGGAAGTAACGACCAATTCCGATGACGTTAAATTAAATTATTGTTAAATGCTGTGTCCGTTATAAATTAATGTTTGCCATTAATTGGTTGTTGCGTAAGATATTTGCATAATGTAAACAAAGCGGTTATAAATGAACAAAACCATTATTAGCAGTTTATTCGGCGAGATTTGTAAACTTTGAAAGTTAATTTCCCAAGCTGTTTTATGCCAAATTTGGGTTACTGTGCTTGTAATTACCCGTTTTGGAGATAGGAAAAGTGAATTACCGTGCTTTCAAGAAAATGACGACTGAAAAAACCGCAGGTCACGATGTCCCCGTTTTTCTTGCCTTGCGCTGCAGGTCAGCTAAATTTTTAATAGCAAATGCAAAAGGTGGAATTAGCAACAGTATTATAATGAATTATTGTATTTGTTTACTCACGATTAAAACGGACGGGTAATTTAAATAGATGTGGGAAATTTGTTCCATTATTTGATAATTTAATTGATAAACCGTTACTGTGCACATATTTTATCACAAAACCACGAGAGATGTTCACGTAATTTTGCGCAAAATCTAAATCAACAAAATAAACATAAATATTTGTCAACACGTTACCAATTTCGTGTTACCTGTTAATTCTAACTTCAACAAGTAAAAAGTTGCGAAATTACTCAATTGCATTTAACGAAAACATTTCAAAAAACAATTACATTGATGCGAGAGAAAAGATCAAAAATATGCTAGTAAGTAAACATATAGGAGATATTTCTTGAAATTGATTTGGATACAAATATAAAATTGTTCTTCCTAGTGGAAATTTCAATATTTTGTGCACATAGGAAACGTTGAATCAAGACGTAAATAAAACTTTCTGTGCCCAGATTGCTGTCCTGACAATTTGAGAAATTTAAATTTTGCAATTTTGCACAAATCAATCAACTTCAATAGAGTAGATTACCAGCGGGAATGTCGTAACATCCCGTCTCTATTGTTCTATTTTTATTTACTACTCTCCACCGACCGCAAATGTTCCAATTGTGACAAACACAATCTTAGAAAATTAGATTCCCTTTCAGTTGCCAATAATTCTTATTATTATTAAATCACAATAGAATATTGAAATTTTCTAGATATCGAAGACTATTCAATTCTGGGAACAAATGTGAGAATTTTATACTTTCAATAACGTTGCTCCTGTCGGATTGAGACGTTTTATAATTGGTCATTATAAAAGAAACGTTTGACGCAAAAAATCGCTGAAACATTATAAACATACATTAGCATTTCCTTTTTCAATTGAAGCAATCAACAATAAAATGACAAATATAGGCTTTGAACAACTTTCTATCGTAAGAACGTAACACATTCACTATTACAACAATATTAGCTGTACTTCAGAATTTAGCTTTAAGCAGTATTGTCTGGAACATGTATTACGACCACGAATAATAAATTATTATACATCAAGCCAGATTGTAACTATTTACTAACACAACGAAACAATAAATAACTTACCTTTTTGTATGTAACGCGGAAACACACGCCTTTCAATCTCGATAGAACGCTCCCGGCTTCCGCTCGATTCAAAACATTCAACTACCAATAGATTCATAAGAAATTTCCAAACAATTCTATCTTTTTTGCTGTACGGCAAAACATTTCGATTAAACCTAACCTGACAAAGAAGCCAATTCAAAATTGCACAACAACGACATCTTAATCCGCAACGTGCATTTTCCACAAGCAAGTAAATTTCTCCGACTAACAACTGTAACCGGTAACCGCTTTCTTTTGGTTTCCTCGATCGGCAACATTTCAAGCGACTGTTAGGAAGTGTAAGCGTATTATGAAATGGCAATTTCACAGTTCAATTACCCTCCACCATTTGGTCTCTATTACTTAACCCGCTGTCAATTATTCAATTCCATTCGCCAAACTATGGAGTAATTAAGCGACCTTCGCACTTCTTTTCCAGCAATCTGCATGATCGCCGGTTGCGTTTGTTTCCCGGCCGGATGGGACGAAGATAGTATCCGAAGAGTGTGCGGATCTTCGGATAAATACGAGCTTGGGAGTTGTGGAATACGATGGGCCTATCTTCTGGCCGCCATTGGATGTTTGGATGCTGTTATTTTGGCCACGTTGGCTTTCATCTTGGCCACGAGACATGTGAGGCTGCAGCCCGATCCTCACTACGCCCCTGCCAGTCTGTTTAAAGGTAAACTACGTGATGTGTGAAGGACTTGCTTATTTTTTTTGTAGGTGAAATGAACAGCGCCTTCGTTACTGACACAGCTAGTGTAGCCGGATCAAGAAAGTCGCTGAATCTTCATCCAGTTCTGCTGATGCATCCGGGTCAAGATGATACCTACTCCCAATTTTCACAACGAACTGTACCAAGATCCACGCATTCGGGTCACTATTCCCATCCTCATAGTCTGCACCACCACAATTTTCAACTCTAAATTTCTCTGACTCGTACCTTATTCTGTTAAGTCTACTGTAACCGGTTGATATTATTCGCAAAATAAATAAGTTAAAGTAGAGGGTGAAAGTTTGTGAATTTTATTTTATTTTTTACACTTAACAGAAGACGAAATGAGAAAAAATCGTGCATGTAATTGGTCACGTTATTTCTTCTAAGTTCTAGTTGTCAAAAATCGGAGAGGTTGGACGTTCAAGATCTTTGCCACTTTGTTGCAAGCATGGAGTTGATCTTGGACGTATCTCACCCCACCTATCTTATCCACAGCTTCCATGTGAAGTCTTTCCGGATCTCCAGCCACCAGGACAGGTTTATTGGGATCCACCTATTCAACAAACTGATTATTATCATTACATTACGCAATCACTTACAGGTTCCAAGCCTCGTAATGACTTCATAAGATCGCTCAATCGTTCCTCGAAACCTGGTGCAAAACATTTTGGATTAATCGCGATGAAACATTGTCCAAGATCACCCATTTTGTTGAAATTCCCTTGGGTACGAACATTCGGACCGTACGCACCTCCTAAAAATGATAAGTAGATTTTGTATAAGAAATATGGAATTTGTGATGCCTCCAAGTATTCCGCACAAAATTTCCACAAGCAAGGCAAGCCCGTAGCCTTTGTACGACGAATTGGCTTCGTCTCCTCCCAGAGGATTTAAGACACCGGTTTCGGGAATCGCCCATTGTGGTGGTATCGCTGAGTTAGGTCGCTTCTTCATCTCAATTTTTCCCAAGGCAACAGCCGATGTGGCCATATCCAGCACGAAACTGTCATTATTTAAACCTGGAGCTGCTAGAGATATAGGATTTGTACCAAGTGCACCCTAGAATAACAGATTCCAGCCGATTGACTGAAACTCAGTTTTAAGTAGGAATTACGTGTTTGGTTCTAGTTGGGGCTACAGCTGGTGACGTATTAGTCAAGCTAAGCCCCAGCAATCCGTGTTTCATGGCTTGCATTGCGTATCGTCCAGCAATTCCGTAATGGTTCGATCCTTTGCAAACCACCAACCCTATGCCCATGTTTTTTGCTTTCTCTATTGCTAGATCCATGCAAAATGTAGCGATGACTACTCCCAAACCGTTATTACCTTCTACCCAGGCCGTCGTGGGTGTTTCGTTTAAAACGTTTGGAGTTGCATTTGGCTGACACAACCCGTTTTGGATTTCATTCAGGTACATTTCTAAAAAACTGTAATATTTTTCGTGCTGGTGTTTTAGTAAAGTTACCTAAACGGTTCATTCCATGACTGTAGTGGCCTCGATAGTCAGCTTCCACAAGCGAATCAGCTAAGGCTTCAGCGTTGGGTTTAGAGGCCCCCACTGCTTGAATGCAATCGGTGATAAAGCGACGGCACTCGTCCAGCGAGATTAAAGGAGTTGCTTCAAATCCACAACATTACAACTTTTATTTGTAATTTTTGTAATTATGATGACTTACTTGTTTCGGAGGACATCTTGTTCAATAGTGTTAAATCGCTGCACTATTAATGTTTTGTGGTAACAAGTGTGATATGTTCGATTTTAGGTTTAACTTTTTCTAGATAACAATAAGTCACATAAAATATGCGATAAACAAAAGACAATATTTGTTTTTCTAATAATTATTATTAAAAGGTCGAGATAGCAGTGTCACATTTGCATTGGTACAGTAAAAACAGAGCACTCATATTTGAACAAGATTTATTCAAATGCAAATGGAAATTTACATGGAAGTGAGTAAAATTCCACTGCAATAAATTTATCTGGTTGTTCTTTATTTTGTTCGGATAAGATTAAGTGAAAGTCAGTTTGCTTGAATTCAAATAAATAATCACAATGATGCGAATCAAAAATATCTTATGATACGAGTTGATGAACATAATAAAAATATAATATTTAAACAAATATATTATCTTTAAAATTAAGTGATTAGATGATGATTCGGTTCACAAATTATTGGTAATCCATTCTTATAACATTTAATAAACATGGAGAATGATGCAAATCAAAATTACCATGTGAGACAATTTGTTTAAGATAATAATTAATTTAAGGAAGTTTCATCACATTTATCTTTTTCTCATCAATTCCACCGATTCAAAATTTATTGTCAATCAACTTGCATTAAGTCTAATAATCATTATGCAAAAGTATTATAAAACATCAAAATATGCATTAAAAACACTATAAACATATTCTTACTTAAAGTAACAATTAAGTGGTATCTAAAATGTTGCTTCAGAAGCAGTGAATTGGGCACAAAAAATCATTGATAACTGAAAACATTTCAAAATCCGATCAAAAACCTATAATTCTGGGACATTCCACAATAAGGTAATTAAGGCAGATTCCACGTAGAAACATAAAAAACTAATAAAAAACCCATACTGGATTATAAAGATTTGTGCATTTTTACCAACAAAGAACATAAAAGTACCAAAAAAATATCTATTGAAATAATTAATTATTTTAAACGCATTAATGCATTTTTCTCCCGATTTCAGGGAATCATATTTCAGAATGGTTCACTAAAGCTCAAAATTGGGTTAATTTTACATACGTATTCTACACTATGGAAATAAGTATTAATAATTTAATATATTTTATAACGAGCCAAATGTAAAGTGATTTTACCTGAATTCTGAGAAATTTTTCCCAACAAATTTGGCATGTTTTTGAAAGATTAAATTTATATAAATAAAAATAAAATGCTCATCACTTGAGAGCGCCTGGACATATTTGGCTATTTTTTTTTAAATGTTTGTAGTAGTCCAAATAAGGTTCGTAAGCAAAGAAAAATCGGAAAAGTTGCCCGGAAATGTAAAAAATTCGGGAAAAACTGGAAATATGGAATATTTGTATGAACTTATGTTTTGTTTGTTATAACTCTGTAAGTGTTCAGGAAAAAAAAATTGAGACAATTACAAAGGCAAGTCGGTTATAAACAAATTTATTGAAATTTGGACGATATCTGTGACAACATGTGTGGGGTCAGCAAGTTTTTGATAAAAATCAATCCCAATTTTTAGTGATTTTTCAAAATAACTTACTATATTTTTAGTGTCTAAAAAATTGGGGCGTTTCAAATGATTCTATTCATTTTTTCTGTCGTTTATCAATTATTTTTCATGTTTTCAAAGCCTTCATGTAGAAGTAACATTTCATAAGCTATATTTCATAACAATTCAAACAAAAATAAAACATTTAAAAACGACAACAAATACTACACTGGTACCAAAGGCTTGACTTTTAAACGGTCAGACAAATGTTTACACGTATCATGTTGATCTTGGACGTATCTTACACCACCGGCTGCATCAACAGCATCCATGTGAAGTCTTTCAGGATCACCTGCCACCAAAACCGGCTTCTTTGGATCGGCCTAATTTCAAAAGATCTCAAACGGTTCCGAAAAATGTCTCTTTTTTACACTTACAGGTTCCATATTTCTGAGATGCCCCATGAGATCACTTAGTCGCTCCTCAAACCCAGGAGCAAAGCATTTCTGATCGATAGCTATAAAGCACTGCCCCAAGTCCGCTCTCTTAGACGAATCTCCCCACTGTCGAATATTAGGACCGTAGGCGCTTCCTCCAAGCATACCGCAGAAAATTTCCACTAACATTCCCAAGCCGTATCCTTTGTACCCGGAGTGCGTCTCAGATCCTCCCAAAGGCATTAACCGTCTGGAGCTGTACCCAACAGAAGCATCCGTGGTGATGTTTCCGTGAGAATCCTGGGCCCAGCCTTCGGGAATGGGCTCACGTTTGCGTTTCTGTATCTCGAGCTGCGATTCAAAAGCACGAATTGTTGAAATTAGCTTCGTTCGGTTGGAATAGTACCTTTCCGACAGCGACTGCTGTGGTGGCCATGTCCAATACGAATTTGTCGCCGTCCAAGGCTGGGGCTCCGAGGGATAAGGGATTTGTTCCCAGAGCTGACTGAAATTTGAATTAGAACGTCTGTTTCGAGGAGATGGTGACACTTACTCCCCTGGCGCGGGTTGGCGCCATTAGCGGTGATGTGTTGGTGAAGCTCATGCCGAGGAGGCCGTGGTCGATGGCTTGCAGACTGTATATGCCTGCAATTCCGTAGTGGTTGGATTCTGTAACCAGAAAATGAATAAACACCCTAAATTTTATTTTTTTTAAATATCTAACACTCGACAAAACCGTATTGGTTAAATTCCATAAGAAAACTAAAGATACCGCTCTTCTAACGATTAAATATTTTGACAAAAAATGTTTTAAAAATAGATTTTTAGAGTATTTTGAAAATAACACAGTTTTTGCATCCCAACTTCATAACTATTTTCTTAAGCGAGTCATAAAATAATAATATGGTATTGTTGTGGAAATATAAAATTTAATGTAATCTGTTGAGGATTTAATTGTTCTACATTGACGGTGGTTGGGGCCAAAAAAATATATTTGAAAAAATTTCACACGATTCCAACTTCCTCATTTTCATAAGAACGTCATAAAATTAGCATATAGTATTCGAAATGCGTTGCTTAATGAGGAGAAATGAGACATCTTATCGCTGCATTTCTAAACATGATAACTCATTTACCTTTAGCTACGACCATTCCAATCCCGACGTCTTTCGCCTTTTTTATAGCCAGATCCATACAATATTGTCCAACGACTGCACCCAAACCATTACACCCGTTCACCCAAGCGGTAGCTGCGGTCTCTTTGATCAGACTGGGACTAGCTTTAGAATCACAAAGTCCACCTTGCACGTCTCGCACGTACATGTCTGCAAAACTCAGCCAAAATTATTCAATCCTTTGAAATGTGGGGTGGAATAATAGTTCCCGCCACAAAGGATTAACACACCTTTGTTCGCCTTGCAGCCAAAAACACCAAATACACAAAATCTAATTGAAAAATAAAACTGCTATATGTGCCTGTTGAGTACAGCAGTTAAAATTTCAAGGTATTTTTTAAAAAGTTAAAATTTCAAGGATACAATTGTTGAAATTTTGATTTGCCTTGAACATGCACATATTGTATAAACCAAAAAAAAAATTAAAAACAAGTCAAAATTCTTTGAAATATCAGCTAAGCCTCATAAATCGAATACAAATTTTAACATTTTTTTAAACTTGCTTGAAAAACAAGGCAAAATCCTTAAAATCTGAACTTTTTTAATATGCCTTAAAAACAGGGCATAATCTTTAAAATGTAAACTTTTTTATTTTTTAATATACCTTAAAAAAGGACAACACTTAATACTTAATATTTTAACTTTTTTAATATAACTCAACTCAACAGACAACATATAGTAGTAATGATTGCAGAATATTTGTTAAAAACGAGAGATAATTTTGTCGTAATAATTTGTGGTACTCACCTAGTCGATTCATTCCATGGCTGTAGTGTCCTCTATAATCTGCTTCAACTAAATTTTCGGCTAAAATATTGGAGTACTGTTTTGGGGTTCCCACAGCTACCATGCAGTCGCTTATAAATCGCTTCGCATCGCTTAAGGGCACTATCGGTGTATCTGAAATCAAGTATAGCAATCAGGACTAGTGCATAAGAAGAGCTCTTAAGAACTTACCGATGTCTAAAATATTAATGGACATCTTCCTGAATACGAGGCTGAGCGTTTGGATGTCTCTGGCGGTTTGAGAGTGTTTCGAAACACAAGATACGTATCTCGTAGCGACAGAGGCCATGTCGGATAAAAGATAACTAAAGGTTAAATCGCATTATTACAAGAATATAGATTTATGATTAATCAAAATAAATTTTCGATTAGTAAAAATTGCTAATTCCTAACTCGATTTTGCTTAACTAATATTTTGATAACAGTATTTTAGTATTTAAATAAGTGGTCCATATTGCATGGATTGAATGCAAGGTCGCTGCTAAATAAACGAGATAACTTACATTACATATTGTACATTAATTTTTATTTCATATTTACATATCAGAACAATTGTACTTTTTGTTGTTATCATAAAAGTTATGACATTACAAAAGCCAATCTGACACAATATGTCATTTACAGGTTAGAAGTAAAAAATAATTTTTGATTTTATATTTTATGAAAATAGTTGATTATTTTTTTAAATTTCTCTCCAGCCGATCTTAAGTTTGTGTACTTATTTATAATATTAAAATATGTTGTAGCTGGTTTATATTTCAAAAATTAAAAGATCTGTTTAAATATCATGATTGTGTGTTTTATTTAACCATACATACCATACCATAACAAATAAAATATAATGAGTATAAAACACCAGGAAGAAAATTTATAACATAAGATACTCCTAAATTGGTGGGCTCCAGGCGTGAATTTAGACGTCATAAGACGTATTAGGTGTTTTTTATATCAGTATCCTCTATTTATTTCCAAACATGTTGTGTACACTTAAAAAAATATTAAAATTATATATTATATATTAAAAAATAGATTTGAAGAGATTATTAAAGCGAACAATGTGGGATAAAATGTAAATGATGCACCGCAACTCACAAGTAGATGCATTTTCAAACGAAAATTTTTTGCTGAAAAAATTTATAAAACTGCTACCAATGCGAATTTTGAAAGAGACTTATTTTTAATTTATTTTTTAATTCAAACTTTTAGATCCACATATTTTATATAAAATTACTTCTATATTTAGTAAAGTAAATATTTCGATTAGATCCGCAACTGCAATAGACCCAACGTCAAAGAATTATTCTTCAAAGAGCATTATTGACGCAAGCTTTAAATTCTAAGGCTAAAAAGTGCTTTTATGGATGACACACGATAATTTTTAACAAACTTTTTAAAATAAATAAAACACAGAAATTGATTTGTAATAAAACCCTATTTCTTCTGCAAAATATTTAATAAAAAATGTACTGATTTAATTATATTTAATATAACTTCTAAAAGTAAGAGTACAAGTAATAAGTTGCCAAAACTAGCATAGACAAGAGAAGTTCAATAAATCTAAATGTTACAGTAACGAACAAAATAAGTAAAATATGAAATTAACTCAAATAACCACTTAAAATTCTGCATTACCTAAAATTAATTTGGGAATAGCAGTAACCACATTACCACAGAATATAATTCTTGTTATTCTTCAACTATGGGAACTTTAGTGTTAATTGGCACGGTCCGATATTTATTTTGTTCGTTACAAATTATCTTTTCTAAAATTGTCTTATAGTGGGAGTATAAAATAAATAATATTGAACTTATGGATGGATATTGCGTAAAAATTTATAAAATTTGGAATAAAAATCGATTTTTTTAACATATTGAATATATTTAGTGATATTTACCCAACAAATGAAGAAACGAGCAAGTGTTCACTTCAATTTTTATAACATATTAACTCGAGGTTAAGGCCGGACCCAATCTAATTCCATTTAAATTAAGTCGCGTTCACACTGCACTTAACGCGTCACACATTAATCTTTTATTATTGAAAATAAAACACTAAATTGGCAAACCTAGAATACAGAGTGGCCAATAGTAAAGGACACACCGGCTAGATAGCTCTACGTCGCCTAACGCAAAAACACCGATTATATAATTACTTGCCTTGAATGACGTCAAGTCTGTTGATCCACTCAATATCGCCAATTTTTGAAATCGAGTGGAAATATTGATAAGAATGGCGCGAATCTATGAGATGGCCGTACCAGCGGAAAAGATAAAGTAGCGCAAGCGTCGATCCAATGATTGGCAAAGCGGCCATGACCTGCCCCTTTCCAGTTTTCCTCGGCTTTTCCATAACCTAAACGATTTTCTATTTTCGCACAATGTAATCGTTTGGGTGGTTGTTGATTTTGTGCAGTGAATAGGCAACCATCAATTTCGGCTCGATTATTTTTGCTGGTTTTATGTCGGTAGGTTTGGCGAATTTTTCCTATCCGCGATACGCAACTCATTTTAGCTTTGTTTTGTGTAAAGGTCAACATACGGCGCAGAAGTTCTCGTCAGAGTTGGAATGGTGGCGACGACGCCGGCTGCGTCTACGGGAACGATGTCCCACTGAAAAAGGGTTTGTAAAGAGTCGATTAAAGTTACAAATCAATCAACAATAACGACATTTGAATAACTTCCACCTGAAGAATTGATTATTTTGCTGGAATTTATGCAAACGGGTAACTAAATACTTTTACCATTGAAAAAAATGTAGATATACCTCCCAACTTTATTTGAACTAGTAATTTAAAATTTTGTTGTTTAAAATTATTGCGGAGCCTTTCATACTTTCATTTGACGAAATGTGCGTCGAAAATAAATCAGGCGTAATGGAACCAGGACAGAACACATGTTACAATTATATAAATGTTGAAAGCTTATAAACCGTGAGACAGGTGCGAGAGACCAAACAAATTCCAAATATAACTTAGAGAGTAAAACATCTGTTAATTCTCGGTTGGGCTTAATTCGATGACAGTTCCGTAGCAAAATTAGAGAAGCACATTCGAATTTAATAAACGCTGCCACTGTCAATTTGTATGCAAGGGAAAGCGAGTAATATCAAGTTTTATTTCTTCAGTTCTGGTTTCCACTTATTTGCAATTTTTTCATTCAACATTAATCCTTCAAGATTAGAATCTCGTCGTAATTATAGCGTGATCGTCACGGAGACGATTATATTTCCATTTTATTTGATGGCGTTGAAAATCATACAAGCATATAATTTATCGGCAATTCGACTCCATTTTGTATCATCTCTTGCTTATTACAAGATTGCATCTTCGTTCATCTCGAACCTGGAATAATAAACATTTTTATATACTCTAATTTATTGTTTTGTCTTACAATAATATATACAAATGTCAAAAAAACTAATTGTGTTAACGTTTTTGATGTTTTTGATTTTAACTATTTCTCACAATTTTTTAATTAGTCGAAAAATCCTTGCTCTAATTATTTTCTGGAAACGTCCAAGCGGAATACGAGTAGGTATCTATTTTTACAGATGCAAAAAAATGTATGTAGGTTAAAAGATTTCGATAACAAATTGTTTTTTCATATATAAAATAAGACTTGCTTAATATACAATTTTTGCCCAAAAAAATAATATAAATCCGTAAAACGTTTTTTGAATAACGAATACCAATTGGAAATATGTATAATTCTTTTGTCCATTACAACTTCTTGAACCTTGAACCTGAATAACTAACTGGAATAATAAACATTTTTATATACTGGAATTTATTGTTTTGTCTATACAATAATATATACAAAAGTAAAAAAAAACTAAAACGTTTTTGCATGTTGTTGATTTTAACTATTTCTCACAATTTTTTAATTAGTCGAAAAATCCTTGCTCTAATTATTTTCTGGAAACGTCCGAACGAATACAAGTATTGGAAATATGTATAATTCTTTTGTCCATTACAACTTTATGAACTTTATTAAAAAAGTTAATTATACTAAATAATTATTTCAGTATATGGAAGAAGAAGAATTTTTATGCGATCCTTCTGAAGATGCGGTTTATTTTAAAGAAACTAGTTTATTTGTTTTTAACTTTAATAACAGCTTTTCCTAGCGTGGTTGAAAAATGATAAGCGGTTTTTGGTGTAGAATGTGGCTCGTTGTAGCATTTATTAGGAACTTCAGTTTCAAGTGGTATTTTAGCTGACAGTTGAAGAAAATATATGTGGCTAATGTTGCATTTTGCACATTTTTTTAAATATATTTCTGAGACCCACTTTGTTGGCTTTTTTCAGAAAAATTATGAATTGCAATTTGAAATAAGGAGACCAGTTAATTCGCAGCGCAATCATGTTTGATTTACGTAATTTTAGAGTTTTACTTGCTTGGAATGCTGACCATAATACGGTTTTTAATTAAACATATTGTCAATAGATGGCGCTATGACCATAATGCGATTTTTAATTAAACAGTTTGTAATTAGACCAAAATATGTTTTTTTTAAAGAAACATTAATTTTGAATTTTTTGTTTATTTATTGTCATTAGCGGTGAAGGTAATCTTAAAAATGATGGCTCAATTGTTTGTTTTGATGAAGTATTAAAGGAGATATTGCGTACCAACAAAAAACATCTTTTAGAAATACTATATGCTATAGATGGATTACATGCCGGATATTATTTGATCTTACAAAATCTTACAAAAATTGAGATTTTGTATTTGGAAAAATGGAGTTCGATCAATCATTTTAATATTTATTTTTTCGAACAACACGTTTATGAAACAATGTGTGTAATTACTAATTTCACAAAAATTATTATTGTGATCGAAATGTGCTAAGTATTAATTGGGCAATTTGTTGTGGTAAATAGAACAAACTGATATTCTTGAACAATTGTACACGGGGGTTTTAAAAACGAAAAGCAAAAAATACACATCTGCTCCTTGTCAACAATGCACCCCGAATTTTAATTTCGCGAACAGTAAATTCAGCTAGAGGAAACAATGCTCTGGAAATGTATTGGTGCTATTGGCGTGTTAAGAGTTACCTGAGGTTGTGGAGCTTCAGTAATATGATGCGGGAAGAAGCCAATTTTACACGCTTTCATAAGCAAAGCTCTAAAACAGTAAAATTTTGGAAGGATTCGTCTTTTATCAGTGAACCCAATGACATTGATGGTAAAGGGGAATTACAAATTAATGAGAAAGAAAATGAATCAATTTGTTTAATTGGTTATATTTTTGAAAAGCAACGATACATATTGACATATATTTTTAACCACACAATCAATAACATTTTACATAACGTTCTAAAACATTAATTATTTACATTAATAGTAAATTAACTATTAATATATCGTTGTCATCGTTTAAAATGCATTCATTTTTGATGTTTATTTAATGAATTATTGTTGTGTTTCGAGTTGTCTAGTGCCACAGGTTTCATTTACACATCACTTACTAGATCTTAATAACAGCTTTAACAAATAAATAATTTTTTAAAGTTTTTAAAACGGTTGCTGCAAAAAAATTATTTGGCAAAATCATGAAATGTACAATACAGGTATAATGTTACAACGGCTCTGAAATGGTTTTTTGCAACTGTAAAATTTAAAAGTGCAACGCCACTGTCTGGCGGCATCCTCATTAGCGCATAATAGCTCTCTTCCCTTCCAATTCCTAGGGTCGTACCTCTTCCCCAACAGTCTATGAGCAGCTCTAGGTACTACCATGACGTCTTTCGCGAAGACCCCGGCGCACTGTTCCACTGCTCCTCGCGGAGATCGTGGCCGTGGAGGATGTTAACAAGCACACGATCAACCAGTCCGATCTCCAGCAAGTTTCGCGCTGCACGTGTCTCGCCGAAACCGTACGAGTTCCGTAAATACTCGCGGTGCGTAATTGGACCGTCGACATGTGGAGATCGTCTCGACCAAGTCGAGCCGGTGCAGTGGTTTCAGGTGGGTCGATGGTCCAAGGACGGTGGTAGTAGTCCGATTGCCCTCTGCCCATCATCAGTTCCTTCTTACCTGCGTCGAGCGCAAGATGGTCGCGGTCTGTTTCGGCAACGAGAGACTGAGTGCAGTGAGTGGTTCCTGATTCAATAAAGCAAGTAAGTCACAGAACCATATCCACGGGAAGGTGCGCTTCGGTGCACCAGGACCCGTTACATTTCGATTGTGGACGTCAAGGACATCCGATCTGACACTTCTTGAACCGGCGTGGTTGATCACAAAATATCGTCAGTTCCAACTCAACTTCTTCTTGGTCATTATTCCATTTATGTTGCAAGTGCTATAAATTTATATGTCGGGGAATGTTTTTTATCGATGGTGGAGAATCTTAATAACAGCTACAAACCCATGCCAACAATGGAAACCTGTTGCAGTTGCAGTCATTTATCTTTTATAAAAACTCCTACAGTCGACCATGAAAATCAAGCCAATTCGTGTGTTGAGTTCTGAAGTGATCGTTGCCAAACATATCACTTTTTATCGCCCGCCAGTTATTATCAAACCCTTCAGTTTGTAATATCTGGAATTTCGAGTGATGTGTCAACGCTCCAATCATAAACTCTACAAAAAGGTTTTCTTTATCTTAACAATTTTGATTTGAGTTTTACAATTATTTTGTGTTTGCACAAGCTACCAAATGTCGCTACTATAACATTAGAATATGTTATATTTTCACAATAATAATTTTTGTTGGGCAGACCTCATTACAATTTTTTTTATTACAATCGCAAATTTTGTGTTTGCAACAAACTTCCAAATTGCTGTCTTTATGACGTCTTTAATATAATGTATACATAACACACAGTTTATGGAAATACTAAACATGTGGGCATTGTAAATTTTAATTAGACCAACAACAAATATTTAAAATGAAAATTGTTTAGTAACTGTAAAGGGTTTGAATTGAAACGGCATTTCCAGAATTAACATTACAAATTAAGTTCCGCGGATGCTCAAAGGATAATACTATACAGGATGTTTAAAAGTGGAACATGGTTCGAACGAAACGTTGTCGAAAATTTCGGGTTGTATGTGCAGTTACTCTGCCTAAATTATGGTGTCTAGACACGACGACCTTAAATTCCTATCATTGATTATCTGGAAATTACGGATTTTATAACACACAGTCAATTAAACTTGTTTATCGCGTTTCATCATGAATCCCACGCCATTATTGCTCATTTCGCTCAATCGCGCATATTTGTATCGTTCTCGAGTTGAATCCGGCCTTGACGAGTTACCATGTTCATAAATTCGCAACGAGTTTTTAAAACCCAAAGCCGCGCCACTGGACGTCTGAAATTTAAATTTGGGTCATCGAATGCCTCAAACAACGAGCGAGCGACTAAAATAATGCCAACCACAACGACCAACCGCAACATTCTACACATAAATTATGGAAATTTTCATTGTGTGCAAACTTGTCCAGCATTTCGGACGATTAATTTGCGATTCGCGTTTAGCACCAATTAAGAGCGAGGAGTGGATCTTGTAAAATGCCTAAAAGATCTGTTTTGCTCGAAGAATTTTACGTTTATAACATTTTGATCTTGATTGTGTGAAGATGAAGGAGCGATTTATCGACGACATTTTATCTCACCCCCATAACACCCATCTTCATTGGCATTATGAACAAAATTAACTAATAAAAATTATTCTCACCGGAGGGGCCTACATGAAAATGAATTTTATATTTAACGTATTGTAATTGAAAATTTTAATTTAGCACATGACACTGGGTGTTGCATCATTATTACAAAACATTACAGTAAATTGTTACTGTTTGATAAACTTTGAACTGACAGATAAATATGCAAAAATTATGTCGTCCTATTTGATTATACCATTGAAATTTCATGAAGTTGGGATGACAATTTTTATGACTTGATGGCAGTTGCCCGACAGAAATGGAACGCCCTTTAAAATGTTGCGCTTCTAATTATGGTCATTTTAGTATGTAGGTATGTCATCCATTGTACGAAACGATCATGTTCAAGGACCAAAGAACAATAACACTAATCGTCAATCACGATAATTTCAGTTTAAACACATAATGATGTGTTAAGTAAGTTTTAATTTAACTCTCAGTATTCAAGTTACAAACTAAAAGCTTTGTTTTTTCAGGACTTATGAAACAGCACCAAATTACATCCAAACAATAATTGTTGCTAATTTAATTATAGAGTGGCAACTACAATTACGAATGCTACTGATGTTTGGATTCAAATATTGCGAATCGTAAATTGTTTACAGGAAATGGTGTTGCATATAATATTGTCAATTTTCAAAACGGCTGATAACATGGTTTGTTCAAATTTCAAGCACGCTAGCACAAATTACATATTACATTCGTAATTTTTTGTTGCTGTCCAAAGCCGGAAATGATTTTACATTAAAAAATCATAGAAAGAAAAAGTTTCGATATTATTGGGATATACGACAATAAAACGAATTGTCAGAAACCCAGTTTTTGCTTTATTTTTTACAGTGTAGACCTTTGGAATACAAATCATGACATTTGACAGAAATGCTAAATGGCCAAATAAAAATTTGTCCAATTAGCTTCCAAACTTCTATCTCTATCTTGTCACTTGTCTACGGCCAAAGAGATGCTTCGAGATGTCTTGTTAAATGAATCATAAAATGTAATGAAATGTTTGTCCTATCCATGGTCAAAATTTTCTACAACGAATTTCAAAGTATGTCCTTAGTGTACGCAGTTTTTTTTTCACCTACGTCGTCACGCAATAATCATTTTGTATAAAATTTTGCAATTTGGAAATCAATTTGATGCCCATTACTCTTGTATTGTGCTGTTGCGTTTGTATTCTTAATAATTTTTAATTAAACTGTTCGTGATAATCGTGCCAATAAACATACTTACTGAATTAATTTCTGACTCATGATTCGTTTTAAGAAATCATTAATATCCACGAATCGATTATTTCATAATGAAGTACTTTAAAAAATTGCGTGGTCGATGAATAATTTATTACACATATTGTGTAGTCACAAGTAAACCGCGCTTGTTACATTTTTGCGGTTTTATCCACCTCAATTTTGACGTCCGCTATACAAATAAGTGAGAGAATAAATAGCAATAATAAAGTACAGCGTGTAAGTAAGAAATGACAACATACATTAATACAACTTTCGTAACGGTACAAGAATTTTATGTTTCATTTCCATCTATTTTACATAGTTCTTTCAATTTGGTGCTGTTTAGTTCTTCTGTGCATGCGTCATCTGGTGATTCAGGATGCCAGCTTTGCACTTCTGCAGATGCGAAATAGAAATAAAATATTGCAGCAAGTACATTAGCCAGAGATAGGCACCAATAAACACTTCTCCACTGTTGAAACGTTTGCTCGTCCTTAGTAAATACTGCGACCATTTTGGTGGATGCGTAACCAGATAAACTGCCAAACGTGTTGGCAAATCCAAAAATTGTTCCTGAAAATGCTGGCGCGATGTCCAAGCAATTGGCATAGTAACTTGAAGTGTAAAAACCGATCGCAAAAAGACACAAAGTGAACGTTACAACAGAAACAACACGATTGTAACCCCAAATGGATAGAACTAAGAAAAAACACGCCGGCCCCAGAAGGACAACTCCGCAAAATAGCTTCCGTACAGTGATCACTCTGAACGTTCTGTTTTTTATCCACTTATCAGCACAATAACAGGAAACCACCGCACCAAGATATGTTGCTGAAAACATTATAAATTATCTAATGATATTTTTTATAATGTGTGTGGTACCTGCAAATGGTAAACTGGACAAAATACCGTTCTCGCGTATTTCAAAGCGCAAAATCTGGTGAAGATAAGTCGGCAGCTCGTTTACAGCGAAATAATAACTGAGCAGTAAACCAGTATTGGCGACAATTATTGCCCAGACAGGTCCCGAAGATATAATTTTAATCCAAGGTATCTTGTGGCCGCTCATTGAATTTACATCTGGTACTCGTCGTTCCAATTCCAATCTCTCTTTATTTGATATTCTTGGATGCTGCTGCGGGGTGTCGTGGACTAAATAAAACCAAAATAGTGTCCATACAAGTGGAAGAGTGCCAGTTACGTAAAATACACTCTCCCATCCGAAGTTTGCAATAAGAAACCCACAAATCGGTAGAGTTATGGTAACTCCAAGCGCGGACGCTGATGTTTGAGCAACAAATCTTGATCTGCTACTCACGGGAACCCATCTGGCAGCAATGGGAAGAGTAGAAGGCCACAAACCACCAAAACACAAACCTAAAACGGCTCTCGTGGCAAGGAGGCAGTAATAATGAACAGTCGCCGCCAGTGGAGTCAGAAGAGTCAAAACACTGCCCATCAACATGGCAAAACCGATCACCATTTTGCTACCGTAGATTTCTGAAAGACGACCGCCCACTATCGCTGTTAATAAATAGCCGAAAAAGTAAATTCCCAAAACGTTGTTTTTTTCTTCTTCGCTCCAAGTGAAGTGAGAATCATCACTTCGGGATGTATTAAACGAAGTCATTGCAATGATCGCGATGGAGATGTTGCTCCTTATCATATATTGAAAAATATACGACAGCATTATCATCATCGACAATATTTGACGACATGTTACAAGCTCTGAAAGCAGACATTTGTCTTGTATATAATATGAGTATTCGATAATATTCACCGGCAGCCATTTCGAAAATATGTGGAATAACTGAACTGGCGTAAATGAGTTTGCTATATGTTTAATTTTTTTTCTGTCCCAACCTTGGATAACTGTTTTAGTTGATAAAATGTATTAAACTAATACAACGAACATTACGCCGTAGACATTCGTGGGTAATTTGTTTCTTGGACATTAAAGATTTTAATTCAAGACAAGACGTTTAAACACTTTGATAAAATCGAGATGAAAACCGTTTAGATTGCGGGAGATTGTAAAATTTTATTCCGGGGCGAGTCAAGTGAAACCAAAGAAATGTTCAAACAGCTAAATTATTAACAACGACTAATTTTAATTGTGAAACTACACAACTAGTAGTTGGTTATTACATATGTATTCAATGAGAAAAGTACAGCTTGACATCATTATACAATACATTTAGTAATGACAATGTGGAATGCATTTCTTTGTGATGCGTTTTGTTAATTTTTTATTTAGTATTTCATCACAGATATTTACTGAACGTTTCACAATACAAGATCAATACATTGCTATCAATAATGTATCGCAAACGACACTGAAAGCTAGTTCAATGATTCCTTTCACACCGGAAAGTGTACAGCAACTTCTTCATGCTTTCATTTTAAACTAAGTGCAAGGAAAATTATTTTTCCTTTTATCGCGAGTAAGTCATTTTCTAGTAAATGGCATTTACTGTTCCAAGGACAATTATTGCACGTACTTGCTCTAATTAAACGCAGTATGTAATTTTAACTCCAGAATTTATTAATTGAAAAAGTTTCAGTTCGGTAGGCCTGAAAACAGTTAGAGTAATTAAAAGAAATGGCATTTTAATGTGTGTATCTGATTTTCTAACATTAAATTCAAACCGTAAAACTAACAATAACATGTTACTATTTTGTATTGCTGCATAAACTTGCACGGAAAGCTGTTATCAACATAAATTTTACGCACGAAATTAACAGAACTACGATTAGTTCTCAAATTATGAAAAAAAATTTATTATACGTATCGTGTGATTAAATGAGGATGTCAAGATTTGAACGATTGCCGTTCCTAGAAAATAAAAGAGTTGCGTCTCCTAATGACGACTCGAGTTATAAAAGAGATCGTTTCTGTCCTCGTCCACTACCAGACCTCGTTAAATTTAATTAAACTCATATCCAATGCACTAATCCCGATCTGCACCCGTTCCTCTCCCACGTGACTTCCACAATTTTTTTTTGACGTTCCGATGCGGATTAGAGAGAAGTGCAGGTGGCTGCAAACACACAATGCCACTAATCGACAATGTCGAGAGGAAACTGGAATCTGTCCAGCATCCTGTCATTTCAGCTATTTCCCACTCTCTTCTATTGTTGACAATTTTGTTGATAATGGCGTGCGATTTCGTTGTCACGCCAAGATAACAACCAAGAAACGTGGTGATAGTTGTTACATTTTGCAAAATGTCGAGTAATTTTCATTTCCCTCGCTAAATTTGTGGCGAAATCAGTTTGTACCAGTATAACCTTAATCTCACGAGGAAATCGTGGAAAAGTGTGGGCATTGTGTAAGTAAAATGAAATATGTATTGCACATTGTACAGTCTTGTAAACACAGTTATCCCACGATGATAACATATTTATAAACCCATTGTCGGTTTTTTGCTTTTAGTGCGGACTATTATGAACAATTATCGTTTTTGTGCGTTCTGTTACTAAATTTACAACGAAAGCCCCTAAAATATAATTCCGTGCTTTTACATTTACAAAATTGATGTGTCTGATAAATTGGGCCGACATTTACGTTTCTGTTTCTGCCTTTAACGAAATTATCTGGAAACTGTAGGTTCAGTGAGCGAGCTATAAATTTTATTTATATAATAATAAATTATCGTAGGAGTGTATCATCGGATGTGGCTGATAGTGTAGATATAAATTAGTTGATTACCATGCGTAAATGCATCAGAGAATAATCGATCCGCCGAATCTCTATGGAATTTTCAGTTCCCCTAGGAAACTCGGCTGGTTATTTTGAGGTACGTACGTTCACGAAATTAACACGTTTTGCTAGTTATTTTGCACTATAAATAGGAGTCAACGTTTTTACAGTAAAATTCACGAAACTGCTTAAAATTCATGTAACTTATCAGTTTTCGACACAATTACCCGTAACTAGGAATTAATAAAGCTATTTGTTGAAGATAAATGTGTGTGTTCACATTTTAACAACTCAGGTAAATGTTGTTATATAATTTTATTGTATTTGTGTCAAGTTAAGATCGTGTACGCTACCTGCAGTACACACTTACAGTCTGTTGTTTACTCTTAGCAACAGTTTAATGTAATACGAGTATATCTGATCATTTCATCATTTTTCGAAATGTTTTAATTTCAAAGATATAAAACATGTTTGGCAGACAACTTGCTGTAAAAAAGGTTCTTACCTAAAGCTTCTTAGCTCTACTTACTTCAACCCTTCTTTTCACCGGACGTCAACCAAGAATAAATAGATAACATTTATATTATGCTTTATTTTATAAGTTAGGATTTGGTACTTTTTTTTGAATAATATGTAATATTTATAATATAAATATAAATTGTAATTTATAATTTATAATTTATTGTAATTGTAAATTTTGATAAATTGTGTTTTTGACACGCCAAACATTCAAACTTATTTTCAAAAAAAATCTGGATCTAAAATAAAAATAAAAACATTTTTAATTTTGAATTTCAACGATTGTTAATTTGTGAAAAATTGCATTTTGGGTTTTTGTGACGTCGGCGTGAAAAATTTTTCAGCGGATTAGGGCCACCGTCCACAGCGCTTAAACTTTCGTCGCCGTTTTAATTAATTCGGTTATTTATGACGTCCGTCAGGGTCGAAAAAAGCAGCAAACCACTCTTATCTATTAAGTCGACAGGATTGTAATTAGCCTGGATCTGCTTGTATCCGCCTCTATCAATCCTTAACCCGTCCCAACATACGTAATCAGAAACTCATTATCCTTGCGAATTTGCGCTGATGAACAAACTTCCTCGCCCATCACGTCTTCCCATACATTTTTGCCGAAAACTGCGATTATGATGCACCGGAGACTTTCTCATTTCCTGGATCTGTCTCCAATTAATATTTTATATTCAAGACGATTGCGGTGTTTATGAGGCCGCTTCGCGAGCGTCCTTCGACGTTTCCTCTCGATTTTCGTTTAGGGTGAATTGTAAAATATGCAGTTTTCTGGAAAAGTGTCGTGGAGGAGTTTACGTTTCCATTGTTGACGCAAATACATCGAAATAGTCGCGCGACGCTAAATAATAACACACTAGCGACGAAGAAGTGACATTTTTAAATTGCAAATCTGCTTACAAATATTCAGGCTCGTATTCGATTCGTTCCAGAGCGTCTTACACAAAAACAAAAAATATAAAAGTGTTTAGTTATTTATCTAAAATTGTTTCAGTTTTGATTATCTTGTAAATGTGTAATATTTGTGAGTAGAAAAATGACCCCCCCACATAGTTTTGTAAATTTTTGGCATCGGATATAATTAAATCTCCTGAAAAATCACGAACTGCTCAACGAATATTCAGAATTTTTTTGTACAAAATATTAGAGCTAGCGTTGTTTTAGTTTACCCACCATTTTTTGTATATTCATTTCCAAAATATTATGGTAACAATATTATGGTTCATAAATTGAAAATTTCTCATAAACACGTCCTTATATTTTTGTAAATCTTGACTCGATGCCAGCCCTTAAATCCATATTTTTATTAACGCAAACTGCGATTTCTTTTCGGCAGAATAAATTATTCTTTGTATCTCGCGCCCCATTTAAAATCTATACTCAGTGCTCTTCCAAAGTGTTAATTTAACAAATTTATTTACGAATACGTCGTTTCTGGGGCGTTACTCATCAATGCAAATGTTCGGTTGTAACTGTCAAAATGAGGGATTTGTGCATAGTAAATCATTCCGAATTTCAATAGATTTTCGATGACTACATCACGCCTGCAAATATTTACAAACGAAGCTTCGTTTTCCCATCAAACGATCTAAAAAACACGCATACATGCATACTTATGAGAACTACACATCTAACAATAATCCACGCCGATGAACTCGATACAGTTTCCATAAATCACTGTCGCAAACTTCCAAATTCGATTCCCTTAAACCGCTCATTCTGGTTTCGCTGAAAAATATCCAATGCGAAATTTTCACTTGCGCCACACTCGAGGGATAGCTAAAGATAGACGAGCGACTACGACAATATTTTGATGGTATGGTAAATATAGGTCGGTTTAATAATACGTTTGCTAATTGTCGGATACTGAATTATGTAAGTTCGGGGAACGAAGCGCGGGTAACTGATACCAACGCAGACTTCAGATCATTAGTCTGAAAGGAAATATCTAGGAATTGACGTAAAAAAGCAATGAAAATTTGTTAAAGCCAATCTCTCGGATTACATGGCAGTTGTATTTTAAGCCGATTACAGATCCAAATCTAAAATACCTTAATAAGTAGATGTGGAAAGTAATGTACTAGTAAGTTTTAGAAATTTGTTTTACACCACATTATCATAATAAAAGGATGTTGAACGATAAGGGGTATGCGGTCAAATATAATCAACGACAAAAATAATTATGCAATTGCACTCAGTTGCACTGGCAATCAGCTGAGTACCAAAATATCAACTTCGTAGTTTCCGTTTATCAAATATAACAGATCATACATTTTCTATTGGTTTTGCTAATTGTATTATTGCTGCTTCGTTTTCAATTTGGTCTTTTGGATCTGTGTTTTACATTTCGGGCAGATTTTATGTCATTTCGATATTTCACGCTCCAGAACATAGCAAAAATATGGTTTATTTATATTATCCCCTCGATACTTCCTCGATATTTCCACAATTTAATTATGAATCCTTATAACGTATTTTATATTTATAAAAATTTAAAAATAAAGAGGAAAAACTTAAAATAAATAATTTTTTAATTAATTATTTTTGTGTTTGTCTGTAATCCATTTTATTTAACTTGTCTTACAAGTTTTTTAGGCATTTATTGGCTTTTGTAATCCTAAAAAACCTTATTATATAGTGGATTTTATAGTGGATTAAAGGAAAATACATAATATATGCATTTTACCCCCTCGAGCTTCCTATAAATTTTTTTTTAAACAATTTAATTATGAATCGTTATAATCGTCATAATTATAATAAGCCAACTATAAAAAAAATCAAAATCAAAAAGATTTTTTAATTAATTATTTTTGTATTGTTCCACAATGCATTTTATTTAACTTATCTTACATTTTTTTACAATTTTACAAACTAATCTTTAAATGTTATTATTTTATTCTAATGTAATCACATTATCCAGGTTCATTGGGCATCTATATTTGAGCTAATAAATCCTAAAAATAATTATTTATATTTCTCTTTTTACTCAAAACTATTGTTTTGGAATAATTTATTTCAGAATTAAGGAAAAATACAGAAGATGTGCATATTATCCACGCGACTCTTGTTAGAAAATTAACTATTTTAACAATTTAATTATGAATCGTTATAACGTATTTCGTAATTATAACAAGTCAAATATAAAAAGAAAAAAAATGAAAATGATTTTTTTATTAATTTTCCTTGTGTTGTTCCATAATCCATTTTATTTATTATTCAACTTATTTTCCATTTTTTACAATTTTACATATTTATCTTTAAATTTTATTATTTTATACCAATGTTCACATTCTTCAGGTTCATTTGGCATTTATTTGCGCTTATAAGTTTTAAAAATCCTTATTTGGTTTATTCATATTATCCACTCGACACTTCCTGGAAAATTAATTATTTCCACAATTTAATTATGAATCCCTATAACGTATTTTATATTTATAAAAATTCAAATATAAAGAGGAAAAAATTAAAATAAAAATAATTTTTTAATTAATTATCGTTGTGTTTTTCTATAATCTATTTTGTTTAACTTGTCTTACATTTTATACAATTTTACATATTAAAGTTTTTTGGTCATCGCTATTGGCGCTTGTAAATCCTAAAAAACCTTATTTATTACCTTCTCTCTTTTTACTCAAAACTATTGTTTCGGAATAATTTATTTGTGTTGTGTTTAAGGGAAAATACAGAGGATATTTATCCCGTATATTTGGAGCTCTTTTACAGTAACTGCTATCGCACATTATTTTACTTTTTTGCTTAGTTTTTAATTTCTCTGTTTTTTTGAGTAAAAAAAATGCTTTTACCGATAAAAAAAAAATTCTATGCTAAATTTAAAAAGTAACGAAATTAACGGATCAGTTCGGGTGCAACACAAAATGTAATTAGTGCAAAGTGTATGACGTATGTGTGTATAAAATTTTGATATAAATTTGTTTTTATTTATATTATTTATTTCAAAATAACTATATAAATAAATAAATAAATTTACAAATAAAACGTATTTCTTTTTCATTTCCTGTATTTCCCAAACTCAAATTTATAAGTAGTAAAAAAAAAGGAATTAGAATAGGATGTTTTCATTATTTTTTATTCTTGTTCCAATTAAAAGTAAAAAAGATTCACTATTATGTCATGGTGTTATCAACCAGCATCTGCTGTCGCCAAAAGTTCAATTTTTACGTTGCTTTATCTATTCAAAGTTGACAATCATTGTTTATTATAAATAATTTATTAATGTATTCAACGAAAATATTTGACGTTGCCTAAGTGTTCACGGTCATAATTATTACCACACTTTGTAAAATATGCTCGTAATTATCTACTGAAGCTGGGACAGGTAGCATGAAATATAAACGAATTTTGAATCAGTTTATTTCGACAGAATTCGGGAGCATTAGACAAAGAACATACAGCCTATATAAAAACGTCGCGGAATTTAGAAGTTCTAGTTGACAAGGCCATGTAAGCTACTAGCTCATCAATTCCTAATTTAATTGGTGTTTTTACACATATGTACATATGATACATTATTGCGACCTCTAGAGCACTTCCTAGTTTGGACTAAACGCCTAATTAGACACCGTTTTTCACTTGAGGTCCAGTAAAACCGCCACCACTCATCCTCCTTTGACCGCCTGCTGCAACTTGACGGCGGTCTCGTAGCTGGGGAGTCCGGCTTCGTCGTCTGCCTTGTCCCATGCCACCCCCTTTTGCATGGGCACCACCACGTCATAGGCCGGGGGCGGTCCTGGAGTCGGTGGTCGGTGGCTTTCGGCAAACTCCTCCGAACTGTAACACTGCACAGAAACGTCGTACATGATTTTATTTATTCGGACGTATCGGAAATGTTGCCAAACTCAATAAGAAAGGGAAGTTGCACGGCGATACCAAACTTTCTTAGTCAAGTGTTTCGCAACTTCTGAAATGCAATTTTAAGCCACTTTTTAATCAGAGTCTAATGCGAGTAATGTCGATCGGTGCCCGCCGACCGACTTTACCTTTTTGATGAATTTAGAAGCGAAACTGAAACGATTAAATAAATGCGAATATTTTTTATGCGGCTTTTACGAGCAGTTAGGGTTTAATGGAGAGATAACCTCTTCTCGTACACAGAACTTCCATAAACGTAAACTGGGCCGAGTTATGGCCGAACTGACATTTTCAAGTGTTAAACATGCCTAAAATGAGGCCTGAATTTTTCATTTGCGTTCTAAAACTAAAGTTGGGGACGAAATTATCAATTAACCTTTGAACTATAACATTTACGGTACAACGTCATTTCAGTTTGTACTTGAAAATAAAAGTAGAGGTTGACGTAACGACGGACAGTAAATGTTACCTACGTAGACTTGGGATTTAATAATAGAAACGGAATCCCACACCCAAGGAATGAATTATTAAAAGATAACTCTTCACGAACAACAAAGTAATGTATGCGCACGTGTTATGGCTGAAACGAAGACGAGAGCGCTAAATGCTGCTGCAATATCGCTTAGATCCCTCGTCCCGCCAGATTAAATTGAAATCGAATTTAAACAATCTATTTTCACTCCTTGTTGTTTGTCTTTTATTGACTCTGTGAATTGTATTTTTAATTTAATTTTCTTGCATCCCTGTTTGACGACCAGATTCGTTATTTGAACACCTTTTCTGCAATATTAGAAGTTGTGAAAAATATGCACGATCTGGCTGGTGATGCGCTTCTCGCGTGGTTAATTACAGTTTATGCACTGACAATTTTTATTAATTGCGAACGTCAACATCCGGCGCCTTAGCACGCGATTTCTGCACTTCCGTAACGTACAAGGTGAATTCTTATGGCTCATTTATACTCACGCCTTGCGCCTCGACCGTGTAGATTTCCATTGCCAGTCCTGCAGGCTCTCTCCAATAAGGAGGCAGATGTGTTTGGGACTTCCGCTGTGTCTTGTGACAGCAATAACAAAAAATGAAGACGACTAGGATAATCCCGCTGATCATGGCCCTGTACACATGGGAAGTGAACATTTAAATCGATTGAAACTGGGTTTTGATTTAATTTTGTGCGATATTGGCCGGCGATGGATCACTCATTAGATTATCGGGGTTTTAAGAAAATGAAGCGGTAATATTGAAGAGGAAGTGCGCATTTGTTGGTGTTTTTTATATAAATTTGAAAATAGTGCATGTTTATGACAAATAATGCCGCAGGTCGCTTACATTTTAATATAAAAATGCAATAAATTAGAATTAAATGTTATTAGAAGGTGCCTGCTTCATAGAATCAATCATTCTCAGAATTGAAATCAATATTCTGCGATTTATATTGAAAACGCCTTCGACGAGTTTAATTAAATTCTTCATTATATATTTAAATATGTAGTTTTACGATCGTTACTTAAATAATTTGCCAAACTACTCGAATTATTTCTTGTATAGAATTATTTTATTTTTAAGCGTTCATCAGCTTCAACAGCTTCTTGTTTCAAAAAATAAAATTATTAAAACTAAACTAAAATGTAAACATTTATTTATATTTATTTTAACGCATATTTAAAAATATTTATATTATATTTCTTAATTCAGAAATTTAAAATGCGAAAATTTTGGTTATTTTGATATATGTATATGTAACTTTACTTGTTGAGGTTTGAGAAATTCAAAAATAAAAGAATATGGCTTATATGTAGAAACGAAAAGAATTGAACTATCTGGAAGAAGAGTTCGACAAAACCTGAAAATATTCTCACAGAATATTAACTGATTTAATTTGAAAGTAATTTAAAGAATCTAACGAAGTCTCAAATTCACTCTTCAATTTCAATTTGCAATCATTCAGAATGTGAGGAAATCTAAAAACATCTTAATAATTTGACCGAAACTAAATAATCAGAATAGGAAAATTTTTAAAGGAATCTTAAATAATCTAAAATTATTTGATCATCTGTCAATTTTACTGTACCAATTAGCCAAAGTAGGTACTCACAACTGTGATATATCTAAAATGACATATTGTGAATGATTTTCGTGCTGCTTCCAAACAATCGATTAAATACATGACATGACATTGCCGTGGGAATGAGGAAATGAACAAAAGTTCAAACGGTAAATATTTTTTTAATAATTCATCTATATTGAAACGGCTTTTAATTTTTTGTTCATATTACATCAAAACCCTAACAAGTTTTTTTGTTTTTTCAATTATTTCCCCACACTTTGTGTCATCTTAAAAAAACTAAGGAGGATGAATCCGAACACTGTTTAAATTTTTCGAATTATACCCTATTAAACAGTAAAATATTTGTAATCTACGAATACCATCGCTAAAAAATTACAGCAACAAGACAACAGCAACTGCTTAGGAGAAATTGTTGCAAACAATCTTGCAAAGAGCTTCCTGGTTTCGCTTTGCGAGTTCTTGTAAGTTTTATAAAATTTAAGTGACACGACGGTTTTACATTAGAATAAAATCGAAACTACGATACACTGTAGTGCTTTTCCTGATGTAGAACAACAACAATCGATTTGTATATAATTTTGTGAGACAAACACTCGTTAAGTTAAATTAGGTCTTTTCTGACTAATTCCGTCGTTGAATATACAATCACATGTTGTTGCTTGTTTTATAAATAAGTTGCAATTATGTTTCATTTTGAAGCTTGTTATGAAAAATCCATCCGGCGAGGTCGCTGAGCTAATTGGTGCACGTTAAAGCCAGATTTTCGATTATTGGAATTGCAAAAATAAAAATGTTATGTGAACGTACTGGTCGGTTTGTTTTGAAATGAAAAATCGGCAATCAATAAAAAATACATAAATACTGGAAAACAGCAAAAACGGCCACGATATTAAGACGACCTCAGGTCAGAACCTATTAATCTCTATCTGATGTTCTGTCCGATCAGCAATTTAGCTAATAAATGGATTATTTCACCCCCCAGGTCGTCCGAAAGGATCAATAATCGTGACGATAATCGTCACGAACTCATCTCCTTCTCTGTTTGCACAAATTTGAACGTGTTAACACAATGATGATTTCTCACCCTCCCAGCATGACGTTGACCCCATGCACCGGAGCTGGAGGAGATCCAGGTGTGGGGTTCATCTCGGTCCGGTTTAATCCGCCATAATTGTGGAGCGCTGAAAGGACCGCCAATTTTTTCATTGACATAACACACCTGAAACACAAACAATCATTTAAGAATCCGCTAGATCGCACGATTTCTGCTTAATTATGAATAACGGTCAACCTAGATATGTGCGGCAACGAAGAGGTTTTACAAGGAAGGTTGGCAGAAAGAAAGCGGAATTATTTATTTGGGCGCATTAAGGTGAATAAACTGCGATAAGCTCCTCATTATAAATTATTCAAATGTGGCTTGGAACGTATTGATCATCATTCTAATGAATCATCGCTTTGGTTACCACTCTTCAAGACCAAATTACAAGCAGATTTTAGTAAAGTGAGTTTTTGTGTTTGTGGCGTGACATGTCACAGCTTTCCCTAATTGAACTTTATATAGCTTGGGCATGATAGTAATTGTAATTCGAGGACGCCGCTCTAGAAAAAGCTCCCAAATGGGTCAAACACATGAAAGCGTCAACGTTTGGCTCCAGCTTTCAATGTTTAGTTCAAGAACTAACGAATTGTATATATTTCAATATATGGACAAAAATTTAACTTTTAGACCTAGCCAAATCCCTCTTCCTCTTCCCAAATCTAAAAAAATACAAGAAAAAACTAGAATGAATTAGAGTTTGGGACAACGTTGCAATTAGACTTTCGCAATATTGCTTTACAACTTAAGTCGACGTCATGTGAGTATCGTAATCTCGATTTGAATTATAAATTCGTTCAACTCTCTCGATACTCAAACCAGCTTCAGTTATTCAAAAGTGGAGCAGTCACGATTTGCTGGATCTCGCAGTAATCCACTCAACATCGATTATTTCCACGTAATCCCATTATGGACAAAACTCTCGGCAACTTTCACAACTGCAAGATCCACCAGTATAAATAAGTAATTCGAGGGTTTCGAAAAAGATGAAGCCATCCGGATGGCATTTCCCGGGCCTTCGTGCAATTACATCCGAAATCCAATCGAGCCGGAGCTTATTTTACACAAAACTCGCCATTTTTTTCTAGCAACAACGAAGTTGAAAACTGGGACCGGCGTAATTTGCTAGTTTACCCACCACGGCCGTAAATGGAAAATAATTGGACTGAAAATAGAATCAACCGCCACATAATGCGGTTTATACATCGTCCTTGTCACAAACAGAACAACACATTCGTTTAATCAATTAAATGCGGCTTTATATTTTCAGACGTCGTTTTAATTAGATTGGGATCACGAGGACTTACCTGTTGTAAAGCGCCGTTCTGGTGCTATCTCAACATGGCAGTCTCTAAGCTCCTTCAATATTTCAATGCTGCGTTGAAGAGTGCTTCAGTTAGAAGACATGTTCGACAGCACTCTGAAAGTATTGTAAAACAGAGATGAGTCGTCTTATCGCGACGTGGCGGCTAATATTTGAAACGTGACGGATTTAAACGCACTCTCTGAATTTATCGAGCGCTCCAAAGCGACTGAAACTACTTACGTTTTCCCTGAAATAATCAATACGGGGCAGGTTTTATGTTATCATTTTAACACCGAGACAACCGACAAAATGGATGCGCGGGGCATTAGTGTAACTTTTTTTAAAATTTCTTGACGCCCCGTACTATTTTGGTCAAGTTTTAGATACTTTTAAGTTTGTTTTAAGTGTGGTAAAACAAAATTTACTAATTAAATCATGTTGCTGGTAGAATCAAATGATATTGGATGATAAGACCAAAAAAAAGACCTTAAGACCAAATTTTACACAGTAATAATATAAATATTATAATTAAATAATACCTTAAGCAGAATTTTTAATAATGGTGGATGCGCCGGGGCGATGTCTTTTATATTACATTAAATTCCGTTCTTATGAATTACATTTATTAATTTTTGAAATGGAGAGGAAAATAAAGGATATGAATTTTTTAATCTGTGTTCTCTTGAATTGCGCCAATATTTCGTATTTGACGAAAATGGTGGATGCGCCGGGACAATTTGTTATTTATCCTGTGTGTTTGCTTCAAAGTTGTGTAAATATTTTTATTTATAGCAAAGTAGCACGAACCCGCTCTTGTTGTTATTATTGTGTTTATTTCAGTTCCAGTAAATGTCGTTTCATTGTTGTCCGGACTGGACGCATGAAGTTTTATTTCGACTAAATGCTGTTTTTTCAGTTTCAATTCAATTTGTATAACATTTACTTATAACGGTTTCTTTTCTTTTGCAGAGGCGCGAGAGGATGAAGCCGGGAGAATGTAAACGTGTCCTTTTCGTTTTCTCTTTATGTTGCCTCTTGTTCTTCATTTATCTATATTGGCAACAATCTACCAGTATCTCCACTTCGAGGATAATTTATCACTACAGACAAGCTTACAGTGAAGTCAAGTAAGTAATTTCTAATGCTTAATCCTTTTTATTAATACCTAATAATATGGTTTATATTTTAAATGCATGGCAGTCCGGGAATTTATAAGCGATTTATAGCTTCAGTATTCCGCTTTTGTTTTGATATTAATGGAACGGACAAAATATTTATTGTTTACGCCTGCAATTTTACGATAATGTTCGGTGTGTAATTTTACGGAAATAAAAATTTTACACAAAAATGTTTGTATATAGGTAGTATTTTGTCAATTTTTATCTAAAATTTTTCCAAAACGATTTTTTAGTATACAATTACCTAACAATACGGTTAAGAAGTGTTACATTCTTCGAATGTAAATTATACCAGTAATTGCGTTCGTTATACTTTTCAAACTGTTTCATTCATTTTTGGTATTTATAAAATTTCATAAATTAAGTCGGAATATTTTGTGTAGAAGGAAAGGTCGAAACATATTATATTAAATAATTTTATTAAAAATACTTTTATACGGTAGAAGAAATTTATCGAAATGGGAAAAATCCAGACGTTTATTGCCTGGATGTTTTCTAATATTATGTATTTAATATTTTTAATTTATAAGTTGTGGGCCATGAAACGGTTCAGATACCACAGATGTGATGTTACAATGAATAAAATTCTTTCAACAATTTATTATAAATATTTTATTATATTTGATGTTTCGGAATTTCTGGACCTGAATCTGTCACGTGAACAAGTCAGCTTAGAAAGAACAAAATTAACAATGCATTCGCGATTCGCATCGTTACTTTCCCAACACTTGAGAATAAAGTTGGACAGTTAGAAATGCAGATCACAAACAGATCTGCTAGTTGCATGTAGTGCTGTGAGAATTAATTAAAGCCAGATTTAGGGGGGCAATTTACATGAACGCTTGCGATTGACCACACTCTGAATATACATCAACGTTAAAACAGAAACGGTCATGATTAGATCGTGTCATAGCGGTGACATTCGCCGGAATGAAGAACTATTAACTTGTCATAATGAAGTTTAGGGCGCCGTAAAGTGCGCGTAAAGTCGAACTTTTCATGACTATTGCAATACAAACGAACAAGAAGTAATAAGTTTCCAGATCGATAAGGCGAAATTATTTATAGAAAGGTTGTAAAGGCCGGAAGGTGTCTACAGGTAATTGGGTTAGTTGTTACATTTGGCGATGTGCTATTTTCAGACGAAAATCAGCTTTATTCAAGGTCGCTTTCAGTCATTCTTCGTGTGTGTCAAATGTCAACACTTTTTTAACACATGGAAATAAGACAACGACGTCTCGTCGGTTTTTACAATTTAAATTTTATTATAATAAATAAATTTATCTATTTCAGTTTAATAAAGCTACGATCTTCTTGATAGTAACAAGTATTATTATAGTTATTATATGGTGGATGCAGCGGGCTAATTTATTTGGATTTTTTTAAATATTTTAATGTGCACTGGTATACAATTATAATAGATAAACTGATGTATTTCTGTGTAATAAAGCTACTATTTACTGAATAGTAATATGTATGAAAATTTAATTATGCGCGGCAATTATGGCGGATGCGCCGGGCTAATTTATTTAGAAATGTTTTGTTGCAAACTATTTTAAATCAGTTGTATTTATAATGAACACTAATGTACGGTTTATTTCAAAATATTTTATGTTAATACCAAAATAATAACAATTTTGAGCAGCTTGACAGTCGCCGGAAAAATACTTTACTAAACATATGAACAATAATTGTGCCACAGAAATAAATGGAGATGAATAGGAGTGTTTTTGAATAAGCAATGTCAACGTGTAACGTGTTTTTAAAAAACGTTTCGAACCAAATTGTTTGTTTGTTTTTTATTTGTAAAAAAAATTGTCGACGGTGGCATAAAAATTACCGTTTTTTTATTCACGGAGCTGCACAGAGGTTTGGAATAGTGCGATTATTCCCAGATAACATTAACCTTGTGGAACTGTTGATTATTTCCAAGCAAAATTACGCATGTCTTCCTATTCTAATCCTAGTTGTAAATTTAGATTAACTACCAATCTTCTTAAGCTGTTTGCTAATCAATGCTGGTCTTTTGAAGTTTGAAGATTTTTTAAATTTTTGAATGTTTACTGGTGCACAAGAATAATAGATAAACTGATCTATTTCTGTGTAATAAAACTGCTATTTACTGAATAGTAATATGTACGAAAATTTAATTGTGCTCGGCAATTATGGCGGATGCGCCGGGCTAATTTATTTAGAAATTTTTTGTTGCAAGCTATTTTAATCAGTTGTACACTAATGTACGGTTTATTTCAAAGCATTTTATGTTAATACCAAAATGATGACAATTTGGAGCACCTTGACAGTCGTCGAAAAAATACTTTACTAAACTTTTGAACGATAGATGTGACACATAAATAAATGGAGATGAATAGGAGTGTTTTTGAATAAGCAATGTCAACGAGTAACGTGTTTTTAAAAAATGATTCGAACCAAATTGTTTGTTTGTTTTTGATTTGCAAAAAAAATTGCCGACGGTGGCATAAATATTACCGTTTTTTTATTCACGGAGCTGCACAGAGGTTTGGAATAGTGCGATTATTCCCAGATAACATTAACCTTGTGGAATTGTTGATTATTTCCAAACAAAATTACGCATCCCTTCCTATTCTAATCCTAGTTGTAAATTTAAATTAACTACCAATCTTCGTAAGTTGTTTGCTAATCAATGCTGGTCTTTTGAAGTCAAATAATATAGACTTAATTAGCGTGAACGTCCCAATTTGCAAGCAACCGTTCAACAAAATAACTTTAAAAACTTCGGCAATTTTCTGTGATAAAGTTAAACACAAGAGTTAAACCGCAAATGCGTAACAAATTCAAAAGAAAAGTGCAAAACTGAAAATTTAAACCGCGCTCTTTAATTTTAATAATTTGCTTGTTTAAAATGTATCAACGGAATCGGCACAGATCAATAGTAGTGAGCCCTCGTCATTATTTTGCGTAGGAACCTAAACTTTAAACTAGTGAAACGTTAAAGGTTAAATCCGGCGCTTTATTTACGGCCTAATGTCTTTATTTACTCAATCATAAAATCCCAGAATGACGTCAACGTTTCGAATTAAGGTGAAGTTTTCCTTTTAGGAGGATCTCTATGAGAATGGCCGTGATATGTTTGAGTTGTTTTCGGCCCGACCAATCAATATCAATTTAATAGTGGGAAAAGTCTATCCGGTCTTGATTTTAAGGAAGCAAAATTGGGTCTGATTTTAACGAGGCTAAATTGCTTTAATCGAGTGGCAACGATCCAGAAACTCGGCAATGAGCACCCGCATCGGGAAATCTGCACATCTATCCCGAAAAGGGCAACAATTCTGCGTCAATTAGCCGGACTTGATCCTGCAATTAATTTTTTCGTTTCGCGTGACGCAAGCATACAGCGATTTCGAAAACAGTTCTATGCGACACTTTTTTGCTAAGATTCAATAATGAGAAATGAATAATGCACCGTCACGTTTTTTACAACTATAAGGAATTGAAAATAATTTCTCTGGTAATCGTTTCAGGGAGAGCCACCTCCCTCAGTGGACTTGGCAGTGCATAAATCAGAGATGCGAGAGGCGGAATATCAAGGGCGCCATCCCCGTGGTGTCGTTATCGACCTGCAGCATGTTGTGCGGCTCCACGCAACTCTGGCCCCAGCCCACCGGCCCTGTAAGCCTGGGCAGCAGGGCCGTCACCTTCAACCATCACCAGCTCGAGCTGGAAATCGCTGCTGCCGAACCTGTCAGAAACCTCCTCCAACAATCCTTCGTGGCCTTCAACAACAACATCATCGATCTAGTCCAACGCAAAGATTACGTAGAGAAACCCACCGACGTGCGGAGATTTGTCATCAAAGTGCACGTAGCTGACTCCAGCACCGTCAAGTTGAAGCTCAACACCAACGAAAGCTACAGCTTGGTCGTCAAACCCAGAGACGACGAAGTGATCGCGAACATCACCGCAAGGACGTTTTTCGGCGCCAGACACGGACTCGAAACGCTTTCGCAGCTGATCTGGTGGGACGAGTACGAGAACAACGGAATGTTGAAGCTGCTCAAAGGTGCCAGCATCCAAGACAAACCCGCGTTTCCCTATCGGGGAATAATGGTGGACACTGCGCGCAATTACATGTCCATCGACAGCATACGACGAGTTTTGGACGGAATGGCCGCCAACAAACTCAACGTCTTCCACTGGCACCTCACCGACTCGCAAAGCTTTCCTTTTGTCTCGCCACGAGTCCCGCAGCTCGCCAAGAACGGCGCTTATGGACCCGACATGATCTACACGCCCGAAGATGTGAAGGATCTGGTGGAATTTGCGCGGGTTCGAGGGATTCGGGTGGTTTTGGAGGTGGACACGCCCGCTCATGCAGGAAACGGCTGGACTTGGGGGCCGCAGGAAGGTCTCGGTGATTTGGCAGTGTGCGTGAACGAGCGCCCCTGGAGTCTGTACTGCGGAGAGCCGCCGTGCGGACAACTAAACCCAGAAAATCCGAACGTCTACGACATCCTAGAGAAGATCTACACGGACTTGCTCGAACTGAGCGAGGAGACCGAACTGTTCCATTTGGGCGGCGACGAAGTCAATTTGGAGTGCTGGGCGCAACACTTGCAAAAGGGCACGACTTTGTCGAACTACACCGACTTGCACGATTTGTGGGGCGAGTTCACGCTCAAGGCGCTGAAGCGGTTGGAAATAGCAAACGGCGGCAAAAAAATTCCCAAAGTGATAGTGTGGTCAAGCAATTTGAGCAAGAGGCCTTACGTGTACAAGTACTTGAATAAGAAGAACGTCGTGGTGCAGAGTTGGGGGGCGAGTCAGTGGCCCGATACCCCCGATTTGGTGGCGGACGGTTACAAAGTGATAATTTCGCACGTGGACGCGTGGTATTTGGACTGCGGATTTGGCAGGTGGAGAGAAACCGGCGAAGCCGCTTGCGATCCTTACCGCCCGTGGCAGACTGTTTACAACCACCGCCCCTGGCAGCAGCTGCATCTCAACAAAAAGCAGATTTTGGGAGGTGAAGCGTGCTTGTGGAGCGAACAGTTTGACGAGAATTCTTTGGATACGAGACTTTGGCCGCGAGCAGCAGCGTTTGCGGAAAGAGTGTGGAGTGATCCCGCGTTGGACTCCGCCACGTTGTCTATTCAAGAGGACGTGTACACCAGGCTAAATACGCAAAGAGAGAGGTTGATTGCGAGGGGGTTGAGAGCTGAAGCGTTATGGCCGCAGTGGTGCCTCCAGAATCCGGGAATGTGCCTTTGACGACGGACCAACTTAGAACAACGTTCTCTTAAACTTGTAGGTTCACAGTTGCACGTCAGTGATATTAGATTTATTGTTTCCAGCACCGGACTGATTTTATTATGTGCCAACTAAGTGAATGCACGACTTTGACTCTTGCCGCGATGAGTACTTATAGCCAAAGTTTCCTCGAAATAAAACTGTTCTAGTACAAGGTTAGTGTTAAGAGTCATCAAGTGTTGCTTATTTATTAAATAAAAGTTTTACCATTACAAGTTTTTCTTACCCGCGTTTAACTTTTACCATTAGATAACTTTATATTTTTCATTCTCACAACATTTTACTTATTGCGGTCCGCTCGGCACCGATTAAATCCGGACTGATATTTCAAGTGATAATTTGTTTCATCACGTACGAATATTAAACGGAACAAAAGCTCTGTGGTCTTAAATTTACATTTATTTCGTGCCGCAGCAATAAACTTGGTTCATTTAATCCGAAACAAAGGAAGACAATTGCTTTATTTTAATTTTCAATTAAGATTTTATTAATCCCACGGTGCGGCTTTCCTCAATTCTCCTTAAACTTCCAATCTACACTTTCAAGTAAATTAAATAGTTTCACCAGTCGTAATATTCAACCAACGCAAGTAAATTTTTACACAAAAAAATATCATTGGAAATATTGTTTTTTTCTTTAATAATAAAATTAAAGAGTAATAGTTTGTGTGAAAGTTTGTGGCTCACCTGATATAGCACGACCACGTGCCAATTTAAAGCCACCGAGCGAGCGTCGCGACGCAGACCATCATTCCCCAAAGATAGCACCAAAGATACTACTGATAGTAGACGCTGCGTGACGTTTCATCTTCTGCAACCTGTGGCATTTCACGTGTTCGCGCAGATTCTGTACGGACGCAGTCGCACGTGACGACGCCTCCTCTACGTCAGCGTCGCGACGTCATTGCCATCCGCCTCACGTGTAATTGA
Organism: Eledona agricola; assembly: GCA_964023215.1. Lineage (NCBI taxonomy): Eukaryota > Metazoa > Arthropoda > Insecta > Coleoptera > Tenebrionidae > Eledona > Eledona agricola. The sequence continues at coordinate 4,211,596 of OZ026856.1, forward strand.
CGGTTCAATTAAAGGCACATTTTTTCCGATCGGTTCCAGTCAGGTGCTGACCACGTGAATTGAATAGTGGTATGAAATTTCACACTTTTACTTTGCGCCTTTTTTGTTGTAAATCGATGGGGTGTAATAACATTTCACAGATGCCAAGTGGCGAAGGGAATATTTGAAGTGATGAGGGTCGTTGCACACCATTTGGAGCGACAGACGTCAAGAAAACAACCCCCAAAACCTCAAATGCGTCTCGGTGCATTGATTCGGTTTCATTGGTAAATTTTGATAGACAGCACATAATACTGACAGATTTTATGTCCGGTTTGTAGACTTCATTCGGTTCATTGTTGAAATGATTTAAATATAAACCAATGTTCGATTTCTTTTGACTCCCTATTCTCAGATTTTTCGAAACTCCTAAATCTGATAAATCATCTACTCTATTTATTATATGTTTCATCTTTTATTCTTTAATTTTATACTTTGGTTATATAACATTCCGACGAGTCCGACAGATATTCTAAAAACACTCTTTTCCGACACATTTTTGCTTTAATTTACTTCTTACGTTTACTTATAGAATTAGCTCGATTTGTACAATTTTTTAACAATAATTTGTAAAAACTGAAATTGAATTTATTAAGGACCCAAAAAGACAAGAGGTAGTAGAAGAGAAGCAGAAATAAATAATTTGGTTTTTTTCTGATTTTTGAATACTACTTTTTATAATTTAAAGTCTTTGCTTGGAAGTTGTTTTCATCAAGTTTTGCTGTTTATATAAGAATTTATATTTTTAATTTACATCGTGGTAAAGCAAAACTTGCAAAATATAACTTCCTAAATATAAACCAATGTTATACGTACCAACTACAAATCAAAATTTTCGATTTTCTTTAGATTCCCTATTGTTAGATTTTTAGAAACTCCTAAATCCGGTAAATCATTTACTCTATTTATTATATGTTTCATCTTTGATTCTTTAATTTTATACTTTAGTTCTATAACAATCCGACGAGCCCGACAGGTATTCTAAAAACACTCTTTTCTGACACATTTTTGCTTTAATTTACTTCTTACGTTTATAACGTGCGTTAAAAAAAAAACGAGGCTGCGTTGGCCATGTAAAAATTTGTGCATCAATTTAGTGTAGCAAAACATCAAAGTGTCAGTTCGAGTCTGTTCATGTTTAGGTTAGCTTCCTTGTTGACAATGGGATAAATAAATCATTATGGGATAAAAAAAAAGTGCAAAACATTTCCCGGTATCGTTGTGAATCCAAACATCAATCTATTCATTGTTACAGCTTCTCCTCTGTTGAGGAGAATATCGACACGACCACCAGTGGGGTCATTAATTTGATATAACTGTAAGTCGTGAATAGATCGATGAAGAAGAATCAGTCTCAAAACCGAAAAATGTCTTGAGAATATTTGGCAGCACTCAGTTACCCGTCAACCTTCATGGGTCATCAGTCTCTATGCGCAACTCGAGACCTACCAATTCAGTTTAAGAGCAACTGCATTCTCAAATAATATTTCAAAAATCGTTGTATATATAGTTAAACTCGGACGTCGACCGTTAGGGAGTTGTATTACACAATATACATTAGAAAAAAAAGGTTCGGGTTTGCTTGGATTCGAAGGTTCGAAGGTTTATTATTTTAATAGACCAAAAAATTTGGACGGGCTACGGCAAAAAATCGAAAGCAATTGCGTGACTAGTGAGGACATTTAATCTGGACCACTTTCTCAATACCAATCAATAAATGTTGTTTGTTTTTGGAGTTTAATTACGGATTGTCTTTCATTAAAGTTTACATTAATTTTTTTTACATGTTTACATTTTATTTAAAGTACCAAATTTTTTTTCCCCATCATTTAAGTAATAATATGTTTGTGACCTACCAATCGTTGTATACATAGTTAAACACGAACGTTGACCACTAGTGAGTTATAAATTACACAATATACATTAGAAAAAAAAGGGAAGGATTTGTTTGGTTCGAAGGTTTAAAAACCAATGATTATTAAAAATGTTCATTAAAAATAAAATTAAACTGTCCTAGCGTTTGGGCCGTTTTATTTCGTTGGTAAATTTTAAACTGACAGATCTTGACATTTGTCAAATCTATGTTTATGTTTTCTATGGTGTCTACACTGGAAAGTCGATAAATTCCATGGCCAACGCAGCCTCGTTTTTTTTTGAACGCACGTTAGATAAGCTCGATTTGTACAATTTTTTAACAATAATTTGTAAAAACTGTAATTGAATTTATTAAGGACCTAAAAAGACAAGAGGTAGTAGAAGAGCAGTAGAAATAAATAATTTATTTCTCTTCTGATTTTTTAATTCTACATTTTATAATTTAAAGTCTTTGGGGTTGGAAGTTCTTATCATCAAGTTTTGCCGTTTGTCTGTCTTGACTGTCTTGGCTGTACCAACTACAAATCAAAATTTTCGATTTCTTTAGATTCTCTATTATCAGATTTAAGTCCGATAAATTTTACTCTTTTCTATTCATTCTATTTCATCATTGATTCTTTAGTTTTATACTTTCGTTCTATAACATTCCAACGAGTCCGTCATATATTTTAAAAACACATTTTTGTTTTAATTTACTTTTTACGTTTAGTTAGACTTGTCCGGATAAGCTCGATTTGTTAAATTTTTTAACAATAAGTTGTAAAAACTGTAACTGAATCCATTCAGGGCCCAAAAAGACAAGACGTAGTAGAAGATTAATAGAAAGAAATAATTTGTTTCTCTTCTGATTTTTAATACTACTTTTTATAGTTCAAAGTCGTTGCTTGGATGGTCTTATCATCAAGTTTTGCCGTTTATATAATCATTTATATATTTTATAAATTATATTGTGTTAATTCAAGACTTGCCAAAGCTATGTATGTATAAGCGTCACATATTTAAGTAAGTTCGCATTTTCATTTATTGATATCAGTTAACAAGGTTATTTTTATTATTTGTTAGAAATGCAAATGTAAAGTTTTGTAAGATGTTCTTTTTTCTTCGTTATAAATTAACCGGCAACAAATGTAAAAAAAATAGTTTGTTTTGGAAATGTGTTTTATTTTACACGTGAGAGTAATCTTGAAACGTTTTAAGGCAAGTTATGGGTGCGTTTATATTTTCTAAAATTAGAAAAACAAAGACAAACATGTATAGTTCCTTGCTGTTGCTTTTTGCATGTCTGACGGCTTTGACATTGTAATGCAGCCGATGGAAGCCAACAGATATTGGCTTTGTTTTTAGTTTGTTTACACCCAATGTATGCAAATGATTGCACGTATTCATTGAATGCTCAAACCCTGACAAACAGACTCCAAAATCAACCCCTTTGCATTTTAATCACTCTTAAAACGATTCGCACAAATTCTCCATAACACTGTGTCCGAAAGGTGTGAATTATTTAAAAGCGGTGTGGATTTTCAGGCAGGTAAGAAATTGGTTGCTGCAAATTTTATACGGCACGTTTTATTCCGGTAACAAAATGTTCGATTCATTGTTTGGTGGGTCTTTGTTTGTTGCTGATCAAGTTTGCACCAAACATTGAGTTTATTTGTCTAAATTCGCAAAATTAGAATGAAAAAACAGTTCAATTTTTTATATTTTTATTATTGTATATACTTCCATTTGACGGACTGCTTTTATTTTAAAGATTAAATAATGATCACAGCTTGGGTATCATTTGATTACATTTTGATATACACTAATCACCATATGCCCCTTATTCAAATCGGATGACCTCTCACAAATGCTATCTTCATCCACATCGACCATTTCAAATAATTTTTCCGCCGTCAGTTTGTTTATCTTCTCATTCGCCATCTCCGTGTCGAGGACAAAAACGTTCATTTTCACACACTTGACGTCCTTTTTCTTCTTAAACAAATTAACAAACGCCTTACAGAATGCAGGACAGAACATGTAATACAGCAGGAAATCGGTGCTGAGATTTAGCGCATTAAGAATTGTGCTAATTTGACGCACGATTTCCAAAGATTTGGAATTGCAAGTGTCTCCCAAACCATTTGCAGAAAACAGGAATGTCGATGCAGCTGCACGGCTTGTTATCATTGAAGGGATTTGGCTGATTAAGAATGTAAACACGATTAGAATCAGCGTCGTCGTGAGGTGGGTGTAGTTCTGAAAATGGAAAGTTTAGCGGTTGAATTCGTTCCTCAAGATGCTAATTTTAGACCGAAACTATCATTAATTCTCAATAAAAATGAATTATAAATAAGCTTTAAAAAAAAGTGAACGAAATTATGTAAATAAGCAAATCAGAAGTAACATAAATAAGTCTGAAAAACGATTAAATATTAATCTAAAAAAACTAACACAAAATTCAAATCAAAAAAGCATGTACAAAAACCTCATAAATTACAGTTAAATTACCTAATGTAAATATTTAAAAATACTAGTTGGCCCCCGTAAGAATAATTCGCATGCAATAATATTTGTTTTACTGTTTTACCACTCGCAATACTTATGTGCTTGAGTAGGAAAAAAATCAATAGATAAGCGGTATGATCAAAATATGGTTTTTAATAATTTTTTAAAAGAAACATTAATTTTGAATTGTTTGTTTATTTTTCGTCATTAGCGGTGAATGTAATCTTCAGAATGATGGCTCAATCATTGGTTTTGATGAAATATTAAGCGAGATATGCCGTACAAAAAACACCTTATATTATATTTGCTGCCAAAAAAACAAATAAATGCAATTTAAATAGAATTAAAGGAAAAATTAAATCATTAAATTTAATTAATTTCATTAAATTAATTAATAAAAGTGATCCGAAATCGAGTAGAAATGTTAAAAAATATATATTTAAAAAAATTGTGTGCAAAAATTAAACGAAGCTGGAATAACTATGACGCTCGGTAAAGTGTAACAATATTTTGACCCCTTGACTTGGGGAATTTAACTAACTGAATGCCCATCTTGAACAACAATACGTAAGATACATCTCCAGATCTTAGTTTAGACGTCGCTTGAGCAAATTTTTTAATGACAGACAGCTCTGTTAAATGTTGAACACTTTTATAAATGCACACTGTAAAAAATAAAATAGAAATTAAATTACATTGCATCCTGAGTGTCCGTTTTAATTTGTATGCACGTTATAACATATTTTAATGTACAAAATATAAAAAAGCAAACTTGAAAGGCTTTAAGTTAAAAAAAACAGTAAGAGAAAAATTCAAATTACAATAAAGTACAGAAAAATTTGCAATGGGCTCAGATAATAAAACAAACAGCAAAACAATTACAATATAGCATAGTTTGAAAATTGTCACTGTAGAAATAATTGAAAATAGCTGTTAGACGAATTATGTTTTACTACTTACTTGTTTTCTAAGCTTCGTGGATTTGTTACATTTTCCCTGCCCTTTTTTCAATTTTCTTAGAGCGCATATTAGAAATCCATTTCCTAAAACTAAATAAATAGACGGAAAAATTCCGAGAAAAATAAATCTGATCCAGTTGTACACAGCAAAGAATCTGAAAAAAAAAATCCAAAACATAAAAATGAAAAAAAAATTACGCCCCCGGGTGGGCTCGAACCACCAACCTTTCGGTTAACAGCCGAACGCGCTAGCCAATTGCGCCACGGAGGCCATTAATTTTGACGTTTTACCTCTTATCTATTCGTTACATTTTAAAAATAATCAAAACTAATTAATATTATCATTATAATAATTAGTAGTATGATTTATTTTTTAATTATGGAATAAAAGTAGATAGTACTGTCAACTAACCAGCATATGGCATAATTTCCTCACACGAAAATCGTTCCGAAAAGTTGGTTGAAATTTAAAATTAAATTCACTCAAAAAAAACACTCCAAGCATGCAACTCCTCCAATTCTTTCAACTCCCAACAATTTTTATATTGAAATATTTATTTAAGTTGAAACAAAATATATATTTTGTGATTTTTGTATTCAATATTTGTCCACCTGACGCATGCATACATATAAATAAATTGCAGTTGTACCAACCAATTTAATAAAATAGTAATAAAAAGCAATTTTTTTTAATTAAATATTTCACAACAATATCTACCTGGAGAAGAAAAGTGGAAGCGGCACAACCATTCCGTGCTCATCCAACCCAAAAATAAAAAAAATCGGTATATTGAAAACAATAGAAACACCAAGACTCCCAGCCATAACTCTCCTAGCCACGAACACGTGGCAAAATCTGGGCTTAGCTCTGCATAACGGATGGGCTAAATAACATATTCGGTCTAAAAAAAACAAAGTTTTATTAGAAAATATAATAACTATGGTTACATCTCACCAAACGTGACCATAACAGTAGTCACAACGCCCATGGTATTAAAAATGGCAGCCAAAGGCATCCCCAAAAGAATGTCATAGACAGACCAATTGCCATCCAAGAAAAAAATACCGCAACTCAAGCCACTGATACATAATAAAATTGAACCGCAAAGATTCACGGCCGCCAAAACTAAAACGAACATGACGTTAGTGATTGCAAGATGTTAATTAATTGTCATCAGAAAACGTCGCAACGAAGGGGAAATTACGGCCAAGTTCCTTTCAGGCAGGATATTGAATTTCGTGTTTTTCCTTTTTAATGCGATCGATTGGCGATAATAAAATTTTCAGTCACCTGCCAAATAAACGTACACGGAGCCCTTGAGTTCTCGACGTCTCAGAACCAGGAGGCTGATTGTGTTTCCGATTATTCCGAAGATGCAAATGATTGGTGTTACAATTGAGTAGGACGCGATTCCTGAAGGTGGAACGTAATACGAATTTAATTTTTTAACATTAATTAACAAGAACGTACCGTTTGGAGTGGGCGTTCCGTCTTCGTAAATATTTCCAGCTTCGGAAATGTCGGCTGCCACAAACCTGTAGCTGGGGTAGTACACAAAGTCATCCATTTTACTAATTCGTACTGACATTCTTCAACTAATAGACGTGTTTGCCGCAAATAATACATACATATCTATATCAAAAAATCAATGAGGTGTATAGTCGATTTGTGTGTAAGGACGCACTTTGATTAAGATTAAAATGTTTGTGCTGTTAGAGTTAATTACATAGGCATGTAAATTTGCGGAATTATCCCAAAATTGTAATATGCTTACGTCAGAGATTAGAGATTGGAGATTCTGAGGGCAGTCAATTGGGAATTGGGAAACCCTGTGTGGGAAACCCTTGACCCTTCAAGACAACTATAAATATCATCAAATCTAATAATAATATTGTGTCTCAATCTCAATCTTAATCAGTACAATAGCGTCAAATTTATAAAAAAAGTTTTGTTCATCGTTTAATTGAATCCCAATTTTTGGTGATAGTTTTATAACAAAGGTGCTTTATTAAACTGTTAGAGACAATTTTAATTTTATTTTAAATAGTAAAATACTTCTAACAATTTTTTCGGCCACATCAATCTTGCTCACATCAAATTTCACAAACCATATTTAACACTAAATACATATTTAAGAAAAAATATATATTTTGTGAGTGTTATATTTTCTCGACCAGAAAAAATTAAAATACAGCGAAAAATATTGCATGAAATAACACAATTACAAATTAGCTGTTCTGTTTTATGCGGCTACTACTGTATATGTAGGTATATAAATGCAAATGATTAATCTAAAAAATTGAACTTTTTAATGTACATTAAAATGAATCAAGGCCTTCAGATCAAGCACAAAGAAATATTGCAATAAGAGCTTTATTTTTATTTTGTAGATCCCAGTCGGTTTTTTAGCAAAACTAGACCATGAAGATCACCCTGACTGAATATAAATCACTCAACTTGTCAATAAAAACAGAAATAAACGCAGTAAAAAAAGAACCTGAAAGTCTTAATTTTAAAATATAGTTTGTATTATTGATTTAAATTGTAACTACCCGTCACTATTTATGTTGTAAGTGCAGATAAAGTAGTCTGTATGGTACTGTATTAATTCATATACATTTTGGTTCTTTAAATAAAATTCAAATAATTCAACTAAATACATATATTTTGTTCCATTTAACTACATTTTGCTAATTTCTAGCAGGATCGGTCCACAATTTGGTCCTTCGTGTCGAATCGGTCCAGAGTTAATATTTATTTTTTAGGTATATTTTATATTTTTGCAAATGGTAACCACATTGAATAAAATGGGTGTTGGTCCAGATTTGAGCACTCCACCGCCTAAACCATTTGAAGCTTAGTTTAACGTAATTAATAATATAAATAGATAAATAATTCATTATTGGGTGATAATGGATTGAAAAGGTTGAAATAAAAAAACTGTTCAATTTTTAATTTGTCCTCGAAAATTTTTGTGCTGCTTAAAAATGCCAGACCGGACCCAAATTTCAAAAACGACTAAATTATTAAAATTTAATTAAAGATTCTAGTAATTTAAAAAAATGCAGAAATTAAGTAAAATGCAGCAAATTTCTTGTAATATACAGGGTGAGTCATTAGTGAGGGATCGGTCCATAACTCCTAAACCATGTAAGCTACATAAAATTTTTAAATACAATTTGGATACCATTTGTCAAGCTGCACAACCTAAAAATATTTTGGCGTATACAGGGAGTTCCAAAACTTGCGCATGCTACACAACTTTGTTTTTTCAAATACAACTACCTATATTTTATTTTACTGTTAGAACCCATTTTATCATAGATTTATGGCGGTATAAGATATTTTACATTTTAGATCACCGTTATCAAATTACAATTTTTTTTTCACATTTTTTGTCATTTGCAAAGGTTTACTCAAAAATTTATTGAGAGGCCGTTTTAGCAGCTAGAAAGCTGAAAGTTGGTAAAAATATGAAGAAAGGATTGCTCTTTAAGCCCGATATGCAAAATATTATTTTTACTATACAGGTTCTGAAATAATTCATGTTAAATTATACTATATTTAAATAAGCATAACTTTAGTTTTTTAAATGGCACCCCCTATATTTTTGTATGCGATCGAATGCGTCTGGGCTCTGGCTACGTTTTTTATTAAGGTTGTTCTATAGCTAAAATTCATAATTTACGAGATATTGGATATTTTTGGCTGTGATACAGATTGAGCCGGAATAAGGCAGATAGTGTGCCAGGGAAATCATGGAAATCATTATAACTCACATTTGAACACCGCACAGTTGTATCATCACCGACTTGCCATTTAATTATCCATTCCATTATCCACAATTAATTATATTTTACAAGAACAAATCGATATGATTTATTGTCGGGAATAAGGCAAAACAACCAAAGAGAACATTCAAATAAGAATCTAAAATGCCTTTTGAACTGTTTGTCAGCAAATGTTACGAAATATTGGAAGATCATTCACCTACCGCGTGAATATATGTGCTCAGGAAGGTGGCCGCCACATTGAACAAATTATTTAGTTTAGTTTACTTTATTGAATTTTTATATTTATTTGTTTATGTGTTTATTTGTTAATTTATTTAAACGTTGAGCGTAAATTGCCTTAAGCTAAGGATTTCTTTCGCCTTCTCCCAGACAATAAATCATATCGATATGTTCTTGTAAAATAGAATTTATTGTGGATAATGGAATCGATAATCAAATGTCAAATCAATGATGACACAACTGTGCAGTGCTGAAATGTGAGTTAAAATGATTTCCATGGCACTCTACCTACCGTATCCTGGCCCAATCTGTATCACAGCCAAAAATATCAAATATCTCGTAAATTATGAATTTTAGCTATAGAATAACCTTAATAAAAAACGAAGCTAGACTCCAGGCGCATTCGATGGCATACAAAAATATAGGGGGTGCCATTTAAAAAACTAAAGTTAAGCTTATTTAAATATAGTATAATTTGACACGAATTATTGCAGGCCCTGTATAGTAAAAATGATATTTTGCATATCAGACGTAAAGAGCAATTCTTTCTTCGTACTCGTACCAGTCCTCAGCCTTCTAGCTGCTAAAACAACCTCTCTGTAAATTTTTAAGTGAATCTCTGTAAATGACAAAAAATGTGAAAAAAAAATTGTAATTTGATAATAGTGGTCCAAAATGTAAAATGTCTTATATCGCCATAAATCTATGTCAAATTTTGTTCTAACAGTAAAATAAAATATAGGTAGTTCTATTTGAAAAAACAAAGTTGTCTAGCATGCGTGAGTTTTGGAACACCGTGTATATGTTAAAATATTTTTATGTTGTACAGCCTGGCAAACGGTGTATAAATTGTCTTTAAAAATTTTTTGTATCTTACATGGTTTAGAAGTTATGAACCGATCCCGCACTAATGACTCACCCTGTATAAAAGTTTTATTTATTGACATTTCTATAAATATTTTGCACCAAATTATTGGACCAGAACCAAAATCAAACATAAAGAAGATCATATGTAGGCTTTCACGGTCGGTGTTATTAATTATAACGATCTTCATCGGGATTTTGGACCGTGTTCCATTATAATAATTATAATTCATAATGGAACTTCAAATGGAACACGGTCCAAAATCCCGAAGAAGATCGTTATAATTAATAAAGAAGATCAGCTCAGATCAGGTTAGATTTTAACTGTTGACCAATCGTTGATCAAATAAAACACAAAAGTTTTGTTCCTTATTGTTACAGTTTTATTTGAAAAATTTACACAATTTATTCATCCACATTCCTCAATAGTTATAACGGGCGTACAAAAAAAGAAGGATTTGCAGTAGGCTAGCTTCCGTTTTATTTTTTACAATGTAAACGTTTGATATTGACATAATATCATGACTTTTGATAAAAACTATCAATCAAAATGTTGCGCTAAGAATAACCGACACTTGGAGATGGAATTTGTAAAAAAATATATAAATTGTATCTTATATGATATGTCGCTCGTTCTAGACAGAAAACTAACTAAATTAACTGTTGACCAATCGTTGATCAAATAAGACACAAAAGTTTTATTTCTTATTGTAACAGATTTATTTGAACAATTTACACAATTTATTCATCCACATTCTACAATAGTTATAACGGGCATACAAAAAAAAAGGATTTGCAGTAGGCTAGCTTCCGTTTTATTTTTTACAGTGTAAACGTTTGATATTATAATATCTTGACTTTTGATAAAAACCATCAATCAAAAAGTTGTGCTAAGAATATCTAAACCGACGCGTGGAGATGGAATTTGTAAAAAAATATATAAAAAGTATCTTATATGATATGTCGCGCGTTCTAGACAGAAAACTTAATTTCGGATATGTCCAACTCAAGATCGAAATTTTGCTACACTTTTTCAAACGACGAAGCTATTCCATGGCCTACGCCAACCGACCGTTGTTATTTTTCAGATTTATGTAAGTAAATTTTAAACAATAAACAAAACAACGCACATTCAGTTTAACAATGTTTTTATATTTTGAGTTATCATTAGTTTTAAACTGTGGTTTTAAATAATTTATTGTGTGTCTAAAGTTGCGACTGGAACTGTGCAGTAAATCCAAGTTTACTTGTAATAAATCATAATTCGAATAAAAACAACAACAATCCCGTGTCCAGTTTTTATTTAAAAAAGATTTGGACAAATGATTATAACATTGTTATTGTGTTCTCCACAGTTTCTTTTTGGTAGATATGTCGTGACTTTTGTCACAAAAGTGACGTGCAGTGACCAACTTCGCACATACCAGGGGGCTGAAAGTCTCGCTTTCCCGCCAAAACACGATCTCCCGTGAGCTGTGTGAGATGGAAAATTTCGGGGTACCTAAGATAGAGAGAGATAAAGTAATTTTAACGAGTGAGCATGCGCTTTTTCGTATCGCCTGCTCAGTTCTCGTTCGTTAAGGTTGGTTTTCGAAGGAAAGCCTCCATTGCGTGCCGTTTCAACTCAGCTGATTGTGATTTTTGTGTTTGGGTTGTGTACGGCATTTTCCACTTTTCACTTTTTATTAATCCTTCTCGTGTAATCACATTTGAAGAATAGGACGCTGCTTTTTCACATTTTTCCAAAACAATTCATTGTAAGTATTTTAAAAGTTTATTGATATTTACTAATACATTCTTCTAATTTATTTTTATAGCGATTTATGCAATGGACATATTTAGCTGGACGTCCGGAAATTAATTATGAAAAACGAAACATATACGAATTGGAGTGTGATATTGATCGCGATTACCGGATGTGTTTCAAACTGCACAAAAGACACATATACGAAGAGCATATGAAGAAAATGAAGGTGTAGTTAGCTGCCAATTGTTTTCATGTACTGTTTCATCAGTACTTAAAGGCCTTGTTATACGCGGTAGATCTGAATCCTATGTAAAATTTCAGTGTGTCTAATTTTGTATGAATTACAGGAAATACGGAATTAGCGACACCGAGTGCTCTCGATACAGGCGATTTCCTCATGTTTATGGATTACGTTTTTGACAATGTAAATAACAGTTCTTCTTCTTGCCCACAAACTAGGCTGTCACACTAAGAGGTTTCATAAAAATTTACAATGTAATTTTTAAGAATCCTAATGTGAAATTTCTCTGTTGTCGGAATTTCAACCAAGATCCCTTGGAAAACTTTTTTGGCGCTATTAGAGCTCATGGTGCGTACTGCTTGCCTCTTTTTTGCACCAAAAAAAAATCAGTTAAATTCTCTATTGAATTCACAATGTTTTTGTTATATTGAAACTGTAGCTGTTTGTCCTAATCATAACTTATTTGCTTTATTTTTTAAAATGTTTATTACATTTCACATTCATTTTTGGTGCAAAAAAATTAATGCAATTCTGAGGGATGGCAGTGAAGTTCCTTCGACAGATGCCATCAAGACGATTGCTGCAAAACAACATTTGTGTTTCAAGCGAAAACGGAGAGCCATGGAGGCATTAAAGAAGGTAAATAAATAAGTATTAAAATTATAATTCATTTGGTGTTATTATTATATTGCATGACTTTGTATTGTAAGCTCGGGGGGATCGAGCAATTCCAAGAACTAGTTGTAGGATTGTTTTAGGATTGTTCAGTTGTAATCGACTTAGTAATTAATTAGTTATTTTAATATGATTATGTAGTGTAAGCTCAAGGGTGGTCGAGCAGGGTCAGTTGTAGGATTGTGTTAAGGTTGAGGGAACCACGGTTTTAATCAGCTTAGTAATTAAAATATGTTACTGCATTATATTGTATTGTAAGCTCGGGAGGTTGAGTAGGGCCAGGGGCCTGTTTTCATCATTAAATACTTACGAATTCAAGTGAATGTATATATATGTAGATTATGTTGTTAGATAAATGTATGATTATACTAGACCAGACTATTCAATTGATGGCAAACAACTCGTACTAATGAGTAACTGTATTTCAGAATTGAATCTTTTACTATGTGTTTTTCTACTTATACTACAGAATTGCTAACATATTTATAATTGTTCTTTAGCACTTACCATATGTAATATGTTAATATACGTATATATATTGTTAACTACTGGTTTTTATTGCATCAAATACCTGCCAAGAATAAATGAACAAATTTTGAATCCGGCGCCAGGGATTTTGTCCTTTTCGCACAGTATGTTTGTCTCTTTCTGGCATACGGGGTTCGTTGATATAATTGGTTAGCAGAAAATAAGGAGAGAAGACCATCTATATATCTCTCTTGTCTATGGCACATACACGTCAACGTCGCGCTCCAACTTCGGTCTGTTCTTTTCAAAACATGGCAGACCTCGTTAATACAATCGTGGCTCAGGCTTCAGAAAACATCAAAGAAAATGCCACAAACGCCACGGGGAGGCCCCCCAGCACTCCGGAAGGTATGGTGGTGGCGTACGGGAGCATCGTCGTGATGGCCCTTCTGCCAATTTTCTTCGGATCTTATCGGTCCGTCAACTTCCATAAGGAAAATGTAAGAGCAGCTGGTGTTCAATAAATCGACCAAATACGGATTGACGATGACTTTAATACGTTTTTCCTGCAGAAACCCGAAAAAATGACCAAGACGGACGCCGCAATATTTCCCATAATGGCTTCGTGTGCTCTTGTTGGATTGTACATAGTCTTCAAGCTGTTTTCCAAGGAGTATATTAATTTGTTGCTCACGGGCTATTTCTTCTTCCTGGGGGTGCTGGCACTCACCCACTTACTAAGGTTTGTACTCGTGAAACTCCAAATTGCATTTTCTATTGTGTTTTAAAATAACATATAAGACGTTTTTTGATGTTTACAAAGGAAAATTATTGATTTTTGCAGCTAAGTACATAAGTATTATCACAGCTACTTGTGAACATTTTATTGGTTTATAATAAATCTCCTCTCTGGATTGTATGTACTAAAGCAATATTTGGTTCATAAGTAATGTTATATGTTTTTTGCCAATTTTTTATGTGCTTGTATCATTGTGCTGCTTGTCTTTGTCCAAACCTTCGTTGTGGTCAAATTCTGTCAGGCAATATACTTTGGTTCTTGTTTTTGTCAGCCTAACTAAACCCAACAATTATTTTTTTATTGTTGTGTCATTTAAGAATCGAGAATCAAAAGCTTTATTGGTACTCAAATTATATGGGAACTCTAGCTTTATTATGCAATTAATATAGGCAATGGGGAAACATTAACTACATAATTATTAGTGACACTTTTGTCATTGCCACACATGAAAATTGTAATTTGAATTGAATTTATAAAGAGCAAAACTCGAGACAAATCCTGTCTCTAAAATACTGATAAAATTGTGCTTTTAATATTGTTCAATATTTTGTTTATTTTAAAAAAATCAAATTCAATAAATTGGACATTCACCTTCAATTTTTTTATGTCCTAAACAACATTGACATTGTTTGTGGTCTCATCTTGCATTTTTTATAAAAAGGGATACCAGGTCAGGAAACATAATATGCTTTTTGTCTCTTGTCATCATGACTTGGATGATTATTTTTTATTGTAGTTTAAAAACACACAACTTTCATTGGTTACAGCCCCGTAGTGAGTAAGCTGGTACCTGCAGCTATTCCAAATATTCCCTTCCACATCACCTTCAAACAAGGAGAAGGCGAATTGGCACAATATCTGATCAACTATCGATTCTCCTCCTACGATGTAGTCTCGCTAGCCGCATGCTCTCTAGTCGGCGCTTGGTACCTGGTCCAGAAGCACTGGATCGCCAACAATCTCTTCGGACTCGCGTTCGCAGTCAACGCAGTCGAACTCCTCCATCTCAACAACGTCATCACGGGCTGCATCTTGTTGTGCGGCCTCTTCTTCTACGATATCTTCTGGGTGTTTGGAACCGACGTAATGATCACTGTGGCCAAGAGTTTTGAAGCTCCAATCAAACGTGAACTCAACGAACGAGAGTAGTGTTTCTAAATTTTATTTCTGTTGGTCGTAGTGGTTTTCCCGCAAGATTTGCTCCAGAACGGATTCGCCGCCAACAACTTTGCCATGTTGGGGTTGGGCGATATAGTAATTCCAGGCATTTTCATTGCCTTGCTGCTGCGATTCGACAACAGTTTGAAGCGTCAAACTAAAACGTACTTCCACACCGCCTGTTTGGCGTACTTCCTCGGCTTGATGGCTACAATTTTCGTAATGCACGTCTTCAAGCATGCTCAACCGGCATTGTTGTATCTTGTGCCCGCGTGCGTGGGAACGCCGCTGCTTTTGGCGCTGCTCAAGGGCGATCTGACTGCGTTATTCAAGTCAGTTTTAACATTTATATAAATCCAAGAAATTAATGTATGGTTTTTAGATACGAGGACTCTCCTGACGAAAAAAGCGACGAGAAAAAGAAAGAGGAAAAGGCGGCCAAACCAGAAGCCAAAAAAGCCAAATAAACTGTCAAACATTAACGTATTATGTTTATTATTACAAGATTTGGCAAAATATGTATTTATTGTATGAATTTTTGTGTCTGCATTACTTAAATGTGTTAAATCCGTTCCGTTAAGAAATTTGAATATTTTCTATTAAAAGCGTCAACCAGGGGTTGTGAATTATTGAAACAGTTTTTTTTTTAGAAAATATATTGTTTAAAAAGATTACAGTTCTTTCAAGCTATCCATTGTAATTGTTGGTAAATCGTGAACGCCGTTCTTGTCAACGATTTGCACCTTGAAATTGGGCAAATTAACGATGAGTCTTGTGTGGACTTCCTTCACACATTTCTTCAGCAAATCGTACCCCTGCTCTCTGGTTAGAGTGGGTAAATAGTTGCGGTCCATGATGGACAACGAAAAGTAACCACCATAACCGTGTGCGGCATAATCGACACTAGCCATCGATGCCAAATAATCCATGAAATACAACTGGGGCCCTTCTTGATTGTCGTAGCCAGCCAGCAACAAATTAACATGATATGGACTCTGCAAAGCAAATTATTACGCCAAACACTAAAAACCACAGGTTATATACCCTAGAACGCAAATTGTCAGCCAAGATGCGTCTAGTAAAGTGCGAAGCTTCCTTCGGACTCAGCTCGTAGTTATTCCGCATTTTATACAACTGCACGTTCTTGGAAATATATTCCGCGAACTGATGGGTGTCTCCTTGTTCGCCCGATGTGGCCATAGCCAAGTTATTGGACAGTTTGTACAACTTGTTCTCATCTGAAAAGCCGCAATCGTATTTTTTTATTTCACTCAATCAATACGTACCGGTCTTCATAACGATTATGCTGTGGGCGTTGGTCATGTCGGCCGCAATTATAGCGAAATCGTTGAATTTAATTCCAATTAAGCAATCCATTGTGGAATCGACTTTGCAACAAGAACTGCTTCGTAATGGAAAGTTGAGGTTATGTTTATAAAAAGTCAACTTAACTAAGTTGTATGCGCTGTTGCCATGTTTTTTTTTAATCAGCAAATTACATCAATATTTTTTTATTGCTCATGAGGCGTGTGATTTAATTGTATATTATACTTTCGTTTTCAGATATGTAACTTTGTTGGGGTTATATAATTTAATTACATTTTATGTAACTGATAGAGGGCGCTAATTTGTTGTAACCTGTAAACGTGTCTTTAGGAACGTTACTAATAAAAACGGAGGCTACGGAATCTAGATTTTGTTTTATTATGTAGACTTTTGAAACGTAAAATTATGACATTTAAAAGAAGCTGTCATTCAAAAATGTGTTCAAACGATGGTTATATATAAGTTATTCCATGGCCCACGTAGGCTTATTTTAGCTTATAACATTTCAAATTTAAACGTTTTCAGCTTAATTTTGACAAGTTGATATTTGCGCAAATGTATTGCTTCAATTATTTATTTATTTTTTATAATAATGAAAATCTTCTTATTGACTACTGTGCCAACAGAATGAAGCAAATGCCAAAACTAATATTTATAGAAGAGGCGCTGTTTTTGTCAAGGTGACTTGTAGTTGTGTCCTTGAAACTTGCGGCGTTGCCGTGTCTGCCAACTCTTCGTTGTTTTGCTTTGCGTCAATTTTCCCCATTTGCGCAGAGCTGTCATTGTAGTGAAACATATGTAAACCAGTTCGGAACAACTCTAGAAATTTTGTGAACGTTTAATTTTCGTTACAGATGTAAAATAGGTACGTAGAGATAATAGTCGTGTCTTTTCTTCTGCCGAAAATGCGTGTGTGCGCCGAGTGATTCCCAAAAACATCCCAATCATAGTTGGACGTGGCTGTCAAATTTATTTGAAAAAAATCATTTTGCACTTTTTCGAGTAGTTTTTTTGAGCGTTTCCGTTGAAAATTCGCTTTTTCGGTGTATCCTCGTTAAAATTGCAAATTAGTCGGCTTGACGTTGGGAGATCATGTCAATAAAATTGATACGCAAAAGCAGTGGTAAATTTCCATGTAGACAGCACGTCCTCGCTAATGAGTAACTCGAGGACAATTTCGCATTCCAGATATGAACAGTGACACTTCCGCCTGTTTCGGAGATTGCCCCAAGCCCAAAAAATCAAAACCGTCAGTGGAAAGTCACACGGCAGCCACGTACTGGGCCCACCTGCCCTCCATCGTGATCCACGAAATTTTCGATATCCTCGACGCAAAAGACCGTCAGAATGCGTCGAGTGTGTGCAAAAATTGGCGACAGAACGTTTTCCATCCAAAGTGAGTGTTACTTTCTCTTGGTTGCGCAATTTGCTCACGTTAATGTTCTGCCAGGTGGTGGCCCGAGGCCACGTTCAAAATCGAACCGTGCAATATCGACAAAGCCAAATTTTATACGACGGTTTTCGGGCGAATCGTCACCTCTGCCAAAATCAAAGTCAACACGTTAACGCCCGAATGCACGGACGAATTTATTTTGCTCCTAGAAGCTTTAAGTGAAAATAACAATCTCAAAGAACTGATCATTGAACCCACGCATTGCCATTTCTACATGTCCAAATGCTGGAACAAGACCAGGTAAGAACTACTGATATTTACTTCTGCATTCAACCCAAATTGTATTTATTTGCACAATGTAAAAATGAATCTTTTTCTTTCATCATTCAATGTGGTATTGTATTTCAATTAGCCATTTTTTCTTTGCTGTTATACCGTCAGTTTTATAGTCATAGTTTTTTTTTTCATGAATCGCAATCGTTAGTAGATAATGTTTCATCATATTTAAAAAATTAGAAGTTTGAACTAGTTATATGTTACATATGAAGAGAGAATATTTAATCAGCAAATCGTGTCTGTTTAAATAAAACTTAATTATAACGTTCTTCTTTGGGATTTTGGACCGTGTTCCATTTGAAGTTCCATTAGGGGGGGTGTAGTGAACGCTCCGAGGAGCTAATTCAACAAGTGACCCCAATGAATCTCCAGACGTTTCATCCACAACTGCGGTGGATTTCAGCGTTAGTGGAGCGTTCACTACACCCCCCCTAATGGAACTTCAAATGGAACACGGTCCAAAATCCCAAAGAAGAACGTTATAATTAATAACACCGACCGTGAAAGCCTACATACTTTCATAAATAAAACTTGTTAGATTTTTATGATTGACGAATAAATAACAATTTTCAACAATAAAACTTGAAAATTTGTTTAAAAATCGTTTGATTTGAAGGACAAAAGTAGGAATATGCAATATTAAAATCATAAAATAAAAATAAACGACATATTAGAAAAGCAATTAGTAGAAAACATTAAGATATCTGAAGCAAAGTAAAAAAACAGGAAAATAATAATAATAAATTAATATAATATGTAATAAATTACTGTTTATTTTATTCAATTTTTGTAATTACTGACTAATTTTTTATTTGGTCTTTCGCTCTGTATACATTTTTTTTATTTTTGAGTATTGATTACTGTCTGAAAATATTAAGTAAATTACATTTGTTGCGTGTGTTTGATTTTTAAGACCTACACCTTTTTATGGCTTAATATATTATTAACTCTCCTAACGTTTTTAACGTCTTATTTAACCTGCTTTTCACTACCATTAACTTATCATACATTTTAATTTAACATATTAAACAATAAGCTTTATATTCACCACAATTACCATAAAACTATTCTAAAAAAACAGATCACGATGATTTCAACAAATTTGTCTCAAATAGATAATTTGAAGGGTCAGAAGCAGAAGTGTTCAAGTGCAAAATTGTAAAAGGGGAGTAAAATGATCTTAAAGTCTGCTTTTTTATAAAATCCTTGGTCCAAAATTGGAAAAGTTGTTTCAAAAATATAAATAGATTTGTGGTATCCAATATTTGAATAATGTTATTGAAACACATTTTTCACATAAAATGCACATTTGCCTTCAAAAATATATTAAAAAAAATCATTTGGCATATTTTAGTATACTAGATAATATTTGATTAAAGTAGAACAAAGTACAAACTCATAAAAAAGCACAAAATATAAAACAATGTCCTTATTTATCATAGTTAGAATCTAATTAAACCTTTAGTCATCAAAATAAAAAAAAATCAATTATAGTATCAACTTTTGATTGATCTTATTTCTTTTGACTTTTTGATACTTTTTATTAGCAATTTTATTGTCGTACGGAAAGAGATATAATATTCATTATAAATTGAAGGTACAACCTTTTTACCAAAAGGTAAAAAGTAATTCGTTTCACTACCAAGAAATGCATAGTTTTTAATGTGCAAATACGTATTTAGCTTTTTTTTTTTCTTATTTTTGTCACTTGAGCCCTTTTGCTTCTGACCACGTCATTAGTAGTTTAAATATTCACTTATTTAAAAAATATATAATGTGTCACTTTGTCTTATATGCATCAGTAATAAATTAGATTTTTAATAAACGGTGTTGAATGTTTTATATTTGCCCGATATATGTACGAGTATTTACGGTAAATTTGAGTTTTTTCCAAGTTACGAGTATATTCGTGATTTTCACTGTTGAAGCAAATTAGTTGTTTATTTTTTCTCTTAAAATCTCAAATGTATCAAATGTTATTTTTTGAAACTCATTCATTTTGTTGTGCTTAACATCATGGCGTTTCGGCAGCATTTTAATATTTGCATATTGCTACTTAAAATTATTTTATCCTGTACTGTGATAATCTGTTCCGAATTCTATTCATTCTATTGCATTCTATTAATTTAGCTTTCATATTTTTTTTGTTGTTGCAGCTGTAATATGCAAAATGTGATAGCAACCCTGAAACGTTGTCTCCCTAACCTGGTTAAGTTCAGTATTGGTTGCATCGAGGTCTTCGCCCACGACGTCTACGAGTACTTAACGATTTTGGCGATGCAACAACCAGAAAAAATTACGGTATTAGGTTTAGCGTCGGCTAAAGACAACCTGAACGAATACGAAGATTATTATTTTGAATGTGATTTAATCAAACCTTTTACGAATTTAAAGGTAATTGAGCCGCCCCATTTTTTCGATGACTATTGTTGATTTTTGTGGCAGGTTTTAAGTATAGACTTTGAACAACTGTCGGATAAATTTTTAAGGAGTCTGGACGGTTCCAAGTCTTTGAAACGCTTAATAGTGCAGTTACACGGCGTCCGCGACGACCATCCCGGAACGACGAACTCGGCCTGGGCCGATTTTAACGACAAACATCCAAAGTGCGAGCTGCGACTCACGGTTATCCACTGTTTCGAAGAGATAAAAGTTTTGCACAAGGTCGTCCTCAGGGGGCAAATGCCGTTGACGCATCTCAAAGTGTTCTTCTGCGAGAACGTGAGTTGTTCATTTGCATTTGCCTATTAATATAGTGGCGATTGTCTGGTGCAGGTAAACATGAGAGTTTTGGAATATCTGTCCTCGAATTACGCGCACACGTTGCGTAGTCTTATGTGGGTCGATTCGTTGAGTAACGGGAAACCGAGTTGGGCTTTTTTTACGGCGAACTACGATACCAGTCCAGATCCGCTGATTATGATATCGTGGCTGTGCAAAAAACTGGAGGAGTTGGTGTTGTATGGCTACAAGTATAGCGAGGATAACGTCATCGCCATCGCCAGATTGTGTGGGGACAAGCTGAAGAACTTTGAAGTGGCCCAAGACGACATCGTCGGCCACGCGAGTCCGTCGCCGTACGAGAATTGCTTAATTGTGAGTATCACTGACGAAATTATTTATAGTGCACTTTTTTAGTGCATTTTTTCAGGACGTACCCATCCACTTGAGGCGGTCGTGGACGCCGACGAAATCCGCAAATCTCCATCCTGTCATCCTCAATCCGACGGCGGGAGATTCAGATGAGTACTTTTTGCCGATAATCCTAAACGACCTGCACTAACTAGTTAAGTACCACAACTCAAAAAAAAGAAGAAAACGCAAAAAAATAATAACCAACAAATAAAACATCCTACGTACGACCTTATCCGTGACAAATCTGTTTATAGTATCGTTTGAAATGTTTGTTGTATATAGAAAACAAAAAAAAAATGGACCAGCGCGACGACGAGTCGCGCAATGCTTACCACGTGAACGTTGAACGTTTTGCAGAATAACGAAGAACGATCTGTTAGCTTTTTCGGTGTAAATTTAGTTGTACTAATTGTGCGCGTATCGAATTGTTTGTTAAGCCTACCTAAGTTTGTGAACAGTGAACGTATGTCGCTTCTGTTATTTATTTATGTGTGACGCAGGAAGAACGACATTTTCGTCGATTACGTTGTTATCCATCATTAATTTTTCGTTGTATAAAGTAGCGATAAGAAGAAAAACATCTGTGATATAAGCAACTCTTATACTGTCGAACAAACAACGATTGTTAACGCAAAACTGCAGCCTCGAACCGCCAAAATTTGACACGCACGAGTACCTGCAAGTTGTAAAGATGTGTTTCCAAAGAACACAACAACACCCCCGAACTGATCGATCACTCCACTTACGTTTTGCCGGACTCGGTTAACAATCGTACTAATAAGAGTGTAGGCGAGCGTCGTTGCAGCGCTCCAGCATGGCATGATAGTATTGCATTTTATTATTATTTTAATATGTTGTGCTTGTGATAGGTTCGATTTTTAAAACGAGAAACATAGTATTATTGTGTTGGTACGTTGGTGAATGATGATAGGTATTTGCGTGCGAACCACAAACACCAACACGTTTATTTTTTAACGAGATTTCTAAAAGTTGTTAAAAAGACACGAGTCACATCGAGACCGCCGTTATCCGAAAGGTGCTGTTCCTATATTTACACCGCACACGACCAATTTAAAGAGCGAAGAGCAAAGACGAGAATCCAAATCGCCATTCCAAATACCATATTCCGTAGAGTAATTAGTGCGAGACGACGACTGGCGAGCTGTTTTCCAAGCTCGAAGTCGTCTTTGGAACGATTCTGTGATAGCGCGCGAATAACTTTTACCGAAAACCGAACCGCCATCCGGGTGTGTACATAAAAGAAGCTGTTAAGATCAAGTACCTGAATATCAAGTGATTATAGCGAAATTAGGTAGCCTGCTATTGTAACTCTTAACCCTAGTCCAAAGCGTTGAAATATGATGTAAAATCTTTATTATGTAATATAGAGTGTGTGAATGGGTGTTGATGACGGCAGCGATGAGCGTCATCCGCGTAGAGCTTGATTGAGGTTGAGTCGCCATCTTATCATGAAACTATCTGTGATGCACAAACGGACACATTGTTAACAGCGTACATATGTTAAACAACGCTCAAATGTTACAATGTAGGTCTCACCAGCCTTAGCATAATTTCAACTCGTGCTAACGCTAATAATTATAAGAAAACCAAACATGAAGTGTTGTCTGCTAAGTTGCATCGAAGACGCAATGAATAACAAACGAAATGTGTAGACAATAAGAGGCTAGAAGGACAACACTAAGCACTTATCGATCGAGTTGTCCCTCGATTCTCAAACGGGGACAGCGGAGACGAAAACTACTCGTTTCTTAACACTCGTTTCGTCATTTCCGTTGTGACAACTATTTTTTACAGAATATTCTCTTATTTCCTTATTTTTTTATATTCGATTTTTGTTCAGTTTACGTTCGGCAATCTCACTGCATACACCAGTGTCGACGTCTTTATTCAATGGATCGTAATTTTAGCACCGTTTGTTAATTCAATAATTGTTTTATAACGGCACTGTATTTTAAAAACAATTCTAACGAATCGAGGCCGTCGTTTGACTGTCACACGACGGCGCCGATTCGAGATCTATTCGAAATGTACTTGTTATTGGAAAAATCTTTTATTTAGAATAGGCGTAGAGTAGCTTGAAATGCATAAAATTGCAAATGTAGATTGATTTTATGATATAAAGTTTTCAAAATTTATAAATGTACTCCTCAGTGTTATCGAATGTTCCCAAAATTTAAACTTTAATCAGTATGTTATATCAAATAATTATATTATGTTTTGAATGTAACATGTATCTTGAATTGGTTAATAAATATTTGGTATCTGATTATTGTACGTCTGAACTTTACACCTGTCCTTATGTTTACATAATTAACTTTTTTCCTTATAAAAGTTCTTAGTAATGAATTATTTAATAACTAATGTACTCGCCAGAACATCAATCGTGTGAAGGTTGAAATTTTCCGAAACAAGCAAATGTCGTGCAAGTTATGCAAATTTGTTTGTTCTATGTCGAGACAAGGGGATTTAGGCGAAGACCCGGATTAGAAAGTCAAAGCAAGACGAAGCAACTCACCACCCAGTGTTTACAAGAAATTGTAAGCACTTTAAAAAATATTCCACATTTCATTACGCAAAATATTAAAAATCTCATCTTTACTTCAACGATATTATAACAAAATGAAATGCTTGGAGTGTCAAAAATGAATTGCAAATTACACGGCTTTAATTTGTTCTCTTATGTACTTCTCCAGTATCTAATAAAATACGTATGTACCGCTTTCTACGCAGTATGGAAAAAAGTTAAATTATTGCCTTTTACTTCTTTCCTACATTTTTGATTGAGTTAATAAAGACTCGAAGTCTAGCCGTAGGCGATTTACTCGTACATGGCAATCATTTTTTTTACCCACTTCCCATATAATTTCATAGAAAACTCATGGCTATGAAGAAATGCGAACGAGCTTTCTATATTTTTAAAATTTGCGTTGACTACGTTACGTGCACTCAACCTTTAAAAATTGCACAAAATAAATGTATGAATCTGATCCCGTCTTGATCCTTGGATACTCGACAATGTCCGTACAGTTTTCTACCCGTTCAGAGATTATTTGTTTTTAGAGTAAATAAATTAAACACACCAGTATCAACAAGCATTTACTACTGGTCAAATGGAAATATTCATAGCGCAAAACTTAAATTTAGTGATTTTAAAATGTATTTTCAAAAAGTAATTCGCTGCAAATTACAATCAGTAATGTATGAAATAACCGATATCTTCTAAATATTTCTTTTATTTTGTAGTTTTGCTGGACAACTCACACGCAATACAAGGTAAGGCTGTTATTTTTTTTAATTATACATTACATTGGCAATATGTCATTTATATAGGCTCAACTATCACACAAAATAAGTGCCTCTTTATCAATATTTATCATTTGGTGATTAGTCTACAATAAATTCTTAAACGACGATCTCTTCCATTCTTGTCTTGGTTTTGGTATTCGTGTTAAGCACGGCGTTCATTAATAAAAACTTGCAATTTTCCTCAAGTTATTGAAACATGTACATTTAAGGTAAATTATTTAAATCACTATTTTCAAACGTTTTGTCTACATCTTCGTTATAAATCACCGAAACCACTTTAACAACTCAAATCCTTGAAGTATTAAATATTGCGTTTTTGTTCTTTTTGAGTTTTTTTCTCTGAGAAATTCGAACTAGACAAAAATTCAAATAAGTATAAGCAAAGATTAAAATAATAATTCATTCAAATTAATGAATAGTAAAATGTTTAATACATTTTATACAAAAATTACCATTAAAATTGTAGCGTTATCAAATAACAAACATTTTGGCTTTGCCTGTTGCTGATGTGCAATAAAAGTGCGAGTAAATTGCTGATAAAGTCGTAGATAAAGCTATAATGCCTGATAAATATTTTTACCGTTCAAAATCGCTTTCATTTTAATAAATAAATTTAATTTCGAGTTAACAAATAAAATAAACCTCTTTGGATAAATCGCTATTATGTATTATCAGATTTCATGTTACAAGACTCATTCTAATAATGAATAATACATACTGGGTCATATACATACTTGTTTTTTTTAACCTTACCTTGGAAAATCATTTAAATAATGTTAAAATTATGAAGTGTCATTAATTTTGAAATTCATGTTTATGTTCCGAAAATTAACGGAAATCATATCAGAGTATTAAAAAATAAACAAAACGAAGGAATGAGTATTTCAAAAGACTTGAAAGAATAAATATTTTAAGATTTGTAAGCTTGAGTGAAGTAATTAAACAAGAATTTTTCAACAAAAAACGTGCGATGGTAAAACGTAAATAAAAAAAAGATGTAAAAACTTCGTATTTCTTCTTACATAACATTTAATCGACTTCAATAACTTTAGTTTGTATAATTCGCTATTAATTTTTGAATTATTAATAAGATTCTATATTCCCGGTGAACGACCTTTTCAAATTAAATCGGTTGCATGTAGATACTAATTATCGCCCAATTAGGATTAAAGATTTTAAATAGATTTTGTATTTTTATAGTGTCATCGATATAAAAATGTGCACATTTAAAAAGGGGACCCTTTAATATTTATCAAATGTGTGAAGTGAAAATTTAGTGATTAAAAATAATGCTAACAATAAACATATATTTTAACAAACGATGTTGAAATAAAAAACCAATAAACGACAATAAAAAAATCAAACTACTTTTAAACATAAATCTTCACGTACCAAAAAGCGACCCGAGGCATCTATGGTTTGCACAGTGGTAAAGGTATCAAGAGGCATGGGATCTAGCTTTTATTTTATTTTTTCAGTGTAAACTGTAGACGCTATTAAAATATGTCAATGTCAATCAAAAATTACCTCAAACCACGTCTTATTCGACACTTTATTGCTTTGTTAAAAAGGACACTTATGTATCGTAAGCATCGTGTCAGCATAATAATTTAATCTCAAATTTCTCTAATTCAAACTCAAAAAGTTTTTACACTCTAACGAATTTCAAAGTGCTTCTATGCCCCGTTTTAGTTTTGTACGCACGTCAGACTACATTATTTTATCTTACATTTCAAATTATGTATAAAATACTAGAAAAAATAAATTAAAAAAACGGAGATTAGTAACGTGCGTTCAAAAAAAAAAACGAGTTTGCGTTGGCCATGGAATTTATCGGCTTTCCAGTGTAGAAACCACCAATGACAAGAACTGTCAGTCTAAAATTTTCCACCATAATAAAACGGACCAATTTTATGTAAATTGTTTATAATAAATGCCAGGACATGTGTACATCGCTCTCATAAACATAATGCTACCCTCCTTCGCGTTCATTTATTGAAATTTGTCCCAACATAATAATCGTATACGAAACCATTGTCAACAAACAACCCAACCTAAAAACTATCTGACAGATTCGAACTGACAGTTCGAAATTTTGCTACACTAAATTGATGCACAAAGTTTTTCCATGGCCAACGCAGCCTCGTTTTTTTTGAACGCTCGTTAGTTTTACATAATAATATCGCAATTTGTATACTTTTTACTCATACTGATCGAATTAGACAATTCAAAATTACAAAAAAATAATAATTGCGGCTTTAATGAAAGTATTTTCAATCAATAACGAGATGATG
This sequence comes from Eledona agricola, assembly GCA_964023215.1. Lineage (NCBI taxonomy): Eukaryota > Metazoa > Arthropoda > Insecta > Coleoptera > Tenebrionidae > Eledona > Eledona agricola. The sequence goes on from OZ026856.1 coordinate 4,238,733, forward strand.
GCGTCCTCAGCTTGACAGTCGCGACGTGAATAATAATTTGACATTGGACCTCTGGCAAAGACGAAACAAACACATTATTGCCAGATCTATGTCGCGCCTCGACTTTATCCATCCACACACGGACCCATTTGATCTGGGGATTACCCCCACCTAACGCCATTCGCCCAATGAACAAAAATTAGCAAAACGAAGCAAAATTTTAATAAATTGCAAATAAAAATAACAAATAAACGCATTAAATCGAAGAACCGATCGAATTTTGGAAATCTGCGTATGGAAACGCCACTCCACCGAATTGAAATTCTTTACTTTAGACACCGCGCTATTGATTTTTCATTAAATTAGCATATTAAACGGATTCGACCCCGCGACGATTTAGCCACCGAACCGGTTGTCAACATCGGATAAAAATTAAAACCGACCGACCAATTATCGACGTGAAACTGTAACGACTGACAAAAAAAAACGGAAAAAAGTGCAACGACACGGCGCCGATTTGTTGTTATTATTTAATGCGACGCCATAGTGCGTCTGTCAAACATGTCAAAAATCGCGATTCCGTTAATTGATTGTTGCGTCAACGGCAACCCCGCACTTTTTCCTCCGAATGATATGTTTATGAACGAGCGAAAACGGTTGAGAAAGCGCGTACGTTCGTTCGTCGTCGAGTGCGGTGCATGCGGCTCGAAGCGGGATGGACGATATTTAGATGTTTTGTTTGGAGGCGAGACACGCGCGGCGCGGATTTGCGCCGCTTTCGCCGTGCCACCGACAAGGACGGCGCTATCGGCGGCGCGTCGCAGCCGCGTTCGCATGCGGCATGAATAAGGGACGAGCGGAGCGATCACGGACGCACGTCGCGAAAGGTGGCAGTGACGTAGCAGAGTTCGACGGTTCGCGTTACGTCCGCTTTATCATCGCGGTAGTGTAGACACAACACACAAGGCCACGCCATATTGAATTGAATCAGTCGTCTGTTAATTTCGGCGAGGAGTGAAGTGCCGCCGAATTTTCGCAGTGTTCCGTGCAGTGAGGAGGGCCGAAAGATGCTGATGGTGTCGACGGAGGAAGTGGCAGTGCCCGGCTGAAGAGTGTTGTGCGAGAGATAATCGATTCGTCAACGCGGTTCACCTACGATCTTTCACCGATGTCTGGTGGTGTCTGAGCGGAGAGAGGTTAGGGCGACGCGGCGGCGGTGGCGACGACTACGACTCGGGGGCCCATGGAGAAGATGGAAGTGGATGAAGCCGTCGTCGATCTGAGTGTTAGGTGGGTTCGCCGCGGCGTGTTTGCATCGCTAATTAGCGGCGACGACGCTCGCGCTGCCAAATCGGAAGCCGCCGATCTCGCGGTCTTCTTCTCCTCGTTTACATAAACAATGATCGATAAACGATAATCCCCCTAATAGAGCCGCGTTTTTGACAGAAACAAACCCCCCCGATTGTTGTTGCGTTGTTTAGTCCTTTGTTTCTATGGTTACGGCAGAGGCGTCCCGACCGGGAGGCCTGGGGTCCCCCTGGGGGTCGTCCCCGTACACAGTCCAGATCTCCGTTAATTCGGTCGAATTGAAGCCGCGGTTAAAAATAACCGGTTGAGGGACATCGCAGAATACGTACGCGTACCTCTTTCGTCACGTTTAATTTGCAGATGAGCTGGTATTGATAAGAGCAAGAATTGTACAGTCGTCCGCAAAAGTTTACATGCACCCTACATAATATTGGATTCTCGGAGGTAAAAGCAATAAAAGCTTTACGTACAGCAGCGTCATAATTATTCCAACATTGCGTTCGCGACCTCTCTCTGACATCCCGATCGCTCTTAATTCACCATTTCCACGATGATCGTTGCAAAATTCGAATTCAATCAGAACGTTAGATTATCTATTAATTTTTGTCCTCTTATATACAGTGTGTACAAAAACCACGACGTCTCTTTTTGTCGCTCTGTCCATTAGATTATTTATACCGGACGTCCACGAGTTCTGGGTTTCCGTTTAGTTTCCACGATGATCGTTGCAAAAATCGAATTCAATCAGAACGTTAGATTATCTATTATTTTTTGTCCTCTTATATACAGTGTGTACAAAAACCACGACGACTCTTTTTGTCGCTCTGTCCATTACATTATTTATACCGGACGTCCACGCGTTCTGGGTTTCCGTTTAGTTTCCACGATGCTCGTTGCAAAAATCGAATTCAATCAGAACGTTAGATTATCTATTAATTTTTGTCCTCTTATATACAGTGTGTACAAAAACCACGACTCTTTTTGTCGCTCTGTCCATTAGATTATTTACACCGGACGTCCACGAGTTCTGGGTTTCCGTTTAGTGTGGAAAAAATATTTTAGCCACAACTTTACCTCTTTTAAGAGCTTCATGAAATACTACAGGTGGTCCAATTATGTTGTTACAAATTTTACGTTTCGCGCACGTGTTCACTCCGCAAATATTATTGATTTTGAAAAAAATAAAAAACCAATATATCGCGCATGTAATACAGTAGTGACACAACTAAAAAATATTTACTTGTCAGTAGGTGCAATAAAGTAAAACTGTTAGAATTAATTATCAGTGCGCATTATTATAAGAAGACAAAAAATATTAGCTAATGTTTCGCGTATACAACTCCTTTCTTTGTCACTGTCAAGTTACAACTAAGATGTGTTACTCCTGCCGGTTCAATCCGACACATTTTACACTGCAGCGAAAATGATACTTTGGCTATGTAGTTCCAATTAGTACAGATATAACGTTTGGCGAATAGAACACTGATTTTGATAATAAATTTTAATAATTTGCACGTGTTGCTCAACTGTGAAGCTCTCCATGATTAAATGTCATCATATACAAGATAACCAGAAAAATTTTTACAGCTGTATGTCTATTGGTTTAGCCGTACGCGCCATTGAAACATCGAGCGTACCTATTTGAACACCCTATATTTTTGAAATTTGTCTAAAACAAAGTATGTAACAGTTATCAATTCTTATTCGTTTCTAGGGGGAGTAATATTATTTAGAGTAGGTTGTGGTTAGGGTTGCTAAGATGGAGAATAATAAAAAATTAGCAAGATTTGTACTTGACTTCTAATAAGTGTGAGTTTGTTACATAATTGGCGCCCAACTTGCGGCCGAAACCGACCCAGAGAGTTAATTGTGAGTAAACAAGTGCGTGAATTTTTCCACGTCGCCGCCAAGCCACCATCGCTGCATCATTGTAGTTCGATCCGATGTTCTAACTTGACGCGCCGCACGTTACACGCGTTTATCTCCGAAATCTACTCTACCGGTTTGCACGCCGTGCCATTCAGCGGAAACAAGGACTACCCCTCGGTCTTCAACCCGCTGTCGCTGTAAACACAGCCACTCGCGTTCCAAACGCGCTAACGAAGGCAAACCAAGATGCCACCCAAAAGAAACCCCGTCAAAGACGACGACGATCGCTTGAACGTCCCTTCGCCGACAATCGCCATGTCGACCGAACAGTTCGCCATATTTCTACAAACGGTCCAGAACACGGTTTTGCAACAAACCGCTGACTTTCCGCGACCATCTCAAGTCACAGCTCCGACGCACAGGCAGGGATCTTTCGCAAAATGCACCGCCAGGTTCGATGGGAAAAAGGGCAGCGATGTTAACGCCTTCATTGACGCGATCTCCACGTTCAAAGAGGTCACCGACGTCTCAGACACGAACGCCTTAAAAGGTCTATCGCTCGTCCTGACAGAAAACGCAGCAACGTGGTTTCAGGGAGTCAAGGACACGGTTGAAAACTGGGATGAGGCCTTGACGGCCTTAAGACACACATTCGGTCCGAGAAAACCGCCTCACCGCATTTACCGCGAGCTCTTCTCCACGGAACAGATGGCCACAGAAAGCACCGACACCTTCGTGAGCAACGCGAGAGCTTTACTAGCGCAACTTCCGAAAGGAACACTCCCGGAAATAGTGCAACTGGACATGGTGTACGGGCTGTTGTCAACACAAATACGCCGACACCTTCCTAGGGACAAAATTTTCAGCTTCAAAGAACTCCTTGACGAAGCCAGGCGCATTGAAGAAAATCTCCAAGAAGAAGGAACAGTGCAAGAGGCCAACCCAAAAGAAGCAAAAAACAGGCTCAAATGCAAGTTTTGCGGAAACTTCGGCCACTCGCAAGCTGAGTGCCGAAAGTTTGCACGATCGAAAGAAAACCAAAAGGACGTCTGCCGTAATTTCGCAAAAACACAAGCAGATCGCCGTGAAACCCATGTAATTCCGACTTCCAAGCAGACTACAACCCATAAACAAGGAAAATCTAACATTTCGTGTTACGGATGCGGAGCGTCTGGTTATGTTCGGTCCACGTGTCCAACATGTCGTCAAACGTCATCAAAAGTTAGCTCTTCCGCTGTGGAACTTTTCATGTCTACTCTTGGTGATGCCAAACCAGCAGCGTCTCGCGCTCTCGTACCCATCACATTGTATGGAAAAACCGGTCACGCGTACGTCGATACTGCTGCCGCACGTACTCTTGCAAGCCGTAAGCTCTACGAGCATCTATTGGACAACGATGTTCCATATAAATCGGAAACTATGAACATGACATTAGCTGATGGACAAACGTCACGTGTTGATGCTCATTTATTCGATGTTCTAATCACAATCGCGACTCGTGCTGTACCCGTCACCATCATCGCAGTTCCCGAACTCATCGATGCCAAGACCTTACTTGGGGTTGATTTTATTACTAACGCCGCAATGGTTATCGACCTTCTAAATATGAAATATAATTTTGTTGATGAACCAGACAGAAAACTACCATTGATCCCTGATTTAATAACCAAACCAGTATCTTTGGGTAGTGTGGACTTGTCGCTACGTACAGAAGAAGCTACTGAGCTGATAACTGAAGAGAAACATCAGCTAGAGGCGATACTTACAACATTTTCGACGGTTTTCGAAGAATCTACCGACCCCACTCCTTACGCTGAACATCAGATCAATCTGACGACCAAGGAAAACATCGCAGAACCACCCTATAGAACGTCTCCGACAAAAATTGCGATCTTAAAGGAGGAAATGGGAAAATTGTTAGAAAAAGGGATCATAGAAGAATGTGATGGCCCCTACGCTGCTCCGGTTGTTCTCGTCCCAAAAAGACAACGGAAAACCAACACCGTACTGGTGTTACGTAAAAGATGGCTTAACGTTACAGAAAATCCTGGATCGTCCCTCACGGCCAATCCAGAGGGGGAGAATGTAACAGTTATCAATTCTTATTCGTTTCTAGGGGGAGTAATATTATTTAGAGTAGGTTGTGGTTAGGGTTGCTAAGATGGAGAATAATAAAAAATTAGCAAGATTTGTACTTGACTTCTAATAAGTGTGAGTTTGTTACAAGTACTGTATTTCTAGTGAGTTAACTAAAAAATGACCCTTTTTGAGTTGTGTCCTTTCTGTATTACATGAGCGATATTGTATTATGTGTATCGAATACGGATTGCTACGAAATACCGCAGTTCGATCCATTTCTTTATATTTGTTGCAAATGTTTAAGCAAGTAGAGATAAGCCCAAAAATAGCCAGTTTCAGTTTTCGATTTTCCACTAAAAGAATAATTCTTTTTAATGGATTAATTTATATAAGAACAACAGTTTGGATTACGAACTCAGTACTTATTTATTAAGCAACTTTTAAAGAATTGCAGTTACAGTTATTACAAATTTAAAATTTTTGCATGTGTTATTGAAGCAAAGGACAATAATACAAAACATATAAATTTTAGTAAGTACGATATTTTATAATTCGCGCCCTAGCATCAATGAATCATGTCGTAGTCTAGGACTGATCGATTTGAATAATTTTTTTCGAATAATGTCTAATTTCAACTTTTCCTCTTTTTTCCAGAATTACGGAATCAGCCAAATTTTATGTTTTTTATATTGTAAGAAGGAGGATCGTTTATATCATTTGACCATTTTTCATTAAAAATTACCAACAAATTGGTGTATCAAATACATTACTTATTTATTAACTCATACAGGATTGTTGTAGAACACTAATATAACACAAATTTAACATTTCCTGCACTTGTATTTGAAACAAAAAGGCGATGACTATTATCCAAATTTATGGTCATTTCCAGCCAATTGATTTTTTATGGACAGTGGTGCTCAAATACATTATTAATACACACATTAATAAAAACGACTCGACACGTCAGTGACGCGAATTTCGTAGGCACTTGATCCTGTGTACATCGCTGCTGCTGTTATCTTAGGATTACTAGCGAAAATGAAACGAATCTCGTCGTTAACTAACAACACTTTATGGTTTTTCTCATACATTTTAATTCCGGGCGTGTTTATTTAAATCGGTTAATTTTTGTGTTTGCGTGCAACCCCTAAAACGGATACTATCCTCATCAACAACCACCCCTGTTTGATTCATTAATTATAATATTTGATTTGAATGGTTCGTTTAAACATCGTCGAATCTTTTAATCTGATGTAATTTTGCACAGAGTTTACGTTTCATGTTACGGTTATTGTATGATTTTATTTGCGGGTGGCACAGGGTGAATAGAACATTAGAAAATGTTTAGGGGTGGTAATTGTGTCGTGCCCTCATCCCTTATGTAACTTTTACCCGCCTAGTTTTACCGGTACAGTTAGGTCTCTCCCTTTCGATTGCAATGATATCCTCACGAATTTGTGAAAATCTACTTTTTGAAGTGGTTTACGCCATTATATTTTGTTGCATGATTAATTGATCTTATGACTAACATACCAATCGCGTGACTTAAAATGCACTTTAAAAATTATGCACTGTAATATCGAGACTTTGCAAGGAGAGGTTGAAGTTACAAATTAGTACATATGTGTAGAGATTGTAAATTAGGTAGTTTTCAGAGCTGTATGTCGTACAGTTTGTAATAATAAGTTCAACTCATTTCATGTTTTTTGCACAAGTTATAATTTCTTTTTATAAGATTGTTTTAAACAATTTTGGTTGTGGCATAACGAGCCACCAAATAATTACAGATAATCGTTTACGAGGCACGCAACAGACAATTTACCTACATATTTAATTTACTGTGCTCGTAAAATTTTATTGTGTACGGCGAAAAAAAACATTCACTAGTAAAGTAATATGGATATTTGGCAACGTTTATTTTATCCATTTTGCAACATTGGTGAAAACTATGAAAAGGGAAGTGGTTGGATGCAATTATGTAAAAGAAATGAAACTACAGGAAGTGTTAATTTAAATTCTAGACAAAGAGTCGACATGACACAAACACGTAATGGTTGGATCGAGACCAGTGTACATTGTGATTTTATTTCAGCTATTACGTAAACGGAGTGTTTTGGTTGTCGTTAATAAATAAAAGGATAAGCTCACATATTCCGTTCTTTCCATAATTTTTGTAATTTATTGTCAACTATTACAATTTTGGTAAATTTCAAGTGTTTTTTTTTGTAAAACCTGTACATTCTGAATTAACTATGCAAACTGATTATTGTGTGCAAATATGCAAAAAATTAATTCATCAGTTTAAGTGCATAATAGCAAAAGCAATTCGGTGCATTACATTTGGGTAGTAGATTAAATCTTTATTGTAATTATATTTAAATGTTTACAGAACAATAGAACCGTGAATGAATAATTAATTGAATTTGACGTCACATCTTAGATTTTTCCAAATTGATGTTTATCGAGCATCCAGTCTTAATTATCGTGCTTTTCATTTTCTAAATAAAGTTTTTTCAGTTCGACATCTGAAAAAGTGGAAATACCATGTTTATACACGCCAGGTTTTAATCAGCGCTTCTTTAATTAGGATTTGCGATCGGTCGTCATTATTTTAACAATGAAATGCAGTTTGGTTCGGTTTGTTTCAAGATAATAACCGCAATCATTTAGTTGAGAGGGTGCAATTTGCATATTTTTTTATCTAATAATATGAATCATATGTCCATCTGTTGCATTGCTCTTGGGTAATCTTTGCGTAATTAGAGGCTCAGCTGAGTCCGGGACTGTAACGATCGTGTAATTCTTTCTTTCACGCAAGGAATCACCCATGCGATAATATACTAATAAAAAAAATTCAGAGGACGAATGTCCGTTATGAAATTTGTAATACACTGCTCCTAAATCCCATAATTTTCAACAAATTGATAAAAATTAAGGGCGACAGGCGTTGCCTGAGACGTGACCTCAAGGGGTTCTCTCCTCCACTCATTAATACTATATTCGGCGATTTTTACGACTATTAGTTTTATTGTGACGACCGATCCGCACTTTAGAACCGACAAAAACTTATGAATATTTAAGACGTATAAAAGACACTAAACGACCGAAATCAAGTCGGTTATGATAATTAAGCCGACGAAATTAAGAGTTTTTAGCGGTGACTTTTGTGAAAAATTTACGTCGCCTTAACCTCAACAAGTGTGCCGTTTCCTTCGGCGGTTGCATTTTTAAAATTTCACGCTCGCGTGACATAATTTGATCGTCATTAGTGGAATTTTTACCGTTTGTTCCAACTTTTATCATAATCGACGATGTTTCGTGGCGATTGATTTGGATAATAAACAACACAATTTGTGTATTTTTACATAATTTTATCGGGTACAAGGTTTAGATTACAATATCCGTGTTTTGAGACACAATGTGATATTATTGTGTGGTTACTCAACACTTTGGTGCCACATCGGTTAGTGATCCGCACGTAAAAAAGTGGCGCAATTCCCCCAGTTCACGCTCAGATGACCATAGCACGAAATATGTAATCCAATTTAAGTTTTTGAACGAATTTGGTTCCGCGTTTTCAGCAGATGGATTATAATTAGAGATTTGAAGAACGCTCTTACGACAAGGGGATAATCATATAATTCCGGCTGAATTTTATGAGCCATTATTCAATTAGATTTTATGAAAGTGAAATGGTAGGTGAGCAAACGACTTAGAACGGAAATGACCCCTCGCGCTCCAAGAGAACGCGGGTGTGCAGTTTTTGGGTGGCTCCGTTTTGTTGGTAGGCGAGCGGAAGAGGAGGCGAAGGGGAAACGGATGAATTTTATTTTTATTCAAGTATCGATTTGCACCTACTCTCAGATGTTGCCAAAACAAATATGTAATTAGCCACACGCTTAAAACGGAGCTTCCATTAACGTGATGTGGCAACAATGCGTCCGGATAAGAACGTTTCGTCCATTTTGTTGTGACGCTGAAATCTGGATTAAAATGGTGGATGAATCGCGTTTCTGGAGCAATTAGCGCGAGAAATGGGAGCTTTGATGTTTGATTTTTAACCCGAAACTTTGTTTATGAACACGACTCGACGCAGTTTCGTGTCCCGGTCGAGTTGAAATGATAACGACGAGGCGAAGCGTAAAAAGTCTTTTCGAAAACATCGATCGCCACCTACAAATTATTTTTATCGCATAAATATTTAACGGCGGGTCAAGGATAGACGAAATTCAAAGCTACACCATTCTATTCAAATCCGAAAACGAAAATTACGAATCATTTTTCGTTGTCGGTTTATTGCGAAATTAGCCGGCAACAAGGTACCAGTGTCCTAGAAATTATTGACATCTCGTCAAATGGCAGAGGTTATCTGCGATGTGTAATTTGCGTGCACGTCGAAAAAATAATGAAGTGCGCAAAAATCGGTTTATCTTTGTTGTTACTTTTTCGAAAATAATTCAGAACAAGTGCTGTGATCACTTTTGGTCGGCGTGATCGTTTTAAATTAATCTTATTGTCACGCCTCTTCAGTTATTCGTTTATACACTATTTTAGCCAAATACACTGATTGAACCATTTTTTTGTCTTTATTTTGCCACTCTTGCATTTTCTTATGTAGTATCCCAAAACTATTCATTTGTGGCTTGTCCCTGTTTATTATTACTTTTCTTGTTCTTTGATATAATAAAATGCATTGCTTCCATTGCTTACGTTGTTTTAGTTTTTTTTATTATTCTAGTTTTGTTGAAGATTCCATTAGATTTTCAACGTTTAACTTTTTGTATTGTTGCATTTCTATGCACTCTGCCAATTTGTATTTAATTATTCCGTCAGTTAATATTATTATTTCACTTTCGCTTAATTGCCCACATTTTCCTGGTTATGTTCGGTTTTTTTTGTGTACTTGTTGTGCAAAATTACCACCCAAATGTAATTAAAATTCGATTGGAGAAAGTAACGAATCGGTTCCGTATCGCAGACCGTCAACAATAATTGATTATTCCGTGATGCTCGGAACCGAAAATTGTTACTACCAAAGCACGTTGAACCAAGTCCTCCACTTTCATCTAACTAACGGCCATAAAACGCAACATGTTAACATGTTTTTTACTTCCTTCTATCGTAAACAAAGCAGAAGTAATCGCCGTCAATTACAATTCTCCACTGTGCTATTCGGACTAGAGAGAGAAAGAGAGTTAAGTCGTTCTGGTGCCAATTGTCTTGGTTTTCGATTTTGTGTGGTAACTGGGAATGTTGTAAAATATGACGACTCGTCGCCAAACAACAACCCTTGAAAGGAACTGTTCTAGAACCAGTTTTTTAGCCCGAGGTCCAAGTCAGATGCACCTTTTATCATTAGTAGTAAATCGTGGTCAACTACCATTCGGTCCGAATATTCAAGAAAGTCGATTCGGCAAATCGCATGACGGTAGTGTTGTGTGGTGGTGAAATTTTCGCGTTGTATTGATAGGGTTTCGTGTTACCTGACCGCAGCTGATAACCATTTCGTGGAATATCGATCGTAACGAATGTCGGTACCATGAGGTAAAATATACCCTCTCCGAGTCCACAGTGCAGAATGCGGATTGAATACGGTTGGGGTTGTAGCTCGGATGACAAAAAACCCACACAATAAACCTTGTCGAGTTTTCGGGATTTTTTTATATTTTAATCATTACCCGGGTTTACACTGTGTTGAATTTAAATTCAAAAGTAGAACAAATTTCGTGCTCGGCATTAGCAAAACGTCGTGGAAGCTCTTATGTATATTTCCAAGTACGCGTTTGCGGAAGTCACTCCGTAAATATGATTACCGGAAATGTATTGGAGTTATTTTTAGTTCGAACGCTTTAATCATGTGGATATTTAAGTTGCGATGATCACTATCTCTATCACATTTACATGCAAATAATAAATTTTTAATCAACCGAAAGACATCATTAACCTAACAGGAAATTAAGAACCTATTTATCTTCAAGCTACGTCCAGGAATGGGTCTTTTTGTGTGTTTTGTTTGCCTAGTGCGCACAGCAAGTTTTCATTTTGATATGCCAGAGTAATATTTTTCCTGTTCTTGATTTATTTAGTAGCTGGGCTCGCTTGATCCCGAACAATGTTAGGAAAAGTCTCCAAACATTTTGACTTGGATTCCTTATATTGCATTTATTTAAATCATTTTCCGGGACGTTATTTTTGAAAATTAATTTAGCTGCGTTAGATTTATTACTGCTTATATCAACGCAATGTATGTGGATGCCTGTGCTAGATAAAAGGAATGGTTTTGACAAAATTAGAACTTAAATAAAATCGTTTGAAATATGGTTAACGATCGCTATCTATTATGTTTTGTTGACAAACGATCCAATTTTTAAAATAAATATTGCTAAACCAACAAATATCAGAATATGTATTACGAAGTAAATGGAATTTTGAAGCTAGCTTGATTTATTTTATGTATGTATTAGGTATATGTCCAATGTGTATTTTATGCATGTATTAACATAAATCTATCCAATCATCTTGGTTTAATTTTATGGGCAGATTGAGTAAAGCATTAGGGCACAAATGAACATTTTGGTTTGGCCAGGTACAAATATATGTAATTGCCGCCCAAGCAAGTTGTGTTTTGTGTCAGCCGGCCATGCTGCGAACCCATTTCATCAGCGAACGTTATCTTCTTCACCTTCCTGTTATCGATTGCAGGACGAGTGTATTGATGAAAAATGAAATTTTAGGTTTCACCTCTGTGGTTTTGTTTTATTTATCGCGTTCCAAAAGCAACGACAATTTTTTTACAGTACCTATATAAATTACTCTTTTACTAAAAACGTCCACAAAACCCGAAGTGGTAAATTTAGCCATTTTACCTGCACCGTCTTCGTTGCTGTGGGTTGGGTAATGCGAGCAAATAAATTAATCTGTTTGTTTTTTACGTAACGTCCGAAACACGTTCGGGATACCCCAAAAATGAATAGATAAGAGCGTCGAAGTCGTGCCGCAAACGCAAACAATTGTTATAATTAGCGTCATCGAGAGGCGGCGTTTTTATCGAGGACACTTGAATCGACCCTCAGATTCATGACGTGTCCGTTTCGTTTCCCCATGTAGGCAATTTTACACACCCCCTCTCCCTTAACCGGGACGCGCAGCACGTCGCCACCTGGTCTTATCTCCCTCTAGAACCCCAACACTGCCGTTACAATAATTTATCAGTGAAGTCGCAACGTGTCCGCGCCCTCGCCATAATCTCGTTTTTCCGATTTTTAGTTCAAACCGATCAGCTTCACCACCGGCCCAACAAGAACAACAGGAACAAGAACCCCAAGTCCATCACCAGCCGATGGGCATTGTTTCAACCAACAGCTCCCAGTCTATGGTCTATTCGAGGAGGGTGCTGCGTCCGAGAACCGAACCGAGAAGTTACGTGGAAAGCCCCGACGTCCTCATCAATGGAACTTTAGAGAAGCCGCGAACGAACGGAAACGCGGATTATAGCAGCGATTCCAGCGAGGGAGAAATGCCGCCCCTGGCGCCCATCAAGGAGCTCAGCCCTTTGGAGCTGAAACAGAGGTGAGCACGGACAATTCGCGATTGATGATTAGCGGATTCGAGCGGGGTTTTTTTCTGCGACTGCTGGTAACTCTGTAACGGTTACCTAGCGAAATGTACCCACCGATTACGGTGTTTCAAAATAATCATTATTTTTATATGTTGACAGTTTGCACCGTTGTTTTTAGTTTATGTTTAGCGGCAAATTGCGTCGTGCACGTTTAATGAGCAACAGAAATGTTAATTTAAAGTAATACGGTGCGACTCGATTGATGGAAACTCTAAATATTCAATTTAATTGTTGATGTTCGTATGGTTTCATAGGCAATTGGACACGCGTTTAGGGGAACGATCGTTCCGATTCGAGCTTGCGATCCGTGTTAAGTTTCATAGGGCAGGGTACAAAAAATAAAGAGTTACTGACAGCACAATCTCCTGATTATGGATTCACATTGTAGTTATGAAATTTAGAAATTAATGTTTTGCATAAAAAACAAGAAGCTAAGATTTTTCAAAAATTTAATTATTTTTTCTTATTTCCAAAACTCGCCAAATTCATAAATAAAATTAGCGTTCAGTTCGATTCGTTGTTTGAAATTAATTAGAAATTGACAATATGTTATGATTCTCTCGACGAATATTTTTTGATTTTTTCAATGGTTCTGATTTGAAGCTTTGACAGATTTAGGCCCCACTCACTATAAGCTTTGTTCGTGTTAATTTTGATGTGGTAGCATTTATTGAGCAGCATTTGGCTTACTAACAAACGGTTCGCAGTGTAGTTAGGTAATTTAACAATTAATTATGGCAATGTTTGATTTGGAAACTTAAAAAATATTTATCACAAAAAACACGTATTGGGCATCTGAAAAATTTCACTTTTTGCATCACTGAAAGGCCGGATTACCATAATTGAATTTGACCAACCCATAAATAATATTTACGTTCGATTCGAATCGTTGATCGGAATTAATTGGGAAATGATAATAGAACACGTGATAAACTTTTTAATTGTCCAGTACATACAACTCTTTGTGTTCCAAATAAATAATTCATTTCGTAATCTGGTGGTTTCGAATAAACCGTTCAATTTTAAAAACCGCTACTTTAAAAACCCTAAATAATGATGATACCATTTTTTTGTCGAGCGATTCGTGTCAATGTGGAAGAAGAAATTACAGTTTTAGGTGTCAATGCTATTTCTTAATAAAATTTTGCTTGGAAATTTAACTTGGATTGGCTATAAAATATAACGACATATAATCGAGATCCTAGGGATTTCGGTCGATCACCATCGAGAATTCTTAATAAAAGCTCCAGCGCAGATTGAATTTCTTCAGACATCCATTCATTCTATGAATTATTCTTTCAGGCACACATAAATAACAAAGTTTCAAATAGAGCATTTTTACCAATACAATCCCGAGTAATAGTGCTATATTAAACAAATTTTTCGGAACCAATTGACGAGCTTTGCCGTTTCGCACACTTAAAAATGACTTGCTTTAAAATATTGATAGTATTTCTGAAAAATCAAAGAGGTGCCGATAGCTTATAACATCGAAAAATGGCTTCACTCGCATTTTCTCTACCGAGAATTCGCGATAACCAAAACATTCCCACCCAACACTCAATGCTGCTGCATGCTAAGCTAGCGATAAAAATTACCGTTCTGATAATTTACAACTGACACACGCATAACTATGTAACTTAACCGATCATCAGAAAACAAATGTACTCAGCCTTATTCACGATTTCTTCGTCAGTTGGTTAGCAGTTAAAAGTTTGCAGTATCCGCGTCCGGTTCATGTGGGGCGAAAATGGAGCCGAAAGAGGGTTGTGACGGTCAGGGCAGGTCAGGGGGCCGCTAATAGCCAAATTGATTGTGCAATGCGTCGACTAAACTACTAAACATTTTGCGTTGCAGAGACAGAGGCTTGAGGCGGCTCCGAGAGGATCTCAGGGCGGAGGAGATGAAGCTGGTGCTGCTGAAAAAATTGAAACAATCTCAACAGCTGAAGGAGAACGTGGCGGTGTTGCCTCCGAGCATACCTCAATCTGCGTTACCGCCGACCGGTCTTCCAAGCGGTTTAAGCATCACTCCAACCACTGTCAAAGTGCCGTCAAACAAAAACCAACCACCGCAATCCCTTCACTCCAGACATCAAAATTCACACAAGACAGGACAGGGAAGCGTACCCTCGCTATTACGTGGAGTAAGTAAAAGTTTCAGTTTGAAAAATTTACAATTTCGTGTCATCTCGGGAAGCACTGATAATAATTATTCAATTTTAAGACAAGTTGCGAAACAGTTATTTGGACAATATCTGTTTTTGAGTGATATAATAAGACGGGCTTACAAATCATTTTATCAGTGGACATTTATTGGAAAGGCATTTTTCCGGATAACTGCCACATGCTAATATGAAATATTTATCAACATGAGGCTCAACTATCATCATTCGATTGAGTTGTGTACATTTTTGCAAGGTTCGTCATTATCTCGCAAAGCATTTTATGACTTCACAGTACATTTATCCATAAAATGTACCGGGTGTTTCAAGTCAAACTTACGGGGTTTGTTTCCGAAATTAGCACTAATTCCACTTACTTTTTTATTTAAAATAATTTCCGTTTATAAAAACAATAAAATATTTTACTCTGTGAACCAACACGTATATGTTTTTAATTTCTCATTTTTAAATATTTTCTTTCGTTCCGTTAATTAAATTGTATTGTTGTTTGTTTTGGTTCTTTGTCATCGGAAGCTCTACGTTCTCAATAATTTTTCGTTATTATATTTTCCAATTTCTTTAGTGCTCAAGAAACGGACGCTAAAATATAAAGCTTTTGCCATCGTCATAAAATATAATGACACACATTAAAGGAATCAAATATATACCCGTATTTATCCATAAAAACAAAATAAAGGAATTTATTCATTAATAAAAAAATAAAATATCACCTTTCGCGACCATTATTTAAAAACATTGCACTAATTTTGTGAAAAGTTGATGTTCGACTTGGCTTTTCTCTTTTTGAATGCATGTTTTATTGTCTCGGAGCTTCTTGATTTTTTTTATAATTCACATATTCTGTTAATCTGACATGCTTCACTATCTGAGCACTTCAATTTGTTTTCATCTTATCCGAAACATTTTTGCAAAATTAATTTATCGCGGTTGCTTCCAGAGGTAAATTACCTTTGAAGGAAACGATTGCTATACAAAAGATTAGATTGTAGCAAATCGTCATGTGCGGTTCGTATTTAAAGAATTCGCGTCGCCGCAATTTATATGGAAATATTTAATGTCGAAGTGGCCGTGTTGCGTTGTTAGTTTTCCATTTAATTTTTTTATACGTTCCACTTTCATAATGGACTAGTGCATTTTGTAATAAAAATTTAATTCATCAACATCGGCGGCGGACTGGTTATTGTGGGGCGGCGGTGTTTTGGAAACCAAACGGCTATGTAAATTTACAATAAATATTCTACCGAAAAGTATGTTTTTCATTGACGCGACGTATAAATAATTCCAAACGAGCCGAACATTTCGTGTAATTTTGAAATGATGGCTTCATAAACGTACGAATAATAAAAATTTACTGTGCCGTCCCAAATAAAATAAGGTTTACGAGTCTTTGTTGTATAATTTAAAAATTATGTACATCCACCGGTTGAGTATCGGTGGTGACCTCGTTTTTGTTGACACAGTTTTTAATATTTTAATTTATTAATTGGATCGCAATACTGGCAGGTTGTCTGTGAAGATGGCATCGCTGTTGTAATAAATAAACGCTTTGAGAAAAATTTCACAGCTTTTGGTCGATTTTTCAATTGGTAACGGTCCATTGATTTGGTCGTCGACACAATATAGTGTTTGCAAAATTAAAAGAAAAGAAGCGGATGATTTAGAATGGGTTCAACAACCTTCGTCGTTTCATAGTTGAACCTTGAAAATACACCATACTCGTAGTAGTAGGATTAGAATTTATAAGGCAGCGACCACCGATCGGTTCGGTAATGAACACGGTGCTAAGTTGTGCGATAAATTAAAATTATTAATGAAATTGTAAAAGTTGGTTTAACGAGTTCTTTTCCAATCTGCGCTTAATTGCTCGGGCAGCTTCTTAATAAATCGCTATGACGAAGAGTGTGGCATTTCGGCGTGTTTATAATTTGTGGGGTCGAGAAGAGCGGTGATTGATCGAAGTAAGAGCTAATCGCGATTTGGATAAATAAAAGTAATTTGACCGAAACACAACATCAAACTCATTTTATTTTCGAAGCGAAACCGCGGCTCTTTCGGTTTGGAACGCGTCCAAATTCCCAATCGCTTCCATACATAGAAGTTTAAATCAATTTTCTTTCGTCCTGCGATGTTTGTTCCGCTAGAAATTCGCCCATGTCGAGGAATTAGTGAAAGCGAACGAATTACGTAATTTGGAGTGTATTGAGCAATTCGTTTTCGTTTCTTGTGCATTTGCACTTATTGTGGCCGAATCAATCTGAAGCCTGCTTGCTCGCTCTGCTCGCCACTATTAATAGAAATCCACTCGCGATTTTTACAAAGACCAACTCTCATCCGCACAGTCAAGATTCGAGCATTTTGTTCAGGTGAAGACGCGATTTGTTCGCACGCACGTACAGAAATAAACAGACCGTATCCTTGAGGAGGTGGACTCAAATTTCGAGACTTGTCGTTTAATTAGCTTCGATTTACGACTAAGCGGTAGAAAAACGCAAAAACGCGATTGTGTTGCTCGCATTCCTATCGGACGAATTAAAAATGTGACGGACAGGTTTACCGGCCTCGACGGTATTCTTTTCGTTGACAAATCGTTCTAAAACGGTTCGGAATTTCCCAAAAAAAAAAAAACGCCGCATTTTTTGATAAGACGTCGAGGCCAATATCGAACAACATGCGCATGGAATTGGTGTCTTATCTTATATCGACTGTAAATGCCAATCAAGCGATTGAATCATGCTTGGCTTCTTCTATAAATACTCGATAGTATTATGTTGCTCTAAGTTAACTGCAACTGAAATCGTACATGCCACCGTAAACAAACATTAGCGGAGAGAGCAGCGTCCGTTTTAAATATGCACTTTCAAGTACATTTGAAAAAAAAAGAAAATTTAAAATGAATTACCACGATTAAAATTGCAATTTTAATTTGAGCACATTTGAAATGAAGGACAAGATCGGTGTAGAATTGAATTGATGTGCACATTTTTGATCAACCGGTATTAAATATGGGGACATTCTATCAGAAAATGTTTGATTATATGTATTTTGATTCATTACGTAGTGGCGAAGCTTAGGAGTGAGTTATTTTTGCTTGATAAATGTTATGTTGCGGTTTACCAAAAACCATTTCCTTCAGTTTGTGCAGCGTCATGATATCTCTCAAAGGCTCGTCACATTCTACAGAGACCTTAGTTTTTATTCTTGTTACTGCTGCAATTCATAATTCTTTTACCTACGAGAGTCATTATTGTCATCTATACAGGTTTGATCCTCATCAGAATAATTTGCGAAGCACATTTATTTATCCATTAGGGGTGCTTGCAATTATTTGCAAATAAAATGAAAGAAATAAATGCAAATTAACAGTAGACAAATGCTGTCGTGCTGTACATTTTTGGAAAGGTAAAAGAAATCGCCGAAAGGAATGGGGAAAAATACACAAGCGAGCGTAAAGACAGATAATGTGTTTTTCGTTTATTTGTTCGATGGCGAGAAATAGATGGTTTCTGTAAAAAGATAATATTTTTATAATTCTAGACAGAACGACGAAAGATTCCAATTTAATTTTAGAAAATCTGATGTTTCACTACGGATTCGCATCGATATTGTTTTATGAACTCGTTAATTAATACTGTGTGGTCCAAATTACTATCAACTCTTTCAATAATTGGATTCACAGAAACGAAAGTTACGAAATCGCTTCTGGGAGACAAAAATTTAATTTTATACTTTCAACTTTGTGAAAACATTTATATTTGATTTTTTCTGTTCGTTTAATGAGCCTTATTTTGGATTTGAATCACCTTTCGAGCTTGCGGTCAATACAAATTGAGTTGGAATTTTTTATTGCGTTCGTATGCTCTAATAATATGTAAGAAAAACGAGATATATTTAAATTTTGGTATGCGTTGGGGAAGAAGAGACATATTTTGATGTATACGGAAAAAGTGTCAGTTTTACAAAATTCTTTAGCGAAGAACATTAATAAAAAGAAATAATCTGCATCTCATGCTGTGTTTATCTTTAACCATTTGTAATAATTAATTAAAATTGAATAGGGAGATTATATTGTTTTGCAAGACTTTTGAGTATCTGCATAGTGTGTTTCGTGTTTAATAAAGTAATAGACACCGCACGCAACTTTCTATGTTGCCAAGTTTTTTAAGTTGATTATTATTGCTCAGAATTACTAGAGACATAAATTTTCTCAAATAGCGTAGAAACGATACGATTTATACGAGCGGTTAATAAAGTTCCACTAAAATTAAAGGCAGAATGCAAGAATGCAGTAATAGGTGTGTTCCATTCAAGGTATAATTGGAAGTGTAGTAAACTCGAAATTATATTAATTGAATTGATACCATAAACTCGCACAAATTTTTAGCGCTCAGCTATGATCGTCACTTCATTTCAATCTAATGAGCTCTAGTGGTTAGGTTTTTCTGTGAAATGAGTGCATAAACCAACTCTAATGGACCGCGTTTGCCCCATAAATTTTAAATTTTATAATAACCTGCATAATTTCTCCTATCTAAGGCGAAACATTTCTAGATGTAATTTTCAGTACAGTTACGAAAGCACACTAATTGCATTACATAATAAACACGCGGAATTATGTTCATTTCAATTTTGCTTTTATAAACAGATGAGTACATATTAAATGTGTTTAATTAAAAGTTAATTGGTCAAAATGCGTCACTATTACAAAATCAATTATTTAAATATGAATAATACACAGTTGTTCGCCATCAGTTCAAAAAATACTTAATGGATGGCAAATACATACACGGTTGTCTGTTTGCTCGCGGATTAGCGCAATGCCGTATTTTATGACGGCGGCGTAAACGCCGAACGCAATTAAATTAATTAAAGTGCAAATAATCCGAAGAAGTTAATTAGAAAAAAATGAAGAGATGCTAAGGCGGTCGGATCGTTTTTGGTACCGTTGCGTTGCGCAACCGTCGCGTTACGTAAATTTGTTCGTCGCGCGTCCGATTAATGTAAGCGGCGATCGTTTTACAGCAGCCGCCTCCGGCCCGTTCGAGTCTGCACGCGCCACCTTTGGCGGGGTCGCCCCTCAGCGGCCGAGGGGCGAGTCTTTCCGTTCCGCAGCCGCCACAGAGGAGTTCGTTGGGTCGACCGTCCTCAGGTTTCCCGCCAGGTGTTAAGGATCTGTCGCCTTCCGTTACGATTACGCCCGCACCGCCACAACCGTCGAAGGTTTGTGTTGTTGCCGCCGCTATTCTTCTTCTCATTAAAGTGACGTTAGGAAAATTGGGGCAAATGTGATGAGGAGGTTGGCGCGTTTAGGTTCGTTTCGACAGTCTGGCAAGGGCGGGGGGGGTGTGTGATGTTTGAGGTGTCTAGGAGAAAGGAAGTTGCTTAAAAAGTTTTGTTTTTAATTTAATGCTGTCAGACTGCTAGTGGATTAGATAGTAAAGGATTGGGAGTTAGTACAAGCGCGCAAGCAACGCCGATTGGCGAACAGGTAATAATGGAGTACACATCATTTTTGGTGTATTCGTTTATTGCATATAAGTAGCGGCGAGCAGCGTGAAGAATGGGTTTTTGATTTTTGATGTATGATGTTTAGGATCGATCGAGGGACGATGGACAAACTCCGGCCCAAAGACAAGCGGCCGCCAAGTTGGCTCTCCGAAAGCAACTGGAAAAAACACTACTTCAGGTGAGTGCGCTACCGCATTTCTATATACGTAAGCCGTGTGTGATTGGCCTTAGTGTGTTTGTATTAACTGTGTGTTGTTTATTGTTTCAGTTGTACATGACTAACGAAGTAAGCTAATATAAATATTTTATTTGATATGTTATCGGAAACTTTACTAAAAATAATATCAAAAAATTAACAAGTGTTTGGAGCGTGTCGTTTATTTTATCTGTGTTACGTTTTATTAATACGAATTAACGTCATCTACTTACTACGTAAAATATGAAAAAACTGTATTATTGAATTTTTTTTTAACATGACATAAATACTCTTGCCCTCTGAGCGTTTTTTAATTGCCTGAAGTCTACAAATTGTTCCGCCTTTATATAAATTTAAACGTAAAAATATAGCTTTATTTTAACATTTTATTGTTAAACTAATGCCGGTTCAATCGTTCTATAAATACAGATTACCGATATGTTTTCAATAGCACATTTATTTATGGGAATTTTATTTATACTTAATTTTTTAGTATCTATTCATATTTGCATTATGCATTCATTATAATAATGGGACAAATCATTAAAAGGGACTAACTTTGATATTGTGTCTTTTCAATATAGCAAGCAATATTATAAGAATAATTTGATATGTGTTGTGTACAAGAAGTTTTCTGCGATGTGATATTTGAAGTATCCAGTACGGTTAGATATCGAAAAGTGTCAGACATATTATGAATTATTTTCCTGCTGCTTTCATTCGTTATCTGTCCCAGGAAGTTAATCTTTCTGTCAGAACCTACGGGATTGTTGCACGTGTTTCTTTTGGATTTGACTTCTCTGCCGCATTTCGAAGATCAAGGACAATATTTCAACTGGTTTTTTATACAAATAATAATACCAACGATTTGTTGTCGACTTTGATATTTCGTTTTCGTAATTTAAGAAACATAAGATGGGAGGCAAAGATAGATGTATTCATTTGTGGGGGTATTACTAGAATATTGTTTTATCTATGATTTTGAAGAATGCTGTATTTTTCTGGTGGCTTTAAGAGTTGTGATGAGAAAATAATTACACGTGGCTGTCTTGAAACAAGCTGGAAGCATTCATTCCGTCCTTTATTCTTGTTGTTTTGTTGACGATAATTATTAGAAAAGAGCCAAATATCATATTCGGAATAATAAATAAAAGACATGCATGGTTTCCCGTCCATAGAAAATATTCGAATATCGTTTCAGATAAACATTTCTCCAAACAGGAAAGCGGACGTTCACGCCTTTCGTAAATAAATTATTTTTCATGCGATTAAACGTTTCGATTTGTTTTGTTCCAATACGCATTTGCTTTTATGAAATATCATCGATGTAGAACATTAAAGTTTATGAAAAAATCTTGTACACACATCAATTTTAGTTTAGATATTTTATATATATAAGCCCCTGTCGATTTTTTGTTTTCTTACGCCATAACATAATATTTAATAATTGAATGTAAATGCAGTTGCTTTTGTGTAGTTTGCATAAAATTAAACGACATTATTTGTTGCGGTTTCATGATAAAAATGTGTGATGATAAATGTAATTTTTGCAGATTCCTCCGCCCAAACCTCCGCCGCCTGAAATGCATTTCATCCCGAACCCTAGCAATACCGAATTTATATATCTGGTAGGATTAGAACACGTCGTCGATTTTCTAACAAAAGAAACACGAATGCCAACACCGCCCATGCCATTTGCGTGTACGCAGTGTAATTCCGACTTTACGCCGGTGTGGAAATGGGAAACGAAAGGCAAAAATAGAGGTATTGTTTCTTCTTTTGTGATTAAATAGTTAGAATGTGACGCATCTAAAAGCGCCACGTAAATACGTAACCGTGTCGGTTTTTATGGTCGGCTTATCGCCCATCGTCCAGACAATTACATTCACGTCGAACCTTTAACGCTCGTTATTTTTCAGAAATGGACGGGACGGGATTATGTATTTACATTCGATCTGCATAAGATTTGAAGTGCGCGCATCTCATTATGCCAATCGTTTTCAGGGATCCGGGTGATCTGCGAGCAGTGCGTGACGAACAACGTGAAGAAGGCGCTCAAGGCGGAACACACGAACAGGCTGAAGACCGCCTTCGTCAAAGCCCTCCAACAGGAGCAGGAGATCGAACAGAGGCTCGCTCAGGTGAGTCCGATCCGGAGGACATAAGTGGGACCGTTTTCAACGACACATGATCGGTTTTGCAGAACGGAGTTTTCACTTCGAGTAGTCCGGCGCCGTCACCAGTGACACCGGAAGCCATGCCGAAATCCGCGACCCCGACGCCCACACCCCGACACGCCGCGACGCCCCCCGCCCCGCCCGCCGCACAACAAACGCCGCCCCCGTCCCGCAGCACGCATTCATCCAACGACAAGTTCTCGCAGAACGCGGCGGCGATGCAGGCGCTACATAATCAAATATTAAGAAGTGAGTACGGTCGTTTCCGCTTTTTTTTAATGTATTCCAAGTCGAATATTCAATTTCTTAACACCGTTCCCAGTCCACTTATGCCGGGTGTCTCAAATTCGACTTCGAACAGAGCCAACAAATAGTTAAATAGTTCAATAGTTCTGGTCTTATAGAACGGTGCAAAAACATTCCAATAGGTGTATTGCTTTAAGAGATGCAGAAAGTTTTTCGTTTTTTTTTCCTCAGTTTTTAAAGAGGCCCGTTTCGTTTCTGAATAAATTTAATATTTTTAGTGGGCTCGTCTGAAAATGTTGATAGTTACAACTGGAATTAGAGCGTAGGTTTTCTGATGTCTGGTGAAATGCTTTAGCAACTAAGCCAAGACACGTACAAATGTTTCTGTATGCGCAAATTTTACGAAAATGGACAATTTGTGATTTGTGCTTGTCTAACTGGAATGGTTACATAATTTTACATTGAAATTTGCGCCGGAGGATTTAGGTATAGGAGCACCTGACTCAAAGGGGCGCCACTGAATGCTCTAAATAAAAAAATAATAAAAGTAAAGCAGAAAACGAGCAAAATATTTGTACATAAAAAATATTATTATCAATTTCCAATAACTTCTAATTTATAGTGGTCAAATCAAATCTTAAATTATAGCAATATAATATACAGGACGGCACATGGACGCAAATTGTTAATTTAATCGATAATCTAACCGACATTATATTTCGGTATCAATCGATCACATTTTTAATGAACTTTCATTGTGTCTCATTATTTTTCAACTTCTTAGTCAACTATTTTCCAAATCATTGACATTTTCTTATCCAATCATTCATCGTGAGAAAGCTTATCAAAAATGTGATCCGATTGATAGCAAAATACGCAGGGTGTTCCATTTTAAAAAATCGATCAAATTAACAATTTGCATTCGTAAGCCATCCGGTATATTAAATTATTACAATTCAAAATATGACCGCTATCAACTAGACTATATTGAATCAACATTTCAAGTGAAAAGTTCTCATTAGATTGAGAGCAATGATTTTGTGAAATAGATAGGGCCTTTTCTTTGTTTAAATGTCAAATAATAGCAAAACAAGTTAGATCCATAGAAGATTATGCAAGGTATAATTATTTTTTTATAAGCAATCTAAAAATTGCGAAATATACTGGGTGTTCCATTTAAAAAACATACTGTTAAAAGCAGATATTATCAGAGTGTTGTTTCTGCGATCGAAAATCGCATATCAAGGTTTTTTTTTTCATTTTAGAGTAATCTACAGATGTTCCGTTGTGCTAACACGTTACTACATCTTTATATAGAACATCCTATATATTATTGCAAATTTAGATTCCCGTTTGATTCAGATCGACTTTTTCAACAATTTATTGAAATGGACCTTTGCAGCGGTTTGAAATAATACGAATATCTCTGGACTGAATTCAACATAAATTCTTTTATTTTATGATTAAAACAAATTTGGTATTTGTTAAAAACAACCTGTAACATTTTAACTATTTCAAAAATACATAACTCAATTTTTTTCTCCAGTCCCCAATTTTTTTAAGGAAATGTTTGAATATTATTTTGATGTTTTTTGCAGTTTTTGTTATATTATTATGTTATTTTGTAGAAGTATTCATTTACAAGTGTATAAAACATAATGTTAACGTTTCGAATACACCTTTTTTTTGTTTGACAAGTCTTTTCTTTACGAATGGGGTAAATGGGCCTAAGACGACCTCGTACCTAAATGCGCCAAGAAAATCAATTAGAATGCTCAAACAAATATCAACATATAAATTTTAGAAATTGTGATATTTATACATAAATCGCGATTCTAAAAATTGTATAAAACATCAAAAGTTGTAACCTCTTAAAAATTGAAGATATTTCGTTACGTCGTTTTGGTAAATGCGTAAGGAATTTTCCCCCACATTACACACAATAAGAATTGTAGTGAAAACTTAGCCGAAGAAATTCCAATAAGAAATACAGGAGGTGGTATTTGAAAAAATTAAAATTCCCATATCAAAAGAAATTTCCATCTTGATTTGAACAATATTTATCGAACGATCCCGAACTAATGACTCACTTGTATACTAATAAATTTAAAATTTAAAAACTATTTTTATGTCAGGCGCATATTTTATAATATTGTATACGCTTAAAATTTTATAGTCCAAAAAAGGTATCATACACTTCCTGTCATTTAAATATTTAACGGCTTTGCCGGGGCATTGTTTCACTGAAATTTACACAAAAGCCTTTTTGTAATTGACGGCATTGACGTAAATGCGCTAATTTTAACGGTGTAATGTATGTTTTATATCTAAAAATATAAGAGTCGATTTAAAAACGAAATAAAATATTGATCAGATACATGGCCAGTGATTTCATTATTGCTTTAAAGTTGCACTAGCCAATGTCATTTTGTTTATTTTGTTTTATCGTTATCAGGCAACATTTTTGTAATTTTTTTCCGCTCACATAATCTTAATGTAGTGGATGTTTTTTTTGTCACCACTAACTATGTAGTTGTATTGGTTTGTAGGTATTTATAACTATGAATAAGACATTTTTTAAATTACTGTTTCTTTGAAGAGAACGATGTATTCAGGCAAATCTTTTCCTAATTTCAACCAATCACTAGAACTAGTAAGAATGTTTGAAATGTTTTCATTGTTCAGCAATACGCTGATTTTTTCTTTAAAAATTATAACTATCTATTGAGATGATCTCTTCTTCGCTGTAATCGGAAAAGTTTTTACACATCAGTTTAGTGAAAGTATGGAGGGGAATTGCAGTTGCAAAGTATTGGTGTTGTTCTAGGTCTGACATCGGGGGCTCCTCCGGCCCACATGCTACCATTCTCTCCCCTGTTCTACCCGTACCAAGTGGCGATGGCGCAAGCAGCAGCGAGCGGTAAAGGAAACACGGCGAACATGGCTGAGCTTCAGAGGGCGGCGGAACTCCAACGACAGTACCTTCTCGACATGATCCCTCCAGGTCCGGGACAACGTCACAACTGGAAAACATGATGTGTCAGTGATAAGACATAGAGTGTGTCGTGTTAAAAAGTGATTTAAACAAACGATGCCAGCGAGGCTGTAGCTGAAAGACTTTTTTTTGATCAACGTGTGTTATAAGCGGATTTAAATGTCTTAATAAGATGTGCCCTTTATTCCAGAAGTAAAACCAAACTTTTATTCGAGATTTCGCGTTTATTGTTAACAACAGTTGAGTGGAAATTTAGTCAATTATCGCAAGACTGATTCTAGTACCTATTGTATCGTCAGCTCTGGAGGTGTTGCTTATGTACCCGGAGAATACTGAACATGCACACACACACACACACACACACATACACACACACACACACTCATACACATACAAACACATACAGAGTTATTAACCTACTAAACGAATGGAGATCTCAGGATTGACATACTTACACTTAAGTTAAACACTTGTTTCCCTAACTAACAATAACAGTAGAAGGTAGAGCGGTTCCGTTCCGGTTTTTTTTACTTCTGGAATGTTTTAATTTATTGCGAGAGTGCGGGGACAATTGTAAATATGGCTGCGGCCGAAAGTTTTAGGTGTAGATGAGACCGCACAATGTGTACCGAGGTTGTTCGTAATAGTGTGACTGTCGTTTGAGAGGGGCGGTTTCCACGCGTTCAACATTTACGTCACTACGTTTCGTTCTTTTCGAGGCATTTATTTCTAGGTAAATGTTGGGGCGTCGAAACTGCGGTTTATTATATATATACATAGCAAGTTTTGTAAATAGGTGTTTTTACAATTGTATATTAGTAATAATCGATAGGAATATTGACGCATCTTATGCTCATTAATCTTGATGTTGACATTTATTATGAGGTGTTTTCTATTGTAACACGCAAAATGTTTTCTAAAATGAACCGTCAGCTGAGCAGTTGAACTGTTTATTGTGGACACCCATGTATAAGCATGTACTTTCTGTAAAAAAAAACATACAAATAATTTATTTCCGATGTAACAATGCAAAAGTGGTATTTTCGAGGCACCTTAAAATCCGTTCGTGCAGCTAATTGGTTTGATCGAGGAGCGATCATGGCGGCGATCATCATTCAATTTCACTGTACTGTGTTCATTTTAATACTTGTCTTTTTTCCATTTTAGTCTTGTACATTGTAGCGATCGAGGGTGCTAACAGGAATTCCATATTTCTGAGTAATATAATTGAATTTCGTTGCGTTTGAAGGAGGATGAGTGTTGGATTAACACGATTTGTTTCTTGCACGTCTTGTCACAAAGTACGAAGCTCAATAGATTTTTGTTGTTTACTTGTTTGATGAAAATAAAATGAAAAGTAAGACTTGTTTAAGAGCACAACTTAAGCCGTAATCGATTTTAAATATGTAAAATGCATTTCAAATATCAGCAGTGTGAAAATTGTCTACATTATAAAACAACCTTTCAGTCTTACTTGTATTACTAGTGTTATTATTGTAGGTAGTGCTTGCAATTTTCCATCTAAAGTATAGTCAATCTTTGTCGGTAATAAATCGGCTGTGGAATTATTTTACATTGTTTCAGTTTACACACAGAACACACACAAAACACATACAGTATGACACGACACTGAACAGGTCTTTAGGAACATTGTTTATGAACTAGAGTGTAAATACAGAATTAGATTTCTCTCAACTAAATGCCTCTTCAGTACTTACGTTAAATATGTTGCCTCAAAGTTTCAACTATTACTATTTTGTAAGTTCTGTATGATTATTTCAACATGTTTTTAAATAAATTGATTCGTAAATTAACGCTCCGCCACACAACTTCACCTCTTACTTAAATTGTTAATTTACGTACCAAGTGACTATTTGAGTTATTAGAAATATTTTATTTTTTTACCACAATCATGTTTTTATCGCTAGATTTGAATCTTTGCTTTTTCTTACCACTGTTTGATTCATTGCTTTTTAATAATTTTTAAACTTCACATTGTTTCGAGGATTATTATAAAATATATTGTAATCCAATTTTTTTAATCAATTGCAGTATATAGTGCAAAATTAATTAGATAAATACTAGGAAATAATAGGTAGAGCAATAGGTGAAAAATTATTACGTTTGACGTTATTCCTTATTAACAAACTCAAATGAGTTTAAATGACAGTTTATTCAAACAAATTTACTTCGTGGGGATAATTTTAATTTTAAACATTTAAAAAAAAGTGTTGATCGGTTCTGCCAACCACCACTCTCACAACTCCCCCGTTGGTTATTTTATGAAACTACGTCGCTTAAAATTGTCGAATTTTCGGACTTTGTTTTCTCTTCTCGTCTCTAACAAGATTATCCAACGTTGTGCAAATTTATTTTATGATAGCAAAAGCACGAACAACAAATTTGTGTACTTTTGTACTCTTAATTTCGATAGCCAACCTCGTAACAATAAAAAACGAACCTTGAATGTCAAAAGTCAATTTAGTGGTAAACTCTCCAAAAATAATTAGTTAAAAATGATAACAAACACTATATCTGACGTTATAAATAAAAGTACGCGTTTGCACTGCTGAGTCGGTGCCTGCCCATAAATCAGCGAAGTGTGCTCAAGATGGTGATTTCACCGTCTGGGTGATGTAAGGTTATGCGGAAAAGTAGATTGGGAATGGAATATCCTTTGCAAGATTTCGACATCGACCAGGAAACTGAATGTCTTCTTGGACCGCCAAGTCATGGGAATGAGATGGAGGTGCAGACTAAAACTAACCGCAACCCAAGGAGACGCAGAAGTGTAGGAGCAATATTATGCAGGTACGCCCGCAATTGCGTTAACAATATATTTTTAAACATTTTAACGTAAACGTATTGATATACTTGTATTTAACATTTTATTATCCACTATTAAACTGTCAATGACAATCGCGCTCGTCATTTGTCGTTGTTTTCAAAGTTGGCGCCGTCAGGAAAATGTGACAACACGCTGACAGGCAAACGTCAATGTTATTTGTTTTTTGTGTGGGCCGATATGTAATTGCTAATTGGGGCAATTTAATGTAGTTTGCGCGTGATTTGAACCGATTAGGAGTGTCCCCGTTATGGATAACTTGGAAACGCAATCCAATCTAACGAAAACCTCCAAAGAGGATATTCCGCTCATAACAAAAACCTACAAGGAACCGCTATGGAGGTTGTACTGCGTTCCCATGACTAATTCCGCTTCATTTCGTCAAATTGCAGTTGTTGGTGTTCAATGTTCCGAAAATGCTGCGGCCCGCGAGAGTTGAAGCCGCGCAAAATAATGCTCGGGAGCCAGACTCCGGGACAGTTCCCAGCGAACGCAATTCGCAACCAAAAATACAACATTATAACGTTTCTACCGTTGGTGTTGTACCAGCAGTTCAAGTTCTTCTTGAATCTCTATTTCCTAATAATGGCGACGTCTCAATTCGTCCCAGACATTCGAATCAGCTACCTTTACACCTACTGGATTCCGCTTGTAAGACCGCAGTTTCCTAATCGCACATTTGCACAGTTTGCGTTTTAGTGTTTTGTGCTGACTGTAACCATTTGTCGCGAGGCGATCGACGACTTGAGGCGTTACAAAAGAGATCAGGAAGTCAATAACCAGAAGTGCAAACGTCTGCTCAATGACAGGAATAAGCCGTATGAAATTGTGGCGGCACACAAGCTGCGCGTCGGCGATCTGATTATCGTTGACAAGGACGAACGTGTTCCTGCCGACTTGGTGCTGTTGCGAACTTCGGAAAGCAGCGGTGCTGTTTTTGTTAGGACCGATCAGTTGGACGGGGAGACTGATTGGAAGCTGAGGTTGGCAGTACCGACGACACAGAAGTTGGCAACAGATCATCAGCTGTTTGAAATCAGCGCCAGGATCTATGCCGAGAAACCCCAGAAGGATATTCACTCTTTTATAGGCACTTTTAGTAGGGTGAGTTTTGTTGTGCACATTTTATCATGATTATTCGGGAAAAAACAACAAATAAAAATTCTTGTGTGGGGATAAGCAATTATTTGTTTGTAATTTTGGGGTGCAGATAGACTCTTTGAATTCGGACGAAAGCCTGGATTTGGAGAACACACTATGGACCAATTGCGTCATCGCCTCTGGCCAGGCGTTGGGCGTCGTCATCTACACAGGTCCGGTAAAGAAATGGAAGTAGTGACGTCTAAAATTCACACAAATTGCAGGCCCCGAAACCAGATCTGTAATGAACAACTCGACTCCGCGTTCGAAAGTCGGTCTCTTGGACATCGAAGTGAACACAATAACGAAGCTGCTCTTCGTGGCCGTTATTTCGCTTTCTCTGATAATGATGGCGTTGAAAGGGTTCGGAGGTCCGTGGTACCGTTACCTGTTCCGGTTCATTCTTCTCTTTTCGTACATAATACCCATCAGGTGGAAAACGAAAACAAGTTGTAGCGTCGTTGTTGATAATCAATTTGCAGCTTGCGAGTGAACCTAGAGTTGGGAAAGTCGTTTTACTCGTGGGCCATCGGTAAGGACCCGACCATGGTGGGAACGGCCGTGAGGTGCACGACAATACCCGAAGAACTAGGAAGGATATCGTATCTCCTCTCCGATAAAACGGGCACGTTGACGCAGAACTCGATGATGTTGAAGCGTCTTCATCTGGGGACCGTCAGTTACGCCGCTGACAGTTTCGAGGAGTTGAGTGCGACCCTCAAGTCGACCTATTTAGGCGGAGACGCGTCTTCGAACAAGGCAAAATTCCGCAGATCTGAGAACACTAGGATAAGGGACGCCGTTCAGGCACTGGCCCTGTGCCACAACGTGACGCCCGTTTATGAAATAGGCGAAAGTGATGAATTAGGTATGCGAATTTACCGATTGAGTGGTAAAAAGAGTGTGAATTGGTGTTCAGATACAGGTTCCATTGCTTCCGAAACAGAGGCCGATCAGCACCTGCAGGTGTCAGACAAGCAGGTGGTCTCGTATCAAGCTTCCAGTCCGGACGAGGTGGCGCTCGTTCAGTGGACGCACGAGGTCGGTTTGGCTCTCAATCGACGGGACCTCTCTTCCATGCAGCTGCGAGGACCCGACGGACGACTCTACGACTACACCATCCTGCAGGTGTTTCCCTTTACTAGTGAAACGAAACGGATGGGAATCATCGTCAAGGACCTGCAGACCGGCGAGATCGTGTTCTATTTGAAAGGTGCCGACGTGGTGATGTCGCCCATTGTCCAGTACACGGATTGGTTGGACGAGGAGGTGGGGAACATGGCACGAGATGGATTGCGCACGCTGGTGGTGGCAAGGAAGATGCTCACCGAGGAACAGTATTTGGATTTCGAGGTAAGCAGGCGTTCGTGTATTTAACAGTGAATGTTTTACTTTGAAAAGGTGCGTATTTGAAGTGCACGATTCCGAGAAAATAATGTAACGTGTGTGCATTTAATCTTACCAACTGATAACGTGGGTACAAATAAAAAATGATTCTGAGTAGGTTATGGAATTCGTTAGAGGGTAAAATAATTATTATGTTTGGTTTGTTGACAACCGGAAACGAGTTAAATTCGTGGTTCGAAATAACGCGTTTTTAAAAACACTTTTTATTTCAACACGGGGGATAATGTACAATACTATCGATTACGACTACGTATTACGTAATATCGCGACGAAAACTTCTTGTAGACTATTCCGGCTTGAAGCAGGCTAGTATGGTTTAAATAGTATAAAACTGCAAAGCTAGATATTCTACACAAGCATTATAATATAAAGAGTTCATTATTTATGGCGTCTATAACTAACGACATCTAAGACAGATCTAATGTCTTTTTTAACAAATTCCACCGAAAGTTTTAGAAATAAAAAAATCCTCCAAAAAATTGTCCAATTGGAATAAATAAAAACAAAAATAACCAGCCAACTTTACATATAACTTTTTTTTAATTTTAAGTGTAATGTGCACACCGCAAAATTTTTCTTTGATTTTCTGACGGTACCAAATGCATAATATCTGAACCGAATTATTTTATTAGAACATTTAGACATAAAAACTGCAAACATTTCGGCCATTGTCGTTATGTTTACGTCATTAGACAAATTGGGAATTTTTCAACATCTGTGTTGAAATGCCTGTTAAAGGTGAGATGATAAGAGATATTCATTGAATTTGACAGCATTGAAGAATTTTGGAAACACGTTATTTTTTTCTGATCTAAAAATGTTTCAATCCTGCTCGAATTTAAGCATATAAGTATACAGTGTGGTGAATTTTTCCCTCAAACCATTGCTATATGTGAACCTATTGTAAATAGAAAGTTGGTAAAATGAGAAAAAAATGCATTATTTCATGCTGATTATAAATCTGAAAAAATTACGAATAACTATTAGTTTGTGTTTTATGACTAAAAACTTAAAATTTTATCCATCATATTTAAAAATGATTAACTCATTTATTATGGGCGTAATTTTTGTGAAACTTAAACTTCTAGATTTAGAGTAACGACATTTAAATTGTTTTTGATTTTCTTACAGCCGTCAAATTGGATTTTTACGCCATTCTATAGAAAAGCATTTCAGCTTATCAATGTTTTTATAAAAATAAATAGGTGGTTGAATGATTTTCTTAAATTAATTCAAGTTAAATTAAATCAGGCAATAAATGAAATATTCTGACCATTCTAACTACCTTTTACTCTAAGCCGATTTCGATTTGTGAATTTTCTCTATTTTTGGGACAGCTGTTCAGGTCATAATTTTTTTTTCTTAACTCTTCGCACACCTAGACCCGTTTCAAACAACTAGAAAATCGCTCAAAACAGCTTCAAGACATGACCCGTTTTCTACGGCCGCGACTGTACAGTTCCCATGAGCACAAAAATATTAAATAATCGATTTTTTGAAATGGAACCTTTTATACATTTGGGTATAAAGCGATTACATTTTTGATGAGCTTTCTAATGATATCATCAACCATTATCATTTTTCAACTTCCTAGTCAACTATTTTCCAAATTATTGCCATTCTACTACTCGTATTCAATCATAACTATAACTAGAAAGCTTATCAAAAATGTGGAGATACCATAGGTGTTCCATTTGAAACATTCTATTAAATTAACAATTTGCGTTTATGAGCCAGCAAGTATATTTAATTATTAGAATTTCAAATATGACAACTTGACCGCTATAAATTAGACGATAATGAAAGTTTTCTGGAAAAATGTCAAGTAAAAATTCTCATTAGTTTGGGAGCAGCGGTTTTTCAAAAAACAGCCTTTTCTTCGCTTAAATGCCAACTATGTAATAGCAAAACAATTGAAGTTAAATCTGTAGGAGGTTATACAAAGTATAATTATTTTTTGATAGGGAATCCGAAAATAGCGTTCCATAAAAAATAACTTTGATGCGCCATTCTGTATGTGGACATACGTATATAAGCAGTATGCTTAGAGCGTTCTCTCAAAAACATTGTACTTTCTGTCGAAAACTATCTCGGTATATTTTTTAATGTTAGGGTAATTTTATTTTCCCACAGCGTTGGTACGAAACACACTTGGATTTTGAATAAAACTAGCTGTACAAAAGCAAATATCGTTGGATGTTTGCAATAATAGTATACTAAAGAACGAGTTCCATAAGGCATATTTTATTGCATGATTCAAAGTTCATAAAAAGACGGGCGAAGCCAGTAGTTTTATAAAGGACGAGTGCTATAATAGTTTATTTTACGAGTTTTGCGAGTTTATTTTATACATTTTTTTCTACTTCGCATCTTTGATGCAATTTTAAAATATGGCGAATTTTGCATGGATTTGTAGACAATTGCCAAAATTGAAATTTCGCTTTTCAAATGCAATTAACCGGCACAATAGCTGGCCTGGAAAATATTTTCAGCAAAAGATTGTGGTAAGCAACCTACCTGGGATTATTATTTTTTTATAATAATCAACTCTTAGAGCTAAGTCCCCTTATTAGTCTATTGGCTCTGTTTTTGTTGTTATTACATATCACAATTTTTGGACAAACACATTTCATAAAATGCTCAAGACACATGCAATGTAACGATTAATGTTTGTAATAATTGGGGAAAGATAATTTAACGTTTTCTGTTGGTGTTTAATGTTTGACTTGGAAAAACTGAATTACACTAGTTGTATTACGAAACTCAATTGAGTGCTTTAACGGCTTATTATAGACGCGATGTAGAAAAATGATTTTAATTGTGCAGAGCCGCTACAACGCCGCCCGTTTATCGGTCACGGACCGCGTGGGTCGCGTGTCCCAAGTGGTGGAATCCCTCGAGCGCGAGATGGAGCTGCTCTGCATAACCGGCGTCGAGGACAAGCTCCAGGACAACGTCCGTCCGACGCTGGAGCTGCTCCGGAACGCCGGCATCAAGATTTGGATGCTGACGGGCGACAAACTCGAGACGGCCACCTGCATAGCGAAAAGTTCGCGCTTGGTGTCGCGCTCGCAGGGCCTCCACATCCTCAAGAAGGTGGTGACGCGCACCGACGCCCACCTCGAGCTGAACGCGTTCCGCCGAAAACAGGACTGCGCCCTGGTGATCAGCGGCGAGAGTTTG
Organism: Eledona agricola; assembly: GCA_964023215.1. Taxonomy (NCBI): domain Eukaryota; kingdom Metazoa; phylum Arthropoda; class Insecta; order Coleoptera; family Tenebrionidae; genus Eledona; species Eledona agricola. The sequence goes on from OZ026856.1 coordinate 4,273,468, forward strand.
GAGGTGTGTCTGTCGTACTACCAGCAGGAGTTCATGGAGCTGGCGACGGCCGCGCCGGCGGTGGTGTGCTGCAGGTGTTCGCCCACCCAGAAGGCGCAAGTCGTCCAGCTGATACAGAAGCACACGGGGAAGCGGACGGCGGCGGTGGGCGACGGCGGTAACGACGTCAGCATGATACAGCAGGCGGACGCGGGGATCGGCATCGAGGGCAAAGAGGGAAAGCAAGCGAGTTTGGCGGGCGATTTCAGTATTAGGCAGTTCTCGCATCTGGCGAATCTGCTCTTGGTGCACGGGAGGAGGTCGTATAAGAGGTCGGCGTCGCTGGCGCAGTTCGTCATACACCGAGGCTTGATCATTTCGACGATGCAGGCGGTCTTCAGCAGCGTTTTTTATTTGAGTTCGGTCGCCTTGTACCAAGGATTTCTGACTGTTGGGTACGCCACAGTCTACACAATGTTTCCAGTGAGTGTCAACCGAAGCATTTGTATTTGAGATGACTATCTCTCGATTTCAGGTATTCAGTCTTGTTTTGGATCAAGATGTTAGTGCGGAAATCGCTTTGACTTATCCCGAGCTGTATAAGGAACTGGCGAAAGGACGCAGTTTGTCGTACAAGACGTTTTTTATGTGGGTCCTCATCTCAATTTATCAAGGTAATTGTCATTTTTAATTCACATAATACAAGAACAAGTTATGATGACTAACTATTATCGATCAACATTCTAGGTGGGGTAATAATGTACGGGGCGCTGCTGCTGTTTGAAGACGAGTTCATCCACATCGTAGCAATCAGTTTCTCATCTCTTATCCTGACCGAATTAATAATGGTGGCCTTGAATATCCGGACATGGCACTATCTAATGATATTGGCTGAACTCATCTCTCTCGTGTTGTATCTGTTATCGTTGATCGTACTACACGACTATTTCGGTGAGTACGCTGGCTGTGGTTTGTTTGCATGCTTAATTGTGAATTTCAGATTCTGAGTTTATAAGGACGGAAGATTTCATCTGGAAAGTGTTAGTTATAACTTTAGTATCCTGCTTGCCCCTCTACATTCTCAAGTTTTTGCGAAAGAAATTTTCACCGCCCAGTTACAGCAAGTTGTCTTGAATTTCTTGAACGATTGTGATAAGTTTGCATTTCTCTGCCAATTAATTCGTGTTAGGTTTGCTTTCATTTTTATGTCATCTTGATAGCGTATGCGAGCTGTAGATTGTTAGCTGTTGTGTTTATTAACTTTTTATTACTTTTTATAGTGGTGCTAAGTGAAAGTATTTGCGCAATTACACTTTACGTGATAATCTCACAGACCCTTCGGAGGAGTAGATTAACACATGTAATAAAAAATATATCCACGTATATTTAGAATGTAATTTTTTTAAACAGAGTTGTGATTTATACGTTTTGTGAGAAATGCAAATTGCTACTAAACACCCCAGTCAATGAGAGAATCGTACATTTTTATTTTCTTAAAACAAGATTTTATTGACTAACTTATGTTAATTTATCGTTCGTCAGATGTACAATAAAATGTCAGATGTAATTATTAATATGTTTAATTTGTCTAGTACGACTAATAAATAAATTATAAAAATTAAAACAAAGTTTCATTTACGGTTGAAATAAAGGAGTAAAATATTATTAGGAGAGCATAAAGTGGCAAGAGTCGTCTCAAATAACACTAATTCGAAGTAAGGAAAATGTGCACCTGTATCAGGAGATTATGAGCGACAGACGGTCTCCAGAAAACCGATTTTTAAAATTTCGAAACGAATGAAAATGCAGCTCATTATCAGGAACATATGAGTATCAAAGAAGTCCTCAGAATAATAAGAGCTATTAACAGCTGTCAAATGCGATGCAAATTGGCATCGCATGTATCAGGAATACATAAGCATCAAGAAAGTCTTTGCACAGTTTCCAGTTACTGGAAAATTCGAAACACAAAACTTTCAGATGTGTAACAAGTAAATAACTGGTTATATTTGAAATTTTATTATTAATTTTGAAAATGAATCGACTTCGTAGACTTTTTCTGTCGGTGTAGTTGTTTTCTTTTTTGCATTACAGTTTTCGATTGCCGACCATTTTCGCGCGAAAATAGTTAAGTCGATAACACAATTATACAATAAATTTTGTTTTAGTCGTTTCAAATTCATTTAGCTAATTGGAGGTCGGATAACTTTATTACTGTAGACTCGGCAATTAATTTACAGCAAAAAGATCATAACCTCAAACAACCTGAAGATGGTCAAATCCTGGTACAGATTATTATGCGGCAGAGAACAACTCCAACTTCTGGGCACCCTGAACGGCGGACAGAGCTTCAGGTAAATTAAATCGGTACGATTTAAAATTCACACAAGTTGTGCAGGTGGAAATTTGTGGACACCGAGGGCGACAAGAAGTGGATCGGAGTGTTTGCAAAACACGTATGGATTTTAAAGCAAACCGACGACGATATTAGTTATCAAGTGTACGGCTCGAACCGCGACGAGCACTTCTACAACCAGATGCTGGCCGACTACTTCCAGTTGAATCTCGATTTGAAACAGAACTTCACAGAATGGTCAACAAAAGATCCCATTTTCAAAGAAGCAGCCGATCAATTTTACGGCATACGCATACTCGACCAGGACCTTGTAGAAAACATATTTTCATTTATTTGTTCTTCCAATAACAACATCAGTCGAATTAGTGGTATGGTAGAAAAGTTGGCGCGCTTATTTGGCGAAAAAATTTGTGAAATTGAGGGACAGATGTATTTCTCGTTTCCTGCTGTTGAAGCTTTGGCACAGAGCGACGTTGAAAGTACACTAAAGAAAGAGGGGTTTGGGTACCGAGCCAAATATATCAGTGAATCTGCCAAGCTGATTATAAGAGAAGGTGGTGAACAATGGCTCGAGGATTTAAGGCAGCTTAGCTATGAAGAATCAAAAAGCAAACTGATGACTCTAACTGGCGTCGGCCCCAAAGTAGCCGACTGCATTTGCTTAATGTCTTTAAAGCACTTGCAATCCATTCCCGTCGACACACACGTGTATCAAATCGCAAGGAAATTCTACATGCCTGGTTTACCGAAACGCAAAACTGTCACCAGTAAAATCTACAAGGACATAGGAGATCACTTTCGAGGATTGTACGGGCCTTTGGCTGGATGGGCCCACACAGTAAGTGTCTGACAATGTTTATTTCAATCTGAATCATACACTTATTTCAGGTGCTTTTTTGTGCAGACTTAAAAAAATTCCAAAACACTGACAATTAAAGCAAAGTTATTTAATCCAACTGCATGTTGTGATCATCATCCTTATCGTCTTTCTTGTCACTTTTTTTCTCTTCCTTCTTGTCCTCGTCCTTGGAGCTGCTGCCTTCATTCTTCTCCAACGCTTTCATAAAGTCCTGCATGTTGCCTTGTGCAGCTGCCGCTACAGCTTCCGGATTAACGGCAAGTTGAGACACCACAGGACCCAGCTGGCCCGACTCCAGGGCGCTTGAAAATTGCGAAACTGCCTAAAACAGCAAACAGTTTTAATAATGAGGGTTAAAAAAATAGAAAAACTTTGACTTTTGAACGAGAGGATTTCGGCCTTCAGTTGGAGAAACTCGAAATTAAGTTCTTTGTTAATAACCGTCCCACAATGCATTTTGTGACTACTTTTACAAATTCCATCGTCTGGTCTTGATTTAGATGTCATTTAAGCAAATAATTGACAGCTCCTGTCAGATGTCATGATTTGACAGTCAACATTTGAAAAATAAAACAAAAGCTGGATTTCATAGTCTCCTGATCCAACGTTTTCTTTTTTTTTACCGCTCGTTTTTACCTGTTGAAACTGGGGCGAGTTTAAAGTTGACCGTAATGCCTCTTGTGGATCACCTTCGACCGCCGGGAGATGACTCTGCAATGTTTGAAGCGCCCCCGGATTGTTGAGAATTCCCGACAATCCTTCAGCAGTCAAAGTGGTCGACAAATCTACTGCAAACAACACATTCGTCCACGACAAATCTAAAATGTAATAACATACCGGATTCTTGGGCTGGATTGGACACGGTTGGAGTTATGCCCTGTAGAAAGTTTTGCAGATCAGAGAGTTGAATCGAACGATTCGAATTGGTGGGCTTTGTAGGAGCGGCTGGAACTTGAGTTGGGGCGCTAACTGTCTGGGGCGTGGTGGTAACCGGCGTGCTCTGAGTTGTGGTCGGTGTGTTAGTAGTCGGAGTTGTAGGCACAGTGCGATGAGTAATGGCCGGGGTAGTGCTCGTGCGCGCGCTACCACTATTGGGGCCTCTCAACGTTCCGAGAATATTCGATAAGCCCCCCATTTGGCTGACACCGCCTCCAAACAGCTGCATCAGCTGGGACTGAGACATGTTGTTGAAAAGTGACTGCAAGTCGTGGTCTGGCGAATGCGACGATTGAACCGCGCTTGACGGGTTGTTCAACAGCTCGTTTATGCGCTTGCAGTTCTCGTCATCTTTATCAGTGCGAGGTTCCTGTGACATAAAAAGAAATAATGTTTTTTTTAGATTCTTTACAATAGAAACCGTCTTAGTGTTTACCTGCAACCAGAAGAAGAACCGTCGATTTGACGACTTGAATTTCAGCAAATAGGCGCGGCCCGTGGTGCACTGGGGCACCTTAATATATTCACAATCATCAGGGAAGATGATGAGATCATCCTCCACTATTCCAGTGGTGCGGTCTTGCCAGCAGAAATGCATCAAAGAATCCTCGCTCTGGTAGACGTAAAGCAAACCTTTACGTTTATCAGGACACACCATGCGACCTAAATACACAGCACTTGTAGTCCGAAATGTTATTCAGATTGTGATTATACCTTTCAGGTTCATTTTTCCAGCCCGGACTTCGACCAAATGCTTGTTACCGCCCGTAGAGCCGGGACCAGTTGCCGCACTCCCAAATAAAGCACCTCCAGCTGGCATTTTGTGGCTTTGAGTAGCTGTTTTAGTGCGGAGAAAAAAATGAGGTTAGAGTGTGATGACACAGGTTTTTTCCTTTGTTTGATGTAATATAAAATGAACAAATAAATATCTGAAATTCATTTCGGAAACACGAACTACGTTTCAAATAAACCTTAGGAGGGCCAAAAGCAATAATAAAATCGCTCTGATAATTGTAAATATAAGTAAAATGGACATAACGTACCTTTTGTGATTGAATCAAAATAGACGAAATGTAACTGTTGAATAAAAACTGACTTCGTTTTTAAATAAATTTAGCTCAATATAAATTATCAATTAAATGACGATGACAATCAAATGGACAGCAGTGGTGTCAGTATTGTAACTATCCGTTACTGAGTACTAAAGGTGGGACGTTATTTTGGTAACGTTATTTTGGAACGTTATTTTACAATAACGTAGTAACGCGTTCCAGAACTACAAGATAACGCGTTCCTTGAGAACGGCGTTCCACATTCACGGATTTCGTTTATCGTGATCACAGGCAGAGGGCGTCATTAAGTATAACTCCTGTGTATAACGCGTTGCATGATAACTGGGCTGAGTTAAAATAACGTCAACAACCAGGAACGAAGCGCACAACGAACGAATGTAAATCGACTACTACTACATATAACAAATAGAGTCCGTGCAAAATCTCATGACCCAAACTCGCGCAGGGAGGGGAGCCCCATTGACATTTCAAAACTCAACCGTCCCACAAACATTCGCTGTCCGAACTGTAGGCAACCACCATCGCTCACAAGTACGTTTGGTTGTGTGATACACAAATAATACAATAATTTATCATGTGGAAATGCATTTTTAATTCTACAAAAAACGACTAAAACTAAATAACAAAGTAACAAATATATAGACCCCTGCCCACTATTCTAATGGAGCGCACCCCAAATCCGCTAACACGGAGTCCTGCGTGTAAGCCTCACTATCACTTTCCGTTTCAGAGAAATCGCTGTCACCTTGGTTGGGCGTGATTATTAGTTCCTCTATTTCGTCGATCACCGCTTCGCGTCCCAAAAACTCGTCCTCCAGTTGAATCACATGCTCACAAACTTTTTGCCACGTGTCCGCACCAATTGAGTTGAATTTATTTACAGCCAATTGTCGCACATCGTCCAATTTAAATGTCACATTATGTCTCGCCACATGGTTTTTGACTTGCGCCCATATCTTCTCAATTGGGTTTAATTCGGGGTGGTAGACAGGTAAGCGGAGCACAACATGCCCATGTTCACTGAGCACCTGGTCGATAACATATCTTTTATGTTGTGCTTTATGTAAACATATTGTTGCATACAACTCAGGCCGCGTTTCTAACAGGTCGAATGCAACACCTCGAGAAGATAACCATTGCCGCATGTCAGCTTTCTTCCAATTCATAGTAGAATTCCGTTCGATTGTTACATTATGATATGACGCGTTATCAATTACAAGAACGGAATTGGGTTCCAAATTCGGAATAAGTTGTTCGGTCAGCCATTTCATAAAGTTGGCATGATTCATGTCGTCATGATAATCGCCCGTCTTCGATCCTGATTTAAAGATTAACAGTGCCTGCGGTACAAATCCATGTGCACCACCTGCGTGCACGATAATTAATCGCCTTCCTTTTCCAATTGGTGATTTCAGACATTTTGACGACCCATCATCCCACGCAAAATGGGTCGTATGGGATTCATGCATATATGTTTCGTCCGTATAAACAATATTACGACCTTCCGCCCGATAGCGTTTAATTTGTCGTAAAAATCTAGCACGAGCAGCACGAATTTCCGGTTTTTCTATGAGCACCGACCTCTTATCCAATGTTTTTCTCCAGCGAAACCCCATTGTATGAACAAGCGTCCTGAATGACCGGATTTTACCAGTGAATTCTACTCCGGCATCCAACACTGCTTGGAATACAGCCTCCATAGTGGGTCGACGGTTTTGGATGTTAGGGAAATTATATATTATCCTCCGTATCACCTGCTCATCAAACTCGTCCACTGTTGACCGTGGTTTCGGTTTATTCACTGTTTTTCTAGGCGAGTTGAATTTGTGACCTACAAGTTACGTGATAAGCGGCACACTTCGTCATTGATGGGACGCTTACCTGGGACATATTCCCGGAGAATACGTTTCACCGTACTCAATGAAACGCCAGTGGCTTCGGCCACCTTTTTCATTGTGACGGTTTTCGTATCTGCGGCACAGGGGCCAGTGGATAGAAATGTGTATACATTTTGTACCATCTGACGCCCCTGGCTGTGGACCACTTTCTTGTTCATTTGTTCTTATTTCAGAGTCACAAGTATGATAAAATAAAAGCGTACTTTTCACCGTTGGTTATATAGGTTATACGTCACTCGATAATGGCGGAAAGGCGTGGTGTCGGTCAAAACTCGAGAGTCGACAAATTTAGTTTGCGTAGTACACGTAACCTTGGACGCATTTACGTTTCTGCGCTGGTTCATGAGATTTTGCACGGACTCTAACGAATACTAATATCTGAATAATAAATCGCTTTATTTGGAGTCGTGAATTAATAACGTGATCGAAAAATGTATCAAAAATTTGCAAAGCCGGGAAAGCCCGAGGAAATATGCATATAATGAAATTAATAAATAATTTCAATAATAAACAAACGAACAAATTCCGAAAAGACGGAGACAATTCGGGGCCATTTGGCTGGGCCAAACAGAAATTTTACCTGAACTAGGATATTTAATATTTAGTAGGTAGTATTCACTACAGTACAAAAACGAAATGGAAATCAGAGTATCAGAGTGAAGACAAAATAATCAAACTTTATTCGTTCTTGGTTCGGCTCGAACTTTATTTTTAAAACTTTAGTAGTTATTTATTATTTAGTTATTTTGATATGTGCATATGCGTATTTGGATTTAAGAACTTTGCTGGCGGTAATAACGTTAGCAAGAACTGGGAACGTTATTTTGTTCGTCTAGTATTCGGATGCAGTCGCCAGACATCGTTCCAGCGGGTACAAGTTATTGGTAACGTTATTTTGGAAAGTTATTTATAAAGAACGATAACGAATAACTCGTTCCGAGCCTGGAACCGTTATTCCCATCTTTACTGAGTACTCGTTACTCGGAAGTTTTTGTGGAACCGATTACTCTTGGTTCGAGTACACGATTACAATGATTACTTTGATTACTTAGTAATCGTCAGTTTTCATTCCCGAAGCCCAGGCCCAGTAATTTTTTTAGGGAGGAATTTTAATTTTTTTTAAGTACGGCACATCGTAAATAAACAATTTATTCTAAATAAATACTACAATTGATAAATATTTTTGAAATAAAACAAATTTAACATGCCTACACACTACACTTTTATGAAACAAATTTAAATTTATTCTTAACTAATAAAATATTTAAATAGAAAAATATATAATATAAATATAAAGCTTAACATAATATATTACTATAATGTATATAACTGACTAATAACTATGTTAAACTTTATAATGCTTATTATATAAGAGTATCACACACATATCAAAAGGTAAAGAGAAGAGGCGTTTTTTACAAAATGTAGAATATCGGAAAAACTATCGAGAATTGGCATAACAAACCTTTATAAAGGTTGAGTTATTTTTTACTTTTACATAGAATTCCGTTATTAGATTGTAGTAGATAGTAGATTGAGTTTTTGGCATTTTGTTATAGTAATTTTCCGGAAATCGCAACGCCCACCCGAGGCAATAAAATGTATTAGAAGTACCACAGGAAGTACTCTCGAATTATTCTTTAAAGTTATACGAGTCATCTGTGGTTATACGAATCGTTAGTAAAAACAATTATTGCAATACTTCAAATGGTTCAAGAAATATTAATTTTTAGAAGTATTTTTGCATTTCCAAATTTTATCATTAAATTAAGAATATTTTTAAAACTATGAGAGATAAGATAAGACAACTTGGGCACATCTTATTTAGAATTGATTGACAAAACTAACGAGTGCATAAAAATAAGTTGTTGCCATTTAATATAACAAAGTTGACGTCAATTTCCGGTATAACCGGAAGTGCCGCCATCTTGGTATTTTACTTCGATTCAGATTAATCGATGATAATCATACATCAAATTTCAACTGTCTAGCTTTACGGAAAATTGAAAATGTTCTAATGAACGGTCTACGTGAATCACCCTGTATGTTAATTTTTTTTATATATAATTGGAAACTAGTATTAATTACCTAAAATATCATTTGCTTAAATAGCGAATTAGACTAGCCGTAAATAACAAATAAATCCATAGCTTACTTAATTATTTATATTTTAATTTTTTTTTATATAATTGAAAACTATTAGTAATTGTCTAAATTATTGTTTGCATAAATATCGAAGGTATATTGTTTAAAAGCGAATTTTGTAGATATTTTAAATAAATTATATTATGAAAACGAACGACGGCTTTTTTAAAAAGTTTATTTAAAGCAACGCGACTAACAATACTTATGCGGTGAAATCAAAGAGTGACGCTTCTTCATCTAGCTAGCGAATTTATACAAATTATATTAGTTATATTTCGCTTATTAGGGACAACGTCAGGGATCTTATTAAAATGCTTAGTTAACTATTCTTATGTATAAATTCGCTAGCTAGATGAAGAAGCGTTACTCTTTGATTTCACCGCATAAGTATTGTTAGTCGCGTTGCTTTAAATAAACTTTTTAAAAAAGCCGTCGTTCGTTTTCATAATATAATTGGCGCAGTCGGTAGGATAGGCTAACGTCTTCGGTAAACATTTCGAGTGGACCCAAAAGTGTTTTGAGGACTTCCATTGTGAAAATTCTGGACCAGGACAACACCTAGGACTTCCGGACCAAGACGGTGCATTTCTATGCTTTGAAGCCTATTCCAAAAAGAAAAGTGGACCTGACGACGAAGCATGCTACAAACTTGGTGAGTCATTGATGTCAATAATTGATTCAGATTCAGAAATTGATTTTAATTACGGTTACGAAAACCGCGATCGTTCGAGATCACCAATTACTAGAATCTCTAATACAATCTATCTAAATAAAATGGCTTTTAAAATGGAATACCTACAAATTCTACCAGAATTTACCGGAAACCAATCAGTATTAAGCGAGTTTATTAATACTAGCGAACAACTCATAACGCAATTTTATAATGTGCAAGATGAAAATACATTTGAAAATATCCTGTTAATAAAATCTATAAAAAATAAAATTAAAGGTGAAGCTGCTGAACGCATAGCGTCTTACCAAATTAATAATTGGGGCGATTTGAAAAATGCGCTTCTTGCTACATATGCTGATAAACGCGATCTCCAGACGTTGACCATAGAATTATGTAATATGCGTCAGGGAAATTTAAAACCTCTCGAGTTTTTTGCTAAGGTTCAAGATAATTTGAATCTTCAAATTAGTTATATTACGACTCACACGGATGACGCCAATGAACTAAGAGTGTTGACCGCAAGTTCGAGAAAATTAGCATTACGCGTATTTCTCAAACAATTAAACAATCCTTTAGGTGATTATTTATCTACTCGTCAACCCGATTCATTAAATGCGGCGTTGCACATATTAACAAACGACTTTAATGTTCAACAAAAACCAAAATTCACCAACCCTCAAAATCAACCGTTTGTAAAATCTAATAGCAATTTTCAAACTCCCAAACAGCCGATAAGAAATTTCCCTCAATTTAACCAACAAAATCGCAATCAATTTTCAAACCATCACCATCAGCAAAATAATCATCAATTTTCAAACAATCACCAACACCAAAATGTATTTAAACCAAATCCGAATTATAAACCCACTAATAAACCCGTGCCAATGAGCATTTCAACACGAAACTCTTCAAATCCAACCATAAATAAGTTCAATAAACATTATTCGTCGCGTCCTCATTGGATAGCCGAGGAATTACATAATAACGAAGATAAATCTGTTGAACCGACAAATGCTTCAAACACGGAAGATGACGAAGAATGCGATTTTTTAGGCGAACTAGCCTCGGATACGCAGAACTTTTAAATATCGACAATAACCCCTCTCAACTACCGTTTATAGAGATCCCTTTTGAAAATTTTAAACTAAAATGTCTTATTGATACCGGATCAACAAAATCATTTATAAATCCGGATAAAGCCAAAGAACATTTTTCCAAATATGTCAAATTTGATCCCTTTAAAATATCTACCGCACATGGTACTACTAAAGAAGACTACAGTATTTCGATACCGTGTCCTAAGTTGTTTAAATCAAAACAACCCAAAATAAAATTCCACGTGTTTAAATTTCATAAGTACTTTGACTGTCTTCTTGGTGTCGACAACCTCCGTCACTTACAAGCCAACATTAATCTGACTCTAAGCAAGCTAATATTACCCAACGCTACAATTTCCATGAGGTTAAAGAATTTATCAGATTACAATAATCTTATTGTTAGTGCACCGAATTCACAACAGATAATAAAAGTAAAAATTGCAAACGTTAAAAATGGCACTGCCTTGTTGCCTAAACAACAATTTTTAGATATAGAAATGCCAGAAAGTTTAATACAAGTTGAAAATCATGAAGCTTTAACAACTGTCATCAATCGCTCTGACCAGCCAATTGAGATCGAACTGGAAAAAACTTTTGAAGTTATTCCCCAGGAACAATTTTATATTGCAAATCTAAACAATATAAATGATTCGAAGGATCAATATTTTGATTTTTCAAAACTAAGACTCGACCATTGTAATAAGGAAGAAAAGTTTAGTATTACAAAACTAATTAAAAATTATTCTGATATCTTTTACGACGAATCAACATCACTTTCATTTACGAATGCAATTAGGCACAAAATTAAGTTAAAGGATGACACCCCTATACACACTAAAACATATAGATACCCCTATGTTCATAAAGCCGAAGTACAAGATCAAATTAGTAAAATGTTGAGACAAAAAATAATTAGACCTTCAAATTCACCTTGGACATCACCAATCTGGGTGGTACCCAAAAAATTAGATGCTTCAGGCCAACGAAAATGGAGAATAGTGGTGGATTACCGAAAACTAAATGAACAGACTATCGATGATAGATATCCGATTCCGAATATAAATGATATCCTAGATAAACTAGGTCGAAGTCAATACTTTAGTACATTAGATCTTGCTTCCGGATTCCATCAGATTGAAGTTGAACCCGACGACATACCGAAAACTGCATTTACAGTCGAGAATGGCCATTACGAATTCGTTCGAATGCCTTTCGGATTAAAAAATGCGCCCTCCACTTTTCAACGCGTTATCGACAACGTTTTGAGAGGTATTATAAATGAATCTTGTGTTGTGTACCTCGATGATATTATAATATTTTCAACATCTCTTCAAGAACATATCCAAAATTTAACATCAGTATTTGACAGGTTACGTAAATTTAACTTTAAAATTCAGATAGATAAAAGCGAGTTTTTGAAAAAAGAAGTTAATTATTTAGGACATGTCATCACACCAGACGGAATTAAACCTAATCCAGATAAAATTAAAGCCATCGTAGATTTCACAATACCAACAACCCCAAAACAACTAAAAGGATTCCTAGGCCTCATTGGTTATTACCGTAAATTTATTAAAAATTTTGCAAAATTAACCAAACCTCTCACTGTTCGACTTAAGAAAGACCACAAAATTTACCCCGAAGATGAAGATTATAAAAATTGTTTCGAACTTTGTAAAAGCCTGTTAACTAATGATCCTATTTTACAATACCCAGATTTCGAAAAACCTTTCGTACTGACTACAGACGCCAGCAATTACGCTATTGGTGCCGTCCTATCACAAGGACCTATAGGTTCAGATCTCCCAATAGCATATGCGTCCCGCACATTAAATGAACACGAAATCAACTATTCCACGATTGAGAAAGAACTTCTTGCCATTGTCTGGGCAACAAAATATTTCCGACCATATATATATGGACGTAAATTCAAAATTGTAACCGACCATCAACCGTTAAAATGGTTATTTTCTCTTAAAGAACCTAACTCGAAATTAATTCGATGGCGCTTACGCTTAGAAGAATTCGAATATGAAATTCATTATAAAAAAGGAAAGCTAAATAGTAACGCCGATGCTCTTTCTCGACCCCCAAACTTAAACATGACTTTAACAGAAGACGAATCACCTTTTCTAAAATATATGAAAGACTTTAACAAGACATATTCAAATTTTAATCCGACTGAAACTGACGATAAAGATTCAGTAATCGTCCAAATACCAGACGAACAAGACGAACTAACAGAAGACGACATCACTATGCATAGTAATATAGAAAATCCTATCTGTGCTATACCCATTTCGGAAGACCCAATAAATTTCTGTAAAAACCAATTAGAGTTTATCTCAGTTAAAACTAGTCCTTCTCAACCTTCGATAATACATCTGTTCGATCATTCTAAGCAACGAATCATTGTCCAAATTTCTGCCAATAATATCGAAAATGACGTAATTAATTTTATTAAAACTTTTGTAGCACCCAATGTTCCATACGGATGTTACTTTGAATCTGATCTACTGTACCAACAAGTTTGTCGAATTTTACAAACAGCATTTAATAATACGATTATATTGAAACGTCATATGAAAATATTAGAAGATGTAGAATCAATAGAAGATCAAAAAGAAATATTAGAGAACTATCATTACGGAAAATGTAATCATCGTGGTGTAACCGAAACACTACACAAGATATCTTCAAAATACTACTGGCCGAACATTCAGAAGAGTATTCAAGATTTTATCAACAGATGCGAAATTTGTAAAGTGACAAAATACGATAGAAAACCATTCAAACTAAAATTTAACATCACACCCACGCCTACTAGACCATTTGAAATTGTTCATATAGACGTCTTAAAATACCAAAGCAATAAATTTTTGACAATAATTGATGCCTTCAGCAAATATGCCCAGGTATACTCATTAGATAATATGCAAGCAATAGAAATAATGAAAAAGTTACTTTTTTACTTCAGTCATCATTCAGTACCAGATTTAATAATAGTTGATAATGGATCAGAATTCGATAACGGTGTGATAACTGAACTATTTAAACTACATAAAATACAAGTTCACTTTTGCAGTCCCCATCACCCTGCTAGTAATGGCCTATTAGAGAGATTCCACTGCACTTTCTTAGAGCACCTAAATCTCATTAATAACAGAGACGAATTTAAAAAAGATTCTATTCAAGTCAAAACACTATACGCTACTATTGCCTATAATAATTCTATACATTCCACTACAAAAATGTCTCCCTTTACAATATTGATGCCTAACAGTGAACGAGAATTTGACGACATAAATTTAGAAGAAAAAATTTTGAGTAATTACCTACAACAACATAAAGAAAAAATTCAAATTTTATTTAAAGAAATCAATAAACGATTGTTAGACACAAAACAAAAAATTATTTCCAAATTGAATGAGAATCGTGAAAACGTACCAACAGATCTACCACCTGAAGTATTCGTCAAAAGTAATTTTAGATCAAAAGGCAGAAATAAATTTAAAAAAGAGGAAATTATATGCCTTAACCCCGAAAGAAAAACCTTTCAACCTACTATCTGCAAAACAAAAACCGGCCGAAAGTTCCATAAACTACATATTGATAACGTAAAACGCCCTACTAAAACTGAAACATCTCCCGTTACAGGGCCTTCATCGTCTACTGGCTAACGCTGAATAGCCTTGCTGAAAAGGACATTTCCAACAACCCGGGAATATTACCGATTAAACTAGGACAAGCTATATTCCAAAACTCCTCTCACCATTTAATACACTATTTTGACGTTTCGATTCTTTTAAATGAATACAACAAACTACAGACCCACGTGAGAACGATCGAAGATTCTATAAGCAATGACACTCATTCAAAAAGAGAACTTCAAAACTATTTCAAAATTATTCGGTACAATATTAATCTAATAAATAAACAAATTATGAATAACTTTGAAACAACAGTTAAAGATATAGAACATAATGAACAATCTCTATATACAATGCTAGACAATTTTACAAAAATAGGAATTACTACCCAAAATCAAGTCAATAGCCTTTTTTTTAAAGATATGGCAAATCAGCTCGTTCATCTTTTGACAGTAATTTTAAACATTGCACAGGATATTGAAAATTCAATAACATTTTGCAAACTCAAGATTCTCCATCCTAGTATAATTACGAATGACGAGTTGTTGCTGGAACTAATAAAACTCAGCACGGTATACAAAAAAGATTTACCTTTTCCGGTAATATCTGAAAATCTCCAATTCTTTAAAACTCTTTTAAAACCTAAATGCGTAATTCACAAACTACAAATAATTTACTTCGTGTCTATTCCTCTATACGAATTAAACAATTTCGAACTGTACTACTTCATACCACTTCCAAATAGGCAATTTCGAACGATTATACCTTCAACAAAATATTGTTTAAAATCTGAATCTAATTTAATACCATTAACTGACATCTGTGACGAAATCCATGACAAATATTTATGTCCGACTAACCTGAGAACATATATCAACACATCATGCGAATGGGACATACTCAACAACAACTCTTTCAAGAAATGTTCCTTTACCCAGTTAACCGCAGAGGACACACTAGAATACATTCCTCAAATTAATCAATTTTTGGGCATCTTCCCTAACGACACAACAGTGAGAACAAGTTGCGACGAAGTTTGGACAAGACGAAATGTTAAAGGAGTTTTCCTGTTTGAAGAACAACATCACTGCCACAAATACATCAGAGATCAACTATTGGTGTTCAACGATGTAACAAAAGGCCAACCACTCCTGCTAGAAGATCTGCACCTTAACATGCCAAACACAAACAATCAAGTTCCCCGCCTACAAATGAAATATCTTCGAGTCA
The DNA here is from genome assembly GCA_964023215.1 of Eledona agricola. Classification (NCBI taxonomy): domain Eukaryota; kingdom Metazoa; phylum Arthropoda; class Insecta; order Coleoptera; family Tenebrionidae; genus Eledona; species Eledona agricola. The sequence goes on from OZ026856.1 coordinate 4,289,364, forward strand.
CCAAATTAGAAAATTTACAACCAATAGAAATGGCAGAACTCGACAACGATTTCGACTCCTGGCACATTTCTGGTACCGCCATCTTATACGTCGGCATCGTATCCCTAGCCATCTGCCTAGGAATCCGAAAATATCGACAAAGAAAGTTCGCATCCACTCCTTCTGCAGAATCCGAACAACAAAGAAGCTCACTGCCAGACACCGCCAAAGTCTAAACGTACCTTCACCGGAGTTTCAGGACTCAAAGGGGAGGAATTATATTAGTTATATTTCGCTTATTAGGGACAACGTCAGGGATCTTATTAAAATGCTTAGTTAACTATTCTTATGTATAAATTCGCTAGCTAGATGAAGAAGCGTTACTCTTTGATTTCACCGCATAAGTATTGTTAGTCGCGTTGCTTTAAATAAACTTTTTAAAAAAGCCGTCGTTCGTTTTCATAATATAATTTACATAAAAATAGTTAACTAAGCATTTTAATAAGATCCCTGACGTTGTCCCTAATAAGCGAAATATAACTAATATAATTCCTCCCCTCTGAGTCCTGAAACTCCGGTGAAGGTACGTTTAGACTTTGGCGGTGTCTGGCAGTGAGCTTCTTTGTTGTTCGGATTCTGCAGAAGGAGTGGATGCGAACTTTCTTTGTCGATATTTTCGGATTCCTAGGCAGATGGCTAGGGATACGATGCCGACGTATAAGATGGCGGTACCAGAAATGTGCCAGGAGTCGAAATCGTTGTCGAGTTCTGCCATTTCTATTGGTTGTAAATTTTCTAATTTGGTGACTCGAAGATATTTCATTTGTAGGCGGGGAACTTGATTGTTTGTGTTTGGCATGTTAAGGTGCAGATCTTCTAGCAGGAGTGGTTGGCCTTTTGTTACATCGTTGAACACCAATAGTTGATCTCTGATGTATTTGTGGCAGTGATGTTGTTCTTCAAACAGGAAAACTCCTTTAACATTTCGTCTTGTCCAAACTTCGTCGCAACTTGTTCTCACTGTTGTGTCGTTAGGGAAGATGCCCAAAAATTGATTAATTTGAGGAATGTATTCTAGTGTGTCCTCTGCGGTTAACTGGGTAAAGGAACATTTCTTGAAAGAGTTGTTGTTGAGTATGTCCCATTCGCATGATGTGTTGATATATGTTCTCAGGTTAGTCGGACATAAATATTTGTCATGGATTTCGTCACAGATGTCAGTTAATGGTATTAAATTAGATTCAGATTTTAAACAATATTTTGTTGAAGGTATAATCGTTCGAAATTGCCTATTTGGAAGTGGTATGAAGTAGTACAGTTCGAAATTGTTTAATTCGTATAGAGGAATAGACACGAAGTAAATTATTTGTAGTTTGTGAATTACGCATTTAGGTTTTAAAAGAGTTTTAAAGAATTGGAGATTTTCAGATATTACCGGAAAAGGTAAATCTTTTTTGTATACCGTGCTGAGTTTTATTAGTTCCAGCAACAACTCGTCATTCGTAATTATACTAGGATGGAGAATCTTGAGTTTGCAAAATGTTATTGAATTTTCAATATCCTGTGCAATGTTTAAAATTACTGTCAAAAGATGAACGAGCTGATTTGCCATATCTTTAAAAAAAAGGCTATTGACTTGATTTTGGGTAGTAATTCCTATTTTTGTAAAATTGTCTAGCATTGTATATAGAGATTGTTCATTATGTTCTATATCTTTAACTGTTGTTTCAAAGTTATTCATAATTTGTTTATTTATAGAATATTGATTTTTAAAATGATGTGCTATGTTATTTTCATTCTGTTTAAGTTCTTCCAAAATTTTTGTAATTCTTTCGTTATCTGCTGCATCCATATTACCTGTGATTGCTTTTATCGTCGATCCTATTACGTTTATTAACCCTCTTTTTGATCTAGAATGCAAAAAGGGATGTAATTTTTCATTTATTAGATTAATATTGTACCGAATAATTTTGAAATAGTTTTGAAGTTCTCTTTTTGAATGAGTGTCATTGCTTATAGAATCTTCGATCGTTCTCACGTGGGTCTGTAGTTTGTTGTATTCATTTAAAAGAATCGAAACGTCAAAATAGTGTATTAAATGGTGAGAGGAGTTTTGGAATATAGCTTGTCCTAGTTTAATCGGTAATATTCCCGGGTTGTTGGAAATGTCCTTTTCAGCAAGGCTATTCAGCGTTAGCCAGTAGACGATGAAGGCCCTGTAACGGGAGATGTTTCAGTTTTAGTAGGGCGTTTTACGTTATCAATATGTAGTTTATGGAACTTTCGGCCGGTTTTTGTTTTGCAGATAGTAGGTTGAAAGGTTTTTCTTTCGGGGTTAAGGCATATAATTTCCTCTTTTTTAAATTTATTTCTGCCTTTTGATCTAAAATTACTTTTGACGAATACTTCAGGTGGTAGATCTGTTGGTACGTTTTCACGATTCTCATTCAATTTGGAAATAATTTTTTGTTTTGTGTCTAACAATCGTTTATTGATTTCTTTAAATAAAATTTGAATTTTTTCTTTATGTTGTTGTAGGTAATTACTCAAAATTTTTTCTTCTAAATTTATGTCGTCAAATTCTCGTTCACTGTTAGGCATCAATATTGTAAAGGGAGACATTTTTGTAGTGGAATGTATAGAATTATTATAGGCAATAGTAGCGTATAGTGTTTTGACTTGAATAGAATCTTTTTTAAATTCGTCTCTGTTATTAATGAGATTTAGGTGCTCTAAGAAAGTGCAGTGGAATCTCTCTAATAGGCCATTACTAGCAGGGTGATGGGGACTGCAAAAGTGAACTTGTATTTTATGTAGTTTAAATAGTTCAGTTATCACACCGTTATCGAATTCTGATCCATTATCAACTATTATTAAATCTGGTACTGAATGATGACTGAAGTAAAAAAGTAACTTTTTCATTATTTCTATTGCTTGCATATTATCTAATGAGTATACCTGGGCATATTTGCTGAAGGCATCAATTATTGTCAAAAATTTATTGCTTTGGTATTTTAAGACGTCTATATGAACAATTTCAAATGGTCTAGTAGGCGTGGGTGTGATGTTAAATTTTAGTTTGAATGGTTTTCTATCGTATTTTGTCACTTTACAAATTTCGCATCTGTTGATAAAATCTTGAATACTCTTCTGAATGTTCGGCCAGTAGTATTTTGAAGATATCTTGTGTAGTGTTTCGGTTACACCACGATGATTACATTTTCCGTAATGATAGTTCTCTAATATTTCTTTTTGATCTTCTATTGATTCTACATCTTCTAATATTTTCATATGACGTTTCAATATAATCGTATTATTAAATGCTGTTTGTAAAATTCGACAAACTTGTTGGTACAGTAGATCAGATTCAAAGTAACATCCGTATGGAACATTGGGTGCTACAAAAGTTTTAATAAAATTAATTACGTCATTTTCGATATTATTGGCAGAAATTTGGACAATGATTCGTTGCTTAGAATGATCGAACAGATGTATTATCGAAGGTTGAGAAGGACTAGTTTTAACTGAGATAAACTCTAATTGGTTTTTACAGAAATTTATTGGGTCTTCCGAAATGGGTATAGCACAGATAGGATTTTCTATATTACTATGCATAGTGATGTCGTCTTCTGTTAGTTCGTCTTGTTCGTCTGGTATTTGGACGATTACTGAATCTTTATCGTCAGTTTCAGTCGGATTAAAATTTGAATATGTCTTGTTAAAGTCTTTCATATATTTTAGAAAAGGTGATTCGTCTTCTGTTAAAGTCATGTTTAAGTTTGGGGGTCGAGAAAGAGCATCGGCGTTACTATTTAGCTTTCCTTTTTTATAATGAATTTCATATTCGAATTCTTCTAAGCGTAAGCGCCATCGAATTAATTTCGAGTTAGGTTCTTTAAGAGAAAATAACCATTTTAACGGTTGATGGTCGGTTACAATTTTGAATTTACGTCCATATATATATGGTCGGAAATATTTTGTTGCCCAGACAATGGCAAGAAGTTCTTTCTCAATCGTGGAATAGTTGATTTCGTGTTCATTTAATGTGCGGGACGCATATGCTATTGGGAGATCTGAACCTATAGGTCCTTGTGATAGGACGGCACCAATAGCGTAATTGCTGGCGTCTGTAGTCAGTACGAAAGGTTTTTCGAAATCTGGGTATTGTAAAATAGGATCATTAGTTAACAGGCTTTTACAAAGTTCGAAACAATTTTTATAATCTTCATCTTCGGGGTAAATTTTGTGGTCTTTCTTAAGTCGAACAGTGAGAGGTTTGGTTAATTTTGCAAAATTTTTAATAAATTTACGGTAATAACCAATGAGGCCTAGGAATCCTTTTAGTTGTTTTGGGGTTGTTGGTATTGTGAAATCTACGATGGCTTTAATTTTATCTGGATTAGGTTTAATTCCGTCTGGTGTGATGACATGTCCTAAATAATTAACTTCTTTTTTCAAAAACTCGCTTTTATCTATCTGAATTTTAAAGTTAAATTTACGTAACCTGTCAAATACTGATGTTAAATTTTGGATATGTTCTTGAAGAGATGTTGAAAATATTATAATATCATCGAGGTACACAACACAAGATTCATTTATAATACCTCTCAAAACGTTGTCGATAACGCGTTGAAAAGTGGAGGGCGCATTTTTTAATCCGAAAGGCATTCGAACGAATTCGTAATGGCCATTCTCGACTGTAAATGCAGTTTTCGGTATGTCGTCGGGTTCAACTTCAATCTGATGGAATCCGGAAGCAAGATCTAATGTACTAAAGTATTGACTTCGACCTAGTTTATCTAGGATATCATTTATATTCGGAATCGGATATCTATCATCGATAGTCTGTTCATTTAGTTTTCGGTAATCCACCACTATTCTCCATTTTCGTTGGCCTGAAGCATCTAATTTTTTGGGTACCACCCAGATTGGTGATGTCCAAGGTGAATTTGAAGGTCTAATTATTTTTTGTCTCAACATTTTACTAATTTGATCTTGTACTTCGGCTTTATGAACATAGGGGTATCTATATGTTTTAGTGTGTATAGGGGTGTCATCCTTTAACTTAATTTTGTGCCTAATTGCATTCGTAAATGAAAGTGATGTTGATTCGTCGTAAAAGATATCAGAATAATTTTTAATTAGTTTTGTAATACTAAACTTTTCTTCCTTATTACAATGGTCGAGTCTTAGTTTTGAAAAATCAAAATATTGATCCTTCGAATCATTTATATTGTTTAGATTTGCAATATAAAATTGTTCCTGGGGAATAACTTCAAAAGTTTTTTCCAGTTCGATCTCAATTGGCTGGTCAGAGCGATTGATGACAGTTGTTAAAGCTTCATGATTTTCAACTTGTATTAAACTTTCTGGCATTTCTATATCTAAAAATTGTTGTTTAGGCAACAAGGCAGTGCCATTTTTAACGTTTGCAATTTTTACTTTTATTATCTGTTGTGAATTCGGTGCACTAACAATAAGATTATTGTAATCTGATAAATTCTTTAACCTCATGGAAATTGTAGCGTTGGGTAATATTAGCTTGCTTAGAGTCAGATTAATGTTGGCTTGTAAGTGACGGAGGTTGTCGACACCAAGAAGACAGTCAAAGTACTTATGAAATTTAAACACGTGGAATTTTATTTTGGGTTGTTTTGATTTAAACAACTTAGGACACGGTATCGAAATACTGTAGTCTTCTTTAGTAGTACCATGTGCGGTAGATATTTTAAAGGGATCAAATTTGACATATTTGGAAAAATGTTCTTTGGCTTTATCCGGATTTATAAATGATTTTGTTGATCCGGTATCAATAAGACATTTTAGTTTAAAATTTTCAAAAGGGATCTCTATAAACGGTAGTTGAGAGGGGTTATTGTCGATATTTAAAAGTTCTGCGTATCCGAGGCTAGTTCGCCTAAAAAATCGCATTCTTCGTCATCTTCCGTGTTTGAAGCATTTGTCGGTTCAACAGATTTATCTTCGTTATTATGTAATTCCTCGGCTATCCAATGAGGACGCGACGAATAATGTTTATTGAACTTATTTATGGTTGGATTTGAAGAGTTTCGTGTTGAAATGCTCATTGGCACGGGTTTATTAGTGGGTTTATAATTCGGATTTGGTTTAAATACATTTTGGTGTTGGTGATTGTTTGAAAATTGATGATTATTTTGCTGATGGTGATGGTTTGAAAATTGATTGCGATTTTGTTGGTTAAATTGAGGGAAATTTCTTATCGGCTGTTTGGGAGTTTGAAAATTGCTATTAGATTTTACAAACGGTTGATTTTGAGGGTTGGTGAATTTTGGTTTTTGTTGAACATTAAAGTCGTTTGTTAATATGTGCAACGCCGCATTTAATGAATCGGGTTGACGAGTAGATAAATAATCACCTAAAGGATTGTTTAATTGTTTGAGAAATACGCGTAATGCTAATTTTCTCGAACTTGCGGTCAACACTCTTAGTTCATTGGCGTCATCCGTGTGAGTCGTAATATAACTAATTTGAAGATTCAAATTATCTTGAACCTTAGCAAAAAACTCGAGAGGTTTTAAATTTCCCTGACGCATATTACATAATTCTATGGTCAACGTCTGGAGATCGCGTTTATCAGCATATGTAGCAAGAAGCGCATTTTTCAAATCGCCCCAATTATTAATTTGGTAAGACGCTATGCGTTCAGCAGCTTCACCTTTAATTTTATTTTTTATAGATTTTATTAACAGGATATTTTCAAATGTATTTTCATCTTGCACATTATAAAATTGCGTTATGAGTTGTTCGCTAGTATTAATAAACTCGCTTAATACTGATTGGTTTCCGGTAAATTCTGGTAGAATTTGTAGGTATTCCATTTTAAAAGCCATTTTATTTAGGTAGATTGTATTAGAGATTCTAGTAATTGGTGATCTCGAACGATCGCGGTTTTCGTAACCGTAATTAAAATCAATTTCTGAATCTGAATCAATTATTGACATCAATGACTCACCAAGTTTGTAGCATGCTTCGTCGTCAGGTCCACTTTTCTTTTTGGAATAGGCTTCAAAGCATAGAAATGCACCGTCTTGGTCCGGAAGTCCTAGGTGTTGTCCTGGTCCAGAATTTTCACAATGGAAGTCCTCAAAACACTTTTGGGTCCACTCGAAATGTTTACCGAAGACGTTAGCCTATCCTACCGACTGCGCCAATTATATTATGAAAACGAACGACGGCTTTTTTAAAAAGTTTATTTAAAGCAACGCGACTAACAATACTTATGCGGTGAAATCAAAGAGTGACGCTTCTTCATCTAGCTAGCGAATTTATACATAAAAATAGTTAACTAAGCATTTTAATAAGATCCCTGACGTTGTCCCTAATAAGCGAAATATAACTAATATAATTAATATTCAATAAAATTTAAAAATAGCATCGTGACATCGGAGAATTACACAGCCGGAAATGACGTCAGAAAGAACCGGTTTCAACCGGCACCAAACGCCAGTATAAATAGCGGCGCATATCAGATCCAAAATCAGTTGGAAATGAGATCTGGTGGAGTGCACTTCGATCTGGACCACGTGGCCGCTGAGGATGACCACCGCAGTCGTGGACGAAACGTTTGGGAGCCCCTCGGGGGGTAAATAACAATAAACAATAACAATAAACAATAACAATAAACAATAACAATAAACAATAACAATAAACAATAACAATAAACAATAACAATAACAATAACAATAAACAATAACAATAAACAATAACAATAAACAATAACAATAAACAATAAACAATAAACAATAAACAATAAACAATAAACAATAAACAATAAACAATAACAATAAAACAATAACAATAAAACAATAACAATAAAACAATAACAATAAAACAATAACAATAAAACAATAACAATAAAACAATAACAATAAAACAATAACAATAAAACAATAACAATAAAACAATAACAATAAAACAATAACAATAAAACAATAACAATAAAACAATAACAATAAAACAATAACAATAAAACAATAACAATAAAACAATAACAATAAAACAATAACAATAAAACAATAACAATAAAACAATAACAATAAAACAATAACAATAAAACAATAACAATAAAACAATAACAATAAAACAATAACAATAAAACAATAACAATAAAACAATAACAATAAAACAATAACAATAAAACAATAACAATAAAACAATAACAATAAAACAATAATAATAAAACAATAACAATAAAACAATAACAATAAAACAATAACAATAAAACAATAACAATAAAACAATAACAATAAAACAATAACAATAAAACAATAACAATAAAACAATAACAATAAAACAATAACAACAAAAACAATAAAACAATAAAACAATAAAACAATAAAACAATAAAACAATAAAACAATAAAACAATAAAACAATAAAACAATAAAACAATAAAACAATAAAACAATAAAACAATAAAACAATAACAATAAAACAATAAAACAATAAAACAATAAAACAATAACAATAAAACAATAACAATAAAACAATAACAATAAAACAATAACAATAAAACAATAACAATAAAACAATAACAATAAAACAATAACAATAAAACAATAACAATAAAACAATAACAATAAAACAATAACAATAAAACAATAACAATAAAACAATAACAATAAAACAATAACCAATAACACACCACTAAAACACTAAAACTAAAATAACCAATAACACACCACTAAAACACTAAAACTAAAATAACCAATAACACACCACTAAAACACTAAAACTAAAATAACCAATAACACACCACTAAAACACTAAAACTAAAATAACCAATACCACACCACTAAAACACTAAAACTAAAACAATAAAACACTAACCAATAACAAACCACTAAAACACTAAAACTAAAACAATAAAACACTAACCAATAACAAACCACTAAAACACTAAAACTAAAACAATAAAACACTAACCAATAACAAACCACTAAAACACTAAAACTAAAACAATAAAACACTAACCAATAACAAACCACTAAAACACTAAAACTAAAACAATAAAACACTAACCAATAATCAACCACTAAAACAATAAAACACTAACCAATAACCAACCACTAATACACTAAAACTAAAACAATAAAACACTAACCAATAACCAACCACTAATACACTAAAACTAAAACACTAACCAATAACCAACCACTAATACACTAAAACTAAAACAATAAAACACTAACCAATAACCAACCACTAAAACACTAAAACTAAAACAATAAAACACTAACCAATAACCAACCACTAATACACTAAAACTAAAACAATAAAACAATAAAACACTAACCAATAACCAACCACTAATACACTAAAACTAAAACAATAAAACACTAACCAATAACCAACCACTAAAACACTAAAACTAAAACAATAAAACACTAACCAATAACCAACCACTAATAGACTAAAACTAAAACAATAAAACACTAACCAATAACCAACCACTAATACACTAAAACTAAAACAATAAAACACTAACCAATAACCAACCACTAATACACTAAAACTAAAACAATAAAACAATAACCAATAACCAACCACTAATACACTAAAACTAAAACACTAACCAATAACCAACCACTAATACACTAAAACTAAAACAATAAAACACTAACCAATAACCAACCACTAAAACACTAAAACTAAAACAATAAAACACTAACCAATAACCAACCACTAATACACTAAAACTAAAACAATAAAACAATAAAACACTAACCAATAACCAACCACTAATACACTAAAACTAAAACAATAAAACACTAACCAATAACCAACCACTAAAACACTAAAACTAAAACAATAAAACACTAACCAATAACCAACCACTAAAACACTAAAACTAAAACAATAAAACACTAACCAATAACCCACCACTAAAACACTAAAACTAAAACAATAAAACACTAACCAATAACCAACCACTAAAACACTAAAACTAAAACAATAAAACACTAACCAATAACCAACCACTAATACACTAAAACTAAAACAATAAAACAATAAAACACTAACCAATAACCAACCACTAATACACTAAAACTAAAACAATAAAACACTAACCAATAACCAACCACTAAAACACTAAAACTAAAACAATAAAACACTAACCAATAACCAACCACTAATACACTAAAACTAAAACAATAAAACACTAACCAATAACCCACCACTAAAACACTAAAATTAAAACAATAAAACACTAAAACTAAAACAATAAAACACTAACCAATAACAAACCACTAAAACACTAAAACTAAAACAATAAAACACTAACCAATAACCAACCACTAAAACACTAAAACTAAAACAATAAAACACTAACCAATAACCCACCACTAAAACACTAAAACTAAAACAATAAAACACTAACCAATAACACACCACTAAAACACTAAAACTAAAACACTAACAAATAACCCACCACTAAAACACTAAAATTAAAACAATAAAACACTAAAACTAAAACAATAAAACACTAACCAATAATCAACCACTAAAACACTAAAACTAAAACAATAAAACACTAACCAATAACCAACCACTAATACACTAAAACTAAAACAATAAAACACTAACCAATAACAAACCACTAAAACACTAAAACTAAAACAATAAAACACTAACCAATAACAAACCACTAAAACACTAAAACTAAAACAATAAAACACTAACCAATAACCCACCACTAAAACACTAAAACTAAAACAATAAAACACTAACCAATAATCAACCACTAAAACACTAAAACTAAAACAATAAAACACTAACCAATAACCAACCACTAAAACACTAAAACTAAAACAATAAAACATTAACCAATAACCAACCACTAATACACTAAAACTAAAACAATAAAACACTAACCAATAACCAACCACTAATACACTAAAACTAAAACAATAAAACACTAACCATTAACCAACCACTAATACACTAAAACTAAAACAATAAAACACTAACCAATAACCAACCACTAATACACTAAAACTAAAACAATAAAACACTAACCAATAACCAACCACTAATACACTAAAACTAAAACAATAAAACACTAACCAATAACCAACCACTAAAACACTAAAACTAAAACAATAAAACACTAACCAATAACCAACCACTAATACACTAAAACTAAAACAATAAAACACTAACCAATCACCAACCACTAATACACTAAAACTAAAACAATAAAACACTAACCAATAACCAACCACTAATACACTAAAACTAAAACAATAAAACACTAACCAATAACCAACCACTAATAAACTAAAACTAAAACAATAAAACACTAACCAATAACCAACCACTAATACACTAAAACTAAAACAATAAAACACTAACCATTAACCAACCACTAATACACTAAAACTAAAACAATAAAACACTAACCAATAACCAACCACTAAAACACTAAAACTAAAACAATAAAACACTAACCAATAACCAACCACTAATACACTAAAACTAAAACAATAAAACACTAACCATTAACCAACCACTAATACACTAAAACTAAAACAATAAAACACTAACCAATAACCAACCACTAATACACTAAAACTAAAACAATAAAACACTAACCAATAACCAACCACTAATACACTAAAACTAAAACAATAAAACACTAACCAATAACCAACCACTAATACACTAAAACTAAAACAATAAAACACTAACCATTAACCAACCACTAAAACACTAAAACTAAAACAATAAAACACTAACCAATAACCAACCACTAATACACTAAAACTAAAACAATAAAACACTAACCATTAACCAACCACTAATACACTAAAACTAAAACAATAAAACACTAACCAATAACCAACCACTAATACACTAAAACTAAAACAATAAAACACTAACCAATAACCAACCACTAATACACTAAAACTAAAACAATAAAACACTAACCAATAACCAACCACTAATACACTAAAACTAAAACAATAAAACACTAACCAATAACCAACCACTAAAACATTAAAACTAAAACAATAAAACACTAACCAATAACCAACCACTAAAACACTAAAACTAAAACAATAAAACACTAACCAATAACCAACCACTAATACACTAAAACTAAAACAATAAAACACTAACCAATAACCAACCACTAAAACACTAAAACTAAAACAATAAAACACTAACCAATAACCAACCACTAATACACTAAAACTAAAACAATAAAACACTAACCAATAACCAACCACTAAAACACTAAAACTAAAACAATAAAACACTAACCAATAACCAACCACTAAAACACTAAAACTAAAACAATAAAACACTAACCAATAACCAACCACTAATACACTAAAACTAAAACAATAAAACACTAACCAATAACCAACCACTAAAACACTAAAACTAAAACAATAAAACACTAACCAATAACCAACCACTAATACACTAAAACTAAAACAATAAAACACTAACCATTAACCAACCACTAATACACTAAAACTAAAACAATAAAACACTAACCAATAACCAACCACTAATACACTAAAACTAAAACAATAAAACACTAACCAATAACCAACCACTAATACACTAAAACTAAAACAATAAAACACTAACCAATAACCAACCACTAATACACTAAAACTAAAACAATAAAACACTAACCAATAACCAACCACTAATACACTAAAACTAAAACAATAAAACACTAACCAATAACCAACCACTAAAACACTAAAACTAAAACAATAAAACACTAACCAATAACCAACCACTAATACACTAAAACTAAAACAATAAAACACTAACCAATAACCAACCACTAATACACTAAAACTAAAACAATAAAACACTAACCAATAACCAACCACTAATACACTAAAACTAAAACAATAAAACACTAACCAATAACCAACCACTAATACACTAAAACTAAAACAATAAAACACTAACCAATAACCAACCACTAATACACTAAAACTAAAACAATAAAACACTAACCAATAACCAACCACTAATACACTAAAACTAAAACAATAAAACACTAACCAATAACCAACCACTAATACACTAAAACTAAAACAATAAAACACTAACCAATAACCAACCACTAATACACTAAAACTAAAACAATAAAACACTAACCAATAACCAACCACTAATACACTAAAACTAAAACAATAAAACACTAACCATTAACCAACCACTAAAACACTAAAACTAAAACAATAAAACACTAACCAATAACCAACCACTAATACACTAAAACTAAAACAATAAAACACTAACCAATAACCAACCACTAAAACACTAAAACTAAAACAATAAAACACTAACCAATAACCAACCACTAATACACTAAAACTAAAACAATAAAACACTAACCAATCACCAACCACTAAAACACTAAAACTAAAACAATAAAACACTAACCAATAACCAACCACTAATACACTAAAACTAAAACAATAAAACACTAACCAATAACCAACCACTAATACACTAAAACTAAAACAATAAAACACTAACCAATAACCAACCACTAATACACTAAAACTAAAACAATAAAACACTAACCAATAACCAACCACTAATACACTAAAACTAAAACAATAAAACACTAACCAATAACCAACCACTAATACACTAAAACTAAAACAATAAAACACTAACCAATAACCAACCACTAATACACTAAAACTAAAACAATAAAACACTAACCATTAACCAACCACTAAAACACTAAAACTAAAACAATAAAACACTAACCAATAACCAACCACTAATACACTAAAACTAAAACAATAAAACACTAACCAATAACCAACCACTAATACACTAAAACTAAAACAATAAAACACTAACCAATAACCAACCACTAATACACTAAAACTAAAACAATAAAACACTAACCATTAACCAACCACTAAAACACTAAAACTAAAACAATAAAACACTAACCAATAACCAACCACTAATACACTAAAACTAAAACAATAAAACACTAACCAATAACCAACCACTAATACACTAAAACTAAAACAATAAAACACTAACCAATAACCAACCACTAAAACACTAAAACTAAAACAATAAAACACTAACCAATAACCAACCACTAATACACTAAAACTAAAACAATAAAACACTAACCAATAACCAACCACTAATACACTAAAACTAAAACAATAAAACACTAACCAATAACCAACCACTAATACACTAAAACTAAAACAATAAAACACTAACCAATAACCAACCACTAATACACTAAAACTAAAACAATAAAACACTAACCAATAACCAACCACTAATACACTAAAACTAAAACAATAAAACACTAACCAATAACCAACCACTAATACACTAAAACTAAAACAATAAAACACTAACCAATAACCAACCACTAATACACTAAAACTAAAACAATAAAACACTAACCATTAACCAACCACTAAAACACTAAAACTAAAACAATAAAACACTAACCAATAACCAACCACTAATACACTAAAACTAAAACAATAAAACACTAACCAATAACCAACCACTAAAACACTAAAACTAAAACAATAAAACACTAACCAATAACCAACCACTAATACACTAAAACTAAAACAATAAAACACTAACCAATCACCAACCACTAATACACTAAAACTAAAACAATAAAACACTAACCAATAACCAACCACTAATACACTAAAACTAAAACAATAAAACACTAACCAATAACCAACCACTAATACACTAAAACTAAAACAATAAAACACTAACCAATAACCAACCACTAATACACTAAAACTAAAACAATAAAACACTAACCAATAACCAACCACTAATACACTAAAACTAAAACAATAAAACACTAACCATTAACCAACCACTAATACACTAAAACTAAAACAATAAAACACTAACCAATAACCAACCACTAATACACTAAAACTAAAACAATAAAACACTAACCAATAACCAACCACTAATACACTAAAACTAAAACAATAAAACACTAACCAATAACCAACCACTAATACACTAAAACTAAAACAATAAAACACTAACCAATAACCAACCACTAATACACTAAAACTAAAACAATAAAACACTAACCAATAACCAACCACTAATACACTAAAACTAAAACAATAAAACACTAACCAATAACCAACCACTAATACACTAAAACTAAAACAATAAAACACTAACCAATAACCAACCACTAATACACTAAAACTAAAACAATAAAACACTAACCATTAACCAACCACTAATACACTAAAACTAAAACAATAAAACACTAACCAATAACCAACCACTAATACACTAAAACTAAAACAATAAAACACTAACATTAACCAACCACTAATACACTAAAACTAAAACAATAAAACACTAACCAATAACCAACCACTAATACACTAAAACTAAAACAATAAAACACTAACCAATAACCAACCACTAATACACTAAAACTAAAACAATAAAACACTAACCAATAACCAACCACTAATACACTAAAACTAAAACAATAAAACACTAACCAATAACCAACCACTAAAACACTAAAACTAAAACAATAAAACACTAACCAATAACCAACCACTAATACACTAAAACTAAAACAATAAAAACACTAACCATTAACCAACCACTAAAACACTAAAACTAAAACAATAAAACACTAACCAATAACCAACCACTAATACACTAAAACTAAAACAATAAAACACTAACCAATAACCAACCACTAATACACTAAAACTAAAACAATAAAACACTAACCAATAACCAACCACTAATACACTAAAACTAAAACACTAACCAATAACCCACCACTAAAACACTAAAACTAAAACAATAAAACACTAACCAATAACCAACCACTAAAACACTAAACTAAAACAATAAAACACTAACCAATAACCAACCACTAATACACTAAAACTAAAACAATAAAACATTAACCAATAACCAACCACTAATACACTAAAACTAAAACAATAAAACACTAACCAATAACCAACCACTAATACACTAAAACTAAAACAATAAAACACTAACCAATAACCAACCACTAAAACACTAAAACTAAAACAATAAAACACTAACCAATAACCAACCACTAATACACTAAAACTAAAACAATAAAACACTAACCAATAACCAACCACTAATACACTAAAACTAAAACAATAAAACATTAACCAATAACAAACCACTAATACACTTAAAGTAAAACAATAAAACACTAACCAATAACAAACCACTAATACTCTTAAACTAAAACAATAAAACACTAACCAATAACCAACCACTAAAACACTAAAACTAAAACAATAAAACACTAACCAATAACCAACCACTAATACACTAAAACTAAAACAATAAAACATTAACCAATAACCAACCACTAATACACTAAAACTAAAACAATAAAACATTAACCAATAACAAACCACTAATACACGTAACTAAAACAATAAAACACTAACCAATAACCAACCACTAATACACTAAAACTAAAACACTAACCAATAACCCACCACTAAAACACTAAAACTAAAACAATAAAACATTAACCAATAACCAACCACTAATACACTAAAACTAAAACAATAAAACATTAACCAATAACCAACCACTAATACACTTAAATTAAAACAAAACACTAACCAATAACCAACCACTAAAACACGTAACTAAAACAATAAAACACTAACCAATAACCAACCACTAATACACTAAAACTAAAACACTAACCAATAACCCACCACTAAAACACTAAAACTAAAACAATAAAACACTAACCAATAACCAACCACTAAAACACTAAAACTAAAACAATAAAACACTAACCAATAACCAACCACTAATACACTAAAACTAAAACAATGAAAACATTAACCAATAACCAACCACTTAATACACTAAAACTAAAACAATAAAACACTAACCAATAACCAACCACTAAAACACTAAAACTAAAACAATAAAACATTAACCAATAACA
Organism: Eledona agricola; assembly: GCA_964023215.1. NCBI lineage: Eukaryota > Metazoa > Arthropoda > Insecta > Coleoptera > Tenebrionidae > Eledona > Eledona agricola. The sequence continues at coordinate 4,306,381 of OZ026856.1, forward strand.
AACCACTAATACACTTAAACTAAAACAATAAAACACTAACCAATAACCAACCACTAAAACACTAAAACTAAAACAATAAAACACTAACCAATAACCAACCACTAATACACTAAAACTAAAACACTAACCAATAACCCACCACTAAAACAATAAAACTAAAACAATAAAACACTAACCAATAACCAACCACTAAAACACTAAAACTAAAACAATAAAACATTAACCAATAACCAACCACTAATACTAAAACAATAAAACATTAACCAATAACAAACCACTAATACACTTAAACTAAAACAATAAAACACTAACCAATAACCAACCACTAATACACTAAAACTAAAACACTAACCAATAACCCACCACTAAAACACTAAAACTAAAACAATAAAACACTAACCAATAACCAACCACTAAAACACTAAAACTAAAACAATAAAACACTAACCAATAACCAACCACTAAAACAATAAAACATTAACCAATAACCAACCACTAATACACTAAAACTAAAACAATAAAATACTAACCAATAACCAACCACTAATACACTAAAACTAAAACAATAAAACACTAACCAATAACAAACCACTAATACTCTTAAACTAAAACAATAAAACACTAACCAATAACCAACCACTAAAACACTAAAACTAAAACAATAAAACACTAACCAATAACCAACCACTAATACACTAAAACTAAAACAATAAAACATTAACCAATAACAAACCACTAATACACTTAAACTAAAACAATAAAACACTAACCAATAACCAACCACTAAAACACTAAAACTAAAACAATAAAACACTAACCAATAACCAACCACTAATACACTAAAACTAAAACACTAACCAATAACCCACCACTAAAACACTAAAACTAAAACAATAAAACACTAACCAATAACCAACCACTAAAACACTAAAACTAAAACAATAAAACACTAACCAATAACCAACCACTAATACACTAAAACTAAAACAATAAAACACTAACCAATAACCAACCACTAAAACACTAAAACTAAAACAATAAAACACTAACCAATAACCAACCACTAATACACTAAAACTAAAACAATAAAACACTAACCATTAACCAACCACTAATACACTAAAACTAAAACAATAAAACACTAACCAATAACCAACCACTAATACACTAAAACTAAAACAATAAAACACTAACCAATAACCAACCACTAAAACACTAAAACTAAAACAATAAAACACTAACCAATAACCAACCACTAATACACTAAAACTAAAACAATAAAACACTAACCAATAACCAACCACTAATACACTAAAACTAAAACAATAAAACACTAACCAATAACCAACCACTAAAACACTAAAACTAAAACAATAAAACACTAACCAATAACCAACCACTAATACACTAAAACTAAAACAATAAAACACTAACCAATAACCAACCACTAAAACACTAAAACTAAAACAATAAAACACTAACCAATAACCAACCACTAATACACTAAAACTAAAACAATAAAACACTAACCATTAACCAACCACTAATACACTAAAACTAAAACAATAAAACACTAACCAATAACCAACCACTAATACACTAAAACTAAAACAATAAAACACTAACCAATAACCAACCACTAATACACTAAAACTAAAACAATAAAACACTAACCAATAACCAACCACTAATACACTAAAACTAAAACAATAAAACACTAACCAATAACCAACCACTAAAACACTAAAACTAAAACAATAAAACACTAACCAATAACCAACCACTAATACACTAAAACTAAAACAATAAAACACTAACCATTAACCAACCACTAATACACTAAAACTAAAACAATAAAACACTAACCAATAACCAACCACTAATACACTAAAACTAAAACAATAAAACACTAACCAACAACCAACCACTAATACACTAAAACTAAAACAATAAAACACTAACCAATAACCAACCACTAATACACTAAAACTAAAACAATAAAACACTAACCAATAACCAACCACTAAAACACTAAAACTAAAACAATAAAACACTAACCAATAACCAACCACTAATACACTAAAACTAAAACAATAAAACACTAACCAATAACCAACCACTAATACACTAAAACTAAAACAATAAAACACTAACCAATAACCAACCACTAAAACACTAAAACTAAAACAATAAAACACTAACCAATAACCAACCACTAATACACTAAAACTAAAACAATAAAACACTAACCATTAACCAACCACTAATACACTAAAACTAAAACAATAAAACACTAACCAATAACCAACCACTAATACACTAAAACTAAAACAATAAAACACTAACCAATAACCAACCACTAATACACTAAAACTAAAACAATAAAACACTAACCAATAACCAACCACTAAAACACTAAAACTAAAACAATAAAACACTAACCAATAACCAACCACTAATACACTAAAACTAAAACAATAAAACACTAACCAATCACCAACCACTAATACACTAAAACTAAAACAATAAAACACTAACCAATAACCAACCACTAATACACTAAAACTAAAACAATAAAACACTAACCAATAACCAACCACTAATACACTAAAACTAAAACAATAAAACACTAACCAATAACCAACCACTAATACACTAAAACTAAAACAATAAAACACTAACCATTAACCAACCACTAATACACTAAAACTAAAACAATAAAACACTAACCAATAACCAACCACTAAAACACTAAAACTAAAACAATAAAACACTAACCAATAACCAACCACTAATACACTAAAACTAAAACAATAAAACACTAACCATTAACCAACCACTAATACACTAAAACTAAAACAATAAAACACTAACCAATAACCAACCACTAATACACTAAAACTAAAACAATAAAACACTAACCAATAACCAACCACTAATACACTAAAACTAAAACAATAAAACACTAACCAATAACCAACCACTAATACACTAAAACTAAAACAATAAAACACTAACCATTAACCAACCACTAAAACACTAAAACTAAAACAATAAAACACTAACCAATAACCAACCACTAATACACTAAAACTAAAACAATAAAATACTAACCATTAACCAACCACTAATACACTAAAACTAAAACAATAAAACACTAACCAATAACCAACCACTAATACACTAAAACTAAAACAATAAAACACTAACCAATAACCAACCACTAATACACTAAAACTAAAACAATAAAACACTAACCAATAACCAACCACAAATACACTAAAACTAAAACAATAAAACACTAACCAATAACCAACCACTAAAACACTAAAACTAAAACAATAAAACACTAACCAATAACCAACCACTAAAACACTAAAACTAAAACAATAAAACACTAACCAATAACCAACCACTAATACACTAAAACTAAAACAATAAAACACTAACCAATAACCAACCACTAAAACACTAAAACTAAAACAATAAAACACTAACCAATAACCAACCACTAATACACTAAAACTAAAACAATAAAACACTAACCAATAACCAACCACTAAAACACTAAAACTAAAACAATAAAACACTAACCAATAACCAACCACTAAAACACTAAAACTAAAACAATAAAACACTAACCAATAACCAACCACTAATACACTAAAACTAAAACAATAAAACACTAACCATTAACCAACCACTAATACACTAAAACTAAAACAATAAAACACTAACCAATAACCAACCACTAATACACTAAAACTAAAACAATAAAACACTAACCAATAACCAACCACTAATACACTAAAACTAAAACAATAAAACACTAACCAATAACCAACCACTAATACACTAAAACTAAAACAATAAAACACTAACCAATAACCAACCACTAAAACACTAAAACTAAAACAATAAAACACTAACCAATAACCAACCACTAATACACTAAAACTAAAACAATAAAACACTAACCATTAACCAACCACTAATACACTAAAACTAAAACAATAAAACACTAACCAATAACCAACCACTAATACACTAAAACTAAAACAATAAAACACTAACCAACAACCAACCACTAATACACTAAAACTAAAACAATAAAACACTAACCAATAACCAACCACTAATACACTAAAACTAAAACAATAAAACACTAACCAATAACCAACCACTAAAACACTAAAACTAAAACAATAAAACACTAACCAATAACCAACCACTAATACACTAAAACTAAAACAATAAAACACTAACCATTAACCAACCACTAATACACTAAAACTAAAACAATAAAACACTAACCAATAACCAACCACTAATACACTAAAACTAAAACAATAAAACACTAACCAATAACCAACCACTAATACACTAAAACTAAAACAATAAAACACTAACCAATAACCAACCACTAATACACTAAAACTAAAACAATAAAACACTAACCATTAACCAACCACTAATACACTAAAACTAAAACAATAAAACACTAACCAATAACCAACCACTAATACACTAAAACTAAAACAATAAAACACTAACCAATAACCAACCACTAAAACACTAAAACTAAAACAATAAAACACTAACCAATAACCAACCACTAATACACTAAAACTAAAACAATAAAACACTAACCAATAACCAACCACTAATACACTAAAACTAAAACAATAAAACACTAACCAATAACCAACCACTAAAACACTAAAACTAAAACAATAAAACACTAACCAATAACCAACCACTAATACACTAAAACTAAAACAATAAAACACTAACCATTAACCAACCACTAATACACTAAAACTAAAACAATAAAACACTAACCAATAACCAACCACTAATACACTAAAACTAAAACAATAAAACACTAACCAATAACCAACCACTAATACACTAAAACTAAAACAATAAAACACTAACCAATAACCAACCACTAATACACTAAAACTAAAACAATAAAACACTAACCATTAACCAACCACTAATACACTAAAACTAAAACAATAAAACACTAACCAATAACCAACCACTAATACACTAAAACTAAAACAATAAAACACTAACCAATAACCAACCACTAAAACACTAAAACTAAAACAATAAAACACTAACCAATAACCAACCACTAATACACTAAAACTAAAACAATAAAACACTAACCAATAACCAACCACTAATACACTAAAACTAAAACAATAAAACACTAACCAATAACCAACCACTAATACACTAAAACTAAAACAATAAAACACTAACCAATAACCAACCACTAATACACTAAAACTAAAACAATAAAACACTAACCAATAACCAACCACTAATACACTAAAACTAAAACAATAAAACACTAACCAATAACCAACCACTAATACACTAAAACTAAAACAATAAAACACTAACCAATAACCAACCACTAATACACTAAAACTAAAACAATAAAACACTAACCAATAACCAACCACTAATACACTAAAACTAAAACAATAAAACACTAACCATTAACCAACCACTAAAACACTAAAACTAAAACAATAAAACACTAACCAATAACCAACCACTAATACACTAAAACTAAAACAATAAAACACTAACCAATAACCAACCACTAATACACTAAAACTAAAACAATAAAACACTAACCAATCACCAACCACTAAAACACTAAAACTAAAACAATAAAACACTAACCAATAACCAACCACTAATACACTAAAACTAAAACAATAAAACACTAACTAATAACCAACCACTAATACACTAAAACTAAAACAATAAAACACTAACCAATAACCAACCACTAATACACTAAAACTAAAACAATAAAACACTAACCAATAACCAACCACTAATACACTAAAACTAAAACAATAAAACACTAACCAATAACCAACCACTAATACACTAAAACTAAAACAATAAAACACTAACCAATAACCAACCACTAATACACTAAAACTAAAACAATAAAACACTAACCATTAACCAACCACTAAAACACTAAAACTAAAACAATAAAACACTAACCAATAACCAACCACTAATACACTAAAACTAAAACAATAAAACACTAACCAATAACCAACCACTAATACACTAAAACTAAAACAATAAAACACTAACCATTAACCAACCACTAATACACTAAAACTAAAACAATAAAACACTAACCAATAACCAACCACTAAAACACTAAAACTAAAACAATAAAACACTAACCAATAACCAACCACTAATACACTAAAACTAAAACAATAAAACACTAACCATTAACCAACCACTAATACACTAAAACTAAAACAATAAAACACTAACCAAAAACCAACCACTAATACACTAAAACTAAAACAATAAAACACTAACCAATAACCAACCACTAATACACTAAAACTAAAACAATAAAACACTAACCAATAACCAACCACTAATACACTAAAACTAAAACAATAAAACACTAACCATTAACCAACCACTAAAACACTAAAACTAAAACAATAAAACACTAACCAATAACCAACCACTAATACACTAAAACTAAAACAATAAAACACTAACCATTAACCAACCACTAATACACTAAAACTAAAACAATAAAACACTAACCAATAACCAACCACTAATACACTAAAACTAAAACAATAAAACACTAACCAATAACCAACCACTAATACACTAAAACTAAAACAATAAAACACTAACCAATAACCAACCACTAATACACTAAAACTAAAACAATAAAACACTAACCAATAACCAACCACTAATAGACTAAAACTAAAACAATAAAACACTAACCAATCACCAACCACTAATACACTAAAACTAAAACAATAAAACACTAACCAATAACCAACCACTAATACACTAAAACTAAAACAATAAAACAATAACCAATAATCAATAATCAATAACCAACCACTAAAACACCACCACCACAGCAGCAGCAGCACCAATAGCACAGAAGCACCACCACCACGTTTGGCAGAGTTTCATTGGGATCACTTGTTGAGTTAGCCCCCCGGGGCGCTCACTACATCCCCCCTTATGGGACTTCCCTTGGAACACCAAACAATCACCATTCGCGATTGTGGCAGCTGGAAGAACACTTCGACCGCAACCACACCGCCACTGAAGATGTCCACCGCAGTTGTGGACGAAACGTTTGGCAGAGTTTCATTGGGATCACTTGTTGAGTTAGCCCCCCGGGGCGCTCACTACATCCCCCCTTATGGGACTTCCCTTGGAACACCAAACAATCACCATTCGCGATTGTGGCAGCTGGAAGAACACTTCGACCGCAACCACACCGCCACTGAAGATGTCCACCGCAGTTGTGGACGAAACGTTTGGCAGAGTTTCATTGGGATCACTTGTTGAGTTAGCCCCCCGGGGCGCTCACTACATCCCCCCTTATGGGACTTCGCTTAAAACACGGTAAACAATCCCAAACACAAAAACATCAAAACGCTAACGTTTTTAAAAACTTCGCATTCATTTTTCAGAGTTAATAACAAATATCGACACAAAAAAGAATTCTTTGAAAGCAATATTTATATTTCGGTCAGATAAAGAACGGCTACAAATCGAACGACTTTAAAAGCATGGTATTCATTTTTCAAAATTAATATTTGTCGACACAAAAAATAATTCTTTGAAGGCAATATTTATATTTCATTTTACAAAATTAATAACAAATATCTACACAAAAAATATAATTCTTTAAAAGCAATTTTTATAATTTAGTCAAATAACGAACGCGTACAAATCAAACGTTTTTAAAAACATTGCATTCATTTTTCAAAATTAATATTTGTCGACAAAAAAAATTATTCTTTGATGGCAATCTATATAAGTTATTTTACAAAATTAATAACAAATGTCGACACAACAAATAATTTTTTGAAAGCAATTTTTATATTCCAGGAGAAGCCATAAAAGGTAGGAGCGCCATTTATCTGATTTATTTATTTATTTATGTATGTATGTGCGAATAAGAAGATGATAATATGTCGATGAGATTTTGCAAAATTATTTTCAATTACACATGATGGAATCAGTCTTGCTCTCTTATTTGTTAGAGAGTCATTTTCATATTTTATTTTAATCAATCAATGAACGAGAACAACTCGAAAATTTTTCAATATTTTTCCATCATTTTTCAAAGTTAAGTTAATAACAAATCTCGACATAAAAAAAGAATAATTTCAGGAGAAGCCATAAAAGGTAGGAGCGCCATTTATCTGATTTATTTATGTATGTGCGGAGAAGATGAAAAATTAGTCGATGAGATTTTGCAAAACTATTTTAAATTACACATGATGGAATCAGTCTTGCTCTTTCAATTTTTAGAAATGCATTTTCGCATTGCAGTCCAATAAAACAATAAACGTGAACATTTAGAAAAATTTTCAATATTCATTTTTCCATCATTTTTCAAAGTTAATAACAAATCTCGACATAAAAAAAGAATAATTTCAGGAGAAGCCATAAAAGGTAGGAGCGCCATTTATCTGATTTATTTATGTATGTGCGGAGAAGATGAAAAATATGTCGATGAGATTTTGCAAAACTATTTTAAATTACACATGATGGAATCAGTCTTGCTCTCTTATTTGTTAGAGAGTCATTTTCATATTTTATTTTAATCAATCAATGAACGAGAACAACTCGAAAATTTTTCAATATTTTTCCATCATTTTTCAAAGTTAAGTTAATAACAAATCTCGACATAAAAAAAGAATAATTTCAGGAGAAGCCATAAAAGGTAGGAGCGCCATTTATCTGATTTATTTATTTATTTATTTATGTATGTGCGGATAAGAAGATGAAAATATGTCGATGAGATTTTGCAAAACTATTTTATATTACACATGATGGAATCAGTCTTGCTCTCTTATTTGTTAGAGAGTCATTTTCATATTTTATTTTAATCAATCAATGAACGAGAACAACTCGAAAATTTTTCAATATTTTTCCATCATTTTTCAAAGTTAAGTTAATAACAAATCTCGACATAAAAAAAGAATAATTTCAGGAGAAGCCATAAAAGGTAGGAGCGCCATTTATCTGATTTATTTATTAATTTATTTATGTATGTGCGGATAAGAAGATGAAAATATGTCGATGAGATTTTGCAAAACTATTTTAAATTACACATGATGGAATCAGTCTTGCTCTCTTATTTGTTAGAGAGTCATTTTCATATTTTATTTTAATCAATCAATGAACGAGAACAACTCGAAAATTTTTCAATATTTTTCCATCATTTTTCAAAGTTAAGTTAATAACAAATCTCGACATAAAAAAAGAATAATTTCAGGAGAAGCCATAAAAGGTAGGAGCGCCATTTATCTGATTTATTTATGTATGTGCGGATAAGAAGATGAAAATATGTCGATGAGATTTTGCAAAACTATTTTAAATTACACATGATGGAATCAGTCTTGCTCTCTTTATTGTTAGAGAGTCATTTTCATATTTTATTTTAATCAATCAATGAACGAGAACAACTCGAAAATTTTTCAATATTTTTCCATCATTTTTCAAAGTTAAGTTAATAACAAATCTCGACATAAAAAAAAATAATTTCAGGAGAAGCCATAAAAGGTAGGAGCGCCATTTATCTGATTTATTTATTTATTTATGTATGTGCGGATAAGAAGATGAAAATATGTCGATGAGATTTTGCAAAACTATTTTAAATTACACATGATGGAATCAGTCTTGCTCTCTTATTTGTTAGAGAGTCATTTTCATATTTTATTTTAATCAATCAATGAACGAGAACAACTCGAAAATTTTTCAATATTTTTCCATCATTTTTCAAAGTTAAGTTAATAACAAATCTCGACATAAAAAAAGAATAATTTCAGGAGAAGCCATAAAAGGTAGGAGCGCCATTTATCTGATTTATTTATTAATTTATTTATGTATGTGCGGATAAGAAGATGAAAATATGTCGATGAGATTTTGCAAATCTATTTTAAATTACACATGATGGAATCAGTCTTGCTCTCTTATTTGTTAGAGAGTCATTTTCATATTTTATTTTAATCAATCAATGAACGAGAACAACTCGAAAATTTTTCAATATTTTTCCATCATTTTTCAAAGTTAAGTTAATAACAAATCTCGACATAAAAAAAGAATAATTTCAGGAGAAGCCATAAAAGGTAGGAGCGCCATTTATCTGATTTATTTATTTATTTATTTATGTATGTGCGGATAAGAAGATGAAAATATGTCGATGAGATTTTGCAATACTATTTTAAATTACACATGATGGAATCAGTCTTGCTCTCTTATTTGTTAGAGAGTCATTTTCATATTTTATTTTAATCAATCAATGAACGAGAACAACTCGAAAATTTTTCAATATTTTTCCATCATTTTTCAAAGTTAAGTTAATAACAAATCTCGACATAAAAAAAGAATAATTTCAGAAGAAGCCATAAAAGGTAGGAGCGCCATTTATCTGATTTATTTATTTATTTATGTATGTGCGGATAAGAAGATGAAAATATGTCGATGAGATTTTGCAAAACTATTTTAAATTACACATGATGGAATCAGTCTTGCTCTCTTATTTGTTAGAGAGTCATTTTCATATTTTATTTTAATCAATCAATGAACGAGAACAACTCGAAAATTTTTCAATATTTTTCCATCATTTTTCAAAGTTAAGTTAATAACAAATCTCGACATAAAAAAAGAATAATTTCAGGAGAAGCCATAAAAGGTAGGAGCGCCATTTATCTGATTTATTTATTTATTTATTTATGTATGTGCGGATAAGAAGATGAAAATATGTCGATGAGATTTTGCAATACTATTTTAAATTACACATGATGGAATCAGTCTTGCTCTCTTATTTGTTAGAGAGTCATTTTCATATTTTATTTTAATCAATCAATGAACGAGAACAACTCGAAAATTTTTCAATATTTTTCCATCATTTTTCAAAGTTAAGTTAATAACAAATCTCGACATAAAAAAAGAATAATTTCAGGAGAAGCCATAAAAGGTAGGAGCGCCATTTATCTGATTTATTTATTTATTTATGTATGTGCGGATAAGAAGATGAAAATATGTCGATGAGATTTTGCAAAACTATTTTAAATTACACATGATGGAATCAGTCTTGCTCTCTTTATTGTTAGAGAGTCATTTTCATATTTTATTTTAATCAATCAATGAACGAGAACAACTCGAAAATTTTTCAATATTTTTCCATCATTTTTCAAAGTTAAGTTAGTAACAAATCTCGACATAAAAAAAAAATAATTTCAGGAGAAGCCATAAAAGGTAGGAGCGCCATTTATCTGATTTATTTATTTATTTATGTATATGCGGATAAGAAGATGAAAATATGTCGATGAGATTTTGCAAAACTATTTTAAATTACACATGATGGAATCAGTCTTGCTCTCTTATTTGTTAGAGAGTCATTTTCATATTTTATTTTAATCAATCAATGAACGAGAACAACTCGAAAATTTTTCAATATTTTTCCATCATTTTTCAAAGTTAAGTTAATAACAAATCTCGACATAAAAAAAGAATAATTTCAGGAGAAGCCATAAAAGGTAGGAGCGCCATTTATCTGATTTATTTTTTTATTTATGTATGTGCGGATAAGAAGATGAAAATATGTCGATGAGATTTTGCAAAACTATTTTAAATTACACATGATGGAATCAGTCTTGCTCTCTTTATTGTTAGAGAGTCATTTTCATATTTTATTTTAATCAATCAATGAACGAGAACAACTCGAAAATTTTTCAATATTTTTCCATCAATTTTCAAAGTTAAGTTAATAACAAATCTCGACATAAAAAAAAATAATTTCAGGAGAAGCCATAAAAGGTAGGAGCGCCATTTATCTGATTTATTTATTTATTTATGTATGTGCGGATAAGAAGATGAAAATATGTCGATGAGATTTTGCAAAACTATTTTAAATTACACATGATGGAATCAGTCTTGCTCTCTTATTTGTTAGAGAGTCATTTTCATATTTTATTTTAATCAATCAATGAACGAGAACAACTCGAAAATTTTTCAATATTTTTCCATCATTTTTCAAAGTTAAGTTAATAACAAATCTCGACATAAAAAAAGAATAATTTCAGGAGAAGCCATAAAAGGTAGGAGCGCCATTTATCTGATTTATTTTTTTATTTATGTATGTGCGGATAAGAAGATGAAAATATGTCGATGAGATTTTGCAAAACTATTTTAAATTACACATGATGGAATCAGTCTTGCTCTCTTTATTGTTAGAGAGTCATTTTCATATTTTATTTTAATCAATCAATGAACGAGAACAACTCGAAAATTTTTCAATATTTTTCCATCAATTTTCAAAGTTAAGTTAATAACAAATCTCGACATAAAAAAAAATAATTTCAGGAGAAGCCATAAAAGGTAGGAGCGCCATTTATCTGATTTATTTATTTATTTATGTATGTGCGGATAAGAAGATGAAAATATGTCGATGAGATTTTGCAAAACTATTTTAAATTACACATGATGGAATCAGTCTTGCTCTCTTATTTGATAGAGAGTCATTTTCATATTTTATTTTAATCAATCAATGAACGAGAACAACTCGAAAATTTTTCAATATTTTTCCATCATTTTTCAAAGTTAAGTTAATAACAAATCTCGACATAAAAAAAGAATAATTTCAGGAGAAGCCATAAAAGGTAGGAGCGCCATTTATCTGATTTATTTATTTATTTATGTATGTGCGGATAAGAAGATGAAAATATGTCGATGAGATTTTGCAAAACTATTTTAAATTACACATGATGGAATCAGTCTTGCTCTCTTATTTGTTAGAGAGTCATTTTCATATTTTATTTTAATCAATCAATGAACGAGAACAACTCGAAAATTTTTCAATATTTTTCCATCAATTTTCAAAGTTAAGTTAATAACAAATCTCGACATAAAAAAAGAATAATTTCAGGAGAAGCCATAAAAGGTAGGAGCGCCATTTATCTGATTTATTTATTAATTTATTTATGTATGTGCGGATAAGAAGATGAAAATATGTCGATGAGATTTTGCAAAACTATTTTAAATTACACATGATGGAATCAGTCTTTCTCTCTCATTTGTTAGAGAGTCATTTTTGTATTTTATTTCAATCAAACAATGAACGCGAACAACTCGAAAATTTTTCAATATTTTTCCATCATTTTTCAAAGTTAATAACAAATATCGACATAAAAAAAAATAATTTCAGGAGAAGCCATAAAAGGTAGGAGCGCCATTTATCTGATTTATTTTTTTATTTATGTATGTGCGGATAAGAAGATGAAAATATGTCGATGAGATTTTGCAAAACTATTTTAAATTACACATGATGGAATCAGTCTTTCTCTCTCATTTGTTAGAGAGTCATTTTTGTATTTTATTTCAGTCAAACAATGAACGCGAACAACTCGAAAATTTTTCAATATTTTTCCATCATTTTTCAAAGTTAATAACAAATCTCGACATAAAAAAAGAATAATTTCAGGAGAAGCCATAAAAGGTAGGAGCGCCATTTATCTGATTTATTTTTTTATTTATGTATGTGCGGATAAGAAGATGAAAATATGTCGATGAGATTTTGCAAAACTATTTTAAATTACACATGATGGAATCAGTCTTGCTCTCTTATTTGTTAGAGTCATTTTCATATTTTATTTTAATCAATCAATGAACGAGAACAACTCGAAAATTTTTCAATATTTTTCCATCATTTTTCAAAGTTAAGTTAATAACAAATCTCGACATAAAAAAAGAATAATTTCAGGAGAAGCCATAAAAGGTAGGAGCGCCATTTATCTGATTTATTTTTTTATTTACGTATGTGCGGATAAGAAGATGAAAATATGTCGATGAGATTTTGCAAAACTATTTTAAATTACACATGATGGAATCAGTCTTGCTCTCTTATTTGTTAGAGAGTCATTTTCATATTTTATTTTAATCAATCAATGAACGAGAACAACTCGAAAATTTTTCAATATTTTTCCATCATTTTTCAAAGTTAAGTTAATAACAAATCTCGACATAAAAAAAGAATAATTTCAGGAGAAGCCATAAAAGGTAGGAGCGCCATTTATCTGATTTATTTATTTATTTATTTATGTATGTGCGGATAAGAAGATGAAAATATGTCGATGAGATTTTGCAAAACTATTTTAAATTACACATGATGGAATCAGTCTTGCTCTCTTATTTGTTAGAGAGTCATTTTCATATTTTATTTTAATCAATCAATGAACGAGAACAACTCGAAAATTTTTCAATATTTTTCCATCATTTTTCAAAGTTAAGTTAATAACAAATCTCGACATAAAAAAGAATAATTTCAGGAGAAGCCATAAAAGGTAGGAGCGCCATTTATCTGATTTATTTATTAATTTATTTATGTATGTGCGGATAAGAAGATGAAAATATGTCGATGAGATTTTGCAAAACTATTTTAAATTACACATGATGGAATCAGTCTTGCTCTCTTATTTGTTAGAGAGTCATTTTCATATTTTATTTTAATCAATCAATGAACGAGAACAACTCGAAAATTTTTCAATATTTTTCCATCAATTTTCAAAGTTAAGTTAATAACAAATCTCGACATAAAAAAAGAATAATTTCAGGAGAAGCCATAAAAGGTAGGAGCGCCATTTATCTGATTTATTTATTAATTTATTTATGTATGTGCGGATAAGAAGATGAAAATATGTCGATGAGATTTTGCAAAACTATTTTAAATTACACATGATGGAATCAGTCTTTCTCTCTCAATTGTTAGAGAGTCATTTTTGTATTTTATTTCAATCAAACAATGAACGCGAACAACTCGAAAATTTTTCAATATTTTTCCATCATTTTTCAAAGTTAATAACAAATCTCGACATAAAAAAAGAATAATTTCAGGAGAAGCCATAAAAGGTAGGAGCGCCATTTATCTGATTTATTTTTTTATTTATGTATGTGCGGATAAGAAGATGAAAATATGTCGATGAGATTTTGCAAAACTATTTTAAATTACACATGATGGAATCAGTCTTTCTCTCTCATTTGTTAGAGAGTCATTTTTGTATTTTATTTCAATCAAACAATGAACGCGAACAACTCGAAAATTTTTCAATATTTTTCCATCATTTTTCAAAGTTAATAACAAATCTCGACATAAAAAAAGAATAATTTCAGGAGAAGCCATAAAAGGTAGGAGCGCCATTTATCTGATTTATTTTTTTATTTATGTATGTGCGGATAAGAAGATGAAAATATGTCGATGAGATTTTGCAAAACTATTTTAAATTACACATGATGGAATCAGTCTTGCTCTCTTATTTGTTAGAGTCATTTTCATATTTTATTTTAATCAATCAATGAACGAGAACAACTCGAAAATTTTTCAATATTTTTCCATCATTTTTCAAAGTTAAGTTAATAACAAATCTCGACATAAAAAAAGAATAATTTCAGGAGAAGCCATAAAAGGTAGGAGCGCCATTTATCTGATTTATTTTTTTATTTACGTATGTGCGGATAAGAAGATGAAAATATGTCGATGAGATTTTGCAAAAATATTTTAAATTACACATGATGGAATCAGTCTTGCTCTCTTATTTGTTAGAGTCATTTTCATATTTTATTTTAATCAATCAATGAACGAGAACAACTCGAAAATTTTTCAATATTTTTCCATCATTTTTCAAAGTTAAGTTAATAACAAATCTCGACATAAAAAAAGAATAATTTCAGGAGAAGCCATAAAAGGTAGGAGCGCCATTTATCTGATTTATTTTTTTATTTATGTATGTGCGGATAAGAAGATGAAAATATGTCGATGAGATTTTGCAAAACTATTTTAAATTACACATGATGGAATCAGTCTTGCTCTCTTATTTGTTAGAGAGTCATTTTCATATTTTATTTTAATCAATCAATGAACGAGAACAACTCGAAAATTTTTCAATATTTTTCCATCATTTTTCAAAGTTAAGTTAATAACAAATCTCGACATAAAAAAAGAATAATTTCAGGAGAAGCCATAAAAGGTAGGAGCGCCATTTATCTGATTTATTTATTTATTTATTTATGTATGTGCGGATAAGAAGATGAAAATATGTCGATGAGATTTTGCAAAACTATTTTAAATTACACATGATGGAATCAGTCTTGCTCTCTTATTTGTTAGAGAGTCATTTTCATATTTTATTTTAATCAATCAATGAACGAGAACAACTCGAAAATTTTTCAATATTTTTCCATCATTTTTCAAAGTTAAGTTAATAACAAATCTCGACATAAAAAAAGAATAATTTCAGGAGAAGCCATAAAAGGTAGGAGCGCCATTTATCTGATTTATTTATTAATTTATTTATGTATGTGCGGATAAGAAGATGAAAATATGTCGATGAGATTTTGCAAAACTATTTTAAATTACACATGATGGAATCAGTCTTTCTCTCTCATTTGTTAGAGAGTCATTTTTGTATTTTATTTCAATCAAACAATGAACGCGAACAACTCGAAAATTTTTCAATATTTTTCCATCATTTTTCAAAGTTAATAACAAATATCGACATAAAAAAAAATAATTTCAGGAGAAGCCATAAAAGGTAGGAGCGCCATTTATCTGATTTATTTTTTTATTTATGTATGTGCGGATAAGAAGATGAAAATATGTCGATGAGATTTTGCAAAACTATTTTAAATTACACATGATGGAATCAGTCTTTCTCTCTCATTTGTTAGAGAGTCATTTTTGTATTTTATTTCAATCAAACAATGAACGCGAACAACTCGAAAATTTTTCAATATTTTTCCATCATTTTTCAAAGTTAATAACAAATCTCGACATAAAAAAAGAATAATTTCAGGAGAAGCCATAAAAGGTAGGAGCGCCATTTATCTGATTTATTTATTTATTTATTTATGTATGTGCGGATAAGAAGATGAAAATATGTCGATGAGATTTTGCAAAACTATTTTAAATTACACATGATGGAATCAGTCTTGCTCTCTTATTTGTTAGAGAGTCATTTTCATATTTTATTTTAATCAATCAATGAACGAGAACAACTCGAAAATTTTTCAATATTTTTCCATCATTTTTCAAAGTTAAATTAATAACAAATCTCGACATAAAAAAAGAATAATTTCAGGAGAAGCCATAAAAGGTAGGAGCGCCATTTATCTGATTTATTTTTTTATTTATGTATGTGCGGATAAGAAGATGAAAATATGTCGATGAGATTTTGCAAAACTATTTTAAATTACACATGATGGAATCAGTCTTGCTCTCTTATTTGTTAGAGTCATTTTCATATTTTATTTTAATCAATCAATGAACGAGAACAACTCGAAAATTTTTCAATATTTTTCCATCATTTTTCAAAGTTAAGTTAATAACAAATCTCGACATAAAAAAAGAATAATTTCAGGAGAAGCCATAAAAGGTAGGAGCGCCATTTATCTGATTTATTTTTTTATTTACGTATGTGCGGATAAGAAGATGAAAATATGTCGATGAGATTTTGCAAAAATATTTTAAATTACACATGATGGAATCAGTCTTGCTCTCTTATTTGTTAGAGTCATTTTCATATTTTATTTTAATCAATCAATGAACGAGAACAACTCGAAAATTTTTCAATATTTTTCCATCATTTTTCAAAGTTAAGTTAATAACAAATCTCGACATAAAAAAAGAATAATTTCAGGAGAAGCCATAAAAGGTAGGAGCGCCATTTATCTGATTTATTTTTTTATTTATGTATGTGCGGATAAGAAGATGAAAATATGTCGATGAGATTTTGCAAAACTATTTTAAATTACACATGATGGAATCAGTCTTGCTCTCTTATTTGTTAGAGAGTCATTTTCATATTTTATTTTAATCAATCAATGAACGAGAACAACTCGAAAATTTTTCAATATTTTTCCATCATTTTTCAAAGTTAAGTTAATAACAAATCTCGACATAAAAAAAGAATAATTTCAGGAGAAGCCATAAAAGGTAGGAGCGCCATTTATCTGATTTATTTATTTATTTATTTATGTATGTGCGGATAAGAAGATGAAAATATGTCGATGAGATTTTGCAAAACTATTTTATATTACACATGATGGAATCAGTCTTGCTCTCTTATTTGTTAGAGAGTCATTTTCATATTTTATTTTAATCAATCAATGAACGAGAACAACTCGAAAATTTTTCAATATTTTTCCATCATTTTTCAAAGTTAAGTTAATAACAAATCTCGACATAAAAAAAGAATAATTTCAGGAGAAGCCATAAAAGGTAGGAGCGCCATTTATCTGATTTATTTATTTATTTATTTATGTATGTGCGGATAAGAAGATGAAAATATGTCGATGAGATTTTGCAAAACTATTTTAAATTACACATGATGGAATCAGTCTTGCTCTCTTATTTGTTAGAGAGTCATTTTCATATTTTATTTTAATCAATCAATGAACGAGAACAACTCGAAAATTTTTCAATATTTTTCCATCATTTTTCAAAGTTAAGTTAATAACAAATCTCGACATAAAAAAAGAATAATTTCAGGAGAAGCCATAAAAGGTAGGAGCGCCATTTATCTGATTTATTTATTAATTTATTTATGTATGTGCGGATAAGAAGATGAAAATATGTCGATGAGATTTTGCAAAACTATTTTAAATTACACATGATGGAATCAGTCTTTCTCTCTCATTTGTTAGAGAGTCATTTTTGTATTTTATTTCAATCAAACAATGAACGCGAACAACTCGAAAATTTTTCAATATTTTTCCATCATTTTTCAAAGTTAATAACAAATATCGACATAAAAAAAAATAATTTCAGGAGAAGCCATAAAAGGTAGGAGCGCCATTTATCTGATTTATTTTTTTATTTATGTATGTGCGGATAAGAAGATGAAAATATGTCGATGAGATTTTGCAAAACTATTTTAAATTACACATGATGGAATCAGTCTTTCTCTCTCATTTGTTAGAGAGTCATTTTTGTATTTTATTTCAATCAAACAATGAACGCGAACAACTCGAAAATTTTTCAATATTTTTCCATCATTTTTCAAAGTTAATAACAAATCTCGACATAAAAAAAGAATAATTTCAGGAGAAGCCATAAAAGGTAGGAGCGCCATTTATCTGATTTATTTTTTTATTTATGTATGTGCGGATAAGAAGATGAAAATATGTCGATGAGATTTTGCAAAACTATTTTAAATTACACATGATGGAATCAGTCTTGCTCTCTTATTTGTTAGAGTCATTTTCATATTTTATTTTAATCAATCAATGAACGAGAACAACTCGAAAATTTTTCAATATTTTTCCATCATTTTTCAAAGTTAAGTTAATAACAAATCTCGACATAAAAAAAGAATAATTTCAGGAGAAGCCATAAAAGGTAGGAGCGCCATTTATCTGATTTATTTTTTTATTTACGTATGTGCGGATAAGAAGATGAAAATATGTCGATGAGATTTTGCAAAAATATTTTAAATTACACATGATGGAATCAGTCTTGCTCTCTTATTTGTTAGAGTCATTTTCATATTTTATTTTAATCAATCAATGAACGAGAACAACTCGAAAATTTTTCAATATTTTTCCATCATTTTTCAAAGTTAAGTTAATAACAAATCTCGACATAAAAAAAGAATAATTTCAGGAGAAGCCATAAAAGGTAGGAGCGCCATTTATCTGATTTATTTTTTTATTTATGTATGTGCGGATAAGAAGATGAAAATATGTCGATGAGATTTTGCAAAACTATTTTAAATTACACATGATGGAATCAGTCTTGCTCTCTTATTTGTTAGAGAGTCATTTTCATATTTTATTTTAATCAATCAATGAACGAGAACAACTCGAAAATTTTTCAATATTTTTCCATCATTTTTCAAAGTTAAGTTAATAACAAATCTCGACATAAAAAAAGAATAATTGCAGGAGAAGCCATAAAAGGTAGGAGCGCCATTTATCTGATTTATTTATTTATTTATTTATGTATGTGCGGATAAGAAGATGAAAATATGTCGATGAGATTTTGCAAAACTATTTTAAATTACACATGATGGAATCAGTCTTGCTCTCTTATTTGTTAGAGAGTCATTTTCATATTTTATTTTAATCAATCAATGAACGAGAACAACTCGAAAATTTTTCAATATTTTTCCATCATTTTTCAAAGTTAAATTAATAACAAATCTCGACATAAAAAAATAATAATTTCAGGAGAAGCCATAAAAGGTAGGAGCGCCATTTATCTGATTTATTTTTTTATTTATGTATGTGCGGATAAGAAGATGAAAATATGTCGATGAGATTTTGCAAAACTATTTTAAATTACACATGATGGAATCAGTCTTGCTCTCTTATTTGTTAGAGTCATTTTCATATTTTATTTTAATCAATCAATGAACGAGAACAACTCGAAAATTTTTCAATATTTTTCCATCATTTTTCAAAGTTAAGTTAATAACAAATCTCGACATAAAAAAAGAATAATTTCAGGAGAAGCCATAAAAGGTAGGAGCGCCATTTATCTGATTTATTTTTTTATTTACGTATGTGCGGATAAGAAGATGAAAATATGTCGATGAGATTTTGCAAAAATATTTTAAATTACACATGATGGAATCAGTCTTGCTCTCTTATTTGTTAGAGTCATTTTCATATTTTATTTTAATCAATCAATGAACGAGAACAACTCGAAAATTTTTCAATATTTTTCCATCATTTTTCAAAGTTAAGTTAATAACAAATCTCGACATAAAAAAAGAATAATTTCAGGAGAAGCCATAAAAGGTAGGAGCGCCATTTATCTGATTTATTTATTTATTTATTTATTTATGTATGTGCGGATAAGAAGATGAAAATATGTCGATGAGATTTTGCAAAACTATTTTAAATTACACATGATGGAATCAGTCTTGCTCTCTTATTTGTTAGAGAGTCATTTTCATATTTTATTTTAATCAATCAATGAACGAGAACAACTCGAAAATTTTTCAATATTTTTCCATCATTTTTCAAAGTTAAGTTAATAACAAATCTCGACATAAAAAAAGAATAATTTCAGGAGAAGCCATAAAAGGTAGGAGCGCCATTTATCTGATTTATTTATTTATTTATTTATGTATGTGCGGATAAGAAGATGAAAATATGTCGATGAGATTTTGCAAAACTATTTTAAATTACACATGATGGAATCAGTCTTGCTCTCTTATTTGTTAGAGAGTCATTTTCATATTTTATTTTAATCAATCAATGAACGAGAACAACTCGAAAATTTTTCAATATTTTTCCATCATTTTTCAAAGTTAAGTTAATAACAAATCTCGACATAAAAAAATAATAATTTCAGGAGAAGCCATAAAAGGTAGGAGCGCCATTTATCTGATTTATTTATTTATTTATTTATGTATGTGCGGATAAGAAGATGAAAATATGTCGATGAGATTTTGCAAAACTATTTTAAATTACACATGATGGAATCAGTCTTGCTCTCTTATTTGTTAGAGAGTCATTTTCATATTTTATTTTAATCAATCAATGAACGAGAACAACTCGAAAATTTTTCAATATTTTTCCATCATTTTTCAAAGTTAAGTTAATAACAAATCTCGACATAAAAAAAGAATAATTTCAGGCGAAGCCATGAAAGGTAGGAGCGCAATTTATTTGATTTATTTATGTATGTGCGGATAAGAAGATGAAAATATGTCGATGAGATTTTGCAAAACTATTTTAAATTACACATGATGGAATCAGTCTTGCTCTCTCATTTGTTAGAGAGTCATTTTTGTATTTTATTTCAATCAAACAATGAACGCGAACAACTCGAAAATTTTTCAATATTTTTCCATCATTTTTCAAAGTTAAGTTAATAACAAATCTCGACATAAAAAAAGAATAATTTCAGGAGAAGCCATAAAAGGTAGGAGCGCCATTTATCTGATTTATTTATTTATTTATTTATGTATGTGCGGATAAGAAGATGAAAATATGTCGATGAGATTTTGCAAAACTATTTTAAATTACACATGATGGAATCAGTCTTGCTCTCTTTATTGTTAGAGAGTCATTTTCATATTTTATTTTAATCAATCAATGAACGAGAACAACTCGAAAATTTTTCAATATTTTTCCATCATTTTTCAAAGTTAAGTTAATAACAAATCTCGACATAAAAAAAGAATAATTTCAGGAGAAGCCATAAAAGGTAGGAGCGCCATTTATCTGATTTATTTTTTTATTTATGTATGTGCGGATAAGAAGATGAAAATATGTCGATGAGATTTTGCAAAACTATTTTAAATTACACATGATGGAATCAGTCTTGCTCTCTTATTTGTTAGAGAGTCATTTTCATATTTTATTTTAATCAATCAATGAACGAGAACAACTCGAAAATTTTTCAATATTTTTCCATCATTTTTCAAAGTTAAGTTAATAACAAATCTCGACATAAAAAAAGAATAATTTCAGGAGAAGCCATAAAAGGTAGGAGCGCCATTTATCTGATTTATTTATTTATTTATTTATGTATGTGCGGATAAGAAGATGAAAATATGTCGATGAGATTTTGCAAAACTATTTTATATTACACATGATGGAATCAGTCTTGCTCTCTTATTTGTTAGAGAGTCATTTTCATATTTTATTTTAATCAATCAATGAACGAGAACAACTCGAAAATTTTTCAATATTTTTCCATCATTTTTCAAAGTTAAGTTAATAACAAATCTCGACATAAAAAAATAATAATTTCAGGAGAAGCCATAAAAGGTAGGAGCGCCATTTATCTGATTTATTTATTTATTTATTTATGTATGTGCGGATAAGAAGATGAAAATATGTCGATGAGATTTTGCAAAACTATTTTAAATTACACATGATGGAATCAGTCTTGCTCTCTTATTTGTTAGAGAGTCATTTTCATATTTTATTTTAATCAATCAATGAACGAGAACAACTCGAAAATTTTTCAATATTTTTCCATCATTTTTCAAAGTTAAGTTAATAACAAATCTCGACATAAAAAAAGAATAATTTCAGGCGAAGCCATGAAAGGTAGGAGCGCAATTTATTTGATTTATTTATGTATGTGCGGATAAGAAGATGAAAATATGTCGATGAGATTTTGCAAAACTATTTTAAATTACACATGATGGAATCAGTCTTGCTCTCTCATTTGTTAGAGAGTCATTTTTGTATTTTATTTCAATCAAACAATGAACGCGAACAACTCGAAAATTTTTCAATATTTTTCCATCATTTTTCAAAGTTAAGTTAATAACAAATCTCGACATAAAAAAAGAATAATTTCAGGAGAAGCCATAAAAGGTAGGAGCGCCATTTATCTGATTTATTTATTTATTTATTTATGTATGTGCGGATAAGAAGATGAAAATATGTCGATGAGATTTTGCAAAACTATTTTAAATTACACATGATGGAATCAGTCTTGCTCTCTTATTTGTTAGAGAGTCATTTTCATATTTTATTTTAATAAATCAATGAACGAGAACAACTCGAAAATTTTTCAATATTTTTCCATCATTTTTCAAAGTTAAGTTAATAACAAATCTCGACATAAAAAAAGAATAATTTCAGGAGAAGCCATAAAAGGTAGGAGCGCCATTTATCTGATTTATTTATTTATTTATTTATGTATGTGCGGATAAGAAGATGAAAATATGTCGATGAGATTTTGCAAAACTATTTTAAATTACACATGATGGAATCAGTCTTGCTCTCTTATTTGTTAGAGAGTCATTTTCATATTTTATTTTAATCAATCAATGAACGAGAACAACTCGAAAATTTTTCAATATTTTTCCATCATTTTTCAAAGTTAAGTTAATAACAAATCTCGACATAAAAAAAGAATAATTTCAGGAGAAGCCATAAAAGGTAGGAGCGCCATTTATCTGATTTATTTTTTTATTTATGTATGTGCGGATAAGAAGATGAAAATATGTCGATGAGATTTTGCAAAACTATTTTAAATTACACATGATGGAATCAGTCTTGCTCTCTTATTTGTTAGAGAGTCATTTTCATATTTTATTTTAATCAATCAATGAACGAGAACAACTCGAAAATTTTTCAATATTTTTCCATCATTTTTCAAAGTTAAGTTAATAACAAATCTCGACATAAAAAAAGAATAATTTCAGGAGAAGCCATAAAAGGTAGGAGCGCCATTTATCTGATTTATTTATTTATTTATTTATTTATGTATGTGCGGATAAGAAGATGAAAATATGTCGATGAGATTTTGCAAAACTATTTTAAATTACACATGATGGAATCAGTCTTGCTCTCTTATTTGTTAGAGAGTCATTTTCATATTTTATTTTAATCAATCAATGAACGAGAACAACTCGAAAATTTTTCAATATTTTTCCATCATTTTTCAAAGTTAAGTTAATAACAAATCTCGACATAAAAAAATAATAATTTCAGGAGAAGCCATAAAAGGTAGGAGCGCCATTTATCTGATTTATTTTTTTATTTATGTATGTGCGGATAAGAAGATGAAAATATGTCGATGAGATTTTGCAAAACTATTTTAAATTACACATGATGGAATCAGTCTTGCTCTCTTATTTGTTAGAGAGTCATTTTCATATTTTATTTTAATCAATCAATGAACGAGAACAACTCGAAAATTTTTCAATATTTTTCCATCATTTTTCAAAGTTAAGTTAATAACAAATCTCGACATAAAAAAATAATAATTTCAGGAGAAGCCATAAAAGGTAGGAGCGCCATTTATCTGATTTATTTATTTATTTATTTATGTATGTGCGGATAAGAAGATGAAAATATGTCGATGAGATTTTGCAAAACTATTTTAAATTACACATGATGGAATCAGTCTTGCTCTCTTATTTGTTAGAGAGTCATTTTCATATTTTATTTTAATCAATCAATGAACGAGAACAACTCGAAAATTTTTCAATATTTTTCCATCATTTTTCAAAGTTAAGTTAATAACAAATCTCGACATAAAAAAAGAATAATTTCAGGCGAAGCCATGAAAGGTAGGAGCGCAATTTATTTGATTTATTTATGTATGTGCGGATAAGAAGATGAAAATATGTCGATGAGATTTTGCAAAACTATTTTAAATTACACATGATGGAATCAGTCTTGCTCTCTCATTTGTTAGAGAGTCATTTTTGTATTTTATTTCAATCAAACAATGAACGCGAACAACTCGAAAATTTTTCAATATTTTTCCATCATTTTTCAAAGTTAAGTTAATAACAAATCTCGACATAAAAAAAGAATAATTTCAGGAGAAGCCATGAAAGGTAGGAGCGCAATTTATTTGATTTATTTATTTATTTATGTATGTGCGGATAAGAAGATGAAAATATGTCGATGAGATTTTGCAAAACTATTTTAAATTACACATGATGGAATCAGTCTTGCTCTCTTATTTGTTAGAGAGTCATTTTCATATTTTATTTTAATCAATCAATGAACGAGGACAACTCGAAAATTTTTCAATATTTTTCCATCATTTTTCAAAGTTAAGTTAATAACAAATCTCGACATAAAAAAAGAATAATTTCAGGAGAAGCCATGAAAGGTAGGAGCGCAATTTATTTGATTTATTTATTTATTTATGTATGTGCGGATAAGAAGATGAAAATATGTCGATGAGATTTTGCAAAACTATTTTAAATTACACATGATGGAATCAGTCTTGCTCTCTCATTTGTTAGAGAGTCATTTTCATATTTTATTTTAATCAATCAATGAACGAGAACAACTCGAAAATTTTTCAATATTTTTCCATCATTTTTCAAAGTTAAGTTAATAACAAATCTCGACATAAAAAAAGAATAATTTCAGGAGAAGCCATGAAAGGTAGGAGCGCAATTTATTTGATTTATTTATTTATTTATGTATGTGCGGATAAGAAGATGAAAATATGTCGATGAGATTTTGCAAAACTATTTTAAATTACACATGATGGAATCAGTCTTGCTCTCTCATTTGTTAGAGAGTCATTTTCATATTTTATTTTAATCAATCAATGAACGCGAACAACTCGAAAATTTTTCAATATTTTTCCATCATTTTTCAAAGTTAAGTTAATAACAAATCTCGACATAAAAAAAGAATAATTTCAGGAGAAGCCATAAAAGGTAGGAGCGCCATTTATCTGATTTATTTATTTATTTATGTATGTGCTGATAAGAAGATGAAAATATGTCGATGAGATTATGCAAAACTATTTTAAATTACACATGATGGAATCAGTCTTGCTCTCTTATTTGTTAGAGAGTCATTTTCATATTTTATTTTAATCAATCAATGAACGAGAACAACTCGAAAATTTTTCAATATTTTTCCATCATTTTTCAAAGTTAAGTTAATAACAAATCTCGACATAAAAAAAGAATAATTTCAGGAGAAGCCATGAAAGGTAGGAGCGCAATTTATTTGATTTATTTATTTATTTATGTATGTGCGGATAAGAAGATGAAAATATGTCGATGAGATTTTGCAAAACTATTTTAAATTACACATGATGGAATCAGTCTTGCTCTCTCATTTGTTAGGGCGTCATTTTTGTATTTTATTTCAATCAAACAATGAACGCGAACAACTCGAAAATTTTTCAATATTTTTCCATCATTTTTCAAAGTTAAGTTAATAACAAATCTCGACATAAAAAAAGAATAATTTCAGGAGAAGCCATAAAAGGTAGGAGCGCCATTTATCTGATTTATTTTTTTATTTATGTATGTGCGGATAAGAAGATGAAAATATGTCGATGAGATTTTGCAAAACTATTTTAAATTACACATGATGGAATCAGTCTTGCTCTCTTATTTGTTAGAGAGTCATTTTCATATTTTATTTTAATCAATCAATGAACGAGAACAACTCGAAAATTTTTCAATATTTTTCCATCATTTTTCAAAGTTAAGTTAATAACAAATCTCGACATAAAAAAAGAATAATTTCAGGAGAAGCCATGAAAGGTAGGAGCGCAATTTATTTGATTTATTTATTTATTTATGTATGTGCGGATAAGAAGATGAAAATATGTCGATGAGATTTTGCAAAACTATTTTAAATTACACATGATGGAATCAGTCTTGCTCTCTCATTTGTTAGAGAGTCATTTTTGTATTTTATTTCAATCAAACAATGAACGCGAACAACTCGAAAATTTTTCAATATTTTTCCATCATTTTTCAAAGTTAAGTTAATAACAAATCTCGACATAAAAAAAGAATAATTTCAGGAGAAGCCATAAAAGGTAGGAGCGCCATTTATCTGATTTATTTATTTATTTATGTATGTGCTGATAAGAAGATGAAAATATGTCGATGAGATTATGCAAAACTATTTTAAATTACACATGATGGAATCAGTCTTGCTCTCTTATTTGTTAGAGAGTCATTTTCATATTTTATTTTAATCAATCAATGAACGAGAACAACTCGAAAATTTTTCAATATTTTTCCATCATTTTTCAAAGTTAAGTTAATAACAAATCTCGACATAAAAAAAGAATAATTTCAGGAGAAGCCATGAAAGGTAGGAGCGCAATTTATTTGATTTATTTATTTATTTATGTATGTGCGGATAAGAAGATGAAAATATGTCGATGAGATTTTGCAAAACTATTTTAAATTACACATGATGGAATCAGTCTTGCTCTCTCATTTGTTAGGGCGTCATTTTTGTATTTTATTTCAATCAAACAATGAACG
This sequence comes from Eledona agricola, assembly GCA_964023215.1. Classification (NCBI taxonomy): domain Eukaryota; kingdom Metazoa; phylum Arthropoda; class Insecta; order Coleoptera; family Tenebrionidae; genus Eledona; species Eledona agricola. The sequence goes on from OZ026856.1 coordinate 4,334,178, forward strand.
CGAACAACTCGAAAATTTTTCAATATTTTTCCATCATTTTTCAAAGTTAAGTTAATAACAAATCTCGACATAAAAAAAGAATAATTTCAGGAGAAGCCATAAAAGGTAGGAGCGCCATTTATCTGATTTATTTATTTATTTATGTATGTGCTGATAAGAAGATGAAAATATGTCGATGAGATTATGCAAAACTATTTTAAATTACACATGATGGAATCAGTCTTGCTCTCTTATTTGTTAGAGAGTCATTTTCATATTTTATTTTAATCAATCAATGAACGAGAACAACTCGAAAATTTTTCAATATTTTTCCATCATTTTTCAAAGTTAAGTTAATAACAAATCTCGACATAAAAAAAGAATAATTTCAGGAGAAGCCATGAAAGGTAGGAGCGCAATTTATTTGATTTATTTATTTATTTATGTATGTGCGGATAAGAAGATGAAAATATGTCGATGAGATTTTGCAAAACTATTTTAAATTACACATGATGGAATCAGTCTTGCTCTCTCATTTGTTAGGGCGTCATTTTTGTATTTTATTTCAATCAAACAATGAACGCGAACAACTCGAAAATTTTTCAATATTTTTCCATCATTTTTCAAAGTTAAGTTAATAACAAATCTCGACATAAAAAAAGAATAATTTCAGGAGAAGCCATAAAAGGTAGGAGCGCCATTTATCTGATTTATTTTTTTATTTATGTATGTGCGGATAAGAAGATGAAAATATGTCGATGAGATTTTGCAAAACTATTTTAAATTACACATGATGGAATCAGTCTTGCTCTCTTATTTGTTAGAGAGTCATTTTCATATTTTATTTTAATCAATCAATGAACGAGAACAACTCGAAAATTTTTCAATATTTTTCCATCATTTTTCAAAGTTAAGTTAATAACAAATCTCGACATAAAAAAAGAATAATTTCAGGAGAAGCCATGAAAGGTAGGAGCGCAATTTATTTGATTTATTTATTTATTTATGTATGTGCGGATAAGAAGATGAAAATATGTCGATGAGATTTTGCAAAACTATTTTAAATTACACATGATGGAATCAGTCTTGCTCTCTCATTTGTTAGAGAGTCATTTTTGTATTTTATTTCAATCAAACAATGAACGCGAACAACTCGAAAATTTTTCAATATTTTTCCATCATTTTTCAAAGTTAAGTTAATAACAAATCTCGACATAAAAAAAGAATAATTTCAGGAGAAGCCATAAAAGGTAGGAGCGCCATTTATCTGATTTATTTATTTATTTATGTATGTGCTGATAAGAAGATGAAAATATGTCGATGAGATTATGCAAAACTATTTTAAATTACACATGATGGAATCAGTCTTGCTCTCTTATTTGTTAGAGAGTCATTTTCATATTTTATTTTAATCAATCAATGAACGAGAACAACTCGAAAATTTTTCAATATTTTTCCATCATTTTTCAAAGTTAAGTTAATAACAAATCTCGACATAAAAAAAGAATAATTTCAGGAGAAGCCATGAAAGGTAGGAGCGCAATTTATTTGATTTATTTATTTATTTATGTATGTGCGGATAAGAAGATGAAAATATGTCGATGAGATTTTGCAAAACTATTTTAAATTACACATGATGGAATCAGTCTTGCTCTCTCATTTGTTAGGGCGTCATTTTTGTATTTTATTTCAATCAAACAATGAACGCGAACAACTCGAAAATTTTTCAATATTTTTCCATCATTTTTCAAAGTTAAGTTAATAACAAATCTCGACATAAAAAAAGAATAATTTCAGGAGAAGCCATAAAAGGTAGGAGCGCCATTTATCTGATTTATTTTTTTATTTATGTATGTGCGGATAAGAAGATGAAAATATGTCGATGAGATTTTGCAAAACTATTTTAAATTACACATGATGGAATCAGTCTTGCTCTCTTATTTGTTAGAGAGTCATTTTCATATTTTATTTTAATCAATCAATGAACGAGAACAACTCGAAAATTTTTCAATATTTTTCCATCATTTTTCAAAGTTAAGTTAATAACAAATCTCGACATAAAAAAAGAATAATTTCAGGAGAAGCCATAAAAGGTAGGAGCGCCATTTATCTGATTTATTTTTTTATTTATGTATGTGCGGATAAGAAGATGAAAATATGTCGATGAGATTTTGCAAAACTATTTTAAATTACACATGATGGAATCAGTCTTGCTCTCTTATTTGTTAGAGAGTCATTTTCATATTTTATTTTAATCAATCAATGAACGAGAACAACTCGAAAATTTTTCAATATTTTTCCATCATTTTTCAAAGTTAAGTTAATAACAAATCTCGACATAAAAAAAGAATAATTTCAGGAGAAGCCATGAAAGGTAGGAGCGCAATTTATTTGATTTATTTATTTATTTATGTATGTGCGGATAAGAAGATGAAAATATGTCGATGAGATTTTGCAAAACTATTTTAAATTACACATGATGGAATCAGTCTTGCTCTCTCATTTGTTAGAGAGTCATTTTTGTATTTTATTTCAATCAAACAATGAACGCGAACAACTCCAAAATTTTTCAATATTTTTCCATCATTTTTCAAAGTTAAGTTAATAACAAATCTCGACATAAAAAAAGAATAATTTCAGGAGAAGCCATGAAAGGTAGGAGCGCAATTTATTTGATTTATTTATTTATTTATGTATGTGCGGATAAAAAGATGAAAATATGTCGATGAGATTTTGCAAAACTATTTTAAATTACACATGATGGAATCAGTCTTGCTCTCTCATTTGTTAGAGAGTCATTTTTGTATTTTATTTCAATCAATCAATGAACGAGAACAACTCAAAAATTTTTCAATATTTTTCCATCATTTTTCAAAGTTAAGTTAATAACAAATCTCGACATAAAAAAAGAATAATTTCAGGAGAAGCCATAAAAGGTAGGAGCGCCATTTATCTGATTTATTTTTTTATTTATGTATGTGCGGATAAGAAGATGAAAATATGTCGATGAGATTTTGCAAAACTATTTTAAATTACACATGATGGAATCAGTCTTGCTCTCTTATTTGTTAGAGAGTCATTTTCATATTTTATTTTAATCAATCAATGAACGAGAACAACTCCAAAATTTTTCAATATTTTTCCATCATTTTTCAAAGTTAAGTTAATAACAAATCTCGACATAAAAAAAGAGTAATTTCAGGAGAAGCCATAAAAGGTAGGAGCGCCATTTATCTGATTTATTTATTTATTTATTTATGTATGTGCGGATAAGAAGATGAAAATGTCGATGAGATTTTGCAAAACTATTTTAAATTACACATGATGGAATCAGTCTTGCTCTCTTATTTTTTAGAGAGTAATTTTTGTATTTTATTTCAATCAAACAATGAACGAGAACAACTCGAAAATTTTTCAATATTTTTCCATCATTTTTCAAAGTTAAGTTAATAACAAATCTCGACATAAAAAAAGAATAATTTCAGGAGAAGCCATAAAAGGTATGAGCGCCATTTATCTGATTTATTTATTTATGTATGTGCGAAGGAGAAGATAATATGTCGATGAGATTTTGCAAAACTGTTTTAATTTACACATGATGGAATCAGTCTTGCTCTTTCAATTGTTAGAAATTCATTTTCGTATTTAATTTCAATCAAACAATAAACGGGAACAATTCGAAACTTTTTCACCATTAATTTTTCCATTATTTCTCAAAGTTAATTACAAATCTCGACATAAAAAAGAAAAATTACAGGTAGAAGTGATAAAAGGTAGGAGCGCCATTTATCTCATATTTCACATTTCACTCAGATAACGAACGCGTACAAATCAAACGAATTTCAAAATTTTGCATTACTTTTCCAAAAGTAATAACAAATTACTGGTGGCAGTATCCGTTACTGAGTACTAGCATTGATTATATATTGATTATATTACCACCGAGGAATTATTAATTTTTTACAGAGAATACGGCGATAAGGGAAGTAAGGGAATCAACTCTCTTAAGAGACCTAGTTGTTATTTTAATAATATAGTACACAATTTACTAAAAATGTTTAATAGTACATTTTATGCGATTAAGATCAAATTTAAAGTGGTGGAAACAATCAGGTTTGCGATGCTGAAATTTTTAGAGGACAAATGGCTTTTGAAAATCATAAAATAATCATTATTGATCAATTAATAAAAATCAAAATGTTTCGCGAATTGAAATGGGATGTAGCAACATTTGAATTTAATTCGAAAAGGATGCAAGACGGAAGCCGCTGAAACAAATCTCATAGAAAAATTAACATCTTGTCAGGCCAATGATAACTTCCTGATCACACATTCTTGGGTCCTTTAATTCATTTTTTGATAACTTTGTAGATTCAATATTCAAAAATAGCATAAATCCTTTGTCATCATTCTTCGTTCTTTAATATTGTTCTTAAAGTAGTTAGCCACAGTTTATTTCGATCATTTACATTCATATTCGACACTCTCCCTTACTGATACCATTGATTATATATTATACATATATATATATATATATATATATATATATATTAATGCTGATACACAATTTTTCCTTATCAATCCATAATTTTTACTTATGCGTCATCGTTATCCTTTTTCCTTCTTTCTATCCCTATCCCGGCAAGAGAGCTCTACACCTTCTCGTTGGTTCTTGCTGAACAATTGCAAATATTTTATCTTGCGATTGACTAAGTAGAGCATTCCTGTTTCATTGTAGTATAATGTCGATTGGACAACTTCTCCAAAAAACAACAAAATGTTGATAATTAAGGCATAAATTTTGTAATATGTTTCAAATTGCAAATTCTAGCTTGATACCAAAGCCGATTTCGTTCATTTAGTTATTGAAATAAAGAAAAAAATTGAAATGAAAACACCAAATTCAGCTTGCTGCAAAATTTGTAATGATTTATGACAGCAGGTAGATCCTTTACAGCGGGATGTAATTGCACATCATAAAAGTCCGAACTTGGGTTTGTGGTCCGAGTTATCAATAATAAGAAATGTTTCATTGAAAAAACATTTATTAATAGCGCATCGGTAGAAAATTTAAACTTTTGAGTCTCAAATTTTAGGATTAGTCCTGGTTTACCCCATTTCTGAGAAATTTGGATATAAATTGATAAAGAGAATTCTCTGAAATTATGTTTCAAAGCTGAATCACAGGATATTTCTATTAATTGGTTTTCATGTGCCGTTGTCAAGCCAGTAATATTAGTAAGTGTTGAAAGGGTCTAATATCCAATTTTTAAAATAAAAATTCTAAACCTACAAAAAACATCAAACGTTAGAAAGCTGTAAATATTAGATTAAGGCAAAATAAGCGGAAACACACTCCCGAAAACATCATGAAAGTGTCACTAAAATTACGTACGAACTGTGTTACAAATGCAAAGTTTTAATCGCAAAAGAACCGTTTGAAGGAAAGCAGAAAGGAAACTGGTTTTATCACTGTACTATAAATCACCTAATATTTATAAGTATAGGAGCAACATTAGGATTCGCACTACCTGGAATCTCGACAATTTTAACTCGGCTAAAGATTAATAATTTAACAACTTAGTCAACAAATTGGCAAATAAAGCCATTTTGCTATTTTACATCTGTCGGACCCGTGAGTGGTGAAACTATTGCCAATTTTGTCTAATTTAAATTATGTAATATAATAAATAGATTTTTATAAAATTGTTTGTATGACGTGTAAATAATGAAGGAATATTTTATGATTTATTCTACAAAACAATTTTTTACATTAGTTTTGAAGAATAAATCATAAAATATTCGAAATATAATAGCATTTTTTCTACCTATAAAGAGAGAGAATAATTAAATTTGCCGCAAAATTTGATCGATGCGCCATCTGAAAACTGTTACATAATTTGAAGGTCGTTAAAGGTCATTCCGCCAAAATATTTGCATTGAGTCAATCATCTGGAGTAATCTGTGGGGCAAATAAAAAAAATATGGTTTAGTTATATACATAGTTAAAAAAAGAGATCAGTCTCTACTTGACATTTTTTTCTCTATTCTATGCTTGTCACTTGTCATTATTAATGTCAACTTTACCTTTTTTTCTAACCTACAAAATATGTGTAACGTGTAAGGTGGTGCAATTTTTGTGACAGTTGTGAAAGCCGATTAAAATTAAAACATTTAATCAATCAAAACCGTCGAAATGGTGCTGGATTTAGATTCGTTTCGGACAGACAAGAGCGGCAACCCGGACATGATTCGCGAAAACCAAAAGAAACGCTTCAAAGATGTAGGTCTGGTGGATAAAGTCGTGGAAACGGACACCACATGGCGACAGCTGCGGCATAAAGCCGACAATTTAAACAAATTCAAAAACGTGTGCAGCAAAGAAATTGGCGAAAAAATGAAAAAGAAAGAGCCCCAAGGCGACGCCAACGAAGCCGTCCCAGATAGCGTCATTTCCCAGCTCGAAAATCTCACCTCCGACTTACTCAAACCTCTAACAGTTAATCAGATCAAAAAAGTATGCACCCACCTACGCCATACAACAAACTGACAAAAATAATTTTGTAGGTACGCGTTTTGCTGGATGAAGCGATGACACAAAACGCTGCCGATTTAGTGAAGACGGAAAAGGAACGCGGAACTGCTTTGCGCGAAATCGGAAACTGGCTGCATGACTCCGTTGTTATAAGCGACGACGAAGACTTGAACAAAGTCGAGAGGACGTTTGGAAACTGCGAACTTAAAAAGAAGTACTCGCACGTGGATTTAATACACATGATTGATGGGGTGGACACTGAAAGAGGCGCCACTATTTCAGGCGGCCGTGGGTATTTCCTAACAGGACCGGCGTTGTTTCTAGAGCACGCGCTCGTTCAACTCGCTTTAAGGTTGCTGCACAAGAAGGGCTACAAACCACTATACACGCCCTTCTTCATGAGAAAAGAGGTAGGCAGTATACAGATTTCGTACGTGTTTTATAAAAATATTTTTTTATTTAAAAAAGATGTATCAACAAATGAGTACGTGCCTACAAAATAAAAATGACTCAGAGTAGGCCATGCACCATGAATTTCTTGGACTAGAAAATGTTTGACCTTGAGATGGAGGAATTTGAAATTTTTGGTTGACAACAATTTCAGACACAGTGCATAAGGTACTTTTAGTGTCCATAATTGTCAAATCCTAATTTCGGCCGTCGGTTTAGACATATTTTGTGCAACTTTTTGATTGACATTTCCTGTGAAATGTCAGTGTCAAACATCTACACTGAAAAAAATAAAACAAAAGCTAGATTCCATGGCATGCTCTCATTCTTTTTTATTTGTACGGTCTATATTTAGGTTGAAAATTTGACCTTATTTGGACGGGCTTGGCATTATTTTAGCTTGCGTTAAGATTAAATCACAGATAACACTAACGTCATATAATCCTGCAGATAATGGAAGAAGTGGCGCAGCTGTCTCAGTTCGATGAGGAGCTGTACAAGGTCATAGGCAAAGGAAGCGAGAAGGCGGAAGACAAGGAAGTCGAAGAAAAGTACTTAATAGCCACGTCCGAGCAACCGATTGCAGCTTTCCACCGGGACGAGTGGCTCCCGGAAAATTCTCTTCCGATTCGTTACGCCGGTTTGTCCACGTGCTTCCGACAAGAAGTCGGCTCGCACGGTCGCGACACCCGCGGAATTTTCCGCGTGCACCAGTTCGAGAAGGTCGAACAGTTCGTCCTGACATCTCCATTCGACAACAAGTCGTGGGAGATGATGAACGAGATGATTAACAACGCGGAAGAGTTCTGTCAAGCACTGGGAATTCCTTACAGGATAGTCAACATCGTGTCTGGGGCGCTCAACAACGCCGCAGCTAAGAAGTTGGATTTGGAGGCGTGGTTTCCGGCCTCTCAAGCATTCCGAGAGCTGGTGTCTTGCAGCAACTGCTTAGATTATCAAGCGAGGCGATTGTTGGTGAGATATGGACAGACGAAGAAGATGAACGCGGCCACGGATTACGTCCACATGCTCAACGCGACCATGTGCGCCACAACCCGAGTCATTTGCGCCATTTTAGAAGTGCATCAAACCGAGACCGGAATCAAAGTGCCAGACATTTTGAAAGAGTTCCTGCCGGAGGATTATAGGGAGGAAATACTGTTTGTTAAACCAGCACCCATCGATGTGGAACAGGCCAGCAAAAAGGGAAAAAAGCAGAAACAAGCTGGAGAAGAATAGAATAGTGTTGCTTCGGCTTAAATAAAATTTACTTAAAAAATGATGCTTATAACTCGACGGGAATGTCCAGTGGTAGTACCTCTCAAATTTCCAAGTTGCCCAGCTCTTTCTCCGTACTAGTCAAGTCCTTCACACGCATCTTTTTTTTATATTCTTTGTACTTGTCCTGCACTTCAATAAAATGCTGCAAGAGCTTCGCAAACTCAATGCTTTTCTTATATTTTGGCACGGGATTCTCTTCAACCCTGCAAACGCAAACCATTTCTTTCTCATGCAGAATCGGGAAATAACACTCACCCATCATCGTAATGCATATGCAGACTCGGGATGCAGCTAAGTCTTACTTTCAGTGTTTGAAAGGCGTCGGTTTGTGGCAATAACATTAACAAGCCATAAAGGGCTCTGATCAGGTTTTTATCACAAGGGACTTGAAGCAGCTCCAACCTTAAATCTGATTTGGCTTAATGACACTCAAAAGAACAGTTTTCACAAAATTTACATATTTAACTAACCTCTGACTCAACCCACAACACCAGAACCAAGAAAATTGATAATTTTAAATGAAATAAAACTTCTTATACTCACAAGCAAAGATTGGAGATTCTATAAGTTGGACTAGCTTATCGATTTCCATCAGAAAATCCACGGTGACTTCCAAATTTCCGCTAGAATCACAGTCAAGGAGAAATTGGGTGAACGTAAGAAAACGACTCGTTAGAAAAAAGGATACAATAAACGGATTAAATCGCACACGTGTGCATAACTTTGAGTCAAAAGACACAGAGCAACGGTGGCGACCGGATTGTACGACCAAGTTTCGTACAAACAGCAAAACAACGAACAACTCTCCTGCAATGCAATCGTAGAATAGCGTACCACGCACGATATTATTCACCTCAGTTTTTAACTCCTTAAGTCGACTCCTCATCTCAAACAGCTCCGAGGAAGTCAGCAGAATCATGTTGAGATGTTGCACCATCAATCTCGCAAATCTCAAATTGGGCTCGTTAAGTAGAATGTGCGACAAATTCCGGTAGATGTCTTCGGCGTTAAGTAACACGCAAAGTTGTCTAATAATAAACGAGCCTCGTTCATCTAACAGCCTCTTTTCCTCACTGAACGACTGCAGCAGGCTTATTAGGAACTTGTTGTAGTAGGGGTTCGTTTCGCATCCCGAATGTTTCACATTTATGCTTTTATCTGTGGGAACCGGAGAGGAAATCACTTCGGCTATTACGACAAGACATTGTTGGACAACTTGATCGGAATCGTCGGCTAGGGTGCGCTGCAAAGCCGGGAAAAGTTTGTCGATGTGATTCACCATCTGAAATAAGGTTATGGGATTACTGCGAAAGATTGTGTCACATACTTCGTCCGGTAGCTTCATATACAAGTCGTGTATCCATTTCAGTACTGCCACTTTAGTTTGTATGGAATTGTGCATGAGGTACTGCGTCAAAACATCAACTACCGATGGCAAATCCAGCTGATTTGTAATGCCATCATCTAAAATAAACACAAGTCGCTCAATTGAAATTTTACTCTTCAAACAAGCGGTGCTTACTTGTGTTGTCACCGTGGAGCGACACCAGCTTCATTAGAGTAAAATTGACCGCCGTTGCCGTTTCCTTTATGTCTGTCACTGCATTAAGGAGAACAAAATTATTATTTGCCAATTTACAAACGTGTAATATTAAAAAAAAAAAATTAAATTGAAATAAAAATGAAACGGAAGGATACTTCTCCGTGCATCCGTGTCGTAAGCCAGGCATGGCAAGACCGCGGTGAAGATTCCAGACATGTACGGCAACATAGTGCCCCCCGACAACTGCACAAATTCTTTAATCCACGTAATGGCAATGAACTGGAACGCAATCGATTTTATTGTTTTAAAAACACCGCACCGCAAATTACTTGAACTAGATCGTCGTTCTTTTCCTGGGCGTGGTTGATTACGATGTTAATCATCGCCGGAAAATCCACTTTGCACGGGTCGCTTTTGATATTTCTCAAAAACTCGCTCAGTGTAGTTTCGCACATTTTCTTCACTTCCAAATTGGTATCGGCGAGGATTCGAAACAAGCCGTCCAAAATCTCGGGCAGGTAATAAATTAAATTGATACCGGGCACCATGTCCAGGACTGAAATCCACGAAATTACAAACTGACGGGCGAACGTCACCTTTGTGTAAATTCTCTCGCGCAGGAGCGGCATGAATCCCTCCAAATCGAAGCAAGTGCTTTCCGTCACAATATCCTGCAACTCGTTACAGTTAACAGACTAAAAGTTGTTGAAAACCACCTTTAACAGTCTGTCCAACAGCTCCGAAGCATTTTTTACTTGCTGATCAGGATCGGTGGCAATTTTGCTGAGCGCGTTAAAAATCGCGGAAAAGTGGGGCAGCACTGCTCCTCTCGACACTTTAACGACGTTGTACAATGATTCGCACGCATAATAGCGGACCCTCAAATCCTGATCCGACAAACACCCCAAAATCGGCTTGATTAACTCGTCCGTGTAATTGCTGGTGTCCTTAAAATGTATAAAACGGTCACAGTTTCAAATGAAATATGACAGCGGCTCACTTTTCCCAAAGCAATAGCGGTAGCGGCTAGTCCGATCAGTCCACCTTTGCGGGCGTGTGGGTTTTGACTCGAAGCGAAATCTTGTCCTAAGACTTTCAGTAATCGCTTAATTTGACTCGTGTTGCTTATTGCAGCGAATTCTTTCACCATTCTGTAAGAGGAACGTTAGTCATTTCATGATAAAACTGGGCGGTTTTACTTTTCAATTTCCAAAGCTGCAGTTCTTCGTTTGTCGTATAACTTGTCATGTAACGCTCGCACACAAGCCGTGCTCAGGGGGGCGTAGTCTTTTTCAGACATCGCCGACGATTTATTTTAAATTCAACTCAAACAGTTTATATTTTATATTTTGTTGTAACCTAACTATGAGTCTGTCATTGTGACATTTAACAAGTACTACAGACATAGCAAACGCGGCCCACCGAAATTAAGATCACTATAATAATTAATTAGTGCAACTGAATTAATTAATTTTAATTTCCAATTTAGTGAATATTGTAAAACTATAAAATTATCACCATAAATTTTTTTACAGAGGCTAATTTATTCAAGTAGACGAGTGCATGATTGCGTTACGTCAATGGCACTTGTCAGTTAAAAAAAAAAAGGTTATCAAATTATTAAATTTGTACGACTTGTGCAATTACAATTTTTTTACTAGTTGTGTGCTTTTAAGCATTGCGATATTATAAAATGTCTTCAAAAACGCTTTTACTAAATCATTTAAAAGTGATTTTGGGCAACCATGTCGAGTCCGATATAGTAGAGTAAGGCAGTATAAAATTCCAAGCAGCTTAAATATTAAGACTTGTTTTAGCTATATAAGCAGCATGAAACATCCCGAGGACTTGGAGGAGTTCATGGACAATATCATAGATAAGAACAATATAAGCCACACCAGTTCGTACGAAGGAATTTGCAAAATATTATTTGGAAACAAAGCTGCAGCTAAAGCCTCCAATCAAACGAATGCGCCGAAAAGTAGTAGCAGCGCTAGTAAATCAAATAAACTACCCAAGGGGAAGAAGCGATTCAGTGACATCAATGTCTTTCAAGAGAAGAAGAAGGAAAAAGAAGGTAAGTTACTACAAATATTAATTTGTTGTTCAGTTTTATATTTAGGTCGAACAATTTGCGACTGTGAGGGCCAGGAGCACGAATTTATGAACAACTGTTTGAATTGTGGACGCATTCATTGTTTTGAGGAAGGCCCAGGTCCTTGCTTTTTCTGTAATGAACCAGTTAGTAATATCGTTAAGATTAAGAATACATAATGACATGTAATTTGGCAGGTGTCTGTAATGGGTGACGAGGTATTCATCGAAGGCAAATCCAAGTCTAAAAAGTCCACAGTTGCAAAGTATTACTAACAATAATTAAATGAATTTTTATTTAACTGTACTTGTAGACATAAGGAGAATGTAATTTTCGATGACGACAATGACTACTTTAAGGCAAACTCCGGAAACAAATCAAAGGAAGACAAACGCAAACTAATAGTTGCGCTGGACTTTGCAAGTCGGAAAGTCATTGAGAGCACAACTGAAGACGTAAAGATCAAGGAGAAACTACACCAAGACGTTAAGAAGCATCTGGCTAATGTAGAGAAGCTGTACAGGAAATTGCAGAAAGAGTCTGAGATTCAAAATGCTTCCTTGGTGCGACTTTTATTAAATATTTGCTATAAAGTGACGCTTGTAATATTTGTAGGATAATAACGATTTGATTGATTTGTTGGTACAAATGAGGCATAAAAAACCGGCGGGTGTTGAGGATTTAGGTCCTGAAGATAGCACCACCCACATTGTTGATTATGGGAAGGTTTATGACGAAGAAGTCGTCGCGAATTCCGATCTGGGGTTGTGTTTGAGCATGCATCAACCATACGCAAGTCTGTTGGTTGCCGGTGTCAAAAAGTACAATTTAAAAGTTGTTTAAATTGAAAGTGTATTCTTGTTATTTGTAGACACGAAGGTAGATCATGGAAGACCAATCATAGGGGTCGCTTGTGGATTGCAGCAGCTGCTAAAGTGCCAGACGAAGACGAAATTTCTGATTTGGAAACGTTTTATCGCAACTACTACAACGGTATTACATCATAAAACTCTTCCAACTATTTTTCAGTTATTTTTCAGACCACATGTTGAAATTTCCAAGGGAGTATCCAACTAGTTGTTTATTAGGCTGTGTGTTTGTAGAAGATTGTCTGGATCAAGAAACGTACAGAAAACGATTTCCAAATGGTGAAAGTCTCAGTCCCTACGTTTTAATCTGTTCCAATCCCATCATCTTGCCAATATTTTATCCAGTCGTGGGCAAACACAAAATTTGTAAGTTTCTCTTAAGGGGAGATTTCAGCAGACCAATGTTAGAATTACAACTTTCGGTTTCCCCTCCAATCAAGATTACATACAATATTATTCTCAGTAATAAGAGTGGTGAGAGGTTTTACAATTTTAATGGACCCAGTTTCATTTCTAGAGAGGCCTAATATACTTTTACTTGGTTTGCACAAAATAGAAATTTGGAATCCAACCTTTCAGCAGAAAAAACTATCTCAATATTATTTTGTCGTTTGTTGGTTTGTTTCTTATTGCATGTCTGCACGCCCAATTGTACATAAAATAAAAATTTATTACTTAAAAACTAGTAAAGATTATAACAAAGTATGAAAAAATAATTTTGACTTACACATTGTGAATCTTTATTTCTATTGAATCAATTATTTCTGGAAGTAAATGAGAAGAATATTTGCAGTTTTATGTAGGTGTGTAGGTTTTACAATTTTTTTACATTTGAAAAGTTTGTCTTTATGTTGTTTTCCAGAGTTCCTATCTTTTTTAATTCTTTGGATAACAAAAGTCGTTTGTTATTCACACAAAAAAAACAAAAACATTTATTGGTGACTTCAAATGGTGTCTGAATTTGACGTCATAATAATTAATCATAATTTTTTTAATGCGACTATGCTATTCTGAAGCTGGATTTTACTAATTAATGTTGCTTCGAAAACCCTGCACCAAAATGATATTTTACCTCAATACAAAATAGTGCATCTAGGGAAGTCCCTAAATATTTATTACTCAAACGGGTGTTCAAAAAACCCACAATTTTAAAAGGTTTCTTTAGCGATAATTAGAAAAAAGCTTGGACCGCTTTAGAATCATAGTTCCTTATGCACCGAAAAAAATTGAGATATCTTCATAAATAAAAAAAAATATTGTCTAAGAAAAACAGCATTTTTAACATGCGTTTGCCTGCCGAAATCTCCCCTTAAGAATTTTCTAGGATGGCTACTATTGCATTTGGTTTCAGATGCCTTAGACAAGGAGCTCCACAATTGCGCTAAGATGTCCATCAGACACGCCACTTACGGTGTGGACTGACCAAAACAACATTTATTACACTTTGTTTATATTTTACAAAAATTACAATAAAATAACTTAATGTTTGAATTAATAAATTATTTTACATTCACGTAATAAATAAGTTCTGCTAGATACCTAATGAACAAGTAACGATTACGCATCTTTCTCCCTCATTTTGTCTTTAATGTTGGGGAAGAACGCTTCGATGGGTAAAATTGGGTCGTCAGTGGCTATAGTGAAGTGATTCGGTATCCTCCTAGAAGTCGGAGCGACTGATTTGAATATATTATAATCATTCTTATCTGACGACGTCAAGTCGGAGACTCGCTGCGAATACACGTTAGTGTCGATCTTGTCAATGTCAGCCGCTGTGGTGACTTCCACCGTGTTGTCTTCGCTCGGTTCCAACTTCTTCGTTGTTGACTCCACTTCTTCGTAGTCAATCGTAGTCTCGCTCACTTCGCTCTCTTCCGTCGTTACAACTTTCTCCGTGGACGACTCGGTGGCGTTCTTGTACTTGTTAAATATCTTGCTTCGTAAGCTCAGCATTGGTGGTCGCTTGCGCGTGAAGAGATTGGGCTTGATTGAAATTTTCGGTGCGATTGTCGTTGCCGCAGTTGTGGATTTGTACCGTCCAAACGGCCGTAGTCTCGTATTTATGCTCTTCACGTTCTTTTCCGTGATAATCGGTTCGTTGTCGTGTCTCCTGTCTTTGGGGACAAACCTGGAGCGTGTGGCTTCGGTAGTGTCGTCTTCGTTGCTTGGGGTTGTAGGTCTTCTCATCCGACTCGGAAGTCTAATTCTGTTATTTTCCGAGTTGGCGCGTGGGGCCTCCGTTGTAGTCGTGGACGTGCTGTATTGGTTCAATTTTTGTCTGTAGTCTTTAACACTGAACCTGGGTCTGTTGGAGTTGTCGAATTTAATCGGACGTGTTTTGATTCTTTGCGACGCTGTTGTGGTGGGTTCCGTGCTTGTTGTTGTTGTGGTGGTGGAAGTCGCAGCTGTTGACTCCTCCACTGTAGAATCCTCTTCATCTGGCGTAGTGGCTCTTTCGGTCGTCGTGACCACAATAAACGGTCTGATAGTTTCGTATCTGATTTTGTCGGAAGCTTCGGTGTTGTAGTGGCGTCCAGGTAGCTCCAGTTCGATTTGTTCGGCAACTTCTTCGTTTTCCAAAGACGACGTTTCAATCAAATACTGCTCGGGTTTGTGGTTGTCTGGCATTGTGGTAGTTTCGATTCGCGTGGGTCTTAATCGCTTTCTGACTGACTCGTGACTGAAATTTTCGTTATTTCTTTGTCGGTATCTGTTGCGGCCTCTGTTGATACTAATGGAGGAGTCCTCGCTCTCCGCTTTTGGTGTTGTAGTTCTGTAGCGTATCGGTCGTCTCATTCGGACGGGTCTTTCGGTTTCCGCAGACTGAGACGCTTCGTTTTCTTGCGTTCTTTGCGATTCGTAGCTTTCCTCCGGTTCTTCGGTTGTTGTGGTTGTAGTTGTGCGTCTGTGATCCGGTCGGCGGCGTCTATGAGGTCGCGCTCTTGCAATTTCGGTTGTGGTCGCCACTTCTTCCGGAGTTTGAGTGGTGACTTCGTTGGACACCTCTTGTGGAGTGTAGACTTCGTTGAAAATAGGTTGTCCGAGAATCGGATAGTGCGTAGATACTTCTTTTGTGTTAAACCCGAATGGGTCGGGCGTTGCCACTTCTTTCTCCTTCTGAAGCTGTGACAGCTTCGTAAAAATTGTGGACACCTCGTTTTGGGTGGGAGATGTTGGGACGATGCTTGGCGGCTCGGGTCTGTATGGAGTTGGTAAGAAAACTGGGTTGTCTGAGTGAAAATCAGGCCGGCGTTTGGGTGGAGGGTTGGGCTTGCGTGGTCTGGATGGCGACAACTCCCACACTTGTCCTTCTGTTACTTCGTACGTTGCTTTGGGAAGCTCGGTGGGTTTCCTGATATCGTGGAAGTTGTAGTCGACGTAGTGAGCATTATTTATAGTCGATGGAACGTTGTTGTGGAACACGTTTAATTTCTCTTTGGTAACTTCAACTTCGACTGGTTCCACTTTAGGACGGGTGAATTGAAACGGTGGGATTTGGAGTACGACAGTCTCCACGTTCTTGTTGTTATTTGTCGCTTCTTTGCTTTTGGTTTTGTAGATTTGAGGCGGCGGGACTAAGCTTCTGGTGAAGTCGTCGTTTTGAGTTTGAAACTGAAAACTGACGTCGTTGCTTTGTGGGTGCTTCCCGAATATAAACGCGGGGATTTGAGGGTTGTTGTACTGTTGAAAAACACTCTCGCTCGTTGAGGGAAGTGCGAATCGGTTGAACTCTATGTGAGCCTGTGGAGGACTGATGGGGAAGTGATTTGCGCTTGGAAGTCCCAAACCTACAGTCTCTCTGGTTTTGATGTTGCTTACTGGTTGTTGCTTGAAGAACGAATAAGCACCTAAATCGTTTCGTAACAGTGTCATAAGCGTGTCTGCATATTTTTCTATAATCACCTGATGATGCCGATGCCGTGAAGAGCTCGTCCCGATAGTTACTAGTCGATGATTGAACTCGAAGAGGTTTAATATTGCGTTTGTTGCTTGAAATTTGTATATTGTTGGGGGCAAGGATGAAAGGTTTGCTGGAAGTTGCGTGTTGTTTGATATGCCCCACGTGTCCTGGACGTGTATGGATTATGGAACTGATGGGAATGTGTGGCCCATGAGTCTCGTGATTTGGAAGATTATAAAACGGGTTTGGGGGTGAGTGTTTCAGGTGAGGAACTTTTCTCCCTGAAAATAAGTAAAATTTTGCTAATTAACCACAAAAACACAATTTAAGAATTGCTCAAAATTTGTAATTACTGAAAAATGTTGATAAAAAATTCAGTCAAATTAAATAATGTGTGTTTCGGCAGCTAAACACATAAATGCTTAATGCTTTCTTTAAAGGCGAGTCGGTCTATGAAATGAAAAGAAATCATAATTTTTCAAGCGTAGAAATTTAGTAGTACTCGTATTTGAAACGTGATTATTTTACCTGGATTTTGTGAGGGCTTGGGTGAGTTTCTGAAGATCGGCCTAGAAGCTCCTGGGGTAACAGTCGGCGGCAAAGTAGTCGTAGTTGGGGAAATCGTGGAAAACACTTCATATTTATAAACATCGCCGGAATCCGGCTTGAACGTTTGATAGTAACTGGACTTGCGAGTACCAAGAATGGGCCGCCACCCATCTTGTGTGACGGTCAGACCATCCTGCAAGAACCAAATCGTGAAAAAGAAAACGAAAATGGAAATGTGCTAACGCACCTGTCTAATCTGAGCATCTGCACGAAGTACCAGCTGAACAATCAACAACAGAGCCAGCGCTAGAAAACATCAAAATCGATTATTGAGAATTTAAAAAGTGCTACAAAAATCTGTTTGTACTACAACCGGACGATTTTCACGCTCTGTTTCCGTCCAAACGAATTTTATGCATCTGCTTCGTTTTATAATAATAACACGAATTTGGGCTCGTTAATGACAGATGTATGAAGCGATACTTTCTATGTTTCCAAATATTTTTCTGGTAATTGGACGCGAAATTTCTCCGTCATTGGTCTGAATCGTTTTCGTTGACAACACCTCGAACCTCACCTGATAGTTTCCATCGAACTGGTGGCATTTTTCACCTGAAAAAATTAATATGTTAGAACATCGGAATCGTGTTAGGTATTAGCATTCTTGGTCTGTTAGCTCTGAATTGTTGCACGTCCAAGTGCTTTCCATACATTAATTGGTACTTTCAAACAGATACTTGTTAGAAGATTAATTGTTTGTTGTTTTGCCATTGTTAACGGTGAGCCACTTTTTCAATCATTGCTGCTGTTTCTGATTCCATATCTGGGGACATGTCTCGTGGTCTGAATCTGATTTTATGTTTAAATCCGCGAATTTAGTCGACATTTACGTTACATTAAAAAAACGATAAAAGTGTAATTGGTAAACAACAATATAAAAATATGTATTTTTAATTAAAACACAGGGACATGTTTTAAAACTGTACATTTTGGCATTTGTTAGAAAAAAATGTTTTAATCAAATTAAAAAAATGGTTTTGTAAATCAGGAATGATAATTGAACAGAAACTAACATTTCAAAGTCGACTGCAAATGAATTTTGTGCGCCTAATTTAAAATCGTGTCGATGGTTCCAATTTTAGATGCTTTCAGTGTCCCAAATATACATTTTTTGAA
Source organism: Eledona agricola (assembly GCA_964023215.1). Lineage (NCBI taxonomy): Eukaryota > Metazoa > Arthropoda > Insecta > Coleoptera > Tenebrionidae > Eledona > Eledona agricola. The sequence continues at coordinate 4,352,556 of OZ026856.1, forward strand.
GGCTTCTATGATCCTGACACCATCGCTTCCTTCCTGATCATTCCCAACATTACACAAGACCATTTCTCAACACGTCCCATTGTATTTAAAACGTGTTCGTTTTATCTCCATCAACACCTGTGTGAAATAAGCACAGCGAGTTTGTAACGCTTCCAACTCTCGAGGAAATTCTTTAAATCAACAAACTGAAACCGATAAAAAAAATCGCATTTACATAATTATTTTTGCATGTCGGAATTAATTTAATGGTCTCGCATCATGTTTGTACGAATATTGAGAAAACTGTGAAAGCATAACTGCAATTAGTTTGTGAGTACGAAACATGAATTTGCATGAGAAATTTAGATCATGTTATGTAAGAAATTAGAAGGGGGTGGTTGGCCTTAAAAGCGACCCAAAATTGAGTCGAAATGATTTTGCCACAAATAGACAAATATGTGTATTACTTTTACAAATATACTAGAAAATGCAGCACCAAGAAGAAATCGATATTTTTCAACGAAAGTTGGCACACTTACTTTGATATTCAATAAATAGTGATTGATTAAACTTCCACAAAAAAATATAACAAATTTAGGTCGTTTTTTGCACCCCCTTTTTGTTTTTATTTCAATCCGCTGTGTTTAGTTTTCAATACTTTTTTTTTAATTTTAATTTTTTTTTTAAGTGAAAGTAGGAAAAAAATTGTCGTCTACTGACGCAATAATGCGAATTTTGCATTTTCTATGTTAAGCAGTAACGTGCATACAAAAATAAAACGAGAAATACGTAGCAAATGGAATAACTTTGACGTTCAAAAGAGTGTAGAAAAATTTCGATCTTGAGCTGGAGATATTTGAAATTATTCGTACAAAATGCATAAAAGAGATTTCATTCATCTCCAGGTCTCGTTTGAGCACATTTTTGAAAGTCAGCTCTTGTAAATTGTCATGATTTTACAGTTTCAAAAGACTACACTGTAAAAAATAAAACAAAAGTAGATTCCTTGTCCTCCGTTTTTATTTATACGCACGTTATTAGGTTGTAGCCGTCGCTTCATGTATAATTATTATTTTTTATTTAACGCTAATACAAAAAAATGAGTTAGCGATATTAATGTTATGTAAAAAAATGTAAATTTAATATTGGAAATAAAAAACTGAACTAAGAGTGATTTTGTTTTTGTATAACCATTAACTACAGAGCGGAAAATGAAGTTTTTTTATTGAAATAAGTAAAAACCAAATGAGAGTAGAAGATACAATAATGCTAGTATGCAAAATATTCAAAAATAAATAAAATGAAATAGGGGACATTTCTTGCTTCCTCAAGCTTTCATACATTTAATTTATTTCAATGGTCAATAGAATCAATCAATATTATGCTATAAATACCGTATCAATCTTTATATTGTTGTCAAATTAAAAGCCATCAATATAATCATAAAAAAATAACACGAATATTAGTGAAATTTAATTCAATCAGTTGGATAAAATACATGAAACTTAATTAATTTTTTTTCAAATTCTCCTCATTCATATCCCGAGGCTGATGGATTATACCTAATCTTGTTTGTGCAGAGAAAAGCGACAGCGGCATCAGTTTCAGAAACCAAATTTCGCCGATTCGATACGAAAGCGAAAAAATTTTGCTCTGCGGCATTAGTTTGCGAAACCAAATTCAATGTGAAAGTAATAAAAAAAAAAGTAGAAACGGTGCAAATGTCATGTTCCATACGCATATGCATCCACTCAAGGAATTACAGAAAGGACACCTGTCAACGATTTACACGCGATTCTATCGCAACCATCGCCCATTCACCCAACCGAGACCATTAAATCATTAATTCACTATCGCTGCCCAGATTACACCGCATCTAAAAGCGAATCTTGAAACACTTTTCTCGAGTTGACAAATCGACGTGAAATCTTCGCACTCAAATAATCGAGCGATTTGTTTTCTTTCATTAAAATTCCAGTTCGTGCAGGTAGTGCAATTTGCGATCTCCCGCTTGACAATCGGTGCATGATGTTTCGCCACCGTGTAGCTTTTTTCTTCTTAGAAAACGCAAATCCCAATTAAATCGACTACAGCTTATAGAATATGCGAACGAAGACTCATTACGCAACACTGAAAAGCGAATTTATGTAACGGCGATCGAAATCTTCCAATGTGAGAGAAGAATGGCTCTAGCAGACGTCTGCACTTTCTTGGTTTCATAAGAGACAACAGCTGAGAAGCGTGCGAGCCAATTTAATAAACAAGTTCATCTGAATTAAATTGTCTTATGTAAAAGTGAGCGTTCGAGAGGAAATTAGCTAAATTAGCAAGACGTATGTGCAGGATCCTGATAATTTCCTCCCCTGTTGCTGTATTAAACTGAATAAAAACATTTCTAAAAAGCGATTAGCGTATTTTTTTGCTTCTAATTTTGATATTTAATTAACGAACGACCTATAACTTTCTTTTCTTATGAAGACGTGTCTTGGCATTTCCACGCAAAATTGTTGTGAATTTCTAATTTGATTATCTCTAGCTCTAATTTGGCATAAATTAATAACAAAATTTGACAGGGACAGTTTTTTAAAGCGCTTTCTCTAATTTTACACACAGCTCATTTGCTGTAAACAATGTGTTAGATGTAATTTATTGTCTTGTAAAGATGGATTGAAATCACGAGACATGTAAGTTGAACAAATTATGCGAAATTACACTGAATAGCCGATTTTCTTAACTGAGAACGAATAAACTCAACTTTCTTTCAAAAATACCACTGCGTCCGACTGTTCAAAGCAAACATAAAAAAAGACGTCTAATCAAGCTGACAAACTAACGAGCAGAAAAAGTAGAATGACATCCAAAACGTGTATCTGAGATTAATCACACCCAAATTAAGATAAAAAGTTGTAAATGACGAGTAAAGTGGTTGTAACCTTTGCTTGTTTGCAAGTCCTGCCTTTATACCACCGCAAAAATTGCTCATTTCCTTTAAGGATTACAAAATTACAAATTTTATCTGCAAGATTTCAGTCAATTATATACACGTTACATAATTGCAGCAGCTCCAAGAACGGTACCTTCACTAGATTAATAAAATTCAACAATTCAAAGTAGTTTGTAACGTTCTTACTTTACACATGTGTCAACGTCATACCGCTTCTCACATCCCATCAATTATTTAAAACAAGTATTGCGTAATTTATCGCACAATTTTTATAATTCACACGCATGCGATTTTTCTTAAATCTGTTTGCTAAGACTATTTATGAAACTAGTAATTTCGCTACTCGCTTCATTTGTAAGATTTCAACAAATAAAGGAAATGAAAGTAAGCAATTCATGATAGTAAACGGGTTATGAGTTTATGCATTCTATTACGCGCACTTGCTTGGAGTACCGACTCTGTTAATTAATTTGATTGGTACCACACAAGTTCTTAGAAATTAATAATTTACTGTAAGAATAAGTGAAGTGTGGATGATGCACCTTCGAACAGCAATATAAAAGAATACTGAAAGATAAACCATACGAAAGATGTAGAATTGAGTTTATTGTAAGATTTTAAATGTTTGAAGCGTTTAAGGATATGGGATAAGAAAAAAATTGTACGAAATAATTGACTAAATTCGATACACAAAAATCTGAAAAATATAAATAATAAAATAATCTGCTAACGATTGCAAATGCAAACTTCTAAAGGATTTGAAAGAATATAAGCAACCACAAAACGGAAGGGAATGAATAATTAAAATAAAGTAATGAATTAAACATAAAAAACACAGAAAAATAAGTCCGAAGGATGTGAATAATTTGAAATTACTAGGTGATCTGAGGAATTTAACAAATTGAGGCATTTGAAGATCTGGAAATACTATAATTAAAAAAATATTTCTGCTGAGGGATCTGAAAGATTCAAATTGACCGCTTGAGAATTTAAGGAATTTAAAATATTTAAAAAATAGATTGAACTTAATCCTTAGAAGATTTTTGAAATATTTGAACATTTTAATAAATTATTATTTTTATAAAAAAGTTTGAAGGGTCAAAATTCGAATACACGGAAAAATTATGCAACAAAAAAAAATTATTTTCTAAAAAATTAATTAAAAAGCTCCTACAAAATCAAAGAACTTGAAAAACTGAACAATCTTAATATCATAAACATTTTTTTAATATTTGCAAAATTTAAATATTAGATACAGAGAAGAACAGTAGCGACCGCAATAAGTAATAGTAAATACATAATTAAAATAATTTTTTTTAAATAATTAAAAAGGAGTTTGACGGGTCTGGCCGAACTCCAAAATTTGAATTCACTGAAAAGCAACAAATGATAATAAATTCCAAAAATAAAATTGAAAATATGAGTAAAAATAAACGTAAAAAATTAATTAAAAAAAACAGCAAACTAACAACTTGAAAAACTGAATAAACTGTATAAATAAATTGAATAAAAGTTAAATAATTAAGGAAACTAAGTCAATGTACTAACAAAATTATTTGATAACAAAAACAAACTGAGTTAATCGAATTACAATGTGCTAAACGAACTCATGTTTACAAATCATTTAAGATTTGCTTTTCAAATTTATTTTGCGGAGTGTAATTTTTTTCAATTAGGATAATTAAAAGACCTGCGTTGTTGTTCAAATTCTGTAGGAAACGTAATAACATTAAAGGCATTTTTAACTAAATTGAGGAATTGAGGTGAAAAATTAAATTAGTGAAATTAATCGAAAAATAAAAAGCTGAACGAAACTTGAAAAGTATAAAAAAAGACTAAAATAATATGAAAAATGCCACATTTCCAAACACAGTAGACGAAGATTTAAATTAGGAATTGCTAAAAAGATTGTTTTGAAAATAAAATATTAATTTAAAAAAAACTGATAGCAATAAAGATAAAAGGAACTGAAAAAATAAGAAGCTATGTATTAATGAAAATAACTGAAATAATGGAAAACTGAAAGCAATTATAAAACTGAAAAAAAAAGTTTAAACCCAAACTAAGTGACCACTTAAATAAACGAGCTGAGCGAAACTAAAAAATTAGAACAAGACTTTTTATAAAATTATAAAAATTATAAAGAAAATTTGGAGATGACGGATGAAGAATTAAAATTTGAAGCTACTAACTATAACAATGGAACTAAAATTGAAGTATATGGCGGAATAAATTAACTGAAGAAATTTTTTGCAGTTTATAAAAGAACTAAAACAATTGGAGAATGGAGAAATTCATTATTGTTACTGCACGAAATTTCAGTTTCTTATCTAATTGATGTTGCTTATCGTATTTTTTTAAAAGAAGCTGTGAATTTAGTTCATTTTTATTAGGCAAATTAATAACGGTTGTTTCTAAAAATAACATCTTCGAGACATATTTAAATGGCTACATCCGTATAAAACTAAAAGGAAATCGATCGAATTTATTACAACTTTTGTTTGAATTCTGAACTTTACAGAAGCCGACAACTGCATCCGCCGTTACACACTAACATAATTCTCTACTTTTCAATTCGCGCGAAATCGGCGTCAAATCTGAACAATGAATAATTCCCGAAACGCGCAAAAATTCAGAGCAACCACTCATCCATAACCGCTCGATCGTCGTGTTACCTCTTCCGAAAGCACCGAACCGAACACTGAACACAAACAATCAACAATCTTGACACCGCGCTCGAGACGAAGAACCAGAAGCACACAATTCACTCGCCATCGGCGAACTGGAGGATGACAGTTCGAGTATATCAAAATCAGATTGCAGTGGGGTTCCCTACTCGAGAAAAACGGCACGCGTCAGCCGCGAAAAGCCCAAGACTTTCACGCCGCGATTCGCTTTTCGTACTCTTCATCAAAATCGGCGCTAGAAATCGCCGTTCGACAATCGACAATGCCTCCTCAATGCCGATCCGCTGGCTTCAATTCCGAGTGAAATTGCCCACCGATGCCCATATGGCATTAGGAAAGTGCATCGCGATGAATGTTTGTTTAGGAATCGGGTACCAAATTCGGAAACGGTCTCGATTTTTGACACTGTTTTATTAATATAGATCGGTAGTGGTGGTCGCATAGGGCACCGGATCGTCCGGAACTCCGGTTAACGTAATAACAGCTTATTGTGCGGAGCGGCAAAAGAAGAAAGTAGGCCTTCGAGCTAAATCTAGAACGACGGTCCACTTGCCAACCTGTCCGTCTTATCAGGTATTCGAAACGCGCGAGGTCCTAAGACTTTTTGGTTGGACGAGGAGGGGATTTCACTTCACTTTCGGAAATGCCAGGCGTGGACTAGTATTAGGGAAAAAAAAATTTCAAATTGCAGTCCAACCGATTTCTGCGTTGTAATTAATCTGTTTTCTTAGCTAATAAAGGGTAATTATTTTTTGATTGATTTGCAGCGTTTCTAATTGTTAGACTGCCTCCACAGATTAGAATTAGTATGCAGAAATTGATTTGTTGGAAAAGTTTTACATATTTCGTGTACTGCCAGAATACTAAATCAAAGCTATTAGCACTAATTGTGCTTAGCATAGATATTTTGAATTGCTTAATGAAGTGTCTTTTAAATTAATCCGGTTCGCAAGTCGCTCTGTTTGCTTGTTCAAAACTTTTCTGAACAACTTTAAAGAAAATATAAATAAAAACAGCATATCACTTTTATTGTATAATATTATCAAGACAATGAAATGTATAATTTTTACAATTAAGAAAAAAAAATTTTTCTCTAAAATCAACTCCCCCCGCAATATTGCTTCAATTCTCGAATACTCGTTTTGCATAATCACATGTACATGGGGGTAGGTAATGTAAAATGCCACATTGTCGCTCCTTCCTCATCGATTCCTTTAAAATCCATCAAGTTAACATCTTCCGAATTGTCCTTCCACCTATCCATTTCAAGAGGCGACAACGTCTTATCCCACGCCTTAAATTTTAAATAAAAACATTTACTTCCGCTAGTTCAACGCACCGCTTGCGTGTGCTCAATCCACGACATTTCCAAAAAATTTCCATTTTTCTCCGCCATCTGCTTCCCTTTGTCTAGCAGCTTACACACTTTACTATCGTAAACTCTCAAAAATTTGTAGTACGCCATCAAATGGTAAAATCTGAACCCACAAAACGTTCTACATCGCCTTTATAATCCTCTTACCTCGGCAGAAGAATCTTATTTCGTCGCACGATTTTTTTGACAGACTTTATGACTCTCCTCACTTCCGTCCTGGCCTCTTTTATGACATAACTGTTGCGCTTATCCATTTTATTCACCAATAATAAAAGCAACCCTTCCAACAGATACAATGCGGTGACGATGTTGTGAAACGAACTGATGTCTTCGACCGACATAAAATCCGAATCTTTTGTACACCACAGAGACGCGGAGGCCCATTTTTCGTTCCTTAAACACCTATTTACTAAATTAAATAAAAACACCTCAAATTTAAAAATGCACAACCAGAGCCACATCGTCGTGTAGAACCGTTTTCGAGCATCGAAATTCGATACAGAGTGCAAGTTCCAACCCTCCACTTGATAAAACTCTTCGCAGGATTTGTACGACACAATAGAGTATCCAGTTTCTAGCTGAAAAGTGAGGCAGAGCGCGTAGAACCAAACTTTGCCTTAATTTGTGTCACTATTTTTTACTAGTTTACTCGATTAGGTACTACCTAAACTATCCGAACCCTCATCGGCAAAGGTGTGCAGTTCATACAGAACCAAATTCACATCATTAATTTGTCGTCCAATTAAAAGACAATGACTGAGAAGCGAAAGAAGAGGGATTACGACGCCGGGGCAAGAAACGGAAGAACTCATTCTTAACACTGTGAAACCAATGTTGATGGCTTTTTCCAGATCGAAACGCTGCAGCCTGAACACAACACTTTTCGGATTGTTCAATTGTCGATTTACTGTACCTTGAATAAAAGATCACACTGTACAAATGGACGACCGACTTTAAGTCTTCGGCAACGATAGAAGTTTTCTTTAAGTAGCACATTGTTAGGGCGTGCATTTCAACTGCCAGAGCCAGCTTCCATTTTCTGAAGTATTGAGTTACAAGCAGCATGTTGGCACAAGCTGTGCTAATTATCTGAAAGTTGCTGAACGATTTCAGTGCTGTGGTCAAGCTCCAGGCGGCTGCCAATTCTGCTTTCTTCCACTCTCTTCTGATCTGAAACGCACTAGTTTTGAACCGTTAAGGCATTGACAAAGTACCATGTATATAGTAGATAGGTGGGCCAAACATTCCGATAGATCGTTGGCGAAGACAATTTCCCAATAATCCAAAGTCTTGATCAGACATTTCGGATAGACATGTAATCCAACGCACTGCTTGAGTTCGTGGGCATATTTGAGCAACTCCCTGAAAATTCCTCTCGGAAACTTGATGTCGTATTCGGCTAACGACTTGTGCAAATTTAATAAAGCGTCATCCACTTGTCCCAGTTCCAGTCGACAGTAACCGATTAAACTGTACACTTTGGCACGAATCAGGGACAATATCCAAGCATTTTCCATCTTCTCAGTTGATTTCACCTCTATCACGTCCAATAAGTCGTCCAAGATGCGCAAAGCGAGAGGAATGTTTGAGAGATTGATGCAAATCTGCGAGTACTCCATCATGCAATCCATTACTTTGTTTAAGTCGCGAGCGGCAGTGCAGTGATTGATCAACTGGGCAAAAGTCATCGCCAGGATGAGATTACACTGACAATCCGTAAAGTCTTCAGTTGCAAAATCTCGCGTCATCGAAGTGCTGCTTTTCAGTTTATTGACCGTGAAGAAGCCGAAAAGGATTTGGTACAGCTTCTCTCCCACAAAACGCAAGTCGCTCTTTCCTCTCCAGGCCAGACCGTCTCTTTGTTCGTCCAGGCCGTGGCTTCGGTACGAACTGAGCGACCTCTCGTCTCTTGATCTTTTGGTGTAGCCCGAGAACTGGGAGATGCTTGCAATATCCCACGCCGGAGTAGAGATAGGTTTCCGTTCTTTAATCTTGCTCACTATAAAGTCCTACACACGAAATTGAACGCCTATTTCGCATTTCTTCCACTCACCTCGTCGTGTTTTTTGACAAAAATGTTATCGAAATAGCCACCACCGCACGCCTTACATTTACGAGTCTCGCGTTCCAAGAACTTGATAGCTCTTTGATGGAACTCCTTCTTCTGGTTGTCGGTCAGGAGGTTGTAAGTTATGTCGCGGAATTGAGGCGATCGGAATTGCAAATATCCACAAGAGGCGTAAGTTGGAAGATCCTTGCACGACTCTAAATACAATATCGACACACAAGTACTAGATATTGTAAATTACCATGGATTGAAAGACCTCGACATTGACATTTGGGAAGGAGATCGTCGTGCGGGTTCAATAGTCTTTCCTTGAACACTCTCATCCCGCTTTCTACGAAATCACCCTTGCCGCAAGTTAAAACACGCATTTCGAACAATTTTTGAACAGCTACAATAGCGCCTAAGTACAAGTACGCATTCATGGCTGAAACAAACCTAAAGCCGCTTTTCTTTGGTTGGACGCAGACATGACGTACAGCAGCATTTCCCGAAAGAACTGATTGCCAAGAATTGCGCTACATTTCACTAAAAGCTGTTCAAAGAAATTGAGCGAGTCGAATGTCTTCAGGATTTTTGTGTCCGTGGATATTTCCGCCTCTTCGTCTCCGACGACAAAATTCGGAGCGACTACGCAAATCGGGACTTTGCGGTCGGCACCGATCGCTTCCATTTGCTCTCTCACGGTGACGTTCAAGTAGTTGTCCTGTGCAAAAACGAAAAGTTTATTTTCACATTCCATTGTAAAGAAAGTACTCGACAGCTGTCGATGTATCGTTTCCAGAAGTCATGCTCGGTGAGACTGGTCATAGAAGGTCTTCGTTCCTCCATTATGTGTTGCCACTTCCGCTTTTCAGCCGGAGTCAGCCTTCAAACATGTTACCAGTTGCTGGTGACAGTTTTGGTAATAACAATTACCTGACCATCATGTAGCGCGGAGGACACACAAGTCCCAAGTCATTAATCTCTTTGAAAGTGCCCTCTAAAATGTACAACGACTCCTCCTGGACCATGCTAATCAGGAAACTTTCGATCCATCCAGGATTTCCCCGACTTTTAGTTTGGATTGCACTAAACACGTGTTATAAGAAATTTTTACGTCGGTCAAGAGTTACTTTTCCAGTTCGGGTGAGATGGCATGGACGCCCAAAATTTGACATGCCAGGGCTCCCAAATACCACCTCTCAATCGGCTGCAGAAAAATCGTTTTGACGCGCGGATTCTGCAAAACCCGCTCCGGAAGGTTCATCCTGAAGTTTTTGTCCCGACTAATTGTCGCCACAATAAATAGCTTCTTCACATCAAACAGTATGCTGAAAAGTTTCCAAGACTTGTAGTCGATGTACTCGCAGTCGTCGATCGCCAAAACCCAATCTTTTACAAAACACTAAAAAATCGCTACAACTTAAAAAATAAAACCACCAAATGCTGTACCTGGCCGCAGAGCAGTTTGATTGTCTCTTTAAGCTTCGCCAGTTTTCCTTCTGGAGTTAGCGTCATGTAGCTGTAGGAATTTGGAAAATTTAATCCGAACACTCCATTCAACGCGCAAAGCCACTCGGATCCGTCAAGCTTTTGCTTCAAAATATTTTGTTTTTCTTTGTCACTCATTGAAGATGTCATCGAAAGAGGAACGTTGAAGATGAGCTGCATCGTTTTGTAGAGATTCTTAAATTTGTTTTATTTTGCTTTTGAAACACTACCGCAAAGAATAATACTTTCTGATCTTTCGGACTTAGTGTAAATTTGATGGTTCGTATTTCCGGGGGCGTTATGTACACAATCTCGTCTAAAACTCTTGATTTACCTTGTCGAGCCTCACCTTTAATCAGCAGCATTTTGATTGTTTGCTTGTTGGACGTCTCCAGATTCTTCTTCAGGAGATGTGTATATAGTTCTAACATGCTGCTGTGTCCCAGGAGTGGACACGCATTTACTCCTTTCTCTATATTGGGATCTCTACGGACATTACACGTGAACAGCGCAAATCATGAGAAAAAAGTTTGTTTACATTTCGGCTTCAACGAACTCGTAGACTGGACCGGGATGAGAAATCCCTTTCAGTGGCTTGTATTCCTGTAAAATAAAGTGACGAGCTTCTAGCTTGCTGTGCAGAAAAGTTTCCTTGTCGCAAGTGACTTTTCCTTTGTAGTTCACCATCAATCTTGCTGCCTTGTTCACTACAAGACTAATGACGGTGTATTCGCGGCGTAAGCTGTGTCCAAACACTCCGCAATACGTTTTTCCTGCAAGAAATACAGTTCTGAAGATTAGGAAGCATGAGTTTGTTACCTGTGGTGACTCCAATTGATGTAGACACCACACCAGTCAGCTTATTGATCTCGGCATGACACTGTCGTGCACATTTTAGTGCAACTTGACATTCCAATTCGTGCTTCAAGCCGCGGAGACCGAAAATCACCACAAACATCAAGTCTTTGTCGAAGAGAGATACTTTGTTTACGCAACCCTTGTTCTTGTCAACCACTCTACGAGTTGAATTTTAATACACAATTGGAACGAGTGGAGGAGAACAACCTGCAAACTGTCTTGTAAGTGTGATCTGCCAATTTCACGGTTTCTTCGGTTTCAAGTGTGTAGGAAACAACGTTGATGACCACAATAACTGTGTGTCGCATTTCGGTGAGGTACTCGAAGGGCTCGTCGTTGTCTATACTTTTCATTACTGGAGCGATGATGAAGCGTCTCAGATGTTCTTTGATTTTTAGACGGACTGCTAAGTTTACAGCAGGTCGAACTAAATAAAAATAACATTGAGCAAACTAACATATTTCAAAAGATCATGAGAGAGTTTTTACAACAGCTTCAACAATATAAGCACATTTGAATCGCTCAAGTTGAATTAGAACATTTTGGGGAAGTACAAGACACCAATAAAGAATGTTGACAAAGAAAACGTACACGAAAATTCATCAATGATTTCTTGTGTAAGCTCGCTTATGTCGTCGCTCTCCGAAGAATCTTTGCTGCCAACATTGTCACTTTCTTCAACAAACTTCTGCGGTTGCTTTAGATTCTTCTGGACGCTCCGCCAATTAGGTCCCACGCCAATAATCTTGACATGCACATTATCCGGCATTTCTTGAAACAAATACTCGTTGGAGTTGACGAGATTCCATGCTGCTGGGGCTATGATGATTTCGCCAGCAGAACTTATGCTTTCGGCGGCTTTGACGTCCCATATGGGTTGCCCAACGACGACGTAGTGTGAATTTGTTTCATCTCCAATTAAAGCGAAAGTCACAAGACCCGCCGAAATCGCAAGTTTCACTTAAAAGCTCAGTTATTGGAAATTGAAAATGCTGGGGATTACCTCTGATGGCCACACCCACATCAGTCAAATACGAGCCGTATTCCTTCTGGATGATTAAAGCGCAGTCCAGGGCTTCGTGCACCGCATCCCTTAACGTCTCGCTTTCTGTCGATTTGAACATTGCAAGGAAAGCATCGCCGGAGAATTTGAGGACGTCACCATTTAGTGACATTATCTCCTGCACCATTGAACCCAAATACTTGTTCAAAACTTGGGTCATTCTTGACGGACCGGCAACTCCAGTTTTAGAGTACTTCTCACACAGCTCGGTAAACCCTTCAAAATTGTGTTGGATCCGATAGATTGCTATCTCAGATTACCAGAAACGTCGCCAAAGAGGAAACATGCTTTGTATTCTATTTGGCGGTAGTCATCAAAGTTGTAGATGACTTCGTCTGGAACCAGCGACGCCATGACTTTCGTCTGATGGTCATCTGAAAATATGCTGTCCGTACGGCTCTTTGACTTCTTTCTTAAAGTGCGAATGGAATGCGTGGACTGTTTATCTCTCCAACTATCAGGATCTCTGGAGAAGCTAGATCTCATAGCCCAGATGTACTCCTCCTGCTCGATGTGGCTTACTGGAAGTCGTTGTTAAAAAATAATTGTCCCATCCAAAAGACTTACGTTCTTTCAACATTGTAAAAAATTGTAAAAAATGTTCAAACACAGTGCCAAAGTGGCACAAATTGACAAATACTATAATGGCTACTACAGCCAACTTTGGTCGTTTTAATGAAATATGTACTGTACACGATGTTTTTAAAATAAATTTGACAATTTTCGGATTTGTCTCATGTATTCCTGTGTTTTATTTATTCGGTCGGTTTCTTCTATGGATTTTGCTAATACCTTCAACAACTCTTTTGAAGTTAAATATTTCCTTTACAACTACCATAAATACGAGCACTAATAATAGTCAAGCAACAATGATTATAGTCCAAATAATCTTTTAATCAAATAATATGAAAACCAAAACAAATTAAAAATTAAAATCTATAAAAAATATTATTTATTTTTCTAGCATCAGTGGGCACGTGTTCCTGTGCCGCCACTGCAAAAGATTGTTAGAAAAAATTAATCGAAAGATAATTGTAATCTGATTTGTAACAAAATGCAAAATGCAGTAAATGATGTTACATGATGACTCACATAAAAAATAATAATCATATAAAAAAATTTATCTACATTTTTATTTAGTTTTCCGCAACACTTTAACATTAACAGGAAAAAGTGTTTCGCCAATACGAGAGTGGTAGTGAACAAAGGAAACTTCCATAACAATTCAAATAAAACTACTAGATTCTATAGCTTACGTTGTAACTAAAAATATAAATTTGTAAACTAATAGTTCAAATTTTTGTATTTAAAATGGATGAGACACTAGATATAAACTGTCACTCACCAGTTTGTAATTTTAAGACATGTAAGACATATTCATTGTGTTTTTATGAATTAGGGGCGCACTTTGTAGGAATTATTCGACTTACTAATGCAAACTGAATGTTTGAATAACCAATTTAAAAAATTGATTATCTCTCCTGACAAAATAATCACAAGCCGCCACTGCAATTGGCTAACTTTTTGATAACAATAACTGCCGGTAAAGCTTTTATTAAAAATGTCACTTTATCGAAATTAAATTATATTAATTGCAAAACATACGTACGATATTCTAATTTGCATAGTTTGTATCTTGTATATTTTATTATTGTTCTTTATTAAAATGTTATCATTCATATCTTTAATGGTAGAAAGTTCGTTCCTTAATTTCTTTAAAACATTCTCACCTGTTTTTTTCTTCTACATGTATCTCTTTATTATCTAAAGTGCATACACATAAAAACGGAGGTTCGGGAGGCTTTTGTTTAATTTTTTATAGTGTCTATATTTAGCATTGAAAAATCATAAAGTTTTACAGGAACTGTAAAAGAAAAAATGTGCACAAACGATGTCCACGTATTCCTATTGTCTCTTGTCCTCTGGTCCAAACCGATGCTTATTAACGCCAAAACGGTTATTAAGCCTCTCAAGTTCTCTCAAGTCTGGGTAAAAAAATGTTGTACACTCTAACGAAGTGCTTTTAAGCAGGGTCTTTACAGTTTTGTTTTATTTCTTATCATCTAGCATACGTACAAAAATAAAACGAGGCTGCGTTGTCCTTGGAATAACTTTGACATAGTTAAGACGTGGTTAAGATAATGTAGCAAAATTTCGACTTTGAGTTAAAAGAATTTAAGTTCTTTGTCAGCCGTCTCGGACAAAAATGCATAAGATACATTCATTGTCTTCTTCGACAAATTCCATCTTCAGGCCTCGGTTTGAGCACGTTTTTGAATGACAGCTTCTGTCAAATGCCATGACTTGAGACTCCGTTTTTATTCGTACGCACTTTATAACGTGCGTTCAAAAAAAAACGAGGCTGCGTTGGCCATGGAATTTATCGGCTTTCCAGTGTAGAAATCACAAATGACAAGAACTGTCAGTCTAAAATTTTCCACCATAATAAAACGGACCAATTTTATGTAAATTGTTTATAATAAATGCCAGGATATGTGTACATCGCTCTCATAAACATAATGCCACCCTCCTTGGCGTCCATTTATTGAAACTTGTCCCAACATAATAATCGTATACGAAACCATTGTCAACAAAGAACCCAACCTAAAAATTATCTGACAGTTTGCTACACTAAATTGATGCACAAAGTTTTTCCAAGGCCACCGCAGCCTCGTTTTTTTTTGAACGCACGTTATAATATTTCAATCACTGCACGAGGAGAGCTTTTTTGCTTTCATTGGCCTCCCTCGTTTCTTTTTTTGAAAAGATGAGTTTGCCAAGCGACCCGCTATATATTATTCGTACTAAACGTTCATTACTTTTTTGTACTTCGCGTGTACAACAAAGCTGTTAAAACACTCAATTAGGTGCGTTAATAGCTTTTTGAGCTTTGTAATAGAACTAGTAGAGGTTGATTCGTTTTTGGAAACTAAGAATTAAACTTTTTATTATTATTTTTTTATTTTGTTACTTATGCTACATGTATTAGCAACTTACAAATCTTTTGATTTGTGCGTTTCAACCGCATACATATCTCAAATAAATAGAATTATCAACAAGACATCAATATGTGTAACATTAAAATAAATATTTGTAGGTAATTATATTAGGTTTTTTTTTAATTAGTTTGGTTGTAGTTGACGAACCGCCACTGTGTGCGCAATCACTTGCCCACTTGTCAGCGGAAGAACCAAGACGATAACATCCGCAAGGCAACAAGTGCAAGAAAGACGACAAGTGTAAACAATCTTAAAACCGTTGGAGCTTTAATTTTATCTGAACAATGACCAAATAACGTAAAATTAGGCAAGAAAACGGAAAACGAAGCGTGTTTTAACAATTTCAATCGATTTCTAGCTTGACTGGACGTGGCTTGTGTCATAAAGCGCTTATTTCCATTATAATTCAGTCACCTGTTGATCCGCCGAAATGCACTCGTGGAAAAAATCAGAAACCGAAAACGGATTTCCATTTTACATTAAGTAAGTAGAGTTTTCTCCGAATATTTGTTGAGATTTATTAATTTCTAGCGAGAGTACGCAGCAGAAGCAGTGGGACCATCCGAAATTTGTCGAACTCAAACACTCGATTGACGATTGCAACTATGTAAAATTCGCCAAGTACAGAGTGGCTTTAAAAATGCGTTCCTTACAAAAAGCGCTTTTTATGGACTCAGTTACTCTGGCCACCGTCATAGGGGTGTTCAGTAAACACCAGTTAGGCATAAACGAGGGCTCTTTATGTCTGGAAAGCTATGATTTGGAAGCCGTACTGTCTGACATTTATTACGCTGCCAACAAACAAAGCCACGCACAAATCGACGTGGATTATGCCGTTGAAATCATGCAGAATTTTCTCTATAACATTTATGACAAGTACTGACTACTACTGGGTTTTACAAAAAAAACAAATTAACGAGTTGCATTTAAGGGAGAGACAAGTTAAAGTTCAGGTCTCCTCAGCAAAGCTCGCTTTGGCTTTATTGAGCGACTGCAACCTGTCCGAGTTGCACAACTTAATTTCTGCGCTTTGTGCCGATCACAACAACTGCATCACCAGGCTTCGACTGCAGTCGCTTTTGTCCAAACTCGTGGAAATTATGACGTTCATGCACGAGGATGTTAGTTTCGGACAACACCTAATCAACTCTACTGTAGAAAACTGCTTCAGCAACGTATAATAAATTTATAATGCTAACAATATAATGAAGAGTTGAATTGCAGGCGCCGGGCCTTGTCGGGTTGGGTGAGAATAACTTTTTGACGTGGCTTGAAGACGCTCCGCAGTTGTTTGCGTGGATTCCGCTCGTTTCCAGGATCAGATCGTGCGAATCAGTCGTTCACCATGCAAAGTGTTCGACTTGTAAAACTAGTCCGCTTATAGGTCTGATGTATCGATGCACAAAGTGTACAAAGTATACGCAATGCCAGCGTTGCTTCTTCATGGGACGCGTTAATAATTCGCACAAATTGACTCATTCAATGAAGGAGTTTTGTGCGGTTGAGGTTGGTGTTTGCTGGAAATGTCGTATTGGGAGTCAATTGTGTGGTTTCAGAAAGGAAATCGAGAGTTTACTTTCAATTTTATTAAAAAGTTGTGTGGGTTGATGCCGTGTTCAATAAAATTGAACGAGACAACCAACACTGTGATTGAAACAAAGCCTATAAGGTAAGGTTTTATTTAATTTTTTTCATTGTCAAACAATTTATTTTTTCCGATGTGTTTTGCATAAATATAGAGCGTACAAAATAAGAATTTTCAGGATCCAATGGAATATAGGTTTTGTTTAATTTTTACAGTGTAACCCTTTGACATTGATATACAGGGTGATTTTAAAAAAGCTGCAGGTGCTATAAAAATGTTTTATTTATGATCCCATTTAAAAAAATTAAAAACCTAATTTTCTACAAAGCGACCAATTTTAAAGTTTTCTAAGTGTCATCGTATATTTTGTGCTATATTTTACTTTCTTCTGAATTGGGACCCATTTTTTTGTATAATTTTAAAGGTACTATTTTCGTAATCCATTCATATGCAATTTATTTTACTTTTACTTAAAATTAGTATTAAAAACATTAACAAGTTAACATAAAAAGTTAACAGAATCAAACGTGCGTTCAAAAAAATAATGAGGCTGCGTTGGCCATGGAAAAATGTTGTGCATCAATTTAGTGTAGCAAAATTTCAAAGTGTCAGTTCGAGTCTGTTCCTGTTTATTAGGTTAGCTTCCTTGTTGACAATGGGATAAATCATTATGGGATAAAAAAAAAGTGCAAAACATTTCCCGGTATCGTTGTGAATCCAAACATCAATCTATTCATTGTTACAGCTTCTCCTCTGTTGAGGAGAATATCGGCACGACCGGGACGGTCATTAATTTGATATAACTGTAAGTCGTGAATAGATCGATGAAGAAGAATCAGTCTCAAAACCGAAAAATGTCTTGAGAATATTTGGCAGCACTCAGTTACCCGTCAACCTTCATGGGTCATCAGTCTCTATGCGCAACTCGAGACCTACCAATTCAGTTTAAGAGCAACTGCATTCTCAATTAATATTTCAAAAATCGTTGTATATATAGTTAAACACGGACGTCGACCGTTAGGGAGTTGTATTACACAATATACATTAGAAAAAAAAGGTTCGGGTTTGCTTGGATTCGAAGGTTTATTATTTTAATAGACCAAAAAATTTGGACGGGCTACGGCAAAAAATCGAAAGCAATTGCGTGACTAGTGAGGACATTTAATCTGGACCACTTTCTCAATGCCAATCAATAAATGTTGTTTGTTTTTGGAGTTTAATTACGGATTGTCTTTCATTAAAGTTTACATTAATTTTTTTACATGTTTACATTTTATTTAAAGTACCAAATTTTTTTTCCCCATCATTTAAGTAATAATAATATGTTTGTGACCTACCAATCGTTGTATACATAGTTAAACACGAACGTTAACCACTAGTGAGTTATAAATTACACAATATACATTAGAAAAAAAAGGTTCGGATTTGTTTGGATTCGAAGGTTTAAAAACCAATGATTATTAAAAATGTTCATTAAAAATAAAATTAAACTGTCCTAGCGTTTGGGCCGTTTTATTTCGATGGTAAATTTTAAACTGACAGATCTTAACATTTGTCAAATCTATGTTTATGTTTTCTATGGTGTCTACACTGGAAAACCGATAAATTCCATGGCTAACGCAGCCTCGTTTTTTTTTTGAACGCACGTTAGTTGCAAGGGGTCTATAAGACAATGCCGTTTTTTAAATGTCAAAAAGCAGCAAATAATATTATAACTTTTCTTAATTTTTTTAAAATTGTACTAAAAATAACATCTGTTTCATTTTTCATTTAAAAATAATAATTTATTTTTAATCAACTTCAATGATTTGCATTGACATCATGCAACTAACTATCTAATTTGCATTAGATTTTGTTAACATTTATTCAATATGATTTAATTTTAATAATTTAAAAAAAGTAATTTTAAGTAAAATTACGCAAAACAACAAATTTTACAGGAATTACCAATAAATAATTTGCTGAAATGACGCTTAAACCCTTCGCCTGAAGATGGAATTTGTAAAAAAATGCACAAAGTACTTGAATCAGTTGTCAACAGAGAACTTAATCTTAAATTTTTCCAAACTGAGATCGATAATGTCTTATACTTTATCACTGTCAAAGTGATTCCATTCGTTTTTAAGATGAACATTGAAGTTCAATTGATTATCAATAGTTTACATACATAAAGTCGTAATCTTTATCGTCTATATAAGGATTTAAAATCAGTACTTTTGATTAAAAGGTATTAAGTAAGAGCCTATCAATTTTTAATTATCTTGTAATCTTTATTGCACATTTTATTTAATTAACTGATTACACAATAAAATGGCTCTGTCCACGCGTGTTCATCTTCTATTAGTATTATATTACTACAGGTTTTCGTAAATTGGTGTTCGTCAGTTTGTGTTGTATTTGCATTTTTGTCTTTATCCAAATAGATACAGCTTTTACAATGTCCTTGCCTCCCTCTTTGTGACTAAATTAATTCCCTTCATTTTGTTTTACTTGGCGAACCCAGCCGAATTGTTTTCTATTTTTCTGACTCGATGTTTTTTATTTATTCTTCAATTTGTCGAGCTTCATTACAACATCAATTTTTTGTAGGATTTACATTTCATAGATATTAGGTTTGTATTTGGTTCTATAAAATAAAAAGTCATTTTGTTGCAGTTCCGAAAAAGATTATATGTTAAATTCCACTGTAGAGGAGTGGGTTCCTAAATACGAATCGTTGAATTCGCCGCAAGCTCAACTACAGCTCATAATAAAACAACTCGAACTACAAAATCGGTCAGTCATGGTTTCGTTACAAATGCAAATTTATCGCATAAATTTATAGAGAACTGCACAGAATCCTCATCTTTGGGGCCCACAACGAGAAGGAAATCCGAAAGTATTTAGAGGAGCACAAGGAAGAAGTGGCGGCTCAAATTAACAAACTGAAAATACTCAAAGTTCGTATGTGAAACAGATAATCGTGATTTACGTATTTTATTAATTCAGGAGTATTTACGCTTGGGTTTTCCGTTGAAAACGAAACGTACCGCGCTTGAGTCAACACCGATGATCGGTCCTGGACGATATCCAAAACGCAATGATTTTGAATCGATGTTGAGCCCAATTATACAAATCCCCGAATCAAACAACAGATCTTCAAGTCAACAAACTCTGATTCATGACGGGGTTAAAGATGAGTCTCAGGAATCGCTTCGATATTCGGTGAACGACATAAGCACGTGGATCACAGAGCAACCCACGAGTTCGAAAGGTGAGACTGATTTTTTGGGGAAGAAGTCACCAGTTGGGGAGTTGCACAACGATTTGGACGATGCATTAGCCAAATTGCAGCAAATTTTAGCCAACAATTTCAATTTGGATGGTGAGTTAAATTGTTGGATGTTTAAATGTTCCAACAGAGATGTTGTAGAATCGTTAGGTACAGTCGACAACAGCAATTTGAAACATGCGGTATCTGAAGTTGAAGGAATGCTGACTTCGTTTATCGATAACGTTGAGTGTAGCAGAGCTAATTCCGTCCAGAATTTTAAGCAAACCTAAGACTGAGCAGTTTTGTGGCAATTTTACTACCAAAATACTTAATTATATTCTTAGACTCTTTGCAATATTAATGTGAAACGCAGGATAAAATAAATATGGTTTTATTTAATGGTCCAGTAAGTACATTATCTATAAACAGTAAGCTTCAGTTGTGGGTTCAAGGTACATTACGGTTTTTAAACTGTTTTTAGACCGAGTTACGCA
Organism: Eledona agricola; assembly: GCA_964023215.1. Lineage (NCBI taxonomy): Eukaryota > Metazoa > Arthropoda > Insecta > Coleoptera > Tenebrionidae > Eledona > Eledona agricola. The sequence continues at coordinate 4,373,331 of OZ026856.1, forward strand.
GTTGAGAGCAGCGAGCCCGTCCGCTTTATCGACAATAACATCATTAAACTCATAACATTAATAAAATATCGTATAAAATATATTGGTACTTTTATAAATCGTTATTAAAAAATTATAACCGGCCGGCGCCATTCTGTTTTCAACAAGCTTTCCATTATTTATTGCACGTTCGTTGAATTAATCGATTAGTACGATTACTTCGGGGCAAGTGTGTTAAGCAACTCTGATAAGAAAATAAATATTCGATCAATTCCTCTTCGACGAGTTTATCAAGTATTTGCAGCAGTGCGTAAGCAGGTGCTTTTCACCGTTGGAATCCAGCACGGACATCATTTCCCGAGTGTAAATGTCCAAACCGTATTGTCCCTCTTCCGGAAAACTTATACTAAATGTGACTATGTCGTCGGAGACGTTGTGCGAAACAAACTTGGACAGGCGTTTCTCTTCGACGCCGTTTTTGTGCAGCGTGGCCATGAAGTCGGTTAGTTGGCGCGACATCCTGAACTGGAGCTCCAGCTCCCGGCCCGCGAAAATCAGTGCATCCTGGAGGATGTGAAAGAGTCAATAAATTAAATAAAATAGTGGAAAATCGAACGTATTAAATAATTTTGGAAAGTTACAAACCTGGTGCGTGATTGGTACCAATCCAAACAGTCGTGTGGCCTTCGTGGGTCCCCACTCGCCACTGGCGCAGTCGGGCAACGGCACCATCACAGTCTGCAAGTCTTCGCAGCAAATCTTAAATTTGCACACGCTCTTGAACTTCATGGGTTCCCCGGTTAAGTACTCCTTTGGCGTGACGGCGTTGGCGAAAATGTCCAAAAGGAAAGCTCCACTGCAGGGAGCATGCACTCGAAACGCCACCATATTGCCTACGACCGACTAGAGAAGCAGTCGAACTTGGTCGTCCACTTTTCTAACAAACCTGCATGACGAAGCGCTTCAAGGAGACGCCGTCGAAGCTGTCACCATCGCTGTCGTAGAATTTGAGGTTGTAGTGGAAGATTAGACTCCCTTGCATGTGTGCCGGCATTGCTATTCTGACAGTTGCCGCGCCGGTTGAGTCTGTATACATTACTGCTTTGGTGTTTGAGTCCGAGAAGTATAAACCGTAGCGGAAGAAAAGCGACCTCACGAATGGCAGTTCCTCGAATTCCTGAAGAGTGATGGGGTTTTTCAACAGCTGCCAGTCGGATTGAAGCGGGAAGAACTCGTAGATGAACTCTTTGGGGTCGGTGAGGAAGTAGTGGTCGTCGTATTCGTACCTTAATAACAGATCATCAATTACACTGGCACACAAAAAAAAAGTGGTCAGTACTTTTGACCAGACCCACCTAGGTTTATGTATTTCGTAACGCTGAATCCGAATTTGTGGTCAGTTTAGCCCGTACACCTCCAAAATTTTGAGTAAATTGCAAAAAACCGCTAAAAATCTCTAAAAGTAGCAAAAAAATGCAGTTATGCAAGCGAGATAATGTTTTACGAACTAAATCAAGTCTATTTATTATGTATTTCGATGCGCTGAATCCGAATCTGAAGTTCATTTAGCTTGTCAACCCTCCAAATTTTAAGTAAATTGCAAAAAATTGCTGATATTCGCTAAAAATGGTCAAAATTAAAGTTATGCAAACAAACAAAAATTTCTAGATCAACTATGTTTTTTTGTGTATTTTGATGCGCTGAATCCAAATGACAAGGTGACTTAGCCGGTAGACTCTCCAAAGTTAAAGTAAATTGCGAGTAACCGCTGATTGCTATTGCTAAAAAATCATGAAAAACTAAATCAAGTAATTTTCTTGTGCATTGATGTGCTACATTCAAATCTAAAGTCGGTTTGGCTTGTACACCCTCCAACTTTAAATAAATTGCGCAAAAACCTTAAAGGGAGAGGGCAATACTAAAGAGATCCGGGTTCGATTCCGGGTCCGAGCTATCTGATTTTTTTTCGGCTTTTTGGTCTTTAAATTTTCTGTTCTAAAATAAACTAATTGGCTCCTTACCGTATGATGGACATTGTGGCCGAATGATATTATTTACTACTTCATGACTGTTTTTTACGATTTTTTGCTAATTTTACCATTTTTTTTGCAATTTATATAAAGATGGAGGGTGTACAAGCCAAACCGACTTTGGATTTGAATTTAGCGCATCAAAATACATAAGAAAATTACTTGATTTAGTTTAACTTTTTTTTTTCGTTTGCATAATTGCAATTTTTCACGATTTCTTAAGAATTTTCAGCGCTTACTCGCAATTTACTCTAACTTTGGAGGATCTACCAGCTAAATCATCTTGTGATTTGGATTCAGCGCATTGAAGTACACAAAAAACATACTTGATCTAATTCGAGAAATTGTTTTCGTTTGCATAACTTCAATTTTGACCATATTTAGCAAATTTCAGCGGTTTTTTTCAATTTACGCAAAATGTGGTGGATTGACAAGATAAATAAACTTCAGATTTGGATTCAGCTCATCGAAATACATAATAAACATACTTAATGTAGTTCGTAAAAAATTTTTCGAAATACATAACCCTAGGTGGGTCTGTTCAAAAGTACTGACCACTTTTTTATTTTTGAATGCCGGTGTTATCGATCGTACCTTAAACTATCGGATTTGGTTTTGTTGCCAGCCTTCGGCGCTTCTTTGGCGTTGACCAAGTGTCGGGCGCCCCAGTTGCACTGGACAAACCTCCAAGCCCCAGCCACGTAAACCGCATTCCACGAATTTCTGAATCTGTTGTCCTCGAACCGGACTCCGGGTTGATAACCCGCCGATTTGGAGTATCCCTTAATGACCACGCAATGGAGACCCGCGTAACTGTAATAGAAAAACTGCAATCAGCAAAAGCTGCAGTTGGACATCACACGAACCTGCACAGCCTCTTGAACAAGACGTGGTAGCTCTCAGTTCCGTTTTTAATCCCTCGCAACAATCCCATGGGCGTGTCTCCCCTCAAGTTGTCGTCAAACGACATAGTGTTGAGGTTCTTCACGGTAATCCATCGAAATATCGTCCTGCAAGTAGTCGCGTGACACTTATAGAAAGCAAAAGCAGAAAACGGAACGCACCTTGCTTTTTCTATGTCGGAGCCGCACCGTCCCACCAGCTGCCGCACCAAGTCCGTGAAAGTCTTCTGGTCTTCTTGAGCGACGGAAATTGCGATTTGGTCGACGTTGCTGAACTCCACCGGGTCGTTGTAGACTTGGTATTTGCTAAGCGCTGGCGGTGCTGGAGCTGGGGCTAAGCTTGGATAGGGCTGCACCTGTTCCTCCACATATCCCCCGTCGTTGTTGTCCAAATACAACGATTCCGCTTGCATGTATTCGCTTCGCTTCTCATTGATGAGCTCCAACATTTCGTGGCTTTGTTTCTCGACGAGAGCCGCAGTAGCCGCCCTAGTGTTTGATCAATAATTCGTGTTTGAAAGTGGTGCGTTTAGTACCGTTCGTGCTCCAGCATCTTCCTCGTCAGCGACTCCTTCTTCTTGTCCCTCCTCAGCGTCATGTTCTTCTCCAAATCCTCTTTCTCTTGCTGGTGCCTCAGTGTCAACACGTTTTGGTCGTCGCGTTTCCGTTTCATTTGCATTTCCCTTTCGAAGCGGCTCGTTAACCTCTCCAGTTCTTTCTCCCATTCGTCCTAAAACAGCACCGGTCGTGGCTTTCTACATCGAATCAGTACGACTATTGTTATTCAGATTGAGTAAGAATTACAGTTACTCGCACCAATTACGCTGTTATGGTCTATAGAGCGACAATTTTGTCACTATGGAGGTCAAGGACTTACACGGAATTCCTCCCTGATCCGTCGTTCCTCCTCTTCTCTTTGCCGCGCGAATCTCCTATACAAGTCATCTTCCTCTTTTCGGTGCTTCATTTCTAGGCGCTTTTGTTCGTCGCGGTCCTGAAAATCAAATCGAAATGTATTCCCACGAACCGGGAATTGTGCTTTGGTTCTCACTAAGCACACAAGGTTAATAATGCGTATATCTAATTAGTAACTGTTTTATGGGAAAGATAAGAAGGACATTGTTATTCAATTTCCCTGCACGGTCTACAATCACAAACAATCCATTACTCTTATTTAATCCTGTTTTGTGTTTGAATTCCGAAAATAAAAACTGATTCTTCCGACGAATTGGGTTTTTGGTCGGTGTTCAATGACGCTTAAACACAACCGCAAGATAAATAATTCAAGATTTTGCCATTTTTATTTTAAACACTCGGAATGCTCAGCGTTGCGTGCTAACTCAATTTGTACTTGTATTTATGGGAATATTCCGTTCGGATTTTTGTCAGGAACTCACAATAAATCCCGCCAGATAAAACAAGCAATAAATTCGTGATGAGTTCCCTGCAATTAGAGATCATAAATGCGCGTTTTATTGAGTTTGAATCAGCAGTACGGGGAACTGTTAGTTTGTGACCTTTGCAATGCATCCAAAAGATACCTGCAGCTGTGGCGTTGACATAATTTTGGAAACAAACGTTCAGACCGTTCACCTTTGTTCGATAGCGTAACCGTGGGGGATTGCAGTGGACGCCACGCTTGAAAGACAATTATTGCAACATTTCCATCAAACTGCAACTATTTTATAATACATTAATATGCGGACGAAGAAATTGTTAGTTGGAGATACTTGTCGAGCTCGATCAAGTGCGTGTAAAAATAAAACGAGGCTGCCTATGTACATTTAATATCTTCTGCAACAAATTCCATCTTCAAGTCTCGTTTGAACAATTTTTTGAATGACAGCTTCTATTAAATGTCACTATTTGACAGTTGCATAAGTCTACACTGTAAAGAAATCAAACAAAAATTCGATTACATGGCCTTTTTATTTTATTTTATTTTTTTATTTATAATCTCTTTTTATTTGTATGTAATTGGATAACACTTGCTCCAAATGCAACGTTTGACCCACACAATCTTCTTATGCCGATTCCGGTTTTAATAAACATAAATATATGGGACGACATGCAAGTTTCACTAATTAATTCCACACGTTTCAATTGCCGCTCGAAAATAATTAAGCATGCGCTAATAACAGGAAAGTTAAATATCTTTACTCTAAATAACACAAACTAATTATTACAGATAATAATTTTCCGTGAGAATTTCTTAAACTTAAATTAAATAACAATATGAAGAACAATGATAATGTTACGTCACAATAAAACTTCTTAAGATGTGGAGAAGTGGGTTAATTGCCTTATTATTATTATTATTAAATGTTGTGAGAGTGGGTTTGTAAAGATAAGTAATGGTGAGACACTTAAATGACTTTTCTACAATTCCACCAGGACGAGTAAATATCACTCCATCACTTATTAAATGAAATTATAATTATTAGGAGTATGATTTTATTAAATATGTTTTGTGTTCACGTCTTGTTTGTACATAATGTCACCAAAAATGTTCAAAATCAAAAACCTTAAAATAAAAGAAAGAAATCAGTGTCCTGGTCAAAACTATGAAATGCGCGCTCGAGTAATTCCTTCAGATTCACGCTTCGTTTAAACCGCGAATGAACAATGTAGCATTTTAACCAAATCGATTTCCATGAAACTCTTCGGAGTTCGAAGACTCCGGTGAGAGAAGCTGTAATTTGCGCTACCATAAGCACCCGCGCGTTCGATGTAGATAAAAGCGATACATTTAAGGCAGTCCATTAGTCCCGTTCCTCCATGACGAAGCCTTCCGCGAAGCCCAGAACCTCCTCGCTGACGTAAGCCGACGTCATAAGAGCGCCGCTTCCAAATCGGGATCTGAGTCCGGGTCGTCAGCCGTAGGTGTGCTCGAAATTGCATCACAAATCGGTCCGGGGGCTTCGAGGCTGTCAAGAACTGGAAATCGGCGTCGATGGCCCATTTGTGAATGCGTAACCGTAGGTCGGAAGGTCGATTTGTAAATTGCATTCTCTTATGAAAATTTCGTGCGAAAACACCCATCAAATGGTTATTGGACAAATATTGGGTGTAGGTCGAAACGGGTGTGCATAATGGACGCTGGCGGTAACAAATCGACAGGGATTTTACCTTTATAATGAGCGATTGACCGTATAAGGAGGCGGCTGGAAATTGAAAAAGATGTCTCGGGTTGTATCCTTGACTCTTTCTCTTCATGTCGACAATGGCCCACTTACCAGCATCGCTAATACGATTTTAGTACAATTTTATGCTGGTTCGAATAAATGTCGAAATTATTAAAATCGGCGGCGACCTACAACCTCGCCACATATTTTGGTACCGTTTCAAACGTTTTTTGACAATACAGTTTTGATGGCTGTGCGATAAAAACACAATCTTAATCTTAATCTTCCGGTGATCATTATTTCTTATAAATAAATATAACAACCCATTGGAGAATTAAATAATATACCTGGAAATATACGTTCTTAGTTTTTACAGTTTTCCCAGTTTTAATGATATGGTAGTTTGGAGTAACATCTTCTGTAATATATCTGCCACTAAAGATGAAAGAAACGTCTGGAATTGATTTCAATCCACCACAGCATCAAAATTCGTGAAGCCCCTATTAGCAGCAGTGTTGAATAAAAACAAAATAAACAGAAAATGTTTGAAAAATATTTTGTAGTTTTTTTAATTTTGGAAAAAATCCAATTTGACTCACTTCTTTCAAATTTTTATTGAAGAAAGTGACATCCATTTTTATTCCTTTATCCATGTCAACTTTAATCAAAAGACCACGGTCAATCAGATATTTTGTACTTTGAGTCCTAATTAATATACCTAATACGAGTATAATATATAATTTTGGCCAGTTGAGTCAGTTTGAACCCAATCAGTGAAGAGATAATACGTTTCTAATTCTATCCTCTTTACTATTATACAGGTGTCCCAAAATGGCGGATAAGCTCTTCACTACGTTATTAGAGAGTGCTCAGGAAGGAAAGAATATTTAAAATATTCCATGACTCTATTATTTTTAGTTATGTATTAGCAAAAAACTGGATGCTCAATTTGGCATAACAATTCAGTATTACTAAGAGAAAAGAATTAAATTCCTATTTAAAATTATTAATTATGGCAACTACAAACAATATTCAGTTTTATTTTTATCTTAGGTAATTGTCACTTGTTACACCGGCCAAATCAGATTTACTTTCATGGCATTGTGATTTAAAAATTGGAAACATTATTTTAAATCAACAGTATATTAAACTTTAGCAACCATTTTTTGTTGTTATTACTTTAGAAAAGAATGGACATTTTTTTATAGAAATGTCGTGTTCAACTATTTATAATTGATCTCGAATTGTTTTTTTTAACAACGTACTGCACAGTTTTTCCGCCATTTTTGGGGCAGCCTGAATATTTAGTTTATTTAAGATGGCAACTGCAGACTTTTTATTCTTACAAAGCTGTAAGAAATATCGAATGTCTATTGAGATGAGGTTGAAATGTTTGCAAATAATAAGTTGCTTTTACATTAAATTTTAATAAAATCCAAATTATAGTAAATAACAGATGTGAAGGTTTACAAATTACAGTAGCAATTATCATTCGTTGCCTAGATAACATTCTGATTTAGCAGGAGAAACATTGTTATGTGTACAGGTAGTACAAAGATTTGTACAAAATTGCGTTCTTTCCCTCTTAATTTACCACACAGTTTCAATGTGTGACTATTTTTAAATAATTTTATGCCGCATTGTCTTCCTCACATCTACAGCAAATTGTCATTATGTAAAAACTGTTATAAGCATCTGGAGTCGTACGTTTGTTGTTGTAAATAAATTCCACTGTTTATGCTAATTGTGTTTGTTATAAACAACCACAAAGCCACGACTTCAAACCTGAAATTGAAATCGTTTCGTAATTGTTATTTGTCGAAGTTATGCAGAAATCAACTTTCTTTCCGTTGATCGCCTTATTACTTCCCGTCCACTTTTGGTATTGGTCAAAGCAATTAGCACAATATCAGTCCAACAACAGGAAAATTCAGCCCGGTCAAGCGATCAAACATAAAATGTTGACACAACAATTAAAAATACATTCCTTGCGTCATAATGGCATGACGTGCATTAATCGCAGATTGCGTATTGCGTTTTGGGACGCATTGTCGATAATTGGCGATAATTCAAATCGACTTTAACGGCGCAATTGAGTCATGGCGATGAACGGGCTGAATTGACGCCTTTCCAGAATGAAATGTCGAAAATTATTAAGCTGGAACGTTCATAATAATAGTGTTGCACTTCCGGAAAGCCTACCTTACCGTAACTGTTTACATTTTTGCATAAAATATGTATCTGCTCCTCGATTTAATGTCGGTTAACAGTATTTCGTGGTGTTTAATTGGACCGGTATTAATTAGTTCAATTATATCATTTAGTAAGACGCCACGTAACAGAAAACTACTAAAATGGAAATAAAACGAATTATGTCCTGTCTCATTGATGAGGAACAACTTCTTGTAATCAAGATAATCTGTATCATAGATCGAGAGTGAGATTAAACTGTAACATAGCTCTTGATAAAACTAGGAAACAGCTAACTAGAAACACCTTGAGTCCCGATTTTTTTTGATTTATTTCAGTTAGCAGTTGAATTATCCTTGTTATTTTGTGTGTGTTTTTTTTAATAAAAATGTTTTACAAATCAGTCTGTCGTTTTAATAATTATCACTGCTATCTTTACTAAAACAATCACTCCTACTCGCAACTCCCATTAAATATTTGTCCACAAACAGATCTCTAGTGAAAATCAAGACGTAAACAAGTTTTCTCGTTCTCGTGCAGATTTGAATACTTTTACGAATTTTCCAAAAAGCAATGAGAAAAAGTAAAAAGTGGACGAGATCGAGATGTGTGCTTTTTGACGCCGTTCGGCTATTTTCCGGGTAATTATTAGCATTTCTCCGAGCTAATTGTGACGAGGCAAAAATACACGAGGCATTTCTTAGAGGATCTTTAACGGGTTTTGCAGACATAATTGAATAAAATTATCGTGAATCGTTCCTGATTTAAACGGTTTGCGGTTTGAGCTGCATTTGATTGTTGTCGTGGACTTGGCGATTATATTTTCGGATGGATTTTAACTTGTGCGGTCGATTTGTGACGAAGAAAGCATTCAAGCCATTGTGGCAGTGCCATAATAGAAAACAGTAGATAATTAGCGAAAACCGGTGCAAATTTTTTCACGAGCACAATACGTGTCGTGATTTCATAGAACCACTATTTAAAATTGAAAAAATTTAATTGTCTATACGGACGCGAAGAGTCATAAATTGTTGGAGATTTTACAAGATTTGGATTTTGACTCGAAAGTGTTTACGTCCTGTTTTAGCTTTTTATTATTGGGAAAGTTCCAATAAAAGTTTTATCGCCAGAGAAATGCGGGTTTAAAGATACCTGCATATAATAAATTATTCCCTCATGTGTGCCTAGAAGCTTTTATTTTTTTCTTCTTACGGTTTATATCATGTTTTTGTTGCATTGTTTATGATATAAAGTGGAAAGTAAGTTATTACCGTAGTACAATAAAAGTAATTCAACCATGTATTAGTCTGGATATTTCTTCAGGTGGAAGTTAATTGACATAAGTCAGTATTGAAAAAATATCTGTACTTCTAAAAAGACCCATACCGGTGTTTAACGACAATGGCTTTATTAACCAGATAAAAAGTATTAGAAAACTTAATGAACTAATATTTGGTACGCTTTATAAACTGTACTGAAAGTCGTCTTCAAATGTGTTGTTCAAAATACAACGAACCAATTTTAAATTTATTTTTATTTTTCGCATAAAATTTTATATCATTTAATATCAACTTTTCCCATTACAGAGAAAAAATAAATTTATTACGAAATAGTCAAAAATGAAATACAGTAAAAAAGTAATAAATAATGGCATATTGACGAAACTTGGTCAGCAATTAGACATAAGATTAGTTTTCGTCATTTATAATTTTTGTCTTTTTGGTCTTCAGGAATAATTTTCTTCTACACAGGTACATTGCTTAATAATATGTTTAATTTTTCGCTTCGAAAAATCCGAAACAGAATACGAAAAAATTATCAAAATTATTTTTCTCAAAGTTAAAATACTAATTATACAGTTTTAAAAATAGCGGTAACTAATTGATGGACAGAAGAAACCAAAAGCCTATAATCAATGATAATGCAATTTGCAATGAAACGTATTTTTTTAAGAAATTTGAATTTAAACAGTTTTTGACTTGACTTGAGTTGCGCATTTTCGGTTCGTTTGCGACAAACATTAAAAAAAAACACTCGGATTTTAAAGTACCGTAAAATTTACAGTACTTACCACTTACTACTTATTACAGTATTTTTTCTTAATATACACATTTTTTTAATTTTAAATGTTTTTTTTATATTTTTTTTGCCTCTGCTTATGCCTCTTTAAAACATTAATATTTTAAGCAAAATACACCATTAATAACTATGATAAAACTTGAGAAATATTTTTAAAAATTTAAAAAAAATTACTTAGTTTTCAATCGTAATATTTTAACATGCACGTGATATTTGAATGTTATAAGCACAGAAAAAATTAATAATTATGTTGTAATTAGAAATATATCGAGTTGTAATAACAAGAGTTAAGAGGAATAGAATTTGAGTATTTTTCTTGTCTTCTGATATAACACTCGAGACCACTCAAATATCGCAGAGATGAAAGCTCTTGAGTGTTGTAATCATACAAAAAGACACAGCTTTCTTGCAGTTACGGTAATAAAATAAGTTATAATTGGATTAAATTTAACTGTAAAATAATGTAAAATACCCCACACTGACCAACTAAAAATTATCTGAAACATTTTGTTAATTTTTTTCAATTTGCGTGTTCTTACTTCGGATCATAACAAATGGATGATATTTATGGAAATTACGAATTATAAATAACATGCTAACTACTTGCTTGTATTATCTACATTTTCTTCTTTTTGTGTTCATTTCATTTGCGCCTACATTTTAAGGAAGAGTAAAATTAGAGAACTAACAAGTTAGTTGTAGAAAAATTATAAAAATAATTGATGCGGCCATATTTAGCGCAAACATTGCGTAAACCATTGGCATATTAACAAATTTGCTCTTCGAACTCATTCTCGGTTTTAGTAAATTTTGGATAAATCGTAGCGAAATTCAACGTTTAATGTTTTATTTATATTTGTAGTTAAATTATTTACTCACTAATTAGGAACGAATCATTTCAAGTCATATTAATTTAACCATTGTTTATTTTGTGATTTCATAGCCGTTGGTAAAGTTGAAGCGACATTAATAGTTAAATGATTAATAAGTGTTGACTTACCAAGTAGCAGTCGATGGGCTTTTCCCGGTGCATTCTGTACGATTTCTGCAGCTCTGTCTGCTTGAGGGCGTGTGCTATGTGAAGAGCGCTCGCATCGAACCTTCCATATTGATACCCAGGCGAATCTCCATGGTTGTTGTGGTGGTTGTAGGCCGTGGGGCTGTATTGTGGCCCAGGAAGTCTATCGTTCCCGTACCCAGGAGGCGAAGACTGCTGGTGATATCCTCCATTGAGGTGGGTGCGGACGTGGAGAACTACGACCCCAACGAAACGTTTTTAATCCACATTCCTTACATAATCCGTCTCGATTTATGCTAATTCGGCTTTTGCGCAATCGAGGAAAGCGAAACGGCACCGCTTTCAGAAAATCCAGCTAAGATTCTGTCCCGAAGAGGAGAGTTTCTCTCGTTGCACCATTGTTGTGGGAACGACTTTCTCAGCGTCCGAAAAGATTTTGCGAGTGTGAAAGCGCATCTTCGGCCAATTACACGCAAAAATTATGAATAATTGACGGGTTTCGTGATGTGTGGTGAGAGTCAAGGATGGAACTGTAATTTTGGGGTTTCTTAAATTCGGCCTTGAACAACCAACGTTATGAAATTCTGAAATTATTCCTACTGTACTGTTATCGGCATTTTACAGTGGACATTTCAAGACTTCAAGATTTGTCAATAATAAATCAACCGCCCAAAATGGAAGAAGCGGACAAGGCTGCAGGATTACTAATACATGGCACGACATCCATGGAAAAAGTACAGATAAGCTTTTATAAGTTATGATTTATACGAGACTTCTTTCATGGTACATTCGGATTAGTGCACATTTATCACTGCCTCACACATGTGCTAGTTTTTATGTAACAAATATCGAAAAGGGGCACGACTGAATCGCTGAATGTGGTGGAAATTGTGTTGTCGAATTATTAATCGTGCGGAATTTACAAGCACACGACCAGTTCTGAGCAACGAACAATATTTATCACTTTTACAACAAATCGGGAAGTTACAACTCGTATTGCTTCGACTCGTACCAGATCAGAATTTAAAATAAAGCGACGACATGGAAGTCTTTAACAAAAAAACACTGGGAAATTGTTAATGAATAAACGACACGACCACACATGTAACTCTTGCGGAATACTGAAACGTTGAGTTGTACAGTTGCTGTAATTATTTCCAGACCAATTTTGATTTTTACACACCATACTATCTGTAATTTGTGCTTTGTACATTTTTTGTTTATTATTTTTACTAACGGTAAATAATTGATCGATAAACTATAATTATTTTTATTTATCGATCGCAACGATTATTTATTGCCTTTATGAAATAGATAGTTCATTGAATTCCTGCTGGTTTTTACATTATTTCAGTAACAGCAACTGCTTGCATCTTTAACAAAAAATTATATAAATTACAACAATTAGATTTTTGTAAAAACTAAATATGCGTAATAGTCCATAACAGTCACTGGTCATAAATCACTTCAAGCACAAGATCAGAGATAAGTCGAAGATTCATCGACAGCTTATCTACCATTTCTTAAAGAATTATTAATGCAGTTTATAATTTCGGAAGCTGTTTGTTCGTATTTTCAGGTACACATTCAAATGCATAATATACTGCGAAATTGGGGAATTTCAGTAACAATGGATGACATATTCAGATTTGTGTAACCCTTTTGGAAACATCAAATTGAGGTTACTTGTTAGTAAATTAGAGTGTTTCAATAACAATGAGTCACTTTGCATAAATGAATGCTTCGTGCCACATGCATTTACGGTGTCATACGCCACGCAATGTCAATGTCACCTCGACTACAAACGACAATGCCAAATAAGTCAGCACACCGTATATCTGAGTGCAAGATTGATCCATCATCCGCCTCCACCTCCACATCTGCATTTTATTTTCAATTTAACAATCCACAATAAACTGGCTATATCGGCGCCATCGCATTTCTTCAGCGCGCCCTTGACATGGAAGGCGCGCCTCTGTGAAAAATTGACCTCCATACGGAGAATTCGCTCTTCGAACTGCGATTGTGAAATTGCTAATTGTTGTTACAAAATGCGCTAGTGGACGCGAAGGTGGTATCCTCAAAGTGCTAATTTACACTCAAGACCTCGCCGTCCAGTTTTGCGCATTTTCATGCAAAGGAACTACACATCTAATATTTACATAAGTTTGCAAACAGATGGCATTGGACGGGGAACCTCCGCTATGTAGAAAGGCTTAATTCGAAAGGCAAATTGTTCGATATGAAATCGAAACCTGAGTTATTAATACAATTATAAAACCTGCCCAATTGACCTAAATTTTTATGTTTAACACTTTCTGTTTCCGCAGCTGTTTCAATCAGAAAAATCGCTTCAGCGACAAATTTATCGAACAAATTTACAATGCAAATGGTAATTATGTAATCGTACTGCACATAAATTCTCAACTAATCAAAAACGAAATGTCACGGATTCTTTAAGTTAAAACATCGCACTAAATCAAGGGTTGGACATTATAACGAATTTCAACTTATATAATTCTGGGCTTGAAACGCTCGATCATTGAATTTTGATTAAAATACGCGTACATCAGTTATTTATCATTTACTTCTACATTGATTCATGCCCGAGTCATTGAATAGAAACGTTTCAAATTAATGACTTGTTCAGATTCAATGTATGTTGAAGATAACTAAAATTTAAGTTCGGCAGTCATAATTACATCCTCAAACTATAATTTTGTTCTAAAAATAATAATAATGTATAAATGACTGAATTTCCCATTAAAATGCTTTTTTACAATACTCGCCACACAATTGTCAAATTGTTAAAAGTCATTAGTAAACAAGCATTGTACAGTTCCGCGGTGAAATAAAGTGCGCCTTGTTCTTCGTAATAGATTAATAAAAATTGTTGCTCATCACACAATTTGTTATGCAAATTTTCAAGCAGTGAATAATAAAAAATCAAAAGCTACGATGCAGTTTGAACTGTATAGCTACAATACGAACAAGTTGTATCTATGTATTATCAAAATTATTGTTCTGCCATAGATTAAGAAAGTTGTAGTAATAAATTTCTCGATTTGCATAATAAGTAGTTTGCTTTTCACGTTTCAATCAAAATGCATGAGCTCAGGCACTATCACAGTTTGGTTCGTTTCACTTTAGTTTTCTATCAACAAACCATATAAACCTATTTGTCAATTTTACTAAAGATCACTGGACGTCGCCATATAAAGTGAACACAACTAGAAGAGAAAACGCCGCATTCTTGGCTCCAGACGCTAGTGAAATACGATTTTTCAAAACTGGCGGCAACTACGAACAAGAAAATGAAGACGTAACCCAGATTTTAGCAGTGGAAGTTGCGCAGATTCTCGGAACGATTTATTTTCCCGCTGGAAAAGAGATATCAAGAGCATTGTGCCATTGAATTGCAAATTGAATGGCCTGTTCGAATATGTAAAACTCGGTAGCGTAGAATATGGCTATTAAAAAGCGTTATAATCTCTCGACGGCGTCTATTGCTGTTTTCGCGTTTTGCACAAGTGACACACAGAGCAAGGAAACGTTTTTGTGCCATATTGGAACACGATTTCATTTCCGATCAGCGGCGTGCAACAACTTTTACGTGGCTCGAAACTTGTGCTTTTATATTTTTCCTACAACCTCTAAAAATTTTACTTAACAAGTCTCAAGATTCAATCTTATGTTCTTTTTTTGAAAAAACAAATATTGATTCGAATTTTTTGCTATTTATCTAATTTTATACGATAGCTGCGTGTGATGTAAACTCAAGTCACCATAACAATAAAATGTTTGGTGTTTGCCTTGATGATATCTTTTGATGATTTTTGTATGAAGAAAGTTGCCTTCACTCCCGAGTGCTATTATAGTGCTGTATAATTATAATTTATTTGCGTGCCTGTATTTTAAGAATACCTATGTAAAAAACTTAGTAAACAGACACTGAAATTTAACTCAATTAAAATAAAATTAAGTTATGTTTCCATGTTACTTGGGAGCTATAGTAATTTTGAGGAAATTTCTTGGACTTGAAGTCTGCACTTTGCGACATTTTTTGCATTGGCGTCCAATTTTCCGTGGTGACAGCAAAGTAATGACAGAATTGCGGCGTGTCGGCGTTACCGTTTCAAAAGAACGGCAATTCCCGTCTACGCCGCTGCTTCCGTCGAAAGCGGCTCTCAATTTGTTGTGTGCATAAAAGAAATAAGCCCGGTGGAAGTCCTTGAACCATAATCGTGAAACTCACTTTCCGGCTCGTAGATTCCCCTGCCCGGTCCCCTGATCTGTTCGTTGACGAAATTGGTGGACTTGGGGACGTTGAGGGCCGACCTGATGCCCACGGAGGAGCCGTCCAGATGCCCCGGCCCGATTTTGGGCACGTGACTGTTGCAGTACACTTCTTTGTCCTCCTGTCGGTGTTGGTTGTTGTAATAGGTCTTGAGCGTCAATTTGGTGCCGCAAACCGCGCACTTGAAGCAGCCGCTGTGGAAGAAGGTGAAGTCCTTCAGCGGACCCACGCGGTCCACCTGGTACACGGTCTCGTTGCACCGCAAACAGGTACTCTCGTAGAAGTTCGGCCGATACATGGCCTTGTAGTTTTGTAACATTTCGCAGGAACTTAACTAATAATAAAGCACTAGGAAGCGGCGAGTTTTCGACTAGCTGAGATTTGCACTTAGTCACTCGACACCATGTTAACGAGACCGCTGCGAACCGAAACTGAGCACCGAGTTCTCCTCCGCGCCTTCATCCGTTCACCTGCTGAATCCACCAAGAGGAGATCGTACCAGTCGTCGGCTTGGGGTAACGCGTTCCACGACAAACGAACTCGGACGAATGTGGCGACTCTTGCTTCGCTAACATGACGCCTCCAGGTATACCCGCAGCCCACATACCATTCGCCATTCCTTGCACACCTATCTTACATCACTTGTTCACCTGTTTACTAAATATGCGTCGTGGTGCTGAGTATTTGTATCGTTAAGAATTGCACGGTTGTGGTGGTGATCCAGCGGTGCAATTTTCGAACATTTCCTGGCGACTTCAACGCTGCGTCAAGCGGCGAAAAATTTCTTATTGTGCGTTTTCCATAGATTTCGCAACTCGTTTTATGTCTCATTCAGTCATCAATCGCAAGTAGTAACGAAACATTGAGAAATTCTAGTTTGGCCGCAAAACGAACTAGAGGTAGCTGTGCAATGCTCGTTAATTAGCTTTTTAAGACTTTATTTTCTAAAATTTATCAAATATTGAGAAACTTTGTAACAGTTGCATGCATTATATTTTAGCAATTTTGCTTATATGTAATAAAGTAGTCCAATTTTTGTATATTCCGTGGAGACTTCAACGGTGCGTCAAGCTACAAGAGACAAATTCTGGTTCGCTTCCTATTATTAATCGTGATTCATTATCTCTCGTTCAGTCATCAGTCACAATGTAGTATGATGATAATTAAAAATTGTTCTTGTTTGCTTCTGGTTTAGCAGCAAAAAAAACTCACAATAGAAACATTTTTGCCTTTATGTAATAGTAAAACATTTTATTTCTTCCTTCACTACCTACATTAGTTTAAGACTAACTATTTTTCACCAATTTAAGATATTTTTGTGTTAAAATATGAGCGAATAATATTTTAACACAATTCACACCGATTCAAATTCAGCACTTAGCTGTTGAGAGACTATTCCTAGTATTAAAAGAGCAATGAAAACATAGTAAGTGTAGGTAGTATTAATTTATAAATAGGTAAATTTAAATGATTGTTGTAAAGTTGGTATACAACACAATTTACCTATTTTCCTGAAAGCCCATCATATTTTTAGTTTGCTTTAAATTTTAAAGTTTGTTTTAATGTAAAACAATTGAGAATTGTACCTATATCACATACAAAATGATTTTTATTTTAAACTGTTTTGGATTATGTCCGTCTTCCTGATATGATATAAATTTGATAATTTTTAAACTCGAGTAGCATGCACTTTCAAGTAATTTCTAAAATACTTTAGAACCCTTTGATATACAGATTTTTTTTAACAGGAACCCATTTTCTGAGCAGTCCTATCAACTTTTAATTAATACAGCTCAACTCGTCAGTTTGTATTTTTTTCAAATCATTTTAACTAATTTACAGAAAATGCCTACCTGGAAAATTACCTTTGAGATGTTATGCATAAAAATGATGCATTCAAAATATTTGGAGCCTGAATATCGTAGTGGTCTGAAAATTAATCAATTTGGCGAATCTGCAAATTATATATTTTTTAAATGTTACGTCTAAAATTTTGTGACAACAAGCGATAGATAATAGAATTTTGATATGAAAAGCATTCTCTTTAATTTATAATTTACTGATAATAACAAAAAACAATTTTTGTTTGGAAAAATTATACCTAACAATATTCTTCTTAGTAGTGACACATTTATTTTTAATTTTTTACGTCGTTTTCTCATACCTGCGTCAAATGTAATTACTTACTTATTTTTTTTACCATTTTTCGTAATGTATATTTTCATAAACGCCTGGTATTTTACGCTGTGATTCATCTACCTCAAATTAATGTAACGGATGAATAATTAGAAAAAGAGAATAACAAATAATAGAAAAATAATTAAAATAATAATACTATATTTAATAACTTTTCGATCAACAGGACAAGAGAGTGGTTTAGCTTTTAGTATTTAAAATAAATGTACAAATTGTAGAAAAAGGGGTGTAGTGTAAATTTCCTCTTGTTTGCGCCTTCAATAATAAAAGTCGATGCTGTTAAATCAGACGATTTGGGAGGCCAAAGATGTGGTTCTTTATACACATCATACACATTTATCTGGTGCCTCATTTATTTTACACCCATAAAATTATCAATGTCGGAAATGAGTGCATAATTTTGGAAATATAAATAAGCATTCCCACACCACCAAGTCCCAATTCCGAACCGAATTATATTTTTATTTTCAGTTAAATATTTTTGTATAACTTGGAAAAGAAAAGGAATAAGAAATTTTAATAAAAAATAATATTAATATTATGTAGGTATTCTTTTATTTATTGTAAAATTATTTTTTGGAAATTATTTAATATAAAATAAAATCATTAAGTATTTTATATTACCTACAGTACCTATATTAATTTTATACAATCCATCTTTTGGATTACTTTTTAAAATTCGGTTTCGATAAAAGCAAACATACATAATCCATAATATAGAGGTATTATGTATGTTTGCTTTTATCGAAACCGAATATATAATTCGTAAATACTACTTCAGAAATTACTAACTATAGAATTTAGGCGCTTCTTACAAAAACAACCATAGTTCAAAAATTCAAATTTCGCCCTTTATATGTGTTCGATTTCAATTAAAGATCTCAAGTTTTTTATGTCTCTTGGCATTATAAAAGGTGTCCCAATTTAAACTTCCGATTTAAATTGGCTGCAATTTATACCAATATACATTGAATGTGGCACTATGCCCAATAAAAACTTTGCGATTAATTGTGATTAAGTTATCATGGAACAATTTTCAATTTAATTTTATTTTAAAAACCTATTATCAAAATGAGGAATATTTTCCTGAAACTACAAGAAAAGGCCGCATGCATTTCGTCAGAAATGTTAAAGTTATTGAGAATTTGAAGAAAAAATTCAGAATTAAAACCAAACAATCACTTGTTACAATCGAGGGTCTTGGAAAAAAAACGCAAGTTTTTTTATTTTATTTTGAAATTAAAGTATACGTAAACCAGCAGAATTACATGATATGAAGGGCGAAAATCCAAAAGATATACTGTAGAAACGACAACAGGACGGTGCCCATACAGCGAATGAAACAATCAACAACAATCTTTTAAGGGAGAGATTTGGTGGTCGATTTATTTCACAATGACGTTACACCACTGGATTATTTCCTGTGGAAATTTTTGAAGGAAAGAGTGTACGCTAACAATCGGTCACTGAACAACTTCGAAATAACACTATTAATTCCATTGCAGAAATTGGACAGAATTCCTGCAAAAATGTAAACAAAAATTTTAGGAAAGGAAAGTGAGCATGCAAAAGAAACAGAACATTTTTTTAAAATTAAATTATTAAGCGCAACATTTGTACTTAAAAATAAAATATTTAAAGTATTTTGTGTGTTTTATTATTAAAATGAATCGGAAGGTTAAATTTGAACACCCTTTAGTTACAAGGTTTTAAAAAGCCGTTTAGTTTCTGCATTGATCAAGAGAGAGTTCGCGAATGAAGCATTGTTTTTACCATTCCACAAAAAAGTCGGTTTTTGCAAGAGGCGCTTCAATTGTACAATACATAATATTGCGTAAAAATTACCAAAAACATTGAAAGTTTTTTACGTACGTAAAGTCATTGATTTAACCATTTATTCAATATTAGAGCAACCCCTAGATTTCAAACCAACTAAAAATATTTTTAGCAAAACCGAAACGATTTCTCTCCCTTATTTCAATTATTTCAAATGGCGCCCCATTTCCCTTGCCGAAGGGTTGCCAACGGAAACATGGAACGACGAGGGGTTGGCATCGCAACGACCGGCGTAAATTTTTCATTAAGCAAAATTAATCTCTGCAATTATGTCGCACGTATCTCTCCACCGACCGCCACCCTCAACCTCTTGACAACTCCCAGAAAGCGTCATATCAATCCCGCATCAAAACGTCGATCAAGCGGCAATTATTTGAAATAGGGGTAGCAGCGACGCGTCAAGGACGCATTTTAGTAAACATGGCGATGTGTTTTCGGCTTGCTTGGGGTGTGCGCTTTTCACGCACGTAATACACCATTAGGGGAAAATCCGCACAGACAATAACAACCGCCAAGGTACGAAACAATGACTTTGTATGAGTAAATGTGTGTGTGCTACGAGGGCGCAATCATTTTTCTAGGTCAATAGTGCTTTCAAAGTGTAAAGGCTAAGCTGGCGAATCGTCGCGATGTTTTGAGGAAATTCTTGGATTTTCTGGAGAGGCGAGGACTGACGAGGGTATGGATTGGTGTGGGGCAAAGCCTCGCATTTAGTGGCGGAGTGTCATGCAGTCTGAGCCAGGACGATACATCAATTCAGTATCAGATCTCCTATACAGCACCGACGAAATTGAATTTCTGCTCGACGACATCAGAGACCTGGAGCCGACAAGTTGCAGGCCTGAAGACATTCAGGTAGTCGGATGTGCCAATGTGCATGTACTATCATTTTTCTTTTGCACCAATAAACATTGAGTTTTTTTTGAGTTTTTATTTTTTGTCGATTAGCGCCGACTAAAGTTTCGGTTATTAGCAATTTGTTTGAAGTAGCAGTATTTTTGTTTCGACACACAGTTTCATGCCGCACCAATGTCAACCTCATCCTGGTTGGTTTTGCAGGATCCGGATGGTATGAGTTGTGTGTTGCAGGACTTTGAGATAGCGGGCAGCAGGACGGGGGCCCTGAGCGCGGATTGTGCAGGAGGTTGCGAGTGCGAATCACCTTTGGGAACCGTTAACTCATGGGACTCGCACTCTCATTACCGCCGACGGGTCGCCTCTCCCGATCTGTCCCTATACTCGGGGGTCATCGTCTATTGCGACCACACTCATCTCAAGACGCCCACGGGCTTCGTCCGACTTCTTCTCCTGGTAAGAAACTCTCACACGTTTAGTAATTACGCTCTCGGTTTCGACTCGGTCGTCTAGACAAAGGGTTGCGTGGACTAAAAGAACCATGGAAATTGTGCTTGTATCTACATATTTAAGAAAACTTCCATCTTGATCCTTCGATACAAATCTTCTAAATATTAGCAAAAATAAGCTTAACAATTTTTTTGGTGGTCATCGACCCAAGTTTGCTCTTACGTTACATTAATTCGATCGTTGCACTCGTATGCAAGAACGATTTAATAATACTGGCTGACCGGAAGTGAATTAGAGATAATTGTAAAAAATAAAATGTTTCATTTTATAACGATTCAACTCGTATTAAGGCCGTCTGAAACTATGTCAAATTTTATATAAAATCTTATTTAAATAAATGTATAAAATTTTGTACGTTAAATACACTGAAATTAAAAAAAATCTATAAAATCTGTGATGCAGTATGACAAATTTCTGTACAGATTTTATATAAAAAAAATTATTTGAGAATATTTCACGTATACATTTTATATTAAATTAAAAAAAAAGATTTTATATAAAATTTGACAAAGTGTGAGGCGGTCTTTAAGGAAAAAAAATTACTGCTTAAAGATTTCAGTTTATTTAATATTTATATCTTTTATTGAATTATTTGCAAGTTCTTCTACATTTATATTTTCTATTTGAATCTTGTCTTAAAGCCGTCTGACCCTATGTCAAATTTTATATTCGATCTGTACGTGAAATAGTCTGAAATAAATTTTTTTATATAAAATGCAACATCACAAATTTCTGTACAGGTTTTATGTAAAAATTGTTATTTCAGAGTATTTCGTACAGATTTTATATATAATTTGACGTAGTGTCAGACGGCCTTTAATATGCAATTAGGCTAATTTCCTAGTCACACTTAACAACAATTTTTCATTTTCCAGTTTTAAATTATTTTTGTCCGAGATAATTTTCACTATATCAAGTTATTATACCGGGTGCGGCAAAAGTAACACATCGGTCTAATATTTCCTAAATTGTAAATGATAAAGCAAATTGTTCATAGCAAAAGAGTTTTGATATTATTGCTCCCTATTTGTGGGTATTTTTTTTAATTGCAACCGTACCATTTTTTGTTAAATTTGGAATCTGCATAAATGTCTGAATACAATGATCTATTTTTTCACAAGGTCATATATCAAAACATAAAGAAAAAAATTAAACAATTTAAAAACTACGCGAATGTCATAGGCGACAACTACGAAAATGTTAACATCAATGAAATGTAAATTATCAACAAACTTTTGTTAAGAACATTTTGCTCATTTACAGTATAGTAAATATCTATAGATTCATGCGTTGGCTTTAGTCGCCATTTGTTTATTAAAAGAAAATTATTTGTTAATATGTCACTTAATATTTTCTAGTACCTACTTGTATAATTTGGTTTATTTATTTCCAAAGAATCTCGATAAAATTAAATTTATTCGTCAATTTCTTTTATTTTCTATATTTTTACTTTTAATGATTTCAAGAATCATGGCTTTCGATAAAACAATTTTAGAGAAAACCAAACTCTTCTCTTATTGATAAATTTTACACTTCATTTACTTTTCAAAAATTGATAATTTGTGTTTGTATAACACTTTTTATTATTTTTCGTATAAATCAACTTGATGGGTCGTGGACTTTTAATGATTTTGCCATAACAAATGCCTGTGTTTATTTTTTTTTTATTTAATCATTTGATAGAGGATATTTAAATCTAATTTTTTAGTATTGCATATAAATAAATAAATGTTATTTTATCTATGATTTTCATGTTATTTTTACTAAATATATTATAATAATAATCGTGTTGATTTTTTTATGAATTTAATTTTAATTTGGTATTTTTTCATGCGTTTTTATTTGTCATTTTTACAATTCGAGTTTTAGAAATGTAATTACATATTCTATTGATTTAATTTTCAAGTTCTTACATATATTTTTTTTACTTTTCCTATAAAGACGCGGTAATAGTATATTCTGTGTCAAGCTCGGATTTGGTAAATTCTCGGTATTTTTACATTACGTCATTTTCAAAATTGGAATTTTAGGAATGTAATTATTCTATTGTTTTAATTAATTAGTCAATTTAAATTTTGAAGTCCTTACATATCTGTATATTTTTTACTTTTCGTGTAAAGACCATGTATTTGTATCAAGTTTAAATGTCGTCTCTAAAATGACAATTAGCGCTCTGATTGTCAGTGCATAATTTGACATTTTAAAAAAGGGAGTAAAAAAAATTATATATTTACTTTGCAATATTTTTACTACAAAAATGGCTCCATTTAAAGTTTTCGACTTCGATAAAGCCAATATTATTCGAATATTTTTAAATGTTCTTTTATGTGTATTCATAATTGCTTAATTTCACTTTACCTGTACATGATTAAATAATCACTTGGTTTTTTAACTATTTACTTTTATTATGAAGCATCTACACAAATTTTTGGGTGTTGGTTTTCACAAAAGAAACTGACGATAATTTTGTTAATAATTTTTATTGTAATAATTTTAACAATATTGTTACTTTTACTCAGGTGACCACAGTTGCCTGTCTCACATGTCTGTGTACCTCGGGAACAGTAAAAGTAGGCCTATTCATGCTTCCGCTGGTCGGACGATTACGGCTGATGATGTTCGTCTGTCTATTCAGCATATTTGTAACCTGCCTCCTCCTGTTTCTTGATATCTCCCACATCGTTTACTTATTTCCCTTTAACTGGGGCAAAGTGGTAAGTACTTCACACCTTGTAATAACCCATTAAAAAAAATATTATCGAATTTGCAGAACGCATATTTGTACGTCAGCCTTAGCGTTCTATTCCTCATAGCGTCGTCGTTGATTTTCCACGCGATTTTTTTATCAGAGGCCTTTTATTGGGTTCCGAAGTGGACGCATCACCAACTGCTAATCACTGGGGTGAGTCGGTTTGAGAAATATGTTCGCGCTCACCAACAGACGTTCGTTTTGCAGTGCTTGGGTTACTTGTGCTGTTTCCAATCGGCCATCCTTTCTCTGATCCAGAAATGCACAATGGGCCACTACCAACCCGTCGCCGAAGACCCGAGCCTGAACCTGCAGGAGCGCCAGACTTCCCTGCAGGAGTCGCCGGAACACAAAGCGAACCAGACAACGCACAATTACAAGCCTATCGTCAGCTATTCCGTAGTGGCGTCGACGTCGCGTCAAGAAACGGCCACCAATTACCTCGATGACGTTCAGCCCTGCTCGTCCAAAAGTTCGGACCCGTACAGGCTGGCATGATATTTGGCGTGAAACTTTTTTAAATGCCTTCAAATTTAGGTGAGGTGAAGTGACTCAAGGACAGTAGGTAGCAGATGACACCAGTTCTATTGTCTTATTTTCGATTTTTACACGGCATGTAAAAATGTATAGCCAATAAACGGTTGTTTCCAAATTATTGCAATATTTGCAACAGTTAGTATACGGATATCCTGCAGCAAATTCACTCGTTCAGATAGGCAACAAGAGTCGTTTATTGTAAATATATTAGATTTTTGTATTGTGTACAGTATTATAACACCGACTTCCCATCATAAAACCGTCTCGTTTCGTAGCTTAGGCGGGTTCGTTTCGATTGTGTGTTAAAACTATCTAAGCACAATGTCCATGTTTTGTATTGTATGTGACGGATTTATGTTCGAATGTAGCCTACAATAGCGAAATGGTGCTGAAAACAATGTCCACGCTGACTCTAAACGATGACGTCAATATTGTGCGCCTAAAATGCCTCCCATAATCGAATCGAAAGGGGTGAAAATTCAATATTTCACCCCAGGAAATTAATTAGGCGATCGACCTCCCCCGACTTATTATTGCGTTCAATTCACACCCCACCCCCATTCCGATCGTTTGGGCGGCATTTCGGAGATCGACACGAATCGTTTAGACTCTCACACTTCTTCTAGTCCGTCTCATATTTACTTCCAAAGCGTGAAAGTAAGTATGAAAATAAAATATTTTAGTGAAAAACTGCCAAAATATCATTCGTAACTAGCCAAAAAATTTTCCATGATGAAATAGAGTGTCGACGCGAGTTTTTACTTTAGGAGACAATCAGGGCGTTCGTTTGAGTACTGTATAAATTGTGTTCTCGTAGTGTGTTTTATATACAAATAAAAAAAAATCATTAATTGCTTGTTTATTTTACGAAACGCTCGGTTTATACAAAATTATAATGATGTAACCCGTCAGTTGTCTGTGGCCATCTTCTCGTCCCCCTCTTCTGCTACCTCCAACCTCCTGGGTCCGTACAACAGAACATAGGCGCAGTGCCAGTCGCCTGGACAACAATATAAAATAATATAAAAATATAATAAAAATTCGTACAAGCGCTACACTCACCTCCACCGGACAGTTTCAATATATCGTCGATTGCGACCGGCGAAATATTTTCATCGTCGCATTTAATCCACTTGTCCCCAGAGTAGCGGACCCATCCGACGTAATGACCGCTGGACGAAGATCGTCCTCGATGAGTTAACACAGCCTGCAGGGTATAATATCCGCTATTGTTGCTCCCCACGTCGTCCTCGAACCAAAAAGGCGCGTACTTCTTATCGTCCTCGCCAACTCCACCATCGCCTTTACTCTTATTTTTTTCTTTTGATGCCGCTTCCACTTGTGCGTCCTCCAACTCCTGGATACAAAATCAATAAAAACGCACAACTGGAATCGATCGGAAATTACTTTGAATTTGGCTCTGACTGGGGCCAGCTTCTCCTGCAATTCGGGCGTGCACAAGTCGAACGCGTCAAAGTCGATGGGGAATTTAACATCTTTTAGAATTTTCGCGTTTATAGACTCTTTTTCCTTGTAGTAGAATCTGACAAACTGGATGGTGAGATAAGCCGGCAATCTACTGATCTTGGACTGGAAATTGGTGATTTGCAAGTCTGGAAAGGGAGCGCTTATCTAACTACTCACTGTTTTTATGTATACAGCGTCCCTATCCAAAATTGATGACTTTTTGGTGATTTGCTCCTGCATTTTCTATAAAATGAAACACACACACTAGCACTCTACTGGTTTTAGTTTGCATGTAAAAAAAATTGTTTTAGAAACAATAATAATAAAACAAACTTGAAATAACTAACGTGCGTTAAAAAAAAACGAGGCTGCGTTGGCCATGGAATTTATCGGCTTTACAGTGTAGAAAAAACAAATGGCAAGAACTGTCAGTCTAAAATTTTCCACCAAAATAAAACGGACCAATTTTATGTAAATTGTTTATAATAAATGCCAGGACATGTGTACATCGCTCTCATAAACATAATGCTACCCTCCTTCGCATCCATTTATTGAAATTTGTCCCAACATAATATCGTATATGAAACCATTGTCAACAAAGAACCCAACCTAAAAACTATCTGACAGTTCGAAATTTTGCTACACTAAATTGATGCACAAAGTTTTTCCATGGCCAACGCAGCCTCGTTTTTTTTTGAACGCACGTTATATTGAATTATTTTGACCATATATTCTGAAAAGCGGCAAAATTAAAGAGAATTTTTTTTTATTTTAATTTTTCTATAAAGCCCCTAGATAAAACTATATTTTTGCACACATTTTTTTGCAAAACTTATAAGTTTATTGAATTTTGCCAGTATTTAATAAAATAATCACTTTTTCTCTTTTAAAATGTTGCGAAATTTTATAGTTACAATTTAAAGTTTTTTGTTGGGCAAAAAACTTGAAAATATCAATCTTTTTATTAAGATTTGTATGATTTAAAATTAGTTTGTGTTGTCTGGAATGTTGAGAGAAAATTAAAAATCATATTTTAATTCGAAAGAGAATGTTTTGATGGTTTAAACTGGAAATTATGTTAGAACTAATGCTTTGAGACCAAAAATATAGTAGACTCCCCCACTCTGAAGAGCCGTGACTTTCTCACAGGAACGAGAGGGCAAAAATTACAATATTTCCATTATTTTATTTCCATTTTCTATTCATTGTGATAGGACGCTACTTTGCAAAATTTTGTTGGAACATCATTGCAAGCATCCAGATTCAGCAAGTTTATGGCCTAAGCTTATAAAAGGATCAGTTTTTTATTGGGAACGGAAATACGATCCTTTCCTATATCACAAGTCACAAGTGTGCAAAAAAATGTTAGTTATGACGCTTCAATATACTTCATTTCCCTAAATGTAACTCTGAACATACCGATCTCAGTCCAGAATGCATGTACCGCACATCCTGCGATATAAAACAACTCAGTTGCAAAAACTGCTCCTTATTTTTACTAACTGGTTCATCATCTGTTTCTGTACACTTCAATTCAACATCAAAACATCCCCCAAAATATTGATCAACAAAGGATCTGAAACACAATCGAAAATAAACACATGGCACAAATCTACAGTGAAACCCCCTCACTTAAACTGTTCTTGTGAAATACTGTCGTCTGCTTTAGCCGGCAGCTTTTGTTGCAGCATCCTCACTAGTTCAGTCCAGCACTCGTTTGCATCCTACAAACCCAATCATTCAATCTGCAATAGATAGATTTCCAAAATGAGACCTGTTGAATGAATGTCCCGTGTTCGTTTTTTTCGGCAAATCGCGGAAGTGCCAGGTGAAGCATTTGAAGCAAAACAACTGGTGGGATGCTGGTGCCCTTATCCATGATGGTATATAAATCTCTTAAGGCCGCAGTGATGGATTGTGCCGGGACAATACCACTGAGTTCGGTCACAGCTTCAAATTAATAATAAAATAAAACAAATTACATCAGAAAAATTCGTAAGTACCTCCTTGGTAGGTTTTAAGGGCGTCACGCAGTTCAGGAACAGACTTGAGGCACTGAACTGTGGCATTCAAGTAACAAGTGTTGCCCAAGTTTGTTAAACCTGACGGCAAATCCAACTGCAACACATAACAGTTAATGATTTGTTAGATTTGTTGTAAAAATAACGCATACAGCTGTTGCCAATTGACTTTGGTTCATATCTTCCACAAAGACTGTTTTCTCGACCGGTTCTTTGGGCACATCCTCCTCTTTGCTCCCCATCAACAAGATCGTCACCCCCTTAAATTACAAGTAACGCTACCAATGCACAACTACCACACGACTCACATCTTTCAGTTTAAAATTATCCCAGTCGGAATCTTTCAAAGTAACTCCCTTAATCATAACTTTCTGTCTCTCGGGTTGAACCCCAGTTAGAGCAAACAGTTGAGCCTTGAAAAGCAAGGGGGCTTCGTCCGTGTTGACCTCGATATCGGGGTAGCTCTCCTTACCCCATTTAACTTTAACTACAACACACAAAGACAATGAGGTTAATTATTGATGTTGATGAATGAAACACACCCTTGTATTGGGGCATTGTAGATTTTCACTAGTTTCGGGTGGAAAAATAAAAACGTTCGACTGATATTCACAGTGATGAGACTCTTATTGACGAAAACTTTTCTTGCCGGAATGGCAAAAATGACAATTGAAATGTGGATGACAAGCGAGAAAATTGAAAATTGAAATACACACGGCAACACTGATTTTAGTAACTTGGTGACTTTTGTGTCACCTGTAAAGAAAGCAGGCACATAGCACAATATGCGTGAGTGATAGAGATAGACTAGATTAGTGATTAGTGCGACAGAAACCTGTGCATTTAAAAAATATTGTGAAGTGATTTAACATGTCGCCGACAAGCAAAAGAAATAGTTCTAATGGTGCTAGTAATTTGAAATATTTTATCTAGCAAATTACACCACAAATATTTACATGTTTTTCAATCCAAGACGACCACGCATTTTTTCTCTTTTTTATATCATCTACTTGATACCTATTCTGAAAGTGAAAATAAATTATTAAATTACAATTAGGGAAATACTTGCATAAAACTAATAAGTCTTAGTTAAAATCGTATAAATTCAAAAAAATTGATACTAGCGCCACCTAGAAATTCAAAAATAAGGGACGGTTGTATAAGTTGCATTTTTAATTTTCTGCTCTCAAATGTGTTACAATCGATTTTTAAATGCATCTTGCACCGTTTATTTAAATTTTAGTAATTTTATTGTTTTAAACTTTTTGAATTTTGCTTTCTTTACAAGCACCGGCGCCACTGGTTGTTTAAAAATGACAGTTTTAGTGCTGCCAGAAGCTGGTGCTTATGGCGGGGTTTGCGTGGTACACCTGACTAGGCGAAAGTTACTATTATCGAGATAGGAAAAGTGCACTTTTCCGCCGTTGTTCCGCCAATATTATCGTCACAAATCGTGATGGGTTTCGTTATTTAGTAACGGTGCGGAATTTACGTGACTGCATAAATGCATCCAGTTTACTTTCAGCGCTATCGAATCGAAAAACAACGAAACAAGAATATCGGTAGTCGTTGGTGATGGTCTCGCGGTCGGATTGTTGTGAGGAGTGAAGTGACTGGACGATTTGCATGAAAAATGGGGAATTGTCTGAGCAGCCCTTCGACCAGCGACCGAACAGACAGGTCAAGGGAGAGGGCGGGCATCACCATCGAGGACAACAGTCTTCCCACCAATCCCATGCCCACACCCCCTTCGGAAGTGGTGCGACCCGCGGTGGTCAATCCGGAGCCCGAGACCACCAACGCGAAGATTTTCGTCGCCTTGTACGATTATGACGCGCGGACTGACGAAGATTTGAGCTTCCGCAAAGGGGAGCATCTGGAAATCCTCAACGACACTCAGGGTGATTGGTGGCTGGCCAGGAGCAAGAGGACCAGACAAGAAGGGTACATTCCTTCAAACTACGTGGCCAAGTTGAAGAGCATAGAAGCGGAACCGTAAGTGTCCTTTAAGATTATTTATATCCTGTGATGTTTCCATTTTCTAAATTTGCTATTGCTAAACTAGTTTGTAGACTGCTTGTGAATGGTAGAAAGCACATCTTGGTAGAAAGCAATCATTTCAAATTGATTGTCGTTTAATGAGGAAATCCAGCATTCACACTTGTATGCACATTTAAATTTTCATCATTAACTAACTCGTTGGTATTTACATCTCAATGAAATAGATCGTTGGAATATTTAAATCAACCGGAACGAGCACCACTCCCTCATATCGTAAATACATTTTCGTAAATACAACACATGGATTTTTAACGCAAGCCCAACATGAGTTCGTTATTTATCTGCAAACATTGAGCTGATAATGAACGGTTAACTTTATCAAGAACTGGCCCAGTTTGGCCGTCCAAACTTCTGTTGTTCTGTTTTTAGATGAGAACAATTATAAAATGTTTACACCATTCTTCTTAAATATTTGCTTTTTTTGTTTAATGCCGAATGACATAATTTCGGACGAGATACTCGTATACAGGTATCTGTTATTAACTCGTCGATCGTACCGTTGTTAAGATGTTGTCATAAGTCAAATTATACGAAAATAAATAAAAATCTTGGTTTATCTTTCAAGTGGTACGCACAGATATCGGTAGTTTGATAATACATATAATAGTTCGATACTTGTGTACAAAAATAAAACGAGGCGCCGTGGGTCATGGAATAACTTTGGCGTTCGAAAGAGTGTGGCAAAATTTCGACCTCGAGTTGGAGAAATTTGAAATTAAGTTCTTTGTTAATAAACCGTCTCAATAAATAAGGTACCTTTTGTGTCGACAAAGTCCATCACCAGGTCTCAGTTTAGACGTCAATTGAGCAAATTTTTGAACGACAGCTCCTGTCAAATGTTATGATTTGACAATTTGAAAAATCTACACTGCAAATAATAAAACAAAATCTAGATTTCACGGCCTCCCGAGCTTCCGTTTTTAATTTGTTCACACGTTATTTGATGGATTTTTGTCAGGTTTTTACTTTAACGAATTGACCAAATTTTTTATTAGATTTTTGTAACAAATTAATATTAATTTAACCTACATGATTACAGGCTTTTTGCCTTAGTTTCAGGCGAGATAAAAAAAACTATCGTAAATCACGTGTGGTTATTTATCTAACCGTCAGCGGTAGTGGCTATATGATGATGCATCAAATTATACTGAATTTTACTTAATCATCGAGCAAATAAATCTGACATATATATAAATATATTGACAACAATAAATAAAATGTACATCTTTCCTATTTCAGCACAATCTTGCTTATATCGCGTTGCTAACCCTCCGATTTTGGTAGATCACAATTATTAGTTTATAAGCGAAGTATTACGAAAAATGAATTTCCAATTGTGTGGCAAAAATGTATTTAAATATAAGTGTTTTGGTTCAACCCAAACGTAACCACCGGAAATATTCTTGTCTGTTTTCTGAGATAGGAATGTAGCATCTCCATAGCAACATTATCACGATATAATATTACTGCTGATTTTTCAAAACAACCAGAAACTTGCACGTAACTGCAAACCTGTGTCCTGCAAACAATTCAAAGAAACGGATTTCAAAATGTTTTCTTTCATGTCAATTTGACATTTTCGGATTATCTGGTCTTATAGCTCAATGCAAAAGCTGCATTGCATTTTCTCAGAGTATAATTGTTGCAGAAATAACAATATACATAATAGTATACAAATTTGCATTTTACATTATTGCTGGAACGATAAATTATTCATAGTCCGAGTAGTAGTCATTTATTTTTTAATGTTGGGAGGTGCAAGCTGAACGGTGACATATCTGGATCGTAAAAAAAGCAAAATTGGTTTCCGGCAAGTCTAAAAATGATCTCGGAGGAATTTGCAGAGATCTAATGTAAATAGTAGGAAAGTGTCGGGGCCTGTGGAGCGTGTAGGCGTGAATAAACGTCTTCCTGTGTAAAAGACGTGAATAAATGCGAGGATAAAAACGTTCCGTTGCGCATCTTTCGGTGCATACTAAACAATGATGTTATTGATAATATAAAATAAAATTTATCGTTGAATATTAAGCGAAGAGATTAATTTATACTGTTACCAACATATTTCCATTGTGTGATTGAAAAGGCAGAAATAATTAGTTTCAGAAAGGAAAGTTGGAGCTTAGACTAGAAGTCTGAGTAACACAGCTGACCTACATGTTTTTGTAGTAATTTAAGGAAATTTCTAAGTGGTACTATGCGTTGTTTGTTTTACACTAAAGACAAGAATGTAAGTTTAAGTACGTTTAGTGCTACTGGTAAAACGCTTTATCATTCACCAGCACTGAAAATAGTTTAAATGTTTACATTTGTGACATAAAATTAAAGATCGACGTGTCTGCCGTAATATTGTTAATTTATTGTAATTTATTATGCTTCTGCAATAAATATTTATAGTACACAATATTAATTTTTCGCGCACAGAAATGTGCATATGGCCTATTTTTGTTGGCACACCTTTTCAGTTAAAACAATTTGTCAAAAGCGTGACGCTTATGTCATGTCAGATATTTTAAGGACGCAATTAATATGATCCAACATTTTTCAGAAAGGAATGGCAATTTTATGAGTAGAAAAAATAATTTTCTTTCGATTAAACTGGAGTTTAAAAAATATATTAATTCGTTTCTAGCTCCGTTATGCTTCACCTGTTTCATTGTCAAACTTTTAACGTCATCTAGTTACGTAAGAAATTGTGCCTTTGTGATTTGCCTATTTATAACTTCCATCCATAATGCTATAAATAATATGAATTCATTGTTTGACGTCGCTTTGAAAAATTGTCGTAGTATTTCTAAATTTCATCTGCTTTTATCATATGTATAGATCATGTTTTCTTATCAATTTTTCGTAATCACAGTTATCTGAAAAACAACCGGTTCAAATTCGTATAGAATTTATTCTTACCAGACGCAAATTCCATGAACCGCATTTGATTAAATTGTGAATTTAATTCCTATAATTTATTTCTATTCTTGTATCCATCATATCCTATAATAAAACATGATCGAGATGGTTGAAAACGACACATAACACATTTTGTTATGAAACAAATTTACATGTAATAGTTCCAACGTACGTCCGTTATAATACTTATTTTATTGCACTGTTTCGTTTTACGAGTAAACCGACTTTCGTGACAGTTTTTGTATCACATTCCGTTTGTAATCTCAGCATTTACACTCTGGTGAACTTTTGATAAGGATCAAAAACTGCAGCTTTCTCAAAACGCTCCCGTATTAACGCAAATAGATTTCGTAACGGTGGTTGCAATCCAAAGACATTAACATGAATAAGGTCGGACAGTCAACAAAAGTGAAACAGTAACGGCCTTCGAACGTTCCTTCCGGGGATTGCGGCAGGTTGATCTGATTCTCAATTCGTGCAACGTCTCTTGAATTATTTTCGCTGCGGTATGCAACCTCTTATACAATAATGTTTGGTGGGTGGTCTACGTCGTCGATCGCTGCGAAGTCGACGTTGTTCCGGGGGCGGTTTTTCGAATGAATTAAATGGGTCGTGGGCGGCCGCACCCTCGCCGAATGCGAATTCCAAATGAGTTACGAGAATTATTTTTAGAAGCGCCCATGTTGCTGGGTCGTGTTAAATTAATGACTCTTATTTTAGCAGTGAATTGCAAGAGGTTGGTGGAGTCGCGGATTATAAATTGTGGTTTTTTTATTTTAAATGTCACGGGCTAGTATGGATTATGTATCGGTGCAGTCAAAAAGAGCAACCGGTGCTGGTTTATTCGTTTCATAAATTTTGGGGTTGCGTTTGCTAGTGCATACTATCGAAATTAAATACATTTTTTTGTTCGGTTTTTAATATTGTAAGTTTCCATTTTCAAGGATCGTTTTTGAAAAAGTGCTCATTTTTATTTTTACTGTTTATCATTCTCTTGTTTTTTGCTCATTAATTTTATTATCTTTGTACTACACATATTATGTATAAAACGTTACATAATTGTTTGTATATTATGTATAGTTTCGGAGCCAGAAAGAACATTATTTCGTTTGATTTTAATATTATTGTCAAATTGTGTTGTATCAATAATTGAGAAACTGGCGATTTTTGAATTTTGAAGACCGTTATCGATTGCAAATGTTTGATAATTGCTTGTTTTAAAAAAATGTCAATGTTTTGTTGCATACTTTGGAAATAAACTCCACAAATGTTTCACGTTAGTTTTTTGGAATACCTCATTTCCCTCCAAAAAATTTCCTTGACGCACTTATTACAAGAGCAACGAATACGTTTCCTATGACAATTTTTAGCCAGATCGTTGTTTCTCTGTTTTTTCTGTCTTTCCTTGTTTTTTTGCTCATTAATTTTATTATCTTTATGCTACACATATTATGTATAACACGTTACATAATTGTTTGTATATTATGTATAGTTTCGGAGCCAGAAAGAACATTATTTCGTTTGATTTTAATATTATTGTCAAATTGTGTTGTATCTGTCAATAATTGAGAAACTGTCGATTTTTGAATTTTGAAGACCGTTATCGATTGCAAATGTTTGATGATTGCTTGTTTTAAAATAATGTCAATGTTTTGTAGCATACTTTGGAAATAAACTCCACAAATGTTTCACGTTAGTTTTTCGGAATACCTCATTTCCCTCCAAAAAATTTCCTTGACGCATTTATTACAAGAGCAACGAATAAGTTTCCTGTGACAATTTTTAGCCAGATCGTTGTTTCTCTGTTTTTTCTGTCTTCTCTTCAACAAGAAATCAATTTGGCAACGTTCCACAGCAAATGCTTTTATACGAATGAAATTCTCAAGCAAATTATTGTCTTTTCTGCAATGAAAAAGCAGCAACGAATATAACTTATTGTAATGTGTAAGTTATTGGATCAATTGTTTGCACTAACGGTAAATAATTTGTTTTTCGAGAAAAGTCCATTAAAAAATGTTTTTTCTAAAATAAAAAATTCAATCATTCTGATTCTGATTGTTTTGTGTACGGTTTTGTGGATTACATGTATAAATTCTAACGTCGTGAAATAATTTTTCTCTCGATAAGGTGGTTGGAATAAATAAATTCCCTGCTAAAAATCAATTCGATGTAGTTCTAAAAAGATATTTTGAGTAGAGGAACGAATAATGTTTCCGATTGCGAATCAGCCTAAAAATATAAATATAAAAATAATAAATATTTGCATGTTTTTTGTTGTAGCACCGACACATACATAATATGCTTAATTTTCCAAGACCAAACTTTTCATAAATTATTTCGTGGTTATTTAGTGTGACCCTGTACCATTGGAAAATATGTGGTGTGAAGACAAATTTTCAATTAATTAAATGATTAATAAATTAAAAATGTCTTTTGCTACATTTCCCAAAATATATTTTGTTGCAAGGAATAGTTTTTTTCGGGACAGGTTGTTTGTCTTTATTTTATAATATTAGAAGATAATTAGTTTCTCTGCAAAAACTCATAGCAGTTCTCTGTTCTAGGATAACATGTCCATAATTTTGTTGTTCTCCTATATCCACAATCTAATAAAATTTCGATAATTATTGGCTCTATCGTCGTATTTTAATTTGTTATTGGAATTTGTTTTTGTCAAAACGAGAGACAAGTTTCGCCTGGCAGAGGCCGAAGTAGCGGATCAGGCACGCGATTCGGTCCTCAGAGATGTCCACGAGCTTTCTTTTTTGTCGTCAACGTGTCCGGCTTGCATCCGCCGAATTTTTTCATTTTCTCGAGGCCGACAGAGCGCCGTATTGCATTTTTAATTCCGAATCGAATATCGTTGCAAAATCCGCCACGGGGGCCGAGGGCCATTAATAATTGGGTACGTCGAGGGGGCAGGCAAGAATCGCTCGCATCGCATCTTTCGAGATCGCGTCTGCCGCAGGCGAAGAGGACCAAGGACGCTGGTCGTTCACTTCGCGACCTTTCAAGTTCGCCGAGAAAGAGAACGACGAATTGTTACGCCCGCGATTCATCCTTGTCATGGTAGGACGGTTTCGGCATTATTTTGCATCATCTCGATCAAGGATCGATTTCTCTTCGTCGAAATTATTATTATTCCGATCGGCGAACGGTTGCGGTTTTTTTTATTTGCGCCAAATTAACAAAGTCAAGGTGTTCGGGCCACGGCGAAGAAATCGTAGAAGTGACGTTTAACGCAAATATCGTTTACTTACGATAATTGTTTTGAGAACTGTGCCGACCCAGAAAGGTGATTTTTTACGAGATTCGTTTACATGTTGCTCAATAATTTCACGGAAACGAAAGAAAGGTTTTCACAACCATAAAACGGTTTTAACGAGCCGATACAAGGGTGTCGGTGTGATAATTTTGTTATTATTTTAATCTGGAACGCGCCTCAATGTAACGAGGAATGCCAGCAAGAACATAAAATCGGAGAATTTTTGGTATTTTCTTGAAAAATAATTAAATTGACCGGATATGGCAGAAAAAAATTATTTACATGACCTTAGCACTATATTCGCTGTTTTAATTTCCATAAAGCACAAATACGTAATGGTGGGTTAGCGACTTGGTATGGCATTGGAATCTCCACGCCGAAATTTGCTTCATCCTCCGTACGCTCTTTCTTCTATGTAACTGGTTTTAGTTTTTTTTTTCGATTTGATTTTCTCACCTACACTAATGACATAATTCTAATGTAATCTCGGCACAAAAGATGTAGTAAAATTAGTTTGTATACAAATAATCTGATGTAATCCGTGTCTGGAAAACACTTAAATCTGTAATTTAATAAATGTTGTAATAAGAGGAGAAATAAAAGTGTTGTAATATCTTATACTTGGAACAGACAATTTTTTTAATGAAATTAATTTATCAACAAATTAGCAAATTTATAAAGCTGTATTAAATACCTATACGAAATTTGCATGGGATTTCGAAATTGACGCAAATTACTTCTTCTCGGAAAGATATAATAATCAACTGAAATAATTCTGTGCAATCATTTAACGTTATTTACTAAACAGCTAAATAAAAACCGGAAAACGTTTTAAACTATTAATCAAGATTTAACCCAGAATTTTGTTCCTCAAGTGTAATTTCTTGCAACAGAAATTCTAATATAATCCAGCCAAAAAACGTGTTCTGGGAATTCATATTGTGTTATAACTGTGCGGTTTAAAAAAGATTCGATTTCCATCAACAGAATTCCAGAAAAACCTGACCAACGGCGGAATGTTCAACTTTTGAACACACCGTGTCGACGTTCCCCTCACGGTATAAAAATAATAATCCGTAATTAAGAATAATTGCGAAACGAGCATGTGGATCGAAATTTTGGGGCGCATATTTATATTCTTTGATCATACACCAGGAGGATATCTGACTTTAGCATGATGTCATTATAAAATACTCAAAATTCTCGGCAAGACGTGGCGTATATTTTGCAACATTGTTACCCGAGAACATTTCAGAAATGTCGTTCAATAAATTGCTTGTTAGGAAAGACTCGGGAACAACGTCACCGGATTATCCAAATCAATTAGAGCATTTTCAAGAATTTACATCGCGACAACCTTCGCAAGGCACAAGAAATTCGTTACGTAATATTCCTATCAATGATTCATTCTAGTTAGAATGCAAAGTGTACATTGAACAATGTTGAATATAATGGAGTTAACTGAACGGGCGGCGGCTACAGTTTGAAACCGGTCATTTTAAATTTAAGCATTAAAATTCTGAATTTGTTTAAATCGGTCGCGATCCAAAGGCGGTTTAATAATTGGCCTTTGGCGACGACATTTTCGCCTACCGGCGACCTAGCTTAAAAAAATGCCTAAAACGACTTCCTCTTGTCTGTACTGAAACAATGAGTCTTCCGGTGGTGTTTTGGAAACTGGGCGAAAATCGCGTGGACGAGATTAATGGGACATATCGATCGAGGTTGATACAGTTCTGGTAGTAGTACCGTACGGCTACATCTCTCCCGGCCAATGTTATAACCCCACCAGAGAGCGTGCTGGTGCCGGACAATCATTGCTTATTCCACCGTGCAGCAATAACAATAATCAGTTGTCGCGTTCACCTGTTGGAGTACATCGTCGTGCTCGTCGTCGCGCCAAAAATCGAAAACTCGTGAATAATAAAAGTGTACGGACCAGAAATTTTTCTCAGTTGACCGCAGACTGGACAGTGCGTGTATTCTAGGTCGGTAGAGCGTCGAAAAGAGATCTCGCAACAGCAATGAACTAGATTTTTAAGTACACAGGTACCTCCATTATTTGGTCGCGTTTGTCGGTCGAAATTCCTTTTTTCTTCTCTCTCGCGTCACTTTTTTTACTTCTGTCCGAGTCGAACGGCTGGATACCGTTGCGCGTTTGATAGGTCGCCAAAGATGTTATGTTGCATTTAGTCGAGAGCCGATACACATGCCTATGGTTCCTGTAGTTTTGTCTCTTCCGCTTTTGGCGAAATCACGTCGCGGCTACTTCCTTACTTAGTCACTAATTTAACCCCGCTCGGTCACGTCGCGGGTATTGAAATTCAGTTCGTGTCGGTTTCGCATTGTTTTATCGAAAAGGGCGTCGTCAAAAGCAAGGTCGAATGATGGAGGTGCCGATGGGACGTTTCGAGTCGTAACAAGAGTTTGGGTTCCCGCAGGACACGAAGGTTCGGTCCTCCGTTTAAATGATTCATTTAGAAAGATGGTATCATCAGGCGTCGTCTGGTGTTTGAAAGACAACCGCTGGATCCCCCTGCAACTATCGTCGATCAGACTTCACGGAGTTCTTACCGAGGCCCACTGGGCCGCCATCACAGACTTTCTGAAGAGATTCGCCAACAAGCAGCTGATTTTGCAAGAAAATGGCTTCGCGGAGCTCACCGACAAGCATAAGCAACTCCTGCTGCAGCACAACAGCGAAGGAGCGTCCCAAATACCGAACGTGATAAATCCGGCGAAGGACGCGCCCGAGCGGAAAACGAGTTTGGGACAAATCCCCGAGGATAAGGTGGTGGAGCAGCCGCGGAGACCCTCCATGCCCGAACTGAGGACGCTGCGTAGACAATCGAATTTATTTATTAATAATTTATTGCACAAAGAGACTGATAGACATAGTCAAAACGACGAGCTAGTGCTGAAATTGCTGAAAAAGTACTGCCACTACAGCCGAGACGCGCTCGACGACGAAATCGTCAGCGCTCTAGACAGCATTCCAGACGACGAAACCACAATCAAGCCGCGAATTAGAAAAACCAGTTACGTTCCGAAAGAAGTCGAACTTTACGAGAACTGCCACGACGTCCTGGCGGAGGGCGGCGTCTCGAACGAACGAAACGAGCACCTTCTCTGGTGGCTGAACCAGCAGAACCGTTCCGAAGACGAGGTGACAATCCCGCCCGCCAGGAAGTTGTCGCAGACGTCTTCGGGTTTCGAAAGTCTGCCGTCGAGTCGGTGCAGCACCAACAGCAGGAAAAGCAGCGTCGATTCCGGCAGCTATTCCGAAAGCGACGAGAACAGCACTTCTTCGTCGGGACAATGGCATCGGCTGCTCAAGCGCAACTTGAGTTCGAAAAACGAAAAGCGACTGAAGAAGCAGCGGGAGGCGTGGGCGAGGAACAGGAGGAAGCTCAGCGGCGACTTGACCAACGAATCGGACCACTGCTGCACCAGTCAACCGTGAGTGGTGTTTTTTTTTTGACGACGACGACGATTCCGGATGAAAAACTGGCGCGGATCGCTCGTTTTATTTTCAGTCGACTTTCTCATGTGATTACCGGCGAATAAAACACCAAGTAATGACGGTATTTTACTGCCAACAGCGTCTGACTATTCCGGCGGTGGCGCCGGCCGACTCTCCGGGCTCTTACTTTTCCCATTCTTTCTCTTCAATTACGAAATGTGAGGTTCGAGCAGCGCCTTTCCAAGGAACGACAAGAATTCTGTCGCCTTGTATCGCCGAACATCAGTAACGTGCACACTCCTGTTGATGACTCGCTAACCCGATCTTATATAAGAGCTTTTTTGGATTCTTCCTTCTTCTTGCGTAATGAGATTAATGGACTACCACGCCAGATGGTAGACGAAAGCCTGACGGAATTGACATTCAAAAGAATTTGGAAGACGCTAATCATGCCAACTACCGGTTGACAACAAAGTTTACGACCCATCAACGCGGTCATTCATTACCATTGATTGATTTATGACGATGCATACGGCGTGCAATGATCGTGCGATAAATTTACTCGATCATTGAATCGTTGGAAAACTGTACAAATTTAGATCGTACAGTTAATTCGATTGTCTCTTAACTTTCTTTGCGAATCATTCTCATACGGACAATCATAATTAGATATTAGTTTGAACGTGCAAAAGGTCGAGTCTAGGATTCTCTCTGTGTTTCAATTATTTATATCCTTGCAGTAATTGCGGTTTTGCTAATTACTACTGGAGGAAATAAAATGGCTAATCTATTGAAGAAGTTAATTGTGGCCAAGATTAGATTCTGTTCTGTTGCTGCATGTAATGAAAACGTTTGCTTATAAATTACTTATTGTCTTAGATTGGCAGTATAAATAATATATTAAACTCATCGAAAAAATTGTACATGTATAAATACAGGGACGTAGATCCGACATTATATAAGTTTAAATTCAATAAAAAACATTAAATTGTAGAATTTGACTGATTGAAACGTTGCGTATATTATGTATACTACGAGTTGCAGTTGAATGAATTATATTAAATAACAGTTTTGTCGAAATAAAAAACGCAATGGTGACTTAAAATTAGATAAACTGTGAACTATAGTACGTAATTTAAAAAATGACGTATCTAATAAATTGTAAAAATTCTAGATGTAAGAAAAAATAAATAAAACTAATTAGAAAAAATTGAAAGGAAGCGAAATATCAACAACTAAATGTAGTTGTCAATTATTATTAAAATAAGCCAGAAAACTCAAAATTGAAGAAAGTACGAAAATTATTTAGCAAAAATCTAAATATGACACATAAGTGATATATGATAGAAATGAAGATAAGAATTGAAACAAAAATATCAGTGAAATTGTAGACGTAATAATGTGTTTACATAATGGGAAGACGAGTAGCAGATATGTGCGTGAGAAGGGAAAGAAATTCAAACTGAGAAATATATTTTGATGCAGGCGACGACGTCAACTCTCACTGGTGACGGCTCAAGCTTGTTTTTGATCGAAATCTGTTATTGTCGTGTCTGTTCCACTAATTTACTTACAATTATCTGGTGAATAATTTACACGTATTATAATTACGTAGTTCGAGAACTTCCACGTCAAATAGTCGCTCAACCAAACACCAACAGTTATAATTGAAAATAAAGGCAAAATGAGAATTTGTCGACCATTAACGTCGCCGCCATAAAATCCACGACAGTTGCGATAATACTTTAACGTTGCCAACGAAAGGATATGGCCGTATTAATGGTGTCCCAGGATAGTGCTCCTGAAATTTTAGTCCTTTTCCCAGGCCTCTGGTTCGTTGAAGTCATAAATGATTCACGGCATATGGAAGTGTCGCTATCTGAATAAATAATTCTAACGACCTCATCCATACGTAAACTTCCAACCATCATATGAAAATAATCAACGCTATTATTACTAATTGGGCCAAATTAGGTGGACGTAAACAACAGCAAGAGGTTTTAATTGTCTCCCAGTTTAGTGGTAATCAACGCGGGAGAGAAGTGCTGAGTAGTCTTTTTTTTTGACGTTATATAATAATGAATTGAATTTTTCTTCCGTTCACGAGGATGGCGGCGTAAGTCGCCAGCCAATGGCCGACATGAAATTCAGCTGTCGGTTGAAGTACCTCAGGACCGGCTTTGCCTGTCTTGTTAAGGCTATAAATAGGCAAGAGTCTGGTTCACCTGTTGGTATCGCGTTCAGATCAATGAACAAATGCGAAAGAAGCGTACGCATTGATAGAGATACCGCTGCTATATACACGGTGGACACTAAGCTAGATAAACATAATATGATAATGTTGTAGAAATCATACCACACATCCAATGAATTAAAAGTACACAATAAAGAAATGCACAACGAAAGAAATGTTGAAGTACTTTGAGTTTTTGGAAGCAAAGTTATGAAATAACATTTACAATGTTTAATAGACGTCAACAGCTTGAACATTTGGCACATACCATCAACTATCAATTAGCATAGAATTTGCGTTTAATAATATTCAAACCACAGGCCGACTTCTATTTCAGTTCTCAGAACTATAACAATGGCAATACTGTATAAGAGGAATATTTCAAAGGCGGTGATAATAGAGAAACTGATATAAAAAATAGAAATTTACATGTTTGCCAATTGAGAAAATGGTTAAGCAGAACAAACACTCCAGAAGCTGAAATAAAGCGTTGCGCGGTTGTCGTTTTCAATTAAGAAAACTCTTTGAAGACGATATGCTTGCTCCGTCTTAAGTCTTTCACCAGTCACCTGTTTCTTTTACATTTAGGTCAGCGTTTTATTATGTGAATATACACTTGCGGCCACAATTAGATATGACATATTAATTTTTCTGCCACAATGACTAATAGTTATAGAAATCTGCGTCGTGATATATGTTTTATGGAACAATTCGAAATTGTAGTTTATAGCTTGATAAAATTGTAAAGTATGGGGAGAAAAGCGTATAAATGGTGTGGGGAAGTTACATAAGAATTTCCTACGTTTAGCGATGGTTATTTGCGATTTCATAAAGTGTTATTGACTTGTCGTACCTTTTATAATTAATATAATTGTTTGGTTAAGGATCAGTTTCGATACCCATTGATTCGCATAATATACGTCACGTGTAATTTGTAATATTTTTGGCTAAACTCATTAAAATAAATAACAAAAGTCCTGTCATAAGCACAAACAGTTCGTAATTAATTTAAATTTTTAGATTTATTCTCAACGATTCATTTTGAAACCTTGCCTCAAAACCTTACAATTAATTAGTTTTGTAAATTTGATTTTATACAAAACACCAACAAAAAAGTTAAATTCAAACTCAGACACCCAAATCAGATTAATTGTAATTTTTATAGAAAACGTAAGAATTCAACTCGAATTTTATCGCGCTACTTAGGTCTTTACATTTTTATTATTAGCCCGTCTTTGTGAACGACACACATTAAAACAAAATGATTGCATTCGACCGGAATTTTCGTCGTTGAGATTGCAATTATAATTATTTATTAATAGTATTTTGTACTTAGTTCTTTAGATTATTTTAATTAAATTCAAAGACACCTTGAAAATGTCACATTTTTTAAAAATTTTATTTCTTCACTTTTTCATATAAATATTGTGTTTAATTAAAATATATTTTGCGTTATGGAAACCTCTTCACAAAACATGTAGGTAGTGCAGACAATAAGCACGAAAAAACTTAATTTGACTATAGTCTATCCTCGAACTATTTTATTTGATAAAAGCAGCGTCCGTTATCGAGCAGTAATTCACGTAACTTCATAAAAAATGAAAAGCTCTTTGCATAATTCATTCGGTTCTCTTCATTCGTTTGAAATCAAATTTGTCCTCGTAAATTTGAAGTTAAAAACCTTGCGTTTTATTTCCCACTTTTATTACCGTGCAATATTAATTAATTTACTGTGACGAAGTGTAGCACTAAACATAGGTAATGATTTGCATATCTGTTATTGC
This sequence comes from Eledona agricola, assembly GCA_964023215.1. Classification (NCBI taxonomy): domain Eukaryota; kingdom Metazoa; phylum Arthropoda; class Insecta; order Coleoptera; family Tenebrionidae; genus Eledona; species Eledona agricola. The sequence goes on from OZ026856.1 coordinate 4,416,832, forward strand.
TGAGTCAGTGATTCATAAACATCAGGGACCACCGGCACGCTTATTCAGTCGTCAAATTCAATAATATTTCCTTGTTTCAAATAGTTTATCGTTGAGTAATTACGAAATGGTTTTAATTTTCAATTTCGCTACAATGTATGGTCGGCTGTACTTGACATGCAAGATACATACCTATGTTTAAGCAGAGTGCGTGTACGTAGTCTATATTTAAAAACGTGCAAGTGTAGATAATAAATAGGTACGGTTATCAATGTCAAGGGAAAATGTTTGAATAAAGTGAATAAAAATTCAATTTATCTGTACTGAAATCCGGTGAGAATTTCATCGGAAGATGTAGAGAAATTCATAAAAATGTAAAGGAAGCGACCCCGACGACGCTAGGAATTTTAAAAGGCGCGATTTTCCTTCCGTCAAGGTGCAAGATTTTCGTTAATTCGAAGGTCTTTTCCACCGGTAGTCCACACGGAGCATCCTCGTCCCATGAGGTCGATCGTGGACAGTTCCTTAACAATAGCTTGTGTCACTTCTATAATAAATAATAACCTTATCGATAAGTCCACCGGAGCGGTGTAATGTTTTTTAATTGCGACACCAATTTAATTGGCTCGATTAAGTATTCAGAACGTCATACAGAAATTAATTCTTTGTAAGAGAAAAATGTAACCAACTATAATCGATTCAGTTTTCCATGAAACTCGAGAAGGCAAGGAGAGGTCGCCGAAATTTGCATTATTTATTAGGTTTTTCCAATAAAACGACGCACCGTCGAGTATTAAATGGATCGGGAAAAACGTGAGCGGTTGCTTAAGAACCAAATGAATGTAATTGTAGACATAAAAAGTTATAAAAATGGATAACTTCGATGTCTGCTTCAATCTTACCCGTTTGTTTTTTTTTCGTACCGAGAAAAATTTTAATAACGATGGTTTGATAGTCCGTTATTTTTTCTTCGTATTACACAAAAGGTTTCATTAAAAAATGCGTTAACGGAATCTGTTTATCATGAGTATATCGTAATGCTAATAAAAATTAAGTGAATACATCTAGCGAGAACAATTTTCATCAAAATATTGATATTTCGTGGAACTCTGTGTAGATCACATTACGTGTGTGAATTGTTTATATTTTCTGGATCACTCTTTTTCTCCCCATAAAATCTATAAAAGCAGGAACATTTAAAAAGTTTTCGTACGACTGAATTAATTTAAGATAAATCGCTTTATCATTTTTATAAAACATAAACGGTAATATTTAAGTTTTAACGTTTACAACGATTTATTCTTCAGTTGTCTCCATATTACAGTATTCATATTTTATCTTTTAAACAAACTATTTTATCACAGGATGTGCTAGTGTTGTATGTACTAATTACATTTGTAGAGCAATTTTTATTGAGATATTTATTACACATTGCAAAATTATGTCGCATAGTTTCAAAACAAAATTTCACCCAACAAGTTTTTATTTAATAATTGAGTTCTAATTATAGTCAACCGATAAAATTAAAAAGATTAATTCTACAACTTACACAACCGCTGTAACATAATCCGCAATTTTGAAAAAGTGGGACACGTTTGTTTGTTATTTAACCACATTTCATGATTGTTATTATTAATAAATTCTTTGGATAATAAATATTTTGCTAAAATGTTATGATTATTATCAAATGAGAAGCGCTAGCATAATTGCAAAAGTGAGCAAAGCAAGTGAAGTGATTTCACCTGGTTCGTTGTTGTTCCGTTTATTTATCTTTCTTGACAATTTAATTTCATGCAAGGCGTACGATCGGTAACATTCGAAATTTTTGTTTTTATTTTGAAGTGAAAGGAGATTCTGATTTAAAACGAACTTTCTGGAACATCCAAGTCGAATATTTATTTATCATCATCATACGAGATGCATTGCAAGAAATATTCTCAATTCCTCCTCCCAGTCTCAAGACTTCCTGTTGCTTTCACTGCCAACTTTGGGTGCCGTGATGGTTATGATTACGGCGAAATACCACCAACCCATTGTAACCATTCCGAGGCGCCGTTATGGGTGAAACAACGGTGGGACGAGCGTTTTCGCTTTCTGACATTTGGTCCAGTTGAAGGAGATGATTATTAAAAAACTAGGTTTAGACAGCACAATTCACCTGTGGATAAATTAAATTTCATTTGTTGTCTGTGGAATTCAATTTACACTATGTTTATTAAATATTTGAAACGTCGCCCACCTTCCGAATCGAGTTATTTGTATTTTTTGTGAGGAATTTTAATTGTGTGAAAGAACAAATCGCTGCTGACCACACGAAATGAAATTTCTTCAATTACGCGCCACAAATTGACCCGCAGCATCCGCCCGAGCAAATAAAAACAATAAATCGATTAAATTGAAAGAACGAATTTGGTCCGCGGATGATGCTAATAATAATTGAGGTTCGCATCCGGTTTCGATTCGACGGGCAGTTTTTGACGTAATGATTTGAGTCAACAATTATTTTCTAAGTGCACGGTAGAAGCACCACGTGGAAAAATTATTTACAATTTTCAGGTCAGATGAGCGGCAATTATGTAATTAAGCGCAGCCGAGGGTCTGAATTATTGCGGGTTTTAGTAAAAAAAAAAATAATGCTGCTGTTGTTTCTGTTCGTTTTGGGGGCGTTGTTTTCTAGGCCGCGCATTCAAAGAGTTCGTTTTTCAGATGGTATTTCCGGAAGATCAAGCGCATCGAAGCCGAAAAGAAACTGCTGCTTCCCGAAAACGAGCACGGGGCCTTCCTGATCCGAGATTCGGAGAGCCGTCACAACGACTACTCGTTATCAGGTAATTTAAAGTCGACAAACAGAACCGACCTACTCCAATGACATCTCTTCGTTGTGTTTTCCAGTCCGCGACGGAGATACGGTGAAGCATTACAGAATCAGGCAGTTGGACGAAGGTGGCTTCTTCATCGCGAGACGAACCACGTTCAGGACGCTGCAAGAATTAGTGGAACACTATAGCAAAGAGCCGGACGGTCTGTGTGTCAATCTGTGCAAGCCGTGCGTCCAGGTCAGTCGCATAAAAACCAAACGACATAGAATAGTAGAGTGGTAACAGTCGAGGCTGTTATCATATTCATTTAGCAGCTATTGATTAATGTTTTTCTAATGCTTGTCGCATACAGAATTTTCTAACGATATCGGAGGTACGTCTGCTCTCGAATAGTGTTTTTGTCTTGTTTTATCACTTTTTGTTACACTATCGTCCCTCTGTTTCACTCATTTGTTGATTGAGTCAATAGCTGTTTTGTAGTTGCATGTTCTTTCCAATAGAAATTTCCACAGGCGATCTGGCGAATCGGACGAGCTTGTTTGTTCGGGAAGTTATTTCAACTTTCCACAAACTCGCCATTTTCAGAAGTTTAATATCCGTTTCAGCAATTAAATAGTTGCGATGCAATGAATTGCATGCGTCTACCAAAGTCGTTTCTCTGTGAAAATTGCGGCATGTTTCAGTTGTTCCATTTTTTGCCTAAAATATCCACCGAAAAGCATATTTTTTGAATAAAACTATTGAAGTGGATCCCCTTGGTATTTTAAATATAGAGTAAAACAATTTTTTGTTTCTTCGGCATTCAAGCTCTTCTGTCCCGCGACCATAGATTACTCCAGATGCAAATATTTTGGCGAAATGACCTCTAACGATTTTCGAATTATGTAACAGTTTTCAGATGGCGCATCGATCAAATTTTGCGGCAAATTTAAATAGTTCCTCTCTTTATAGGTAGTAAAAATGCTATTATATTTTGAATATTTTATGATTTATTCTACAAAACTAATGTAAAAAATTGTTTTGTAGAATAAATCATAAAATATTCCTTCATTATTTACACGTCATACAAATAAACAATTTTATAAAAATCAATTTATTATATTACATAATTTAAATTAAACAAAATTATACCCAAAATGTTAACAATTACATTTCTAGGATAGGTATAACTTACACATGTGATAATTACTTGGGGTTATTATATAATAATGGAAATTTTGAAAGACTTGCCGGATAACCAATAGAGCAACCTGGCTTAGTTCTTCAAATTCATTCAAATAAATAAGAAATAATGAAGCCTAATATCTAACGATACCGAAAAGTGTTTTTTTGAAAACCCTCCACTTTTGCTTTAGATTGAAATTTTGGACACAGCAAGTCCACAGTTTCGCTCTAGAATTATGTAATTAGATTTCCTGAATTTGTTGTATTAATAAAAATCCTTACCTTTCATCACTTTTTGGAAAACAATGCAGTTTCTCCGCTTAGTTTTCACCAACACCACAAACAATGTTAAAAAGACCCATCTTTCGCTTAAAATTTTTCACAAATTCAATATACAAGCAAGTTTTGACATATACTGGATTGATTATAATTGCAGCAAAATGCTGTTTTTAAAATATTAGTCAGAAAAAAAGTAACAAGCGTAGAAACAGTCATGCTTTTTAAAAAACCCGAAATTGTAGATTTATCAATTTACGATTGTAAAAATATTGGGCCATTTTTTTAATTTAAATAAAAATTTTGTAGTGACATCTAGCGGTCGTACAAAGTATTAGCAGCGACTACAGCGCCTCTACATTTGCTTATGGTATTTGTGACGAAGATGTCATGCGCCTAGTTTAAATGTGTAGAAAAGAGATAGTTCCGGACAAAATCGCCCTACGAACTCAGTCATCTGGAGTAATCTGTGCCCGCGACCAACCATTATGAGCTAATAAAATATATTTGTTTCTGCGTTATTGTACGTTTTAATTTAATAAAAAGTCTCGTCGTTCTGTGAATGAAATCTTGGAACGGCGGAAACGTGCTGCGACAAAAAAAAAGTAAAACGGTCGCAATTATAAGTCAATCGTGCGAGTTCCTTGTAAAAAACAAAAGGTTCGGTCCTCTTTGCTCGTTTTTCTCGAACGGACGAACTCGGCGCCTATCTGATATCTGGTCGCCTTTTCGCTGAATTCCCCCAAGCATGTTCGCTTTTCGACTTTCTCGCAAATCGTTTAATTTCCCTTCGATTAAAACCGTTCCGTTTGGCGCACAGGTGGAGAAACCCCAGCCCGAGGGACTGTCGCATCGCACGCGGGACCAATGGGAAATCGAACGTACGTCCCTCAAGTTCGTAAGGAAACTGGGACACGGACAGTTCGGGGAGGTTTGGGAGGGCATGTGGAACAACACGACGCCCGTCGCCATAAAAACGCTGAAGCCCGGAACGATGGACCCGAAGGACTTCCTCGCAGAAGCGCAAATCATGAAGAAGCTCAGACATCCGAAGCTGATTCAGCTGTATGCGGTGTGCACCGTCGAGGAACCGATTTATATAATAACGGAGCTGATGAGGAACGGTTCGCTGCTGGAGCATCTGCAGGGTAAAGGGAAGAGTCTGAAGCTGCAGCAGTTGATCGATATGGCCGCACAAATTGCCGCCGGAATGGCCTATTTGGAGTCTCAGAATTACATTCACAGGGATTTGGCCGCGAGGAATGTGCTGGTTGCCGATAACAACGTCGTGAAGATCGCCGATTTCGGATTGGCGAGGCTCATAAAGGTTTGTGTCTATGTTTAATCTGAGACGGAAAATTGCACGAATGCGGGAGAAAGTGCGATTACCTTAAATTTGAAGATTGTATCGTGCAATCACGAGTGGGTTTCCATTGTTACTTTACAAACGTAGAGGCCACATTAACATAAATGAAAAGATTTAAGAATAATTTAAAATTTGTACGATCATGAATCTTTAGCTTTTTCGAGTCAACAACTCATTTTAGTAATTGTAAATAAATGTTTTAATTGTTTAATAACATTCTCGGAAATTGTATAGTATTTCGTTTCACTGCGGTGTGGAAAAATTCTTTGTCTATTAGTCGCTGATAAAATATGTTAACAAATAAATCAGAAACGTGACATTTTAACTTTAACCTAAATAATTTTAACTCGAATGGCCATGACTTACATTTATTTGTTTCACTTATTGTATATTTTAAATAAATGTGTAGCAGTTTCAGTTTCAAATGCAAAACGTGGTATGGCAATTTTTTATATGTTTGTGTTATAATTACGGAAACTATACATGTGCCTTCTATAAGTATCATATTATATATATTTTTTTAATTTTACCACAAGAAACGATATCTCTTTTAATAATTCAAGGTTTATTAGAAAAATATGCCGTTTTTAATATATTGTAATCGATGTTTACACATGCGACTTTAAATTTATTGTAATGTAATATCTTAAATATCATCAGTTTTCTTACAAATTATGTAACAAGTATTTTTTTTTAATTTATTACGTTCATTCACATACCTACAGCCGTAAAAATACTGCTTTTGTGGTGTTTTAAACGTTCTGAATAAATAAAAGGGACAAATAAATACACATTACCACCCAAAATTTAATTTTTTTTAATACTAAGTATGTACACGCAGCATGAGTCATTTGTAGCATATCTGACACCTAAATCAGCTTTACAGAAAGCAAGAAAAGGACAACAAATTGTTGTTAATCAGAACATATTTCTTATCAATTTGATTTTCGTATTTTTAAGCCGCTTTCGAGCACTCTTCAATTGTGTTAAATGCTTTGGTTGACAGTACATTTTCAACAATTGTGCTTCCTTCTCCAGAAATCTGTTTTTCAAATTAATTTTCCTTCTCCAGAAATCTGTTTTTCAAATTAATTTCTGGAAAGGTGTTGAAAACTATATTTGTTTAATTTGGTTTATATGTCGAGCAGATGATAAAAATCTAACAGAAGTAGCTTTTTCCACTTTTTTAATTCGGGTTTTTATTTTTATTTTTTCTTTAGGTTGCAGAAAGGGTTATGAATCTGTCTTGGTAGAAATAATTTGCTCTGATGCGTTTTTATATAGTTTTTTTATAGTCTAGAAATATTTTTAGATTAAATACTTATCCAATCGCATTCTCACAAAGCGTAATCAGAATATTTTATAACATATTATACTATTTCGTTGAAACTTTTAGCGCTTTAATTCCGAATACTCCAATAAAAGTTACTAAACTAAATTTAAGTATTAAAGACACCTCGACTTGACAATTTTTAAGTCGTTTAAGAGATAAGGCAAATGTTTGCAAAATTTGGGACTAGCTATTAAGGGAAGGTATAAATATTAACCTCTTCATCAACGCATTATCCATTTGCTTCATGATTATTTTATTATGTGACAGGAGGACGAGTACGAAGCGAGGGTGGGTGCGAGGTTTCCCATAAAATGGACAGCACCCGAAGCCGCCAACTACAACAAATTCTCTATAAAATCAGACGTGTGGTCGTTCGGCATTCTCCTCACCGAATTGGTGACTTATGGCCGCATTCCATACCCGGGAATGACCAACGCCGAAGTCTTGCACCAGGTGGAGCACGGCTATCGAATGCCGTCACCTCCCGGCTGTCCGGCGCCACTTTACGATATCATGTTGGAGTGTTGGAACAGGGATCCGATGAAGAGGCCTACCTTCGAAACGTTGCAATGGAAATTGGAGGACTTCTTCACCATGGAAGGTTCTGAATATAAGGAAGCCTCGGCTTACTGAGGTCACGCCCACCCCCCTGCCGACTGGTTACGTAACTCGATAGACTTACATTACCATTAGCGGGGAGGTGGATATCTATTTCTATGTTCTAATAGATAGATATGCCCATAATCTTTTACTTTCCGGTCTTTTAACGTTTGAATCCGATGAGATAGCGGTTTGTGAGCTTTTATAAGATTTTTATACATCGTCGTTACGAGCTGCTACTTCATATTTATTATTTTTTAACGTAATCGATGATCGAGCGTCGAGAGCTCGTTCGTTTCCGAGACCCTAATGTATATTTAAATATTCTTTACATTATTTTTTATATATTTAGGTAACTTGTACTAAATATAATTTTATAATTGGCAACAAAATTCGCCAACTCTTCTTCGACTTTCTTTAACTATTGGACTTTAAAAACGCACAATACATGTCTGCCAATAAGCATGAACGATTTTCATGGTGTATAATATTTGTCGCTTGTGCATAAATACCTAATTCCCACCGGTACTTACGCTTCTGCATTTATTTTTTTTTAAATCTATTACATTCCTTAAAGAGAAATAATCATCACCGCCGTATTTTCCCGGTAAAATCTTTTAAAAGAAACTAGGTACTAATGTTTATTCTTGGTTGTTTTAGTCAAAATGTATTGTCTTTATTATTTTAAGATTGTTACGAAAGGCATTGTTTATACAGTTATAGGCCATTGTGAAAATATTTTTTGTATTATACACACTAGGATTATACAATAAAAGCCAGAAAACTTGCACCTTGTTTTTATTTATATTCTTCTCCAACCAAAATGAATTTGAAGAATAAAAGAATAGGCGTTTAAAAAAATTGCAGAACGGCTATTAAGTAATTGTAAAAAAGAACAAACAAGCCGAGTGTAATAACTGATAACGCAAATATTGTTATTGTTTAGGCAACCAACAATACACTTTGGTCAACCAATTATTCCGAAAGGCATCAAAAATAATTATTATATCAAATTGCAAATGTACTGAAAACAGTTGCAACCGCATTTATTAAATTATTATTGAAATCACTAAATTCTGCAAAATTAGTAAAGAATACAGACGACATCTGATGGATAATATTAATAATTTTGTTCTTGTATCTTTATCTATCTCGTGACAATTGCATATTAACTAAATTTTATCTTTGTCTAACAATTTTATTCTGGACTTATTAATTGCAGAATATTTACGTCGCTAAGACCATAATATACATTATAAAGTCTTTGTTATTCGATTTGTTCGAAATTACATGCTTTAAATACTAAAATTATGAAAAAAAAATTATACAAAAAATTAATTAATGAAGCCTGGTCTAGTGGGCGCTGAAAGTCAGGTTGTCAATATATCTGTCAGTTGTCAATCCACAAAATATTTCAATTTGGCATATTTCCGAATTAAGATTAATTTAAAGAGTAAATTTAAGAAAAAATAATTTGTTTTGTGTTTGGAACCAATGCAGACGTTACATAAATACGACTCGTTTAAGCTAAAAAGATAAAATTGATCTGGGTGTCCAAAATGGACCACATATTTACCATAAACAAGAAGCACAGCAAGGGAATAGACAGCAACAAACAATTTACTTTTAACAAGTAAGAATAAACACTGCAGTTGCTTAATAACAACAATTTATTTTATCAGATTGGAGAAGTCGACAATTTGTTCAGTTTCAAGTGCAAACGTGGTCGCTTTTAGCGCTGAATGCAACATTGAAGAAGCCGGTTCGTTATTTTGGAGCTCAAACGTGTACGTGTGCGATTTGAACAGTCCCTGGCAAGTTCACAAGTAAATTATTGAAGAGACGCCACAAACTAGTATAAATTAATTCCACTTCTAGAATTCTGTCAAACCCGCATTCGATATCCGTTCTCCAGTGGGACTTTACCGGCGATTTACTCCTTATAGCAGACCAGAGCGGTTCTATTAAAATTTACAAAGCCAAGGAGCACATTTTAAATGACTGGTCTTTGGTTCTGCAGACCGTTTTAGAAGGCGAACATATTTTGGCAGCTGCATTTTTTCATTCGGGCAAGAAAATATGCCTGAATTCTGAAAAGAAAGACAGTTCCTTGTACATTGAAAAATTCCAACATGTGAAATTTGCTTGTTCTGTGAAACAGTTCGGAGGACGCCCGGCTAGTGGAGCTCTACTTCTCACAACAACAGGCATGTTGTGTTCAATTTTGCTTCCACAAGCCACTAGCCAACTACCGATGGTAGTGACCACTGAAAGTTTAGCACCCACAAGAATTTTTGTCAAAACTGCCGACATATGTTATGGGAAAAGTACAAAACAATATAATTTTTAATGCACCATAATCAGGGCTTGTTCACAGATGGTCATTTTTTGTTGGCGGTCAGTAACGGGGATTTGTCTATGCCGATTCAGTGCTACAAAGTGTCTGTGAGGAAAGTCGACGATAAGTGTGCCATCACAAGTCAGTCGTTGCTTAGTTTCTTCTTGTTTGAAGCACCACCTGAAGCCTTAAGTAACACCTGCATTTTTTTATAATTTGCAGTACATTTCAATGCTTTGTTGTAGTGGAACAAGTGGCAAAGGAAAAAAATGCTCATATCAGCCACATCAAGTGGATTATGAGAGAAGATGCTGATTCTGTGGTGGTGGCTGCTAGTAGTGATAAAATAAGTTGTTTGCAAGTTTGGGAGCTTCGAGAGAAGGCGTTGCAAGTTCATAAATCGTTGGGTAAATCAGAGACGCCTCAATATTTTAATACTGTTGTAAGTAATTATAGTGAATTTAAACTAGTTTGCAACTAGTTGCACTATTTTAATTAATGTTTGTTATTATTTATTTATTGTTGCAGCTGTGGCAATACCAGTGCCACTTCCAATACAACAGCAAAGTCACATCTTTAGCCACGAGCAAACTTAGCTTACTGAACAACATCTCCAGCGGCTATGTAGTGGCCACATTTTCGGACAATTCCATCCACTGTCTTTATCGTGACACTTTGAAACATCTCGTGAACACGACTTTGAACATTTGTCCTCGTTACGTGGACGAGCCCTCAGCTAGATATCCCAAAACCAGTATAAAAATTTCTAATATCGACATGTCCTGGTTGGGAAACATCTTAATGGTTATCGACTCTGATGACAGTTTACACATGTTCAAATTGCCACCGCAAATCGACAGTTCCACGCCGCTGAGCGTGCCTTACTGTACAACAATTTTGGAGTACTGCATGATGAGCGGCTTTGATTGGTTGGATTTGTTGCTTGTCTTACGTCCGGGAATGTTGGACGCTTTATGTGATCGCTTGACGGAGAGCTTCAACAGGCAGCCGCCTTCAGTCCAGCAGTTTTTCTACGTTCAGTACTTGTGCATGAAAGTGTCGCTGTGCAGGTAACTCGTGTTTTTATCATATTTCTTTTAATTGTGTCGATAATTGAAAAAAGTTTTTAAATCATTTTTTCTCAATTCAGGTTGAGTGTGCAAGGGCAAGCAAGGGCCAACGATTTAACCCAATTCTTGATGCTGCACAGCATCTCCACGTCATTTAAAAGCCTTCTGCGTCCTAGTGAAATGAGCAGCCACGATAAAAGTCCTGCAGATTCGTTAGCAAGTACGAGATTATTAAAAATTGTGTTTTTTTTGCAATAACGATGGCGTGTTGTTTAGATGTGATAGCAGAGGGACAAACAGACGTAGACAAGGTTCTCATGCATTTAGAAGCGAAGGAGTTCACGGTGGAGCCGTCAACCCTACAAAGTCTGCAACAACTCATTCAGTGGGTTGCAGACTTGGCCGTTAACTTGCTGGTAAAATTGCCAGACAGTCGTCCAAGTTTGGGCAAATCCTATGAGCTTCTAAGAGACGTGAAGGCGATCAACATGTTGCGGGAAATGTTGGTTTTGATTAGGATATGGGGACTTCTTCGGCCCGCATGTCTTCCGGTGTTTATCAAGTCAGACAGCAGTTTGGACGTCTTGGCGCTGCTCTTCCGCCTGCTGAGTCGATTGGTGCAGAACGTGAACGAACCAGACGACTCGCTTATTGGTAAGTTTCAACTTTTTGCTCTAATCTCGTCGGAAACCAGCGATAATTATTTCCTGTTCTGACTGCAGTGTGATAAGGTCGATCACGATGTCGTGTTCCTTTGATTTTTTTCCCGTTTACGAGGACAATTCGCTTTCGGAACCGTTTAAGTTTATCGGTTTGCCTTTGTATTGTGTTCTACTCTTCATTCTGTACTGGTTTATTTGCTGTCCATTGATTTTTACAAAAATCTACAACTATCACCAGCAAAACCACATGCGGGATTGGCCACCGCAATGGCCCTGCTACTTCTGGCTCGTAGCGCTGCTTGTGTTTGTTCTTCTGCTCTCAATTATGGTACTGCTCTGGAAGCTATCGCCCACAACCAAAATCAAGCACTTGAAAATCAAACTTGACAATAGATACGTTTCAAGTGAAGAGCGTAACTTTTTGGGCACGCAAAAACAACCGATTCGGCAGGATAACGACGTTGAAGAGGCGAAAAGTATAAAACTGGACGATTTGTCGTTAGAACCAGCCTCAACTCCACTAACTCCGCGCGAGTTGTTCTTTTACGATTTGATTCAAGGCGCAAGACAATCGTTCAACTCCTCCACGTCGATTAACATTAACAGACAAGTGCAGGAATGTCTCATGACCGATCGCAAGGACTGCAACGATGCTCAGGAGTTTTTCATCGCTAGTCTGTCGTCTCCCGGTCCGAATTGCGTTTCAAACATTTTTATGTTCGTCAACGCCCAAGAATCCCAATTAGATGAATATGTTGTTATATAATGTTAATAAAACAAGTAGCAACATGTAAACTGATTTTTTTCTACTCAACAGACGAGTGTTGCCTTCTTCCTAGCCAAGTGCAAATTCAACTTCTTCAGCCGACCAACAGTCGTACAGTTTTAGCGTCTCCACAGCTGGTGCATCAGATGTTGCCGCTTCAGGTATTTCGATAACTGATTGAGTAATAAATGAAAGATATTTGTTTCAGTTGGAGTTTAATACCGATCCGGAATGTCTCATGTCTTCCACTGATTCAGGAAATATACAAACTGTTGATTCTATAAGACACTTGTTCTTGGGTCGGACTCCCAGGGCCATAAAGCAGTGTGTACGGTGCGGGGGTTCAGCGGGGACTATTCCGGTGACGAGAACTGCAGCAATACGCGCGTGGGACCAACGATGGCTGAGATCTTGCCAGTATTTATAACAATTTTCTTTTAAATTCGATTCAAAGTTGCGTTTTCAGATGCGGCGGGTTGTGGAGGATGCAAGTATATACGCAGTAAACAATGTATAAACATTTTATATTGACTGAATAAATTAAAACATATATTTTATATTACAACACTACTTTCAAGGGTGTCAAACGTTTTGTATGATGGTGAAAGCAGATACATTTTTTCCGTATGTATCCATTTTTTCCGACAACTCAACACTGCCACTTGCCATTAATGATTATGATGAATTGAGTCTACAAATTAATTATAAAGAACTGAAATTTAAAAAATTAATTCGCGGTAAAGAGCGCCCTCTGGCATCCATAGTTAGTGCTTTTTTTGTTTTCTGTGTGTCCGTATACAGCGCCCTCTGTTTCTCTAACCGAATCAATTTTATAGTAGGTTCGATCCGAGATTTCGTCTTCAGACCGGTCTAAACCGCAGTAATATAATAAAAAGTGAAACAAACAGCACTTGTTCCTTATGAGGTAAATTATCTATGTCATTATATGCGGTTTTTTTGTTGGTTTAAGCACTGGGAAATTAGAAACAATTGTTGGCATCCCTGTAAAAAAATTAAATTTGTTGACGTTTCCAGTGCAAAATGGCGGTGTTCGTCAGTTTATAATTTTCCTGAACGAATATGATTTATAATCGGCCATAAATATTGTTATTTTAAAATGTATCATTCCACTGATGTGTGGCTGCAATTGCTGATTAAGAGGCATTGTAAATTTATCAGTGATCCCAAAGCTTGAAGTTGTAACCTCGGTGGTCGGGTTGACGCGGGAAACAAACCCCCGATCCCAATTTTTTTATCTATTAATTAATAATTCATCAATTTGCTACAACTGGATTTAGAGTGGGAACTGATAAAATGTCCAAGGATTATCTGGGAGATGTCTTGGACAAATTTGCGGAAGTTACGTTAGTTCTTATGGAAACATCCAAATTGAAAGAGGATTTGGACAGAAAGGGACCTGAGGACGAATTGAAAGTGATATTAGAAAAAACTAAGACTCAAGTTGATAATCTATTTGAACAGGCGACATTTCTCAAGGATATGTTTTATAACCAGTACCAGAGAATTGCAGAACCAATGGAATTGCCAAACAAAAAAGATGGTCACAATGGTGAGAGGAAGTCTGAGGAAGATACTCAAGACGTGGAAAGTGCAAAAGATAAAAGCTCACCGTTGCCAAACAAACCGATTATAAAGTTGGTGGACATTAACAAGCTTGTGGAACCACATAGACAGGCCGTGAAGCCGCAAAAGACGAGTCCTAAAAAATCTGTAGCATTTGACAACAATATCGTCATTATAACCAGTTCAGAGGATGAAATCCAAAATACTGTTTCAACTAGGAGTCCCAGTAAAAGAAAAGTGGCGAGAGAAACAATTCGGAAAACAAAACTCTCATTATCCGTATGCGATGATTCCGACTCGAAAGATGACGCCACTATTAAAAAAAATATTAGAAAAAAATTCCGAGACTTGGTTAAAGTCACCTTGCCCACGACATCCAGTTCATCCGATGACACTACGGATGATGAAAGCATAACTTTATATAGCTCAAAGAAAGTCAAAACTAAGCAAAATGAAAGGCGCGAATTGGAGCACCAAATTAAAGAAGATCCCAAATTTAACACCGATTGTTATGTTAGAGTTTTACGAATCCCTTGTGAAAAACTGAAGGAACATTATTTAGAAAAGTTAGAATTGTTAGAAATTAAAAAGTATTCGCTTCTGTTGTTAACAATTAGTTGCTGAAGATGTGTTCGTTTTAGGCTGTGCAACATCACATCAAAGAAACGAAAACGGACAAACTCACAAGCAGGCAGTTCATCAGAGAGCGACAAAACAGTCAAACAAAAATCAAAAACTGACAGAGCTGCACACAAAAATAAAGAATCAGATGGGGACAGTTCAGATAGTAGCAGTGAAGATGATGGTTTGGAAAAGAATAATTCTGCCAGTCCCGTGCCTCCCGACAGTCTAACTCCTCCGATAAATTGCACCCCCGATTTATTTAGTCAGGACTCAAGGGAGTTGCAAGTTGAACAAGCTTTAGTAAAATGGTGAAGCGAGTTGGTTGAATTTTTAATATTCATTATAATTTTCAGGCACTACTTCCTGGCGATGATGATAAAAATAATGACGGCGACGATGATGAGGTGGATGAAATTCAGTGTTATTATTTTAGTTTTTATGAACTGTTTTTAGCAAGAGGCGGAAGCACCAGTAGAAAAAGATTCATCACAGCAAAAGTCGAAAGATAAAGAAACAAATGACAGTGAAGTAAATAGCACAGAAAATGCAAACGATACAAAAGCAGATGAAGTAAATGACAAATCAGAAGCGGAGGATAAATCCGACGACAAATCAGACGAAGAAAAGAAATTAGATGGTAACAAAGAAAAAGTGAGTAAAGATTTGATTTCTGCATTCAATTACAATAAACCGATTCAAGGATGCAGCTTGGAAGAAGGATAAACTGCTAACTGAGAAGCTGTCGACAACTGATTCCGAAGAGGAGTTTGATAAGTTCCAGAGAAAAAAAGAAAAACAGCAGCAACACTCTAGGTAAGTTCATATTTCATGTGACAGTGAAAATATACAGTAAATGAGATATAGAGTGTTTGGTAATATTGTGTTTGTCCTCATACAGTGATGATGAACCCAAACTTCGTTTAGACACAATAAAAAGGTAACAAACTTATTTCAGATATAAATGAAATATTTAAAACGCTTATTTGTCTCATGTTAATGTACTGTTGAGCTTGTTTAATATTTTGTGACCAAACAAAAAATTATAAAAATGTTGCACAGTAACTTTTTGAAAATAGTATTGCATGTTGGCACTATTGTTTTTATTTGTTTTGTACGAAAACACTCGAGATGGCGCTCTAATTTGACTTTTATTTTCAATCTGTTCTTTTGTTTTTTTTCTGTTTAATTTCGTTTTTGCATTGATTTTCTTTTGCACTATTTACATTTGTTTAAAATAGTTAATACGTTACCAGGCATTGTTAAGATGGCAGAAGTTGTAATTACGACTACTGTTTTACATACTGAGTACATAAAAGTGCGATTTAAAATATTGGTTTAGTGAATTCATACATTTGTTTGTACTTTAGAAAAATGAAGAAGCGCAAGAGACAAACTATTTTGTCAGATTCTGACTCGGATGGCAAGAAAGATTCAGAGCTCAGTAGTAAGTCCAGTTCCACGTCCGATTCTGAGGAGGAAGAAAAGGATGAAGAGTAAGTATTCTAAAAACCTGTAGCTAATTTACTAAGCCTGATGATAAGCGATAATTTTTTTATTATTAATTGAAGCGAGAAATGAAAATAAGATATCTGAATAGTCAGTATGTTTCTCCAGTATTGTAGGCTTAAATCAAATGATGATGTCCAAATCTAAATAACCTAAATAAATGACGAAATACCCTACCAATCACCAATCCCACACAAACTGAAATAAATCACTTCTGTATCAAAGATATTCCCAATGAGTTGTTTTTAAAAAAGTGTGCACGTTTCTGGTTAAAATAAAAACTACTAATGTTAATTTTTGTGGACGATGTCTATCACGTTTTTATTTAAACCAGGAAAAAAACGAATCGAAAGCGTGTGAAACGAGTACGTGACAGCAGCGATAACGACAGCGAAGAGGGAAAATCCACACGAAAACAAATCCGCAACATTTGGGGGCGAAATACGCTTGCCGAAACCACGAAACAGGCGGAAGCCGAAGAGAAAGAGCGCAAGGCACGAATCAGTGAAAAGCAGAAAAAGTACAACCAAATATACGAAGTGGATTTGGCGCTGAACGCGCGAGTAGAAAAAGTCGTGTTGGATTTCGACGAAAAGAACAACAAAGAGTTGATCAAAGTCGACGACCAGCTGGTGGAGAAGCTGAAGCCGCACCAGGCAAGCGGAGTGCAGTTTATGTGGGACGCTTGTTTCGAATCTCTGGAGCGCGCAAAGACCACCGTAGGATCGGGTTGCATCCTGGCACATTGCATGGGACTGGGAAAAACCCTGCAAGTGATCGCTTTGGCACACACGCTCTTGGTGAACAGCGAGGAGACGAAAGTGAAAAAAATTCTGGTAGTGAGTCCCATAAATACAGTGCTGAATTGGGTGAACGAGTTCCGGCAGTGGTTGCCCGACTTGGAAGAGTTCGAAATCTACGAGTTGGTTTCGTTCAAGCAGAACTTCGAGCGTCAGTATCAGGTCAAAACGTGGCACACGCACGGCGGCGTCCTCATCATCGGTTACAGCATGTTCAGAATTTTGAGCAATCCGGACAATAAGCGTCTGAGCAAGAAGATGCGGGCGACGTTTCAGGAAGCACTGGTGGACCCTGGCCCCGATTTGGTCATCTGCGACGAGGGTCACTTGTTGAAGAACGAAAAAACGAACTTGAGCGTCGCGATGAATCGTCTGAAGACGTTGAGGAGGATCGTTTTGACGGGGACGCCGCTGCAGAACAACATGAAAGAGTATTTCTGCATGGTGCAGTTCGTTAAACCGAACTTGTTGGGCACGTACAAGGAGTACTTGAACCGATTCGTTAATCCCATCACGAACGGTCAATACACGGATTCCACCCCGCACGACATACAGATCATGCGCAAGAGGTCGCACGTTTTACACAAAATGCTCGACGGTGTTGTGCAGCGAAGAGACTATTCGGTCTTGCAGCCGTATTTACCGCCCAAGTACGAGTACGTCTTATTTTTGAACCTCATGGAAGCACAGATTAAACTCTACCAGCACTACATCGATCATTTCGCCCAACGCAAGGTGGACGGAACCAACAGGACGTCGTTCCTGTTTGTGGATTTCCAGGCGCTGCAGAGGATCTGCACCCATCCCAGGGTGCTTTTGGATAAGAGCATCGAAAATAAACTGGCAAAAACTCTAAAGGTAAGTTTATTACAATACCGGCATTGCGTGCTCTATAATTCGTTTCCAAGGACGATTCGGATGAGTCGGAAGGCTCCTTGAAAGATTTCATTGACGATGGTGAGGACGACGCTTCGTCTGTCCACTCTTCATCGTCGTCTAACTTAAACTCCGAAGACGAAGGAAAAGAAGGCGAGGGAAAGAAGTCTGCGTCCAAGAAGCGCCTAACAAGGGCTGCAGCCGCCTTGGGTAAGCTGATTCAAACTATGCAAAGCTCGTATTGATTTTGACAATAAATAGCGAAAGAAAACGGCGACGAGAGTTTCTCTATTGAACCCGAAGAGGAGGTTGAGAAGGAGTGGTGGCAGGAATACTGCGACGGCGAAGAACTCAATAACATCGCGATCAGTTCGAAGTTGTACTTACTGTTTGAAATTCTGAAGGAATGCGAACAAATTGGCGACAAAGTGTAAAATCCGCAGCACCTGTTGCATTTTTTTTCGTGTACAATTTCGACTTTCAGGCTGGTATTTTCGCAGTCGCTCTACTCGCTCAACATTATTGAATATTTCCTGGGGAGGGTCCACGACGCTACTCAAGCGGGCGATACTGATTCTGTAGGGGGCTACAGCGGATCGTGGTGTTGTGGATTGGACTATTTCCGCTTGGACGGGAGTTTGTCGTGTGAGAATCGAGAGGCTTGTTGTAAACTATTCAATGATCCTTCGAACGCGCGGGCTCGCCTCTTTTTGATCTCAACTAGAGCGGGAGGTTTGGGCATTAATTTGGTGGCCGCAAATCGGGTGATCATTTTCGACGTTTCTTGGAATCCATCTCACGACGTCCAAAGCATATATAGGGTGTATCGTTTTGGACAAACCAAACCGTGTTACATCTACAGATTCGTCACTTGGGTGAGTTTCCAGACAGGAGGTTTTTTTCACTCGATAAATTTATTCAAATGCGCTTCAGGGTACGATGGAAATGAAGATTTACGAGCGACAAGTCACCAAACAAGCAATCTCAAAGCGTGTGATCGATGAACAGCAAATCGATCGGCATTACAACTCTAGCGATCTCCTCGAACTCTACAAGTGAGTCATTTGGCATCAGTTGTAAGACATTTGTAATCTTGTGAATTGAAGGTTCGATCCCAAACCCGATGACCGCCCCATTCCGTTGGTACCAAAAGACGTCCTGCTAGGCGAACTTCTTCAGAAGTGTGAAAATAGGATATATAAATACCACGAGCATCAGACGCTGCTTGAAAACAAGGAGGCCGAGTGTTTGAACGAGGACGAACGCAAAGCGGCGTGGGAGGAGTTTGAAAACGAAAAGAAACAAAGACACGACACAGGTAAGCAGAAATAATTGTACTAAAAAGTAAAACGTTTATTTTCAATCAAAAAAAAACAGCAGGTCTTTCTGATATCGACGCTTTATTGGGTAATTCGCCAGCTGCTTTTACACACACGTTTGGGTTGGTTCTAATCGTTTTTTTTACATGTTGCAGGAAACGTTTTCAGGAGAAACCATAATGTGGAAATGGCGCTGGTCAGCTTAATCCGTAAGGAAAATCCAACTTGGAACGACAAGCAGATAATGCAAATGATGCTGGCTTTACAAATGCAAATGACCGATCAAATGGCCAAAGGCGATCTAACTGTAACTATATTTTTTACATTGTGTGTTTTTGTTCACACGTTTGACTTGCAGTTGTACAAGCGAGTGCAACAGGAAATGCAAATGCTCCATGCCTTACAGAACCAGCAGTTCCTTCAACAGCAAGCGCTGAGATTATTTCAGCAGCAGCAACAGCAACATCCACAACTTGCGGCTGCTCTGCTGAATCACAACCCCGGGAAGTAAGTACTAAACAATGATGTTGTTCTCATGGCCTTTATGTAATAACGTGCTTTAAAAAAAAACGAAGCTGCATTGGCCATGGAAAAACTTTGTGCATCAATTTAGTGTAGCAAAATTTCGAACTGTCAGATAGTTTTTAGGTTGGGTTCTTTGTTGACAATGGTTTCATATACGATTATTATGTTGGGACAAATTTCAATAAATGGACGCATTATGTTTATGAGAGCGATGTACACATGTCCTGGCATTTATTATAAACAATTTACATAAAATTTGTCCGTTTTATTTTGGTGGAAATTTTAGACTGACAGTTCTTGTCATTTGTGGTTTCTACACTGGAAAGCCGATAAATTCCATGGCCAACGCAGTCTCGTTGTTTTTAACGCACGTTACAAGTAACATTGAATTTTGGATTGAAGGCATAGATAAAATGGTGTTTTAAGATAAATAGATGTAATGTAAACTTCTTTGTAAATCACTTCGTTTCAGGTCAGGTCTTTTTACTGGAATTTTTCAAACACTTGAAACTAAATCTACCTGACTTAATTACAACACAACTAGACAAAATTTAACTTGTACAGCTTCAATCTAAAGTTCTTGTGTTAATTGCTATCTTAAATCTGTTTTTCCATTCCTCACCTTATTATAATTTTTTCTAATCTGTCTGAGCCAAGTTTCTTCTGATATTTGTTAGTACATATTTCCAGATACTGGTTGAGTATTTTTCTGTATCTTCTGCGAAATTCTCAATTACAAATCTTATAATTTCTTATACTTATATATGTCCTTTCCTGTTTCTTCCACCTCAAAACAATCTGATTGCAGGTAGTTTAGAAGGTGTAATTTTTTAAATCAATGGCTTTACCATGGTTATTTTTAGTTACATGGACGCAGTGGCCAACCCAATGCCCGGCACAAGTCGCCCCTGGCGAGGGGCTAACAAATCAACATCGAGCGAAATAATAGATTTAAACGATTGACATTTTCTAGGTGATAAAAATTAATTTCATCGTCTTGAACGGCTAAGCCACAAGTTAGGTAGTGTCTTATTTTATTTATCATTGTAATTGAAAAACATTTTGTACATATTTCTACACTCAGTGGCAAAATTACGAATTGTTTGTCTATTTCATAAAAAAACAAGCTAATAATTTAAGATTATTTATTTTTCTTTCGCGAGTCCAGTCCCTGCAATATGTTGGGTATTTCCTTGAGTAATTCCTCTGCGCTACTTTTGAATTCGTTATTGGCCCAGCGATCGCGCAGTTCCGTTAGTACCAAACCCATTTTCCTTCCAACATCGACACCATTTTCTTTCAGCATTGCTCCGTTGACTGGAAACTTGGGGATTTCCCAATTTTGGAACTCTTCCAAGTGAGGAGAGTTGTTGTACTTCAACACCTCCACCACAAATTGAAACGTGGACTTGTTGCTGAGTTTTAGGACGAGTTGTTGATAGGGCATCAGTGGTTTTTTATGAGGTTTCGGATCCCTGTGCTCCGTAACAAATACAGCCAAATCACGTTCGAAAACAGACAACTTTAGTCTTGCATTCAAGGCAACTGCGTCTTCTACACCGTTCAAAGTCGCAGAAAGAAGAGTAATTGGGTGTAGCTGCAGCTTGTTACTTCTTTCCCATACCAGCTTCAGTTCATTTAGATTCGGATTTTCAATTCCAATGAACGGACCCAAACCACATTCCATTATTTTAATCAGCAAATCTCCACCGAAATTTCCCTGCAGCATCTTTTTCAATTCAACCCAAATTCGTTCACCTGACACATTTTTCAAGCCTTCTTTGTTGTCTTCGATTGCTTTTATTGTGTCAGCTTCATGTTGATTGGGTTCTTTGGAAATTTTTCCATAAAACCTAAAGTATCGCAAAATTCTCAAATAATCCTCTTGTATTCTGGTAACTGGATCACCCACAAATTTCAGTTTACACTGTTTCAAATCATCATACCCATAGAAATAATCATATACTGATCCGTCCAAGCCCAGAAACATGGAATTTATGGTCAAATCCCTGCGCAACGCGTCCAACAGCCAGTCGGTTGTAAACTCTACTTCTGCATGCCTTCCGTCAGTCACAACATCAATCCTTAATGTGGTTACTTCGAAATTTTCCTTATCGTTAATTCTCGGTGTTATCGTTCCATGTTTCTCTCCGTTCATATTGATCATCCTGACGTTCTCCTTGACGAACATCTCTTTCATCTGCTGTGGAGTCGCAGTTGTAGCAAAATCTAAATCTGTGGGCCTCAACCCGGACAGTAAATCTCTAACGGCGCCGCCTGCGATTCGAATTTCATAGCCATTTTCTTTAAAAAGCGATGATAATGTTTTTAGTTCTTCGGTGAATAAAGAGTGGAAGTCCGGCGAGTCCAGTTTAAAAATTATGGGGTTGGGGCGACTCTTCGGCAGCGCCATTTGACGAAGGATTTTCACACGCTCACTTTTACTAAGTCTTTCCAATTTGTTTCGGGTCGAGTAATAAATTTTCGGAATTGATGTGAATTTAAGAAGTCGGTTTACTTGATATAACATTTGTAATTAGAACATTTTAGTCACCATACCAAAAATTAAGGTTAAGTAAATAAATAAGTGACAGACGTCATAAATTAATCTCCCCTATATGTATGCTAGTTCTCCATATTTGAGAATTGTGGTGGATAATTCGTTTTTTTTTTTGGTCTTTAATAATATAATGTTTTAGATATCTGGTCAGATGGAAACTGTTACATTTGGGACTGGAAGTCAACAAAATTGTATAAGCAATGGATAATGTCTGTATTAGGGTCCTGTAGTACCTATATGAGCCAAGTGAGTTGGTTATTCAAATATTAGGATTAAATAATAGTAGAATTACCATTTTAACGATTTTACTTTAAATAAAATAATCTACTGGAGTTGGAGTTGAGGTTTCATTTGCTTGTAGTTTTTTCAAGTCATCTTTAATATTATTCAACAACTAAAATTAAACTACAGTACACTGTAATGCTAAAAATTACAGATTTCTGCAACCTAATTTAGATGCATAATTTTTAATTTTACCCAACAAAAAATTATTTTTTAATAACTGTGTGGAGACGAAACATAAGCATTACACTTTTGTAGACATTTGAAATTGTTGCATTAATGTTAAGATGACGTGCCACTTAGGAAGAAGAAATAATTATTTTGAGCGGCATCTTTAAAATTATGCAACTAAAATATTATTACAGAACCCTGTAATAAAAAATAAATTATAGCCTTCTGTAAATTTTCGTAAAATTTTAAAACGTTTCCGAACAAAAAATAAAATTGTGGAGACAAAACAGAAGCAAATTAATTGAGAATTATCAATTTAACGATTTCTTCTTCAAATACATTTATGAAACGACTTGAAAAAAGGACAAGCATTTGCTTGTGTTTCATTTGAAACTGAAACCTAAACTCGAGTAGATTATTTCATTTAAAATAAAATCGTTAGAATTGTAATTCTACAATTATTTTATGACAGTATTTGAGTAACCAACTTACTTGCAATCGTTATTGCAAAAATAACGTGCGTTCAAAAAAAAACGAGGTTGCGTTGGCCATATAATTTATCGGCTTTACAGTGTAGAAACCGTAGAAAACATAAACATAGATTTGACAAATGTCAGGATGTATCAGTTTAAAATTTACCATCGAAATAGGACAGTTTAATTTAATTTTTAATGAAAATTTTTAATAATCATTGGTTTTTAAACCTTTGAATTTAAACAAATCCAAACCTTTTTTTTCTAATGTATATTGTGTAATTTATAACTCACTAGTGGTCAACGTTCGTGTTTAACTATGTATACAACGATTATTATTACTTAAATGATGGGGAAAAAAAAATTTGGTACTTTAAATAAAATGTAAACATGAAAAAAAAAATTAATGTAAACTTTAATGAAAGACAATCCGTAATTAAACTCCAAAAACAAACAACATTTATTGATTGGCATTGAGAAAGTGGTCCAGATTAAATGTCCTCACTAGTTACGCAATTGCTTTCGATTTTTTGCCGTAGCCCGTCCAAATTTTTTGGTCTATTAAAATAATAAACCTTCGAACCTTTGAATCCAAGCAAACCCGAACCTTTTTTTTCTAATGTATATTGTGTAATACAACTCCCTAACGGTCGACGTTCGTGTTTAACTATATATACAACGATTTTTGAAATATTAATTGAGAATGCAGTTGCTCTTAAACTGAATTGGTAGGTCTCGAGTTGCGCATAGAGACTGATGACCCATGAAGGTTGACGGGTAGCTGAGTGCTGCCAAATATTCTCAAGACATTTTTCGGTTTTGAGACTGATTCTTCTTCATCGATCTATTCACGACTTACAGTTATATCAAATTAATGACCGTCCTGGTCGTGCCGATATTCTCCTCAACAGAGGAGAAGCTGTAACAATGAATAGATTGATGTTTGGATTCACAACGATACCGGGAAATGTTTTGCACTTTTTTTATCCCATAATTTATCCCATTGTCAACAAGAAAGCTAATTTAAACATGAACAGACTCGAACTGACACTTTGAAATTTTGCTACACTAAATTGATGCACACAGTTTTTCCATGGTCAACGCAGCCTCGTTTTTTTTTGAACGCACGTTATCTGTGTGGGGACAATGAGTTGGGCTACGTCTTGTCATTAATTCGGCAATAAAAAAATTACAAATTAGTGTGATGTTAATTTAAGATAAAAAAGTTACATACTTCTACAAAATTTGTAATTGTTGCATTAATGTTAAGATGACATTCAACTTAGACAATTTTTTTTAAACAAATAATTACACCAGGACACAATTTTCACCAACATCTTTAAAATTATGCAACAACTATAATAGACCCAGAGAACACTGTAATATTAAAAAAAATATAGACTTCTCCAACCAAATCTGTGTGGAGACAATAAGTTGGGCGACATCTTCACATTTATTCGGCAGCTAAAGAAATTACAATTAATTAGAACGTTCATTTAAGATGAAAAAGTAACACACTTCTGTATTTGTTGCATTGTTGTTAAGACCACGTAAGAAAATATTTTACACAATTAACTATTTAGAGCGACATCTTTAAAATTACTTACAGAACATTGTAATGTTAAAAAAAATTACAGAATTCTACAACAATATTTTTAAAATTTTAAATATCCCCAAACAAAAAATCGAATTTTTAATGACTATGGAGACGAAGCAGAAAAGAATTAATTATAAATTATTGATTCCATCTTCAATTACATTTATCAAACGATATGATATATCAACATATAAATGCATATGAAACCTCAATTCGGGTAATTATTATTATTTTTTTCATTCTTATACAATATTGTTGTCTTTCAGTCACAAATGTAACACTTTTCATCTGCATCACCCAACATCAAATTTCTAAATTTGAATTATGATAGGGTTATGATGTGGATGTAGACGAGGAGCTGATCCAACACTTTCTAAGACTGAAGGGCTAGTTTACATATAGGGGAAATAACAACAGTTACAATTTCATGTTTCATCAACTTGTCTTCTTAACAAATGCAGTAGAGAAATGTGAAACGTGAATGTTTTTTCAAACCCTACAATACAACAGTTAGTTACGATCTCTGTATATGTTTTGTTTAAACACTTGTAACATCTAAGACAATTTTTTTGTTCACCGCCATCCAGGGTTATGGCAGGGATCAGTTCCACATGTGAGGGGATTCGCAGATTTTTTTTCGACGAGCTCTTCTCTATGTACTGGCTAAATTTTATCATCATTGTAAATATTGTGATACCGGATACGAATTGATTTTCACTGGTTAGTTTAGTATTTAACTAAAAGCAATTAAAGAAAGACATAATCTGTGAAGCGCCAATTATAAAATGGCAGTGTCAGTCATGCGCAAAGAAAATTTGACTAGCATGTTAATGTGACATACGTCATAAGCAGGGCTGCCAATGGCTAATTCTTTTTTTAATTTGAATTAGAAATTATTAATAATTTATTAATTAAAAATTATTGGTTTGGGTATTTTTTTTCTACTGCTCCTTTGGGACGCACTTAATTGCATCACTTAATTTTGTTGGTTTTGTGTTCAGAGAGATGTAGAGGATTTAATTGTTAATTTGTTTATGCTGCTGGCTTGTTTAAATATTTTGATATTAAAATTGAAGGATATGACATTGGAAACAGTCGACACCAAGCTCCTCTAATTTAGCCAAAAATTCGAGTATGAACAAACTTGTAAAAAAATTGGAATTTGTGACATTCAAGTTTGTATGAATTTTCAATTTGGCGAAATTTTCATGGAATCACTATAATTTAACAATTTGCAACTACCAATTACGTAATTATTAATTGTAAAAATCACGATAACTTATTAAAGGTCTGGATATTTTGGTGTTTTAAACTCATTACAAAAAAGCAATTGGTCTTTGCTAAATTAAAGACATAGTATTTGAATATTATTAGAAACAGTAGCGAACACAAACATTGTATATTGTAACAATTTACGAAAAAATGTAATGAATCAGATGCAGCTGTGATTTATCTAATCACTGCTGCCAATATAAAATGAGCATTTTTTGAAATGGTGCTAAATGAACAAAGTGAATACAAAATTGTTTATAAACGAATACTGCAATCTAAATTATCACTAAAGCGTGGAATCGGCGACAAGCCAGTAAGTTTTGATTGAGAATATTTATTTTAATTTAACATGTCTTGTATGAAACCGTTTTGCGTTACAGGTGGTTGGGAAAACCCATATAGACGAGTATGGATCTAGTCACGAAAAAATAAGACGTGGACTAAACCCACAATCGCCAACACAGTGTTTTCAGTCGTCGGGGTGAGCAGCGAGTGGTAGTAGCCCGGTGAAGTTTTCTTAATGAGTGTGGATCTAGTCACGAAGTAAAAAAAAACCGTGGCACCAGACCCAAACCCACTAAGAACCGATCACGGATCTGTCCTGCGAAAAAAAGAGAACCACAAAAAATAGCGGCGATAAAACCGATCGGTCCGGACATAAACAGAAATGCAGCAGGCAGAGGTTAACACCGTTTAACCTCACAAACTCGTCGGCTGGCAAACAAAAATCGGAACTAAGAGAACGGCGGAGGTTGTTTACACTTGGAGAACAAGGGAATCGAGTCGGGGAGTGCGCCGCACGCGGCCCGGCCGAAGCAACAGGTTGAAGTTGATGGCCGGGCCTTCAAAGAACTCTTTGTTGTGCTCCGGTGAAACGGAATTCACTCGCGACCCGCGACACTTCCACATCACAAACCCAAGCGTCTTCGACGGATTCCAACAATGGCCGCTGAAGGATGGAACAGCCTTGAAAACTTTCTGAGAAAAGTTTGGAAGCGTTTGCGCAAGTGCAGCGTGTCCGGCGGTGCGTCTCTCGTTCCCTCTTCCTTTGTTCCCGTCTGTGCGAAAGAGATAAAGCGATAGACGCGGGGGCGCTCGCCGATGCGAAACCGTGAAAAAATGGTGGCAAAACTTTTGTATTTGAGCGAACGGGTCTGACCGCGGGCCACCGCCGATAATGCCGTCGTCTCCGAGTCAAGGACGCGTCGAAATCCTCGTTTGCTCTCCGACCGACTCCGCTTGCAAAATCGCCGATCTGCACGACCGTAACTGATGCGATGATTTCGCCACAAAGAAACGACCGATTAAACTGCGGTTACGATGTCCGAGGGGTTGATTAGCGCTTTTTTCGAAAGTTAAACGAGTTTTAGACAAGTTTCGGGCACAACATTTGCGAAATAAGCGGGAAATGACAGCGTACTCAGGTTAGCCAATCTCAAACTGTTGCATCGAACAAATCGGTTGCTAGGGTACCGACATTCGACATTTGTTTCGGTTGCAGAAACCGGTCATGTGAGACCGGAGCGCTTTCATTGGACCAGCCATTAAAAGCGCTTTTTTCAAATTACAAACGTTATCTCTAAAACACAATGCACTGCAAATGTGTTTATTTTAATAAAACACTGTGTTATTTTAATTAATAAAAGAAGCCCGTTTTTTATTTTTTTCCTTAAAACACCACGCCCTTTGTATTGTAATGAAACACATTTAAAGTAAACAACTTCGATATAACCACAAAATTGCAATTATTTTAATTTTTTCATTGTGCAACACTAGTATTCAAATTTCGTTAAATTTCAATCTAATATATAAAATTCTCGTGTCACGGTGTTTGTAATTAAACTCCTCGGAAATGGCTCGACCGATTTTCGTGAAATTTTGTGTGTATATCGGTTAGGTCTGCGAATCGGACATCTATTTTTCATCTCCCTAAATGTTAAGGGTGATTCACCCCTAAATTTTTTATTTAATTTTTTAGACAAAATTTTTTGTTTTTATTTTTTTATGATACTGCATACAAAAATACATACAACCCTTAATTTTCACCCCCTACGATCAACCCCTATTTTTTAATAGCGATATTATCGGGTGACTATAAATGATTGACACGTTTTGTGTTAGGTTGGCAATATATTTTAACTCTTCCAGTGGGTACACAGAATTTCAAATTTTAAATTGTCAAATAAACGTCAAATTAAAAAATTGCCCTTATCAGAATTGTTTTCAAAATGGTTTTTACAACTGGAAGATCTTTTCGATCACTCGCTGTAACCATTTTCTCCGTTATTTATTATTCGGTAAGTTACACTTTTTGACAACAATATTCTAACCTGAAAAGTTAATAGACATAAGTTAAAATTTGTGAAGTGATTACCAAAATTTCTAATTTTTAAATTTTCATTTTTTCTCAAAAATATTGTTATGTATTACAATACAAATTTTATTGTTTTATATGCAAAAAAACATGCTCTTTAAAATGACGCAATATAAAAGTAGGGTTGCCATTAAACAAAAAAATTAAAATGACGTTATAACTTTGAGAGAGATGACATAACAAAGCAAATTTTTATGTCAGAATTAGCGCATTTAAAATTAAAAATTCACGTGTCCAAGCATTTTATTCTGTCGCTCCCTATAAAGAAGTTATCTAAATAGTTCCAAACTTTTGATCCATACTGTATGTACGCCCGGGCAACGCCGGGTACATTCAGCTAGTATAAATATAATAAACAATTTGTCAATTATTCCTGCATCATATATTGTATTGATTAATAATAAAGATGAAAATAATCATGAATGTAATTTATTGCTTTAGAATATATTTAATGTACCATGCAAATGTTAAAATTATTCGTTTTTAACACAATTCAAGTTACATATTAAAAAATATAGTACATTTCATATTATAAAACAATTTTTAGCACAATTATTATCACAAATATTTGTATTTCACAAAAACTAGAAATTATTTGCAGTCATTCATTCACTAATTCTTTTTTATCATAAAATACTCCGGCAAAACTGTAACAAAACAATATTTAAAAAGACATATTTTATTATTTTTTCAGTCACTAATGCAACTCACAAGTCGTTAGATCGTGAATTGATATTAATTTCCCGAAGATGCTTGCATTCGTTGAGTTGAGTTAACGCTGTTTAATACCATAATAATAACCAATTAGGATTTGCGCTTCACAAATAGTCATTTTCAGTAATTGATTATACAATGCGGCTCGTTAAAGTAATTAATTCAAATTTCAATTTCAAGAACCGCTTTTACAACATTACAACTGCTTCAATTTGATGCCTACGCGTGTTGTGTTTTCAAATTAATGCCCCACAGTGACCCTGAATTGCGTATTTTAAAGCAAGAAATTAATCGAACCGTCTACTAGTTTAAAATTGCGCAATTAAATAAAAAGAGATTAAATGATAATTGACAAAAAACGACACGCGGGCAGAAATTTAATGAATGAATGAATAAAGGTCGCGACGCCGTTCTTCAGTGATATTGAAATAGAAATTTCCGAATTGTAAAAAATAGTTTTCCTCAGCTTCAAGGCCCGCAGAACAATGTAAATAAAGTTAATTATACCGAAGTAAGCGAATGGGAGGAGGTAAATTACTAATTATCTCCCGACGAGGATGGCGCTATCGGTAAGAGAAAAGTTAAAACGAGACGATAATAGCCGCCATTTCTTAATTCAACGAAATCTAATTAACTTTGCGTAGCAGTATCGACGAAATTACAATCAGTTCGTCTCGCGAGCTTTGATCGAACGTGCGATGGTAGCAAAGAAACAGAGAAACCCCAAAAAATGGGCCACGTAAATTTGGCTCTCTCGACACACTAAACAGACGGATTCAAGATTTTAACCTCAAAATTAGAATGGATCATTCCACGTTTATTGATGTGGTGAAGGAGTTCCCGCAGGTTTGGGATCGAAATTGCGCCACATTCAGGGAGCAGAATGTGAAAAATGAGGCCTGGGAACTGATCTCCGGAGTCATGAATTGCTCAGGTTTGCGTTGTAATTAATTAATTATAATTTTAATTCACGCCATAATGGTAATTTGGAACAAAAATGCGCCCGGGAATATTCGGAAAAATATCTTTAAACACCTCGACGCGTTATTATAAATTAATTCACCAAGTTTAAAAATCAATGTAATTAAAATAAAACTATGTTTACTGATTTAATTAAATCACAAAATTTATCCGCCTTGTGTAAAAAAAATGCGAAATATGGCAAGGTTTTCAGTTTGTTGTCGATTACAAAAATACTCCGAGTGATTCATATTCGCACTAATTCTAGAATGCAAGAATGCAACCATAGTTTGATTTTAATGGGAATAAATTATACATTTTTGTGTAAATATTTAGAAGGCAACCAACAATTCACGAAGCCATTAATGTTAATTTGGCTGCATTTTTATTGTATTCCCAAATCAAGTTGAATTCATTTGACTATTATATTATTTGACTCTTTTCCTTAAATTCCTTATTTCGAATGAACCGTATTAACCGTTGTATTAAATGGCACACATGTAAAAATTAACGATTACGTCAAGTTTTTTTTTTGTACTCTCACTGACTAATGTGGAATTGTTTGTTTTCAGACGATACCGTTTTTATTATTATATTGTAAACAATGACTCCAAAATCTTATTAAAATAAATTGTAAAAGAAATTAATGGGACAGTTTGCATTATACCTGATAAATATTAAATATAAAAAATTGTGCCTTATTTAAAGTTACTAAGTCAACAACATATTTGCAGCATCCTTCTGTAAGGACTCCTTCAAGAGCTTAAGAGAAAAATACGTGCGTGAGCGCGAGAAACAAGCAATGTTCGGCGACAAATATATCCAATGGCAGCATCTGAATCGGCTGTCCTTTCTAGATCCCCACATAATCCTCCGCAAGCAATCTCTCAACTATGAATCGGAAGCAACCAAACAACACGGAGAAAGCAAAATTGCAGACGAATCATTCTTCCACCAGCTCGCCGAAAACTACAGCGACTTTGACAAAACTCTTATAGCACTCGTTAAAAAAGCCAGCCCCATATGGGATCGTAAAAGTAACGGTTATCCCAGCAAACAAGTCAAATACCAGCTATGGCGAGGCATCTCTCAAGCCATGAACAAAGACGTGAACGTGTGCATGATGCGATGGAAGGGTTTGAGAGAGAAGTACATAAGGCAAAAGAACAAGTACCAAGAAGGTGATGGCAAGTGGGAGTTTCTTGACGATATGGCCTTCCTGGACAAAGTTATACAGTATAGGAGGAAGAACTACGACTCGGAGCCGTCGTACAGGTTGCCGGGAACACTTCCGGATTCCAATTTCCGCTTCAATTATGCTCCCGAGCTGTATGACGACAATTCAGTTAACGATTCGTTGTCCAATGATTATGTACAAACGGTGAAGAGTGAAGATGTGGGTTCCGATTTGCAGGACAGTTCTTATGACTCGGGTTTGGCGAGTTCGGGGCGGAAGCGATCCGCGAGTGATAATAGCGAAGGTTCGATTGAGAAACGCGGAAAAGTGGAGGAGAGCAGTGCTCAAAAGACGCCGGAAATGACGTTCGGTGAATTAGTCGCAGCCATGTTGGCAAAGAAAAGCGAAAGGGACAGAAATGCGGCGATGATTGAAATCATAAAAGTATTAACCAAGTAGGTGGATCGCCATCTACAGTTATTTTTGAATCTTGAAATGAGTAGAAATTGTAATGATTATTAGAAATAGGTTACAGAGGACTTGGGATAGTTACATAGTGAAGCAAAATTTGCTTTTTGTCCCAAAATTATAAAACAAGAATTTGTTTTATTCCAACCTTTCGATATTTATGCCAAAACTGTTTTGTGATATAATTTTATTTTAAGAAAAAAATACACTACATTAAATTATTTATTATTAATTTATAGTGATTTTTTTATTTTATTCCAAAACAATGATTTTCAGATTCATTTGAAAATAGAGCAACATGGTCTTGCTCTATTACACACTTTCGTAAAAAACCTAGTTCTGTTAATCTAGTTGTTTATAGTTCCAAATTAATTGAATCTTGTTTTTTCAGCCACAGAAAAAGTATTTCTCGTGGTGTTACTTGTAAGAGTGCTCAGTACTACTTACATATTTAAATATTTGAAAAAAAAACAATAAAATACAAGTTTAAATAAAGAGTCTGAATGTATCTAATTTCCTGAATGTTAAATGGTAAACTTATCCTGACCATCCATCCTTAGTGATTCCCAACTAATTTCTAATTTCATTGAATTTAAGCTTAATTTTATTAATTACCTACCATATAATTGTGGTTATATCGTCTATTGAAAATTTTGTCAAAAACCTAAAATAGTTTATTATTATTGGTCTTTCAGTTTAGATAATTCCAAATATAGGTTTCCTGTTTTTCTTTATTACAATTGTATAAGATCGTTTGTGCCTCTTATTTATAATCATTTCCGTCACTATTCACTAATTTCAGATTTTTTATTATTACCTGGATAGTCAATTATAAATTTTCGTCAGTATTTTATTAAAACCATATTTTTTACAATTTTGAAGACAACATTGTGAAAATTACATATTCGATTTAGGCAATAAATGCAGACGAATATTAGAGGAAATGTTTGAAATTGCGCCATAATTTTGCATTAAATTTGGATCAGGTAAAAAATAAAAACAAAATGTAATATTCATCCAAAAAAATGATGCCATTGTAACTGCTGTTATCTTGCTGTTTGTGCACAACAGTCGCAAGTATTAGTTCGAATCTCATGAATCGAAGCTTTACTCTTCTGCATGGCTTCCATGACGTACATTGTATCCTGCTCCTCTTTATAGTCTCGGTCTGAATTGTTCTGGAAATAATAATAATAATATAATATAAAATCCCTACTGTCCAAATGCGTACATTGTTGGAGCCTCGATTGGTTAATTTGACTATATCAACATATTTAAAACAACCACTTCCATCCGTTTTGTTCATGTTTTTAATGCAGCAACACAGGGCGCAGAAGTAGACACAAGCGGCCAGCGGATACGCCAGGAAGAAGATTAAATTCAAACAAAATTCTGTCCTCCTAGAGAAACAAGAAGTTGAGGTGCGATTAACGTTGAACTGTTACTTTGGTAGCACTCTGACAGTTTTTTCTAGAGTGTCTGGGTGTATGGGCCAGCCTCCAATATCATAAACCACCGCGCGATCTTCAAGATGCTTTTCTTGGTAATGGGACAAGGGACGAGGAAGATCTATAAGCATGTTCAATCCATATCCACCGATTTTGCCACAACAGCAAAGCCCGATTATGCCTTTCAACACACCCAGAAATATGAGGAAGAAAATCATTGCTGTAAGAAAAATTAGGAAGAGCGTGAACTTGCTTTCTTCCACTGGTAGAATTGCTGGGGTGTGGCAACGTCTGTTTGATCGATCATGTTTAAAAAAGTTCAAGTAAATAGGATCATTTTGGACGCTTCCAGAAGGATAAGTAATAAGAAATAAGAGTACAGTGAATGACAAGGCCATAATTTAATATGTCAATGTCACAAACAACAAATAATCAATTATGAAATTTACCATCTTCTTCCCCCACCCCCTCCCCTGCCACGGCCCGGGCCACGTGATGCATCCTTCTTCTCTTTCCAAACAGAATATCGATCGGCCATTGTGTACAGCTCTTCAGGGACATACTGCTGAGCTTCTTCTAATATCGCAATGAGATCCTTAGCTTGTCCCCAATCATTACGTGTAAAGTAGCTGATTGAGTGACCCGTCTTGCCGGCACGTCCCGTTCTTCCAACCCGGTGAACGTACTCCTCAACATTGCGGGGAAAATCGAAATTAATCACGTGCCTACGATTAGTAATTAATAAATATAATAAATGTAGTCACAAGTTACGTTATATCATCAATGTCCAAACCTCTTGATGCCACATCTGTTGCAATGAGAATTTGTACCGTTCCATCGGCAATATCAAGCAGAGCCTGTTCTCTGTCAACCTGATCGCGATTTCCATGAATGGTTTGGCACTGGAACCCACTCAGATGAAGCTCGGTTGAGACTTCATCGGCGCGCGCCTTCTTCCCGCAAAAAACGATGATTTTTTCATTGGGTTCCAGGTTCTGTACAAAGTCCATTAACTGAAACCATTTAAGTTAACAACAGAATCGGAGCGTATTGTCAATTTCGTACGATTCGTAACTTATCAGCATCGTTGTCAGGTACAAGCTCAATAATTTGAGTGACAGTGTGAGTAGCCGCCAGGTCCAATGTGCCTACGTAAACTTGGATGGGGTCCACCATGTACGACTCTGCCAGACGGCGGACTCCTGGCGGCCAAGTGGCGCTCGTCATTATCGTCTGCCTGTTGGGTCTAACACTGTACATAATTTTACGAATTTGGGGTTCGAATCCCATGTCCAACATGCGATCGGCCTCATCCAAAACCGCATAAGTAACATATTTAACGTTCAAGTGGCCGGCTGCCATTAGATCGTTGAGTCGGCCAGGTGTTGCAATCACAATATCGACTCCCTCGGTGACGACCCTGATTTGTTCACGCCGGTTGCCTCCTCCATAAACGCAAACGCTGTTGGATCAACACGTCAATTGTAAAATTTCACAGAGCTACTTGTACTCACGCCGTAATGCCTCTGTACTCATACTTCTTCACCTCCTTATCAATCTGAAGTGCCAGTTCCCGTGTGGGTGCCATTATCAATACTGCAGGTCCCGTACGTTCACTCCTGGTGGTGTTCTGACCTTCAATGTGAACGAGAGCCGGTAGTAAAAACGCCAGAGTTTTTCCAGTTCCAGTTTGGGCGATTCCAATCAAATCTTCGCCACTCAACAAGACTGGCCATGCTTGACACTGAATCGGTGAAGGCGTGGAAAATCCGGCCTTCGCAATCTCGTCCAGAATTTCAGGGTAGTTGTGGAATGCCTGCTCAAACGTTTTAACCGGTTTGGGAACTGGTTTGCTCTCATCTGTTTTGAAGGTGCGCTCGGCGACTATGTTGTTGTGTTCGGCACGGAATTCCTCCACTTCAACATCGGACATTGCAGCAACCTCTGGATGCTCCTCATAGAAGTTCTTGACGATTGGTGGAAGTTTGGCCCACTCTTCCTTTGCGAGTTCCTCCTAAACATACCAGGTATTGAAAAGTCACGTCGGCATGTCCGCCAGTTTACTTACACTTCTCTGGAACAGTTCCTTCCAGCTTAACTGTCGTTCGTCTTCTGCGGGGTGTTCCAGTCGTTCCGATTCTTGCACAGTGTCCTGCACGGTATGTCCCCACGCATTCTGATTTCTTGGGGGTCTGGAATCTCTTTCAACTGTCAATTCGCGAATCAAACTCTCCGCTTTGGATACAGCATCGCTGTCTCCTATGAGCTTCACCACAGTTTCATCTCCCTCAGTTTCTTTGGTGACGTTAATTCTCGCACCTGACTCCAGTTGAAGATCGCTTATTTTAGATCCTCCTCGTCCAATAATTCGCCCAACGAATTTCGACGGCACTTTAATGGTCGTACCCTCGTTTCTGGAACCGCCGTTGCGGTTTCTCTGGTCACCCTTGTAATTATTTCTTCGGTCTTCCCTATTCGATTTGTGACTGGAGTTTGAATATTCACACGACGCTTGGCCATCCCATTTGTAGTCAGTAGAATCAGTATTTTGGGTTCTTGAATACAATGACTGTTGAGGATGTTCGAACACGACCTCAGCGTTATCATCCCAATCGTCGCACATGTTAAATTCTTGCAAATCTCAAGGAAAACACCCAAAATGATATTCGACGCGAATCGACGAATTCGTAGGCAAGTGCCAAGTCCCGACGCAGATTTAAACCAAATTTACGGTGATGCGGAACAAGACGTTACGTTTCGGGCTCTAAGAAGCAAAAAACACTTTTAAAATTGAAGGAACGATGTTCTTTCTTTTATTAGTCAAAATTGCGAAGAGAGCGCCACCAAACAAATTGCGGCAGGGACTTGACTCGGCTAGCATGGAAACGAACCTAATCGCATCCAAGTAGCAATGATTTTAGGTTAATTTCGTTCCTGTTTTTGATATTAGTTTTAAATTTCGAGATTTACAGCACATTAAGATGTGCATACGAATTTTTAAAAAATATCGTAAACAACCTCCAACTGTCGACCTAAATTATCAAACAAGGAACATGGGAAATGATTGATTTTTTGATTGTAACATCTTTATTATCAAACATACATTTTATTAAAATGTACACTTATAACAATGTGTTGTACATTTTATTATGCAATACATGAAAGATTTAAACGAATTTAGATGAGCGAATATTTTTCTTACTTTTTTTTTACAACGGATTACTTAAGTGTGTTTAGTGAAATAAAATCAAAATTCTTTTTGCCGCCGCTGGTAACATTATTTGCGTTTTGAAACTAACAACAGAATGAATAAAGTTAAGCTTGTTCTGTCAATTCGCGAATCAAACTCTCGGCTTTAGCTACAGCATCGCTGTCTCCTATGAGCTTCACGAGAGTTTCATCTCCGTCAGTTTCTTTGGTGACGTTAATCCTGGCACCTGACTCGAGTTGAAGATTGCTTATTTTAGATCCTCCGCGTCCAATAATGCGTCCAACGAATTTCGACGGCACTTTAATGGTCGTACCCTCGTTTCTGCCACCGCCGTTGCGATTTCTCTGGTCACCCTTGTAATTACTTCTTCGGTCGTCCATATTGGATCTGTGGCTGGAGTTTGAGTACTCACGCGACGCTTGGCCATCCCATTTCCAGTCAGAAGAATGAGTATTCTGAGACCGCGAATACGACGACTGTTGAGGCTGTTCGTACTCGACCTTAGCGTTATCATCCCAATCGTCGCACATGTTGAATTCGCTTTTTGCAATCTCAAGGCGAACACTCAAAATGATGAAATTCGACGTGAATCGGTGAATTCGTAGCAAACTGTCAAATCTCGAAGCAGATTTGAACAAAATTTACGGTGAAACCGAACAAGACGTTACGTTTGGGGCACTACGGAGCAAAAAACACTTTTCAACGCAGCAACGCAAAAAGAGAAACGGTTAACGGTGTTCCTCCTTTTATTAGTGGAAATGGCAACGGGAGCGCCACCAAACAAAATGCGGCAATTGACTAAGATAGCATGGAAACGAACCTAATCACACCCAACGAGCAGATTCTTTTGCTCCGTGGGAAATTTTTCATTTTTTTACGATTCACGGCCGCTAGATGTCGCAATGATCGATTATTTATCCATCAAAGACAGGCGGCCAAATTTTAGCATTTTTCTTAGTTTTTTTGCCTCAAAGATTACGATCACAGATTACTCCAGATGACTAACTTCATAGGGCAATTTTGTCCTGAACTATCTCTTTTCTACACATTGAAACTAGGCGCATGACATCTTTGTCACAGATACCATAAGCAAATGTAGAGGCGCTGTAGTCGTTGCTAATACTTTGTACGACCGCTAGATGTCACTACAAAATTTTTATTTAAATTAAAAAAAAGCCCAATATTTTTACTATTTTAAATTGAACAATCTACAATTTCGTGTTTTTTAAAAAGCGTGAGAAGAGCGAAAGAAGGTTTTTTTTACATTATTTGTGGTGTTGGTGAAAACTAAGCGGAGAAACTGCATTGTTTTCCAAAAAGTGAAGAAAGGTAAGGATGTTTTATTAATACAACAAATTCAAGAAATTTAATTACATAATTCTAGAGCGAAACTGTGGCAAGAAGCTCTAAGCGTCCAAAATTCGAATCTAAAGCAAAAGTGGAGGGTTTGCAAAAAACACTTTTCGCCATCGTTAGAGATTAGGCTTCATTATTCCTTATTTTTGTGTATGAAGAAGTAAGCCAGGTTGCTTTCTTGGTTGTCCGGCAAGACTTTCAAAATTTCCATTATTATATAATAACCCCCATGTAAATTATCATATGTGTAAGTTATTGTTTAATTTAAATTATGTATTATAATAAATTGATTTTTATAAAATTGTTTGTTTGTATGACGTGTAAATAATGAAGGAATATTTTATGATTTATTCTACAATACAATTTTTTGCATTAGTTTTGTAGAATAAATCATAAAATATTCAAAATATAACAGA
This sequence comes from Eledona agricola, assembly GCA_964023215.1. Lineage (NCBI taxonomy): Eukaryota > Metazoa > Arthropoda > Insecta > Coleoptera > Tenebrionidae > Eledona > Eledona agricola. Next base: position 4,454,918 of record OZ026856.1, read on the forward strand.
ATTTTTTCTACCTATAAAGACAGGAGAGAATATTTAAATTTGCCGCAAAATTTGATCGATGCGCCATCTGAAAACTGTTACAAAATTTGAAGGTCGTTAAAGGTCATTCCGCGAAAATATTTGCATTGAGTCAGTCATCTGGAGTAATCTGTGATTACGATGAATCGTAGTATTCGTTGTAGAAAGTAGTTTTGGAAATACATTTTGCCGATATTTTATTTAGGAACGAAAAGTTGATCGGCAGCGACATCTCATTTTCAAGTTGAGAACGTAGGTTTTACATGAAACACGTTAAAAATAATGCTTAATCTCAGATATTAGGCAATTTAGGGCATTCATCTTTTGGTAAAAGGTTTTGTTAAACTGAGGCATCTTCATCATAATCACATTCCAAAATAATCTGCTTTGGTGTCATCTTTTTCAGAATTATGTAAGGGCCGTAAAATTAATTAATTATTAAATAACTACTATTACCATGAATCTCATATGATCTTAATTTAAATTGCAATGTTCAATGAAGGTAATACAAGGGTAAAAATTGCATGTATTATTTTTTTCTTAAATAACTACTATTAGGATGAATCTCAAATGATGTTAATTTCAAGTGCAATGTTCAACGAATGCTATACCAAAAAATCAGACGAATCTGTTGGAAAATTAGGAAATTAAACCCTCAAAACCCTCTTATGGAAAATTTGCATGCTTTTTTCCCACCTTAATTTGTTCCTATTTTTGTTTTATTATTTTTAAATTTTGTGTTTACAGCACATTACGAACTGTATACGAATTTAAAAAATTACGTAAACTACCAGCAATTGTAGACCTAAATTACTAAACAAGTAATGTATAATGGAAAATTTGGAGTTTTTGATCATCTTTATTATTAAACATAACTTATACTGAAATGTACACAATATAATAATGTGGTGTACATTTTGTTAGGATGCAAAACAAAACATTGAGAAATTTTTTTTACTTTTTTTACGACGAATTATATTTAATTGTCTTAGTGACGTAAAATCAATATCCTTTTTGCCGCCACATTATTCGTGTTTTGAAACTAACTAAGCTTATCTTGTCTCTAGCTAGAATTTTCGGTGCGGTTACTTTTGTTCCGGCTTATTTAGCCTGTTCCGCACTTTACCTATTCTACATACATCAGAATTTTATTTTATTTAGCTTTATAACTAAATTAATGAATTCCATTATTCATTCTTTAGTTACAATTACGGACAGAACGTTTAACTTCGAGCTTATGAAGATGATTTCATTAATTTAAAATACACATTTTCTTCCATAAATTGTTTACATATTAATAGACAAAATGTAAAAATTTAATAATCGTTTTTTTTTCTATATTCTAAAATTTTTACTTCAACGTGATATTATTTATACCTCGCTGCTAAGAATTTATTTACTTTATTTTTGGTTTTCTAATTTTTGTTCATTTATATTATTTTAAGGGAGAATAGTTTGGTTTCTAAATCGACGTCGGGTGTTTCGTTATTTGTTCCAGTTCCAGTTTGTTACAAAATTTTGTGCAAATATCTTTTTATTGTTATCAAGAGTGGCGGCAATCGAGTATAACAACAAAAAAATACTTTTCTTTGTAAATTATTTTATAATTTTTCTTATTAAATATTAATTACATCTGCATATACCCCCTATTTGTGGAAATTAAAAATAAAAGGAAAAATTATAATAAAATAATAATTTTGCAGGTGTTAGGATAGGCGCCATCTCTTTCAAAGTATTGGAAACTAAGATTTTATTGATGCCACACGCTGGTGCAGAGTTACTTACCTTCTTACATTTATCTGTATTTGTATACCATAATTCATACAGAAAAACAGGTTTAATTGAATAAAAAGAGATTTTTTTTATACTACTGTGGTTTTTTAAATTAAACATCATGTTTGCATAATTTCTTGTCAGCGCCCTCTGTGTGTGCTTTAGTGGCATCTTTTTGGGAAAAGAGTGCACGTGCGCCCGCCATCTTGCTACGTCACACTCCGGTTGACGCCATTTGTTTTTAATCCGAAACGTGAAGGCGTTCCTTTGCATTTAATTTTGTAAATAGTCATAATTTAAGGTGAATTTGCTTTCAATTAAATTATCACTGAATTTTAACGATTTTTTTAATTCGCAGCAGTTATCTGTGTCAGATATGGGCGTCCAAGTCGAAACACTTTCGCCTGGCGATGGTAAGTTTACCGAAAGGCTTATGTCGAAATTCGAAATTTACCAATAAATCACACTCAATTGCGAATTTATCGTCGGATTAACCGCCCAATTTGCACTAATTAACGCCTGTAATCGCACCGATTAGCACAAGTTAGCGGCATTGCGGCTTTCCGGATGACCTTGGGCGTATCAAAGGGTTATCAATAAATTTGCAGGTCAGACTTTTCCGAAAACTGGTCAAACCGTCGTCGTCCATTATACGGGTACCTTACAAAATGGGACTAAGTTCGATTCATCACGGGACAGGGGCTCTCCTTTCAAATTCCGGATCGGCAAGGGGGAGGTGATCAAAGGCTGGGATGAAGGTGTAGCGCAAGTAAGCGGAGCTGCGAAATATAAAAGTCTCACGCTACGAATGATGTTACAATCCTTGCGCTCTGATCATTGATGTTATTTTGGTTTGGTCCTGAATGTTTGTGTTTGCATGCATCGTGTGCTTTCAACCGATAAGAATTTGATAATTTCTTATTTCAGCTAAGTGTGGGGCAGAGGGCGAAGCTCACGTGCTCCCCTGACTACGCCTACGGGTCACGTGGCCACCCTGGCGTCATTCCACCAAACGCCACCCTCATCTTTGATGTAGAACTTCTTAAAGTTGAATAAACGCATCATTGCCATGCAGACAAATAGAAATTTCAAAAATAATCATTTCGAGTTGGTTTAACGAGGTTGCAGTATTTTAAATAATTTTTTTTACCTACTTAATATGATAGACTAACACCTCACTTTGCTACAACATAGAAGCTTTTCGCTGATTTTTTTCAAATGAATTGTATGTGTTGTGGTGTCCCAATAAATAAAAAGAGTTCATGTCAGGACCAGGTTTATTATTTTTACTGCCTACTTTCATCGATTCCATAAGTAAAGTTAAAGTCGTGAGTAGAACCTCGCTATAAAAATACATAACACATTTCAATAGACTTTTCCGTTCAACAGTAACAAACACCAACATTCAAGAATATTGCTAAGTAAAACTGGAAACTAGTAATCGAACAATTCGGGGAAATACTTTTCGTACGCCGGTACTTCTGTTTTTTCTTTATCTTCTGTATTGCGACGCTCAGCTAGCGACTTGAAGATTTCGTTAAGTTTTTTCTGCAAGTCGTTCTAAAAGCAGATGTTCGATTTTACTGTATACAAAACACGGAAAATTTCCGTACCTTTGGTCGCGTGATTTCCACAAGTTCTGAAAATGTGGAAACACGGAAAAGATCGTTTAGCTGTTTGCGCTTGCGCGCTTCGGCTTCCTTCCGCTTTTCCGCCGGTTCGGTCAATATTTTTTTCATGCTCTCAAATTTCAGCTCTTCCTTCAGAACTTTCTGAAGGGATAAATCGTAAGCAAACGCAATCAAACTGTTCAAATGCGTGATATATTACGCCTTGATAAAAGCCAATATTACGACGAGAATGGGGAATAAGAACTTTTTTTGCAGGTAAACGCGCTCTCTGAATACACGTAATCGGTACACGAAACTAATCTAAGTTTCCATTGTAATAAATCACGCATCTGAAATAAGAAATGACTCGTTATTACCCTTTGAACTTCAGGCGAACTGGACGCGCTATCCACCTCCTGTGCCGCATTTAATTCAATTACGCTGCCCTTCCCGCTGTCGGTCCAACTGTTCCTTTGTCCTGTCGTCACCATTCCTGGACCCCCAGCACCATAAGGAGACGTCTGAGACAGTCTCGACGTATCCAAACCGGCGCTTTTCAAATAATCGCACACCGCCATCTGAAACTCTCCATAAAAACACGCTCAAATTAAATAATGGTAATATTTACTTGGTCGACCATCAAGTGTGGAAGTCTATTGGGTGCTTCGCACTTTGCCGGATAATACGACAATAATTCGGGGAGTAAATGTGGGGCTTCATGTTTTCGAGCGTCCACAATATTACTGGCGTAATCCAGTAATGCGGGAATACTCACTACACTTGGTATTAATACTAGGAGGCTGATTACCAGGGCGTGCAGATTGAATTTCTGGGCGTTTGAAAGCAAAGTGCTGGTGAGGGCAAGGTTCTGGATCCTGAAATTATGGATATACGTAGTTAACATTCAATTTTAAGGCGCATTTCTAGAAATTTTTAACTGTTTATTATATTATGATCTAAAGAGTGAATTTTAAATAATATTGCTTACAATTTAAAAAAACAAAGGTTGCCTAAAATGTTTCTTCATTTTGGAGTGCCGCCTGTATATTATTACCTGATATTATTAACTTTTTTGGACCAGATTGGGTTATTGATTTCATTATACAGTAGAACCTCGATTATACGAACCAATTGGGAGACTAAACTACAACTTTTTACATAAGAACAGTGCATATATACATATATACTAAAATTTGACATACATATTAACGTTAAAATATGTATTTTAAACACTTTTTTTGTATGTATCTTTTTTGCTCGCCAACATTAATCGTTCGGATGATCGAGGGTTGGGATAATGGAGGTTTAATTTTTTACCATTTATTTTAAAATGAGACAAAAATGTACTTTTTTGTCTCTGATTCGTCTCCTGCAAAATTTTACTTTTCGCAGATACGTGATTTTGCCATTTCACCGGCGATATATTCTTTGATTAAACTGTGTAAAGCTTGTGTAAATATTTTTTCTTCTTCCAGTATAATTTCAATAAATTCACTTTACTTTAACTATAAATTGAGTTTTTGCAGTTTAACCATCGATAAATTGTAATGTGTTGAAATATTTTTCTTAATAAAGTTTTCGATACCTGTAATGCGCTACTAAAAATGGACAATTCGGTCATATTCTTAGCGGAGTTATAGAAGGCTCGGATTACATTTAACCTTTGTGCACGAATGCTAAAAAAATGCAAGTACATAAAGTTTTATATATTTCGCAAGCAAGCGGCTGTCAGCAAAAAACTTTACCTCAAACCTCCAAACCAAGTCGAAAATTTGCCACACTCTAATCACTTTAAAAGTTACACAATCCTCATTTTATTTTTGAATACATGATAATGTGTTAGCCATTAAATTAAATAAGCTAAGACGTTTAGTAAAACTTTGGTCTCGTTTTACAGCAAAATTACATTTAGCAAAAATACTTCAAACTTGTTAGCAGCGAAATTAAAAAAATAAAAATGCGTATTTTCTGCTAAGATTTGGCCTACATATGACGATGACATAATTCGATTTTTTGTCATTTACGAGTTTTTGGTAGGAAAAGTTTGCAAATAGCGGATTCCTTTAAACTGCAAAGTCAATTTCAAGGGTTTAATACTTGTGGCTCCAATCATAAAAGATTTAAATTTGAGATTTTAATTCCAATGGTATTCGATAGCTGGAAGGATCAAGGAAATGATAATTTCTGAATATTTTGTTTTGACGTTTATTTAATTTGTTACGATACAATTTTGGGACAGACTCTCTTCTCAGATCTGAGAAGGGCAGTTTTGTATGATCGCCTCCTCCAAGAGGGGTGCGATAAATTGTTGTCTGTGCGAGTTCAAACAAAGAGTCTCCTCATTGAGGTATTGTGCATGCTAAACAATTCGTAATCAACATAAGACCCGCTTGTACAATTAAATTTTTTATCATTTATTTTCAAAATGAGACAAAAAGATACTTTTTTGTCTCTGATTGGTCTCCTGTAAAATTTTACTATTCGCAGATACGTGGCGATATATTCTCTGACTAAACTGTATAAAGTGATTGTAAACATTTTTTCATCTTCCAGTAAATTTTCAATAAATTCACTATACTTCAACTATAACTTGAGTTTTTGCAGTTTAACTAACCACCGATAAATTGGTGTGTTTAACTATTTTTCTTAATAATGTTTTCGATACCTGTAAGTTTTTGCACACTTAGAACGTCTGGATTAAAAATAAATAAAATACAAGGATAAATAAATTCCCATCCATGTATTTTATTTATGTGTGGCAAATGCCACACTTTGAGAAGTGTTCTTTTGTTCTCAACATGGAGTACACGCAGTATTTTTGATCAAAATTATTTTTAAACTGGCAGTTCATTAAATTCAATTGTAATTTTAAAAAAACACTGGACCGAAATGTAGTCCAAAGATGCAGCCATCTGTTAATAACTTTCATGACAATATGATTAAAAAAATGGGTTATTTATCACCAAAAATTGTATTTCCTCAAACACTTTTTATAAATCACATAATAAGACAAAATAATGAAATTCCTTCGATCATGCGATTTTTTTTGTCACCTTATCTAAAATTAATTAATAATTAAGTCATCGTTCGGATAATCGAGGTTCTACTGTATTGGCAAGATAAATAATTTTTTACACATTTTACACAATAATGTAGTACGTATTTGCACCTTGCACATTAAATATGCAAATTCAACCATCATTGGACATGTATGATAACTGTCATAATACAAAAAATAGTTTTGAGAAATTTAGCCATAAATTGATTTAAATATCGATTGCATTTTTAACAAGTATGCAGTATTAATTTACTATAATTATGTTCATAACAATGTTCAATTGGTCGCAGCAAAACATTTCAAAACTATATTTTTTGACATTTTTTAGTTAGTTTATTTGTTTAATATTAGATCAAATATCTTACCCCAAGACTAGCTGAAGTAAGTCGATAACGGTCTCAGCACTGGCCAATTCAACACACAACAGCGCTAATGTTGTATATACAGCTTCAACATTGTCTGCGGTGTTTGAATCCATCTGCAGACTCGTGTATAGGGCTTCGTAAATGATGGGACCGTGTTTGTTGATGAAAATGATGTCGGGTCTTGACGATTTTTCAAGAACCAGATCCAAGTCACTGACATTTACCCTAATTGAAATTTGTTATTGATTCCAATGAAAAAAATCGGCTGAGGCACTTACGTAGGTTTAGAGAGCTTATCCAAGTTGTGCCGCCTGTCAATCAATGTATGCAATATCTTCTGAACTAGCAGCCTCATGTCCGGATCGGGCGCTAGCGACATCCTCAACAGCGGCTCCAAGAACGACACCGGGAAAGTGGAGTTTAAATGAATTGTTTGGTACTTGGTGCCGACTTTCAACAAACTCTTCAACAGTATACTTTGCAGCAAATTGTCGGCGAGTGTGTGATTGTCGACGAGCGGGAACGGAATCTTGTTCATGATGAACATCATTATTTGTATCTTTTGGTAGTCGGGAAGGTGGTTCGCGAATTCACCCAGAGCGTTTATTAACGCCTCTTGGTATTGCTTCTCTTCCGTCATGCTAGTGCCGTGTTTCACAGAATCGCGCAAGTGGCTCAGCAACGAATTGATGATTTCCAGTACACTAGGTCCCACGCTTTCGCCCGCAGCTATGGCGATGATCTTAGACAGGACCCCGGCTATGCTGGTGCGGATTACCGGACTCGATTTGACGTTCTCGTCCAAGTGCACCATAAGCATTTCCACCACAGTGTACGAATATTGCGCTTGGATCGAGAACATGATGATGCGGAACGTATGAATGGCGAACTCGTTCATGTTGGAGTTGTCTCCTGGTGCCCACAACTTGTGCAGATCGAAGTGTTTGAGCACGGGTTTAAGAACGGCGCGGATGTGGCCGAAAGAGGCTCGCACGACAAGTTCGCGCATGCAGATTTCAGCCAGCATGGCGGGATCCGCTTGTTGGTCCTCCAACGTTTGTTCTGCCGATTCGTCGTTGGTGAAGTAGTCCTGCATGTTGTAGAGCAAGCTCGGAACGATTTTGTCCATGTGGACCGGTTCCCAGATGTTCTCGACGAGATCATCGGAAACGGTTTTGCGCACCACGGCCTGCAGACCTTTGATCCCGGCGATTCGGATTTGGTCGCCTTCGCCGCTGTGGCACATTGCCGAGAATTTGCTTACAAAGAAGTCGTAACGTCGGTGATAGGAAGGAGTGTCTTCTTCTATGTTTGCGAATTTTACAAACTAGAAGAGATTGATTGTTTGTTGAGGACAGTGTTGAGATGGGCTTTATACAAATAACTTGGACTCTTTCTATTTATGACACAAAAGGAGGTCTAAAGAAAACTGTCCACTTGAAATTAATTCAATTTCTTGGGGTTTTACGTTATCCATTATTGTTTTTGAATTGTTTTTATTATGTGGATGACCTAAACACACCTGAAAGTTTATACAAAAAATAACCCTTTCTACAAGCAAACCTAAAAAAATATCCACTTCACTGTATTACAATTGTCTGGGATTTTAGGTTTTCTACTATTGTTTTTGTAATGTTTTTATTGTGTGAATGACCTGACCATGCAATAACATTAATAAAATAACTTGTGTTCCTGTTTTTAATTTAATTATACAAATGGAAGCATGTAACGTGCGTTCAAAAAAAAACGAGGCTGAGTTGGCCATGAAAAAACTTTGTGCATCAATTTAGTGTAGCAAAATTTAGAACTGTCAGTTCGAATCTGTCAGATAGTTTTTAGGTTGGGTTCTTTGTTGACAATGGTTTCATATACGATTATTATGTTGGGACAAATTTCAATAAATGGACGCGAAGGAAGGTAGCATTATGTTTATGAGAGCGATGTACACATTATTATAAACAATTTACATAAAATTGGTCCGTTTTATTTTGATGGAAAATTTTAGACTGACAGTTCTTGTCATTTGACATTTGTCAAATCTATGTTTATGTTTTCTATGATTTCTACACTGGAAAGCCGATAAATTCCATGGCCAACTCAGCCTCGTTTTTTTTTTTGAACGCACGTTATGTATTTGCATGTACCATTGCAAAATCATGCTGCCATTTTTATTTATACAACGCTAATTCAATGATTTGTTGGTAACTCACCGATTGTGTGGCTAAAATCTGCAGCTCTGGTTCAGTCGACTCCAGCAACTTCTGTACCATTTTCAAGAAACTCTCTACAAACAAATTCAAAGTGGGTGCGTGGCAAGCTAAAAGCAGTTGGTCCATAGCTTCCATAGCTATAATAACAAATCCATATCTCCGTCTGTAAATGTCTCTTGCAGCCCTCTGATATAAATACTCTCCAATTCTGTCCAGCTTCTCTGGTGAACTGAGAGCGTAAAACGTGAGCTTTTCCATGTTATTCTTGACCAAACCATCCTGAGGAGATACTGGGAAAATATTATCAACTAGTCTCTTGTATCTGGCTCTGAAAGCGCAGAAACATCCACAACAACCTGCAACAGATGAGTTGATTATAAAATGCTTAATTTTTTAATCGCACAACTACAACCCCTCATCATTCCTGTACCAATTTTCAGTATTTATTTTATGAAAATAACATTAAACATGGGCCTTTGGACTGTGGTTGAGTTTGTTGGACCAAAGGTTGGATATCATGTTTCTGAGCAGTGTTGCCGTCATCTATAATTTCTCCTACTTGAATATTCTTCATATTTTTTTTTACTATAATTTTATGCAACTTCACAAATTTATGCTTTCCAAATATCACTCATATTTAAATATTAAATATAATTTACACAATTTTATAAAAAAAATGTTTTTTATTAATAAAATAAAAAATATTCTCTCAGGTAGCTAAATGTTGAAAATAAATAAGTAAAAATTTGTAAAATAATTTAATTATTTTATTATAAATTTCATATAATTTCGTACTTAACAATTAATTGTAAATTGTTTAGAATACCTCAAGATCATTAGGGAAAATATTCTTAAAGCAACTAATCGTAATAACAATTTTTACTGGAAATTAATTATTATTCATTCGAATTCATTTTGGCGGGTAAAAATTATTATTGGCGGTCTTCATGTCGCACAATAATGCGGCAACGTCGCTCAGAAATGTCATATTATGACACATTACGTCACGTCATGTGTCACTTTCAACTTTCAATGTATCTATGATCGAATTCCATTAAACTGAAATTTGTGAAAATGCTTTCGTAATCCATAAAAGGAGTCGGAATTTTAACATTTGCGTAATTGGCCCAACAGTAGGAAATGTGCACAATTTTCAGTGCACATCTTAACGCTTCGCGCTTTAATTTAAAAGTAGTGTCACACGTTCGTAAATATTACACCCGCGCCTCTCGTCAGCAGTAACAAACAAGCGGGACAAATGGGGGTTGACTAACTTAAATCAGCGCTAATATTATATTTGTATTCCTCATCATAAAATAAATTATTAGAAAAAGCTTACATCCAGTGTCGGTGCATTTTTGGGCAAATGTATCGAGCAGTTCGGCGACCTCAGGAGGATCGAAACAGCACGTAACGAACGACATTTTAATTATCTTATATTTTAAGGCGTTGTAATAAAATGATTTATATCGTTTAAAGTGTTGTAACAAGGTTGGGACAGTGATTGATAACGAAGAACTGAAGGTTAATACTTTATACCTGGCGATTACTTTTAATCAAATTACTGTTATTAAGAATGAACGAGAACGTAATATTATGCATTTTTGTCGTGGCCTCTGTACTGACTATTTAAACATGATCCGAATGTAATTTTGCCACAAATCGACTTGAGACGTCGAGACGCCAAAGTGACGCCTTTACGCACATTCCGACTACACTAAACTCCCTACTAGCACCGCGGAACTAAGCCCTTTTCGCTTTTCGCTGAATTTTCGATACGCGCATGGCAAGGACTATAAGGCCATGCCCAGAAAGATTTTCACATGGAAATTAACGGCGTGTCTGCGAAAATGCGAGTCTTATTAGGGCCTGCTAAATTTAGATGTGTTCGCGGTAATTTCTCGATTATTGATTTTTTAGCTAGTCGCCACTAGACCAATTATAATTATGACTATTTCAACTAAAAAGTAAAAAGAGTTGAAATTAAATAAGTGGATATTATTCATCTGGTTTTAGTTTTTTAAAGTTTTCAATAGTTTCATATAAGTATAACTGAAATCCGTATTTTTTTAGCTGAAACAGAAAACGGGGTGTAAAAAATATAGATTCGTTGATATTTCTTTTAGGAGATTGACCCGGGTCATAATTTGGCGTTTTTTAATACATGAACTACAACCATTTTGTAGTTCAATTTTGAAACTGCAATTTGATGGATCTAATTAAGCTTGTGTCTAAACTTCTTATAAATTAAACTTTTGTGTGCTATTGCGTTTTACTTCAAAAATTATCAGAAACAATAATATTTTGCAACACAAATCCATTTTGTATTTGTTTCATTTGTGTTTTTTACATATGATGTTTTCATAGAACTTATTACATTATAATATTCGATTCATTATCTGATTTTACAAATTATCTTAAAAACGAAGCGTCTTATAGACTCAGTTCAAAAGTATACATTTGAAAATGATCAATGAAGAAAGTAGTGTCGTTGGTTTATGAAAAAATATTAAGTAAGCAAAACAATTATTAAGTCTACAAGAAGTTCTCTTTCAAATTTTATATTATTTGCATGTTGCGTGTAAGTCAGAAGGCATGTACGAAAAAAATACACTTTCTATTTTCAAAACGGTGTGTTGTTGGAATCACCTGTATAGTTTAAAGAAATATTATTTTACAAGATCAATATTATTAGTAGAATCAGACTGCCGTATCCGTTCCATTCAATCCTTGGTTTTATCTTTACCTCTTTGTTGTCAGTGGTAAATCCCCTGAATCAGTTGCTCTCACTATAATCAATTTCAAAGGACCTTGATTCCTAACTTCCGTTTTTATGTGTGTTATGTTACAAAATATATGTTGTGTGTTTTTCATTCTCTTGATAAAAACCACTTAGTCTACACAAAAATAAACAGTGCAGCCTTTAATAGTATACGAAACGTTGAACTTTCTAACATTATGATAATGTGGAAGAGTTATATTTCATATTTCCAATACTGACCTTGGTCGTGGAAGCCAATGTTGATTCGTTAACCGTTTATAATTTTTATCATATTTAGTACGTAATTTTATAAAAATTATCGCAGCGTTATCAGTTGTGAACACAGTCTACTCGTTGCTTATTTTGTTTGAAATCATTTTTCAGATGCAGACTTGTCGTCGCGAATTCATCTAGAACAGCTCGACAATTATTATTTACACATTAGTGAGATAAGATAGTATTTATTGTATCGTCGCGCAGAGACAGTGCAGTTTTAAACTTCTGGATGCATCCATCTCGATCTTGAAAATGTCGATAGAATTGAGCAAATCTCATAATTACATCTGGAATACTCACTGCGACGTGGACTTTTTGGGCGAAGGAACCTTCGGAAAAGTCTATCGCGGCATTGATAAGAAAACCGGCGCAAGGGTAGCTATCAAGACGTTTAAGTATGTTAACCATCAAGTATTGAGAGAAACAGGAGTGTTGCAAAGTCTCAAGCATCAGTATATCATCCAATTGATCGCCGTCGAACGAGACGAATTAAGCAAGAATACGATTATGGTTCTGGAAATGTGCAACGGCGGTAGTTTGATGAGTTTCTTGAACGAAACCGCGAACGTTTGTGGGCTGATTGATCATGAATTTCTTCTTGTACTCGAGCATCTGTCCGGAGGATTGAATTATCTGAAGAATCACAATGTCATACATCGGGATGTGAAGCCAGGTTTGTCTTTATCACTTACGCTACAAATCAGTAAAGGATTGTGTATAATTTCGTTCCAACTTCGACTTACATAAATTTTATACTTTTTGTCATGTGCAGACAATATAATGCGCCACGTGACCGACGACGGCCGCACGATTTACAAGTTGGCCGACTTCGGCGCCGCTAGGGAGCTTCCAGAAGGCGAGAACTTTTCGTCTCTTCACGGCACCGAGCCTTACCTGAATCCTGACTTGTTCAGAATGTATTTCCACCCCGAGGCCGCTTCCTGTAAGAAATTTGGGCCTGATACCGATCTCTGGTCTATTGGCGTCACCTTGTATCAAATCGCCACGGGAAATCTTCCATTTCCCGCCCGGGATCGTCGGATTATGTTAAGAATTTATGATGAAATGAGGCAGACATCAGGTATAATCGCTGCCAGTAAAAAATCTAATTCCGACGAGGTAGTCTTTAAAAACGAACTGCCACAGAATTGCCGCCTGAGTGCAGGATTGAGACAACTAGTTACTCCTTTAATCGCGGGGCTTTTTGTTCAAAATCCTACCGAGTGCTGGTCGTTTTCTGGGTTTTACGACGAACAATTTGAGATAGTTTCAAAAAAGTTGATCTTGGTGTTTTGTGTGAACAAGATGCAGGTGTTACGGGTATATTTGAGAAAAGACGAGATTTTTATTAATTTTAAGAAAATAGTTGCCGTTCAAAGTGGCGTGAGCGAGGACAGTCAGGTGTTTTTGTACGAACAAAGTATTATTGTTGATAACTTTGAAGACTTTCCACCAATGGATGGAGGCGTAGTTTTTATGTTTGATAAAAACAGCAACGATATTAGTCCCACCGTTGATATTCACTTGAATTTTGACAAACTGTCTCATTTTCTTGGAGATTTCAAATCAAGTGATAACGCGGACAATTTGGTATCATATGTTAATCGTGATTTGTGCTTGTGTAAGAACCTGATGGAGTATCAAAATGATGCGTATAATCTAACTGTCTCGTTCATTAAAAACTTTAGAAGTTACTGTAAAAGCGAAATGAGGGAGGAACGCAAATTGAACAACAATCTAACGAATAGAAATTCCAGCATTATGAGCAAAGTAAAAATTTTGGAAAAGATTCAAGACATGAGTGAAATCAGTTTAAAGTTAAATAGTGTGAACAATACTTTTATTGATAACGTTTCATATTTGTTCGACGATGGTAAGGAGGAGGCTTTAAACTTGGACCTGTCACACGGTTCGTGTTTAAGCACCGTTCTCAAACTACTCACAGAAATCAAACCATTAACGATCAGTTTAAACAATGCCGCCCAAGTTAATCCACACTTATATAATTACGAAAAAATGAAGCTCGTACACAGTATTCAAACAATCGTGGAGTTGTTCGTTAAAAAAATGGATCCGAATTTCGGTGGTTTCGTCCGCAGAGTCACGGATTGGTACAACAGCGAATTTCTTACGCAAATACGAATTTTGCGCAACCTGAAAATCAAGCTCAATCGATACAAATGTGAACTGGACAGGTTGGATGATGAAGTGTGCCAAATTGCTGAAAATTTTGCGCCATCAACAAGAGTTAACACTATTGTTAAAGACAAGATGCGACAAATTTTGGCACAATACAAACAAAACAGTGTAGATGCCAAATCAATTCTGGAAGAAAACTTAGTGTTGGTGAATAGAATGGACAATTTGTTTTTAGACATGGATTTTAACTTAGGGAATTTAACAACTGATGTGTAAATTGGCAAGGAAAGTAATTGTTATTAACTTCAAAAATGTTCGTATATTTAAAAATGTTTCTAATTGTTTCGTCTACATTTCAATAGACATCCCTGTGAATCTTTATTATAGCTTCAACGACTTAAATGTTTCGAAGTTTTACCGATTTTATTTTGCTACATCTCTTGAAAGCAGATAATTTGTTAAAGCCGCTATCGCTATCATCAGGGATGTCTACCGAAACGAAACGTTTGAAATTAATGACAATTATATAAATACACGGCATAAATCTGAAAACTGATATAATCGCCGTGGAAATGTTTTATTTGAATTAGCTCTCATGTAATGTTTTTTTAATAAAATCTAAATAAATATTATAGTAAAAAGTGTTTACATTTTGGAATTTATAACACGCGTACACAGATTACTCGCGTACAAATAAAAACGGAGGCTCAGGAGGCCATGAAATGTAGTTTCTCCTTTATTTTTTACAGTGTAGACTTTGACACGAGCTGCCATTCAAAAATTTGAACAAACGACTCTTGAACCGCGTGGACCTGAAGATGGAAATGTTGAAGCATTTTATTTTAACTCAAGGTCGAAATGGATCTACACTATATCGAACGTCGAAGTTATTTCATGGCATACCCGCGTTTTATTTTTGTAGGCATGTTTTAATAATTTAATTTATAACTAGATGTTAAAATGATAAAAGCGCGCGCCACTGAACTTGTACCAAAGTTAGGAATATTTATTTTCAATTTATTATGTTGGCACCTCGTTAATTTGACAGCTGGAGCATAACAATACAAAATAACAAAATAAAATATATACACAACCTACTATGCCTTCGAACGAAAACAACACCGTTTCACTTTTTTAAATGAAATAATTGTCCGAAATAAATTAAACACTAAACCACAGCACTAAACTAAAAAACACTATTTATTAATTATAAAACGATATTATTAAAATAAAAACAAATCAAACACCCGAACAAAAGCAAAATCAAATTAGACGCTGCCAGTTCAAAACGCTAACTCGAATGGTAAGAGATAAAACGAAGTCATAACAAAACCAGGTAAATAGCCGAATTCGAATTCTCCAAACGATTGTGGGTTCGATAGTCAGTTTTCTGCAGTCAGCAATCATAGATTATAGGGAATTTGTTGGTTGCAAATTAAGGTTGACCACACTGCGTGAACCAGCAGCTTTTGGTGTCATCTGTTGGGATCTCCCGTAAGCTTATTTTATTTAGAAAGATTGCATAGAGCGCTATGTTAAAAATGTTGAAATGTCATTAAAAAACTGATTAAAGTTTGTACTTTTCTGAATCCCACTATCTAGATAAAAAATGAAAACACGTAAATTCACGAAATAGCTTAGGTACTCCTCCTTTAAAATGTCGTTTCTGCGTGGCTCTCAGAATTACGTGTGGTCGACGACCAGTGTTTTGGGTAAGGGGGCCACAGGCGCAGTCTACCAAGGAGTGAATAAAATCAACGGCGAGCCTGTCGCTGTGAAAACGTTCAATCAGATGAGTCATTTGCGCCCTCATGATGTCCAAATGCGCGAATTCGAAGTGTTGCAAAAAGTCAAACACGAAAATATTGTCAAGCTTCTGGCCATCGAAGAGGAACAGGAGAATAGGGGAAAAGTTATTGTTATGGAGCTTTGTACCGGTGGAAGTTTGTTTAATATTCTAGACGACCCCGAGAACACGTATGGCCTCTCTGAGAACGAGTTTTTGAAAGTTTTGCAGGATCTGTCGGCAGGAATGAAGCATCTCCGGGACAATAATTTAGTCCATCGCGACTTAAAACCAGGTATAATATCCTTTAGTTTTTATTTGAATGTAATGAATTAAGGCATTTCCATTTGAATGAGATTTCTCTCTCTCATTGATTAAACAAGTGTACAAAAAAGTCCTGGGAATTATGGAATCACCGTGGAATTGAAAATGTTTGACCAAAAAACAGTTCCTGTTAATTGTCATAATATGTCAATTTCAAACGTATACACTGTAAAAATTATAACAAAAACTAGATTCCATGGCCTACTCCAAATCCCTTTTTTTGTAAGCTCTCTTATAATGGGTGTTTGTTGGAAACTTCATCAAGTTGGCTATGATTTTATATACATTTTCAAAACACCCCATGTGTTGAAATAAAATTGACAAGTGACATCAGCGTTATTTCTACTACATAAACAAAAAATGAATTTAAAAAAATGGTGATTTATAAATTCTTATTAGAAAAAATGACCTCTTAAAAATTGCAAGTACAGAAAAATAGCGGTGAATGGGTAATTATAATTGATGCGGTTTGAGTAAGGGTGATTATATGGATCCAAAATTAACAATATTCCAATGTTAAAACAAATTTAAAATGTCCACCTTTTTTAATAGGGACAGTTTAAAGCTCAACATTAAATAATATTATTAATATCCATCTAATCCGTTTTAATAATAACGATCTTATTCGGGTTTTTGGACCGTGTTCCATTTGAAGTTCCTTTAGGGGGCAACTTTAAATGGAACACGGTTCAAAATTCTAGCCTAGACATTTTCATTAAATATTTTTCCCGACATTTGCCAATACTGGATGATTCCTGTTAAGTTCTGCACACTTTTGCTTTAATTATTTGACAAGCATCATTTAAATTTAATGCAATAATTTTAGATAAGGTGACAAGAAGACATAATTTTGCCTAATTATGTGATTTATAAAAACTGTTTCAGGAAATGAAATGCAATTGGTGTTAAATAACCCATCTTTTTGAATCATATTGTCATGAAAGTTATTAACAAATGGCTGCATCTTAGGACTACATTTCAGTTCAATGTTTTTTTAAAATTACAATTCAATTTAATGAACTGCAAAGTTGCAAAATGTACTCCATGTTGAGGACAAAGGAACACTTTTCAAAGTGTGGCATTTGCCACACATAAATAAAATATAAGGATGCATATTTATATATCCTTGTATTTTATTTATTTTTAATCCAGAGGTTCTAAGTGTGCAAAAACTTGTAAAACTTTATGTACTTACAGGTATCGAAAACTTTATTAAGAAAAAGAGTTTAACACACCAATTTATCGATGGTTAGTTAAACTGCAAAAACACAAGTTATAGTTGAAGTACAGTGAATTTATTGAAATTTTACTGGCAGATGAAAAAATGTTTACACACACTTTACATAGTTTAATGAGAAAATATATCGCCACGTATCTGCGACAAAAAAGTACCTTTTTGTCTCATTTTTAAAATAAATGATAAAAAATTAAATTGTACAAACGGGTCTTATGATGATTACGAATTGTTTAGCATGCACAATACATCAATGAGGAGACTCTTTGTTCGAACTCGCACAGACAACAATTTATCCCACCCCTCTTGGAGGAGGCGATCATACAAAACTGCCCGTCTCAGAGTCTGAGAAGAGAGTCTGTCCCAAAATTGTATGTAAAAATTAAATAAACGTCAAAACAAAATATTCGGAAATTATCATTTCCTTGATCCTTCCAGCTATTGAATACTATTGGAATTAAAATCTCAAATTTAAATCTTTTAGGATTGGAGCCACAAGTATTAAACCCTTGAAATTGACTTTGCAGTTTAAAGGAATCCGCTATTTGCAAACTTTTCCTACCAAAAACTCGTAAATGACAAAAAATCGAATTATGTCATCGTTATATGTAGGCCAAATCTTAGCAGAAAATTCGCATTTTTATTTTTTTTATTTCGCTGCTTTGAAGTATTTTTGCTAAATGTAATTTTGCTGTAAATCGAGAGCAAAGTTTTACTAAACGTCTTAGCTTATTTAATTTAATGGCTAACACATTATCATGTAGGTATCAAAAATAAAATGAGGATTGTAAAACTTTTAAAGTGATTAGAGTGTGGCAAATTTTCGACTTGGTTTCGAGATACCGGGTGACTATAAACGATTGACACTTTTTGTGTTAGGTTGGCAATATTTTTTAACTCTTCTATTGGGTACACTGATTTTCAAATTTGAAATTGTCAAATAAACGTCAAGTTTTAAAATTGCCAATACCAGAATTGTTTTCAAAATGATTTTTACAGCTGGAAGATCTTTTCGATCACTCGCTTTAACCATTTTCCATTATTTGTCACTTTTCGTTCGCCATTATTCAGTAAGTTTCACTTTTTGACAACAATATTTTACCTGAAAAGTTAATAGACATAAATCACGACGACAGTTAATCGGGTACCAATTCCTCACTGCTGCCAATTACCTAAATTGAAGTCAATCATTTGTAGTCACCCGGTATTTGAGGTAAAGTTTTTTGCTTACACCCGCTTTGCTTGTGAAATATTTAGGTTTTTTACAAATTCCATCACCAGATTTGGACCTCGTTTGGGCAAATTTTTGATCGACAAATTCTTGTCATAACAAAATGAGCCGTTTTTATTTGAACATTTAATTTGTTATTTTACCTCATATCGGTGAGAAATAATTCATGCACAATAAAATGACAGTCAACTTGATGAATGTGTCATTGGGGCACGTACATTTTAATATGTTATCGTTGGCCTTTCTTGCTCGAAGGCAACATAATGAAGTTCATATGCGACGACGCCCGCACGGTCTACAAATTAACCGATTTCGGCGCCGCCCGAGAGCTTCCAGAAGGCCAACAGTTCCAGTCGTTGTACGGAACCGAAGAATACCTTCATCCAGATCTCTACGAACGTGCAGTATTACGAAAACACGTTAACAAAACGTTCGGCGCCACCATCGACTTGTGGTCAATCGGCGTCACCTTATATCATGTCGCAACCGGTAATCTTCCCTTCCGTCCTTACGGAGGTCGCAAAAACAAAGAGACCATGCATCTGATCACGACGAAAAAAGCGAGCGGTGTCATTTCCGGCATTCAAGTGACCGAAGACGGGCAAATCGAGTGGAGAAAAACATTGCCGGAGGGTTGCCAACTGAGTCCAGGTCTCAAAAAAATCATCACGCCGCTTCTAGCCGGGCTTCTCGAAGCCGACACAAAAAAAATCTGGACCTTCGAACGGTTTTTCACCGAAGTTACGGACATGTTGTCCAGGCGGATTGTGAACATTTTTCACGTGAACAAGGCGCAGCTTATTAAAGTATACATTCATCCGGACGAATGTTATAATCATCTGCAGAACTATGTGAACGAGCAGACCGAAGTTGCGCCTGATAATCAGATTTTGCTGATGAAGGCAGGTTTGTTCACCGACATTGTCGACGAGAATAGTCGAGCTGAGGGCTATCCGGAAACGCAAGAGGACGACCCTTTGTTTTTGTTCAACAAGGAAAACAATAATGTGCTCGTAGTTCCGGAGCAGAGCCTTCCGAAATTTAACGAGTTCAGTAATGTTACGTCGGTGGAGAACGACGCGACACAAGCGAAAAATGCTTGCAGTATTGGATATTTGTGTAAGAGGCGAATTGAGAAATACTCCTTGTCATGTAGCCACTTCAGCAACTGTGTGGATAATTTCGTGCAATTTACGAACAAGGAATTGAAAGAGGTGAACCAAGAGTGTTTGCATCTTCTAGAGAAGACCACAATCCACAAGAAGACGGCACATTTTCTGGAATCGTCGCGGCGTTTAGCTGCGTTTAAACTCAACAACATGCCACAAGTGACGTATGTGGACGGCTTGAAGCAGTTGAGCGAAAGTTTCGTTGCGGAAACCGCCAAAAAGATAATGCAACTGAACCAAAACCACGTAATCGAGAACAGTTTGAAGAGCGAATGGGACAGTTCGAGTCGGGCACTGCGATGTCCAGTAAAGTCGAGGGCGTCGGAAAGGGCGCGCACTGAAGTGGAAAGGTTGAGAGATTCGTGGCAGCATCTGGTGAGAGATCGCGCAACGAGGACCTTGTCGTACAACGACGAACAGTTCCACATCTTGGAAAGAATAAAAATCACGCACACGATAAATCGCATCAAGGTGTTGCTCCAAAAAGAAGTGTTCCCTCAATATGTGCAACTCGCCGAGAATCTGGGAGACTGGTACAAAATCGCTCAAACCGTTTACTTGCAGTTGATGATTCTCAAACGGGACGTCATGAATTACGACGAGAACTTGAAAAAGTTCGAGTTGGAAATGTTTATTAAAAACGAAGAGTATTTGGAGCAGGTGAAAAAACTGCTCGAACAAGACGCATGTGATAGTTCCAATAAAAAGACGAAGAATACTAATAATCACAAGTTGAAGACGTATCTGCAAAATTACAGGAAGGAGAGCAGCGATGTGAAAGATATGATTCTGAAGAATTCTGAACTTATTCAAAGGGTCAACCAAATTTTGGGAGCATTGGCTGTTGACGATGATCGATAACTAACTCTTTAGTTTATTATGTAATTATAAGGATGACTATAATGTGTTTCCGTGTTTTTTACAAGAGTATTACAGACTATATTATATTATAAAATAAAATATTTTTGTCTTAAAACGTTAATAGTTCACTTAGTAGTCCTTTTTTTCTGTGAAATTTGTTACAGGGTAGCACATTTGAACACGTTTCATCTCCAGGCGTCGGTTTAAACCGTAAACAAGAAATTTGGATGTCGTTTGCGCAAATTTTTGTTTCACGATTTTAGTCTACAACAGAGTCTACATTGTAAGGAATAAAACAAAACCTAACTAGACGCCATGCTTCCAGATAATCCAATTTATAACGACAAAAGATTGTTTATAAATAACTCAAGCGGCAATTGACCTTTCCAATATTACCTGTGTTCTGTTACGGTTCGTTCACTTCCGGCTGGCGGGCTTTTAAATTTCCCATGAACTGTCAAAAATGTCAACAAAACACACATTACCTAACCTAACTTATGAGGTAATTGTATCATCTTCTACAATGGTTTAGTTTTATTGTGTGCTTTATTGTACCAATCGGCAATTGCGACATAGTGGAATTAAATTCCAGTCACAGAAACAACGCTACTCTTATGTCGCAACATGCACTTTTAGGTTAATTGTCACATTTGACAGAAGTTTAACAGGCTCACTTATTGCAACCGGAAGTTATCGAACCGTAACAGGTGAATATTGGAAAGGTCAATTTAAAGCAGATAGTTGATATAATATTGATTTTTTCTACAAAAGGTTTTTAAGCGGGATAGGAAAAATTGAACAACATACGTTTCACTGTTCTTTTATTTGAAGAATGCGAAACACAAAAAGAGCTTTTAGAAATTATTATAGGTGTTGGTCAACCATAAGCGATTTGCATGGGAATTTGTTTTTTATTTTTCTATCTGCATGTAAACATTTCAAATTTCTAGTATATATTCTATAACCTGCAGCGACCACTTTTAATTTAGTTAATTTTACTTTTATAAAAAAAATGCTTCATGTTATAGTGGAGCATAAAAATTAATTATACCCTTGCAACTCCGCCACTGGATGTAACTGATTGGTGCTTTTAGTGCTTGAACATTGGTAGCTCCTGAGTTGTGATTTGAATTTCCGTTACCGCGTTTGCGCACTGTTTCTGTCAATTTGACAATTTAACCGTCTTTTTGAAAAACGTCCCAGGGTATTTCTTTTAAATGTATTTGGCTTTAAAGTGTAAATGGTGAATTTGTTGTTTAAAAAATGGACGCCGACGCCGAGTAAGTCCGCCATACCATCCAAGATCGTTTGTTATTATAACCTGCAATTTTCAAATCCAAACATTGCTTGATTGTTGTTATTTTCAATTTCCAGATATGCGGATCAAGATTCGTTAATAATAGCCCAACAGGAGTTTCGTGAATTATGCGTGAGTGCTTTATTTTTCAAACTGTATGATTATTAAGAGATAGGCTATACTGGTCCCCAGCATCTAAAACGGACCACAAATACACAACTCCACAACTCTGATGTGGCTTACTTTTAAAAACATTTTGTTGTCGATCGTAAACAAGCCGCTCGCGGTGAATTTGACGTGTTTGTGTTTAATTTGCAGCAGAAAAACATTGCGCTAGAACACTGTAAAATCAGTTATGTTTAGTTTTATACCTGCCTGGTACCTTGATGACAAGTCGGTCGCTTTCAATATGAAGTAGATTTAAAATGCGACTAGTTTTAGTGCACTAAAACACATAAACTTTATTATTAATCAGTTAAGTCATTAGTTTAAGACATTACAGTGTCGGTGGTTTGTTTGCAAACAAACAACATGAAAAGGAACTCCAACATGGCGCAGATGCTCCAAAACAAGTCATAAGCGAACAGTAGTCGCGACTTCTCTTTAAATGTGGAGTGAAGCGAATTGAGGAACTCCACAAACGTTCTCAAAATGATGAGTACAAGTTGGATGGAGAACGTTTGGTTGATTTGTTTGCTCAATTCGCACATTTCAAAGTGATAATTCATGTAATAGTTCATATTGTTGGTTGACCGGACAAGCCCGCGGTTTATTATGATGAGATGTTGGCGTACCGTTAGGACCAATCCACAGAATTCGGTCAAAACTATAGACGATATTATGTATGTTAAGTTGTAAGTGATGAAGGAGATGGCACAGGAATTGTAGGAATTGCCTGCCAGCACACAACTGATGTTACCCAATGCGGCAGTTGTTACAATCATAACTTTTTTGGCGAGCAGCAGAAGTCGCAGCGATCTTAAAACAGACGTTTAAACGTTGCATTTGTTGTATTTGAGCAGACTTGTATGTTAGTTTTATGCGGTGATTGAACGCCCTTTCTTCGTAATATAACACGTAATTCATGCATTTGCACAGTTGTCCTCGTCTTCGAAACACTGCAATTAAGATGTTTAAAGTGACAAAGATTTTGATCAGTTTGACTGCGGTTTTTGTTGTTGTGTCATGTCCGGGGCTGTGATGTGTCGCCGATATTACGCGATATGCTGCGAACAATAAAACCGTAAAGTGCGTAAGCAGAGCGAATACGTAGAACCAGAGAAATGTGAAGGGCTGGAACCGCGGTCGAGGCTTAGTGTTTTTGTTGTAATGTACCGGAAGCGTGCAGAAAATTCGAAAAAATCGGGACGATTTTAGGTACTCGTAGAACAAGTGGTACATTCTGTACGATGGACGTTGCAGTTATGCGGCTTCTTATTGGTATTTTTTGTAGAAATTTATGAAATGTGATTGAACGGGGGCCTGTTATGGCAGGTCATAAAAGTCTGATTTGTGTTGGCACTAATTGGAGTGGACAATAAATATTAAACCAACATCGAATGTTCGAATTTCTATAAACACATCACTTTATTTTTCCCATTTTATACAATTTATTTTTTATATGTTTGCATCCAAATTGAGGGAAAGGAAAGAGAGAGAATCACAAGAAATAGGTAACTGGTCCTCAGCTCGCTTGTGCGCAAAAACAAAGTAAGCAAAACAAGGATACCGGAAAATGCCATCTAAATTATATTGTGAATTTGTTTTTAAGTCCAGATACCAATTATGGAAATCAGTAACAATAAAATAAAGATAATGATCACTAATTCTTATTCATGCAAATATAAAATATAAAAAAGATTAATTAATTAACAAATAAAATATTAATTTAAATTCAGCTTTATTACTTTCAACTTTATATATTTACAATTCATATTTTATGTGGTTGGTGTGTCAGATTATTGAAATATATTGTAGAACTTGTAAAGAAAATGAGGCGAAAAAAATTATAAAACTACGTTTTATTACCTAGTTTCTAATTGTTGCTTTCAATTTTTTTTTCTCGAGTAAGTAGGAACATAAACAGTGAAAAGGGAGCCGAAAAATGAAGAAAATAGTGCTTGTGAAGTTAGCGATAATTGGAAACAATCATTGGGCATTTATTTTAAAGATCAATTCATCAAACTAATCCCTCAATGCTTATTTCCTTACTGTTTTTTAAATTCACTTTGTGTATGAGAGAGGAATGTATCAAGAAAACACACTTCAGAGATATAGACAATTCTGTTCAGATCAAGAAACATCGAAATTAAAAGTGTAACTAACACAAATCGTTGCCATTATCACGAAGTGATTTGATATGTATATACATACATATAAAGTAACTTATCCAACTTTTCGATTTTTATAAGTTACGTCACTTCGTAATATTGACGATGAAATAATTATGAAAATCAAAAGCAGCAAAATAACAACCAATACATCATATTTGAACGGGTCAAAAGCAAAATGGTTCGAGAGACAAAAAAGAAGAAACTAATTACGCATTTGCACACTAAAAACTATGAATTTATTGGTGTCAAAACGAATTAAGTGATTGTCGTTGTTGGTGGGAAAAAATCGCAATGGGAAAATTTGAATCAACTTTTACCTTTTGTATCTCCAATTTACCATGAATATTATAAAAGTATAAAAAGTATTAAAAAGTTAAAAGAAACAAGATAAAAACATCAAGAATAATATTATAACTATAATTTGGATTTGGATGACTCAAGAGTTGAATCACATTCTGACTAGAATGAACAAGAACATTATTGTTTTTCATCTTTTGTGCTTTTTTTGAGTTTGTACTTTGTTTTACTTTACGGAAGTTTTCAATAATTACAATTAAAATATTGGATACCACACATTTATATTTTTCAAACAACTTTTCCAATTTTGAAAGGAGTGTCTTTACTCCAATTTTACAATTCTGCATTTGAACCCTTTTGCTTCTAACCCCTTCATTTTTATAAGTACAAGTAGGAAGGTACAGTTAACAAATTTAAATTAAACATTTAGTAAAATCCACGAGAAGGTATTGTATTAGTTTATTGAATCAATTGTAGAACAGAGTGCAATAAAACGCAACGAGAATAATGGTTTTTTATTTACATGTTATTTTATGAAGCGTGAAGAGTGTACGTCGACCAATTAATACTCCAAATCAATTATTTGATTCAAGAAGAATATTATGGAAATGCAAAAAGAAATTTGCTGCAACATTATTGGCATTAACAAAATGCTCACGTTTACTTTATATCCATAAGTTACCTCAGAAAGTGCAGACAAAGACAATGGAAATAAACCACATATGGTCAGTTTAATGGGCTGTTGAAGGGACTGATATAGAAACGTACTTTTCTGAAACAACACGATTTATACCTAATAATTTATAATAAAAAAATACCGCTTTCGCTAGCCTGTCGTCGCTGTAACATATTTGTGAATCCGACAAGAATTTCATTATTTTGTTGGCCTTGAAAAATATGCTCAGTTTCGTAGTAGTTATCCAAACTTTATTTTACCTTTTTGGTGATGTTCATCGGTGGTAGAAGAGTGAAGAACAGTTGCAATATGTAGAAACCGAAAGACACTCTATCGAACAGATTGCCCTCTTTTTCGTAAATCAAATACATGGTAGCCATGCCTCCCAGAATATCGCTAATAGTTAGAAAGAGTACAGGGATGGAAATTAGACGATTCATAGATGCGGCGCCATGATACAAGTCGCTGTACATATCCGCGATCATTACCAAAAGCTTTAGAGCGTCCACGTTTTTGTGTAGGTTCTTCGTAATTCGTGTCAGGAAATTTAACTTTAGGCGCAGCACCCAGCAGAAATAGTTGAGATAAATGATGGAGAAACCGTCGATGATGAACTGGTAACCTTGCGAAAAGAAACAGCACAGTGTTTGCGCAATCGATTGGCGAAAATAATAGAATCGAATCAGGAAAATAGAAGTCGTCTGAAAAAGTACCACGGAAATCACGGCAATCGTAACGACGAGATTCGAAACGAAGTAGCTTGGAATCGAACCTAAAATTTCCACTTTTTGGTCAAAGGAGCCAAAACGCTGGAGAGATTCGCACAGATGATTGTGTTTCTGATACATTATCAGGAGAGTGAACAAAGCTGAAAACATCCTGAAGGCGTCGATGATCGCTAGAAATTTTCGCGGCTTTGATTCGTTCATATTTTCGTCTAGAACCAACGATGTTGCGAATGAAAAAGCCATAGCGGCTAAAACTCCTGCAGAAAATGAAAAATAAATTTCGTATTATTAGTTTGTAGTAGGGAAAATACCCGCTGTGATGATGACGCTGCCGAATTTTATATTAAGCTTGTGCGTTTTTATTTGGGTGGCGTTGTAAGGAGACATGCCGAACAATTTTCCGAATTTTAACAGCGTAGAAACGGGGGTAGAAACGTCGTATACTTTTAACATCATCACGTGAATGAAAAATAAGCTGTGGGTCGATTGCGCGCCAATTTGGATTAATCTAATGGTAGATGATTCGAAACGCTCGTCAAATATTGACGAGATTTCACGATTACATTCATTACGTTATGGGACAAATTGATTTCCGATGTAATACTAATGTAATACTGGGTCTAAAAATTGATTGATTATTTTTTGAATAAATTTCCAATTTCATATTTTTGCAGCTAAAGTTCTCAGAGGATGGAAACACGGCGCAAAAGAAAAAAAATCTGTTTGCTTCGGGGGAAGAAACGAAGAAGGTGAAGCTGAGACCTTCGATGATCGATCGGGCATGCGTGAAATCGAAAGTGTTTACCAGCACTCCCATGATTCTTAGTAGGAATCAACCATTTGCACCCAACAATACATCTTTGGTTTCGTCAATCGAAGAAACATGTTCAAATGCATCACTGAGCGGTATTGAAAACGTCTCAGAACATGGAAACAATCCCAATGCCGGTGGTAATCTTTCGTCAGTTGGCGATCGGGCCCCACCGCAAGGGACAAGTGCAAGAGGAAACAAATCGACACTGGATGATAACAATTCTGTGATTGTCATATCTTCTATGGAAAATGACGCAGTCAACACCACACATAATCGTTCGGAATTGAGGCGAAGTGTTATGTCGAAAAAGTCCAACGTTGAGAGTATCGTCAATGCATTAGTGGACGTAACCAGCAGGGGCGTGCAAACATCTTTCAAAAACACTTCATTTAGTTTGAAGAAAATCGCGCGTGGTCCCACAAAGTACGACGCGAAAGAGACGCAAACGGGAGCGTCACTGCTAAAAAGGAAAACCCAATTCTTCATCCGCCCTTCGGACTCGTCGCACTCTACCTCTTTGTCGAGTCTTGCTGTACCCATCTTGAAGAGATGGGAAGAAGGTGATATTTTGCCGAAAATGCCAATCTTCGATATGACACCATGGAGAGATCAAGTTGACGGAGCACACGTGTCGACATCGCGAAGAGATATGGGCCTGCCGTGGAGGGCTTCCAGTACATTAGATGCGCACCTTGTGCAAACACCAGAAAATGCCATTCAGCCCAGAGATTGGGACGAAGCTGAGGAATCTCTTGATGAGACGTTTTTGCCGAAAGGACGGAAGTTCAAAAAGGTGTTTGTGAACAAGAAGAAATTCGTTAAGAACGACAGAAAGAGCAATGCTAGAAGAAGTGGGCGAACGTCGACGACAACACGCAAAAGTGAAGCAAGAGCTACTGAACGTGACAATGAAACCAGTAACAACGTGAAGAATTGCACTTTGTCGAGAACGCAGTCACGCGATCTTCTTAAAGTGAGTCGAGCTGCTGCATCCAAGGTCAAGTCGCGTGGACAGCTACCAGAAACAATAGAAACTTTACCGCAAAACGATATTTGTACAGCTTTACGTTCACAAAACCGAGAAGAGTCGTTACCGCATTCTCCTAAAAGAAATGCCACCTCGAGTTGTGGTTATAAAAACATAGCGGGGAAAGATGTAAGCGATGCATTAAATAACGGCAAACCGGGGCTTCTTACAAATACCGAAATGTTGGACTCCTCCACCATAGCTAAAAAACTTAACATTATTTTCCGAAAAATTTTAAATAATAAAAATGTTACATCCGCAATTCGAGCCGAGTGTGATGATTCTCATGCTAAAAAACAAGACGAGCTTGCAGTTGGTAGAGCAAGGAGCTGTAATACGAAATTACAAAAGGAACAGACAAGTCCTCCACCAAATCGACCCGTTGGGTCGAAAACTAAAGCAAGAGAGACCGAAAATAGAAACAGTCGGGCACATAAAAGTATTCGAGAAAAGTCTGCAATTAACCGTGAATTTGAAGACCTTAGTAATTGTTCTCTCAACAGAAAACGAAATGATAGTGTATGGGTATGCACAGATGGTAATTTTGTTATAAATATTAATAAAAAAGATTAATTTTTTACTTTTCAAGCTGTTAATTCGCTTGATTTCAATAGAAATACGAGCGTAACTCGGGAACAGGAGGACCCTTCAAACATGAAGATGAATATAATGAATTCTGCCGGAATTCCGCAAGGTATACAAATTAATGCAGCACCTATGGTTTTTAACGCTGTTTTAAAGATTTGTTTCAAGAGTTTCAAGATTTGGCAGCGGATTTGCGGACTGACAGTCAACTAGCAGAACCTAAAAAACTTCAAGCGAAAAAAAATATTAAAACAGGTACATCTACTTATCTGCTTTATGCTATCATTGTACAACTGGATTTTAGGTAATAAGAGGAAGACTAATAAAGCGAGCACCAGTGAAATTAATGTAAGTAGGACCATGCAGACTAGGAACATGACGAGGCAGGGTCTCCAGTCACAAGATTCCCAATTAGGTGAGTTATTTCCAAAGCTTAAGGTGTTGTGTGATTCACTGTCGTTACATATGGCAACGATCGATTATACTCCATCAAAGAAATGCGGCAAAACGATACTAGTTTCCCTAGTCCTTGAGATTTTCAGACATTTACGAAAGTGATAATATTTCAGATAAATTAGTTTTGATTAGAGTTTATATTGGATGTATAACACATATAAAAGAGAAATGGTGAACGCTAGCGACATGTGATTCTCAAATTGAGAACATTACAAACAATTTCTTTTCAAAGTTATTGGGCAATTTGGGGTATTAATCTTTTGGTACAAGGTAAAAAAGAATGGTTTTTATAAACTAATGCAACTTCATTATATTCGTCAGTTTTTGGTTGTTTTATTTCATCGTTTTTAGAGCATTATGCATTATTAAATAACTACAATTGAGAGGAATCTCAAATGTTTTGTTTTAAAGTGCAATGTTTAATGAATGCAGTACCAAAAAATCAAACACATTTGTAGGAAAATTAGTACATGCGACTATTGTTGAGAAATTGCTTACTTATTTCCCACCTTAAACCATTCAACTATGTTATATTATAACTGCTTCAAGAAATAAGTCCGAGTACAACCAGAGAGCTTCCAGATTGGACAACTGATTCACAGGTTTCCAACCAACAAGCCGAAATTAAGAAATCCCAGTATCGAAAACGTCCCACTGGTATATCAGTATATCTGTTTCATATTTCAATTGTATGAATGATTTATAGGTAATAGAACGCAAACTAGTGAAATCAATGTAACTAGGACCAAGCGGACTAGAAACAGGACGACGCAGGAGCTTGATCCTGAAGAACCCGAACCAGGTTAGTTATTTATAAAACATAAATCTCTCAACTGTGATATAATCGTTTCAAGGTACAAGTCGGAGTCCAACAAAACTCGTGTCGATTAATAAAAATTTGTCCACACAAGATCTCCAAGATACCAGTGAGTGGAGGCAAATTCTTTTTTTTTTTGAGCTAGTTTTATGGTTTTTACAGCTGATTTGGTGAGTGAAGGTGGCAGGAGACGATCAGGAAGAGAAAGGAAGCCAATAACGCGACGTATCGACGTCGGATTTATTGCACTGCACTCGAAATCTGTGAAGTCCGCAGTAGACGTTTCCGCGAAAGTTTCTGGGGTCCTACAGACTAGAAGAAGCAGCAAATCTAAGGCAAGCAACATTTATAGATCTAAGTGCACGGCGTCGTCTGTTTGTTCACTGCTCCCGATAAACGAAGTTGAAGAGGACCTCGTCGACAGGATTATAGAAAAAAAAACTGGATTTGCAGCGCTAAAAATGGCAAACGCAGCCATGGAACGAGAAGAAGTGCAAATAACTTCGCCAATTAAGTCCAAAAAACCTAGCGGGACTAAGAAGAATACTTCTGTGCCCGCGAACGTTGGAAAAAAAACGTCGCGGGCCAGATCTACAAGAAAAAATCTTCGCGATGCGTTGAGCATGACTTTGAACCATAATAACACGCAAGAAATAGACAACACTTTGAACGTGCGGAATGGAATAGTCTTAAAATCGACAAGTAAGTGTTGCGTTGTCGTCGGTAGGTCGTTATGATTCGCTTTTTGAGCAGAATGGGCGTACAAAGACTTGAAGTTCGAATCTGTCGAAGACATGCCTGGAGTCAGTTGGACCATGGCCGATGGTGGCCCTGGTGGAATGCGCATTTTAAAACTGGACCCGGAAGCAGTTAAGCCGGAACAAACTGCCGTGTCGCAATCGATTGTATGATTTTGTTTGTTTTTATTATTTTCTAATTTGCGCTTTTTAGGAGTTTTGTGTTATGAGCGGACAAGCATTTGTTGAACTGCAAGATCAAAATGCCAAATTAAAAACTCTAGAAATGTTTATTGTGCCCAAAGGTAACTAATATTTTAAAATGTATCGGAATTACGTGAGTTCCACTGTTTTATTTCTTTTAGGTCAGGTGTATTCACTGAAAAACACCAGCAAGAAGAAAGCATTGTTTTTATCATTTACGAGAAGCGGCTAGGTGTAAACGACACTATTGGAGTTAGATATCAAGGCCTTTGTTAAATAAATATAATATCAATTATTTTTAGATTATTCATTAAAAGTATAAAACATACGTTGTTAAATTTATTTTTCTTTAATAAATAACATTCGATTATATTTAACTTCGAAATAACTTATTTAACTGTTGTATTGTTGATTTGAGACTAACATTTTTACAGATTCGTTTATTTGGGGTATTTTCAAGTTGCTTACTTTTACCTTGTATTTGTTCTAGCGGCTATCGTTATCGCTGTTTTTTATAGGTTTGAGCACTTTTTTACCGCTAGTACCGAATTGATTTGATTTTGTCGTAAAAAGAGAATAAAGTAAGTTGTGTTACTGTTTGGTGGGACTTCAAACGAAGGTAAGCTTTCCTTACAACTTTTCTTGTAGCCACGACGCGGTTTGAATTTTGTTATACGCATGCTAATTGGCTCCAAGCCAAGTTGTAAAAAAGTTTTCAATTAGCAGCGTTTTATAAATTAAAAATTTGCCACGCTCGCTCGTTTCGTTACGTTCCGGTCATGTTTTTATTGGTATTTTTGTTCGTTCAACAGTGTTCATTGTTGAATGCCACTTGTATTTACCGTGAAATTTGAATTGTTCGCCCAAGCAAAGTGTTAATCCCGAAACATGAAAACGGGACATTTTTAGTATCCCTGAACCAGTGGGGACTTGCCCTGCGCGCGTTGTTTAAAGCGCCCTTCTCCAGTCCTCATCTCAGTTGACGGAGGCGTCGCGACGCGTATGCCCGCGTCTTTCTAATCGATTCACTGCTGTTACATACTGATCGCCAGTTGATGCACTTTCGACTTCAGTGGCCAACCGATTTGCGATCAGACCGAGCTCAAGGTTTGTTTATGTACGATTTTTTCAGAGCAATTTGCGTATTTCTAATGCCGTAAAGTTGTTCTATTATTGATTTAAAGCACAGCACATGGTAAAATCGCACAACTCCGAACATCGCAACAAAAAGCGTCGGTTTTTTGGCGTGTTTTGTAAAAATAAAATTGCTTTTTTGTGAGTATAGTAGTCGGTTGTGGACAGGTTCGTTTCATCGGTGTTGCGTTCGAGGAAGTTTGGCGTTTTGTTTCAATTACTTTGCAATTCCAAGGGAATCAGGTGCGTTCTTTTTACTCGAAATATCAATTTAACGTCTACACGTGTTGCGAAATGAGGTTGAACAATTTGTACAATTTACATTTTATTTACAAATTGTTTGTATAATTTACGTTTATTATTGATTTTTGCAGATTTTTGCATTCTGAATCGTATTTTACCTTTTCTACTTTATTTTAAATCGGTTGCGGTTGTGTTAATTTGTTGAGTGTCGTTGCCTTGAATAAAAAGTAATAAACGTTTCTGAACTTTATCCAGCCTAGCAAGAGTTAGCTTATTGAAATTCTAAATTATTTCATTTGCCCTTTTTAATTTCACATTGCTTTCTGATAATTTGCTAGATTAATTTATAGATTTAATTTGCTGTGAAATGCAATGGTTCGAATCAGTTTCATTTGGATTTTCAGTCAGAATGAATTTAATTTGACTGCAATAGGAAAATTGTAACATCACAATAGTTTGTTGATAAATGTTCACAAAACTGCGCATTTCCGAGTTGACGATTTAAAACTGAAAATTTCATTCAAGGGGCAAAAACGGTCGTTTTTAAGTCCATGAAGCGGGCGCAAAAACCGTTAATGGTTGTTGTCATTAGATCTCCTTCAATTACTATTCCTCACGTTATTTTTGGGATGAGTTGTGTTAAAATGTTTTTTCTGTTGGCCTTTGACTCGTCTTTACGGCCTCTTGGAAGAATAACGATTCCGCT
Source organism: Eledona agricola (assembly GCA_964023215.1). Lineage (NCBI taxonomy): Eukaryota > Metazoa > Arthropoda > Insecta > Coleoptera > Tenebrionidae > Eledona > Eledona agricola. Next base: position 4,487,787 of record OZ026856.1, read on the forward strand.
AAAAATATTGCCACCACTTGATCTAATAATATCGCGTATTTATACCGTTGCAGTCATTGTTTAATCTGTTATTTGATCCCAAAACAACATCCATCAGGGCATCGATTTCGCATCTATTAGTCGCCGGCATTCGTCTTGATCTTGGTGTTAGTTCACGGACGCGTTTCTTTGTTCAGTCAACCGGATCACGTCTCTGCGTATTCGTTAGTCGAATTTACGTAACGAACGCCCGCTATTTATCCGCGGAGTGTTTTATTTGAAAATTTTCTGTTCAATTTCGCACAACAGCTACTGTTGCTGATCTCGATCGAGGAGTGGAGGCTTCCTCTGGTAAATTGGCTCACGTTTGAAATCCCGAGATTCATCGGAGTCGTCTTATTCGGTCGGTTATTTTAGGTGGTCTTTCGGGGATTCCCTTGCTGGATGAAATTGAATTGTAAGCCGACTAAGTCTATTGTTGACTGGATTTGGGCCGTGAAATAAAATATAAAAGTCTCTTGGAGAATATTAGGGTTACAAAACACGTAATTTGTCGGTGTTTATGGCGAACGAACCCAGGGACTGATTGTAAATCTTTATTGTCACATTCTAATTCCTCGGAGGCGGAGATGTTGCCGTGAAATCGATAGGAGCCGTGATGAGGTTTTATGTTTAATGTCGTTAGAGTTTGGGGTGGAGACGAGGCCGTAGGTGGTGTTTGTTAAAATCGCCAGCTTTTGGTGTTTGTTAAACAAGTACAAATTTAGTATCAGAAAGCCCAGAAGCGTCCTTTAATAAAACTTACCGTTTCTGCTATAAGAATACGACCCCAACTTCGTTTAACTTTAAGCTTCGAAGTAGTTTCAGCGTCTTGAACGTCATTGCTACTAGAACCGTCCAATTCGTGCTTTTGATCTGCCATGTGGCCTATTTACACTCACAAATGGCACATATAAGTAAGTTGAAAGCAAATGGTTAGTTGGAAACTCCCACGACTCCCTTTGGAATTGAAAGTTCAGACAACAAATCTGGTTTAATTTATAACTCTGTTAAAAAACGGCGCGGCAGTAACAGTCTGAAATATTAACGCAAATTATTTGAAGCCAATTGGAACCAACTGCTGGTCGCTTTGTATTTAATAATTAATTGTAATAAATTTGTAATGTGAAAGCTACCTGCAGCGCATTGCCAGGAGAGAGGAAGGGTAGCGATTATTAAACAAGTGAAAAAAAATTGACAAACTTTTCACCTTTAGCTTTCGTATTCAAATACATGTATTTTATTAAATTATGCATATTATTCATATTTTGTTGCCTTACTGTTTTTAGATTAGTGTTTGTTTGTTTTTTAGGCGCATTACGTAATTTTTGAAATAGGATATTTTGAGATATACATATGACAGTAATTCGTTCTTATTTCTTATTCTAACATCGAATAGAAGTGTGGATTTTGTGTAATATCCGTACCAATAAAGGTTATCTCCAGTGGTGTATATTCATATTTCCCATTACTTTAATGGTTATTAAAGTGTTTTTTGCAATTGTGTCGCAATCAGCTAAGCGTGTGGTTTGTGAGACGAAGATTGCTGAACAATTCGTTTGCCTCTACAGACTTGCTCTCAGAAAACATCGAAGATACAATTTGCACGAGAACATGTCAAAACTTCACTGTTCAATGTAACATTATTGAAACCGTGTTCGGAATGGAATGTCTGATTTAGGGCGGCACAACCGAACTTGTGGTCCAGAAGAGACCATTCAGGATTGCGCTTGTAATCTTATGTTGTACCGTTTGTATTAGATAATGCTCGGCTGTACAATGTCAGAATATTGAAAGGTTTGGAATCGGAAGATTGAACAGACCAGCAAGAAGCTCTAATTTAAATCCAATAGAACAACTTTAAGACTACTCAAGAGCTACCGATTGTACTCTTGCTCAGAGGCTCGTAGAAATTAAATTACATTAGAACTGCATTTCAGAAGAGCTGCAATCAAATCCAAAGGTTAACACATTTTAAATCTGGTCGTTTACATTATTTATGTGTGAGTCAAAATTGTTTTCTGAACTTCTGTGTAAATACCTAATTTTGACAATAAACTAGTTTTTTGAAAATTGGCTTTTATTTTACCACTTAGATTCCCATTTGCCGACATATAATAATGAAAAAAATCGTAAATAATAAATATGTTAATTTTGCGGGACTGTTTATTTTGCGTTACATGATTTTGCTTTTTGACAATTACTTTTCGCAATTGGCTGAATTTACGCTAACAACTTCCGGGTTGTAGTTTTAAAAAATGCAAATTGCAATTTTGCATGTTTGAAATGGCGCGGCGCTTTCAAATCACCCCTGGAAATCGTACAGGAAATTAACCAGATAGCAACCCTGGCTGAAAGGGATCATGTTGACGTCATTAAAATCTTGAAATTTTCAACGACGCTGTTAAATATTGAAAACGATGTCGATAAGGGCCAGAGGCGTAGGTGGTAAATCCATGTCGCCTTTTTTATTATTTTGCTTCGTGGTTGGATGGCGTTTTTGTAGTTTTACATTTTCTGAAAAGCGAGGGTGGAATATAATAGTAGTATGGAAAGTGCATGTGAAAACATCTGTGGGAATTAGTTGCTCGGTAATTAACTCCCCCGTACGTGTTTGATTTAAGTTAATAAGTTGAGTGAATTAAGGCACACTCTGGCACATTGTTTAACGTTTGCATGCATTATCGTTATAAATTATTGTCATAACTCTCCGCAAGGATAATGTGAATATTTAATTATTACTCGTTAATGACAAAATTTAGTTAAAAAGCTAACAACTAAAATTTTTATAAAATATGACAAAAAAAACCAACTAAGCAAATGTGCAGAAATAACTTTTTGCTTTCTAAATTACATAGCTTAGCAGAAATTATCGTTGTTTATAGATTTTCGCAACTTTTCTAAAAGCGGAACGCAAGATTAATTAATTTAATGCTGCAAACTTAGTTCGTTGATAATTATGCACGAGCCTTTACAAACTTTATTATTAATTATGAAATAAGGTCAAAATTAAACGGTGACTTTTTTCAATCAATTATAATAATTAGTGAAGTCGGAAATGTCACAATTAGTGGAAATAAAGGCACAAAACCCCGCCATTTAACTTAAAATCATTTGCAAAAAATTGAAAAATAGTTTGGCAAAAGTCGTTGCTTTTGTGAAATATTTATTATTCTGGAATAACTTCAATAAAGGTTAAAGTTTATCAGATTAGGTGTTTATAAGTATTAAAATCAGCTTTCTGTCAATGTTGGTTGTTACAAAAGTTTCTGAAATAACATATTTTTATTGCTATTCTCAGCTCATTGAAATCTGTTATTTTTTAGCAAGTTCTTCGTATTGCGATGTGTAAAAATCAATTTCGGTCGTGAGCATTTCCGTGTTATAAATTTTTATCACTAGAATGTCAACAAAGATTGTAAGTACTATATTGTTCTGCTTCTTTGAAAGACCAAAGAACGGTCATATCTTGGTATATAACATGTTGTTTGTTACAAGTCTCAATGCTTCGCCACAACTCAAACCCTTGAATTTTTAGAGGGCCAAAATACAATAAAATTAATGACGTTTCCTGTTTCACGAAATGAAGCAAAAACAGCGCGGTCAGGTTTTGTGATATGTGAAAGAAGAAGTTTGCAAATTACATTATTTGCATTACGTCGTTCCGGACGGAAAAAAATGTTTCAATATTTGGTTTGGATGAATACAAAATTATATAAATATGAACGTATATATTTTGTAAAACAATAAACGATTTTTTAAACCTTTCCTATTTTCTCACATATTTGCCGGGAATTTTTCCAGCACCCAAGTATTTGAGAAATTCTTAAAAATTTCATGAACAAGGTAAAAACATAAATATAATACCGCACCTCCTACGAATTGCCAGAGCAGGGTGGAGGTAAAATCGATAATTACCCAGACTGAAAAGAAAACAAGCTTTTTGATTGTGGAAGCGTTCGGTTTGCCATAAAAATATGTGCAACATGACAGTTCGCTTTAAATATTGAAAAAATGTGAGATATGTGGTTCAAATTCGATGACCACGTTGAAGTCCAATCCACCACTTGCGATACTTCATTCTCTTTTTATCGAATAAATTTGCATGCCACAATTCCACCAGAAATATATTCCTCGGGGCAAATTTCACTCGCAAAACGCTAAATTGCGCGCCGAAATATTTAATTCAATGTCAATAAGATGCCAATACCAACTGAAATTTTGTTACAAGATCAATAAAGCTACAGGTTTTCTGCGAGTTTAAAATTCAGCTGATTTAACATCTGCATTATATTCGCAATTTCGTAAAACAAAACATGCCGGGAAAATTATAAAACTTCGTTCGGTTTTATCATTGATATAATCCTTGAAATTCGGCTAAGCCAACCAGACATCTGAAAAACGCGCTGTATAAACATCTTCTTTATTAAAGCGGTTTATCTTGCAAACTCGGTTTTCCCGGATGAATTTTCAATTTCAGGAAGATTCACATTTACGCCGTGCTGCGAACATTATTCCTTGCTTTGTGTTAATTGAATTGTAATTGGTGGTAGCAGTTTCTGAGGGGTTGTAATTGCAAATTTATCAAAGATGTCTTCTGGAATTGGTACGCAGTAACATATTAAAGTGCATTTTGCCTGGAATTTGCAACAACTGAGCGATTTTATTCAAATTAACCCGAGCAAAATTCGCGTCACACTGTTTCTAAACACACCAGAACAATAACAGAAATTATGACTATTGTTAATTGTGCTTTGTGTAATGAAAACGGACACTAAACGTACTTGACTCCGTCGTTTTAAAATAGAGGAAGATGCTTTAATTTAAAAAAGGATTTAGTTGCGACATTCAATACCAATCAACAAACTTTTTATCCTTTATCTTGCGACAAAGACAAATTGCACGCGGATTATCTTACATTATCTTATAGACTTATTTTCTTGTCGTTATTCCGGCTATTCGAGCTGGCATTTGTTTTATTTATGTCTGTTAATAATTAATAGTTCCAGGAGATGAAAGGATCGATAATTAAAGGTGTGTGTTTTATTTGATTTTATGAAGCTTGTGCCATTAAAATGAAGCTATGAAATGGCAAGTGCTACTCTTTTTCTTTACTGACAACCGTTTCAGCGTTTCATTTCATTGCAATTAGTTCATATAACTTCTGAAACGTAATTACTCAGAGTGTAGTAGTATTAGGCTAGAAGTGAGTCGTAAATTTGTTCGAGATACTTAAAATTCTTCACTGTTTTTGTTTTATCGCACTAAAGCACGATAAAGCTTTTACAATTTTTTTCTGAAAGCCATTTTGATTAATTACTCTCTGCCCAATTTTTCAGCACTAAAACAGTGTCGCTGTTTTCAGTTTCATTGTACTTTTACAATGGGAGCACTTAATTCACTAATAAACTTTTTAATGTCATTTGAATGTACTCCTTGCATGCGAGCCTTTGAAACGAATATCGGAACACGAAATGAGATTTCGCTTGTAATTTCGTTCTCGGGAACTTGTAACATATGTAAGCTCCTTGAGGATGTGCATCTTTTTACCATATATCATTCTACTCGAATATTGTTGCTTCATATTTATGTGTTTTTGTGACAAATGTTTCTGGGTTTCAAATCGTTTTTGCCAAGCGTTGGCATTAAATTTAATAAATGGAATAAAATTAAATTTATTACTTTTTATTTTAAATTACACATTTTATTCAATTTTAGTATTTGTATCGACTAGGAATCGGGATGTAAAAAAACCTTTTAAGGTTTTTTGTTCGCAAAGTTGTCTTACTCGATCTCGTCACGTCAAATTAAATTTACAGGGCTTGGGAACGTACTTAGTTTGTTTCAGCTTGAGACAACATAAAACTTTTTTACATCGAACGTGCAGAGCTTCAATGTGTAAATTTTTTTGTGCGCGTCATAATTATTGAGGAAAAATTTCAACTTGAAGTTTAATCATTTTGACCGATGCAATCAACATACTCGCATATTAAGCACATTATCAAATAGCTGATGGCGCTAGAATCGGTTTAATGCACCGTTAAAGCAAAATCAATGGCGATATTATTTTCAGCTCGAAACTGAACTGCTGAACAATTGAACTGTTCTACCAAATTTTCGGCGTGAGTAACATTTCAAAACGATCATCTTTAGACAAAATCTCCATTTTTGATCTATCAAATAATTTACATGGTTTTAACGTTGTGAAATGAGTACAGTTTTCAAGATAAAATGTTAAAATTTGGACAAAAAGGAATTCCGGACTTCTCATAATTTAGAAATCTAGATGCTCTTTTTGTTCTACTCTATAACAAATGGTTTCAGTTTCTATGATGTATACAAAAATTTATGTAAAGAATACCGTTTTGCAAACTGTCAATCTCAATTGTCCAGCAGATTATTCTTTATCAGAATGTGAAAGTCTTAATCTTAGATATGTTTGATGAAGTCTGCTGTGAATATTTGTGAAGTGTGTAACGAGATGTCTAGTAAATTAGTAAATTATAGCAATCATTATAAAAGCAAATGCTGAAACGTGGAATTTCCAGCAAGTAATCTCGTTAATATCAGTTTTCAACATCATCTAATTTAATTTCCATTTAATGTGTGTATCAGGAAACAGCAAAAGACATCGAGGATAATATCAAGCTTGGCTAATGTGAAAATGTGACCAACAATCCCCAACACTGGATTAGCTTTTAACTTCAGAAACTCGTTACTCCACTAATGGCCACCATTCATTCGTTAATATGTCCACTTAAATTCTGCTTTCAAATAAATACTGACCCTTTTAAGTCGCTGAGATTTGTTGTTTGATCTCAAACTTCTATTCTGATAAAAAACAAGTCATCGGATCTAATGGATACTTTCAGCTGGATGTCATTTAATATGTGATTAATTTTTTGTAAGTGGCGAAGGGATCGATTTGGTGCAGCGTTTTCTTGCTTTTTTTATAATACGTATATTGTGATTAATTACTCGTAACAGTAGATGACACTAATTAAATGCATGAATAATAAAAAACGTTCTGTTTTTATTACAACTGTTGTCTTGAAATTCTATTATTACATTTTACTTTAAATTACACATATGTATTATTCAATTTTAGTATTTGTTGCCGACGATGATCCATCCATAAGCTAATATTTTGTAATTGCAATTGTTGTAATTTTTGAAACATGTATTTTATAGATTATTTATAAAAATAAATAAATAACGAAATTGTAACAGTTATTTTACACCTTTCTACCTGTGAAAGAATCATGTTCCCAGCACAGGAACATAACACCTTCCAGCGAAAGTAAAAAGAATCAAATGCAGTTTTGCCTTTTGGTAAAAGTTTGAAACTTTTTTTGTTAATTGTGCATGTGTTTTTTAGGTTATTAAACTTCAAAGTTTCAGGATAAAAAACTAAAGTTCGTTAAATCCACAATGATTAATGAGGCTAATTTTACTGTTACAGAGAATCGATATCGAATTATGGCCCTCAATTCCGCCCCAGTTGTCATCGCGTCTTATTGGTAGGAAAAATTGAAATGGAGAAGAATCGAATGGTAATAATGCACGACAACCTGGAGCAGGAATCCATTTCAGGTGGTTTACACAAAAGCACAAAGGACAAGAAGTTGTACCGGACACAGATGAAATACTGGACTAATTAAGTCCTCTTCGTCGACATGGTGGTAAGTAGAGTGTTTGTCAAACTCAGTAGAACAATTTGGTAAAGAAAGTTCGTATTGAAATATAAATTAAGGCAAGCGTCACGAAACTTTCTCAAAGTCTTGGCTAAAAGCAAATCGCTTGAAAATTCAACGACTGACTGAAATTTCCGACTTTAACATATGATGTATGGCGGCTTTCAGGATCGATCCACTTAGGCTGATTGATTGCGACTTACCCTAAATATTAGCTCACACGAACTTTGCAAAAATTGAAATTTTTTATATTTGACTGCAGCGTGAACGGTGTGAGACGGCTGAAAGTTAATAAAACACCGAGAAGTCGTTACAAACTCAATTCAAGTTTGGCACAGAAGAATGAAAAGAAATTGCATTGTTTAAATATTAATTGCTGTAGTGGATGGTGCAGCTTGTAAATTGCTTTTGATTCTTCTTTCAGTTGAACACCGAGTGGGCCCAAGTAGAAGTAATCGAGTTGATAAACGACGGATCCGGACTGGCTTTTGGCATAATAGGGGGCCGAAGCACGGGGGTTGTTGTCAAAACCATTCTTCCGGGTGGAGTAGCGGACAGGGTGAGTAACATTTGACCACGTTCACCCAACCCGAAACGCACCCATCTACGTCAAAAATAGACCACCGTTTATCCGATTTATTTGCGGATGTGAACTTTAACATTTTGTCATAATGTCTGGCGGGATGTGGATTTTTGTCGATCCGATTCATGACATTCATTCGGGGCCGTTATTTATTGTCGAAGATTTCGGAGTCGAGCTCAGGTTTCGATGATTTAGGTTCCTTGATGGATTCGGTACGATTAAATGGTTTCAGAGACAAATAGCAATGTTTTATAGAATAGTAGTAAACAAAGTGCTAAGTCAATATTGCGTAATAACACAAGCCGCAATCATGAGATTAAAGAGAAATACATTCAACTCGACTTCCTTATATATTTTTTTTTGTACAAAAATGGAACTATTGATAAATTAAAATTGACACGATTGTAAGTTTCTTGCTTGAAGGAATCAGATGTTTAAAATGTCCTTAATGCAAATAAACACATGAAAAAAGATAAATAAGTAGGTAGGTAAATATTAATTAGTCGCAAGCAGAACGACATCGTTTCGACATCGATTTTGTTGATTCTTGAAATATTTTATTGACACGTCTGTGCCTTACAATGACTTGCACCTGACTGATTACAGCGCTTGCGGACACAATCCTACTGCTTTTACAAACTTGAACAAAACAATTACATAAATTTGAGTGTTTTTATGATCAATAGCCCACATCGCCTTGTCTATCAAAAAAGATTTGTAGTTTTTTTGTTTTGACTTTTATCAATTTATTATTTTATATGCACGTTATGGAATTGCAAAATTTGTACTGTTGCATATTCAAAACATTGTCTTTTAATTTCTGTGCTCTCGTTTTATTTAATTTAGACACTTTAGATCTTTTGCATTTTTCAGATATTTGAGAATCTTTAGATTCTTTCGATTTTTCAGATATTTTGAATTATTTATTATCTCACAGTTCTCAGATCCCTCCCTGGATTCTCAGATATTTCAAATCCTTTATTTCATTCAAATTCTTCAGACTCTCAGTTCATTCAAATTACTGAGATCCTGCAGATATTTCAGATGACTTTCAGATGAGTCAAATGCTTCAGATTATTCATATATTTTAGATTACATATTTCCATAAATTTAAAAAATCTTATTATCTATTATTAATAATAATTAATAATAATAATTGTTATAAGATACTAAAAATACTAGTTTATATAATTTATTTATAACTATCGATTGTTTCAGATTTTCCACATAGGGCTTCATTATTTTAGCTTATTGAGAGTTTGACATGTTCGGATTATAATTTTATTCTAGTTTTTCAGGTTTTTTTTAAGGTGTATTTCAATTGTAGTAGTATATTATAATTTTAGATATTTCACTTGCTTTATTAATATTCTTTAGTTGTTTTAGTGCAATTACTTTAAAATTAAATTGCTTTAGGTTTATCAGTTTTACGTGTTTTTTAGAATTCTCTGTCAGATCTTTGATTATTCAGTATCTCCACCCGCCTCTTGTTGGGTTTTGATTTAAATTAATCGAGATTAAGGTTTTTATTTTTCTGAATTACTGAGTTCTGAATTACTTAGAATGTTTGAATCGAGATTTGAATTTTTAGTTTTTCTAGATTTTGTAACGTTTTAAAACTCTAGTTCCTTCTTCTTTCAGTTTTTTTAGTGTAAATTTAGGTGTAATTTTATTTATGTTTCCTTAAACTATTCCCAAAAACTATATCCTAAAAATTTCCTAAAACCTATATCTTGAATAATTTTGATATATGAGGCTTTTAATCTACTTACTTAACTTTCTGTGGCATCCTCACATTTTTATTTGCTCCCTGAGTTTTTTTATCTTCTTTGTGTTTGCGATTTATTCAGTTTCTGATCGGTTTTAATCGTAGTTTAATTTTTTCAGTAATTTGTTATTAAGCTAAAAACTAAAACCGCTTTGCCAATGCATTTTAATAATATAATTCGGTGCTTTGTAATAATAATTTTTTTTGATGCCATATTTTAATTATTTGCATTTGTGTAATTTTTGAAATTATTTTCCATGCATTTGAAAACGTAGCATTTGCAACAAGTTCTTATTTGGCCGAAGTAAAATTATGCGTCACAGCTAAAAAGCTGGTGACAAAATCAATTTAAATGCAAATGTCTTCTTTTCACTTTATCTCCGAGACGAAAGAAAAATTTCATAGCAATGTGAGCCAGTGATTTTACCATTCATTAAGTTCGGAGCCATGGAATGATAATATTCCGGCATACGCCAATTAACTTAATACACCTGCAACGAATTCATTCAATCGTTATGCAGCAGAGGAGAGAATTGGGACTGATAAATAAACCGATATTCTCGCGGATATCCACAAATACACTGAAACCTTTTTTGTTTCAGTTTGCCTTTGGCAAATTGTTAGTTAACAACATAGAGCGCGTTTCCAAAACGCGCATATGCTCCAAAACAAAGCCCTCAAAGCAGCAACATCCAAAAAGTTGATTATAAAACACAACATTGTTTCATGCGTTCGCAAACAATCCTTTCCAGTTTTTCCCTCTTTTCCAGGACGGCCGTCTACAAAGCGGTGACCACATTTTACAAATCGGGGAAGTTAATCTCCGAGGATTGGGCTCAGAGCAGGTCGCCTCGGTTTTGCGTCAGTGTGGAATTCATGTCCGAATGGTTGTCGCAAGACCAGTTGAATCGACTTCCGGGGATTACCAGGTAAATGTTTTTCAATTTGGCAAAAAATATATTCCGTCGACAGCTCTGCAGGGTCCTAGCTTTACCTCACTTGCGACAAGCTTAAAATAAGGCTCACACACAGTTTCCAATTTTGTCGACACATTTTAGTTAATTAGAGGATTTAAGTGTGTAGATCACGGATATTGATTTATGGTTGCTCTAAGGATCATTGAACACACTACAGAATCTATTAGGGCTCGCAATTAATTAATCTGGTTAATCCCGGAGAGCGGAGACGTTCTCACAATTGGCGAGAAAATTTTATCGTGAACGTTCTTACTAAATAAAATTATAAATGTGTAGAATGTCGCCCGTAAAAGGAAAGATAATGGGGAACTAAATGGACATTTCGTGAAAGTGGAGAGATGGAGGAGATATAAAAATAGAAAATGACGGGAAACGGGCTTATAAATGGCTTATTCATTCATTTTGACTCGTGAAATTATTAAGACGATTTATTTTTAAGGAAGCACTAAATTGGAAAGACATTTTCAACATTTATGACTACGCCAATATTATAATCGGATTTATTCATCGACAAGTTATTGGCTTATTTGCATTTTTTATTATTTGTTAAATGAATGAAATATGGCTGATGATATTTTTTTTAATCATCAACCATCAACGTCAACGCCATTATATTTTAATGTCTCAGTAAAATTGTGAAGAAAAGCTGTTTTAGTATTATGGCCTAAATGTTTGGGAATTATATGTTTCAGGTCGAGCACAAAATGTCATTTTGAGGTACCTATAGTAACATTTTATGTTTCTTATTTCGATTTCTTTGTAAACTTTTAGCGGATTGTTACGACTTCTCATTGTTCAAGGATTAGTTTTTGAATGTAGGTAATGTGTCGTTACAAGGATCGTTTCAAGTGTTATAACGTGCGTTGAAACCGCAATATTGAAAATGTGCTTTGAAATAATCGTAAAGGGGAATTTTTATTGACGTTTACGTTTTAAAGGCACTATTTTTAACGACCAGGTCGATACTTTTGGAATTACAGTTACATGTGAGTTGTATTCCCGTTTCAGTCGTTCTTTTTTGACGTTATACTTTATTGGGTTAACTTATGTTTGGGTGAGTATACTGTTGCTTGAAATTGTGATTCAGAGTAAAGATAATTTAAACTTGTTGAAGCACGAAAATGCAGTTGCTGCACCACTGATGCTGAATGAAATAATTTCAGAACAAAGCAGGTTTTTTTTTACACAAATATTGATCGTAATTTATTGTGTGTTTTTTGAACGTCACGATAATTAAATCGCTATTAACAGAAATAGACTCTTCAGATATGTATTATGGCTTCAATTTGTTGAGATTTTTTATGTGATTTATATTATTTATAATTTACACTAACCTTTTTAGTTTTTTAAATTTCCAGTAAATGGGCCCAAGCCAGGTTCCACCACTTTCCATAGAAAATCTTTGTGCAGCAATTCTTTACATTTGTTGAATTAATGAAAATTATATTAATAAATGTATTTTATTTGTTTTTATTTTATTTAGTTGTAGCGTTATTAGACGAGGATCAAGAATTAATAAAAATGAAATATAATGTATTATATGTCGTTTGTTATTGTGTCAAATTATCATGAATGTTATGATTTTTCAGATTATTTGTATGTATCATACTTTACACAAACTTTTAGTTTGTAAATTTTTAATAAATTGAATTTTCCCGGCGCATCCACCAATTTTTACATAAAGTTTGGAAGTAGTTACGATTAATTTTATCTATTTATTGAAATAATGATAATGCACGAAACAATTCTAACGTCAGGACTATAAGATGAATAATAATAATTAATAAACAAAACGTTAGCGTAAAAATATTTATTTCATACAATAATTTACTAATTGCTTCAAATTATTGATTTTTGATATTTTTTTGAATGAATTTTTTATTATTTTAATAAATTTGTTTATGCTGGCGCATCCACAATTTTATTCGTATATCAATCAATTTTATTTTATACACTTATTTAAATAACAAGAACAGTATATCAATAAAATAATTGCTTTTATTTGTGTAATTTATGAATTGCTTCAAATTATTAAAATTAAAAAAAATCAGATTTGATTTATGTATTATTAGATTATACACAAACAAATTTTCAGTAATTTTTCTTACATTTAAATGAAATAATAAAAAAGAGAAAAACCTATGACTTAATTACGTTTTTTTAGCAACATTATTACATTGAATCAAATGAATTAAAATGGGGGCGAATATTTTAAATTCATTGTTATTGTTAAACAGAACTGAGCTAAAAGTGGAATTATAATTAAATTTAATTGTCTTCATTATTTCCATTTTATTAAAACTGAAATTAAAATTTAGAATCTTTTCACTTCAACGATTGTGCAGCTATATTTTAATTTAGTTAATTAATTATGCATGGCAGCTCGGTCTTTCTTACTTATTTAAGTGAAAATAATTTTAAATTACCCCCATTATGAATTAATAAACATTTATAAATATCAAATGAATATACCTTATTTTAATAATAATAATGGCATAAATAATTTATAAATAATTTGAGCCAAATTTTTATGGTGTAACAAATTCTGAATTGTGAAAAACATCTCGTTATTATTTTCTGGCCATTAAAAGTCCACGCTATTATTAATTTACGGGTGTCGTTAACTCTGATTAGGGCAATGAGCATTAGTGCGAACGAGGTGATTGATGCATATTCGTACAATGTTTGACTACTTTGTCGGATGTTGCACGCTACGAGTGCATTTTTGTGGCTTCTTTTTGTTTTAGCGCTCTGTAAATCTGCGATTTAATCCCTTGAATTAAAAGTGTTTTTAAAAGCGTCGCATTTTTATTTTATTTTTGTGTGTTTGCAGTTATAAATTAAGCATGTGTCCTCCGAGTTGAGCGGAAAACAAAACGGACGAGATTTTCCATGCAAATGAGCGAAACCACTTTAAAATTCAACACGCGATATTTTTTGCAATATATCAAGAAATTCTATCGGGGGTTACAAATTATGATTTATTGTCGGACGTGATTTTACTGCAACAAGTCACGATTCGCATCTAATGCGAAAAAGGCAAGAAGAAAGCGGATTCTTGTGCTTCTTTTTATCTATGATTTTGGTTAAGAGCAATTCGCGAGGAAAGTCGGGAGATTAATTGTCCCATTGTAAATGGGTTTGCTGAATTTTATTCATTGAAGCTGGCACTCAGAGGATTTTTAACAAAACCGCATTCGGCACTCCGCAATAATTTATCCCCGAACGGTTGTATTATACTGTAAAAAATCGTTCAATGAATATTAAAAACATAAAGGGCGAGATGTTTTGAGTCCATTGTGTGCAATTCACAATATTTCTTTCGAGTTCCCGCAAAAAATAAAAAGGATTTTCACGTAATGCATTAAACGGTGCTGCTAAATAAGATTTCAGAAATCTTCGATGGTAGGAGAATCTAATTATGGGAACGCCATTTCTTGTTAGAGAAATCGAATTTAGGGACGTGAAAAGCATCAGCCAGTTTTGTTTGTGCAAATAAACAGCTCTTTGGCCATATCTTTTGGAGCTTTATTTGTTAGAAAAAAGCTGACAGAGGGTAGAATATACAAAGTGTTAAGATATTGATCGTAATCTTATTCAAGCGATATTTTATCCAAGCAAAAATGATAAGAGTCTCGGCTTTCCTCGATCAGCATTTTCAACTGAAACCACGAATACAACAATTTTATAGTGTGATATTGCTAATTCTTTCAAACTAGAAGCATTAGTAGGAAAAGTTATTAAAATTGTGCAAATATCGACGTTATCACGTAGCAAGGGATGAGTTTATCAGTTGGCAACGTTCTCTTTATTGCTGAAATTCTAGCGATTATAATAATTATGCATATTTACTATATAGTTTGGAGCAAGATGGGACAAGCCTTATCAATTCAGGATATAATCGTCTTATTTTAGATGGCTTCAGGAATTGCGAATAGGCGCTGGAATTCCACATTTCCACGAAGTTCAGCTACTTTGCGCAACAATGTGATATTTGATTTTAAGTATTAGGTGGCAGTGTTTAGATAATATTGTCTGCAAAACTTGTATCGAATTTAGTTTAAATATTGTCGTGCAACGAATGTCAGTTTTCATTTTTATGATTAAATTTGCCCGGCGCCTCCACCATTTTTACATTTTATTAAAACTTGCAGCAGCGTCGTTCACATTTATTGAAAATTTACTCAAATAATAAATGTATTAAGTATATCTTATTAATTTTTTTATATAAGTACGTTTAGTTTATTATTCATGAAAACATTATATCCTAACATGACAAATAAATTCGCCAGCGACTCCCATCACTTTCCTCGATTAGCTTATCAGGGATTTTTAAAATAACTACCTCTCCATTGTGTACAGTAAAATAAACTACTCACTGTCGCAACAAAACGATACCGACTTGAAATTCCCGTTCTTAAAGTTATGAAGCCGTTTTCACGCCATTAGAATGTCTTTGTCTGGTTCCAGGCGCTGGGGAGTCACGCTCCAATAGTGCCGACAAAAATTCTTGGCGATCCCGTCGAACTCGACCGACATCTCATCGAAAACGGCTATGCTGAAACATCAGCTCATCATCCTCCGTCCTCGTTCTCAACACCATTTATCTACACTGCGAGCCAGCACTCGAACTTTCAGCTGCACGTGAGCGACTCACACACGAAAAGCGCGTTCGTCCAATTCGTTTTTCAGCCGATTTCAGGCGCCGTCGACGTCGTTAGAAACCCTCTACCTATAGGAAATGTTCCGGCGCCGCTCCCCACCTCGACGCCCCTCATCACCAACATGCTACCTCTGGATATGGCACTGCACGAACCCAACTTGCCGGAAACGGAAACATACGTCGTGGAACTAAGAAAGGACGATTTGGGACTTGGGATCACTGTCGCTGGATATGTTTGCGAAAGAGGTGAGGGCGGAGTAAATGTTTTGCATATTAAAAATCTCATGCTTTGTGGAGCGTGTCATTTGGAGTCACGTTTTTTTGTGCAGCGAGCGTGCAAAACGGGAAAAGAGAAGTCGAGTCTGTTTTAACGATTATTAATGCGGAAATTGTTGAGTTGTACGATGAAAGGTCTTGTTTGCAGTTTGCATGCAGTTTGTTCATTGTCTCTGTGGAACATCTAGTGCACAGCAGTTGCAGGAGTCATGAGATTCTAAGGTGACTCATAAGTGGGTTTACTAAGGCGGAAGATGCCTCACTTACACATTTTGAACAGCAGTTTTTAATTCTTATGTTGTCAATCGGTTTTTCTCAATATACACACAAAAACAAAATCATTAGGAATTGTAGCGAGCCGTATGTTTGACTGGTTCGGCATCAAAATAAATAAATTATGCAATTTGTTTTCGAAATAGCTTGCTCATGAAATTATAAGTAATTCAATTCCATTCTGTAAAATTTAAATAGCAAAGTGTTACTTTTCTTGTTTGTACCCGGCGCTTCCACCATATTTACATATTTTTCAGACAGCTCGCAGGTAGTTTCAGTGCCTTCATAATAATTAATATCGTATGATTGATTCATTAATCACCGTTACCAGCATTGTTACTGTTAAAACGTAATAACAGTGATACAATATACAATTATTGAGAGAAAATAACTTTTAATGTGGAGTTGTTGGTATACGTAGTGCTTTTTTATTTTATGGCATTACTTTCTTTAATGGATTGAATATTAAGTTCATGCGTTAGAAATAAACTTAATTACATTTTTCTTTGATCGTTCCTTACATAAAATCTCACAAAATAATGAGTCTCATTATATAAGCATGCAAATGTGTTAGTTTAAAATATTTGTCATACCATATTGTCATTTGTCTTATTGGAAATACATACTCGTTTTTTATTAATTTTTAATAATTTATGTCATTTAGTGCCAACACTTAAGTCATCCACTGTCAGAGAGATGCATGATTTTGTTGATTTTTTATGGTGTTCAAACGTAAAGCAACATTTGATTATTAATTTAGTATTACATTAAGTACTTCATTTTTATGATTTTTTTATTGGTCATTGTAAAGAATTGAATTTTTGGAAATGTGTGGATGTGTAAAGGTATTGTCACAAGTCTTGATATGAAACAAAGAGCAGAGTACGCATTAAATAATGGAATCGATTTGAGGTGGGCCGCTGTACGGTATCGAGGGTAATATTCAAATTCAGTGAGAAGGGACATGTTCATATTATCCCAAGATGACGGTACACAAAGCCAGATTAATTTGTCGCACTGATACTAGGATTATTCCTATTATTTCGATGATTTGAATATCAGTAAAAGAACAATCTGAAAAAGATTTGTTGAAAAGAAGCGTTTCCCTAAAGGGTCAGCACAAAAAATTGATTTATGTTAGAAACAAAGACTTGAATTTGCCCGAACTCACTTGAATTCCGATAAAAGAAAGATTGAATTTATTGCACTTTGCACTACTTTGCATGATAAAGAAAACATTCATTTGTGGATTTTTTTTATTAAATTAAATAGGAATTTTAGGTTTAATGGACCTTAAAATAAATTTATGTAAAAATACATTCTTCAAGATGTTAGTTTAGTTGGCTTATTCAGTATAAAGAATAACACTATTGTAAATTAGTTTCAACAAGATAATAAGACTCAATACAATTGAAGCTCCTGAAAGGAGCGCTTCAAAGGCTCTCTTTAATAGAACAGCAAAAACACCAAATGTTGTTATGTCTCCGGAAGAACAAAATCCACGACAGCATTAAAATATCTTTCGCGATGTAAGTGGGAGGTGAAGGACATGGTCATGCAGGATGTCGTTAGATAATTAGAAATTATCTTTTAATTAATTATAAATTAATTTATCTTAAATAAAATATATAAAATAAATAAAGTAATTTTAATGTTTTTTAAAAATAATGGAGATGTAGAAAATATCACAACAGGTTTTTGTGAGCCTTTATTAGAAGAATGAAGCCGATAATAACAAAAAGAAGAAGACTTTTGTCGTTTTAATATGTAACGTGTGTTTATTAATAAAAGGAGACTGTTTAGGCCTTGAACAATATTTTAGAATGCAATGCAATGTTTTGTTGTCAGTTTTTGCTGTATTTCCGTTTTAGAGTCAATTTTACTTATTTTTTATTGTTTTATAAGACTTTGTCCTCACTGTATTTGTCACTGAACTATAATAACATTTTCTTTTGTGGGCTTCATTCAAATAACTGTCCTTAACTCAATAAATCAACTGTAATGTTCGAACATGCATACGTTTTATATTTAATAATTGTTTCATGTTAAACATACAAAAGGGAGTTGCTACGGCAATAATATTAATGGAGCAGTAACGAACAGAAATTATGTGATGTTTAGTTTTGTGGATGCAATTCCCACAGCAACAATAATAATTCGAACATAGTCTTTTATTGTTAATTTTGATCAATACGTGTTTGCGGGGCTAATTTTCATCTTTTGTACAAAAGCTCAACGTCCTTTTACAAATACCCCGAAATTGAATGAGATCAATTTGATTATCTTTTATTTATTATGACATGAATTTACTAGTAAAAAAAGTGTATAAACGCCATTGAAATTAATTCTGGTATCGAAAATTGAAACACAACACACATAAAAGACAAGTTGTCTACAATTTTTTTCCAGGTCAGATGTTTTATGTGTACGTAATAACGTAAATAATGGCATAGCGCTTTTGAGTCATTATTTTTCCAGCACGACGTTTCTTTGATGTGCTTTATGTATCATGTTAGGTCAAAATATGTAGCTGCTTGCTTGTGGCTTGACCGATGTTGAAATAGCAAATGGAACGAATAAATAATGGCTCGTTACAAACATGAATGTTTTATGATAAACATTTTATTTTTAGTTAATTTATATGGTGTGATTCTACAAAACCAAACCCACTAAAAATCGTTATTTTATTATTTTTTTGAAACGATTTTACGTGTTTTGCTTCTAAAATAAATTATCATGTATGGTATGATTATGCGATCTTATATTGACACGCGAAATGAGATACGCTTGTAAAGTTTGTTAGAAAAATAAAACTAGTGTCAGAATATAACGATAGCACCTTATAAGAGATATATAATATTGATGTTTCAAGTTACGACCAACGTTGTTTTGAAAACAATGTCAGTCTCACTGGTAATAACCGAATTTCTATAACTATCAAGTTCTTTGTAAATTTCCACATCGTCCTGAGACTGCTTCAGTTTGAACGTTCGCTTGTCATTTGCAGCATTTTCCATCACTGCACTTGTCCGATAGCTGCATCTGCGTTTCATAACCGATTGCATTGTTTCAGAGGAAATCTCCGGCATTTTCGTCAAAAGCATAAGCCAAGGCAGCGCCGCTGATTTGACGCGAAAAATCAAAATCAACGATCGTATCGTCGAGGCAAGTATCGTTTGATTTCTTGGCAAGTGTTGATGTCATTATTGTTGGCAGTGAGTTGGAATAAATTGAACAGCGGTTTCCAATTTGCTCAAATTGCATCGTGTCTCGTGTTGTTTGCACAAATTCTTCAGCCTCTACATTTAAATCAGTTCTGTTTAACATAGAAATTGAACGATTATCGATTAATTATCATACATTGAGTTTTTGTAATTTCATGTGCGCTTGAAAATTTAGTGATGGATCGTGGTTGTTTACATTTAAATTTATGGATTTCAGGTTTTGTGGTTCAATTATCTCATTGAACTAATGTAGTGGAAAATTTGTTTTGATTTTTGTGTGTTGTGAATTTTTAGGATTTAATCAATCAATCTACTTTTTCTGTAGCTGATAAGCTTCAAATGTATCGGCTTGTGCAACTAAACTTTTTCTGATTGATCATAACTATAATTTACGTTGCACATCTGTTTTATGCTCCAAATTGCAAGCAATATCAATAACTAAACAAGGTGTTTTCCCGGCGCATCCACCAAAATTTTAATTACAACATAAATTTCGAACTATGTAATTCCATTACAGCAATTTAAGCGGCGAAACACTTTATATGACTTATTATTAATTCGAATATTGTTTATTCTTCGATAAAGCGAGTTTTTTACGAATTTTTGAAAAATTGTATTTTTGGAGGTGAGAGTAATGATAGTGATGATAATTGATGTTTCGTAGGTGGACGGCATTTCTGTTTTGGGCTTTACCAATCACCAATCCGTAGAATTGCTACGTAGTACGGGCCCCGTCGTCACCATCAAGTTTGAAAGATATTTAAGAGGTCCAAAATATGAGCAACTTCAACAAGCCATTAAAGCAAACGAACTCCGGCCGCCATCACCTCCTTCACCAACGATGTCGTCGTTGCCCAAAGTACCCTTGAGTCTTGTGGTGAGTGGCTTTTTCATCTCTTCACAAAGGCCACGGTCTCGTTTTCCAGCAAATGAGTTATTTGGGGATCGAACCCGAGGGTGAATCACGCACAAGCTTCGATTTCGACTCAACGGTACTTGGAAACGACGACGAAGAGATTGTTATAGACTGCAGGAGATCGCTGGAGTTCAGCATCGACAGCCACGAATCGATTTATGAAAAATGGAAAGAGAGAGTTAGGAATGATGTTGAAATTGTGGTATTGCACAGCAACAATTAAGAAAAACGACAGTTGATGGAGTTCGCTTGTAGATCGCGCAGATGGAGAAGGAGCCGACTAGCGGACTAGGAATAAGTCTGGAAGGTACGGTGGATGTGGAAGACGGCAAAGAAGTGAGACCGCATCATTACATCAGGAATATTTTACCGGACGGTCCGGTTGGACGCAATAAAATTTTGCAAGCTGGGGACGAGCTTTTAGAGGTAAGATTTATGGAAATTCTCGAGCTTTCGCCATTGAGACATATTTTGTACTGTTATTGGTTTGTGCTTTATCATAAGCGAGCGCTTTCCAATTTAATGCAAGTATTTATTTCATATTCTCTGGCACAGAATTCAAATTATTCCAGGTCTTAGGAGTGATGTTACAAAATGTTTAAAAGGAAAACTTAAACATTTTAATAATGCAGAAAACTTGCGAAACCCAATACTAGACTACATTATTTTAATAAACATAATTCATTATGTGAAACTTTTTATATTTCAATAGAAAAATACGTGCTTTTTGTTTGTTTGAAACCAACGGATTGCGAATTGAGTATACATGTTTAGTGTTTTTTGTAAGTTCCTTCAGATTGGCTGACATGTACGTAATACAAATATTTGAAAACTCGCAAGAAGCTGTTGCTGAATCTTTATTCGCAGCGCTTAGGGGCAAGATTCGTTCAAATCCTTCGATTTAAGCTTGTAAAGAGACAAAAAAATGACAAACAAAATTCACTAAGTTTGAAAATGAAATAGAAAGATCATCCCTGAAACAAGCCGAGGGCCCTTGCAGAAACAAAAATAGAAAACCGCTACAAGTCAATGTCAAAGTCAGTTCCAAAGATTTGAATATAAACTGATAAAACATGTTCAGTTACAGTAACTTAAGCAATTTGTAAATTTAAATAATACAACTGCTTTTTTACATATTTTCGTTGCATCAATTATGTTTAATAATTATTTTTAATTACTACTAAATTTGTAAATAAGATGAGTTGGTAACGAGAAGCTTCCAAACTGTAATATTTGAATAGTAAAAACAACACAAAATCCGTAAGTCTGAAATTGAAATCCGTTTATTAAACAAGCTGAAATGGAAAACAGATAAATCAAATTACTGTTGCTATTCTTTCAATGCGGTCCAGAGTACCTGAAAACAAAGTCATCCAAATAAATGCAGCAAAAAACGTGAAGCAAAGAACACGTAGAAGAGTCCGTGTTAGCGTTTGAGTTGCTGGTTAAATATAAATAACGTTGTTACGTAATTAGGAACGCAACATCCTGAAATGGATCCTGATATTACCGTTTCCTTTGTTCCGCTTTATTAAATTTTTTGTAAAAGCACGCCGGGAGCCCTGCAATTTGTAAATATTCGCAATTGTCTGCAAGTTCAATATTTCCAGGTGAACGGAATCCAATTAATGGGTCTAAACCACTTGGAGGTGGTCTCGATATTAAAGCAGCTGCCAAATTTCGTTAGCATAGTGTGCGCTCGGTATCCGGTTCCTATTAGAATAATAGACACTTCCCAACACCGTGAGGCTTTCCAGGCTAGAGTAAATATCTCAGAATTAGTCAACACACGCAACTAATCAAATTTGCAGAAAATCTTAGCTGGGAGCCTCCAAACCCTGATACCCAACAACGATCGCTTGGTCAAAGCCAAATCGGAAACGTCGATCGCTTCCAGTTTCAACAGCGAGCCTTGCAATGGTAGCAGATCTCGTTCTTTGGAACTGGTCGCAGGTCTGCCCATGTGGAGTGCGGAGTCGACGGTCGTGGAGCTGATTAAAGGAGATCATGGGTTGGGATTCTCGATTTTAGACTACCAAGTAAGCGCTTGTAGCGCGTGGAGGCTCAGCTTCTTTGGGGTGTTTTAGGACCCGCTGAATCCGCAAGAAACTGTGATAGTTATCCGTTCTCTAGTACCTGGAGGTGTGGCCCAGTTGGATGGAAGATTAATCCCCGGCGACCATCTCTTGTCCGTTAACGACACTAACCTGGAGCATGTCACCCTAGACAAGGCCGTGCAAGTGCTCAAAGGCGCCCAGAAAGGGCCGGTGAAGATAACAGTGGCCAAACCCTTAAATTCGAACGATGCCGTCTCGCACACGAGTCAGGTAAGGTTTGTTGCAGGAAGTTTATAAAAAGACGTAATTATGTGTTGTGTGTTTGAGGGAATCTCGATGACTCTAACGGTCGTTGTTTTTAGTTCATACGGAAATTATTGCAAGAATGGTCTGAGGAACTGGAGTATTTGATCATGGTAAGCTTGTCAGATGTCTCAGGGCGTCACTTAATCGTTTTCGTTGCAGAACTAAATTTGGATTTAATTGCACGTCTCGATGTTTAAGTCGTCGAAATCTATGTCAGACATATCATGGGATTCCCACAAACACATTTGTTGTGATATGTGATACTAGGTGTTAGATTGAGCGAAATATATTTGTCCAAACTTACATCATTTTTACAAAATATTTTATTGCAATTATTTTGTATGTGTGTATGTGTCCTGAGATTCACTGCTAACCTTTTTTTGCCATCGCCAGTTTCTGTGAAACAAGAACTAAACTATTATAGCTTCGCAGAATTAAAAACAGTTCGATTCGAATTTTTTCACGGTCGTAGAAGATTTTGTTCTTATCTTAATTTTTTTGGTAAATGTTTTGTGCAAAAGGTAATGATTGCGTGGGCGTTTTCTCAAATCGCGGTACAGTTGATTCAAGCTCGATTTTGCAGGACACCGAAGACGACCAAACCTGCCTTGAGGATTTCCAGGAGTGCATCGAGGAGTACCAGGAGTGCTTGGAAGTGGTCCACATCTGCATAGAAGAAGACAGTTCACCGTTCAATCGTTCCGCTAGCACATCTCAAATAGAAGACTTCGGTCAAATAAGTGATGCTCAAAACAATCCAAATTTTTTAGAAAACAATAATTTACTCAGAGTCAAACAAAAAGGTAGCTTAGGCGACAGTGATTTAGACATAAGTTACAAGAGTACAAACGACCACTTAAATAATAAGATTGAATGTGATAATAACAAGAGCGCGAAGACGATAATCGATAACAAGGGACTGAACAAAGCTGACAGCTTAACTCAGAGTGATAAAGCATCGAACCATGACGGTTACGAAACCTGTATTGACGAGTCGTTGTCTGAGGACGTTCCAAAGAATAACAACAATGAAATTGAAGAAGAAGTCACTCCGACCAATTCTAAGATGAACATATCAACCTCTTGCATGTCCCATGTCGCGGACGTCGCGAGCATCATCAATTCAACTTCCGAGCCTTGCTTGGCACTGGAACAAGACACCAAACACATCTTCTTAGACAGCAAACAGGAGGACGGGTTGAAATCGTACGACCAACACGATTGCCTCGGTCCGGACGAGTTTTTCCTGGTGCAATATCCACCAGGAGACCTCGGAATGCTTGCGGCTTGCGATCAGGCTCCGCGCAAACTGACATACAGACTTAGAGAGTACTACAACGACTACAAGGACTGCTTAGAGCTGTACAAATACGATAAGAGAAAAGAAATGAGCGACGAGTTGATTTTTAACGAGATTTTTCTTCCGTTTAAAAGCAGGTCAGCTCCTAATATCATGGACAGTTCTTTTGTGACCCTCACTTATGATCCAGGACCCGATCGCAGCCGTAGGAAATCCGACTTTGCACCAACTCAACACGGCGCGGACCAAAGGTTAGCATAATTAACTGAAACCTTATTGGGTCCTAATCTCGTTAACCTACTCTGTTAATAAGATTGGTGCTGCTAGTTGCTTAAAGTCGGTTAAAGAAATCGGGCGCTTTGCTCTTTTGTGTTCTTGTTAAGCACAATTGTGAGTGAGGAATAATTTCAGCGAGGCGACGTTATCAATGACGGTTTTAAAGCCGATTGGTACTGATTATGGGACCATGAAGGGCAAACACGTTGACGATATGTTGCAAAAGCATTGGGGCTCCATTCATACCATCAAAGTCTGCAGGGAACCCAATACAAGTCTCGGAATTAGCATCGTTGGAGGAAAGGTTCGTTACAAAAACTATTGCTAATAAATATTCTCGTAACAACTGTTGTAGGTCGACATTCATTCATCTAACACGTCCTTCGACAAAGTCCTGGGAATTTTCATTAAAAACGTCGTCCCAGATAGTCCTGCAGGAAAATTGGGCCTGTTCAAAGTACACTTGAATGGTTATAGTTACTTAATTACTAGTTGTACTAATTGTAGACTGGAGATCGAATTCTGGAAGTTGGTGGAGTCGATGTTAGACATGAAAGTCACGAAAAGGCCGTGGAAGTTATACGAAACGCTTCAAATCCAGTTACTTTCGTTATCCAATCGTTAATTCCATGGGTAAGTTACAAGTTAATTCCATGCAGCTGGTACTAATTGGTTGAGTTTAGAACTGCGAAAACGACGTGGACTCGATCAGAACTAATGAAAACTACTGCCCTTCACCATTTCCATCACCTGTAAGCGAGAAAGCGATCGCCGAGTTCGGAGTTCCTCAGGTAAATACTAAATTTGAGTTTCATATTATGATGTTTTTGGTTCGTAGATTACTATATCGAACGAAGACGAAAATAACGAAACCGAAGAGAAAGTTGACGAAGCCAAAGTTGTAGAAAATAGATACTCCGCAATATCAATCATCGGCGAACTAGAACCTACCGACGAGAAAGATGTTTCAATCAAAGAGGAGTCGTTTGAAGAGAGTGACGATGACGAGGAAGATGTCCGGGAAATGGAAGGTCGGACTGTTACAGAAAAAGGAGAGCAGGTAACATTTTTACAACTGTGTCAAAGCGTTTGAAATGGAAATATAAATTCATATTCCGGAACGTTTTATATTGAAATTGTAATTGCTTCCGGTTGCTGTAGTGACAGGAAATTGCAGCAGAAAAACTAATCACAATCACAAGTCGATGTTTTGTTAAAAATTTGTGTTTTGCTGCGAGTTTTTGCGTTATGTTTCTGTTTCAGATCGATCGTGCCAGTGCTGGAAATCTGAAACGAAGCAAAGAAGAAATCGATGCTGATCCGGAAGAAGAGGACGACTTCGGATACACATCGAGTGAGTGATTTTATTTTCGTTTGTAAATCAAACTAGTACAGACTTTGAAAACGAAGCAATATTCGTTGGTCGGATACAATGAGGCTTTAATCAAAACCAAACGAATGTGGTAACAATTAAACCTTAATGGAACTGGTCCGACTTCAATAAATAACTGTTTGAATGCGAGGTTGCGTTCGAATATGGTCAATTAATTGAATGATTATTATTAGTCAGGTGTGTTCAACCGACAGGAATAGCGTATTGGATTTTGCTTTGACTCTTGAAGATTTATAATAATAATTTTGATTACAATTGTAATAATTTTTAGCGATTATCACTGCTGAATTTTGCAACTAATTTGTTATCTACATGCTTCCCTTTCTAATAAGACAAGATATGTTTTGAAATTTATTTGGAACACCATCTGAACTATAAGTAAATCAAAGACCTATTTTATTAGTATTAGTAGAAGATCTGTAATATAATCGATCCAGTTGTCTTTCTTCTTTTTAATGCGTTGTGATGGATTTGGAATTGATTTGGACTTGTTCGTTATAATAAAATTAAGCAAGCCCTTTTTTCTGTTATATTACAGAAACGATCCACAGGTATTTATTTATGTTTAAACTGTTGTCTGCATTTATTGATTTTACTTTTTTTGAATGGCACTGCAAAGGATGCATAATTTAAGTACTTGGACCATTTATTATAAAATTATGAGGAACCACAGTTATTTACTTTTTGTGACATTATTGAGAACAAACCACAACACACAAGTATTGTTTTTAGATGTGTAGCTGTGTCTTTAATTGAATTGTACAACTGATTTGGATTTATTATCACTAATGAATATACATACGACGGGTTGTTAATGTTCTAACCACCAGTAAATGCAGCCTCTCCGTTTATTACATGGAAAATGCACAGTTTGTGTTTTAAGCGTGTGATTTTCTTATTTATATGAACTCTAAGGCCTGCAATCACTGTATCGTAAAATTTGGATTTTTTTAATAAGTGGTTCAGTAGCAGAGTTGCGTAAGCCAAAATAAGTTGATAATGTAATAAAAATAGAACTACAGTTATCCAGTGATACGCAATTAATGAATGCAGATTAGTACGTTTATTAGGTTATTCGAAAAGAATACATTTGTGTGTGCTATAATAAAATAATGCAAAAAAATAAAAAAAATTTTTTTTAAATAAAGTGGTTCAGTAGCAGAGTTGCCTAGGACAAAATAAGTTGATAATGTAATAAAAATAAAATTACAGTTGTCCAGTGAAACGCAATTAATGAATGCAGATTTGTACATTTATTAGGTTATTCTAAAAGAATTCATTTGTGTGTGCTATAATAAAGTAATGCAAAAAAATAAATTTTAATTTTTTTAAAATAAATTTGAAAATAACCTTTAGGCAGTTTTGGGTTCGGTATCGGATCTTTATGGTTGTTATGTTACTCCTTTCCTTATTTCCGTCAGTTTTTCTAGAATTTCCTGAGTTGCATCTGAGGTTTGTTTTTTAAATTTTATTAGTGTTTCAATGACAATAAGATTTGGGCTATTTGAGGACCATTATAACACCATAATATTGTTTTTATCGAACCACTTTTTGGTCGATTTAGCTAAATGGCAGGACGATCTTGTTGAAAAAAAATTACTGTCAGTCCTTGAAGATATGGTTGATATTTGACAGCGTTCTTTCAATAAATACATTTCGGACACTTTATTCTTCGCTAAAGACAAACGTTATAAAAGGCCTCTGTTTGGGATCTTATAACTTTTTTTCAGTAATCGTCCACACAATCATCGAAATTTGACTCCTCACAAAAATATCGATCAAGGAAACTTTCAGTTTTATTCAAATTAGCATATTGCGTTATAAAAGTATGTAGGCCATATTTGAGTACAAATCTTAAGAATAATTCCAAAATAATGACAAAACAAACAAGGAAACAAACAGAAAGTTTTCGACATTTTTGAAAATGTCCAAATGTACTCGATTCTTGGTTTCGCGTGATTAAAAATTCGCACGTGTCGATCATCCGTCACGGACGGCCGCAAAAATGATAACTCATAACTCAGAGATCGGCGTATTGTCACGTATTTTAGCGTATAATCCGTTTGCTCGGGACGAAGTGTTGTCAGGCGCAATTTACAAGCAATTAATCTTTGTTTGGAAGTACACTTTCATTCAGAAAAGCCATCACGACCGAAACAATTGTAAATTTAAAAGTAAAATTTCCGTTCGCTTGGATTTACACAAATAAAACATCGTAATGAGATCGCGGCGGTGGTGGCTCACCTCGAGGGAAATTATATTTCCGGAATTGCGGCGAGAACTATCGCGACAAAAGTTGCAAAAATTGCAATCGCATATAATAAAAAGCGGCGTAATTTAGAGGCGCGGCGTAACTAAGCGGAATTTATTTGAGATTAAGTTAAAAATGTAAGAAGCGGTTGTGCGCTTCGGAGCTTGCGATAATAATTATTAAAACACCCATAAATAAGGTAACGTGCAACGCAACATTTCCGTGTCAAAATAAATAAACTGTGCCGGAAGTTTCGCGGCCTCCGGAATTTATGGGAGAAACCGATGCCCGGAATTCGAACGAATATTTTATGCGGAATTGTTGGAAATTATCTAGGGACGATTGCTTGAGAAGGACTTGGTGTCTGGTGGTTTTTTGGTCCCAAAAATTTCAGGCTGAAATGTATTACTGTGGCATGTTTCATTAGCTAAGACATCTACGAAATTTAAAACTAAAGTAAATGAGGTTTTGTGCGTTTCGCTCCGACTTTAACGTGCTAATTACATTAACAGAAAATGCTAAAAGTCTTACTACCGCAATTTTGTGTTTTTTAATCAGTGAAATTTAAAAGCAAAGTGTTTTTTCCAATTTGAAAACTGTAAAGTTTTGTTGTGCTTTATTGCTTTTCTTGAAAATATGATTAATAGTCTGTTTCTGTAGTCATTTTAAGTCATCAAAGCGCCATCAATCTCTTGCACAAACATGCGGGGGGAGGGACCATCAAAAGAGTTTCAGTTACAAATAGGAGAAGAAAAACAAGATCTTTTGTTTTCAGTAATCCAGTTTCGTTTCGACGTTTTTACAAACTTTAAGCAGTTTCACAACCACGTTTTTTAGTATTTTTGAATTTCAGGAATTAACTTTTGCGACGGCTGCTGAAAGCTTTCATAAACCTGTTGTTGCAAAACCTGCAACACAAATTCATGCAGACGATCGTATTATGTAGAAATTACGCGACAATTTATGTTTTTAAATAGCATTGTTGGAGCTTTAGGAAGATTGCACCCTGAAAAGTTCCAGCATTGGCAATGTCTTTTGTGCAGCGTCAGCTGTATTCGTGCACCATCTGAAACATTCTTACATCTGTATTCCGGCCGAACCAATCCTCAACAGACTGGCAAGGAAATTTACTCGGTCGGATCATAGCGTCTTTTTCCAGTTTTATGTGACTCGCGCCCTGAAAAACTGAAGCGCTTGTTTTGCAGCAGGAATTTTTCAATTTTTCGGCTAGGAACCAACAGCAAATATAATATATGCGCGCTATTTACATTCTGAAGCGGTTCCTTTCCGAACTGGTGAAATTTATTGGTGCCATTCGTTTTACAAGCAGGATTAATCAGGAAGGTGCCGATACTTTATTCGATAAAAATTCTTCTTTTAATTCCGTTTCTGATAAAACGCTTTCATTTTTATTACGTTCACCACAAGAAATTTATTGCATTCTGTTTGTATTTTAATTAAATCAGATTTCGGTGCTTTTTGGCAGTTTATAAAAATATTTTCGCTTTTGATTAAATAAATGTGCGTATTTAGTAAAGTAAAGCGATATTTCCTTTTATTGAATTTTTGAAAACGGTGTATTAATTATTATTTAATTACGTTAAATCGATTTAGTGGGGACATTAATTCTAGATTTATTCTATTCTTATAACAATTAAATTATTTGTAATCAGACAAAAAACTGGTACCAGCGATATTTGAAAAAATTGTACATCTGCCAAAATTGAGACGTCAGACATTAATAAACTTTCCAGCAATGCGGAACCTTCATCTGCGAACTAAACATCTTGTAAATTTTATTCAGATTACTTTGTATATTTTCAGACTATTTTTACATTCAAGTGGAAATATGTTAATCAAATCAAAATGAATCTATACTACTTGAATGCTTGAATATTTTATATTTACTTTTTGTATGTTTACAATAAAACGACTCTAATTATTATTTGTGTTATGCAACCAAACCTAAAGAAAGATGGGACATCATAATAAGAATTGCCAAGTTCACCCAACACCTACATTAACACCATCCCAAGTATCGCGCATTTCTTTTAAAAATAAGCAAGTATTAATAAAATTGTACGTCTTCCTATGTCAAAGTGGAAATCTTGAACGTAACACGATACCACACAGAGAAAAAGATGTCTCGAGGATCGTCCACGTGTTGGCGCCGCGACGTAGGCGTCGTAATATTGATCACGGCGCAACGGCGGCACTTCAAATTCAGACGCGAAGAAAACTCGGTTCAGGCCTTCTCCGAATGTAAATAAAAACAGGCCGCGAATTCAAGAAAAAACGAGACGATTCCGGTTTCACAATAATTAGAATATTGGTAAATTCATAAAAGGAATTT
The DNA here is from genome assembly GCA_964023215.1 of Eledona agricola. Classification (NCBI taxonomy): domain Eukaryota; kingdom Metazoa; phylum Arthropoda; class Insecta; order Coleoptera; family Tenebrionidae; genus Eledona; species Eledona agricola. Next base: position 4,518,115 of record OZ026856.1, read on the forward strand.
ACGAGGATGCTTACTCGTCTGTTCGCTTTTTCAGGTTTTGCTTTCAGCGGCGCTTTCCTATCTTTTATTTACTCTAGAGGATTGGCTCTTTGTTGATTTTAACTCTTCTTTCTCTGTTGGGAAAGCATTGTTTCATTTGCTGTAGAACGGAACGATTGGATTTTACGGTAATTGATTAGCTCTTACCTGTGCAATTCGTTTTCGACCAATTTTGTTCAACCTCGTTAAGTTTGTCTTATATAAGACAAATACGTATTCTAACTATAGTTGGCCCGTGCGAATAATTCGCAATGCAATTATGTTTGTTTTACCGCTATTTTTTAAATGTATCTCGTGCATTTAATTACGTATTTACATTGTAAATTTGCCAAATCTATGAAAAATGCTGTTGCAATTTCTTTTACAAAAGTAATATAAAATTATTATTATTATACTTAATGATTACACTTTGTTTATTATATAAATTTGCACAAATTTTACAAAATTTACAGATTGTTAATAGATGGCGTTTTTTTAAATTTGAAAAGAAACATTAACATTTTGAATTGTTTGTTTATTTTTCATCATTAGCGGTGAAGGTAATCGTCAAAATGATGGCAATCATTGGTTTTGATTAAATATTAGAGGAGATATGGCGTACCGACAAAAACACCTTTGTGAATTAATATACATAATATATAAATATTTGAAGGGTACACTTTTAATTTCAGCATTATTTAGTTTAATCTGAAACGAGAACTTTATGTGAAATGTTTCGCCCCATAATATATTATAACGAATATTTTACAGTCCGCAATAAATTTCAGACATTCATGAAGAGTACAAACTGTTTTACAATGTCATATAAAGTTTGGAGACGTTAACGAGTTCTGCTCAAAAATGTGACTAAAATTTGTTGGCAAATCGCACAACATGTACGATTTATTTTTGCGGCGTTAAACGTTACATAAGGTGTAGTCTTTATTGCATGTCTTTGAAGCGATCCCTTTTTTCTGCGGTTAACTACGTGCGTCGTCATTTAATTGCAACCGCTTTTTATTGTTTTCATTTTCATTAGAATTAGGAGTTTGGTTTAGTATTCTAACCGGAGCTTTATTGCCGCTTCCACATACCTCCGCAGCCCGCAAGAAATAAATATCAAATGGCTCTGATCATAATCTTTCCATGTCGACTTTCAGTCCCAAACAAGTTTTACGTCCAATTACATCTTCCATAACGTTGCTCTTATACCGTTAACTTCCTAATTAAGTCGACATGCAAATCGAGATTTTTTTCGGCACACCCTCGCTCTGGAACGTTTTCTAATGTATCCGTTCAAACGATTTGCGGTGCAGGTGCAGAGTCACTGAGAAAGTCAAGTGGAATAAAGTCTGGCGGATTTGGCGGCCGTGAAGTTACAATTAGAAATTGCGATACTCCAGTCAAGTCAATTATAATGCGGGAAAGGGTGCTTCGTAAGCGAAGGATGATGAGTTTTGGTAGATGGGAAACCACTAGGTGCATTTGTTCGAACGTGAACGGTACCATAACACTAACTCATCGTCTGAGAGCCGCACCTGCAGCTATGGCGTGTATGTAGCCTGAATCGGCACCTTGTGGAGGTTTCAGCGGGAGATTGCGCGCGTTCAGCTGGCCGTGTGTTTTCAGCGCCAGTTTCAGTAGCCGGCTCGGCGTAGGGGTCGTCAAACGCGCGCGGCTCCTGAAAATTTGGTGCTTTGTGAGTGTGTGGCGGAGCGTGTTGTGTGAAAGTATCAATTGGACCTCTTAGGGTAATTCGGTGTCGACTCGAAGAGGTTTTCCAAATTTTAAGGGTGCGGCAGTCCCATTTTCATTGAAACAAATAGTTTATTGTGGTCTCACTTGTAGGAAAACATTTATCGCTGTTTTTCGCCGCTCTTCCTAGCAGTTTAACCCTGAAAAGCTCAACTTACACAATAATGAACAATTGTGTACATGAACGTTATTTTTGAAGAGCAACATCCGGTTTCGGGTGCCTCAAAAATCAGTGACAAAATTATCGTTTTTTGCGTTATAATTGTTGTGACTTGTGAAAATACACACACGTGCTGGTTGTTACCAAAACATTTATTTACATGACCTAATCACTCGCTACTACAAAAAAAGGTTTTTAACATACAATCGGCTTTCGACGCATCTGTGTTTTAATTTTTTTAACAAATATAACAAATGATGGTTTATCGAAGCAAAGTGAAAGAATTGAGCTAGTCGCCAATTTTAGTCTTTAATTAGAACTCTTCGCTTGAAAATATTTTCAGCTGAAACGCAGGTGTTTATATTTGTTCGTCATTCAAATTTGTTTTATATTTAAATATGGCAACTGGATTGCCTGGAAATTGTCGCTCGTAATTATTTTATTTAAAGCAACGATTTGCATTAACTGCATTTCCATAAAATATAAGCAGACAATTGGGAGGTGAAACATTAATCGCGAACCCTGTACAAGGTCGATAATTGTCAAAATTAATTGTTTAGAAAAGTAGTAGTTAGGTTTAAAACAAGTTGTCAGGCCAAATCCTTAAATTGTATACAGGGTCCTTCAGTTGCAATTTTGAGATTTTGCACATTAATTACATTCTAGATTTTTAGAAATATTTTCAGTTAAATGTTTTTGATTATACAGATTGTAACGTGTAACAAAAAAACAAACAAAAACATTTTTCCAAAAAAAAATTAAATTCGTTTAAAGATAACAGTAAAAAAGATAAAAACTAAAAAAAAATGGTTTTCCACTTAGAGTTTTAAATATTTATAATAAATACAAATAATGTCCCCTCAATAAAATTAATACTAGTCTCAGTCTTGTTAAACAAGTTTCATTGATCCGAAATATTACAAAATGTGCAAAATTACTCAAAATTTTCAAAATTAGAAGCGTTTTATTTTTTTAATTTAAAACAGAAACCCCTTATTGTTTTATTATTGGATGCGGATTTAAAAAGCAAACATTTTTCCCAACTACAACCCACCGCAAATGCCAACCCATTCGAAGTAATTCGCCAAGAACTATTTCAATGGCAATTTGAATGAATAAAAGTGAAAGATGCCCTAAAAACAATTTTAGACATAACAATTTGCAATGCTATTGAAAAAAAAATATTATGACGTCACTCTTTAATAACATATAGAAATATTTTCAGGAAAATATTTTTCATTATACAGAAGGTTCCAAAATGTTGACGTCACAATAATATTTTTTTTTCAATTGTTTTCAAAAAAAATTGTTTTTTTACCTCTAGTTTTAAAAATAAAAATGCAAATACAAAAAATACAAATAGTGCCCCCTTGATAAAATTAGTACCAGGTTCTTATTATTTAAAGTTTAATAGTTTTGTTAATCAACTCGTTAAAAAACTCGATTCTAAAACTATTTTTATAAATTAATTTTAATGAATAAAATTGGAAGATGGCTTAAATAACAATTTTTGACATAACATATTTTTAATTGCGTTATAAATGGGAATATGTAAGCAACTAAAATTGCACCCTAATAGACACAAAAAATTTATAGGATGCAATTTATTAGGACGTTATACTTTTTGCTGTATAATCAACAATTTTCTACTGCAGTTAAACCGTACGTTTAAATTTAAAATATTTACACAAAATTGAAGAAACATTAAAAGAGAAAGTTAAAATCATCATGACCAATAACATGACAAAGTACGAGGCGAGGCGGTATATAAGTTTAGTTATGAAAATTGACTCAAATTAATTTACAAAGAGTACAATCTTCAAAACCTTAATTCTTTAAATTTAGAGAAGTAAACAAAAAAAATCGGTGTGTGATTTAATCCATAAATCTTAATTAGTACCTACTATTAAGCCTAGAGCTCAGCTCCTTTTCTCTTTGATCATTTCATGTCGTCAGTAGTTATGATGATTGATCACCCAGTAAAATGTAGCAAGTTGTATCATCAATGTCCCCAACTACAATATTAAGTGCACTGTGTGATCTTATACACATGTGATTCTATTTGTATTGTTAATGGAGTCCTCACCATGAATTCTGCATTTTCGAGTTAATGTTTTCCGTTTATCGAATATATTGAAGTTGATTCATATTTTCGTGGACATTGTTTAAATGTTTTTGTAATTGCAGTTTTAAATAATTTCGATTTTCGAGGGGGTTTAGTTACGTAAAGATAAAAAGCGAATTAGTGCTGGCAAAAGCTTGAATTTGCGATTTATTATGAAACACTGGCTACGCCTAATTGGGCGCGCTAATTGAACCATTTCATGGTCGATCGCGTCAGTTAACGCGCCCAATTTTTCTAAAAATTCAATTAATTTCCGAAACTTATTAAACTAATTTGCAAGTGTCAAACTGATAAGGCGCCAAACCCTTTTTAATTAAGTGCTTTTCAATTCGAACGCTTCGTTGCGTTTTATTTTTATTGATATAATAATTTGATGCAGTCGAATAGATGGGGAGCATCGAGTAAACGTGCAATCGTTCATCATCTCCCGTGTAATCGATATTTTTTATTGGTTAAATTAAAAGTTGGACACCGAATGGCTGGCGGAATTAAAACAGATCTCTTCTCTTATTTATGGCTAAATTTCGATAAATGATGCTGGACACGGACTGAGCCTTTTTTGGGTCATCTTTCAAGCAGGACACTAACTACTCGCACGGCCGCCATCATTAATTTTCATTTGCTCTTGGAACAAAGAATGCCTACTAAAACGGCGTCATGTGATGTGATAACAAAAGTAACGACTTTTTATGAAATTTCAAAAAATTAATTGCACGTGCTTATTGTTTATGTTCAAGTCTGCACTCGTTTATTTAGAGTTGGTATTCCAACCGTTGATTTGAAGTAGACTTTGGCCGTCATAGCCACTTATCATAATAAAGTGAGCCACAATTTATCAATAAATTTATCAGTCATGCGAGTCGCAAGCTTACAATATTTACATTCCAGCATAAACATTGAATATTCCTTTACAGAAAACATGATAAAGAGGAAATACATTACTAGTTAAAATATGTAATTCTTTGTCTGATTTTGAATGAAATGAGCAAACTTGTGTTCAATACTGTTATTTTCTCTTTTTTGTGTAATCGGTACTTGAAGCTGGAAGAATATTTTAGTTGACGTTTTCTTGTGGTCCTGACCATCAGCATCCCCTTTTTTCCCGGTCAATTAATCCCCCCATCAAAGCTTTTCCTGTCCTTCCTTCCTGGATCAGCCATTCTCACGCAAATGACATTACATCCAACCGAGAGAAAGCGTCCATTAGAAAAAATGCTCGCTGCGATCAGTATCTCGCATTCAACCCGACCGAATCAATAACCACCATAAAGCCAAGTCGTAAAAAATTTCAAATAAATTTCTCAATCTCATGCAGTTATTCCGACTCGCAATCTGCACACAATCTCCGCATCCCCTTCGGCTATTTACACTGAAAAGTTATTTGTTGACGTCCGGATGATAAAGGCGACGTCTTCAAGCACGTGGGTGTTTTCCATGACAGTCCGGAAAATGCGCATCTGCATTTGGCATAAATTCAGGAAAACGCGTGATTTCGTGAAATCGATTTTTTTCATCTCTGAGACGTTTGCATAATAAAAATGTGCACGTGTGTTTCTGAGACGGACGAGCAATGAAAAACTTCGGCCAAAATTACATAATTTATATCGTTGGACAAATTGGGGAGATTTGTGAGATGTTTAAATTAATTGTGGTGTGTGTTCGATTTGTGCTGTTCTCGTTAGAGGATGTTCGAAAAATGCTAACTGCATGAATATCGATTATCCATCAGCAAAGTTGGCGCAAAAAATCTGTACCATTCAGTGTTGATGGTCGACGTTTCCAGATTATTTTGAATCAAATTTCCACACACACCGTCTCTTTTCTCTGAATCAAAAATGCTCTGGTAACAAGAACGATACACGTGGAATGCTGTCGGAATTTTTTCTACAAAGCGAGAAGCACTGCAAGATGCAGTGAATGGTGTTATGTTCATCGCGTTCTTTCGCTCCCGACACAATCAATGATATTTTTCACAGAAACAGCAGACACTAGGAATAAATTGTTTTCCGGACGAAAGGTCGTTTGTCATAATGCCGGATTATACATAATTCTGTTGTTTACGCTGGCTATAATAAACGTTCGTTCACACGTCACCAGGAAATTCTACAAGATAACATAGCACAAAGTGGCATTGTCGGCAGGGAACGCCCTAATACAATTTAAATGAAACGGGATTCGGACGACAAAGGCGCCGAGCTTTTGGGAATGCGGGATAAAGGATATATCGTATAGTAATAATAATGGCGGAAGGACCGTTTTCGAGGGGATTTAAATACGATTTGTTCGAGTTGTGGTTTTAATGTCTAAAACTGATTAAGCCACGGAAGACCGTCACATCAAAAAGGGACAAGAATCAGGATATATTTCGAGGGGAAGATAAAATTGGGAAAGATTTATTGTATTGCCGGCTTCTTTTCGGTTATATTCTTAGTTTTTTCGCGTACCGCACTTATGGCGAAACATATGGACCCATTTCGCCAATCTTGATTCATGAAATGCCAGGATGCCTTCATAAGTTTACAAAAAAATGAAGAATCATATTAGTCGTTTATTTTTTTAATGCGGTTGCAATTTTGCCACTTTTTGTCGTGTGTTAGTAAATCTAAATGTGAATTAATACCTTGCTTAAATGTAGTTAATGCATAGTAAATGTAGTTGATTTTTTAAGCAACGAAAAACTATACTAAAATATTTTATATAATTTAGCACAATAAGATATCGGTTAAAATTGTAAAATTTACACCGTTTAAAATAAATATGTCAATTTGAAAAGTTGAGTTGTAGTGGCGTTAATATTTGAACTATTTGTGTTGCAATACAAAACAACTTAAGCAACATCTATCGGATGTGTAATTGCGAAGTTTCAAATTAATATGTTCATCAGTGTGTTGCATATATTAATTTAAAAGGAGCTTTTCAATTGTCCTTGAAATCGCTAAATCTGAATATCGTGTGGTGATAATATTTTTGTTAAAAAAGCAGAACGACAATAGAAATTTTTAATGAGACGGACAATAAATCAAATGATTGATACATCTTAAAATACAACAATTAAGGAGTAAATTTAACTTGCTGAAATTTGAAGCCATGCAGTGGACGTAATAAACTAAATTTATAAAAAAAAACAATTTTATTCAGAATAAAGCCGGACTCCAAACATGTGTTGTATTCATGGCAAAACCTCATCGAGCTTATTTTCCAGATTTTCTCTTGTTCCCAAAGGTTTAAAAAACATTTTTTTTGAACATTTTTTGGATTGGCAATTTTCAAATGTAATAAAACAAAAACTAGAATCCATGGCCTACACTACTACTGAATTTTTTTTAAAGCCTACACTCTTTTGTACTAAATTTACTGGGATTGTTGTAGACACTTCTGATAAATATTTTTACAAAGTTATAATGGTTATATAGTGATATGGTTATATTTAGATGAATATTCTAATCTCACTGCAAGTAACTTATTGTTAGTTCTAAAGGACTTAGAGCTATTTTTTTATACGTTTTAAAAATAATTTCCTGATTTAGAGCAATTTAGGAAAACTGATGATAAGGTGGATGATAATATTTGACAAAATTCTACAAAATTATGTAAACTGACCCGCACGAAAACCGGGTCACCATCAATTTTTCGAGAAAATATAGAATTTTTTTTATTTATGCATTTTTCCAATAAATGCTTTTTTTCTTAACTCAACTTATTTTATTAATATAACTTGCGCTAACCAGGTGATTTTAATGCAAACATAAAAAATTCCGGGGTTGCATGATTTAAAAAAAACTGTTGTCTTAAATTGATGGTGGCCCGTTTTTCGTGCCGGTCAGTTAATACACTGACCGGTTTTGTAATAGTTTTATAAATACATTATTTATACTCTGTGTTAAGCAACTAAACTTGCTTTGACAAATCTTTTAGCATTGATTAATCCGTTTAACGAAGCGGGTGTTATCGTAATTACAAGAAAAAGTTTGTTTGGTATCAGTTTTCTCTCATCTTCGCCAACAACGCGTTGACTAATATTACAAACGCCTGCCTTAATTAATAGAACCATTTTTTGTTATTTTTGCCGGGCGGGTAGTGCACGATTTAGCATAAAAATGAATTGTTGAAAGTAATTTCAACGCTACATTTTAATTAAAATAGTTCAATGGACTCATTACTGAGAAATTTTTATTTTGTTTTTAGAAATTACCGAGCTCGGAGATTAGCAGAAGAAATGTGTGTTTCATAAATCTTCTATTTAGCTTTATTCTATGACGCATTGGTTGAAACGGTTATTCCGGGCTTATATCCAATTTAATCCGGAGCGGCGAAATTTGAAATTTTCTTATATCCGGGCCCTTGTCAGCCATCCAAACAATTCCTAAATGAGAAATTCTGACCACCCACCATATCGCAGTCGATATATTGCTTAGTTAGATCCATTTCCAGGCGACTGAAAGCTCTGAATTACATCCGTGTGATAGGATTTGATCAGCAGCCATTGGACAAATAATGAAGGACAAGTCAATTCGGGTTTATTCGAATGTTCCAACTTAATTCCGTCCCATTTCGAAAACCGTTAGGCGCTTGCCCACACGATCCTTCCGGTACGGATTTTTCATTTTTATCGGTGCAACATTAGTGTAAAAAATGTACGATTTTTTTTACGATCGAATATCTTATCGACCACAGCAAGGGCGGGTTGTGTAGAATTTCAATTTCGACCGTTGGAATATTCATTTATGCGGCTGCGGTCGTGATAAAAACGCCCTCTAGAGGGTCCACACTTTCCTCGCGACTTGGCAATGGGCCAAAATTACGCCACCGAACTTTGTTTGCCGTGCTTGTCCATCAAACGAAGAAGAGATTAGGTTTGAGACAATGACGATTTATACAGTCTTCGCCCGGAAACATTTATGTAACAAGATGTGCTTTGATCCAGCAAATCGCTGTCTTTCGGGCTTCCTCAGGTAACCGGCACTGGAGATATTTTCTAGTAATTTATTACAATTCAACCGCAAATGTGCGGAAGACATGCGGATCGCTGCAAATTTACGATTTTTCGATTTAATCGCAACGACTGGTTAAAATAAGCACAAGAAACCACTTCATTTATAAAAACCAGAAACTTGAAACGAACTCAACTACGAGTATTTATATAACTCGATCGTATTAAAATTATTGATTCTGTTAAAAAACATATGCAAGAAAATGCAAATTTCCAACTCCAAACATTTTTTCGCTTGCTTCGACTGCAGCAACATTTCGAAAGATTACATATTTTTTTGTGTAGAATTCAATTAAATTTACTTGTTATTGCAGCCTAGTTACTTCTTAAAAAACGAAACTTTAAAATTACGTAGTATTTTGATTGCACTTTTTTATTTAGAATCAACTAGCATTTCAATGTCGGTTCTAAATGATACTTATAATGCAATGATTTTAATTCTCTTTGAGGTTTCCAAAGGTTCCCTCATCTCTCATCTAAACTGTGACTTTATTCTCACTTCTTGTCGTTTCTTTGAAGTTTGCTCCTTAACGTGAAAACAGTTGGAAACTTTAATGTTGGTTTAGTGAATGTATGGAAATGAGATGTGTCTTTTAGAAACTTTGTGTAACTGACATTATCGTTAAAATTTAAAAGACTATTGTTCCAGAAAAATGTTTCCATAATAGCAAATATTCAAAAGCGATGAATAATTAAACTTACTAAACAGATTTATCGATTTTAAATTTGCAATAAAAATTACTTATAAAATTTATATTGTGTCTGGCCGGTTTATATCATGAATCATAAAATTTATCTCTGATAAAAGCTTGAAGCTTTTATCAGTTTACACATTACATTGTTAAACGTACTGGAAATTAGTATTTTTAGTACATTTACAAAACGTACAGAAAGTTGTTCTTAAAACCGGAACTTATTGTCAATTAGTGCCAAAATGCGCACGATTAAAATCTAAAAAATAATTTAATTCTGCTCAGTTCATTAGTCTAAAATGGTGCTAACAATGCAATCTCGAAGTAGAGTCCACTTTTATTAATTACTTTAGAAATAACGATGGTAATTATAGCGAACACAAATTTAACGACATTAATTCGTGTCAAAGGTCATTTCTAACAAGGGTCGGGTAAATGTTGAAAGTGCAGATTTCGCGATGAGAATTCCGTTTCATTCCCAATTGTCGGATTAATTAGTTCGTTAAGAACTAAAGTAAAAATGCTTTCGTCGGTGGAATTTTATTATTTTAAAGTCGTCCTCATTGTGAAATGTGGCCAACCCTTGCTCTCAACCCCGTAACCTGTAACATTTCGCGAACTGGGTCAAACGAGCAAAGGGTCGTATGCAGCAGCTCCGATTTCAACCAACCACTAACTTCTTGAAAACAGCGTCTCTTGTAAAAATCCAAAGTTTCGTTTATCGTTCGGTTTGCACGAACGACTCGTAATGAATTTGATTATGCAATAAACTCTCTTATCAATAACGGACGCTGGAAGAAGCGACGTCGCCGGCGGGGCAATTTATTCCCGCCCATTGTAAATCACGACGCTTGTCAAACGGGAACGAAGAGTTTCGATGGGGAATATTTTACATTTGGGAGAGGATCCGGATGCATGATATAATGGCACCCGAACCTTTGCATTAACGGCGAAATTGAGAGATGTTGGAAACTGAATGGTTTCAAGTGATGTGGCCTGAAATGATGCAGGATTTGATCTTTTTCAGCCGGTATTAAAACGTATATATTGGCAGGAAACCCGATTAGGGCGGCTTTCAGTTTGTTTGCCTTTTCGGTGTTGATTGTTTATGGCAGCTTAAATGTTAACGATCGGAAGCTTCATGGCCAACAATTCAAGAATCGCTGCGTCCCAATAACGAGTTAGCAATGTTGACTCTGAATTGCTGAAATCTGCAGACGCTAATTGTTGTTGGTTTGAGCTTTTTGCAGCAATTTCCAGTAAATTTACTACAAAGTTAGCATGTACTTGGAATTGAGTGTTTGTGGCGACCAAAACTTGGTAATCAATCCATTTTGCATTATATATTTTGTTGGTTTAAAACTCTGATTTTTTAAAATTGTAAATCCATTTCAATTCAAACAAACCATTGTTCGGTCGGCGCATTGTTTTGAATTCATGAAAATATAGTAAAATATATATTATCCACGACCACACATAATTGACAAACATTTACTAAGCTGCATACATAATGCGAGTAATAAATTATTAGCTGTGGGGAAAAAAGAACCGTCGTAATTATCTGTTATGTATATATATATATTTTACAGTTTTTTGCAAGGTAAAAAATTTTATTTGCTATGAAAAATAATGGATGGAATGATGGACGATAAGTTGTATATTATTTTAAAATACGTAGCTTTGTAGGAACATAAACATACTTTTATAGTGAAAATAACAAATTCAGGGTGGAACAAAAGTATCAAAAACTGGATGTAAATGTTTAATTTAGAAGTATATTGTTTGGTTGATTATCGTGTGTGATGTGATCTTTTTGGCCCTGTTTCCTTTTATTGTGCGGTTATGCCAACAAATATTGCTTTTTTAAATGGTCATTATTTTTCTGGGATTCTAGAACAAACGTAATTTAAAAAAAGGATAAAAAATTATTTAGTAAGAGAACACATCAAAACTGCCTCCAGTATATAATTTGGGGATCTTTTTTACTTGATGCTTGCGTATTTAGAGGAATATTCCATATACAAACGAGTAAAAATATATACACTCCAATATAAAACAAGAAAGTTTACTGACATATGTCAAAAACTGAACTATTCATTTGATGTAATATTTATCCAAATCGGACGGCAAGTAAGCAAGATACAGCTCCATTTATTTAAGCCTAGCGTTCCGCAATATTTACCCATCATGTATTTAAATCTACTATGCATCCATTATATTAACTGAGCGTTTTCAGTTTTATGATTTGGAGATATTCATTCCTACTTAGCAAAATATTATTCAACATCGAAGGGGAATTATTTACATAACCAAATAGCAAATTGTATAGCAAAATAATTATTTACATCGCAAAATAATTATTACTGAGCATGTCTCTATTGCACTGTAACCGTGCATAAACTTAAATACTGTGTAATTAAATTGTTGCGAAAAAATAATAACGGATTCCTGTGTGGGTCGCGAGGTTGATTTAAGTTTGCATTTTTAATCATCTCACTAATGAAGGGTTGTTATAAATTCGTGTCAGAATACAACCATTGCCCAAAGCATATTCTCCCCCAAGAGCAATAATTCGAGTAACAAATGCATTATTAACGCCGCAAACCGATCTTATTTATCAGATGAGGTTGTGATTGAAGCGTCCGTGAAAATTGACAACGTGTCATTTCGGTAAATAACAGCAAGAGCTTGTTTCGTGTGACAGAAGGCGTTTCTTGCCGCAAACAAAATTAAAATGAATTTAGACGAGCGAGACAATCCCTTGTAAATATTTACACCGGATTCTAGACTTATTTGTATTGCAAGTCCAAAATCCATTAAAACGTTGCACGGAAATAGCGTAGAGGAAATTAGCAGAAAAATAAGCAGCGTCTGTTATTGAAGAAGCGATAATTAAAACCGCCTTAAAACCACAATAAAAGTTTGAAATGGCGCGGCTAATAAATGTCAATTTAGCGCAACTTTTGCGGGATTCATTCGCCTATTCGTACGCGTAATGTGACATTTTTAGCCACATGGGCACATAAATGTCGCAACCGGCTTCAGTATATTACGAAATGAACGTTTTTGTGCATAATGTGATAAATTTTGTCGATTCCGTAAGGGCATGAGCGGAGTTATTACCATATTACGAGTACAATTCAAGCCTTTTCGGCGGATTTCACCTCTTTCAACTCGATTAATACGCGAAATTTAGCTTTAATATGGACCGCTGGGTAGCTATGACAACACCAAATATGTCATATCTAGCCGGTTTTGACCTTCCTCAACGGTCAACTTTAATTATTTGGGGCTCGTGTTATTAAACGCAAACACGGTGGTGATGTTTGACAAACACGCAGACGTATGGACCTGTCACAAAGTAATATGAAACCGCCTCAAAATATTTTTTTAATGTTCTCGCAAATTGTAAAAACTCAGGAATAAGATGATTAAAAACTGCTCCGCCACAGATAGACAAAATCAGCGTCTTAAAGTTCACAAACTTGAAATGGCACTTCCTTATAAATTATACCTGATTCAATTTGAAGTGTCTTTAGACACACGTAGTAAGTTAACGTTATTAACTGAAATTGCAATTTCGGTAATGGATTGCTGAAATATCGCCGAATTTTTTTCTTAATTAATCAATTAATTAGTCCTGTCAATGAAACTGGAAACAAGGAGTTGTACGGGGACCTGTGCGCTTCATTAGAAATTTCATCCACTTCTTTCGCCCAATCTCATTATTTGTTACGACTTTAATTAGAACTTGATTCCGCCTGCAAGTTTTTCGCTGAGTTTGATGGATTTCTCAGCGCTGTCATACGAGGAGTGCGTCTGCGTCAAGTATTTTCCAAAAAAATCGTTTAGTAGAAAGTTTGATCAAATTTCCCAACCGGAAAGTTTCGTTCCGCGGTCGATTCGATACCTAACCCGCGGCCGGGGTTTGTCATTTACATTAATCAGAAGACTGGAGCTTGCGAACTACGCAGACTTACTAAAATCGTTATTACACTAAAAGTCGATTGATAAAAGCGACGCCGCGGAGACAACATCAATCGATTCATCTTATTTCCCGTGTTTGTAGAGCAGTGTTTTTACTTTGTCGGATGAGCGACGACGCCTTTACCTCGTTTAACTTAATTATTTTTTATCTTTCGTTCCGTTTTCACTCATACAAAGTTGGATTCGGTGCGATAACGTCAGGACCAGTCGGCGAAGTGATTTAGCTTTTTCCTGTCAGGACGCTTAAAACTCCATTATAATTTCGCTGTCCTCACAGACTTATCAGACCTGCAGTTTCAGTTTTTCTAATTCATTAAAAACAGACAGCTTTCAACGGCTCAGTGTAATAACACGAACAATGAGGAGGGTTAAATAATACATGCGGACTGATTTGGAACTGACACAATCATTACGCTGTTTCGGTTGTTATTTCTTCGTAAAACCTCGTCTAACTACATACACTTCATAGAATATTAGCAGATCGTTGCTGGAATATAAAACCAAGCACGCATGGGAAGATTGTATTATTTAATGGATGTGGCGCAAAATGTAGTTCATGAGGACAGAAATCAATTTGTTGGGTTCGTTTTACTGAACTGAAGTGACAACGTGAATGTGTAAGCGTCACATACTCCTCCAGAACTTAATATTGTGAAACATATATTTTTAAAAATTTAGAATTAAAAGTGGTTATCGCTAAATTACTTTAATTGACTCTGTTGATGAGGGAGCCGCGTATCTTAATTATACCTATTGCATTCCCTAATTAAAATTCGTTGCTTTTATGTGCGAGTAGTGGATTATTCAAATCCGGGAAGAAACGTTTCGTTCACTAATCCCCAGCTGATCTGACAGGTTTTCGATTTTGGATTTTGGCACTCGAATGCAAAGCATAATGGGGTCCTAAGCCTATTACTACGAACAAGTTTTGCAACTTTGTTTCGTTGCAATGTGCATTTAATTCCGCTTTGAGCGCCCATCACGTACAATAAAACTGCTTTGAAGCGTTTCAAACCTATTGTAATCGACAGAAGCAATCACAATTTACACTTGCAATATCAATTTGTAGAACGTTGTTTTATTATGACAGCTTCAACGGCACATAAACCGTGTACCGCTCTTGACCATCTGCGAAATCTAGTGCTCTATTTCTGTAGTAAACACTTGTTACCCCAAATTCTTGAAGGCTAATATTTTCATTGGTTAAATATGTTTCGTAGGTTGGCTATTTTTATTTCGTTGAACCGCTAAAAAAGCACTTGAAAGGAACGAGACTCGATTAAAGGGGTGTTGAATTTTGTACGTGCTCAAGCACATCGCTCCTGCTTCTTTTCTTTGCCGATTTCTGTTTTCTTTTACTACAGTGTTGGCGAACTGTAGACGCTGTTTAAGAGTCACTTTGTGTTTACAAAATTAACAACAATTATCTTCCGCGTTGTAAAAGTGAACACTGAACAGCGAACATTTTCAACGCTGTGCAGCTTTATGCATACTTCTCGCTTTTGTAATGAAAATTTTAGTTTTATAATTTCTCGCTTTTTATCAAACGCTAACCCGGGTAAGCCTTCAAACTACACACTTTCGTCTCAATCTCTATATTAATCGTATACATATTTAAAATGTATCCATTATCTAACCTAAGATGTAATTGCTACATAAGGTTTTGAATGAAAGAAAAGTATTTAATTATTGTACTTTTACAGAATGTAGTCAAATTTACATTGAGCGAAAGTATATACGGCCTATTTCATAATTGGAATATAATTTGTACGATATACGAGGGGAGTTTGTAAAGTTACCTACCTAGCCAAGCAAACGAGTAACGGAACAAACAAAAATGTTTTTTATAGACTCTCTATAGACGCTCAGAGACTGATTTCGGCTATCATTTCAAAAAAACTTTTTTGTAACTCTGGAAAATATGCTTCTACAGCTTCTTCAAATTTTCCGTTCCACGACAACTATTTTCTGAGGTTGGGAATTCAGATTGTCATGCAGAAGAAGAGTTTTCTGGCCGTAGCTTGGAAGTATCACAGTTATTCAGCATTGTTTTATGGCTAGGTAGATGACTTTGTAAATTCCCCTCGTATTCAATATAGGCAATGGGAACAAATTTATCCTGATTTCTACACGACCGTAATTAAATTTTTGTCGAATGTAGCAACATGTAAGATTTCAATTAAACGTTCTGGAATCACGCCAACGTCAGAGGTAAAATACAAACGTTTTCTAAATTTTACGAGGTTAAGTGCCAAGGAAAGTTGTAAAAATTTTACGTTGTTTGTGTGGCAAGACTGTGGGAGTTTCATACCGCAACAAATGTAAACACGAAATGTTCGGAAACCCATCTCGCTTCTTTTGATAATTACGAAATAAACGGAATGTAGGCATAATTTCAAGTTTGTTGTTATATTATTCTCTTTCCCAAAACTTTGCGTACAAATTACACACACAATCCTCCACTCTTCAATAAGTTTCTGGTGCCGTGGAGAAGTTCGTTGCTTAGTACTTGTGTTTTCTCAAATTAAATATCACAATGAAAGTTTTCAATTTTAAAAGGAAACGTCGGAAAATATATTTTTTATTAGATTTTGGCTGTGTTTAATCTCTTCTTTCAAAACACAAACCGCTGAACACTGCACGGTTTGTTGTACAATTTATTAAGCACAACCGGCAGGAAACTTTGCGGACCTGTGAGCAGTTGTGTGCACATTGAATGGAGCTCATTAAGTGCTACTTAGACTTGCACGAAAAGGCGACTTAACTCTTCAAACCTACAAATCCCGGTCATAGTTTATGATCATTATTTATGTAACAAATATTCGATTCGGCTTCAAACAGTTTGTTACAAATTTGTTCATTGCACAAAACCACTGTTGTGTTGTGCGAAGCCGATTGAGGAATAGTTTAAAGAAAATTATAATGTTTCGAGAAAATTTGCAATTTAAACAAGCTCCACTAACATTTGTGTTCGGCTATAAACATCGAAAAATTATTCCGACCTTGTCGTTATGAAAATCTCATGTTGAACGTTAGACATGTTGAATAATTTAATCGGCGAAATGGTAAATCGTTTTTCTTTTATGTAACAGCTTCTAAAACACTAAACGTTTCCGTAACGCTTCCGGTTCTCAAACCATTTCTCAAACATGCAAAAATTACGCCTCACGTCTAAGGATTTGAGAGATTAAAGTCTGATTTCAGACAGCTCGCACATTACACTGAAATTAAAACAGACGACCGGATTATTCGAAAATTTCCATGTAATATTCATAAAGTTTTTCTAGCGCCACGTTTTGTCATCACGCGCATACATTGGTAGGGAAAACACAATTTTCCAACAAAAATTGTCATTTCCGTATGAATTAAAGGTGGAGTGCCGCACCTATGCATTATTTATGCGTTTTAATTAGCTGCGATGTTACAATTGCGTCATACGAAAAGGGTCATTGTAATTGGACCCGCGTCGATACGATCGCGTGCTGTGGAAAGCCTCGCCGAGGAAAACTCACTCCCTCGAATCAATTGGTCCGTTATTTATTTCGATCGTTGCTTATCTGCGGCGCCGAATTTCCCGAAGAGCTTTTCAGTGTCGCCTGGTGATGATTGACAGGGTCGCAGGTGTAATTTGTGTTTAGTTGAAATTGTGGCGATGGCGTGGTGTAGTGACCGCAGGCGGAGTGGTGACTTTGTGGCGTCTTCTTCGAGCGTCAATGCCGAAACGAACGTGTTGAGGAGACGGTAGTGATGCAGTTACCATCATGGAACCATGGAAACCATAGCCGAGGATCAGGAAACAGAGTATGAACTCGGTGAGTGCTTGGACTTGATCGGTCCTAAAAGAAGCGCAGGTCACTGGTCCTGGCCCTCGCAAACGCAAATTACGTACGAACCCCAAATGTAGACGATGCAGAAATTGTTGTCGAGTTGTGCAAAGTTAGTTGAGGGGGAATAATTAGTGAAAGTGCTCTTGTCTGCAGCTTCGATAATCTCGTTGTGGGTTCCCTCAGTTCTGAAGTGGGACAGGTTCGAAATTTAAAAACTATTGTTATGTGCCTGCTCTCTGTTTCTTACACAAACAGTCGATGCAATTATCTCATCTTAATTACTCCCGACATTTTATAATAACCACGATTTTTAAATAAAATTCAATAACAAAGGTCTGTAAATTATAACGATATTAAATGTATAACAATATTAGTTTATTATAAGCTGAAATGTCGTCACAGAATCAAGATTCATTTATTACTTGTGCACGTTAATTCTATTTACTTGTACTTGTAATAAATTGTTAGCGTCGGACCAAATCGTTCGATATTATTGTATCAATTTTTGTGGGACATCTTCAACCTGATTTAGTAGTTTTTCAGTTGTTTTAATAAATACATATTTTTTGTTCCAAAAATTTGGGTCGACTTGCATAAACTATACGTTTTCTTTAAAAATAAAGTATTTATTTATTTCATCTGGGTTTGCTTTCACGGGTGAAATTTCAGGGTTTAATTTAATTTAGTCGATGACCTGCGGCCGTGATTATTTGCAAATAATTTATCCTGATAACTTGCGTCACTAGTAACGAGCTGTATTTCTAAAATTACATAAACACATAAATGTTCAATTTTCGGAACATTAAAGAGTATAGGGGATATAAAGAGTTTGAAAGTTTAACATATTTTGAAGGATCTGGAAGATTTCTACGCAAAGAAAAAATTACATTAATCTGAGTAAAATCAAAATAAATACTGCAGTTTGTGTCTACCACTATTTTTACCAATTTGACATCCTACAACATCTAGTAATTACTGCCTTTTACTGTACAGTTGTTCAGGAAATTTTTATTTTTGATTTCTCAGAAAGAGGTATACAATTGATGAATGGCCTGCTTGGTCCCAAACCCCCAATAATAATTTTATTTTCACTTAAACAGTTATTTTTGACTGAAATATTTTTATCGATAATTAATACTAGTACCAATAAGCGAAACTAGGGCAAACTGTCAGAAGCTTTGTGAAATGGAAAAAATATTAACAGCGAATAAAATTCACCATGCTAAATCGATATCGATGGATAAAACATGAATAATAAAGATCTATTGGATAGCAACATTAAAACATTTGTAAAGATACTTTAAAACTAAATAATAATTGTATTGAATAAAAAAAATAGTTTTCCTAATTTTAGCATTCTGGATGCTTTCTATGCTAAGCTGTATTCAAATGTTAGGAGTATAGTTAAAACTAAATTAATTAACTAATTAATTAATTAACTTAAATAATTAATTAATTAACTTAAATAATTAATTAATTCTTTCATTGCGTATACGATTTTGAAAAAATTGCGACAAAATCCAGATTTCCAAATTTTGACAATGAGTTATTCTTCTCATGGACATGGAGCTGTGAAAGAATTTGATTATGTCCACAATAAGGTTGAATCTTACATGAAAAGAGCCGGATTGTAACCGCCTTTGAGTTTTATAAGAAATCTTAAATATGTTAATAGAAACCATACATGCGTATTAATTCAATTAGAAGACGATGACTACAAAAATTATGAAGAATGTGCGCCCAATTTTTGTTGTCCAAGGTTTGTTTGATTAATTCGACCTGGAGTAGCATCAATTTTAACTCCTAAGGAGGGAATAGTTCAGGAAAGTGCCATTTTCTTAATTTATTATTATATTATCAAAAAACACCCTAAATGTATTGAATAATGTGCACTTCCACAGATTGTATTAATTACGAGGTATATTTTGTTTAAGTTAAAAATAATTTTAAAATTGTAACAAAATGTCAGACAATTTCTTGTCGAAGTAAACGGGATATAAATAAATTATGTACCTCTATTAGCATTGCAGAATTCAAGTTCCTTTTTGCACAGAAGCCTAAATTCACATTTAGAACCTTTTAATTTTAAGGTGCCGAATTATCGATTGAAAATATAATAAATCCAAATTAGATAAAATAAAAAAAATAAATAAATAAATAATAACTGTTACTGTTTAACTAATAGGAATGGATTTTAGGCGCATACAGTTTGAAAGCAAGCAACAATAAATTTTTCTGAGAAATAAAATATAACAAGGAATTTCCTCGCTGTAACCATCCGTGGACATATATTCGATAGATTTTTTTTGTATTGAATTGTATTCTTTTTTAAATTACCAGAAAAATTATGTTACACGTAAAAAGTTCGTAATTTAATTTTGGCCCACTGGAACTGCCACTAGTTGCAAATAAATTATCCTGCACAGTAACAATGTAATTTCCTAAAATAACAACACAAATGTTCCGTCCGAATTTGTGGAGAATCCAAGCGTCCAAGGGATCGGAAAGTTCTGAAGAACTTCAAGGACCTAATTGGTCTGAATCTATAGAAAACAACAAAAAAACACAAATGAAAAATGTACCTCTTTATTATTGTTATAAAAGTGCTGGCCACCACATTTTTTTCGTATTAAATGTTGACGGTAATTACTACTATCTAAATTTGCTGTGCTCGAGCCGCGCACACAAGTTTGTTTAAAAATAAAGTCGGGGTCATTATTATCTTTATTAGTTGTAAACAAAACCGAACATTAATCTTCATGTGGTGGAGCTCCATTGATTTTGGTTCAACTTCAACACCTACCACGTTTTCCACAACCCACACGAGCTCTCAAACAAAGCATTTTAACCAGAACTGGAAGAGAATAGCCGTGCAGATGAAGAGTTACTTGTTCCGCAACACGCAATTATGAAAGCTTAATGATCCCACTGGAAAAACAGCGGACGTCTTGTGTGTTTTTCGCCACGTGAATCGTGGACGAGTTTTCAATTTCTTCAATCCTGTGATGTAACGATATTGCTTTAATACAATGAGAGCCTTTAAAAAATCGCTTTGATAAATGAGAAAACCTATAAGAAAAAGCGTTTCGGGGAATTGGCGGGTAAAAAATTGAAGCGAAATAATCGAGTTGACAATACAGTGACGTAAGCGGAATGTTCGTTATCTGAAAGCACATTGATTAACATAATTCGTCCAGTTACGAATTACTGCCGAAAGATCGATAATGCCTCCGAATAATGACACTTGGCTGGAAATAGGGTGAACTGAATCGATCGAATCGGAACCAGTCGACTTGCATTTACACACAAAAGTTTCAGCTTTGACACTGTTTGCTCGTCACTTTTTAATTTTGTTCCATTTGAGGATATTTATTGTTGCATGTCATGACACAAATTAAATTTTTGGGAGTTTTTCGCATTCACCTAGCTGTAAACTACAAAATATTGACACAATAAATTGTTACATATCGAACAGAAGCTGTTTTTCAAAGAAAATTGTTGGAATCACAGCACAGATCTTTGTTGCATTTCACTCCGTGAACCTGACATTGAGATGAGAACATGAAAGAGTTCTGATTAAAATAAACATTGCAGGAAAAATATGTTTAAAACTCCGCCGCGCTCTCTTCGAAACATTTTCCGATCCATTATATTGTGGTTTTCGTATTTTTGATGAAATTCTCCAGCAATAGACGTCGCTTTATGAGGAATGTTTGCAAAAATATTCGAAACGTGTCAAATCTTCGAAAGCTGCACTGACATTTAATTTTAATCCCTCTCGGGGTGCATCCTTTGGGCATTCTCGAGAAAATGCACTTGGGCTAGTGTATATGCTTTGTCATCCGACGAAAAATCCTTTTGATCTTCCTTTTGATTTTCAACAAGTCCTGGCTTAATTAAAACGTATTTTGACGACGATTTGTGTCTGGTGGCACTGATTGCACTCGAAGATAGTTGTTAAGATCGATGGCGTGTTGTGTGTCATTAGCGTTTAATGGTTTTACTGCTTGGACCTGAATTTCTTTCGGTGAACGTGTACAAAAGACGTTACGTTTAATAATGGCCATTAAACGATCTTTACGAGCTTGCAGCCATTAGACTGCAAATTTTATTGGCGATTTAAGTACGCATAGGCTGACAATATAAATGATTTAAATGAACGGTACAGATCTAATTTGGTCCTGCGAATCGCCAATTAAAGTCGAATAAGGACCCACGATTTACGATTCCGAGCAACTCGAGACCTTTCCGCTCTCAACTTGGCAAAAGTTTTCAGACGACATGAGGCAGCGATTGCTGATTTGTTGTCGCATTTTGTGTTTTTTGTGCAACACTCTACCGCAATTTCCACCCAAGATTGAAATCAGAGTGTAAAAACTGAGGAAATGCAATAGTCGTTGCGGTTTTGATTTGCGTTTGCATCCGACAGTTCCTGCTTCTACTGCCAACTTATGAATGTACATTAGTTATATCGGTCATTTTCTCATTTTTATTGTTAAACTGCCACTTTTTGCTGACCTACTGACATAATTTTAGAAGTGATTATTTTCGTACATTGCTTCCGCATGAATCAAAGCAAACGACCATCAAATTGAAGAAGCGACGTGTAGGAAACACCTGTGCACACCCACATTACTGAACGGGAGCAAAAAAAATAAAAACAAGTGTTTTTCAGCTATCTGCAAGCTCAAGCGAATATCTTATACTTTTCTGAAGTTTCATAACAGTAATTTCAGCGCAAGTAACAATACCATGACACTTATTGCACATAACAAGTGTCCTTTGGCAACGGATGCAACATTCCTGTCCGCTCCTCCAGTTGAAGTTTATTATAGCGTACATGTTTTAAAATTCATTCAAAAATTCCGACAGTGTCGTAATTGCAGCCTACTCTCGATGTCATTCGCTCATATTCATTTCAAGTTCTTGCGCAAAGTGAATGAAAGATAATATTTTATCCGAACGAACGAGTATGTATTTGTTGCCAATTTATCGGCGCTCATTCACCTTGACTTATGTAAGCCAACATCATTAATAACTTTGACAATTTTATTTGGTCCTGCTGAACTAAATAATAAATTATCAGTTGGAAACGAAATATGTCGTTCGTTTCTCCTGAAAATAAGACGTGTCCAAACGCATAAAATAGACGGTAATAAAATAATGATGGTGTTATTTATAGCAGCGTGAATTATGAATTACAAGAACAGCTATTAGTGTCTACACCTTACTATTATAGCTTACATTTTTGATAGTTTAATAATATAGTCGTGGATAAATTTAAAACATTTTTTCATTTTAAATAAATTACAGTTTCAGGATAACTGTTCATCATAAAATATTGAACTGAGTATTTTTTGTATGTCTTATAAATTTTTACTGTGACATTCTGTAAGAATAAATGTTTTTAATCGATGTAAAAAAAAATTATAGAGAATCATGAAAATTTTTTTCACAGATTTCTCAGATAGTTTCACACATCACAATTAAATAATAATTAGAAACTAGTAAAACCGAAAATTATATAAATTACAGTTACAGGAAAATATTTCGTCATACTATGAATTGCGTATTATTTACTTACTTAAATTTACTTTTTTATACTTAAAAAAAATCATTGTTTGCTTTCTATTTTGCTTACCTTTGTAAATTCATTATCACATTTACATTTTAATATAATTTTTAATGTTATTTGTTACAATTTTATTTCCAATCTGTAAACCATGTTGATGTTATCTCTGTGATTGTATATTTTCATTTTATCTTCTTAGTGTGCCGTATTTAACATTTTATTTTTTAATTAAAACTTTTCTTTAAATTCATTTCTAACATTTCTAATAAATAAATATAAAATAAAAAAAGGACCCTGAAAATGCTTATCCCGTTTCTTTTTATTATTCCCCGAAGTAGTATAGTGGAAGGGCAAAAACAAAGCTTCAAGACCTTGTTTAAGTTTAACATTTTTTTAAAATTATATTTCTAGTGAATTGATTTTGGTCTCTTTTTGGTAAAACACAATTTATTCCAAAAAATTTAAAAAAAAATTAAATATTACCAAAGAGAAGTAAATATATAGTTTTAGAGCAATTTCATTTGCAGTTGCGACTAATAAAGGTTTTTTAGAGATATTTGCATAGTGATTTTGGATTTTCAAGAATGGTATAATTCCGCTCAATAATCATTTACATCATGAGTGTCCAGCAATTTACAAAATTATATTCTAGTAAAATCATTCATTAATCATTATAAGAGTGAATTCGAAACGGCTGAGCTGTTGAAATAAAACTGTTTTATTTTTCAACATTTCATTTCTCCTTCAAAAAAAATATTTCGATCTACATCATGAATATTTATGATAATTGTTAGAACATTATTGAAATTAAGAATTGGATAAATATGAGCGAATAATAAATGTGATATTTTTTATACACAAACTTTAAAATTTTATTTTGTTTTATTTCTTATAATTAGGTACGTTCAATCCGTAGGAAATGAATTTATTTATTAAATTAACTATTACTTTATTAGCCGAGCTTAGTACTCGTATTATAACTTACAATACGACTACGTTTAATAACATATGTATGTAAATAAATTATTAATCTGGAATTGTTTTTTTTTCTAAAAAGCGCGTAACAGTTTTTTGTTAATTCACATTTTACAATCCATCACCGGCGATGTAATTCGTATGAAAACTTTTCTCTTGAGTCAGGATTCGAGTTCTTCGTGAAATCTATACGATACGTAAAATCTGTAGGCAGGTTGTTGTTACTTTTTCAAAGCGTCCTACAAGTTTTTTTTATTTATTTGATTCAGTCTCGTTAATGGTTCTTTTGAACTCGGGGTTTTCACGTCTTAATGGGCTTCATGCTTTTGATTTTTTTAACGACAAGAGAGTTCCGAAGACACAAAGAGAAAAACAGTTAATTAGGAAGCATTTGTTCTAGTGTCGGAATTTGTAAAAAAAGGTCGGGGGCGTCACAGGTCCAGAAATATTTTCTAAATTTTATAATTTTTACATGTTGTTATTTTAGGCCTTTCAATTTGTATTGATTTCTTGAGTTTGATACTACTGGCAAAGCTAGTAGAGCTTTCGTAAAAAACATTCTGACGATGCGCCAACATTTATCAGTTCATTTGACACAAGTATTTGATGGATATTGACGAAGACTAATCAATTAAATCAATTTTAGCTATGAGTGAAATGACCAGATGTGCCTCTGTTAGATCGAATAAACATGTCAAAAACTTTCAATAACTTTATAAAATCGTAACTGTTTATTTACCAGTGACTGGTCACAAAGGAGTACTGATTATCCATACAATGGGATGAGTGATAATTTTAAAATAAAAATATAAAGGGTGTGTGTTAAGTGCTGACAGAAGAACATGTCAGCATACACAACAAAAAAGCTTCCGAGCGTATTTTAATTTGGAATAGGCGAGTGCAAAAAAGGAGTTCAAGATCAGTTAACGCATTGAGGTTTATTAAAGGGACGCCACTGCTATCGTTCACTAAATAAACGCTGGAAAATAATCACACATCTTGTACGAATTCGAACCGAAATGAATAATTTTCCGAAGCAAATTCCACGTTCGTTATGCAACCCAAATTACAATCCCGGTTTATTTCCAGACAAGGTGAAGAAGAAATACGCAAACCTGGGCCACAGCATTCTCATGGTCCAACTGGAACGTAGTAGTCAAGGTTTGGGCTTGAGCCTGGCAGGCCACAAGGATCGTAACTGCATGGCCGTCTTCGTCTGCGGCTTAAACCCCAACGGCGCTGCCTACAAAACCGGCGGCATCCAAATCGGCGACGAAATACTCGAGGTAAGCCGACGTCGGCGCCGTCCTCGTCGTTACCTTCGCGCATCTCCGACTCCTAGTGATCTTGAGTCAGTTGTGTGTGGGTTTTTTTGCCGGCGCACATGAACCTCCTCCTGGAGTGCTCCGGCCGAAGGTCTGTACGTTTTCCCCGTGTCATTCTTGTTGTTTTTCTGTTATAGGTGAACGGTGTGGTTTTACATGGACGCTGTCATTTGAACGCTTCCGCTATCATTAAAGGCCTTTCCGGACCAATATTTAAAGTCATTATACTAAGGTAAAAATGCGCGCCGCCGCTCGCCGTTCGATGATACAGTGCGGCCCCGAAATCGTGGGTCGTGAGTGTTTTTCGGGGCCGCACTGTGCGTCTGCTTTCATCACTTTGTTTATCCAACGTATCCTACGTCCAGGCGATGGGCGAAATTTCCACCAGATATTTTATTAATAAATAAACGGAATTCTTGATAAGTTTCCAAGATAATCGGTTCGTTTTTATGCTTGAGCGCGGACATTGTGCCCATTCGGTAATTTTTGTGAAAATAGAACGCGCGTTGAAAACACTCATTAAATAATTGCACGCTCGTTTTTTTTTAAACCGGAAAAACCCGTTTTCTAAGAACTATTTTATTTACGTTATTTATTATGCGTATGGAACTCGAACAGTTTGAAAAATGCGGATTGTCTGTGTGAAGCACCGAAAAATGTCGCGCAACACAACGTTTGAAGAATTTGTCGAACTATTTGGGGGATTTTTTCAAAACCGCTGTTTGAAACATAAACATAACAATATAGTATTTGTTTTCTCAAAATAAATTTACACATCTTCAAGCGGCGCGAATAAACTCTGGGTTCTCAGAATTTCAAACATATTTGTGTAAGTTAGTGGCCTGCAGGTGTGCCTAGTTATTTATTTTTTCATGCAACCTTTTACTTGTTTTTTGTTGCAATTTGAAATAATTATTGCTATCTTTTCGCATTAAAAGGTTCAAGGAAATACTGAATAGTATTTACATTGAAATTTACGTGAAAGATAGGAATATAGTTTGCTGTTATCACTGAATGCAGTGAAAAAATTAATTGAAATAGGTACACGTTTTGTTAATTACATATTTTCTCGGACGGTTGTTACGCGGAATGCTCACAATGTCTTTTTACTGGCGGGGATTAAAAAAAACAACAATTTGTCATGCTGAATTAACGAGGCCACATGGAACTAAACTAAATTTCAAAAATTTCAATTGTCAATTCAAATACCGAACAAGTGAAGAGTGCAATATTCTGTATGTTGACGATTCAAAATATATGTACACTTTGAAACTGATAAGAGCGATAAGATTATTGTCTAGCCTAAATTTGTTCTATGTTTGCGACATAGAACTTAATTAGATTTGACAAATGTTATGAAGCACAATATGGTTAAAAAAATAATTTCTGGGCGTGCAAATCAGATCAGTAAGAGATGTTTGAGTTTTAAATTACTATTACTACTACTATTACTATTAAAGATTTTTCCTTAATTTGTGCTGGATTGAATTTTAGTTTTTATATTTATTATATTATAAAATATTGTGTTGTATTTTCTTATACACCCTTCAACCTTAAATTAGTTTTTTCAATGAATCTCAAATAAAATAAAGGTGTTAGTAGTTGCGAAAATTACGTTGTTATATAATTTTATGTTTTTTATTCCTTTTTTGTAGTCAAATCATAAACATACGAATCAAATATTGGCATTTTGTTAACTTTTTAAAGTAAATTTTTCAATCTCTTCTTCTACATTTTCTATTAGTATTCTGTAGTGAAATTGACAGGAATAATAACAAAACGATAAAAAGTAGCCTTACGCAATTTATTTTGATCAAGACAAAATGATGATTTCCTTTTTCGGATCACAATGTCAGTTGATTTACCAATTTGTTATTTCCAGCACGTAAGAGTGTAAAGCGTGTATATCTAGAGGTGAAAAGGTTACAGAATTATCTTCTTTCTGACAGAATACAAGAACTAAAATATTTACTTGTTTCGTTGCAATTAAAAGTTATGTTATATTGAAAAAGTCATTTTAGGCGAATCATAATAAGGAAGCTGTCCGCTCGCAGATTTATTTATTTATCACGTAAATCGTTGAAAGTTGCACAAAAACCGTATTATTTACCGCAGACGTGCAATGCGTATAAATCACGACGTCACAATTTAAAATTCCTCCGACAGTAAATTTAAAGCGCGCCTTTGTGCAATTCGGAACAATTAGTCACAAAACAACTCTTTGATGTGTTTCTCATTGTACAAGTTTATTGTAATAAATCCATTGTGAAACGGATTCCTATTGCCAATTAACGCAAAACTCGTCTAATCTCGTCGCCAATAAATTTCCCTCAACTAGCGGGTGACATTTCGGTTATAATCGTTTCTTGAATTTCAATTAAATCGCGATGATATTATTGATGATGGCGGCTTGTGTAAACAGCCGCAGCTCTGTAGCGATTTTGGCAACAATTGGCTCAACATGCAGATGTTATTATACGAAGTATACATTGTTTTGGTTTGTACAGGAATAACATTAACTTTACGATGAGGAAATTTTATTATTGCTCCATACAGAATGTGCAAATTCTCATTTGCATAACATTTGCAAACGTTTTATTGGCGCATTTGACTCCCGAAGACTGACAGTTGAAATTCACCTCGTTTTGTTGCACGGCGATTGAAGTCATAGAAACAAAGATCCAAAAAAAATTAAACTGCAAAGCCTACAAGTTAGTAAAGCTGTTATAAGGATGCCCACCGAAGACGTAAAGAAGCGATTGGAAATAACTGTACGGATAAATGAGATTAATTAATTTTGGATTTACAGTTACACAAAATTGAGTAGAAGAATTGAAATTTGAAAGAACAATTTGTGTCGAACGTGTGAGAAGTATGTAATCTTAAAATAACTCATAATTACAACAAAAAATTTGAACAAGAAAATTATAACCAGGTTTTTTGGATGCAGTAGATTTCGTTCATTTGGAAACAAAACTTTTGCTAAAATCAAAATCAAATAATAATAGGTGGAAATAGAATACCGTGTAGAAACTCAAAGACGAGTAACAGAAAATTCGTTTTTATTGTCTTTGCAATAGTTTTATAATTCGCTTTCAAATGGTACCAACAGTTTCGGTGGTTTGAATATTTTTGTGCATTACCATTTCAAAAGTAGAACGATGAATATTGAATAAATAGCATTTGTGTCTTTAGAAAATCATCTGCAGAGACCGTTAGGTAAGTGTTGCTCCTCTTCTTCAGTCTGGAATCCCGCACGTGCTATTTTTTGTTGGGAATGAGCTAATAAGTTGCATTAATAATACCTCCAATAACGCGAACCGGAGCGAATGAAACCGTTTTGGGAATTAAACATGCGATCCAGATTTTAGACAACCCACAATACGAAACTTTGCGCTTCGTGGAGATTTTGCCCGGCCTCGTCCTTACGCACAAGTGCACCATGACCACAACTAAATCTAATAAACATCATTCAATGCAAAATGCAAAAACGTGCCCAGTCTCTTACTAACACCTTCGCTTCTCAAAAAAACGATCGTTTCTCGTCCTTGTTTGGCTTCAGGTTTTGACTATCTGTTTGTTTTCGTTAATTTTATTACCAGTATATTGTTGTGACCGCAGCTGGTGGGACGAGTTTTTTTCCTCTACTTGCATACCTATGACAGTAGTTAATTGACTATTTGACTAATGTTAACACTGCTGTTTCCTCAGTACTTCCTTCTGTTGCGGTACGAATTTTTACCTTTTTTTTAAATCTGTTTGGATATTGTGCTCAGTACTTCGATTACGATAATCCTGCGTTCTTTTACAGGCGGAAAACTGCCATCGATGACATCGCCGTTAAGCCGATCACACAATTTCCAGTTTCTCTGGCGGAAGAGGTGAGTCGTAGTCGTTGATTAGGACGAGTTGAGCCACGAAGCGATTCGAATTTGACAATTAACGATGTTGATTCGTAACGGAACTTGTGCGCTCAAATAACAACCTTGAGGTAATTACAAACTGTTATCACACATCCTGTGATAAAATCATCGAATCTGCATATTTCCATAAAATACACCGATTACAGATGAATGGCGCGGAAGAATTCCAACCGGCGCTTTTTCTCACGTTCGAAGCCGACAAAGGAAAACGCTGTAATTTTCTCATATTTTTCAATTTCACCTAAATTGATTCTAATTAAGCAACCGAAGGCCGTACAGCGTACTAGTTGCGATCTTTTCTAACTACTGTGGTTGTTGGCTTCTTATGATGCATCGAATCTTTGGTGTTAAATGTTGCAGAATCATTACGAAAATGGACAAATGAAATGATTCTTTTTGCGGCATGTTTGCTATGTGTTGTTTGAGGTTATTTCTGTTTCTGCAGGCCTCCGAGGAGCAGTTTAGTGCTAGCTATCCGAATGTGCGAACCGTCGCCATTAAAAAGGTAAGACTTGTATCAATTTTCTCCATCATTTTCACTGTTTCGAACACGATTTATTCACACGCCTACCAATTTTTTAAAGCTGTTGACAAACACAAGACGCTAATGCCTTCACTTAGCACCACACTTTACATGCTGCGGTGAGGGACTATACATAACAATAAGACTTTACGAACGACTGTATGAACCACTCATAGCGTCGATTCTTACCTCTTGACTATACAAGTTATTCAATTTATTCAAATCAATGTTTTGATTATTAGTTTAATATTATGCAAGGCAGAACTAATTGCATACATTAATATAAAAACAATAAATCTACCAGGGGCGTTGATAAACAGTACTACGAGTAAATAGGAACAAATCAAAAAAATATATTTATAGCCATACTACGTGGATCGTTTGAAAATTATATAATGTACTGCGTGTTTAAAGTAAAAGCTTTTTTAATATCTTTATCAATATCTGACTCAAAGAAGTCAGAAAAATTTCCAATCTTTAATTTTGCTGCTAAATTATTATTTCTTCTTCTGTCTTGAGTTTTTCGACAAGCTCTTTATAATTCCAATGGCTAACTAATATTTTTTGTCACTTGGTTGTGCTTTTTCGTATTATCTATGAATCAAATATCCTGACAGTAGATATGTACAACTTTTTCAAACAATTCTTATATATGGTACAAAATAGCAAGTTTATAGGTATATTTCAAACAATTCTTGTTTGTTTTATTAGTTATATTATTTAATTCATTTTGACTACATCTTAAACAATGTTGCTCACATTTTAGACAGGTCGTCGTATTTCTCCGGTTTTAGTCTTATCGAGCCGGAATTTTAATGCATATTTTGTCGTCATTATTTTACCGTTGGCCATAACTCAGTTATTTCAGTACGTTATTTATTCGACTAAATTATGTTTTTGGAATTAGATTGATGGATTAGGATGATGATTAGGATGCTTTTTTTGGCCATTCGTTTCCATGTCTGACAATTTTTTGAATGTAGTGATATTTTTATATTTCAATTCAAAAACAACACTTATTTAATAGTAATTTTGTTAATTTTTCTGTTAGTTATTTTTTATAATATTTCTTCTATTTTTAAAAATACAAAATTACAGCTTGGATTACATTATTTGTCTTCTTAACATTAACCATGCTCACTTACTTCAATCTGTACTTGTTCTTAGAATTGGTATGAAAGAAATAATCTGTGTTCTCATCTCTATGTTTTATTTTCTATAAGTTTCTTCTGGCTTTAGTGTGTTCGATCAATCATCAACCACTTTAACCGTTAAGTTATACCGTTTATGATACGATTCATAAGAAGCACCGTGTAAAGCTTTTTTACTGAATTTAATTTGCTATACTCTTGTAATTATCGATACCATCGCTAGTTCCACACTCATTGTTCAATTTAATTTTCACATGTTTCATGTAATAATATGTTTGTTCTTCAAAATCACAAACAACAATTTATTGAACATCATTCTTATCTAACAAATTCTCGAATTATAATATTACTTTATATGTTTCTTACAAAAATCAGTGGTTTTACTAAATGTAAAGTAACTTATATTGTTGTTGTCTAATTCTATTGACCACTAATAAAATTGACACGAAATTTTTGAAAAGAATCGACGCTTTCGCTCCCATTTCAAAAACCCAGCAGTTTATGAGAGCCGTGTTTTTATCTGTTGTGTATAGGGGAACCAGAGCTTAGGTATTATGATAATAGAAGGCAAGCATGCGGAAGTGGGCCAAGGTATATTCATCTCGGACATCCAGGAGGGCAGCTTTGCCGAAAAGGTAACGGAAACGCTTTGTGTAGCTTGTTATTTTTCTTTACTATATAAAGCTGTGTTTTTCTTTTGAAGGCCGGCCTTGAAATCGGAGAAATGATCCTTGCCGTTAATAAAGACTCACTCGTTGGTTCCAATTACGATACAGTAAGTACAAGTAAGGCATCGTGATAACGCAAATCAACATATCGTTTCTACGATTCAACTAATTTGACATTTGTTACGCAAATATTCGACAACAACTTCGCTTGATATTTGCTGTTATCACCACTATCGGTTCCACTTTTTTCTCATCCGTTTCCGTAACGTTTACCGTTCCAGTCCTAATCTTCCATTCTGCACCGAATGTTAGTTCATTAAATAATCTAACGTTTACATGATAAAATCATTCAGATAACACCCACCCACATATGCTACAACTAATGTAAACGCAGTATCCCGTGTATGAATATTTTTATATCATGTATAAGGTGAGATGCTGTAGTCGCGCGCCTCATTTCGGAAGTTTACTGAAACTAATTTATACTTTCTTTTGCTTTCACAGGCCGCCAACTTGCTGAAACGAACTGAGGGTTTGGTGACTTTGGTTGTCTCAAATCCGAAGAAAGAACAACAACAACAACCTTCGGTAAATGCTGTTGACAGCAACAAACACAACGCCGTAGCTAAACCGGCGACTTTGAAGCCTTCGGGGCCTCCTTCGAGACCTACCACGCCCGTACCTGGTAAGTCCAAATTTCAGGTTTTTTACATCGGATTTAACGCTTCGACGTTTACAGTTTTATATTAATGTTTATTCGAATGAATTCGCGGTGCATTTATGAAGCGCCGAAAACTAAACTTGATTTGAAAAAGAACATTTATTGAAAATAATTCCTGCGAATTTGAAGTTGAGTTCATTTGTTGATTTTATGACAAGCGTTTTACTAAAATAGTAGTTGCGAAAGTATTTTCACGTGAGGAATTCCTTTTAAACTAAGAATCATTTCTAAATTTAGTATAATCTAGGAATTTTCAGTTATTTTCATATAACAAATGTTTTGAACCGTTTTACTTTGTTTGCTTTTGCACTTAGTTCTTTAAACAAAAAATAAAGATTGAACTCAATCAAGGCACTTGCAGCTCAAGCTATCTGGTTTACTGATCTTGCCCTAGTTTGAAATAATTGAAGATTTTTACGAACCTCCAATAAATATTCCCGCACCGTATAAAATACAGTTTGCAATTTTTCGTGTCTTGAACTTAAATATATAACCATTACGTACCTTGCTGTAAATAAAAACTTACTTTTCAGAAGTTAATGTATTTAAATTTAGTTAATCTAATTTTTTGTATAAAATATTTAACGTTTGCTGTTGCTATGTTTTTAACAATAAAAGAATTACAAAAGAGTGTTTACATTACTTTGATACCTTTTGCACTTTCTGATAGATATAAAGAGGGGCTTTGATCCGAAGAAACCCGTTTTAAAATTCGATGGATACTGCAAAAGTTTCACCTTTTTAAAAAATAATTTAGAATTCAGGTACAAGGCTTTGTGGAGGTGGAGTTGTCCAGCAGTTTATTTAAGTTTTAAGTATGCTGTATTTATTTAAATAGTATTTCTTAAAGTTTCTTTACATCTTCGAAAGACTTCACCAGTGAAGCTAAGCTAACAGCTTTAAAAATATAAACACTGAAATTTTCAATATTTTGCTTTTTTTGTATCGTGAATATAATTGGTATAAATGCAAAAAACATTAAAATTACGTAAATAATGGCCGTGAAAGTTTATGCATTTCAATTAACTGTGGGCTGTTAAAATAATACCAAGTTCTGTTGTGATATTACCAGAATTGTTTTTATTACCGTTCAACTACTAATGTTAGTTGTTCCGTGTTAACAGTCTTCAATAAAGATTTTGTTTCACTGGGACTGTCTCATCGTGACCTGTCAATAAAGTACACGACATTGTTATCCTTGTGTCTTAGAATTCGATCAACCGTTGTTCCATTAAACAGGAGCGTCTCTTAAATACAAAAACACTTTTAATGAAATTTTAATTCGTATAAGTCGTATCGGTGGATTTTCGGAAACGTTATCGATTTTGCGTGAAGAAATTACAAGTACCCAATTTATGTAATCGCTCCGGTTATGAGAGGGAGAATCGCGATTGTTTTACTGTGCAGTTTTTTTTTAAAGAAGAACGTTTAACATATTTTTATTTAAAGTTTTGATCAAAAGTTGATCAAAGTTTTGTCGTATTGGATGCTTGCTATAAGCATAAATCTGATCTAAAAGTTTTCTTAACGATTCCCTAAACCATTAAATTTTTATTAAAAAACAAATTAGTTCGGTGAAAGCGGGATCTGTAACAACAACTTTGAGTTGAGCGGAATGCTAATAGTTTCGATGAGATGCAGCTGCTTTAAAAATTTTATAATAATTGTATTACTGGCATATTTCTGTGTATTATGTTTACTCGATATAATTTAAGCTCAGCAAGTTAAAAGTTTGTGTGCACCTTATGTGCTTCAAAATTAAGTATGAGGAACGAAGAATGCGAATCATATTTTCAATTTAAATTTTACAGGATAAATTAGCAAACATATTTTTAGTTTCTACTCTACGCACAACTTTTAGACACAAATATTCGTGGTTCCATAATTTGATGCGGCAAAGCTTTGTTTACTGGGAAGAGGAAATGTGTAACATGAACTTTGATCTGAACTGTCTTGAGTGATCGTTTGCCGTCAAGACTTTTCTTTGAAAGAATATCCTTACAAAAATTGTTGTATAAAATAATAGTCAGCTATTATGTTATACAATACAATGAACGAATCTTCTTACATACATTTTAGCTTTACTCAATTATTTATCGTTTTAAGTATATGCAATTAAAATTTATGAAGCAACAATTTTGTTTGTGCTCATAATTAATAGTGCTCTGCTAACTTTCAGTTTTAGTTTCAGTTGCTCCATTGTTCTTAATTAGCGTTTTATCTTCCACGTAAATAAACGACAAATTGTGGTGTTTTAATAATTTCAATTGGTTTCATTGAAAAACTTTTATTTTTTACGAGATCTGCAGGACTGGACCACCTGAATCATGGCATTATCTCCATTCTGCCGCTGACAGATGTGTTATCGAACATTTTCAAGTATTTTCACACACAACAGATAAAAAGCTATGTCCAAACATGGTGTAACAAAACGGTTTCCGTTTTTTCTAGAACCTGCGGTGGATCTAACGACTTGTCCCATTATTTCTGGAAAGGACGTCGCGATCGAAATCCTGACGGATAATAAAGGGCTCGGCGTGTTCTTCGTGGGAGGGAAAGACACCGCGATATCGGTAATTCCCAGCAGGTTCCAGTTGTAAAAATGTCAAACTGTCGCCGTTGCAGAACGGAATCGTGATCGTGGAAGTGTATCCCGGAGGAGCGGCGGATAAGGACAATCGCTTGAAACCCGGTGACCAAATTCTGGAAGTGAACGGGACTCAATTCAAAGACGCGACACACACCACAGCCTCGCAATCTCTGCGACAAACACTGCCAAAGGTAATTAGCAAATTGTGCTTCTATTTGTGTTGCAGCTCTGCACCTAACAAATTTATAAAAAACTCCCACTATCTTTACATTCGTAATTTGTATTAATTTTGTAAATTATACGAGGAAATGGGTTCTTATCTATTGATTACAGATTACAATGTATCTTTATGGAGGCGGCGTGGCTAAATTAGTAGCCGTATTATTTTAATATTTGTAAATAACTATGAGTATATTCCGTCCTAGATTATTCTTATTGATTATTATTTAACCATTGTTCTTTTCAGCTTTCACTTTAAGATTTCATCTAGTCCAAAGATAGGACTTTATAATTTTAATTACATGTACAAACTACATAATCTGTTTTTTTTACTGCCCAAATAATTAAAAAGCCGTGTTGAGTGCCGAGCGATTAATAACGAAATGCCGCAACAAAACTGTGACAGTGAAGTTTCAGTTTGAAGGCAACAATTAACGAGACTCATTTTTAAAAGTCAACGACTGTATCTTTACGAATACTTTGAGAACTCGTCCGCAGTTTTGGCGCAAATGTCTAAATTATGGAAAAAGTTAAATGAAAATGTTGCAAAGTTTGGTAATCACTCAGGACCGCTTCGAAGTGGGTCAAAGTGTGATGTCCGAACTTTTTCAATACTTGTGTCCGCAGGAAGTATTAGTGAATGGCCAAAAGAAGGAAGAGAAAAGTTTTGCCGCTTTGCGGATCCCCCGATAATGGTCCCACTTACACAAAATGTTTAGTCAAATACGTATGCTCTTTCAGAATTTAGAGAAGTGAAAAATTTAACCGATTCAATTTTCTTAGCATTGTACGCAGGATATAGTGTGATAAATATACTCATAGATTTAGATTAGGGACATAATTTTTGGAGTCATGCTGTATACGTGTAGCATGTTGTAGTGTTTTGAGCAGAAACCCTAAATTGAGCGTTATTTAGATGAAACTGGTCGTCTACCGACCCGAGAAGATCGAATTCACGAAGCTGGACGTGGAGTTGATCAAGAAACCCGGAAAAGGAATGGGTTTAAGCGTTATCGCTCGGAAATCGGGAAGAGGAGTGTACATAGCCGACATCGTAAGTATGCACGTTGCGACTTCAAATCGAGTTGAGTTTATTCCTTTTTCGTGTTTAGTTAAACGGTGGAATCGCCGACGTGGATGGTCGCATATTAAAGGGGGACCTCCTGGTGTCTGTGAACGGGCAAAGTGTCGAAAATGCAACGGGCGATGAAGCGGGGGCCATACTCAAAACTGTTTCGGGGCGAATTTCCCTCACGTTAAACAGATACAAGACTGTCGCGAGATAATTGATCTGATTTGAGTTTCGTGGACTCGTTAGTCGAATGAGTGAGAATGATATTACGTCGAGAGGATTTACGTAGATGATATTGAGGGATTATTGCCAAATTTCAATCTGAGTTTTCGGTTTGAGTTGTGCGAATGTGTTTCGTTGCATTTAACAGTTATCGCATTTAGTCGGAAAATCTGTGTAAATTATTGTTAACGGTCGTCTAGTCACCTAAGTTATTGTTACTTAATTTATTATCTAAGTATATCTATTTCGTAAAATAGTATACCTGCTTCGATTGTGATAAACTAAAATTTTAGAGAACTACAACTACGATCACTTCTGATATAATTTATGGAAATATTTTAGGGTAATCGAGTCCGATGTATTTTTGAATATCGTTTTTGTTATTGAGAAGAAAATACGTAGGACGATCAAGTATTATGCAAACACTTAAAAACAATGTTTAGATTTTAATTAAATCAAGTAAATTAATATTTATAGGTGATTACAATAAAGATGTGCATGTATTTATCAGTTTAGAATATTTTTTAGGTATTAATTAGTTCATCATTATTAACTAAACCAATAAATAATGTATTGAACAGACTGTAATAATTTGTAAATACTATTCTCTTGAAAAGTTCACTACTTGTACTAAATCTAGAACTATTTTGTAAATAGGGTTATGCAATGGTGCATGCTAGAATTTTAATAAAATTCACTTTAACTCTTTTTCTTACCTCTCACCAGAATTGGAAAAACCAGCAAAATCAACTGAAGAAACGAGAGCTGGGCTTCCTCAGCTTGATGTCATCTCTTGTTTTTTTATGGCCGAAATATATTTCGTTTCTCGATAAAATTTCATCGTAAATGTCTTTCCTGCAATACTAAATTTGGATATTGTTCGGAAATTGATTTTTTAATCTGAAAGAGTAGTTAAAATAATACTTGGAATAATTCCACCAAAATATGCAATTCCAAAAATTGGAGTCGTCAGATGTTATTCGTGGAATCAATGGATAATTTTTTAAATCCATATGCGAAATAATTTGAGTTTTTACGAAATTCCTCGAATTCGTGAAATAATTTCATTTGGGATAAAAATCCAATTTGCTACACAACTATTCGATGCAGTTCCTAAAACATTTTAAGCATGGTCTGATTGTTAGACATCGAGGAATTTTTATTTTGTATTGCTTGAAAATATTTTTTGTCGAGATTATATCAAATGCATTATGTAGAAACAATTTATTTAGCTCGTTGCTGAAATCAATTTTTCCAAGCAGCAAGGACAATGATACGATCGATGAGCTTCATCTCGTTACGTCGGAAACACCACAGAAAATATTCTACTTGCAATAAGAAATTTATTCGTTATGGCTATCAAAATACTTTTTCTCTGCGATTATTAAAACTTGTAATTTGCCAGTTTTTCAATAGTTATTATTCCACCAAAAATATCATTTCTGCATTTTCTCCTGCTAATTATCAAAAGAGTGAGTATTTTTATTTTATATTTTTCTCGTAACAATTTCTTCGAAAATTAAATTTCCTGAAATGAACAATCAATTCGTTATGGTTGAGTAAATTGTTTTTCAAAACTGAAACAAGTTGGATTATGTTGTTGTGTTTCGAAGAATGATTGTTCCCGGTCATAAATATCAAATGGATTTTTTTCCAAATACACGTAAAACTATGTAAAAAAACGGCAATAAATACTATTCCAACAAAAATACATAAATCATTAATTTGTAACATTATTGTAAAATAAATTATTTCCACTATAATTTCTAACGTGCCTCAAAAATAAAAAGAGGCTGCAGGCCATGGAATAACTTTGACGTTCGATACAGTGTAGCAAAGGTTCGAAAATTTGAAAGTTCTGGTTTCGGTTCCTGTTAAATGTTATGGTTTGACAGTGTCAAAGGTTTATACTGTAAAAAAATTAACAATAGCTAATTTACATAGCCTCTCGATCTTCCGTTTTTATTTGTACGGATATTACATCATATTTAAAAATACATTTTTCTAATAAAAAAGTTACTGCGTCGATAATTTTAATCTTGCTTTACAGACAAATACTGAATTATTTATTTTTCGGTGAAATTTTACAAAAATTATTGTTTCTGAAACAATTTTAATTCCGTAACGATTTTCAAAAATTGTTTTAGGTTTAAGAAAACGAATATGGATTTTGATTGTATACCTACACAGATACATATCTTCTATTTTTATAATTTTGAAATTCCAACTGGAACAAGTTGGATTATGTTATTGCGTTTAGAATAATGATTGTCAAATTGATAAAATTAAAAATGGATTTTTTCAAATCCATAAATTTAACAAATCTATGTAACAAATATTATTGGAAAATAAATTATTGCTATTATAACGTGCGTTCAAAAAAAACGAGGCTGCGTTGGCCATGGAAAAACTGTGTGCATCAATTTAGTGTAGCAAACTTTCAAAATGTCAGTTCGAGTCTGTTCATGTTTAGGTTAGCTTCCTTATTGACAATGGGATAAATCATTATGGGATAAAAAAAAGTGCAAAACATTTCCCGGTATCGTTGTGAATCCAAACATCAATCTATTCATTGTTACAGCTTCTCCTCTGTTGAGGAGAATATCGGCACGACCAGGACGGTCATTAATTTGATATAACTGTAAGTCGTGAATAGATCGATGAAGAAGAATCAGTCTCAAAACCGAAAAATGTCTTGAGAATATTTGGCAGCACTCAGCTACCCGTCAACCTTCATGGGTCAT
Organism: Eledona agricola; assembly: GCA_964023215.1. Classification (NCBI taxonomy): domain Eukaryota; kingdom Metazoa; phylum Arthropoda; class Insecta; order Coleoptera; family Tenebrionidae; genus Eledona; species Eledona agricola. Next base: position 4,557,374 of record OZ026856.1, read on the forward strand.
CAGTCTCTATGCGCAACTCGAGACCTACCAATTCAGTTTAAGAGCAACTGCATTCTCAATTAATATTTCAAAAATCGTTGTATATATAGTTAAACACGGACGTCGACCGCTAGGGAGTTGTATTACACAATATACATTAGAAAAAAAAGGTTCGGGTTTGCTTGGATTCGAAGGTAGACCAAAAAATTTAGACGAGTTACGGTAAAAAATCGAAAGCAATTGCGATAAATGTTGATTGTTTTTGGAGTTTAAGTAATTAAGTAATAATAATAATAATATGTTTGTGACCTACCAATTGTTGTATACATAGGATAACATTGACCACTAGTGAGTTATAAATTACACAATATACATTAAAAAAAAGGTTCGTATTTGCTTGGATTCGAAGGTTTAAAAACCAATGATTATTAAAAATGCTCATTAAAAATAAAATTAAACTGTCCTAGCGTTTGGGCCGTTTTATGATGGTAAATTTTAAACTGACAGATCTTGACATTTGTCAAATCTATGTTTATGTTTTCTATGGTTTCTACACTGGAAAGCTGATAAACTCCATGGCCAACGCAGCCTCGTTTTTTTTTGAACGCACGTTATTTCTAACGCGCCTCAAAAATGAAAAAAGGCTGCAGGCCATGGAATCATTTTGACGTTCAGTGTAGCAAAATTTCGACCTAAAACATATTCTTAAATTTGAAAGTTCTGGTTTCGGATGATGCATAAGACACATTTATTGCAACAAATTCTGTCTTCAGGAGTCGAGAGGAGATTTAGACGTCGTTGAGCTAATTTTTTATTGATAATTCCTGTTAAATGTCATGATTTGACAGTGTCAAAGGTTTACATTGTAAAAAATGTATCAAAAGCTAATGTACATGGCATCTCGAGCCCCCTTTTTTATTTTGTACGGATATTAAATATTTAAATTTTTGTATTAAAAAAGTAGCAGCGTCGATTATTTTACATTTATTGTTTTACAAATGCTGATTTATTTGTTTCGGTAAAACTTTACAAAAAATATTGTTTTTGTAACAATTTTAATTCCTCAACGATTTTCAAAAATCGTTTTAGATTTGAGGAATTTAATATGAATTCTGACGTATATATTTAATCGATTTTCTTGTCTTTGATTTTATAATATCATGAGACGTTGTCATTTACCAGACTCTTCGTTGCTCCTGACAATTCTTTTGCCAATATAAAAAACTAAATTGCAAAAGTCCGGTTTAAAGGAAAACTAACCAGCCAAGTGATTCACCAATTTTAATTTTGACAATCGTTAATTAAAACGTGTTAAAAAAATTTACTATCTATTACAAAAAGTACAATATAAACTCATAAATCAGTCCACTCGACGACAACTTGAAAATTTGAAAAAGTCGACCTATTAATTTTCTCCCTCATCGCCGCCCTCCTCTTCTTCATCAAACTCTCCTTCTTCTTCGGCCGTGGCGTCTTGATATTGCTGATACTCGGCCACCAAATCGTTCATGTTACTCTCGGCCTCAGTAAATTCCATCTCATCCATTCCTTCTCCTGTATACCAATGCAAGAACGCTTTTCTTCTAAACATGGCAGTAAACTGCTCCGAAATCCGCTTGAATAACTCCTGAATGCAAGTGGAGTTGCCAATAAAAGTGGACGACATCTTCAAACCGCGCGGCGGAATATCACACACCGCGGTCTTAACGTTGTTGGGAATCCACTCCACGAAGTAGCTGCTGTTCTTGTTCTGGATATTAAGCATTTGCTCGTCGACTTCCTTCATCGACATCCGTCCTCTGAAGATTGCGGCCACGGTTAGGTATCGTCCGTGACGCGGATCGCACGCCGCCATCATGTTCTTAGCATCGAACATCTGCATCACTAGCTCGGGAACGGTCAAAGCTCTATACTGCTGACTTCCACGCGATGTCAACGGCGCAAAACCGGGCATGAAGAAGTGTAAACGTGGAAAGGGGACCATATTTACTGCGAGCTTCCTCAGATCCGAATTCAACTGACCGGGGAATCTCAGACACGTGGTGACTCCAGACATTGTGGCCGACACTAAATGGTTTAAATCGCCATAAGTCGGAGTGGTCAGCTTTAGGGTTCTGAAGCAGATGTCGTACAGGGCTTCGTTGTCTATACAGTAGGTCTCGTCGGTGTTTTCCACCAGCTGGTGCACCGAGAGAGTGGCGTTGTACGGCTCCACTACCGTGTCGGACACTTTCGGGGATGGCACCACGGAGAAGGTGTTCATGATGCGATCCGGATACTCTTCTCTGATCTTGGAGATCAGCAGCGTCCCCAAGCCCGATCCGGTGCCTCCGCCCAGTGAATGGGTCAGTTGGAAGCCTTGCATGCAGTCACAACCTTCCGCTTCTTTTCTCACGACATCCAGAACCGAGTCCACGAGCTCGGCCCCTTCGGTGTAGTGCCCTTTGGCCCAGTTGTTACCGGCGCCGCTTTGCCCGAAGACAAAGTTGTCCGGACGGAAGATTTGCCCAAAAGGGCCCGAACGAACCGAGTCCATGGTGCCGGGCTCCAGGTCCACCAGGATAGCGCGCGGTACGTACTTCCCTCCGGTCGCCTCGTTGTAGTAGACGTTGATTCGCTCCAGCTGGAGGTCGGAATCTCCATGGTAGGTGCCCGTAGGGTCGATTCCGTGCTCATCTGAAATAACTTCCCAGAACTGATTAAAGATAGCACGCTTTCTTAAAGCAGTGACCGCTCACCTTTGCTCCTATTTGGTTTCCGCATTGACCTGCTTGGATGTGGACTATTTCTCGCATTTTACTTCAACGTTGAACGAATTTATTAAAGAAATACCGAAAATTGAGTAAACAAATTTGTAACCATGTAATCGTGCGTTGTTTTGAGCCAGCCGCCTCGTTTCAACACATATTCATTCTTTTTAATTATTATTTAATGCATTTTATTCAAACTCGCTATTTATAAATTATTGCAGACCTAACAAATTAAAGGAGATAAATAAGAAATGGACCCCTTCGATATTTTACATTCAGACGAAAAAAATTTGACAAGCGTACCACACAAAAAATAATGGTTGTAACTAAATAGTGCAATTTATGCAACTCATTTTTATAGTTACTTCTTAGTAATGCAGTAAACGACACTGAGATGCAGATGTAGTTACGACAGTTTATTACTCGTTATAAAAAATTTTGAAATATAAAAAATAAGATTTTTTCAGTTAACAAGTTGGTGCAATTAGTACAGGAATCTACTAAACTAAAAAATTATCACAGATTACTCCAGATGACTGACTTCATAGGGCGATTTTGTCCGAAACTATCTCTTTTCTACACATTGAAACTAGGCGCATGACATCTTTGTCACAGATACCATAAGCAAATGTAGAGGCGCTGTAGTCTTTGCTAATACTTTTTACGACCGCTAGATGTCACTACAAAAACTTTTATTTGAATTCAAATAAAAGGCCCAATATTTTTACTATTTTAAATTGAACAATGTACAACAAACAATTCCGTGTTTTTTAAAAAGCGTGACTGTTTCTACGCTTGTTTTTTTTTCCGACTAATATTTTAAAAACAGCATTTTGCTGCAATTATAATCAAGCCAGTAAATGTCAAAACTTGCTTGTCGATTGAATTTGTGAAAAATTTTAAGCGAAAGAAGGGTCTTTCTTACATTATTTGTGGTGTTGGTCAAAACTAAACGGAGAAACTGCATTGTTTTCCAAAAAGTGAAGAAAGGTTGTTTTATTAATACAACAAATTCAGGAAATCTAATTACATAATTCTAGAGCGAAACTGTGGCAAGAAGCTCTAATCGTCCAAAATTCCAATCTAAAGCAAACGTGGAGGGTTTGCATCGGCATCGTTAGATATTAGGTTTCATTATTCCTTATTTTTGTGTATGAATTTGAAAAACTAAGCCAGGTTGCTCTATTGGTTGTCCGGCAAGTCTTTCAAAATTTCTATTATTATATAATAACCCCAAGTAATTATATGTGTAAGTTAAACCTATCTTAGAAATGTAATTGTTAACATTTTGGGTATAATTTTGTTTAATTTGAATTATGTAATATAATAAATTGATTTTTATAAAATTGTTTGTTTGTATGACGTGTAAATAACGAAGGAATATTTTATGATTGTTCTACAAAACAATTTTTTACATTAGTTTTGTAGGATAAATCATAAAATATTCAATATATGATAGCATTTTTACCACCTATAAAGAGAGGAGAGACTATTTAAATTTGCCGCAAAATTTGATCAATGCGCCATCTGAAAACTGTTACATAATTTGAAGGTCGTTAAAGGTCATTCCGTCAACTGGAATAATCTGTGCTTTTTCTTAAATGTATTAAGTCTACTTTTTAACAACTTGATTAATTAATACCGTCGTATAATTACTAAATTAAATAAATTTGTGTTGCGAATTTAAATTGGTTTTATTTATACAGTACAGACAACCCAATGCCAATACATTTATAAGCTGACCGAAGCATATTATAAAAGAAAACAAAAATGTATTAATTGATAATTTTATTATTTAATAGTTACAATTGTTATTATTTAGTAGTTACAAGTAACAGCCACAATATTGAATGGAAATTTTTATACTCAGTTAGGGTTTTTTTTTTTGTAACTGTACCCAGTTACGAAAATAATATTCAAATGAAACAACCAATAATAATAACTAATATTTTATTATTCAATAATTCATGCGGAAGATTTATTTTCAAATAAATCTTGGTACAAAATTCAATCATAAAATCAATAAAAAATTAATTTAAAATGGAGCTGGGGGACTTTATTGCATTTCATAAAATTGGACAAACGGTATTGATTAACATTTTTAGATGATAGCACCGTTTACGATTGATTTGTAAAATAAATAAGTTTAAAACACGATTTTAAATAATTATATATTTTTTTAAAAGTTGTCTTTCTGGACGAGTTAGGGTTTTTCCTTTAGATTGGTAAATGGGGTGCCCCCCACTTAGTTTTCCATTGTTTTCTAACCTAAAAAATGTTTTGAATTCGGCATCGGTTTGTGTAAAGAATGGCCGGTGTGAAATTTTTTAAACGTATAATTTACGCATTTGTACTTATTACAAGTGTCTCTGCCTCAAAATTGAACGTCCCACGTATCCTCCTGCCCATATTTAGTGACTTTTCAACAAAATTTTTGTTGGAAGCGACTGACGACGGTTGTTACAAATGGTAAATGAAAACTGAATATTCATGATTCGATTCTTATTAAAAACGTTCACTCTAGGAGTACGACACGAAGCGACATAATTAAACTCAACGTTTTGGACCAAAATCAAGACCTGCAATGCTCAAGCAAAGTGGAAGTCATCACAGTCACGAAAGAGCCTACGAAGAACCTTGCAGTGGTTCTCGCCGAAGATGTTCAAACCGAGCTGGTTTTAAAATGTGACGTCGTTGTCGACGCGATACATTCACTTTCAGTGACCACTACAACACGGGAGTTGTTCATGGAGGAAGTTCCTGAAGCGTTTCAAGTGAATGCATATGATGACCAAGGTGGCCGCTCTCATTACTTGCCTAGTTGTACTAATTGCGCTTTTCAGGTAACGAATTCTCAACACTTGAAGGTGTGGAGTTTGACTGGACTATTGTGACGATGGGAGCTAAGAAGGAAGCAATAATTGTGCGCTACTTACCGTTCAAGGAATCGCCGTATGAATCGCCACTTTACATTCAACAACTCGAAGAAGAGAACAAGAAAGGTTCCATTATTTTATTGGAAGGTGCCAAGACTGGATCGGCTAGAGTATGGTGTTAATTGTGGTAAAAACTAATTACAAGTGGATTGTTTTAGGTATCAGTTCGTCTGCCTTATGCCGAATACAAAGATGTTCGGTGTGTTGAAGTCATATTGAGTGTAATTGCAAACTTGCTGTTGCTTCCGAGTGAAGTTTACGTGATGGTCGGCGATGTAGTTTCATTCAAACTGTTTTATGTAAGCATTTCATTTTCTGCCGGGTTCTAGCATTCAAAATAATTTATATCTTTTTATCTTCAACTCTTATAATTTAAATGTGTTCATGATGATGTAGACCCAAGATGTTAAATGAGAAAAACAACTTCTCATTATCTTTTTCTTTATTACAATTTATAATAATATAATTCATTGTTTGTGTTTGTTTGGTAGATGCACAATGGGAGGATGGAAGAATTATCTCTGCCGGAGGCTCAATACTATTTAGAATCAGAAAAAAAAGACATAATAATCAACGAAAGGCAGTCAAACGAAGTCACTGCCATATCACTGGGAAAAAGTCAAGTGATTTTAAGAAGCTCAAATGTGCTGGAAGACGATCCTGCTCTGAAACTGCCAACAGCTGTGATTTACGTTGTCCAGCCCAGTTATATAATGCTAAGTGTCCTGCCGCACAAGAACTGGGCGATTTTAGTAGGTGACCAGCATGAAATTGTTGTAGAAGTATTCACAAGGTGCGCCACGATTCAGGTGGTTAGTTGAAAGTAGGTTTTTATAAATGTGCTTCTAGTGACGACCACAAGCTCCACTTGGGTGCAGGGGTTGAAATACACCTGCAGGTCGGTGAGGCATTCCACGTGGAAGAGCGCGCACCAAATGGTAGTTGGGCCTCAGGTTGGGGTTTGAAGGAGAGTAGGGCCTTCGTTCAGGCCAAACTCGAGGCTGTTGTGCATTCCTCAATGGGGAAGATTCAGTTGGAAACGCCTTTAGTGTCACAAGGGGAACTCTATATCTATCCCAGGATTACCATCATCCCTGGTGAAGTCATACTGCCCTGGGATCCTCAAATAAAGCCAAGGTAAGAGTTGTTTTTTAAAGAAGCTGAAAATATTTCACGTTTGCTTTTTTTTTAATTTCATTTGTGGATTTTGTATTACTGAAATGCCAGTTATCTTGCTTAAGACAGCATGTCCAAATTAAAAGGGTACTAGTAGTAATCTAATGATTTAAAAGAAATAGAAAAAAAAATTCGAAGGTGTCAGAATCAAAAGGGTTCAAGTGCAAAATTGTAAAAGTGGAGTAAGTGGATTTTTTTAATAAAATCTGTAGCTCAAAATTAGATGAATTGTTTGAAAAATATAAATGCGCTGTGTCCAACTTTAGTATATTTATGGAAAACTTGATTAATTATACATTTTTGATAGAAAATGCACTTAACCCTTTTGCCTTCAAGAAAATAATAAAAAATCGCATACATAATTTTAGGATAGTAGAATAATATTTTCGGTACAAACTCAGAAAAAAGCAAAAATTATGAAAAACAATAATGTTCTTCAGAATCTAATTCAATCCTTGTTCATCCCACTCAAAATTTTGTTCACTTGCTTGAAGCCTTCAACTAAAGAACAAAAGAAATAATTCTAAAAAATAGAGAAAAGTATCTAAAGAAAGTGATGCATTTAAATCATGAAATGTTTGTGCTTTTAAAATATACATCATTTTGGAGTACAGGCGTTTTATGTATTTTTATACATAAAAATGTTTCAATCACACACTGATTACCAAAAATGTATTTTCAGAAATCACTAGTTTTAAGGCAGTGGCGGCTGGTCAGGTGACGTAGGTGAAGTGCCTCTTCACTAAAAATTTATTGAAACATCGATTTATTATTTTTTTAACATAGTTGTAAATTTAATCTAAATTTATTTACTACTACTAATTGTGGAATGAATTGAAAAACGGTCCACCAAACATTTGACTGGGTAAATCCGGCTTCTAGGTTCGTACTTGAAAATCAAAAGACAACAATTATGATGAGTTTATTGCAGAAGGGCAATTTGCCGGCTGTTCTGTTACCGAATAAAAACATCTTTATACGAGTACACCTACTTTTTTTCTGCGGTCGTTCAATTCGTATTGTTATAAATATTCTAAGTTATTAAATTTTAATATTGAAACTAAAATCAGAATCTATCCAATAATTTTCTGTGGTCTTTTAAAACACTAGTGGACAGCTATATTCATTTTTATGTTTAAAAAATCTAATTATTAAAAGTTAAATATGAAAATTATGCAACTTAATTGTGTCGCAATAAACATTTTTTGTCTGTCGACATTTTTCTTGAACGAATAGTTTTCCAGGTATAAAATATTGACATTTAAAAAAATACCTTTATATTTTTTTACTCAGAAAATTGTCCATTCGGAATAAATTAAAACAAAAATAGTCAGCCAACTTTTAACTATCTAAATGTTTTTTTTTCGTTTGAATTGTCACTGTTATTATTAATAGTGTAAACTTTATAATAGTTGAGCTCTCACACCTCTTGCAAAATTTTCTTTGAGTTTCTGACGTTGTCAAATTCATAATATTTGAATATTTATAAATATTTTATTAGAACGTTTAGAACGAATCATTAGGCAATGGGGATTTATCAACATTTGTGTTGAAATTCCTGTTACTGGTAAGATGATAAGAGAGATCCCCGTTTATTGCACTTGATAGAATTGAAAAATTGAAGAATTTTGGAGAAACGTAATTTTTTTCTTATGAAAAACGTTTCAATCCTGCTCGAATGGAAGCATAAAAGTGTACAGAGTGGTGAATTTTTCGAGGGCTACTATTGCTATCTCGGAACCTATTAAAAATAGAAAATTGGTAAAATGAGAAAAAAAATTAATAAATATGTGTTTTATGACTAAAAAACTTTTTATCCATTTTATGTAAAAATTATTAACTCCCTTACTATGGACGTAATTTTTATGAAACTGAAAATCTCAGATTTGGGATAAAGAAATTCAACTTGTGACTTTCTTATAGCCGCTATATTGGATTTTTACGCATAGAATAAAATTTCAGCTTTTCAATTATGTAAGACATTTTACAAAAATAATACTCATAATAGGTTGTTAATTGTCTTTCTTAAATTAATTTATGATAAATTAAATCGGGTTCGCATTCCACCTTATATTCGATTATAACGTGCGTTCAAAAAAAAAAACGAGGCTGCGTTGGCCATGGAATTTATCGGCTTTCCAGTGTAGAAACCATAGAAAGCATAAAGATAGATTTGACAAATGTCAGGATCTGTCAGTTTAAAATTTACCATCGAAATAAAACGGCCCAAACGCTAGGACAGTTTAATTTTATTTTTAATGAACATTTTTAATAATCATTTGTTTTTAAACCTTCGAATCCAAACAAATCCAAACCTTTTTTTTCTAATGTATATTGTGTAATTTATAACTCACTAGTGGTCAACGTTCGTGTTTAACTATGTATACAAAGATTGGTAGGTCACAAACATATTATTATTATTATTATTATTATTACTTAAATGATGGGGCAAAAAAAATTTGGTACTTTAAATAAAATGTAAACATGTAAAAAAAATTAATGTAAACTTTAATGAAAGACAATCCGTAATTAAACTCCAAAAACAAACAACATTTATCGCAATTGCTTTCGATTTTTTGCCGTAACTCGTTTAAATTTTTTGGCCTACTAAAATAATAAACCTTCGAATCCAAGCAAACCCGAACCTTTTTTTTCTAATGTATATTGTGTAATATAACTCCCTAGCGGTCGACGTCCGTGTTTAACTATATATACAACGATTTTTGAAATATTAATTGAGAATGCAGTTGCTCTTAAACTGAATTGGTAGGTCTCGAGTTGCGCATAGAGACTGATGACCCATGAAGGTTGACGGGTAGCTGAGTGCTGCCAAATATTCTCAAGACATTTTTCGGTTTTGAGACTGATTCTTCTTCATCGATCTATTCACGACTTACAGTTATATCAAATTAATGACCGTCCTGGTCGTGCCGATATTCTCCTCAACAGAGGAGAAGCTGTAACAATGAATAGATTGATGTTTGGATTCACAACGATACCGGGAAATGTTTTGCACTTTTTTTTATCCGATAATGATTTATCCCATTGTCAACAAGGAAGCTAACCTAAAAAACATGAACAGACTCGAACTGACAGTTCGAAATTTTGCTACACTAAATTGATGCACAAAGTTTTTCCATGCCCAACGCAGCCTCGTTTTTTTTTAACACACGTTATTATTTCTATTTGGGATTTTCCTTCATTTTTTAGTACAACTGTTTGGGCCATAATTTAGAAGTTGATTGAGAAAAACCGTGTTGATGTCAATAATGATGATGTTTATTATGTCGTAATAAAAGCTTGAGAACTTTTCACACCAGTAGAGGTATAAACATGTTTCAAACAACTAGAAAATCGTAAAAAACTGCTTCAAGACATGACCCCTTTTCTACGGCCTCGACTGTACTCATTTTCAGAATTTTAAACATTATGTCTGATGCGAAATTTCAAATAAACCCAAACGCACGCCGTCTATTCAGTTTAAATACACAAATGAAGAGCTAAGCGTAAACTGCATTCAGCAGTCCACCAATAAAATAAAGTCTGTTGCCATGGCAAGGAAGAAGTTCGGATGCGAAACAGCTATTCGTATTGTGTGTATTTTTTTGAAGTATAGTTTTAGAGCGATATTTTTTGTGACTATATATTTATGAGACTGATTGATTGTTGACTAGTTTAGTGTTCAAATAATGAATCTGATTAACGATATTGTTTACAATTTTAAACTCCGTTCAGTCGTTGGAAAGATGACAACAAAAGGGATATATTATTACACGGGCGACCAACGACAGTTCTGTCGATTTTTGCGAAGAGGAACTAAAAAAAGGGGTGGCACATCTTACAACACAATTTTTTTTTATTGTGTAATTTATCTAATGTAGCTCTTCCTCATTTTTTACCTGCGAACCGCCACTGTTTTAAGGTTATCACGAAATTTCGTATAAAAAATAAATTGTTTAATATTCCAATTTAGGTACAACGTGGACCTCGTGGCCAAAGGCGGCGACGGCCGCTTCCTCTGGTCCACCACTGACCATTCCGTGGGGCTCGTGAGTCAAACAGGCCACGTGCGAACTTTAACTCAGGGCTTCTTCTCCGTTTCGGCGGCAATGTCGCGCAACCACCACAACAGACAATACGCGAAATTTTCGATCCTTCCACCGGTCCGCCTGGAAATCGTCGAGTTCATAATGGAGGCCGAAATCCTCGAACCGATTTACTTGCATCTGGCGTTGTACGCTTTGAAATTGGGCAGCGACAATGAGACGCAAAGTTACGTCCCGTTTACGATGTGCCAAGACCTGCCCTTTCAAGTGAAACAGTCCGATAATAAGTTTATCTATAATAAAACGGCAGTATTGCCGCCGGTTGGTATTTCTTGTGGGAACATCGCAATGATCGGCACCGCAGTCGGGACTTCGAAGGTGACAGTTTCGTACTTCTCAGACGGAATAGTTTTGGAAGATTCCGTAACGATTAGCGCCTATTATCCGCTCAAGTTGCTGTCGCCCAAACCCAAGCACGAGGTGGTGTTAGCCGTCGGAAGTTCTCTGCATTTGGTGTTCTCTGGTGGTCCCAGGCCGCAGCTGGGCCGACAATCTGATCATCAACGAATCGTAGTCGTAGAGAGCGAGAGTTTGGTACAGGCCCAAGACGTCACTGACAAGAATCAGCTGCCTTTGGAAGATGTGACTGCAGTCTGGGTCCTGTGCAGGAAACTAGGCGAGACCAACGTGAAACTCACAATCAGTAACACACCGTCTTTGCCTAATTGTAAAAGTCACGGAAGCACCGTCGTTACTAAAGTCATCTGCGGAAAACCACGTCGGCTTCACATCCAACCGGAAGTCAAAGTGAACGATGCCAAGTCGTGCCCAATGGATTTGAGCTCGGACAAAATCGTCGTCCCAAATCACCAGAATATCGAACTGGACGTGGTGGTCCTGGACGAACTGGGACGCACGTTTTTGAACGCCAGCAGTTTGTTGTTCAATTGGGAGTCGAAACCGCCGGGAGAGGTGAAATTTGAGAGTGCGGATAGTGTCATTGCCAAGCACGACATGTTCGGAACCATTCCTTTGATCAATAAGACGCAGCAGATCATTAGGCCGCATATGGACTCGGGGCTTGTTGAAATAACAGGCACCGTTGTGAGCTATAAAATGGCCGTTTTGAAAGTGTACCATATCACGCCGGAGTGGCCGGAATTCGTAACTGGGAGCGACCGAGTTGCCGAGCAGCCCAAAATCACATCTACTATCGGTCTTTTTCTGGTGGACGATACTGTGGTGTCGCCTAACATGTCGATCATCTTCAACCAGCCGAATGTGAAGAGGGAAATCGCAGTAATGCACGGATCCGGCTATGTCGAACTCTCGCTGAGTAACGACGACGTCGTCGTAGTTAACTACGTAGAGGGCACGAGGATGATTGAAATCGTGCCGCTGAAATCCGGCGAGATGACCATACAACTGATTGATTTGTGCCTCGTGGCGAATCCGATTTTCATTCACGTGAAAGTGGTGTCTTTGGGGCGGATCGAGGTGGAAACTGCCGCCAAAGTGGAGCTGAATCACTGCATTGAAGTCGTCGTCAAGCTGTTCGATGACTCCGACGAGCTGTTGGAGGTGCAAGACGCGAACTCGATCGACTTGGGGCACAGATTCAGCAAGAACATTGCGAATTTGGGACGGATGCCGCAAAACGCGGACGAGCCGTGGCCTGTGGGAGAGATTCATTTCGTTATGACCGGAATCGAAATCGGGGACACGCAACTGACTTTTACTTTCGACAATAAGGACCAAGTGGTGAACAGCGAACCGGTGGATATTCAAGTGTTTCCTCCGTTGAGGGTCAATCCGCGCAACGGCAGTCTCTTGGTGGGGGCGGCGATGCAGTTGACTCTTAAAGGCGGACCTCAGCCCGATACTAATATCGAATTTATCAGCTTGAGTAACGACACCATTCGTAAGTATAGCATTGCGATCATTTGCAGGATTAAAAAAAAAAAACTTGTTTTTTGGCGTAGTCGTAAACGACTTGGGAGTCGTCGTGGGAAAGTCGCTTGGGTTTACGCGAATCACCGTTCGTTCAATTGGACTCCATCCGAAAACGGCCGAGAAAATAATATACGCCGAAGATACGGTCGATGTGAACGTTATAAAGATGACGGGGGTTAAAATCGCGGCGCCGTTGACGAAATTCAAAAGTGGCGGCACTGTTCCAGTGTGGGTTACGGGAATCCCAGAGACGGTTTCTCCGCTGGTATTGTCGAGTTTCGAGGGTACGGCTTTAACGTACGATTGGTATTTTAACGATTACGACTCGACCACCATCATTGGAGTGTTTTCAACAGTCGGTACGATGCGATATGCGTTTGGGTGAACGTTTCATTAACTCTGATTGTTAGGTATTATCTACAAAACGTCGGATAGAACTGTGATCAGAGTATCGGGGCTTCAACCAGGAAAGACAAAGTTGATGGTGAATGTGACGTTTACAGCGCAAGACGAATCCTTGTCGACGGTTTATCATGCGTCTGTTGACTTTGAAGTGTTCGAACCTCTGAGGTTGGAGACGCCCAGGCACTTGCCGGGGAAGTCGCTGTTGATGGCGCGACATTCGAGCGTGCAGCTCGAGACTAATTTAGATGGAATTGCACAAATCGAATATATGTAAGTACAAAAAGTAGTTACTACTATTACTATTAATGATAAAAGTCGTATCTATGAGTCATAATTTGTGCAAATGTTTTGAACTACCGCATTTCCGATTTGTAATTTATTCTCGATGTGCTTTATTTCAATAGTTTATTTATTTTTGGCAAATACACCGTAAATTAGGACTCATGCGAGAAAACAGTGTCCTATGAAACTAGTTCTTTAATACATATTGTAATTGTAAAAGTCCGTTTTGAGAGATACGACGTTTTTGCTTAAATTTGCTCCAAAAAAAATCACTTTCGTTGTTTGATATGTCCTAAGTGATTCAATTTTTATGATTCAACAAAAATATCAGACATTACAATACGAGTATATTTATTAGTGTCCGACCGAAACTAGTTTTTACGGCCGAAACCGAAAAAGAATTTCGGCTTCAGTCTCAGTTTCGGCCGAAACCGAAACCGAAATTTCATGTTTTCGTGGGAAAAACAAAGTAAAAATTATCATAATCAGTTTTTATTATTATTATAATTATTACATTAATTTATCATATCATATTATTACCCCCCTTATTTAAAAAAGCACAAATAAATATACTTTTTTTTTAATTTTATGAAATAAAAGAAAAGCTACAAAACAATGAATGCTTTTAAAGTAAAAATAAATTACCTAGTAAATATGTGTAGGTAAGTACATAAAAAAAAACAATTTTTCATCTTAACAACAAAATTTTTTTTTTTTTAATTTTGGTCATTTTGAATGGTAAGTACTCTTGTTAACAAACTACAATAAAATTCAAATTAATAAGTACCTACCTACCACATACAACAACTTAATAAATATTTTTGATGCAAATAATCCTTCAATCGAATGTATCAAAATAAAAAAAGCTTTGCAAAACCTCCCGAATGCAGTTTCGGTTTCGGCCGGATGACAGCCGAAACTAGGCCGAAACCAGTTTTTTTGCCGAAACTGGGCCGAAACCGAAAGTTCGGTCGGACACTAATATTTATTATTATACACATACTGAAACTGAAAGTAAATACATTTACAGTAATAACAGCAATTTTTTAATAAAATATATTTTTTTTTAAATAAAATTAAAATAAGGTTCTAAAGTTGAACGCAACATTCTGAAACTAATTTTCATAATTTTTCAACTGCTTGTCCTGCAACTGGAATTTTTTCCAAAAATTATGTCTGTTGATTGGTATTATTTTAAAGATATTTGGTACTTCTTTGGGTAATTGCGACTCCACGACATTCAATTTTACAATTTCGTAATTTCACCTCAGTCTTAACGTATTTTGCAGTCATAAACATCAGTTCAGTTTCTGGTCCCTCAAAATCACTTTTGTAACTTAAAGCTACCTTGTTACATCTTTCTTATTTGAATTTTTTTTCCATTATCTTTCTTCGAATTATCTTTCCATTAAAAAAAACAACAACTTATATTCATTAGAATAACGTCGACTTTTGAAGAGTTAGCATTAAGGACTGCATTTTCAAAATCTTGAAAATCAATAATTTTTTTCTGGTTAAGTAACTGCTCTACTTGGTGTAAGTTATATGCGCACATAAAATTATGTTCTGTTCAAAATACCTCACCACCAATTAATTCAATTGATGCGGAATTTACTAAATACATAAAAAAGGAAAGAAGGCACTAATTTCTATTCTGCCCGGCAAATTAACACACCATTTTTACGACATATCCGTCCTCTTAAGCAAGAAAGTTTTACTACACTTTCGGCACAGCTTAGTAAATGTGTATTTTTAATTTTTTTCTTAATTTGAGGGATATTAGCAAACGATCGTACATGGTTATTTATTTTATCGTGCTTTATTTTATTATTTCATAAGAGACAAAATAATAGTTATATGAACAAAACGGTAGGTACGACTCTTAAATTAAGATAATTTTAAAATATCCCAGGAATAATGGTATTAATTTTAACCAGTAATATAACTCATCAAACCCAACAATTTTTCTTAATAACTTTTTGTTGTAAACGTTTTGGTTAGCAAGTTAAAATTGATTGAAGATTTAGCTCTTATTTTGTTACCCGACTAACATAACCCGACATAATAATGCTCCATGTAAGCGCAAAACAAAAAACCTGCAAGAAAACTTTTTAATTTATGGTTCTTTCGACGCAGCAACTCATTAATTTAACCGTTGGTATTATTGTAAAACTCTGGAATTCAATTGTAAAATGTCACTGATTTATTAAATCCATAGACAGCTCGTCCATTTCAGGGTGGGTAAAATGCTAAAACAAAATGTCGTTTTCGAAAAGATGGTACGTAGAAAAAGTGTTTGTCTTGACGAGTTGTACTACTGGTTCAAATTAATGCAATTATTTCTGGGACACCTGTATAATAAAAAAACCACACACTTTCTCTCCTTTTAGTTCAAAAACGCAAAATAATCGAAATCTTATAAGATTTCCTTATTTGCCTTACTTATTTGCACTACTACGAACACAAAAAATAAAATTGCCAAATTGGTCCAGCCGTTCTCAAGTGATGCGGTTACCAAGGAACAGCATTCAATTTTTATTTGTGTTCGTAGTAGTGCAAATAAGGTTTTTAGGGATAGAAAAATTAGATAAGTTGCCCGGAAAATTCGGGAAAGACTGGAAGTGATTTTTTCTATGGGATTTTTGTATAAACTCAAGACCATAACTCACGATTCGAACTAATTCTTTTGTTTGTTTTGTTCGTTATAGTCGTGGAAGTCATGAAAAAAAAATTTGGTACAATGACAAATTTACGAATTATGCAATTCTATAGAATATGCTCGGAAAAAATCGATTTCGCAATAATTGAGATTATTCTTTATTATCTTTTAAAATTTTTCGGCCAGTGTCACATGTATCATATTTAACGGCTTTCTGCATTTGGACGTGGACTTGAGATCTAAACCAATTTGCTCTAAATTTGTTGGAAAAAATGCCTAATTCTTTTGTTTTGTTCGTTATGGTCCTGGAAAAGTTTTCAGGAAAATAAATTTGGAACAGTTACAAATTTACGAATTACGAATTTTGCAATTCTATAGAATATGCCCGGAAAAAAATCGATTTTGCAATAATTGAGATTATTCTTTATTATCTTTTAACATTTTTCGGCCAGTGTCACATGTATCATATTTAACGGCTTTCTGCATTTGGGTGGACTTGAGGTCTAAACCAATTTGCTCTAAAATTGTTGGAAAAAAATATTGGAATTGTGTCTAGAAATATGAATCTCGCCTCATCAGTCGTTGAGAAAGGAATAATCTGATTTTGTAAAAATCAGTCTTTATAAAAATATTCATTTTGGCTTGTTTAATACATATGAACGTAATCTCTTCCATCGTTGAAAGAATGTAATTTTTTGCTCTTGCAATTGAATTTGTAGACATTCAATTTCTATAGCGTTTCTTATATTTTTTAAGTATTGCAAATGTACAATTAGTTCTATTCGCGTCATCTTTGTATTCAAAACAAGGTTTTGTCGATTTTTTGTTTGAAAAATGAAACCGGACGTTGACTTGCAGCATTCCTGAGTTTCGACTGACGGGCACCGAAGTAACGGCTATGAACTCGACTCCAATCGCGACGATCACAATTACCGAAACCGGCCACTTGCAGTCCTATGGGACGATAGGATTCGCCCAACTTCTGATAACGTCGACCGACGAGAGCGGCCTGAAGCAAACCCTCACGTACGTGGTGGAAGTCAAGCCGGTTCATTACATGCTGTTGACTGTGAAAGCCAACTGGCGCATCCATCTGGACAGCTCTTTGCAAGTCATTCCATTGGGCACCGAGTTCGAACTGGTCGCCGAGTTCTACGACAACGTCGGCACCAAATTCAACGCCGGACCACGACACGTTAAAGTCCGCGCGAATCGGCTCGATCTGGTGAAGATTAAGCAGTTTACGAACAACGCAACCATTCAAGTGGCCACGAAGAGAGAGGGACATACTGTTTTGAAGGCGTGGACAGACGGCGCGGACAATACAGCCGATTACGTGAAGATTCACGCGCAGGAAGTGGTGAAACCAGTCGTTGACTTCTTGACGAGTGGAGACATTATGTGTCTGTGGAGTCCGGTCGTTACAAAACACTTGCAGATCGGTTCGTGGATAAGTAGCGACAGCAGTTTGATCACGATCGATTCGACCATTGATCTCGCTTTCATCATTGGAAATAAGGAAGGGACGGTGCTGCTGACGCACTCGTTGCACGCGAATGTGCCGCTGCGAATGCAGGTGCTGCCAGTGGCCGAAGTCACTTTGCATCCCGACAAAACTCTGTTCTTTACGAACGGCGTTGAAGGCACCATACATCAAATCGGGGTGATTTTGAAGAGTCGCATGGGTCCCGCAGACAAGCGAAGTAATTTGGTGGGTTTTATGATAAGCGGTGAGGAATCGGTGCATTAATTTGCTGTTGTAGATTCAAGGATGGTTGTGCGATCGTTCCTTCCATCGCTACATCGTGCCGACGCCCTTCAGGTGCTTTCTTCAGTTCAGCAACCAAAGTGTGCATGTCGATGCCAACGTAGTTTTCTCGTTAAAGAGCAGTTTCCATGCCGAAATCGGTACGGATTGTTTTAAATTGCATTTTTTGAAAACTAAATTTGTACTTTCAGGTCAATATAATTGTCATGTGACTTCTACGGGGGCCAACGCCTCAGAAGTGAGTCTTCTACAAACCAACGTCTCGTTCTGGGCCATCTCAGATGAAGGCGAAATCGAATCGAAAGTTTTAGAAATGCCCTTCATTCCCACGCCCCATGTCCCATCCGAGGTGCAAGTAGGCGACCAAAGCAACATTGGCGAGCTTGTCGTCACCGGTCTGGAGTATGTCTTGAGACAAGTCGTGGTTCAGGCAGCTGATAGCAGCATCGTTTACATTGATAAAGGGCGTTTCGTCGATGAAAACCACAAAGTGTACCAGATTCAGCTAGTCGATTATCATCCCAAATTTGCAGACCAGGATGATACAATGGGGATCATTGTTAGGTCTCCAATTACTGAACAAGCAATCAAGGTCGGTAGCTTGGCTCAACTTCTGTCATAATATGCCTCAAATCGTTTGCAGGTGATAGTGAAAGTGTCGAGTAAGTATCGCGAAGACACGTGTCTAGCCAAATCACCCATTTTGAGGTTTGTGCAAACGTACAAACATGCCTTAATCATCGCACTGTCAATGTTGGTAATCTTTTTTGTGACGTGTTATGGTAAGAGTTTTACATCACATGATGAGGAAGGTTATTTGCGTTCTATTTTGTAGTTTACTCGCGTTATATGCAGCCGGTGGTCAACCTGAACGTCCACACAAATCGTTCGCTTCTCAATTGTAAGCAAAGTCGTTGTTTTGAAGGATTCATTTGTAACTTTGTTTCCAGCGACGTACCCAGCGTCGTCCACTCCCCTGAATAGGAGCGTCCAGCAGCCGAGTATCCAGATGCTGACGCCGACGTCGCCAATTTGTACGAATAAAGCAAATTGTACGTGCGGCAGAATCAGAGAACCGATCTATGGTGATGTTAGTTCGTTTACGATAAATAGTCCAGAGCTGCGTCGCAACCGAAGGTTCTTGTGAATTACTGTTGTGATCAGCATTCTCAGGTTAGGCAAAATTTCTCATTTTTCTTTTTGTATATATTCGTATACAGTTGACAAGAGTTGGATTGTACATACTTGTGTCCTATTTAACTGGAAATTTCCAATGTAGTACTTATTTTTCTACGAAAATAAAGTCGTTATTTAATCCGTATATGAAGTATCTAGTAGATACTTTATATATAATCTGATCCAGGTAGATGTCGCGTCACGGATTTAATCACAAATTCACCACCAAAAATAAAACGATCCGTAAAATGCTACGTTTTAATAGCATCTTAACAGTAACTTTTGCACTGGAATTATTACTAGTAAATGTACGGTATTCAAAGTGATAATCGAAAGCACATAACAACTCAGTTTATTTAATCAATGCGGATTACTTTAGTCGAAAACGAAACATTTAGTTGTAAAAATGTTCTGTTAAGTTAATTTGGGCAATAAATGAAAATATTAAACTAAGTTCTGAAACAATATTTGTAAACTCCCCTCGTAATACTAATTAAGAATCAATAGCACTCCTTAAAACAATTTATTAAAAAGAAAACAATTTTAAATAAAATATATTTTTTTTAAGAGTATGTGTTTAAATATTTGTGTTGACCTGTACGAAATCCAGCATGTATTTGACGTAAGGAGGAATGAAACAATAGTATCGTTTAGCATTTATTGAACAATTAGGTATTATCATAATGACTTGTTAATTAATAATACAAAAGTATGATATGAGAGACAAATATGAGTTGGATTCATTGATATGATACATTAAAACCGTTTAAAAGTAAGTCAGTAATGCGATATACAAATCAATTCTACCTTTTTTTACTGATATGATTCGAGTACATCTTCATTATTACAAAAAGTCTTATATAAAACATTATAAATTTTTACAGTACAAAGTTATTGGTAACTTAAGTTAATATAAAATCGAGTATCCGACGATACAGTTAGAGCAACTAAACTAGAATACGTAAAATACGTCATCTGTACACATAAAAAATATTGTGCGACAGTTAAAACGTGTAGAGAAATAATGAAGCGCGAAAGTAAAAACAGCCTTAGGTTTCTATTCTATTTTTCAAGTTTTAAATATGTCGCGAACTCTATCCATACAAATAACATTACGGTTAAAAGTCTTAATTCATCTAATTGCCGTCGGCGGCAGTAAATAAAATAAAGTTTTTATCAAGTAAGGATCCAGGAAGAGAAACAATAGTTTTGGTTCGCAGCTTTTTACATTTTACAAGTGATCCCTCCGCCGCCTGTAATTTCTATTGTAATAAACGAAATATCACAGAGGAGTCCAATAAAGAAGAAGCGCAGACGACGGTGCTGATTTGGCATCGCGAGAAACTCATTTCATTTCCGAAATTAACTGGCAGTAAAATGAAGTTTATTGCTGAAAGAAAGTGAAGTGCAATTGTTAGGGTGGCACATACGGGGGCGGCTTCCTGTAAGTTGGGGTGGGTTTAGGTCTTGGCTGTCGCCCGTTGTCTTGGGTGCGCGTGAATGGCGGTGGTGGCTGATAAGGCTCCGAATCGTCGGTCATTTTCAAGGAACCGCTTTTGCTGTATTCGGGCGGTGCCAGTGGCGGCTTCTCGTCTTTCAATATCACTGGAGTTTTGGTGCCGGACTCCGGCTTCTCCTCCAACTCCTCCTGGAAGATCACCGGAATCCCTTTGTTTCCATAACTTTGTCGCCCGTCTTCCTCTACGTTCATTTTCCCCGTCCGTCGTCTTCTGTACAGGATGCACGCCGTCAACGCCGCCAAAAATATCATAATGGAGATGATAACGGCCGGGATTATGAACGTCATCAGGTATTGATACTCGTCCGCCTTGGCTTCCGGTGATTTTTCATCCACCGGAAGGTTTACGTCTTCGTGGACCGGAGGCACAACCGCAGTCTTCGTCCTACAATTGCCTATTGTCAAAACGCTGATTTTGGAAATCAGGAATTCCGGCTCCATGATGCTGGACACGCGACTGGAGATGCTTCGATCGTGGTGGTTCTTGAGCATGGACTCCAAGTGGTTGATCTCGTCGTGAGAACACTTAACGGTACTCAACGATTTGTTGTACCAAGTGACGATAGTTGAATGGTCCTTCTGTTTAAAGGGATTCATCTGGATGAAGCTGGAGTTGCGGTCGTCGAAGACTTCCTGAAAATTAACATGGTTAAGTCGCACGAAAAATACTGTAATAAGCTGATTCCAAGCAACGTCGAACCTGCGTTTGTTGGAGCAACGTTAGGCATTTTAAAATCTATAATTTATAAAAATGTGTTGTGGCGTTTTTTTCGTTAATATACTTGATAGTTGCATCAAATGGAATAGGTGAACTTACTTGTAAGTTTTCTATGAACTTTCTCTGCATGGCGCTATTATTAGCGAACGTCTCGAACGGAGTTTCGATCGTCATGCTGAATTCCACATTGTAGTGGATTTTGGGAGCTGGATACACCATAATTTCTAAGCTGTCAGTTGCAGTAGCACCAGCACTATCTACACAAACTAGTTGGTACTCGCTCCTGCCTGCTTTCCTGGGAATTCCGAAGAACTCTCGGTTTTTGCTGTCAAATTGCAACCAGTTGTTGGGTTTAATGGGCTGGCGGTCGAACGTAAGAAGCGATATGTTAAGCGACCTGGAATCTGTGTCTTCTGGATCGTAGAACGTGTCCTGAGAAAACAACACTTTAGATTTTAAAATATCAACTGTGAAAAACTTACATCCGGTACTTTAAAAACAAGCAGTTCGCCAACTGTTGCATTGATCCGGTCGACCGGATTGCGCAAAAAAGGGGAGAAGTTTGTAGGTGGAGTCGCTGGAACTTGCGGCGTTTCACACACGCCTAATCCGTGTTTCGTTACCTTCTTCACTCTGAGTTCTGGCCCCAGCAGCAAACTCAGTTCTTGTCTTGGGTCGCCTCTGTCGTTCGCCGTCAACATCTGTACAAAAATATTAAAGTGTTAACACTCCTTCGCTGCACACTTCAAAAAATTACTTTGTACAGATGATCGATTTCTTCAACTGGGCAGAAGTTGGTAGGAATTGAGTCGTTGGTCCAGGTGAAAATCACAGGCTCGGATGAGTAATTGACATTTCGCACGGTGATTTCAGTCATATTGGTGTTGTAAATCTTGCCTAGAGCTCGCAAAGTTTTCAAACACCAGTCGACGAAATGCGGGAACTCTTGTTGTTTTTCGATCCGCATGTATATTGACATTTCGTGATTGACCACGCGCTGTAGTTTGTGCTGTTGGACTTGGATGGTGAAGGTGTCGCTCACTGACGCGCCTTCTTTATCGGTAGCTTTCAGGATGTACTCCCACTTGGAGACGTCTTCCTCTAACGGTCTACAAGGTCGAGGAGGATTAAATGTTTGAAAGAATTATCGAAAACTTCAAGGATTTGAAAGCGTGTTCATGTGTAATTGTGGTGGTTGCACTGCAAAAACTGTAACGCATTTTTCACCAAACTCGGCGTATATTACAAATCGCGTGGGTGATTGCATCAGAATCACAAAAATTAATTAATTAAAAGGTTAATGGAAAACATTTGGAAACAGTTTCACTGGAACACGCCTTTAAAGCTGAAGAGTTGAAACTTACAATCCGTATATTTCGCGTCTGAGAGGATTGAAGTGACACCAAGACTCCTTGGGCAGTTGCTCGCCTCTCGAGTTCAAAAACTCCAAAGTTAGGTTGTAGCCATCCTCAAAATCTTTGAACGTATCTTTGGGCACAACAAACCGGAAAATTTTTCCCGCAATCACCGACATTTGTTGCAACCGATTCTCTATGTACGGTTGGAAATTCTTCTCTTCAAACTCCAGCCCTTCGGTGATTTCCCTTATTGTTGTGGTTCTCGGAGACGACACGATATGCTTGATGGTCGTTGCTTTGACAGTAGTTTCTTCTTCTCGGGTTGTTTCGATCTCTTCGGTTGTTGTTGGAATCGCCGGCGGTGGAGATTGTGGAATTGTGATGGTTGTAGTCGTGGTAGAGGTTGTGGTTCTGGGGGTGGTAGTAACACTTGTTGCCGAAGATAGTGTAGTCGGAACTGCTTGGGGAGTTGTTGGAATTTCAGTTTCAGTATATACCACTGTCGGTATTTCGGTATCTTCGATTATCATCACCGTTGTCTCTCTTTCTGTGGTTGAGGTAACAACCGCTTGAGTGGTTTCCCGAGTTGTGGAAGTTGTAGTCGGTGTCGTGGCCGGCAACGTCTGTTTTGGACTATTTAATTCCGGTACGATAGTTTTACTTTCAAGAGGATCCTCCTCGTTGTCTTCCTCCAAGTCGTAGTCATAGTCGTAGTCGTAATTCTGGTTGGGGTTAACTTCGGCACTCGTAGGGACCACTTGAATATCTTCAGTGGTTGGTTTTTGGGTTGTCGTAGTAGTCGTGGTTGTAGTCGAAGTCGTAGTGCTTGCAGTAGTAGACGATGTTGTTTTACTGCTCGTCGTAGGAACAGTTTGTGGTGGTGTTTGAGGCTGTGGTATTGTAGGAATAGGAGAGACGCTTTGGGAATTATGCTCTCGGTTGAACTGAAATCAAAACTCGTACCGTTTGCAAATTTTGCGCGCAAATCTAAGCTTACAGTAATTTCGTCCGAGTTGACGGATTCCCCGTGGTGGTGTCGATGCGGATGCGTTGTAGTGCTAGTGGTAGTCGTGGTAGCCGGCGACGTCGTCGCGTCCAAATCGTCGTCGTACTCTTCGTCGTCGTAGTTGTCGTAATAGTCGTCGTAATCGCCACTTCCATAATCGTCAACTTCGCGCTTCGTTCTAACGGGCCGCGTTTCCGTTTTAACCCTCCAGCCTATCACCGGCAGTCCCATCACTTCCGTAATTGTGCCATCACGCGCCTGCCGTTTGAGCTGGTGGACCAAAGTGGCGGTTTGCACCCAAAGACGTCCATCGCATCCCACGGGAACATGTACGAAAGAGGCGACTTTGGATGAGCGCGAGTGCAGATTTCCTGGACCGGCTAGCACTACGGAACTATCCGTAATATCGTCTTTTTCTAATTGAGGTTTTAACGTGAAGGCACTCTGCAATACAACAGCAAATGCAACGAACTGGTCGTCGTCGTATGACTCGACTCACGTAAGGCAAGCCAAAAAACTTGGCGATGTTGTTGATGGCGACTACTCTCTGTTTGGGTTTGATTGCCCTAACACTCTTGTCTATGAGAAGGGTGAGGATTGTGTTGTCCTCACTGAGTGGACACTTGTCTTTGAGATCGGAAGTTTCAAGTACTTTGATTGTAACCTCGTGCGAAATGTTCCTGTCGCTACCGACAGCTTTGATGACTAGATTTAAGGTACCCACGTCCTCGATTAGAGGCACCCCCCAGAAAACGGCACCCACTTTGTCGAAGAGGAGCCACAGAGGAAGAGGAGAGTCCCCAAGGCGTTTCGCCTGCAACGACAAGACATGGGATTGCATCGAATGTAGCGATAAATCTATTTATAATTTATTCTAGGGGTCAATAAGTCAAAGATAAATGCGATTTACTCCGGCAATTAATAAATGGCTCCGGGGTCGTCGATAAGCTCGCATAAACATCGCTTCATAAAAAAAGATTTCAACAACCAACTTAAAAAACTGCTGAAAATTACAATTCACTTATACGTATCAATGTAGGTATTATATATTTTTTTATTACTTATAATAAATAAATATTTCGCCAATGTTCCGCTATGGTTAAAATTGTGGTCACTGACCAGTTTTGTAGCGCTAGACAAAATGTCGCAGATGTTGCAGTTCCAAGAAAAAAATCATCACTGCTGTCGTTAATCATCCGAACCAATTCACGCAAGCCTTATCTGCCTCAGGATCCCGCGACTATGTTTATGACGACGTTATGCCTCATAAAGAGCGAACAGTCAGCAGATTATCTTATAATATTACGCTGCAACCCTTTCGGAAGTTTATTGCGCTCCGTTTTTACCGCGATCGGTCCAAATGTAATTATGGTGTAACTGACCGAAAGCAGTTCTTGCGGGAAATGTCAAATAAAGCGTTTAATACGATAGCAATGGCGGGATTTCCGTCGAAAACCGCTTGTAATTTGAAAGTTCGGTGAGTGATGGGATTGCGAAATGTTGACATTGTCGAAACGAATTGTCAAAGTGTGGACCGGCTGCCTCATAGAGAATTTCTGTACGTTATTATATCCAAAGCAACAATGCAATCTATTTATAGTTTCTTGAAACAATAGGAAATTTGTATTTGTTTGAGACTCGCTTATAAATAATGTAAAGATATGCGTTAACATAAAATGAATGTAATGTAATTAATGGGTATTGTCGCAGATTGTAAAGATGATGACTCGTAGCGCATTGAAAATTGATATTTATTTGATCTTTCAAAATATAAATGATTTACCTGCAGTATGTCTCCAAATCTATTACATATATTTTTTTATTCTATTACAGGTGCGTTTTTTAATAATATTTTCATAATTAGTATCAGTTTTTGGTGTCTCTGGTTTTGTATTAACATTTATTTCTTTATGATATAATAGTTAAATTGAATATTAACTTTTGTGCAAATAATATATTTAAATTTATTTCCAGAACTGTATTTCGCATCATTTAGTGACTTTTGTGTGAAAACCCGAACCGGGTTTAAGCTTGAACTGAGTTTAAACTCGTATTGACTGTATCTCGTATTAAATTCGGCCTTAGTATACACTGGGAAGGGTTTTTCCACTAAAACTTTTTTTGGAAAATTATTTATTTTCTCCATGTAACTAAAAGCGTGGATATTTCGTATGATTTGTATTGGGGGGCGTTTAGGGTATCAACCTGAATTACACAATTTTTGACAACAATCGCTGTTGACACAAAAAAATATTTTACAAACCAGAATCAGAACATTGGTCTTGTTCGTTGAACGGAAGTCGATGTTACGAAAATAGAAAAACACGTAAAAGAACCCACACCATTAAAAAAATTAGTACAATAGCGTTTAATTTGATTAAAAATTTGAGTATCTGTTACATATTCAATAGTCAATAGCAATGTGTTTACTGTTCAATGTTTCCCACGATTTATTACATGTTATCACTCTAATAAAATATTTACATTGCTAGTAAATGAATTTTGACCCCTCAGTTCCGTAAACTAAGCCTCCCGGCGCTTGAACACAATAGGTCACGGTCGGATTATCTCGCGCGAAGTGAAAAATTGAAAATTCCCCATGAAATGGACGAGTTAGCAAAACGTCGTTTGCGCGGAAAAACCACATGAAAGCCTCTCGCCTTTTAAAATAAAGAGCAGCAAGCCTGGAAGTTTTCCTCGGCAACGCGCAACTCACTCCAGAAGTGTACTTTTTGTCGAGAGAACTTCCTGGCGAGTGCCTAGCCTCGGGTGATTCGTTTCAACTTTAGCTAATTAGAAACGACTCGTAAACATCGGACGCATTTTTTCCTTACCTCGAAGCTTTCAACGTCGCCTCCGAACGCCTCTTTGGGCACAACTAAATGGAAAACTTTTCCTGCAACGGCGGTCACTTCTTTGTGATTCCATATTTTGTGCGAAACGCTTGCGATTTCTATTTCTAAATCGTCGGATATGTCGAAGCCGAAGTCTTCGTCGAGAGCTGCTAAAGCTGCGGTCGCCGCCAACACTGCCAGCAGTGCTGACAACGAAAGAAAGGAAGACATACTCATCTGGCTAGGTCACGCATTCATCGCCTGAAACAATACAAATAAACTCAGCGAATTTCAAACACAGAGTGGAGGAGTCTCAAATATTTTCATTCCATTTCACAGTTACTCTACAATGGTTTTTAATTAAATTCGAAATATGTAAAAAATAACACAACGAATCAAGTTTTATTTCCGCAGTCATAACGATTTCTTTTTCTGACGAAACACTAAACACATCTTTTAAACAGTCAAATATTTACCCGAATCATATTTGCTGATCCAAAACAAATTAAATTAAATATGTCACCGATTGATTTAAGCCATCCTTCAATAGACACTCCCTCACTAAATGGTCTAAAATTGCAACAAAGTTGAACAACCTCGCTAATCCAGAAGGTATTTTAAGAAAAGCATCGCTTTGTGTCTTGAAAGTCCGCGAATACATTTTCCACAACGTAAGTCTAAACAAACACGTTGGAAATGCCAGAGAGACGCTTTAAATCAACTTCCGATATGGAACTCCTTTTAAGTATGCACCTTGACAAAATTTATTAAACGTGAAATCTTCCAGCGGGAAAAATTCCACTGCGCCAGCACGGAGTAAGTTAATTTGCAAGAAGCTGCACAAAGACCGGGTATTGAAATTTCATATGCATATGAATAAAAAAACATTGGATAAATTATAACACATGGATGTGATAACATTAAAAAATACAACGCTTTTTTCAATTTTCCTTGTTTATTTAGACCGCAGTACATTACATTCCATTTTTCGCCTTCTCCGTCACGATGTTTAAATCTCATTATATGCCATATTTTAAATTTATTATTCTTGTAAATAAGAAGATAAATTAAGTATGTGTTAAGATGTG
This sequence comes from Eledona agricola, assembly GCA_964023215.1. Lineage (NCBI taxonomy): Eukaryota > Metazoa > Arthropoda > Insecta > Coleoptera > Tenebrionidae > Eledona > Eledona agricola. The sequence goes on from OZ026856.1 coordinate 4,585,027, forward strand.
TCAAATCTGAACTCACATGGCGAGAAACACGGGATCGCGACGCACCAAGACAAATCGACAACTGATAGTGAAAATATTTGTCTGGCATTATCGAGCTAATTGCAGCCCCACCACACAAATTCTCCAACTTTTTAAAGAAAACCGCAATACTGTAAATATTTCTATTAATATGAAATCATGTCCCGTTTCAACTTTCAACTTTGGCCCAAACAGATAACACAATGCACAAAATTTCATTCAAACTGAATTAAAGACACAAAATTTTGTATCGTTTATTTGGTGGTTTTCGATGACTGGGATCTAACAGGGGTGCTGCAGTTGGTCCTACTGTAACCGCTGACGGCGGCGGTGGTGGCCGTGGCGGTATTATCCCCATCACCTTGTCCTTGCGATCCATATTGTTTCAACCAATTAAGGAAACGTTGCCAACTCTGCTCAACCCTCTTGCTCAGCTCTATAAATCTTTTGCTCTGCTCGATCCGTAACACATAGAAGCGCTCGGACATCTTCTCTTCGATGAGTCGTTTATGGAGTCTCACCCGCTCCTCCAGCTCCTGCCTCACTTTCCTCATCTCCAACGACATCTCCACCGTCTGGGGCAAAGGCACCACAAGCGGCTCGCTCGTAACCGAATTTGTTCCCGACAACATCTGCATAGTGTGGCATCTCGACGGGATTTTCGATCTGCTTGCTTTAGACGTGTTCATCTTGACACGAGAATTTCAACTGTCACTCGTAACGTTTTGGCGTCAACAACCTCACAAATTCGATTAATTGCCTCGTTACGGTTTCAATTGAAGAAATTCGTCGTCGTTGTAATTAAAAAGCGACTTCAAGACGGAAACTTGTTCCGATAAACGCCGTCGTGCTTTGTTTCGAAGCGGACAAATTTACGGTCGTGGGGAATTAGAATGGAAATGTGGAGACGAAATGCTCTTAATCGGTCTGCTTGCGATTCATCTCGGCGGAGATATCGTTCGTGATGTAATTGAAGCCGCGACCTGAGAGGCTAATTGGTGTTGTTGCCAACTCCCAAACATGTTCTGAAGTGCGTTATGAAGATTTATGAGCGCTTTTTCAACACTAATTTGATAATCGAACGCTTTCTTATAATTGCCACGCATCAGCGCCAGATTAACAATTATTTTCCACTTACCACTAATCATAGATATCACGAAGCCGAAGAAAATCCACAATAATCGTTTTAGTAATTGATGATTTAGTTTCATTTCATTTTCCACCCGTTCAAAGTGAAGCCGAGAGCGCAAATACCGAGACTGAAAACGCAACACAATCGCCAATTTCATCAAATTTTCAAAAAAAGTTGTGAGATCAACAGAAAAATAGTGTCGGGATTCCACAATTTGCTTTCGGTTAACAAACGGCATGAATTTCATCTTAGATTTGTGACAAGATAAATGACATCGTTGTGCCCGGGAGCGTAAACTTGTTCAATTTCGGTACAGTATGCAGTCCATTTGCATAAATTTTGCTTAAAACGAGAACCTCTCCTGTTTATTACAGCACCAATAAATGAATTTATTACACATTTTTTACGAATCGCCACTGTTGATGGGTTTTATTTGCAATCCTGAAATAAACTATTTTTAATTAATTAAAAATCCATATTTCGCTTCATGATGGATTGCGTTTTGTTGGCGCAGCGAGTTATCAGTAATAAAATCACCTCAAAGTGTCATTCCACATTATTGGATTGAAATCATTTAATTGTGCGCATTTAAATAACATTTACACACATATCACTACATTTCATTCGCTAGATTTGGCAGAAATTGTATGATGTGGGCGGAGTGTTTGTGCTGATAGGTGCGAAATTTCGTAACGCGCGCCATTTGCATATCGATGACAACATTATGAAACTGAGAAAAGAATTTTGAATCGCCGATTGCCACCTAAAAGCCATTCATAAAATCGTGCACAAATTAATCGGCAGGAGCAGGAAACGCTTCTATCCGCTTACTCAACGTATCCATTCACATGCAGATTTCCACCTAATTCCTTTTATTCGTCAGAGGACAATTTAACTCGCTGCACATGATGATCCTTCCGGACGCGTTAATTCCTCTTTTGCTGAATCTGCAGATGTTTGCATGCAAAAAATCGTGTTTTTTGCCGGTCTACAAGTGTGTTTTGAATGCAATAACTGCAAATGTATGGTCGAAGCGGTTTTATGTCTTTCCTGCTGGTGTTTACGGATGACAGTCGGTTGCAACACGAATGCAAATGACGGATTTGTCCCTTGACGCAATTCATGAACGCTGGGGTGATATTAACAGAGCCAGACGTCTTAAACTTGCATATTTATAGTTTTAAGCAATTTACAACCAACATTTTACTTTTCTTCTTAGCTCCAGCTTTAGTCAACAAACTTGCATTACTACTAAATTGCCGTTACACGAGATCATTTATAAAAATGAATTGTTTTTTAACACAAATTTACAATACATTCCTGAAAGTCATTCTGACTGCATTGCTTTGAAAGTTTAATATTTTAATATTTGATATTTTCTCTTCGCCGCCTGTAAACATGTCAACTGCCTCCCAACGTGCACTTTTTTTAATGATTTTGCGACAAAAAATATCTAATCCACTGAAAGCGGCAAAGAAACTTTTATTGCTTAGTCGCCGGTGGGACGCAACACCTACAAATAATTTCCTGCAGGAGTCCGACAGGATTATTGGCAGCTTTAGTTGATTGGGTTACGATCCGTCGAATAGTGCCATCAACTATGTTGGTTAAAGGGTCAATGGGGAGGAAATATTGTATCAGTGCTGCATTCGCATTTAAAGCACAGAAGCAATGCGCATTTCGTGTTTATGATACTGCATTATCTGGGAAATTGAGATGATAAAAGCGCCTGGTGGATTAAAAATTGTACAGAGATAAAGTGGCCGTAAAGCAAGGATAAGTGCACAATTGTTGATTGTGTTATTTGAAGAGATTAAAAGCATTTCATTTCAAATAGAGTTGTCTCGTTTTTTCAGCCGAAATGAGAATTTGTAAAAGTTCAATTTGAAATTTTGCAAACGACTGATTCCTTAAAATCGTATCCGTATTTTTTAAGACTATAGTTCGTTTGAATGTTACGCGTCCTTGTCAATTTACGGCTGCAAATGTACAAATAGAAACGACGAAAATGTCACAAACATTTACCTGTTGTATTTGAATTACGCTTCAAACGTCAGAAAAACAAAGACAATAAAAGCAAAAGCTCAACAGATGCGAGGAGCAACAACCGTTGAAGCTGAAAAGAACATAAGTAAAAAAACGAACGTTTTTGTGGATTAGGTAAAGTGGCGAGTTAGTTGGAAATGCTTGTTTAAACTTATAGGAATTTATACCAGATTGTATAAACAGAAACAATTTTTAGAAGCCATATGCTGTCATGCTCTGACGACATAGGAAGCATAAAAATCCGCAGATAAACCGATTCGTGAATCACAAATGAATCAGAATTGGAAACAAAAAAACAAACGACGACTGTTTGTACGAACAGAGCGATTACCGCAAAAGTTAGATTTGAATTTCTAACCGGCAATATAAGTTTTCAGACGCATGAACATGAGTAAACAAATCCGAACTTCCCAGACTACAATTTAACGCTGTAATGATTTTCGGTTGTTCACTTCGAATCGGATCCTAGACGGAAACAATAAAGTGCGAATTGAGGTTTATTAACCATCAATTAGAAATAATTCAGTGTGTCGTTCGGTGGTTTTATTATCGCCGCCTTATATGGGTTTTCCATGTGAAAAAGTCTGCGGCAGACTAACACACTTGCAACGATTTCCACAACAAAGTCGGTCATTAACTTGACTTTTTCCAGTCAATGCCAGATGAAGAAGCGTTGCCGCTTGTCAATAATTAACACCAAAGTGATAATTATCGTCTTCCCGAGATAAATTAGCGCAATTTCCTATGTTTGCACAACTCAAACCGAATACAATTCATATCTCGCCGCAGATATCTCGCCCTATCTCGCCCTTAATAAACAAGTTGTGGTTGATATCCAGAAATGGAACATATTGAGCAAGATACTAAATATATAACCACGCTTCATTTTCTATTGCACAAAGCTTTGAAAAAGAACTGCACCAACTCAAAGGGGAGGAACTAGAAAATATTTGTATCAAGCCGCATCCGCCATTCAGCTTACTGAATTAGATTCTGTGCAGGTCTAAAGCAAAAATTAATCTAGTGTGGTGCTCGGAAACACAATATCGCGTTTCTAAAGCCTGGAGGCAATATTTTGATTAGTAAGAGGGGTTGGATAAGATCCGGACTGACATTCTAACGCACAGGTAACTATCGATCTTTGCCGCCTTTATGAGGGGAAAAAGGTCGATGTTCTGGGAGGAAGTGGCATAAAAACAGGGAGAATTGTTCAACTTATATCTGCAGATTTAATTTTAAAAAATATGTTGAGGGTAATTCGTCAGTGCGTAAGTCAAGACCAAACTTACCGCTTTACAAATTTCATCCCTAACAAAGTTTCACTCGTCGCATTGATGAAATTATGAACGTGTCTTAGGTTAAGAAGTCAATTTCCCATAATCTGTTCAATATTCCGGTCACAGTGGAACATTTGGATTCTCCAAGTTTCTGTAACGAGGATGCCTGCTATTCGGGAATTTATTGCCATAAAATGAAATTCCTGCAAGACTGGAATATCCAAGCCCTGTGTAATTAATTTCGTCTGTTATGCACGACAATAGTCACTCTATCTGCATTTTAAATGTGCACCTTGCTCTCGACACATGATTTCGAATTAATAATTATTCTGAAATCTGACAAAAACGAAAACGTAATAATTTTGTAAGTGGCAAGAATCCTACCCTAAAAAATTAAAATCAGGCTAATATTAAAAGTCTGAACGACGTTCGGCGGTACCATAAATCAACAAGACACAAAGCTCTTGCAAAGCTTGCCTCTCGAACCTGTAGCAAAATTCCATGGAATTCAATAAAATCTAATTTTTTACGATTTTTCGTGTAATGAGCAAGTGTTTCTAACGTGATTCACGTCGCACTGACGTCTCTGTTTACGATAATAAACTGTTTTGTGCATCAAATCACCTAAATAGAATAACCAGCGAAGATTTCTATTAATTGACTTCAAAGCAGTCGCCAGAATCGATTTAACTGAATTGATGATTTATCGTTCATCGGCGTCCAGCTGTTTTCATTAACTCCATAGTATTCTGGCATTATGTTTGCTTTTTTAATGAATTCGCTTCTGGAAATAACATGCAAGTTGATACCCTTCATCTGTGAATGTTTCCACAACCCTTCAACAGCTACAACATCCGTTCATGTTTTTAATTGCAAGCAATTGATAAAAGTTATGACTGCAGCACTTCACCAAAAAGAAATGGAGTATAACATAAAACGCAATTTAAGCTGCTTCCTAATTTCAAAAGCCACATACAAATGCGGAACTTATCCCGCTCTAACGTTATAATTAGAGCCAGTAATGTGGCGGAAAATGTAAATGCAGTTCTAGATGCACTTTATGTAAATCTTCCGCAGGAATAATGCACCTCTTATTACCGCAGATAAATAAAATTCAGGATTTCCCTTGTAGATTTCGGTATTATGAATTTTTGTTCAAGGGTTAAAACAACACGTGTTTAAAAGATTCTCAAAGATAAATTGCAATATAAATAGAAAATTAATTCTCCAAAGTGGTACTAATTCAATTAGGGAACTATCTTCGAAGTTGCGAGCGCCTCTAAATTATATACTGGAAAGATATTAAATATCCTTTTGTGTCATGATAGTTACTAAGATTCCTTTGTCTCGCGAATAATGCAATTTGGGGCGAATAAAATTCCTAAATGTGGATTAAAATTGCTTTATCGAGTTTACAATTTTTAAAAGGAAACTTAAAAGCCACAAATTAATTTCAGTTTGCATTAAGAAAAAAAAACATTTAAAAATAACTCCGTGTTCTCTCGAGTGTTTTATCTGAGATTTTTTAAAATTATTTTTAAAATGTCGGGCTGCTGCAATTATTATCAAGTTTAAAGTATTTTATGAAAGTATTTACAAAAATGAAAAATTTTCGACATTTCGCCTGCTTCGTGGTGACGACTCTAGAACACATGAAAATGTTCGTGTTTTTGTATACTTACCACACATTACAAATCTCATATTTTAGTAAGAAACTGATTATAGTAAACAGTTAAAAAAATTACCAGTTGTTAAAACATATTTGATTGTCTGCAATATAGAAAAAATTGCCTTGTTTAGTTGCTTCAAAATATAATAGATTACAAAATATTCTAATTAACTTGCTTACTCGTGACGCATTAAATCATATTTTATTGCTATTGAATGTAAAGTAATAATATGACGCTTCACACAAGAAACATATTTTAAGGGCGATTATGAAATAAAGGAAAATCGATTGACAAATGCTTCCAATGTCACATTTGGTAATTCTTCATCCATGAACAGGTGTGAACACTATAAATCCATTATTTTTATGGGTCGTTACGTAAAACAATAGTTGAGGTTTCCTCTTCCAGCTGCTCGAAATGTGGGTCAGCTATAATTATTGTGCAAATTGCGCCCCAACCTTCTATTATTTTCAGACCCATCGGACTGAAGGTTGGCGCAAAAATTATCCAGCATTTATTTCTGTATTCAGTAGTTTGAAATTTAAGAAGACGTCGTCTAGACCTGAAATAATCGATACAGTGCTCGTTCGCCGGTGCAGTAAATGGTCACAAACAAATAAAAAAAGCTGCGCTTTTAGTACATTATGGCAAGTTTTCTCTATTTTTATCGCGAAAGCAATACGGGCGTCTCTTTCATGCGGGCACTTTTGCCATCAATGGACATTTACAAGCCGTTCTAGACCATCCAGAACACGTCCTGGTCAATTAACCAGCTACAAACTGGCCGAAGTCGAGTGAACGTCCTGAACGAGCAACAAACGACGAACAAACCGATTCACTTTTGCCGTTTCGCTGAAAATGGTTGAGTGATGGCGACAGGCGATCGCTTTCTTTGCAAATTGAAAAAGTTGTCGATGCATAAGTAAAGCTCTCCGGAAGCAACTCCTCCATTTAATCCGTCTTTGTGTTCCAGCGTCGTAAAGCTTTTCCCTGAATTATTTCTGCTGGAAAAGCGCAATCTAAACTTTGCGTCCCTACTGAAAAACCCAAATCGAATTAAATGAAAAACTACAAATAGAGAGCAGTTTGCCGAAACGTGCCCCTGAAAGTTGGGTCGTTAATTCCGATAATAATTACACAAAAAAAAACAACTTTTTGAATGTCATTTCAAATGTCGAAGTAACGAATGCGATTTTGGCGTGACCGGACTTGTTATCGGTTAATTACAGACTGTTTTATCTGCCGCTTAAATATTAGAAGAAAATTCCAATCCGGCATGGATGTCATAATGCGATGTTACATTATAATATTTTTACATATCTCGCTTCCAAATTTAATTTCCTTTCCAAGCGGCGCCCGAAGTTGGAACATGAATTTGATTACACTTTACAAAAACAATACATGTGTATTGCATTATGTAAACATGGTTTGAGTGACAGTTTGTAAATTAGCGATCGATCTGGGCTCGGACCGTACAAACTGCCATTTGATTTTAAGAGATTGAATTGAAGCGATATTTACGTTACACTTGAATGTAATGATGAAAATTATTTAGAAAATTAAAAGGACAATTCAACGCCTTCTCTAAAAAAAGTGATTTGTATTGACTACAAATGCTTTCTAAAAACGATTTTCCAATAGAGAAGAAAACATTTCAAAACAATACATAAATCTATCTTTACTTACAATAATAATAATACAATAATGTCTTAAAATCAGCGTTTTAGTTCTGCACTTTTTAAATCTTCTCCTTTCTCCTTAAAAATGTGGCATTAATTTGATAAAGAAAATATTTCAATCTCCTACTAATCTGAAACCAGTAAAAATTATTTCTGAAACAATAAAAAATCAATTTAATTTTTTTTGGCTAGAGATTTGCAAAAACTAACATCGACAAAAGAAATTCCTACAAATTAAATGGTGAATCAAAATTGTGTCAAGTGAAACACAACGTATTGACTACAAATGCTTTATTCATCTAAAAACAATTTTCAAAAAGAGAAGAAAACATTTCAATAAGTATATCTGTAAACAATAAAAATGTGAAATAACACTTTATTAGTCACTTTTTAAATCTTCTTACTTAAAACAATAGTGTGTTAATTTTATATAGAAAATATATTTATTGTGAAACATCAAAAAATACCATGTAAATTTTTTGACTGGGGATTTGAAAAAACCTCTAACAAATCAGGAAATCGACAAGAGAAATGCCTACAATCTCTCGATCCTTAAAAGTTGGATATATCCTTGTGACCCAAAGTCCAAAGAAAGTTTTGAGGAGCACAAACTTGCAGGTGGAAATAACTTTGAAAAGTTTCCTTTAGTAAAATAGAGTTTGAAGTGGTCGACTTTTCAAACTTGTCCCGATTACTCTTATTTCCAAAACACGTAATAAAAAAAAAATGTTTGGAGTATGCAACACATTATACTGACTGAAAACCTTGTATAGCTGCTATTGACGCAAGACCGTGCCAGCACAGTGCTGAAAGTTCAGCTTCGAAATGTGCACGCGCCGGTTCGAAACCCGGTGCAGTTTAAAAAAAAATCAGCATAAATCCCATACGGACTTCCCTCTCGTTGGATGTTTCGTGCATGATTGCTGAGAGAACAACTTCTGTATATCCTTTCGTTCGTCCGTGTCTGGACTTACGCGATGGAAACGCAGAAAACATTTTCTTTTATTATTCCTAATTCGTTTTACTACCCACCGCATCATTAACCGCTCCTTATCTGTTGCACCAACTCACGAGTGCTTTAAAACGAGCTCCGAATCTTTTTCTTAACGTGGCGCTTAGTTTAACGAGAAAATCGATATTGCTAAAACCCGGAACCTCAAACGGAACTGACAACTTATGCAAAACGAGATTTCGGGTCGGCTTTGATCCCTTTTTTCTGACAAAACTTCGCACACGTACTTGAATTTTTAACACGTCGGATTATAGCAAAAAAAGTTCGTCCGTGTTCGACGCGGGCTGCATTCATGAGGCCACATCCCTAAAACGAATTTCGTCGACTTTATCTGTCTTGCACCGGAAAAATTATTAGTCGCATGATTAGAAACCGTCTTAAAAGCACAAAAGCTTCCTCCCTTTGAAGCCCGATCTCAAAGCTCGATTCGTATAACGATGTTATCGCAAGTTGACACGAAAGCACCGCAAAAATCGCGGATCAGATTAACACGTCAGTGCGAGTTTTTGTGGCGGATTCAAATCAAAAGGGTTGAACCGTACGTTTTACGACAAAAACACGGGTTCAAGGAAAAAAGTTTAAAACGCCACATTCCCAACTCCAATAAATGTCGGTGAGGGTGTTCGAACTCGGAAAACTGCTGGAACACTCGAAGCTAGATAATATGTGTGGAGTGAGAGTGTGGCGACGTTTCCGCCTGATTTATCGAACTTAATATTATGTTGTCGCAGATTTAAAAAACTAAGAAGTGACTAAATTGATGCAGTGATAAAAACGAATTATTGTCGAGCTACATAATATTATATTTCCTGGTTTAGTCGTCGCCCCATTTCCAAACCCCTCTACTAAGCCTCCCGAATTAATTATATCTTTTCCCTCTCGATGTCTTTGAAGCTTGGCACAAAATCCCTTTTCGACGTCCGAGCCCTCCGACAGCTGATGGTCTATTTGCTCCAGGATTCATTCCAGAGTTTATTCAAACACCCAACCCCACTGTCAACACTTCCCTTCATTAACCCAGCTAAAGGGATATCGTTATAAAGCAACAGCAAGTCGCGTTTCGTAGAGATTTGGTCAGATCGTTTTGTCAAATTCTCAGCACTTTGACCACACACTGTAAGGCTCAGTTTGGCTTGGAACCACGCACTTGCGGTAACTGAACGTGAATGCAGATAACATACGGTCCAGCGGCGGCACAATGGACCCCAAATTAAAGCGACTAAATGTTTTTAATAAACTCCCCTGCATGCGAAAACTAGACGTTATTTGGATTTTGCTTCTTGTATTGTTATATTTCCTTTGTTGGTGCGGGATTAATACCGACTGTGGCTTTTGTGTTTGACGACGATTCTTTGATCTTGCGTTGCATGCTCCCACATTTTTTCTAGTTGAAAGTAATATGAAGCGTTCTGTGTGTTTTTACAAGAAGACCAACGGCTATAAAGTATTATTACAAGTACAACGCGAGTGGAGTAATGAGAAAAATTGATGATGAACACCCATAAACTCCACAAGCGCTCGCTTTGATCGCATCTATACAAGAATCAAACAGCGCTCCTTTCTGACTGGAAAACCATTAAACTGCGGCCAATAAACCTCTAAACAAAGTGTTTTCTATTGAGGCATTCTCTCGCCTCAAAACTCGATCCATTATTATTCCCAACCACGCCGTAATTTATTATCTTCCGTTCTTTCCTCACCTATTCAACCATTGTGCGAGACGTAGCGCTTTTAGCCCGAAACAAAGACCAAACCACCGCTTAAATTTGCGCTTCGAACGGAAAATATTTAAAGCGCGATTTTGAATTATTAAATGCCAATCTTCCCGGGCGAGGGCAAACTAAATGCATCGGTACAGTAAATCAGTAGCAGACGTCTGGGGTTGGTGGTGGAAAGCACCAAGTTTCGTTTTTTGTTTATTTTGTGTGTCTGCGGCTATGTTGGGAATGCGAATGTGCAGGTGGCAGATGCTTGCATAAACGTAGTCCAAGTGAAATACGGACCTGGAATGTCGCCTGTGTTCCGTTTATTTTAGCGAAGAGGTGAACGGTCGCGGAATAATTGTCCATCGACCGGTGCTGCATCGTGCCCTGTCATCCGAATTATAAACTTTCAGCAACCGGTACTGTTAGATAACTTTAGCAAACAAAGTTAAGAAAAAAGCTAAATCCATGAATGATTTTGTAATGTAGAAATAAGTGCTGATGGAGGGCACGAAATCGATTTGGAATCGAAAACACACAGTACAAGCAAGCAGAAAACCAGAATTAATGGTGTTGTCCAGTCCATTCAATATTACGTTATTTATTTATTAGCTCCGATTTCCACGAATGTTGCAGTTGCAATCACAATAAATTGATCAGTCTTTGTGTTATTATAAAATACAATAAATAATTCCAGTCATTAGTGCTCAGTCTTTTATTTATGTACCGGTCCCTATTAACACATTTTAAGTAATTATGAATGGGAAAAATGCAACTGATGATTCTGTAAGAAAAACTTGTCGGATAGTTACACCAATTAAAATTAAATCATTTCAAGTTTTCCAAGTTATATTTTATTCAGACAAGATGCGAGGAGTAAATCGTAATCGTATATTCATTCCCTTCGGTGTTTTAGATAATAAGAGCGTGACGTTTCTGTTGACAGTTAATTAAAAACGGAACGGGAATTGTTCCAAAAATCCTCCGCAGCATGTAAATGGACTTGAGGAAAATGGCGTTGAACTTAAAGGTTCAAGTTCAAGGATAAAATTACAATTTTTAACGTAAAGCAAATTTGAAAATTATTATAATTACAGTTTACTGGGTTCCGCGTTCTTACATAATAATAATAAAATGACACGCCACCAAATAAATACACTACTGAAAAATTCACAAAGTCAGGTTCTATCGATTATTCTGATTGTTAGCTGCTGTTATTTCGTGATAACATGCCCAACATTGTACTTGCTAATGAATAATTTAAACTACAAAAATACTAATTCAATTCGATCGTTTTACTTAACCACACACTCACTGTGAAAGTTGAGGTAATTTGAGTGGTTCGTGGAAAATATAAAATCGCCTTTCCAGAATTTTCAATTTGTGCAGAACTCATAATTGCTCCGACGAAATGAGATATTTTCCATTACAGTTTCCAAGAATTTTTAGAAAATCCCTGCTTTACATTGATGTTAATTGTTTGGAAAAAATCCCGTAGGACATAATTTAAACAGCCCAATTAACTTGGGTTAATTTTTCCCAAAAACGAAAAACTTCTCATAATTTCTGTGTGCTTACCTTAATGATTTTGAGCTTTGTGACAGAAAAACGCAGAACGAGCGCTGAACAATCTGCAACAAACATACGTGGAAATGCATAATATAATTTTATGACAAGCAGAGATCGTCCTAACTGTCCACAATTTTATTTTGAATTCGTAGAGCGAAGAGCTTAAAGCGACGAATCGCGAACTTTGTTTGGTACAAGAAGCTTTCGGAGCTTTGTGTGGAGATCGTCTATTATATTTACCTCTAAAGTTCAGGAGCTTTGCCTATGTAGGTTAATACGCTCTCGCTCAATTCCCGCATGAGAAGTTATCGAAAGTGGAACAACTCGCTTTTTGGTGTTTACACGAATAAAAATTATGTTTTCAGAAAATGCCAAATTCATATATTCCCGTTTCCGGAGTGATGGAAATTTAAATGGAATGGTAACTTACGTTCAACACATTTTTATAAATTTATTATTATCGTGCAGGAACGCGTGCCTTTAAAAAACTCAACTTTGTTGAGAACAAAACATAATTACGACCCTCCTTTGAAGTTTTTTCGACTTTTAGAGAGTTTTAATCATATCAACAAGCTCGTTTCGTAATTTCGTTACGAAATATTTCAGTCTTTTTTAATTTACCTTGAAACACTTCTAAATCTTTTGATTTACTCGCCGGCCGCGCCGTATAAAATAAGAAACAAGGTGCATTCTGCATAATTTTATGTTTGTTTATTTATTCCCGCAAGTGATTAATTATCATTTCCTTCATTTTATCACGGGTTAGAAACGAAAGATATTGTAAGCTCACTAGTTAACAATGTCTGAAAGCTTTTATGGTTTGTACCGGCGGCTGAAATCGACCCACCGCGCTTTATCATCAGCTTTATCGAGTTTTTCGGCAGGACGAAACCGCGCATGATGGCAGGAATGATTTATGACAGCGCTGCCAAGTTAATAAAGAGCAGAATTCGACTCGTCTAGAATAAGTGTCCGCCAAAGTCGCGTTCGTTTCTTTATCCCGTTTCCTGCCATGAATTGCTAAACCGGAACCCGGTAAAGCTGATGTTAGAATTGCGCAATTGGATCCATTTGCTTCCCGAGTGATGTTACAGAAATCTGAGCTAAGCTCCTGAAAAATATGTAAATTCTATAACATTTCAAATTGCACTCGGATACTAAATAAAAGGACGAACTTGGCGTAGTGTCTGAATACAAAAAGGTCGGTTCTATGGAACTGAATTTTCAGTCAGTTTCATGATAACTAAAACAATCTATCAGAATAAAATGAAACTTGTGAAACGCATCAACTTTCAGTCGACAACTGTCGTTCAAATTCTGCAAACTCCATCACAACTAAGTTGTGACAAAAAAGGCAATTTGTTGTGTTCAATCCGAGCTCGTCCGCCTTCTACATATTAATGTCACGTGCTCACCATCTCCGACGGTGATTTGTATACTTCCGGTGCCTTTCGGCATCAATCATCAAAGCAGAAGGTGCCACGAGTCCGTTGTCTTTTGCGCACGAATTCAGTCGATATAATAATAAACAATGAAGTCGAACAAGTCGTAAAACACGGAATCGGTTGTAGTAATCGAGCAATAAACGAGAGTTTCGCGTGAACTGATGGCGACGATATTCGAATTTGTTTGGAACCCTGGAATATGTGTTAGTTGGAAAATCCGCCCGGTGATTAAATGTGTGTTGGTCTTTCAATGAATCCCGGCCGTAATTTATTTTGTGGTGATTTTATTGCCGGTGATTGTTCTGTCAGACTACAGTGCATTGTAACAAAGTTTCGAATTCAAACAATTACGACAATATTACAAAGCTGGTGCAATTCGGTGGCACGGCGTAGAAACGTAGATTGCAGCCCACAGCATTAACATTTATCGGAAGACATCTCGACAAGTTGTGATGGGATTTGTCGTCCCAGCGCAGAAATGCAAATCTGCAAAAATTATTCATCTCCTCGTTTTGCGTCCCATGCAAATGCACTTTTAAGCGAAACGAAACCGCAACGTAATTATGAGTAATAACCAATGATCCCTGCTAATTCCCGATCCAGTTACCGTATTTGGAAGCCGACCGAAACAGAAATAAAAATCCCGCGGGATTACTTTCAAGAGACAAAATTGAAATTCCGTCCTGCCGCGTTATTAAAACCGCTTTTCTAAATGAAAAAGTTGGAAAATCTCGTAAACGTTGCGCGTTTCCGGTCTTTTTGCCTTCGAGTTGTTTTCATGTTTGGACGCGATGTTGCCTCTGACGGCTTAAATGAAATGGTGCAGGGTCCATATAATTCCCAAAGCAGAGAGTTTAAGCTATTGCTACCAACATGGGAGTGGTGGCCATTACGGAGACGGACAATCGAAAGTTAATGGGGCAGGAAGAGTTTCCGGGCGTTGTCCTGTACGAACCCTATCCAGGCCAGTTGGGCCCCAAATATCATAATTAACAAGTCTTATCGACGTCAAACATTCAGCAATCGACCAAAAATAAGTTCCTGGCTCTTTATTTGATTAATTTAAGTTTGTGTCGGATGGCAAGTGAACGTGTTTAATCAGTACAAAAGAGATTCAACAATTAGTAAATGGAAATAATTAAGTCTTGCTGCTACCGCAAACGTAAGAGCACTTTACAGAGCTTTCATTGTTAAGGGACTTCACAAGCAAGGTGTTTTACTAAATTAGAACACTTTTGGATGCTCAATCCAGTAAATTAACGGAGTGAAGCTTTTTTGCGGTTGTTAGATAATTAAAATCTGAATACAAGTTACATAAACAATTCAGTTAAAAAATCGTTTCAGTTTCATTAGTATCAAAATAATAGGATCGGTTTACTTTGTTTTTTTGAAAAATCAACAAGAACTAGGAATAAGCAGACATATCATATTCCACAATGAATAAAAACGTATTTAATACGTACCAAGGTGTTATTGAGAGTGACTCGTTTTTTGATTATGACATGTAGAATTTGTGTTTTTTTTAGATCAAGGTGGGGAAAAAAGCATGCAAATTTTCCACAAGAGGGTTTTGAGGGTTTAATTTCCTAATTTTCCAACAGATTCGTCTGATTTTTTGGTATAGCATTCATTGAACATTGCACTTGAAATTAACATCATTTGAGATTCATCCTATTAGTAGTTATTTAAGAAAAAAATAATACATGCAATTTTTACATAGGAGGATTTTGAGGGTTAAACTTCCTTATTTCCCAACAGAATCGTCTGATTTTTTGGTATTACCTTCACTGAACATTGCAATTTAAATTAAGATCATATGAGATTCATCCTAATAGTAGTTATTTAATAATTAATTAATTAAACGGCCCTTACATAATGCTGAAAAAGATGACACCAAAGCAGATTATTTTGGAATGTGATATCATAATCTCAGTTAATAGACAATTTAGGGCATTCATCTTTTGGTAAAAGGTTTTGGTAAACTGAGGCATCTTCATCATAGAAGATGCCTCAGTTTACCAAAACCTTTTACCAAAAGATGAATGCCCTAAATTGTCTATTAACTGAGATTAAGCATTATTTTTAACGTGTTCATGTAAAACCTACGTTCTCAACTTGAAAATGAGATGTCGCTGCCGATCAACTTTTCGTTCCTAAATGAAATATCGGCAAAATGTATTTCCAAAACTACTTTCTACAACGAATACTACAATTCATCGTAATCTTTGAGGCAAAAAAACTAGCGCCTGCCTTTGATGGATAAATAATCGATCATTGCGACATCGAGCGGCCGTGAATCGTAACAAATGAAAAATTCCCACCTTAGGAATCGTCAGAACCTTATTCGACTTTATTGCCGATACGTTTGATGGAAGAAAATTGTCAATTTTTCAATAACAGCAAAGTTCGTTTGAAAACGATTTATTTAATGACAAAAATTATATTGGCAATATTATTATATTATACTTAAATTTTATTCACGTTTAATAACTCACAAATTAGTTTTGCAAACCAATTCGAATCTGTTAATACCGACAATAGCAAACCGAAGCAAACGTTTTTTATATTCTTTTTCTCTCATAATAGCGGTAATGATAAATTTGAGCAGCCTCACTGCCAAATTACTTTCACCAATTTTGGATTAATAAATTGGCCCCACATAATTAAATTAGAGCGTCAAGAACCAAAACTGCATAGCAAGAAAAGCGAAGAAGTTTCCAATTTCTGGTTGCATTTGCAGCCTCGAGATGAATTCAACGACCTTACCGCGTGAAAAAATTGAAATTCAATGCTGACACGCGGATGCGCCGTCGCGACGCCGTCATTACGGTAGCTATTTCGATGACTAAGAGATCTCTGTGTGCGGGAACAGTAAATGGAAGCCAGACATAAACAGCAGTTATAAAATAATAACCCGCGCCAGCGAATTGCCGAGATACAAAACCATCATCGAACAAAACGCGGCGCCTTATCAACCACACCGAGCACGAACGCAATTCAATGAGGTCCTCTTAGTAACGGTCAGGGTTTTACACGCTTATTTAAAGGGAACAATGTAGAAGAAGGAGAGAAATTCGACGCTTAAAAGCAAATTGTGTGGAGATTAAGTGAAAAGTGAAAGTGAGCCGCCGAATTTAGTCGTTAAGGTTGGAGGACGCACGCCGCCTTCACATGAGCTGGTGAAATCGCGGCTGCTGGAATTAGTCTCGGGGGAGAAAATGAAGTTTATTATCGCTTAAACAGAACGTTTGCTTGCGGGGTTTGAAATGGTGACTGGCCATATGGTACCAAAGCAATTGAGTCATCAACGGCGTGATAAATGATGCATACTCGTTGGATAATCATTTCAAGATCTCTCAAGCTCTGGGATAAATGATTTATCGGTGCCTGAGTTTTCAACAGGTGCGTAAGCAACCCCTGCGTTTTTCAGGGCGAGATTAGATAATCCTGTCGAGTTTAAACTGGCAAACTACCAGATTCGCTAACCACATCAATTCCAAACTATTCCCGGACTTCCTGGTGCATTAAAACACACAAGCCTCAGCTCGTCATTAACAATTGCTGCTTAACACACTTAACCGATCAGAATCTGATTTCGGATCGATGCCTTCGAAAGCAGAACGAACTAATGTCATCCACATGACGTGACATCTGGAGTTCTGTTAACGAATAAAATGCATTTAACGATAATTACCCCGATAATCAAACTAATTATGAATGAAATTTATTATCACCAAAACGAACCACAAAGCGAATTGTGATAAAACATCATCATGCACCATGACAACGATTCTAGGAAGTCTGCGGCATGTTTGTTTGCACATCGATAATGCAACGGATCCTCGCTTGGAATATTTTACGTCTGGGACGAAGATGTTTTATTAAATGAAAGCTTGAAACCCTGCGCTGATTATACAAGGGCGAAAATTCCTATTAATCTGCGACGGACCTTTTGTATCTGATAACAAGTTGAATTCTTGAAAAACTGTGCCGTTTAGGAAACTCGACCATGACGATTTCAACTCATACGTTTCTTTCACCGACAAGTTTTACTTGCTGCACTATTTAATATAAACTTACTCAACCAACGCGCAAGATGAATCGTGCAGATTATCTTAATTGAAAAGATTAAAATTACAGAAATTTGCATCGAAATTTCAAATGTGCTTATCACAGATACATATTTGATGTGATTTTCCGATCCAGTAACTTGCTTAATAGTGTTGAAGTTGTTTGAAATCTCATTTGCTGCCGCCTATTTTCTCGATCGGCATTCATTAAGAGTAGCAGCTTCAAAGCTCACACTCTCCGAAAAATCGATAAATATAAAACAATCATTGATTAATGATTAAGTTCAAACTCCACCACCCAACACCATCAGAACACAAATCGCACATGTAATTCAGACACAACTCAAAAAGGGTCATTTTTTAGTTAACTCACTAGAAATGCAGTAAAAAGTGCGTTCTTTGTTTGAGACAAGATTCAAAAATATATCTGTACTAATTGGAGCTACATATCATACATAAAGTATGATTTTCGCTGCAGCGTAAAATATGTCGGATTGAACCGGCAGGAGTAACTTGAGAGGGGCAGTGAAAGGGGTTGTATAAACCGCGATACATTAGCTAATATTTTTTGTCTTGTTTTAATGATGTGCACTGCGAATTAATTCTAATAAAACATTTTTACTTTTTTGCGCCTCCTGAAAAGTAAATATTTTTGAGTTGTGTCACTTCTGAATTACATGTAAGATATGTGTTATAGTTGCAAATCTAAACATAATATGGTTCCGTTTTACATAATAACTAACATAAAAACATCTCTCGACTCGTGTTAAACCGTCCTTCACTTCATCATATTCCCGAAGAGAAACCCTCTTCAGCGCTTTGAAAAAGCTGTCCCAATAATCATCATACGCGTCGTTTAAAATCGCTCTTCAAGCATCAGAAATAAACCATGACGCAAATTCGACAATGGAATTCAATCAACAATCGAAATCCATTTCGAGACCATAAAACAAACAAAAAGTCCCAACTGTCAGAAACATAAAACAAATTTGATCCAGCAGCTGATTAATGGCGGAATGTCTTGTACGATCCGCGTTTTACATTGTTTTACAGCGATTTGGTTCACTGACCCAGTGGTTAATCAGCTTCAAAACTCATTTTATTACTCATCCGAGTACATTTTGCGGCCATCCGCGTCGATAAAAATACTCTCAATGTTTATTTTCGTTCCTAGAGGTTAACATTTAACGTGTTAGTCGTAGCCGTCAAGTCTCAAATGTCACTTTTTGCTCTTTTTAGTCGTCGGATGTAAATCTCGCAGTTGGATTTATTTCGCGTTTGTTGCCATGAAAGACGGATTAGCATGACTCAACTGCAAATTAAATATTTAAAAAAATAGTTTTGGAGCTGCGAAATAAATCGCAGCGATGCAATGAAATTGAAGCGTGTTGCTTTAACCCAAATCGTGGTAATAATACGAAAAGCAGCACTTCCTGAAGTCGCCTACCACATGGCACAGATTGAAAAATAAATATTTGGGAGTGAAATGAGCCGGATTTAAATTCGCAAATATCAGAGCTTTTAATAGGCCATCTGGAACCCAATTATTTCTGAAAAGCTTCTGTTGGGTTTGATTTTAAAGCGATAAATGCGCGCGTGCAGTCATTTTTACAATAACTAATTGAATGATATTAAAATTCTGCGCGATGTCCACTCGGAGAGACAATTTTAAAGGAAATGCATCCTGGTTTCAGCCCGAGGAATTCTAATTAGTCTCGGATTAAAACTAATTCGTTATATCTACGAAGAGAAGCAAACATGGGCTTTGTAAATAATGAACGAGACCGTATTCAAATTCCAATTACTGTGTTTCCAATAAATCTATTTAAGATGTGCGGCGTTCGTTAGTTCAGATTTGAGAAAATGTTTTTCCTAGGCGAGGAAATCTCACCTGGTGCTTTGTCACTGTCAAGCAGGCGAGGGCTATATCGTTAGTTATTTTCATCCGAAAATACATAGCCAATATAAATTTACTTTAAGCGAACTATCCATTTTGTGCACAAGTCGTCTCTATAATTATATAAAAAGCAAATCGAGTTTTATGTTTGTTGAATTTCGAGATTTCAAAATTACCGACGTAAATACCAATCGATTTACTTATAAACGATTTTATGCACAGTAAATTATTTGTAAAAACGACTCTTAACAAAGTTTTTATGTTTCATAAACTTGCTCACATACTATCAACCCCAAACCATACAAATCTCTTCCTCGTAGCACCAGTTTCTTTTGAAATGCAAATGTTATTCACTTATTTTCACTTTCAACCGTTTTCCGCGCCGTTGTCCTTTAAAGCATCGCAATAACCACCTACAACATATAAATTGTGCAAGACAAACCGTCCATGTTGAGCCCCCACATGGTTAGGTTAAAAATCTTTGTTTATTAAGCTAACACCGCAAGTAAATCTCCAACTTCTTGCAGTTGCAAAACCCGCGTTTTGGTTGCGTTTCAGGTAAATATTTGCGGAGCGCCCCTTCATATTCCAGCGAGATATTTGACTGGGAAGTTTCAGGAGCGTCCCGTGAAGCCGCTCTGAAGATAACGACCCACTTCAGCAGCTTCACGCCCAAATAAAGTTCGCGCTAATGCGGAAAGTAAACGACAATTTCTCGTTATTTTGGACGTGACACATACGGGAATTAAAAGAAGCGACTAAAATGGTGCAGCGTTAAGATTTTTCGTGGAAACGGTGTCAAGAGATGAGTGAGTGAGTTTTGCGGCAATTAGCAACAGGTTTGTTTCCAACAGAAAAGTTAACGAGATGAATTAAAAACGGTCCAGTCCGATTAAGGCAGGTTGCAAATGTAAAAATTTGTCTTTGACAGATTTTGAAGTTGTGGAGGTCTTTGCAAGATAAACTCCGGTTTAAAATAGGATGAAGTGCGATAAACAAGTCGGACTTGTCCATTATTTTTTGATAACGATATTAAGCATAAATAATGCATTTAAAAATAGAAGCAATGACGTGATGGCGGGGAAGTTAAAAGAGATCGTAGACTAAACTGAGTTTTTCGTTGCTTTTGGAAAGACGTGATTAAATGGAAATTGTGTTTGTTTTGGGCGCTAGAAAAACAATTAGGCCGAGATTTCGGACGCGAAGGAAGAAATGGGGTAATTTCTTCAGGCATCTGAAGGACTATCAATCAATCTGTTCGCTTCGACAAACTTAATGTCGAAAAGCTGCTTTTTTCAAAAATGTATCGCATAAGTTAACTGAAACAAATGGATTCATTTTACACCGGCATTAAACGGGAGCTGCAAGCAACTTGGCATAAAACTTGCACAATTGGATCACGTTTTGTGCTATTTTTAAATGTGAAATGCATGTGCAGCTTCACAAACAATTCTATTGTAGCTAAGTTATATAATCATGACTTGTCTTGGAAATTCTTGGTGCCATATGGTTTACAAAAATTAGAAATTAAATATTGAATAAAAGGTATTGGAGTCATAACACTGCACCCGCCATAATACAACCACAAATAACCTTCATGCGGAAATTAATAAGAAAATCTTTTTTCTTGTCACTTTGAACCGTTATAAAACCATACTCATTATGCGCACGCCCAATTTGTTATTGCAGAAGTACAAGTACTCGAATTACAAAAAGCGGATCTCATTATTCCTTTTCTAGAAAAAAAACCGATCCCAACTCCTGTTTCATGTAGACACATGTTTATTATTCTGTAGAACGTCAGCAGCGCCAAACATACTGAGTGTTTATTCTTTCTTTATATGAAAAATACGTTGAGGCTTTACAAACGACTCCGTACACATTTTTGTTATTGTAATCCTTCAAAACGTGTCTTTAATTTTAGTATGTATATTTGCTTTGCTCCTGCTGGAACATCAAAATGACATCAAAAAATCACCCGACTCTATTACTGTAATTAACACAACACTTCGCTGTGATACCAAGAAATTTTTCGTTTTTAAGAACCGACTCAATGTCGGTGTTATTTAATATTTTTCAAACACGTGCTTGTTTATAGAAAAAAAGACCGAGACTCGATGCCGGATTTTGTAATTTTTTACAAGCGTGTTTTAGTTCGTTGTTTTCCTCTGCAAAGCGCAAGTTTTGATTAACGTATCATTTTACTGATTTCGCTGCTCAAAAGTAACAACCTTCGACTTCGAACAAATTCGTTGTGTCTGGAAATGCATGTAGCCATAATTTTCCGGTTATCTATGCATTAGGCGACAAGTCGTAGAATGCAAATACTGTTAATTTCGCCATAAATGGTTCGTCCAAGGTGATTTTATCGCGCGATTTAATCAAACTTGTCCGCATTGTAAATATGAATGGAGAAGTTTTGAAGTTGTGGCGTACACAAAAAGGTTTAGAACTGTTTTCCCAGGAGACAAGCACTCCCTTACTAAATGAAATCCGAGCCGAAGATAATTTAAACTTTCAAATATCGTGATGAGAATAAGTGAGATAAATAAAATGGTGCTGGTTAAGTTTTTCGGATTGTAATTGAAAGCCCTTGGAGCAATTCCAAGCAATTCGGGACTTCCATTTAATACTGACCTCCATGTTAGAAGTGACTCTCAACCTCTCCAATTTCCATTTTATGTGAGTGGTCGCTCGGAAGCGAAAAGCGAAAAATAAAATTCAATTGAGGCTTATTTTCAAAAGCTACATCAGGTGGTGAAAAGCTCCATTTTGGACTGTTAGGAAGTTGGGAACTGGCCATGGCCCCTGCTAAATAGTTTGTAGTTCATGTATTATCAACAAGACATATAATAACATCCTGATATTGTGACATTTTTCTTGCCGGATCCAAGTCGCATCGTCAGATAAAGTCGATTACACAGGGCCAATTTAAATAAAAATATTTACATGGTAATGCCCTTCCGTGATTGTGGACTTATTGACACGTCGATAAGTGATGAGGGTAAGAGGAGCAGACGGGTCTGATCAATATTGTTAGCACAGAAGCGGGTAGTTAACTGTTCGAAATTTATTCCACATCCACCATTGCAACTTGCAATAATTATGACAGGCTCCTTTTAAGGGCTGTTGTTAGTCAGTACCGGTCTTCGTCGTCCGGAATTACAAGTCGTGTCGCTGCATAATTGGGAAAGTTTTTGCATTAAATCCGGTCCTGTTAGTTCGTTCGGAAATAAATCAGGAATCACTAATGCAGGTGGCAATAATCATGGGTCAACCCCCGCGAAAGGTCGTAAATTTTAGCGAAGGGATAAAAAAACATGCCAAAGTTAATCGCCCACGAATAATATGCACTTTACGATTATCGTTCCGAAGCGAAAATATTAATGCAATTCGGATGATTAATGGTGAAGCGTGAAAAGAAAATGTCGCTGGTTTGTTTTGCAAAAATTATTGCCACGTAATCGGCGACTTGCAAGGGTCGTAAATTAAAATTTAATCCGGCCTTTTTGGTTGTGCCTAAGAAGATTAAAGTCCCGCGATTACGGCTCAAAGTCTTGCGACAGAATCATTTTATTTTTTCTATTTTACTTACAACAAATTTCTCGTTGACTATTTCGAGTAGGTACTAGAATTTGTTACTAACTTGATATAAAATAAAATAACTAATAACTAATACTACTGCTTAAAATGAAGCAAATGCGTGATGATAAATCGTGGAAAATAATAATTAAAAGCAAAATCATATGAATAGCAACTAGCACACAAAAAATTAAGGTTGTGTGTACTACAAATATAAAAAAACAGACACGTAAACCTAGGAAAGTGTGTAGTCTTTCACAGTATCGTTATTATTAAAGCAAAACAATTAATTTAAAGAGAGATTTAGAGATTTTGCAGAAAAATGATTGTTTCAGAAACCCCTTGCCGGTCGTTTTTCATAAGAACGTTGATGCAAATTAATTCTGTCAGGCGAAAACGGTCGCCTTGCTAAAGCCAAATACAATATTTCACTGTCCAGATAAATTAATAAGAATCCCTGTGGCAGACGTGAGCAATTAAGAAACGACGAAAGTTTTTTTAGCACCCGACTCGGTCGACTAATTACGACAAAACGAGGTTATATATTTTTTAATTCAAACTGACGATTAATTGGGAAAAACAAGCTATTTATCAAACGAGTTGAAATCGTGGAAATACGAGAGCATAATTAAAAAAAATTCTTCTGTGAATGCTAATGAAACACGAGTAAAGCGGCTGTTGAAAGAACGAATCGATGGTGTGGTAAAAGTTTACGATTTCTTATTTGCGTCAAAACTATAACATCCAAAAATAATCGTATCGAATTTGGCCCATTCAAGTTAACAGCAAATTTTTATGTATCCGCAATAGCGGATGTTGAGCTATTTATAAATCTGCACGCTTCTCAATCACAAATCGTACCAAATTCCTCAATTGACCACAAGATCTCCTATTAATGTTTATAAACAATCTATTGCCCTCCTTTCAATTTAGCGAGTCATTGTCCCGCATCAATTGTTTCTAATAAACCCAATAAATATTTAGTCGCTCATTCGATTAAAATTGGCCGGGGAATCTGTAGCACGAAACTTTTCATTTCTATAGAAGTCGAGAAGGGTTTGTGCGTTCAGAAGAGGGGTGCCTACAATGGTTTCTTTCAAACTGATTGTGCGGTGCTTTGATGGGTACATTTTTATTAACTGGTTATAAAATGTATTGATAGCTTGTTGACAACTATTTTTTTACAAAAAGATCTTTGTTTTGTGCGTTCACGGTTAGGGCTGCCTTTGATTTTGTTATAAATTGTTGCTCTCGATTCGTTGTTGTGACGCAATGTGTTTATAAAATGAATAGCGCAAAACCAACAAAACCTCAAAAGTAGATTACATTATGCAGTGTTTTTATTAATATTTTAGTTTTTTAATCATTCGATGATGTATCTCGTGAAGATTCGTACACCTGAAATTTTTTTTACACAGCCTGGATTTATATTTGCCCACTTGCGACAATTAGGAAAGAAACTGAAAGCAGTATTCTGAAATGTAGCCGAAAGAATAAAATATAATCTTGATTCTTTATTATTTATATTAGTTTTCCAAAAGTTCGTGTAAAAAACAAAAATAATTTATTCAAATTCCCACATTTTGTTCTTGCCAATTACTGAATGATAACACTCGCTTTGTTTTGGAGAGGGGAAAAATAATGACTGGTTAGTTAATTTTTTGATCAAATTGCAATACTTTTTACATTCAGTCATCAATCAATCTTGTATAATTTTTATATCTGTTTATACATGTTCTATTTATTTGATATAGAGTGTGAAAAAAATTAAAGGAGTCTGTCTAGATAGTAGATCACTTTGAAAGTGTTGAAAGTGATTAGAGTGTAGCAAGCAAAGCGTTCGTGAGAATTTTGATGTTAAGTTCATTGTTGGCAACAGTTTCGATATAATATATCTGGTGTCTTATTAATAAAATTCCATCACAAGGCGTCGGTTTGGACGTCTCTATATTTAATCTGATGTTTGTATATTATGTAAACAAAATCACCGCCACATTGCTCACACTGAGTGCTCGCTCACTTTAGCATCTTTAAAAGAATAATTTAACTTTGGTTGCGACTTTTTGTTGTCGATACATTTTTTAAACGACGTTTGCACAAAAGCCAGAAATATTCATGGTCGAATCGAAGTATTTCTGTTACGTTAGAAGGATGAATGGGTTTGGTAATATTATGTGAATGTATAATATGTCAGAGTCATTAAAAAGCTGGTACATTGCTCGTAAAGATAAAAGTAATATAACTCGGAGCAGCTGAAAATGTTCGACACATTTTAAATAAAGCACCACGCACTTCTTCTATTCTACAAAATCGAACAAGTTGATTTATTTCTCAGAACACAATATTCATAATATGTAAAAATACAATTTAGACCGTCATAAATACAGTTGTAAGCCAATTTTTGGACGGTATTAGCAGTAATGCTAAAACTTACATGTTCAAAACACTCATTAACAACTTGGAAGAACTTTGGAACAGAAAAAATTTCAACTTATTTGAACAAATCTCATTAATTGAACGAAAAATAAAGTTGCATTGTGCTTATGAGAATGAGGTACCTATACATTTCTCACATTTATTATACAATATTTAAATAAATTTTATTTTTATTTAAATGTTTCTTTTATTTTGAGGTGCAAATTTTTAACTGCCAATCCCCACCATTGTCAATATGAAGTCTACACTGTAAAAAATATATCAAAAGCTTAGATAATACCATGTTGTTCATTTTTATACCCTCGTTATTTGTATAAGTTTTTTAATGTCTATTTGTGGTGACAATGAGCAAATAAATTAAAAAAACAATGTCCTGTTACTGAACCTCCATTAATTAAGACAGCTGCTGAAGGAAATACAACTGAAAATTGTAATTAGTTATGCGTATTTCTGGAGCACTGAAGTCACGAAGACTTCCTCTCTAAATGTGGAACAACGTCCATCCTCACACATTCAATTAAAACCAACTAATACGCGCGTCCATAAATTAATCGCCTCCAAAACAAGCCACATTTTTTCTTAAGAATTATGTACAATTTTAACAACTTTAAGCGGCATCGACGTCGTTAATAAAACAGAAATGTTTGGAAAAAATGACGGGCGAGCGATGCAGCTGCAGCTTATAGTCACCCTGAATGGTGTAACCGTAGACCCCCCACAATTTTATGGCAGGCCGGCGATGACATTTAATTCCATTAGGGGAAGTTTTGTTGCATTTCCCCGCAAGCGTGCTGTACCCTGAACACATACTGCAAGGATCGAAGATGCAACAATCAGCGTGTGTGGTGAAAATTGAAAATTCACCCCCGAGTGCGAAGAGGACGGCGCGAACAATGGTAAAAAATACAAAACCGGCTGTGGACTGTTGCACGTACACATGTGTGGAAAAATGCAGATTTCTGACTGAAACTGTGGGTGGTTTTTGAATGGAAGGGCTGATTTTACCTTGCCGAGCAAAGAGAGGAGGCGGTTCGGTCCTTCAACCCTTCAGGAGGTGGTGCATACACATACACTTTCGGCGCGTTCACTACCCTTTCATCTCGTACTGTGCTCGTGCACTGTCAGTTTCGGTACAGAAGTGCTTGTTTGCCCCTCCTAAAACAGCTGGTCAGAAATTGTTGAGAAAGAAATCGCGGCGACCTCTACTATCGAGAAGCTGAAGCCAACAAGCGCTTGACCAAAAGCACTAACAGAAAACACTAAATTGAATAACTCAAGATCTGTATTGGTTCGTGCAATAAAAAACAAAACTAAACCACCTTTTAAAGCAAACTGGCATTAAATAATTGTAACATTACCATATTAACGATTATTTTTTAACTAACTACACAAGTTGAGATTTCAGTTTCAATTACTTGTCCTTTTTTCAAATCGTTTTATAACTGCCATTGAAGATGAAATCATTATTTGATAACACATAATTAATATGCTTTACCACACTAAGATGTTTGCAGAAATCTGTAATTTTTTTTAACATAACAGTCTTGTAAGTTAACTTTAGTTGTTGCATTATTTTGAAGATGTCACTCAAAATTCTTATTTGTATAAAAAATATTTTCGTACTATGTTGAACATCAGCTTAACATTAATGCAACAATCACAAATGTCTGCAGATGTGTGTAACTTTTTCATCTTAAATTAACATGACAGTTATTTGTTATTTCTTCTACAACTTCTTTCTTGTTGATCAGTTGGCGGCTTGAATTGGATCCATCATAGGAAAGTAGAGCGAGTTTATTTATGGCAGCCGTCAGTTCCACATGTAATGGGAGTCCAAGATCTTGCCGTGATTTTCCTTTATCAGCTTTATAAATTTTAAGGTGCTGGATATTAACTAAATAAAAAACAAAAAACACCTTTCAAATGAGTTGTGCGACATCTTGACATTTAAAAGACAACTAAAGAAATTACAAATAACTGCAATATTAATTTAAGATGAAAACGTTACAAACATCTGCAGACATTTGAAATTGCTGCGTTAATGCATAATTAATGTTAAAATGACGCTCAACTTAGTAAGAACATATTTTAAACATAAAATTATTTTTAGCTACCTCTTTAAAATTATGCAATAACTAAAATAAACTTACAGAACATTGTAATGTTAAAAAAATACATTTTTTTAAACAAAAAAATAAATTCTTAATGACTGATACGATCCGCTATAAATTTATCAATATTTAATTAAGTAAAGTAAGTAAAAAAAGAAAAAACTTTTTAAATGTGTAGGGTGATATCTTGACATATATTCGACAATTAAAGAAAATACAAATAGCTGTAATATTAATTTAAGATATAAACGTTATAAACATCTGCAGACATTTGGACTTGTTGCATTAATGTTAAAATGACGCTCAACTTAGTAAGAACATATTTTAAATATAAAATTATATTTGACGACATCTTTAAAATTATCCAACAACTAAAGTAAACCTACAGAAGACAGTAATGTTAAAACAAGTCTTCTGCACCCACATTTACTTTTAAATTTTAAAATGGTCTCTTACCAAAAATTAAATTTTTAATAATAGATACAATACGATATGAATGAGTATTTAATTAAGTAAAAAATATTTTATAAATCAGTTTGGCGACATCTTGACATTTAATCGACAACTAAAGAAATTACAAATAACTGTCATGTTAATTTAAGATGAAAATGTTACACTGGTCTGCAGATATGTGTAACTGTTGGACTAATGATAAGATGACGTTCAAAGTATTTTAACAAATAATTATTTGGAGTGACATCCTTAAAATTATGCAACAGCTAAAATAAACTTACGGAAGACTGTAATGTTAAAACCATTACAGACTTCTATAAGAATATTTATTCGTTAAATTTTAAAATGTCGCCAAACCAAAAATATTTTTTTTATAACTGAAACTTTATGAATTTATCAATATTTAATTAATAAGAAATCGGTTTAGTAATTTAAAGCAAATTTTTTGGTTAAATTTTAATGTTTTAATGCTACAAGTTGACGATAGATGGCAACAAATGTCACCAACCACATAGTACAAATTATACAGAAGCAGAGATCTATATTGTCGCAACACAAAATAATAAAAATGTTAAATTTTGGCAAAATGTTATAATTTGAGGTAAAATCAATTGTTTCTATTTGTTTTGAATATAGGTTTTGAAATTGTTTCTATTCACAATCGATCGCAGAGCCAATAGATCCTTTGGATCTTCGCTCTGATTAGATTTAATAATAATAATAATAATAATATGTAAGAAATAATAATAAAGAACGTGGTTCCATTTAAAATATTTGAGTTATCCTTATTTGAAATTTCTCAATTTTACAAACTTATTGTGGCATTTCTAATAAAGCTAAAAAAACACAATCATGCAGTGGAAAGAGCAATTTTTTAGCTATTATCGAATCTATATAATGAGCAGTTCAGAAGTATGATAACAAAGCTGATGGCCACTCCCTGGATAACAAAAGTTGCCGATTTGATCAAAATATTTTAGAAAGATAGATCCGCGGAACAATGGCCATGTGCCATTGCCAATTTTTATTAGAAGCCTAATAAGATCTAATAGGCGAATTAAAAAATTAGTCTGTATACTATTTATAAGATAACATTTTTCTTTTTCTAGATATGTGCAACAGGCCAGTATTTAACAATGATAAGAATTGTGCAATTCCTTTAAAAATAATATTTAAATTTACGCGCTGTTTCTCGTCTGGAAAGCAACTATGAACTTTCACTTAATTATTGTTTTTAATTCCGGCTTGTGGATATGTGTCCAAAAACTTGCTTTATGGAACACTGAATAATGCGCATTATATTCTTCTATAAAAAGTCCGAATTTATTTTCTTCGTTTCAGAAATATCTGAAATATTTAAATAAAGTTATATCCATAACGAATTTATGGTCATTTGCTCGTTTGGACGTATTTCGTAAGAATGACTACGATTTGAACATATTTGTTTCATAACTCTTTTCTTTTTTTTTCGTAAAATCTAGCTAATTTCAATAGGTACTCAAATTTATTGGAGATGTAACTGAGTTCGAGGAGACTGGAGAATTGAGAAGAGAACAGAAAATATGCATTAGACGAAAATGGTGGAAAAGCCAATTCAAATCCTACAATTGTAATTTTAGTTGCAAATATTTTTCCTATATTTTTTCTCATTCGCAATCACTTTTTACACCGAATCCTTTCGGTCCTTTTCTATAAAACTCAGTTCATAACTCACATAGAACTTTACAGAAATTAAATTATGCTTCCTATGATGTAAAAGTATTATATAATAAATCAGTTATTAAGGATTGAATTTACGAAAATTTAAAAGTCGCTTTGAAGTTAAGAACATAATGATTTCCATATCCGTTCCTGAGTTATTGCGGATTAATTTTTTACGCATTTTTAATATTATATGCCAATTCTTATTTTCAGAAAAACCTTTTAAATGTTCCACTTTTCAAAATTTTTGTTATCGTAAAAATTGGTGCGTTTATTAGGTATTGAAACGGCTTTTTCAATAGACTACACGTTATCAAAAATGTATGTAACTCCATTAGGCCACTATGAGACGTCATACTTGTCTATTTCTGGACTCCATTTAAAATATACGAAACTAACAATTCGCAGTTTGAATGCAAAGTAATTCCAGTAAATAACTAGCCTGCATGTTGATATGAAAAACAAAAAGCTAAAAACAAATTAGTTGTGTTTGTGGTGGAAGCTCATCTGCCTACACAACATTTAATAAACAACAAAGAACAATATATTTTCTGTTTGAAGCAGAAATTAATTGAAAAATTTGAAACAATTAAATATACTAAATTGAATAATTTAATTTTGCAGGCAAAGTCGTGTTTTTGGGCACAATGAGTGTTTGGACTGAAAATACGAAACGGCTTAATTACTTAACTTCGTTACTTTTACGATAAATGACAGAATAAGACACCGTGCGTATTGCTTTAAAAAACGTAGACTTGTTGTAATTTGAGTACAAAAGCGATAATTAGATGTCATTCGTTTTCCAAAATGAAGACGAAATTTTAGTGAACCGGATTAGATAAAATCGTGTCGAAAACCAATAGGAAACAGACATCGCTGCATCACATGACTTCCATCGAATTGTATTTCATTCGTTACTATTCTTTGTGTCAACAGCGTCGTCTGTGAGGAAATTAAGATCGGCTCCTCGGCTTCGTCCTTAAACATTTATAACAATTTGCCCGGATTATTTCGACATGGCGTTTCGACGAAACCGGACAAATAATTTAATTCCGTTCACAGTTTGACGCCCAATTACGGACTGGCGTAATTGAAACCCCGCAAACAATTAGACTGTCACTTGTCTTGGAGGCGGCGGGTGGCGGCGTCCGTTCGCCGACGCACTTTTTGGTTATCTACTGTTGTTGTCCTTTAACAACCAATATCGATGGTAATTGGTCTCCGACAACGACTATTTCATTATTTTTATTTGTCAAATTTGCTCTTTCAGCTGCGGAAATTAGAGAATACTTTATAAAAATAGAACCCATGAAGCTCTACAGGCTTGAAGGGGGAAATGTGCGCAAACGAAAGTTACACAGCTTCTTTTAATTGTGCGTCAACAACACAAGCGAAAGCAATTTTGTAAACAATCAAAATAAATTTGGTGTATTTAGTATCAATTTTATTTAAATATTTTCTAAATATAAACTGTTTTTCAGTTGAACAATTACTGTAAGTATAAATAAATATTATTAAGCTTTCATTATGCATTATTCCTCGTTCGTCCTTTAGGCGGGATAAAATTTAGAATTGTAAAAAATCATCAATATTAATATACCTATTGATATTACCAAGAAATATTTAATTGTTCATAAAATTGGTTAAGTGTCTTCTGAATCTTTCACATTTCTGTTTTTTCTAATAAATAAATTTACCACCAAAAGAATGTATCATCTTTTTATATTTTCTATTTATATATTTGATTTAATCCAAGTTTCTAAAAATATTTACTATTTCAGTTAAAGGTTAATAAAAAATGAATCTTAATTGGATTGGAAAACATCATTGATGTACCAGGCTTTGCTTCAGCAGATTACGAGCAGTTGGTTATCAATTACTTAGAACAATATGGCTACTTTGAAAACAATTCACAGAATTAATGTTTGAAGAGTCTGATGAAGCCAGCTCAGAGTCAAAAGCGAAGTCAAAAGAAAATCAGATCTTAGGGAGAAAATCCAGAATCTCAGATTTATATTAGGCTTCACTACACTAATTCATTTCTAAGAAATTACCAGTAGATGGTAGTTTAGACGAAAAAGAATAAAGATAATAATTATTCCGAGATGTGGTGCGAATGTGGTGCGAAGCGAATGAGAAATGACGACAAATTGTTTCCAGTATCAATTCAAACACAAAAAAGCATTGCAACAAAACTTTTAATGCGTGGAAAGAGAAATATAATTTAACTTAATAATAAGGAGATATGAATTGTGGCAGTCGTATGTATTCATATAAATAATTATCCTTGCAAATGCAATTATTTCGATGGAAGAATAATAATAATAAAAATGATTTCTTTCTAGCATATCCAAATAAATACAGAAAAAGCTCTGAAAATGGTATTTTAAAAACAAATTAACACCAGAAGATTATATGATTTGACTCATATTTTAGATTTGAGTCCTTTAGATATTCTTGGCTTGGAGTTTCAAAACACAAGAAATTTGATTGAATTGTTAACAGCTTTATAATCGTATATAATCTTGTAATTTTTCCAATATTTCATACTGCTTGTGGAGTTACATAATGCATTCTAAAAAAAAACATATTTAATATACCTACTCGTATGTTCTCGAAATGTAAACTATTACTGAAAGAACTATCAAATTTTATCGAGGATTCGACTGAGTGAAATTACACCATTGAAGAAAAAATAACTGAAAATAGATACGTTAAGTTTAATTCGGCATCGAAGAATCTTAGTTAACTAATTAGTGAACATACAAATAAAAAATGGCATTGTTGTTTTTTGTAGATATTTTAAAAATATAGAAAGTAAATAACTACTGCAACAATAAACAAATACTTTTCCAGCAACTAATTTTGTATTATTTTAATTGTTTCTTGATTGGTGTAATTTTCACCATAACGATTCAGAAAATAGTAGTAAGTTGCATAATTTTAAAATAAAAAACGAATTTTTTATTTCGAAATAAAAAATATTTTGTTTTGTTTAATTTTTGTTTAAATATTTACAATATATAAACATTTGTATAAATAAGCAATTAATGCGAAAATAAAGTTAATCAGCCTCCATTAGAAATTTCACTTATTGAAGTGTTCCAAGCTTTTTTCTAGTTTATTCTTTTCAGCGCAAATTAATCATATCTTCCAATATGTCATGAAAAAGCAAATAAAACTGATACATTTTTTAGTTTTTTTTGTTTTAAAAATTTGAAAAATATTTTTATGGTTGAACAATTAGTGCAAAAGTTTCATCTTGCCCTTCTTCCTATAATGTTGCATTTAATTGTTTTCATAATGTTTGTAACTTTTAAGAAGTGAAAATATAATGATAATTTCTACGCCAATCAAAAAGTTGAATATTTTTATGAAATTTGTAACGGTTATCTTCCGCATTTTTTCGAAGCGCCTCGGACGCATTTCAGGGCTGACGATGAATGAAGAGAAATGTAAGTGTGCAACATTTGGGATACTCTCCCCGTTTCACACTTGACAACCTTAATACCCCAAAATTGAAAATTATATAAAAATATATCCGCGAAAGTGATACGGGCAGGATTCAAATAATTAAGGCATTTTTTCATGTCAGCAGAAATTTTTAATATAGCTTGAGTATCATACTTTAATAAATTCTTCACGAAGAGATCTTGTGCCATATTCTGCTGCACTTTTACAATAACAACAGTAAATTAAAGTGGCGTGTTTTCAGAAATTTATAGACGAGACTAATACTGTCGGTATCTACCGCAGGCGGAAATATGAATTTGTGCCTGGTTATATGGGCGTATTATTAGAAATTAATGATTAACTAACGCTCTAATTTTAACTAATATAGCTCTAATATTTGCAGCTTATGTGTGATTAAATGATGTTCATTAGGGGAATGATTCCAAAACTGGAACACTCCCGTTCATTTCAATGAAACGACTAAATAAATGAAACCTGAAGCAGCTCGCATTTTATTCTCATTTCTTTACAAGGGTTGATTGATAATTGCAGAACTTCACACAGACCGAGACTCAGACGCCATAAAATCAAACAAGTTCCAAACATGCAACTGTAATAAATTTATTAAAATGAGTCTCACTCTCCAAGGGTGCAGCTGAAATTAATTTGAAATTTTTTTGCTTAAAACATTGTGCTCAGACGAGAGGGTCGATGTTTCGTTCGAAAATTGGACTAGGATTTAGTTCGTGTGTGGTAAATTGCGAACCGATGCAGCGGTGTTGGCACAAGGTATTAAAAACGGTGATCAATAATTACTAAATTACGGGCGATTAGCGTCTGTTTGCACTTGTCACGTGAAACCGGCCATTATGAAATTACCTGGGAGCGGCTATGACACCGCTAATGTTACCCGAGTGGGAACACTCTGGTTTGCTTGCCTTTATTTTCGTGAATGCTGCACCATTTTCACGTTGTTATTTTATTCACTACCATAATATTAATCACTTTGTTTCTAGCGGTTTTGTTTCAAAACTTAAACATTTCAAGCCGCACCAAATTCGAAAATTCACCACAAATTTGTGCTACTAATACTTAGTTGTTAAAGAACTCAGTGTGCACAAGGCATGGAGAAATAAAAACTATTTAAAAAAATTACTAAATCAATTAAGTATCGTCGATACAATGCCTCTCTATTTTTTATTTTTATTTTACTATTCGTGTTATTGCTACTTTTTATGGATTGATACGTTGCTGCATAACATACTTCTGCTGTTGCAGACATCGTTTCCTTCAAATTTGATATATTTTTAACAAGTTGATGTTGACAGTATGAATAAATCGGGCTTGATTCAGTTTATATTGCGTGTCAAATTGAGAAAAAGATTCAAAAAATGAATTTGGATCGTCCTCAATTTTTTGTTCTAGCAATTTAACACAGTGGGACTTTAGACAATGAAGCCATAGCAAAAACAACAATTTATCGATTGCTTAAGAATGAAATTTAAACGAAACCAGTTGATTACGATGTTGTGCAGGAAATAATAAAGATGGACCGTGAATTTTTAAATGCCAATTTAGTACATGCAGAGTTAAATGTAAGACAAAAATATACCCGTTGGATTGCCCACAACTTTACCAAACTTTAAAACGGGAATCGTGTGCATTGGTGTAAGGAGGAAATGCTACTAAAAGTTAATTCCAAGATGAGCCCAAACCATAAATTATCGCTTCATTTTTTGTCCATATTGCTCATGTTATTTCTGTCTTTGAAAAACCAAAGATCAGTTGAACCAATGCTGGTTAGTAAACAAAAATTTGCTTGCTACAAGCCAAACAGTTGAATATTTAAAGAGCCAACAGATAAATTAATGTCACATTGTCAGTCTTACAGCCCTGATTTAGCTCCTAGTGATTTTTTCCTGTTATCTGAAGAAACCGCGAAAGCATGTTACGTAGTTTGGATGTAACTAAATAGTTTTGAATGGGAAAAAATGTTCTGAGGTCTGTTTTGAACGAAAACAAAAGCGTATAATATATTTTAAAAAATAATAAATTCATGTTTTTTACACTTTTCTAAAATTTTGCAGCATCTTACATATTATTATACTTGAGTTGTGGGCAGAATAAAAATTGAAAAATAAGCAACTGTAATACCTATTGTTTGTACAGAGAATGTAATCCCCAATATAAACGGTGTCTGATTAAGTCCTAATAAACTGTAAATATAATCTTGTTTTCGTATTAAATATGCTTAAAACGAGCATTAGAGTTTTTTGGAATGTACAAGCAAAGTCATGCTTAATTATTACTTTATGATGTTGCAGCTGCAGTAAATATGAAAGGATGCTCCTTCTCAGCGAAGACGCCCAGCGTTGTGTACATACCTTTTAGTAGACCATAAAGTAACTGGAAACATGGCTCTAACATATTCATCCATTAGCCATATAATTAATCAAATACGAAAAAAGATTAACGTGGAAAATCCGTTTGATCCGAGGCTAATTGATAGTGGTGGAAAAGCGAAAATGACGTTCCAATCAGGGAATATTTTGATGTTGACGATTTACAAAGGCCGTAAACATTATGAAATTTTAATTTAAAAGCTACACAAAAAGCGGTTCATCGTATTAGTGCATGCAACACTTTGACTAAATCACGTTGAATAATTCAAAGCATGTCACATCGATATCAACCGTATTAAAGATAGTTTGATATGACCACATCCGGCACTGAATGGATTTGTATCGATCAGGGGGCGAATTCATTTTGTCTTCATAAAAATTTATCGACGCTTTTTATCACTATCCTTTCGGGCGCTACAATCTTGCCGCTCTCCGGTTATGGGATCAACAAAGTGACAACAACGTAACTCAATCCACCCTCAACGCCGCGATTCAACTTTGAATCCGGCTTAAATTTATTACTGCAGCCCTGCAATTATAAGTAACACGAGAAAATCGGCGCCCGAAATGAACTTGGACAAACACAGTTTGGGGTGTTTGCTGTAATCTCACGATGCTCACTCTTCTGTATTAATTTTCTCCAAATTTCTCCGGACCCAGCTGGTGGTGGCTATAATGTCTTTCATTCCAAGAACGTAGCGTCTTCGGGTAATATCTGGCTAACGCAGATTTGTAGCGAACCGTCAACGGAGAGCTCATTCTTGCACCCTCATCTCGCCTTAAATTCCCCCTAATTGAGATCGATGTCTTTTCAATCACAACAATCGCCGATTATTTAGAATAATTCCGAGTCGAGCTCCGGAGCGAATCTTCGCGAGCGGATAGATTTGAGTGATAAATTTATAAAATGCATGAGAGAGTGCAAGTCAGTCAATTCCGCTAACTAGATTTGGCGCTCATCTGCTGCGTTCATCTAATTTGCTGCAGGGAAGGGTTGCTCACCACTCGATACTCTTGAGGTCTTTATTAAGTAAATCCTGCACGTGCTTTCATTATTTTCGCCGAAAATGTGGAACACCGGCGACCGATGAATTACACGAAAGAAGAAGTTTCGAATTTGAATTTTTCCGCTTTGACAAACTTTTTCGTTCGTGACTTGATGTTCGGTGCAGTTCATTAAACGGCGTCGCATTCGCTGTGGGGTCGACTCACTTCTAATTTAAATACAAATTTGCAAATTAATTGTTAAATTTGTGACGCTATTAAGCAATACTAGACGCGCAATGGTCTGGAAGATATTGTTATGACTCTAAAGGAGAATCACATCATAGTTTATGCTCAATTTACTGCAAAGTTGTCAAAGGGTCTGATTATGGAAATTTAATTGGAACGACTTTCGTAATCCAGCGACGAAAATTTACACCCGTTTAGACCCAAATTAACACGACTTTTGATTCGCTATCGGTAAATAACAGAGGAACGGCGTCAACAAACATGTTCCAGTTCGTATCACACACGACAATTAAATAATACTGAAACAATTATTTATTTCAAACACTATGTCGTATCGTATGCACATTTCTCGCATTTTTGATTGCTTGCAAAGATATGTTGGGAACAAAGAAGTGCATACATTGACAACAATTGCTATTGGAAACAAAAACTGTCGATACTTTAACATAAACATTGTTTATTAAAACATAAAAGAATGTAATGCTCAGCAAAAGTGGAGCATCTTGGCGTATAACACCGGATGGATATTGAACATTAAACTGAAGACATAAGGTCGTAACCGTTACGGCTAAAAAGGTATTTTACACGCCGTCTCCCGTACAATTTAAAAATATTAAAACATGCAAAAAAACAAGGCCAGGAAGAGGCAGAACGGGAGAGGTCGCGGTGCGTAAAGTGCATTTAACAGATTGCTATTCAAATCTGTCCGGCACGAGAAACCGCAGCGCATTTTCGTGATTTCCGCCTCATTCCCGTTGGTAGATTGTACCACGGAGGCCTCTTCCATTTTTATCGCGATCGGCTCGCTCGTCTGCAGCTGATGCCAACTTTCAACGAATCTCAGTCACTTGATCTCCAAGTCTCGGGTTCGTTGCACAACTTCTTAGTCGATGCAAAGTTTTTAATCAGAGAAGAGAAAAACGAGGTGCGCCTATAAAACGAAAAAACGCAGAACGGCCCTATAAAGCATCAGGTAGGTGTTGCATTCCCCAATCGATATCACTCTGGGGAAATCACTAAACAGGACCGGCCCCCGTCGCCCGCCACCACTGTCAACGATACTCCGGCTCCTTTACGAATCTTTCCGGACTCGGCCGCCGTCTTTTAATTATCCCCTCGCATTCACTTTATATCTATTAAATCTACATCACAAACATGGCGCGCAATATGTAAAGTACACAAATTAGATTTTTCATGAAGGCTATAGCCCGAAGCGGGGCTATTTTCAAACTATATTAAGTCTTACAGCTTAAAAGTTTGCATAATGCAACTACGGCTAAATTACTCGGTTATTTACAGTGATATCTACGTTTATGGAGCCTGTTGGAATTAGTTTCGCGCTACGTTTTATGCCCTTCTAATTTTTATATTTTGCTTTTACACTTTTACGTTCGCTTCTCCGTGCATCTACTCATTATTGAATTTTTTACAATCGTACTTCACCTTTATAGTAGGAGCTGGTGCAGGTTTCCTCATCCGAATTTAATTTTCCTGATAGGTTTTACTCATAATTGTCCGCCGTAAACAGTTTTTCACTCTATCATGAAGTAACGGATCCATGTGCATTGTGCAATACTAGGTTTGTATGTATGGATCGTTATGGTAAAAATTTATATAAATTTATAAATAAAAACATAAATTTATAAAAATGAATAAACTGAAATATTCAAAATAAGTATTAAATTTATCTTATATCGGATTAAAAGTCTAAAATTTTGAAATGGTTAAAATACGAATTTAAAGGACCAAAAGACTCAATTCTCAAATATCTTTACAATCTTTAAAATTATCAAAAGAATTAAACATTTTCAAAATTTTAAAACACACTGAAAAAAATTAAAATAAATTGTTAATTGAGAAACTCAAAAATTCAATGATCCAATCTATAGGAAGCATAAAAAGTAGGAAAACAGTAAAACTCGAACAAAAAATATAATGAATCATAGAAAATATAAAATGTGTGGATATTCTAGAAAAATTTTTCAAAGTTCCTTGTTTTATGCATCAACAAAATTGAAGGAAAAAAATGCAAAAACTCTAAAACAAAAGTTCATGATATCTGAAAAAATAATGAATATCATGAGAAGAATGTAACTAATTTAATTATTGCAAAATTGATGTATTTAAATATATCCTAAAATTTTGCAAGGCTTCTAAACAGTATTTTAAAGAACAAAAAATTAAACCTAAAATAAATTAAACTACCACGTATCTAATAATCAAATGAATCCAAGTATTAAAACTTACTTAGGTAGAAATTACAAAATTTTAAACGCAACATTATGATCGCTATAAACATTGTAATGAATTGAATATAATGAATCAAAATTGGTGACCAAAATAGCTATGAGATATACAATAAGTGACGACAAGATTGAAATAATCAAAAGGATCGA
This sequence comes from Eledona agricola, assembly GCA_964023215.1. NCBI lineage: Eukaryota > Metazoa > Arthropoda > Insecta > Coleoptera > Tenebrionidae > Eledona > Eledona agricola. The sequence goes on from OZ026856.1 coordinate 4,624,312, forward strand.
AGAGACTCAAAAATACTTTAAATTCGTCATATTCGAAAAAAGTCAAAGTCGAAAGAAGAATCCGAAGAACTCTAATAAAAATCTAGATTCTAGACTATAAATGTTTTAAACTGAAAGACTCAATTCAAAAAATTAAAGTATCGGTAACATTCAAAAAATTGTAATAAGATACAAGTCTCTATTCCGTGATTTCTGAGAAAAGGCTATAAGTCTTTTTAGGACAATATGATTGCATAAATACATATTTATTATACAACACAATAATATTTAGATTCTGATTTATCGACGAGCTAAATTGTTCAGACGAAAACATTTTTCACTTTCTTTTCACTTTTAAAGTTGACGCAAAAATTATAGTGTCAAAGTGACAATTAAGCGATGGTGAGATTTTGAGCACAGTAGACTAAACAATTAATTCAGTTTTTCAGCTGCATTTATTTTTATTACGAAACCATGGAAATAAATTATATAATGTATTTTACTCAGAAAGCAATTAACAATTTTCTTCAATTTTAGTCTTAATGATTATTCTAGAATTTAATTTAAAAATATCATGCGGTAGTTTTGAGACACCTGTACATAAGTATATTATTATATAGAAAAATGTTCTATTTTATGAATCAACAAAATTGAAAGAAATAAAATTCAATGATCCTAAAACAAAGAATCCTGATAATCCGAATAAATAATGATTATGATATGAAGAATATAACTTATCTAATTATTGCAGAGTGTAAATAATTCGAGGGTTTGAATAAATTCTAAAATTTTGCGTGCATTCGAGACAGTAATTTAATCAACATAAAAAAATTAACTGAAGAATGTAATGCATGTAGAACATAATGAAATGTAAAATTCTAAATATAGTAAAACTAACACGTAACTAAGGAAATAAAAGAGGTAAAGAATAAAAACTCAAGAATTTCAACATTTTCAACAAAATAATATGATCGCTATAAATACTGTAATAATTTGAAGAAACAAATCAAAATCAGTGTCCAAACTAGCAATGAGATACAATTATGCAAAACTTAAAACGTCGACAAGATTTAAAAAATAAAAAAATTGAAGATATTAAAAAATTCCTTGAATTCGTGAAAATCGAATTTACAGAATACGAGAAAAATCTAACAATATCGAATAAAAATCTAGACTTTTCAAAAACTCTAAAATGTATTAAATAAACCGAAATTAATAAATTAAAATAGTCTAATTCATCTGTAAAATTCAAAAAAATGTAATTGGGTAAAAAATTAAAAAATCCTAGAAAGTAAGAACCTAAAGGTTCTAAAAATTCTGTAGTCCCAGTTAAAATTAGCGTTAAAAAACTCCGGGCGCTAGTTAATTGTTTGTAACGAACAGATTGAGATAAAAGTTTCATTCACTAGTTCTTTTTGCTGTAACCCTTTTATTAAGTAATAATCGGTAACAAAAAATTTCCAAACCTACAAATATGTTATGGGTAATTAAAACGCTGTTATCGTAGTTGGTGTTTATTGTTTATTTGTGATTTTGCAGAAACGAAATCTTGCAATATCACAATACAATAGTAGATAAATTTATTTTGCTTATCTTTTTAAAACATTGCCGGCATCCAAATCCCTCCCATTGTAAAACCATCCAAATTTCTTGTTTCCCTTCTCATGAGCATCATCGTGATCCGTATTTGGATGTGATGAAGCGATATATTATTAGTCAGTAGAATACACTCGACTGTAATCCGCGCGGTCTGCTTCAGGAGTATTATAGCAGAATTAATAATGAATTATTTGTTAGTGGTGTAGAGATGTTGACAAGCTCTTTGTGCCCACACATCGGCTTCTCCAAGAACTCCCACTGTGTAATCCCGAAATTATGACGTCGGTGTAACCTGCGAATTATCCAACATTTGTCCGGACAAAATTAAATTCAATTACTCCACACAAGAATTCTTCCAGGGCGCGAGCGAGCATATGGAGAAAGGTGCTTCGCATTTCCAATTAGACTCATTGTTGGAATATAAAAAGGTTTCGTTAATGCACAATGGGAAACTTTTTGAGCATAAAAACGGCTCGTAAAGAGGTTAATACAATAAAGCTTTATCTAAAACATGGCATTTCCGGACAACAGCGTTCGAAACGTCATTATTTTCGAGACAGAGGCTTGCGAAAGGGACAGATAGCCACCTGGGTTCTCCCACTGTCTTTTATCAATTGGGGCCCGTGTTATCAACGATCGGACAGATGCAGCTATCGACGCTTATCATTTTGATGGCAAACTTGGCACATCCTTGTTTTTTGAGCGTGCAATTATTGCTGGCGGGTCGTGTGTAAACATGTCACTGAAATTATTGGAAAATGGTAAACGAACAGGACGTCTTTATACGTTAATTTTCGCGAACATCAACTGGGAAAAATATGAAGTTGAAGAAAATTTAAAACGTAAAGTTCGACTCATGAACAAATCGATTCAGATATATGGTAGGTACTGACTAAAGCTCCAGTATTTTGTATTTTTTTGATACATATTATTACACACCGCTTTCCTCGTACAAAAGCGCATTGTTTGGTTACGTGGCAAAGTTTCTGATGCCATAAGTCCCTGATGAAGAAGATTAAAATGTGGATGACGTAAAGTAACCTTTGTGCTCGTTACGAGCCCAACGGAGTCTATGACAGGTACTTTCTCGGTTCGGTTATAGAACGGGCGGTTTGATTACGTATTCGTCAAACAAACCACATCTTTAACGCCTTGTCTTTTGCACCCCGCGCCTCAAGAAAATCACCGGCTCATTTTCATTAAGTTATCCGTTCGCAACTTTAATTACGTTCGGAAAATCGTTTCGATTTTTTCCCCGCCGACGGATTCGCGACGAATTCGAAAATCAAGATTACGTGCGGATTTTGCAAGCATGCGTCGGCACGAAGTTTTATAAGTAACACGAAAATTAATTAAACGCGCAAAGTTTTAATTTTCGAACGATCTTCGGGGGAGAAGATTGACCAGACTGCGATTAGGTCGGCGCATGCATAAATAAAGCATCCTCCCGTTTGAAATATGTAAATGAGTCAACTTCTTCGATACATAATCAGTTCTTGTCAAGACGATAGCCACGCTCGGCTGCACATTAATGTATTGACAACAATGTCAAAAACATTCTAACTGAACACGGCTTGTTCAAATTAAAACAAGACGGGCGGTTATTCGATAATTATTCGAAAACAGGCAAAAACCCGCCATGAATTGATTAAGTCTGCTGCAGATTTTGCACGCTGCTGAATATTTACGCGCCGCACTCACCCTTAATGTCATGCCGAAACACAGCGATGGGGTTGGCGACCCTCGCGTCTGTCCCCGCACACAAATTATGGCAAAAAAATTTATTAACTCACTCCTACTTCATAATTGAGCGCAGCAGCAAACTTTAAATGCTAACATTTCTTTAACGATTGTTCAGAAATCAAGTTGTTCGACACGATCAGTGAAAATCGTTTAAGCAAATCTGTGAATAATTTATTAAAATATTAGGTAATAGAGAAAGAATGATTAATACATTGATCCATGCGTTGGCGAGAGCGCTTAAGCTTAAAATACAAAAAGCGCACTCAGAGCTTCATTAGCTAAACGATGACGGGGAACAAAGCTCTAATATGGCAGTTTATTAAAATTTTATGGAAGCTTTATGCCTAGTTAAATAAAACAGTTTTTATTTGAAAACGTACGGTTGTGTAATGATTACTTAAAGTAAACACCCTTCGAGACGATTTGCCCGCCGCTCGGCCGAATTCTTTCGTGCCGATTTGCGCTCCACCCTAAAATTAATTTGGCAAACTTCCGATATACAGTATATTGTAATTCATCCTCGAGTTTGATTAAATCGGAGCAAGACATCGTCGGGTTGCTGTTTGGCGTTGTAGTTTCAGTAGTTATAGTTTTAAAATAAGGCTCAATAACGAGTTCCTCGTCGGATAATGAAGGGTTGTTCGTTAGAAGTTTCCGGCTTCTGTCGAATATTTTTGTTCGCTTTGGGGAACTGCTAAATAATATCGAAAGCCCAATGAAGCAGTGGGATGCGAGGGGGGTGATTAGCGAACCATTACCACAATGTGCATTTCCTGGACATTCCGCGGGAGTTTTTCCGAAACCGCGGCATGAAATTTGGAAAGTTATCACCGATATCTTCACTCTTAAGTCGACGACATACCGTATTATCTCGAAATAGTCAATAGTGAAAGAGTGAAAAACAAGTTGTTTGCTGAAAATTTTCAATATGGAGTTCGCTTTATTATTAAAAAAAAAGAAAAGTAAATTAACATTGGCTACGGTTTACTGTGTTCTAATAAACGTTTTAGATTATAAAAAAATATAAACGATGTTAATTACTTGTAGGAATACAATATTTAACAAACATACAGATGAATTTAAAACTATTTAATATGCTATTTTTTAAAAGAATCTAAAATAATATAAAAGAAAATTAAAAATTCAATAATTGGAAACAAATAAAATTAAAGTAGGAAATTTGTCTTTCCAGGATATTAAAGAAATAATATAAAAAAATAAAAAAAATTGAAATCTAAAAAATCGAATACAAACATTTTTAAAAGATACTTGAACGAATTAAAAATATGAATATTGCTATAATAATTATAGAACTAATAATTAGAGAATATAAGATAAATAGCAAGAATTTTAATAATTTACAATAAAAATTAAATTATTGGAAACAAATAAAATTAAAGTAGGAAATTAAAAAATAATATAAATGACTAAAAAATGTTAAATGTAAAGAAATCCAATACAAAAGATTTTAAAAGAACCTGAACAAATTTAAGAAATTAATATTGCTATAATAATTATAGAAATAATAATTGGAGGATATAAGATAAATAGCAAAAATTTTAATAATTTACTATAAAAATTAAATAATTGGAAACAAATAACATTTTTAGGATTATAAAGTATTATGAAAAAAAATTGTTTACTCCGTAAATATTTGTCAAATCTAAAGGAATATGAGTAAAACCAACAACAAAAGGCATTAACATCGAAAAGGCATTAAACAATCCAAATTTATAAAACATGAGAAACCTGTAAATTCGTATAGGTACTAGAATCCATGAAAAAAAAGTCTAAAACATTTTATACGAATTTAAAGACAAAATAAAAGACGAATACCAAATCGAAAGAAAAATCTTGGTAATTTAAAAGAATAGAAGACAACTAAATTAATTCAATTTTGTTGAAATCATTTATAGCCATTTTAAATTTGAACTCAAGATGCATCGAAAAATATAAAAAAATTAAAGCAATTTAAAAATTACGAAGACGAAGCATAAAATCTCTATGGGTATTCTTGAATTCAAGGATATATGGAATCCAAGACGATTTTCATCGAAAGCAATAATGTAAAAAATAAAATAGTAAATAAAATAAAATCATGAAAATCAAATCAAACATTTAGGATTATGATGAATAATGAAGAACATAATTTTTTATTCCATTTATGTTTGTCAAAGCTAAAGGAAAGTCTAAAAAAAAGTAAAATTGAAAATAATCGAAAATGGATTAAGCAATCCAAACGAATTTAGAGAACATGATAAATCCATAGATTCGTAAACGAGAGAAAAAGTCTAAAATATTATTTACTAATTTAAAGACAAAATAAAAAACGGATATCAAATAGAAAGGGAATCTTGGTAATTCAGAAGAATAGAAGACAACTAAATTAATAAATTTTCTTTAAAAAATTTAAAAAAATTTAAATTCTTACTTTCCTTATTTCAAAAAGAACAAATAAATATACTTTTTTTTAATATTATGAAATAAAATATAACCTACAAAACAAAATTACTTTTATACTTTTTAGTAAAAAGAATTTACCTAATAAATATGTTTAGATAGATACACAAAAAAAAACATTCTTTCATCTTAAGAACGATAGTTATTTTTATTACAAGGCCAGAAACTGCAAATAACAGTTTCTGAGCGTGTGATTATCAAAACTTTTTCGGCCAACAAAATATTTTAATTAAAAAAATTACATTAATTGTTAAAATAATTTCGGTTAGGGGACTTATTTTCCTCTGTTGGCGGTACCTTATTCCACGATATAATTAAATAAAATAATTTTTTTGACATTTGTAAATTTTGAGAAATTTGAGTGCACAATCTTCTAATAATAAGTAAAAAAGGGTAAAAATACACCAAAACATATAAAAAAAGTTGCAAAAAATGTAATTTCAGAATTTATTACCCGAAAAGTCAGGGTCGCCAATATAAAAGCTTTCATTGAAAATCCCTGCTTTCCATTTTCTTGCCTAGGCAGCGATATGATAGTTTTCAAGACGATTTGAGCGCTTGCAAAAAACTAATTTGGGACGTTATTAAAAAAATTATTTCTTCTAAGCTTTGGTCATTTCATATGGTTGTTAGCAAACTACAATAAAATTAAAATTAATAAGTATCTACCTATCTGCCAAATACAACAAATAAATAAATATCTTTGATGCAAATTGAGACGGAAGCGAAAAAATTACTTCTTCTAAACTTTGGCCATTTCATATGGTTGTTAACGAACTACAATAAAACTAAAATATCCACCTATCTGCCAAATACAACAAATAAATAAATATTTTTGATGCAAATAATTCTTCAGTCGAATGTATCAAAATAAAAAGGGTTTTACAAAACAATACGAAAAAATCTGCAAGATTTGAAATAATATAATAGAGGAGACTGGGTACGGTTGTGCCAGGTTACGGTTGTGACAGTCGTCATATTAGCGAAATTATAAGGAATACTGAGGAGAGTGTAAGGAGAAAAAAGATCCGCATGCCCGTCTGAACGTTTTCACAGTATTGCGTCCGCCCATCGTGCGATATTAACGCAAGGGGGGCCTACATTAGTTTTTAACTCTCAAAAGTAAATATTTTTATTCAATTTCTTTTAATAATTTTTGATATATGTCTACAGATAGAGTAATGAATGTAATTTCTCGTTATAAGTTAAACATTAGTAGTTAAATTGGAGTGATTACTTTTTACGTAAATTATTTTGTATTGCCATGGCAAATATTTTTTTGCGAAGAAGAGCGTTGGGTACGGCTGTGACATATTTTCTGGGTACAGTTGTGACACAAGCAAAATTTGTTTATTTTGCTTTTAGATGTCCAGAAAAGCTCTGGTCCCACTTAGAGTGCGCAGGTGGTAGTCGCCATTACATTTGTCATAACTGTGATGAGTAGATCTCAGTATCTTACCTTTCAGCTTTTTGTTTTTGATATAACATTTATTAATATTTGTTTTGTATTTTGGCACAGTTACCGTAATGTATAATTAGAAATGTTTAGTTAACTTTTTTGACTGATTATAAGATGAAGACTGTTGTAATAACTATAGATGCTACAGTGCCTTATTAGTTACAAGCAATTAGATTGTAATATGAATATATGAATATATTAATATTTGTTTTGTATTTTGGCACAGTTACCGTAATGTATAATTAGAAATGTTTAGTTAACTTTTTTGACTGATTATAATATGAAGACTGTTGTAATAACTATAGATGCTACAGTGTCTTATTAGTTGTCGATGTTAGATATAACTTGCAATAAAAATGATTTTAGATCATTTTGGGGTATTTTTGAACCTGTCACAACCGCCCCTGGGGTGTGGTCGGTTGTGACATTTTATTTAATTTTTTCTAAATTACTCCTATGAGTTAATAACCATAGTACTTAGGGACAAAATTTTAGTATTTATACGTAGACAAATGCACACTTTACTATTAAAAACACCTTTCCTCCAGCTAACTGACAGGCTGACAAAATTACGGGCGATTAAATGAAAATTGTCACAACCGTACCCAGTCTTCCCTACGATACAAAGAAACTTGTCAAGCACATCAAAAAATAGAGGACTGTGGAAAAACCAAACCGTGTTTTTATTCCAGGAGAATCTGAGAGAATCTTTAAGAGAATTTAAGAAATATTATTGAAAGCTACAAAATATTTTCGTCAAACTTTTCAGTGTTTGAAATGTGAGTTTGGAAGTTCTTGAAGCACCCAACTTCTTGGTGGCGAACATTGCTACCGGAGCGGCAGCGGCGTCCAATTAAGCGTAATAATGGTCCCGAAATTAGTAACGATTAAGTCACCTTTGCTACGTTTCCCTCAGAAAAGAGGCCGAATTTCCGCGAGACAGCGGGTTTCCCCGGCAACAGCGACCGCAAACGGCGCATCAGCATGACGTGCAAGAGGAAGAGAAATATGTGTGCAAGCCCCGCCGACCCGTGTTTAGTAGTTGGGTAATTGCACGGTCGAATTAAGAGCGCAATCCTAAAAGTACACCTGCATTTCCAAATTTTCCGAGTCGTGGGTTTGGGGTTGTAAAGTGGGGGGCGACGCCGGCGCCGTGCGTCCCTCTGGGGTGTGGCGGACGCCGGCTCTTCTGCCGTCTCAGTTGATCGTGCGTCTTCCGAAGCCTCAACAACGGCCGCCAGCGCCTCCTCTGCGCCCTCTCGACTTCGACGCACCCCCAAGGGTAAGTCAGCCGGTGCGATCTCAGTGCCAGTGTCGACGTCGTTTTCTTCTACCGAAAACACCACACCAAGTGCGGGTCGAGCCGTGTCACGTGCGCCGCCCCCCGAGACACAACTTTTTCTATTAAATTCTGATCATTGGGTAATCGCGTGACTCGTTTTTTCCGGCGCGCTTCTAATTTAATAAAGGGTTGTTTGTATACGGGGCGGCCCCACGAACACTTTATTGTCGAGATTAGGTGAGTCGAATGTGATGATAAAGTCGCCAGATGCTCGGAACGCTTGTTTGTCCGGATAAGGGCCGATAGCGCGCTCTCACCTGCCACCAATTTGTCCGCGCTTTCGATTAAAATGTATCTATCTCGCATAGGGGCGCACGAATACATAATTAAACACCCTCCTCCAATTGAAAAATGCGGGCCCGCGACAAGTGTTAAATGGCAATCGAACCTTCGTCCAACCACTGTTTGTATATAATTATCCGCAATTGCGGCGTCAAAAAATTAATTGGCAAGCCCCAGGCCATATTCCGAATTCCGCGGTGGCCGATCGGATTTCCTCCGCCAATTCACTTATGCGTATTTGGCAACGCTGTTTGCTTCCCTCTTCCGGAGAGAGATCGGAGGAGAGCGGCTTTCGTTTTTCAGGAGGGCGCGGCGAAATTAATTCTTGCAAATTTTTTCCAGGTTTCGAGCAAACACCGTGTAGAATTTTATTCGTGGATTTCCCTTGCGGGATTACTCTTCATAATTGAAAAGTTTGTTATAAATTCATGTATCTGGTGCACGGATGGCGTGCTAATGTACTAATGGATTTAAACAGTTAAAATGTTTGCCTTTGTTGGGAAATATTTTGCGCGGATCGGTGTTCGGAAATAACCCACGGCGGAGGGACATTATATTTATCGAATTGTCAATTACATGTTTACTGGCGCCAAGTCTTCTGTGTAATGGGAATTGGCGTAATTTAAATTTTACAGCGCTAATTAAAGTGCAGCCTACTAATCGGCGTAATGTAAGAGTTTACATCTATTTCCGAAACGGCTCGGCTGAATTAGGGAAAATTCTATTTTGGAAATGTAGCGTGACTGCCGATTATCTGTCGGGCTTGTTAAAATCGACAATTTGCGCTATATTTAGTGCTTCGATAAAATCACCGCCTTTTCGAATATAAATTTATTGCCCTCGCATATTCCACACTGACTCTTTTCGATACTTTCCAGGTATCCGTTACGGTGTCGTTTACCTCATTATATAAGCTAAAATTTCAGCAAGCCGATATTTTTTCACAAACGAAGACATTTCAAGTTGAATTCTTTGAAAGTATGGTGTGAAACTTAAGAACACTGTGTCGAAAAAAATGCGATATTTTTTACCTTCCCACTTTATCCAAATCAAACATTGCGTCACCATTCTATTATTATTAGTATTAAAAAATTATATTATCCACGAAACAATTATTTTCAGTTTTGTCAATTCGATTTTGCTTATCAATCCTTGTATAAACAGTATTAATTAAAGTTGCCGAAAATGTATGAGTTTATATAAGAGCCCAGAAATCAATGATAAAAACTCTTCAAATATCACCACACATATTTTTTACATTGTTGATGCCACCAGCGTTTTAGTTCGTTCATTTATTAGTAAAGATAACAAACAAGCTTTATCGGTCTTATCTCACAAGTTTGAAAGGGAATCTGTATTTATGTCAACATATCAATTGAATTTGTTTATTATTGATTGTACGAACATATTGCAATCAAAGGCTTACAATTTTATTAATTAAACATGAGTTAAAATAACAGATATATCGAACAGTTAGGGAGGCAGTGGTAGGTTAAATTTTTACTTTTATGAAATGTAGCAAAACAGGTCCGGAGTAGGTATCTTGCGATTGTCGATAGAAAAATTGTAATTATTTTGTGTATTTAGTTTAGATTTAGTATTTAGTGTTTCATCTTCCGTCTTTCGACATGTAAATTCAGGTGATTTTTTACCGTCCGCAATTCACTATTCTTATTATTCATCGCATCTAATTTCAACTTCCTCCCATTATTATTAGTTTGAGCAGCTCGGTTGAAAATTACTCCGGAGGTTTGTCTCATCCTCCAGTTCCACAAAACTTGTGCGAACCCAGCGTAGGTTTTATTTCATCGTTAGCGGGATGCACGTTCGATTCTGGCGCAGTCATCACTATTTGCATTTGTTAAACAAGTTTCCGGATGATCAGGCATTTGCCGAGGGAAAGTTTTCCAAATATCGGATCGCGCGCACCGAACAAACCTCCCTATTAAATTATCCGTTTCATTGGGCGTCGATTCCATTGCCGAAATCATATTTTCAGCAGCTATAAGACAAGACGCGCTCTTTGGCACCGACATTCATCCCGTCTGAACGGTTTTGGGGGTATCTCGTTTGTGTGAGGAGTTTTTTGTGTCGTGTTAAGGGCCGCGGGGGCGGCGAAAGCGAGCCGTTTTTCTATTCCGCAGTCGCATTTAGCCGCCATAGGAAAGCTTTTACCGAATTAACAGTTGGCAGAGCTTCCAGTGTGCCCCTCACCTGACGCTTTCGTTTCGTGCGTTTGATTAAATAGTTTGCGGCGAGAGAAAAGTCGCCGCCGATATTTAATTGCACACCTTCCGACCATATCGATAACTCACTCTCGCCCCACCCACCTACTTTAATTGAGTTTGAATTCTATGCATGGCGCATCGGCAGTTTCGTTTGAAGTCATGAAACGAATTGTTTTGGAGAAACGCGGCGCGTTTGCTCGGTGCCTCTATGAAAAGTTACGAATATTCGTACGGAATATAATGGATTCTGTTTGAGTCGTCAGAAAAACGAAGTTGTGTTCATTTGGCGACGGATATAAAACAAATAGAGAGTGTTTGATGCAGGACGTACCTGGTTCGGAGAATTTTCACTCACACAAAGAATTAAAGCTGAATTAGGAAATTATTTTGCGTCATGAAACGCTTTCAGTGTCTACACTGTCGTGGTTTCTGTCTGTGCCCGTCTGTGAATTCGGTATTCACAAAAGCACAATAATTATCACCACGACCTGGTTTCATAGGAAACGTAAAATGGACATTAAACGCAAAATCACTACATTTGTTTATGTTTCGTCATAAATTTTATATCAGCACTTATATTTACAATTTACAATAAACTAATTAAAAGATGGACGTAACATTCTCGGGCTATAATACAAGGAGAGCCTAATTTAACCTATTTTTTTCACTGGTCAATTGTTCTGGCGACGAAGAAAACATTTGCAAGTATGATAACTTTATTTGTAATCTAAATAATAAATAATCGATGGGATGACGTTATTAAAATGTTGATTAAAATTATTCACATCAAATTTAATTCGCTGATAATATATAAGCATTATTAATCTTATCTTACAATAACCCTAAATTTATTATTTGTACTAACAATATGCTAGCAATAAAATATTAGATATACCTATTAATTGCTATTAGCATGAATGGTGCGTGTTAAGCAGAAAATAGTGGTCCTTAAGATTGTTTATAAAAAAATGTGTCAAATTAAAAAGTCTATTTTGCTTTCAACGTGGGCTTGAAAAAATTGTTTGTTGTTTTTATTTTTAGTTTTATATTCGTTCAAACCTCGATGAAACCATTTTTTTCATTTGCGTATTTTTTGTAAGCCTCCACAATTTGCGGTGTCGCAAAACGCTGATCCTGCATTTTAGATTTTTTACATTTGGGAGTGCTAAATCAGGCGCTCTAAGAGCAATTGGACATTAACTGTGTAATTTTGACTCAGTAAATATTCTACTGTTTGAGCTGCGGTTTGTACACTTATAAATTGTCATATTTCGGGCTGATAAATATTTTTCTATTGTTTCTCTTAAGTTCACTGATAAATAGCGGCAAGCAAATTCTTGTATACGACTCAGCATCTCTTTGGTCTTATTAAGCCACAGTAGCAATATCAGTGTGTGAGTAAAAAAATATAGCGATAGTTTATTTAAAAGCTCAAACCAAAAAAACTTTGTTCGTTTGGAGTCATTTTAAAAGTCCCAATCGACCAGTTTATGGTTGTAGGATTGATTCGAAGTTTTGTCATTACCATAAAATTCGAATTTGACGAACCTGATTCCTTTTTTAAACTTCGCTCAAGTTGTACGGAACTTAACGAACGTAAATCTAAAAATGTTCTTCACGATTTAATAATGATACTGAAAATCAAGGGTTTTAATTGATTTGGTGTGTGGTCAAACGAGCCAAAAATATAAAATTCCAGAATAAATTGTTTTTTATTATAAAGTTTTAACTTCATAATTTTCGTTTGATAATATTTTAAAATAAAAAATTAATTATGGTTTTTGACCTAAATTATGAATTCGACTAAAATATTATTATGAAGAAATTTACTTAGACTCAACAATATTGACATTTCACTACCCACCATAGAAATAATTCTTGCATTCAATTGTTCATGTAAAATGTATTTGTTTAATGCCTTAATTTTGGTGCAAGACTTCGTCTAAATTCTCATAACTCTTGCTATTGATAGTGCTTTATAGCTGTAACAATTCGTTCTTGACACAAAATCATACGAGGCAAAAATGCTTATGCTCACTTCGACGCTCAATAAAAAATTAATCAAGTGATATTTAGTTATTTTGTAAAAAATGACAAATATTAAGGAATATATATTGCCATATTGTTAACAATGTAAGTATGTTATTCCCGAGACTTGTCAACCATCGCACTATTGCTTGTTTTGTGCGCTTAACTGATAATACTACAATTTACCATAAATTAATTTAAGGATGGACGTAAGATGCTCTGGTTATAATATTAGCAGAGAAGTTATCGACAAGTTTACTTCAAAGCTACTCTTGATGATTGGGCGGGCAATTTTCCTGGTTATGAAGAACATGGATTAAGTGTATTATAGCCAGCTCAATTTTTTAACAATAAAAAAAAACAGCAAACACCAGGGGCCGAATTTAATTACAAATTTTTCAAAATAATTAACGCAATTAAATTTCCATGATTCAGTGACCGTTATGTTTTATTACACTGGCACGTGGGGCTCACGTGTACAGCACGTAAAATCCTGTTAATTTTAAAACAATGATAATAACAAATACGAGAACTGCGAATTTTATTTGACAACAAAATTAATTGTGTGAGTTTTACTCCAGTTTCTTCTACAACTTTGCACTAAAACAGCCATAAACTTTTACACTTGTCTTTTATTTTATTATCCAAACTCTGTCTATGTTTATGCGACAGGATTTAATACGAATTCTAATTCAACCGATAAAAATGGTAGTGGATGAAATTTTCATTACATTTACGACACTCAATGCCCATTTGAAAAATTGAATATTACAATAACAGTTCGGGAGTTCACAACGAGACTGTTATCATAATAAAATTGTATTGGCGATTGCAGTAGTATTTTTTTAACGTTGTAAAAAGGCGGTTTTAACTAAATTCTGCTTGTTCGATTGCCTCGATGATTTTATTTAAAATGAAAGCAGACGTGTTTCGAGAGTAGAGTATTTGCCGTGGCACACAATTTTCCGCCACTATACCCAACCATTTATTACAGAAATTGATGATTACATAACTGACAGTCACGTACTGTCAATAATTATATTCAAACATTTACACGAAAGCTGCAATTTATTAATAATTTTGTGCACGTTTGGGTGAATGAGACTATCAGGTAGCGGGTTAAGAAATTCGAAAAGTTTTAATTTGACGGCAAGTTGTGATTGTCGTGTGACGGCGAATAGTTTGTTTTAAAGCCGTCTCGAAGCAGTCCCATTAAAAATTCATTCGTGTCGTTTTTGTACACACCCATAAATTTCAAGTTGTCACATTTGTCATAGTTCTTGTAGGAAGTACAGTTCCATTCATAATTCAGGGGTTGGTTGTAAAAGCCTTGTGGTCGATTGAAATGATTAAAACGCCATCAACCATCGTGGCTTGGTCGTGGCGCGAACCTTTCGCAACGCTTTTTTCAGTCCGGAAATTCCGCCATTAAATTTCACTTACCGCCGCCTTTATTGATTACAATTAGCAATAACCCGGTCGGGGCCTCGTTTTATATTATCTATTATTGTACTGATAATTGGGTCAATAGCGGCACTGGGTAGATTTTTAGTACGTCGCGGGAATCTCGGAAAATGCATAAAATAATTAACACCGGCTAACCGGGCCGAATTAAATCAATTTGTGTAATGCAGAGGGCCAACATGTGCCCTTCGGGACTCGTCTCGCTAATGTGGGTCATTAGATGCAAGCTTATTACCCCGCCCGTATCGTTATGAGCTTTTCCCCCTTCTTTTTGCATATCGATTGAAAAACGGGTCGTGTTCTCGGTCGTGTCCGAAGGATTCGCTATATTGCAGCCCCAACTCCCCATGAACACTACTTAACCACCCCCGTAGTCGGGAAACTGTAATTTGTGTAGTAAATCCGTTTGATTAGCAAATATGTAAATTATAACCCGGCGCATCCGCCATAATGTGCGTTCGATAAACATCACTGACGGACGTTAATCGTCGATTAAAAACTGTTCAAACTTCACGCTCCATTCCACGCACCGCATCAAATTTGGCGAAAAATACCGCCGGATACGCGATTCAAATTAAAAATCGCATAGTGCACGGATCGCTGCGTCCAATATGGGGTCGATCTGGGGCGGGAGCGGTAAACAACCCCGGATTTGTCATAAGCAGGCGAAAGAATTTATATAAAAGCCACGCAATTGCGTGACCCGGCGTCGTAAAATAATTATATTTTACACGGCTTTACTTTGCGAAAAAGTGCGGTCGAACATACGAAACCCGCTTGTTTCGTAATAAATAACAAAATGTCGGTTTTTTGCGCATCGCTTTTAGTGTGCATTTCCTAGAACACTCGCTTACTTACAATATCTCTATTTAGTCTATTACATTTAATGTATCCGTTTGGAAATTTATCTCCAGAGTATTATTTAGCGAATGTGAAAAGCTCCCTCCATTATGCTGCTGAAAAATGTTTTTTTTTATTTGTCAAGGTAAAAATATACACGCCTGTAGTGAAACGGAGCTGAAAATAAACGATTGCCTAATAGGATGTACCTGCTAGACGCTAATTCGCTTTAATTCCAAACAGTGATTAACAACATTTGATTAAGGCGGGATTAAAAGTTTCTTGTTACAGTGAAATGTTGCATTCGTAATATAAATGTTCATCGCCTTTGATGACATTATTTTATTCAAGTCAGGCGAAGAGGTGTGTCGGCTAGAAAATAGGAAAATGTGATTGCTTTTCCGGCAAAAAACGGAAGAATGATCTGAATTTAAACAATGTACACGCTTTTTATTATTTTTAATATACATGGCATAATATCTCACAATGTCATTAATTGTGCGGGTATGAAGCAGAAATAAAGTTATTCACAAAAATTGTCACTTTAAGGATTCAAAAACAATAAAATACATTTTGGAAACTTTAATCGTTTTTATTCGTTTACATATTAGCAGAGATTATTTGAAATAATAATAATGTTACGATAAACCAGCCAAGAATGTTGCCCAAAGTATAAACCAAAAGTAAGTACATAAAATAACCAGGCTAGTTTATAAACTATTCGAAGTTATTCAGATAGTAAAAGAAGTAAGTAAGAACCAATCAACGTAATAATTCAAAAGTTTGTTTGCTAATATTTTTGATGTTTTGTGCTGCATTGAGCATACTCATATGAGTTAATTATTGTAATTATTCGTGTTTAATGAATGTTTATTTTATTTAGTGTAAATACAATTTTTGAAGAATTAATTTTTTATTTAATTTCAGCGCCATTAAAACGCCATATTATTTGACAAACGGTTTATTGGTTTCAAACAGGTTAACAGAACTTTTTTTAAATTTGACAAGACAGATTTATGTAAATGGCACCGCCCATCAATTTCATTTTTTTGTAAACATTTTATTCTAAATTTAATAATGTAACATATTCATATTTTATTTTTAAGTTAGTTATGTATTCATAATTACATTTTGTATATTTGAATTGAAATCGAATTGAAATTGGAAAAAAAAAGTTTGTACTACTAGTGATTCAGTTTACACTATATCCAAATAATTTAATTTAGTTTATTAAATAGCCAAAATGCACTCGTTATTTTATTTACTGGCTTTTGATTTATACTTTAACCAACGTTCTTGGTTTGTGAAACAAACAAAATAAATAGAATATAACCTAGCCATGTAAACACGTTAAATGTAAAATTAATAGATTTACTGTGAATGAAAAATACATCTTTAACACATATAAAATAGGTATCAGTTAGACTTATTTTATAAGATTGGTAAATCGAAAAAACACTAAATAAATAAGTGAAAATCACAATAAAAAACTACATAAACGTATAGAATATTTAAAATCAGAAAAGAACACAAAAAAATTGAAAAAACACTAAATAATTATAACGATCTTCTTCGGCATTTGTGACCGCGTTCCATTTGAACACTAAATATAAAAGATATTTTTTAAAGCCTCAAAATTGTTGAAATATAATTAAAAATTTTAAAGGATTAATTGAAAATATCTATATACAGCAGATGTAGACGAAATATTTGCAAATAAATAATTGAAGCCTATAAACTGTAAATTAAAAAGTAAGAAATGTGAACGGAGTAACTGATTTATATGTGTCTCACAAGAAGCAAATTACCAAAAATTGAAAACATATTTGCATGAAGCACGGCCATAAAAATCACATACCTCTTAGTCCAAATACCAAGGAAAGAAACAACAACCAGACCAATTTGAATACAAGACAAACGATCGGGCTAAAACGAAAACATTAACAATAAATATAAATCTTAAATAACTCATATAACTTCTTTACGTTATAAGAAAATACTAAGAGAAAATAAAAAAATCCGTGTTTTATGAGAAAAATTGATTTAAATCGATATGGCTGCTGCAAATCCAGTTATTGTAGTTTCAATATGATAAGTACATTTTCACTATTTTGCATTGGTAATTAAAAAAAATTGTGCTAAATCATAGATATCCTATTTTGTCCAAAAAAGTCTTGTCCCCTTTTTCCCAGAAATCGCATAAATATACCACAATTGCCACAGAAATGACACGAATATGGATTATTAATGATAATAAATTATATCGTTAATAATCCCAAAATCCCACAACCAAAGACAACTTGTTTTAGATTCTCAACAAAATGCAGAAAGCTGTCATATTTTGTACTTGCAACAATAATGATAAGAAATAATCGAGACTAATCAGATCGATGTAAATTAGGTTCCAGATATAGATACATTGTTAACGTGAAGTCGTGGACAACAAATCCGTGTATAGATCATAATTTAATAAAATGCTATTTACCTATTAATTTTAAATTTTGTTTGCCTGTTTCGATTGTCACAGGAAACTCAAATACGGCTACTAAATAACAGTTCAAACATTTAATTTAACATTCGTCTTTTTTGGGTTCGTTTGTGTTTTCCCATATTTGGCTTTCGCATTTCCAACTATTTATATTTGTTGAATCTTCATAATTCTGTTTGTCTCCGTTGTCAAAGCTCAAAAAACTTAAAACGCCAAAACATGGACGTTGTTCAATCAAGCCTTTTAACCGATAATTTGGGAATCATTAGATTTTATTGAACGTTTCATTTTGAGGATTGTTTGTCTTTGGTTTTACGAGTGTGACTTGCTTCGATTTGCGGTCGACCGATTCGATGTCAGAATTCCTTGTTCCGTGTATAAAAAGACGTATAAAAGTTGTAACGAGGCTCGGTTCCGTGCATCGGATGTATAATAGTTGGAAAGGAACAGTACTTGTTACGCAACTTTCCCTAAGGGCACTCTTCAGCGAAGCGGTTCAAGGACTTGCTCTCGTTTTCCTGCTCCTTTGCCTTCGCGCGTAATACGGCAAAGTTTCGATTGCACCTTAATATTGATGATTCCTGTGTGTAATGATGTTATGACGCAGTTTAGTGGTAGGAAAAACAACAAACGGGAATGTTTTCAGGTCGAAACGAGACTAATCCTCAAGGAAGCATACACGAGCCTTTGGATATTATCCTCCTGATGGAAGCACGTAAGAAGATAAGAAATGCAGTGATGTAAAAATACCGCGCATTAAATTAAAGACATCATCTGACATGAAAGTTTGGTCCCGCGGGAACGTCTTAGGAACGAAACAATTTATAAGAAATAAGAAAACAATTGAGTCAAGGTAGGGGTTTGTCCCCAGGGATGTGCATGACGTCATTGTCCGAAATGCTCTGTTGGGCCCGGTTTCACGTCACGTTTTCCCAAATCCTAATTGATTCGAGTAAATAAAGCGTTTACTGAAAATTTAATTGTTTTACCTTTGCAGGTAAGTGAACGAGGCGATAATGCGGACGGGTGAGTGTTTTTTATTCAGCGCAATAAATAGTTAACAGCGCCCGCGATTTATTTGCCTCTGTATGAATAAATTCGCGAACCACCACCGCGTGTTTTCTGAACTTTGCCGAGATCAAAGGACGGAATCATCGTGCTGTTATCTCCAGATTTAATTAAATTCTTAAATTCAAAGATGACCGACTCAGCTTACGTTCTTTTTATTCTCGAAAGTTCAATTCTAAAAATGATTCGGGCAGGTATAAAGAGAGTAAAATTCATTAAATTCATCTCTCTGCAAAAACATCTCTCTGCACTCGAATTTGGTCTAATTGTTTTTGTTACGGGCATTGTTTGTAGCTCCATTGTTTAATTATTTTAAGCACGTAAGGGCCGTTCGCCTTTTTGGTAATCATTTTTCAAAAGTTAATTAACGTCAATTTCAAAATTCGCATATTCACTCTTCCGTATTATTTGTTTTGTACGTCGAGCAACACACTCTGCGTACGTTCCGTAACTTTTTTTTATTGCAGAGCACCGTCGGTCTTTATTTGTTGTCATGTTTTTGAGTTAGATTCAGCAAACTCGAAATAATTCAAATCGATGATATTTCGTGTCTGCGCTAAAGCAATAACGGCGGTAATTGTCACAAACTACCTTTTCGCCCATCATTTAAGCATCCTTTAAAGCATTATTGCCCTGCTAAAAACTCAAGTCCCATTTTCCCGAAATTAGGTTGCTTTTAATAGGAGTCCGTGTAGTCGAGTTTTAATTAAAATCTCAATAAAAAATGCATCCCTCCTCGCATGCAACCCTTTGATTCTCCCGTTTGCGGTAACTAGTGTGTAATGCAGTTAACGAGTCGGCTATAAATTGTCCTCGAACAATAAGCGACCTAAGTTCTGCAACTTTCTAATGAATTAATAGCGTTTCAGCGCCGAATTTTCACGGCAATATCGTCGAGGTGTTTGTGGTCGAATGTCGGACGATGTAATGTAATATTTATGGTCCGAGTGCGGCAGCTTTATGACGCTAAATGGATATAAATGTATATTTAATAGGTTTACCGTAAAATAAGAGTAAACCGCTTCGATCGCGCCTTTATGAGGTGTGCCGCCCGTAAATATGGGCCATAATATGCGACGCCATCTCCCACATATTTGCCACCAAAACGACCCCAACAAAAATCGAAATTTCTAAACTATTTACACCGAAAAGGCCAATGGTATCCTGCTCACCCTCTTCACGTCAATCACAGCAATCAAAACGTACATTTTTTATTGCATCTGGTACCAAAATCGTTCATACATCACTCACACCAAAGAAACGCGAAAGAAAATTCGAAGGTTTTTATTCATCATTTACAAGTGAACAACAAACAATGTTATATTTGTTGGGTCCAAATTCATAATTTACAACAAACTATTTTCTAATTAAATTCGGATCGGTCAATCGTTCAGGAGCTCAAAAACTCTATAATTTTGAGTCGCCCAATTTTTATTTTTATTTCACCGCAAGCGGCTTTTGTAATGTGTTTATTTTGTGTGGCAGTCCGACCTTTTTCAGGTATGTTTCCAAACTTTCCATTTTTTGCTTTGCCTTGCGTTCCAGCTAAATTACGTATGTGTATTCTCAAGCAATAAGCACTCCCTCGAATGAATCCAGAGTAATGAGCCGGATTCATTGAGCAGAGGACTGTTCCAGAAATACAGAATGATAGTTAATTAAAATTACTAATTTAGAATACATCAAGCACAAATTATTGTGTTTCACACCCGAGGCCCGAGTTTTACTAATTGCTAATTAGTTTCGCCGAATAATTTAATTAATTCGGACGGAAATAATGCAAACAAAACGGCGAGTTGCACTATGACACGAAAAAATAAATAAGTCTTTCGCGGCGGAATAATTTCATTTGGGGAAAAATCATTTTTAATTAACGAAGCGGGGAAAAGGCTTATCTTGGGCCCGAAAGCCGTCGCTATTGATTGTTTCATTAGTAAAGAAAAAATTTTGAACTTTTATTGTGGACGATAATAATTGAAGCGATGATCTGCGGGGTTCTGGACCTTTGGGACGACAAGAATTTTTCATTTCTCATGTGTAATTTATGACGTTATCACAATATGGCGGCTGGGAGCGGAAGAGACGGAGACTAATCAATTACCAGCAGCGCAAACACTGACCTCTTCTACAAGAATTTCACATCGTCAAACAACAAACCACCACTAGAGTCACTCCAAATTTGATTTCACTTAATGATAATTGATAATAGTTTTTTTTGTGATGGTCACTTGTACTGTTACAAGATTAAGTCATTTGTGGCCTTTGGCTAATCTGTATTCTTATCATAAATTGATTACGAGTATTTAAACATTTCGGTTCGCCCTTTATTGTTCAAATTTTTTTATATTCCCTTAGTTAAGATGAAGAGATAAATCAAAATGAGTATGTAAAAATTAAAAATTGCCAACGTTCTGATTTTTAGAATGTAATTCTTTCGGTCGATTTTGATATATAACAGTCGGGTTTTGAGTTTCGTTGTAACTTTAAATATTTATGATTAAAGAAAAATTAGTAAAAAACTTGGATTATGAGTATTTAAGAATTTCAGTTCGCCTTTTATTGTTCTTATTTTTTATATATATATTTTTTAGTTAAGGTAATGTTTTTGCCGATTTTACTTACATAATATGTTGAGATAAATCAAAATGAGTATGTAAAAATTGAAAATTGCCAACGTTCTGATTTTTAGAATGTAATTCTTTCGGGCGATTTTGCTATAGATCAGTCGGGTTTTGAGTTTCGTTTATAACTTTAAATATTAATGATTAAAGAAAAAATAGTCAAAAACTTGGATCTAACATAATAATAAATACTGAAAATTTTAAATATTTATTATATCCCACTTTTCATCGTTGTCTAATTTATCTTTGATTAATATTCTTAAATCCCTAAATTATCGTCTTTCTCTTGTTAAAACCTTACATTTTATTATAATATTATTTATTATTATTTTCCCATTATTTTGAATAGTTCAGTTACTTGTGTTTTTGTAGCTGTAAATGTATATAACATGAGGTGATCTACTAAATTATAAATGTATAATTTAATTTTTTTGTTCCGAAAACATGTTGTAATGAGTGTTTTTCTGGTGTCTAAATTCGGTGTTGAAGTGTAAGTTGAAGAGCGTCGAAGTTTGAGCTTAAGCGAAAAAGCGGAGTATATAAAATTTTCCGGTAAATAATAGGATGATGAAATCCCCAACTAACCTTCCAGTATTTCACCCGGTTTACCAAACTATATATAACGTTTCTAATCTGAAGCCGGCACAGCCGTGCTCCATCTCAATTTATTGAAAAGAAACTGCTTTATGCCGAAGGTAATCTAGCAGCAAATATCAGATTTACGGGCTTATCGATTTCCCCATCTTCCCGCCGTTCGAAAGTATGCAACATTCGGCTTAGACGGGAGAATAATCGTTGGGAAAACTCGCCGGATTTAGCGACTTCTCAACACCTTGTAATTTAACAGACGCGGCACTTCTTGCGGCGACATTGTCGCCCCTTTGCTCACGTAAAATTATTATTGCGGCGTTGTCGGGCTCGTTTGGATAGTCGTTGTTTGGGAGTTGGGTAATTGCGCCCATTTCCGCCGATATTACCCCGGCATAAAACCTGGCCGGATTTGTCTGCTACGACAGGAGTTCAATATGTGCAGAAAACACTTAAAATGCAAATGTCTCCATCCATGTTCGCCTGCATCCAGCCGCTCCGATATTACAGATTTATTGGCTTTATTAGGCGGCGGATGTGGAGATTTTAACTGGAAAAGTTGCCATGGGGCATGACTAGCCGGCGACGTTTTCGTCTAATTAGTAATGGGGTGTCTAGAATGGGGGTTGCGATTTTCTACAAATGAGCTTACCGGTTCAAAGGGACGCGCCACTGCAAACTCGCAACTTGACGCTTTGATTCGCCAATCAAAGGGTTTGGGTTATTGGGGCATCTATATTTCGACTAATTATCAATTTATTTGCGATTGCAGAAAATTGCACCGAGATATTACAATCGCCGGTTCAAATCACTGCAATGCTTTTCAATTATTGCTAATGTGTACAATACCATTGCTTTGGGGAGCTTTTCATCGAAATGTCAAGAACCAATCGGTCATGGGTTTGATGATTTTCATTTGATGGATATTGTGCCGTTATTGGATTTAAGCAATTATCAGCCACATTCAGATTCTTCATTTCCGAATTTATGTCATTCCCGCTCGATATTCTATTTTAATTGTTTTACTTTTTGCAATGTAAAAAGCACAATATTCGGCGTGTGAATAAAATACGAATAAATCACAAAAATGTAGACAAACGGCAAACAACCGCAGATTTAATCGGCGATTTACAGCTACGTTTATTGCAATTTATAGTTCAAGAATGAACAATGTGTGACAAAAGGCATACGAAAGCTGTCAGTATAAATTTTTAATTGCATACATTCGGAAAGATGGATTTGTGGAGAGTTTGGCAGAACTACTCGCCGGGATGTTTAAAGATTCAAAAGAAGTTTTCCGCGCGCGATGGAAAAATAAACGAATGGAAAGGGAATTCTTCCAATTTCCTGATACAAATCCCACCGAAACGACCAGGTAACTGTAATAATACCCGTAATATCGAACGTAAGGGTTTTGAAAAGAATTCGGTAAGTGGCATTAGCGACATCTGTTCCACGTAAAGAAGAAAACTCAAAAAGTAACTACCCCATTATCATATCGACTGCTGAACTTTACGCCATTGTGTCTCATATTAAAAGTTTTTCTTCGAATAAGTTAAGGAGATTTCGCAGAAATATTTTGATTCGTACATTTAACTTTACGTCTTGCTCGACTCGGTTTTAATGTTGGGGTGCATAAATACTTGGAAATTTATGAAATTGCGCGAGTTTGCTTCTTCGAACCAGTCCATGGAAAAATGGTTTGTTACAGTCACCTACAGACACTCTTGCAAACTTGCACCATTCAAAAAAATTGTTAAAAACACCAAGTTCCGTATAAAATGTTTAAAATGATTAGATTTTTATGTATACGGGTGTCCCAGAACTACCACATGACATACTTATATTGAATTGTTAAATAATCATTAAGGCTAAAATTGAATAAAAAATGTTCAGGATTCCGTGGTGTTTCAATGGTAAACGATTTTAATTTACCAATCACAACGACTTTGTTAATTGCTTCCTAATTAATTTCCGTGGTTTCGTGTAAAAAATTACTACAGCTGAAAAATAGTATATTAAAGAACGAGATCAATAAGCCATTTCTTATCACACGAGTTCAAGTATGACCGGCGAGGTCATAAGTGCCATAAGAGCCCTAGCAACAAGTTTTTTATATTATTTTTTCTAATTCGCATTTAATACAATTTTTTATTAAAAAATTCCAATTTAATAATTTGGGGTATTTTGCATGGGCTAGTTGCAGTAATATTCTGATCATGACATACCACTCTAGAAAAACTAAATTACACTAGTTCTTTGACAAAATTCAAAAAGCTATTAACGCACTCAACTGAGTGCTTTAACAGCTTTGTAATAGTCGCAAAGTAGAAAAACTCATTTAATTGTTTGGTTTAATTGTCAGTATGATAGTCTAATTTTTGCAGCAATTTTAAAAGTGAAACACTTCAAAAATTATTTCGTGTGAACAATTTCGGCTCGTAGATAAATCAAAATTTTGTTGTCTTATATGAACAACTACTACTTTTCTAAGAAGTAAGTCTGTTATTTCTGTTTTTAATTATATATTACATAAAAAACACAAGGTTCTTGAATGCAGGTGTTGATGATATGTCACATTGACGTTTCTAGAGTTTTTCATTGTGGACCAGTTAAGTTTAGAACAATATTGATGGCTTTAAACCACTTCGTATGTTCAATTTGACACTTTTGAGATAAATGAAACAAACTTCTTAATTTTGTATAGGTTTGCTTATCACTTTTATATTTCGTTATAAAAAATGAAATATTGTGACAAATTAATTTGGTAAAGCCGTATTTGTAAAAATTGTAAGTTAATGTTATGATGGATGTACGAAGCATTGAATGAAAAAAGTGCAAATTTCGGGCTTACGAGGTATTGATTTGAGGCCATCGATATATAAAGTTGTTAATCGGCAGCATTGAGGAATTGGTCCCAGCTTAACAGTCATCCTTGTTATAGAATTTTCATGTGTTTATCGTAAATTATTGAAGAGTAATTTATTGAATAATGGCAACACAAATTAGAAAATGATTACAAGTAAAAAATTAATTTGACGTTTGTTTGAAAATTAGAAATTGGAAAATCAGTCTATTGCCAACCAAAAGAAACTTTATAGACACCTTTATTAAGAATCACGCCTTGTCACAATCGATTTGATCCAATTTTATAAAAAGCTAATTGTGTGAATCAGAACACGCTAACGCGCGGCAAAGTATCGCTGGCGGAAATTTGCAACGTAAGTCATGAGAGATCAATCCTCGACCCTTTGCCTCCTGCCTCGGGCCCTTAGCCGGCCTGCATTTCCGAGATTAGATCGAAAATTCGGCGCGATTTCGACAGGTCGTTAGAAGGTCGAAACAGCAAAGATAAATGACTGTCATGTTTCCATTTGCGCTACCAAGTCGTTGCTTTTATGTATAACCCTTGTCCTCCTAACAGCTCACAGAAGCGTACAGACACAGCAGCTGTAGCCGGTAATTAAGTGCGATAAGGGACGTGTTGAACAGGTGTCTGGTAAAGTATTAATAGTGGATGATCCTGGCCAATTCAGTTTTTGCCCACGCGTCCCTTTGCAAGCCCGTGTTGACACAGTAGTTATTAATTCGTGCCGTCGAGCTCTAACTCGATACTCCGGCACTGTGTTACCGGAGTTAAGTGTGGCCTAATCGAGTTTATTTTGCTCCTGCCGCCGCAGCCGCCAACCTTGCCCCCATTTGCATTATTTCACGTTTTAAATTAAAACAGCCGCGACGAATTTTCGCATGATTTATGACCGGATTTCGTAATTTTTATTTTGATATTTACGAATATGCATAATCAGGACGCGTTTGAAATTCAAATCGACGCCGACCGGAAGAGTTTTGTGGACATGGCGCAAAAAATAGTGAACGGGATGAATGAATTAATAAGTCGGAATAAAATAGGTGCGTTTTTGCCCGGCGCCTCCACCATTTCTGCAATACAAATTTTATTGTTTCTACGTTCTCGTCTTCACTATTAACAATTTGATACTCCGTATCGTTGATTTGCCGTATTTACTGTTTATTGGGAAATAATAAAATTCAATGTTTGTGGAATCTGTCAGTTAATTTAAAATTGTGTGTGAAATTAATGACTCCAATTAAAATCGGCGATAGTGAAACAACCGCCAAATATGTTAGAACCGGTAGTCCGCAAAAAATTGGGAACAGGATAAATGAATTAATAAGTCGGACGAATCGGTGCGTTTTTGCCCGGCGCCTCCACCATTTCTGCAATACAAACTTTATTGTTTCTACGTTCTCGTCTTCACTATTAACAATTTGATACTCC
Organism: Eledona agricola; assembly: GCA_964023215.1. Taxonomy (NCBI): domain Eukaryota; kingdom Metazoa; phylum Arthropoda; class Insecta; order Coleoptera; family Tenebrionidae; genus Eledona; species Eledona agricola. The sequence continues at coordinate 4,650,798 of OZ026856.1, forward strand.
GTATCGTTGATTTGCCGTATTTACTGTTTATTGGGAAATAATAATATTCAATGTTTGTGGAATCTGTCAGTTAATTTAAAATTGTGTGTGAAATTAATGACTCCAATTAAAATCGGCGATAGTGAAACAACCGCCAAATATGTTAGAACCGGTAGTCCGCAAAAAATTGGGAACAGGATAAATGAATTAATAAGTCGGACGAATCGGTGCGTTTTTGCCCGGCGCCTCCACCATTTCTGCAATACAAATTTTATTATTTCTACGTTCTCGTCTTCACTATTAACAATTTGATACTCCGTATCGTTGATTTGCCGTATTTACTGTTTATTGGGAAATAATAAAATTCAATGTTTGTGGAATCTGTCAGTTAATTTAAAATTGTGTGTGAAATTAATGACTCCAATTAAAATCGGCGATAGTGAAACAACCGCCAAATATGTTAGAACCAACCGGTAGTTTATATTGCATTCCGCATAACTGGTTTTGAAAATTAAAATGTCGATTGAATTCGTACGTAACAAGTTGTACAACACGCCACAAGGCAATGTTAGTAACATTGAAGCAAAAAACGCGACCAAACATATTTATTGCAAATGATCGTTAAAGATGTCAGATAATCGTATATTTAGATGTCAAATGTACAAAGAGCAAAACAGACAAAATAACAGAACAAATTTGCATGTTAAGAACAGAACAAAGCCAGAGTAGCAACACTAAGACATAATTATTATAGTTTGATAGTCAAATAAAATATTATTATAGGTTTAGCCGTATAAGCAGGAAATAATGAAAAAATTGCACGAGAAGTCGTCGGAGCCCCGCTGCTTTCTTTTTAATCGGTGACAAGCAATAAAACAGAACGCTGTGGCGTCTTCTTTGTTTCTGTAATTTATGGGACGCAATTAAAGTAACGCCTTTCAAACACGTTAGTTTCCATCGGTCTGGCCCCCGTATGACGCCATAATTTACGGTTAAACTGCAGTGTATCGCGCCCCAAGTGTCACATAAGATATTGACGCGACCGGAGCCCTGCAACGGACCAAATAATCACAGGTCCGTCCTCCGTTTCCGATTCCACCGTCGCTATTTCACTGGCGTACTTTCACACCAACATTCCTCCGGAAAGGCATCCAATATGGCGACCGATTGATCGGAACACTCCTATCATTGTTTATGAACGTTTTGACACCCCAATAAAAGGTGCTCCTATTTTATTTTATGAAGAGCTCATTGTTTTCGAGTATTGACTTTTAGGCGGGCACTTTCAGCCGGTCCGAGATTTCCCAGACAACCATATTGCACTTTTAACGTTTCATTTCGCATTTATGGCGACTACGAAGAGGTATCGAGGGACGGGGCTGTTTATGACGCGAACCGTGTTTTTATGAAAAAAGCGTCCGGCGTCCGAGCGATCGGATTGTCGTTTTGGGCACTCGTTTCAGTTTCACTTGGGCGTTTTATTTGTTGTAAACTGCATTGTCTGGCGTGTGTCGTGTAGCTCGAATAAACACAATTTGCTCGGCAAGCACCGGAAAATACGAATTAGTGTTGAGGGAAGTTAGTGGCCTGTTGTGTTCCGCAACGACCGCCGCAATATTCAAAACATTTTCTCGATATTATCTTCGTTTTATTCAAATTGCCGGATAAAAGAGTCGAGTTTGGCGGTAAACGTATCAACGTTTACTTCAATGCACCTGAGTCGGATTTCGCGAGCGACGCCTTGTGTTAAATACAAATTACTACAAAATCTTTACGAGGCTATTGTCGACTGTCGAGGTTCTTCGCCTTCAGTATATTAATGACAACTGGTGCACAATTTATCTAGTAGATATAATACTTCTTCTCTATTAGGTTTCTTAAAGACCAACACTAAAACATGCATGTGCTTTAAAAACACCACATTCCGTTCTTGTTCCCTTAAAGCTTGGAAATGTGTCACAAATAAATATGATGCTCAAAATCTAAACTGAAGTTTCTGAATTTCTTATGATTTGACACATATCGAGGATTCTGTTGGTTTTGATTTGAATGTTTCTTGTTTAATGAAGGATGTTGAAGAGCAACGAAATAAATATTTCGTCCCCATACAGCTGCCGTATCCTATGTCCAAAATGTTCGATTTTCGTGCGATAAAATTAAGCACACGTTTTATGACTATTTTTCACAATATTATTGTATAATGCGAGTCTATTGTAATTGATAAAACATTTGAAAACACCATAATCGTTTTGAAATGAGTAAATAAATATAAAATTTAGGTAAATAATAGATAAATATAACACCTTTATTAAAAGTCCAAAACAAAATCATTTATTAAAAAATACAACAAAACAAACTCAAAAACCGAAATATGTTTTTTCTAATAATGGATTAATATCGAGTAATAAAACCATAGTAATGATAATGCTGCGGCCATTTGACATGCCAAATTCAGTTGCACAACAGTGTACGTGTTAAAGTCGATCTATATACTGCAGATGAATTCAATTAGTGACAGTGTAGACATAATAAAATATTATTATATTAGAAAAAATATCCATTAAATTTTTTTAAGTAAGAAAAAGCCTCTCCTGTAAAAATTGCTATTTGTAATTGTTCTACACTAAAGAGACGATTTTTAAAATCTTCTTCTTCTTCCTCTTTTCCTTAGGCATTTTGCCTGTTTTCATTAGCATACGGCCTCATCGTGGTGGCGATTCTATAGATGATGAGGTCCAACTTTCGGCCCATCTTTTTGGTGGTCTTCCCGGTTGTCTTTTGCCGAAGGGGATTCCGTCTCGCACAGTTTTTGGTAGCCGATCTTCACCCATGCGATCGACGTGAGCGTTCCATTCTTTCCTTCTGGTCTTGGTGAATTTGATTATGTCCTGGATGTCACATTTTTTCCTGATTTCTCGATTAGGTATTCTGTCGTGGAGAGTTACACCTACTATCGTCCTTAGCGCTCTCATCTCGGTTACTCTGAGCCTTTGTTTTGTTTTGCTCGTCTCAGCTCTAGTTTCGCTCGCGTATGTCAGCGTTGGTCTTACTATGCTTTTGTAGATTCTGACTTTATTCGTTACCGACATGTATTTGTTCCGCCATATGACGTCTCGCAGGCAACCCGACACTATGGCGCCCTTGTTCGATTGTTTCATTACCTCCCTGTTCAGATCACGTGCGCTGGAGATATCAACGCCTAGATAGTTGTAAGTCATTACTTGTTCGATGACGCGGCCGTCGATTTCCAATTTGCACCTTAGAGGTTCCTTTGATATTGTCAGGCATTTTGTTTTCTCCTTCGATACATCCATGTTGACGTTTTTTGCGGTTGTTATGAACTGGAATAAGAGTTTTTGGAGGTCGTCTTCGCTGCTGGCAATCAGGACCGCATCGTCAGCATAGCATATTACGTTCACACTGCTTCCCCCCATTCTGTATCCGTTCTTAGACTTGACGCTGTCGATAATTTTGTCCATTATGATGTTGAACAACATAGGGCTTAGCGAGTCACCTTGACGTATTCCGGATCTTGTTGGGATTTCTGCTGTTGTGTCATCACCTGCTTTGATATATGTTGTCGTATCGTGGTATAGGTGTTGAATCAGATTAGTTAGCGGTCTGGAGACTTCCTTTTCAGTGAGGGTTGCTATAACGTCTTCGAGCTTCACACGGTCGAACGCTTTAGAGAGATCAACAAAACACATGAAGGCCGGAGAGTTGTACTCGATCGATTTCTCAACGATTTGTCGTATGACGAATATGGCGTCGGTGGTTGACCTATTTTTCCGGAATCCCATCTGTTCTTCGTTATTTTCCAGCTCCAAGTTGAGCTTGTTCAGAGTGACTTTTGTTATAAGTTTCAGGACGGAGCTGAGCAGAGTGATTCCTCGATAGTTTTCGGGTAGTTTTTTGTCGCCCTTTTTATGTATCGGTATGGTGACACTGGTCTTCATTTCCTTGGGAATTTCCTGGTTGTCAAAGATTTTTTGAGTCAATACAGTCAGTTCTGACATTAGATCGGCGCAAATCAATAAATACAATGTGTAATAGATTGTGCATGGATTTATATTCTAAATTTTATAACACTATTCAGCCATTACCACATCAATGATAACGACGCAGCATTTTGACATTTTTAAATCAGATAAAAGCGTCTCACGTAAAATTTGCGTTTTGTGACTGTTCCGCACTAAAGAGACGATTTTTAAAATCAATAAATACATTGTGTAACAGACTGTGCATGGATTTATATTCTAAATTTTATAACACCAATCATCCATTACCACATTAATGATAATGACGCAGCATCTTGACATTCCTAAAAAATATGTTTTGCATAAATATTTTTGTTGCTAGGAATTTTGTGATGTCTAGTTTAAACTGTAAAATATTTGGTTTGCCTAATTCTATTGCACAGAAGTGTGCGTGTTAACGGTCGTTCCATCTACTGCAGATGAATTAAATTAAAGACAAAGTGGACAAAATAGAATACTTTGGGAAATATATTCATTAAATGTTTTTAAAAATAAGAAAAAGGCTCTTATGTATTATTTGCATTTTGTCACTGTTCTGCACCTAAAGGGACGATTTATTAAAATTAATACATTGTGTAATCGATGGATTTATGTTCTAAATTTTATAACACTATTCAGCCATTACCATATCAATGATAACGACGCAGCATTTTGACATTTTTAAATCAGAAAAAAGCGTCTCACGTAAAATTTGCGTTTTGTGACTGTTCCGCACTAAAGAGACGATTTTTAAAATCAATAAATACATTGTGTAACAGACTGTGCATGGATTTTTATTCTAAATTTTATAACACCAATCATCCATTACCACATTAATGATAATGACGCAGCATCTTGACATTCCTAAAAAATATGTTTTGCATAAATATTTTTGTTGCTATGAATTTCGCGATGTCCAGTTTAAACTGTAAAATATTTGGTTTGCCTAATTCTATTGCACAGAAGTGTGCGTGTTAACGGTCGTTCCATCTACTGCAGATGAATTAAATTAAAGACAAAGTGGACAAAATAGAATATTACATTTAGCTACTTTGGGAAAAATATTCATTAAATGTTTTTAAAAATAATAAAAAAGTTCTTATGTAAAATTTGCATTTTGTGACTGTTCTGCACTAAAGGGACGATTTATTAAAATTAATACATTGTGTAATCGATGGATTTATGCATTTATATTCAAATTTTAGATAAAATTTGTACTAAATTACATCTTGGCCTGAACCAAAATTTTTTTTCGTTGACGGTTTTCTATCGTAACTCGCATTTTAAAGAACTTCTAGATTATTTGCCAATCTGTTATTTTCCACACACGGATTTATTTAATATTATGTTGTTTATTTATAAATGTGCAATATTTCGAATTTATCTGTTATAGAAAAATATATTAAAAAACGAATATTAGGTTATTATCATTAGCGTAAATAAAATGTTGAAATGTAGATAAATTTTGTTTTTTTATAAACAGTTTTTTCCCTTCTGAAAATTAGTACTTGCTCTTAATTGCATCGTGCAATTGGTAAAAATAAGTGAAATTGTTCTCGTTGTCTATTTTACAGACTAATTGGCTCGTTAAGAGTTGTGTTGCTCGGTGAGGTCCATAATCTCAATTAAAAAGAGGTTCATTTCGGCCGTAATTCTTATCAATTAGGACGAAGCAGTTTGCTTTTCGTGATGCGTTCCGCAGCCGTACTAATTATCCAGGTGGCGGAGTGAATACATGTAATGATGCGTTCGGGGAGTAATTCGGTCCTGGCCTTCGTTCGGAAGAATGCAGTCATTATCAGAAACGGCGGTGCCTGTTGCATTAAACATGAAGCATACATATTTCAGGATAACTTTCGACACGTTCGTTGCACACGGGACAACGATGAATTTTATCACCGTTCAAATTGGTCGTTCTCCCCGCGTTTCGCACTTCGCACCGAATTTGTAACCGACAGCGCCGAAATTGGCGAGATTTATATTAAAGTTTATAAGGCATCTCAGCGCTCGGAATTCGGCTGATTGTACGATGTTGACGCCACTTCAAACAGACTCCGATGGATAATTTATTATTGATGCAGCGACCGAGGATGTGTGCCTTCGGATCTGAGAAGAAGCTCTTGTAATTTCCCAACTTAACGGTGCTCGTTGACGTTGTGGATTAGGAGAGCTTGGGTTTGCGTAAGCCCAACTTGAGCCTAGATTTAGTTGCTGGAGATATGAAAATTCCCAGACAACAATTGCGGAATTCACTTAATAACCTTCTCAGGTATTACCGACAAGCGTCAGCACTCTTCCCTCGTAAAATAAAATTATTTTTCCAACTACCACGCTCATTTCCCCCACATTCTCACTCAGCTAGTTTAAAAAGTCAATTATTTCTATGACAACTCAAACAACACACCATTACCTATCAACTTGACCGTAACAAAATCCAATTAATTAAATTAAAGATAAATAAGCGCTTGTTATCGAACCGAACCGAACATGTACAATTAATTATCAGCTTTCCTTTAAATATTCATGTATGGCTAGTGTATGACACATCATACAATAAAAACTTGTACCATAAAAAGTTGTAAAAAATATGTATCTTATTCTGTTCACAAAATAAATTCTCGTGTGTAGGTGAATCGTAAATGTCTGTATCCGAAAGTAAGAAATCTTTAATAAACCTGTTCGAAGTAGCGGAATGAGCATCGGAGAAAGAGGTGGATGTAATCAGAAATAGAAAACGTAGGATCTCGTCTAAAACTCACCTGAACGGCAAGATTGTTTACGGCCTCGATTTATTTCATTCTTTTGCTGCTAAATGAAGTCGACTTTTCCTTAAAATTCATCGTGCATCCCTCGTAATTGAAATAAAAATACGCCAGCTTTAATATCAAGAAGAGCTGAAAGATTGCACACCGAACGAAATTCGGGACGCTTAATTTCTTCCCTCGTTTCTATAGCTGTTGAAAAATTCATTAATTTCTATTTTTGCACGCTATTAATCTTTGAAAGTTTCATTTCTGATTTGATTTTATTCGGGACGTTGGGGCGCTGCCTCAAATCCCTCTTCTTCATGTCTGGGCACGCTCCTCTAATGAGGACCCTCCTTCCACCTAAGTCTCCATGATGCCCGAATTCACGCCCGGAATTAACTTCCAAACACCCAGATGGGTTTCATGCGGCCGCGCCCGCATTATTATATTCGCCACGCAGAAAGATTTACTAGATGGAAGCCCAGCTGCGCGTGTTTAAAACGACTGACCAGTTATTTCGTTAGCCACTGCCGTACCCTTAAATTCTCTTCTTCTAATTCATGAAATTTAATGGAAAAGTCCGGGAAAAGCGACCGCAATTAGTTAAGTTAATCATGGAGTCCATCACTTATCCTCCCATTCTGTGCGGAGTGGGCGAAACGGACCGTATTCTTTAGAAATTTTCCCCTTATCGATTATATTCGCTTTAACGCGTTTAAAAAGTTCGGTATTTAGGCGATGCCGTAACGGAGAAGCATCTGCGGGATACAGCCAAGCTCGAAATTAGCCGGATCTTTTATCCTGTGAGGATAAAGAAGCGGAAGGAGAGACCTAGTGGCTGCGACGGGGCAACTTCCGGTACACTGAGGGATTTCCGCAATACCGATATTCATTATTTACCGACAACTGCCGCATCCTCATTTCAAATCATAGCGCGAAAACTGACCCACTCTCTTGATCAGCAAAAAAATAAATTTTCAACCAAAATTACTCGTCCGCAATCGTTCAACGTTGCACCGCCAATAATAATTTATAACTTCAATATAATTGTGCTAAAACGCTTTAAATGGAATTTTTGAACTGCACGCTCTTCCCCCATTGAAAATTGAATATTTTTGCGGATTGGTGCGGCCAGAACTGTTCGACGTAATTATAAAATGCGAGTATTAGTTGTCAATCAGTTGTGAGGCCGGTGGCAAATTTAGCAAAATTCAGTCGTTTGTTATTAGACCACTGATTTAATTAGTAGCGACGTTTATTTGACAGTTCACAATAAAATGTTTTTGTTTGAAAATGGTTGTTGTAGTTTTAATAATAGCACGATTGAGTTGATTGGACGAAATAAAGTCGACGTCATATTGGTAGTTTTCGAAATATGCGCTTGGTGCTCGGGCAAGTTGAGAGAAGTTCCGGTGGCTCGAAGTATTGATTGAGTGTTGACAGATGGCGATAAAAGTCCGTCTGCGACCGCCGATATCCCTCAACTTTATGATGGACACAACCCCCGCTATATAAAAGCAACACTTCTCCCTCGTTCGCCCATTTCAGTCTTGATTGGCCTCCGACAGAACTATTGATACGGAAAGATTGTTTTCTAAGACTTATAAATTAGATTTGAGGAAGTGCTCCAGATTCTGTAAACATCCCTTCCGCGCCGCCAACTTGCACTTAATTAAAATCATTACGTTACGTTCGTAATTATCGATGATACATTCGCTCCTGTTCTTAGAAGGGGGTGAATGGGGCGCTTATGACGGTGTACTACAATTATGCTCCATGACAATAGACAATTGGCTCACTAGAGTGATCAACAATGGGATTCCGGGTCGCTTAAAGCTCGAGTTAGGAGATAATCGGAGGGAATTCGGTGCCGTAACTTGGATACATCTGTGGATGACACCCGCAGACACTTTACACGTTTCGATGATTGTCAGTTTTGAAGATTATTCGCCTTTTGGGGCGCATCCATTCAACATCATAATGTTCATCCCAAACCCGATACGTTCCACTATTAAAATTTCCATTGAAATATTTTGAATTCTTTCAAAACAACTACAAATAAATCGTTATTTGGATAATACGCTTATGTCATGAAACCATTGCGTGAATTTTTTAGATAATCTCACTTCGGTACATCCAATAATTCAATTTACAATGGAACTCGAGAACGATGGAAAATACTTTCAGATGTATTGCCTTCGAAAAATTGATGTTTCTTTAGGTTACCAGCACACACAGGATACATATCTCAATAAAAAGTCAAATCGTCATTATATCACAAAATGCCCTCTTATTATTATAATAATTAAAGTACAGCTTTCACGGTAATAACGATGTTTTTCGGGTTTTTGAACCGTGTCCTAGTTGAAAAACATCGTTATTATTTTGATATTACAGCGATATTGACTAAAATATAAAAAATAAATAGTTTTAAAAAGAAAAATTCGATTAATTAACAAAATAGCTATAGTGAAGGTATTGAAGAGCAGAAGCACTAGGAGGAACATCCTCTACTTACATTTTGATATATTTTGGATAAATAAATGTGACAAAATAAATGTTTTGACTAAAAAGCTAACAACATAGATAATTCACTATGTTCTGAACGCAAACTTGAAGTGGTAGTATAGTATAGTAATACTATTGGTAATAATACAAAAAAAATTTCAAAGAGTTTAAGCTGTAAATTAGGTATTATTCGGAATTTTAAAAAAATTATAACATTTAATAATGTCTACTTTAATCCTTAATCACCGAGAATAAATAACCCTTTTCTTATAGTTTTGGTTGCATAAGTTTTTTTTAATAATTCATAAATTAATACTGCGAATCTACCTATAGTTTATATTGATAATTGTACCAATTCTAAAATTAATATGTCCGTCACTACTAATAAATAATTTGTTAAAATAATTTCAAATTTATTCGCACCGGATTTTAATTTTTATTAGAATGGACGTGTATTGTTGATTAAAATTTAGATCTAGCATACAGTTTTGTATGTTACGTGGGAGTAAAATTATTTAGTGCTTTCGTAACATTGTTGCCCTCGCCTATTTTGTATCAAGTTTAAAAAACGACACTTTGGGCACGAACGAGCGAAGCGAATACTTAATAAACGAGTGTTTTGAGAAGTTTTTAAATGTGTTGCAAACCATTCTTTCTGAACGACCCAATAAACAAATAAAATAATAATTTAAAAAAAGATGGACAAATGAACTCGATAAACGCAAAATTTTGACAGTTTAGATTTTATACTGACCCCGATTTTATAACACCCAAATTTGTAAAACGAATATGCACTGCTTGTCAGTGTATTATATGACATTTAAGAGAAGGGAGAACAAACACAAACTATTACTTAACTTACATAAATAACTATAATTTCATTTTCAAAATTGAGGTTGTTAAATATTATATAATCCCTTATTAATGGTATTTTATAATATCCACAAATGATGTTGACGAAAAATTGCATAAATTAGAAAATGTGGTATTACTTAAATTATTTGTTGTACTACAAATTACCGATTGTTGGATTGAAAGTTGAAAATATTTTAAAAACATATTTAGTTGAAAAATGTTAGTATTAGAGGAAAACGGAGAAAAAGGCTTTGTCAGCGCAGCATCAAAAGCATCATATAAAGCCGGCAAAGCTGTGCTACATCTCAATTTAGGAACTCCGGTCCAACTTTTTCTTACCAGATTTCGTAATATTAAAGTTAAACTTACTGTGTTTGGTTAAAAGTCGAGGCGTGCCGCGTGTTAAATAATTAAGCAATTATTTTGTATTCATTTAGCCGAAATCCGTTATAGGTGTTAGAAATTTATTACAGTTGATCATGATTGAAAATAATTCATTTCAGTGAGCGTTGGTCGCATCCCGACAAATTTTACTCAAGAATTTGCAAGCTTTCAGCTGCAGCGACACATAATAAAAACGTTGCTTTTTCGAACGAGTCAAGAAGCCCGACATGAGCAGCTTTTGCAAATCAGAAAAATAATAATTCCGCTTTCTGCTAAATGAAACTTTGCCATTTCGCCATTTCCGTTCCAATCTGATCCGAGTTGTCGACGTTTCTACGATTCGCCGTTTTCTCCAATTCGATTCCTATTTAGAGCGATTTAGTGCGTTTCGATGTAAACGAATTTGAGAGCATCGCCTTTGAATGTTTTATAACTAATTTATTCCCGCCCGTGTCCACTCATCCGAGATTAATCAGCGTAATTGGTGGGAGGATAATTAGCCCCCGACAAACATCGTCGGATGAAATGTAATCAGAGGAACTAACTGACTGTGAGGCGATGAATAGCGCGCTTAAAGTGTTCCGGTCTTTCCTAATCCCACCGAATTGATTGCATAACTTCAAAACTGGATACTCGCAAAATAGGCGTCTGAGAAGCGGCTCATAAACTGTCGAAACGCAATCAACTTCCACACCCTTGCCTCTTTGACACTCGCTCGAACACATTGAGGACATCGACACGTAAAGGCATGTCGCTCCATTACTTCGTATTTTATTGTACAAGCCGAATGTCACAGTGATAGACAAATAAGATGTAAAATTACGAATTTCGCGAATGAGATTGAAAACACTCCAAGAACGAAGTCAACCATGAGGTTCTTTGTCGCGCTTTGACCACTCACGAGAATTTACGAATTGTGTTGGTTATTGCCTGGCGAAATCAAAACAAAGTTGTTTTAGAGCGCAGTTGAGGCCCAGAACAGGCCATTAATTATCCCGGCGCATCCGCCAAAATGCACCGAAATTTAATAGCGCATAATGAAACACTTTCCGGTTGAGTTTTCGAGCCGGACGCTGTAAAGTTGGTAATTTGATGGTCCTTTCGAGCAAATTCGCAATAATTCGCGCTCCGCTATACTTTGGGTTTATTGCAGGAAAGCAATCTGTCAGTGTCGCTTCGAGTCGGACACAAGTAGAGATCGTCGTGGGGGAACTCCGGGTTTATGTAATGACATTTCTCGGCGGGAAAGCGCGTAATTGAGTTAGGTAACACGAACAGTTCCGGCCGAACACCAGGTGGCAGAGTTACTCCACCAATAACACCCCCAAATTGATATTCATCTCTTTCGTACCGATTCTATGGGAAAGATGCGCGCCGCGGGACATCTTCTTTCAAAACACGTAGAAAATACAAAGTGCAAATAACCTAATTAGCGCTGATTTAAACCGACGTTTATAAACTAAAGCAAAGCTTGTTCACTTTAATTATGGCATGCGATACTCTCACGATTTAGTTTGCCGGGTTTCCGGTGCATAATTATAATTGCTTTTCGGGGTGCACTTCAGGGATAATTGTGATATTAGCAAATGTTTCCTGAACATATCCATAAAACTCCACATAATACAATCGTTCAAATTTTCAACTAATTCATTTTTCGCAGGCACTTAAAGTTAAAATAATCTTTCATTTTTAAATAAAAACCCTTAAAGTTATTTTCTAATATTTTCAAAATAAAAATTTCTGCAACGTGAATTAATTACTTAATTCGTTATTTTCGAAGGTTTGGGCGGGGAAGGAAAAAAATATTTAAACGACACACACCAATATGTTTATAACATGTACTTTTTCGAATACATTTGCAATATTATTTGCTTTTAGGCAACGATTTGTCGTCTGGAATAATATACACCGCACTTGGAAATTTCAATTAATTTAACTCTATTCTGACTCCACAACTTGTCTCGTCGTCACAAAGTTTCATACTTGTTTGAATTGTTAGATGTATAGATCTGAACACTTACACCGGCATTAATTATGTGCAGCAAGAGCGTGCAAGTGCAAAAAACTGCAATATTTCATTATAGGTGTTGCAGGAAGACGGGTCCATCAAATCAGTTTTATTCACTGTAACACTTACTGTCCCTATAAAAAACTTCCGGGCTTATTTCATTTCAAGTGAAAAAGTTTCAAAGCATCCATATCTCTTTATTTGGCTACCCGGCTGGCATAAATCTTGATAAATAGGCCCCGAAATGAAGTTTTGTGTTTTATAGCGATTAGCGGCGAGCCCTTTAACTTGGAAAAATGTATTTTGCACTTAACTGCATTTAATTCGGCGAGAGAGAAAACGTACGAGATGAATTTAGCGGAACAATCCCCGAGCTCCATTTCCCCTAATATCGTGCAGTGTTTTAATCAAACTTGAGTTAGAGCTAAGTGAATTGGGTTGAAGTGGCCGCAAACGTTGGCCGCTGTCGAAAAAACAGTCGATATTTACCTGGAGGAAGTTCTCCGGATTGTTAGTTGCATGTTTTCCCCGGCGACCACCTGCGACGAGTAACGAGAAATATCCACCGCGTTTTACGTGGGGATGATGGGCGTCTCCGGGGTTTATGTAGCATTCGGATTCTTCTTAATATCCCAGGCGCTGCTTTAAAGCTATTTATGAATCATAAACACGCGATAAAGAATTGTGTCTTCCGTTTTATGTATTCATAGCGACTGAGCTCTTTCCCGTTTATTTGCCCGGAAAAGTTTGCAAATAAGAGAATACTTTGCTTTAAACGCCGCTGCCTCAACCCTTTAAGCGTTCATTGGAGTTATCGTTTGCGAATTTTATTCATATTTACCCTGGAAACTCTTGCTCCCTTCGATTATATCAGCCATTCAAATTTAGTCGAACCGCCAGCCCTGAGCTTTCGGTACATATTTGTCTATAATTAATTAACCTGGACATTTTTTTCGTGTGCAGTTGCTTAGCTTCTACAGTCGACTCGACGACAAATAAAGAAATGTAGACGGGATTAGGGTGGAGAGGCAGGTCTGTGGGTTACCGGATATCAAACAAATAAAGCACATTTAGTGCACCGATACATCCCGACATTGGAGCATTTTATTGGCTGAGAAAATTTATCGTTTTCGAGTGTTTGCCGTAAAAATACGAATCAAACAACTTTACTCTACTTCGATTTAAATTACTCAACCACGACTACGCCCTGCGAATTACATTAGAAACACTTTAAATTTAAATAAAGTCGCCGGCAGTGTTTGATACGATAAAACGTGATATTTAATCTGACGTCGGGGAGCAATTTACTTCGTAAATTATTAAACTGGACGACGAGGTGCCAGTTCCGGAGCCATAAAATATGGTATGCACACTTTAAATAAGAAATTGAAAAAATTCTTATATAGTATAATATAGTTCATTTACGTAAAGAAATTTATTTGCCCAAATATAAAAAAGTAGTAAGCACATTATAAAAAAATTATATGTATCAATAATTTTGAGATACAAAAAAATTTAAAACACGTCACTTTGGATAAGTTTTGAAAAGTGGCTCGAGATCATCAGTTGTCCGGGAAAGGAATGGCACAAATAAAAAAAAATCGTCTGTCTGAGCGAGTTATACATCATAAGGAAATTACGCCAAATGCGGCAGTTTATAGGCTTTGGAATTTTGCTGGCAGTGACACTCTATTTTCCTTCTGCTAACTTATTCACTTTACAACAAGAAATAACTGCAATTCACGGTTTGATCTAGAAAATGGAAGCGACGACGTTTCATATTTTATGGCGGCTGCTTTTCGAATACATCAACGAAAAACTCGTCGAGGTACACATAAGTTTTATTTTCAATTCGTGCCGAGGATGCAGGAGCTTATTGCTTTTCATGATTAAGAAAACGAAAACGAGAAATCGATTGTTGCTTATGCGACATTTATATGACATAGTTTAAAATAAATAAACTAATTGAGTCCAACGGTATTGAATATTCTCCCGGCGCATCCACCAAAAAGTGGTTGGGTTGTAAATTAATTATTTCCGAAAATTGTTTGAATTAAAACATAAATTTGTTTGTTATTATAAATAAAATCTGCAACGGAATTGAGATAAAACGCGAACAGGTTCTTTTATAAAATTAATCTCTTGTATGGATATTTCGAACCAATGTTACTTTGTTGTTAATTATAAAACATATTCCACAAATGATATTGTTCAAAACCCATTTACAAATGCTTAATCAAAACAAAACAGATATTTGTTTTGTGGATGATGCATGTTATTTACATTTTAATTAGTTTAAAGTATACATCCATGCACAAAACTAATTTAAAGAAGTCACACAACCACAAATATGTGCGGCCATTGCCTGTTTTTGTGCTCAAATTTTTAAAATTGCATTTATGGTAGTATTATCACAACAAATGAAGCAGTGAAACGTCATTGAAAACATGCCTATAATCTGCAACGGTAATAATATAAAAACATTCATAATATTGTAGTTCAGGTAAAAAATTTCTTGCCTGCTTTAAAATGACCGAATCCAAAAAAATTTTCGGTGGTATATAATTTTTTTCCGTCTTTAAATGGGTGCGTTTATGGAATCATATTTAGAGCCCAAATCGACGGAAAGACGTTCCACCTGCGGAAATAACGCCGTGTTTATTTTCGTGAGTGAATATCCACGTCACAGAATTTAATATGCGGAGTGAACGTACTAATATTTTGACAATAATGCATGTAGTGTTGTGGTAACACTGGGCAAACACTAGGTGTGTCCGTCAATCCAAATGATGAATATCGTTTACCTAACGGCCCCGTTCGGGTTCTTAAAAACATTTTCTTTTGTATGGACGCAAAATTTTGCCGGCTGCAAATATGCACTATGAATATTTAAAATTCCATTTATTAGCGCAAAGCGACGGAGTTCGGCACTTAATTTCTAGTAATGAAATTTGCCGGATTTTTCGGGTTCCGAATTATTATTTGCGTTTAATTAATTTCTACCCCGAAGTGTTCGGATCAAAAGAAGGGCGCACCTGTCGTAACAAAACACCATATCTTAAATTAAATACCATCAAAGTAAATTGTTTCATCGTTCGCTAGCTATGCTAAATATTTGCAGCGGATGCCTCGCTCGTGTGTCAATTATGGCATTTTGGGAGGCGACGAATGAGGTGCGGATTCTTCGGCAAACAACCGAAGGGTGCTTCGCTAAAATTACAAACGCCGCTGTGAAAAATTCAAATTATGGCGCACTATTTACGGAGTTCAAAAACTTGGAATAAAAACACATCCGGAAACAGTCCTTATTAAATAGTTTAAGTCGGCTATTTTTGATAGTAAAAATGCGAAAAACAATAATCAACTGATTGATTTAAAAGTTTTCCTGTTAAAAAATTAAATTCTAAAAGCGTAAAATATTAAACGAGTAATTAAATATTGAAACGTAGAAATAAATTAATTAAATACCATCACGGCGCATCCACCAAATTTTTAGTCTCACACAGATGTAACACAAGACAAACACATAAGAATTTCATTCTACTTTTAATGTAACTAATAGGAATTGTGATTATGAACCAAAGTATTGGATAATAAAAATTAATTCCAAATTGTAGAAAATTCCTTATCTTATTGAAGTAAGTACGCTTTAACGGTTCGTGTTTATAATAAATAATAAACCCGATTAACAAGGTTATTAGCTTCAGTCTTGTTAAGGATAACGTGCCAGGCTTCGTTTATATGATTGGCGTGTGATTATTCAAATATTACGGCAATTTAAAAATAATTTTAGAACATAATCTTATTTTTCATCGTGCCCTAGGTTACTAAAATACTTTGTGATGATGTTATCGTCTTCTGAATTGAAAATTTGCATTATGTAACAACATTATAAGCAGAATTATTTATAACAAAAAGTCCTGCTACCTAATAATACTAATTAATGAAATATGTAATCAACAGTAAATATATGTAAATTGTCATTTTTAAGCATGTAATTTGTGTTCGTGTAATTAATTATTCACTTAAATTACAGTATTTAGGCCTCTTTAATAAATGTATGCTAAACAGAACTTTGTAATTGTTCCATAAAATATAAATCAACGTAAGATTATTTGTTGTAGAGTTCGATTTGAAATGAAACAAATAACGTGGCAATGACAGGTTATGCTATAATTTTTTAAAAATATTGGCACGTTTTTTGTAATTTATAAAATGCTTTAGAATTGAATTAAATGCAGAGGTAATGAAATTCCGCCCAAATGATATTTTAAGCTTGTCAGTTTGCATCGCAAAATTAAGATAAGAAACTTTTAAAGGAACCTCCGTCTTCTTCGCGGCTCCTTGCTTATTCAAAGGGTCTTTGTGGATTATGTGCTTTAGCGCAACGTAGGTGAGCTGATTTGCATTGCTAAAATTTTTAATTTGCTTTAATTAGTAAAACATGTTAATCAATATTTATGAGACCCCCAGTGAAACCTTTGATCTGATTTAAAACTGAGACCCAACATTTTCCTTAAACAAATAGCTCCCAATTCCTCTTAATAAATTATGTAAAAGTCGGAGCCGACCGTCCATTAAAATAAAAACACGTTAACAATTCCGGAGCAACTCATTTAGGTATTTACTTAAGTTTGGAGAATCGAATATGCATTTTAACCCTCGGCAACAGATACGAATTGTTTATGCGGAATATTCAACGGTGCGTGTTTCTCCTCCTCGAGCACTTCTCGAAAACCGTCGCGTCTCCTTCTTCCCGATAATTATTATTTAAATAATGCTTTTTGGAAGAAGTGGCGACGGGCAGTCCGCGCGAAAATTGTTAAGAATTTCAGCAAATTAGGTTAAGAGGATTTGTGCAAGTTAATCTTAGTAAGTAACTAAACCAGTTTGTTGGAATTTGGGGTGGATGGGGATTTTTGCTCTCGGAGATAACAAAGTTTCATTTTCAGTTTCTTCGCTCTAGAGTGAAATTTGTAAAACGAGGGCCGGAAGCGCGGCGGCTCCGGAAGTCCGGGTGCCCAGTCTGCGAATAATGAGAAAGACGTCGCGTAGCTATGGCTGCATATCCGGAATTCCAAGCGAGACCTGCCTCCAATTATTATATTCCATGTTTATTTCAGGGTATAAAGTTGAGCTGAAATGGACGGATATTGTGGCCTAGGATATGATGAAGTGCACCGACGACGACGCTTGAATTCGAATGAATAAAATCATATCTCGTGATAAATCTTTTTGATCTGCGTTGAGGACTCTTTGATGCTCTTTCTGGTAAGTCCTGCGTGTTTACTGGCGGTCGGCTTTCATACCGCTTTCAATCTCTTTCACTATTTGCCTTTCATTACCCTAAAATCGCCACTTAAGCACCGAATACGCGACACATTTTCTGCAAATACCTCCAAAAGAAAATGATGCATTCAACGCATCTGCTGCACTCAATTTCTTCTATGCGTAAAACGACAAATAAAATCCCTAATTATAAATTCGAAATTGTGTATCGAATGTGCTTAAAGAACAAAATAAAGAAAAATAAATAAGTTAAAAAAGATTGTATCAATGCGACAATGTATTATGTTAAATTAACTCGTGATAAATACGCCAGAAGAAGACACGTTACAGATATCGCGTGTGTGTGTATGTTAAAAAAATGTGGGACGAAATTTTAAGTTTATTCGGTTGTCACTGTAGCGACCGGAGTTGTAAACTGGGAACGATTCCATGCACGAGACTCCGGCATTCTTTCCCCTCGCACGTAAAACCGCCAACATTTAATTAATACGTAATAAAGCGAGTCGGAGTTGAAATTTTGCTCCTCTTTGTGCGAGCGCGTTCTGTTCGAAATCTAGAGCTAATTTGCGTAAACAGCAACATGATATTGTTAATCAGATCCGTTTGTGCGTCTGCAGTGACAGGAGAAATATATTTTAAATTGAAATTTGAAAATAGTAAAGTGCGAGGGAGGATGAGGTTGGGGTGCGAGACAGGAGGGATGAGAGTAATCCGAGCAAGTCAGCCCGAATTAGCAGTCATCAAAGAGATGCGCCCCACCTTGTGAAGCGCTTCACGGGATCGCTTCGCTTTATGCGATTTTAAAATATATTATTTTTGCTTTCTCTTTAAATGAATATTAATTCGGGCTCAGTTAGACGGGAACGTACTTCTTGATAAGGACCATTTACCTTCATCAGTGCTACGCCGACTTTTATAAAAATTACGAAGAGGGATGGGAGGTCCTCGCGGTACTCCCGCACCAAACCACAAACTTTTTATCATAGTAGCTTATATATCATTATTAACTTGCAACCTTAATATTAATCAGGTTTATCAATTTATTTTTGGGGGAATAGCACAGCCAATTTGCATGCATAATTTTCTTTAAGAAATCTTATTAGTGTTATAAAAATTAGCGACATTACAGGTAAACCCCAATTAGACAGCGGCGGATTGATATTAAATCTGCAATTTCTTTAATCATTATCATACAGCGCGGCAAATTTCATCGCTCTGCTCTGACTCCTCCAAATTACATTCATCATCAAAAGATGGAGATAAATTACAATTAAACGTTCTCGAGAGGAATTTGGAGTTTTCAGTGACACTTCCCGCAAATCCCATTTTAATGAAAGCGATGTAGTCGGTTAGATTCGAATTAAAGGACACGATTTTTGCTCTTTGCGTTTTTGGTAATTCGGCGCGGTGAAATTGAACGAACAATCGGTGTTAATTAGCATAACTAGTTTTGAAAACAGAGAGAGGGCTTCGTTACTAGATATTCATAGTTGGGGGTGGATGGCGGCCTCGAGGGATGCTCCTGTCATTGATGCTGTAAAACCATACAAGGCCATTGATTGCGCATTTTGTAATTGGCTCACAGAGGCGGGTGGCATAATTATGTGGTCACGATTCGCCTCAATTACATCCATATTGTCCGCGAATCCACGGCCTGAATTGACACCATGCAAATTCGGACAACACCGACTTGTTGCGTCGCAAAATATTACAAACGAGCGGTAGTTGTTAAAAAATGACCAAGTTTGCAATTTAAATTGCACACAAAACTGCAGTAAATTTGCTGGTGTCGCGGTAAACTTTTTATTTTTCAACTCGACCGGTTCATGACGTGTCCCGATGAAAAAAATCGCGCAGCTCAAAATTTCAGGTTCCAGATGTTCAGCACAAAACTCGCAAAAAGTTTTCGACTATTTCAATAATCGACAATAATTTTGTGGATTTAATAACCGAACGCATTAAAACAGCAATTTATTACTTCAATCTGCATGAAAATTTAGCGACCTGAAACACCATTTCCGCATTATTAAAACTAACAGTTTTTCAGTGTTGTGCACTTGCGTCCGCGAGTAAGTCAATTCGTGGCTTTTAGTTCTAGAATGATTGAACGAGAGAAACTTTAGGAGACACCCTTTCGCAATAACTTTTCTTCGTCAATACTCAAACCCGAAAAGTTTTTTCGGGTAAACAGTCCGAACCGATCCAAAACTGGCCCCTAAACGCATAACATAAAACTGCATTTAAAGCAGTGCGGCTTAATTCAATTCCGTAATAGTATT
Source organism: Eledona agricola (assembly GCA_964023215.1). Classification (NCBI taxonomy): domain Eukaryota; kingdom Metazoa; phylum Arthropoda; class Insecta; order Coleoptera; family Tenebrionidae; genus Eledona; species Eledona agricola. The sequence continues at coordinate 4,670,863 of OZ026856.1, forward strand.
AAGTCCTGCCTTTAGAAAGCCCGCCACAAAAAATGCATTAAATCAGTTCATGGAAGAAACTCTGTCCTGTGGCAATTATTTGTAACGGGTTTTGCAATCCCTTGCCGTAATGCAATTGCTCAATAACTCATTCCAGTTTTGTGTTTAAGTACCAAATTAATCAGAGTGATATCTTACGAAAGCCCATCCAAATTAATTGCAACAAACTCATTTTGTCCCAGGTTGAAACTGAATTTTTTAAACAATTTAACACCGGTGTAGCGTCGAAGCAGCGTTAAAACGTTACAATTTTGTTCGTTATGGTCGATGGAACACAACGCCGGCTATTTGTCTAAGCAAATTTACTGCTTGTTTGTTGCTTTATTAACGGAACTAAATTGGTTGTTCGAGAGTTTATAAAATTTAAGTCTGATTATATTACAGCGAAAACAATAAACGTTTCCTATAAATTATGCACCGGATTTGGGGTAAACGTATCAAATTCTGCGCCAAACTATTGTAAAACCGAAAAAGCTTTTTAGTACAGACTAAACAATTATATAATTATTTTACGACAGCGGTTTTTTAAATAAACAATATGAAATTGAAAACAGAAAACGAGGGGCGTTCCAGGCATTCCCATAATTGTCTCGTATAGTGGCTGTTTTTGTGGGTCCACATAAATGATAAACAAAACTGTTGAAGCAGACAAAGCTACATTAATAAAGGAATAAAATGTGTTTGGCTTAAATGAAACGAAACAACTAAAGTTAGAGTTAATTAAACTTAATTAAATAATTGTTTTATCTTCAAGTCCGTGGTGCCAGAACACCACGTAATTACTTCGTGCTTCACTTACAAACAGTCCACATAAAAGAAGTGCATATCTTAGCACTTAATGAAAGCAAGTAGACATTTTTTTAAGCGCTGTCTAGTGCTAAATGATGCACAGTCAGTAAATAAGTCTGTGGTGTTTGCTAGGATGTGAGGTCGTGAATTTGTAATCAGAATGAGGCTTATTAGGGGCTGTGTGGAAGAAAGTTGCAATAAGGGTGTCGCATGACGCCTCAACTCGTATCATTCGAACGATGTAGTTACCACCGGAACACTTGGGAATTTAACAAATTACCCCAAGCACGCAACCGTACCTTCTGCACACTCCACCACACACCTAACAAGTCGCTGACAAATTATACAACTCTTGTATCCAGTCGCACGCTGGGGGAGTTTGGGGGATGAATAAAAAAGCGCTTTAAAGGGAAGAAACGGCGAACGGGAGATGTAACAAGTTTTTGGTGCATAATCTTATATGTTTATTCTGAGACGATTTATTTGGCTCGTCCGTCTAACTCCTGCAGGACGAATCAATAAAGTTTGTAAGAATTTTATTTACGAGTGTACGATGCCCAGGCACTCAATCATATCAAACTGAAGAAAATGTCATACGAAATCGAAATAAATTACATCTCGCTACTTCATATCGTCTCAACCGTCATCAATAATAACAAAATAGAAAAAAGAAACGCTGAAATTCTCAATTGAACTCCGAGTCCCACATGTAATAAATAAGTTATAAGTAAGGAGCAATTTTTTGGTTTGGGGAACGAAAATTCACGCTCCACGACTCGATATCGGGTTTTCAAAGACACGTCTGGACGAACTTTATCCAAAAATGTTTTTTTAATATTATTATATTTTAACTAGTCGTAATTGAATTACGTATTGAAAAACTAATATCGTTAATATCTTGACAACTTACTGTTCGAAGTGCTTTTTAATACATTTGTGTTTATTTTATGGAAATATTATTTTTATTTATTTAGCTAAATCTGCTTTAGAGAATTGAACCCTATATGATGTACTTTGATTTGCAGGCGTATAACATACAAGTAAAAAATAAAAACAAATTACAAATACGTATAATACCTGAACATCCATGAAAATGATAAATAACAGCCATATCAAAAATATTTTTGGACGACCAGACAAATTAAATTACAAATTGCATCTGTGTGATTTAATCAAAATTTGCTCAAGACAATAGAGGTGCATGTATTAACAAAGAAAGAAAAAAATTTAAATGCAGATCATAAAATTATCGAGGCGCTCTAATAAAAAACTTATCACTCAAATGAATTCTTTTGACGTTTAAAAAAGGGTGCATCTGACCTTGAAGCAGCGAAATGTTGAAGTTCTTCTGTAGCGGTAGTTGAATCGGAACGATGCACGAGCAAATTTTTTAGCAAAGCACGAGGCTCTTTTCCCTTCAAACACCCGAAATATACTGAACAAAAGGTGTGCAGCAGTCCAGAAAAAACTATTCCCATCACATTTTTCGCCGTCTCGCTGCTTCGAAAATTTTCCAGATGTATTTATTATTATTTTATCATTGGCGACAATCTACCTAAATAAGTTTAGAATTTATTTTTGTGCAAATATTGCAAGCGGTATAAAAACCGCAAACTCACCGAAACTGACCGCCAAATCAGTCTGTGTTTTTTGGGAACGAATTCGACAACAACACTGTAAAAACACATTTAAAAAAACCTGGCACGTTGAAATAGGCGAACTCGACGAAAAACAAACCTCCCAATTTTGTTTGCTTTCAATAACGCTTGTTGTTAATATTTTGATGTAAATATTGGAGTCCGGGTGTTTCGATTCCCGGCCCCCATATTTTTCCACATAACCAAACAAAAGATCAATACACAATTTGATTAATATAAATCGCGAATTGAGTTGTAATGCAACATTACGAGAATAGGTCCCGGATTAGTGTTTAACAAAACATTGTATGTAAATGGCAGTCTTTGAAGGGGCCTAAGGGATCTCAGTTTCCCCCCAGTCAAAGGCTGCAAATACAAACGCACTAATTAATCCCACTAAATATTATTATGATACGAACACACATTGCCGATGCTTACAAAGTGGAATTCTGCATTATTATGACGTGCTTCAGGTAAGATGTTTAGCTTTGAAAGTAAGCTCCCCCGATAAGCTTAATCGAGAGTGATGGTACTTGAAGATATTTCACACTTTGCGCTACGAATTTCTGCAAAAAGCGAAGAGAGGATGCGGCGATTGGTAACTTGGTTGGTCACGTGTATTCTTGGGTAATTAACACATATTAAGGGATGTTATTGCTTGAGAATACACGTAGCTGACAAGTGACAACAGCTTCGTCTACGTTGGATTAACAACCAAGATCAAACAGCTTTTTGTACTTTTGTCCGGACATTATGTAGTGTGAGTATTGATTAAATGTGGAATTTGTCATTTCCCTGCCGAAACATTTGAAGTTGCGGTTGTGTTAGTTTTATTCAAAGAAGCAAATCTCCGCAGATAACTCAGAGACTCGGCGTATCCTGTAAGGAAAGGCGCATATTTGGTGTATCCTTTGTGCTAGAAAAGCTTCGAGCCGTCGCTTTCCCACATTTCCGCCATTTAATACGAGAAATCTCCTAGAACTGTTGAATTGTTATCAGGGTGAGCGTTGGTCCGAACCTGTTCGCCTCTGGTTTCCCTTCAGCAGTTCTTTCAGCAACGTCATGTACTGAACTCAACACCGAAGTATAATTCAACCTGATCCGGGTTTGCAGCGATTCGCAGTTAATTATCTTCACTCACTGCTCCGTTATTTGATTCATAAGTGAGCGTTTTTTTGTCAACAGCGAGGTATATCATCAGTCTCAAATAAAAGACGAACAAACAACAAACATAATCAAATTAAAAGAAAATAACAAAAAAGCGGATGAAAGGTCGTCGTGGTAATACGACTAGAGGCCCAATTAGAGGAGGTAACATACGATAAAGTCGATAAAATCGCTTTATGAGACGTCAAAGATCTTCTCCAATCAAAAGCGTATTAGAGCGGAGGAATTTTTGGGGAAGAACGAAGAGAATTGAGAGGTATTGAACGATAAATAAAATGTTTCTTAGTAATATTTTCAGTTTTATAAAAATATTTTCGCTCGGAAAATAAACATTTTCGTTTCACTTGTCTAGCTTCGCGGGAAACCTTTTTAGATCAGACGCAATTATGGTTTCTTCTGGCATTTTCAAACGTTAATGAATTTTTCCTTTCAACGAAATCAAAGATTTTTCGTTTGGATTGCAATAATATGACGAATTTATTTACTTCTAAGGGTTGGATGGTTTTATTTCACCGAAGATAAAAGCAAACCAAATAAATGTGCCGAATCATGTTGATTGAGGCCGCCGTATTATAACAGAACCTGTTCCGGACTTAATTGATTACTAACAACATTGCCTTACAACGTAAACGTGTATAAGTTGTGTTTGTAATAAAAATAAAATTTTATTAGTTTTTTTATTTCGCGGAAAATGTTAGTAAGAATTGCAGTAATAAAGTACTAGTAAAGTAAATAATGATCACAGTTACATCTTGCTGTTTATAAGTTTTTATTAAAAACATACACTGTATTATGAAATGCATTTATAAAAATAGAATAATTCATAGTACATAATTAATTTAAAAGAAAAAAAACTGTAAGAATTTTAATATATTGATATAATTAATATATACCGAATGTATTTGCGATGACTGGAAAATTCAGAAAACCACAAAACTTAAAACGTGTGCGTATGCGATCTATTTTCTAGGGAAGAACAGAATATCTTCCAGGTTACATTCTGGAAATATTAAATGTTGGCAACCAGCATTACAATTATACGATTTGCATTTTGCAGCTGTAGTGTTAATTTATGTTTAATCTCTCTTCACTACAAGTTTAGGTCTTTCCAGTGTTGGCTTTTTCGAGACGAATCCAAACTGTTTGAACGAAATAAAGCCAAGTAGTTTGAGTGGCTTCACCAGGATGATTGTCCCTTTCATAATGAATTCGTTAAGAATTAAGCATTATTTCATTGAAACATATCCAAATCGCCTGATTATGTATTGGAGGCAACCATGGCGTGACCAGCAGTTATGTAAAATGCCAAATATTTAGACAGCTACTAATTCGGAACAATTGAGGAATAAAATAATAAGTTGTGTGCAAAACATACCTTCTCCAATTCTTGCTAACACAAGATCTTTTTACAAAAGACTAGGCCATTGTCGTTGGCAACAAGATGGCACAAAATGGCACATTTGAGCATTTTCATTAATGTCTTAGAAAAAATTATTATATTTGTTACTCATCGCTGGCGTTGTTTATAATTAGAAGAGTAAATATATTTTTGTGTGTGATTTAAACTAAATTTGCTCAAGACAATTGGTTTCTATAAAAATTTTGTAACTTGAAGTGCATGTATTAACTAAGAAATTATATATTAAAAAATTATCCCGGCGCATCCACCAAAATGAACACAAGAAAAAATTTATTGCCGCTCCAATAAACAACTTATCACTCAAATTAATTATTTTGGCGGTGTATAAAAAAGGGTGTAATTGACTTTGGAGCAGAGAAATGTTGCATCGGATCGAATCACGAGCAAATTTTTTAGCAAAGCGCGAGGCTCTTGTCACTTCAAACACCCGAAATATTTTGGACAAAAGGTGTGCAACAATCCAGAAAAAACTATTCCCATCACATTTTTCGCCGTCTCGCTGGTTCGAACATTTTCCAGATGTATTAATTTTTTTTTTTCATTGGCTACAATCTACCTAAATGGGTTAGAATTTATTTTTGTGCAAATATTGCAAGCGGTATATTTATTTATTTGTATTTATTTTTATTTAAACATTGGCGAAAATGGGTTTAGAATTTTTTTGCTTTCCAACACGAGAAGGTTTTTTTTAACAAAGACTAGGCCATTGTCTGCCCCAACAATATGGCACATTTGAGAATTTTCTTTAATGGCTTAGAAAATGTTTTGATCATAATTGCGGAAAAAATATACGGTGAAAAGAATTCTACTTTTTCAACTCTGCGCTGGCTTTGTTTATATTTACAACAGTAAATGGTAAACCGTGCAAAATAATGATTCATAGTATTAAAAAATAATCAAAAAGCTCAACCTAATTCTTGCGTAATTATTTCTAACGAGACTACATCCACCAGCTCAGCTAAACCAATCCCATCTCTTATGGATGGGAGTGGTACTTGCATCATGTTTGTCTGGTACATTTTTACATTACATTTTGTGTTTTTTTCCCGATTTTCCGGTCCTCGCAAATACATTCGGTGTATTCATGACAATCTAGAAGATTCACTGATAATAATTAAAAAAATATTAAAAATATGTGAATTGCATAAATCAATCAAAAACCACTTTGCAAAAGTTGCAATAAAATGAATAAATAAAATCGAGAAACATCTAAAAAAATAACAGCATATAATAAATTAAAACTGAAACTCTCACCAGAGACAAGAGAATGCAAAATATCACAGAATATCTTGTATTCAAATAAATTTTCATTGTCATTTATGAAAAATGGGTAGAAACATAATTCAGCAAATCCAAAAAAAAATTAGTAAATAAATAAACAAAATATAAAACGATTATTATCCCGACTCATCCATCAAATTCCAAATTAGGTTTAGAGTTTTTCGTGCAACTTCTTCTATGTTTTGTGATAAATGCGATCAGAAATAAAAGAACTGTGGCAAATTATCGGCATTCGACTTGAGTGTAGCGTTGCGAGAAGCCGAGATCAAAAATTGTGCACACTTTGATGCTTTGTACGCAGCAGACCCGTTTCCAGTGGCAAGTTTGATTGATGTTGAGGTGGTGGCTTCGGTTCATCGTCGGTTCACCACGGCGCGATAACCGACCTATGATGGATCGCAGGCTCACCCTTTCAGCAAGTATCGCGCTGCTTTTTCACATAGTCACCCCGAAAATGCAGAGTTAATTACGTGCACGGGGCTGTACCACGATATCTCGTCAGAACTCAACAATTCCGCCGATTTATTAAACAAAAACTGACGTCAAGCCGTTGCAATTACGCACTAATGATAATAACAACAACAATAATGATAATTGCGCACGAGGCGTGAAAGTGCAAACGGAAGAATTTCTATCTTTCCCGAAATTGTCGAGTCCAAAGAGGCGGAAATAATAATCGAGTTTCCCACTGAAATAATTATTTTAGCGGAAGACGAGCTCGCTACTAATTCGGGTAAGCCTTCCGTCATAAACATAAATAAAAATTGGTCCGATTTGGCCGCTTATACGGTTAGTTAAGCCGGAATGGAATTGGGGCGAAGAAACATGCAGAGCGCGATGAATGGAACTGAAAACGAGTCTTTATTGAGATGATCTGCGGGATGTACAAGCCGGCGACGTCAATAGCTTGGAAAATTAAACGGCCGGATTGTATTTACAGATGCGGCGCTGATTTGTCAGCGTCCGGAAACACCGGAGTGAGAATGACTTATTGAATGAGTTGACACCGGAGCCATCGGTCGACGCTTGATCCGCCAAACTTTGATAAATCGTGCATAAGTTAGCACCTTTATCGGCAAATCACCGCCAAACTTTTTTCATGAATTTCTTGCGGCCACAACCGAACGTCAGCAACTTGTCATCTCGCGTCAATTACCTTTCCAGAAGCTATTTAAATCTTAAACAGTAAACTAACTTATGTCATGGATCAAGCATTATGGAGAAAAACGATGTGTCTGAGTCTAAAAACTAAATAAATCCTTGTTATATGTAAGAGTTTATAATATGTGTGTAGAAATAAAAACCGAGGCCATGGAGACTAGTTTTTGTTCTATTTTTTCCAGTGTACACCTTTGACATTGCCAAATCATGACATTTGACAGCAACTGCCAATCCAAAAATGCTCAAAAGACTTCTAAACTGACTCAAGGAGACTAAATGTCCACCACAAAATATCATTTTTAATTTCTCCAACTTCAAAATTTTACTACACTCTAGCGAACGTCGAATTATTCCATGCTCTACGCCGCAACCTAGTTTTATTTTTGTGCACACAAAAAATAATATCGTTACTATGAAATATTAACATAAGCAAATGTAAAAGTTATATAAAAATCCCTCTAAATTTGAAGCGAAACTACGAGACAGATAATTCAGTACAGCCACTAAAAATGTTGCCGCAGCTGTAGACAAAACGTCTAGATATTATTTTCACGGACAACACCACCAAAACTCGGAAAACCTAAATCTCAACATTTAGTACGAGTATAACATTTCCATTTCCATTTTATATAAATGTTCATCAAAATTACCTAATTCACTAAGTATGTCTAATGAAGTCATAACATTTTAAATACATCCCATATTATTATATCTGAAAGTTATCTAAATTAAGAGGGCACCGTACCACTACCTAAAATAAATTACTCCAACTTTGTTAATATCCATCGAGATCAAATACGGTTTGTACTATACGATTGGTGATTGTTTTAAAAATCACGCTTACTGGTAAATAAAGATTTTAATTTAAAAATTATTTTATGTTAAGAAATTAGAGCAAGCATGATTCACAGAAAAATTTTACAAATACATTGAGTGCTGTTTTTGTGAATCGAAAGTACAAATAATTAATTAATTATGATACACGAATTTTCATATTTTCGTACGCGGGATTTATGATTTTATACAATAGCAGCCCGGCGCATCCACCAAAGTTATTTTTGTATTTTTTACGGACACAGTAAATGACGGTAGCAGTTTTTGAATCCTGGTAAATTTTGTCAAATTTTAAGTGTAGGGACATTTCCTATTCCTAACCTGATCTTTAAAAATAAAAATGTAAATTTAATCCAACACTCCTACTCAATTATTCGTACATATTTAGTAAAATGGACTAAAATGTTTATTTAAATCCTTTTGAATATGTAACTTATTGCATTTTTATAAAACCATTTTATAAAAAAAATATATATCAGATATTACGAGTAGACGTTTCACTAACAAATAATAATGCAAATAAACTTTTGAATTTAGTGGAACCTACTCAATTGAACATATTATACTAGCCAATAGTCAGTAAACAGGTTTACTAAAAAGTTTATTTCAATCCTTTTGCTATATCATTATTTTATTTAAAAAAATAAATATCATACTATTACTAGAGTAGACGTTCCACTAATTGTCTTTGTGTATAAATAATTTGTATAAATTCGTAAAATGGATCACTAAACGTCAGTTTTTAGGAGCTCTAGCCCCGCTTAAGTACAATATGTAATATTCGAGCACAATTGTTAAGAACCTAAAAATAACCGAAAAACATGTTATGTTATCGATTACATTTAATAAGAATAAAATTTGATTAAACTGGAATCAATAAAATGATTGCCTGCTTTGAAGTTCGTCTTGAGACTAAAAAGGATGTATCGCTGTCTTCCTCAAAAGCAATGTGTCCACGACCGCTGACAATTTGGATGGCAATATCCGGTTAAGTCTGCTATTTAATCAGCCTACCGAGGGATATTGATCGGTCTCCCATTTCATTACGTGCCCACTTACCCTTTTCGCCCTTTACCACCTTATAAAACTTTGATAAAATCGTATACTCTACCGAAATTTAACATCGCGTAATTAAAATGTGCCCGGAAAACTCTCAAAAAGCGAACGCCGCCAGAAGTTCGGCAGAGTTATGGGATATTGGGTCAATTACTCGTTGCGGCATTTCTTAGCGACGACTGTATTTAAATCTGAGTGATGCGGAGTTTACCTGGAACATGACTCAATCGCATCCGCCGCCAGATTTCAGTAGTCCACCGTCAAGTCGAGCCTTTTGAAAGGCGAATCGGGATGTGTGAAGGATTCGGGAATGCGAGGACACTCCGGAATGTGGATTATATATGTCGCTTTATATTCAACACTGTTTCTGCCGTTCTTCAATATCAGACAACGCATGCAACATCCAGAATTTCGAATAAAAGTGTGTATGTTTCAGCGACGAATTTCCCCTCGCTCATATTATAAACGGCACATTCCTCGAATTGTTGCCTCGATGAAAAATAACAGCTCGCTATTATTTACTCTCTCAATTAATACGTCTCGTATCCTGGCCAATTTAATGGCTTTACACACCCAACGGACGTCGACATTATCAAAAACACGAAACTTTCAACGTGAATCCATTAATTAGGGCGAGGTGGAAACAGACGTATGAGGGAAATTGTGATTTTATTGAACAGGGTGTTTACATCGTCGTTTCGGTGGGCAGGTGACAGTTATGATTTATTTCGCTGTAAAGTCGTACGTGAATAACGGTAGATTTTATTTTGTGGCCGAGTCGAACAAAGCGATAAAAAATAAATGACTCGTCCACTTTTAAAATGTCTGTTGTAAAAACAGATACATATTTTAAAAAGCGTCAGAATCGCGAACAATAAACACCAAAAAACCAAGGCAACTTTTCGAACACTATCGCGCAGCTCTCCAATAATAAAAAACGCCTTCTTGTAATCAAATGTTAAATTTGTGTAATTTTACCTTTTCCAAATCTTGCATCCTAATGTCACTCAAACTAAGAATAATAGTGACATTAAAAGGTGTTTACCCATAAAATTAACTAACGAATGAAGTAAAATACTTAAATCGTCATCAATTATGAAGTTTTGTATTTGCCCGGCGCCTCCACCAAAATTAATAATTTAACACGTCCTTTGTAAATTTCTTTGCGAGATTCTTGCTTTATAAACAAGCAAAGTCGTTTCAGCTGCATGCTACATTTGTGCGTAAATACCAAATATTATAATTTTAAACAAATATTTACAAATTCAAGGAAAACACTTGAAACGCGGCTGGTTTTATATACATACCTATATTTCTGCATTAATCCAAGAAAACCATAATTACGCATTTATATAAATTTATCTTTTCATCGACTTTATAATAAAAGCAACCAGCAATATCACCAAGCATATGACACAAATACGAAAAAATCACTGGGCGTCCGTCGAAGAAAATTTATTTTAGAATTAATTTGTTACAATTTTTCACAATTCAAACATAAAATAAATCTTATGACCATATTTTTGATCAGTCTGGGTATTTTATTTGATCGGCTTTACTATCGGCATTTTTATGTAATTTAATGATGTAATTCTAAATATTGATTCAGGTATAAAATATGGTGCGGGCACAGAAACAACTTTAAAGAAATCAGTTGTATCAAATCGAAGCTGTTTTGTACAAACACAAACTGATATGAAAAAGAAATTAATAGTAGTGGAAAGAGAAAGTCTTAAATCATGACTTTATTTATTCATGAAAACACGAATTGTGTTGCAAAGCAACAAATTCACACGTTAAGTTAGATGTATGAGCGCAATCTCATTTAAAGGTAAAGTACTTATTTAGTGGAAGGAAAGCAACAACTTAATAATTTGATAATTAGTGAAGGATTTGAGCTCATTTAAATATTTATTGGGTTTGAAAATTGACAATAAGTCAGGTTACAGACGAAATTCTGGAGAGGAATGTTTGAAAATTCTTAGTGGTTGGTTTTGGGAGGCCAATTTGCGGCGACGTGTAAATACATCTGTAATTTCCACTTTAATTCAGTTCGGGGTTTTAAGCAAACCGTAGGAAGCCGAGCCAAATTGCAGTAACCGGAGACACTCCTTTGTAATTCATGGGATTTCCCGGTTTATTTGTCATTCATCCCTCCAACCTTTTTGTATCTGGCGTCTCGCACCGTTGCCTTCGGCCGGAGATCTGTTCGACTCTCTTTCCAGCTGCACTGCGTTTAATCTCTCCCCGCTCCATTTGTCTCAATCTCAGGAACGATGTATTATTTAAAGATGTTCCTTCGCTGTTTGGAATTTCAGTTTACTTTTCTTGTGCGGAGTGTTAAACGGCCCGAAGTACCGCACACTCCCTTACCGAAATGTACACGACCAAAATGAGTCGTTTCAGCTTTGAATTTAAATGTGTTATCGATTATTTATACTCCGTAAATTTTAAACTCCACATCCTTTTAATAGAAGAATCGAAATGTTGTCGATGGATATAGCAAGGGTTACGAGACAACATATCAACGAGAAATAAAAAACCGAGATGGCAACAAAGATAATTTCGTTTTTGTGTAACCTATTCCGTCTTTTGTCACGACTTTATATAAGATTTTCTTTGAAGAAAGTGCCTGCCTATCTGTCAGCATAGATTTCATCCCGTAATGGCAGAGCAAACAAACCGATCCTGCAATTGATCCTTGTAACCGGAAGCAGCACTTCGGTCCCGGAAACACCTCAACATTGTACTCAAACAATAGATGTTCCTTTTCAGCTCCCTTGCAATTTGTGGGAGCCACATAAGGAGCCCACAAGACGCGGCTAATTTTCTCAACAAATACACGCGAAATAATTAAACAAGCAACACAAACAAGTCGCTTCTTTAATATTTAATAATTAATTTTCATTATTGAACTAGGTACGGCATTTTGGCGAGGGGTCGGAGTTCCATTGTGCGGCATAAAAATGGAAAGTTGATAACGAAGACGATGTATGGAGGATGTCGAGCAATCGCGTGTATAGGAAGAAGTGAAAGCCTGAGGGTGTTGTGGGTAATTATGTGGCTCAAAGGAAGACTAGCGAGCATCGCAACGCCAGCCGGCAAACGCAGTAATTAGAAATCGGTTTGAGCTCAGCTGCCTTTTGTTCGACTCCTACAAATGATATTGCCTCTTTCATCTTACAAAGGCAACTAAAATATAAAGTAAGTCACTAGTAAAATTAACTTATCGCACTCGATAATGAAACTTCGGTCGACAACCAACACTGCTATTTTGAGGTGAGCTTTTTGCTTCTTTTCGCTTTTCGGTATTGAGCTTTCATGCAACAGACTTACTTTTGTGGCATCTGCAAACGAAATAAAATTTATCATTCCACAAAGGTGGATTAATTAAAGTTTTTTCGCGTCTGCCCAAGTCTCTACGTTAAAGTGGAATTTAAATGGAAAAGATCGTCTCAAAACTCTCCCACAACTAAAAACGACTTTCTTGTCTTCTTGTGTTACTTTCTTACTGTTACTTTACTTACAATCAAAATAAAACAAAAAATAACATTGAGAGTAAAACGAAAAAATCACCCTTTTGTAACTAGGTGTTTTTTGTTATTTTCCCGTATAATGTATGTATAATTTACAGGCATTTTTATTTTTACTTTTAGCTCGTATTAATCACGTTATAAATCGAGAGACCGGTAAAGCTTTTATGTTACGATACATCCTTTTTTATTTGTTGATTTTCCTTATAACTTCATTAAAAGCTCGTAAATGAATATTGAATGATGCGTCCGAGACAAATGCCGCAATATATTTTTCTATATAAATTTGCTTGCAGATGTTAAACAGTCTAACCAACAAGCGCCGATTTATAAAAACTTAACCAGAAGGCGAAACTCCAACTCTCGATTTTGTGAAAAAGTTAACAAGTTTGCAGAAGCGCCGGCGGCGAGTTGAACCGATTTAATTTTAACACTAAAAAAATTGTTTATGGACTGAGATGGTGTAACGACGACGGCGGCAGTCATCTGGAGGAGCCTGATGCCCAGGTAGAGCCTGATAGTTACCATGGAAACCATTTCCTGCGGCCAACAACAACGAAACCTTACGTCACCAAAGTTTCCATAGTAGTTACATTTAATTTTTGGTTGTGTTTTTGTTGCGAGTTTTATTTGCTCGGGGCAAAGAGCCGCCGCTCATATGTAATATAATGTACTTGATTTTTTCTCATCCAACTTTTGAGAGGTTTCCAAGTTGGCGGAGAAGAAAAGACACCGGTGAATAATTGAGCGCTGCCTCTCCTGCTTGCTTTGTTTTTTAACTTTTTCTGCTTTTGGACATAATATTTTCTTCGGCAGTTTTAATTAACTTAAACCGATTACACAAATTGATAAGTTCTTAAAAGATTAATTTTCTTTTTGTTGCAAATCGCCCGCTTCCTCCTATAATTAGCAACACAAATTAATCTAAAATTACCATCTTCGCCCAATTTCTGAAAAATGAAAAAATTCGACATCCCAACACAATAAAATTCAAATATTTGGACGACAAAAAAGCAGAACGTTTTTTCAATTTGTGCACTGTTAGATGGAGTTCACAAACTAATCGACCAAGAGTTGCGAAATGAAGCAATAGTTTTGGCTTAATGATGATGTTTCGTTGTCATGGAAACATCAGTGATTGGGGCGAGCTTTTTGGCTGACCAAATAAGGAAATAAGGAGGGAGGCGCGATTGAACGTGAAAAATCTATTACTTGGCGTTAATTACATTAGGCGAGAGGATATAAAGCGCGGAATCTTTTTCAATGGAATTTTTGTGTGCGATGTTTGTGTGCGATAACGGCAAACGCCAGAATAAATACTGAAAGCAAATTCGGCTGTCGAGTGTTCGTTCCGAGTATTATCCCGCCTTGTCGAGTGCAAGAGTTGGTTCGGGCGATTTGAAACATTTCGGATATGTATCGAGGATGCTTCGGTCTAACGAATGGAGCTTGCGGTATCGTCAATCAGTAATTCTGCTGGTCCGTTGGTTAAGAGTGTTATACGTCGGCCAGTGAGCTGGAAGGCCTGCATTTTCTGATAATGCAGTCATCGATCCAGCACTCGATCATTCACCGCCTGCGCTCGAAAAAATTGCGCGAAAATATATTCGGCAATCAATTTTTTCGTTCGTACGACAACCACGAGGACGACAACAACGCAAACTGCTCGTTTAGAAACTAACAATGACAGGTCGCTTTTTTGAAAAAACGTCCGGGTTTAACGAATTCAACAGTAATACCCAATTTTCGTAAACAAACGTCGCGAAAAAGCACAAAGTGAAGTCTTATTGTAAGCGAAGCTCGACCTCATTGTACCTGCGACAGCCGTTATCGAGTTCTAAGGCATTGCAAAAATAAGATATTCACAATTTGTAAGAAAATATCAAAACACAATCATATTGTGCCGCGAGTGTGTACCTACAAGTGTATTGAGACCATACAATACTCTTCTTGAAAATGTATCGTATTTCTAAAGCAAATATTTCCGTTTGCTCTTTTCATAATTGGGAGGCAAGAGGTATTAGAAAAACGCGCATCGAAAGCTTCTGCAGATGGCAGTCGTTAGTCTCGTTACGTTTCTGTTTCCGCATTTCAGCTAAACCCACCGATAAATCTGCAAGTAAACATGTAACATGTATGGAATTAAAGTTTTATCGGCACACAAATTGAACCGCACCGCGAATGAAAAACTCTAAAATCTTACCGCACTTTTGTCAATCAACTCAAGCTCATTCAAAACTTATAAATCTCGTCAATTATTTCGGTGAATAAATACGTTATCTCCGCTACTCTAATTTTCTGACAACTTCCGTTTTCTTTAGTGAAGTTTAAAGTGTCGATTTTATTCAAGCATAATTACGCAACTTGCTTCAACGTCATACATTTTACAAAAATTCTAGTCGAATTTCGAAAGTGTTCCCGGCTTTGTAACCACGATCCCATGTAATTGTTTCAGACGCTTCGTCCACATCTGCGGTAGGCATGTTCATGTGGTGGTCGCGACTTTGAGGCGTCGTAACTCTTGCAATAAAAAATTGCAAGCTATTTGTAACATTGATCAAATTAAAAAATAAAACTTGTATTACGGTCTTGAAAAGTGACAAATTTTACTCGATAACTTCACGAATTCACGATTTGCTTTCATCTACAGAAGCCGTTTCGAAACCCGTTAAGTCGTGATGTTTTAAATGCGGAAAAATGTTTAAATACCCGTTTGGTCCGTCGAAAAAAACAAGCAGATCCCGCAATAAAATCCGGAGTGCCGCAAAAAGTGTCTTAAAAACACAACAAAATGTGTGGATCAAATGTTTATTTCAGATTCCGAAAGGCAGCAATGAGGCCAGTGAGATGAGGAACATCAGATTTTGGGTATAACAAGTAGCCCAATTAGATAACCTTGAATTTTTCTTGCCGGAATGTTTTTAATGAAATGAATTTCGTTAGGTTTGTCTAATATTTCATGTGTAGGTATTAGTAAAATTAAAAACAGTAAAATTCGATCAAATATTTTTACAATTAATTACGTTGGCAAATTTATTTATTTTGTATTGTACATGAATAAAATTAAATTCAGAATACAATTGTGTTTGTAATTAAGTGAACCTTGTGAATTGAATTGTTAATGTGTTGTATGGCTGATATCCGCTGTAATGGTCCTTGGTCAACTCCACTTACCCAAATTTCCATATTGTTCAAGCAATCCCATTAGTACTTACCTAGGGCAAACCCTAACTTGCCGCGCCAGAACATCGAATGACATCACGCAAATGCAACCGCAAATTTTTTTATTAATTTCTGTCAATATGTATACATTTCTACATCCACCTATGGAAAAAAAATAACAATTATATACACTTTCAAAGCGAAAGACCGACTAAGTATATACAACATTCTGCCTCTCTTCCTTCTTTACATATAGACAAACATTCATTCCTGGTCCGGTCCACCCGTGGGCGTCCTCGCCACGACATCGTTGGTTTGACTGGCGGCCACCGCCGTCTCCGCCTCCGGCGGTGTTTGAGCCTCGGTTGACTCCACCGGAGCGGGCGTCGTCTGACTTGTTTGGCTCGAGGTGATCGGTTGTGCTGTAGTGCCCACCGTGGAAGTGGTGGACGTGGCTACCTGGCTGGTAGACGTTTGTGTGGTCGCCGAGGGCCGCACGGCGGAAAATAGCTCGGCCAGTCGGACGGTGATGGTGTTCTGTGGCGCCGGATTCTGCACCACGTCGCGCTGGTGTTGTTGTTGTTGTTGTTGCTGCTGCTGCTGTTGCTGACTATTGCGAAGGAGGAACTGTTGGAAATGGGCTTGTTGCAAGATGACGGGGAGTTCGTAGTGGTGGAAGAAATAAACCATCGAGTGCTGAAAGATTGCAAGGCAATTTTGACACAAACAACAACGTTTCCATGCGACGCCAGAAAATCACGCTAAATCTATCTAAAATAAAAAATGGATGTATATATGTCTGTCTGTCTGTCAGTTCCGTATAGTAGTACCACAGATTACTCCAGATGACTGACTTCATAGGGCGATTTTGTCCGGAACTATCTCTTTTCTACACATTTAAACTAGGCGCATGACATCTTTGTCACAGATACCATAAGCAAATCTAGAGGCGCTGTAGTCGTTGCTAATACTTTGTACGACAGCTAGATGTCACTATAAAATGTTTTATTTAAATTCAAATATTTTTACAATTTTTTTAAATTGAACAATGTACAATTCCGTGTTTTTTAAAAAGCGTGTTTCTACGCTTGTTGCTTTTTTTCTGAATAATATTTTAAAAACAGCATGTTGCTGCAATTATAATCAAGCCAGTAAATGTCAAAACTTGCTCGTATATTGAATTTGTGAAAAATTTTAAGCGAAAGATGGGTCTTTTTTACATTATTTGTGGTGTTGGTAAAAACTAAGCGGAGAAACTGCATTGTTTTCCAAAAAGCGAAGAAAGGTAAGTTTTTTATTAATACAACAAATTCAGGAAATCTAATTACACAATTCTAGAACGAAACTGTGGCAAGAAGCTCTAATGTCCAAAATTGCAATCTAAAGCAAAAGTGAAGGGTTTGCAAAAAACACTTTTCGGCATCGTTAAATATTAGGCTTTATTATTCCTTATTTTTGTGTATGAATTTGAAGAACTAAACCGGGCTGCTCTATTGGTTGTCCGGCAAGTCTTTCAAAATTTCCATTATTATATAATAACGCCAAGTAATTATCATATGTGTAGTTATACCACAGATTACTCCAGATGACTGACTTCATAGGGCGATTTTGTCCGGAACTATCTCTTTTCTACACATTGAAACTAGGCGCATGACATCTTTATCACATATACCCTAAGCAAATGTAGAGGCGCTGTAGTCGTTGCTAATATTTTGTACAACCGCTAGATGCCACTACAAAAACTTTTATTTAAATTCAAATAACAGGCCCAATATTTTTACTATTTTAAATTAAACAATGTACAATTCCGTGTTTTTTAAAAAGCATAACTGTTTCTACGTTTGTTGCTTTTTTTCTGACTAATATTTTAAAAACAGCATTTTGCTGCAATTATAATCAAGCCAGTAAATGTCAAAACTTGCTTGTATATGAAATTTGTGAAAAATTTTAAGCAAAAGATGGGTCTTTTCTACATTATTTGTGGTGAAAACTAAGCGGAGAAACTGCATTGTTTTCCTAAAAGTGAAGAAAGGTAAGGATGTTTTATTAATACAACAAATTTAGGAAATCTAATTAAATAATTCTAAAGCGAAACTGTGGCAAGAAGCTCTAAATGTCCAAAATTGCAATCTAAAGTAAAAGTGGAGGGTTTGCAAAAAACACTTTTCGGCATCCTTAAATATTAGGCTTCATTATTCCTTATTTTTGTGTATGAATTTGAAGAACTAAGCCAGGTTGCGACCGGCAAGTCTTTCAAAATTTCCATTATTATATAATAACCCCAAGTAATTATCATATGTGTAAGTTATACGTATCTTAGAAATGTAATCGTTAACATTTTGGATATAATTTTGTTTAATTTAAATTATGTAATAGAATAAATTGATTTTTATAAAATTGTTTGTTTTTATGACGTGTAAATAATGAAGGAATATTTTATGATTTATTCTACAAAACAATTTTTTACATTAGTTTTGTAGAATAAATCATAAAATATTCAAAATATAATAGCATTTTTACTACCTATAAAGAGAGGAGAGACTATTTAAATTTGCCGCAAAATTTGATCGATGCGCTATCTGAAAACTGTTACAAACTGTTTGAAGGTCGTTAAAGGTCATTCCGCCAAAATATTTGCATTGAGTCAGTCATCTGGAGTAATCTGTGGTTATACTTATCTTAAAAATGTAATTGTTAACATCTTGTATAATTGTATGGTATAATTTTGTTTAAATTAAATTATACAATATAATAAATTCATTTTTATAAAATTGTTTGTTTGTATGAAGTGTAAATAATGAAGGAATATTTTATGATTTATTCTACAAAACAATTTTTTACATTAGATTTGTAGAATAAATCATAAAATATTCAAAATATAATAGCATTCTTACTACCTAAAAAAAAGAGACTATTTAAATTTGACGCAAAATTTGATCGATGCGCCATCTGAAAACTGTTACATAATTTGAAAGTCGTTAAAGATCATTCCGCCAAAATATTTGCATTGAGTCAGTCATCTGGAGTAATCTGTGGTAGTACTTTGACAAGTTGTATAAGTGCCTGGGGTCGATTCTGTATGAAAAAATTTATACATTTTTTAGCTTTTTTATATTTTGACACATGACATCATGGCATTTGACAAAAACTGTCAACCACAAAGTTGTTCAAAAACCGACTAAACCGACGCCCGGAGATGGAATTTGTTAATTAATAATAACACCAAATGTGCCTTTTATGTAGTCTCGGAACAATACTCAAAAGAAAAATTATTTTCAAATTTCTACAGGCATTTTCTATATAAGATTGTAATTGTTGGTAGATTTAAACGTCTTTTTCAATTTGTTTGTGTTATCCCAAAGGTTGCTGACATAATTTCTTGCTCAAAAACATTATGTAAAAAAAGGCGGTTAAAAGAAATTGTATTATTAAGTATTGTTAATTGTAATTTTTTGTCAGTTTCTGTGAAATAAATTTATAAATAAAACCCACGAAAAACCAATTTACAACAAAATTATAGATAAAGAAATATTCAAGGCCCAACTTTGAATTTAGAATAGTACTTTAAAATTGACACCAAAATCTTACAAAAAGAATATTAGTTTCTAACAGAAATATAGCCTAATTCCAATTTATTTATTTTATCAAAATTATACTTTAGACCGGTATCAGTTGAAAATTTCAAACAGTTATTCATAATATTGGCAATTTTTGTTTTATTTAAACATCTTTTAATTAGATGCAGCTCCATTTTTATGAAAATAATGGCAAATTTGAGATTATTTGGTCGGATATGATAATAACATAAAGCAATTTAAACTAAATTTTATTTATACGTTATAAGCATACAATTTTAAAAACAGATTTATTATTAAGCATAATTTTTTACAAAATAATTGCGATTTATATGAAGACTATTAGAAATATTTTGATGAAATAAATAAATTTGAATTATGCTATATTTCTGTTAGCAACTAATATTTTTTCTAAAATTGTGTTTGTGCCCCCCATTTGAAAGCATTTCAAAGTCAGTGGCGTTGTCAGATAGAGAGAAATAAAATGCTCAAATTATTTTTATTAATTACTATCATTTAAAAAAATCGTTTAAATCGACCAGCAAATAAACATTTTCGAGAAATGGGCTTTCTTATGGGTAAATCTGTAGATAGAAAATTAAAAACAAATTGCTTCGTAAATATGTAACCCGTGCAACGGCGGGTAAATTTGCTAGTTGTTAAAATAATTATGAGGCATGAATAAAGCACCCGAGTTTGTTTATAAGTGCATTTTTAGGCAGATTACTAGTTTTTACAAAATTTTCACAACTTTTCCCTCCGTTTAATTTCTCATTTCAACGTACACTTTATGTATCCGAGCAATTTACATCACGTCGTTAATTCTCGCCATGTAAAATTCTCCCCCAAACATCACTTTGTTAGAATTAAATTGTTAAAATCGTAATTAGTCTAATCTCGTTGTTATGAAAATGCAATTATTACGAAATTTCATCAACACACATGAAATTTTGTCGTTAATTTCTTAAGCTGATAATATTTTATTTTCATTTATGTCTATTTCTAATTTCCACCAAACCTTCAGCAATTAATATGAAAAGTTGACGCCTTTAGTTTTCGATAGGTGTTCGATTAGCTTTCATTCGCTTTAATTCAAACTTTGCTTCGATAGTAATTTATATCGGGTACACTTTCTGCATTCACATTAATTAGTTTTAGTTTGTACGCTCTGTTCATGTTGACCGAGATGTCGTTTAAGCGTGAAATTATAAAAATATTTTTTTGTTGCAGATGATCAGGTTGGAGAGTCAAGTCGTAACCATTTTTTTAAATATTCTTTATTCCATTTTTGTATTGTTAGTTACAACCATAAAACTGCAGTTTCTTGTTGGTTTAGCTTCAAGGCTAGCATTAAAATCACTGATCGATATAATTCGCTCACTTGTAAATAAATCTTTTGCTATACTTGCAAACTTTTATTTATTCCCACCGCTACAATTTACGCAGGTAGAGTTTAATAATAACAAAAAACGCAAAAATGTGCCCCAAAATTCAAAATGATGGATTAATATTTTGTTAAAGCTATCAAAAGGATGCAGGTAATTTTGCGAGGCATATTTTTTGATTCGGCCGCTCCATTTTTAATTTCGTGCTTTAAAGAAGAACAAAGCGCCAAAAACGTCGGTCGATATGCACGAGTTTTCGGAACCGCTTTTGTCCATTGTTCCACTAATATAACAATGGCGGGTCCGGTACAAGTAAATGTTTTGAAATTTTAACGAAGGTGGCTGGCAAGTACCGATAAGTGAGAGTTAAAGTCGAAAAGGTGTTTCTCGAATAAGGTCGCCACCACCGAAAAGCCACAATCTAATCAATGCGATGCTCCAAACTGCCGGCTGCATTTAATCGAATGAAAATGTTTGATGCGAACAAGACATTCCTCGTCGCGGTTTAAATGTTTGCCATTAATTTAATGAAGCATGTTGATTTCCATCACAGCAGAAAGCACATGGCGGTTACCTCAATCGTTACGCAAAGTGCAGAATTATTTGGCCGTCCCACGCCAGAAGCACATTCTAAAGCTGTAATTGCCGCATTTGGTAGATTTAATCTTCGGCGGCGGAGCGTGAGAATTTTATTGGGGTGGGTTTTGTTAAAACGAAATAAATATTCGCGTGTAACGACGTCGCCGTTTAAAACGTGACAATATCATACACTTGTCAGATTCAGTTTCACAAAAACAAACACCGCGGGGGGCGAAATTGTTCCGGAAAAGTGGAACCTTCATTGTTTCCCCCGGATCTTATCCCACACGCTGTGCTAGATGAAAACGTCAAGCTTTCCGATGCAGTTAAAAGTGCAGCATCGTTGATTTTCTACCAAGTTCGTGCGGCTTCCCAAATTTATTAATGAAAAGCCTTCGATAATTGGCGGCCGCAAAAAATGTTTGCTTTAGATGTCGAAAACGAACGAAACACCGCAAGCGTCGTCAAAAAGTCGCGGATTAATGAATGGCGGCCGCTTCAAAAGAACCAAGAACGAAACTCGACGCTCATAAAAGTTACCTTATTAAGAAAAAATCAAATCCGAACAAGAGCAGCAAAGGTGGCGACGGCGAAGCGCGACGGCGTTAGATGAAAAAGCGGAAAGTCTTCTTAATAAAGTACCGGCATCGGATACAAAGTTAAAGAAAATAAATTTTATACATATCCAATTATTCCGGCACGAAATTACGCCGGAACTTTTAAATTGACAACGAGTGGAAGTTGATAAGCCACCCGCCATCTAACGCAATCTCGGCGACGTGTTGGAACTATTAAAAAATCATATTTCCTAATACATCTTTCAGCCGCAGGCGTGCACTTGCGAAAAACAACTCGATCGGAAGCTGAATTTTGATGCGATTCGGTAAACGGCGAACCCTACAACCACGCTCGCCTTGTTCTTATCGATAACGCGGCTGCGTCCACCCTCGAAAAAGACAAATTGCCAAAAGTGATTAAGGGTGAGGAGTGCGACTTCAGGCGGCGCGGAAAACTAACTCTCCAAGTTATTAAAGTAAACACCCCGCCAAGGGAGTCATATTCCTCATTTCCACTCTCTCATAGACCTCTGCCGCCCTTCGATAATAAAATACTTAAACACTGATTTCAATCGATGATTTGATGATTCAAAATTTGTCTTTGTTAACTATTTACCTGTATGAAGAGCCATGAGGTGACCAAAGCAAGACTGCTGTACTGTCCGTTGAATCGGTAGTGATAAGCATAGAAGGAGAAGTGATACAAATAGAAGAACCTGAAACAAAACAGAAATCGCTTGAAACATAAATTATTTCCGACACAATTATACTCGAGATATCACAGTTCGTCAGGCAACCAATCGGTGGATTAGGCCACAGATTCGTTCCTGAAATTCCATTTTCCATCCAACTGTTTCCCGTTCCGCTTCCATTTTTTATATGACTACGCTAAATTTATTCTCAAACCAAAATCGAAACGGCGCTACGCGATTTGTATTAATTTTTGCAATTTTCAAAGTCACAACGACCGGAAGCGATAGTTGTTGGTTTAGACAGTTAGTCTTGTTGTTATGAACAGTATCTGCAGACGAGGACGCTCCATCGGAATGACGGTCTATCACACACCTGTCAAAACACTTCACTTAATGATGAGATAATAGTGATTAGTGAAACGCATCTCGTGAAGTGTTTGAATCCGGTCCAAGGGTGCGATGAGGCATCCGTTACCAATCAACTAATTCAATTCAGCCGCAGTTCGGCCACTAAAAGGTAGCAGTGATTCAAAATACAGTACAGTTCATCAAATTAAATTGAAACAAAACCGCAAAAACAGCCGCGGAATGTAAGCAACATAAATATGTATTTGTCAATCTGTTACCTAATTGCGAGTAAAAAAAATGGATACAAATAGATCAGTATCGGTGGTATTTCATTGATTGCATTAACCAAAGGAGCTGGTAAATCATAAGCAATTCACTAAAATTTCATGAAAGAGAGAACATTAAAAATTAATATACTCAAATAATTCTAGACCAATTTCACGTTTACATAAATAATAAATTTAATTTTTATTTTAAAATCATAATAATAATTCAAAAAAATATCAAAATGTTGCCCATTTTTCTCGAGACTTCTTTTTTTCCTATCAAAAATATTTTGCAACATTTCGATGTTAGGCTTCTACCGAATATCATTCTCAGTGTATCGTACCATTCCGAAAAAATGTATTCTGTTCAAAGGCATTATTATTCCTGAAATACAATTCATAGAGAAAAGAGATGCGTTGACAGCTTACGTTAAAATCAACTTTACTGAATTGCGTAGTTAAAAAAATTTCACGGAGATTATAAAAAAACAGAAAAGCGAAAATTGTGATCAAAACTCGGAAAACGAACAAACAAAATGACAGTTTAAATGACAGAATAGAAACTATACAGTGTGGATCAAAAAATTGGAACTAATTCGATAACTTTTTTATAGGGAGCGACAGAAAAAATCGCTTGGACACGTGAATTTTTAATTTAAAATGCGCTAATTCTGACATAAAAATTTGCTTTGTTGTCATCTCTTTCAAGGCCATGACGTCATTTTATTTTTTAAAATGGCAACCCTAATTTTTTATTGAGTCATTTTAAATAGCATGGTTTTTTGCATATAAAGCAATAAAATTTGTAATAGGTTACATAAAAATATTTTTGAAAAAAAAAAAAAATTTTAAACTAGAAATTTTGGTTTAAAAATGTCATAAAAAAAATTTGAACATCGTCTTAGTCATTGTCAACTTGAAGAAGGTAGGCAGTAACATTTAATCTGATTATTTTGTAAATTTTTCATGTTATTTAAATAAACTGCTATTGTTAAAATCATTAAATTACTAAATAACATACAAAAAAATATTGTTATGTATCACATTACAAATTTTATTGTTTAATATCCAAAAAAACTTGCTCTTTAAAATGACGCAATCAAAAATTATAGTTGCCATTTAAATAAACTTGAAATGACGTCATGGCCTTGAAAGAGATGACATAACAAACACATTTTTCTGTCAGCATTAGCGCATTTAAAATTAAAAATTAACGTGTACAAGCAATTTTTTCTGTCGCACCCTATAAAAAAGTTATTGAATTAGTTCCAACCTTTTCATCCACTCTGTATATACCGGGTGACTGTAAATGATTGACTTAAATTTAGGTGATTGGTACCAGATTAACTGTCGTCGTGATTTATGACTATTAAATTTTCAGGTTAGAATATTGTTGTCCAAAAGTGTAACTTACCGAATCATGGCGAACGAAAAGTGACAAATAATGGAGAAAATGGTTACAGCGAGTGAACGAAAATATCTTCCAGCTGTAAAAACTATTTTTTAAACAATTCTGATATTATCAATTTTTAAATTTGACGTTTATTTGACAATTTAAAATTTGAACATCAGTGTACCCAATGGAAGAGTTAAAAAATATTACCAACTTAACACGAAATAATGTAACCAATTAATTTGATAATGCCATATTTGTAATAATATTAAGTTTAATGTTATAATAGGTATTCAAAGAATTGAATGAAAAAAAGAGAAATGCAAATTTTGGACTTTCGAGGTATTGAATATAATAAATAATATAAATCGGCAACATTATTGTTTGAAATTTGCAACGCCTTCTGGATGCTACAATCATTTATAAACATCCTGTAGCAGGAATAAAAAAATTAAAAACCTACACACTTGTAGTAG
Source organism: Eledona agricola (assembly GCA_964023215.1). NCBI lineage: Eukaryota > Metazoa > Arthropoda > Insecta > Coleoptera > Tenebrionidae > Eledona > Eledona agricola. The sequence continues at coordinate 4,696,213 of OZ026856.1, forward strand.
GAATATTTAAATATCCATTTAAACACCTTTGGAACTAATCAAGAAAATCTAAAAAAACGATAACGGAAACACTGGATACAGTGGTTCGTAGAGAAAAGCAAAGACTTGAGTAAGAAATATTGAATTACAACCAAGTGAGCCCATAAAATAACTGTTGCCATAATTTAGGAATGTAGGAGAAAAGAAGAAAAGAAAACCAAATAATTGCTAGTATCTTAGTTTGCACCAGAATTCCTATTACATGTGTAACATGTTTGGAACCACAACATAAATAAGATATTAAACAAAAGTCTGCTTAATTTCTACTTTCTAAAACCGTCATTCCTCACGCAATCCTCGTATTTTTCACAATGTCCCTTGCTCTTAAAACAACTTCCGAACAAAACTCCCAAAATAAAAACAAATATCCCCGTATTAATTGAGAGAAGCTCTTCCGTGACATCACTGATTGATCCTCGCCAAACCGATCCAATAAAGTGCCTGGCGCATCGACCCAAATTAGATGAAAAAACGTGCAGCGTAACTGCCGCTTTCGCATTAAAAAGTCGAAAATAATTAACGCTCATGCGACTGCCGCCATCGTTATTGTTTTAATTAACCGAATTCATGTCTGGGCGAATGTCTTTTATGGTTGCATCGAGTTCGATGTTTAGTGCTTTTGCACCGCGGCCGATAATCGAAATGCCATGTAACGCTGCATAAAGATATATGGGGGTGCAGTTTACCTAACCGCGGGGTGCAAAACCGGAAAACCTAGCGGATCGGAACGTTCACTTGGTGTTGACTTTGCCCCCGTCGGCGGTTCTTAGAAAAACAGGAGGCGCTCTTTAGATTTTTTCCCGAGATACATTAGCGACACTTACTCGTACTTATAGTGCCGCCCTCGATAGATATCGTCGTGCAGATTCTTCATCTTTGAAAATAACGAAAGTCAAGAATTGTTAAAATTATTAAACCATGCGATGGCAATGTAGTAAAAACTCCCAATAATAGCAGACGTACGTACAATAAAAAATATACGAAATGCACGGCTTCAGAATCGACTTCGTTATACGCTTCTAGCTCAGTGCCAACCCCAATATCTGATCGTCGCCAAAACGTACAATCAGAACCTCATCGCGCCGCATTATATCCAGCTAATTTTCTAGTTAAACAATTTCCGGAAAGGTCTCGTTTGCGTAACGACGCCCGACATTACGGCATTTAGATCATTGTAACGGCTAAATTAATCCAAGCAGAGCGAGTACCTGTAAGTGACGCTTCCAGAGTCGTAACATCCACAGGTTCGATCTGCATAGGGCGCTCGATTACGTTGTTGTCACGTGCCAATGACACGTGCCCTTCTATTCACGTGTCGTCGACATGCGTTTCTTGTTTCAGCCGAACCGATCGTTTATTTCAGCGCGCGTCCACGATGTCTTTTCCGGAATTCGGTTACGTTTCAGAAGAAAAAACGACGGCGCCTCTTTATTACCTTTGTTGCTTTCAGTTTGCCTTTGTAAATCGCAACAAAAGAGACGTGAAGAGGTCGCGACGTCCAGAGGACGTCTCCGATAACCAAAGACACAAAAATGAAAATGAGCTAATGTGATTTACGAAAATAAGTTAAAGGACGAAAGCTCTTTGCGCTGACCAAAGCCGGCATACCTTCCTCTTGTATCCTTACCGACGTAATTTAATCGGCTCGATCAAAACAAACACAATCCCAAATGCGCCAACATTTACAGAAAAATGGACGGGAACTGTCTCGATTTGCGTTTTGAAAAACGACTTTGCAAAGTTTCGGCGGTATAACAAACAACAGCGACAATTTTATCCGAACTTTGCTTTCTCGCTTTCATTAATTTCGTTCGGCAAATGTACTAGAACTGATTCATTACGTTTTGCGAGAAACAAAAACCATTATTTAATTAATTTATTAATTAATTTCGTGATTAATAATACGTCAAGAGGGGAAATGATTCTAGCTGTTTTCGAAAAACTAACACAAAAACACACAAAAAAATTACGCATTTTTACCAAACCTGCACATGTTCTACACATTTAACGTTTACAAGTTTTGTGGGCGAATAAATAAGGGAACGTCAAATGAAACAAAATTTCAAAGTCATTCGAAAACGTACACCTGGGGGTAGTTCAATACGTCTTAAGTTTCTCAAGAAGTTGGGCTAACTAAACTCGAAGTCTACTTAATAAATACTTTTTAAAACAAATAAGTATAAACACCCCGCTAACGATTCGGCTTTTCAAAAAATAATTGTTGGAGTTTTTTGGGCGACATTCTGTTTGATGTATCGAAATATTTACAAAAAAAAAAACTTAAACAGGCTGGGTTAGGTTAATTAAGGATGAAATGTCGTTTGAAAGATTGCAATTGGCTGTTGCAGAATACACATTAACGTTAGCGTTAAATCATTCACAAAAAATACCGAAAACGATCCCATCGGTACTCGAAGGCCCTAATAGAGAACGGGCAGCAATCTCTTGTGGCGATCGACGGAATTCGTGCAGAGCTTTAATAGTCCGGAATTCTGCTCTCGGTGGTGACAAGTTCCGAGTCGACGCCAGAACCGAAAGCAATCAGGGCTTTAGCAACGTACGTGATGCCGTCGAGGTTTGTTTGTCCATAAACACTATAACCTGGAGATCATCTCCGGCCTAATGAAGTGTGTGCTGTTTGCCTTTGAGATGGGGTTAGTTCCGAGGAGATTATGTTTATGAGATTTGCCGCATCGCGACCGAATCAATCCGGGCTAGTCAGTCAGGCGAAAGCCGTCTTGAAATTTCGTCAAGTGGCGTCGGCGGCGCTCCTTAAATTCATTATTGAAATGGGGACGGAGCTTAGAGACGGACGGATTAAAACAACACGAAGACGAGTCAAAAAGCTCGAGGTTATCTGCCGCGCTGCATTATCCTCGCTGTTTATTCGCCGCGATGCGAAAAATAATTAGCAGGAGACATCTTAATTTCTTAGCAACCCGGTCGGAAAAGGCGATTCCCGCTCTATAAAGGAACAAACAAATTATTTTTAAGTACGTACCGGCTCGGGGAAAAAAGAAAATTGAGATGGAATCGCTCTGAAATGCCTCAGAATTAACTTGGAGACAACGAGCAAACGCTGCGATTGCCAGGTAATGAAGGGGATTTTAAACCGCTCCAATTGCGCTCACCCTTATTCACGGTCTGCTCCAAATCGCGGACGAAATAATTAAAAACATTACCGACGTTAGCGTAATGAAGCTGGCGATTTTACGTGCCGGATCCAAGTTCGCACGTAAATCCGCCTTTTTACATACATACTGTCTCCGGCCGACAAACACCGAGCATTATATTCATTTGATTCCAAAGATATCCGATGTTCACGTTCGCGTTCAAAGTAGAAAAATATGTATTCCATTGTGAAAGGGAACAGTGTGATTTAAATATGTCTTTGACACAGAACCGCGCGCCATTGTCCGCTAGACGGGAGCTTTGAGAGAGGGAACTCTAATCCCCGTTCTTCTTATTCTTTGTACACGCATAGCATATCTGGAAATATCGCCGAAGAAAAGAAATACACCCAGCTGATATATTTTCGACACAATTCAGCGGACTCGTCTCCGGTCGTCCCGCTCGGAAAAATGAGATTAATGCCGCCGGAGAATTGTCCGGATTTTCGACGTATTGTGCGCCTAGACCGGCTTAACACCGAATAATGGGATTTGCATGTGCTGCAAGCGAAACCAACGTCGAAAAACCGTCGTCCGTTGCGATCCACTTCCATAAAAAAAACGAACCGTCTTAATCTATTGCACAATAACCAAAAAATTGGGACAACTAACAGAAATATCGCAGTTCATATCCATTCCATTTTTTTTGTGTCCGACCGAAACTAGTTTTTACGGCCGAAACCGAAACTCCATGTTTTCGTGGGAAAAATAAAGTAAAAATTATCATAATGTCTTTATTTTTATTTTATCACATTATCACATTTTAATCATTTAGCTTCTGAATTTTTTAACTAATCATTAACTTATCATATTATATTATAACCCCCTTTATTTCAAAAAGCACAAATAAATATATTTTTTTATATTATGAAATAAAATAAAACCTACAAAACAAAATTACTTTTATACTTTTTTGTAAAAATAATTTACCTAATAAATATGTTTAGGTAAGTACACAAAATAAAAAAACACTCTTTCATCTTAAGAACGATAGTTATTTTTATTACAAGGCCAGAAATTGCAAAAGACAGTGATAACCGTGTGATTAACAAAACTTTTTCGGCCAACAAAATATTTTAATTAAAAAAATTACATTAATTGTTCAATTATTACGGTTAGGGGATTTATTTTTCCCCTGTTGGCGGTACCTATTCCACGATATGAGATAAAATAATTTTTTTGACATTTGTAAGTTTTGAGTAATTTGAGTGCACAATTCTACTGATAATAAGTAAAAATGGATAGACACACCAACACATTTTCAAGAAGTAGCAGAAAATGTAATTCAGAATTTGTTACCCGAAAAGTCGTTTGCAAGGCTTGCAAAATAACTAATTTTAGACGGAAGCCGAAAAAATTATTTCTTCTAAAATTGGGACATTTTGTATGGTTCTCTTGTTAACGAACTACAATAAAATTAAAATTAATAAGTACCTATCTACCAAATACAACAAATAAATATTTTTGATACAAATAATCCTTTAATCAAATGTATAAAAATAAAAATAGTTTTGCAAAACCTCCCGAATGCAGTTTCTGTTTCGGTCGTAGTTTAGGCCGAATGACCCAAACCCAGTTTTTTTGCTGAAACTAGGCCGAAACCGAAAGTTCGGTCGGACACTAATCTTTTTATTAAACAACAATTTCTCGCTAGTGGTACAAATATTACATGGTAATACAAATATTACTGTCTCCGGTTCGGTTAGACACTTACATTAGGCATTAAAGCGGATTCGTTTTCTTGCATTCTGCAAATCAGATAATGTAATATGTAATATTATTTTTATGATCCGGAAAACTCAAACATGGTCGGCAGCATCTGTGAATTTCGTTTCCCATGGAAATCATCATAGTTCCACACTTTTATTTATGAATAGTACCGAAATCTCATTTCCGAGCAGCCGAAACTAAATTTGGGCCACCTTTGATGTTCACATCCTTCTATTTGGACCAAAAAGCGGCGTAAGATTCATAACGTCGAGCGTTGATTATTCGACCCACTTTGAAATTCGCCGAATCGATGTTTGCTTTTATCAACGGACGTCAAAAGTTATTGCAATCTCCGTATTTAATAAGTACTTAAAACAAACAGCGTCCGAATGAAAAATTATCGCTGATACGCCACCAAAGAACCTCAGTACACTTTCTGGAAGCGAACGAACTTCGCCGTGGGGTCGCTAGGGTGCAACCCTTCCGTTAATACTTTATGCCGTAATCACTTTTCCGGCATGACTCTGTTATCGATGCCAATACTACCGAAATTCAATCAATCCTGTTCGCCCGCGGCGATGACTCGCTCCGTACATCGCCCAGAAATGGGGACTTTTCCCAAACACAGCCGAAATTATTAAATTGCGCCTGGATTAGAGCGCGCAACGGACCAACTAAATAATCGTCGACGTAAATCAATATTTCATTTTGTTTAACTTGGCGTTTGTTTAAAAAATGCAAAGGTTTAGTATCTGTGACACGGGCTCTGTATAAATACGCAACTAATCAAACTAATGCAACAGAATTGCCAACCTGGTCGCCGCTTCATCACAATAATAAATTAATTAACGAACGTTATTTGATTAAATCATTCTGTTGCGAAGAATGACTTCATTAATAACGCTATGACAATTGTCTCGACGTAAAAATGGGCGTGTGTGAATGAAACCATTAACTCGACCATGGATTATTGCACTTTGCGTAATTAAAACGATTCATTTGCGCTTCTCGCCTCTAAAACTAAATAATAAACGGTGTCCTCGCAGGAATACTGTAAAATACAGCATAAATGAATAAATAATTTGCTAATTAAAGACATAAGCTGTCGCTCTTGGATATCCAACAAATGCCCAACGCTGGCCCGATCTAAATCCCGTCAAACATATTTAACACCACTTGACAGATTTATGTAACGAAAAATAATCGTTTTAATATATTTTATTAATAGAGAGCACCAAAAACGTATCGATTGCTTTAAACATTTTTTTCCCTTTGTAATTTGTGTTGTTTATTACCTTTTATTTATTATTATTATTTCGATTAATTTGTATTGTAGGTTTTTTCATTCCACCAATATATTTCGTTTAATTACTCTGTAATTGGTGCAGTTGAACTGTTGGGTAATAAATAAATAAATATAAATAAGGATAAAGATAAAATGTTTATTAATCGGGGAGAAATGTATACTTATACTTAAACATTTTCATTTCGTGATTAAACTTTCTTCTTTATTGTCACTGAGTTTTTAAAAGAAATTGGGCAGAAATAATTGCATCTCGACAAAAGTGAAATTTCAATGCTTTATATTTCCTAAACGATTAACGATTATACGATATACTCTTATGTAGCCGGTAGATGTCAAAAAAGTGTTATAGAGTCAGGTACAAAAAAGGAATTTTAGGAATTGTTTACCATTTTGGCCAGAAAACAATAAGAAACGAACTTCCGTCTCTCACCGGTTCGCATCAATTATTCTAAAATATTTACAAATTTTGTGTTTGGGTGAAAAGATAATCCAAGATGTTTTTTCCGTTAATCCCCGTCAAAATTAGCAAAAGTCTGTCATGATAAAAAATACGACTGCTGCATCTCCCTTCATTTCGCGGTGCCCCCAACGAACTTAAACGCTTAAAAATCCCTGCGAGAAAACTTTATAATGAGTTGGAATCAATTCAACCTAGAGGTATAAAAATCGTTAGAACGGCACTTTCCCTGCCGTTAACTTTTACACTTTCAATAGTTTCTAAAGACGCTCAGGGCGCGGGGTTGCAAAGTCCCTTCCAAAAAAAAAAACGGCGACTTTACAACCTCTAAATGACACGATATTGTCGTGTTGTATTTTTGAATGGTTGCGTCAATAAATTAGCAGGAATTGAAATGAGCAACACCACTGAGTCTAGATCAGGACACGCATTACGAGTAGAACATATTAATTACGGTGTGACGGACCGAAGCAGAATTCTGATCATTCGTTATTAGCATAATGACAATATGGATGGGAACAATGGATCTCGTTATGGACGAGATGCCGGAGGAATGCTCCGGAGTACGAGGCGGCGGTACGAACACGGGGGAAAATCCGGGAGGTGTATCCACGCAACGAAAACAATATGATGTATAACAAACATCATCGAGAAGAGGGGCAAGTCTCTCTCGAAAACGATCCTCTGGGCCATAAAATAAATTAAATGAGGCAGCAAGTCACGGGAATATTGCTACACGATGAAAATCCAACAATCCGAACGAATTCCAGGTAATTACGGGTCGCGATGTCGTCGAAAGGCGAACAAACAAACAGAAAAAATTCGTGTTATTATTGGGTTTTTATTTTGTAATTGAGTGGGGGTTATGTGGGGCGGAAAGCGACTTAAACGTAAAAAGAAAAATTTACGGAATTGTTGATTTCCGCGGCACATATTTATGCATTGTAAGAAAATTGGTCGTTAAAAATAATTTTTGCAAATAAAGCTATTTACTTATTATACGACGCCAAACAACAAAAACGATCGATAAACACATCAATCAATAAGTTATGATTTTATTGTGACGAAACATCAAAAACACTGGTGTTGTGGTCCCGTCCGAACAATCAATTACAATAATAAGAAACCCCAGTTTACACTTTTAATGCTTTTGCCATGATAATCTAAACTGCCGATAATAACTATTATCATTAATGGCCAAGTGCCATATATTGACCTAAGCACTACAATTATGATAATGGTGTAGATTCAAATGTTTAATGTCAATTTTAGTAGCCATTTAATTTAGAACCGTTGTTAAATTATGATTAGGAAGTTTTAATTTTCACTTTTCATTTTTTAGAAGGCGTTATTAGGTTAGAAAATGCCAATTACGATGGATGCACGCGTCCACATTATCAAATGAAGTCCTCACCGCACATAAACTAGTCCATTTCCCTAATTAGCGTCCATCTCGATTAAATTCCTTCGAACGGGAAAAGTGGATTCCCACGTGGCGCTCTGTATGGTGCTGCCCATTTCCCGATTACCCGACTAATTAGATGTACCCACATGTGTATCTATCTAACTACATTCTATTGGTTAGTTGCCTTGAGATCATTGACGGCGCCGTCATCGGCGTCGCGACGCCCGCCTCGTCACCACTTTTGTCCTCGGCGGCCGATGGCGGATAATTTATGGCGAACGCTCCATCTATCATTAGCTAATGAAGACTGAATGAGGCCTAATTCGGTCGAAACGATCCCGATTGTTTGCGTTCGAAAAGGACGTTATTATAATTTGTTTGATTTGGCAACGAGTGAGTGCGGCCTCTCGAATAAAACCACGGAAATAGTGATTACTGAACACTCAAAGCCGTCATTATTTCCCGGACAAACAAGCGATCGTTTCGATGTGGATGAAAAAGCCCTACCATAACGCGAGATGACACAAAGTGCGCTTATTATTGGACGCCTACAACGCGTCCGTGTATAGGCGGCGTTACCTATCTGGGCGCCCCCACACGTGTTGTTTCCAAAAGCACAACAAGAAAAATATGTTTTGCTACATTATTAAAAAGTTCGTAGTCACATATTAATAAATTAAATACGTCGTTTAAACGGATTTATTATTTATACCCCGCCAACAGCTTAAACAACATCAAACTAAGAAGACTCTAAAAATGTTAACAACCTACGCTTTGTCATTTTACAAATTACAAATTTGAAACTTAAAAAATGTTACAACGGTCTTCGTTTCTTCAATTACAGATTTGTTGTATTTTAGGAACCGTTCTAAATTGTATTCCAAAAAAATCGACAACTTATCAGCTGGAAACAAATCATTTCATGTGCAAAAAAACTCATTCGATTTGCGCATCTCGACGCGTTCGGTATATTTTCAGCCCCTTGTGGCCCCTCCGAAATCTCCATAGCCGTCCAATTAATTAAACCCGCTTCAAAAATCAGCGTAAATTGCCTTTGCCCAGATCACAAAAATAATTTACAAAACAGCAGGTTGTTTGTTTGTACGTGCCGACTAATCCTTGTCCGATTGAAATTTCACGTGTGCCGTAAGGATTTATGGGAGAGTGAGTAGATTTCGGTAATCTCCTTGCAAATTATTCGGGCGTCCGATCCGTCGAACAAATTACCGAGCTTTATGCTCAAAAAGCGAACAAAAAATGGGTGTGCGACATCGGTCGCCGCTTTTTTCCGCGATCCGGCTCCGCCTAAGCCTAATTATTTACGACGTCTCCTTCGTGGAGTCGGTTTACCGAAGACGGGGAGCCGCACTTGTACTTACGGCCTCGTATGACTGACGTCCTTTGTTCGGCGCAAAAGGGCGCATTAGTGTCGAATGGAGGATCTGCCGGTCATCTGGCGACGGAGAAGGTCTGAGAGGTCATTGTTTGCGGCACGGATCGTCGGAGTCTAATCTATGGGACGCGGTCCCTTGGGCGACTGTCTCTGACCCCCTTCGCGGAAACCTCCAGTTTCGCCCCTTTGTGATGGTGTCTTTATTCGATTAAATGCAGATCTCATACCGGAAAATGACGTTAGGGAGCTCGCTATTACCGTACTTGGGTGTAAACACTGTATTTGGCAATTTGCATAATAATGCCGTCAGAAAATTACGCAACGCCTTTGAACTGCTTCACCTGCGTTCGCCGTAATTGATACCCCTCTACCTGTCGCTGATAAAAAGCGGTTATCGCCGAACTGCACCCCGATCTGCCCGACAATGACTGATTTCCCCCGATTTTAATTATTCCCCGTACCACAAATACCAACACCGCGGCAAAGAATAATTTATTTTGCAGTTTACGTCGACCTAAAATTCACCAAAGAAACCTCTATTGATTCAACGTGACAAATGTACAGCAAACTAGAAACAATTAGCGCGGCACACAAATATTTTCCGCTGTTCTATTCCCCTTCTCACTGCCTAATTAAGTATAGTAATTTAGGGGATAATAATTCTGTAATTTGTGCTTGAATACTAACGCAATAAATAATTGAAAGCCACTAATTTTGGCCGTGTTAAAAAGATACATTTTCAATAACCAACCCCCGGATCGAGTCTCCCCATTTTAGAAATGCAGCTGTCGTCGACGCTCTTATTAATCCTTGTCCCAGTGACAATCATGCAAATGGGAGTCGTTGTTCGGCCCATTAGCCGCCGCCGTCTCGTGACAATCACTCTTAAACCGTCACCGGACCATTTCCAAACCTTCAAGACTTCCCCTCTTCGATCCCACTTCTTTCGAATATTATCATTAAACTCGTCCATATAAATAAATTTGCGGTCGTTGTCAATTAACCGTATACCAACTTAAGTTCGATTGATATCGCACGAACACCACCACAACCAACAGCAATGTGAACTCAACCATTGTGACATCTTTCAAGTAAGACGATTAATGTCATGCCGGCAAACAAATACTAACACAGAAAGTTGCAGCCGACAATCTCTAGTAAATACGGAAACAATCAACGTTCTTTTATTTCGGTTGAAGAAACCTGGGATTGATATTAGTAAAGCAATTCTAAGTTGTCCTTTTGTATTGGTTACGCGTGTTACCGCATAGCTGCATCAATTAAAATTCATGCAAATAAAAATGGTGGATGCGCCGGGATAATTTCATCCCGGTTCCCGATAAGTTCTTCGATTGATAATTTTCAACGTTTGTAATCATTTTTCTATTAATTGCGTATCAAATATAGGATGTTCAAAAAGCACAAAACAACTGTTTGCAATTGCGTTGTTTATTTTCAATTATTTCATAATTACAACTGTGGGCGGTTTTTTCAATATTCAATCTAATTACATATTTCGTTACCAATCTAATTTCATTTCCTACAGGTTATTTGATCTCTAAATCTTGAACTGCACTTCTGCCTTACTGTAAATGTTTTATACAGTTTTAGGAGCATTGGTTTAAAATATTAATAATTTCACTTCACGATTTTTTTTGCATATAAAATTAAAATGTGACCAAATTGAGGCAAACTATAGTAATGTTCTCTCTATCGTTGGAAACATTTTTGGCCACTTTTTTATATCATTATGCGAGCAATTATGATATTTTTCAAATACAGTCGGACGATGTCGTTACGTGAATCTCGTCGAATCTCATCGGACGTTTCGTTTATGAAAACCGAAGGTATCGAAGCCGGTGGCGGCGGTCATGGAACGGGCCACGAATGGCAGATGGCGGGGGTTGGAATGCCCACCCCCGAGGGCGGACTGGTATCCAGGCGGGTCGAATTGATCGCAACCCGCGGCGCTAGGCCTGATTGCTTTCTTATAAACCCGTCAACATTTATTCCATGCTAACTGCGAACGTAAACAAGAGCTTATTGTGTTCGGACGCTCCCGCTGCTCCGGACGGACATTAAGCCTTCGGCTAAAAATAATTCCGAAAAGCCCAAATTACGACGTGCTTTCCAATCAAGCCGCCGAAAATGCTTGACAGCCGAAGGAGAACCGCAACGCCGCATTACAAATTAACGCGCGCAGACATAAAAGTTGTTAACACCATCTCCGCTCTCTTGGAGCTTCCAAAACATCGACTTAATATTCAAATTTGCGAAAATGCGAAATCAGATGACGGACAGTCGGCAAAGTGGAAAATGTAATTGCATTTAGTCACTAGATTCAGGACGAACAGGCGACAACCAAGAACACAGTCGAGTCGACTTAATTTAATGGGGAAATTTGGAAAACTCACCTCAGCCAGTGGCGTTTCGTTATGGCGGTGTGGCAGCAAATTGCGTCGTACTGGTCGGCCATCCACACGATTAGGATTATGTAAAATGCGGTTGTTGTGTCGTTGAAGAATTCAGACATTATTGCCTCCATGCCTGAAACAATGACATCAAACTTTATGGATAAATTATGGAAAAAATTGCGTTCAATTTTATATGGCAAGTCACATATTATTCAACAACGTGGGCTAGAGCTAGCGGCAAAAAATCTTATTTCTGAGAAAAAGTTTTATAGCGTAAATAGTTCTGTTTATAATTTTCACGCGTTCTCGTTCGCTACTGAATCGTTGTAGCGCCAGAAGCCGGAGACCCCTAATTTTAAAACAGGTATGCTGTGAAAACTTATTAAAAATTATTAAATTATTTAAAATTCAAAATTACCAAAATGTAATCGTTGCTCTGAGAAAAATCGCACAAAAACTATAAATAAAGCTAATAAATTTAAAAAAATAGTTATGCAGTCGGACCAAAAGCTAAACTCTAAAATTTGATTAATTTACTAGATATAACGTGCGTTCAAAAAAAACGAGGCCATGGCCATGGAAAAACTTTGTGCATCAATTTAGTGTTGCAAAATCTCGAACTGTCAGTTCGAGTCTGTTCATGTTTAGGTTAGCTTCCTTGTTGACAATGGGATAAAAAAAGTGCAAAACATTTCCCGGTATCGTTGTGAATCCAAACATCAATCTATTCATTGTTACAGCTTCTCCTCTATTGAGGAGAATATCGACACGACCAGGACGGTCATTAATTTGATATGACTGTAAGTCGTGAATAGATCGATGAAGAAGAATCAGTCTCAAAACCGAAAAATGTCTTGAGAATATTTGGCAGCACTCAGTTACCCGTCAACCTTCATGGGTCATCAGTCTCTATGCGCAACTCGAGACCTACCAATTCAGTTTAAGAGCAACTGCATTCTCAATTAATATTTCAAAAATCGTTGTATATATAGTTAAACACGGACGTCGACCGTTAGGGAGTTGTATTACTCAATATACATTAGAAAAAAAGGTTCGGGTTTGCTTGGATTCAAAGGTTCGAAGGTTTATTATTTTAGTAGGCCAAAAAATTTAGAAGAGTTACGGCAAAAAATCGAAAGCAATTGCGATAAATGTTGTTTGTTTTTGGAGTTTAATTACGGATTGTCTTTCATTAAAGTTTACATTAATTTCTTTTACAGTTTATTTAAAGTACCAAATTTTTTTACCCCATCATTTAAGTAATAATAATAATAATATGTTTGTGACCTACCAATCGTTTTTAACGTCGTGTTTAACTACATAGTTAAACACGAACGTTGACCACTAGTGAGTTATAAATTACACAATATACATTAGAAAAAAAAGGTTCGGATTTGCTTGGATTCGAAGGTTTAAAAACCAATGATTATTAAAAATGCTCATTAAAAATAAAATTAAACTGTCCTAGCGTTTGAGCCGTTTTATTTCGATGGTAAATTTTAAACTGCTAGATCTTGACATTTGTCAAATCTATGTTAATGTTTTCTATGGTTTCTACACTGGAAAGCCGATACATTCCATGGCCAACGCAGCCTCGTTTTTTTTTTTGAACGCACGTTACCTATAGGTAGGTACTCATCCCAAAGTTATCTTAAAATATTTATTTCTTTTTGATTACTGAAAAATGTAATAAAGCCAATACGGTTTTTTGTATTGGCAAATGTTTTCAGTTATGCATACACCTTTATTTGTACCTTCAAATTCCCACAAAAAATGCGGAATTCTAATAATAGAAACACGCCTCATTATCGCGGTGAGATATCATCCGGCTTATTTTCCTGCGAGCATTTTCCGCAAATCAACAACATACTGCCGACTGGAAAAGCGCAACTTGTTACGACTTCAAAACTTACTCGCTGAAACTCTTTATTTATTTGACTATTTTTGTCGCTTCCTGCGATCCAGAACGAAAGGTAATTCTCGAGCACTGTAGGCAATCTCGACTTTATCCCTCTACATTTTACTAGATAGTTTACCGACACTTTTTGCCTTCGGTTTATTTATTTGACAGAAAAAATTTAATTTTCAACCGCTCCCCAGGCCCAGCAGGTGAAGAAGCGTTTCCTTCCTGAACACCCTTCGCGACAAAATAACTTGCAAGCTATAATTTTAATAATTCCCGGTGTCGTCGCCTCCAGTTACAGTTATGGATAGATGGGATTGTTTCTTGATTTTCGGCAGATACAAGTGATTGACACAACAGGCACGTAAGTTGCTTTCGACCGAACCAATTTGATTCCTCGATGTTTTCGGTGGTAAAGCCATTGGATCCAAGTCGGTGCAGCCGTTTTCTCGATATTTTCAGCAACTCGTTCGTTTATTTCGCGTGTTTTATTACGTGTATTTTGTTTCGTATTTAAACGGCCAAATCCCAAGCCGAATCTCGCCTTCGTTGTTGGCAAGCTGCGTCATAGATGGCAGCGGCACAAACTGCATTAGAGTGTCAGAAAGAGATTTTATTCCTCGAGAGACCCCGATAATTTTCCTTCCTTTAGTTTCATAAAGTAGATCGACGAAAGCAGGGCGACTTCTTATGTGAATGTATTTTTAATTTCATTCTTAAGGCGCACCCTCTCCGCACCATTATGAATACGAAATTCGCCGACGACCCCCTCATAATAATAACGAGAGAAAAGTAGATTTTTTTCGTGATAATTGAATCGGTTTCCAGGAGCACACAAACAACCCCACTGGAAATGCTAGCTTACTTGATCAACAACGTCGAATCGATCCCGTTTTATTTACTAACCGTTAATTAAGCATTAAAAACTCACTGCGCTTAATCCCAACAAATAGCCGGGACGAATAAACAACCTCTCCGAATCCCACGCCAAGAGATCGCCAAATTTCTAATGGGATTTTGAATGAAAAAAAATCCTATTCGTTTATAACATTGAACGAGCGTCCAAAAAAAAAACAATGTCACGCCTTGTCACCAAGACAAGCTTCACCCGGGAATTAAGCGAAATAAATGGAAAACGAAGCAAACAACAGACTATATCCTCTTAACAACAAAATTTCAAAATTATGAGTCGTGCTTGCCTCTTTCGCATTATGCGACTCCATTCTTTTTATAATTCACCGAAGATGCAGCTCCCGAAGTGAAAGATGTAAACGTCATCTCGTAAAGTATTTCGGTCACGCAACTTATGAAATTCTTAAGAATTGACTTGCAAAACACCCGTTACACTCTAACCGGCATTGTCGACTAAAGTGGAAAAGAATAACTCTGCCTATACTTGTTGAGTCTCATTTCAATCCCTTTGCCCTGAAAGGTACAGTTTATACACAGATTTTATTTGAAATTCGAGAAATTATTGTCTACGAAAAAATATTTTTGACAAAAGAAAATGGATAACTTCACTTCACGATTTTATTTTGCATAAAAATCATACAGGTCCTATAGTATGTTAAACAACACATCCAATAAACTAAACAGATGAAGAAGTTTGATATTACATTAAATTGCGCTAACTGAAAAACCTAAAAACACTGTAAATAACTTTGTCAATTGAATCCGTAAAAAGTAAAAAAGTCCAAATTTCATACTTTTGATGTTTTTATCGAAGGATTACATAATGTGTCACCTCCTAGGATATATGTTAATCACAGAGTTTTTAAGCTCATTCAATAAAAACGTTAATTGTCTATCGATTGGCTATCTCAAATGAAAAAGTTGACATGATTCAATAGCAGTTTTCAAAATGTGGGCATCCGATTTCTCAATACCAAATTCTTGATCCTGATGACTTTCTTTGTTCATGGCTTAATCAGAACTACGTGGAAGCACTTAATTCCGGCGGTAACGTTCCCCAGGTTTTTATTCACCGAATTCCGAAGCATTATCCGAGATTGGCGTCCAACGTTTCATTGTTGGTGGAGTCGTGTTAATTAGAGAAACCAACCCTGGTGCTTCCTGAAAGTGGCACAACTCCGGACAAAGCAGTCATCGAAGCAAGTCCATTGTCTACGAAATTTCTCCACGAAAAAAGCCACCAGCACGTTTTTTTGCAAGCCGTCACTCATTTTTCCACCATCACTAAATTGTAAATATTTATTATCGCAAACGAGTAGCTGCGATGTTTAATTTTTCCGGACTACAAGCATTAATTGCGAGGAACAATTTGCGTCGCGGATAAATTGCTTGTCTTTCAGGAAAACGTGGGCAAACTGTCGTGGCGTGACGATGTCGTGTCTTCAGCGATATTAATGAGTCTGAGGCTTGAATAAACAGCTGCAGATATTTTCTAAAAAAAATCATTGACCAAGAGCATCTGTTGACTAAAAATTGGTTATGGAAAACTTGATCCCAAATAAAACGACCATTTTCTCTTTGGCAAAAACAGTTCTGATAACTTCGTCATGAACTCTTCTAATTTAATTTCGGATAATTCTTTGGCAACTTTATTTTCTCGATGCTTTCGACTGCTTCCTCACAATGGTCAACAACTGTTGAGTGATTTGTTTTCCATGGAAATTGGCGCATTTCCTTTTCGTAATGCGGCCGTCTAATAAGAGGCTTTGTTTGCATGATCCGTATCACGAAACGCAAACATCAGTGTGATGAAATCGTATCTGGTTAATTATCTCTAATGCAACTCGTTGATGGTCATTTAAAAAAAAACACACGTCGAAGTGGATGACGGATAAGCGCATCCATCACTCCGATGACAAAATGGGACACACGATCGCCGCACTAATAGATATCAGCGAATTGGCAACCTGAGCCAGAACAAACTGTCGCCGATGTAATAAATTAATTAGGAAAAAATTTTACCAAACGAACCTAAATAGCATTGTGTGCCGTAAATCAACGTCGAAATTTTAAACGTGCAACGGTGGGAACAATTTATTGGGAATCGTGTTCAACGTGTGACTACACCGCATTGCTATTTTTATTGTTCGAGTTTGTTTGACGATAAATTTTTGAACAATGTTAATCCTGCTGTATACGGAAATGCAGCCGGTGGAGATTATCGAATCGGCATTGATTAATTATAATGCTGAAATTAATACAGACAAGCAATTTCCGAGAGTGATATATACATTTTGTACTGTCTATTTCCATATTTAATCGATAGTGTGGCGTCTCTCTCACAGGTGTTTGTTGCCAAAAAAATTTCGGACGAACTCACAAAATACACACCAACAAACTTGCACGATAAAATAAATATTAACTCCGCAAACTCGTTATTATTATGATACAAACAAAAAATCTCTTTTGTGGACTTACGTGATATCAAAAATATTTAAATAATAAAATTAGTTGCAAATTGTGGACCAAACTATTAACTTATCTGTTATTATAAAAATAGACAAGCAAAGCACTTGCTCTAAGAAAATTCCATCCCTGCAACTTTCCCAAGTAATTCTTCTTGAAAAGGTTTTATAGTAACAAGTCTCTCATTTCATTATAAAATACAAAGTTGCAACATTTAAATAGAGCAAAAATGGAAGAAATCTTGGAGACCAATTTTCGTGCCAATAGCAGATGTTGGTCGTTATCATCTATCGTAATTGGCATATCAAAAAAAAACATAGCGGAGCAGCGACAAATTCGTTTAAAATTTTGAGAAACTTTAACAGCGCAATTTCAATTTAATCCCGGCGCATCCACCAAATCTGACATTAAATATAATCTCATTCGAACCCTATCAACCCGCAATTGTAGAAAAATGTTGCGTTCACAGTTTGTAACGTTTTATAGCGCAGTAAAAAATTTATTAACCCCAAAAAACCCTATGCTTAATTCAGCCGACAAACACAAAAGCACGCCTCGAGTTTAAAATAAAAAAGCGCCCCATAATCACCGACGAAATTGAGATGATGCCGTCGTTTTTATAAACCATAAAAATGAAACAGTTGGTTTGTAAGTGAAAAGAACCTGATTCGGAGCCGTAAAAACATCCCGACGATAAAGTGTAAATCGTTCGAAAGTACGTTGAAAACCGGAAAACGAAGAACGAGAGAAAAGCGAGAGGATATAAATGACGTCGTATCGTTTCTCCAAGGATCGGGCGCCATCAGCAACTGGTTGTTGGCGGCGCGCCAAGGCGCACCAGGACTCGTTACTTGTTGATCTGCTCCGGGTCGTCCTGCGAGATCGTTTTTGCCTGTTGCGCCTTCGCCAACCGTTGATTCTCTTTATACCGGTTGCTTCTGTCTACTTGTTGCTGCAGCACCAGACCGACTCCACCATCGAACGTCGACGGCGCGGATTTATGGCGACGACCTCCGAGTACCATAAATCAGGACGCTCACCGACGCAAGATTGATTTTTTAAATAACGGAGGTTGCTCGCTAATACCTCGCAAAGTCAACGCAATCCTTTTCACGTCAATGATTTTGAGACCAAACTCTAGACGTTCTTCACCGCGCACAGCTTCCGAATTGTCTCTAAGTTTTTTAAAATAATCAAGATAATCCAAGTAACCGTAAGTATTGAAACAATGCAGAGAATCGAAAAGACAAGCAAATGCATGATGCTTTTAAAATTATTCATCTTGACTATAGAGCTGGAATTGATTCTGATTTTTCTTCAATTTTTTCGAAGTAATGAAAAATATGACTATAATAAACTGCTTTTTTCCAAAATCGTTCTTTTTCGTTTTTTTTATTATACATATTTCAGCCTGTTACAATATTATTTCATCACTATGCTTTTCAATTAATTTAAACCGATGGTGGAGACGCCGAGATGTAATTTGATATAATGGAAAATATAAAAAACGACAAATAATGGTCCCTCAAAAATAAATCTAAACAAAGCGGAAGAATCAACATGTTTATAAGATTTTACATAAATATTTTTTAAATAGTGCAAAATTTTATATATACTTCATGCATGCCAACATTGTTAACGTACTATTTCATAACATCCCATCTCTTCCTGTTTCAAAATTTATAATTAAAGAAGTAAAGATAAAGAATACAATTCAAAAAAAGTTTTTTAAAAAAATAATCAAGATAATCCAAGTAACCGTAAGTATTGAAACAATGCAGAGAATCGAAAAGACAAAAAAATGCATGAAGAAATTAAGATGAGTAGATGCTTTTTAAATTATTCATCTTGACTATAGAGCTCGAATTGATTCAGATTTTTCTTCAATCTTTTGGAAGTAACGAAAAATATGACTATAATAAACTGCTTTTTTCCCAAAAACGTGCTTTTTCGTTTTTATTATACATATTTCAGCATGATCCAATATTATTTCATGACAGCTTTTCAATTAATTTAAACAGATAAATATTGTTTGTAAAATGGTGGAGGCGCCGAGATGTACCTAATTGATGTAATGGAAAATAAAAAAACCAAATAATGGACCCCCCAAACATTAATCTATGCAAAGCGGAAGAATCAACATGAATATAAGATTTAACATGAATATTTTTTTAAGTAGTGCAAAATTTTATGTATTCTTCATGCATGCCAACATTGTTAACGTACTATTTCATAACATCTCATCTCTTTCTGTTTCAAAATTTATAATTAAAGAAGTAAAGATAAAGAATACAATTTAAGAAAAGTTTTTTTTAATAATCAAGATAATCCAACCAACCATAAGTATTCAAACAATGCAGAGAATCGAAAAGACAAGAAAATGCATGAAGAAATTAAGAGGACTAGATGCTTTTTAAATTATTCATCTTGACTATAGAGTTCGAATTGATTCTGATTTTTCTTCAATCTTTTTAAAGTAGTGAAAAATATGACTTAATAAACTGCTTTTTTTCCAAAAACATGCTTTTTCGTTTTTTTATACATATTTCAGCATGTTCCAATATTATTTCATCACAGCTTTTCAATTAATTTAATCAGATAAATATTGTTTGTAAAATGGTGGAGGCGCCGAGATGTAATTGATGTAATGGAAAATAAAAAAACCGACAAAAAATAATCTATGCAAAGCGGAAGAATCAACATGAATACAAGATTTAACATGAATATTTTTTAAAGAGTACAAAATGTTATGTATGCTTCATGCATGCTAACATGGTTAACGTACTAAGGTAGGTGCGGGTAATAAGGCCTGTCGGATAATAAGGCCTAAGTAACAAAAATACTATTTAAAATGATCGATTTCGCTCAAAGTCACTCGGAGGTAGCTAACACTCATTAGATAGTGCCTCAAAGTTTTCGCAAAGCTTTAGCTTGCTCGCTGCCAATAATGCAGCATTTTTCATTGTGAGTGTCGATTGCGCGGCACGAATAATAAGAAATCGGCCGAATCAATCGTAAGTATTTTTTGTAATGGTACACTTATATATATAATTTTCCGCTATAGTTGTCTATTATTTCATGCTTTTATGGAATTTTGATGTTTGAATAATATATCATGATGCGAAATGTAATTTTTTTTAGTTTCTTTACACACGTTGTCAGCGGCTATTAAGGCCTACCAAATTTGTTCGTAGACCTTATTATCCTCCTCTTTTGTATCAACATTTTTCTATTTTAGTTTATTTTATGGCTTTTTCAAAGAGGACAATTTTAATTAATTATATTTAATTTTAATTAATTATATTTAATTTTAATTAATTACATTTAATTCTAATTAATTATATTTAATTTTAATTAATTACATTTAATTCTAATTAATTACATTTAATTCTAATTAATTAAATTTAATTTTAATTAATTACATTATATTTCATTAATTACATTTAATTTTAATTGATTACAATTATTATTAATTAATTACATTTAATTTTAATTAATTACATTTAATTTTAATTAATTTCATTTAATTTTAACTAATTACATTTAATTTTAATTAATTTCATTTAATTTTAATTAATTACATTTAATTTTAATTAATTACATTTAATTTTAATTAATTACATTACAAACAAATTTGTTGTTACTTTTAAGACTTTAAGCATGCTTAATGCATATATATTATTATTGATCTCAATTACCAAATGTATAAAAGCCTATTTTGATTATTTATGTATGTTAAAGTCATAGACCTTATTATCCTACTGTAGTATAATAAGGCCAACTGACAAGGTTTTGTAAAATGTTTAATATTGTTTTTGTTTACGGCAGAAGTTGCCATTTTTTGTTTATATTTTATAGTAATTGATCTATAGGTTTAATTAATATTAAAATTTGTTGATTCGGATACATAGTTTTTATTTAATTTCAAATCTCCCTTAGCTAGGCCTTATTACCCGCACCTACCTTATTTCATAACATCTCATCTCTTTCTGTTTCAAAACTTTTAATTTAAGAAGTAAAGGTAAAGAATACAATTTAAGAAAAATTATCAAATTGTCATTGAATTTAAAAAATGTACTACTAGTATTTTGATACATTTGTAAATTTTCATCGGCAATTTTTCGCAATAAATGAATCATCGAAAGCGAGCGATGAAAGGGATAAGTGATGGATAATAACGGAGATGCGAAGTGTTGGTCAATGATCTAATGGATCATTAAGCCTCAGATGTGCATTGTCTATTTCCATATTTAATCGATAGTGTAACGTCTCTCTCACAGGTGTTTGTTGCCAAAAAAATTTCGGACGAACTCACAAAATATACACCAACAAAATAAAACTAATATTTACTCCACAAACCCGTTATTCTTATTACACAAATAAAAAAATTTAATAAATATTTCAAATTTTGGATGTTATATAAAAGATAGCTAAATAAAAATGTCTTGGTTAGTTGCAAATTTTGGATTAACTACTAACTTATATGCTTTTATAAAAATAGGCAAGCAAAGCACTTGCTCTAAGAAAATTCCATCCCTGCAACTTTCCCAAGTTCTTTACGAGAAAAGTAAATAATACAATTGTAAAAAAATTATTAAATAGTCACTGAATTTAAAAAAACGTTTATTGCACTATTACTATAATAATTTGATACATTTGTAAAGGTTCATGGATTTTCATTGGCAATTTTTTGCGCCCCTATAAATGAATCATCGAAATCGAGCGATGAAAGGGATAAGTGATGGACAATATCGGAGATGCGAAGTGTCGGTCAGTGATCTAATGGGTTTCTAAGTCATTAGGCCTCAGATGTGTATTGGTTGTGCGCTCCATTGAGTTCCATAATCGAATCCTGCTATTCAAATTGCTTCAATGAGCTGCTTTAATCGAGATCTCTTCGTCTGTCGCTTTCACGGCCGCTGTGTGCCGTTTTGCGGTTAATATTCCGACGTGCCATTACAATACAATAGTAATCCGACATCGTCACACAGACATAAATAAATAAGAGCGAATTCGTCCCTGCCGTCGCTCGTGTATTGCAATTACTCGTAATAAAATTCCTCGCGAAAGCGAGGATTCTTCACGAACTCCACCATTATTATTTTTAGTTCGACACTAATAAACGAAACAATTTCTTTTAATATCGCAAATCAAAAAATGCTCGCTTAAAAAGCGCAACGGACAAGAATTGGAGATATGAGACAATCAGACACACCTAAACGAAGTTCTATTAACTCGGTTTGCGATAAGGGTGAACTAATCGTGATTAGTAGCGAACCCCTCGCCTCGACATTCCTGAACCTTTAATCTGAAATAAATTATTAGGAGCAAAGTTTCCGCGGTTTGGATTTCTTCCAATATTAAAAGCAAAGTTAAATTATACACCGGGAAACTAAGTTTTTAACCTCACGAAGGCAAATTCCGACGCCAAGTTCAAAACAAACAACACTCACCGACTAAAGCCAAAATGACGGTCAGTAGTGGAGCGGCTGGAAAACTCACGGTCACGTTGAACTCCAACATCTGCAGCAGATCCACTGCAAAACACAACAACAAAAAATAAGACTAAAGTCGATGCGTTTTATTTAAAAATATACATTTATACAACGAAAGAATATATTACACTTTGAAACACAAACGAAAAGGGATAATTCTGATAGACATCCGGATAAAACGGATGGATATATTTTCTTATGTAAAGCCTAACCGCGGCTTCGGTCAACATGAGCAGTTGTTTGACGGACTGCGGCCGGAAAGCCCAAGGCACCGACCTTCCTCTGGACTTTTCATGCTCAAAGTATTAACTCCCAGCGATATATAAGACGCGGAAATAGTTTGAGACCGAGCCCACCCGCAAAATGTCAAAACAACCACAAATTTGCTGCGGTCTCCCCGATCACACCATTGCCAACAAAACCAAAAAACACTGTGTTATGAAAATGCATACAAAAATTTTAACCGGTAAAAGAACTAGTCATTCTAAGCAAATTTGCTTTTAACAATTTTGTGAAAAATCCTTAATTCTGGAGATACAATTCCATCTAGAAAAAAATGCTCTTGCAAAAATCGGTAACCCAATTTAATGAGGCAATGTGGTAGCTCACTAATAATAAATATATAGATTTAGGGTCGGTTTTTCAATCTTTGGTTTACTTCTAGTTAGTGGGTTTCTATGGAAATTTTTGCAATTTAACCAATCAAAATGTTGTATTTTTAGTTTAACTAGAAGTTAAGCTTTAACCGACGATTGAAAAACCGGCCCTTATTGTTTGTTACTGACTTTACTAATATGAATTACGTGAATAAAACAATCCAAAAGCCTACTCACTTTATTTCTATCACAGCCTTTGATCTCCATCACGACTGCGATCGTATTTATTCGGATTAAATTTTCCAAAATCTCATAAATGTTCAACAGCATTAGTAAATAAATGCACAACAACGACGTCCACGAAACCGCTCAGTTAACAAACGTCGCGTTTGTGACGCACTACCGAAAACTGCACCATAAGCCATTACCATATCAGTTAATTCAGAATTATTGAAAATTGTAGCACTCGAAACTGTCTCGAAATTTTAAAATAAACCAACGATAATTTTGCGAAAGGTGGATTAAAACTGAATTCAAGGCATGCTTTTTGTGGACAAAAAACTATGATAAGAATTTTTATCTGCGATAGACGTTCCCTTTCATTAGTGTTTTTAATGTATTCGCACTTGCTGCATCAAACGACTCGCCAACATCAAGAGGGATGTTAAAATACGAATAAATATATGTATATATTGAAAAATTCTTATTAAGAACAGTTGCTTTGAGTTCTACGACCCTTTAAAATATAAAATGCATTTCCATAACAACCTGTATATATTATTACTTATACAGGGTTCTTCATCTCAGCTCACGTCGTCTGTTGCTCAATTATTACTTAAGTTGGAATTTTGATATTTTGCAGACTTTAATAACATTCTAGGACACATTCAAAAAAATTTTTTTTGATTATACAGAATGTATAATTTGTAATATTTATATAATTTGTGACGTTATAATATATTTTTTTAAATTGCATGTATTTTTTGTGCCTAATAGGTTTTAGTTTGCATATATGCTTCCATAAACATAAAATTAATCGGTTTAGAGATAACTTTAAAAAAGTGTTTTCCACTCTAGTTTTAAAAAATAGTGCTCCCTTAAAATTAGTACTAGGTACTTATTAAATAATGTACATAATAATCTGAGTAATTTAGTTTGACTAATCCGAGTTGCGTGTGCAAAATTTGCTGTTAAATTTTTCAAAATTCAAAGCTTTTTATTTTTCTGATTTTAAATTGGAAACCCTGTTTATTTTTATACCATTCGCTGCGAACTTAAACAACAAACATTTTGTCTAATTACAATCTATCGCTATCCTATCTACAGCATTCGAAGTTATACGCCAAAAACTCGTTTTGTAAACTTTTTCAACCGCAATTTTAATGAATAAAAGTGAAATATGGCTTATTTGTTGCATATTTTCTGGTGTGGTTGGAGGTTCCTAATAAACAATTAACGTAGCCCCACAAAAAGAAATCTAATTTAGTTAAGTCGGTTGATCGGAGAGGCCACGTAAATCTTATTTAAATAAATACTTAATAACTAAACTAGTAATAAAATAAATAATTAATAAAATAATTACAATATATGTTAAGTCATAAATTATTTTTTAGACCGTCTTCTGCTTTTATATATTAAAATTGCGATTGAAATAGTTGACAAAACAAGTTTTTTGACGAATAACTTCGAATGTGTTGGGATTTGCGGTAGAGTTGTAATTGAAAAAATTTTTATTTTGTAATTCCGCATTGAATGATATAACAATAAACAGGGATTTCAATTTAAAATAAAAAGATAAATAAAAGACATTGAAATTGGAAAAGTTTGACAGTAAATTTTTATAAATAATTTTTTAAAACTAGACCGCAAAAACCTATTTTTTTGTTTTTTTTTTTTTTTTCAGTTACCTCTGAACCGATTTGAATTTTATTTGAGAATATGTAAGCAACCAAAAATGCACCCTAATTGCCACGAATCTGGAATAGAGTGCCCCGCAATATTAAGTCCTTGAATTCAGAAGCATTTAAGAAACATATCAAGCAATTGTTGTTGAAGGGGTTGGGATTTGAATTGTAGTCAGTTTAGTTAGATTTCTATTAGTTTTATTTAGTTTTTTTTGTTACGGTTATATTAGGTAATAAGTATATGATAAGTATATAAGTATAGGATTTTGTTTTTGTTTTCTGTAAGATTATCTTATGTATGATTATTTCTGTTGAATTAAGGGACTCGTGGAAGACCGGACTTCCATCTGGGGATGGTCGAGCCGAACGAGTTCCTTATGATTATTTGTGAACTGTGAACTTTACAAATAATAAATAATAATAATAATAATAATAATAACAAATATATATCATCGCTCCTAAGCAGCACTGCCGAGGAAGTGTCTTCTTTGGTTTTTCCCCCTAATATAACATGCAATTTAAAAAATCATGTCACACTTTTCTGAGATATAATAAAAAATATTTTCCTGAAATTCGCCCTAGAATGTAATTAAAAGTCAGGAAAATATTAAAATTCCAACTTATGTAATAATTGAGCTACAGAAGACGGGTGGGTGCTCAGAAGAAAGATCCTGGATTACTATTATATTAAGTAAACATAGTGTATAATAAATATATATTATACTGTTAGGTACAAATAAATATTATTTGACGCTTAAAAACGTTTTTCAGCCATCATTGTTGGAAACGGAGCGAAAAACACTATTTTGTAAATCGACAACTGATTCTTGTAATTTAGTGATTTAGTGATGAATTAAAGGGACAAAAAATCGTTAAACCAATCACCCATTGACCTCGTTTTTCACACAGCCGTAAGGAGTCTTCCGTAATGATAAAACTTCCGGCTGCCCGTGTCGGATATGCATAAATCGTTAAAGAAAGATTGATGAAGACGCGGAAGCGCAGAACAACAGAAAGAACGAGCGTTTTGAGCTAATCGATACCGCCCCCTTTGAAAGGTGTGCAAATTATATACACCCTTCAAAAAGAACCGCTCGTTTCCTCGTCTCCTTATCGTGGGACGATTAATTGCAGCGGAAGTGATCCTCCGGTCTGGTCGAAGCAGCGGAATCCGTCCACCGGGTCAAGGGGTCGGCCCCTGGGGACGCGCGTGAGCAACCATAAATCAAAAGACTCACCGATGAACACGAATATCTGGTGATGCGAGTAGCGGAGCAGCATCGACACGGACACCGTCTGAAAAACAAACCACAGATCAAAAACAAATCCCAATCCCTGCACAAACCGGCGGCCAAGGTGCTTTGTGGTCAGAAGGATCGCGACCGTCTTTGCAGCTTTTGCTGGTATCTCCCTTCGGCAAACGAAACGAAAAACTCGACCCGCCGGTTTATTACAGACGAAGCCCACGGCATTTTTATGTTCCACATGATTAATCTCCGAACCAATTTAATTACCGCTCGCCGGCATGACATTACATGATTCGCAAATTTCGCGGCGTTTTTACGATTCCGGGACACAGCAAACTGAAATCGCGCTAAAAGCAAACCATTTAATAAAAGCATTATTACGACTATTGATGAGTGGTCGGCATAATTTCAATCATAACATTTCACACAATTTGTATATGTATATTTTGTTAGTTCTTTTATATAAAAGAACGATTTGTTTTTTATTTGCATTAAAATCACATTTTATTATAATGTTTCGTAATTAAAATCATTAATAGCAATATTTTTGTCAAAATAAAAAACTTGCAAAAATGGTGGATGCGCCGGGATCGTTCACAGGCTTTGGTCTCGTTACCAGATTTGCTTTGTTCCGTCAACAGTATATATTTCATTCCCCGCGTTTTTGTCTTTCACCTTTCCCGCCCGATGAGGTGCCACTTCTGTTTACTCTTATCAGAATCGCATCTTAACGACATCGCCTCCGATTGAAGATATTGTCATCGGTCGTTATTTTTTACACGATACAATGTTATCGTGACATGAGGACCTTGGGATGCCGTATTCCGCGACGTTTTATGTATTTCTGACGTTTTGTGGGGTCGCCTCGCCCTTCACGTTTCGCATCGAAGGTCTCGTCATGACGGAAATCTGATATTTCAATTAGGTTCCGACATGAATGGGTTCTACACGAAATGAATTAATATGTTTCTGATTATGAGTAACTCCCTCGGGGTTCCGAACCGTATTGCGGTCGTAAAATTAAGAAAGCAAAAATATGATTTTGCCTAGATCGGTTATTATGCCCGATCAAGGGTTTTGCCAATCGTTTTAATGTAACAAATAGTTTTTCAATTAAATGTAGAGTCGGACGCTCCCGACTTCAAAGATTCGTTTTTAGAGTTACTTTTAATCATCATAAATCTTCCATTTTTACGTAATTTGAACTACCTGAATTCATTAAAAGTCTCATCTGCCATTCAAACATACATACCTTTCTAAAATTACCTATTTAAATAAACCTAAAAAAAACTGACCTGAACAAAATAGTTGTTACGCAGTGTAAAGTGAAAATTTTGAAAACGAACGAGCGTCTACATTATCACTTATCTCGTAGTTAGTTTCGGGTCAAATCCACACATCACCGTTTATAATTTGGCTCGTCAAGTTCCATTGAAAAGATGAAATTTTGGGTAATTATATTAACAAATGTTGAAATTGCTAATTTTCAAATAACCGCAACTTCAAAACTTTTGTTTAACATAAAACAGACGGCAGACGCGGTGGTATATTTACTCGAAACTGAAATATTCCGCTGCGAGTTGAGGACAGACAACGTTAATTATTTTATTAAATAGGTTTCATTCCGGAAATTGCAAATAGCGGCGTCGTACGAAGAGAGCACATGTACCGCCGTTCGGTTGTATTTATTTTGTTGGAGATGCGACAACTCCAAGAAAATCTGTCCAAGCATCCGGAAGAAGACACTTCCGCTCGTGAAGGAGTCTCCGGACAAGGAGAGAGTCTACCGAACCGGAAGCGACACACGTCATATCCGAGTGACAACGACACGTGACCCGCCATCACGGGGATGAACATCCTGCATTAACTACGCGGAAAGACCCGCAAGAAGGCAACTCGAGACCGCCAGGCACACGACCTCATTTTCACGCCCTACTCCGTCGAGAAAATCCATCTCTCGACGACGAGACGGATGGAAGTGCACCACTTCGGGGCTCAAGAATGCAGCAGAACGACGCCCGGCTCGAATTCCTCCTGAACGCGTGCACATGACCCCAACCGCAGAAATATCAATTTCGATGTCTCCAACGACTTCATCTCTTCCCCAGGTCCCCGTTCTTTTAAAACAGACAATAACACCAACCCCGGAATGCTAAAAATTCGCAATTATGAACCTCCATGATAATATATATGAAGTTGTAAATTTTAATATTTGTCGTTTGAAATTTTCATCTCAACGTTTCGAATTATAGAATGAATTGCAAGGTTGGTTCTTCAGAAAATTCAGTCTTGAAAAAATAGCCTACTATTTACTATTTTCAAGTTTATAAACATTATACACAACATTCTTATAAAAAAGCTCAGCTCATTTAAATGTGATTCTAATTTCTTGTCGACCGATAAAAACGATTTCTAAAAATACTCGTATTTGTATTTTCTATTTCTTCCCAAAACCGTATGAAATTAAATCTTTATCCAAGAATATAAAATTGAACCAGGTGAATAAAAAGATATCGGAAAGAATTTAATAATTTAAGAAAAATTTAAAACCATAAAAAACAAGATATAATCTAAATTTTAATTGAATTTGAAAAATATAAAAAAAATCTAATTCCATCTCAAAAATTTGATAAAACAAGAAAATCTAAAAGGGTCCGAGAATCAACTTCATGTAAATCCCATAAATATCGAGGCAAAATTTTTAGCACCGTACAAAAAACAAGATCTAGTATATTTAGCAAGGGTTGTCTAAATAGTGAGAAATCGAAAAAAACTCTGACCAATGTAAACTTTAAATTTTTTTCGTAATTGAACATGGGTGAGACAATCTGGTCCAGAATTTAATTTTTGAATTCATAATCTTAAGCCAGAGAGACTTGTGCATTTATCAATAATCCACAAAATAAAAAAACAAAAAGAAGAGTCCAAAATTGTAATTTGTGTAAAAATGTTTCTTGTCTTGAAATCTTGAAAACCGTATTAAATATTTGTCAATGAAAATAAAACAGAGATAAAGTTCAATGGAATTCACAAGAATTACAGCAGAAAATTAAAAAACTTAAGTGAATAAAAATATATCGAAGCAAATTTGATAATTAAGAAAAAGTTTTAAACTATAAGAAAAACAAATCTATAAACATCTAAACTCAATTTTAAAAGAAATTTGAGAAATATAAAAAAAATAATAATTTCTAATTCAATATTAACAATTAAAAAAAAAACAAGGAAATCTAAAAGTATCCGAGAGAGGAATCAACTTCAAATAAATCTTGAAATATCGAGGCAAAATTTTTAGTAAAATATAAAAAATAAGATCTAGTATATTTAACAATGGTTGTATGGATAGTGAGATTTCGTAAAAACTGACCAATGTGACCTGAAATATCGGTTTAAAATATTTTTTTATTGAACCTGTTCAAGTTATCTGAGAATCAACAAAAGCATTCGTAATTTTTTATTTCTTCCCAACACCGTATTAAATGTAACATTTTTTCATGAAAATATATAAACAAAATCAATTAAAGTTAATTGAATTCATAAGAATTACAGAGAGAATTAAGAAGAGAGTTAAGAAAATTAAGGGAATAAAATGATATCAAAGCAAATTTGAGAATTTAAGAAAAAACAATCTATAAACCTGTCAAAGACTAAACTCAATTTAATAGAATCAACTTCAACAAATTTCAAATAAACCCTAATTTTTTTATCAAAATAAATAAAACGACATACTATATTTATATTACAAGGGTTTTCTAAAAAGTGAGAAATTGAAAAAACTCTAACCAATGTAAACGTAAATATTGCTTTAAATTTGTTTCTCAATTGAACTTGTGTGAGAAAATCTGATGCAGAACCTTATTTTTGAATGCATAATCTTAAACCAGGGAGACTTGTGCATTTATCGATAATCCACAAAAAAAAAACGTTGTAAAAGAGTCGAAAATTGTAATTTGTGTTAAAATTATTGTCTTGAAATTTTGAAAACCGTATTAAATGTAATATTTATCCATAAAAATAAAATAGAATCGATTAAGGTTAATCGAATTCATAAGAATAACAGAGAGTTATGAAAATTAAGGGAATAAAAAGTTATCAGAGCGAATTTGAGAATTTAAGAAAAAAACAAATCTGTATGATGTAAAAAGACTAAAATAAATTTAATAGAATAACAGAATAAACTTCAACCAAATTCAAATAAATCCTACATTTTTTAGCAAAGTAAAAAAACAAGATATATTATAAATATTTAAAATGGGTTTTCTAAAAAGTGGGAAACAAAAAAAACTCTGATCACTGTGAACTCAAATATTGCTTTAATTTTTTTTTATTGATTTGGTGAGAAAATATGGTCCAGAATATTGAAGTCTTGTGCATTTATCAATAATCCACAAAAAAAACTTCTAAAAGAGTCCGAAATTGTAATTAGTGTTAAAATTACTGTTTCTTGTCTTGAAATCTATAAATTAAAAATTGTATTTCCAAGGTAAATGTAGCCTAAATGTTCTTAACAAAGTGAATCAAGTCTGTATCGGATCCGAAATCTATATTTTCAAATGGCAATTCTGTTTTCACTAAATTTATATTTATCGGTAAAATAGTGGACGAATTACGTTCTACACAATCCACATCCAGAATTACACAAACCATATGAAATTAAAAAAATACGTTAGTGACTCATTCTAGTTTTGAATCAATTACAAAGCTAGTCTTATAATTAAATGGTGGGTCGCAATATGTATTTTAATCACACTGCATACGAAATATGTTGCTTAATCAGTGTTTATTATTGGTTATCAAAAATGGTGGAGGTGCCGGGATAAGGTCTGTTTCAATCTCATCATTTAACGGATAAAAAATTGGGTTACACATCTGCCAAAATATAAAAGACAACACCATACTTTTATTGTTCTTTTATTATTTTTATTGTATCTTACAATTCTTGTACTACTCTGATTTAAGTCGATTACGGAAGAGACATATTTTTTATAATAAAAAACGGGCATAATTTACGCGACGCATCACAGTCCACGCGCCAGGGTCGGCAATTTTCGGCGTCGTCGCCGGCGCCGTGACGTCGGGGTGTAGGCGGGAGAGAAGCGTCGCCTGGCGGTTCTCGAGTGTTAATCAGGCCGATCATATTTCGGAGCATATAAATCAACGGCACAGAAGCCGCGGGTTAACAGGCTCCCAGTGGCCTACTATCACGTAATTATGTCACCTATCGTATGACATTGGAGGCCGCCGCCGTCGCTCGGCTCGTTACAAGTATCGCGATGTCCTACACCGCCCCCATTCGTTCCGAGGGTGGCGTGCCCCCCTTTCCAAATTATACGACTCGTTAAAGTAATTTATATGAAATTCTACACACGACAAATCGTTAATAGGTCGCAGCGTTCGAAATCGCCGGAAAAGCGGATGCGAAAATGACGAGCTTTGTTCTTGGAAAGTACGAATCGGAAGCGGAGCGGACCGAATTCGTCCCAGTCGCAGGCGTCAATAACGGCGACGTCAAAAACGAATTCAAAACACATTCCGAAATGTTCAAACTGCCACGTTTCTGATTTTGAACGGCAGAAGCAACTGAATACTTCTTTACAAATCTGGAGATTAAAATCAAGTAAATCACCCTCAAATGACTTATGTAGGTGCAAACCTGTTTCCACATTACACATTTTTTAACTTTATTATAATTTTATACATGTGTATGCCTTTGTCAAAATAGAGACGTACGAATTATAATATGTTGAATAAAAAGTGCAACAAGACATAAGGAATTCAGTTCAGTCTGGAAATATGTAAACTTTCATGGCCATTGCTTATCTAATTAAAACGAAAAACTTTTTTTTTTGAGTTCATACTGCGAATATAAATAGTTGTTTCCAAACGTTTCATAATACCAATAAAAAATGCATACATTCAATAGATATCAAAGTAGCATTATTATAAAATTATAACAGTAACTTAAAACACTATTAATTAAATATTAAATATTTTTAGACGAAACGGGAAAGACATTTTTGAACACACAACATAAATCCGAATACTGTTTTACTAAATTCGAATTATTTAAAATTATAAAATTAATTTACTACTTTTATATATTTTATTTAAAATTGAACGTAGTATACGCCCCGAAAAAATATAACGGGACGAAGCATATTGTATTAGATTAAAAAACGAAACCAAATAAATCTAATTGTACCGTATCGTCATTTGCAAGATTTTACAGAAATTCGAATACAATTTCCAACTCACAAGTTCACGTCTTTTTACAAGCAACAGTGTCTTTAATTACAAATTAGGAGTGGCAACGCGATAATCCCTTCTTCATCCGTTATTAAAGAGTGGACGATAAGATAGTTTGAAACTACTTTCAAACTTTGAAATTGTTGACAAAAAAGCTGACGGCGCCTCATTTTGCAATTTCTTTCAAAGTTAGGAATTAAAATTTTAAATTTCTAATCGGCTAACGTAAGCAGAAACGCGTGCAGTAAAAATATAATCAATCAAAAAATATTATCAATTTCGATAATTGGTAATGCGATAAGCGACGCGGATATCCTTTGACATAAATTTACCCTTAAGCTCCTATCGGTCGACTATAAATAATAAATTCCTAAAATTCAAACAGTTTCCACGGGATTTTTGCGATTTAATAATAAGGGGAAAGGATAAACTGGTTGTTTATTTCAAACAAACATCACTGGATAAAATACTTCTAATTAATCGTTATTTAAAAAGATGAGTTGTCAGTCACTCGAATCCCTCCACAACACAACTCAAGCAAGTTGCAAGGCTTACCGCTCCTTGTGTCCTAGTTTCTCCTTACATAAATCACGCTAATGCAAGATAATCATAGCGGCAATGTTATTCAAATTTATAATTATCTGCAACATTGTGTTTGTCAGACTAAGTAAAATATGCATTACAAAAACACCGCTTAAATTCTAAATATACAAAATTGTGTAATTGTTTCTAAGTAGTATTTTATTCGAAAGAAAATTCGATATTCTACGTAATAGTAATCAATGGCTGCACCACATTTCAAATGCCGTTAAACGTTTCATGTCGGACTGTTTTATGTCCAAACTCAAAGCCCAGTAATAATAATAATGTATGGAGACAATAACGACGTAATATTCGCGTCCCAGATTATATTTATAGAATCTGTTCGTATTATTATATTAATTACGTAAGCTCGAATAAAATAACAAGAATCCGGAACAAGAATAAGAAAATAAATGAAAAAGTTAATCCGCGCAAAGTGCTCATAATTATGTAGTCACAATAAATAATAACACAGTTAATAATTAAATTTTCTATTGTTTTGATGTGTTTGACAACGTAAGGTGGAAGCGGAAGCCATTTAGATTAAACTCTTCAGTCATTTCCTAATAAATTATTTGCAATATTAGCTTAGACGGGAATAAATACTACTTGTGTGGGTCACGCAACAATAATTACTGACATTAAAAGTTAGAAACGGGAAAGAGCACCGCTCAATATCAGAATTAGCTATGAAAAAATCATCACGACCATAAAATGCGAAATATAAGCCAAAGAAACAGTGACACGGATTTTGATATGATGTGCTTTAATCGACTTTCTTTTCACTTTGTGCCAGTTTGTTTTTAACCACCGGCAGTTTCCAAACTAGATTTTTTTACAAAATTTATTATAACAACATATAAACTTTCACGATCGTTATTTAAATATCTAATATAAACGATTTAACATCTCCGTATTATAAATTGTTTAAATTATGTATTATCTTTGATCTACAACAACTTAATTGGGCTAACGCAAGGGCAGAAGTCAACAATCAGAATATTTTTGTACCGCTTACGTATTGATTTTTTAATAATAGAAAATCTACAGGAATGCTTTAAAGTTTTATTTTCGTATTCTTAGCTTTTGCAAATTGATATGGATGAAAAAACAAATACCAGAAATTGATTTTTTAATTGAGATTTTTTAATAATAGAAAATCTACAGGAATGCTTTAAAGTTTTATTTTCGTATTCTTAGCTTTTGCAAATTGATATGGATGAAAAAACAAATACCAGAAATGAACGAGATCTTCACAAATTATCAATGCATTTGTCATAAAAATTAACCGACTCTGTACCATTTCTCTGAAAGAAATTTATTTCCAATTTTTACTCATGATAATTCACGAAATAGTGACTAATTTTTAGTGGAAATCTCTTTTGATTAATTTTCTTATTTATGCTGGAATCAGATGGTTCGATTCAAATTCGGTATTTCCATAATTAAGAACATATTGCTATGTACGTCATTAATCTATTTGCAAAGTGATAACCGTTTCATTATTACTGATTGTTTACAGTTGTCATCGCTCAAAAATTAAACATAATGAATAGACATTATAAAAAAGCGTAAAAAGTGGATTGGGCAATTACAAGGCGCCGTGGGCAAATGTGGAATAACTAGAAATCGTAAAAAATACTTACAAAAACGATCATAATAAAAAACGCTGCAAAATACGAAGTTCTTGCCATCCACATGCTCACAAATCTGTAATGTTCGCCAGTGACAACGTTCCTGCAACAATTCAAACAATTTTGAGTAAGAACATTCGAATTGATGAAATGTAATAGTTGAGTTACCTAAGATATCCCTTATTATTTTCTTGTTCGGCGAGAGTTTTGATTGACGCCATCAGCAAATCGTCGTAACCCAAAAATTCGTCCAAAACCATCCGGCTAAACGCATCTCCAAAACACTCGTCTTTTCCTGGATCCAAAGTCACAATTTGCACGGGAATTTTCAGTCTGGCCCTTGTCATAGGCGAGAGCCTCAAAAATCCATATTCCAATGAATACTCAACAATATATTCGTCCTCCATGAAATCTAAAGAAAAATTTGCTTTGACCCCAAGTTTTTAGAGCACAACCACGAACGCTACCTGACGAAGTAGCACTTTTACTTTCTTTCTTAGACTCGCTAAAACCATTCCCGTGATCATCCACGGGATTATTCCGACTTTTCCCAGACGAATTTTCGTAGTTAACATCTTGCGGAAGCGGCATCTCTGTAGAAGACGAAGGAAACTCGGTCAACCTTTGCAAACCGTCCCAAATCGTTGACGAAATTTGCGACACGTTAAAGAGCGAGTTCGGCCCGATTTGCTTCTTCCAAAACGAGGAGTTCTTACTTTCATTACTGTAACCTGTAAACAATAATTATTCGGCCGGCGGCAAAGAAATGGGAAGTCGATAAAAACGAATGTACTTTCACTGCATCGCGGAAAGCGCGCCAACTTTCTCGCTCACGCACTTACTCTTAAATTCCAGTGGCTGCGTTTCAACGATTGCGTCTTCCACAGTTGAGGGCTCGATGACGAAGCCGTCCCTGGCGAGCAACCCCAGGACGCTGGGCATGTCTTCAATTTTCTCCTGCCTCATCTTCTCTTCCTTCGCATA
This sequence comes from Eledona agricola, assembly GCA_964023215.1. Lineage (NCBI taxonomy): Eukaryota > Metazoa > Arthropoda > Insecta > Coleoptera > Tenebrionidae > Eledona > Eledona agricola. Next base: position 4,732,076 of record OZ026856.1, read on the forward strand.
GCTCTGCTCTATGTTGTAGTCCTGACCCACATTTCGCACAATTTCCACTCGCAAAATGCCGTCCCTGGGCCACGTGTCCTTGACGTGCTGCAGACACGTGGTGGGCGTTTTCGAAAATGCGACATGTATATACACTAAGACGAAAAATGCAGCAATCGCTTTGATTAATATTATAAATTCTATGATCCTCCTAACTGGCTTGGGAAAGCTACGGGCGTACGCCAGAGCCGCTTTGAAAAACAACGTGTGAAATAGTCTGTCTCTAACATTAAATAACGGATTTTGATTATTGTTATTTCGTATTCTATTGGTATTGATGAGGGGGCCTCCTCCAACGTGGTTGTTCTCAGGATTCACCCCCTCTGGTAACACTTGCACTGGGTTGTTTCCTGACATTGTTTCTAGTCTCCGATCTCCGATTTACTCATTCTGAAACAGAAACGCTGCGTTTGTACTTGTCCGAGTTGAGATTCTCCATTGACACAATTCCAACGAAAATCGGTCTACGATATTGAGGTTAGGTCTTGATGAGAAGCGTACTAATTAACATCAAAAATAACAACTCATTTGACGTAAATGTTTATAAAAAACCAACAATTTCGATAGGAAACGTGATTCGTGCTGAAATGACGAGAGACGGCTTACCTGAACAGTGTTGGAATTTTTACGCAGGTTGGGGCGCATCGCAACTTTATCTGCACTAGAATATTTAAACGACCGAAAGCTTGCACATTTATTTATTTATATTTTATATTGTTCATAAAATCGTGGATTTAAACCAACATATGTCAAACGTCAGTGTGACACTGACATCTCGAATTTCTAATTTACCGACAGAAGGTGACTAGCGACACCTCGAGCACGCATTTCTTTACAAACCAATTTTCATAATAATAATGTTTAGATTTTTCCGCAGAAATTATTGTTATTCTCAGTTCTGCGCTCAGTTTTCAAACATTTCTTGTCTAATTTTTTTGTAATTGTAACGTGGCATTTCAATTTAAACGCACATTAACAATGGACAATTATTTCATTTGAAAACCAAATTTCTTTTATTATGTCAGCAATACAGTAGTCCGTACAGAGTCACGAAAAAAAAGTAAAACACAGGATATGACGCTTTCATTGCGAATTCAATCCGACAAACAAATTTTGGGTATTCTTCCAAGGACGCCGATATTAAATGAAACTTACACTCTTCAGAGGAGCACATAACATCAACTAGTAAACTCTCCAACAAAGTAATCGTTGCAAATGCTACACAAATCAACACGAAAATGTCCATCGCTTTTAAATAATGAGTCACTTGAATTTGGCACGCAGTAACGTGGTAGAAGTAAAGCAAAAATCCACATATTGACCAATTGAAATAAACTCGCCTGGATCTGTGATTAAGACTAAACCACAATGGAAGATAATTGATAAGAGTCAAAAAGACACAGGGCAGAATAATGTGATAAATATAGTAATCAGGTCTTCGCTTTATGATGAACTGAATTACACCTGTGCTGAAATTTCCTGAAATAAAAACTGTTAAAACATTCTTGTTGTCCACGTCTTAATTCTAATTTCTTTTGAACTAGATCTTGGCCAAGATACAAGCTAGTGCAACATATGGTATGAATAAAAAATAGTATTTGCTTTTACTTCGAGTAAAAACAAGCTGAGAGTTTTAGCTTTGAATCAAAGTAAGTTTTCTGTTGAAGCATTCACTTAAAAAAGTACGCTTTTGGAGAAGTAAATCGTACAGGAAATTATTCATGTAATCGTTTTTGCGAGGCTTTCTGCTTAACATAAACCAAATACTTCAGTTTTGATGAAGCGAATAATAGCCTCTTACCAAATATTTTTTTTAAAGCATTAAAAATTACAGCTTGAAACGTATATTCAGAAAGAACAATATATGAAAAACATTTGCATCGTAAATTATTTCGGTAAGTACTTTATTAACAGGAAATAAATGTCCCACTTTTTTGTTACAAAATACACAAATTTAGTGTAATATTTAGAATACACAATACTACACAGAGGTGTCCTTACTACATTAGTAGTATAAGCTTGGATTTTAATAGCATATACTTCGCAAAGAAGTACTTACTTTAGTATATGCTTCCCCCAAAATTATTTACGAAAAGTACGAGCATATGCTAAGAAGTAAAAGCAAATACTATTTTTTATTCATACGACTCATTGTAAATTTTGCGTTCTTACCAGACGATCTCGAGTCCACTTCAACAAAGCTTGTCACGTTTTCAATAACAAATTCGTTGGAATTATGATTTGAATTAGAAATGTCTACAGCAGATGGGCTCCAATGCAATGTTACTTCTTCACGTGGAAATCTGACTACAATACAAATGTATGAAAAATAATGATAATTTGATGTTGTCTTACATGAACCGAATTTTACTCCACACACTTGCGTATCAAAAGGGAAATGCTGGTAGTTTGAAGTACAAGTAACCCTTAATTTAATTTTTTCACTAAGTAAAACATTTCCATCAACACCAAAACCCCTCCAAAATTTCGTCTCGTCAGTTTGGCACTCATATAAATCGCCAATTATATTCACAATGTTGGGTTTCCATATTTGTCCTTCAGTTGCCAATTTACGCGTTTTTGAGTTGGCCCCAAGCCGGGGATCTACCCATTTTTGATTCAACAAACCACCCAACTCTAATTGCTGCACTTGTCTTATAAAACCAGGAAAACAAAACAATTGGCCTTACCAAATAATTATTTTCGTAAATTCTTAGCTCGTTTATATTCACTGATAAGTTCACAAAAGTCGGGGTTAAATCAGGTACAGTTGGACGACCCATTTCTTTTATTTTGACACCGCTACGTAAAGAAAAAGCGGTGTTCATTAGCATGAAACAGTCAACGAATTTGTTTCTCATGATATTTGAACTCACAATGAAGTTAAATATGATATGGGCGCACATTTGGTTCGGTAATTAGTGATGTAATTGATTGAACTAAGACGCAGAAGTCTAGCATACGTCTTGGGTAAAAACAAGAAAATATTGATATCAAGATATTTGTAATACTTACATGTATATATTTAACAAAAACTATAAAATATACCTCGCTTACCACCACAATAAAAATAACCAAAAATTAAAAAAAATTATCCACAATAGTCAACTTGTGCAAGAGTTTCATAATTATTTTGTCTCTTATTCAAATATTAAAAATACTCGTGTTCTGCTCTGGGTGATACAATTATGAAGATGGATAAAACATTAAGGGAATTTCCTTATTTTCTAGCCCTCTAGAATTGTAACTACAATACATATGACCACCAATCAGTGGCTTATGGCAGATTTTAAGGTAAAACCCCAGCTCATTATTTGCTACAAATGAATTCCCAGAGCTCTCACGCCGCCGACAGCTTTAACTTTGGATCAATTAACACCAAAATTCCTGCAAGAGATGATACAACCCCCAACCACCCCACAGTCCCCGAAGACAAATTGACATGCCCCAGTGCAGTCAACGGGATGAAAAAATCACACCCGTTTTTAACAGTGTCAACAACGACGCTCCTGTTGCTTTGCAACACTAACAAAGTTCTCATAAGAAGTTTGTACAAATCACTAACATTGTGAATGCCCCCTGATGGCATTATGACTTGTTTTTGGGACTTTAAAATACAAGTGATTTCATAGAAATCCCTAACGAGGTTCATGGTGATTGAATACAACCAGTATTTGTTGGAAATTCTGCTCCATTTCTGGGTGTCAACGTTGCAAACATCAGCTCGACCAAGCCACAATAAGTGGTCAGTTAAAAGAAACAAGGACGATGCGATTCTACTTAGGATTATTGTATGTTTAAGAGTTGAGTCTTGGTGGTTTAATAAGGGTATGATGGAGAAAATTACATCCACACATTTTCCAAAACGCAGCACTGAAATGTATCCACATTATAATGATTTTAACAAAACCTATAAAGAGATTCACGTTTTCGGAAAGTGCTTAGCTGAAATTCGATGTTCTTAAATGTGTTGACTCGGTCTTTATTGGAGTTTTGCAGTCGGTTCCATAGAATTCTGCTCAGATACTGGAGCAATCTGCAAGGGGGAAAGTAAGGTTAAGTGATTCGTTTTTGGACATTTTTCAAATACCTGGCAACTTTATCTCGTCCAGCCGTTTGATTATTTAATTTTACCACCGTGTCCATGGTTTCGTGTTACAATTTATGGCGTATGGGTCAAAGTAACATGATTTTATTACAACTCGACAATGCATTGTATAGTTTTGGGACCACTTTAAAATGTAAAGAGGGTCTCACATTTGACATTTGCAGGAAGAGCCAGCGTTCGACTATATTCCACAATATTTTTATAATCGCACACATTTTACAATTTGATTGTACGTTTTATTTAACTACCATAACTAGTTACTTTTTTATTGAAATAAAAGACATTTACCGTTAATTTAGTCTGTTTTAATTTCCCTTATAACGTGCGTACAAATAAAAAAGGATTCAAAAAGTTTTTTACCACTTATTGGGAATTGTTAGAGGCTAGAATATACTTGATCTTGACATGGAGAAATTGGAAATTAAGTTTTCTGTTAAGAATCGTTTCGAGCCCTGATTAAAGTCATTTTTTACAAACTCCAACTCCGGGCGTTAGTTTTTTGTCTGTTGAGCAACTTTTTTATTGACACTTCCTTCCAAATGTCATGATATGTCAAAGTTAACGTGTACACGGTAAAAAATAAAGCAAAAGCTAGATTCCTTGGATTACTCGTCTGAATCCTTTTTTATTTGTACGCACGTTAGTGATGTTTTTTATACACTTCCATTTTTCTTTCAAAGTTGCAATAACATACCGTGTCCCTAAATAAAACCAAATTACGATTTCATCGTCGTCTTTTTATATTCACAATTATTATACTTGTCTCTAATTTATTAGCTTATTTCTATTGTTAGAATCCTCGCCACCTGAACACAAATCTACACTAAAACTCAAGTAAAACGGCGTCAAATTTGATATCCATTTTGTTGACATTTATGTATGAATGTTCAGTTGTCTGTAATTTTGTTTTAAATCGTTAAAACTCGAAATTGCGCACACGCGCAAAGTTGAGGGCGATGGGAATAAAGTGGACGCGCGGTCTGTAGTGCAACTGGTGTCTTTGTGAACTCAAATGCAGCAAATGCAGCTAAAATCGTGACAAATGTGACGAAAAGTCACGACTCTATGAATTTTGACCACGACGACGACTCATCAAGCGAAGAGAAAGACATAAAGCCGATAATATCGCCTGGTGGAAAATGTGACAGCAGTATCGGGTTGTCACCGCGCTTAAACAGCGGTCCTAAAAAGTGGTCGCCGGAATCCCTTCAAGACGCAAACCGCAAAAGTGCGTTCCTGCCGTACCGACAGACCTTGTGCACGGTGTTAACTAATCTGCAGCGGGGAAATACCCAAGCAGAAACGCCGGTCCCGCAGAGCGCAGACATAAACTTCCACACGCGAGCCGGGCAGGGGGAAATTAGTGAACATGATATAAATTGTGAGAATTCGGTGGACGTGTGTGATTGTAATGGGTTGACGGCGCTGCATTGGGCTGCCGCTTATGGGCAGTACAATACAGCGAACTTGTTACTTAATAACGGGGCTGAGATTGATAAGTTGGGACCAGAGGAAGAGACGCCGTTGACCCTGGCCGCTAACGGAGGACACCACGACGTCATTAGACTCCTTATCGAGAAAGGCGCCGACGTCAACCATGCCGACCACGTAATAGATTGATAATTTCTTTTTTACATATTTAGAGAACACGCGCTTGGATCGGTATCAGGGATATCAGGTTCCCAATCATTTTTCTCTTATTTTAGCCTTTACGCTGCATTGTGATCGATATTATCGGTCACAGTCGCAGACTTAAACCTGACGACTTTTCTTTGTTATCCATATCAGTTGATCGAGGAAATTATAACGGTGTATAAATATAAAACAAAGCCGCGTGGGCCATGGAAAAAATGTTAAATTCTTTAGAGTGTAGAAAGCTTTTCACTTTTGTGTTGAAGACAATCGCCTTGGACACAACGCTTGTGTATTCTTTAACATTTCAGCTCCAGGCGTTGGTTTGGAGTTCGTCTGAGCAAATCGACTTGAAGTGCAAACTCCTGAAGAACTTTTAACAAGTCAGCCTTATATGATATGTGAAAAAGTAATTTTTCCTCCCAGCAAACCTATTTGTCCTTTCTCCGGTTTTGTACACAGACAAAAATGGCAGCGTCATCTATAAGTGTTGAAACTATCCTTAAAATAGTAAAACCATCCTTTAAGCTATCACGATACTGTTCGATACATTTTCTTCGTAGGAACTAAAAACTAGTTTGATTACTTTCTTCAATTAAATTTTATGAAGTAAATATTGGGTAATTTGTGTGGTTTAATATTGTACAGTTCAGAACTGCGTTCTGAGCATTCTCTACGCTGTTTTATAATAAGAGCGATGTCAACATTCTACTGCGTTATCCTGCGTGCGTCTTTAAAATGTAATACGTGACTGATATAAGGGATTCACTAATTAGACGATACAAAATAGATTTCGTCTAGTACATTAAATTTAAAGTGGCACACACTCAAGCGTGATCAACTAATTCCAACATTAGCTATACGAGTTAATTTGATCGTAAATTACGGGAAGCCAAATAGAGGCAATATCTGTGGGAAAATCGCGTTTTATCAAAGTACGTGTGTCGCTTATCTCAGTGACTAGTAAGCACTTATTAACGAATCTACTCACTTGTCTTATTACAAGTTTTCAGAAATGTACTTAAAATAATTGTTATTTATAGTTGTGCAACACTCCATTGATGTATGCAGCGAGAGGAAATCATCCCCATAGCTGTCAGGAGTTGTTGCTACATGGAGCAAATTTCAAACTTCACAACTTTAATGGGGATACTGCTCATGTGATTGCAGTTGAAAATAATAGTACTCTAGGTAAAAACTGCTCCAGGATTGCGTTATTTATACCTTATTATTCCATTTTTTGTTTCTAGCTCAAGCTGTTATAACTAATTTTATAATTTCTCAAATGGATCCGGGTTCTTGAAGTTTGTAATACAATAAAAATTAATAACAATAATCTTATTCCGGTATTTTGACATTGTTGAATTTGAACTTTTTTTTCAAACCCTTCAAATGGAACACAGTTCAAAAACCCAAATGAGATCATTATTATTAATAACATCTACCGTGAAAACCTACACACTTTCATAAAATATAATTTATACGCAAATGAAATAAACGCTTTTATTAGTTTATGTTTTTTTCTTCGCCAATATATTTGAATTATGGTACTAAAATGTACTATGAGGTAGCACAGTGCTTTATGTAAAATGTATTGTAAAAAATTTCGAATATTTTTCTCATGTTCAAATGTATTACCAAAATAATTTTCATTTTCTTCCATTAAAATAAACTTCGATTACATGCATCGTTTTTTTTTTGTAAAAATTTGATGATTAATACGCTTAATAATATATTTGGAAACCAAATAAAAGCTCTTTCGAAACATATTGGCGACGATGTCAAGCGAGATGAACAACATATTTTTTAAAGTAACAAGATAAGGCAATGATTTTATAATAATTGGATTAAGCGAACAAAAAAATGTTACCTCTAGACTCAACCAAGGGTCGTTCAGCACCTCGTGGCTCCAGTCGTGATCGTAAAAAAATAATTCCATTTTGTAAATTGTTGAATATGATCACCATCCACAGACAACAATCCTTATCCTAGTGTCCTGCAATAATTTGAGACAAATAGAGCATAAAAATGCATTATTTATTGAAACAAGACATGTTTTTACAGCACAGTTAATTTTAACTTGTGACGTTATAAAAAAAGCGTGCCAATAAAACGGATGAAAGGAAATTTAGAGTGTGTAATAAAACGTATATATAAATTGCGAAATATAAATAATTATACAATAAACTCGTCGACAGCATTTCTTTGTGATTTATGAGTTGGTTTGGTGATAGTTGTGGCAAAGTTTGTTTAAACCTTTTAGTAGTTTCCTGAATCACGTAGAGCGATTAGGATTTGTAGTGATTGGAATTATCTTTAACGGTGCAGACTCGAGGTTATATAAACCACCGAACCACCAATAGAGCCCTTTAGTCGCTCAGCAGGAACTACACAAAATGGGAGCCGAAAAAGTTACAATCACTGAACGAGTTTTGTGGATTTGTAACACTCTTTTCCACCAAGCCTATGCGGTTGTGACAATTTTCATTTTGTGGACGATTTTATACAATTATAAGCTGAACAGTCAGTTCTCTTGGCACATGTTTGCTTCAACTTTAGCTGTGAGTATTTTACAAATAAAAAAAACAGATTTTTAATTTTTTATTAGTTTATGCCGTTAATGGGTGAGGCCATTGTGCTTTTTGCTAGTGATAATGTGTGGAGCAGAAAATTAGAACGCTCTACGAAGCACTATATCCACGGAGGAATACTTTTTATAAGTGCCGTTTTATTAACTGTTGGGATATCAGTAATGATTGACGAAAAAACAGCTCAACACTTTAAAAGCATCCACGCATGGACTGGTATGATCAACTCAACCGTTCTGATCGTTTTACTTCATTAATAACTCTTCAGGTTTAGTCTCGTGGATTTTAGTGCTGCTATCTCAATTCTTAGGCATAGCTGCTACTAGTCCTCAGCGACTCGGTCGCTATGTAAAGCCAGTTTACGTAAAATTTCTTCACAACATTTTGGGGATACTGGGATATGTTTTCGGTGTAGTAAGTCTGTGTTACGGTTTGGAAATTCGCAGTTTTTCAGGAATAACCTCGAAAGAATCACGAACGGCAGTTTATTGCTTGCTGGGAATGACAACGTTTTGGAGTCTTCTAACAGCCTTAAAGTCCGCCTATAATCAGTTGAATACTATTTTCGGTTAAATTTTATATTTATGATGTTTCCCAATCGAATGATATTTTATCGGTTGTTCATAAATAATTCACTTCAGTAATACCGAACAGTAGACTTAGGAAATTATAATGGACGTGGTTTGTTTGTTTTCTAAAGATACAAGTATTTTTTAAATTAATTTTATTATGCATCACTTATCGGTTGCACATTCAAACTCATAATTAAACAAACAAATATTCCGTCCTAAACCCAACTAGGAAAACTTAACTAATTTACCTGCAAGAAATATATTTATCTGTTGTACTTTTTGAGATTATTATTTAAAATTAGGAATTGTAAATTTTCTTTTTTTACAGTTTTATTTAAGAAGTCATAAATTACAGTTTACCACTGACATGTCGTTCAAATAGTTTAGATAAAAAATGTCTGTGAACATTTCCTTATTTTTCAATATTCTTGAGATTACTTAGTTTAAGTTTTATATTTTTTGGATGTGAAATTTGTTATTAAAAAAATCAAAATTACATATTATTTATTTGTTTAATTTTTTTTATTATTACATAATCAAATTGGTTTTGACGATTGCATAATCGGCAAGTATGTTTCATGTATCTTTTTCAAATTTTAAATAAACTACAAAAAGAATAAAAATACTGACAATATTCACTTCTTGCGAATAGTATAATAAACCATAAAATTTAACTAATTACTGAAAAAAACAAGTACAAGCAGTGAAACGGATAAATCTTATTAATGATTCTTTTGTAGTGTTTTTGGCTACTTCTTGTTCTCAAACTTTCATTCAACCATTGCAGACAAAAAATGTATTTATTTATGTAATATGTATCAAATAATTTTTAAAATAAATTTGTTTATATTATAATTGCTATAAACTAACCTGAACCAATCTCCATTGATTCCATACAAAGTTAATTATATATTAAAAAAATATATAGTAAATATATATTGATGCGCGATTTCAATTACAAATAAAATACTTATAAATATTATAATATTTCAATCGAGACGTTATAACTAAGAATCTTCATGTGGTACGTGACATTTTATCATTTTGAAACGATCATTATCTAACACATTATCAGTACAAATACAAAAAGGCGAACTTCATTTGGTCTTCATTGTTCAAACTCCTCCATAATGACCAACATTAGTGTGAAACCCACGAAAATTCCACTGATACAAGGGACAACTCTTTACGAACGGATTTCTAGGATTTGTAATACAATCTTCCACCAACTTGTAGCCGTGGTAGGGACTTTTATATTATACACGTTGGGGTACCAGTTTCATAACAATTTGTCATTCTGGCACATGATTTTAACAACAATTGCCGTAAGTTAATTTGGAAATTAATATCCTTGCCCCTACCACAATTACTTCTCACTTTTAGTACCTTCCAGTGATGGCTGAAGCTATAGTTCTATTCGCAAATGATAACGTATGGACTCTTAACATTAAACGTAGCACAAAATATTACATCCATGGAGCTTTGATGTTTACTAGCGCTGTTTTTGCAACTGTTGGCATCAGTTTCATGATCGTTAATCGCCAAGCTCCACATTTTCAATCAGTACATGGCTGCACAGGTTTGTAGTTGAAGTAGTTTGTAATTTATTATAAAGAGTAAGAATTTGTATTTTCAGGATTTATTTCATGGGTATTTGTACTGCTGTCCCAAATTTTGGGCATTGCTTCGGCTAAGTCTCAAAGCTTGAAAGCTATACTAAGACCAGTTTGGTTCAAGTTCGTGCATAACTTGTTTGGGATGTTGGGATTTGTGTTGGGACTCGTGAGTTTGTGTTATGGTTTAAAGAAGCACACGATTGTGAATGTAACAAGTGAAGAATCTCGAATAGCTAGCACTGCTGTGATTGGGATTGTAGCATTTTGGAGCCTCATTGCTGCCTTCAAGTCGATGTATTATCAGCTGAAAGCGATCATTTTGTAAAAAATTTGTATGTACAATGGACATTGAGAACGAAACATATTTTACGAATATTTATTACATTTTTTTTTCAAAAAAATACAAACTGGGATTATAACCGAACAGTTGTTTTTAATTCAAATATTCCTCTTACTTTTATCAAATATTAATAAATGATACAAGTAATTCACGGACTTACATTCAAAGCAATGTGTTACTTTCATTGCAACATACGCCTGTTATAAAATGTTATCAGAAAGTAATCTAGTCTATAAAACCAAGATGACTTGAAATTTGTTGTAAAACTCTATTTGGCACAAAACAATAATGCCGGTTGAAAGTGTAAGCACAAAATCAAGAATTGCTTGGATAATTAATATAATTTTCCAACAAGCTCTGGCTGTGGTGATAGTGTTCATCATAACTACAACATTTGTTAACAACGACGCTGATAGTTTGGACACATGGCATTTCGTTCTTCCTCCATTGGGTGTAAGTTATTTTCCCAGCACTTTTTCCCAAAACATGTTTCAATTCTAGATCACTTTGTTGATGATGGAAGGTGTGGTCTTATTTTCTTCAGACAACGTCTTCACCTTAGGAATACCACGACATAAGCGACGGCTAATTCACAGTTCACTTCTTTGTCTCAGCACTATTCTTATAACCATAGGAATTTCCTTTAAAATTAGCTCGAAATCCGACCGCAATTTAAGTCATTTCACGACCACACACGGAATTTTAGGTAAACTATTTGCAATAAAAACAAACAATGCTCCAACAATTCTCTTTGATTATTGCAGGACTAGTTGCATGGATCTTCAGCTGGATTGCTGTATTTTTCGGCATTCTCAGTTTTCAAGCTCAAGTCTTAAAAAAAATTATTTTACCAGTGTGGAACAAGCTGTGTCATATTCTGATTGGTCTGATTGCAATCACGTTCGGCGTAATTTCTCTGGGTTTTGGATTAAACGAGTATTTCATTTTTTTGTCCCATCAAAATACAATAACTGCGGTTATTGTTACCGTGGCCATTCTGTATGCTTATACGCTAATCTGTGCCTCGCGAACTATCTACAATCACATACGAACAATCCTACGAAAATAGAAATTAATCTTATTTTTGTAAACGTATTTTTATGTTAATTTATTATTGTTATAAAATAAATAAAATTACTTCTAAGAATTTATGCGTTATCTTCGATGTGAATTCCCCTGATTTATAAAGCAGCAATCAAATGTTATTCAGTCGGTATTAAAATAGATATATACGGGGATTTCCGGTAAGATTCTACATTTTATCCAGCACTAACAACGACCGTTCGCGATGTCTGAAATTGGTCATTTTCGAAGAAATGTTACAAGATTTTTGGTTAACTTGTTGGTGAAAAATGTGTTATTTTGTGTTCTTGTATATTCCTGTTGGATTGCCATAATAAATTACAATTATTGGTTCTCGTGGCATGTTATTTTGTGCACTTTGGGTGTAAGTATTGGTTGTGTTTAGTGTTTATCTATAGTGTTACACTCCAAATTAATAAATATCACTCATTGACTTGTTTGTAACTTCTGTTATCAAAAATAGAAAAAGTCTTCCGTACGAATACCAAGCATCTTTATTAAAAACTATAAAAAAGAGTTGCATAACCACATCAGTGGCTATAACAAAAAATACTAACAAATAAATATTTACATCTTAAGATAATTCCTTTCATGACGGAAGCATTGATGCTGTTCACTCCGGACGAATTGTGGTCCAAACAACTAACAAGAATTCAGAAATATTGGATACATGGAATATTAATGCTCCTTGGCACTCTTTTAGTAAGTGTGGGTTGCATAGACACTTTCTACTACATCTCCAAAGACTATCATCTGTACACGGCACATGGAATCACAGGTTATCCTAGAAAGTTTCATCCATTTTACATTGCTATTATTTTTAGGTTTAATTTCCATGATTCTTTTCATAGTGTCCGTAATTGCGGGTGTTGGTGCTAATTACGCACAAAAATTAACAAAATTTGCACGTCCGCTGGCCATCAAGTTCAATCATAATCTTCTTGGTCTCCTAGGATACATTATCGGGATGATTAGTTTATTTTTCGCGTTCTACACAAATTGGTTTGTTTATTACACCACGCAAGAGTCCAGAATAGTGGCGTTAACAGCTACAGTTTTATGCACTCTCTGGACCATGAATGCTGCCATAACTTCTGCTTATCGCCAAATTAAAACATTACTAGGACTTTAAAATAACGTGCTACCTTTCGTATAAATATTTTGCGTATGTATACATTACTGGAGGCGTCGAATCAATTGTGAGCAAATCATTATATCTTTAAAATAATCAATAGTATCATTATTATCAATTCCTGTGGAACTGACTTATCAGTCACGTTTGAGATAATAATCAAAAAACACTTGATGTAAGAGTTCAGTGTTTGTTTTCACTTGCTACTTACGTAGTAAAATGAAAACATTGGGTTCTTTTCGCACAAATTCTACCAGATTTGTTTTGAATTTGGTAACTAGAAATCTTCTGGCAGGGGTTGTGGTGTATTGTTGCTGCATTCCCATAATCTATTACAACTACTGGTTTTCGTGGCATGTAATTCTGTGCACTCTTGGGGTAAGTACTTGTTTATCAACAACCAACTGTTGTTTGAAATATGTGCTTTACTTTAGATGATTCCATTAATGACAGAAGCGTTGATGCTTTTCCCAAATGACGAGCTGTGGACCACTCAAATGACTAGAAAGCAAAAATACGGGATTCATGCCACTCTATTTAGTTTAGGCACAATTCTTGTGAGTGCTGGAAGTATCGATACTTTTTACTTCCTGGAAGAAGGCTACCACTTGTACACAGTTCATGGAATCACAGGTGGTTCAAGAAGTCTTAAACAATTATTTTGCTACTTGTTCATATTTTAGGATTGATTGCCATGATATTGTTTATTTTGTCAACGCTTCTTGGTGGTTTGGCCAAGAATTCGCAACGACTTAGTCAGTATTGTCGTCCCGTTTGGTTCAAATTCATCCACAACTTTGTGGGATTGTTGGGATTTCTGGTGGGAATTATAAGTCTATGTTGCGCCTATTACTCGAACTGGTTCGTCTATTATACATCCGAAGAATCTCGCTTGGTTGGGTTGATTGCAACCATTTTGGGCTCTCTGTGGTCTGTCAACGGATGCATAACGTCCGCATATCAGCAACTGAAGGTTTTGTTTAAAAAATGACCACTCGTACTCTGTTTTTCTTTATTATGCTAATAAATACATAAAGCTAAAATTGTAATACTTATTTTGTAACGTCTACACTTAAAATTAATACGGATCCTAGTTTAGGTAAGGTTTAAATTAATTACACGTAACACACATTTTGGCAAGTGCGCAGTCGCGCGCTCATTGGCGCAAATTATTATAAACACGATGAAATTTACGAAACAAATTTGGCAGTGCTTTCCAAGCAAAGTACAATGAATAAGTCAACACGCACTCTTCGTACAGGTGTAGGTAATATTAGTGGAAAAGCAATCACAGACACATCTATCGTTCAGGAGTATTCTATCAGTGGAAGGAAGAGTACAAAAACGTAAAAAAGTATATTTACAAAAGTTAAAAGAAATAAATAGAAGTGGGCGCAGTTGAGTGCGCCCTCATGCAGTATTATTTGAAGAAAACAGCACGAACTCTCAGTGGTCGCCTTTCATTCATTTAAAGTCAGTACTTCCGATTGACTACGCTTTCTTCCAATCACAGATTATTCCAAGAGGTCTTGTTGCGCCCTCTTACAGCTGACGCAGCAATGGTGTGTGTAATAAGAGTATTGGCATAAACGCGCCTGGACTGCCAAGTAGCAATTTCTGATCCTATCCACGCAAGAACCTGTAAAGCATTGTAAAAAATGGTAGATAACAGTAGGTGGTCCTTACGATCTACTGGTTCGTCTTGTGCCGGTTGGTATCTCTCTCTGTGCTCTTCCGCTTTTTGACAAACACACTGCCTCTTCGCGATGGGCATTTCACTATCCACGCAGTTGGTCGAAGCCCTTCCGTGCACTTCCAAGCATTTTACTTCCCGTCTTTGCACTCCATCAGGACATGAGCCTTCGCAGGCGCCCCACTCGCCGAAGAACCACCTCGGAGGACACTTTCCATAACACGGCTGCTCAGTTGGAGGTTTCAAACCGGCTGAGCATGTCATATCGTTTGTTATATGCATTTGGCCCCGAATTTTAACAGTGCAGAGGACATGGCGTTTTTGGGTAGCTCCTCCGGAGCAAGAGTCCGAACAGGAAGACCACGGACCGGTGAACCAGAGTCCGCTGCACTCTTTGTCGCTGGAGCAAGCTCTTGAAGCTTCCGGTTTGGTGCTCTCGGTGCAGTTGTCTAGGGGGCAAAGAGCGATGCGAGTTTGAGTGCCGGTTCCACAAGATTCAGAGCAGTGGGACCAATCAGTGAGGAGCCATGGAGAAATTGATGTGGATGAAGCCGAGCAAGGACCATTGTCGCAGTATTCGGCGTGTTTGGGGCGGTCTTGAGGATGGCATTGGCCGGTGGGGCACACCACTGAGCGTGTGCGATGACCAGTCCCACAAGAAACAGAGCACTGAAAAAAATTCACAAGTCACATGTATGAGTCGTTTTTAAACTACTGCACCAACCGAAGACCAAGGACCAACACTCCACTCTTGTCTGTGATTAGCGAGCGACGTCTCTGGAGTTTGTGGTAGTTCGTTATCTCTTATGCTCTCGCAAGGTTCTAGAGTGCAAGGTTTGGCTTGTGCAGGAGGTTTAGGCCTAGGACAAGCCACTTCGTTCGTAATAATCGTTCGTCCGGTGCTGAGCTCCTGCTGACATTGTGGAATATAGTGTTGAATTCCTTCGCCGCATGTTACGCTGCACTGAGCCCAATGGGCTTCCCAATGTGGCGGACAATCCTTCAGATTGCATCTGATGGGTTGCGTCATGGGTTTGTCTAAATGGGCGCACCGCCGATCGGAAACTGGGGTTTGGGTATGTTCGCGGATGCAAGTAACCACCGTCGCTTGTAATCCTACAAACATAAGAAATGGAAGGAACGAAGATTTACAACAAGACATACCTCCACCGCATGATTTGGAACATGCTGAAACACCACTGATCTTCCAAGCGAAGCGACGTCGTACTCTCGTGCGTCTGTGCACTGGACGGGCTTCGTCTCTTTGACCTAGTGAATTGACTGGAATTTCCAAGCGGCGAGGCTCAGGAAGTGGCGATTCTGAGCGTTTTATTAATGGAGGTGCTATTGCTGGGGTAGCTGCTTCGATGGGTATAGAGTAGCCGTATTTGACGCCTGGGTTTGATTGAAAGTTCACTATCTAAACAATACATGACTCCGTTGAACTCCAAAGAATAAAAGCAGCGCATGGATCAACAGTGAAGCAAAAAAATAATATACAAAAAATTGGGTGAAACTACATTGAGAACGTAGTAAAACGCCAAAACAGCGGGTGTCCTATCTCAACCCACAAAAAAAACGTTTTACAAATTGTGTTAATTAAAAATATTAATAAGAAATGAGCAAATGTCTGAATTTTTTCACGCAACTTTCCTCTCTCTTAACTCCCCAGCGTCCGTTTTTTCGCGTTTCCTGAACGATTTGTGGACATTCGAAAAACTAACAAAAAAATGATTATGCCATTAGCAAGCTTAGCTAAAGAAGCAATTTCTGTGATATTTGTGATATATGTGATATATCCTGGATACGGAACTCGTGGGCCAAATGTATATGTAGTTAAAAATTTTCACAATTGCGTAAATTAATTTTTTTACATTTTGGAAAAAACGCCTGACTTAAGCTACTTCTATGGATTCAGCGAGGTTGCATTTAGTAGAAAATATAGAATGATTTAAGTAGACCGTTTATTAGAACATTTTTATTTTAACTTTGTTATTGTAAAAGCAACCCCCTATTTTATGCACTCATTCATTGGGACACTCAATTCTGAATAAGATGCACCCAGGTTGTCGGCACTTCTCATAGTTTTTGAAATATTTTCAATGTAATGCTAAAATTTTGAAATACAAGGAGCTTTTAAAATATTAGTATCGCTTGATTCGTTGCAGATAATACCATATTTTCCTTGTCGTTTTGCAAAATCCCATAATCCCATATCATAAAATTATTTAATTCCACAACTATCAAGAGTTAAAGAGAAGATGCATTTTTTTACAAAATGTGTAATATCGAAAAAACTATCGAGAATTTGCATAACAAGCCTTTATAAAGGTCGACTTTTACATCGAATTCCGTTATTAAATTATGGGGTTGCAGTTTGAAAAAATTGAGTTTTTGTCATTTTGATAATAGTAATATTTTCGGGAAATTGCAACTACCTCCTGAAACATTTATTAGAGTATTAGAAGTACTCACGAATTATTTTTTGAAATTATACGAATCGACAGAAAGAAAAATTATTGCAATACTTTAAATGGTTCAAAATATACCAATATTTGGAAAGGTTCATTCATTTTCAAATTTTGGCATACAATTAAAAATATAAAAAAAACTATGAAAAGTAAGTAGGTAACAACAATCTGTTTTTATCAGATTCACAATTGAGTAATCGAATCAATGGTAACATAAAAAGTAGTAATTGGAAGTATTGTACTTCGATTCAGAATGATCGATAATGATGATGCACCAAATTTAAATTTTCTAGGTTTTAAGTACGGGAAATACATTTTCTAGAACGTTCTACGAAAATCACCCTGTATAACGGTCCCTTCAACTTTGTTGTAGCAAAAGTAATTCCGGAGTTATTGGCCTATTAAAAAAATTTTTTGAAAATTAAGAAACTTTTCTTAAGCTATTGAGCTCTGAAACGATCTAGAATCGGAGTATAGTAAATATGAACTTTTTTGTTCCTTTTAAAGGGTAGAACCCACACCTCAGCGTGATTGGTTAATTAATTTTTCTTGTAACTCGTAGTTTATCCCTTAAAATTTTTGAGTACGACTTCTCTATCAGTATGACCATAGTTATGACACAGAAGATTA
Source organism: Eledona agricola (assembly GCA_964023215.1). NCBI lineage: Eukaryota > Metazoa > Arthropoda > Insecta > Coleoptera > Tenebrionidae > Eledona > Eledona agricola. Next base: position 4,749,980 of record OZ026856.1, read on the forward strand.
AGTAGCATTTAAATTGAAGGTAAAAGCAGCACGAAGTAGTACAAGCGGAATCGGGAGTCAAAAGTTGAGCAAAAATTTATTTGAAGTTACATGAACCACTAAGTGATGTCTATGATGTGTAAGACATGAATGTGTCAATCAGTTGGTGGGCTAAGTAGAAAAAATTTGAATCTCAGGCCTAGATTTGCTAAGTGCTTTGATTCTATTTATGTGCAAAAAACTCGACCTATGCTAACCCTCTCTAATCGCAATAAAGTTAAATTGGCGTCCGCTCATAAACAGGCCCATAAATAATAAGTAGATAAACGTAACATCACCAGGAAGACCTCCAATTGAAACCACTTACCATAATGTCGACAGGATGGGCCAAAGGTCCAGGAGAGCTGATGGTCTCCAAGGACGCCCCATCCTGCTTGACGTAAGTAAATCTCGTGCCTGCGCCCTCCACAACTCCAGGATTGCTGACTTTCCAATCGCCGTTTATAATAAACGATCCGTTGGCATTCTTGAGTGCTGCAAAGCAAATAGTGCAGAGACGAAGCGCCAGGCGTTCAAAACTTATCTAAACGACGCTAGCCGATTGCAAAAACATTAGTCCTAATGAATTTATTGCTTTCTTCCATTTACTGCTGGAAGCTCTAAATAAAGCACGCGTGAGAAATTTCTTTGCTACCACTTGCCGATTGTTGTCTAATTGAGCGAAAATCAGTTGCTGCAATTAGCTGAACGACTGCTTAATCAGGCAGATGTGCGCAACTTAATGAATTTGATAATTTCACAATAATCTCTTTTATCGTACCCAGATGGTTCCTGGTGTGTTTCAGCTGCTGGACAAGTATTCTGCATGCCCCCTGCGGCACCTGCGCCACAATTGAATATCCCGGTGGTAGATCTGGTCTCGTGTACAAACCGTTAACACTTCTGCATTTGCCTTTAAGACATGCCGAGCATTCTTCCTGATTGTCGTCCACGCCGCCGATTATCCCATTTGCGCTGACGCTCTGCAACAAGACCAAACAGTTTCTGCAATTAACTCGCTGAAAGCCGTTTTCAAAGAGAATTTTTGTGCCGGCGTCCAGTTTTGCTGAATGTATTGTTAAATTATGTACATTCGGAAAGGAGCCAGTTAGGAAAGCAACGCGGAAAAACTCGTCTAAATAATAAATGGACCGGGACTAGACCAAGCAGCTGGAAAAATCGATGCATAAGAAAGCTTGCACCCTTAAAGTTGAAGGAAGGAAGGCAAACTAAAGTCGGAAATTATAAATTTAACACCTTGCAACCGCTGCCGCAAAAATGTTTGATCATTCTTATGACTACTGACAACTGCAAAAATTAACATCCCGTCGCTTATTAGTTGATTTGTGTGTCCAAAGAAAATATTTTTATGGTGCACAACCTTGAGGTTTGAAAATTGATCGGAAGGATAAGATCTGATCTATGGACGCCGACACACTCGACACCGAGCCGAGCAATATTTTCCAATTAAACATGGAAACCACGAGTGGGTCGAATCCTGCGACTTCCTTGACCCGTTTTCCTTCGGCGACGATTACCATAAACAAATCAGGGCCCAATTAGCGAACAAAAACGTTCTTGTATTGGACACGAAACCGTTCCCGCAACACGGAAAAATACAAAAAAATATGCTAATTTGAGGGCGGTTCGAGTAGAGATAAATCGATTCGATGGTGTCGATATGGGATGATTTGGGCTGGGTCGGTCTACGTGTTTATTACAAGCGGCTTGTAATGAACGCATTATATTATTATACATATTTCGCACGCTCGCCCGTGAAAAATCGAACGTCATTGTTGCGTCAAGCACGCTGTCGCTTTCGAAAAAGGAGGAGGGTGTTATTTGCGATTTTGAAGTCTTGTCTTGAGACATGTGGTCCTGGTTTTAAATCTCCTGATGGCCGTGAAAGGGATAAAGACGACGAGGATGCAAGTTTCGGCACGAGACGATAGATTAAAAAGTACACAGGTGGTTGGTAGACAACAAGACAGACAGATCTGGAAACGCGGAGGTGTCGCCATTAAGGACGCCTTCTGGTAAATAATTGGAGCGTTGACAACACTTCTGCGCTACCGAATGTTTGTAATCCCACACTAACATCGTTTATTGTATTGTTGTATTTTTGTACATTACAAATGCTCAAAATTTCAACTATTTTAACATCGATATTAATAAAGTAATTAATATACGACATTTCTGCTTGGTTGGGACCAACACGAACAATCCTCAACATCCCGCAGCCACTTGAACATCTTACCGAACGTGACGCAGTCATTGTCGATTGTTAAGACCGTCATCATTGTCTGCAATTTAATTAAAGATATTAAAACGTGCCTAATGAGTGTGTAATTTGGTCTGATGTGCCAGCACAAAAAGTCAGTTAATATCAAGCCACGAGGCACTACATCAATTGCAATCGCCGCTTTGATCACTTCTTCATACCTCAACTGATTCTTATTGTTCACGTAATTTTTGGAATGTATTTTCGGACGGTAACAAGATAACATATGTTGGTAATAATCGAAAAAAACAGATCACAAAATAAACATGAACGTCATGTAAAGTTTTTTAGTGCTTTTATAAGCCGCCCACGCTTTTACTAGTGGCACGCATGGTTTCGTATTTTGCAGGAAAATTTAAAGTTGTACAGGAAAACAGCAGGCGATTGCACTTCATAATTCAACGGTCTCAAAGCTTCAGGCTGCTTTACAACAGTTCCATGCAATTTGAGCGCGTTCAAGTCATCACGTTCGACCACCAACGAGTATTGTCTTGAGTTCCGGATTAGATTTTTCAATTATCAGTCGTCACGCAATTTATTATTAATTCTTAATTACCGGTACTTAATGTTCGGAATATAGTTTTGATAGGTTTTATTAAATTGCAAATTCCCCGCTGATCCATTTATAACGCGGCTTTAAATGAATACGAATCTAATAAACACCGTAAATCTTTGTACACACTTTCGGCATTTATTTTGGAAACCTGAAATAATTTCATTGACGACAAGGAAAATATACATTGCAGATGCTCATTTTATAATAAACACCGGAAAATGTTCAATGGAATGCCGGCAGCCGGACTTCTTTCACGGCTCGGTTTCATTTCCTCATAAAAGCTTCTCCGCTTCGTAGGCAGCTTTTCAAAACCATTCTGCTAATGGAGTTATCCTGCGAAACATCCTATTCCTGGAATGTTTTCATAACTTTTTTCGGTATTTTTTTCTCGTTCGTTCATTACAACTTCGATTCGGTGTAGTAAATACTTTCCAAGAACACAATAAATTTTGATTTACAATACTGGACCATATTTTATGTTTCTACCCGACACCGATAAATAAACTCCTTTACACCCTGTCCTGTCGAGCTCGCTCCAGACAAATCCGTTTTTGTAATGTTAATTGGAAGCGGAGACTCCCAGGAAACGGCTTTATCGCCACGATTAAGCTCGGATTTATCCCATTGTGTCCCATCGTGGGACACCTAATTAGTTTCAACACATGTGTGTTCCGCAGGTAATTGGTTTAAAAATTGCCGTTGCCTTTTACAGGATTACTGCTGGTTCGTTTTGTGCGCTAATAAATGCGTGTCTGGGTTTAAGCCTCGCTTCTCATGCTCCACTATTTTTATTTTACCAACAGATGGCCGCAAGAAAAAAAAAGCGTTTTATCTAAATGATTCGGTTACACATCTCGGGCGTAGTCAACATGCTTTCTTTACACTTCCAATCTAAACAAAGTCGGAAGAGTCATTGTTTTGCCTCCACGCGCTAAGTTCATTAAGTTATTCATTAGTATTATTTCTAATAATAAAAGCGCGAGCGGGTCGCTGCTATTTTAACATCTTTTTCGACGATCTTAATGAACCCACGCAAAAAATTCAGGTATTTCCCGACTATTAAATATTAACAGATTGGTTATAAATTAAGCCGCTACGCCCAGAGCCGTACCAAAAAATCCAAAGAAGCGGCCGTAAATAACTTAAACACCAAGCTAGTCAAGAATAATTTCGGCAAAACCCATAAAACAATCTTTATTCATTTGTTGGCGCTTAGAACCAAATGTTTAGTTATCTCTCCTCTAATGCACTCAACTGTTCTTTGCACAGTTGCCCAATTTGGTAACTCGTCTTGATAACAAAGCCACTCAAAAAGCGATTTTTAACTTGCTCTCACGGTAACAAATCCATAATTACGGGGCCTGGATTGCACCATATTTATCTTGTTGATGAGGCGACATTTCGAACGGTTCCAATCCGATTAATCGGTGATTTTCGGTTCCACTTGACCCCAGATTTAAAAAATTTGGACAGGGTCAAGGTGTTGCAACAATACTTCAAATTCATTTACAACAATCGCACAAATTACGCACGACTGCCTTCAATTGCAAATGAAGAATATTGTGCTTTTTATTCGTTGTTATCAAATGTTCAAGACTCAAGACTGAAGCATTTTATCGGTGTTTTGGTCTCTAGTACAACAATTACGCTCTGATTTATTTTACTGCACCAATTGTACGGCGACGTAAATGCGCGGAAATTGGTAACACTTATTAAAACTTGCCGTGATTTTATGGGTTTTGAACTTAAATTGAACGTAAATTCTGATGAAATAAAAACGAGGAAAATATGCCCAGGTTGTTTTATTACGTTGAACCATACAGCTTCTTTGTTGGTTAGCGAAATTAATGATCCGTGTTTAGGAGATAATGATAAAATTATAGTAAATGCCGTCGGTGATGGCCATTAGTGTCAACATTTATTTGCCGAAAGCAGATTGTAGTCTATGCAAAATTTAGTCGTTAATTTGAGAAAACAGGCAAGCTCGTTAAATCTGATACATCTAACTTAATTATGTAAACATGGCAAATAGAAAAAGTTTCAAGAAGCTGCAACCCAGCATCATGCGGCACAACATTTTGAATCATGAAAGTACAGGAACAATTAGAATTTGCAAATCAGAGAAATATGTAATCGGTCATCGAATTCATTGGAAGAAGACGGCAGAAACGGTTCCAAGCAGTACCGATATGGTGCTTATCGAACCCATTGTGATTTGCAATTATGTGACACCTGCATTCACACCGATTCCTTGGACCATAAATTTCAAATATTGCACGCTTCAGGAATGGATAATGATTAATATCAACCTTTACACCATCGAGAAAAAAAAATTCCGACGACATTGAGTTATACACTTATCGCCTGTATTGACAGTAAACGATACGGAATCATCCGTCATCTTCGTAATTGCAGCAAAAATCCGGACACTCCTTAAAAAGGCGCGGATTATGAAGAAAATTGTAAACAAGAAAATACACCAAAGATCAAACTGCCAATAATCATTATCATTACCTATTTCTTAGAATTAACACGTCTTAAAAAGATACGTTGAGGTCGTAATTTACAACCGCTGCATGCTAATAAAGAAGGCAAATTGGCCGATAATGAAGGATGCATCTTTTGATTTACCACCTAAAGAAATGCTGCGTTACGCAATCAATTAAGTTAATAACTCGATGAGTTAATCACAACAGTCCTCAGGCTCTGGGTTTGAGCGGCAATTTAAATTCATGAGTTTGTAGAGATTTTTTGGAAACGGTGTTCGCGGTCCGTTTCAAATTACTACTGACAGCTATCACCGTTATCAGGAAACGTAGTGCAACTAATGGAAAACGCATTCATCTCGTGGAAAACACGCGATTCGAACGAAACCACAAAATGCATCCACTTACCAAATACAGAACGACGGTGGTAATAAAATTCGACGTCCACATGATGATGGAATTGAATTAGAGCCCGAAACGTCCAATTAGCGGCGCAGCGCTATCATTTAACCCGAGCTGAAAAAAGTTTCAGCCACCGCTGAACTGTGGCAATTCACGAGTCGATGCTACTCAATGAAAGCTGAAAGCTTCATTAATCAGTTGCAGAGTTGCGCTAAGCGCTGAGGATTTTTCAATTTTCGTGCGATGTGGGGCAGTAAACAAGTCGAATTTCTTTATTGTTAGGGATAAAGACGGACGGACTGATAAGATAAAATTGAATTGCGGTCGCCGGGCTTTATCCTGATTAAAAGCAGCGAGTTTGCGGAAAGTTCTATCTTCGCATCTGTGCAAATTTCCCAGATTTTTGTGGTCATTGGATAACGTAATGGGGGAAGTTAAGTTGATTCTGATATAATTAACATTCCAAATTTACTAAGCGAGGAATATCTGAATGACATTTTAAATTTTAAATCGTTGATGAAGCAAAAATTAAAAAAAAATACCTAACATTAATTTCACAATTTATTAAATTGTACTTCGAACTTTCCGAGATTAGTAATTTTTTTAAAGGCATTGGGCAACGTAATTGGAGAAGCTAAGTTGATTCTGAAATAATTAACATTCCAAATTTACTAAGCGAAGAATATCTGAACGACATTTTACATTTTAAATCGTTGTTCAAGCAAAAATTAAAAAAATTACCTACTACATTAATTTCACAATTTATAAAATTGAACTTCGAACTTGCAATATTGCAAGAAAAAACTGATTTGTGTCTTTTCTAAAAATTACGCAAGTTGTTACGTATTTATTATTTCGGCATTAAATTTTTCAATGTATGTTTTTATCATTTGTATTAAATTAATTTTTTTATTTATTGTAATGTATTTTTTAAATTTTTATTTAACAATATTAATCAATAGCCTCGCGGATGTTTGCGTCAATAAAAAATATTTGGGAATAAATTTAAAGTGATTAGACTTGCAAAATTTCTCAACTCTTAAGACTAACCTTGACAGAGTGTAATTTAATTATTACAACATAAATCACTTGTGGCATATTTTGGAAGTTTGTTGAACTCCGACGACTCTACTACAGACACAAGCACTCGTAAATATTTCTTCAAAAATATTATAAATAGGGGACACCGGACCAGATAGAACATGTACAGTATAATTCATAAATACGTTGGAGTCGCCGAATAAATTCCAGCTCACGTGGATATTATTATTTTAGACCCGTCACACTTGCCCAACACATTCCAGATTTCGGCCAGATCATGTTTATGTAAATCGCAATTTATTAACTTTTGAATGGAACGCAAAACAAACAAAATCTAACGAAGCGTCAAACGATTTTATGAACGTTAATCCGTTCCGCAATATTTCAACAAGCTAAATATTTATGAGGTCGATTTTCATAATCTCAGACAGTGACATTTCCAAATTCGCGACCTATCCCAACCGGACATTAATAATTCATTAACGCCGAAACATTGAAAAATCCGGCTCTTAATATTGTGGGGTGCAGCAAGCCGCAAATTGCCACCTTTAATTCACTTTCAGCCGAATTCGTAATCCGCGCACCAAACAATTTCAGCGACTTTCTTCAGCGGATCGAAGCACAGGACTGACAACGCTCCCAGCACGCGCCTGCAAGAAAACCTAGCCGCGGCTGCTTCGCAGATTCACCACGTGCTTCGCTCTGCTTCCTAATTTATAGCGTGTTTACCTACGCGACTTACAGAAAATTGCCGTTTTTTTTTCGCAAAGCCACCGCAATTTCCGGGAGGAAGACACAATTTTGTCGGTGAGCGTCTTTTGGAGCAGAAGATGCCAGGCTTGACCGCCTCTGCCGGAAATTGCTGTGGTAAATATCAGCATGAATCTAAGATAAAGATGTCCAAGTCCGAAGTTAAATTACTAACGAAACCCTCCACAATTTTCTTTAACAAGAAATGTATTAAAAACATAATATTTTTATATTTAATAAAAGACTACTGCTAAACCAGATAGGTATATTACAACAACAATTAAGGTATAACAACATAAAATAAAATATTGTGAATTATTATTTCAAGTTTTTAATAAACCCTTGCCTGATAAAAGGTAGTTATTAACGAGTTATTCATTTCCTCAAGTTACAAAAAAATGTGGATTTGGAGCCAAAGAAAAAACGGCTCTAAACTGTAGACAAATAATAAATTAGAAACGCAAGGTAAGCGTACATGAAGGAACGAAGAAAGCAGGGAGTACAAAAAGGAGTCTAAATAAATACTCGTGTTAAGAAAAAAAACGTTTTAATCTGTTCACTCACCTCGAATTTCACGTTCCAATTAAACATCATTTATAACTAGCGAGCGCAACATTTGGTGTTAATTTTTAACCAATCTATTTTTACAATTCTCGTAGTAAAACTCGTAATTCCTTCCAAAACACAACTGAACAACTACTTCATTATGCAGATGTTCAAAGTCTTAAAACCTAATAGGTAAACATCAAGTTTAAACTGAATTCCTCGTCTTGTAGTTCCCATCGTCTTCATATGAATATGAGCCTCATCTTTTATTGATAAAGTCGGCTTGAAGAAGCGACTCCTATTCATAAAGTTAAAATAGTCACCAGAAGCTAGCGCATTTATTTGATGTCTGTGCCCCATTTGGCCACATCATTGTTTTTAACAATACATCAGACGCTTCAGAGACATGAGCTTGAGGAGTTGTAAAACCGTTCAAGATATTCTCGGGAGATGCGCGCTGTCTGTCGCGCTGCAAATTAGGTAAAGTGGTGATAATAAGAAATAAGAAGGTTTTCTATTCAAAATGGCAAAATGCAATTATGGAATGCAAATACCTTGCTGTAGTGCAAATTTCAAACATACAAAATAAATAAAATTCTTTTTTTATGAGAAACAAACTGTTTTAGAATAAGAACAATTTCGTGTTATTTAAATTAGAGCAGCGGAGCGACGAACAAATATTTGTCCAAATCTTGTCTCGGCGTTGGCAGTTAATTTCATTACCTCGAGCTCCTTAAGAAGGAAGCCGTTTTCTTGAAAACACTAAAAGATATGTTAATTTCTCAATAATAGGAGTATGGGGTCGTTTAGAGCCTCCCTAATTGGAAGCACTTCATTTCTTCGGATCGGATAAATAAAACACTTAATAAGTTAATTAAAGCAGAACCTGACGTGGGCAACATTTTTGTGAATCCTGTTCCCTCGGAACAACGTGAAACAAGCCGAAGCGACTCCGGACCGAATTTGTTTGATGAAATACTCGAAAAGTTTCGAAATTGCCATCGATCAATATTTGGCGGCCAATAAGAACGAAAATTGTTTACCGTTCACAAACACTCGTAAAAAAAACTCCGACTGGAATTTTATTTATTCGAATCGAGTTTGCTCTTCCTATTTATCACAAGTTAGTAAAATATTTCAGGTTTTTCGCGTGCCCTTTTCGGGTAGTTGGGTATTTATAGGCGATGATCCACACTTGAACTTTCGATTGAATGCAATAAAAGGGAATTTATGCCATCTTTGCAGAATTACAGCTCCAGATTAGAATGCCCAAGCGGCGCAAGATTTATTGTCGTTTTCAGGGACGCTCTATTATTTACCAAATACATTTTCGCATAATGTGTGCAGTGACTCATTGAATTTGTGCCGTTTTAGGCCGTCCTTAATTATTTTTATGCTAATCTTATTTGCTTATAAGTTATAAGTTGTGTCACATTGCATGAATTAAATCCCACGGTCCCAATTTTTCTTTCAACTGATTCATTGAATTTTCTCGAAAATCTATAAATCAATAACATTTTTCATGGCTTGAAATGAAAATGCATTATGCATCATTCAACAGTTTCGTACCGAGTTGCAACAACAGTAAATGCCACATTTTAATGAAAAAATTAAATCCCTGCAATGTTGAATGAAATGATTGACAAGTAGAAAATAAAATTAGCTTAAAGTGTCAGCTGATTGACACTGTTTACAACAAACAAAACCGTGTATCAAATAAAAACAGACAATAAACCCCACAAGGTGCTAATGTCCTCTATCGCAATAATAAACTTGTGTTGATCTACCACCTGATGCCAAAATAATTCCTCACGAGGCAAGAAAATCACAAAATCCAAGAAGTCATTTCAACTCCTAAATTATTAATTTAAAAAATAGTGATGCTGCAATTATTTGTCTCCAACAAGCCTGAAGATTTTTCTTAATTATCAAACAGTTCTGTTATTTTTTATAATTTCTTTCAGTTAGTTTAGTAGTTAGTCAGATTGCAAATAAAAAAATTCAGTTCAAGTAAAAAAGAGAACATACATGATGATACAAATTGGTTCAAAAATTACGGTACAGGCAGTTCAGCTCTTCAAGTTACGTTTTCTGACAGCTCAATCGCTGCAAAATGTTTAAAAAAATCATCAGACAAGCGCCTCTTGTACTGCTAAAAATCACACAATGTTGACATGACGTCTATTAGATGAGTAAGTGATTGCACGAATTTTTCTTCTTCTGGCAATCCTAACGGCATTATGAAAGAGATGATTCACTCCACATATTGATATAATGGGAGAGTATATTGATACTGAGCTGCGAATTAACGAAGTGGGTCAAAATCAACAATACTCAAAGTGCAATCGTTCAAATAAAATAAACGGAGATCACTGACTAAATCTTGGAAAAATATTGTAAAAGCAGTTCAGTTTGTGCTGCATTGCAAGAGATCTCGGATGGCTAATGATGACAAGACAATGAAAATTATGAGACTTACAACTGCGTGCCAGCTCTAATCGTGCCTAAGATTTTATTCTTCCTTTAAGCGACACTACACTAAAAAGTTGAACAAAGCTGCTTTGCATGACAAGTGTACAATGTTGCATGGTTTGGAACATTTTAATAGTTATTTAAACAACAATAAATATGTTAGTACCCTGAGCTATATTCTAGCTCATAAACGATCATTATTGCGGATGTTAATTAGCATAATAATGTCTAAAAGAAGATGACCGTTTATGTAAACAATAATTTTATAAAAAAGTAGAAGACCTAAATAAAAAACTTGTTAATTTCACAATTTACGCGGTTACTTTGCGACAGATACTATTTTTTTTGGAAACTTTTGTCCCATGTGCAAGTGTTAAAAATACAGCAAACACGTGTTACGCAAAACCGATACTCCAACTAATACCCACATTTATCTTGTCCTTTTATTTATAGCTTATCCGAAATTTATAAAAATATCGCAGTTTCTATTAGCAAAACCTTGGCACTGTCGATTCTTAAAACAGAACTGTTAAGTTCTTTGAAGTTGTGACCGCTTTAAACCTCTGATACTTGAATGTGTGGACTTCTGTTCAATCAAAGACGTCGGATAGTTTTTCGCGCGGTGACTTGAAACCAACGATTTCACTTCCATCTAATTACACCACCTGGCATCAATGGTAAATTGTGGAGGATAAAGAGAGATATTACCATAAAGACGTGATTATTACAAACCTGTCATTCTGGGACCGCCCAGATGCACGTAATTTGCGAACAGCAATCAGCCTGTTCATCGGAAGTGCAGCTTTGCTTATCATACGTCAGAAAATTATCTTCAGATTACATTTGCGGATAATGTTCAATAAGACAGAATCAGCGCTTCTCTCGGCAGTGACATAATATTGCGACCTAATAATTGGTCCTTGTTTAGAATGCAAAGCAGGATGTAATAACACGAGTGACAATATGCAGATTGCAAAATGTGTTTTAACAAAGAAAGTGGTTTGCACTTACAGAAATTGCGTGGAGTACAAAAGAGCTAAAACTAAATTTAAATATTTAAACAGTCTAAAATCGGACTGAAAACAAAATGAAAATAAATTCAGTGAATATGTAGAAATTACGTGTTGTTTTTTTATAGTAGCAACTAATAAGTAAGGTACAGCTAAAACTTCAGTCACAAACTTCCGTTCTAAAATTTCCGGCTAATTAATTATTAATAGCACTGATTGCAGTGAATCCCGTTTGAATGAATACAAATACAAACCACCGCAGCTGTAGGCCAAAGCAGCTATCAATAACAACCAGCATTCACGTGGTCATGAAAGTCATCGAAAATTACTGATATTATGTAAATTATCCACCGGATGGTCGTTGCAATTTTCCAACTAAACAAGAGCCAAGCCCATAAAAATTGTGGGGGCGCTAATAGCTTCATTTATAAATTTGTATAAAAGCGTCGATGGAAGCGATTAAGCATCGCTTCTTTTATCTGATCTTTAAATTACAAAATTATATCTGTTGGGAAGCTGCAACGTCCCTCTTATCTGAAAACGCTTTCTTAAATTGTCACTTGAACAGACGGAATTATCCGAAGTCATCAATTTCGTGGCCGCAACCGTGTTCCCGCGATAACTTATCGAGAACTTAATAATTTGTCAAAGAAACTAGTTCGTCGTGAGGGATGCAAATTACTGGTCCAAGTTAGTTCAGTTTTTGTTTAGAGGCAGTCTTATTTTGGTTTTGTATTTTCATTCTGCATCTCATTTCGAAAGCTCGGGTCTTGTGGGAAATGTTCGGTTCGGCTTTCACGATAAAAAATGCAGAAAGAGATATGTTTACAAGGTAAGCCACAACGTTCCATACTCGGTGAAGTTGAGAGGATTTGTGCGGAAAATATTACGGCGCCAGCAAACAGGATTGCAGCTGATGTGTGGTCGCAAGGTGCGTTCCTAAATGCATCTCAGAAGATACCAATCGGCCAATTAGTGACATCAAAAGCTTTCTAATAAGCAAACTGAGCTCCGCTCTTCAAGTCCACAAGTTCTCTTTGCTCGGCGCCAAGGCAACTCGCTAACAAGTCTTCCTCACAATTACCAATAATTATCAATTACCATCGCCGATTATTGTAATTATCAATTATTTATCACTGAATCTTTGCAAACAAGAGAACGGGTGCTATAAAATCGTTGTTTGCAAATTAGGAGTACCGAGCATTGTAAACCTCTTTTCTCCAGACTAAATATTTTGACTCGTCTCTGTCTCCTCAGTCAAGTGTTTACCACAGGGAAAAAATAATATTGCCTCTTTGACATTGCAGAAGTGACACGGCTTAAAATAAAGAGTCCGCTTTCTTTCCTGCTTTGCGCTTGTGTAAAGTTGACGCTTTGAGCAATTGTATGAATTTCTTCAAACTACATTTAGTTGTTTTTTTTATAAAATATGTAGAAAAATTGATTCACTGGAATAAATATAATAAAACCCACATTTTGCCGAATCCCTTCTTTTTGCGGTAAAACTGTTACGGATATAAGTTTCAGGGAAACGAGCTTATGAAACTGAAACTACACAGTTTTGTTACAAAACTTTTCGCTTTAGGAAGTCGCCAATCGAGCCATCATCATTTTTATTTATTATTTTCGGAACCAAAACAAATTGACGCGTAACGTGCTCTGCATAAATATTTCATCGGAATTTTTAAACAGAAAGCTCACAAGTTATAAATAATCGGAATGCATATTGATCGTCGCAAGACGTGAAAAATATGAAATCGCATCTGTTCTGCATCTGAATGCGCGCCTAATGCAATTAATACAGTGACGACTGTGGTGCCGCATTTATTTAGAAAATTGATACAGACGTCAAATGCTGGTGAGGATTGCATTACGGCAGGAGTCGGATCGAATGGGATATTGCAGATTGCGGCGGAAGAGAAGAAAAAGTGCGTTCGTTGCTGCTGGCTAATTTACGGAAGGCAAAAGAACGATGCAAAACAGCGCCTGTAATTGCGAAATGAAAGGTGGAAAGGACGTGATTGTGAGCTTTTGTCTAATCGTTTTTTCGAGATGAGCGCTTTGCTATCAATTTGCAGGATTATCTAATTGCAAAGAGGAGAGCGAAGATGAAGGCTTCGATTTTAAGAGGCGAATTAAGCAAACCATGACTCGTAAATACTAAGCTGCGTTTTTCAATTTTGTAATGGATGTGCATGTTTACATCGAATTAATTATGTATGTTCAAAAAGTTGATCGCCGCAATCAATGCAAAAATAAACCAGAGACGTGCGTCATGTGAAATTGAAAACGAATTTCATAACGATTTTATTTATTTGCGAACGGTTGCAGTTAAAAGCGAATTTCCGCTTTATTTATGCTGAATGCAAGAAATAATCATGGGAACACAAGAACAAACTAAATCTTGGCATACATTGTCTCTCATGTTTCTTTCAGAATCTCCAATTTTGCAAAAGCTAAATCCTGCTAATTGTATTTGCTATGTTCAATTTTATGCCCCATCTGACACTTTAAGCTATTTGGGGTTATTTGTTTTTATTCCAGAACTTTGTAAATATTGAAACTTTTGCAATTAAATTAAGCGGCTTGAAAATTAGTAAATAATTGCAATTTTATTAAGCAAATCCGGTTTTTATTAACATTCGTGGAAAGCAGTCGTCCCAAATTAAATTCTTACGGCATCGGAAGGTGATTTAACCATAACGAACAGCGAAAAATGTAATAAAACTCCATAATAAAATGTAAAGAAAATACTTATTACGGCGACATAAAAGCCTTTTTACCATTTTCAATGCAACATTAAAACTCTCGTTTATGATTTATAACTCAGCTAATCGCTCACAGATGACAAATGCAAAACATTAATTAAAATATCGCCAAAGGAATTTTTGTGTTTAAATATGTAAATCAATTCCTGGAATTTCCTTTCTAAATATGCGTGTTAATATTTTCCTTAATCACATAATTATAGCTTTGGTGGCAGGACGAAAGCTCTGATTGTGAAAAAGTACGTAATCAACTGGCGGTTTCCACCTGAATGTTAAAATGGAAATTGCTAAATTAAACAAGAATTTATTACAAAGCCGCTTTTGACACTCAATTTTCGTCGTTTCTTTTACTTATTCCGCGGATTATGTGAGACGTGGGACAAAGTGGATATTTATTGACAGCTTAGGACAATAGAATCGGTTTATGTGCTAAGCGGATTCGCCTTGTTTCTAGTTTTCCTCCCGATTTTTCTTGCGCGGTATTACTTGGATTTACTGTAATCCCGCTTAGAGTCACAATTATGAAAATTAACTCATGAGAAGGGAAAACGCACACATTCATTGGCTGGAAGTACTGATCAGGGTCAGATTCTGATTGGATTACTGACAATTGCCATTCGCACAACAGACAACCTGTGCCATAAATCCTCTGCCGGCAGGAGATAAAAATAAATAAAGAAAAACGAACTTTGCGTCTTATAATTATTTGCATCCAATCAAGGCTATGATTGAATTTATATTAAGTAACAAATAATGCGAGGAGCTAAGGTTTTTACAAATCTAACTTCCTAAATATTTCGTAAAATTATAATTAGAAGCACATGCTTATAACTTTTTTTATGTACATTATAGAATTTTGCTTCTTTCTCCATGTTTTTGTTTTCCTTAATTTAATTACTATTTTTATTGCCCAAAATGTGTTTATTACGTTACATTGATATTACGTATTGTACGATTTTCAGTTGTGTCTGAATCGTTTGACATTTTTGAACATGTTTTAATGATTTTAAATATTTGTGGCGTGAAAAGTAAACTTTGTAGTATTTGTATTTGAAGATAACGAGTTTCTAACTATTTCACTTAGAACCTCGTTACAGTCTCTGCCTGCAATTTGTACAATTTGTTGCACGGCGGATAGTTTTCAGAAGATTCAAACAAAAACTACAACTCCGTGTTTATGGTAACGGTGAAAATTTCATTATCTAATTTACGATGCCGAAATCGCTTGTATCAGAAAGGTTAAAGCAGAATATCTCCGAAGTGTTCGTGTGAGGGCAGAGCCGAAATAGCCCCATAAATTAGCCCCCGCTTACCACAACGACCACTGATAAGTCACTGGGAGATTCAGGTGGCCATTTGTCCGCGTAGGCGAAAGTCTCTAATGGACCCACGAATAATTTCCTACATTTTAACGTTGAGGAAAATGAGGCGCAAACAGACAAACATCGAAAAAACATAAAAAACTGGTTTGTCTCGAAGTTATTAATAAAATAGGTATTTGATGGGTTGTAAACGCGGTTTAATAGTCGTGATGTTTAATTTTGCGCTTGTACGATTTAGTTTGCGGCGGGACGTGACGGCCGGCAACAAAGTTTTGCATAGCAAAATATCGTCTGCACGGAAGGCGGCTATCTACAAGATAGTGGCAATTATTGTTGGCAAATTGCTGGATTTTTTCTTTCGGTTTCAATGAGATTTATGAGACAGCGACCATTAGCACTTGAAATAAATTGGTCTAATTGTAAAGCAGTTAACTGCCATTATCCGGGTGAATATAATGCATTACAGATAGCCGTAGACACGAAAAGGGGAAAATATGACGCCGAACGATGCACAATCTTGCTTGTAATTGCTCTTTAAGTAAACTGAAAATTATAGCTTTTGCACTTTATCGCCGGCACTATAATCACTGTAAAGTAAAACAAACTTTTTTGCCATAAATCGGACCAGAACACACAGCTTCAACAGTTACCTCATATTTTGTACATTACATTCAAAAAATTTTTTTTCGTAAATTCTTAAATTGTCATGTTGATTCTGTAATCTGAAGGAATTGAATGAATTATCTCGAACAAAAAATTATAATAAACGTTGGTCCCCTGGCGTCTCTTGGTACTTTATTTGAAAAATAATTGTTCAGCCAAATTCTATATTTAAACTCGTAAATTGGTAAACTGTGATTTAAAATTGAAAGTCAGGTCTACGTAGAAATATTTTTTTAAACATTGTCATCCTGGAGAAAATACAAACGCCCCATTACGCTCCGAATCTAATGAGGTGTAACCAGAAAATGCACCCGCCGCCATTAAATTCCCGCATATGATATAACAACAGTGTTTGTTTGATAAAAAGCAACGATAACGTTAGCCACTATTGTCGGAGGCAATCTTTGCATCAGTAGCTCGCGGTAACCGCGATAACCACTACCACCTCGTTAAAATTCAATCCACATCTCGATAATTATTATTAGCAAGAATAATAAATTGTTGTACAATGCGGAACATTCCGCGCAAATCGATTTAATAAGCCACCATCGACGAATAAATTCTGTGAGACGATCGTAATTTATTTGCACGAGACACTCTAACGTTCGGTGTCGGTTTATTGCGTTTAAAAGTCTCTTATGTCGGACCAATAATTAAAGAAATATACGACGAAGAACTGTTGAGGTGATTTCTTGCTGACGCCCGCGGTGTGTGGATATCATAAAATTTTATTTACTGCACGGTATTTAGTCGAAACCAGAGGCGATTCTAATAATCGCGTCCGACTCGTTAGCATTTTACGTAAGATGAACGACGAACAAAGCTCACGGCAACAATAATTAACAACACTAGAAAATGTGTGCAAAATCCAAAATCTACCGACATGTTTCAGATTTATGACTTACCTTGCAATATCCGGCGATGCAGACACCCCGTGTGCCTTTAGGGGCAGGTTTGCCGTAAGGAGTCACAGGATGAAGGCAAGAAGTGCCATCAATCACGGTTTTGTTGAGCGTGGCGTAAAAATTCAGGCCTGAAGCGCGGCAATTCAGGGCGCATTCATCTTGAGCTGAAAAAATCATCTTGCCGAAATTTCCTTTGCCGATAATAACGCATACAGCTAATGTTGAAGTTGTTATTAAATGAAATTGAGATATCAATTTGCTTTTGCTTCTTTGTTGGGAGCTAATTACTTATAAAATGATGCGCAATAAGAGCCAACATTATTAACAGAGGAGCGGCAACTCTCTGGCAAATTAAGCAGGATTTACGAAGGAATAAATCAGCTTAATTGCTCAACTCACCACGATTTTTTTTTCAAAAAGGTTCATTATTAAAAATAATAAGTGCAAAACCGAATGTTTCCTTAAATGTCGTATGCAGAGAAACAAATAACGAAACTCTTTACTATTACGATTAGGACATCGAACATT
Source organism: Eledona agricola (assembly GCA_964023215.1). Lineage (NCBI taxonomy): Eukaryota > Metazoa > Arthropoda > Insecta > Coleoptera > Tenebrionidae > Eledona > Eledona agricola. The sequence goes on from OZ026856.1 coordinate 4,767,728, forward strand.
AAAACTGAATTTTTGTTTTGTTTTTGCTTGATTTATTTAAAATGCAGAGGAGGTTTAATCTGATATATAAGAAACAATAAATCCAATGGAATAGAAATGTTTCTCTGTAATGGATACGGTCGTAAAAAAGAATAAAATAAAAATTGAGATTAGGCGCTGATATAACATAAGTATAGACACATGTTAACACGTAATATTTATCTATGCTAAACAGGTGTTTTGTTCGTACAAGTTGTTACAAAGTTGAGAACAAGAACCTTCTCTTGTAAAGCAAAGCAATTAAGTAATCATACATCTCTGGCGTATAATTGGTTGCCTATGCATAATTCAATTTGGTGAAATAATAATAATGTAATTAGTGAAATAATGATATTTGCTTTGTAGTTTAATAACATGAAAATTGCTTCCGGGAGTTTGTTCTTCTTACCATATAGAAACGGTTCCCATTGGTAGCTTTTCCCTTTGAACTGTTTGTTATTATATGCTGCACACTGCTCGTATCGAAAATCCCTCCCAGATGGACATTCCTGCAACGAAAATGTTGGGTGATAATTACTTTCACACTAATAACAACTAATAAATTGTTTACTTGCATCCTGGATAGGGTACAGTGGCAGCGATTTCATAAATCGTCGCAAGAAGCTGAAGACTTCATGTAAGAAATATGTATATTTACCTGACCATTGCAGAGGTGAATCCGCTTATATAAACCCACGCACCCATTAGTCTGTCGCCTCCGTCTCTGTCTGCGGACAAATCTGTAATTAAGTACTAATTAAACAAAGTCTTCCAAAAATGGACATAAGTCGTAAAACCGACACACTTTTTGCTGTCTTGATTTTAGCATAAACTTTACTAATACCTGCTGATAGTAACACCGAATTTCTGTTTGTCCCATTACTTTACAATTTAATTGGAATTTAATTGAAATGTAAGCATATTTTTGCAGCAAATTTTACATAAATAAATAGTAGGAGTTCGATGACCGACGGTTTCTACTCACATGCTTAAAGTACTCAAAGTTTATTTCGATCGTGTCAGATATAATTTATTAAATAACTAGAAGAAAACATTGAAGTTAAAACCAAGAAAAATATTCGAATTTTGATTTCTTACAATTCAAACAAATACAAATATCGAACGTCATTACACAAAATCTATAAACTTGTAGAAGTTTTAATGTCATAATTTTATTATAAAATTAATGAATTGTTAAGGTTCAATTTTGGTGGATGCGCCAAATCACTTGTTTGTAGTTTGAATCGACAGGAAGTGTTCAATTACACAAATCCAAGACATATTAAACCACACCTCTAGTAAACAAAGTCCCAATTACTAAGTACATAATTCCACATTGAAGTTGTCATAATAAAATACGAAACGTCTATTAATAATGAAGCGACTTATCTAATTTAGTCGTCGCTTGAAACACGTCCGTTGTGGTAATTATGTGTAAAGGCGATATAATAACAGATCGGAGGTGATTTATCGGTCATCTTCTAAATGTAATCATGGTACAATCTTGGGACCGCTTTAAAGAGGTCTCGCCTCTGGATACAAAAAGGCCATCAGCTTTACCGGCGGCTGGGAAAAGAGTCGGGTGAAGAAATCATTTTGACAACGAAATTTAATCTTCATTTCGCATCGTGCTCTCGAAAGGAAATTACTGACAAGTACCGTTCGTTGCGTAATTTTTGCTGTGGCCCAGTTTTAATTGTCGTCGGGGTGAAATGGTCCATAATGGGAGATGACATCGCGCAAGTGGTATGGAGAGCAACATTGGCATTTGACAACGATACTGATTTAATGCCTTATTGTTCCGAAGCAGTGAAGTGGTCAGGGCGTGAGATAACGTCATTTCCTCTATTCTGCACGCCCGATTATGTGCGGATATATCGGCGAAGAAGGCACCAAAAAGGTGTATAATAGCGCCGCTCACATTTTTTCTTCTCAAGCTCACAACAGGTGTTCATTATCATAGCCTTATGCTAACACCGATCGCATTGCATGACTTGACACTCTCACTTGAAAATAAACAAAGCGATTTGGTCGATTTGGATTTATAATCCGGCGCATCTTTCAAAGCTCGACTCGATCGAAAAAACTCATTACTTGCAGAATTTGCTCTTAACTAGCCACCATGTATCGACTAAAAATTATTAATAAGCTCAATTACGTGTCATATTAATTTTGAACAGGAATTCACATGCTGTATAAGTGTTCGACTTTATGGGGAGAAATTAGAGGTCATTTCCTGTGTCACCGCTTATCCAAGGACACGAAAGATAAACTTCCTGGTGGGCACTATCTAAATTTACAGGGCCCCAGATCACATACCTACTGTTTATTATTTTCTGTGGTTCATTTCGAGTCTGTCAGTTAAAAGCTTGAAAAAAAATTATTACGCTTGTAGATTAAAATAGTATTGTGGTGCAATAATCAATTGGGGACGTTTTCGTTAAGCGTGGCATTAATTCTATTCCACTCAAATAAATTAATTTATGTGACAGATGAACATCGTTCCGTGCGGAATCAGCTTTGTTAATCAACGCGGATAATTTATTAAATTGAATAAATTTATGGAAAACATCCACAGTTTACGACGATATAACGATTTGCCTCCAGTCATAAAATATCAATTAAATCGAGCATTGGCGTTCGAAAAGTAATAAAAGCGGGGTCATTCTAGTTAATGCCAAAGTCATGTAAAATGATAAAGGGCTTGCTGCATAAGACGATTTGGTCATTTTGGCTTCAATTATGTGTTTTGTAGGCATTTGTAACAAGTGTTTGTATGTTTAATGAAGTGGCGCCTCGTCCCCGAAGTATCAGATAACTCTATGCTAATGAAGACGAGAAATTATGGATGGTTGAGTAAAAAGCGCTGACCGACGATTATATCTGTTGTAAATCGTGTCCAATCACCGTTTTCCAGTCAAAACAGCCACTTTCCAAAATTTAATGAGTATCTCAGTCAGTTTATGTAATAATCTGTGGACTAGCTGATGCTCGAATTTTTTTCAGCCATATTAAAATTGGCTTGAACGAATGATGGAATTATTATCGTTCAGCTTTGTAACATGTGGTTTGTGGAATTTCTTAAGTTTGGCTGTCATCTCAACACACGAAACAACGGCTCTTCAGACGCAATAACGCAATAAAACAGCGACGAGAAATAAACGCGAGCCAAGCATCTGATTGTCGAATTACCAGGATCAACTGTGCGGAAAATTGGGAATTTATTCTCGTTTCAGTACCGCAAAGACGATCAGCAGCTCCGCTCCGAGATAATTCTCCCGAACAGAGCTGAAACCTTTCAAACTTGCGGCGTTTAGGGTTTCGGACAGGTGTTAAATCCGCCTTTTTTCTTAATAAAATGATTGCGTGTGGTACGGATTTTATTACTTTACTCATATTTAATAAATCGTTAAATTGCATCCTGCTGCAGTTAAGGAGCTTTACGGCGGTTTAAATTACACGGACGTCTTGGCTGAAACAAGAATGACATTTTCTCGTTTTTATGAAAAGCCTGAAGCGAGCGGTCTGTGGTGACGGAATTGCGCGGCGGATTATTTTTTCAGGACGGAATGCATTTGGGAGTTATAATAAATTCATGAAAGTGAAATGGCGGCCCGACATATCGCTTACGCCCACTATTGGCACGACGGACTATAAATAGGCGACGATGTGAAAACTTTCTCTAAAATGCAGGAGAACTTGACATACCCATAAAAAAAGAAAAGCTCTCAGCCGCCGTAAAATGTTATTTTAACAATGTTACTCATTTATTTACTCTTATTTCTAGTTATAAGTAATAGAAATGTGTGAAAATATGCAAAGTTTACAAAATGACAAACACTTTTGATGGAATATTCGAGTTTACGAACTGTTCGCATTTTTTAAAAAATTATTGCTCTAAAACTGTAATCATTTTACTGCCTACTCAGTCAAGTCGTCCTTTGAGGCATTTTCAATTACCATCACATAATTATTACCCATTGTAGACATTTATGGTCGTCCATAAACAAATATATAAATGCGTATTAACAAGAAATGGAACCGTACATCATCGGCAAACTGAAGCTTGTTCGAAAGTTCACGGTGAAAAAAAATTTGCAAATGTGTGTTATGATAACTCGGAAACGAGTCCCACCAATCTCATTATAAAAATGTCAGCAATAGTTATGAATGAATGTGGTCTGATTTGCGTATAATTAATTTGAGTCGGATAATAATTAATCGAATGAAAGGTAAATGAAACAAGTCGGTAGAGTTTGGGCGTTTATTACACAATCGTTCACAAATTTTATTTGCAGCGCAGCGCAACAAAAACGAGGACGTGCAAGATTCTTGTAAATTAATAGAAAAATAAATTTCTAGATATTGTGATGTAAATTGAAATTCAGTGGAGCCGCTTTGATCGAAGATAACTACTAATCACCGAAAATCTTCTGTAATGATTTAGTTAATTACACGTCACCGTGAAATAACTGGATTAAAAACGAAAGTAATTTAACTTGAACACTGGAACGTGTGAACATTTGACCCATTTTAGTGATTGATTATAATTTCACCTGAAGCCCACACGAAAATATTATAATAACATATTTATCGCTACTTGTGTGCCTGTACACTACATTAATCAAAGCAAATATATTATGTAATTCGTTGATATCATGTATGAGATGCACGTCTTTCATGCTACATTTATTATCGCTTTAAACAAATATTTACAAGTTTATTTTTGTGACCAACAACAACATTTATAAACAAGTGTAAAAAATAATGTCGCTAGGAAGCGGATTACGAGGATACTTGGTCCACGGCCACGCTGCGGCTGAAACGTCTGAAAGTTATTCCAGTGGACAGCATCGAAAAACTCCCAGCTGTAAAAACTTGCATTCTTTAATTCGACGATGGCTTGTAATTTATTAAAATAAAACTGGACGAGCGTCATATTTAATTAAATTATAATTAAGTTACGTAAACTGTTAGTATTTCAATAAATTTAATTGCTGATTTGCTATCACTACCTTCTCAACAGATTCCCACAGTATTACATTGTGTTATCGTAACACATCCTTTTTCCTTTCGTGATAAAGTTACTTCCTATTGCCAAAATAAATTTGATAAACGTTTTTAGCAACAAGTGATGTCCATCAATTTACATACTCCCATATTTTTTTTATTTCTGTGTCACTCAAAATACTAAATTCACATTAAATTTATACTACATTTACATAATAATACATTTACAATAAAACATGTTTTTTTTATAAAATACAATTTATCTGTAATTTTTTTTGCAAAATACAATCAATCAATCAAAATATTGCATTTTTGTAGATTTTAAATACTTTCACCCGATGCATTTTAAGAACAAGAAACAATATCCAAAAATAATGCACTATTTCATAAACGTTCTATTGCCAAAATAAATTGATACACTATTTTTTGTTCAATTTATTGTGTGTATTTTTTGTTACAATTAATGTGTACATTTTTTATTGCACAAATCGAATAGGGTAGACAGCAAGAAGGAAAAAAAGGTCTGATATTAATAATACTAGAAGATAAATGCCCAGTAGTGTACCCGGCGTGAATAATTAATTTTCCCATCGATTTAACCCATAATTTTCATAGCGATATGGCGAAATACCGGTCGAAGAAGCTGTCAGTATCTCAATAACGAAGCGCGCATCCATGCTCAGATGAATCGATAACACTTAATTAATAGATCGAGTAGATTAAAGCATCGATTCCGAGAACACTGCAGCGGAAGGTGGAAACACATTCTGAAGATGCTGTCCTGATGGATTTTCATGTTATCGTTTAATGTTTGGTAGACATACAGAGACGCGTCCTAATTTTGGTCATACATTGAACAATTGCCTTGATTCATGGTTCAAAATTGAAATTGTGGACTAACCTCGGATCTGCTGGTCTCGTGATGCAATGTCTGGTCTGTTGCGTGATGCCACCCCCACAGCTTCTCGAACACGACGTCCACGGACTCCATGCTGACCACACTCCCACTGTCTTTGGTGATTTCTTTAGTATTCGGTCTCGGTACATGTTGTGGACCTTGGAAAATGGAATGGACAATGATTTGCCACTTACAGAACAATGAGAAGGTTTAAAACACATTTCCGGGTAAATTCAAAGTTTTGTTAAATTAGCGCCATGCGGACCAGAAAGAGTATTCGGATGCAATGAGCCGGAGATATGTAATTAACGTACTTGTTGAACACAAATTGCATAGTTGAGAACAATTAAGAAAAATATTTTCTTACTGTTTTCAATATATACATAGTTGTAAGTATGTCTGAATTCAATTTGTGCTTAAAGGGTACATGTTATTTATACTTCTGAGATATGGTTCTGGCACCTGAATGAGAAGTCGCAGCCTTTTCAAAACAAACTCTTTTGTAAGTTGGCAGAACTGTAACTAACGCCCCAAGTCCGGAATTCTATTGTGAATTTCAATTTTTTCCATTTTAACAAACCGAAGAACAGTCGTTCGCATTGTCTGATGTCGCATGCACAGATAGACGCGTCCTATTCCGCTTAAATTATGCTGTAATACATACTATCCATCTTGATTCGTACAAAGCGTACCGCAATTGAGTTGTGCATTGTACATTCGTTAAGCATAAATAATGGCAGCTTTGTGCAGCGAATATCGGCGGATTGTTGACCATTCATCTATCAGGACAAAGTCAAACGAAAATTAAGAAAATAAAAGGTATAAAATACTGTGTAAAATGCTGTATGTGTTGTGTTTGTGCTGTTTTTACTGTTATGTTTTTACTGTTTGCTCTAAATGAGCAATCGTTATTTTTCACACAGTGTTTCAATTATTCGCCCCGTTTCTCCGACACCTTCGTTTCCATTACTTTGAACACATTGAAAATTCGCTACACAACTGCGGATTGCGGTAAAATCAACTAAAATAATGCCTTCCTGTGCTCGTTACGGGGCCATAACAGAGACTTATGACCCATTTATTCCGTCGTGGACGGGAGACGAGCGCCCATACAAATCGACAGCAAAAAGAGAAAACTCTAGCGTGGATGGATTTCCATTTAAAATCGATGCACGTCATTTTGTATCGCTTAAATCGAGTATTTGCAGACGACAACCGACTCGTATCGAATAAATTAGTGCTCTTGAGATTCAGGCCAATGTGGATGAGAATTTATCTCGACAAACTGGATCTGAACGTTAGAACGCGAGGAAATATGAGCAGATGCGGAAGCTATTAACAACTTGTACAAAATCAGAGTTATGAAAATTACGCTTCGAAAATATACCAATAAAATTAATGTTTGGTATCGTCCTGACGTCTAAATTACTCGTATCTATTTAGAAGATCTGAACAATCTAAACGAAATGGAAGTAATTTTTTAATGCGGAATAATTGATTAATGGTATTGAACTCGTACCTCTCAGACGAACAGACACAAAGCAATTGTTCCTTTGATTCAGCATCTGATGCGTCACAATCAATCATCATTTTATGACGCGACGACTTTACAGTGTAATTGTTGAACGGTAGCAAATTCCTTTTGCATTTTTATGAGACAACGAAGCTGATAAAAGCACTTTTTAATAAATAATGATGAGCTGTTTGAGCACATTTAGATTACGTCTAAGTAATACAGTATTGTTGGTCTCTCCTGCTGCTTGTTAATGTATTAGATGTAATTGGTTTCAACTTTTTGTTGTAGTCATTAGTACGAAGCAGGTTGAAAGACGACTCCATGCAATGCTGTGGCTAATTAAGAAAGTCACGATGAAAGCTTTTAATAATAAATATGCAGCGCTCTAGGCAGAGCTTGTTGCATCTTTTTAGAAAAAAACCTCACAATAAGCACTGCATGTAAAAATTAACTTTAAAGTGAATCATTTATTTTACCAGTCTCAAATCCGCAGTTTCTTTTAAATAATATTCTCGCCTGCTAAATGCAAAAAATGTGCATGTGTTCGTAAGCAATTGAGACAGAAACAATGAAGTTATTGTATAGAAAACGCTTCATTACGTAGCATTCTTATAACTTGCGATTGTCGCCAGCTAATGCTTCACTTCTTGCACTTTTATTTTCTGATACAATAAAGCAATTTCACGCAAAGATTGCAATAAGCTTTGAGATGGCGATTAAGATGACACGCAATCTCACTTCTCAGAAATCTTGTGCACCAAGACACAATTTCAAGTTATAAATTATGAAAACTCAATTCCATAAAATCATACGTCAGTCAGAAGCTCAAATACATTTTCAATTAAACTGATTTGAAAGTGACTAAATTCCTAGAACAGGCGCTTCTTGACACCCGAAATTGATTGATTTCTCCTCCAACAATCAATGACACTTGATCGATCAATTGATCGGTAAATCAATTTTGAAATGACCACTACACTTCCGCCCGATTTGACTTTCCTCATAAATCACATGGCTAATAAAAGAAGAAACGCTACAGACAAACAATACCGATTCCCCTGCAATTTGACTGGACGTAAACTAAGCGGCAGAATTCGTCGACATAAATAAAATAAATGTGAAAAACGACGGATGAGACGTTTTGGAAAGATTAAAACGTCGTTTTTAAGCGCCCAGATTCGTGGTTTGACATGCAAGATTACCATTTGAGACAAAGTGGGGTGTTATTTACATAACATGATCAGATTGTACTCGATAGAGGATGTGATAAGATACATTTTCTCCAGTTAAGATGCAGTCTTCCACTACTTATGTAAATAGATGCAAACATTAAGATCTAAGACGATTTAATAAATTTCCAGAGAAAAAAGGGACGTCTAATTGACGTTTTATGTGAATTTATACTTTCTACAATTATTCTGATTAATCGGCTCGTTGGCTCAATTCTTCGACTAATAATATGAAGTGATTATTTCGGAAAAATATGCAAATGCTATGCCAACAAAAGCTGTTTAAATTTATGACAAGCAATTTCTTTAATAAGAGGCAAGAATTATTGCGTTCTCAAATTACATGGTGATTTTTAGTGGTTGGTGTGAAATAATTTATGGCCATGGTCAACATTTTAATCAAGAAGAAAGTTTCATGTATGGACTACAAATAGTCCAGCTGGTAAAATTAATAAAAATATACCACCTTTTTTGTGTTTTATATAATTTGCACATCTCATTGTAGAATTAAAAAGGACCAGGACTCAAGTGTACAATAAGCTGCAAAAAAGAACACTTTAGGAAAGCTTTAAAATTTTCCAGTTCAATCAATTTCCAGCACATGAGCAATTGCAAAAAACATTTAAATTAACCGACCAAGTTTATACGAGTATGTTTTATTTTTTAAATTAATGTATTTAAATCCTGCTCGCTCTGAACACACAGGTGATAATTGAGTTTGTTACGACTACTAAAGGAATGTACATGATTCTTAAGTAGGAACAAAGCGGTTTTTCATGTAATCCGATAGTAAACGATTTATCAGATACAAACATACAAGCAGTGGGTGTATAAAGATATTGAATGAAGATGTTCACACTGCCGGTTATAAAAAAATACTCACATTGATGGGATACGGCGTTTTGACTATCTTCGACTTTGGCTCATACATCATTCCCACTTCAAACAGAACGAGGGTCGCCGCCGCCCTGTAACAAAAAATAATTTAATCGCATGGTACAAATTAATTATGTGGAGCCCAATTCGGCCAATTATTTCGATGATTAATAGGCTCTTATGATTGTAAAGTATACAAGAAATTGAACAAGAGGATATATTTTTAATGCAACACCTTCGATAATGACTCGGGGCACGCAATGCAGTTAGGTCTTAATTCTTCCAGACATGAATCGAACCGGTGATGAACACGAATCGACAACTTTTCCTGTGGTGCAAAGAAGTAAAGTGGTTAAAGTGGCGACGACGCCGTCGGTTACTAATCACGACGAAGAACCCGATCCGGAGTTGCTGGATCAATATGACAACTTCTACCAAACTACGAAGAGTTTGCTCGTGCTTTTTCAGATTATGGGAGTCATGCCCATTGAGCGCTCCGAAAAGGGCAAAACCACCTTTCGGTAATCACAACATCTTCCACACTCACCATAAAACTATAAGAGCTTAAAATTTTGACTGACAGACATATTTCATTTACATTTTTATCTTCTTTTTTTGGTTATAAATTTTGAGTTTCAATTTCTATACTTTGCAGATCCTTCTCTTTCAGTCTCATTTTTGCAGATGGTTGTCGTCGACTTCTATTTACGCCTACTTTCTATTTGCAACAGAAACAATTTTCGTCAGTATGGTGTTCAAAGAACGCCTAAACCTAATCCTGGAACATGGCAAAAGATTTGACGAATACATCTACGGCATCATATTTCTGAGCATTTTAATCCCCCACTTCTTGCTACCGGTTGCGGCTTGGACCAACGGTAGTGAAGTGGCCAAGTTCAAAAACATGTGGACCAGATTTCAGGTACTCAAACCAGATTTTTGAATTTTACCAGAAGTGTGGTTTCAGTTGAAATATTTTCAAGTAACAGGAACTCCTATAGTTTTCCACAACTTGTCTTTGATCACATACTCTTTGTGTGTGCTGTCTTGGGTTGTTGGTATAGCCGTTATGTTAGCCCAATACTACCTCCAAACCGACATGCTTCTTTGGCACACCTTCGGCTACTACCACATTCTAGCTATGCTCAATGGGCTTTGCGCTTTATGGTTCATAAACTGTACGGCTAAAGGACGTGTAGCAGTCTGGATGGCCCATAATCTTCACAACGCTTTGGAATCTCCTGACCCAGCAGGTATTCTTGGGGCTTATCGCGACTTATGGGTGGACTTATCCCACATGATGCAGCAACTAGGCAAGGCTTACAGCGGCATGTACAGTATGTACTGTCTTTTAATTCTTTTGACGACCATCGTTGCAAGCTACGGCTCTGTGACAGAGATAATGGACCAAGGGTTGTCCTTCAAAGAAGCTGGCTTGTTCATTGTTGCTTTTTATTGCATGACTCTGCTTTATATAATATGCAACGAGGCGCATCATACGTCGAGAAAAATGGGGCAGGAATTCAAGGAAAGACTGCTTAATGTTAATTTGGGCGCAGTCGATCAGCGCACTAGACGGGAGGTGAACATGTTCCTGACGGCCATAGAGAAAAATCCGCCGATTATGAATCTCAATGGATATGCTAACGTCAACAGAAGGCTTATCTCTTCGGTAATGAAAATAAATTACTTCTTGTAATTGTGAACTAAATCTTCGTAACCGACTCTGCTTGGATCCAGTTCTGGACCTAATCAATTTTAGAAAATTTCTTAAAAATCTTTTATTATTCACAACAAATGTTTGTATTTCAGACGGTGACATCTATCGTAACATATCTCGTGATGTTGATGCAGTTTCGACTGACTCTAATGAGAAATTCACTTCTTGCTGCAAGAAGAGCGAATGCTTCTTTATTGACAGGAAATGCATCAATTTCCTAATTTGGAAGATCCTCATTTACTACCAAATATTTTTAACAATTTTTTTCACATTTAAAATCAAGAATTGAGATCAACGTTTTAAAATGCTTGTTATGAATCATATATGTAATAGAAATTGTTTATTAGATAAGTAAATCAGTGTTTTCAATTAACGACAATTCCAGAAAAATGATGTTTAGCTTATTTGAAACCTATTTTACAACGTGCTACCTGCACTTTAGTTGTTAGAATGTAAATATCGAGCTTTAACAAGCTTTATTACAACAGATAACAAGATTTATCTCCCAAAATAGATGTCCGATCCAAACGAGCGCATATTAAGCGTGAAAAAATTCAAATTTCCATACAGCAGATCGAAGATAAATATTTAAATGATCTTCCTCATCGTACACGAATTAAATATAAATTCCAATGCATCGGTACTCGGTCTTTCATAAGCAATTTTAATGCGTCTCGTCTATTTTTACAACGTGCCTTAAATTCGTATAAGAGTTTGCGAGGAGGCGTTCCATTCACCGTTCTTTTTCCATTCAACCGAAATCCGTTAAATAATGACGCTTTGTAGGCTCTGCATTTAACTCGTATTGTTACAAACAATACGAAACGATTTATATAAATAATACTGAAAGGTGCTATTAGGTAGGTGGGTCCTCTTCGCTTAATTTATTTCATTTTTGTCCAATGCCGATAGAAAAAACTGAAATAAAACGAAGACTTGTCGCTTTAATGTCCGTTTGATTATATCTACCACAAAGAAACACGGAGGCTGTAAAAAGGGTGAGTTGAAACAATTTGTACGTCCAAACTGGATTTAAAGACAAATTTATGAGAGTGGCGGGATCGTTTACCTGGTTTTCATTTCTTCCTCATCTTTAATTAATCTTTTGGACCAGTCAACCGTTGATAATCGAACTACCAACAAGCACAAGAAAAATCATTGACTGATGTGTTAATTTTGTGGAACTCATCTCGACGATTTAAAAAATTGTTGAGTTCAAGTTGAGTCAAGTCAAGAGTAAGTTCAAGTGTTAAAACTTGAGGAAATAAACATTTAAGGATGGTGTTGTATAATAAAATCGATTCTGGTGGTTTCTTATTGAGTAAGTTTCGAATTCGAGGACTTGACTTACTAAGTTTCTAAGGACTAATTATCGAGGAGAGGAAGTTCTTGATGGTGATGAACACTGACCACGTGCAGCATGGCGCCCCAAGAAGTGTGCAAGAATGCACCGGAGCACGTGTCCGGCACATTTATTGCGCATTCGAATGCCATGTGAATTCAAACAATTCGGTTACAAATTTAACAATCCAACCGCACCATAATCATCGCAGCTTCCCGTTTTTAATCTATCGCCACAATGACACATCCTCGAGGTGTGAAGCGCTGATATATTGCTCTTATCATAAATGCTAATAGCCACCAAGAGCTATCTCCGACCCATCGAAGATGCGGTGGGCAGTCTCGGACTGATTTATCGCCACCACCCATGGTCCAACCTGATCGTTAATTAAATAAAATCTCAAATATTGTGGGCGAAAAAAACGTAATTGACTTGTCAGTAAAATTGTGGTAATTATAATTTTGGGCGTGGAGCTTTTGCAAAGTCATCGAGTACATTAGGAGCGAGGATAAAATTTATTGCTCCACATACAGATGTTCGGCTCAATTGCATCGAGTTGACTGAATGATTCCGAACTCAACTAATTCGCCACACATTATTGCAAGAATTCCAACTACTCCACTTTAACCCAATAAAACGAAAATGCCACCATGAAGTCACTCAATTTCCTGGTGCTATTCGCCCTACATGTCAACAAACTTGCTTAACATATCATAAACTCAAACATGGAGCGTCGCAAACGGCGACTTATAAAAAAAATAGAAAATATTAAACGAAATAGTAGAGCCATTTATTGTACAATAAAATAATACGTGTAAAAAATATAAAACACCGGACAAAGTATACAAATTGTTTGTTTTATAAATTAGTAAATGCTCCAAATTCTGCTAAAAACATTCTCTTTCATATTGTTTCGATTAATTTTAACTGTCGAACGATAAAATTAATAACGCTGTGACTAACAACAAAATAAGACCGCCAAGCACGAAACCAACACAATTGTTCTATTTATTCCAGTTATCTCGTTTCGTCCAAAGATAAATATTGTAATTACGTGATTTTACGACAAGAACTTTTGCTCTTCTTGACATCGGCTCCTTCAAAGCGATCTCACTTTTCTTCAAAGAAAATAGCTCACTGATTTATAAATTAATTACAACGTGTTCAACGACTTATAAATTGAATTCTGGGCTCCTCTTCCTTGTGTCAACAAATTAAAGACCTCCTGCCAGCAAATATACTTAATGTTTTCAGTAATCTAACGAACTGTCCGTCTCAATGTAATATTACCTGGTTGGGCATAGTGTCACGAAGACTTAAACAAACTAAATATTTTCAACGAACATTTCATTTAATTTCTAAGTCAAGCAGGTTTTATCTTTGACAGGGTCTTGTATTCTTGGCATCGGAATTTAATATTATAGCTGAGAAGTCGTCGCAGAATAAACTTCTAAATGAACTAATTGGGATAGGATTAAAATAATACATAATTATTATTTTCATATATTTTATTATTATGAAACGGTACGCTCAAATTTACAATTCCATTTTATGAATATTAATAAAATGGTGATTTGAACGCTAATGAAAGTAAACGGGTCGGTAAAAATTATAAACAAACACTGGAACCATATTACATTTCGAAGTCAAAATCTCGCTTTAATTAATTATAAGTGGCTCCGAACCTGTCATGTTCGGTTCACTGATTAGAAAAATGTTTCGAAAGAATGCGTGTAAGGCCAACTAGACTAGAAAAGAACCGATTTTCAATTAGTGAAAGAAAGTTCAATGGTTTTTAGCTTTCGGATCAGCGTGGAAAGGTCGCGAAACCATTAACCCCACTGCATCATCATTGTAGTAAATGCCACCGGAAACCCAGCCTAACATTGATCTCGTGGATTTGCCAGATTCATTCATACGACCTGAATTACTTCAATCAATTGGGTCGTTCAACTTTCCACCAACAGACGAAGAAGAGTGGCCACGAAACTCCAAACAAAACATATTATTGCATGATAGGTCCTCTCAAGTCCAACTTCTTCAACAGCTTTCACGCTTAATTTGAATGATGTGCAACAGATTTCCAGGCATTGTCGATGTGCAGGAATGCCTCAATACTTGCATAAATATTAATATATAAAGCGGCCACCGCAACAGCAGTGACTCAACAAAATCAAATCATTTCAACGGATCTCAAATCGGAACCACACCTGTCCCCAAATTTCGTCTTAATTCCTCGCAATCCGCATCGTAATTTATGGTCAAATAAGCAAATTACAAACACGAGAGTGTGGGCGCAGCTAAAATTTTGTCTAAAGGCGAGATTAAGTTTCACGGATGAGAGAGAACAGCATCGTCATATTAGGACGATTACATAATCGCGAACAGGATAATTATGATGTTTATGAGATAACTGCGAAACATAAAAAAAAGGATCGTGCAATAATTATTCATGGTCGGCTTGTGCTGAAGTTTGAAAAATTTTCGTCCGAGTTTGGAATAGTTACAAGTCAGAAATGGGTACAATCTAACATAAGTACGAAAAAGAGATTTTTACTAACAGATATGTAAATTTAGGGCAATGTTTATTGTCATGAAAATGTCACAACGTTTTATCTACAACTTATTAACAAATATTATGCGATTTCTTATCTCTTAGGTCTAGCTTTTATGGTCCAAATGGACCATAAAAATACAGTATAAACTACGAATTATCAGAATAGCAAAGGTGTCGGTCAATCATTTGAAATTATAAATAAAATATAAATCTCAACGATTCTTAGTTAAAAAAACCAGTATCACGATTAAATACAATTAAATTCGGAATTTGTATTTTTTGTTTACAGACATACAAAAGGAACGTTGAAATATGATACAGTGTCATGTCCGCCTTTGTAAAAAAGTAAAAACATTTAAATTGTGGCCGAATAGTAATGATACCTTTCGTAAATTGCTAAATTGGATATTCAAAAATTCTTTAGCGAATTGGCTTGAGATTGCCTGAAATTTTTTATTTTTTTAGCCAATCTGAAATGACAGTTTCGGAGCAATCGTTTATTTTGAAAATCAAGAGTTGTTGGATGAACTGCATGCAATCCGCATAACGTAAACGATTTGGTTATATTTGTTGATTCAATTTCGTATTTCCCAACGTGAGGAAAAGCGTTATCTGCCGCTTGTTTACCCTATAATCTTCATCAAGTTGTAACAGGTTGTAAAAGTTGAAATTTTTGAATAAACACATGTTTTGTGAGACAACTCCAAATCTGAATAAATATTAGTTTACATTGTGGTAAATTGAATCAGACCATAATTTATATTTCCTCACAGTGGTCTGCATGTACGAGATTTTCGTGATTTAAGCGGGGCACGACATATGGAAACGACGCGCCCACGATGAACGAAAAACAAACAAGAGCAGCCAAGTATTGAAAACCAGCAGCAAGTAAATAACGCGTTCGGTTTATAACTACCTGTGTAAGGAGATTCATATGATCGAACGCTATGTGTGGTCTGGCAGATATGGGCTGATATCACTACCATGTATGGACGATTTCGTGGGCATCAAATCATCGTGAAATATTGCACTTCTACATAAAAAGCTCAACCATCCATGAAGATATACAAAATAAATGATCAATTCGGCGATGTAAACGAACACAAACTTTACGGGCCATTAGTCTTGGAGCCAATTAGAAATGTGAATTTAGTGCCATTGTTCAAACTGGTAATTTATTAAGAGGATAGACCAATTTCCCAATTTGTATTCATAGCCAAAATAATAAATTAGTGTGGTGATAACCTCGACTAAATTACATAAAGTTGCTTCTTCTAGAAAATATTTACTTGTAAATACAATACAGTATAAATATTGTTTGTTTTTCAAAGATCAACTGCATAATAATATTTCGATTCCTTTCGTGCATTTGAAATTATGATAATTTTTTTACACTTTTTGATTTGTTGGCCTTCACTTTTCATATCTTCGTTTACATATGAGTCAGTCACATTTACAGAATCAAAAATAAATCTGTATTTTGATGCTTGAAATAATTTTGTGTGCAAAGTATTTAGTACTTTATACACTTTGCAAATTAACCATTAACAGTATTGCTCTTCACCAATCAGTAGTCGCTCGTTACTCAAAACGTCACTTGGAGCTTGTTTATGGCCCGGAAAAAATGAAATTAAAACAGATTGACCTTTTTATAGCCGTACTCATCTAGATTTATGTCGTTCAAACATGAAGTGCCAATAAATAATTGACGAAAAAATGCAGAGGAATGGTTAATGTAGCCGCACCAATATCGGATGCAACAAAAGCATAAAACATTTAAAAACAAACATTTAATGTTCTTTAATGTGTTTAGATTCGTCCGAGCTATAAATCCAGTCAATAATTTCACAATTAATGCTCTCGATTTAACGTTATTTACTGCCGGTCCTTTTTTGGCCCCCATCTCACCTCCACTGTCCTTTTAACAGGTCATAAACCTCGGAATGTTTCTTCCATTATTCTATAAATGTCACTACGCTACCTTAAATTTTGACGAGATTGTCAAACACCAAATTTAGTGCCCACAATTCCAGATTTGATTAAAATGAAGAATTGCCATCGACATTTATTGTTTCACATTGATACATCAAAAAATAAATTACAAATTATAGTCAAATGAATTTAAAACGTTCGTATTTATAATATTATACTTTGCTTTGTTATTTAATAGTATTTCAGTAAATTGAGTGTGATATGAAATACGTTTATTTACGTTGGACCAATTTTTCGTATTTAGATTTGTTCAATTTTATTTCAAATTTGCGAGGGATTAGACTAGAGACATTTTTCTCACGTCAACATTTGATTAGTGGCGTCAAGTGGCGGGCTTAACATCTTCATAACCGTCAAGAGACTTCAAGTAGAACAAATCTGGTTCATTTCTGAACAAGAAACGCGGGAAAAATTGGACGTTTCTAACAATTTTCCAAAAAACTACTAATGCGAGTAATCAAATCCCGATAAGAGTAAACACCGCTCGCTAATCGTCTGAATCAGTCAAAGTCGTCGGAAATTAGGGGCTGAAATGCCCTCCACACCCTTTTCCTTTCAAACACTTGTACGCATCAATCTCACACTTTTTTTAACCGACCAGATTGTATACAAATCTCAAGAAGTCAAGATCGCGTTTTTATTTTGGTCGACCCCGATTGTGAAACGCGACATTGCATTTTTATTGCATTTCAGTTTTATTGCCGCCCTACTGTTATAGATTTCTGGTTCAGAAATGAGGTAATCGTATAAATAAAGCTATGATTTCAACTCATCATAATTGAGATTTGACCCCGCGTTTTTTCTCCAATTTTGATTGCAATTCGTTAAAATTTAAATGGCGCCTGTTCTATTTCTGCCACAACTCGAAAAGCTAGTGAAAAATTTACGGAGCCTCTAATTTGGAAAAATGACATTTTTACAGTACAAAATAAAAAAGTTCGTCGTTTAAACGTTTCAATTACTAGCGACCAATTTCCTATCTTAATGAAAATTGACGTTAACGATTTTATCTGCGGCAATTTTCTATCAATGCCGTTATTTCTAATTTATTTGCCCTTCCTGACCGCCGTAAATTATCACGTTAAGGAGGTAGTACCCTGACCACGAAACACGAAAGACAACTTGACAGCACACAAATAGGCGTTGATGAGGCGCCTATCAAAAAAAAAAACTTCGTACATTGAAATATTTTTATTATCCATAATGACCCATTATGAGGCAGATCATATTCAAGCGCATTTCCTATAAGGATCGATGATGTGACTGCATTATCGCTTCCTCTTCGGTTCCACGAATTGTGTGCTTGACACACATTTCGACCTTGCATATCGATTTTTTACCAGCTGAAGAATTAAATAATTGGCCAACATTGAAAGTTGAATAGAGTTAAGAGAGTCGTATTGTGTTTCACTAGCTAGACCACTGGGTCAAAGGTTTTGAAATAGTCTAGACGACTCGTAATAAAATTCGTTTTGATGAATATGTGTTGCTTCCAAATTGAAGAATTCTAAACATCCGATTTGAAAGAATGTTAAACGACTAATTAAATGGATAGTTTGCGGTCAAAGCGTCTGGCAAAGAATAATACCACACTATTAAATGAATATTGGATCTTTTTTGTTTGGAATAAAAATAGAAAATCGGTCAGTTTATTCTGGAAATGTATAAAAATACAGTTTTAGTGTCTCTTAAGAATGAAGAATGAAATGTTAGAAAGAAGGGAGCGACGAATAATAAGAATAAAACCAAAGTAATTTGCCAACAAAGTTTTTAATTAAATAAATGTTCTTTTCTATTCTTTATTATTACATTAATTTATCAAATTTACTGTCATACAATATTTCAAATATTTGTAGAGTATATACAAAAAAAGAAATAAATCAAACGCTGCCTTTTCATTTCAAATCAGACCGAATGAAAAAACAATCGGAAGTTATTCTTAGATAAAATTAATAACAATTTGTATCCGTGCATCATTTAGATTATTAC
This sequence comes from Eledona agricola, assembly GCA_964023215.1. Classification (NCBI taxonomy): domain Eukaryota; kingdom Metazoa; phylum Arthropoda; class Insecta; order Coleoptera; family Tenebrionidae; genus Eledona; species Eledona agricola. The sequence continues at coordinate 4,786,875 of OZ026856.1, forward strand.
TTATTCAATCCATGACACATTTTTTCAAAGGTTATCACTTATAATTGATTTCTTTGTATTTATTTCATTCATTTGCTTATCATGCAATATCATTTCGACGAATTTTTTATAAATTTCACGCTCATATTACCAGCACGATTTTTTTAATTACTTCTGGTCGCATTTTTAATTAAACAACATGTTCTAAGAAACATATTGCTGCCAAAGAACTAAGCTGATTACTCTAATTTAGTAATCGGTTCCAAGAAACAACTACTTGTTCTTTCAAATTTCTTTATTTTTAATACACTGATACACAATGACTAAAGTTTGAAATATAAAAATTATTGCGTTTTTACAAAGGAAGCATTAACTTCGAGTTCTAGCAGACATTGGCCACAAATGCGGGAGTGCGTGTTTCCATTAATTCGCACCGCAAACCGCCAAACTCAATTATAGCAAAGCGGAAACATGGACACAACAACCACAAAACAGTTGTTATTTACTTACACTGAAGCACTAAACAATAAGAGACGATGTGCCTTTGGTCGTTGTTAAATGATGCACGGTTATGCCAAACCACAGGACATCCACCGGCCTTTATTACCTTTTAATAAACTCGTTTTGCGAATCGTTGCGAGTTAATTTCATGGCACGCACTTCTATCTCGCGCCAGCATCGTGCAACATTTTTCCTCGTAATTGATGGCATCTTTCCATGGAGCCGATTACTCAAATCCGCCGCTGGTAAAAAACGACTGTTGACAGATGGGACTGGAGAAGTCGATGCAAATGTGGTGATTTGTAAAAGCAGCACGCGTTTGTCTTGTTCGGTTTTTGGGATTGGTCCAGTAACGCGGTGTTAATTAGATTTGCTACGAGAAGCATCACCTGCGTCTGGACCAAACGTCGTCAGTCAGGTGCGCAAGATTCGGAGATTACTCTTGTCAGAGGGTGAAAAGAGGGCCGTTTGTTACGTACGCTTTCATTCAGAATCGCCACGTTTTGTTCATTTTGTTCCCGATGATTCATTCATTATTTGTGAAGACTTGCAACTGGGCGTTATTTTTGGACTTCCGATATTTCTTTCAACAGTTTTATTGTTAAACGGTAAAGGGATTTTCTAGTTTTGATTTCTTTCACAACAATGCAAGAGTAATGGACGTTTTTAAGTCGTGGGGTCATTTCCCGTTGAGTTTAAAACCACCAATTCTTATGAAGTGGCGTCATTTTCGTTTAAAAATAGTTCCAAACGAAATTGAGCTGCGTTTTTCGTCATTCCGGCTGGTGGCTGATCAAAGCAAAAGAAAGTAACTGCATTTTACATTTCCGGAACGAAACTCTTCTGATTTCAATTTATATTTTACATATTAGTTTGCTTTGTCCTCAAAATTAATTACTTTGTGTTTAAAAATATTGAAACGCCACCGATTTCAAGAAAGACATGATACAAACCATTGAAATATTAATTTACGAGATCGTTTACATGTTCCATGTTCCTTTCGGATTAAAATTTTCACAATTCGCTTTGCATAATAATTTTTACCAGACCTCAATAATAAACATTTTATGCATTCAAATGAAATCCTGATTCCTGTACAAGAAAAATTATTAACTGACGAACCGTTGTCAGTTTTGTAAAGATGTAATTTTAAAGCGTAATCTAGTCCATCGGAACAGATGCCCCAATTTCGAAGCCCTCAACATTGTGCCAATAAATTTGATATGATAATAACACTGATTACATTACATATGATATTTTAATGGACGTCTGCTCGAGGACTTGTTCCAAATTATAATTTTAAATCCCGCCTCGTACGGCAATAATAACAATAGCCCAGTATGATTGAAGAGTTTTATTAATTACCTCAAGTCAAAACACATTAGCACCTAGTCGAGACGGTTCGTTTTGTTTAAGATTTATGTCCGACCACTTTATTTGACGCTCTCTTATTATTATCGGATCATTGCATGATTTATAGTGCTCATAACATGAAACGCACTCGTATCCGACTACAATGGATTTAAAAACGTCGGAGATTCTTTTCCTCTATGACTAATTATTTTCATAACCGAAGAGGAAAGATTAGTTGGGGACGACAATGGGGTGAACGTGACTTCGGAAAACTTTCCCGCTTTTGTGTACAAGGGGTGATTGTAGGGATGATAACACATAGAGAGGATCTCGTGCAGTTACTTGAAAAACAAGAAAAATATTAATATTATACATTTTCCAGTGCATATGGTATAAATGCTGATACGTTCAGATCTTGTCTGTTTAATTCTACCTTTGGTTGAAATAATTACAAGGTAGAAACTTTCTTAGGAGCAGTGCCGCTCATCACAAGAGTTAATTTTGAAATTGTACCGCCACACGAGACCAATTGAAACTAAGATTTATCACGCAAGTCCGCAAAAAAGTGAAAACCTTAAATTAAAATTGTGCTTAACATTTACGCAATTCAATAATCCAAAATAAATGTAAATTAAATGTTTTGTAAATTTGACTCGAATAGAAAAATTCCAAAGTCGAATTATGTTTTTATTTTAGCCACATTCCCTTTCATTTTTATATAATTCGTCAAAGTCAAAGAGCAAATAATAGTCAAGATGATATGAGATTTCTAAGACCCAGCACTGTTTTAATCATTTATGCAGTGTGAAAATTTGAATTAACCTTAACAAATTTAAGGGTCATATTTTATACTGATGATGACTTGCGTACCTAAAATTAGCAGGCATCAAAACAAATAAATGATATTAAATCGAGCGTACAATACGGCTGCACTATTACGAAAAATGTGCGTACAATAATATATTTGTTAAGACACAAGAATATGGAAATATTTAGAAAGAACTTGGGAATATATTTTGCACCTTGCACAGGCGTGTGTTTACATAATATGCACATCTGTACGTTGTCCTTATCTTGGAGTAGTTTTTTAATTCGCTTGGTTTTAATCACAAATTGTATAATAATTGTGTAAAATGAAACGGAGTGGAAAATTAAAACACCATAAATCTGTCATACATTTGTATCAACCCACACGCGAAATGCTTTAAATCTCACGATTCACAGCACGGACCACCAAAGCCATGTAAACAATACCACAAATAACGAAAACAACGAATAATAAATATTCAGCTCTGCCAGCTATTTGGAATTCATAAATTTCGGCAATAGAACATTTCAAAACATATCTAAACAGATTCTGTTTACTGTGCGTGTGGATTACAATCTATTAACCACAACAATAATTTGTTGTAATTTTTTAAATTTGATTTGTAGTTTTCCCAACATTCGCGATCAATCGAAATAAATGGGATAAACATGCGAGGTTTAAAATTAGCCGGGCGTGAAATGTTTGAAATCAAACTGAATTTAAAGGGATAAAATTTCAATTATGGAGCCTACCTGAGGATTACAGCAGGAACATGCATCCTGATCCTGCGGACCTCGCACCACACTCAAATAAAAAAATCACATAGTCACACTTGAAAAATCCCGCCGACTCGTCCTACATCTCGCATTTTCGTCCTGAATATCTTATCGTCACGTGTGAAATGGACCAACCGCAGCTTGAACGCACCGCTTTTCAGCGCGAGGAGCGAAAAGGAACTAACTTGTACTGTATAGCAGTAGGCGATACGAAGTAGTTGTGGTGTCCAATCGGATTTCGTTACATGTGCCCAAACCTATTTCGCTTTGATTGTTTCAGTTCGAACAATGAGCTTTCATTAGCGAAACCTAGTGGCCAGAAAATTGCCCGCCTAATAGGTATTTGGCGCCACACGATGCCATAATTTTAGATACAAAAATCTCTTATAAAAGTAGCCTAAATACTGATCCATTATAAAAATGTACTCCGCACAAAAATTATTGCAACACTCTCAGATTTGTAATTTAAAATCATAACGGCATAATTTCTTTTCTGAAGGTGAGAATATTACAATAAGGCACCTAAAGGATCTGGTGTTTTTTTATGCAGTTATTCTTACGTCTTGGTATAACTTTCTATTAAAATATACAAGTGTTGCGATAATTTTTGTGCGGAGTATATTATAAAACGACAGATAATTTTTTATACATTAGTACTGCAGTTAAATTATAAATATAATAAAAACTTTTTCATCTTCTTCGCCGTCTTTCGTCGTCAATAATTGTTTCATGAGAGAAACGTCTTGGTATAAATTTCTGTATAATTTTTGTGCGAAGTGTATTATAAAACGACACATCATTTTTTATACATTAGTATTGTAGTTAAATTATAAGTATAATAAAAGCTTTTTCTTCTTCTTCGCCGTCTTTCGTCGTCAATAATTGTTTACAAAAGCGTGCAGGTCAAAATTAGTAAAACTTCTACTGGCGCATTAAAAAATTTTATGTCTCCTGTATAATTATTTTTCCAATCATGAGCAACCGCCATTAGCAATTTCGGCCCCTTGTATAACTTCGGAATTCTTGAAAGTTTTGCTTTAATGTCGTTTTAATAAGGAAGACGGCGTAAAGACCGAAGATTAGCTTTCATTGCCAAACATGTGGCGGATATTAACCGTAAAATTAAATCAGCATAGTGTTCCCATTTATTCCAATAAAATCAATCGGGGGGTCGAATCACTGCCGTAATTGGATGGAATTAAAATAATTGTACAGAAAATTACACAACTAGGCATGTAATGACGCGTGTGACACGCGCTGCAGTGAGTAATGCGTATCATGTGGCATGGGTAATAACGAAACGCGAACGTCGCTGCATTTATTACTCAACGGTTGCCACCTGCTTATCATCCCATCGACGTGTCCGGATTTCATCAGTGGAATCGCCGCAGATGAAGATTAATTAATGTTATCTTTAACAGCGCCCCGGAGTCAGTACCAGTTTGAAGAAACGTTCTCTTGGGAGCCCGATTTGTTCCGCGCTTTTTAATTAATTGTGTCTAATTTGAATATTGAAATGTGCGTCTGTACGGAATGACATGGCACCAATCTAAATAAAATATCACACTCTTCCGGCTTAAATTGTGTGTGAATCTTTGAAAATTCCAGACGGTAGGTGTGATATTATGAGCCGACTCGAAGATCTTATCACTCATGGTTATTGTTTACGCCTTGCATCTGTTATCAACACACCCCAACCTCCGCGTTTATGATCTTTATGATTCAAATTGGACGTTGATCACGAACAAAGCTTTATAACTTGGAATATAAAGGTTCTGTTTCAGCAGCGGAAGCAGATTTGAATCGAGAGAATCAGAATCTTTTCAAACAACTACTGAATTGTGTTGCAATTATAAGATTTAATCCGCTGATTAATTATAGGAAGATTTTAACGATAGGACAAGGAACCGCAAAGGTGCGCTGACATTTCCAAAAATAAATACGCCAAAATTTATTTTAAAATGCAATTCAGGTTTTACGATTTACACAGTGATTAAGGTTGCTCCGATTTATAAACAAACCAGAAATTAAATTTTTATTATTGTGTCCAGCGCCATTATTTATTTATAGTTTCGTTGCACTCGATTGTGCACGTTAGAATGCATTTAATCATTGCACACAACAACAAATAGCGTCGGGCCTTGTATTACATTATATCAAATTGTTGTTCTGATTGTATTATGTATGACCATTTCATATTTAATTTGTTTTGCTATTTGGATTTATTTTCATTGAGATTTTACTAGTTTGTTGATCTGGCCACATCACTCGCAAAACCAATTTTAGAGTACTGTTTAGCACGGTTTTATGCGTCTTTCTTGCGTAATTGTGAAAGGAAAAAATTCTTGTTTTTATGACATGCAAGATTGTTGCTTCAACTAATTGGAATTTGTTTTTTCCTATGGGAAGTGCATAAAATGTGCACGGTAAAAAATAAGCATCCTGCAGAAATAATGAAACTGGAAGTTTAAATAGAAAAACTAGTAGGTTTAGCCACACAAATATTTCCTGCAGAAATTCGCTCTTCGCCCCGATATTTCGAAAAATAAACACACCCCGTTTAATGGAAAATGTATTTGGAACTGTAAAAACAAACACAGGACATTCAAACCACGCCTAATTACAACCATAATAAACACAACTTTCAACTGGCGCAGATTCCCACCAGGAGATTGTTCTTGTTAGTGCACGAAGCTGGCTGCAACTTGCCCAAATGCACTTCGTATCCACAACTTTCAGCATACAACCTTCTGTCTGTATCTATAGCATCCATGCAGATGAACCCCTGAGTGGTTTTCCTGTTGCTGGAGTCGTGGGTTTGGTCCGCCGCATGTGCAAGCGTCAAATAATCCTTATCGTTCATTTTCAACTTCTGGTACTCCAAACTTCTTGGATATGTCAAATGGTAACAGTCGTGGATGCCACCATAGCAGCACGGGCAGCACACAAAATGGGCTTTGTTTTTTATGCAGTTTTGTATGACTAAATCAGTGGCAACGCCGCACGCGTGCAAAGACACCCCAACGTCGAATGTGCCCATGAAATAGTCAAGATTTGATTGAAGAATAATGATGTTGCTCAGTTTCATCTTGGCGATGGTTGCTTTGGCTCGCACCAACGACAACTCTTTGTTCTCCACCAGAATTATGGTGCAATCAGGTAGAAGATGGGCTAAGAGTATTCCAAGATGGCCACTCCCGCTACAGAAGTCTACAACTCTGCATCGTTTGGATCCCACGAGCTTTATTACAGCTCTCGCTAAATTCTCTAGTTGTTCGCATTTTCTGTAGGCGCGATTTTCCGGAAGAGCTCCACTCATGGGGTTTGCTTCAGCTGGTATTTTGGACCAATCAAACTGGACGTCGTCGCCATACGGATACAAAGCATTAGCGATTTCTATGTGATTGTTATTTATAATCCTCAACGAGTTAGTAATGTCCTTCTGCTTGGTGTAGATGCGCCTTTCTGGTTTGTATCTCGCAGGATCTGCTGTATAAAGACTTTGCTTTACAATTTCCGGCTCCACGACTTCTTGTATGTCACCCAACAATGTATTTAATGTGAACTTGACTCTGCTCACGTTTTTTTCTTTAACTGTATTAAACCACGCAACGGTCAAAGGTATTTTGTAAGCGAGTCTTTCTTCAGGGACGAGATGTAAAAAAATTTCTATACAAGTAAACAGAATAACGTCTGATAGAGTCATAAACGGACCCTCACCAAAAGTGTGGTGGAGATCAAGTTGTTCAAGAGGAACGCGGCTGTCTATAGCTTTATCATTATTTTTTTCACGTGCAAACTTATAAACGTTGTGGATTCGAATGGGTTGGCCCATGTGGTACTCAAAACGCGCCAGATCCGAAGGTAGGGTTAAAACCCCGTAATTTGTACAGCCCTCTGGGTTTTTTAAAATAGTCTTCATGGTCGTTATCATATCAACTTCGCAAAATTTCGTCCAGATTGAGCTCTCGCTGCACGCCATTAGACACGAATTTCGGAAACCTAACAATTTGAGGACTTTTTTATTGTCGCTGCGTTTTATAATCTGGCGGGAAACCGAGCACAGTCCTGCCGTGACATAATTGTCTTTCACTATAACAGGCCAATGACAGTAGTCGGCAATAGGGGGGCTGTTTTCAATTAATTCAAAGTCAATGCCGCTCATATCTACTTTAACTCCGTCAAAATTATCGTCGGTGAGTTTAATTTTAAGGTGTATGGCAGTGCTGTCGGAAATTCTATAAATGTTTAGGATTATTAATGATTCAACGTCTAGAATGTATGTGGTATGATCATGTTGGCGTGCCGCTATGTATAACTCGTCCATTGTCAACGATTTTAAACGCTATTAGCTAGTTGTCGTTGAACTCGTTGCAGCATTCGTTTGTTCAATACTTTTTTTCTAGCTACAACACACACCGTTGATACTATGGCCGAAACAAACATTAGCCCTTCAAATCTCCAGAAATTACGTTCGTCTAAATATGCCGTCTTGTCACAGCTACGTGTAACGGTTTCGCCACTCGCACATTTGAGTACTTCTTTAAAATGGGTGTGGATGCAAACTCCGATGCTTTGGCTGGCGATTTCAAACGCTAAAATATTTGAACGTAAGAATAGATTGTGATTAATGGAATGAGCACCTGAACACGGTTCACAATCTTTGACAATTTCGTACTTTTCCTTCTCCCAACACGTAGAGTTGTGTTCTATCGGAAAGTTGCGCTTCCGTGAGAGGCTACTAGATTCAGTCCAGTGAGATTCTACGATTAAAACTAGAACCGTTAGACTAAAATGAAATTGTGGACAACTCCATTTGGGGCTTTGACTTACATTCCAAGGAATGTGGTGCCTAGCAGCATACGTTTCTTCGGACAGGATTCGATCATGTCGATGTAATAATAAATTTAAAGCTGCACAATGTTTTTATCAATTTATACAATTCTGTTTTGTAACGCTTATTGAATGAATATCAGAGACAAGGAAGATGAATATATTTTTTTAAGGATGTGAGTTTTTATGTAGTCGTTTTAACCACTTTTAACCACACTTATTTAACGTCAAAATTTGACGTTTGTATTTGACAGATAAAAAAACTGGTAAACCAGATAGAAAATAATTTAAATTTTAGGATAATTGTTGCGCCAATTTCTATTATTTTTTTACTTCAAAAATCTCATATGTCGTGTGCGCCATAGAAAAGAAAAAAGTATAAAACGCTAACTCCCTTGTATTTCTACGGTCCCCTAGATACGCCATCTACCTTCAAAAACCTTCTGGAAAAGGCGGGAATTTTAATTTAAATATTCAACTTAATCGGGAGTTTTGAATGTTCAGTTAGAGAGGTCTCGCCTTCACCTTCGTTGTAAAACTATTTTATAAAATCCAAACATATATGATAGATCAAATGTTACCGCCACCGTTGTATTAATTCCTTGAGCTACTTATCAATAGGTAGCACGAATTTAAAACGACAGTAACGAATGTATTTGATCTAAGATACTATTTGGACTGCAATGCTGTCTGACAACGAAAATGACATGGTTGTAAATCAAACATTTTTGGCAACTTCATTATAAAACAGCTGCTTTTACTATACTCAACTCAAAAATATATAATTTTAAAACTATCATAAAAAGATATTCTTGTACTGTGTCACTGTGTTCATATTCTATAACATAAATCTATAACAAGAACATGCTGATGAAGTATTACGGACGGTAAAAAACATTTAAATTTGTGAAATATTTTGAAAATCATTTGATTTGTACGCGTTCGTTATTTGAGTGAAATATGAAAATTACTTTCAAAGAATTCAATGAGCAACATTACATCGTGTGAAATTTAACAAAATAATTTAGAAAAATCTAAAGAAGTCATGGCTTCTACATTTTTTTGTGTCGACAATGTTATTACTTTTGGAAAATGAAAGCACAGTTTTGAAAATCGTTTGAATTGTATGCGTTCGTTATTTGAGTGACGCTCCTACCTTTTATGGCTTCTACTTGTAATTTTTCTTTTTTTATGTCGAGATTTGTTATTAACTTCGAGAAATCATGGAAAAATTAATGTTGAAAAAGTTTCAAATTGTTCGCTTTCATTGTTTGATTGAAATTAATATGAAAATGAATTTCTAACAATCCAAAGAGCAATGCAAAAATGACTCTCTAACAAATGAGAGAGCAAGACTGATTCAATCATGTGTAATTTAAAATAGTATTGCAAAATCTCATCGACATATTATCATCTTCTCCGCACAATACATAAATAAATCAGATAAATGGCGCTCCTACCTTATATGGCTTCTCCTGAAATTATTCTTTTTTTATGTCGAGATTTGTTATTAACTTTGAAAAATTATGGAAAAATGAATATTGAAAATTTTTCGAATTGTTCGCGTTCATTGTTTGATAGAAATGCAATTCGAAAATGCATTTCTAAAAATTGAAAGAGCAAGACTGATTCCATCATGTGTAATTTAAAATAGTTTTACAAAATCTCATCGACATACATATTATCATCTTCTCCGCACATACATAAATAAATAAATAAATCAGATAAATGGCGCTCCTACCTTTTATGGCTTCTCCTGAAATTATTCTTTTTTCATGTCGAGATTTGTTATTATCTTTGAAAAATGATGGAAAAATGAATATTGAAAATTTTTCGAATTGTTCGCGTTCATTGTTTGATTGAAATAAAATACAAATATGACTCTCTAACAAATGAGAGAGCAAGACTGACTCCATCATGTGTAATTTAAAATAGTTTTGCAAAATCTCATCGACATATTTTCATCTTCTTATCCGCACATACATATATAAAGAAATAAATCAGATAAATGGCGCTCTTACCTTTTATGGCTTCTCCTGAAATCATTCTTTTTTTATGACGAGATTTGTTAACTTTGAAAAATGATGGAAAAATGAATATTGAAAATTTTTCGAATTGTTCGCGTTCATTGATTGATTAAAATAAAATATGAAAATGACTCTCTAACAAATGAGAGGGCAAGACTGACTCCATCATGTGTAATTTAAAATAGTTTTGCAAAATCTCATCGACATATTTTCATCTTCTTATCCGCACATACATAAATAAATAAATAAATCAGATAAATGGCACTCCTACCTTATATGGCTTCTCCTGAAATTATTCTTTTTTTATGTCGAGATTTGTTATTAACTTTGAAAAATGATGGAAAAATGAATATTGAAAATTTTTCGAATTGTTCGCGTTCATTGTTTGATAGAAATGCAATTCGAAAATGCATTTCTAAAAATTGAAAGAGCAAGACTGATGCCATCATGTGTAATTTAAAATAGTTTTGCAAAATCTCATCGACATATTATCATCTTCTCCGCACAATACATAAATAAATCAGATAAATGGCGCTCCTACCTTATATGGCTTCTCCTGAAATTATTCTTTTTTTATGTCGAGATTTGTTATTAACTTTGAAAAATGATGGAAAAATGAATATTGAAAATTTTTCGAATTGTTCGCGTTCATTGTTTGATAGAAATGCAATTCGAAAATGCATTTCTAAAAATTGAAAGAGCAAGACTGATTCCATCATGTGTAATTTAAAATAGTTTTACAAAATCTCATCGACATACATATTATCATCTTCTCCGAACATACATAAATAAATAAATAAATCAGATAAATGGCGCTCCTACCTTTTATGGCTTCTCCTGAAATTATTCTTTTTTTATGTCGAGATTTGTTATTAACTTAACTTTGAAAAATGATGGAAAAATATTGAAAATTTTTCGAGTTGTTCGAGTTCATTGATTGATTAAAATAAAATATAAAAATGACTCTCTAACAAATGAGAGAGCAAGACTGATTCCATCATGTGTAATTTAAAATAGTTTTGCAAAATCTCCTCGACATATTTTTATCTACTTATCCGCACATACATAAATAAATAAATCAGATAAATGGCTCTCCTACCTTTTATGGCTTCTCCTGAAATTTTTCTTCTTTTATGTCGAGATTTGTTATTAACTTAACTTTGAAAAATGATGGAAAAATATTGAAAAATATTCGAATTGTTCGCGTTCATTGTTTGATTGAAATAAAATACAAAAATTACTCTCTAACAAATGAGAGAGCAAGACTGATTCCATCATGTGTAATTTAAAATAGTTTTGCAAAATCTCATCGACATATTTTCATCTTCTTATCTGCACATTCATAAATAAATAAATAAATCAGATAAATGGCGTTCCTACCTTTTATGGCTTCTCCTGAAATTATTCTATTTTTATGTCGAGATTTGTTATTAACTTTGAAAAATGATGGAAAAATGAATATTGAAAATTTTTCGAATTGTTCGCGTTCATTGTTGTGTTTTAGCGGTTTGTTATTGCTTAGTGTTTTAGTGGTTTGTTATTGGTTAGTGTTTTATTGTTTGTTGTTATTGTTTGTTAATTGTTGTTATTATTTAGCCCCCCGAGGGGCTCCCAGACGTTTCGTCCACGACTGCGGTGGACATCGGCAGCGGCCACGTGTTCCAGATCGAAGTATACTCGAGCCGGTCTCAGTTCCAACTGATTTTGAATCTGATGTGCGCCGCTATTTATAGTGGCGTTTGGTGTCCGTCCGGAACCGGTTATTTCTGACGTCATTTCCGGTTGTGTCATTCTCCGATGTCACGATTTTATTTTTAAATTTTATTGAATATTTAAAATAATTATAAAATTCGCTTTTAAACGATATACATTCGATATTTATACAAACAATATTTTAAACAATTAATAATAGTTTTCAATAATATTAAAAAATATATATTTAAATAATTAAGTAAGCTGCGGATTCATTTGTTATTTACGGCTAGTCTAATTCGCTATTTAAGCAAATGATAATCTAGGTAATTAATTCTAGTTTCCAATAGTATATATAAAAAAAATATATAAAAAATTAAACACGCTATGGATGAATTTTTTACTTTTACGGCTAGTTTAATAAAGTTAAAAAATTTACAACAACTAACAGTTCCACAGTCATGGTTGCTGAAACGCATCTTGAGAGTCCCTTTTTTTCGTGAAAATTTAATTTTTGTTTATAATAGTTATTTATATTATTTAAAGCTACATTTAATTCTCTACAATACCATGTACAGATAGAAGTATCGATTGTTGAGTATCGTTGAAAATCTAATTGTATGGGGATTTCAAATATGATAAAATATATAGGTATATGTTCCATTTGAAAAAATAAAAGTTTGTGTAGCAAATTCAAAATAATAAATTATACACTGGGCAATATATTCTGCGTAAAAAACTAATAAAAAGTAAAATACAATTAGGAAAAATGCATAAATAAAAAAGTTACGCAAAAGTAAAAATTAGGATAAAAATAACAATTAAAAGCATTGCAAAATATGTCAACCCCAAGACTAATCATTTCTAATTAATCTGGTCTGCTTCATTTATGATTTAAAGCTGCCTCTTTCAAATGCCGTTGTTTAGGCCCCTCTTAATTATTTTAAAAAACATTTTTTATGAAATTTTACCTTGACGATAGATGGCAACAGTTATCATCCAACCACAGCATATAAATTTATTAAATTTTAATGCCAGCTGTCGACGACAGAGAGCAACAGAAGTCACCAAACAAATACAAATAAATAAAATTTTAATGCCACCAGTTGACGATAGATGGGAGTAGATGTCAAACTACAGAATAAAATTTTTACAAAAGAATGATAAAACACAGTATGTTATTCTCCATCATCGTCGCCAACACAAAACATTAAAATGCAGTTTTTTCATAAAAATTATTGTATCTCGGAACCATAATAAAAAATAAACATAACTCAGAACCATAATCCAAATTAAGCGAAGCTTTTCGTTATGTAATATATCATTGTAACACTCTCTTAGTCCACCTGATATAAATAAATCATCAAGCCACAAAAGCAGAAAACATAGCCAAATAAATACTGTTTACTGATTAACTGCCTCGTGTATCAAGCATTTTAATACGTCCAGACTTCTTGAAACTTGTGAAACTGACGGGAGACAATGGAAACATCATTTTTATGTTCCACAACAATCTCAATACCAACGGTTTCTGAACTGAATAAATACTGATCGAAACATTGTTGAGAAACATTATATACAGTCTAGACTAGGCTTAAAAACTTTAACTTTTCTTTACATTTTAATTCAAACGCTTGTTTGTGTTGAAAACTTTACAATAAAAAAATAAATAATTCTAACGGTCCGAGGTGCATTTAAAAATCAAAGGAGGCTGCGGAATTATTTTGAAATTCTTTAAAGTGTAGCAAATTTTCGACCTTGGGTTGGAGAAATTTAAAAATAACTTCCTTGTTGATAACCGTTTCGCATTCGACACATTTCCTATTTGAAAATCCATTAAGTCAAATTTATATTTTCAATTTCCGTCAAATGTCATGATTTGTCAATGTTAACAGTCCATGTATAGATTTATAATAGTCTTCTTTAAGGCATTATAAATGTAAGGTGTTAAGGAGACCTCTATGTCTCCTTGTTAAATAAACAACTACTTACATATACATTTTTAGGATTCACAATATGTACGGATTCCGTGGTTATTTGAAAATTAAATACTAGTCTCTTTATATTCGGTCACAAACTTGTGGTTAAAATGTTTGCATTCAATCGTAAATGTATAAATTATGAATAGAATTTCAGTTTGTTCAAATTTTATTACTTGTTTGGTCTGGTGTGCTTAGTAGTAATAGAAACTGTTTCTTTTGCAAATAAGACTTTGTAAACAGCAAATTAGAAATTCATATTCAATTTGCGTCTGCTTTTTCTTCAACGCTTACAAAGTTAGATCACCGGCCGAATTGATCCGAAAATCACATGTGCAGTTGATGCACGATTCCAAAACAACAATAACGTCAATTTCTAATTTTAGCCCAAAGAGCTTGTGGTTCCATAATTTGGAAATGTACTAGCAAGTTCAATTTAGGAAAGATTTGTCTATAAAGAGATACATTATGTATGAGCCTGATTAGCAGAAGTAAAAATGCTTCCAGCACAAAAACAATGGACTTCTGAGTCAACAAATACTGTAAACATTGCTCCAATTGACACCGTTTGAACAGATTCCTCTTGGTTTAAAAATAATTTAACTTTCGCGTAAACAGCAGCAAAATATTGAACTGTAATTAGAACAAAATTATATGAAGCTTAATAAATAAAATTGGCCAAGACTAAAAATTTATATTACTTCATTAATGTTGTTAAAATTTGTTGGTGATTTAACACAATTCCACACACATTCATATAAATCTCGTAACATTTTTTGTGTTCCTAATATTATTTTGATTTTTTATAACGGATCTTGCACCAATACTCTTTCTCAATTTCAGTTTATCTGAAATCGTCAATTTGATGTATTACATGATATTCGTTTGCTGAATCTTCTTCATCTTCAAATGCATGTTAGAGCTATTCCAATTCGATCGAATTTGGAGGTGTTCGTTGCTGTTCTTGTATAGATTATGGACTAAAATAAAATACGGAAATGAAAGAAATGTTAATAATGAGAATAATATATTAAGAAATACAAGTGAAAAATTATTTTTTGTCACAAAAATATCTGGCGATTAACTCATACATTATTATTTTTTTATAAATAACTGACAATGTTTACATTGATGAATAAGAGAATTTATAGCTAAATGATAAACGCAAATTTCTGAGTAAAAAGATTAAAATTATAGCTGTAATCGCTTCTAACTGCTTGAAATATGCGTTAATTAAGCCAGCCTAAGCAGCTGGCAATATTGCACCACGATGTCTTCGTCTTATTATATAAAAACTATAACACTCATCACGTGAGTGACTAATCAGCTCAGTTTCACGAACGATAGGGCCTTTACAAAATGTTCGTAACCTTGTAGAAGTAAGTCATTATCACGAACCAGTTAAAACTAACAACATATTAATTATTGCAAGTTAGCAGTTTCATTTGCGTAAGCAAACTCATATAAATACGGTACGTCTTAAAGTTGTGGGTATTATCTGACACCAAGACACTCTGTCAAAACGTACTCAAATGAAAGCTGTTTTTGTGTTCGTTATAATAACCGCTACCGCGGCCGTCGAGGCTCGTACCCTGTTCATTGTGAAAAACAAAGATGTTGAGCTTCCTGCTTCCGAGAAGATATCCAAAAGGTCGGCGGAAGAAAACTACAACGCAGTAGTGAGTGAAGAGAATGAGCTACAATTCGAGAGAATTCAGAAAAGGGACATTATCGAATTGTACGACAACATGGACGATTGGTTTCGTCCCAGAGGGATCATCAAGGAAAGGTTCTAAGTGTTCTGGACCAATATTCGTCATTGCCATCACTTATATTTAATCACCACCATGAAATTGTAATTTATTGTTGTTGTAAGACTGACATTTTGTATTTTTTCACGTTATTTATTATGTAATAAAAATGAAAATTTAAATGCAGTTATCATAATTTCCCTCTATAGAATTAAGTCGACAAGTAGTTTCTCTGATACAGATTTAGTTTTTTTACGAAATTTTCTATATTATCTTAAGTCATCAAGTAAAATTAAAATTAATCCTAAAAATGTCTACCAAAGTTACAGACGAAACATTTAAAATAATTTTATTGTGGCCCCCCCGGGCCGCTAACTAAGGTACATCCCCCGAATGGGACTTTCATGAAACACGGACTATAAACCAGATCCTCAAAACTAACACACTTTGATAATAAAAATAACAACAATAACAATAAAAACATCATAATAAAAAAAAATCTAGTCATATGCAATGTTGTTATTTACACTTGATTATAAAACCAATTCGATTGTATTTTTACATGACGTGCAAGTAATACAGAATAAAACGTGTGAATTTTTTACATTTATTTACCTTGACAAAGTGCATTTCAGTATATTTAATTTAAATAATTAGATGCGAGAGCAGTTTGTGTTGTGTAATGTTGGTGGAATTTTCTCGCACTGGAAGTTGAAAAATTATTTTGCCTAAGACAACATAAATGGCATTGACCGGATGTAGGTAAAGGCCGAAAACACAGACAAATTAAAAAATTATTGTTAAATATGCTGTCATGAGCAGTGGTGTGACAAAAACTCGACAGTGATTCATCCTTTGACAAGTTCTAGATAATTACAAGTGTCAACTGCCATATTCTTATAGAAATGAGTACGCTGTTGACATTTGTTAAAAGAGTAGTAAGAAATATGGTCAGATCTTCTAAAAACTGATTAGCAAAAATGTTGTCACCGATTTATTTCCGGATTTTTGCTAATAATCTGCTAGGATAATTGAAGCGTAAATTTTGATCATAGTTTAAAAGCAGATGTATCTTTTCCTGTACACATCAAAACGGTTTTCGTTTAGATAAAATCAACATTTTATATGGTAACAAAGTCATGTATTAATCATTACAGTTAATATAGGATGAAAAGTAAACTTATAAAAATGTTTAAATTTAGATAGTTCCCAATCTTCGGATGGAACCTCCGGACCTGCTAACATCTGCTTCTTAACATTATTTAGAGGTGTAGATGACCGTTTTTTCATTCGTATTAACTGTTTTTCTCTTGAAATTTCGTAACATTCTTGTCGTTAATAAAAGTAAAAAAAACCTGAATTTTATAAATACTAAGAATCTAAAAAGTTCAAATGAGCCATTTCAAAGTTTACATTACACACCTGTATAACTTTTCCTGGTTACATGATTTTCGTACCGCCTCCACAATGGGAAATAAAATGTTACGTAAAAGTCACACTTGTTTTATAAACCCTTTAATGTTTGCTTGATATTGATTGTCATAATTTATCTATTCAAAAAGTTTCCTCTTCACAGTTGAAATTTTTGTCACCAAATGTATTTTTAGTCATTGCAAATGGATTAGTAACATTTTTCCAAGAAGAAAAGACTCTTTTCTTATAAGAATCAAGTGCACGCTTATACAACAATGGCGCTAAATCGCACAAATAAATGCTAATTTTCACTACAAGGGACGTAAATAAAACGAACGCAGTATTGTTGTATTGAACCATGATTTATAGATTTTATATTTATTTAAACCATGAACAGGGTTATTATAATGGGACCACTGCATCAGTTTTTGTGCACCTGATTACTTACTTCTATTTGTTCTATTATTTTTCAGCCGAAAGTGTTTACAAAAAAAAAAATATTAAAGCGATCGCATGCCTTTGACGTTCGTCGTGTAGTTTATGTTTACCCAAAAAATTATAATCCTTTTGTGTTCTAATAAGTAATAAACATTAGCGGCCGTTGAAAAGCGTCAATGCCATTTAGTGTTGATTAACAAAAATCTGCGACGGGTATAAATAGGATTCGGCTCGGAATTGAAGCAATTCGAATCAAGCAAGTGTCTGAACAAGTGAATTTAAGTGCGAAATGCAAAAATTGATACTTCTGTGCCTCTTCGGCGCGGTTGTGTTATCCTCAACTTCACCTATATCTTCCGAAGACTATGAAGTCCTGGAAATTGTGGAGTTGCCCCAAAAGAAGATCACCAAACGCTCATTGAAAACGGACCTCGGCATGCCGTTGACTGGAATGGAAAAAATCAGTAAGAGATCTTTGAGAACCGACAATGGATTCCCGCTCACTGGAATGGAAAAAATCTCCAAACGATCTATTAGTGATGAAGAATCTAGCCGCGAACGAAGATATGTGTTTCTTCCATCATTTGCTCAACGTCGTCAGAGAAGATCGGTAGATTATGAAACAGACGTTCTGAAACGGGAACGGCGCCAGACGTTCCTGCCGTCATTTGGACGAAGACATAGGCGATCAATCGATGATGAGGAAGAGGAAGACGAAAATGAACGTCAAAAACGCAACGCTGTTTTTTTGCCAAGTTTCTCAAAAAGGCGACAGAGACGTTCGTTGGACGATTCCGACAGTAGCAACGAGGATCAGGACCGCCAGAAACGCAACGTCGTTTTTAGACCAAACTTTGCAAGGAGGCGACATAGGAGGTCTCTGGACGATGATGAAAGCAGCAGTGAAGAGCAAGATCGTGCTAAACGCAACGCCGTTTTCTTACCAAGTTTCTCGAAGAGAAGGCAGCGAAGGTCTCTGGACGACGAAGATGTTAATCACGGAGAAGAGAATCGTGAGAAACGCAGTGTTTTCCTTCCAAGTTTTGCAAGATCACGACAGGGACGATCAGTACAAGATGAAGACGATACTACATATTAGAAGTACAATATTTTACGCGAAATTTGGTACAACGGTTGATCAAATAAATATGTAATATAATAGCATTAAAAATTAAAAAAATAGCAGCTTAGTGTGATATTATCATTTTGTAATTTAATATAAATAAATAGGCATAAGTTTGTACAAGTATTTACACAAGACTGTAATATAAAGTTCCAAAAATATCACGTACTGTGTATTTCTTCCGAACAATTATTATTATTTATTCAAGAAAGTTCCAGACCGAACTAGTTTGTGTAGTTTTGGTTTACTTTTTCACTTAAATTTTGTCTTGGGGCAAATGAAAGACAATTGCTTTAAAGCGTGTGCGAAAATACACAAAAACCACCCACGCTTATGTAAATAATAAATTATTAAATATTTACAGATTTACAAAACAAATTATCAACACACAATTTTTGTGTTGAAATATTTAACGAGAAGAGACAAGTTTAAAATAACTTTTGTTTTTTACAGTAATTAGTATAAAACATATTATATATTTTGTTGGTAAATTATGTATTTGTTGTTTATTATGTATTATGTATTTTCATTCTTTGTTTATTTAATCTAACAGTAAAGGTTACGATGAATTAGGCAATGCGCACATGTAATTTTTTTAGATATCCAGTAATAAATATTTTGAGGCGATTTTATTGATTACTAGCTAGGCAACACGTAATACTGTTCCATCATTTTGATATTGCATAACTACGGACACAAAAATTGTTAGGAGTTAATTTACTTTGCAACATTTTAGTATTATTTTATGTAATGTAAACCAGCTGGCAATTTTAATCTTATATTGTGTTCTTTGTTACTTAAACATTTTTCAGAAAATATCAAATTAAAGTGGCAGTGTGTGAAAAATATTGGTAAATAATAAACCTATAATTGTAGAAAATTCTGAAAAAATCTTGATGCAATACACATGAAGATATTGCCAAAATTTTATGGAAGTGACTGTAAACACACACTAGTTCAACAATCAGCCTTTGGAGGCAAATATTTATTTAAAGCTTCATCAGTGTGGTTAGAAATTTTCCAATCCAAGGTCCCAAACAGTTTTTTTCCATCAAACAATATTACGTGTTATTTCCGTCCTGGATTGTTCTCTTTCTTTATCTAATCATTTTCGCTTCGAGATCATTAGCACTTCCGTGACTAGCCCAGAACCTTCTTTAGCATTGAGCACGATTATCCAAAACCATCAACAAAATTATTGCATTTACACAATTCGTTAACAGGATTATTATAATTTATTAGTTCCTATATAAGCCCAGCATCATGCAGACAATACTCATTAGCATAACAGAAGTTGTTGAGTTGAAATGGCAAAATTCATGATAGTTTTCTTCCTGATTGTCGCTGCAGTTTTGAATTTGTGTGTATGTCGTCCAAATGAAAAGTTCCAGCGAACGAAGAGATACGTCAGTGAATTTAACCCACCAAGAGGGGAAGTCATTGAAGACACTTTGAAATATCCAGACCATACATACATCTTCGTTCCGTTCTTCGCCGTCCGAAGATATTTCATCGTTAAACAAGTCCAACAATGAGAGTTGTGTAAATTCCCAAAGACTGTGATTCAGTGTACTCGTTACATAATTCAATAAATATTTATTCTACTGATCTTGTCTCATTTCTCCGATGTTTCACTAAATTGTAGGTAAACACCAGAAATGTTTAAACGCTAATAAGTCGATGCGTTTTGACACAAAATACAACCGAACTATGATTAGTTTTGTAGTGGATGTGCACCAAAATATTTGCTCTAACATCAAATCGTACACAATTCTTTAGCATCGCAATTAACACGTCTCATTTTATATCTTGTACAAAGTCTCCACTCATATAAAACAACGCGATGAGATACAGGTGTCAATTTTTTTCAATGCAAGTTAGTGAACAGAAGTTAATACGAGTATGAATCTGTTTGCGGTATGTTATTTAATAGCAAATTTTTGGTATCTAACTGATTTTTAGTTTGTTATTTTTATGGTTCTGTTGATGACTGGAATAAATTGCGCCACGTTTCATGGAAAACACCATGATTTTAATGATACATTAGAAGACTTGGAAGCTGCCGAAACGGGCTTGGTGTTTAGGCCTTTATTTGTGTATCGAATTCAACAGGAACGACGTGCTCAACGTCGTCGTAGAATATAATAAGTTGTTGTTGTGTACTTATTTTTTAAATAAATAACTATTCCATAAAAACAAAATAAAACAACCGTTTATTGTTCATGTGATTACAACAAATTGTAGTCGTAAAATAAAAGAAGCACAGAATTATGAAAGATATATTTTATAATTGGCTTTAACGCGATCCTTTGATGAAAACAACAGGTACAACGATCCTGTTGTAAACCGAATCTTTAATTTCTTTTTCAACACGATTTTACTATCTTCTCGTAACAAAATGGTGCCTTTTTCATTACAGTAGCCCACTCTGACCGTCAAGACGCTTTTCCGAAAGCTTTTTTTCACTTTCCTTGCAGTTTACGATGTGGGATGCTTTTAGCACAAGTCTTTGCTTTTTAGAGGCTTCCTCTTTTCAAAATCACTGAAGACGCTTTTAGGATTATTTCTAGGGACACTTCCACTGCTTCGCCCGTTGTCTATCACAACAACATATTTTGGAAACAAATTTCACTGTTGCTGTCTTGATATATATTGTCGTACTCAAAAAAGCATAAACAATATATAATTATATACTTTCGCCATTATTGTTAAATCACTTCACACTTGTCAAATCAAACTTCAATTTGACAAAGGTACTAATTTGTTCCCATACTCCGTCCTTAAACAACGGATTAAAGTTGTGTTTAGAGTTACTCAGAGGATTGCTATTTCAGACAGTGTAGATAAGAGATAGATGACGTTTCGTGAACAAATATCTATAAACTGAAATCATCACAACTTTCGTGTGGTTAAAATTTACAGATAATTCAATGCATAATGTTATCTTAATCTTTTATCAGTAATATTAATTAGGTGAAATTTTATTAAAAAAAACAATACAAATTTATGGCTGAAAATAAGCTGAAATTGTTAGATGATTCTTATATCAGCACAAGATCTAAAATTTTCTTGGGGTCCGCATCCAAGTCCCGAAGTGCCGTTTCCGCAAAAACCCCAATTATTTCCTTAAATAAATTGATAATATAAAATATAAAATTAATAAAAATCCACACACCAGTCGTGTAGTGCCATCGCAATACGCATTTTTCACAGCTCAATTTTTTTGGTAAAATTATTTTGTTCCATACAACTTCGTCGCTTTTTAGCACACTGTATTTTACTGAACCGTCTGCCAGTTTTAATGGAACAAAACAATTTTCATGGGGTTCTGGAGCATCGATGTCCTTCAAAACGCATAAGCTGCGAAAAGTATTAATCTCCACATATTTGATTATAATTACCTGTACTTAAAAAATCCTAAATGGTTAGCTGTGAGTAAAACCTGCACGTCAACCACACTTCCCGGTTTGTATTCCTCTGAAATAATTCCTTGACCGTATTTCCCTGTATTTTCATTATTTCGTGGACGCGGATCGCCATAGCTGTCTCCGCAAATCCCACATTTACCACCGAATTTACCCCACTGGACCTGTTACATATTTTATTCACAATGTAAAAATTTTTTTTGTCATTTTTAAATCACTTACACCGGCACCTCCGCAAAAATTTGCATTATCGTTGTAATTGATTGGGGCAGATATGTTAAAACGCCAAAGCGAACTTCTGTTTGGCGGTGTCAGCATCATGCCATGCCCGAATATTTGTCCAAACAATGTAAACGAAATAACCGCAATGAAAAGCATTTTTAGCTCACTTTTTTAATGACTACTTTGCGGCCCGAGGACGGTTTGCTTATATGGAGAAACCCCTTTTTACTGAGAAGATAAGATAAAGTGTTGAAATGTAAGATTTTCCTAAAATTGTTTACTTTTTTGTATTTCAAAATGTGTACGACGAATAGCTGATTAGTGGTAATTGGCTCAGATTCAGAAAAAATATTTGGTTAGACTCAATATGATATCCTTTTGTTTTACTTAAAAAAAAATCAATAACAATGACAATAGTAAAATAACAAATTATTAATAACAAGGCAGTAAATGTGTGAACTTTTCTAAAAAATTAACTACGCTAATAATCATATTAGTGAGAATTTCCATATGAAATCTGTTGATGTATAATAAAAAAGGATTTAATTTTATCTAACTTCTACATAAAATCAAAATTCTAGAAAATTATTTCTTCAGGTTTTTGCAAATAATATTTACTTAACATAGTTTTTAAAAAGCTTTTGTAAGACTTAGATGGAAGGAATTAATTATAATCTATTTAGCAAGACTGTCATTATTTTTTATTGTCTGCTGATTCGTCCCAATTAGATTAAATCTAAGTGTTGATGAATTAGTCTCAGTTAAAAATGGTTATTACAATGAATTTGTATTAATTTGTAAGATTTGGACAAAAAATGTAATATAAAAAATCGCCAGGTGTTTGCATTAAAAATACAGTGTATTAAAAATTTGTCAGTTTTCTGGAAATCAGGAAGCATTGTATTTATATTATAGTTAATATTCTGCTAAAAATGTGGTTTTTCGTTAGCACCTAAGCTTCTTCTCAAGCTGCCTCAAACGTATCTTGAGACAAATAAATAATTGTCTTATCTTTAAAGAAAAATCAGTTGCGGCTGAAATACTGTTTTTATGAATAATTTTTTTACGTCAGCCTCGGCAGCATTTCATCCAAGATACAGTTGTGTTTGTTCTCTAATTTCGTCAGTTTCCTCTAAATTCATTCAATGTTTTTCCTTCTATTCTTTGAAATGTTGTGCGTGCTACAGATTGCTAGATTTATCATTGTTTTCTTGATAAGAGAATTGTGCGTTCTGTATGGACAGCTTCCAAGTACGTCATAATAAAAAATATTTTTAAACAATATGCCTCTTGTTTCAATGATTTGCTGTAAGATTCACATCCCGATATGACCAGAATAATTATATAAAATTGTAATCTTATCACTTGCATCAGTTTAAAATTAGCTATATAAAAAGCACCTTCAGGTTGACTCTTAGCAGTTGGTGGAAGAGTTTGGAAAAATGGTTGTTTTACCACTTATTTGCATTTTTAGTGTTTTGGTGCCGTACATTGCGGGCCATGGTATGATGCTGGACCCACCAAATCGTAGCTCGCTTTGGAGGTACGATCCTTCGGCTCCGCAGAACTACAATGACAATCAAAACTACTGCGGAGGAGCAAATGTAAGAAGTAGTATTTTTTTGGGAGTTTCATAAGCGTAACAATCTGTGTTGTTATTTATGTGATATAGCATCAATGGTTTGATATGGGTGGTCAGTGTGGCGTTTGTGGTGACCCCTTTGACGCTCCTCATCCGCAGGATAACGAAAACACAGGACTTTATGGAACTGGAAAAGTTGTACGAAACTATGAGTCGGGAGAGGTTATCGATGTTCAAATTGAACTGACTGCGAACCACAAGGGATTCTTCCTTTTCAGCATTTGTAACTTGCTTGATCATTTGGCACCAGAGCCTGGCGAGTTGTGTTTCCAGCAAGTCAATCTTGCAGATGGACAAGATCGTTACGAAGTCAATCCTGAGGAGAAGCATATTAACCTCAAGTTGAAATTGCCTGATGGGTTGTCGTGTGATAGATGTGTCTTGCGTTGGCACTACACTGCTGGTAACAACTGGGGACAGTGCCAAGATGGAAGCTACGCCGATGGTTGTGGACCACAGGAAACATTCCGTTCTTGCTCCGACGTCGCTGTTCACTAGCCCCAAAAGAGTACCACTAATATCAACAATATAAAAATTTTTGTACAAAATTTGGCCACCAAATACTACATTTTATCATTTTGTAATTCAATAAATGTTTTCTCGCAAATTGCCTTTTATTAAATTGTTTTTACAAAAAAGAATAAATGTACTGAACTAGTAGGGCGCTAGTAAAAATACACAAAACAAAATTTTAACGCACAAAATTGCCAAGGCTAGTGTAAAGAAGTGATCATATCATTTGGATACTTAAATACAATGTTTTGATTCGTATACAATACAACCAGTACTTGAACATTTGATAATTTTTACCTTAGTCGGTGACGTAAATATCTATTTCAACTATTTATCTAATATTTATATAAAAAACTTAGATTATTGCTTTATCATTGACAGAATCTATGCAGAATCTAACATCTGAACGTGACTCGACAAATCTCTTTTTAGGTCTGAAATCATTTCTCCGGTGCAACCATCGCATCTTGCAATTGTACAGATTTTTTGTAGTTTTGTTGTTTTGAGTATATCTGCTGATGAGATGGAGACGACACTAATCCTTGCATGAAAGGTGCGTTTTTTTTCGAATGATTGGATGATTTTTCCAAAAGCTAGCAAAACTAACACTGTACTCATATATTGGTTATTGTAATTTTTACGTGTTTTGTCCTTTTTGTATTTCAATTCCGAATTGAATATCGCGTTTTGTATTTCCGCCAACAGATGCCTCCGCTTGTACTGTGGCGTTAATTTCTATTCCCAACCAATTTCGTGTATGTTGTGTTGCCTAGGACTTATAATTTATTGGAGTAATTTATGTATTGCAAAAACGCAAACAAAACGATTAGATACAGGATACAGGCAACGAAATTACACTTATTTTGATTTACAGTATTTATTGTTTTTGTTTAAGATTTTGTGAAAGTGAAAAATTACAAAAACAGTAATTTTTATAAATACGTTCGCGTACTGCTAATACGCAAGTAGTAGTTTTTTTTATTTTAAAAATACGCAATAATAGTAGTAAATATATGTCTGGCACATGGGATTTTACTAGTGCTACTTTGAAAAATATTAATAACTTTTTACTAAAAAACTCAGATAAACCAGAGTATTGATTTATAAACAGGAATTTATAAACTATCATTTAGCGATATTTTTCATTTATTATTCCAAACTTGGTACTTAGCTGACGATAACATATTGAGTGAGATGTCATGAACATATGAAAGATTTTTATTACTGCGTATTACTGTTTATTAAAACTACTAGTGGTATTAATCCTTGTTATTTCAGTAAATTGCACGGACAATCCGCTTGTTTGTTTTAAATGTTTATATTGTGTCAGATTTATAGTGTAACCGTAAAATAACGCTTTATTGCATCAAACACCATAAATGATATTACTTTGTTTTTATGTGTTATAGTTCAACAAACTGAGATGACAACATTAGAGGCAATGAGATTGTTGAACGCCAAAATTTGCGTCGTCAAGTGGAATAATATTTTACTTTTATATTTAAGATCGAAAACGCCGGCAGACGGATTATATCCTAAATATGTCCCTTAAATCCAAATCTTAAATGCCGCTATAAATTATTATAAGGTAGCAACAATGCCACTGTAATTTTGAAACATTACTAATAAAATTAAACCCAATTTACGATAAATCCATAGGTATCATAAAGGAGACGAATGATATATGGTCACTGATATCGATTTTTTTTATAGTTATGTAAAGTGAAAAATCCATCACATTTGACGAATAACCAAGGAATTTTATTAAATTCTTACAAACATAACCAATTATTTTTTTACAAAATTGTAAAGCCGAAGAATAAAAATTATTGCATCATAAGTAATAAAACTTCAGTGACGTAAGTTCTAGAAATAAAACAATTCTGTATAATTCGTGCATCATTGGAAACGAAAACCTTTTGTAGAATTTGATGATGAGAGATGTTATAGTCCATTCGTTGTTCCGTTATCAAACTACTTATTTCTTTAAATTAATACACAATAGACAATGGATTAAAAAAGTGTTCCGTTAATTGCGAGTACTTCAACCTGATGTTCAGATTAGCTGTATACGTAATTTTAAATTGGACAAATAAAATACAACAAATAAAAATATGACCAAAACTAAGGAAAATAAAATAAGCAGTTGAAAAAATAGAGTTTATTATAAAATTGTCCATTCGTAGAAATGTAGAGATTTTTTACTACAATAAATTATAACATTTAGCATTTAGACGATTGCTATGTCAGAACATGATCTGAATGTTTCTTGAGGCCCGCACCCCATGGCTCCATGACCATCGCCACAATCTCCCCAAGAGTTACCTGGAATTTGTTGTAAAGACCTTATAGCAATTTTTACAATAAAACATACCAGCAGAGTAGTGCCAACGCAGGACGCATCTCTCACATTTCAAACCATAAGGCAAAATAAGCGAGTGAGTGACATACTCTTCATGGGCAGTAACATTGTACTGAAGCGTACCATCGCCCAGAATCAAAGGTTTAAAGCACTCTTCGCCAACTTCTGGTTGGCTTGGATCTTCCAGCACGCAAAGTCTATCAAAAAATGTCGTTACAGAAAAATTTGAGCTACATTTAAAACTATTACCCGTATTTGAAGTTTCCTAAATGATTGCTGGTCAAGAGAACTGTAACATCGATTTTGCTACCGGACAGATAAGTTCTGCTAATTTTCCCTTCACCAAAGATACCGGTATTTTCGTTATCTTGAGGATGGGGAGCATCGAATCGGTCTCCACACACACCACAGCCTCCATTGAACATTTCCCATTGTATCTACACGCAGAGAAATTTAAAGAAAATTTTAACAAAAGTCAATACTTTACCGCTCGTCCCCCACAGAAGTTTTGATTGTCGTTGTAATTGATGCGGCTCGTGTTGTCAATTCTCCACATGGAACTTCGGTTGAGAGGATCCATCAACATTCCATGACTTAAGACGTAATCAACCGCTAAGGCAAACACAGCAAGGGATAGCAATTTGGCGAACATTTTACCGCTTGTATTATACACTTTACGAATTATAATGTTTATTTGTTTTGTCTTTTATATAGTGTACCTGGAGTGATGATAAGATTAAAACAAATCTTGAAGCTGTTGAAGCGCGGGCAACAGATTTAATCTTAAGAATTTTTAAGTGATTTGAAATCAAAATAATGTGTTTCATGTGAATCCTATGAGAGGGTATCATGGTTTCCGCACGTGAATGTCCACGTGGCAAGACAGTTTTGACTTTAAAAATATTTTAAATTTAAAATAATTTTCGGACACTGCAAAATGCATTCTTATCATCAAGCAATCAGAAAATCGAATAATAATTTGACGCAAATTGCCACAATTCACTTGGCATTATCAAATTTTGATTGATGAAGTCTCTATTTTGCTATTATGACCTCAGGTGTGAACTGAGATACGACTGACATAAAGTGTTATTAATAAAATTATTATTAGAGAAATTATTAGCAGAGAAATTTAAAAAAATATTTTGATCATCATTCCGATTCTGTAAAAAAAACTGCAATGATTGTGCTTGTTCTGCAAACATAACTCGAATTTGGTTCGATGAGATGGAAAAGCATTACATCAGGATGGGATGAAACGGCATTGAATAAATATAATTTTTTTTATTTTACTCTAAAGAATTTAATTTTAACTAAAATAATGTTAGCACAGTTTATAAATTAATTTGTTCATGACTTAGTCATTGAACTGAAACAAGTAAAAATTTAAACAAATAATTGATAATCGACATATCAAGCGTTGGCTAGATAACATTTTGACTTAATGTCACTAAGCAGATTTTCATCCACAGCACCTCAAGTTTTCAGAAGCACAAACGCTATCCTTTTTCTATGTTCAAAATGAATCATTTTCTGAGAAAGCTATAAACAAAGTTTTATTTTAGGACTAAAATTTTGGCAAGATAAACTTAAAACATATGTTTATTGTGAACCCACAAACGTCATTTGATCATGTGTCTCTTAGTATTTTAAAAAGTTGGAATTTCTACCAGAAACGCAATTTCTCAAGTCTAGACTTTAGATAATTATCTACAAAAGAAACTTGATACTTCATCTTTATTTTCAAAGATGATTGAATAACTTTGGATTGAGAGATATGCTTAATGATCTTTGTTATAATCTCTAATTAATAGAATATTTAATTACACATTTCAGTCTGCTTTGCGTTTACTTAATAATTTTGCACATACAAGTAATCTTTGATTAGTTAAATAAATAATACAATATTTGTTGAACTGATGATTTATATTATTGTTAAAATCATAGATCTACATTTGAATAAAATAGACATTCATTGTTAGTTGGAAATTATATTGAGAGTAATTCGTTAGTAGATACAGTATCAAAAAATATTATTCAAAGTCAAAAAACATACTTTAAACTAAGTAGTTGTCTTAAAAGACAATTAAAGACGGCAAAATCAAAGCATATCCATCGTTATTTTATAAAAAACATATTGTGTTAATTTTAATCTTATCTTGGGTTGAAGATAATGTTGGTGGTTGTTGAATACTTCGACTAAATTTTATCGAGTACATTGTACTGGAAATTTTTGTTATTTTATAAAGGAAGTAAAATAATTTTCTATGCTAGGTTAAGTGATAAAATTGTCCTTCACAGTACAGCATCCTTTTTATTTTTTATTTTGTATTTTCTAAGAAATCTTCAGTTTCTAGAGAATTTCTATAATCATGCATTGTAACTTCGATTTCAATTCTCAAATAAAACAAAAACTGTTTCCTGAACACAAATATCATTGCCTATTATAGTACAAGAGGAGAGCACCGAAAATATTATAATATTTTGTTGAATAATTTATTTTATTGTTTATTTTCGGAACTTATTAGGATTTTAAAATAACAGAAGGTAATTCAAGTAGAAAATCAATAATATTAATTTAAAGAATAAAAACCATTACAGGTGTTTGTAAGAACTAAAGGCTTGTTCCAGCTTTTCCGCGTATTTACATATATACTTAGTTGTTTGGATTCATTGGAATTTGAACTCAGTTTCTCAGACTGACCAAGAGAAGTGTTATATTTAGTCATCCCTCCAAGCGTGGTGGGATTTATAATTATTTGCGCGTGCTCCAATAGTTACTAGTAAACTTTTTGTATTTTTCTAGTTTTGACAGTATTATGTAAATAATCGAAAATAATTTCAATTTAAATTATTAACGAAATGACAGCGAAGTTAATACATACACTCTTTCTGAGATATAAAAATATATTAAGACATTTGCAGCAAGACCAAACAACAAACAAGTCATTGAATAGGTGGATTTTGTGGCAAATAAAAGTACTCTACAATTGTTTAAGCATAAGTTTTTATTTAAAACTTTTTCCAGAGGTATTTTCAATATACAGGTATAAATATTTTGCTTTAACACCTAAGACACAGAATGACTTTTAAATTGATAATCCATTTTTATTTTATTGTTTTTAAATATAATTACAAAATAATAAGCACACAAACAAATATATCACAGTTGTCTAGAAATTTTCTTGTGGTTCTTAAAGCTTTAGATGATTAATTAGATTATCGGCAATTATAAAACTAAGTTAATCCCTAAGCCGCTCCATTTTTATTGCTTTTTTATTTTCTCCTATCTTATCGTTCTTAAATAAAGTATATATTGGCAAAGCGTGAACTTAATAGTAGTAACATTACTGAAAGTCAAAATGCTAACTAAAGCAGTTCTTTTAGTGACCGTGCTCGTTTATTTGAAGGAAGCATCCGGCCATGGAATGATGCTGGTCCCTCTAAATAGGGGTTCTCTGTGGCGAGACTATAAGTACTTACAGCCACATTACAACGACAATGAGTTCTTTTGCGGTGGTGTTCCCGTACTTATTACATACTTCAAAATTATCCTTTCTATACTATTTTAATTTTGCAGGTACAATTTGGTCAAAACGAAGGCAGATGTGGTCCTTGCGGTGACAACTGGGCCGATCCTGCTCCACGAAGCAACGAAAACACAGGAACTTTCGGCAATGGAGTCGTCGTTAGAACTTATGCTGCAGGAAGTATAGTCAATACTTCTGTAACACTCACCGCTAACCATCAAGGTACTTTCGTGTTCAGGTCGGTAGCAATTTCTTCTTATAGTCATTAAAATTGATCTAATTGTGTTGCAGTTTGTGTGTACTGACAGATGTTACAAAACCAGAAACGGAAGATTGTTTTAATAACCTTCCGCTCGCTGATGGGAGACCCATTTACAGAGTAAATCCTGCAGATTATACAGTTAGAAACCAAGTTCAGTTGCCTGCCGATTTGACATGTGAACGATGTGTCCTTAGATGGCACTACGAAAGCGGTAACTGTTTTATTTACTCTTGTTGTAACATTTAATAATTTATCATGAAATCATTTTCAGGTAATTCGTGGGGTATTTGTGACGACGGTTCTCAAGGAGTAGGGTGTGGTCCTCAGGAAACTTTCCGCTCTTGTGCTGATATTTCCATTGTTTAAAACGTTACGAGTCGAAATCGAAATGTAAATAAAATGATTAGATATTGAACAGAAAACTTTAAATTTCCCATGTCTCAAAGCAAGCATTGTCTGTCGAAGATGAGATAAATGACTAATCCTCTGATCCTTCATTCCCACAAACTTTCAGTGGGTGAAAATTCAGACTCAGGTTCAGATGCGAGGTAATGGAAGCAAGTTTAATTCAGTCTGTTATAAAAACTTTATTTTCTTTGCGTTATCCTATTTGAAAAAAGGATCCTACTGTTTAAACTACTTGTCAAAAAATTGCTAATTCCCTCGTTCTTACCTTTGCCTCCAGTAGCGGCTCTTGATCATTTTGTCAGGGGAGGCCGGCAGTTTGTTAAATTGGCCATTAATAGCCTTAAATTTTGTAATTTGATTTAATTTTCTGACAAGGTACTTCTCAGTTAAAATTACTGACATTCACGCATATTTTTCTGTCCGTTGGTATTACTTTCAATTATATTTTTAATATAAATTTTTAACTTAAGTTTTGAAAAATACGATACGATTCAATCAATCTCGATCTTTGATTGAATTCATGCGTTCTTTAAAGTTTAACGAATGAGAGTAGCAATTAATAAATAGAGTTTGGGGAGCGATTATTTTAATTTTCATAAAAAATACGATATTATAATTTATTAAACCATATCGCTGTCACCTAACACACTTTAACACTGCTTATTTATTTTCCATCTTAAATGTGTAAAAAATTTAATTTTAATAGAAATCGGATCAAAGACAGAATCCGCACACAATAGTTTGGTTTGCAACTATAAAATTATAAACAAATATACAAAGATGATCTGCGGTAAATTTGAAATTCGATTCCTGATTGGTTCTGTGCACGGCTCAGAGTTTTTCAGGCACTGAAGCCCATACCCCATCCGAAAAAGTATCCAATCACGAACTAACAGCCTTAAAAAAGTCATAAAGGCGGAGCCATGCCTTCGTTGTGATTTGCAGAGTGAAGTGAGTTTTTTCAAACAAAAAATGCATAAACACCGCGTGTTGGGCGTTCCCATTCAAATTCGGTCGAAATAATTATTGTTAAGATCTGAAGATCTTTTTCAGCTTCAGATGTCCAACCAAATCAAATTTATTTGTAAAATTTTATTAACTTGAAAGTTAAAAGCAGGTCTTGAATGAATTATTTTGTCACCTGATGTAGCGCCACTGCTGGCCACTATTGTAAGCTACCCCCTAACAAAATTCAGATTCGCAACTAAAAACATGTTCTAAAAATTCTCTGTAAGTTTACATAACTTTGGAAACATTTATATTCATTTTAGGAGTATTTTCTGAATACGATTTTAGCTTCTAGGAATTCTAGTCTTCGGTCTTTTTCAGTCGGCATTTTTTGTATATTTTGCAATAAAACTGCTCAACATCAGAAATCTGAATTCACGGACAAGGAGATGAAAAACGAACACCGAAAGCCGAAAATTTTAGCTGGACATCGAATTATACACTACTTACTATAAGAAAGTAAAGAATGACACATAGTTTCGTTGAAATATACCGATCTTTATGTTAAATTTTCTATGATAACACCGTTCAAGTGAATTGTTGAAATGTTTGCTCTTGAATAATTGGAATCTTTTTCTAAATTTAGGCACAATACTTTGGTGAATTGTTAGTTGCATAACTTGCACATTAAAACAATGGATAATTAAGAGTAATTAGTGTAGTCAACAATTTTAAACATGTTGCAAAATTATATACTAAAGGATTGAAAAACAAAGAAATTTTTTACACTTTGGTTGACAATCATTGTGTACCTGCTTAACGAAAAAAAATCCTTGAATTAAAATTAGTCATTTGCGTGTTTTCCATTTACAAAAAACAATTAATATTCCATGTTTATGTTGAATTTTATTTCATTTATAATTACAATAGGGGAAACTTTTCGTTAGCTTATTTGTTGTTTTATAATAATAATATGACGCGAACGTTGCTTGTTATATGCAATGTAAGTCATGGCAAACCAGACAGGTTCTCCGAACCGCTCAAATTATTTTATTACGAATGCCGCCTTCTCAAGACATCGATTTTTTATTTCTACAGACATAAAAGTAAACAAATACTATCAAACAATAACTTTCAGTTTATTGTCACGTAACTTTGAAAATTAAGTGGAAAGTGGTTTAGTCAGTTATAAGCGACCTCAGTTGTGTTTTCTGCTTAATTATGTTTTTATATTGAAAAACAAGAAGACACCTGATTGCCTTGGGAATTCGTTACTTATAAAATGTTAAACAACTTTATGTTTAAATATGGAGTATAAATCAACTTTAAACACTTGCTTAATTTAAATGCTGCTCAATATCAGTAAAAAAGTGCTTCCAATAGTTAATTTTGTGTATCGAAGTTTAAATTTTTGGCAATACAGTTGGTTACTATTAATCCAATCCCAACTCCCCCAACTATTTATTTTATGTTTTAGTATGTTCGTAATAATAATAAAATAATTCGGAAAGATGCAATAATCGTAAAATTGCAATTTAATTAAAAGTCGCTTCCATATTTGAAAACAATAGTCTATTAAAATCGTGGCGAGGGCGTGAGGCGAAAGTTTTTATTACTGCTTGTTAATAATTGATTAATACAAAAATTGTATTCATTGTAAACATTTTTAGGTAATGACCAACGCATAAACAATAACCCAAAAATTTCGTACAAAAATGGAATTATGCTAAGGTCAACCGTACATGTTCTTTATTTGACATTTTCAATGACGATGTCGTCTTTACCTACGCACATTACTTGCAAACTGTTTTGACATTGTATGCGGATATTAACCATCATCTAAACAATAACCATTACCTCAGACAGTTGTCCCTGCATTTTAAACAATTTATTATGCAAAAGACTAAACAACATCGATCTAACAAATAAAATCCAGAAGCCAACAGTGGACAGTGCATTATACTGAAATTTTAGTTGACGACGTGCAGATATCAAGGAAAACTACTTATAATTACCAAAATGTTTGGAAACCTGTTCTGAGATCAGCGTCAAGAAAACTTACATTTACAAAGACAAATTTTCGAAATTTATGGGCATAAATAAACAAACAAACTAGCATTCTAAGTTGTAATCAATTTATTTTTATCACAATTTGTAGTGGTCGGAGTTTAAATATTGATGAAATGATTGATCAGACGTCATGACTGTGTGGTATGAGTTGAATTGGAATTACTTCGGAAGTAACGATTCCACAATCAAGACCAAGTTTAGTAGAGGTGGGAGCGGACGATTCTTAAGAGTGGGTTAACACCTGAATCCGTAGTCTAGCACTTGCACACCTAACAACAATAATAGCAATGAAAGTTTTTCTGTTTTTTGTTTTGTTGGGTGCAGTCTCGTATTCGTCTGCCATAAATGTGTCCCAATGTCACGATATTGGTGAGTTCTCTTCCGGTTTAAGAATTCTCATTGGAATTATATAATTATTATTTTATTATAAACGAATACATTTGCTTTTAGAGACTCCAATAGAAGATTTGGAAAATCGTGTTGTTGTGGGAAATTGCAAAAAATCGCCTTGTCGTCTAAGGAAAAATGCAGTTATCAAAGTCCAATTAAAAGTCAAACCAGGTAAGGTTGCCCCATTCTATTAAATAAATTATACAATTTTAATGGGGTCAAAAATTAAGGTAAGCAAGTTGCGTTTGAAGCGTAATTATATTAAAACATCTACAATTATGGTTATTTTCTACCAAAGCATTTACTTTTTATTTGCATTTTTTTTAATTTTAATTATAGACTAATTAGCGTAATTTGTAGAAATTCTTAAATATTCTATAGTAAACATTTATTTGTGCATTTTGCAATTGACATACATGTTGACAAGTTTTATTTTTAGAAATCTCTTGAGATTGTAATTAGAATTTTCCTTGAAAATGTTAAAATCAATCAACGAGCATTTTTTTGTTTATAATTTGGTACAATCAACCTAAGAATTCGCACAAAATTGCAACAGTAAAAACCAAAAACCAAAAGTTATTTTACATTTATAACAACACGCGTTTGCCCCGTTCAACGATTTAAATCTTCCAATATATATTTTATTATAAAACTTAATTGTCCTATTATTTTCATTTTAGTTTATCTCAAGTCGGTGTTTAACCTCCGCTTTATTTACACGGTTATTTCAATAATTTATCATGTTGATCCAGACTTTTATTGAATAGCATTATCTTGCGACATCGCGTCTCAAGAGCGTTCGGTCTATTTATAAATTATCAAGATGTGCAACCAGTTTTTTGAAACAGGACTAAAAATATTAAATTGCTTGTTTCAGATAAAGACGTCGATAAATTAACAAATACGATTCAGGCATACATTGCCGGTGTTCCGTTTCCTTTTCCAGGAAATGACCAAACTGACGCTTGTAAATTTATCTATTCCAAAGATGGAAAAGACCAAGTAGGATGTCCTCTCAAGAAGGGAGAGGAGTATCTGTATAAAAGCGATATCGAAGTACTCCAGATATATCCGAGGGTAAAACACAATCTCAAATTGGATTTTTTATATTTATTTTTCAATTATATATTCTTCAGGTGAAAGCTGTGGTCCACTGGGGATTAACACCACCTGATGGTAAAGACGTAATGTGCTTTGAAGTACCCGCTAGAATTACCAACTGAAGACGAATTTTTCACCTACATTAGGCGTTTAGACTTTATAAAAATTATATTTAGTTTACACAAATAAATGGTCAATAACATGACACAGCAATCATGCTCCAGGAGCAAAGTTCGTTCTGTCCAAGGCGTGTAAATTATTTATGTTTAATTTATGAACTAATTATATATCAGTATTCCACGTGTGAGAGACTGCAAATGATTTATTCAAATTATTGGTGTGAATTACCATCGCGAGATGCCAATAAAAACCGATTCTAGTCTGTTTTTCACGGTCGATACAGGAACCTAAATTTCGCAATAAATTTTTTTTGCAATCAACCCCTACGTTATTTATTTTAATCATCAATCAATCAAAATTTATTTTAATATTCAGAAAAAAACTACAAGTTCGGATCTACAAGTTTTCAATTTTTGGTGTGGAATTTTTGGTATTAAAAAACAATTTTGTCAGTTACTAGTAAATTTTCATATAAGTTTAATGTGGATTCCATCAGTATAAAGTCCTGAACGTTTAAGCAACTTAATTCCTTTTTATTATTAATGTATTTACACCTAAAAATAATGTTGTTCTATATAGGCAATTGAAATCAAAAGACAAGATGATAAAGAAATTAACTGATTTATTGAGATTTAAAAACGGGAGTTATTTCTTAAAATTATCATTATCAGAAAAATACTTAGTAGTTCAATATTTTAATACTTTACTTTGAAAGTATTAAAAAATTAAGACCTGTAAAAATTTTATTAAAAATCAACCCGGGACAGCTCTAAACCGGGGACGGACAAATGACTCCGAGAATTAGAGAACAGAAACTATTTTTATTCGTGAATATCGCGCGTTAACAGTTCACATAAATAGTTCGATTAAATAATTTGCAGTCTTTCACACGCGGAATATTGTTTTATAATTAGCTCATAAATAAAACATGATTATTTTACACGCCCTGGATATAACGAACTTTGCTCCTGTAGCATGATCGCTATTTTTTCATTTTAGAAAGTTGTGAAAAATTAATTGTCGTTGTGTAAAAATGAAGGATAAAATTTACATATGTCGATGTGATAAGTGCCCAAAGTTGCTTGTGCAACCATGTTACACGTGGTTTTGTACATGCACTTTGAATGCTTCTGCAGCTCATGAGATCATCAGAAAATAAGTATCCCTTAATTTGACACTTAAAAAATTTTAGTCAAATTTATACGCTACACCATCGTTGTGACTTGCCTGTATTGCAATTTTTTTTGATGTAAATTATTTTTTAATTTTTGTTGTTGTTTATTCTCCGAAAAGTGAATTTTAAAAATAATGCTTATTAATGATAGTACTATTACCACACGATTTTATGCATTTTATTTCTAGATGATCGATTTTCGAGGGTCCTCGAATGATTTTTTTGACATTTGCAACTACGTCGTAAGCCGATAAAAGACACTCAAAAACTTGAACGATATGAACGAATTCATTTCAGTTATTGCGTCTGTTTTATTCTCCTAATACTCCAATATAAAACTGATTGTGCTTTCGATATGTCGCCTGTTTATTCAACTGCGTTCGCAGTCTTATTCTTTTGCATATACTCCAGTAACGCCCAGAGTATATTGGTGAAAAATTGTGGTAAGTACTTTCTGGCTTTCAGATATAATCAATTGTTGTTAATTGAAATTAAAAAGCTATTAGTGAAACCAAAATCTCGTTTAAATTGTGAACTGTCTTAAATTAAATTTGCAAGTAGTTTTATCTTGTAGGGTCATCTTTCACATTTGACAACGTAACCGTAGAAGGATGTACCGAAAATGACGCTTCCTGTCCGATAATAATAACAGACTACGTACTGATTTCGTTTAAAGTTAACACTGGTATAATATTTCACACGCTTGTACTTTTTATAACATATAATATTATTTTCTAGAGACGGCGCACCGTTTTTCCTCATTGCGGACTAGAGCAAATTTTATTACACGGGGAATAGAGTTTGATTTAACTGTTGATCCAGTAGATCCATGCCATTATGATATTCAATGCCCTTTACAAATTAATGACTGGGTAACTGTTAAAGCTAGTATTTATATTAGCTTTCTGCTGATGCCGGTAAAATTAAACATATCGTTTTTTAGTCGTTAATATTAAGTGTGTTTCAGCTTACTGGAGAAATACAATTCATTTTGACTACCACTAACACAGCTGAGCAAGTTATATGCTTCCAGTTTCCTGTCACCCTCATAAATAAAGACGGAATAAAATAATGATATATTTACTATTAATTTAACGAATTTGCAACATGTAATATTATTACCGACTGAAATACAGTTTTATACTTTCGATAGCTTTACCTAGCTATTTTTTATTTTAGCTAATTTTATTGCATAATCTGTATAACATACTCCTAAACATTTTCTTGAGAAAATCGTGTACAAATACAATTCAGAATTGCGTAAACATGCTACTTCTAAAACTTTAAATTATTTCATATACTGAGAACACTTTTGAATGTTCTTTTGCTAAAAACGGTGACAAATGTGATAAATTTGTTTGATAAGATTAATTGTATGTGGCAAGATGAACAGAGATTTGAGCGCTTTTAGAAGATAGTAAATAATGTGAAAAAATAAACCATCTTCCAACATTATAATGCAAGCTGTCTAAAGATGCAGTGGAAGCTTACCAATTACATATGTTTGGGAAATATACTTTATTTCTAATGAAAAAATATTTTAACGACTCGATTCGTATGAACTATTGCAGAAGTGTATAAACAATAACAAAAATATTTTGAAAAAAAATTACAGAAATGTTCTATATACATTGCTTTAATAAATCGAAAATTAAACAACTATTTTACATAACTGATTGGTAATAGATGCAATTACATTTAATTTTTTGGCCACACTCATTCTTCAAGTTATTACAAAATATATAGTTTGGTTCTTTATATATTCATATTTGTTACTTTTATACGTACACTTCAGTGTTTCCGGTTACAATACTTAATTATGTAGAAAAAATATAGAATAAAAAATCACAACACTTCATTAATACG
Organism: Eledona agricola; assembly: GCA_964023215.1. Lineage (NCBI taxonomy): Eukaryota > Metazoa > Arthropoda > Insecta > Coleoptera > Tenebrionidae > Eledona > Eledona agricola. The sequence goes on from OZ026856.1 coordinate 4,825,581, forward strand.
AGTCGTATATCAATTTTAAATTTAGTAGTCTTGCAACATTTATTTGCAGTCCTTTTTGACTTCGTCTTCATTCATTTCTTCTCTATATAATTGTAGAACACAGTTTTCAATTTTACATGATTCTGTGATTAGATTAAACCAATCATCACTTAGTGTTGATAAGTTACTTGTCGAAGATTTCAACAGGTTCATACTTTAGTTCCATTTTGATAGTAAAAATGATAACCGATTTCAATATGCTTTCTAAAACGTATTTATTCGTTGTGTTGCTATTCGTTTGTAGCATACAGAGAAGTGATGCTGTTTTAGTGAAGAATTGTGGTATGTTTTTGAAACTTTTTTTTGCATTTGGGATTAACTCAAGCTTCCAGGATCCTACTTTCAGATCGACGACGTAAAATTAGATGATTGTGAAGAAGAGGCCGCTTATTGCACTTTTTTCATAGGAGGCAAACATAACCTTTCGTTTTCCATAGATGTAGGTAAGAAGTTGTGTTTGTGTGACAGAGATTGTGCGATTATTTAATTGGCGCCATGTCAATCTGTCCCAAAACAGATTGCAATTAGATAAGTTCAGTTCCAGTGTTTGTTCTGTGTATCACTTTCGACAATCCATTAACTACTTTCAGGAGAATTCGGTCTTACGGCAAATCTGCTGAATAAAGTCAATCTTATAATAGGATGGACGCATTTTGCTTTGGCAGTTTCACCAAATGATCCTTGCGACGTTCTTCAGTGCCCCTTGAACGATAATTATAAAGCGAGGTATTCGACGGAGATTTATGTGAATGAAACTCTAATGCCGGTACGTCCAGATTTTTTGGAAATGTATTTTTATCATATTTTTTAGACGCGGGCCGAACTAGAGTGGATAATGATGACCGAGGATAATGAACAAGTGGTCTGCTTCTCTTTCCCTGTTGTCCTGTCGTTCGGAACTTAGTTTGTATTACTAGTCTATTTCTAGATGTAACCTTTTTATCGAAAATGAAGAAATATATCTTGTAGTTCCAGCTGACTGAAAACAAATAAATTATTTTTTATACATTTATTGTTTCCTACAATTCTCCTACGTACCGTACATGATTTAGCCTACATAAAATATCACAATATTCATTTATAGCTATCTTAAACAGTACAATAGCAACAAGTGCATCCGGATATATTAATAATTTTCGTAAATTGTCGGCGCTGAGACGCAACCGAAAAGATATGACCAACGATATGCACATAAAAATTCGACGGACCTACCAAAACAAATATTTACACAACATTTATTCTCTGTTCAAGAAAAAAGGGATTCGTTGCAACGCATTGTTCGCAAACGGGTGACATGGAAGACGAAAACCAAAAAGCAACCAAACTCGCAACACGTGAACAATGAATTACAACAAATTCGGAACACTGTTGTCCTCTAGAGTATCAAATTCGTTTCAATTTACGTTCAAAACAACCGCACGCTTGATATGCTTACGTTACATGAATTTTTATCAAAAAGCATTCAAGTCCGCTTACAAAATCCATTTTCACGATATGCCACAATGATATATACAAGTCTTCGCCTAAGATTAACTCCTAAGATTGTCTGTAGATGAGGTCCACTCGTCCACCGAAAGACACAAACACTCACTTTTCAACATATTTACACGGCTGGAGCGCTACTTCTGTCTGGAATTAGACACCATTTACACTTAAGATTTCCATTTACAGAAGATGCGGCACGGCGACAGTGTATCGATTTCTGCATCACCAACGAACAACTAAACCATTTGAAAATTTATAACCAAATATCCGAATCATATGTGTATGCGCAGATCAGGCGAAAGGTCATCGAGTGGAAAATGTTATGTAAATTTAATCAGTTGAGAAATACTTAATTGCTTGCTGACCTGTCCTTAAATTGCTACACTGTCGCCATTTTTGCGCTTTGGACGGTCCTTAAAGTAAACATTACTGCACAAAGTTTTACACACAACTCTCCGGTAATCTGTTTGCCGTGAGTCTTTCTTTAAGGGCTAAACCATTCAGTTCTAAATCTGCTGTTCTTTGAAGAGTAGACGATGAGCTTCCATTCCCTAACCGCAGATCTTTCGGTCTGGAATCTCGAGGAAAGGTGCCGACCATCGCCACTGGATTGTTGTACAAATGATACTGAAAACAGTCGTTAGTTAATGTAATTGATTGTGTGAAAGTTACCATTGGCTCGATTGCTTGAGTCGTGTTAACAGGACTCACCCACTGGGGTCCAGGAACACTAGTTTGGGCGTAGTTCGGCGACGATTCAAAGGTTCCTAGAGGAAGACTTTGGGGGCCGTTCAGCAATACCACATTTCTTGTGCTTTCCCCGTCCGGTGACCCTAAAATTTGACCGTAATTCTCATGGCATCGAGTTGGACAACAGTAAAATCAATCTTGAATGGATTTTTCGAGGTAACTTTATTTTAACGCCTCCGCTTTGCTCGTCTTTATGCGTAAAATGCAGCGGCAGATATTTTGTCGTTACAAAAGCTAGCTTTACCGTATTTAGCGGGAATTACATCGGGATCCTTCTCATCCGCGTCTCGTGGAGAGGCACTTCTCAGAAGTGGCTTTGTCGACGACATTGTGTTGTGGTGTGGACCTCCTGCTACTTTTTGTTCTATTGTGGCTTCAGGTTGGCTCTGGGACCGTCGTATCCTTATTATAATCAGAACGATGACGATGATGATAGTCAGCGTGGCCCCAATTAGCATTCCGAGCACGGGAGAAAAGGGCAAATCACCATCGGAAGCTGCAAATATCGACAAAAATTGTATTGTATCTATGCACAATTAACTGTAAAAACAACAAAAAATGTATAAACAAATAAACAACAAATTTATATCTCTAAAAATTATTTTTGTTTGCTTGATTAATGTAACGTGTGTTCTAATAAAAACCGAGGTTCAGGAACTGTTTTTGTTTAATTTTTTTACAGTATGGGCACTTGCAAGCTGTCATCCAAAGATTTGCAAAAATGACGTCGAAATTAAGATTTGGAGATGGAATTTGTCGAAGAAGTCACCAAAAGGCTTTTATGTATTGTGTCTCAGATGATTATTAATAAATAACATAATTTCAAATTTTGTCACACTTTTTGGATCGTCAAAGTTAGTCCATGGTCTAAGCAGCCTCGTTTTATTATTGTAGACACATTAAAATATAATAGATATATTTTTCTCCCGACATAAAATCCCTAAACTGATCAACTGGAACAAGGATCAAATAATAAAACATAAATAACTTAATTTAAAATTTATTTACTTCGTTCTTTCATCAACACATGTCTTTGGTTACATATTTCTGAAAATGCAGCTGCAAGAACGTGGTGTTTACAAAACTACAAGATTGTTGGACAATTGTCTAGCACTTGTAACTTTGTACATGTTCAACAAAGACAATCTGACATAAAATTTACTTCGGGAACCTGTTAAGAACAGTATTGCGGCTTACAAACTATTGCAATAAAACTTAGTAGGAGCAGTCCACCAACAATAAAGCTTAGGAAACCTGCCAAACGTACTTTAACGTCTCTTACGGACTGCCTACGGCAAAGAATTGATGGTTTTAGGAGGATTAGAGCATTCTAGGAGCACTAAAACTAGTTTTATCGTTGTCTACAAGTGGTGCAAGTTTCGGGTTCAATTAAAATTTAACGAATTCTTCGCCACTCGCTCGAAATCCGAGGCGGAAAGTTCGCACCCCAAAAAGCGTATTTTGCAGAAATGCATAAAGGAAAAGTGGGTGTCGTTAATAAGAGCATCCGACTTTAAATAATCCGGAATCGTGATAACAATAGGATAAAGAATTCCGCTGATAATAGGAAGTGCTGCGAAGCGCATCGAAGGTTTCATTATGGCTATCGGAAATAACAAAACCGCCGATAGTCCACCGAACTGCCCAAACTTAAACGCCGAATAAAGACAGGGTCGTACCAACAACCCCTAATGCGATATAATCACATCGTAACACCGACTTGTCCACCGTTATTTACGACCCCTTTCAACTCGTATCCAAAACTTGCTTCATTAACTAGCGATGCTTTCAACACTCTCTAAGTGAGCGATTTTTAAACTAAATTCTAGAACGATGATCGATTACTTAATTCTGCCTAATCTATAATGCTGTAATGCGAATAGATGCTGAGGTATTGATTAAGACGCTATTGTTTTATTTAAAAACAATTTTTCACGTAATTTATAATAAAACAGATGTTATTAAGCTGTTTATATTATATTTATTATTGTGACAGGAATGGATATTAAATAAAACGAATAGTATATGACAAAACACGGTTTTTAATAATTTTAAAAGAAACAACATTTTAAATTGTTTGTTTATTTTTCGCATACCTATAGTGGTAAAAGTAATCTTCAAAATGATAGTCATTGTATTATTGTATTGGATTGTATTAAAACACCTTTGACAAATAATATATATCTAGTGATTACATAACACAATAAATTACAGTTTGTTTCCATTATTGAATTCAATTATAAATAAATAAAATTAAATTATAGCTAATTTGTTGCATGTTCGTTTATTGCACTTATTAAATACACTGAATGTGACCAAAAAAATACGAATTTTGTCGATCGATTAGAGTGTTGGGCATTCCTCAACAAATCCCCTTCTCAATTCCTGGCCTCTCGGAAAACATTTGCAAATAAATCGAGGATGAAGCCGTCGTAATCGGTTCGTTAGTTCGCTAAACCGTGGCCGAATCCGGCACCATTTCCCTTATTGAACCGCCTCTGTTGAAATTGGCCGGAAGGTGGGCTATAGCGACCCATCCGTCTGGTTGCCCCAATTTAGACGAGACTGCATCGTTCAAGATGGTCGTGATAAGAGCTCAGCCCTTAGGTAAAAACGTGCTTCGGGTACGGTCACTACGTCTCTCCCTTATTAGGAAATTGCAGCATCAGCTTGTAGCTTTTCCGCTCCCTTGATGAAAATAATCCCCATGGATCACCAGCAGGAGCTGAGTGAGAATAAAGTTCGAATTCGAATTGCGTCCGGTTAAGAAACGAAAAGTCCTGGATTTAAATCCGTTCTGGAAGTGAATGCCAGTCCGGCGAATAGAACCGGAAAAATCGGGTGGAAACATAAAAAATAAACGAAATATTTCGATGCAATTCTTAAGGAAATATTTCAGTAAGGCAGGAAAGCAAGTTAAGTTAAACAGGCAGAAATTGTAGTGGCGAATATAAATAGTTTCCCGAGCGTGCCAATAAAGGAGTGGTCTCCATTCTATTGGATTTCCTGCATTGAATTTCCACCCCGACCATTTTTAGATTACAGTGATTGGATTGCCACTGTATTTGTTATTTCATTTTAAGACCCCTACTTTACCTATTCATTTTCTCCAAACACATTATTCTGCCTTGTCTGGCCGCATTATCCGCCTTTATTACCACCCTTGCAGTTTTCTTCTACAATGTATTACTATCATCTTGAACAACTTTTCAATAACCAAAAGTAGCACACTTGGGAATTGTTAATTTTTTGAAGAGATGATTACGCATCACACTTTTACGAAATGCAAATACTAACAGGAGCCCCATTTGTTTGAATGGAGAGGGAATCGTTTTCCGGTCGAAAATTACCACGACAAATTTGCCGTAATGACGCATCAAAACGACTTTATCGAATGAGTTTTACGTTACTTTATAGACATTCCACGCGGCTTAACGCGAGCGTGGAGCTTCATACACACACATAAATATCGACTTAACGATAATTTTATTTTCAAAATGGGAAACTTGGCGGGATCGGTGATCCAAGTTTAAATGCTACTTCAGTCGACTTAAGTTTGCCACGAGCACAAAAAATTGAAACAGGACAAATACGCAATGATCAAAGCTCGGCGCAGCCTTTGAGGCTTGATCAAGTGAAATTTATTTACACAACACTTGGAAGTGCACAAAGACGACAAAAAGTTGTTTATGTAAGTGATATTTTTCGAGTAATTTCTTTGATTACTCGTTGGGGAAGCGGAAAGTCGGCTTCGCTTTCATAAATACCGTAAAAATCGAACGGGGGTGGTATTCCATATTTCAGAATTCGAAAGTAATTTGGAGGCTTTTTATAAGAGATCGGATCAAAGGAATGTTTTATGTACACAATACATTTTTTCCAGCAAATAAAAGAAAACATTCGTTTCAACTCTTGGAATAATTCTGAGAGGCTGGAACCCAGCAACGACATATCATTGGGAAATGTTATCAAACTGAAACCCGGACTTAAGCAAGCCGGGCTTCCAAGCTTAATCTACGCGATTATAATTTTTCCAATGTCCACATCTTAGAATCGGACAGCACTTCGACAGGATATTTGCATTAGAGAAAAGGGCGGAGCGCTAAATCGTACCGGAACCATCCATCTTGAATTGTATTGGAATGATTCTGACACCCGCCGGAATTGAATGGAGCTTGAATATAATGGGACCGGCGATAAGACTAAACTGTGTAATTGTTCTCGCTGAAGGTCTGACCACTCCCATTTCCTCCAGGGAGTGGAGTCCGAAAATATCACATTTAACGCAGTTATTCCTGTTTCGAACAGCGGCAAAAAATAAACGATATGAAATTAATTGGTACTGTGCATTTATGCTTCTGTTGAGGTGTAAAAGTGAAAAAAAAAAGAGTTTGACCCCGACGTGATTTGAACACGCAACCTTCTGATCTGGAGTCAGACGCGCTACCGTTGCGCCACGGAGTCTTGTCTTTATCTGTTCCAAAGCTGCGTTATCTCAAACATTTAGTAATTTTACAAGACAATAATAACTGACTCTGACATTATTTGTAATATTTACACTTTCTAATAACCCATGTCATAGTTAGTTGTACGTAATTTATAATTTTGTATTTCCTATTTTAATATAGTCGTTTACCGGTAATTTTTTAATTTTTTAGAAATATTAAAGATTTGATTTAATCCTAGTCATATTGAGTAGTTCAACTCTTACTATCTCATCTCCCTATATTTTTCTAGTTAGCAATTGGTCTCTTTGTGTTTTATTTAAATACACAAATTATCGAACACGTTATAACCAAAATGTACTCGTAATTTACAATAAGTAGATCGCCACATTGATTTTTTCGTTATTTAAAAATTTATATAGAACGTACAAAAAGAGTGATTTGAAGTAGGCTCTCGTTTTTTACAGTGTAGACCATTTTTATTCCATTCAGTTTTTTTGATGCCACTCAGTCACGGTTATAATAAATTAACGCAAAAATAAAATAATATAAATACACTCTTTATTAAAAAAATTTTAACACACTCTCAAAGTCATACATATTCTATCCAGTAAAGAATTCCGAAATAATTCCATGGCCTACTCTAAATATTTTTTATGTTATGTTACAATATTGAAAATTATCAATATGTTAAAATGTGAAAATTTTGTTATGTCCACCGATTCTACGCATGAATGTTTACTTATTGTTTCTGAACTGATATTCAGAGCCATTAGTAGTAATTCAAGTTTTCGTCACAAAAGAAAGGGATTTATTTTCGTCTTTTATGCAGTTGCACCTATGATTACATTTTAGAGTATATTTTAGAGTCGCCTTTGAAATATAAAAATGTGGAATAAAATTTTACGAAGTTACGTTTTTGGCGTGATCACATATAGAATGATTTCATTCGTGTTGCTGGAGGGTACATTTTGCAAGAATATAAGGAAGTAGATACGGCCAGCATGATGATGAAGATTTACGTCGACACAATTTTCGATTTTACAACTTCGTCTCATAAATATAAAATTTTATACTTATAGGGGTACAGCAGATGAGGTTATGAAATTTGTTCTTGTTACATCACGGACTGATTAGAGGCTGCAAGACGCGGAGCTGTCGCGTGAATCTTTAATCTTCGGATAAATTTGAATATTTTAATAACAGTTAGTGGAGTTTTATCAGGGAAAAGTTGGAATTCCAGCCAAGCTTTCGGAATACATTTCGCATTGAAACCGACGGCGAGTACGTTATTTTATGCAAGTTACAAGGAAAGAAGCTTAGTGGCGGTAATAAACCGCCGCAAAATGTATCAAAGATAAAGGAATATATTCCGCACACTATGTTGCATAGGAAAGCGGAGAAAAAGTTGCGAAGAGATCGATTTTTGCTTCCGGATTTATTTTTATGTCGCTCTTAATAATTAACGAATTCTCTCGCTCACTCTACAGTTGTCGTTTTTAATCATTATTAATAAAACAATTTACTTATATTTTTGAGACTAATATTTGCCGCAACCCTCACCCGGTGCCAGAAATCAATATTAGCCCCGGCCTACGACAACGACAATAATGTTTGGGTTTTAACCACCCACAGCGAAAAAGTTTAAGATTAATGCTAAACTGTGTTCGCTTTGTTATCCAATCATTTCCACAAAAATGGTCGAAAATGTAAGCACATAAAATACAACACCCACACCGCTTAGAAATTCGCTCTAAATACTCGAGGAAAACAGTCGCCTAGAATAAATATCACCACGTTATCAAGTCCGTTGTTTATACCTCCTTGGAATGAATCGTCCCGTTACGCCTATGCAAATTGCAATAAGTTTCCCCGTGGAGAAAAGTCGCATTTCTTGAAAAATAACATTCATTTAAGAGAGAGTGATTTCTCGCGTCACTTCACATATCCGCGATAAGAGACGACAAACAGATCGCGTGAGGTCAACTCTTTTACGCGGCACGTTACAAATGCCTTCCATAACTCCCGGCAAATCTCATATTGCTAGCGAGTTTATCACAATCCGTCGGTCGGTCGCTGGAAAAGCAATTATCGCTCCGAATTACCTATGCAGGATTGATTTTAGATTAGGACCATGACTCTTATGCATCGACTGCAAGCGGTGCTGTCGGTGTTATTCCATAACGATTAGTCTTCCTGTTCCGCCGAGATACGCCGCCTCATTTGCGTTCATCATCGACGACAAAACGATTTCGGACTCCTGTTACGATCAATCAACAAATTGGCCGCCATTTCCCGCCATCGCCCACGCACCGCCGAAAAATTATTATCTCCGATTACTAATGACGCTTCCACAGCAAACTAAATCACCAAGCGGATTATTACTATTACTCGTTTTCTCTACATGTCCCGCTCGTATTGAAACCTTTGCAATAAACCGATTCGATTGAACTGCTGTCTGATAATTACAGCAATGGTAGCCAGGGGTTTTTGATTACAATCGAGCTTTAACAACGAGCGACCTACATTAAATTCTTATTACTGGAAAATTTTTCATCTGCCGTGTTCATTAATCGCAAATTGCGAGCCTAGCAAAAATGCAAAACATGTTATAAATAAAAAATATCTAACCGAAACATCGAAAATACTAGGCTACGATTAAATACAGACTGAGTTTGAGAAGACTGGAGAATTGTAAAAGAACAGAAAATATGCATCAGTCAAAAATGGTGGAGGAGCCACTCCCATCTGAAATGCAAATCCTATGGTTGTAATTATAGTGACAACTATTTCCCAATATTTTTTCTCATTCGCACTTTTTACATCGATTTTTTCTGTCGGATTTTCGAGAATAAACCGTGGTAGAGAAAAATGTTTAATATACAATGTGTTTTATTTCAAAGGGGCAAGAGTAAATGCGCACCAATTATTCATTTGGATAACGATTTAAAGCTAATTCCAAGGTCAACTTCTCACTTTTAAATTTATGGCGTCTTGCCATAAGTTGTTAAGTTTCTGACTTTTTAAGTTTGAAAGAAAATATAAAATTTTATATTTGAAAAGCAAAAATCAATAATTTATATGGGATAAATCAAAATTGAATGCTGTTCGTTGGCAAACGCATCACTTGAGAACGGTTAATGTTTGCAATAGTCCGAATATGGTTGTTGGGCAAAAAGTAAAAGTGTTTTTTCTATGGGATTTTTGTATGAACTCAAGACCATAACTCGCGATTCAAACGATTTTTTGTTTTGTTTAGGACCTGGAAAAGTTTTCAGGAAAAAAAATCGAGACATTTACAAAGGAAAGTCGAAGAAATTTACTAAAATTTGGACCGGACAACGTCGGTCGAGTCAGCTAGTGATTAATAAAAACGTTATGTACAATTAAAAATAACTAAAATAACAAACATAACAAGTGTTCAAAATCCTAACCTTTAATTTTAATACATTTTCCGATACCTCTAAGAAAAGATTTTTGGGTACCCTAAAATTCTATCTTCCCGAATATTTTTACAGGCACTTCGTATTCGTTCCCGAATATTTTCAAGTGTTGCAGGTACAATTTGGTACAATTTTTCTTTAAGAAATCCCTTTAGAAAAAATCCACTGTTGTGAAATCTGACGATTTAATCCAACGTCCACTTGTTACATTAGTAATTTCTTTTACAATACGTTTTTTATGAATGGTTATTTATTTGTGCATTTTAAAATTTAAATTTCACATTTTTATTCCTACTTAAATATTGCAAAAATAATAACTAATGACAAGATACCATAGACAAAAATTTATTTTATTTTCACACACATTTAGACGCTGCTATTAAAAACATAAGTTTCCATTTCCAGAAGATGATCTTTAATTGACCTTCAATTTGTTATTCAAATGAAGAATTAATGCACGTGTACTCTTGCCCCCTTCGAATAAAACACATTTTATTATATTTGAAACATCTTTCTTTACCAAGGTTATTTTCAAAATATTTTGCGTTACAGGTTAAATGCCGCACGCTGTATTTTAAATATTGCAATATAAAAAATATATACATTGAAACAATTTTTGGGAAAACTCGGCAAATATATAATAAGCGAGTGTTAAGACACCACTCCAACGGTTTTTCCAAAATGTTTAAAACACAGAACTGACTGAATAATATAATAAATCTTTTTTTGTAATGTTCGTTATGGTACTAGAAAAGTTTTCTGAAAAAAAAATCGAGACAATTACAAAGAAAAGTCGAAGAAATTTATTAAAATTTGGACCGGACACCGTCGGCCGAGTCAGCTAGTAATTAATAAAAACGTTATCTATAATTAATAATAACTAACGGAACAAGTGTTTAAAATAACGACCTTTAATTTCAATACATTTTCTGATACATCCAAGAAAATATTTATTGGTACGCTAAAATCCTTTCTTCCCGAATATTTTTGCAGGCACTTTGTATTCGTTCCCACATATTTTCAGGGGTTGCAGGTACAATTTGGTACAATTTTTCTTTAAGAAATCCCTATAGAAAAAATCCAGAGTTGTTAAATCTGACGATTTAATCCAACGGTCATTGTAGGCACTTGTTACATTGGTAATTTTTTTACAATACGTTTTCAATGAATTTATTTGTGCATTAATAATTGAAATTTCATATTTTAAATATTGCAGAAACTTAACAGCTTATGACAAGAGGACATAGACAAAAATTTATTCTATATTCACGCACATTTAGACGCTGCTATTAAAAACATGGGTTTCCATTTGAGAATCAGAAGATGATCTTTAACTGACCTTCAATTTGATATTCAAATGAAGATTTAATGCACCTGTACTATTGCCCCCTTCAAATAAAACACTTTTAATTTGAATAATTTTCCTTTACCAAGGATATTTTTAAAATATTTTGCTGTTACAAGATACGCTGTATTTTAAATATTGCAACAAAATAAAAAATATATATATTAAAACTATTTTTAAAGCTGTAAAAACTAGGCACATTTATAATGAGTGAGTGTTAAGACACCACTCCAACCGTTTTTCCAAAACGTTTAAAACACAAAACTGTCCTTAAAAAATTCGAAAATCTTGAAAATTTAGCGGTTGCTTGAAATGAAATTGTTATTTAATTTTGTAAAAGACTTACCGGTCCGTTTTTCGGCGTCCCTAAACGTGACCTCTTCGAGCACCACTCCGTGACTTCGCCCCTTCGCATTAACAGCAAACACCACAATCCTGAAAGTAACATCAGGCTCCAAATTATCCAGGAAGAAATACGGCTCGTTCATCGCCGTCAAATTATATCTGGGCACAGCTGAACTTGACGAGTACAACTCCAGGAGAAAATTCTGCGGTAGACCACCGTCGAATCCTGGCAAGCACATCACCTCTACCGAACTGCTCGTCTGATTACTCAGCGAGCAGTTTCGTACCGGAAACGGCTTTCCTGTAATTTGCTCATTCGCATCGATTTTTCTAACTTGAAAGAAAAATGCTCACCAGCCGCCACAACTTGGAAGACGCACGGATTCACTTGATGTCCAACGTTGTTAATCGCCCAACAGGACAAAGAGCCGTAGTCCAGCTCAGACACCGGAGTATATCTTAGGACACTCATCGTCCCGTTGCTTGTCTTGGCAAATCGTTCGGCGGCCACGTCCAAAGTCTCCCCAGAGTTGTTGAATTTCCACCGGTAGGTTTTTGCAGGTGGGTCCGCTTCCACCTCGCAGACGATGTCCACGCTTTCACCTCGACTTGCTCCCACTACCATTATTTTTTCGTACTTGCAAGTCGGAGCGACTGTAATGGAAATGTAGTTGGTATGCAGTTGGAAACTTTGTAAGTACTAAGTGCTTTCGACTTTAGTGACCCATACGCGTTATTGATTGCGGACGAGGTGTTGGGAGGAATTGGGCGAAGAAGTAATAGCTTGCATGTGGTGCAAATTGAGGTCAGAAGGAAGTTGCTGAGGAACTGGTAAATTTGATTCGAAGTCGTACAACTAGCATCTTTAATAATAGTTATTGTAGCTTCACCACAAAGAAATCATCAAAAAGTTGTGGAAAGGAATACATGGAACAGGAACAAACAACTTAATGGAGACTCAATTTTCACTTTCTAAGGTTATTTGCAGTATTTTTATGACTTTTTATTCTCTAGTTATATTTGTCAAAGAAATTGACTAATAACGATAAAAATAGTAGTAAGACTGTGGCTTTTGAAGTAAAATTGTAAAATATATATTTTGAATCGTTTTAATTCCATGCCTCTCGTCTAATATGTTTTCGATTTGGGCCATGAATCTGGCTTCATTAACGCCTCCCAAAATCACAATCCCTCAAATGAGTCCTTTCTCTATTCTCCAGCCACATAATAAAGCAGATGGCGCGCGGTCAGCTCCCTTCGAATCCGTTTAGTCTGATAATTTGTTGAACAATCACTTGAATGAGTTGAAGTCCGGTTCATTAGATTCCAGGTGAAAACGCTACTCGGAATATAAATCCGACACTTTGAATATTTATAAGGTAAAGTGTAGTTTATTTAGTGGTGGAATTACCAAGGGATAACACAACGTCCTGGTCAGGATAATACATCACTTGCGTTGTGACAGTCAGACGCCTCTTGGGTCTGCATCTGGCCGGGGACTCCGGTGCCCCTAATGGACCACTCTATAAAGATAATAAATGAAAGAAGATGAAATAGCTGCCGGAATAGATGACACCGTGTTATCGGTCGGAGAAATGGCATGGGATTTCGCGGTGCAATTAAAAAGACCAAGTCGAGCGAAGCTCTATAAATAAAAGTTTGCAAAAATAGGGTTTACGGTAAAATAAAACTGATAAAATTATTTATAACAAGCTTCCACGAGCTCTCTCAACTGCATTTGAGCTTGTTTATTTTTATTCCGCGCTTCACTCAGAGCAAATGAATAAGTGATAAATGCATCAGCATAATTGACGCTTCATTTAGTTTTTCTTCTTGTTAGAATTTTTCCTAACTATCTGACAATTATAAAATGGCAGAAGCTGCGCTTACAAATGTTAAAAAACTTAAATGTACACAACGTTCGTTTTTAATCAGAATCGTAATGGCGTATAACCGACATTAGATTTCGCTCAAAATATGTGTTCAAATTATGCGAGTTAGGGAAATATCAAGCGCAGCGGGCGGTCAAATTTCAATTTATTCCGTCAGGAAATGTCTTTTCCAGCAACTCAATTTGTCAGATTTGCTCAAATTGGCACCTCTTATAAACAGTTATTGCGAACATTACAGGAAAACATATCGAAGCAGCTAAATTTCCGGCTTTACAGCTATTGTCATAACTTGCGATTTTCACGTCTGAATACATAAAATAGCTGAAAGCTCTAAATTTTATTTATTTGAATAAACCTCTGAGTTTATCTAAGCGGAATTCTGTAAAGACCGTTAAGCATGTGCGGCATAATTTAACTCGTATCAATGTAGGTCGCAAACCATTGCACCTCACTTTCTTTTTAACGAGACAATCCCAGATAACACTTGTTTACGACAGAAACTGTCGCGACGTTCATTAGAAGTCGATGAAGATTGCTGGATAAAAAAGAAACACGCGAATCTCCCATGTGATATCTTTAACGATGTTCCTCTTGCATCGTTATTCTAATAGACGGGGGGCAACAAACGAGCAGGCAATAACAAGATGCAAATCGACGGCGGAATGATTATCCATCTTCAGTAAACGCCATCCTCAAAGAAGCCATTACTTTGCTATATTTTTCCATAATTTATCTTAATTTTGTGACAAACAACACCGGAAAAACTCATTTCACGCCTCGGATTTAAGTTATATCACGGGAAATTGGGTTCACAAATATTTGTCATTAACAGATCGGCGTGTACTTATTAACAATTACTGGAGCTTTGCGAGTTATAAAAAAACAATTTTGTCTTTCAAATATAAATAAAATAGTTTTAGATCAGTTTGAGAAATAAAATGAAGGAGCTATTGAAACATTTTCTAAAACGTGTCTTGTTTCATCCTTTTTGTAAAACCATCCCTCACGTATTCAAGAGGAGTTAATGATCAGACGGGTGTATAGAAGAGTTCGCATTTGAAATTTGAGGGCAAAGCATCATTTAACGTCAGAAATGTACCGATATAAAAAATCGGGTCCGACTGCGCTTTAAATCGGAATGATTTATAAACCGGAGATGCCGAACGAGACCTTTAATATTCAAAAGTAATCTACTAACATCACCGATGTGTTTCAGGCTGGCGTTGCAACATCTCCTCGATTTATATTTGCAAGAGCAATTTATAAACGTCGAGTCCTTGACATTTTCGCATTCATAGCGGCTTTTTGCACATCGATTATTAATGTTGTTACCTGTGTACAAGATCCGGTGCTGCAATCAGCGCTACTTATCGCAAATCAAGTTTGCAACAACATTATCCATCAAGGAACAAGGGCGAGAATATTGGCGTTTATGCCAGAAGGCATCACCATCACGAGTACCCACTTACGCCAACCCTAATCCCGTGGCGGAGTTATTTCAATTCTATAATTTGCAGCCGGGTCGAGGTGAGGCGAGTGAAAGAGGTTTAAAGTCGAGGAATAGTTTGCGGTAAGGAGAGTAAGTTGCTACTTACACTGCACTCGAAAGTTTAGCTCGTTGCTGGATCTCTCCCCTTCGCTATTCACAACTAAGCAGACGTAACGTCCGGCGCTTTGTCGGGTCACCTTTTGGAGAACTAAACTTTGATTGCTGTGGATGATGCGACCAGACATGTTGTGGTTGAGTACGAAGCCCTGTAACAAAACACGCGTTGCTGTTAATGTACCGGAGTTGGAATACAAGAGAACGCTTTCAGGAGATTATATTAGGGGCTGAAGAGGGTCGTTGATGATCAATATGAATACTAAAAATAGCCAGAATTAAAAAAAAACTCCTCAGTGTATTTAATATCACAAGCTTTGGTTATGTTCTTTTGGACAAGAATTTGGAAGACCACGCGGTTATGGCCGTTCATCCGGCTACTCTAATTACATAAATAATTAAAGAGCAAAGTGAAAAACTTTTGTGTTGAAAAATTCATAAGCTCTTAAAACTCGGCAAAAATATCCGCAATCCCTAACCGAAACCAACCGCATTTTAAAACTTAAGATCCGTAAAGCTTTTAGTTAAGCTCGTTCTTTATAAATTTATTACTATAAATAGCACGCTTTCTTACGGCATTGAAAAAATTGGCTATTAACGTCTTCTATAGAGGCGACGAACAACAACGAACACTATTTTTCTATAAGTCTCTGCGATAGAAATTAATCACTGTCGTTGCTTTTTATTGACAGTTTTCGCTGTGTCTATTCATCTTTATGACAGACTAAGTACACCCCTGAATTTGGTTCAAATGATGTGAAAAAAATGGAATACAGCAACACTCTATGTGAGCATACACTACTAAGTATTATTATTTTAATAAATGTATTTTGAACGACTGATTAAAACTTTTAGGGCTTGAATTTACTTTTGCAAGTACCTAATGATTTAAATTTTGCTCAAATACGGTACTTAAATGTAATATTAATTAATTAATTTTATTTACGTATTAAAATTTTAACGTTATTAGAACAAATTTTAATTATTTCAATTTGGGTGAAAGCACCGTGATACAACTACCTAATTTTATTTTAATTTTTTCCATGTGCAACTTATGTACTTACTGTTAGACGCAGACTGCATTTACAAAATTATACAATGTCTAAGTCTAAGAGGTTTAAAAAAAATCGGTTATGATTTGAACTTTCATACGTTCACTGGTACTTACTGAATTAAGTTTGGCTCAAATACAGCTAAATGTAATATTATGAGACCAATTTAACATTTATAAATGTTATTTAATTACTAATATTAACATCGCTGAAATAAATTTTTATTTATTAAGTTTTGGGGAATGCGCCGGGACACAGTTACAAAATTTTATTTAATTATATTTTTTGCTATGCAAATTATGTAGTTATTGTTAGACGCAAACTGCACGTACAAAATTCTGTGAGGCTCATTGTCTACAAAGTATAAAAAACAAATTACGTTTTAAACTTTTTCACTCTTTAGTACCTATGATTTAAATTTGGCTCAAACACCGTGCTAAATGTAATAATTAAGGACCCAATTGACGTTAACAAATTAAAATTAATATTATTAAAATTAACATCGCTGGGTTTTTATTTTATTATTTTTATTCTGGTGGATGCGCCGGGATACAATCGTTAAATTTTATTTAAGTTTAATATTTTTGTTGTGCAAATTATGTAGTAACTGTAAATTATTATTATACAATGTCCATTATCTAAGAGGTTTAAATGCAGGAACGACTTTTCTTTGAAATAAAAAATTAAAAATTTTTGTATTTTATTTCATGCCCTATATTTTATACTCAACGACACAATCCATAAAAAACGACTAAAAATTTTATTAAATAATCTTTGTCCTGCGTGCATTAATTTTAGTAAAAATTGCAAAACCGTCGTCGAAAGAACTGAAAGGAGCTTAATTGTTGTACAATGCGCTTTGTGACTTTGTCGTCTCGTTTTGACATTTTTTGACGCGTTTAAATGCCGGAGTTGAGCCCTTGAAGAGCGGCCTTTTATTCGCGCTACAAGTTGGCGCCGATATCCACACAATCAGTTTCTTTTCCGCCAAAAAGCGTAACCCCACGTCTCGGTAATCTCGCCATCCGAAAGAGCTGAAAAATACGTTCCCCGCGATCAGAAGTCTCCATTTCCGTGACACTCTTTTTGCCGGTTTTGCCGGGACACAATTGGAGCTGGCATCATTCGATGTCTCAGATAATTAAAGATAATCCGTCTTTCCGGCGTCCGTGATGAAACGCGTGTCATGGACTCTGATAAAGTCACGGACATGCGGGACGTAATTGGAGCTCGCTTTCAGATAAAAAGCTCTCCTCGCTTCGAACTCCACGCCAGAAGAACGGCCCTTCGATCCGGTTTTATTTATATTTATGCTTTTGATGGGAAGGGCGCAATTAGAGTAAATGCATGAATGCTAAACGTAAAGCGAGAATTATTAAACGCAAGGTAAGGATGATTTTCCAAATTGTAGTGGACTGGATGCAAACCGGTTCGCTCCAAGAGGGGGTTTATGCGAGATTAGGCACGTAAATCTCTCCGGAAATAGTTTTCAAGATGGATGGAGACGTGTCATTTTCCTGATTTCATAGTTGAAATAAATGTGAGGTGCGAAACCGGTTCTCGCTTTCCAGCCGATCTGAACGTTCCCATCTTTTAAACAATTCAAAAGCTCACTTTTATGTGTTTTCGAAAATAAATCTTATCGTCATAAAGCTGTAATAAATCGAACGAAATGCACGCCAAGTCATTCTGACAAACACTTTCAATGTAAATTAGCTTCTATTGTTTGTTCAACAATTTAAAACGTACAAAGATATTATATTACACATTTATGGGTGCCCCACATTTATTAAGGTTGAAGGACGTAAGGACAATTACTCAATTCTCTTAAAGGAAATGTCCGGAGCCAATTAAATTTGGCAGACTTGGTTATCAATACTAAATAGCAGCTTCTGGCTAATAGAACCTTCCATTATAGTAATTGTCTTTGCCTTCTATTGGCCCAGACAGGTTTAACTAAGTTTACAAGAGGATTTGCTTTGTTTACTAATAGTTTGTCTCTTGTTTATTCTAGTTGTCATTAAATAAACCCGTCGATGGTCCAGAAAATAAAACAACCTTCGGATGCGCAGTATTAATGATTACGAATCGGCGAAGATTAAAAGCAAAGTTTAGGCCGTAAAAGTTTTTCGGTACTTTTTCCAAAAGACACTCTGCGTTTGTTAATTAGCGGTTTTAAACTGGTTCGAAACACGTTTAAAAAGTTAGAAATAAATTTCGGTTTAAATTTTTTTGTGTGTATTTTTTAAGCAAACAGCACTTTGTAGACTAATTTATTCGGGGTAATGTCTTTACGGCGGACATTCGCTTATAAGGGCTAAAAATGGGGTAACGACTTAATTGCGCCATAATGAGTTTTTGTTAAAACAGTGAACGGCGTGGGTTTGGAAAAGAAGCTCGGCAAATTTCCAGAGTAAATAGGGTCATCAATTTTAATAAAAGAAAAACAGCTTTAAAGACATCGCCGGGTAATTTATTAAATGGAAAGCGAAAAAATTTCCAACTTCCTGAAATCAATCTCGGGCGGTAATAAAACGGATCCTAATATCGGCACGACTTTTGTGTTTCTTTCACTGTAAACACTGCTCGAGCGCGTTTTATCTCGTGCTTAGATGTAGAAATGATTAATGCAAGTGGAAACGAAGTGTGGGAAAAGAACAACACCACTTCCCCCCGCTGCATAAAATTTCAACAAAATTACTTCAACTTTTCCGTGTTATGGACTTTGCTGAAAAAGTTTTCAGCCGCCCTCGGCTTAATTATGCCATTTTTCTGTGGACGGATTCAAACATGCAGCTGACGGTTATTGCAGATGTTCGCTGCAAGAGTCGATATGGACCGGATTCATTAAAAAAATAATACTCAATGCCCGCTTTGATCAGGGAAAGGTAATTAGAAAAGTTTTTCGTGTCGCGCGATCGGCTCGTGAGTAATTACGAGGGCTGTAAAGTTGAAGGCCGCAATAGGCGGGAAAAAGCACGAAAGGTTATGCTGCACAAAGTGAATTGGAACTACTAATATTTGTGCGATTAATATTGCATTTGCAATTTTCTCAAATTTTCAAAATCGTCGTCGCACCAAAACCACCATTGTTGAACAGTAGAATCATTTAATATGTTATGAATATTAGGTGTGTGCATAGTAAAATAAATACTCGAGCCAAAGTTGGTGAGTGGTGATGTTAATTTGTGTCAATTGAAACAAGGGAAAATGTAATTTATTAATGAATGTAATAAATGATTAACCGGAAGTTAGGGCATACAAAAAATTGCGACAGAAACTTTAAAGTTTAAGAGGGTCGTCAATTTTGTTCTTGGGTTGAAAGTGTGATAAAATACATCTTATCGCTTTCTTAATTCATCGTTGGGGCTTTTGGGGTTTTTAGACTGTACAACGAGATAAGTACAAAACATTCATTGTTATGTGCAGTTAGTGTGGAAATAGTGCAAAGCTGCAGCATCGCCGCATCAGCTACAACATGAGAGAGTCAATTTCCAAACCGAGCGCTGTAATTGTCTTGTAACTGTTGTCATCCAAGCCGTCATGCAGCTCCAGACTTCACCAAACTCGCCTCCGGCGTCATCTTTCTGCATCATTCGTTCCTTCTGTTCGTTCATAGCTCATTAAATTTCCCATCTCTCCTTTATCAATCTATGACTATCGATTCGGTGCCGCTTCATAACGTCCACGTTATACACCAAAGCCGATAATCGAGAAACCGTTCGTCGGACCGGCGACGTAATGATTTTTATTTGATTTTCCCGAAAGAAAAATGGACTATTAATTTTTCTAGAGCGTAAAGCAAGAACATAAATCCCGAGATTTATATTTTAAAGTCGGATATGAAATTGAAATGCCCCATTAGGAACGGGAAACACTGAATTATTCTAATGGACTTTGTGCACTCTGTTTAATTGAAAATCAGGCCTTCATTCATTCGGAAAAGAAATAAAGACGTAGGATCTCGCCGGATTAATCTCTGTTAATAATCGAGGGATTAAAAATGTTAATAATTAAAAGTTGTGCAGGGTTCGATTTCAGGGATTTTATTTTAGGATCTTGATGTTGTTTGTCATCTCAGTCTACTGGAAAGGAGTTTTGTTGTTCGCTTGTTTGTCTTTAAGCACCCTGCGGGGCCTTCGAATAACGCATATGCTTGTTCAGAGATAATCGTGAAACATGTTTACGCCTCCAGCAATCGATATCTTCATGAACGTTACGTCCCACATATACGCACCCTTTTATTATACATGCTAATATATTTTGTTTATCTTTTGTAGCAGTTTGTTGCTTCTTTGTGAACTTCACGAGCGATCGGCACGTTGCCAGATTTGCAGCGGAAGATGTGGAAGTGCAATCAACGAGGGATTATTGATACCTAATTTAAACATCCTCCCCTTGCAATCGTGCTAGTGTTCCCAAATATGTTCTCACACCAATAAGTGAGCAAATATTGGACGAGCAAAATGAGATTTAATAACAATTAATTTGTAGTAAAACAATCGTATAATTCATCTTTATAACAGACTAAATACAAACTTTAATTTGGTGCAGTCAAGTAAAAAAAATGGAATACAGCCGACACCAGTTACTAAATATATACTAATATATAGTAATAATTACTATAATAAATATATTTTTTAACGACCAGTATAAACTACAATTGGTTTAATTTTTGGTGGATGCACCGGTATTAGTTTTACTAGTAGCTGAACTTTTTTAAATTTTCTAATACCTACTTATTTAAATTTAACTTAAATACAGTCCTAAATGTAATATTTCATAACACATTTAAAATTATAAAATTTTATTCACATATTAAAATTAACATTGTTGAAATACAATTTTATTATTTCAATTTTGGTGGATGCGCCGGGACAGAATTATAACATCTTATTTAAATCTAATATTTTCGATATGCAAATTAACTGCATTAACAAAATTACATAATGTCTATTACCTAAGAGGTTTCGAGATCAACGAGGGATGGTTGATACTCAATTTGCAATGGTCGAAGCGTTCTCAATAATTATATTCTTTCATCAACAACTGAGCAAATATTAGACGAGCAAAATGAGATTTTTCCCGATTTTGAGTTGTTGACAAGACAATTAATTTGTGGTAAAACAACCCTATAATTCATTTTTATGACAGACTAAGTCAAGTGAAAAAATGAAATACACCAATATTCCAATATAAATTACTATTGGTTTCATTTTTGGCTAATGCACCGGTATTACCTTCATGTTTTAAATTGTAAATTTTCTAGTACCTACTTTTTTAAATTGAACTCAAATACGGCGCTAAATCTAATATTTTGTGACCGGATTAAAATTATAAAATTTTGTTGACTTAATAAAATTAACATTACGGAAATAAATTTTTATTGTTTCAATTTTGGTGGATGCGCCGGGAGAAATTTGCAACATTTTATTTAAATCTAATATTTTCGCTTTGAAAATTATGTAGTAACTGCACTCACAAAATTACACAATGTCCATTATCTAAGACGGTGGTACGTTCTCACAAAAATAAGTGAGCAAATATATATTAGACGAGCAAAATTATTTTTTTCTGTTTTTGAGTTGTTGACAAAACAATTGATTTGTAGCAAAACAATCCTATAATTCGTCTTGCAGCAAAGTTGTTTGAATGCATTTGCGAAGAATGTAATAAAATAAAATAATATTTTAGGGGCTACATTGTATAGTTGCACGGTTTCGCCGTACCTGTTTCACAAAATTAAATATTTGTTCTGTAACGTCAACCGAAGCGCGGAAATCGTTTTTTTTGGAAAATAAATAAACCCAGATGCCTACAGAATATACGAGACCAGTGTTCCAACGAGATATCTAACGATCTACTTTGCTGTAATATGTTTTTGATGAAATTTGTCTTTGAAAATTCCGGTCATACTTTCTAAGAGAACACGGCTCTGGAAGCGACGTTTGGATAATGCACATGAAAGTCGATCGATCCAATCACGATGACATGTAAGTTTTCGTGGGAAATAATCCGAGCAGATGCTTGTTGTCGTATATTTAGTGCAGACATAAATTCGAATCGACTGTTCCGTCAGGGGAAAAAGTGTGCCCCTGTTCAAACCACCGAAAGGTCGAAGATGAAACATATTGACATCAGATGCGCCCGACGTTTTAAAATGGCTTACGGCCTTATTTTTGCGGCGCGCCCTTTCTTGTTTGGGCCACTTCGGCGGTAATTTGCTTTGATAAGCAACATTTTTACAACATACGTAACGAACATCGATTTTGCTTTTATTAAAAATGCGGAACCTGCCAGATGCGCTTTATTAAATTTCTCAAAGGAAACATCCGACCCGAGGTATCGGAGGTCGCATTATTAGTCGTTCGCCGCAAATTCGATTCCTATAACACAAACTCGCCCAAGATTACATTTGACATTACAACGTCCACATAATTGTTGTCATTTGTACAAAAATGGAACATTATGAATAATTGTAAAATCTGAAAGATTTTATAATTGAAACACAACATATGATGACTCGATAAAAAGTAGTCTTTAAGTAAGTAAATAAAAACTAAAATGTTAGCAACTTCTTTGTTTGAATTTTAAATGTTAATCTGATTACAACGAACCAACAATAACAATACATTACAATAAACCGAAACCCTTAATTGGGTGCAGTGTTTGTGCCTGTAAAAGTTAATATATTTTTCCATTTTCCATATATTTGTATTTTAAATAGCTTTTGGTCCAAGCGCTATTAAAAATTAATATACAATATTAAAAAATATAAATTTTACCATCGATGTGATAGGATTGTTGAAAGTCCTCGCACTGGCCTCTTAACCCTCCAGGTGCAACCACCTCCTACTTTTCCAAGTCACGTTTTTAAGTAATTACGATAGTAGACCGAAACGATTAATCTCCGGAGGCAATTAATCAAAAAACTCTCCGTCTGGGGAGACCCAGGTGCATCGTTTTGTTTACACTTACGTTATGCAACCAAGTGAGTTTCCTCCAGTGGGGGTTGGCGTTAACGCGACACTCGAAGTAGACGTCGTCTCCTTCCTTGATGTCATCAGCATTGAGCGTACTCCCGAGTTGGAGCGACACTTGCGGGGGGTCTGAAACAATACACCATTGTCAACCCTGTCGACAAAAAGTGTTCCCGGAGATATATAAATCATTGATAGACTGTTGTGGGTTCTGTCTCAGATTCGTAAACAATAGAGCGAGAAAATGAACAGATTCTAAGACCTCGTTCCGTCTTCTCGGATTTGGGGTTTTGCCGAGAGGAAAAAGCGCCAATGTGACTCCATTGTTGGGAGCTAGCAGGTTATGAGTTATAAATTGCACGTTTTCAGCGATTAATTTGGAGGATGTTCAGTTTCTAATGAAATGTAAGCAGTTCCGCACATTCGTGTTCGAAAAACTTTAGCGATGGCGGCAGAGCTCGAAAGAAGTTTGAATCAAACTCTTTTTTAATTTACATAGGTCTTCGAGTCGTCTGGGCAGATTTCGTATATATTACTTGGGAAGTTTTTCGGAAGACTGCTCCAATATCGCCGAGTTAATAAGTTTTCAATTGAAAACGCTCGTTTTGTTGTAAGTCTTCGGTGACGGGGTATCTAGCAAGAATCTCCATTGTCTCTCGAGTCATTAAAACTTCATATCGTCGCAACAAATTAGCAACATTCTTTGTTGGATATCGCATTGTACAGAAGCATCCGATCCGTAATACAATGCAATTACAGCGTCAGAATGAAATAATAAAAAAGTGTTTTACTTTGCAATACATTTCGACTAATTAAAAAGCCTCCTTGGAAGTAGTCGCGCACTAATGAAAGTTTAATTATACGGCCAAATGAAAAATTACTATCGACTTGCGAGCAAAGTCCGGGAATAATGAATAAAGTTTCGTTGGGAATAAAACAGAAGTGAAGACAACAGTTAGGGTACTTACAAACGACGTCGATTTTCCATGATGTCTCCAGGAAAAGACCAGTGACGTTGGGATTTTCGGCCCGGCATGTTATGGATTTTCCATCGTCTTCCGTCGTCGGGACGAAACTTAACTCACTTATTGTTACGTTCTCTCTCGTCTCTTGCTGCAAATAAATGAGGAATTATAGACCAATTAATTTAAATTTTAAAGTACGCCATAGTATTTGAATATTCTTGGCCGACGAATGAAAAGTTTACTTTTATACAGGGATTGCGCCGAGCGATATTAAAATGAGGAGTTATGATGAACGGAAAACTAAAGTTTGTTTGGAGGTTCGTCGTAATTTACGATCGGAAAATCGAAACGCCCAACTACCCTCATTCTCGGCACCCATGAATTAAAAACGTTTTAAACTGCCAAACAATGAACAACAATTACCTTTTTCCCGTCTCCCTCAAAGGACTTCAATTGCTGCTAACGCGACGGCGACAATTATGATTTGACTTTGTTCTTTCCTTTTGTCGCGCGCACTTAAGTTTGAAATTATGAAATTTGTTAAAAGGCAGTTATCAGCTAATATTAAAGTTCGGATTTAATAAAGTCCGGCGTCGTTTTTAAATAAGATTCGCACTGAAAGCTTTTAAACGAATAAAGGAAACGGCGTTTTGCTCCATTTAGATTTTGATTGTATGGAACGATCACAATTAATGGCTTGCAAGTGGAAATTTTCCGACAAAGGATACAATAAACAAGCTCGCTTTATTTGTTTTTGCAAAAAACGCGCGCAAATTCGTTATTTTTCTCGTTTAGTTGGTTGCGTTATAAAGACTGGCAAATAATTTATCCGATAACGCGGTTTATGGGCATGGAGCATATTTTGTAATGCAGATTAATAAAACCGAACCCTAATAATAGTCTAGACGAAGTAATGAGGTTTAATAAATAATAAGAGCCGGCGAAATAGTCAATTTACAGGTTCGTGAGTATTTAGGGCTTTCGTGCAATTATGCCAATATTACGGCGCTACAGGAAAGTCGTAAAAGTGTACGAAATATTCAACTCATGAGCAAACAAGTCGAGAACAATAAAAGCAAAAAATGAAAATAGAGAAATAAAAATGGAATAATGAAACTTCAATTGGAATCCTGTCCAAAATACCGAATTAAATCGTTATTAATAAAAAAGGAAAAATCGGAAAATTCTTAAAACATAAAAAATTCTAGGAAAAGCAAACATTAAAATGATGAAATGTCAAATTATTTTTTCTGAAATACCGGGAACGTGACCAAAAATTAACTAAATATAAAAAACAATAAACAAAAAATAGAAGGACAAAATTCAGCTTCTGGAAGCTGGACTTCAAATTTCAAGCAGTATATTTAATTTTGAATCGAAAAAGCAATCTTAATTAGAGAGGAAGAATTGGCGATCAAAGAGTGGCGGAAAAATAAAACCCCTGGAAAATAATTGCTTTGGCTGCAGCAAAAACCTTAAAAGACACCACAATAAAAGATGGTTGATGGAACAAACGTTGACATTTACGTGTGCTTCCATTTCTGACGGCGTTGCAGAGTAACCGAGCGCTATTTCGCAATAATTGTTTCAAAGGCTTGATTTATGCGTACACAACTCAAATTTAATTAAAAACACAAAAGACTCGACGAGATACGTATGAAAAAAGTGATGCCGATTATACGCACAAACGATTTTTTTCCACTGAATATTCGCGGTTTAAACAGAGTGTTAAATGATAAAGGAATCGGATATTGTTCGACGGCTGTAACAAAACTGCGTAAAACGATCAGTTAAAAAAGTTATTTCTCGGTTCGCTAACAGCGTTCAATGGCAATTTTTTTTCTTTTAATAAAGATCCAAACGGCTGGGATATTAAATGGCGCTTTTTGTATGCAAATGGAGTCGAATGTTAATACAGCGGAACGGTTCAATTCGAAGCAAGTGCATTATAGGTATCTAAATAGCTTCCAGGATATACCTAAAGGATTATTTTAACGTTCTGAAAGTACGTAATTTAGCTATATATCCACCGAATGCAAATTCGCCCGGCGCATCCACCATTTTTCGCACATACAAATATTGGCATAACAAAAAATTAATCGTCCCGCGCTTTGAATTGGCACGTTTTAAAATAAGTCACGCAAAGATGAAGGTGTATTAAATGACATTACCTTCGTTCTGCGAAGCGGACGCTTTCCTTTATACCATGTAATAACGGCAGGTGGACGAGATCCTGCAGACTCGCAGATCACTTCGTACCGCCTATCAGCGACTAACGGTGTGGCGGTTTTTATAATTTTAGCAGTTAACGGCTTAACTGTAAACCAAGACATTGCATATTTTCTTGTAACAAATACAAAAACTCACGTAGCAAATCCAACACAACCGAAATCACTTTCGGTTCTGTTAAAATCGTGTTAATGGCTTGACACGTGAAGATGGCATCCAGGTCGCGTCTGGAAATCGCGTTCTTCACTAACCGATTCTCGATAACATCCCCTGCGTTGTGTTCGTGCTGGTCGTCGACCACCACGGCATTTATTAACCAACGAACTGTAGGCTGAGGATGTCCCCCGACCGTGCGGCATGTTAAAGTAACGTCGTCGCCTTCTTCGTGGGGGCCGACTGTACCATTAAGCAGCCGCCCCCACTTATCCAGGATAGTGGGCTGCTCGGGTGGCACTGTAAAGGAATGTCCGATTTATTTGGAGGGACGCTAATTGAACGAATCGAGTTTGTCAGGGAGCTAGACGTGATGAGGGTAATTTTTCTTGGGGGTTTAATAAAAACGACAATCGCTAAACGCGACGTGCTTGTAGGTTTTAATTTCAGGTGAACGTTTCGGATTCACTTATAAAATATTTATAACCGTCAACTACAAGTGGAATAATTCTTCACGCAACAATGCCGCACGACCAAAATCCAGATAAATTGAGACTTAATCCCTATAATTTAATATTTAAAGCAGTTCGAACGGAAGCCCCGATTTATAAATAGACGCGAAGGGGTGAAAGAAACGACTAGCGTGGTTGCACAATACTGAACACAATGTTTATATTTAATCTGAGGCTATTTATCAGAATTACATAGCGAACGGCTCAGTCTCGCTTCAGAAAGATGGACGAGCCATTCGGAAAAACGAAAATATCATTCCCAATCATTTCTCTCTGACATTATTTAAAATGTTCGCATTGATTAATTACAATCGGCCTAATTCCCCATAAATATCGCTACCTGCTAGGCACACATGTTCCAGCGTTAAGAACGATTTATTTCTTGTTTGTTTTAACGCGTTTTGTAGCGCAGTTTTTGGAGATTCCCTACAAAAGTCAGCATTTTGAGCAATTCGTTATTAATTTGAAACTCATTAATGATGAAGATAAATGGCCGGTTTAAATAATTAATTAAGTGAAGGGAGAAGATTTTAAATAACTGCCGACGCCCGCTTCTTTTATCGGAGGTTAGAAGCCAAAAATTAAATTCTAACTACGTATTTATGGATTTTCGTAAACGTGCGTAAGTCGAGCGCTGAAGTGTACTTTTAAAATATTTAAGCGAAGCGTTATGATTCAATCTGTGGAAGTTGTTTGGAATGAAAACGTTTTCCAGCTCGCACAAACATCTCCTCGGCTTCATTTAAATAAATAGATGGATGGCGCGCATAATGCAAAATGCAAGTAGAGTTGCGGTAATACACGTCGTTTCTAAATAAGATAAATAACAGCTTCAACTCTTGAAGCCTTTTGTATATCTCATTTCCCAAGTCGAATATGAAACCTTTAATGTGCAACTGGGACAACAACTACCCAAAAGCCACAGAGATGTCAATGCATTTCCGCGAAAATCTCGTGCATTAATTAATTGTACGCGCGGGAGGCGTTTCGACTATTTGTCGCGCCTTTTGTGCGGGCGCGAATTTAATTAGTGGTTAGTATAGTTTTGGAAAAATTTCTGTTTAATAATATTCCAGGGTTTAACGGTTCCGCAGGATGGCTTTGTGTTACAACTAGGGAAAATTATTAAAGCAGTTAATCAATAATCTGGACAGCTAGTGGCGGTTTTAATTAAAGTTCACCCTCATAATAAGAACGGGAAAAACGAGCGGCTCTTTGATCTACACCTCAAATTGCCGCACACGAATATGTAATTATTTAATTCCGGCGCAAATTAGCTGCGACTTTGTAATAAAATACAAATATTACATGCGCCGGGAATATTGTAAGCTCCCACGCCGAAAATTAATTATCAAGCCTCAAATATATTACTTCGCGCTACTAATTATTATAAAACATATTAATATATTAGAAATCTATAACGTCGATTGCAAATTTTTTGTTGTGACTTTTTCATGCTTGTCACGCCCTAGTAAGGTTGCTTCCCTCAAGTGGAGCAAAATTAAAAGGAAAGGCAGCAAAAAAGCGTCGGAGCAAAAATAATCCGTTGATTTACATGGCCAAAATGGAGTGGAGAGTGTATCCTCTTCATGAAATGTGTTCCTAAAGGAATTACCGTAGTTTCGCCGCAGTCCGACACTGATTCCGGGCCGAAGTGTGTGCTTGAGCGAGAATGAAGAATGGCTGCGGAAGTCGTCCAGGTCCACGTTATCTTGTAAGGGAGATTTGCATGCGAGCTTAAACATGATTTAGATCTAAGCTCGTCGCATCGAACGCCAAGGATTCGGACGAGATTTGTTCTCAAGAAAATACTCGTTTGTTAAGTCAATCACAGACTGCCATAAGCACGAACCCGAAATCAAATGGCA
This sequence comes from Eledona agricola, assembly GCA_964023215.1. Classification (NCBI taxonomy): domain Eukaryota; kingdom Metazoa; phylum Arthropoda; class Insecta; order Coleoptera; family Tenebrionidae; genus Eledona; species Eledona agricola. The sequence continues at coordinate 4,854,687 of OZ026856.1, forward strand.
CGGAATATTTTACATGTGAACGGTTTCCGGTGTATTTGTCTTGCTCGAAATTTATTTGGGCGGAAAGATGTTTGTAAAATAACCGCGAAGACGAGGTTTCTGTGAGGAATGGGGGAGATTTGTTTGGAGGAATGTCGGGCGTGGAGATGACGTGAAATTGCATTTCGTTAAAGTGCAAGGAATTGCCTGCCGGAATTACAAAATGAAATGTCGCACCGGATTTAAACATGGTCAAATGCAAACGCTCTAATAGCCGCAGACACGTTTTAAATAAGCATACTTCGAATCGCTAGTACTTCATACAAATCGCAATCAAAAACCGCATTTTATGAACATAATATACACGTCCGGAAAGTTTTTAAATATGCAAACAGAAGACACATTCTCCCACAAAGTCCTTAGCGAAGTTTTAAAGCAGGAACTTATTACCATATTTTTCGAACTAATTTCAAAATTAAGTAGTTTATTTTACACGATCTACCTACTTTGCACGGCTTATTGCAGCTCCTGTAATGTAATTTTTTAAACAAAAACAAAAAGATAAAAAAAGATTATTTCCGTTGGAAAATAAACCTTTCGGTTCAATTTGAAAATTTTATGTTAATTCTATTTGGGGCCGTTATTTGGAGGCGGCGTGATTGAAATTAAGCAGATAATCAATGGATCCTGAAATGTCGGACGTTTGTTATGAAAATAATTCGCTTTAAAAGAGCAATTCATCATAAAAAGCTGTCAAGCTCAACGGTTTCGGCGTTAACCCTTGCTCTGTCCGAGTTTGGCATCGATCGCGCCCTCATTCTCATTCCGAGGTCGTTCTTTGCCTTCCTTACATATCCAGGAAGGACGTGGCCATTGCCACTTCATGTGGTCGTATCCAAATAGCGCTGTGACCCGACTGCAAAGTGTAGGATGTGCGCCAGAGATCTATCTTTTTTGCGCAATATCCACACTTCCGGTTTTCCAATTTGGTTTTTATCAAACGGATCCAATAATTTGTTCTCACAATTTGTATGCATCTAGATAAAGTTCTTGTACTGTCCCGGCGCATCCACCAATTGGCAATAATTTTCATGTAAATTGCTTGAAATTAATCAAATTTACTTTTGTTTAGCATATATTACGTCATTATCGTTGATTCTGCAACCGTGAACGGCCTCCAGTTAAAATGTATTTGATTAAAGGAGTGTTTTTTATGTAGTTTGAAAATTATTATTTCAGTGTCACCATTTTTATAAAGTTACGACCACGATTTTGGGGACAATATTTACAATATGAGCAGCAGCAAAAAACGACATTTTAGAAAAATGAAGCTTCCGGGGAGAAAATGTGTTTAGTTTTAACGACGAAATCCTGCTCTAAACATATTTCCACCGGAGGATCTTCATCCCGCTTTATATAAAGTTATATCGTCGCTGTTAATTTTTTCTAAAGTAGAAATTTAAATGCGAAAATAAACTTAACGACTTTCTTCTGAATAATTTATACGGATGAAAGTTGGCGCTCGCAGACCTGGAGAATCTCCGCGATATTATTTCAGGCGTCAGCTGCTATTATATTGCTAAATGTGGCGTATTATGTATATCGCAAACATTATTGCAAAGTTATTTCGAACGTAACTACCAGTCTGCAAATTACCAACTTTACGACTGAAGGAAAACATCATGTCGAGTCGTTATTTTAATCAAAACACTCCGTGCTTGCGTTGAATACGTTTTTCATTGAATAATCTCAAGATTTACCCACTTCAACTCTTGACAAAAATACCCCACACGACTGCGGTTTAACGTTAAAACAACCGGCACAAACTGAAACGGAATGATTTTATTGTAGCATTTGTTGTACGAAGAATTACGGTTTAATTAATTCAATACAACTGCCAATTTCCGAGATTACTATTCAATTTCGTGTTCGCGTTGTGCAAATGCGTCCAATTTTCTACATTTAATAACAAAGGAAGAATCATAGCATACCTGGTGATGAGTAGCGATTTCCCAAAAATTGAATTTATCAGCGAATGCATCGGGAGAAATGGAAATTGATATTGGGGGATTTCGCAACAGTCGGGATTTAATAAAACCTGGACGAAGAAGGGAGCGAACGGGATATTCGGGGAGTAAGAGTCTTATTAATTTGTAAACTAGGCTCCCGTTCGGCGAAACTAAGGCAATAAATCTATTGATTTATTAAGATTCCTTGGGACTCATAAATATTTTATGGGGTCGGTGCTGCATAGAGGTGCGGACTGCACTTTAGGAATTATTTCTATGCAAGTTGCATCGCAAAGATGCATCCCGCTAAGTGATATCCCTGAAAAATATATGCGACCGCTGCTCACGAAACTAATAGTGTGAAAAAAAGCAAAAGTGGAACTGGACGTATGAATGTAATTTTGTTTCACTTACGGATAATTGCCTTTTGGTGGCATTGAAAGCGACCAGTCTTTTGTGCGACTCCAGCAAATCCGCTCTAAACCCGAATACATATTTTTATTTAATAGAATTTCCGCAACTAGAATAATGGGAACACCCATCCGGCGAAGGATTACAAGGAAATCAATAAGAAGTTCATTATATGAACCTACGGTTTCGGCTTTAACGGATTTCAGGTCTTGCTTCCATCTCCTTTTCAAATAATCCGCGTATCGAATCCAATTTTCTAACGGTTCACCCCATTTATAACCCATTCAGAGTTTAAGATCGGAAATGTAGGCCTTCAGTGCTTGGTCCGTGGAAATTAATTCGCGCAACAATAACAATCGCGAGGCCTGAATGGGGCCCTATTTTCCGATCATTGGACCATGTGGAGAAGCACTTAGAGTGCGCAAACAGAAACTAAATTATGCGGTTTTACGTCGTTCACTTTGATGGCTGGAAACAATGCTGCATATTCAAAAAGTGAAGGGTATAGATTTTAAGCTGCATTTCGCGTGGATGTTTGCATTCTGGACCATTAATCAGTTGACCCATTAACTCCGTTATCCGTTAGGAGACACAGGATTCTTGTTGCGGTTAAAAGAGTCAAGCTGACGACTCGGGCACCATCTGCCCGAGCACGGAGTTAAGCTAAACGTAATTAAACATATCTGACGTTAAAACACTGGATCGGCAAGTTGACAACCTATGTGATCGATGCGAATGCATTAGCCGGCCAAAATTCCCTCATTACGGGACTGCAGATTTACATTTTGGGGCGGATGCACTTGCCAAAGTTGCACACCAAATCCGATTATTTCCGAAATGGTGCATAATGTAGTCTGACTGGGATTTACTATAATACGCAACATTATATCTGTACGTTATTGCAAATGTTACGTTTCAACTGGTAAGGCTTTCAGCGATTTTAATATTTTTATTACCTAGCTGGTAGTAGCAGACTCTCCACATAATGGTGCATTAATATATCATACGTCAGCACTGTTTAAAATCAATTAAAAGTCGTTTTGCTTTTATTTCGGTGGTTGTAAGAATGTCGAGTGAACGTTTCGCCTTTTAAATAATTCCCAGGAGCCACCGCGACATTATATGTCCCTCTCTGGTACTTTACACGTTGGCTTTTGGAAACGATATTAAAGCGATTTTCAACTATGAATTGTGGGGTCTTGGTCGGAAACCTGAAGGAAAAATGGCGCAAGTTAAAGTTCAAAAATAACCGATGTAAAGCGCACTTCAACCCTCTGAAGTAGCTTTTTACTATTTGTTGCAAAGTTTTCGAGCGTAAAATATGAAACCGTAAAGTCGGATGAAGAAAACATCCTCGAAGTATATCGTATACCTGAGAGCACCCATTTTTTAGGAAATTTCACCCCCGACCGACTAAACGAAATTTACCAAATTCAGTTTTTGCGGTTTTTCTTAATGCACCACGAACGAATACGCCGAGAAAGTTTCGGTCATATTTGCACAATAAAAAGGCAAAACCCAGCTTTTCCAAGAGGAATTTTAACAACTGCTGCCACTCAACTTGAGTTGCAGTAGAGCATGTTTGAAATCCATCTGTCTGAAAAGCGGCCCGAATATACGGACACGTTGCAACATTTCCGTGTTATCGAGCTTTAATTTGAATAACAGTCCACTTCGGGCAGTAGCACAATTCGGCATGCAGTTTATTACTGAGAAAGCTCGATTATGACATTAGTTGTCTCTCGCGTGTAAAGAATAACGGCAATTCGGTGTGGCCGCTCGTTTACCCAATGATAATTACTCAAGACAAAGAAGTAGCAGGTGCGCACTTTTCCCCCATCCCTCCGGAGCAACTCAGGTTACCCTCATCAATCAAGATAATGCACATCGAGAACTTGTACACTCACCCACTACGGTTAGATTATATCGGAAGCTGCGGGTTTGTGCATTGCGGAAGTCCACTCTGCACCGATAGACCCCTTCGTCGTGGCGCTGGATTCCGTCGATGACGAGCTGTGCAGGCTCAAAAATCGTCCTGAAGTGTGCTCGATCTCCGAACACTTTCTCATCCGACCAGTGCTTTGCCTGATTCATGGATTTACCACGGACGTCGAAGCTGGAAACGGTAATTCAGTTAGGCAGGGTTAAGTGGAAGGTAATTGCCTGAAAAAATGTCGGCTTTAATTAATCTCCAGAGATTTGGGAAAGTGTTAAATCTTTCCACGGCGCACCGAAAGAATCCCTTTTAAATGAAACGAACAACCTCGTGCCTTACCCAATTTTTTTCTACAATAATATTGCTGTGTTATTCAGCGTTCCAATCCTTATTTTCTATATTTCATATTTGTCTCTATGCCATATCTCGTTTAATACTTCAAAAAAACCAATAATTGAGCCATAATTTTGAAGATTACCGTCACCGCTACGTGCGAAAAATAAACAAACAAATTAAAATTCATGCTTCTTTAAAAAAAATATTAAAAACCGTATTTTGATCATAGCGCCATCTACTGACGATCTGTTTAACTAACACTAATTTTAACGAATTTTTATAAATTCATTTATGCGTCAAATTCATGGGATTCAAACTGTCGGAGAAATAAATTATTTGGCGGAGTTTATATTTGTGGAACGGTTATTAGGATAGTGGGATTGTTAATAACTGGTAACCGCAAGGTGTTGGCTCGTCTGGTGACAGGTGACAGATGAAGTGTCAACCCAAGCAAATAGTTTGCGTCGCTGTAACATACAACGTGGTGCAAACTTAGTTACAGAGGCGTCCAAGCGTCAGAGCAACTTTATTCCCAATGAACCTGTTGGAGTCATCTGGTTGCAAGAAACCGAAGAAATATGCATGTGATTTCATGTTGCCGGTTCATTATAAATGTGTAGCCTGCAATTACAACACGCCAGCGCCGAATTGACTTGTAAATTAGTATTTAAATAACGATTTATGTCGAAAGACACGAAATAACAGTGGTTTGGAAAAATTGCGACGTATCAGAATGGCAATTGATTCCAGCTTGTTGACATTGCCATTGTTCAGCGGACCGGTAATGCGTTGCCAATACAGCCAAGTATTTTATGGGAATATCTGACAAGTATTGTTAATATTTATGAACCATTCCATGATTACATTCGTTGAACTGGCTAATGTGATTTATATTAGATCGCAATTATCATATCATACCTCCATACATTTGCAATGACACAAATCTATTACATGATATTTACAATCGGCATTTTATATCGGACACGACGTGCATTTGATTGCAATCCTAAATGCATTTGTGGCTTCAATTTGCGCTGCAAAATGTCGGGCGAGGACGCTAGCTCAAAGGCCAATATCAAAATATTGAACTATCAGGCAGTCATTCATTAATCAGTACGAATATTATTTCATTTTCAATGGAAGATATAAACGGGAAAAGTTCGCATCTCGAGCCTACGACGACGTCGGGTTAATACCCCTGATAAGGGTTAAAAAGCGTTTAGTCCAAGAAGCAGGGGGGTTAAACGAGGTGTGTGCAGATGTCCTGCGGTTAAGCGATATTTCTTGTCCGTGGAATCTATTCTCAGGATTGTAATTCCTTATCGCACGTTGTATCCAAGATAAGTTAGCCAGGAACAAGGAGTGAACCGGTGAGAGGCGATCATGCGATGCAATTTCGTGCCGGCTGTATCCGTTAAGAAAATGCAAATTGCGTCTTACATATCAACAGCAACGACCACGCCGCAGCAAAATATATCGTCCGTTTTAACTCCCGACTCGTAAACAATACGACACGAGCTTTATTCAAAGCACTTGGATTTCGTTTTGCGAGCCGTGGAAACTCAATTATGAACGGCCGAACAATAAACGACTCTACGTGGAGGTGTTTCTATTAATTGGCCCTGAAACGGTTAGGGATTCGGGACACAAACGCATTGAAATGTGAGGCTAATGGTATGAAATTTCAAAATAGAATAAATTGTAAATTGTTTTCGAATATTTGCATGTGAATATCGTAATATAAAACGCTCATCTAAATTGACACAGAGGAATTAACTGTCGGAAAATATTGATTAATAAGCGCAGTTTTCAGCTTTTAAAATAAAATTTTACGCCTTCATAATGTTAAAAACACACTGTTTTTAATGAAGAATGTTGGCAAAGCGTAATTAAAGAAATAAGCAATTTTCGCATTTATGCCTATATTTATAATTTAATAAGAGTTAATAAAAAGTTAACAGAAATAATAAAAACCCTATTCGAGGGATACTGAAAATGTGGTACGAGGAAGTGGAAAATCCTCCAACAGTTTATGGATAAAATGGCAAAAAAAAGTTGGAAGTGGTAGAAGGGAAACTTAGGAACACTTAGGAAATAGAAAATTAAAACCTACATTTCAGATGTGTTGATATATGTACGCAGATAATATCTTAATTTTCGCCAACAATAAGTAAGACCTACAATGGAAAATCAAAAAATTTTGAAGTATGAAAAAATATGGATTACAAAGTAACACGTATAAGACTGAAGTTATGAAAATATAGAGCAACCGTGAAATGATACAAATCGAACTAAATGGAGAAGAAATAAATACGGTAAAATAATTAAAATATATAGGCTTACAGTTGCAGATGGGCATGGTAGATTAAAAGAAGAAATTATGCTTAAAATAAAATAAGGTTATAGCTTTGAATAGGACACTGTATAAAATGTTATTCAATTATTCAATATTCCCCTAAAAAAATACGAATCTATGAATCAGTTCTGGAAACAATACTATATGGTAGCGAATCATATATGGTATCAAATCAAAATTGAAATAAAGAGCGAACTAAAAGTGAAAAATTTAATTCAGAAAATTGTAACACAACAACTAAGATGGTTCGGTCATTTAGTGCGAATAAAGGGAGTGGGAAACCGAAGTAGGTACCGAAAAAAGGGAAAACAAACCAAGAAAAAATAAAATGAAAAAATAGCAGTTACACTTAAGAAAACGGGACTGAGCTGGGTCAAGGTAAAAAAAAACGCAAACACTTTATCAACAATTTAATTTAAATATTATTAAATATAATAATCAATTTTTGCATTTTATCTGTGTACCTGTTCAAATAGTTATTTCCACGTTTGGTGTACGTTTTTGGCATCCAGATTTAAAGATTTTTTATAACGCTAGTATCGCTTCACTTTGTACAACGATTGAGAAACCGGCCCTTAGGTGTTATTAGTTATTTTCTTAAAAATTTTATAATAATTATAAATTACGAATTATTTGTTCATTATTTGTATTATTTTCAAACCACATCTGTGTGATGATATAATTTATTTAATTTTTATACGGAGTAGCGTAACGATATGTAATATGTGTTGTTCTTCAATAAAGATTATAGATCAGTAAATATTATTTTACAAAATTTATTATATTATACTTAAAACCAAAATTAAAAATTAGCTTCTTTTTATAAATCTCATGAAACTCGTTGACAAAAACATAATATCCTACCGATTTGTTCTGCACATAAATAAAATGTAAAAAAATAAAATATTACAACTAAAGGAAAAATAACAAATTAACAATTTCAAAGATGTAGATGTCTAAATATAAACTTGATTTTGGTAAAGGTGTTATAGCATCTGGTTCTTTTTCAAGAAATGGTGAAATAAAAATTGTAAATAAATGGCATTCGAAATTAATAAGCTTTTAAATTGTTATCTCATTTTGACGTCAATTTTGAATATTGCCTTGGATATCTTAGTAGAGGGGCAAGATAATAGTCCAGAATTTTGTATTTTTAAATTTTCTACAATTAATATATCCGCTCTTTTTTGTGCTTTTATTTTTCTTGTAAAAAATGGAGCTTCAAATATACACTTACACATCCTGCATAGTTCATACATTAATTATTGGTGGTACAAAATTTTAATTTATGCAAGTTGTTAAACTAATTGTGTGTATTGATGATAATAATAATAATAAATTATACATATACATACATTAGTCGGTGAAGAATTTTCTAGTACAATGCAAAATCACTAAATTGAACATAAAAAAATTCCACAACTAAGATCATTTGAAGCATCCAAACACGAATAAACCGAAGAAGCTGAATTATTCAATAATCCAGAAAATAATGTAAAGATACTAAAATCCCAAAGAATATAGCTGCAATCTTACATTTCCGAATCCGTTGTTAAATCTGCAAGATTACCTCGTTGATGGTGCCCTTTAAATAACACAAACTCGACATTCGGCGTGAAATTACTCGAAAATCGCAGATGAATTTTAAACGAGCAGAGGCAATTATTCCCCGTGCCACGCTCGGAGCGTAAAATGTGCGAAATTTTTAACGGAAATAAACGGCTCCCGGACACGCCAAAAATAAAATAATATTCGTCGTTTGAAGTTTGACAAATATGGAGACGATATTGCTACAAAGGATAATGCTGAAACAATAACCGCATTGAGCTCGATGGCGCTTTGACTATTTGTGTGATCGGAAGAATGTTTTACATGGCGAAAATAATGATGCGAATAGTCGAGCATCGATTGGAACAACAGGCTAATAATGAACGAATAATAACCGGGGATGGACAATGTATGTAATTAGGTGAACGCAAATAGGAATTGCCCGCATCATAATTAGGACACGCTTTTTACCAACAATTATAATTCCAAACCGTTTTGCCGCGTCAGCGATTTTTATTAAAATACTATATGCATTTCCACATTTAGGTATTTGCCAATTTGTGCAAATGCATGGTAATATTGTTGTTCATCGGTTGTTAATAATAGGAACTTATTACACAAAAATTGGAAATACGCATATAAACGCTTTTTTGACATGGAGACACGAAGTCTTTGGTGAAAACGTTTGTGACTGGTGCCTGTATTTAATTTGTATGAAAACGCAACAAAAACATTGTTTTCCGGTTCACGCAGGATGTGTGGTCTTAATTAAAACATGTCAGGTGCAGCTGTTTTAATTAAAAAAGAAACCACTTTTGAATAATTTAAACCGTAAAAGAAGTACACCGAGAGAATGTTATTTAAGTGAAAAAAAAGGTGCAGATAATATTCAGTTTTAAATTTATATTTATGAATTATGCATAGTTGCAGCACCTCGTGGATATAAACCGTGCCGGGCTCAGGGGGTAAAAACCCACTTTAACTGCACCTTAGGATGTATAAATTTTAAAGTATGCATTTTAAGCAAACGTCGTTTCTAGATTATGCAAACTCGTTCGTTAATTACGCTCGCAATTGAAAAACGCGCGTGGTGTAAATCGAAACAGTCCGAGCAAACATTTTGGGGGGTTCCCGAGGGCCTATGGTCAAACGGTGCTAATCTACAACCCGATACACGTGCGATAACACGTGAATATCAAATCACGGTCCGACGCTTTGTCGTTTATATTTGACGCAGTTCGTGCCGAATCACTATAAATGTTTGATTTCATTGGAAAAAACTGGATAACTGCGCCACCGAAACACAGGTCGGGTTTGTTCCGAATTTGTTGTGCGAGGGGGCTGTTTGGGGAAACAGGACGGCGGCGTTTTGTAATATCCGATGGTGGTGTCAGCTTTAAGCGTCGGAGGAAGCGGAAGGGATTTGGATATACACGGAGTTTAATTGAATATTTTGAGTGTGCGGGGATAATTGAACAAAATTTCAGAATTTTTTAACTCCAAATTTATTTTTCACCAACTTGTTTCAGTTTTACTGAACTTCTTTACATTGCATTCGCTGTAACGAGCATTTTGTTGTACAAAATAAAACATAAAATTCATAAAATACAATACATCCAGCTGCGTAACTCCCCAAACCTCAAAAGATATGTATGAGACTAAAAATAAAATATAAACAAAGCTATCACAAGTATTCGAACAGAAAATATTTCACAACATTTTTCTAAAATTATATACCTAATGCAAAATATATGCTATAATATTGGCGGTTAAACTGCAAAAGCTTGTAAGTAAATTTATTGAAATTTTATAGGAGGAAGACAAAATGTTTACATAGTGTAATTATAATATTTTAAAAACAATTACGATATTTTGAAAGATGGAGCCACAAGTAATGAAAACTGGAAATTGACTTACAAAAATTAAAGTTTAAAGGAATCCATCTACCAAAAATTTATCAATAACAAAAAATCGACTTACGAGGTTTTGCAGTTTAACCAGCGATATACGTTTCAAATAATAAACAATATTCACAGTGATAACTTTAACTAGAATAAATTCAGTATCTTGAATAAAAATGATTTGGCGAAAAATTTCTGAAACACGTCGATTTTTATTTTTTATTATTCAGCTTAGTTTTCCTTTATTTTTCAACTTACAAAGCTCATAAAAAAGAGTAAACAATTTTATTTGCATATAAAGAAACTTTGATTCTAGGGCGGTGCACGGTCCGTTTTCCTATTTTCTTTAAGGAAACCATTGTAAAAAATACGAAAGTTGACTACATGACTCAGCAATGCATAAGAAATCGAAAAAAATATTTGTTTCTGTACCGCCCTAAAGACACGAATGATCACAATACAGATTAAAATTCACACCGCTCTAGGAAATTTCATAATTGAGTAAAATGTTTAAGAAAACGTATTGTTAAGACAAATTATCTTGAACATTAACTGTCAGCAAAGAGGGGAATACGCCTCCAATACCCGTGCCCTCTGTCCCTATCACACCCATAATTTTTATTACGTTGTTTGTTATCTGTTTTTATTTACTGTCACGTTATTGACAAAAAAATTGTACATAAATCAGACCGATTTGTTTTGCATAACATACATAAAATACACAAATATGCAATTGTGCCCTTCGCCATTTTTCCGAAACCTGTATGAAATCCGCCTCCGCATCCGCGCCTCCTCTTCGCTATTTTACCGAATAAATTGTGAATGAAATGTAATCCATGATATTACATCGTTGTACTCTTTTTTTCGTAAGCTTTGCAATGATGTGTCAATTGACATATATTTCCTTTTGAAAAAAACTTAAGGGTTGTTACAGCCCCCTAAATAAAAATAAATAAATATTGTTAATAAAAAAGTTATAAACAAAAAACAAAAACAATGAACAAATTAAGTTAGATGACATCAAAGTAAGTCATCAAAAAACAGTTGGTGTTGAGTATAACATTCCACCCCACAATCTAAAAGGGATCGGTATTAATTTGTTTAAGTCGACAAGATGCACAGATAAGATAAGAAATTGTTGTGATTTCTCCAACTACATTACCACACTATTGGTATTGTATTACCACAGTATAATCCTCTAAAGAGAATTTGCTGCATTGCCTGCATTATTAGCATTACTTGGATTGCGGCCAAACATTATTGCGGGATGGTTACAAGATAAAGATATGTTTGTTGTTAACCTGTAATCAAGAAATTGCAATTAATTTGGGAGATAACTCATTCCGTTGCTGTGCCATGAAATGATTCAACTCAATCCCGAGCTAATTTAGTTAAAATTTATATTAAACACTCAGGAAATAAGATAGTTGAGTAAAAAGCAGATGAGCTGACAAAACTGAATTTACTTTTATTAGAAATCATAAAGTTTTATTATAATTTAAAGTTAACAAACAAGCTGCGTTCCTCTCTCTAAACGAATAATTGTCTGGGATAATTAAGATTAATTTTATGGCCTAGAAGATTGTAAAAGATGCTGTTATTTATCTTAGTTAACACACAATAAAAAAATGCTGCAGTACACAATCAAATGTACAAAATGAGTCTTTAATCAAAATATTACAGTAAATGCATGTGTATTATTATTCCAAGTTTATCAGTTTCCACATTTACAGCTGCAATTGAATCCTCTGTTTGTTCTGACTTTTAAAAGGACAAATATTTAGTTACGAAACATAAACTTTTAGAGCTGCGATTGAGATTCATTGACTTAATCATAAATTTAAAAATTTTGTGTTTACGAAAATTATTTAAATTATTTTTTCAGATTAATTATGTGTATGTGAAAGATTAGAGCCGCTAATCAGTAGAGGTTTGCCTGATTATAAACATTCATATCCCGACCGTGATTGCTTCAATGATGAATGCGGTTTTCGTGTGTTCGATGTTTGAAATTCGTGATTTGCAGTCAGACACAAGCACTTTTCTTTGTGTCAGAAATGTGGGGTCTTTGAGCATTCGTCGCTCGACAGCGTGTATTTCTAAATTAACTAGTTTTCTGCACATATTACGCCAACCGTTCTGGAGGAGTCTTTTATCATAATTTCCGGCCAACCGCTTTGCCGAATTAGCATTGAACAGTCGCAGAGTTCACATGCTGGCTTCATCAAAATGCACGTAATTTCCAAAGCGAGCAACGCTACAAATTTCAATAGAACGGATCCTATATTAAATTAATTCAGACACTGCTTTTGTGCATAACAATTTTTGCAAATTACGTGATTGATCCGCATTTGACGCTTTTTGTTTAAAAATGTTGCGTCCGCCGAGTTCTGCATAATGAAATGTTAACTATTGCGGGGAGGGAGGGGGTGAGTTTGACGAAGGATTTGCAATGCGAAATAAGCGCCACGATTGCATTTTTTGCAATGAATAACAGATTTTTGAATAATGAGTCTTGTTGTCCCGGCGCATCCGCCAAAATCGATACGTTGCAAGTTTTAACAGCTAAGGCACGTAGCCTGAAAACAATCTGAAATTTAATCTTTAAAACAAGTAAAAGACTCGGCTGTCAGTAAAATCGACGGTAAACGCAAGCCTTTTGCAAGTTTTAATTATCACCTGCAGCAAAGTTGCTGCAGGTTCTGCAAACAAGAAAGAATAGATTCTCGGCTGCAGTTTCCACTCGTGACATCCCATTTGAACTATCTCACATTACAGCATCCTTTGCATTTGTATCAGTTTGGGAAGCCACTGTTGCTGAAAATTGCATTTAACAAAAATAATTTCATCGAAAGCTTGTTTTCGACTGGAGCAACCATAACAAAAAGCCTAAAATTTGTGCAACAAGTCTCAGTTTCGGGCGTCGCACCTTTCAATATCTAAGATAATTATCGCCTAAGTTGGATTTGGAAGTTGTGAGAGTTCGGTGGCAATATCTGGTTTTACGACGTTCGATTGTAAGCCGGTTTTGGGGGCCTGCTCAGAATGCGGTTTCTATGTGTAAGTTAGGACCTGTAATTATAATTACTAGCACAAACTCTAACAACTTCAATTTTCTCGAAACTCCGGCCGGTGGGAGTTGTGCAGACCTCCACCATTTAATTGGTTCAAAAGCGCGTTTTTTAGAAAAAATTCTTTAAATTAAACGATCGAGTCGGCACTGCACAAATTTTAAATTTGTGCTTACGTAAAAGTAATTTCGTTCGGTATTTGCGAAGCTCGATGTTCATTTCAATGAGCGGCTTTTAATGGTTTTACGTGGTATTTTACTATGGCATCAGATGAATCGTAAATATTTTCATAACTTTATCAAAACACACCACCATAAAGTCGCCATATTTTGAGTCCAGGGACGACATAAACGTTTGTTCGAGGGTCAGTAGAATCTCAAACTCTTATTCGCTCTTTGTCAAATGCTCCAATAATAGTTTTACGATCACTTTAATTATGATTTTCAGATATTAAACTGCGCCACGCATTCGCAAAAGTAAGTAATTGTTGGAAATAGTAATAACATTTATGCATGACTTAATGACGATGAAAAACGCCGCGGCATTAAAAGCTGAACAGATGAATGAAAAAATGTCGCTCGTGTTTAAATGACGGCCATTAATAAAAAGGGGTTGCCCTCTCCTCCTCTTTAATTTCGTCGATCCGCTCGTACTTCTCGTTTCATTAATTCTTGCCTAATTATTTATATGTGTGGACGTGGAAAGACGAGTTGTCGAGCATTTGTGAGCTCGTGATCGCGATTATGCGGTGTATTTTTGCTGGGGGTTGTAATTATGCACGAAACATGTATTCTAATTTGGGCAATTTGTACTCATTTTCCGTTTCAGCTAAATACGCGATGATATCTCTCGACACTCATTACACGAAAATGCTCTTTATTACTAAACGACTGGATTCATAGAATTCAGTGCGATAAATTTCGTCCGATCTAAAATCGATTGTTGGTCGTTTTGTGGCAATCGCACATAAAACTCTCAGGGATGGGCTTTGTGCATGTTTAATGCGTTTCTAACAGCCGAATAAATTCCAGAATGATTGGTTATTATTCTGATGTATCCGACATTGACTTTACGATAGAGTTCCTTCAGGAATTGATGCATAAACACCCGACATTTACATACATTATAATGCCGATTCCAGTTGTTTCTTCAGTTCGCCTCCAAACTAAGAGGGTCGATTGAAATTAAAAAAACAAACGTGCAGGATTTGCAAAACAAGCAGAAACGTCTGATTGAAAAAACTTTAAAAGGTTCTTATCGGGAGTAGAACCCGCTGAAAAGTTCAAAGAAGATCAAATGGCTGAAACATTGTCTAAGACAAGGTCCAGATTATTGAAAAGTTGGATTGATGGAAAAAGCACTCCTCAAAGATTTTTCCGGTTTATTTGAGCGCGCCGGAGAGCCAACTTTAAATCCGGGCCGCCTAAAAAATACACAAATCAATTAATCAGTTTCTAATCAAGCAAAAGCATTTTTTGTGTGCAACATTTTATTTAGAGCGCGGCATTTACTATGGTTATCTAAATGAATTTTAATATTTGGAGTGCACAGAGCGGCCGTGGTGCTTTTTAAAAATTAATTATTATAACGCATATTTTACAGTAATCTAAAACGTTTTTACTTTGCCGGGGACCAGCTGGTAATAAAAAGCTGAAATATAACAGTCACATTTTGTCTGTCGTGCATGGTAATATACATTTCAAATTACTTAATGAGATACAAAAATCGCAAAATAAATTAGAAGCAGATGCTGTTTATTTGGTCGCTAGTTTTAATCCTCATAACGGAAATGAAGACTATCTAACAGAACGGAGAGCTGATTAACAATGCTCTTCTTAGAGATGTAATTATAGCTCTATTATTACGGACACACTGTGTTCAAATTAATATCACATGCAGGAACTGGGACACGTTTCAACAATATTTAGTACTTTGTAGGTGACTGACAAAAACAATAATATGTATATCAAGAAGCAAAAGAGAAAAATCGGTTGATATACGATTGTATTTTTATTTAAAATTATTATGTAGCTTTACAATAAATTTTAGGCGGTTAACTTGAGATGCAGTCCCGTTTTTCAAACATTGCTCAATGTTAATTAAGTAAAAGAGGTAATTCCTTGAGACTGCATTTCGACTTTTGAATTGACAGATAGTGTTGGGAAAATCCGGCGATCAGAGGCGGAGAGCATTGACGGATTTCAGACAAATGCCGCCGTTTTTCAAGAAGAGCGTAAAAAACGCCGTAAAAAGTTCCACGAAACGAACGGACCGCATTAGGGGCTGATATATCGCGGCGAGCGGCGGAAAAACCGTTCAGAGACGAAGAATTCTGAAAATTTTATGCGCAATTTCTTAGAAACAGAAGGTGCAGCGCAGGTTTCAGCGATTACTCTGCTTCTTTAACTAGTGAATGCCCCATCGTTGCGGTTATTTATTATTTCGGCTCCGCTCTAAAACTTTCACGAATTGGCTTTTAACTATTTATGAACTCCACCTAATGCACTGGAACGTCCGGGAAATAGGTCCGTCGCCGCTAATGCGCAAATAATCGAAGGGATAGTCATGAAAATTTAACGATGGGTTTTGATTCCGTGCCCCACGCAGCGCTGGAGGAGATCCACGTCAAATAAGAAACAAATTTCAGGGGGAGTGTGTCAATGAGGGCTGACATTTATCGTCGCCGTTTTTGTCCCTCAGATCTCCCACTGCGAGGCCTGGTTAGGCGAACAGGTGATGGATCAGCCAAGCCTCCTGCTGAGTCTTCCAGCGAGGTTTTGTGTGTTTGTCGAAAAACAGACATGCGACATAAACGTCATATTCAAATGTATTTTCCGACGGGCTTACGTGACAAAAATGCGCTTATTCGAGCAAATCATAGTAAAACGACGTAACTAGAATATACTATCAGCGACTGTTTTTTTTCTAATCAAAGAGACAAATCGCATTACCGAAATTGCAATCAGCCCACTCCGTACTAAGACACTGCTGACCCAAACATCCTGACCGATTCTCGCAGATTGAAAGACATTCAAGCATCCGAATGCCTCAGGGTTGACAACGTAATCTCAATAAAACCACCCGCGTAGGTAACGTTATAATGAAAGCCAACCCATGCTATAAATCGAACGTTTAACAACCCCATCAATTTTTCACGAGACAATCGCCAATTCCTATTCGTCCGGCTGAAGTTCGCATTTTATGTTTCTTTATTTAATTTGGCGCCGGCGGGTTTATCTGATAATGCATTATTTTCAACACAAATGAGAGATAATTAAGTTGCGGGGGCCTGAAAAGCCTTGTTCTGTCTAAATTGCATAAAATATCGTTGGCGCAAGTTTGGTCCTCTTGGAAAGTCTTATCTGGAAATCTACGCCTAGTCGAGTTAATGAACTGAGCGGGTTAGAAATATATGGAGCCGAGGAATGAGGGGCAAGTTGTTCCGTAGAAAAAGGGAATCGATGAACGGATTCGGATACAAGCAACCTGGAGACGATAGCAAATACAGCCGGTTGCTATTACACGTTATTAAATATAAACTGATTTTGTTGAGTTAACTTTTTCAATAAATACAACAAGGATGAAGCTAAGTTAATGTACAAACATTGCGCAGAACTCTAATTTGTATTATACCTACTCACTCATGCTTTGTGGAATAATTTTAACGTAGAATTTCATTTCATGGAGTATATTAAAACGAGTCTTAACAAATTTCTCTATGGGAACTCAATGTCAACGGATCTAACCGTAGCGCCGTTATTTGTGGATTTTCAGAAAACTTTTCATTTTGATAAAAAATAGAAAAATGTGTAAGGGTGTTTTTCAAAATTTCAACAAAATTAGTTTGTGATCAATTACTGTGGCACCAAATATGAAATAAAAAATCGGCAATCGATTTGTAGTATTTTACGCACTCTATGTTCCTAAAAAAAATTATATCTGATGAATATTAAGGACGGTATAAGTGGTATTTTCTTGCGAACAAAAACTGGATTTTAGCAAGAGAAGCCAATCTCATAAATTATAGCTCGGCAATATACCTCTCCTGGTATGTTGTAAAATATGTTAATAAAAGAAATATATTATTTATATAATATAAAATATAATATGTGTGAATGAGCAATCATAACGGCAGTTCAAGCTAGTTTGTTGTAAAATATGCTAATAGTAGAAATATATTATTTATATAATATATAATAATATGTGTGCATGAGCAATTATAACTACAGTTCAATTAGCATGGAAGGCAAAATTTAATAAAACGGATTTAAAATAGTGTGGAACTATATAATTTACAATACGCGGAATTAAATTGGGGATGGAGACAGCAACACCTACAAGAAAATTGTGTATGCCAATACATACGGAAACACTTGTCCCGTAATAAAAATAGAAAGTCGCAACCACTCCTGCTGAATTTCAGAAATAAATTGAAAAATCTTGTGTAAGATAAAAGATATCTTATTCAACATCATAAACTCCTTGAACATCGTATTTTGCGTCTACTGGAATTAGATGTGCAATTACACGTAGAAAACAAAACGCAGACAAAAAATAAGTTTCAGAATTTCTGAAATTAAATATTCTGAATTGTCTGAAACATGTATTTCGTGACCATAGCAATTTTCTGTATATTTTTCTAGGAAAAAAAAAGAAACAAACTTCTTTCCTCCTTTTCGGAGATTTTGCCAATAATTTAAAATTCATAATTAGAATTGCAATTTATTCCGTAAGTTTGCTTAGAGATATAGACAAGAAAGCTGTTGAAAGATACGATTCTATAGTAGTGAAGTTAATAGGGGGTAAAAGAATAAATTTTTCTTTAGGTATTTTCTATGAAGCAAGATGTGACGCTGCTATCGTTTCATTTAATATTAATAAAGCACGTATTTAAATTAAACATAACAGATTCAATAATCTATTAGCCAGTTTAAAAATAAAACAAAGAACAAAAGTTCTAAAAAATGCTGTTAGACGTAAAGAAAAATGTTATGATAATAACAACGTAAATCCCAATTAATTTATCTAAACAACAACTGAACCCGATTATTCATAATTTGAAAATCACAATAATTTACTAGTGTTTCTTAGATATTCGTCAATATTACTTTTTGTTCAATAACTGTGGAGGAGAATATGATATTAAAATTGGTTCAGAAAATTATTTTATGCAATGTAAATTATATGATTTATTAATGAGGGTAGTTTATTAATTGATCACGAGAATTTCTTGAACAGTGCCACATTAGGTAAAGTTTACAATCAGTATAGTTATCTAACTGCAATTGGATTAAAATAAATTTTTTGATACAAATGGATAAAAATTGATATCCATTCGATTTTTAAATATTCATTCATTCAGTTCAGTTCTTGTGTCTCTTTGCTACATCCCTTAAAGTTAATTAGTGAATAAGGGCTAATTTGCAAGGTCCATTTTAAAAATATAACAGTCGCTACTGAGTAGCTGACACTTCATTAACCACGAATCTGCATTCCGTGATATTGAAATTATAATAAAATTAACTACAATAATTTTTTTTTGAATGTAGAATTTTCAACTAAGTTTCCGTGCGTTGTTAGTGTAAGACGTCTGGCGCTTTAGAATGCCGAATTAAGAACACTGTTGAAGCTTTGCAACGTTATATCTCTTCATTGGGCGCTTTAAACAACAATTTATGAACTCCATTTAGAATCTTTACTGTCTGGAACGTAATAGTTAGTGGACTCAAGAGCGTAATAAATTTATAGGTTTTGGAACAGTTGTGGGAAAAAATTTTACAAACGGCGCGCATTCTGCGAAACAACAATTTAGATGCCTGGCGTTCAGTCAATATTATCGGCATTTTTCAATGTGTCAGATGGAAATTAAAACGGCGATGCAAAATTAGATTTTATTTAAACGTCGCAAGCGCCAATATTAAAAACTTATGTTCGCGTAAATGCGGTCGGAAATGCGCTGATTGAAGGTTTTCGTTCCATTATGTTGCTTCCGTTAGTTTAATTACTGAAACGTTACGTGCGCTCAAAGCAGATGAAAACCAATCACGGCAAAGAATAAAAGTTGCTCAAGTTTCAGCCCTGCCGAATGGTACTTGATATAAATTGAATTAGGTCGTGGGACGTGTTTTATTACGTTAGGATCGGGATGAATGTTTTAATTTCGGATTGTTACTTGACTGCATTTTAACCAGCTGAAAAAACGCAGATAACGAACTGTTCTTGTGAAAAGTCCGTGGACAAATCGGCAAGGCTGAAATGCAGAAGCTGATCGTTCAGGCTAATGGAAAGCTGCAATGCATCGATTGCATTCACAGCAAAAGAATCAAATTCGTTTTTCAGCGTGGAATGTTTGGTTGATTCCAAGCTTCCGCCAGGTTTATTGCATTTTAACATTTCAACAAACTTGCGTTATTCTCGTCGACTACAATAAAGCTCCGATTAACATAATTTATCACAAAACGTCTGCTTTGCTTGATTGAGAGATGTTATTCCTTGACTGATGCTTGTGAAGTTTTTTATTAAAATCTGACATTATTGTGTAATTTTTCGTACATGTTGGCAGCATGATATTGGACAATAAAAAACTTAATACCACCAATTTTGTTTAGTTCTTCCGTCGACCTCACCCTGTTCTACTTTGATCTGAAACAATGACATTGGCAATTCAGGGCGCGTCGTTCAGCCAGTAATTGCCGACCGGAGTATTCCGCTCTGTCTTCCCTCACTTAAAAGAAGGGTGCATTTTATTTATTTAGCGAATTTAATTTTGCGACTTCATCGGCCCAAGAAAGGCCTCCAAACAAGACCAACTCGCTAAATGGATTTGAAAAGTTACGCCCGCCACTGTTGATGTTCGGAAGGATCCAAATTGCGTTTATTAATTTTAATGAACTCCGCCAACTTTTCGAATATTATATGGTTAAATGATAATGCGATACGATTTGCCAAATTCGCTTTATTAAGAGTTTAAAAGTTTTCACGCGTGTCGTGTTCTTGTTTTCACTTTCATGTTTTATTCATAATCTTCAAGTGTCGGGGCTTAAAAGTATAGAAGAAGCGCGGCGCAAGCATTTTCGGGGGCTTTTCGGAGCCGTTCTGGTAAATCAAAGAGTAAATTAGGGGATTGAACGGAGTGATTCGGCTGTTTCTAACTAAATGCTGGCTATTTAAGATAAATGGCCGTGATGGATGGACGAGGGTTAACGACCCTCACTACATCCTCGTCGCTATTAATTCACATCCTCATAATATTATTAACGTCTGTATAGTTTTTGGTTTTGACGTAATTTGTGCGGAACGAAATACGCTGTTTTGGTGCTTTGTTGTGCGGTTGGAGCTTCGACGACGACAAAAAAGCACCACCGCGATAATGGCATCGGTGCAATTAAACAGCGCTTTAAATTTAACCCCCATCAGCCCTTATCATTAACGATATCGGCGTTAAAGCGAAATTGTTTCGTACCGCAACTCCCAAGTGTCGCTACAAAAAGAAGTTGTAGACGAGAGAGGGCGTAACGACATCTAAAGTAGCAGACAGTAATGCCGCAATATATCGTTGCCTTAATTGAAACCGAGTCCTTTCCGGCAGTAATTGTCCTGCGGCGAATGCATTCTTCAGGAGTTGCTATTGCCCACCGACTTGACGAAGTGTCTGGAAACTAATCGCCTACAAGATTTGACAAGTTTCAACACGACCGTTTCGTAATTCGCACAGCTGCAACTAACCTTCATAAACAAACTTACTTTGCAAATAAAGCTGTTAAAAAGCGAGTTTACACTGAACTTAAAATCGCAACTTGCTCAATTATAACTGTTTAAAGCTCTTGCATTACGCTTGGAAAGTTACGGAATCGAATAAAATCTAACAAAGAAGTCGGAGCAATTTCTTTCTTTGATGATTTTGCAATTTCAACCATTTGCAGAAGAACCGGTAAAACCGTTTTGCAAGTTTACACTTCAGTTCAAACAGGTATCCGTTTTTAGTAGCAATTTGCAAACATTTTCAACGGCAAAGGTTGACATTTATCTGTTTTAAATCGGTCAGCTTCTTCAGAAAATGTTGATATTGCACACGTCCTTTTCGGGACGGGGTCTCTGATATCGATGAAATTTCGACCAGGAATGTTAAATAACTACAAGTCAGTTAACGTCGTTTTTATTGTACCCATGTTCGGAGATATTCTGCTTCACTTTGTATTTTTTGAAGCGGGAAGAGAGGAAAATATGACTGTGGGACAATGTTTTTGAAAAACAGCGATCAATGTTTACGTTTTAATCGAAAACATTCTCGGCGTGTTCTCTGGCGCAATATTTGCGAAGTAAACAGCGAAACGATGAGGGACATGTGGGGAGAAACACTACACCGCGAATGTTTCACTTTCCACTAGAAATTTCTCTCGAAAGCGCCATCAAAGCATCGACAAAAAAATCCCTAAGCTTTTGAATATTCATGGCGGAAGAGTGCAATTCAGCTTCAGCCTTTTTCTGCAAAAGTCGATTTTGCAGGAAATTCAAGTACTATAACATTAACTCGATTTGTATTCGTTGAGTTTAATCAGTCTTTCGCTCTCGCCTTTTTATCCGATTTTCCAACAAATAAAATCGGCAGGTGCTTAAAAATCGGCGATGAATTTTTGTGAGCCGATTGTAAACAGAATAAATCTGCATTGAAAAAGCGAGAATCACATCGCAGAAAATCGCTTTTTTAATCAAACTTCTAACTGATGGAATTAGTAAGCTTCATAACAAAAAACTAATCTGGCACGGTCGTTTTTAAATGCAAATGTCAGCGCAACTATTTCTTTAATTTTGTATTTCAAAATGCAGCTACCTTGTACTTTTTAATCCACCATTTAAAATTCAAATCCACTTCCATTTCATACTTTCAGACGGTGATCTTGGCGCGAAACTTTAATTTTACCGCAAATGTATTTTTTCGCTCAGATTTCGTTAATGTCTTTATGATCTCAACGAACGAAGAAGGGCGAATGTGTAAGAAGCGACAAATAAACTTCCTGCTCCGAACCAACAGATGCATTATTGAAAACATATTTTGTCGTCGTGTTTCCTTGTGGTTGTTCAATCTTATAGCAATCTGGCGTTGATTGCTCTTTCTTCTCTCCCCTTTCTTAGAGTTCTTGCGTCGTTTATCCCCCGATTCCGATTGCCACCACTAATATTATCTCGCAAGTCGTAAATTTTAAAACTGACTTTACATCTACGTTTCGTATTTTTTTATGGTGGTAATTTAGGGGCGATGGGGACGTGTTCGATGCGCATAAATCACCGGAGGCCGTCCTATAAAAGATCCAGCCGCGTTGTGAAGTTGATCTGGTGTTTGCTGGAGTCGTTCGATGGTGTCCCCAAAGGCCGAATCCGAGACAGTAAATCTGGCAATAAAGGAAGAAACACATTTCAGTGCTGAATACACATTGTTGCAGTGTCCTTTGACCTAAGAAACGCTGTCCTATCTCAAACAAGACCATTCGCTGCAGACATAAAGAATCAATAACCTCCACCATCTTTACCCACGCTTTATGGGTTTTAACACAAAAGACTCTTGATATTTCTTATATTTTCATCTCGCCGGCTCGGAACTCGGGAGTTTATTAAATGTGATATTTTTAGGTGACCTCCACGTTGTACAAACATTTACTAAATTCGCAGACCCTTTCTGTCTGGGACAATATTTGTGTTGGAAGTTTTCACATTAAGGTCGGACTGACCCTACGCTTCAATTTCTTCTATGAAGTTGGAAGTCTTCAGCTGCAGTCGTGCTAATTAAGACTGAAACCTCCCGCGGAACAACCGTCTTCAAGCGCTTCAAGCGTTCGGAATTTTAAACAGGAATTACGCCACTTTTTTAAGTTGCAAAAAGCT
Organism: Eledona agricola; assembly: GCA_964023215.1. Lineage (NCBI taxonomy): Eukaryota > Metazoa > Arthropoda > Insecta > Coleoptera > Tenebrionidae > Eledona > Eledona agricola. Next base: position 4,878,113 of record OZ026856.1, read on the forward strand.
CCTACATGCTAAAATGACGAGGTACGAGGACTAGCAGTTTTGAGTTCGTTTGCAGTTCATTATTTAAGTTCTGTTGGTGATTTATGCCGTCGTGCTGGATAACGAGGCAAGTTTTCGTTTGAACGCATCTCTGGCTGGCTGTGTTGTTTGATATCATCCATCGTTTGCGTGCAATCAAACAAAACTTGCTAAAGCTCAAATTAATGTTCATTTGCCGACGCATTATGTTTTACAAATTCATCCGGCAAATTTCAGATTGCATTAGCAATTTTTTTTGGTCCGACCACAAACAAGCCGCAATGAAATCGACCGCCTTTGCGGCCGCAGAATTCAATATATCGTCGGTTGTCGGCGCTCTAATGTGAAATATTCAAATATTCAATTACACCTCGACCGCAACATGTTATTTGGAGCTGTACCTGATTGCCACTTATTAAAATATTGCCAGTACACGCGATTGAATATCTTCAGATTCCGAAAAATAATGATACATAATTTTGGCGGTTCGTGGCGATCGATGGTTGCAAGCAAACGATTTAGGCGTCAGAACTATTATGGGGCCGTGGTCGATATTAAAGAAAGATGCGAAAGAATTATTTTTTATGGAAACTAAGTTATGTACGAATGGACACGCAAAGCGTCAATATATCAATGAAAATCATGAATTTTTGCAGTTTTGTAGATTTAATCCTGTTCTAATTATCACAATGTCTGATCATTAAACTACTCAAATTCATGGGCTTAAGAGAATTTTTATTGGAATTACGGGCCCACTGAGTGGTTGAATTAATTAAAACAAATTCTTTAACTCGAATCTCCAAAGGACTAAAAATTTACTTCGATTTACTTATACGCCGAATTACAACTTAAGTTTAATAGGCATTATAAAATACATTGGTTCATACACTTATGTACATATAGAGACTTATACCTACATACATTTTATGTAATAGAAAAATAAATGAAAAAAATATACACAGTTTTACCATTTGTAAAATCTGTATTTTTTTTTGTGAAATACACTATTCGAAAAGTTTGATTTTTCTTTTGAAATTCCCAATTTTTCTGCATTATCTTTGTTTTTCCTTTCGCCCTTTTTTACCTCATCAATAAATCTTAATTGTTTTCTTTAGCGTTAAACATTTTAAATTTTGCTTCCACATTTTCACTTTTGCACCAATACATAAAGACATTTTTGAGCAAAAGAACAAGTAGAACAAAGAATCAAAAAAATGTCAATTTCATTCGTTCGTGTCATTTGTTTTATAAAATTTTCTCAAAATGGCACATTTAACAGAAACACAAGTCATATACTTTTTAATTTTTATTGCTGGGATAAAACCAGATATCAACAAAAAGTGTGCAAATTGTTTAATGCAAAGTATCCAGATAGACCCATTAGCCAATCCACAGTCTGTAAAACTGAAAGTAGATTTAGAGGAACCGGGCTTGCTAGAGAGATAAATAAAACTTAAAATTTAAATGAGTTGTGTTTCTATTAAATGTGCCATTTTGAAAGAAATTTGTAAAACAATTTAAACGAACGAATGAAATTGACACCATTTGATAACTAATTAATTTTAACTATTTGTTCTAAGTTTAGTATTAACTTTGTTTTTTTCGCAATAAAATTTATTTGCTCCAATTTTCAATTGCTTTTTTTCAAAAATTTCCTTTGTAAGATATTCATGCTACCATTTTGACAATTAAAAGGGTCATTTAAATCTACAAAAAAAATTGTAGTTTGTTGAAGTTTCAATTTGAAAAACGTACCCATGACGTCATTATTCGAAAAAAGTTTGGAATTTTACTTGGTGTAGTAAGTGTGTAAAGTGAAGTCGAAATGTCCAAAATTTTTTGATTATTTTATATTTTGATGAATTTATTACATACTTTTTTAGCTTACTGTATGTTGCTTTTGGTGGATGCGCCGGGCGAATATTATATAAAAAGCATATAATTTCAAGTATTAATTATGGACAATAAACAACTTGTGTAAATTATGTTATGGGTCAAAGTGGAGAGTTACTCTACGCACATTATAATTTTTGATAACATATTGAAAACATCATTTTTAAATATCCATGTTTTTTCTAAAAATTAAAAAAAAACGCAGAATCGAATAAAAAACATTTATTGTTGTGAAAGTAGCATTCGGTAATAAATCTGTGTGCAGTTAACATACTTCCAACTCGTTAGACAGGAAAGTGGTGGGTTTTTAGCCTAATTCCGAACCGAAACGATACAGCATTTGTCGCAAAGCGTGCGGTTTGTCTCTACCGCCATCTTATTTGTATGTAAATCCTCGCGAGATGGCGGCTGCGAATCGCCGAGGGCTTATTAAGGATTCATGGGGAACGCCACTGTCGCTGACAGAGGTGAGATCTGGGGTCGTCAGGATTCATCACTGCAATTAGTGTTTAATCTGGGGCCGACCTGTTTGTTATTATCCCATTTCGCATCGGAAAACGCTCGTAGTCGGTCGACTTTAATTAAGTCGAGATATCGTCAAGTCGCCGAAATGACGTCGGTAATTGTTAATTCATTTCGGGTCGGTTTGTTTTATGCTGATCAGCGGGGCTGATCCAACATTTTCATTACAGACATCACTTGGGCTTTTGTTTCGCTGCTCGGGGAGCTTTCAGCAGGGCTAGCTTTTGCTGCAAAATTAACACGTACTCTTGAATAAGCTGGCCTTTGAAACGGAAGGCCACGCTTCGAAACCTACTCAGAAATGGTGAGCTGCTGCTCGGCCGGAACTACAATACGTAAGACTGCTTTTGGCCACCGAAAAACAAACTTACAATTTCACAGTGCTTAATTAAATCATATCAACAACTCCTAACAGCTTTACACAACCATTAAACAACACTCAACCCAAAGCTCTTGTTAAATCTGACAGTTAACAGACACAACTCCAACTAAATCAACAATATTAATATCACAGCATTTCGTTTATTAAAACGCCGCATATTTAGTTACTGTTATAATTTTAAAGTAGTGGGAGATAAAAGATTGAAGTTTTTCTCTATAAAACATGTTAAGGACGTTCGTAGTAAATATTTCGCTTAATTGCACATTAAAAATACCGGCTAGTCCAGTGGTAGAGGTCAGGTCTCCTTTGTACAAATGACCAATTAATTAGTTCCACACTTTGTAAATTTATTTTTTTTTTCACGTTGATAAAATTTTACAAAAAATGTGATTTACTTGGATGTTCCTTTTTCAGCCTCAGACCTTAACAATAATTATTTCAAGCGAATTTGAATGGAAACGCCCAACCAGCGATTTTTATGCATTTTTGCTTAAAAAAATGCACCTCATTGAACGAATCACAGCGGAGAAATGGCTTCGGCACTTTTACTTTTTGCCACTGTTAGTTCGTGAGTGGGTACTTTTTTCGGATGGGGTATAGCCTTCGGTACCGTGAGAAACACTGGACCGTAGACAAACTCTCATAACCAATCAGAAATAATCAACAGTCAAATTGTGAATTTAGTCCACATCATCTTTGTTTATTTGCATCTTTTTTCAGTTGACAAGGCGTTCTGTGCGGTTTGGGTCTTTGGTCAATAGATTGCTATTGAAATTAAAATGTGTTTTATTATAAATATAAATTTGAATTTTAATAACCGTCGGACACAATGAAAAGGTTTATCTATATACAGGGTGAGTCATTAGTGCGGGATCGGTCCATAACTTCTAAACCATGTAAGATAGAACAAATTTTTAAAGACAATTTATACACCGTTTGCCAGGCTGCAGAACACAAAAATATTTTAACATATACACGGTGTTCCAAAACTCACGCATGCTAGACAACTTTGTTTTTTCAAATAGAACTACCTATATTTTATTTTACTGTTAGAACACATTTTGACATAGGTTTATGGCGATATAAGATATTTTACATTTTGGACCACTATTATCAAATTACAATTTTTTTTTCACATTTTTTGTCATTTACAGAGATTCACTTAAAAATTTACTGAGAGGTTGTTTTAGCAGCTAGAAGGCTGAGGACTGGTACGAATACGAAGAAAGGATTGCTCTTTACGCCTGATATGCAAAATATCATTTTTACTATACAGGGCCTGCAATAATTCGTGTCAAATTATACTATATTTAAATAAGCTTAACTTTAGTTTTTTAAATGGCACCCCCTATATTTTTGTATGCCATCGAATGCGCCTGGAGTCTAGCTTCGTTTTTTATTAAGGTACTTCTATAGCTAAAATTCATAATTCGCGAGATATTTGATGTTTTTGGCTGTGATACAGATTGGGCCAGGATACGGTAGGTAGAGTGCCATGGAAATCATTTTAACTCACATTTCAGCACTGCACAGTTGTGTCATCATTGATTTGACATTTGATTATCGATTCCATTATCCACAATAAATTCTAGTTTACAAGAACATATCGATATGATTTATTGTCTGGGAGAAGGCGAAAGAAATCTTTAGCTTAAGGCAATTTACGCTCAACGTTTAAATAAATTAACAAATAAACACATAAACAAATAAATATAAAAATTCAATAAAGTAAGCTAAACTAAATAATATGTTCAATGTGGCGGCCACCTTCCTGAGCACATATATTCACGCCGGTAGGTGAATGATCTTCCAATATTTCGTAACATTTGCTGACAAACAGTTCAAAAGGCATTTTAGATTCTTATTTGCATGTTCTCTTTGGTTGTTTTGCCTTATTCCCGACAATAAATCATATCGATTTGTTCTTGTAAAATATAATTTATTGTGGATAATGGAATGGATAATCAAATGACAACTCGGTGTAGACACAACTGTGCAGTGTTGAAATGTGAGTTAAAACGATTTACAAGGTTTCCATGGCACACTATCTACTTTATCTTGGCTCAATATGTATCACAGCCAAAAATATCAAATATCTCGTAAATTATCAATTTTAGCTATAGAACAACCTTAATAAAAAACGTAGCCAGAGTCCAGACGCATTCGATGGCATACAAAAATATAGGGGGTGCCATTTAAAAAACTAAAGTTATGCTTATTTAAAAATAGTATAATTTAGCATGAATTATTTCAGACTCTGTATAGTAAAAATGATATTTTGCATATCGGGCTTAAAGAGCAATCCTTTCTTCATACTTTTACCAACTTTCAGCTTTCTAGCTGCTAAAACGGCCTCTTAGTAAATTTTTGAGTAAATCTTTGCAAATGACAAAAAATGTAAAAAAAAAAATTGTAATTTGATAACGGTGATCTAAAATGTAAAATATCTTATACCGCCATAAATCTATGATAAAATGGGTTCTAACAGTAAAATAAAATATAAGTAGTTGTATTTGAAAAAACAAAATTGTGTAGCATGCGCGAGTTTTGGAACTTCCTGTATACGCCCAAATATTTTTAGGTTGTGCAGCTTGACAAATGGTATACAAATTATATTTAAAAATTTTTTGTAGCTTACATGGTTTAGGAGTTATGGACCGATCCCTCACTAATGACTCACCCTGTATATTTTTATTTATTTTTCTGTAGTAATTTAAAATTAGCAAGAACTCGTGTTTTGCCGATACGAGGAGAATATAGATTCGTTGAACAAAGAGAACTTTAAAGAATTAGTGTTATTGATGACTAAGTGATGATGAGAAAGTAAAGATTCTAACAATGTTTCTCATTGACCTGGCTACCGAAAATTGGAGAAATGACCCAGGGTTGGCATGGCTAGGTCCAATCTTAATAAAGAGAGTGAGGATGGAGGTGATTCGGATCAAGAAGAGCTGTGTCAATGCCAGGAAGATGATGGTGCTCTTAAGTGATTAGGTCTTTATCTGCAGATTTTTTTATAATTTGAGTTTTTGAATTTTTAAGAGAATTATGTTTTGTTGTGCATTTTTGTGAATAATATATATGTATATATGTTTTGTTTTGCAATTTATGCGTGAAAATAAAGTTTACCTTATGAACATTGTTTGCGTTTCCGAACAGACACCATTAAGTCCCTTGCTTTTACAAACAAAAAGTGAGTTTTGTCCACGATTTATTTTTTGGTTTTTTGCAATTAATTGTAAAAAAATGGGAAAAGGAAAAAATAGAAAAATAAAAAACTCGCAAATTTTAAATTTTTAATCATTATAATATTTAATCATTTTTATATTCCTATCGTTTTTATACAATAATGTATAATTGGGACAAAACGCATTTTGGACGTCATCTTCTCACATTCTTTCACTTTCTGTAATTCAAAGATATAGACCACATGTTTTATGAATTCGAAACGCACTTCGAGAAAATTGTTCAACTAATGCAAACGGATTTTTTGGAAAATCAGTCGGGAAGTGATATTAATTAAAAATTTTTACAGTATTTTTAAAAACATTTTATTATAGAGGACAAGATACATACTTTTATAAAAAAAATTACTGGACAAGAATAATATGTGTATGGCAGTAATTTCAACTGATCAGAAAATTAAATCATAAAACAAAATTTAAAATTTAAAATTAAATTTAAGGCCATTAATAACCAATTTAAAAACTGCGTGCCTCTCCTGAAAAAATTATCATGAGCCGCCATTATTCGTCGAATCGTTTCCGTTCACAACCCTGTAATTTAATTTTCTCGACGATTCATCGTTTGACTTGTTTGAAAAGGCTTAATAAACGCAAAAACACAATAAACTGAGCTACCGCGTAATAAAGCACCATCCAAGTATGAAGAAAATGCTAGATTGAGTATCTTTAATAGGTGAACTTTAATTAATCACTTAACACTGAAATCAGTATCAAAATTGACGCGCGTGTACCTAATAGTATAGTGAAATTGTACAATGTATATCCAAGACAAGTTATAGATAGAATTTTTATGAGACAAACCACTATAAGAATTATGGAGCCTAAATTGCGTAAAATAAAAACAAAGGGAAATGCAACATTTGAACAACTAAATAATTATGCGAATGAAAATGATATTTCTATAACATTTACAGAACACACTGAAATGTACCTACTAAAAAATAACATTCGGAGAGAAAATACAACAAAAGGAAGTTTGAAAACTATTCTGAATAGCCAGTATTAGTACAGCTAGAGTTGTGTTGTTATGGATTGCAACAATAAGGCTTCAAAATCCCTGTTTTTATAATAGGCAAAAACAATCCTTTAATCAGCCAATAGCTTTGATCCATCAGATAAAAATACGCCATCGTTGCAAATTGCATCCTTTAATTAGATCTGTCTAGCAGCACGTTTGCTGCAATTTATGCGCGACCCTCTCTGTCATTAGCATCAACGGAATTGCACAAACAAAGATGCCACCACTTCCTGTTCCGTTTCGGTGACAGAAGCCGATACATCGGAGCAGCACGATTGGCAACAAATCCGTGCTTAATTGCCGACAAATTCGCCATTTAGCCGGTTATACATTAGCTTGTCATTTCGGAGTGATTTGGCAATAAATCGTGCAGGTGGCCAATTTTACGAGAAAATTATAGAGTCAAAGACCGGCATTATGCAGCGCAGAATAATTGGATCCGCGATTTTCCCAGATGCTATTAAATCCTCTTCAATCAATTAGCCAAATTTAGATATTAGGTGTCGCCCGTAATGCATGTTTGTGCGATATCTCATTATTACATAGACAGGAAGTTCGTTAGGGCGGAATGGATGCACCTGGCGGTCGGCAGAGGGTTGCAAAAAGAAGGGTATGATTATGTATGCCTTTCTAATCCTAATTGAATTCCGAAATTCGCCACAAAAACGTTTGAGGGCCCCAGAGCCGATGGAATTTGTTCGCCTCTAAAAGGCTTTGATAACGTTCCTCTTTATGAATTTGTTGGATTTAGAGTTGCGGTCATGTGTATTGCTCTGCCACAGAAATATTAAGTCATGTGGAAACGACTCCAGAAATATTTATTCATACAAATTCAGTCGAAAAACCGTAACACTTTTACGAGCAGTAAAAACTAATTCCAAGAAGTTTCTTTACACTTGCTTTCAATACTTTATTTTCAGTTAGCAACTGAAGTTATTGGGGAACGGAAACATGAAACCTTAAACACATTTTTACTTATAAAATACCTTCTCTCCTATTCCTTCAAATCACTGCAAATATTTTCCATTTTGTGAAATGATCATTGTCTCAAACAACTCGTAGTGAAATTAAAAAGTCAATGAATTCAGTTAAAATGAAATTAAACAACGCGGGTTAAAAACCACAAAGCACTGTACATCTCTGAAATTAAAAAACGTTTTCATTAGGTTTAAATTTATTTTTAAACAAAGCATTTACATTTTAAAATCGCAAACATCAAACTCGCTGCCACAAATATCACTCAAATAACATTTACGAATTTCAATAGTTCCACGAGTTTTTACGTGAATAATGAATCCGAATAAACGAGTTGTCCGGGCCGACTGGTGCTGGATTTTTGCGCTAAACTATAAAATGTTGATTTAGACCGCCGCGCCGTTGCTTTTATTAGCGTTTTAGCAAAAATTGATTTAGCTATTTGACAAAAAGCTTTAACCCTTCTCTCGTTGCATAATAATCGAACAGGCCCCAACGCTCAAGTAAACTAAAATATGAAGGCACGCAAACACCTGTGAACGCGAAACTCGTTACCGGAGACTTTATAGGACAGTTATTCGAGTACAGCTCCGCTCATTCCTGAAGAACGGCCTCCATTCCTGCCGAGCGTTCGTCGTTTTATGGAGATTCCTCGTTTCAGTTAGTTGGTAGGCCGTCCCGACGCCGTTCCCCAAATTAAAGACTTCCAGTGCAACACACTCGCATTCCTATGGGGCGTAATGAGTGGCTCCCAATTCCCCGAAGACGCGGTTTAGGGCTTAATATCCTGGAGCGAATAGAAATCAAACCGGTCGAGATAGATTCGTGGCGGCGGTGCTGATCGAAGCTGTCCCTGCATTTTAATTAATTACCTATTAGGAGGATATGTTTGGTTATAACAGTTTGGCATAGTTGCGTCTTGTTACAGCCACATAAAGTGAGTAGTGCTGGAATTACAATAATAACTTTGGTGATTACAGGCAAACTTAAATTAACGTAACTTGCATTAGTTCGCCTCTTAACCGCCACGGCTAAGTGTCTTCCAATAGGAATAATTGTTAAGAATTATTGTCGGAGTTGCAATCTCTGCACATATTAATGACGCAGAGGAAATCCGCACGTTCCAAAATTATTGTAAGTTCGTGCAAAAATGGCGAATGCGCCGGGCCAAAACCTAGAACTATTTAGTAAAAGAAGTATGCATATTTCCATGGCCAGAATTTAAAAAAAAAGCTTGGTTGAGTTCTAGTGCTGAATGCATTACATTCTAAAAGTGTAAAAAACATCGGCTATATTTAGATTTTTATAAAATTAACTGAAATTTCATGTAATAGATATTTCATTTATTATATTTGAAAGTAAATATTAATTTAATCGTTGAATCAAAAATTACAAATGAGTCGAGCAAATTATACAGGGTGATACACGCAGACCGTGCATTAGTAAATTATCAATTTTCCCTTAGGTGTAGCTAGAAATGTAAAATTTTGTATGTACGTAGTCATTATCGATCATTCCTAGTCGACCTAGAATATTTTCAAAATTTTTTATTTTTGGTTATACCGAAAATTGACACCAACTTTGTCATTTTAAATAGCAGTCTTCTATTTTTATGTATACATTCATGAAAGCACTTAATAGCGAATCGAAAAAACCCGGATAGATGTTACTTACCTTTCATAGTTTTTTAAATTGTATGCTAAATTTTAAAAATAAATAAAACTTGAAAAACACTAAAATCTCGTATAATTTTAAGGAATAATTTCAGTGTACTTGTACTACTTTTTAATATTTGCAAAGGTCGTTACGATTTCTTAAAAATTTTTTTTCAAATTGCAACTCCATAATCTAATAACGCAATTCAATGTAAAAATGAAAAATAACTTGAATTTTATAAAGGTTTGTGATCTTAATTTTTTCTAATTTTTTACGATTTTCCACATTTTATATGCTTTTTAACAAATCATTACCATAGTTGTAAATTAATAATAATAATATTTAATAATAATAATGTGAGAAAATGCTGAATATTTCATATTATACGTTCGGAAAGTACGTTCCGCTATACGGTCGCATTCGCCAAATTAAAAATTATTTCATTTTTGTAATTACTATTTGCCATTGCAACAATAAATTAATAAGCACATTTTCAATAATTTAAAAATTATTACAAAATTACAGAACAGTTAACTAAATCTAAATAATCTGACAGGCTTGCGATTAATTATTTTTATATCCCACTTATCAAAATCTAAAGAAAAATACCTACATTTTTTAGGAAAATGTGAAAACTAAGCAGAATTGGCATGCGATACCTTGTTTTTTTTTATTTCCACATCGAATGACGCTATTACATTGCGAGATTGCTGTTTGAAAAAATACGTTTGTTATGGTGATATTGAAAACTTGGTGTACAATGGTATCACCGGAAGTGCCGGTATCGTGAAAGTATTTTTTTCAATTCAGAATAATCGATAATGATCTTGCACCAAACTTCAACTTTGTAGCTTTACAGAAAATTCAAAATTTTCTAATAAACAATCTACATAAAACAGCCTGTATATTATGTAATTCAAATTGAAATTTTTGTGTAAATCAATGAGCCATAGCTAGTATGCTTATAATAATTATATAATTGTAACACTAGCAAGATGTTAATTAATTTAAAAAATTATAATTTCTAAAAATGGTGGATGCGCCGGGCCAATTTTTTTAATTGACCTTATTTTTGACTTTATGTAAATAACCAAAGCCACATAATTTTATAAAAATAAAGCAAGTAAAGCTCTGTATCGTGGCATAGAATGATACAGTAATTTGCATTTCATTTTCTGAATATTGCAATTCCGACATTAATTTCCTTTGTGTTTTCCTGACACAGATCGTACTTGAAATTAAGTATTTATTGGAAAATTTTAATTACACCTTTAAATTGCAGCGGACATTATATCGCCGTGCATTTTCTCGCCCCGGTTTAGCAATTACCCAGCTCAGCCCTGAATGGACACCATGTAGGTGTGTATTTGTTTTAAAACAACCGAAGCGGTTTCAACTTAAATAATTAAAAGACCACAGGAGCTAATTTCCTGCAAACATGGGTCGATGGTCGGTTAACTACAAAGCAGTAAACACCGCAGTGAACCCACCGTATTATTCGAAACACATGCCTTTTCCCATATGTTACCTGTGTTCGGTGTAAAATTGTTCGCAAACAAAATGATTGGAAAATGTTTTATCAGCTCCCGAAAATAATCATATTAGCGACAGCTGAATTGTTGCGTCCGCGAGGCAAACAAGTTTTCCAAATTTTCAACATAGTTTTCATCTCGCGTAGGTTTATTGGCGTTTTACTATCGATTTTTGTTGCAGTTGAGGTAATAGGCGGAGTAATGCGAACAAACTACAACTTATCCATTTCCCGGTCAAATGTTCTTGCCTTAGTGGTCTTTCCGCTCGTCAAAATATAGCCGTACGGTTTACTCGCTGGAAATTAGATCGGAATTAGCTTGTTTAAGCTGTTTATTTATACGGGACTCGTAGTAAAGCTCGTGTAGTGTTTCGCCGCTGAAATAACAGGATTTCAATTTATTTCCAAACAAAAACGTAGGTCGTCTGCAAAAACATCTGAAATAAAATAAAGCGGCGGCGCAAATCCTCCAAAGCGCATACATATTTAAAGTGGGCTAGTTGTTGCTGAACTGAAAGAACAGCTGAAGAGGTGGTCGGATGTGACGACACGGCTGTGGGGATCACACCAGACCCATCTATAATGCAAACGTCGGGTAGACAACTCCACGATTAAAAAGCTTAAAGAAGCAAATCGGCTTCATCTACCTCGTGAAATTTTTATCAAAATTCACACCAACAATTGACAATTATGTGCGACATAAAATGAACACCTTTACAAATTTGCAACAACTCTCTATCTATTTACCCCGTTACATTTCTCCACATGCGTCATGTTTGATCTTGCTCTGAATGCTTATTTGCGTTTAGCAAGAATTTAACACCCTCAAATTGTGTCATTTCTGGGAAAATTCTTTCGATTTATTCCCACAATTCAAAGCGACAACCTTAAAAAATCTTGCAAAAAAGAAGTATTTATTGCCAATTATATCAAATTATTATTTCCTATAACTTCTAAGCTTTAAAGTATTTGCCAGAAAAAATGTCAGTTCTTCAATAATAAATATTTAGTAGTTCTCGGAAAATGCATAATTATAATTTATTCATAACTCTCAACAGTTTGCATAAATAACTAAGCGTTGAGATTTTTTCTAGACTCAGCTGCCGACTTATGTAAGCAACACTTTATCGGAATCCTTACACAGGAAAAATCGCGACATAACTCGAGCCGCATATACGAATAGGAAATAAATTGCGAATCTTGGCTCGTGTTTTCCGTTTTGCAGCGAGAGGCGCGATATTTTATTCATCGACTAAAATGCACTTCGGAATTTTTGTGCGTTGCATTAAACGACTTGGAATTTTCTCTCCGGGTAACATTTCTCCCGCGTCGTTTAAACGATATCTATAATTTGGGAGGGCGTAATACGATCGACTTTGATGTCCTTAAACCCCGCAAGCCTCGTCTTGTATGCATGGAAAGCCTAACCCAATCAAATTTGAATTTAATACTTAATAAAAACTACACTCATCCAGCGAGGAGTAATCTCGATACATAGCCCAAGACGACATCAATGTGGTTATTGGACAGTAAAATTTTGAATTTATGATGTTGTCAGCAATGCAAGCGTACGTGCTTTATAAGAGGAATTCCGCTTAATCTAGGATAATGCAGTGGCTTCACATGAAGATTACTTTACAGTGTTATGGTTAGCTAATGTATGGATCTTGTTGATGATAATAGCGTTCTAAAAACATTTTTCGACTTGAATAACGTCACAGAAAGTTGTCCGCCGCATTTATTAATGCCAGGGGATGGTGGGCTATAACAGGTGTTAAGAGATGCGCTAAGAAAAGCCTAGACACTGAGTAAACTTTTAATAACATCTAGCAAAGCTTAAAATATCGCTAAAGGGTTTGCAAAAACATCAGCCCTGCTCGTGAGAAAGCTCAGCTGGGCCAACATTGGCTTTCATTCCATTTCGTTCTCGGGCCACCCTCTCCCATTTAAAATTGAATTTCCAAAAGCACACACAGACATAGCTTCATTGGCGGCGAATAAAAATATCATTAATCCTTAATCCCTCAAAACTCACGCTTTAAGTAATTCCGCTTTTCCGGCGACCTATCGAATGTATATTTCACAGAACATTGTTTTAATTAAAATAGAAACTTGCCGTGTTCCTGCCATTTTTATCATCTAAGTGAATAATGATTAGGGTTTCATTAAAATATTTTAAACCGAGATGGAAATTCTGAAATCTGCGCCTTGTCCAAACAGAAAATAATGTTTGTCGACTTTAATTAATCTCGTATTCTTTCGTCTTAAGGAAATTCAATTAATTACGGCTACACAAATATTTATTGCCATAACCAACTCACTTATATTCTACTTGCAGATTCCTTTAATTAATTTCCCGTTCTCGGGACTGTTTCAAGATCAAACTAAAAATATTTTTACAGCTAGGTTTTAATTAGAAAAAACATGTTACGACAGTAGACGATGGACATTCCGAACCAGCAATACTTATTTCATTTGTCACATCTATAACGTAGAATGAAATACCAACACAAGAATTTCAAGCTCGGAGAGTCGAGTGTGTGGTTAGAAGAATGTCCAGAATTCATGTAAAACCTAAAATAAATAGAAAGTTATTTCCTGGAGATTTCGCTGTGTATGAGGTTCAATATAACAAGCTCCTGTGACTTAAATTGGATTTTACGGAGGTAAATCGGCGGAAGGGTTGTGGTAACAAAATTGATAACGGCAAAATTCGTAATAAATTTTTGTCCCGATTAGAATTACGGCATTTTAAAGGTAGGATTTACCACACGCGTGAGGAGCGCTTTTATTTCCCTCTTGGAATAAAAATTTAAAGTTAACGGAATTATGACGAGGGAATGTATAAACCTGAGTGTGTTCTGTGAAGATTCAATTATGAGATGCGCGATTAAAATATTTTTATGCAAATGTCGGCAAACTCTCTAACAGTTTAAATATATCCAAATATAAAATTTATGCCAAAAATTTGCAATTTTATCGTTTGTTTAGAATGCAAATTCGGCGACGACACGTTGATGAATAACGCGGAGACACTTTGAGAGATTAAGTCTCAACTTTATAAAATCCGTTAAATATTTTTCTGGCGTCGAATTGAATTTTCCTTGGCTCCCGCACAAATGTTTTTTCCTATAGCGCCATTAGAACCAGAATAAATATAAATCACTGAAATGAGGTGCGATACGCCTCCTTCCTTACATATGAAATCGCGCCAAACTTCGCATTATGAGTTTATATTTTTTGTTTGGCGAACTTCTCGCTCTTAATAGCTCCGGAACTCTGGAAGCTGCGTTATTGAGACAATTCCGGGGCGGATGTCGAGGTAAATCCCGATTTAATCCCGACTCTCTTATCATCCGGAAATATCGAGTGGCGGCAATTTTTCCCCTTCATTTGATGCATGACTTGATTTTTTGGCTGGAACCACGTCGCATCGCTCGCGACGATAACAGGGACTATCTCGTATTTGTGCGACATGAAAGGGTGTATTTGCGCCCCTCGGAGACCCATAAACACTTAGTTGGTCTGTACGTGTTTGTTGAAATAGGTAAGGGTATCATCTCTACCAGACCATTACACGCTATGCGATTTCATAATACAACCAAATAGACACGTGGAAATTGCTTGGCGTGCTACCGCGATTAAAGCCATACATGCACGACATCCCGAGACGACATTTCACCGGAATATATAAATAAGAGCGGAAATTGAAGCCCCTCCGTCTTTTTGGAGATGCGAACGACACTTGTGCACTTCATTACCAAGAGGCGCGCTCTTCTATCGGCAAATAATGAGAGAAAATGTGTTAATTAACACCTTCAACAAATACGAAATTCCTAAAACGTTTATGTATAGAAATAGCAAAAATGGTGGATGCGCCGGACAAAATTTATATTTGACAAATATATGTTTTGGACTTATACCTCGTTAAATAGTTAAATTACTTACAATTTGTTTTTTATCATCTTCTCAAAATACATAATTTATCATCTAAAATAATTGTAGAAGCATGTTTAGATTTGTAATCGTTCAACAATTTTATTTAAAATATTGTTCATCTCCATTTCCTTCAAATACCAATAAAATGACAAATTAATTGTAAAAAGTCGCTGAAATCGGGTTTCAAAATATTTTCTTGCTTTACAGAATAAAACAACTAGTAAATCATTGATAAATTATAACATTTTTTGAACGTATAAATAGGATTAGCCGATTACACATTTTTTACGAAAACATTTTTTAAACTGTTTTTTATCATCTTGCCTTTGTTATTATTACGATATTTTCGATATTTGCACAGAATGAATTTAATAAAAATTAATCAATACGTTGTTGATTCATGAAAAGTAAAAATAAACAGTCAGCCGCTGTTTCATATCAATGCCGACTCGATTTTTGAATTTAGAAAAGTTACTGGACACACAGTTCACAAAATGGGATAATAAAATATTGAAACAGTTAAAAATAGTTTTCAAATCCAGCATTATTTATCAGTTTGGACGTCAAAACATTTTGCTTATTGATTAATGTAACACATTGCCACCTTTTTAATTGTCATGAAATAAGTTTAGCAGTAGTTCATTTTCTGCAAGTATTTTAACACGTATTTTAACGAAAGAAATTTTGTTGGTTTGATTTTAAGACGTAGGTTTATTACTGCAGGATATTTCATTTATTCAAAGCGCAATTAATTTTAACAATGTTATGAAATTTTAATTTCTCGATATTATAAAATGTATTCCTTTAGAAACATTATGTTGTTTTAATGCAAACTCAATATATTTGTCATTAAAATAATGACGGGAAACGAACCGAACATCAAAGTAATGAAAGCACGACATACTCGTACCTGTACGCAAACTACATTCAATAGAATTACCTGGAGGACATAGAGGCATCGTTACTGCTCTACATGTTGTGGGAAAGATAATTTATCTAAATATGAAGCGAAAAAATCCTAGCGGCAACCTTAAAGAGAAAAATTGCTAAGCGGTGCATGCTGCGACCTTTAAAGGGCGAACTAATATATAGAATAGGTGAAATATTGGCAGCTTGGGAAATTACAGCTTAAAACGCAACAAAAATGTTTCGATGCTTATTTTTAATAACGAAGAAATTTTAGCAGTTTATCTACAAATCAATGCACAACTCGGTGAGAAAATGATGAAAACGACTGGGGAGATTGTCGTAAAATGCAAATAGCAGGGAAAAAGAGCTAACAAGACTGGATAGTTTAATTTAGTGAGTCGTTCGTGCATACTTTTGTTTAATGACGCTGTTATCGAACGCAATATGTGTCGAGCTGAATTTTAATTAACCATAGCTTTTTCACAAACCCATTCGTCTTAATAACACACATAAACTTTCCACGATTGTGCTTTACGGCGTCTGACTCGCTGCTAATAACAAGAAGTGAATAACGCACTTTGTTGTGAATTGATTTATCGAATGCGGGTTTCGTGGCATGAATGCCTTGTTATGTGGTAATGGAGTGGCGACTTTGTGGAAAATAAGCAAATATTTGCACAAATCTACTTTCGCATAAGCGGTATGAAACGCGCCGAGCAAACAGCCAAAATGCTCGCTGCTCATTTACACATCTGCACTTGTGAATGAATTGTGCAAATTGCATTAGAATGGTAATCATTATTTGCCCCCAATTAGTCCGACACTCTAGTTCTAAAAAATAAGTGTTAAGATAAAAATAAAGCCGATTTAGCGGTCACTTTATTTGCGCTTTTAATGCGATCATCATTTTGAGCACTGCAGTAAAATCGATGCATTCGTAATTTAAATGTGCTATTACAATTATGATAACTACACAAATACGGATTTCACATACCAATGACCGCAATAATGTGGCATCGGTTTGTAGGATCATCTATCAAAATGTGAAATAAAAGCGTCGTCGACATTTTGCGACCTCAATATAAAATGAATCCGTATTTGATTACGGAATACCTACATTTGCGAACGCAATATTGCAAACGAAAAATCCAATCGTCATTAGGGACTGACCTGTAAATGGGATAACCGGAGCCGTGCTGAAACCAAAACACCATGTACACTTTGTCGTTCTTGGTAGGTGGGTTTACGTCGCATGGTAAAACTACGCTTTTTCCTTCCACGGCTTCGACGTCTTGAGTCACAACCACTGCAACAGAAACGGAGAATAATTAGTTGTCCCGGCGCATCCGCCATTTCGTCTGTTAAAATGCTAAAAGTGTATGAGTTAAGCGTCTTGCACGCCCACGAGCCGCACAAAAAAACTTAATTGAAATTGTTTTGGGTCAGAGCTATGCAGACCATCCCTTTTTCGTGTATGCAAAGTAGCGCGTCCGCAATAAATTCCCTCCGTTTCCAAATCTTAAACACACAAGAGATTTGGGCAGTTAAAAAACGCTACTTTTGGGGATCGACCGAAACAAAATAGAAAAGCCGTAAAACGGAGGGTGTGATGTACCATAAAGCGTCGTTATGAAGTGCGGAGGGTGTGTTTGGGAAAAATTTCAGATATCATAAACAGGCCCGGACCAGCATGGGTTGGCCGCAGAACTGCGTTTTTTACTGCTCCACTCGGTCGATGGTTATTTCTCCCTGTTTTATATTCGAACCCTATTGAAATTCGAGTGGAGTTGTCTGAGGGTTAAACCGAAATATTCCAGACTTATTGCTAACCGGAAATTGTTTGGAACAAAAAAGATTTTTTGTTATAAAAATGGAACGTATTGCTTTTCATTTATTTGTTTTAAGCGGCTTACTAGCCGGAGATTTAAGAGATATTTGATTTAATGTTCGACTTTCTATTGACTTTCAGCTCTTTATTTGAAATGGGATCGCTTTCCAATGTTTACCGAAAACATATGGGGAGACACTTTCCCCAATATGTAAATATGTCGGCAACGACTGGACGTGAACAATGAAACAAGATATAAGGGTGAAACGTAAAGTCCCTAGACAACGAACTCGGATCATGATCTGCATCCTGCATTTATCCTCACATACTAGCCTCGTTGTAAATGTTTATAAAATATGCTTTTTTATAAACAAATTCAATTCAATCGATGAAACACCTAAAAGGTGTGCTACCGTTCACCGATATTGAATATTTGCTTGTATCATGTATCCGAATTGGCCCGAAACTTCGGAGCTTTGTTTTATATGTAGGGGAGAAACAAATTTAGATTGGTTTCCTCAAAAGAATATAGTTTAGCAATATTTCGCTTCCCAAAGTCAATTTCGGAGTTGCAAAACAAATTACATTTGTGATACAGTTTGACAGTTTGCTGAATATACACGGGATTCTGTGAACGTTCATGAATCAATTGTTCCAGGAACCGAACCGGATCCCATCTCCAAAACTGCTCCGCTTATCGTTATCAATCTGAAAAGTTGGGATTAATATGTTTG
This sequence comes from Eledona agricola, assembly GCA_964023215.1. Taxonomy (NCBI): domain Eukaryota; kingdom Metazoa; phylum Arthropoda; class Insecta; order Coleoptera; family Tenebrionidae; genus Eledona; species Eledona agricola. Next base: position 4,896,763 of record OZ026856.1, read on the forward strand.
ACGTGCGCAAAGCAATCCGATAAACACATTCGATCTGACAAATTTATATCTGTTAAGGCTTTACCAGGGTTTAGTGATTCGGCGATGTTCGTGTGCAAGAGAATTCAGCATAATAGCCACGCATTAATTACACTGATTCATGTCAGTTTCCACCCTCCATTAAATTACAAACAACGAGAATTTCAAAAATTTACGCATTGCAACGTCGCTACAATTAGAGCGGCGCAAATTACAAGTCTGCCAAACCGATTCCTTCTAATTGATCCCAATTCGATCGCACTGAATCATTAATTAGAGTAAATGCAAGCGCTGACCGTCGCCGTTTCAATAATTTATCGTGGCCAATTTAATAAATAAATGTGTTAAACTAAGACATCAATTCCTGCAGCTGTTAACACTACGTCACACTTGGGAATAATACGATTTGTGGCCTACAGGGACCACTGTCAACTGAAATGCACCGGATCCTCATTAGAAATCGATCAATGTTAGAGATTCACGCATAAATTTGAATAACCAGAACAGTCATTCGAAAAACTGAAACCGGGTTTGTCTTGCACCATCTTCCAAGGAAAAACGGGATTACTACTTAGCAATACCAAATATTTGATTACCAAACGCGACCGGTTTGTATTTCGCTTGTGTTGTGTGTGAATTTCCAATTTACATTTCATCTAATATTTACTTTGAACAAAATCAAATAAAACGAAACGTGGTGATGTTCATAATTAGATTTTGTTCATCAAATCGCATTATCATATAAAAAATCTGCAAATCACATCTCTCCAGTTCTCAAAGCTCTAAATGTATCAAAAAGTTTCAAAGTAATGTTGTTTCCAGTCGACACTTTCGACTTAATAATCGTGATCGAGAGGAATTTGAGTTAATGAGATTAATTCCAAGTTGTTTTGGTGCTCAAAGGGTGTAAGCACCAAACGAAACATTATTATCAACAGGTAGGGTTGGAGATGACTAATTTTTCGTAAATTATATTAAGTAAAGCCTTTGTTCAATTAAATAAGTTTTGTGTAATTTGGACAAAATTTGCAACAAAACGTTCCGTATCATCATATAATACTTTAAAACATTATCAATTGTACAGTTTTGAAAACAGCGCGGCCAATGTTTCATTTGCAGCAGACGCATTTATTAGAACTCGCAGCAATAACTGTGAAAGAATTTAGAATTTATGAAAAACGTAATTCCCACCTCCATTTTTTAAATTCAAATTTTCTGCGAGGCAATAATTTTTGCGTCACGCCTACGCACATAAATTATCTTCGAGACGGCGAAGTAATTCATTCATTTCGCTATTTAACCGTGAAGGAGAAGATAACGAGGAGCAGCCGCATAAATTCCGAACCATTAACATCACCTATAACTCGCGAAAAAATATTAGCTCTGTGCCGCAGCGTTTAATTACGACTCTCCTAATTAAAACGAAACTGCTGCAACGTGCATAATCTTGACGATAATGCTGCGAAATCCCCGAAACAAATCTCAAACTAAGTGCTGCGTGGCCGCTTCTATCTCTTATTTGAGCGCAAACGTTTTGCGGACTTTAAGCAGATTTTGCGCTCGTAGTTTTGTATTAGTTTTGGCAATGTGCCGTAAAATGCATTGCAAAATGTCATAAGTACGTGCAAAGGAAGACGAATTTAGTCCGGGGTATTATAAAATTTAATTGCACTTGCACTCGTCGTCGGATTTTCATGTGTGCACTCCATTTAGAAGGCGTTCTCGCACAAAGAGTATGTAATTCTGCTTTGTCCGGGACTTTTCCCTCGCCCTGCACCCGGAGTAATCAAAGTAACGAGTGTTCTTCGCATGATTAACGACTTAAGAGACGCATTGAAATTTTTTTTCGTATTTTAATGAAGACATTAGGGAAAAGTGATTGCAAAAAATTCGTGCCGCATGAAATCGATGTAAAGCAGGTAAACGGAATTAAGCATTACCAGTGCAAGTTATGGATTTTCATTTCCTCTCACTTGATCCGGTTTTTACCTTCCATCTCTCCTCATGGGAAATTAACTGAATGTTAAAGTTTGCGCACTAATAACGCTCAGACCCTTGATTTGTGTGATTACCGAAATCTTAAATAATTATTATTAATTCAGAGCCGCCAAACTCTAATTCCATTATCGGCTGAACTGGAACTTTGATAACGTAAGTTTCTATGGTGAAAAGGTAAACTGATTTATCTGACACCCATAATTGAAGCTGCGCATTCATCGGCGGATTGATTTGTGCCGAAATTATGTTTAATCAAAGTACTATTATTGAAGGTTAAATATACATAGTAACAATTAATAAAACGCTCTTGAGGCTTTGCAGATTTTGTTCGAGGAAAGTTGTATAGGCTCGTTACTGTAGGAAATCCTCAACCGAAGCATCTGATTGTCCTTAATGAAATTACCCCGAGTCAAAACTTGTTTGCATCATTGTCGTTTTGCCTGTCATTTCGAAAGCCGTTTGAATTCCGTTCGTTAAAACAATTTGCCCTGATACATCTTTGAAGTTTGCAGGATCGTATTTTCCGAAGCGAACTAGGTCAAGCGCGAAACCTACCTTGTCCTTAACGCTGCAAATAATACGTTTCCATCTCACAAAGCCCCAACTGAAGCACGTCAACGTGAAATACATTCAATCATTTCTCATATACTTGTGTAGGGTAAACATAAGTTATACAAAAGCGATACTCTCTGTTATATCCCGTTCATGTGGAGAGATGGGGAGCCCCGATACCAGGCTCTGGATATTACACATCGTGAGTTAGTGGATGTGATGTGCCTTCGAGCTGAGAGGTCAATGGAAAAATTCAATTTCACCATTCCGAATATCTTTCCGGTTATTGTATTTCTTGAGTCTCTTCGCGTGTGAAAGTCGACGTTGCCTTTAATTAGTCGACGTCGAAGGTAATGTGGTAGTCGCTCAAAGGGGCGCTTTCATGTCGCAAACGAATCACTCCAGATTCACGGTTTTGTTACTTTTCTACGTACTAGTTGCGATGCAATTAAAATCTTATTTGTCTTCTGTTTAGCACACCACTTTGTCTCCACTCGCGACTGCGATCGACCCAATTTCACCGTAATTTAATCACTTAAGCGCGAACTTTCAACAATTGCCGACATCCAATTAGTAATTCACTACACATTTAATTTGCAGTCGATTTTTAGGCAACGAACGCCCAAATATTAATCGCAACGACCCTTTGTCATCTTTCGGTATTTGTCTTGCGGTTGCCTCAAACTTCGAGTACGAAATTCGTGTTTGGAATTTCTCATCCTCATTACGAATGCTATTATATTGCAATGTGGAGCTTTGAGAATAATTAACGGCTTTGTGCATAGGAATTGCTATAGATAACATTTTATCATTGCAACCATATTAAATTTGTTACCTTTGAAGTTCGGAGACAAGGGCACGTCTCCAGCTTATCCAATATTGTGAGCGATGCATCTGAACAAGTCATTTTGCAGTAATTAACCTTTTCCAAAAACTTTTCCTTGCGCACCCTCGTGCTTCATGTCGCACGGGATCAGGAGAAGAAAGAAGACGTGGTGAATGCCCCTGTAGGTTGTGTTAGGTGAGGGAGAAGTTGATGAAAGGCGACAAAGGAAGAGGAGGGCTCAATACCGAAGCACCGTCATAAAAGAACGCAAACACAAAACATCTTTGTGACTTGCGAACGCCGCCTACGCGAAAATGTATGCGACTATATAAAAGTTTGCTGCCTATTGCTGCCCACACTTCGTCGTGTTTGATAAGAAATTGATACTCGCTCATGTGTGTACTTGTAGTACTTTTATTAGCTTCAAAGTCAACAGAAACATTTTCAATTAAAGAGGTCCTCGGTTCCGGTTTGAAATTTCTCACAAATCTAATGGGCAGGTACCTATCGAAAATTTCCCACAAATTGATTGCCCCTGGTCTGAGTCTAGAATTAACCGAAATTTTATTGCAAGTATAAATGGGAATAATCAGTTATTATTCAAAGACACTAAGTGCAAATACTTGCTGTTTGAAAATTGCAATACTAAATGGGCGATTATCTACAAAAAATAGAAATGGATTTAATTTTAGATCGGTGGTGTGCGAGTCGCATTCTACAGAAACAAAATTTTGCACAGAATGCTGTAAAATTAAACATTGAGTCAAAGCAAAATAACAAAAATAAAGTGTAATAAACAAAATTCATAATTTTTGTAATAAATATTTCATGTTTACATGTCACGTACCCAAATAAAAACAAACAGAATTTTACATTTGCCTTATAAATATTGTAGCGAAACGAATTACTCTATTCTTGGGCTGCCTGGGCATAACAAGGTTTGAAAAAATGTTTTTTGCTATTCAAATATTTTTCGTTATTGTTGCATTCATTCAAACTAGTTGAAACAATTTTTCATCGCCAAAAGCGACAAGTTCTAGTAACAGTTGTTAGCTGAAAATGTTAACACAACCCTAATCCACTTTTTATATTTTACTCAATGTTATTCAAATAAAAACTGAACAAAATCTGATTTATTCATTCTGCCCATTCCACTCCAACTTGCCTAAAAATATCTAATATTAAGGAAACGATTATTAGTAACAGTAAAAGCAAGTCATTCCCCAAACCATCAACCATCAACCAAAGTATAACGAGCTGTTTTGCTTTCATCCATAATTCATTTTCCATCATGTTATTAAATTTATTCGTTACATATAATTTACAACTATTTACAACTACAACTACAATTTACAACAACTACCTATATGTGCTCATTCACTGCGGGTAATTTTGTGCAATAGTGGACAGAAAATGTCACATTTGTAAAAAACGATAGATCAGGAGAGAAATCGAAACAAAAGTTCAACAAAAACCGAAAATTATTGAGTGAAATAAATTTTAAACGCTTGTTTTAGATGCTCGTCCTAATAAATAATTATACAACTAGACATTTTCGTCGGCGTCCGAACCATTTTCTGGCGAAATTAATGAAGCTTTTACAGCTGCTTGTACCACTTTACCGCTAATTTCAAAGACGAAATTGCCTAATTTTCCAAAACTAAATTTCAACACACGTACGCGAGTTTTTGAATTTAATATATTTTATTTAGTATCAAGTATTAAATGTGACATGCTCAAAGTTTTGACAGATGAACCATTAAAACCCATTATATATTTTCTAAATTTGGATCGATTAAATAATTATTATTCTCACCTTCCTTCCACTTCACTTTTCAATCACTTTTTCATTGTATTAAAGAATGAGCGCGAGTTGTTTAGCTTATCGTGAAAGTCAAACGTCTAATGTGATCTCCTGGTTTCAGGAAATAGAAGAAGTCACTCAAAGCGGTGGGTTAACGAGGTTAGATTATCAACTCCACTTCGCCCCCTGCGAACTTCCTATGTGACGTGCATCGAACCCAATGTTCCCACCCGCCCTTCAATAAATTACATTTTTTCTCTTTTAAACTCGCATCATATCATTAAATCGTCAGCGATTTATCGATTCATGCAGCGCACCGGAACTTTCCTTTTATTTTTATTAATAAAGTTACGAAACTTCGCCACTCACCTAAATCAAGCACGAAACCATTTTCTAAAAAGTTCGCATTTCCAGCGGCCTCGTCAAAAATTACATATTAAATAATAAACCGAATTGAAGTTTGATTTCGTTAAGAGTTGGAATTTGATTTATATGTGCGTAATTTTCCCCGGCGCTCACAAACAAAGTAAAAAAGACCCCAACCAACTTCCGAACCGAACTTCGCTTTTTTGAGAAACGCCATTAACAACGATGGAACTCGTTGAACCAAAAAACTCGTGTCTTTATTTTATTTGCAAGTTGCGCGAGATGCATCTGTGCTGCTCTCGTGGGGCTTTATTTTACAGGACTTGTCATTTTCAACATATGTCATTGCAACGCTGAATCTCACACGAGGTCTGTCTGACTTTTACGACAGTGCATTTCCTCCAACTGAAAAAAGCGGAATTTTTCTTAGGGAAATGTTAATTAAGCGTATATAGATAAGGGTGACTGAGACACAGCGGATTAATTCCAGTACATTTTAATATCTCTGTTCACGTAGCGCCCTTGTTTCCATTAATTACAATTGCGGTGTAAATGTAGCACGCAGCAATTTCTAGATTGGATGTTTCGCTCTCTTCCATATCCTGCTGGCGTAATGAGACTGACCGGAAATGCTCCAGGACCTCCACAAAGGTTAAACTTTCGAACGACGAAAATTCCAAACAAATTGATTTGGAGCTGGACACACTAACCCAAACGATTTATTGACAAACAATGCTTGCTTCCAGTATTGTTGGTTGCTTTGAAACAGTTAAATTTTACCTTGCAGTTCTAAACACCAATTTAAAACTTTGTTTAATAAAAAGTGTTGCTGCTATTTGCTCTAGAATATTTCGGTATTTACACAGTGAAGCCTAAATAGAAACAAGTTGAGCTTTGGTGGATCAGTGTTTTATTTATTTTGGAGCAGTGTTTTCGTACGAAAACTCGGGCGAGTGTTTTGTTGCTTTTGGGCGCCACACTCAATGTCTTTCTCCGAGTCGATAAATAATTTTTTGGTCGAGCAACTCCACGTTATTCCGGTGAACGGCCTCAGCTGGTGGCCGTTGCGAACACGCGGAAAGTAGAAAAAGCTGTTCGAAAGTGCACAAAAACTTCAGCGGCAGTCAACATGTGTTTGTTTCGAAAAATCGGGCTCGCAATTCTCGTGGGCTTGCAAGCAACTCATTTCCGATTCATGCAATTCTGCACTCACACACACACACGGCCGCGTTACGGCAGCAATGAATTTTACAGCATCCCGGTCCTCATGTGAAATTTAAAGAGAAGCAATCTATAATTCGGACCGCAGCAGTTTTCATTTCCAATCGGCGATCCGCCTGAATCAGGAACTAAACGTGCAATCTATTTTTCCGATGATAAATAGCGAATATCGGCTGCAACGCTAATGAACGAATATGGAAGGGGTCTCGAGCTTTTCCCACTGGAAGTCCAACGTACGGGCTCGTATATCACCAGAGTGCAAGCCGTTTTAATTAAGAGCCCCATGAATTCGAATATGGATTTCGTTATAAATATTCATAAATTATCTTCTCGATCGATCGATTCTCCGCCGGCCTAATTGCGTTTTTCTTTCTGAGTGGGTGGCAATAATAAAATCGTCATTAATCACTTCGCTTTTTCGAGTCCGTCGGAGGTAAATGAATTTGTTTTTGATTAAAATTCAATAATGCAAGCGATTGCTTTTTGAGGTTTGCTAATCAGGGGTGTCTACGTGCCCTTAATTAACTCGTTATGAAAACGTACGTGGATTAAAACCACACAAAGATTAACACACACACTACGACCTGTTCGAATGGCGCTGCAGGTTGATTTTTAATTAAAAAGTCAACAGAGTTCAAAGCAAACTATAAACCACCAAAGGCAATATTCAATCCTATCACGGTTTTTAGGAGCCGGGTGCGGCTCCATGTTCTTCTTGCAAGCAAGCGAATTAAGTTTGATCAGCCAATTTCCAAATATCTGGATACTTATCATGCTGCTAACGTCAGAAAATTATATATACTTAACATGAATTACGGTTAAATCGTTAATTCAGTAACAATTTTAAGAATTTTTATGTTGAAATTATATAAGGTCGGAAAAATATATAGAAAGTGTGTATGCTTTCACACTCGGTAAAATCCAATGGGATTTCAAATGGGCACAGTTTAAAAACCCGAAGAACATCGTTATTCGGGTTTATTTAAAAATGCTTTATAAAACATCAGCAGACCTTAATTTAGTGTAAACAAATAAAATATCGTTAAAAGCTTCCCATAAAAATGCAGAAAAATCAAATTTAAAAAATTATGTGACGGTTGAAGTGAGTTATGAGTTTTTAGTCGATCTATTGGTAATTTTATATCGTCTTAATCCTAGAATATAACTTGAGACGTAGATCAACCAAAGCAGTTTATAATCCGCTTTGCTTATAGACAATAAAGAGTGTAGCTTTAAGTGTGACAAAAATTTAAAGGATAAAAACATCTCCAAATTTTGTAGATAATTGTATACAATTGTTAAACATTACAGTTTAGTCGGAGCTTCGGTACGCTCCACAAGATAAACAGGTGCTGAATTGATATTATTGTTTAAAGACCGTTGGTTCGGACCCATAATTGTGTCCTGCCAGGTCTCCCGATTTAACCCCTCTAGATTTTTATTTATAGAGCCATTGTTTTTCAAAAACGCCACATAAAAAAATAAATATTTTAAAAATATCATTAAAAAAATTGATAGTCTTTGTTGCTCAACAAAACCCATTTATTTCTCAATAGTACAAAAATCAAAATTTGACGAAAAAGTAAAAAAAAACATTATTTTAGTAGCAATTTTATTGACATTTTATGCCAAGATAATAATAAAAATGAAACTCTAATAACAATAATAATTCAAACGAAAATAACTCATTATATTGCAATGTAATTCAATGCAACTTTTGCTATTGTACAGATTTTGATAATTCTTTCAAGTTGGCATCAATTTAACGACTGTGATTGTAAATTGTAATTGTAACTGTAAATTGTCAATGTTTGTTACATCAAATTTAAAGGTTTTTCGAATACTTCTATGTCAAGTTTCTGCGTAAAAAGACTTTAAATTGAAAACAAACATTATCGTTTAATAATTTTAATTAACTGATAGAAATCCGCGTCATTTGTTGTTACATCGATTGCAAAACAAAAAATTACAATAATTATTCAACTCGCTTATATATTAAAAATGTGAAAATGCTGGTATACTTTTTCTTTTTTCTGTTAAAAATACTTCGATTTCGTCTCTCAAGTAAAAAAACAAACTTTTCCACTTACTTAAGAAAAGTACATATTATTCTGCAAAAAATTTATTTAAGAATTCTCGAAAGGTTCAATAATTCATACCGTTCTTGTGAATATAATTAACGGTAAAAATTTTTTTTTTATTAAATTGTAAATTGTAATTGTAACTGTAAATTGTCAATGTTTGTTATGTCAATTTTAAAGGTTTTTCGAATTCTATGTCAAGTTCCTGCGTAAAAAGACATTAAATTGAAAACAAACATTATCGTTTAATAATTTTAATGAACTGATAGAAATTCGCTTCATTTGTTGTTATCATCGATTGCAAAGTAAAAAATTGACAATAATTATTCAACTCGCTTATCTATTAAAATGTAAAAATTCTGGTATACTTTTTCCTTTGTCTCTTAAAAATACTTCGATTTCGTCTCTCAGGTAACTTTTCCCTTACTTCATAAAAGTATGTACATTTTATTCTGCAACAAATTTATTTAAGAAATCTCGATTTCAATGATTCATACCGTTCTTGCGAATGAATAACCAACTAAGATATGAGTTTTTATTAGTCCTTAACGGTCGAATCTTTGATTTTAAAATTATGCCAACCGTAATTTCTGTTTTTGATGCTTTGCAGAAGCTCTTTCTCTTAATACACTTTATTGGGTGTAATAAATATTTACTTCGTTATTTGTTTTGTAACTATATTTATTATTTTGTTATCGTAATACAATTTATAGTTTTACTATTGTAAAAGTGGGTAACGTAAATTTAAAAAAATACAGTTTTGATGTGAAAATTAAGCCGCCAACGAATAAATTGTTTTTGTAAACAATCCATTACAACAAATAGTAGTAATTTTTATAATTTTATCGTAGCAAACCTAGAGATATGCAGACTAGCCGAATAATTATTAAAGTGAATAAACAACGAGATTTATATTACAACATCTATGAGTAATTTTGTTTATAAATTTTCTACAATCGACGCTGTTTATTTCAACTGATATTTTTTTTATAAGAGCCGGTGTAGATTTTTGCAAAGATCAGTTAGTTTTTAATTTAATTAAGTTAGTGTTTAGTTTACTATAGTTAGTTATCGTTTAAATCTGTGCAATATACTAAGATAAATAACATGAAACAAAATAAAATAATTTAATGATTCTGCAGCGACTTGAATGTTGTATATTTGATATAATTTGAAATCAGCGCCAGTGTCAGCAAATCCAATTTTTTGCTGGATTTTTAATAAATTGCGCGTAAATCTTTCATTTAATTTACCAATTTCGAATTTACTGCGTTCATAAAATTAGCACTGAAATTTGAATGAGTCGGAGAAGGGAGCGCATAAATCAGAGCGACGATAAATGACAGCCGGCTTTAACTATTTTAATTTTAATTGCAAACGATTCCATTTTTACGATAAGGCAGCATAGAATTCGGTATTAATTGAGATTAATAGTTTGCATGTTGGCAAGGTCAGCGTTTATTTCGAATTAAGATATCTCAACCATTATTGTTTTTAATAACACGTTCATGTAACACCGAGTCCACGTTACGTTTAATTAGGAAAAATGGGTCAGATGCTATGAATTATTAATTACCCGGGTGCCCGTAACGTGTATGTACATTGACGAGCGAAAATATTTTACCTTTATTATGTAGCCGGGGTTTTATTTAAGTATTTCGCGCGTGTTAGTTTCGAATAATTATTGCTGTCATCCAAATTTCCCATCGTTAATCAGCGTTGCATTATTAAAACTTGCGCCAGTCCCGCTTCCATCAATTCGAGATAAACAGCAAATATTGTAGGATTTCCGCGAACACCGTAGATCGTATTTCCCCGACGATACTTAAAATTGTATCAAATTGTAAACATCTCGGGGGGAATTTATTGCGTCTAGTTGAGGTAAATTCTCCGGTCTAACTTCGATATTTATTCGAGGGATCTCTTCGACGTGCCCTGCACAATGCATGACGATGCATTTTCAATAAATTTCATAATGTCATTGAGGAACGAGTGTAATGCTTCGGATTCAAAGTCAAGTTCACGATTCCCTTCAGGCACTAACTTTAAAACTCGCTTGATAATCTTTCCTGAGATGCATCGTTCCATTTGCGACAGGAAAAACTACTCGCAGCCATCAGATTGTGCCGACTTAAAACTGGATAATTAAACGGATCAACCTGTTGATGAACTCTTTTTAACGTTTCTCTCAACGAAACATTGATTCTGTTAATGCAGCCTCCGGCTGCTATGACTATTGCAGAGTTAACATTAGAATTTAATATGTCATTTTAAGACTTGAATTTAGTGTGAACTAGTAAGTGGCACGATGCTCTTAAACAATTTAATCTAAATTATTCTCTCTAACTGGATAGCTACATGATCTTAGGTGATCAAATGAAGTTAGGATATTCAGTGACAGTGCCTCCGGACTAAAACGAAGAACTTAGCAAATGTCTAGGCGTTTGCTTTAGTTGTCGACATAAAACTCCTTACTCGCGGAGCTTTGGCGGAAATAATCTTTTCACCCCTTGGTTGTTCACCCCGCTTAACCTCTTTTACAGCCCCGCTCGTGTAATCTATCTAAAAATTCAAAATGATAACGTCTTCAATTCCGTATAAACGCGAGCTTTTCAGCAAATGAAGTGGAGTGGCGAACATCACTCGACTCAATCACAATATAGCAGCATCCCTACCGCCCGACCTTATACAATATCGCAGAGGCGTATATTTAAAGCGATATCCACCTGGAAACACAAAAGATATTGCCGGTTTCATATCGTTCCGGGTTATACGCGAAACTGGCGATTTTTCAGCTCCGTTATTATCAGGAAAACCTTCTGCATTTTCAGATGAAATTTGTTCTTTGATTGAAACCGCTAGTCGGTGATTTTCAAACACTATTGCTATTCCGATCGTCACGATTGTGTAAATTCCAGCGTCTTTTGCACAGTAATTGCCCCGACGACGTACTTTTCAATGAAATGAACTTTCAGAGATTTCTCCGCCGAATGAATAATACTAAATTAGTATTCCACGATTATACAAAATATTATCTTCGAGGAATTGGCTAATTGCCGAGGGGACAAGCTGCGGTTTCCGGTTCGTGCCAAAAAAATTGTTTTCAACGATCGTGCCCATCAATGCTAATGTTACAGCGTTTATCGTTGTTTTCACTGACAAAAGACGGACTTATTGTCGACGCCTGACCATTAAATGTATTTAGAAACGGTTGACCCAAAAACGATTATTTTAACAATGGCTTTGCTTTAAATGTGTCGGAGATGCACTTTAACCGAACGCTGAACTCGATCGAGAACTGGAATGTTCGATGATTTTGAAGGCCGGTTTTGATAATGCAGTTTTGTAAAGCTGTCCCATAAAACGTACCTAATTCTGACAACCACCAGCTTTATAATAATGATCAATAAAAACGTATAAAATATTTACGCTTTTTATTATTGAATTTAACATTCAAGCGTGGGCATTACACAATCAATCGATGAACCAATACGACTTATAAAGCTTAAAACTAATGTCAAAATTAACCGGACACTGTGTATAACAAACCTGCAAGCAAATTATTTTATTTCAGTCAAATATTTTTCACTTTCTGCCACTGCTCGAGGTGCCATTAGGTTTTAAATATCAAAAATCCTTAATCTGAATTCTTTTTTTTAATCGAACGCAAAATTGCTTGACTTAGTTATTTTTCTTCCGTTTTTTATTAGTGTTTCTTTTGTTCAAATATTGTCAAATTTTAATTCAAATATTTTAAGTGGAAATTCAATTGAATATTCTGGAACGGTATGATAACGCACTGACAAATTGTTGCTAAAATATATTCAAAAAATTTGTTGTAAACAAGCAATAATAATTTTAGTGTTTTTGTTTACGTCCCCACCAAGGGTCATAGAATAAAGTGCCAGATATGTTAATATTTTATTTGCTTATCGATTGGGTAGACCACATTTGGTATGCATAACATAAAGGAATGTAAATGGTTGGGTAGATCGAATTTGGCGGTTTTTCCAACCACAATCAGTTTATTACATCAGCGATGCGTTCTTCGAAATCAAAATTCATACTCATTATGAGTAGTCATTTGACAAATCATATGAAGTGAAGAGCAATTTTAGCCAATTCAAATTTTCCTGAGCCTTGGGGCAAATTAGATAGACAGACTGATTATTAGACGGATTTGCAACGAATTAAAAGGCCTCTATTTGTCTACTTAACGATGCATACGTGTAATTAATTAAGATAATTATCAACAAACTTTGTGTTAATCCCGGTAATGGATTCGTCCTTTTAGACTAAATTTACCTAAATCCAAAAGATTTTATTCGCGCGAGTGCTCGTTAATCTTCCGTTTCGTGACAAATTAAAGATGCGTCGACACCTGACGTCCACTTATAAAAATGTCGTAAAATTCTTCGAAAAAAATGTCATAAAAGCTGCATAGGCCATTGTAATGGCACAACCATGTTAATTTAATGAACCAATAAAAGTCGTTCGCACCTGTGACGACTATTATTTTCAGCCGCGGGTCGTGCACTTTTTTCTTTACATCAAGCGGGACACGTTAATAGTAGTAGAATGGCAATCTGGGGACAGGTATAAAGACAAAAAAATTGAAGAGCGATGGGGGCGCAACGATGTAACCAGGCAACCGTTAAAGGACAGTACAATTGTTTGGAATTAAAAAATATATACCTATAAGTAATAAATTTATAATAATAACACACAATAAGCATCAAACTTTTTTTGTGTTAAATGCGATTTGTTTGCTCTACAAGGACGACACAACAATTTGAGATAGTCGAGCAAAATAATAATAAACATAACAGCGGATATAATATTTTAAAAGCATTACATTTTATTTGCAAACGATTGTGTACAATAAAGATGTTGTTTATGTGACACAATAGAGGATACTGTTTCCTTGAAAGATTCTGATGAAGCAAAATCCAGCTATAAACAATAAAATGTATGTAAAAAGTTTGTAATGGACAGTGTGCAATATATTTTCGTTGAGTTTATAGCCACTATCCATTAAAATAAGTATTCTTTAATTACTTTATGATTAATTCTAATTATGAAACATTCCAGGTGCGACAAAGTAGAAAAGTAGAAAAAACCGGTCAAGGAAATGGTATTTTTAGAATTTGATGAGCTTAAATAAGGCAAATTTGTTCCAAGACAAAATAATATACTGTCAGACGAGATTTTTAATAATTAACATACCTACAAAGAAATGGATAATGATTAATCACAAATAAAAGTATTTGGAAGGAAGCACAAAAGTAGATCGCAGCTAAACAGATTTATTAAACCTACTTCACAATATTAAAATAATAAATAAAATAATAAAACAATACACCTTCTAATTAAATTTAAAATGGAACACGGTTTAAAAACTCAAAAAATATAGTTAACACTAATAACACCGACCGTGAAAACCTATACATTTTAATAAAAAACTAGCTAAGGTTCAAAATTTTGTTGCACTCTGACACAGATTACTTTTGAATCAAATACAAATGATGTCCTTTCATATTCATGTCGGCTTAAGCTGAGTTTCTATGGCTAATTTTTTCTCAAAAAAGACGATTAAAGTAAATTCAGCATTTAAAAATAATCAAAGAATAGGAAATAATGACAAGAAGATAAAATAGTAGAGCGAAATGTTATATTGAGAGAGTTGGAATAAAAATATAATATTTAGAAATTTATGGTCAGTGTTAGATTGCGAGACCAGAAAATTCATACAAAAAGTAACCTGAGTGAGTTTCAACAAAATTGCAGATTATTACTTTCAAAATTGTTTTCGATAACACAAATAGAAATTCAACTTTCTAATCAGCCATTAGAATATATTGGGAGAGAAGAATAAGATATACGATTAGATTTTAAAAAATTTATTTAAAAAATTAATAAAAATGGTAAATTAATAAAAATAATTACAAAACAACAGCAGCTTAAGTCTAAAGTAAATCAATACGGACGAGTTAATTCGAGTGCCAAAGTTTTAGAATTTACAAAACAGGACATTGGATTTATTGAAAAACTCTTCAGATTTGATTTTTGTTTTTGTTTTAATAGTAATAATTTTTATCTTATAAAGGTTGTAACAATAGTGCTGAAAACAATTTCCAAGAGATGGTATCCAATTAAATTATTTAATACAATTCAATTATATTGGTATATAATTAATTTATTCTGTGGTTACTAAAAATTCTTATGTTTCAAACAGGTTTACCTGTAATTTTAATAATTAATAAATAAATAATGTTTTCATAAATTCAAGTTTTAACAATGAATATAAAATTCGGCCGTTATAAATAATGAATAAAAATATATTACAACTTTATTATTACATATACATAGTACAAGTGAAGAATAACAACTTTTCCGTATAATATTTCCCAAGAACTGGAGTTAATTCCAATGCTAAATCCTTCATCCGACCTCCAGGACGCGCAAATTTTTTTCCGTCGAACTCGGCTTAAAACAGAGCCTACCAAAACCCAATGATGTATTAGATGGGCGATAAATCGTGCGCATCCGACTGAATAATCCGCACTAAGTAAGTCCGATTGTGGAGGTCGGGATGGCCCGGCGATGTCGTCGCGATAAAGAAACATCGCCTCTTTGACCAAATAACAGTTCACGCCGACTCTGCAACGGTTATTTAACGCTAATCCGAACCTGCTTTTTATTCAGTTCGAATTCGACCAGCAAAATGGATTGTGGTTGTGTGGCGCCTTACATCGGTCCTTCTCTGGACAGCACCTGCGGGGGCGGCTCCTTCCTCCTCTTCATGAGTCTTCTCGACACCTTCATCACCAACAAATGCGACTTGTCCGAGATCTGCCAGCGGGTGCGACCCCTGTCTCAACCCGAACAAGAATACGACTTTGTGGTGATTGGGGGCGGCAGTGGCGGCGCTGCGGCTGCAGGAAGACTTTCGGAAGTACCAGACTGGAAAGTGTTACTAATCGAAGCCGGCGGCGACGAGCCTCCGGGATCGCAAGTGCCCTCAATGGTTCTCAACTACATGGGAAATCCGTACATGGATTGGAATTACAAAACCGAACCGGAGCCCAACGCCTGCCAGGGATTCCCCGAGAAGAGATGTAGCTGGCCTCGAGGAAAAGTGTTGGGAGGGTGCAGCGTAATCAACGGGATGATGTACATGAGGGGCCATCCCCACGACTACGACAATTGGGAAGCTCTAGGCAACCGCGGCTGGAGTTACAACGACGTGCTTCCGATTTTCAAGAAGTCTGAAGGGAATCAAGAAATCGGAACTTTGGTGGACCCCAAATATCACAGTTCGGATGGGCCGGTTACAGTTTCCAGATTTCCCGACCATCCTGAGCTGGCCGAAGACGTTATGAAAGCGGCCGCTGAGCTAGGATATCCCGTCAGTGATGACTTGAACGGAGACCAGTTTTCTGGATTTACCATTGCCCAAGCAAGCATTCGGTGAGTTCAATACTCTGCATTCAAAATCAAGGTTAAGGAGCAGATGACGCCTTAATAATCTCCCGGTTCGGTAAATGAACTGCCATCGAATCAATCATCACCATTATCAGTAGGGTCGTCGACTTTTTCACCACTTATTTATACAGACTAAATTTGCATTCATTTTCTGAGAAATTATGTTAATATTATGAGTCGTCAATCGATTATTTTTAACTTATAGAGATTAGTCGTAAATGCAACTTCTGCTCTGTCATCTTCCGAGAAAAACAATGAAAAGATGCGTCCAAGAGTTTTAATAACATTTTTAATTGCCTCCGTTTCAACTTTAAATTTGTTTTTAATCACATTTTTCAAATGATCACAATTCCGCAAAATGCAATAATTTTTTAATGGTTTATAAATGATTATGCAGTGATGCCATTTCATAGTAACGTCGTAAAGGTAAACATAACAAATTTTCGAAAAATTATCAACGGTTCCTTATCAAATAAACAAACAAATATGTAAGCATTAAAACATGTCGCCTTCCACTCTTGCTAATTATGCTATTTAGTTGTGGTTATCATCAAAAAAATACTTTACAGTCGCTTAATATTCTGGAAAAATTTCATTTGCCGTGTATTCGTAATTGCAGCGTACCTCGCTCAGAAAATTAATCAATTACGAAATAAGTCACGCAATAATGATATCAAGAATGTGAGTATTTATCATTTTATTTTCTTTTTTATTGGCGCTGGTCCCACAATTTTCCCAAGCATCTTAAAAATTTGCACGTTAAGTCATTTGAACATTTTTCTGATTTATGCACAAAATACAACTATGTTCCACATTTTATTTGCAGATTTAAGAACTTATTATTTTTACCTTGGCATATGAAATGTTCTAATTTTAAACAATTTCTTAAAATTATGAATGAAATGCTAACTACCTAGGTACTTCCTGATTTGAACAATTCTTTACGTTTCTCTAAGCGGATAAAATAGTAATATTTATCATTTAAATAATTTTTGCTTTACTGCGTCACAGTTAAAGTAACAATAATATCCACGAAGGTACTTACACTCCCTAGCAAAATTATCGCATAATTTAAAATTTTTGAATCAGAAAAAGATGAGTGAAATTTTACTTTAATAATTAATTCAGGCCCAATTCCCAGGGGCCATTCATACACAAAAACAGTGACTAAACTCAAAAAAACATCTGAAGAGGCGATTGTCATAAATGGAGAAATTTCAGCTAATCATACAGCTTTGGAAACAACACAAAAAAAAGAATAAGTAACGTAGTAGTAACGCGTGTTTCCATATCTTGCTCTAATGATCTTTCGACAACAATTTTATATAAATAAAATAATTTTGCTGATCTTTCGACAGCAATTTTATATAAATAAAATAATTTTGCTGGGGAGTGTTTTAAAATTTATCTCTTTAACTATACATTTTTGCAGTTACCCCCCAACATTTTCGTGAGCATCTTAACGAACCTATTTGACGATTATTTATTAAATTATCTATAATTCTGCACTATTTGTGTAAATTATTTCATCGCCTAAAATAATTTTCGACCTTTAATCTTTCTAAGCGGATAAAGATGATTAACCTAATTTCTCCCGAAAATTGATGTAGATTAAAATTCTATGAGAGTTCTAGCAAATCTTCATCTTATAAATAATAACACAATTAATAGAGTATTTTTTAGTTGTGTTTTTTGAAGAAACATACAAAACGCATTATTAAACATTTCAAATTTATTATACATTGTTCACGTGTTTCGTACTTGTCTTGACATTACCCTCCTGAATAAATAATTTCAGGAACGGCTCCAGACTAAGCAGTGCCCGTGCCTTTTTGCGCCCGGCCCGAACCCGTCCCAACTTACACATAATGCTAAACTCAACAGCCACTAAAATATTAATAACCGCCACCGGGAACCAGAAGACAGTTTCGGGAGTGGAATTTCTTCACAACAATAAATTACACACCGTCCGAGTGAAAAAGGAAGTGGTCCTTTCGGCCGGAGCCGTCAATTCGCCCCAAATCTTATTATTATCAGGAATCGGGTCTAAGGAACGGTTAAACGAAGTTAACATCCCCCAAGTGCATGAACTACCCGGCGTCGGCAAAAATCTTCACAACCACGTGACGTTCTACCTCACTTATAAAATGAACAAAACTGAGGGCGTCAACGATTTGGATTGGGCAGCAGCTTTGAACTACATCCTCAATAGGAAGGGTCCTCTGTCGTCTACTGGAATGTCCCAAGTGACTGCAAGAATCAACAGCAAATATGCAGACCCGTCTGGAAAGCACCCAGATTTGCAAATCTTTTTCGGCGGATATTTGGCGCACTGCGCGTCTTCTGGAGCGGTCCGCGCTCTCGAGGATCCAGAGCATCCAGACGCTCCAAAAGAATTAAACATTTCACCAGTTGTTCTGCATCCCAAAAGCAGAGGATACGTTGCACTAAAATCGAACAAACCCACAGATCCTCCTCTTATGTTAGCCAATTACTTAACCGAACAACAAGATATGAAAACGCTCGTTGATGGTATAAGAGTCGTCCAGCGACTCACAGCTACCAAAACGCTTCAAGATAAGTACGGCTTTCATCTAGTAAAGATGGATTACGGAAACTGCAGCACCGCTTATGCGTAAATAACACGTTAAAAGCTCATACTTCTTGTGTAAGATTATGATTTCAGGTTTGATACTGACGAGTTTTGGGAATGTGCAGCTCGTTACTATACAGGACCAGAAAACCATCAAGCCGGGTCTTGCAAGATGGGTCCCTCGTCGGATCCTATGGCAGTGGTAGATCCTGAACTACAAGTTTATGGAATCGATGGGCTTAGAGTGATGGATGCGTCTATAATGCCGGAATTGGTGTCAGGAAACACGCACGCCACCATTGTTATGATTGCTGATAAGGGTGTGGACCATATTAAGCAGAGGTGGTTAAGAAGCAATCTTCAGAATAGATTTGGTGGTGCTGGATTACAAAGCACGGCTCAGAAACAATTTAGGCCCATACAAACGAATACTGGGTATCGGTATCCTCAACAAACTCATCAGTATTCTGGGGTAAAATCTACGGGTTTCCAACAGAGTCAATCATTCCATCGAGCTCAGAATGACTTGCAAAATCCGTTTGCTAGTCAACAGTCGGTACGAGGATATTCTCAACAAAACTTTCAAGGGTACCAACAACAACAACAACAAAATCGTGGATATTACCGTAAAATCCAGTAACGATCTCCAGTGCCTGTGTTGATGTTTAATTGTAGGTGGAAGAACACAAACGAACTGCTAGACTTGCACGGCAGCTAGATTTAGAATTTTAAATTATTAGTGTTGTTACTTGTGGTGAAATAAAAGCTGAAACGGAATTTAGTTTGAAAATTTCCAAATTGTCACTATTGTGTGTCAATGCTAATAGCGGGACTGCAACGAAAATCGAGTGGAGTTTAAAACGGATTATATTTCATCGTTGAAATCAATTGGACAGCAAATTATGACCGACAGTTTGGATAATTAGATCAACAGGCGAAATTCCTAAATATAATCACTGGATGTTAATAAAATATATTACAGTTCTGCACTTGTCAGATTTAGCTACTACCGGACGATGATTAATAAAGCAAGTGAAAATAGGGAAAATCGTCCTGCGAATGGATGTTCGGGACGACAATGAACCGCGTGAATATTTAATGTTTTCCATTTCGCGCAAATTAACGTCAGTTTGTAATATTTGCCCATCGCCGAACCGAAAAAATCACTATAATTAGATGCAAATTGAAACCAGTCACCGCGTGCTAAATTTGGCTTATTGTAGCTTTCAAAATATTTGTTTGATATTATATTGTAGAGCAATATCAACAAAGTGATGTTAATTATTGTAGCTACCTGGCTTAGGCACAAAACATCACAATGCATGCTAATAGCGCTTAATTTGTCCGCAATTTGCAATAAAGTGCACACAAACTCCTGGCGCAAATCAAATGTGTTTAAAATTTATTAAGCTTATTGGCGGCTTCATTTACCACAGACCCGAAGAATATCCCCCCGGAGGAACCCGCTGCACTCTCTTGCTTGCAGTTGACGTCCCTTTGTCTGTTTCGTCAGTTTTGTCATCTTTTGTGGAATTGCTTGCGTTTTCCGGATCTGATTTCTTGTGCACGTTGACTTTGCCGTCATCGGGCTCCGGAGATAAGCCCAGAATGTTGGTATAACCGCCACCGGGAGGTCTTAACACACGGCTAGAGCTGCGGCTCCCTGCTATTCCCGTAAAGATGTTGGTCGAAGTCATATTTTGTTATTTAACAATGGTGGAAACTGTGAGTTCGAGAGGAATGAGAAATCTGACTCGAGTGTCAAATTCTGATGATTTGTCAGATTTTGTTTGTGGGCGTTTGTGACGCAATTTTGTTTAAAGCGCAGCGCTCGTTGGGCTACTAATTGTTGTTCATTAAACGAAAAAGAGGAGCCGCTAAATACTTTCGCGCCATCCATAAAACACGACACCGGAAATTACCAACGATTTTGCTGCATTTTTGCATAATTTACTTCAATTAGCAAAACATTAAGGTCAACTTCAAAGCGACCCAATATTTGAGTGCAGAATGCGAGCTTTGCCTGCAATGAACCTGAATGTGCGCATGAAACGCAATTTACTGAACCTGTCAAGCAAAGTATGAGCATTTTATATCAAATTAAATATAAAAAAAATGACATAAAAAATATTTTTCATTACTGCAACTTTATTACTGTTAATGTGTTACAATTTTTATAGTTTCATTGTGGTTACATCATTTTACAATTTTCCGAGCCACAATGCGAGTCATCTCTTCTATTTGTTGATTCCTTTTTTGCTAATTTAATTTACTGAAGCTTCAAAGTACCGTACAACATTAAAATTAATAATAAAAATTACATAAAAATATGTTTCATTATTTCAGCTTTAAAATTATTCGCTGTTTATCATGAAGCACAAAATTTCACACTATTTTGACATGCTCCTTGCATTATCTCTTATTCCATGGTTTCTGTTATTTTTTGACAAAATGGGATATCTATGTTTGCACAAAGCACATTTCCTGCATCATTTTGCAAAATTCGCGCCCTACCATCACAAGGTAGCCAAAAAGCATTTATTGAAAGTTATCATATTGAAAGTTTGCGAACCCCACCAATAAAACTGGAGTTGCTGCAGCTACATCGATTTGAATCAATTTTCGTGAAAAATATCTAATTTCGACTTATTCCTTTTTTCCCCGATATCCCGCAATTTATAAAGTCCCTTACGCCAAAATATTTTCTCCTATTGCTAGTCTCTAATGTCCATATTTATTCCTTCTTTGTTACTTAATTTACTGAACCTACAAGGCTTAAGTTAAATTTTCAGTGTTCATTATGATGTAGATCCAAGATTTTAATGAAGAAAATGAGGATGTGAAGATCTACTTGTAGTTTTTTTTTTGCAGACTAGTTTTGAAGCAACCACTCGATCATCAGTGCAACATATAAAACACAAATAATACAATAAAATTAATTATTATTATATTTAATTAACGTTATACATTTATACAATAATTGCATATTAAAAAATGTAGATCTTTACGTCCTTTTTTTCAATAAGGTATAAGTGTATTGTAAATGTAATAATAAAAATAGCTTGAAAATTGCTTGCTTCTATTAAAATGTATACAATTTTTATCATCTCGTTTTTCCCAGTAGTTTATTATGTTCTTGGTTAGAATTCCTCTTTTATTGTTTTATCTTAAATGTTGTGTATTTTGGTTCTTGGCTGCCAACCCTTGAGAGTATTATAATTAGAGTTACAAAAAATCTATAAAAATATATTTTACCTACTACAAGTTGAAAATTTGCTCAAGTATCTACTATAATTTTTGTCACAATTTATATTACAAATCTTTTTTTATTAAGTGATAACATAGGCAGCTCCTTACGTGTCTTCTATTATTTGTCTCAAATTCTTATTCATCCTTCTCATTTTTTACATGCCCATTTTATTGTGAGGGCAATTATCCAGTTATATGCTTCTTGCAAACCGGTGCCCCTTTTCCAGTTTTTGGGACATATTTTCAATAGAAATTAATGTTTATATAATGTGTTTAATTCAGATTTACTGATTTAAGTATGAAAATTGGGTGTTGAATGATTTTATGGAGCTGGACCGCGCTGAACTTGTAAAGATTACGAGGTTCTACAATAGAATTACTCGGCCTCTGCTGCATTAAATTATATCCAAACGACCTAATAATTCCTCCAATAACAGAGTAAACTAAATTACAGAATGCAACTGCTCTCGATCTCCCCATCCCTCATCATTCGCTTACGATGGCAAATTGCCTCTTCCCCATCCATCGCTATATTGCATTATGAGTTTGTCGGAAGGACAGGAGTGTAAACTTAGCTAATGTCGGCCGTATTTATCACTAATGAATGTACTTACATCCATGCATTTATTACTAGTAAGTTTTGACACGGCTTTATTAAATTACCCAACCGGTTTAAGCTAATCAGAATCAGTCCAAACCGCAGATGGGCCCAGCTGTGTTCCACCCGTCTTTCCCAATTCCCTTCCAAACCAAACATCCCTTGACGCAGCCTCCAAGAATCAATTCCGAAACGAGACATTAGGTGGAGTAAGAATGCTGACACCAACGAGACGTTTTTGGGGGTACATTCAGAATTAATTAATTTGCGCTTGATTGAAATTCCAGCGGTGTCCATGAAATTTACGTTTTGTGCAAATGGAAGAAGTGGAAGGCTTCTGCGTCGAATATTCGCGAACGCGTCTTTATTGACGATTTATTAGAATTTTTAATATTCGCATTATCCAGACGAGAGGCACAATGGTGACTAGGAACGTTTTATTTTATACCCACTCACTTACCTTCGTAAAACTCAATTTCTCAGCCACGTGTTCCCGAATTCCCTTACCTGAAACTGAAAAATTGCCAACGTTAGAAATATGGAGCGCGGCCCCGAATTAAATTGCTTCAAAAACGTTTCTTAAATTGAACGTTCAGGCATGGAGATATTATATCGGATATAAAAAATTAATTACGTTAGGATTGGGTTAGGAGTTGTCCTTGTGGTAATAGACACGATGAGAACGAACGAACAGAAGGACGCTGCGTAAGTGGAGGGCGAGAATTAATGACCTCTGAAAGTGTGTTTCCGACGTTTATTTGACCAAAACTATGTAGAGCAGATTTTAAATTACCACATAAATCATAGATGTCTCGGTCCAGGGTGAGTTGAGTAAGTGAAAAAATTAATACGGACCGAAACACACGCTCCCCTTCGTTGTGCAAGCAAATTAAACCCGACAATGACTGTCAGCGTCAATAAAATAAAGATACACACAAGCATTTCGAAAGGAAATAAATCATCCTTTTAGCATCGCTGCTGCATATCTTAGCCGATCTCATTTCGGTGTTATTGACAACTTTACAACTTCCATAATCGAGTGTCAAAAAAACTCCAACGCTTTCAGGCTATAATAACGCTTCAGAAGCGCCACCACCTGCTTATGTATTTCTCCATTTCTGCCGACGACATTACAGAAATACAACAGGTCATTTTCGTATGTCATTTCCGCAAATCAAGAGACCATCCATCATAAGTGGTCTAATCTCAACCCTCCGGGCTTTCAGCCCGATTTTAAATCGCATACGCCGAACCCTTCGGATGTGATTCCAAGCTCGAATCATAAATCATTTACTTTGGGGATTGTAATATTAAAAGAGGGACGTGAGCTCCACACATATTGCGATAATGATGACGAATATTTATTTACGAAATATCCGCCACTAAATATTGCCTTAGCACTTGATTTGATAATTAGGTTTTTCAGGGAACAATTAAATCAACCACGCTTTATAAAATATTTCTTTATTAAAAAATTA
Organism: Eledona agricola; assembly: GCA_964023215.1. Taxonomy (NCBI): domain Eukaryota; kingdom Metazoa; phylum Arthropoda; class Insecta; order Coleoptera; family Tenebrionidae; genus Eledona; species Eledona agricola. Next base: position 4,921,032 of record OZ026856.1, read on the forward strand.
TTACAGCAATCAAATTAAAAAATGGGGAAATAGTATAATTAATTAATATATTTACATATTTCAATTTCTAAAACTTGCAAAAATACAAATAAAATACTGTACAATAGAGTTGAAAAAGTTACGCACAAAAGCTTGTTGTCTTCGGTTTTTATTTTCCTTTACTTCCAGCAGATGATTTTTCTTCAAGCACTGTTTCAACATTTCTTCGGGCTTATCCTGCTTATATTTCTTGTGCAATTTCAACGCCAGTTTCGATTTCGTAAATCTATCATCCTCCCTCCTGTCCTTGACTTTTTGAACAGCTAGTTTTCTTCTCTGGGTAACGTTAACTTCCTTTGGTATTTTCTTCATCTCGCGGTTGACGCACTTAAAAAACTCGCGTCGATTTTCGTCAGCAGCTCGTCGCTTCATCTCCAGTTTGTACTTTTCCTTGTTGTTGAACAAATTTTCAATAGCGATTTGACGTCTTTTCGTTTCGTGGACAGACGGCGGTAGTGTATCCATTTCGCTTTGAACAAGTTGCTCAAAATTTTTCTTAATTTTGTCGTCGATTTTTTGGTCTATTTGGAAATTGGGGTGTTTGATGTTATACATGGTTATGAACTCCTGAAGCGGAGAGACTTAAATAGGTAGACGACGCTTCTGGCAGTCTTAGGATTCCATAATTCCGACAATAAACACAGAAGTAGGGATGCGTTACCGTAAAAGGGATTAAAGTGATGCTACAAACAAGTCATTTTTTAGCGAAGTCGTGCATATTTCAAGTAACTCGCGTTTGAGCGCGTGTAAAACATTTATAAATCAGCATAATGAAACTCTTAACAAAACGAAAAAGACGCCAAAGTTCTTGTAATTAACCGAAAAGCGAGTAGGTATACAGCGTCCTTAATTAGCGTAAGTGAGGATGCACTTCGTCAAAGAGAGATATATGGTCAGAAGTTTAACGGTGTTCTGGCGAATAAAATGCCCCAGAGATCGGACCATTTACATAAACAGGATTGCTGCAGTATAACTTTAAAATCCTTTTAAATCCTGTTCGTGTAACATTTGTTGCGCGGTTACACCGACACACTTGACAGCAACACTTGTTTGTACTTGCCATCAACGTCGCACACAAACGAAGACAAATTCCGCTTGATTCAGTCAAAAGAAAATCTGGAAAACGACGCACCTGCACGCGATTTTCCTTCCCGAGCGATAATAACGTTCACGTTTCGTATCATAATTAACGTCGGGTTATTAAAACGCCGCTGAGGGACTGTACGAGTGAAAATCTCGACTTCGGCTTTCGGGGAGTTCTTCGCAAAGCAGTTGTGGCCCGAGGTGGTACAATAAATGCGGAAAAAATGGATGGAAGTCTCTCGAGAGTCGCATAACTTACGATTTGCATATTAGAGTGTGGCAGCGTCAACGGCTTCGTTGTCTTCGGATGGATTGTATTTTTTGAGGGTTGAAGCCTTTTATTACAAGAAAAGTAGAAAAGCTTGTATCGAATTAAATCGATACATACAGCAAAAGTTGCATTTAATAAAATTGCATCATGATCTAAAAACTAGAAAATTTGTCATCAAAATTTAAATGTGGCAATATTCTAAACTTCTTACTTCAATGAAGAAATTAACTGATATAGAATAGGTTTATTTCGACTCTCTTAACGAAAACTATAATAATTCATAAAAATTGTTTGATTTACGATGTACAATTTTCCTGGAAAAATTCCAATTAAATAATTATGTAACAAAAATTTAATCGTCAACAGTTTTCAATAATATTATACAAATCCTTGTTTTTTATTAACATTCAAAGATTAAAAACTCTAATTAGTGAATAACTACAGTTTCCGTTGGGAGAGTCGATTTGTAATATAGTAATAATAGAAATTGTGTCAAAGCTTTGTTCTAAACACAAACTGCTATCGTTGCAAGTCTGACATTAGACACAAAACTGGCAGGATCACAAACGTTGATAAACTCGTAGCATTAAAGCTTAGCAAAGGTCCTAGCTTAGTAAATCATCCCTCGTGTGAAGGTTAGACTAAATAGGCAATAATTTTCGTTGTAATTTTCTCAGAGTTAAAATAACAGCGCCGCATGGTCACATAAATTCTCTACAAATTTTCATGCTTTTGCTTAATTTTTATAGCGCATTAATCACAAGAATTGTTTATCGGTCACCCACAAATCCCTCGGCTATTAAAATAATCGCCGATCGAGTTTTTTCATCGGAATTCCATTATTTTAACGTTCTTACGTATATTACAAATGGGGATGATAATCACATCTCGTATATCCAATCCAGTTTCCGAGCTAAAAAACTTGTGTGTTTGTTTAAAAATCCGCGACGAGATAATATTAAAGTTTATTAGGTACGTTCATTTAGTTCGGATCTGTGGAATTGTACAAAGGTTTTTTTGAGAGTAACCTAATTAATTCCTTGCTAGGAAATAAATAAAATCGTCGCTCTTTGACGTAGGTGTTTGCTCTGGTCGAGCAGAATTTTTGTTTACACTTTAATGAAAAATGACGCGCGAATGTCAGGTGAAGGGTTGCGGAAGTAATTAATTATTTTTTGCCAAGCGGTTACTACCTTCATACCTGCGGTTTAAAAATTGAATAACTAACTGTGTGTGGCATCCGTTATTTAACTCAAAACTTTTCACGACAGAATGCAGCGGAAAAATGCAAAACGTGCAGAATTGCAATTAGGAATGGCGGAATTTATGAGTGCCCAGCAAGAGATGTGAATCGTAAAACATTGCCCTCAAATAAATATTCATTTCCGCAAATGATCTAAGACACTTATCCGGAAAATTTGTACCGGGAAAGGCGGATTTCACATCTCCGAGTGACGGTATCTAAATCGAATTTTCGTGTCTTATTTTTCTTTCGGTCATTTCGCCGAAAATAATTCGGACGAGCTTTTCGTGTACTGTATAAATTCGCGATGTTTTATTAACAAGCGTGCAATGCAGCGACGAAAAACTTTAAAGCTTAATAATTAAAGAATGCTGCGGCTTTCCGGGCGAGTCAGGACATTATTTCGCCGTTTTTCTTTTCATTTCGCGTGGTGTCGATGCAAAACTCCGTGATTAATCGGTACGATCACGGCACGCAAGAAAATGAAAAAAGAAACACGCCCCTCCCGCGCTGTCATCGATTAATCTCATAATTACCAGCTCCGGGACTCGTCCATGTAAATAATGACTTAATTAGCGAAATATAGTTTCGAACTCGGTCGGTAATGTTCAAATCATAAATGTAAACAACGTACAATTCGCGCTTATGAATATTCAAAATTTACCTAAAGCCAAATGCGTGAGGAATGTCATAAAGATTTATAGAATTTCCAGAGGCGTTGCTGAGCCGCCGTCGAGATTTTAATAACATCAATAATCATCATAATTAAACTTCGCTTAGCGCAAAATAAACCGCGAGTGGTGCGAACTGAGTTGAGCGATTTTGAGATGAAGCCGAATATTAGGAATGCAGATAATAAACACCGTTTCAAATATGTTACTAACTAGCTGAATGTACCCGGCGTTGCCCGGACGTAGATTAAATAAACGCAGTGTTGACTAAAGTGGTGATGTTGACTAATCGACATTATAATACAATTAAACAGGAATCCTCTACTTTTTCAATCACAAAATAAACAAATTTGTTGAAATTAACGTTCGTTGTCAGGACCGGGTACTTCAATATGATTTGGACAAAGAGGATACCTTGGTTGATATCTGAGATAAAAAATCTTGAATAGACTCTTTAGGCAAAGACGCAGTTGTTCTATAAGCGATTCCAGGAAATCGAAATTAACTTTAGATAATTTTCGGGGAAATCGAAGTTTACAAATTAGCTGATCATGTTATGATAAAATTGAAAACACAATGGAACCATTCCTTTTGCTGCAGTCAACTCACAAACAGAACAGTATGTAGATGATTTCGACTTATCTTCAGAATAAACAAACACTTCAGCATAATTATCTTCTTCTAAACTGCACAAAAATTATTAAAACCTGGCCGCAACTGGTTGGACAATTACAGTGCGAACCTTTTGAGCTCCCTTTCCAGTATTAAAATTTTGGTATGTGGTAAAATGTGGTATTTGGTGGTATTTGTGCATCGCTAGATTTTCAAACTTGTCCATCTTAGTTATAAATGATGTAAAGCAATAATGAACACAATGTATTTACGTAAAATAAATAGTGTAAAACGCGTATCAATGTCAGTAAAGTCTGATCCAACGCTGTAAATTTTGGATTTCAGCCGAGGCAGATTTGGTGAAAAATAAAAACAACATTATCATTAACTGAACGGTCCGGTACGACGATGGTGATTGGGAGCAAATTTGGTTAACGGCAAAATTAACATTCTATATAAAATAAATAAATATTTTGACGGGAATATGGTGGATGTAAAAATCTTATTCGGCTTCTCCGACGAACTCACACTTGTTTACATTAACACAAACTTGTTGAACAATTAAAGTGCGAACCTCTTGTGCTCCCGTTCCAGTATTAAAATATCAATACCAATACCATAGATATTAAAAAAGACAATTTCCATCACCTTTCATAATACGGTGTGGTAATTGTACATCGCTAGATTTTCAAACTTCTCCATCTTAGTTATAAATGATGTAAAGCAATAATGAACACATTGTACGTAAAATAAATAGTGTAAAACGTGTATAAGCACATAATTATTAAGGGTATGAATGTCAGTGATGTCTGGTACATACAACGGTGAAAATTTCGGATTTCAGCCAGGGCAAATTTGGTGAAAAACAAATACACCACTACCATTAACTGAACGTAAAAATTAGCGTACAAATATAAGTGGAGTCCGGTTCGACGCTGGTAATTTTTCGAAAATTGATTGGGGGCAGATTTGGTTAACGCGAGGATCAAATGTTAAATTAAAATACTTTATTTGATAGTGGTAGACGTTCGAACACTGATGCGTCGCTTCATCGAATTTGGCGACTTTGCGAACAGTTTCCGACGCTGGAGCAGCAATTTTCACAATTGTAGTTGTGTTAAAATTAAACACCGCGATCGAGTACTGCTCCACACGCTGAACCAGCAATTCTCGAATTCTAAGAAACGATAAGAAAGGCTTATCCAATGCTTGGAATGTGCGAATTTCTGCATAGATATTGAATAAAACCAAATCGAGCATCGCCTTTTCACGTTTGTGACCTTGCCCTTGACGTGGCAGGCTCAAGCTGCTTCAATAATGTAAAAATCTTATTCGGCATCTCCAATAAACTCACATTTGTTTACATTAACACGCATTCCTTCATGGACTTGTGACGAATTACAAACAAATATTGCAACTTCAAGTGTTCCATTTAATTTCGTTTCTGGGTGCAAGCTCCTTTCTTTTCACTCTAGTCAGTCTGAACTTATTACACAGAGTGATATTTTCAAATCCAGGTGCCCCAAATAATTTTGTCGTTGTTTTCAAAAGTTTCAAGAGAAGGAGAGTTGACAGAGAAGCTAAATTATTCCAAATTATTCCCATTTAGTTCTCTGACAACGTTAAAGACAATGTTGAAATATATAAATACAAAATTTCACACCATAAAAACGAAGTATTTGGGAATTATGTATAAAAAAAGTCGAAGTTATTTATGTTAATTTGGCGTGATTTGCTATGGTTCAAAAAAATGCAAAAATATTAGGTTGATTTGGGGTTGTTTCGGATGATATGGGTTTCTTTGAGGATTGTTTGGAATGGTTATTGATGGTTGGCAGGGTTTAGCTTTGGCGGATTAAACGAAATTTTTGGTTAATGTGTAATTATAATGTGATTGGGCTTTGGTTGGCTTGGTAAGAAGTGGTTGGGGTGATTTAGGGGAATTCGAAGTCATTTATGCGAGTTTGGCGTAGTTTGCTTAGAATTCGTAATTTTTTTTTAATTATGGGTTGACCTGGAGTAGTTTTGAATGGTAAGTGTATGACTTTTAGGGATAGTTTGGAATGGTGCGTTATGTTTGGGGTGTTTAACGTATTCAGGTAAATTTTACAAAAATTTTGGTAATTTTAAAATGAAGAATTAAAGTGCGAACCTCTTGAGCTCTATTTCCGGTATTAAAAATGCAATAGGAAAAATAGTAAAAAAGACTATTTCCATCACTTTTCACGGGAATTATACATGGTGGTATTTGTTCTCCGCTTACTATTAGATTTTCAAACTGCTCCATCTTAGTTATAAATAATGCAGAACCATTAATGAACGCAATGTACGTAAAATAAATAGTGTAAATCGTGTATAAGCACACAATACTTAAGCGTATGATGTCAGTGAAAATTTCGGATTTCGGCCGGAGCAGGTTTGGTGAAGAACAAATACACCACTATCATTAACTGAACGGTAAAAATTAGCGTACGAAAATAAGTGAAGTCCGGTCCGACGCTGGAAATTTTTCGAAAATCGATTGGGGAGAGTTGTGGTTAACGGCAAGAACAAATCGGGAATATCGGGAATAAAATAATTTATTTAATAGCGATAGAACTTCGAATACCGATGCGTCGCCTCGACCTTGGCGACCTTGAATACCAGCGTTCCAGACGCTGAAGCAGCAATTTTCACAATTATATGAGGTGCACGTGCCTAGTGCGTATAAAAACAATTTGGATAACAAAAGAGATTAATTTGTATGTACCAAATAATACTCGCACAGGTGTACTCGTATGGCCCGTCATAATTTTCACGAAATGAATTTAAGAAATTAACATTCTAAAGTAAATAAATATTTTGACGGGAATGTTAAAAATCTTATTCGGCCTTTCCGACAAACTAACACTTGTTTACATTAACATGCATTCCTTCATGGACCTGTGACGAATTACAAACGAATACCGAAATTTCAAGTGTTCCACGTCAGTCTGAACTTATTACACAGTGATATTTTCACATTCAGGCGCCCTAAATTATTTTGCCGTTGATTTCAAAAGTTTCCCTGGAAGGAGAGTATTCAGCAAGGGGCTCGTCAGGGGTGGCAGAGTTGGCAGTGCCACTCCAAATATAAATTTACTATCGAACACAACAATAGTTCTGTAATTCAATTGCAGAATTTCGAAATTTTCAGATATTTTCACGAAAATCTAGGGTTTACACCGCGTTTATACCGCTTTAAAGTTAAAAACCATAGAGCTGTTTATACAAATTCACGCATGTTGAGAAGGTAGGGCTTGCCCCGTCAGCGTGTTGCAATTCAGAAATACGTTTATGTTTGCATCTCAACTGGAACAAATAATTATTGGAAAGTGGAAGAAAATCAAAATTGGTATTAGCAAATTTAGTATTCAGAATAACGTCTATTAGTCGAAACAATATGTTTTATGTGCAGATATTTATTAATATTTTATGATTTAATACGATAAGGCATTTATAAATGACACAACCAAATGGAAGATTTTGATTGAAAATGATTATTAATTTATGGTAACCGAAGTAATTTAGGTGAGTTTGGCATAGTTTGCTATGGTTTGTATCATTTTTTGTAATTTTAAAGTGATTTGGCTTAGTTTGTGGAGGTAAGGGGTAGTTGGGGGTGATTTATGGTAGCCGAAGTAATTTGGGTGAGTTTGGCATAGTTTGCTATGGTTTGTATCATTTTTTGTAATTTTAAAGTGATTTAGCTTAGTTTGGGGTGGTAAGGGGTAGTTGGGGATGATTTATGGTAGCCCAAGTAATTTGGGTGATTTTGGCATAGTTTGCTATGGTTTGTATCATTTTTTGTAATTTTAAAGTGATTGGGCTTAGTTTGGGGCGGTAAGGGGTAGTTGGGGGTGATTTATGATAGCCGAAGTAATTTGGGTGAGTTTGGCATAGTTTGCTATGGTTTGTATCATTTTTTGTAATTTTAAAGTGATTGGGCTTAGTTTGGGGCGGTAAGGGGTAGTTGGGGGTGATTTATAATAGCCGAAGTAATTTGGGTGAGTTTGGCATAGTTTGCTATGGTTTGTATCATTTTTTCTAATTTTAAAGTGATTGGGCTTAGTTTGGGGCGGTAAGGGGTAGTTGGGGGTGATTTATAATAGCCGAAGTAATTTGGGTGAGTTTGGCATAGTTTGCTATGGTTTGTGGCATTTTTTGTAATTTTAAAGTGATTGGGCTTAGTTTGGGGCGGTAAGGGGTAGTTGGGGGTGATTTATGGTAGCCGAAGTAATTTGGGTGAGTTTGGCATAGTTTGCTATGGTTTGTGGCATTTTTTGTAATTTTAAAGTGATTTGGCTTAGTTTGTGGTGGTAAGGGGTAGTTGGGGGTGATTTATGGTAGCCGAAGTAATTTGGGTGATTTTGGCATAGTTTGCTATGGTTTGTATCATTTTTTGTAATTTTAAAGTGAGTGGGCTTAGTTTGGGGCGGTAAGGGGTAGTTGGGGGTGATTTATAATAGCCGAAGTAATTTGGGTGAGTTTGGCATAGTTTGCTATGGTTTGTGGCATTTTTTGTAATTTTAAAGTGATTGGGCTTAGTTTGGGGTGGTAAGGGGTAGTTGGGGGTGATTTAGAATAGCCGAAGTAATTTGGGTGAGTTTGGCATAGTTTGCTATGGTTTGTAGCATTTTTTGTAATTTTAAAGTGATTGGGCTTAGTTTGTGGTGGTAAGGGGTAGTTGGGGGTGATTTATGGTAGCCGTAGTAATTTGGGTGATTTTGGCATAGTTTGCTATGGTTTGTATCATTTTTTGTAATTTTAAAGTGAGTGGGCTTAGTTTGGGGCGGTAAGGGGTAGTTGGGGGTGATTTATAATAGCCGAAGTAATTTGGGTGAGTTTGGCATAGTTTGCTATGGTTTGTGGAATTTTTTGTAATTTTAAAGTGATTGGGCTTAGTTTGAGGTGGTAAGGGGTAGTTGGGGGTGATTTATGATAGCCGAAGTAATTTGGGTGAGTTTGGCATAGTTTGCTATGGTTTGTAGCATTTTTTGTAATTTTAAAGTGATTTGGTTTAGTTTGGGGTGGTAAGGGGTAGTTGGGGGTTGATTTATGGTAACCGAAGTAATTTGGTTGAGTTTGGCATAGTTTAGTATGATTTGTAACATTTTTTGTAATTTTAAAGTGATTGCGCTTAGTTTGGGGTGGTAAGGGGTAGTTGGGGGTGATTTATGGTAGCCGAAGTAATTTGGGTGAGTTTGGCATAGTTTGCTATGGTTTGTGGCATTTTTTGTAATTTTAAAGTGATTGGGCTTAGTTTGGGGTGGTAAGGGGTAGTTGGGGGTGATTTATGATAGCCGAAGTAATTTGGGTGAGTTTGGCATAGTTTTGCTATTGTTTGTAGCATTTTTTCTAATTTTAAAGTGATTGGGCTTAGTTTGGGGCGGTAAGGGGTAGTTGGGGGTGAATTTTGGTAGCCGAAATAATGTGTGTGAGTGTGAGAATAGTCTGCTATGGTTTGTGTCATTTTGTTTTATTTTAAAGTGATTGGAGTTACTTGGGGTTGCTAAGGGGTGGTAAGGGATGATTTAAGATAACGGATCTAATTTGTCAGTTTGGCGTAGTTCGGGAATTTTTTGGGGTTGATTTGGTAAAGTTTGTAATGGTAAGAGATATTTGAGGATTTTTAATGTAGGCGGATTAAATTTGGAGTGGTTTGGTAATTTTTAAATGAGTCACGGATCGGGGACATTATAATTGAAATCAAAATTATAATTGAAATATCTGCGCCTCGCTAGGTACGGCAAAAGTGAAAGTGCTTTTAATGTAAACCGGTCGCCCGACGTCGAAGTTGTTTTGGCTAGACACGTGCTTCTAAAAAAAACCCGGTCTCCGCGAGCCGATCATTTTTTGCTTATTTTAACCGGTTTTTATTCGGTTTTTATTTAAATACAAAGGAACCGGACCGAATTTTGCAAAATCTCCTTATTAGCGTTCATTCTCGGCCCTTGATAGACCCGTGTCTAAAATTTCAAGTCTCCAGCCCTCCCGGTTTGGGCTGTAGGTTGTCGGTGAATCAGTGCATGTGTAGATGTGTAGATGTGTAGATGAGTGTGTCAGTGAGGACACTTCGCTTTATATATATAGATTTTACTAACCCTATTTTACAACCCACCCGAAACACAATTACAATACCACCTGAAGCAAATATTCAAAATATAAATTTTGCTAAATTGTTACCTGTAATTTTTATGGCACAAAGAAGCCGACATTACCATTTTATTACCAACCCCTTCCCGGTATATTTATTGTACGAATACTTTAGAAGCTGTGTTATAAATATCTTGAGTGGTTGCAAAAATACCACAGTTGAACAATTGTCCGATTTATCAACATGGGCAAAATTACGCATAACAATTTTTTCATCGACGAATTCATTGACGTGTTATTCAGGAAGAACTTCACCTTATTCTACGAACAAATTCGAAACGGGTTGAAGGACGATGATAAAGATCATCACTTGGTGTCGGATTTGTTGTACCAGCAAAAAGAAGACACAAGATCGTCCCTGAAGAGAAAGTACGCAACAGAGAAACTTCTAGGAAATGTCGAATTCAAGACCAAAAGGACCATACAGAGGCCACGAAAATGGCCAAAGTCCGTAAGTCTAGGAAGACGCTTTTTGGAATCGAAGATGATGAACTCGATTTTAATGAATGCCAGAGTAAAAGAAACATTTAAGGCGCTCGAACCCATCAAGGAGGAAGATGAATTTGTCTACACTGGATATTACACTTACAAAACTTGAATTCCTGCACTCTGTTACTGAATTGTTTTATTTTGATAATATGATCTATGATCTCACTTGTTCTTGTGGTTGTTTTATAGTGTGACTTTTAAAATTGTATTAATACATTGAATATATTTTTTATTTCGAATGTGATTGTGTTTTAATTCACATTTAAAAACTTAATGCAGCGTCATTTATTCATGTTCCTTGTACATTTTTGTCGGAATTTGGTTGCAAAATATGTAAACAATTTTGATTACTAACTGGTTAAATACAATATCATTGAAGTTAACTTTCATAAGAAAACAATCTGGTAAACGCATTACGGCTTCTTTGAATGACCCACATACCTGTTATCTTTACGATACAAAGAAGGGACTTGCAGCTTTGTAGTCAACAACCCCTTCCAAGTAAATTTACGACAACATTGGTGCTTGTGCGTTATAAACGTTTGAAACTGATCCAAAAGTACCAGAGTTGAACAATCATTTAGTTTATCAACATGGACACAATTGCATGTGACCATTTCAGTATCGACGAATTCGTTGACGAGATGTTCAAGAAGAACTTCACGCTATTTTACGAACAAATTCGAAACGGGTTGAAGGATAACGACAAAGATAATCATGACTTAGTTACGGATATGTTGTACCAGCAAAAAGAAGAAACAAAAGCGACCCTGAAGAGAAAGTTTGCAACGGAGAAACGACTAGGAAATCTAGAATTCAAGACCGAGAAGACCATACAGCGGAGAAAAAAATGGCCAAAGTCCGTAAGTCTAGGAAAACGTTTTTTGGAAACGAAGATGATGAATTCGGTTATAATGAATGCTAGAATGAAAAAGACGCTCGAACCCATCAAAGAAGAAGACGAATCTGCCAACCCTGGATATTAATTACACATATACAACTTCTTGCACCCAAATTAAGTATTTTTTGTAATGCATCTTCGGTAATAAAACTGTAATTTGACTTTGAATAAAATTTTGATTTAGCATGCGATTTCGTTTTATTTCACATTTCTGTACTTACTTAATTTTAGGAGATTGCTCGAAAATGTTTATCCTGATTTTCAATTTTGTACCATAAAATCATTAGAAACCAATTTTGAAGCAGAAAATGTAAACACATTTTACAAAGACGACTTGCTTACTAAGAAGTCAATAACAATGCCACAAAAATAAACAGTCAAAATAATAAAATCTTCTGGAACCGATTAGGGTTATTTGAATTGTTGACAATTGACCTGTTATCTCTATTGCACAAAGGAGCCGACGTACACTTTTGTTATCGACCCCTTCCAAGTAAATTTACGAACCTCGTATGAATATTAAGAACCGAAAAAAAAACCCACAGTTAAACACTCATTTAGTTTAGCAACACTGCCCATTTGAATTTCTTCATTCGTTGACGAATTTGACAAAAATAACTTCAGACAACTTTACGAACAGTGAGTCGGGATTAAAGGAATCCAGATCGAGCCCGAAGAAGAAGTTTGGAATGGAGAAACGACTAGAAAACGGAGAATTCAAAACCAAGAAGACTATACGGAGAAGACGCAAATGGCCAAAGTCCGTAAGTCTGAGAAGACGCTTTTTGGAGGCGAAGATGGAGGATTTGGCCATTATGAATTATAGAATTAAAGAAGCAAGTAAGACGCTAGAACCCTTTAAGCAAGAAGGTGAATTTGTTTTCACTGAATATTACATTGACGAAATTTGAAATCATGCTCCCTGTACTATTAATTGTATTTGAAATGTGTAGTTTTATAATTTTATTCAAGTCTAAACTGTATGTATTGTTTTTATAACATGTGTTCGCTTTTACGACTTGTAACATTTTTCCTTGTTGTGAATATAAATATTTAATACTTGTATGGTTTGATTTTTAATTACCAATACTTTACTTCCTATTTTAAACAAAATACAGGCGTGTAATATTCTTTAGGCGTTGTCTTGATATTTTCATCGGAATTTCGTGAAGACATCGATTAGGAGTTTTGAAGCAGAAAATGTAAACAAATTCCATAAATTGAATATCAGCCAGGTTGAGATTAATTGGGACCCGCATTTGGGCGTCTCTTTGAGGGCGAGCGACCTCCTTCAACCCCAACCCCGCTTAATTAATATTTGACAAATTGCTGTTTGCATTCGATGATAAATTGCTGTTAATTTAAAATCATTTTTGAAATATTGATAACCCGCTGAGTCAATCGCGACCTCCCGGAGCCGAAGCTAAACACGCTGGAGATTTGCAGGGGCTGTTATAACTCCGGGCACGTTTCAGCACTATACTTTCAGATACGTCGTATCTGCTGACTGAAGGCACTCAAGACATAGGTGAGGATGGCAGGTGGTATGTTGTAACTTATTTATGGATTATATGTTCTTTGATAGTGGCTCCAAGTAGAGACATCAAAGTTCCCAAAACTTTACACAGAGGCAAGTGTTTCACTTTGCCCCATCAATAATGCCCCAAGTGAACGTTTGATGCGACTCTTTAACGAAACGTTTCCGATTCGCTTCTAATATAATCGCGCCTGAAACATTTTCAAAGTATATGAAATGACGAGCTTCGTTTTACAAGGCGCTGTAGGTAAATTTACGTAATAGGACCCCAGCGTGCTATATTCGATTTTTGTGCGTTATGGACGAGTCGTGCTTGAAATTTTACATTTGCTTCATAATCACAGTTCTTATTGTTTCATATATTCGTGGGCGAAACGAGTTTTCCAGATTCACCGCCCGAAGGGGTGAGTAATTACTTCTGTTTATTATTATCCGGCGAAAAATCCATTATTATATCGCGAACGCTTGTCGAAAACCTCACGATTTGTTCAAGTGATAGTGAATATTGTTCCGTCTGTTAAAACTTCTCTCATTATTCCAGAACTCGATATTCCATGCCGTCGACTAATGTTACTAATGACCCAGAAAAATAATACAAGTTTTTTGTTTGTCATTGTAACAATGAGCGATGCTTAATAATGAAGCACGAAAATGTTAAAATTACGTTTAGGGCTAAAGGAGCTTTGGCTGAAAAACGCACAGAACGGATCCGATAAGGGTAAATCTGTTTGACATTCCGCTGCTAATTGATGCGTAAATCGTTTTTGGTAGCAAATTCGAACATAATCTGGTGTGGCAATTACCGTTTAATTTTACAGAACAAAGTAATTATTAAACGATATAAACAGCAAAATTACCAATAAAATGTAGTTTTTGTAAATTATTGCAGACCATCATTCTGGCTATAAATAACTAGTTAACTAGGGTATGTCAGACTGCAAACAATCGTTAAGACTTAAAGAATACAAAGTACTTACAGCGAATTAAAAAAAAACCGTTTGGTCATAAGTCTATAGTTAATTGCTTCTTACTGTTTTGTTGCCTGTAAATAACAAATCATATAGAATCTAAGAAGTAGAACTTGCTCTTTAGTTGTTACTTTTTTCAAATAACAACAGTATTTCTAACAAACAGTTAAGTTATTTTTATAAAAATCACAATTTGTTAGAAATTGAACACAATTATCAATTGAGCAGAATTTCCGATAAAATTCAGTCCGGCAGAGCTTATAAATATTTGAAGCTCAGCGCGAAGGACTTCAGTAATTAATATTACATACAAGAATATTGCTCATATAAGAAATGTTATTGTTAATGACAAAAAAATTACGACCGGTTCGGAAGGCACAACTCTAATGAAGAAGTTTCAAGAAAAGTTCTAATGAAAATGATTTCGCAGCGAATTTCGATGTTTCCGTTCTAATATCCCAAAATAAAGCACTATTATTGTCGATGTTTTTATTAACATTTTGCAGACAATGCCAGCCAAGGCGAGAAAACGGGCAGAACAAAGCAGACACTTTTTCTATTATTCTTTGTAGTTCCCCCAGTAACAAGAACTTTGCTTTAAATCTGAATAATCTTACCAGCGATACGAACACACAAATGAGAAAACGTTACTTTATAAGCTCATTAGAAACATAAATAGAACAAATCAGACCCGCTCGGTGCCTAGTAAATTGCACTCTGCTCACAATTTACATGATAGAGCTCTCATAACCGAAACCCATTTTCTTTTCAATTACGCCCCGATATGACTTGCTAATGTTCATGTTGCTTCACAATACGTAAAAACAAAGCATAACTAATGAGGAATTAACGATCTTAATAAGAAAACGACACGTCGAGACTTGTGTTCTCGAACGCTGTTACAAGCAATTTGCGCCCACCTTTGCAAAACAGACTCTAATGGCTAATGAAGTAATTAAGAATCGCGTAAGCAAATGGTGGAAGACGAGACCGAGCCGGATGGCTGCAAATAAAGCCCGCTGCCGAGTAAATCTCCGAAGTATTCGTGGAAGAAGTGCAATTAGCGTCGACGTGATCGGAATCGCTTCAACTTGGAAGTCGTGACAGCAAACAACCGCCGGTTCGCTTTTCCGAAGTCGAGTGGTTCTGATTTAGGGTCGAACTGTCTCTTTTGCCGACCTTAGAGATAGAGGGAATGCATGGACTGCTAAAATGCCGACAACAGTCCGCGCTCCCTAAATTATAACGAACGAAATGGTCTAATGATTTCCATGCCGACGAGCGGGTCAGCTAAGGAGAGGAATATTAATGACTAATGCTTCCGGAAAATCTAATGGAACTGAATTGGCGACGACGATTTAACAGTTGCACCTTAAGAATTTATTACAAATACAAAAATAACACAAGAGAATTATAATGGGCGTACAAATAAAAACCGAGACTCAGGGAATCTTTCTTTTGTTTTATGTTTTACAGTGTGGCAGTGGTGGCTCATCAGGGGAGTCAGAGGAGGCAATATCTCATCTGCATCAAGTGACGAATAAATTAATTCCCGATTTTGTAAATCTATGATTTTTTTTACCTTTCAAATTATAAAATTTTACAATTTACAATTGGTTGGAGAAATCTTTATTCAGCTTCGGATCTTAACAATAATTATTATAAGCGAGTTTGGATGGAATAGCCCCGCCTCCGATTTTTAAGCATTTTTTGCTTGAAAAAATGCATCTCATTGAGCGAATCATAGCGAAGACATGGCTTCGGCATTATGACTTTTTACGACTGTTTGTTCGTGATTGGGCACTTTTTCGGATGGGGTTTGCCTTCGGTGCTGTGAAAAACACAGGACCGGACTCTCACCATCTCACAACCAATCAGGAGTCGAATTTTGAATTCGCACATCATCGTTGTTTATTTGCGTTTTTGCACAGTTGGCAAACCGTTCTGTTGCGTTCAGTATTTGTTTACATTTCAATTAAAATTAAAAATTTACAATTTTAAGATGAAAAAATAAGCAACATTTGTTGTTGTACTAGGTGTCAACTATATGATTTTAATGAACGCCACCTATATAGTATTTTTTATTAAACTAAAATTTACTCCGCTTTGTAGTCCTGAATAAATTGTTCATCACAAATCCTTTCGTTCCTCGTTGAGACTCGAGTCGATTAATTAGGACAGACCGCTTCGAGAATTTAGAATAGAGTTACAGGAAATGTAAATGGTTAATGTGTAGTTTAATTTCGAGCAATTGTTTTGTTGGCCATGTGTTTTATTTTTGAATAGTGATGCAAGACATTCAATCAAAAACGGAATTTTGCTCTGTTAAAAATTTTAATCACTTGGGCGCAATACAAAAAGTCAGGATTGTATTAGGAAATATGTAAATTGTATGTTCAAACAAACAAAATATAACACATTTAATTGATTCAACACTTCAAGCGTAAATTTAAGAAATATTTTATAACTCGCTCACAAAAAATTATAAATAAATAAAAGGGTTCTTTATATACGACTATTTTAATTTATTTTTCTAGAATAGTTTAAATTTAAGATTCACCGATATACAATACATACATTCCATCGAAGAAAATATATTTACTGAATCGTATCGTATTTTTCAAAACATTCTAATATTAAAATGAATATTAAAAAAAAATGGAAGCAATTTAAGCGGACAAGAAAAATAAATGTGGATAGCTGATAAGGGGTTTGTCAGAAAATTAAATCAAAATTCAAAACATGAGGACGTTAATAACCAATTGAAAAAACTGCATCCCCTAACAAAACAAGCATGAGCCACCACTGCAGTGTGGGCATTTGAAACTGACAAATCAAAATTGAGACCTGGAGATGGAATTTCTCGAAGAAGACACTAAATACACTTAATTGTGCAGTGTTTCTTGAATTGAGTATTTTCATATATACCCTGAATTGTAGTTAACTAATTTAAAAGTACCTATATTTTTATAAAACGTAAAAATTTCTGAAAAATCTTATCGAATGCAATATGTATTTATTTACAGGATTATTTACAGGATTTTCAGGTCCAAGGTTGTCCTTTTAGTTCGTTGTTTTAGTTTAATTAAATTTTTTCTTTGTTAAAGTACCTATATTAAATTTATTAACAAATACAGTTGTCATATTTTATTTATTTACTTCCTAATGCACCTAATGGCAGAAACTGCATCCATAAAGAGTTTACACTCAGCTTTTAGTGCTTTCCACACATAATAATTTTAGTGCACCCAGAACGACCGTTCGTCCAGGATTAATATAATTAATGAAAATTTGTCAGAACTGCCAATAAAAGAGGTGCAATTTCACCGTTACAGCTCTAACACGTTTTGATCATTAACCAAACACGATTTTCGGTTTTATTTATGACGGGGTCGTAATTTCCATACAACTGAAATTAGGTCGGAAAAATCTTCACCGAAAACCGATAGAAGGGAACCGACCGAACAATGACAAAACGAAACAAAGCTCCATTTCGTAAACATCAAGCGAACCCTTGTAAGTCCTCTCGTAGATTATTCGATGCTGTAAAGGTAAACAAAGCCCCATCGACTACACGGTTTGTAACTTTGCCTTCATCTGCATATGTTGTAAGTGACGTACTTTGACGCGCGCTTCCCACGACATTATTCCGTGATAAGAAATCTTCCTGCTTATCATTCGTCCCTATAAAACACGCATTAAAACAGCGCCTGCGGGGTTATCAGCATCCACACGCCGAATGCTCACATGAATGTTGCCAATGACTTGTAACTAACACAAAAGGTCTTATCTTGCTGATAAATCAAATCAAGCGTGAAAATGGAAATTGCCAGGAACACAAATTCTCGCGCGGGATCGGGACGAGATGCTCTCGATATCGGATTGTTCCGATAACTGCGTCCTGAAGGGCGTCGTTAACGTACAAGTTTCTCGACATTACGTTACGCAAAAAACTACTCTAGCCAATAGAAACTAGGTTGTGTTTGCAAAGGATGGAGTTAAGCAGTCTTGGTATTGACTTCGTCGTTTGATCTACGAACCGCTGCCTGGAACTGGCTCAGGAGGTAAAACCGTCGAAGAAGATTACGTCGCGAATATCCTTGGTCCAGCGGACTCAAGTCCAACACGACTAATGAACTAAAACTCGAACAAAGCCGCAAACCAAACACAATACAGATCTGCTTATCCCCCAAGAAACATCCATTATCCTGGAATCAATGGACCACTAGATTAGTCCGAGGTGGCGTCTTGGAACTCAATGGAGCAATTACGGGACCGATTACAGGGCCACACTCCACACCACTGTCGAGCAAATTACTTGATACAACTGTCCTGAGAGCTGCTCGTTAAGATGGCATTGTTTCGGTGGTAAGGGTTGTATCGGCATTTCCATTTCACGACAAGATGGAGTCGGCGACGATGAGATTGTCACGCCGGTTCTAATTCACTCGAAGCCATGAGATTCAATCAGGATAATTCGCAATGATCGGATCACGAAATATTGAAAATACAATTGAGAAAATATTCCTGTTTGTAATTTTTTTCTAAATTATATAATCTTCATCTCGTAAGATAGTACTATAAATCGACGTTAAATGAAAGAAATCTGTATGCTGTGCCGTGGGGCGAGATAATCTTTCGGCGTTTGTTTTTTACCAAAGACTTCGAAACCGTTAAAGTAAATGCGTTTTACAAGCGCAATAACCGTTCCAGCGCCATTGAATCAGTAATATATTTGAAGTCGGAGCACGCCATAAATAAAACGCAAAGTCGCACCATTACACTGTGACTTTAGCACAAAAACATACATCGTAATAATAGCCAAAGCACGGGAAACAGCTCCGTGAACTTAATTTCCGACCCTTCAGGATTCGACGAGTCCTCCCGATCCGTCCGACATTTTCGATTTTGTTTCGTTGCGAAAAACCGGAAATCTACAACTAGGAAAGTGAAACGCACAAGCTGCACCGATTGGCAATTTGTCACCGGCGACAATTCGGAACTGCGGCCTGATTTGAAGCGTTAACGGTTTTCAGACGTCCGGATTTTGGCGGGTCCGTTTGCGTCGGAAATTAAGTCTATTGGCCAATCTCCTGCACTTTGACTCTAAGCCATTGTCATGGTAAACACTCCGGGTGCTGATGTTGATGTTTGCACCACGAAAATTAATTCGAATTTACAAGTTTTCCATTCGATCCAGAACGCCATTGTCTAAGTGGGATTAAGTTTGGGAAGTTTTTATAATTGGAAGTAATTGTTCGGCGCTGGCTTGTGAAATTGGGTTTTTCAATCCGGTGTTGTATTGAACAAACACGGGCACCTCATACGTCTCCGTCTGCGAGCGAATTAGCCAAGTTTTCTCCCCAACAATTAACGAGTTTGCCTTAGTTACCCGAGTATAGGTAGCATCATTTGCTGGAGTCTGAATTAAGCGAAGCTCACATGCAAATGTTTATAGTTTCCCAAATGTCACCTCCAAGACGGGTGTCAGTTGGCGGATCACTTACAGCTCTGCCATTATTCAGAACCTGGAGAAACACACACTGATTCAATTAAGATGCTTTAAGCACAAACTTGTGCGCTTGTCGAGACTTGAACTACAACGATCGCCCATCCTGAATTAATACCGCTACTTTACTAAACTCTCCTGCAGGCTTCGACTTAAACAATTTCATTAGAAGACGTCCTCTGACCATAAAAAATTGTAATATCGGTAAGTTGGCAACACAAATTTTACACAAATATTCCGTGTCGATTTAGCATAATGACGAACCAAAACTGCGACAGGGTGTAATGGTGCAGTTCAAATGCAGCACATCCACGCTTAAGCTAGCAAATTATTTTAGTTATCAAAATAAATCATGTGCAATATTTAAACATATTTAGATCATTCCAACTGTTGATTTATAATTATGCTAGCAACACAGTTAATTACAACATTTTAATCTAAACTAATTATACGTTTGTTTTATAAAATTGCGCAGCGTACATAATGTGCTTTCAATGTAATTAGCTCCTGTCTGGCTTTTCTAAAAATTGCTTCCGAACCACCAACAGAAACAATGAAAAACAAACCTATAAAATTTTGTGCAATTTACGATTTGGAGCGATTCTCAGAAACACAATTAACATAAGTAAATGTAGTACGTCTCCCTGTTTTATTTTGGTTTTGTAATTAACAAGAACATTTTTTATAAGAAAAAAATTATATAAATTTTCGGAGAAACGAGAAGCACAAATTACCATAAATAAATCAATAAAATTGTGTAGGTGAATATGTGATATTAAATAATAACCAGTTAAACCACATCAAAATTTGACGGTAATGATAATACTTAACGGCATATTTTTTTAACAAACATAAGTATGTTTTAAGATTGAATGAGCCTGTAAATGCATATAGAAAAATTCAACTCATTTTTGGGCATAGAAAATATTAATTCTAAGTTATGTAGGTATAGAACTCAGAAGAGTCACTAAAACACTACATTTACAATACCAGTGCTCTCTTAAACAATTTGAACTTTTAAAGTTTTACACACTACGTATAACTGACCATAAATAAACAAAGTTTGTAGTATATAAATTCCAACCCGATCTAAAGTTTGTCCCTAAGCTTTATTAATTGTTATATAAAAACCAAACCGAATGGGAAATTGACGCCTTTTAAAATAGAAAAGCGTTGTATCTGATGGGATTATGTAAATTCTGGGAATTAAAACTCTTTGACATTTTTTTCACCTTTAATTTCTAAATACAAGAAATTGATATTCATATTTCGAACAATTAACCTTGTTCTATTTAAGAGACCCTGAGAAACATTTAGTTTTCTCAGTAGCATTACAATAGCAATTTTTAATTTTAGAATATATTGAGGCATACCGCTATAAACTGTTTAGAAATTGAGTAGTAAACTTAAAAAACTTATTTTCGTTTATAACAAATAGTAAACAGATCTGACTAAAGAAAATGACATGCTTACGTCAAATAGTTGATTTGCAAATGGTTAAAATAAAATAAAATTACAGGTATAACTGAATTGTCTAACCCGGCACCTCCACCATTTTTGCACCCGTAATATTTTATTTTGCGTTCCATTATTTATTACTATTTGTATATTATTATTATTATAGTGTAATTATTGTGTAATTTTGTTGGAAATTACTAGAATTTAATTTAAAACAACTGATGTTGTTGGAAATAATATTTTAGCTTATTGCATAAAAATTACGTAACCGCTAATTGAAACAAACGACGATTATAAATCTTGATGCTAGATCGGTGTCAGAATCCATTAGGCATATTAGCAAAATGACAGTAGCTTGCCAGATATGTAAAATAAGCGAGACTCGTCGGGATTCCAGAATAATAATGCCCCCGTAATGCCTTTTAATTAGCACAGTTGATGGCAATTAAAGAAGAGCGCGGCTCAGTGGCCCGATTACGCTGCAGAATGCATCCATCTTCATTACGGAGTGGCTGTTTGATAAGACGCCAATTATAGGACGGGCAAACCCGCCAGCCTCGAAATTCCGTTTGAAAACAAGTCCGCTGATCCGCATCTGATACACAATCTTCCTTTTCTTCACACTGAACCGCACGACAACGAACGCGACTGCGGACTAATTGCTGTTAATATTTTTTGAAATTAATTTTGTCGCTGCAATTAAGAGTTTAGTGGCGGCTTCGCCGGATGACTAATGGTATCAATTTATTTCAACCACCAAATAAGGAAATTCGCTGATGCGGCTAAGTTATAAACTTATACTAAACTTTCGGCGACAATGGCTGGGCATTTATCACAACTACTTGCTGTGCTTTCCTCGACGACCTCCATTTGTCATAATTGCCGAAAAATCGTTTCGACTCCCGGTTGAGGGAAACTTTTTGCAATTAAATAAATAACGGATGCGAAGATGATGAGAGTTGACGATTTGTTTCTTAACATGATTTATGAAGCGCTTTAATAATATTCAAAGACCCGGCAAGAATGGTGGATGCGCCGGGAGACTACATCAAACCACACCATATCCTTCCATTAATAATTCACGGGTTAAATGTTGTTATTTGTGACAAAGCCTTCGACCGGAGCGATAGAAACACGTCATTCCGTCCGAAATGTCATCGAAACGATGAGGAGGGTGTACACGATTAACAGCGAACAATAATTACGGAGCAGGTTGTTTAGTTCAATAAACTCGTTGCTGACGCTCGTCCCAATTCGTCTTGGTGTTGCGTAATTTAGTTTCAGGTTGGTCGGCAAGGGAGGCAAGAAAAGGCAACGAATGACAGCAATATCTCCGCGTGCGAGGCAGCTACTTACAGATATCCCAAGCAATTTGCTCTTTACGACGTCACTTAGTCTGCCGCTGCCAAAAGAATCTGCTAAGCCTTATTGCTAGAGAGAAGCCCGCGCACTTTTATTTCAATTAAAGGGATGTTTTATCCCTCCGCCGGTTACTATCATGTCCGGATTTAGGAGATGGGTAAGCAGAGTTATTCGCCATGATTTTTGTCTGAAATTTTAATCAAATGCGGAAGAACGTGACTCACATCGAAAATCAGGGCTAAATTTGTAATTTTTATTGCAGGGACCCGGTATCATACACGGCAGGCTTATAATAATTCATACAAGATGTTTTTATTACAGCTGAAAGCGCCGAATGTACTACGTTATATCAGTCAAATGGTTTCGTAGTTAGTTAATCCAAATCACTCAGGCTCTACATTGAAATGTGTAAACAACTTTTAATGTAATTTAAACAATTTTCAGATATGCCAGTATGCCGTCTATTTGAGGAATATTCGAATATTTCATTTGTAATCAGTGGATGTTGATTACAATATTTAAAAAAATTACTTTGTTACCATTTTCATAATAATATTTTTAATACTACATTTACTTTCAGGGCCAGAATTAATCTTCTATTCATCCTCGTCAAGTTTGGAAAATATACGGCATTTTTTGTGACTCGTCTAAATAATGCAATAAAAAGTTTTGTAGTATCTATTTCACATTTATCTGAAATTTATTGAAACTCGAAACTTTTATTTAGTTTAAAATTAATTGCGACTCAAAGTATACGTTCGAGTAAATTTGCTCATGTACACGAAGTGACTTGTCGGACACGCCTTTAATGAGACTCTTGGAGCTCCCATTCAAATTTCCAATTTTCATTTCAAAGAAAAAAGGAAGCGAATCAAATTGAAAGCTGCAACTCGTTTGTGTTGCAACAAAGTACGACATCAAAGCCGTTCGATTGTAATTCGCGAAAGCAGAAAATACGCATCAAATAAATATCAAACAGACATAATCCAAATAAGATAACAAAAGAGTTTGTGTTTTTGTTTTGCGCAGAGCGTGAATCGAATGGAAACGGGTTCCCTTAGAAAAATGGAATAATGAAAGTAAATAAACAGAATATCTGGAATGAAAAAAGCGACGGGCGCTGGTGAGGAATGACAATTTACAAACCAATTTTTATTTTCGGCCTCATCTCAACACAATAGTGATAATGATAAAGTGGATGCGTTTCAGAGTTTTCCATTATATTTTTAGTGGAGTGCTGGGACAATGAGATATAAACGAAATCATTTTTTAGTCTCGGACACAACAATGCCCCGGCAAATTTATGAATTCGTGTGAAAGTCTCAATGCAATTTATTAATCCATTAATAATTAATTCCTTTCACCGCATTAACAAAAATTTGATAAATTGATACGACTGCAGGAGCAATTTATTATTAACAATCTCAAGTACGTCGTTGAAGAATTTATAATTTGTCTTTTAGTGCTGCTTGAAAATTACAAGGAGCTTGCAACGAGCACTGAAAATTTAATGCAACAAATAGCCCAACTTATACTTGGACTTTTCATGGTAATAATTGACCTAATTATAGTAGTGATTACGTTACAGAACAAAAACTGAAACAAACCGGAGACAAGACAATTTAAGTTGTAAAAGCAATTAAAAGCTGAAATAGTGTAGACAATCGCTGAATGCAGTCTGAATACATTTTCCATCACTAATTTGCATCCTAATATGGCCTTTCTTAACGTCGTTAAAATGTAAACAACGGCCCGAGTTAGGAAAATGAAACAGTCTGCAGTGAGTCGGAAAAACTAAACTCCGTTTTAGTAGATTTAGCGGCGTTAAAAATAGATAAATTGACAAAATTATGTTGATGATGTCGTATGCGCACATTGAAATTGCAGTAAAGCTGCAGTCCATTGATCGAGACTTGTTTGAAGCCGAGTTAAAATCACATTTATTCCACGACCATGGTGTCGGCTGAATTTATCGTCACACAATAATTCTTCTTGGCAAACCAGGCACGTGTCCCATTGCATTAGGGATTGTATTACATGTCACTTCAGACTTCTGATTGCAGTCCGCCTTACAATACGATTTCGATACAAGAAAGTCTGCGGGGGCGGTCCGATACGCCCCATCGCATGCAAGCTAATTTGAGTACAGCCGAAAATTTAATAAATTCCAAATTGAAATCGGCGGAGCATTCGTTATTAACCGAAATTAAGCAAATAGCTGGTTGGGCGCCCACCCTCGAGCGCGGCTTTTGGCGGAAACGGATAAGGCGGAAGTATTTTCCAGCGACGACTTGCGAGGATTAAGAACGGATTGTTGGTTTGCGACTTATTCTAAGTGGTTGTAAAATTAACTTAATTCCTGCAATAAAAGAAAACGTCTGCTTCCCATGTGCAATTGTATTAATTTTATTCGAGCCAAGTCTGCAGTTAAATTGGAACGTCTTAATTAATTTAATCATTCAGTACGCTTCCCATAAATTTTACGTCTGTTGTTGCTCCGAAATCCTAATTAGACATTTCTTTTTCTTGTTTTCGGTCTCGAGCATTCGGGACTTGGGTGATTTTAAACACTGTTTAAGAAAGAGCTTTGCATGGAAAAGAGTTAATAAAAACTCCTCTCGACTATACTTTCTTATCGGAGATTTTCTAACGAGGGCCAGTTAACGACTGAAGCGCGGGATAATGAGCACAACTTCCAGATCGCTGCCAGGTTCAGTACTCTCCTGCGGACTTAAAGCTTTTCTTCGTTTGCTCATCAACCAGATAACATCTCCGGTTGTATAACACTTTCGGATAACCCCTCTTCTAATTCTTTCCATTAGCTTTCGTTATATCGTACACCTGTTTGACTAGCGCCTTTCAGAGTCCCGTATTCATTTTTTTGAACCGGTGAATGCAAGCTTTACAAAGAGCCGGCTTGATTGAAAAGGACTGCATTAAGGGCGCTGAAAAGCGGAATATTAGTTGTCAGGCGCGGGCCAAACGATAGTAAACTAGAGCAGAATCTTACAAGATACCCGCAAAGTTCAGTGCGTGACTAATAGATTTATTTCTAAGCATTTTCCTGTGTTCCGCCGGATTTCACTGACCGAGGAAAAGCACGATGCGTGAACGGCTTGCATTATGAGGCGATATTGTCCTTTGTTCAATTTCACCCATTCGACATGTCGAAGTGGAAAGTTTGCTTTTAGGTTTTACGACTCCGCACGCTTTTATCAAAAACACAACCCCACTTCATAACAACGTGATGTGAGACTTTACGAAATAAAATAGAAAGAATGATAAAATTTGCTTCCGCAGACAAAGAAACCTCTAACATGGCTAAAGCGAATTGAAAGCTGAGATCAATCGCGTTTGTGTATCAAAGAACAAGATTCCAATTACTCAACACAAAGAGATTATTGTAGATTTTAATCGCGGCGAAATTGAGTGAAGTAACGTTCGAGGAGTAAATTTGTACAGTCAAACCGCAATTACGGCCCAATTTTTGTTCGTTATTAAAACACTGTCAAATAAAAGATAAAACATTTCATTAAGTAACTCATTAAAAACTAATCTGCGAAAATGAAAGAATACGTGACGGTTAATTATGAAGTGTGTTCACTTCGACATTACGACTTTAAATTAAATTGACAAGAGTTTTAAATTCCATTAGTTTTTTAATTATCAGCTGCTACAGGCGAAAAGATTCCAATCTTCGACTTTCAATAAAAGCCACCCGAGTACACGACTTGTCGGTTGTTATTAACAAGAAACTCAGGCGCAAACCATATCTAACCAGAAGTTGGGTACAAAGGGCGAGTTCCGATGTTCTGAGCGCAACGCCTAACTTTGTTGGATACGTATTTTTAAACATATAATAAAAAACAAAACGAATTTTACAATACGGTATTAAATAATAATAATTTGCAAATGTATTATTTGAATTTTGTCTACTAGGTTCTCAATTTCGAAAAAATAAAATTGATAAAAAGTCAAACTTGATTTTCCATTCCCTTACCTGAAACAAAAAATCTTTTGACACATCCGTTAATTTACATTTTTCATTTGCAAAAAATTTTACATTTTCATAGATATAAAAATTGTTTAAGGACTCAATTGATACTCCGTCAAATAATTTTGTTCTTAAAGTTGTTTGCAAATGTAGTAAGGTTCTTTTTGATGATGTATTAAATCGAGTGTCGCGCCGTTTTCAAATATTTCGTAAAGAGAGGTTTGGTCGGCAATCAAGATTTATGCCGGCACGAAGGATACATTTGGGGGATTTTAACATTGAAAATGTTTAACGGTTGAGTAGGATGGCATTTTAAGATTTTAGGTGACAGTCGGAAATTTCGCGGTTTTTGCAACGTTGTGTAAGTTCTACGTAAGCTAGCTGGATGTTTTTGGTGTCATTTTAAAGATTTCGTCAAATGCTATATTTTGGGAGTTTTCAGTAAGATGTAAGCCGTGTGGGGGCGGAAATACAAAGGTTAAAACCATTTCTTGAACATCAATGGGTTTGAACGGGTTACGCGTATGTATTTTTCGAAACACCCAAATATAGTTTGGTCTTCTTAGAAAGAGGATTAATGAGCGCTCATTTGAAGGGTTAGTTAGGGGTGGCAATAATCTACGGGGGTGGAGTTACAAGCGTGTAAAGTTGAGGAAGCGTTTTGAATTTGCAGAGTAAGTTTGTACGGACCATAACTTGTTTATTATCAAATTAAATGGTATAGTATAAGCGAATGAAATGTTCCTTGATGAATGTACAAGGTTTTTTACTTGAAACTTTTTTTGATATCTTTAACGATTAGCGAAATAATTATATAAATAGTTGTAAAAGTAGAAGATTTAGCCAGCGAGTCAAGTCAGCCATGCGTAAATGCAA
This sequence comes from Eledona agricola, assembly GCA_964023215.1. Classification (NCBI taxonomy): domain Eukaryota; kingdom Metazoa; phylum Arthropoda; class Insecta; order Coleoptera; family Tenebrionidae; genus Eledona; species Eledona agricola. The sequence goes on from OZ026856.1 coordinate 4,948,219, forward strand.
CGCACACAGCGCAGTTGGTAAAACAGGAATCTGTAAAATTGTAGATACCTTTGTATTTGCGCTAGTGAAAGTAAGGGATACTTGTATTTTTTTAATGGTAATGCAATCGTGCCATAAATAACTAATACATATATTACATAAAAGACAAACAATAAAACCACATCCGATCACCGAAACAGTAATATTTGGCGAGTTGGGATGTTCGTTCAATTTTTCTCGACGACGAAGTCGAAAAATATGCGTCGTATGCCAATGTTAAGTGCTGATACTCGAATGAATATAAATCAGGTTCTTAATCTAAACAATGCGAACATTGCGTCTTTGCATTCGTGACCTTGCCCTTGCCGTATTTAGGTCGGTCCAGCTACTTCAATAATATCAATCCGTGTCTCATCACACATTTGTAAGGAAACGTAAATTTCGTCAAGTTGAGCGACCGTTAACGGCGGTAGGAGTACCATGACGAGTGATTAAGCACGTATCGGCCGTCTCCAAATTCAACACTCTCTAGGAACGACGATCATTAGTTTTTTAAATCATAATAAGAGCATTCGGGGTCTGGCTTCGATGCGGACGGTTGTCTTGTATTTGTCTTGAGAAATAAAGTTGTTATCCATTTAAATCGAACTTTTACATTATTATTTGAATTTATTACATTCGCATAGTTTATTATGTGTTGGTAATGTTGTTGTAGTAAGAGACAGTGTAAGGGTCCTTGTCACGCTCAAATATGTAAATTTGCAGAATTAGTATTGGGCTGTTAGCAATAAAATTTTGTCGTTTGTGAGAACTGTAGCTTTGCTCTTCGGTTGAAACCATCAATTATAACATCGACGATGCGGCTGTCGCCTAAGTGGAATCTTAACATAGCAAACTCAAATGTTATTGGTTTTGTTCACGCAAAATCTTCAGAGTCTGATCACGTCTTACATGCATTTGCTTCATTCCAATATTTACTTTTAATGAGAGCAGTCACTTTATTGTTGTGTTTGAACCCTGTGTTATATATTTACACCAACCCTGTCACCATTTTGTGCCAGTGTTCCCGGTTCGTATAGATCCACCAGCCTGACTGGAGTATACACTTGTATATTTTATGTATATATGTTGTTGAGGAGTCTTCAGCAAGTCAGGAAAAATAGTTCAAAAATTCTTTAGAGTAATATATCTAAACGGTTGAACCCAAAATTGTATCTTCTACATTTTGCAGTGTTTTAAAGAATAAATGTTAGAGTAATTTAAGCAATGAAAAAATCAAGACGACGCGTGTGTCTGTCATACATACAATCGTTTTTCTCAAATAACCGACACTTGTCATATTATATTGCTTAAAATAAGCCGTGTGTCTTTTGGCTTATAAAACCCCCGCGACCTCTGACGCTAACAATAAAAGTACTCCAAATCAAAAAATGATTTTCTTCTGTTAAGAAATAAAAAAAATATTGCCAAAATTTACAGTTGCATTAAAAAAGAAAAGTTTCATTTTTTACATTACAATGCGATGAAAATAAATCTGGCTTGGCTGGTGCAAACAATTACCTAATGGAACGCATCAACAGCATAGAATTACATAGGTGCCAAATTGAACATGGAATTTTTTGCTAATAACTAAAAGGAATAGGGCGAAAAGGGAATAGTTGAGAGTGGTAACAAGAATGAAAGCGACAACATTTGAGGAGAGAATAAGCAAAAGGACTTGGTGTCAAATGTTGCAGGAATGTCTGAGAAAGAAAAAGAGAGAAGGAGAAAATGATAGGACGAGTGAAAGGGCAAAGTACTATGAAAGGAATGGGTACAGCTCAGGAGAAGCGAAGAGAATGAGGGAACGAGGGGTGAGATTAAGAGAAAGACTGAGAGAAAGAGAGAGAGAGAGAGAAAAGAGTCCAGGTATAATAGCAAGTATAAGGAAATAATAACCGAAGAACTACTGAAATATCTGTACAGAGAAAATGTGAAAGTGAGAAGAATGATTGCAAGATTCAGGTGCCGGGAATGAAGAGAGAGAATGCAAGTTCTGGTTGGGAGAGAAGCAGAGAGGATGCAGAATATGTGGAGAAGGACGAGAGACAGAAAACCTAATGAATGAATGCGAGAGTTTAAGACAGGAAGAAAGAAGGAGGTATGAGGTACTGAATGAGGATGGAAGAGGAGTAGAATGGATGAGAAGCGTTGTGAGAGAGAGAAAGAGGGGGGAGTGCGTAAAAGAAGGAAAGAAGATGGGATTGATCTGTGTTTGAAGAAATTTATATTAAGTTGATGTTATACCTATGTAAGATTTTGTAGGAGTCTTAAGGCCGAAAGGCAAATAAAACGATTTATTAATTACAGAGTTGACAAATTGAGCATGCTATTTTTCTTAATAACTTAAAAGAATAGGGCAATTCGTTTTTTGGGTGGTCAGCCCTTTTTCTGACAACCTGTATATATTCAAGGAGTATTCTCTGGTAAGTAGCGTTATATTCGTAGATGTGCTAGGAAAGGTGCAAAAACGGGTGTAGAAATTCAGAGTTTCGTTTGTGTGTAATTTTTATCATTGTGTTCACGTGTGAATTGATCAAGATTTAATTTTTCTTAATGTTGAATATATCTCTGTTATCTCTTGAAATATATTCATGTCAGTGTCATTCGTGGTCATGGATTTTTCGTAGACGGAGAACAAGAAAATATAAGTAGAAGGTTGCAAATTTTTTGTTAAAGTTACTGAAAAATCTTTTGAGTCAGCGCAGAAGTCGTAAATACGTCAAAGATTACATGAACTACGCAAACTAAATGCAGGCGCTCAGTGGACATGGACGTCCAATGGGCGTTCAGACAGCTTATGTCTGTGACAGGGTTGAGATTTTAAATTGAAGTGCCAACGGAACTCCTCATTCTGCATTTGTGCGTTTATTAATTTTATCTATATTTTATTTTTACTTTTGGGAGACTACAAGTTGTTTAAACATCTCTTGCCCTTTCTAAATTGCTTTTCATGAACAATTTTATAATTATTGTATTTCACACCTTCCATAATATCTGATGTTTGTGAGCGGATGCGTAACTATTGTGCAAATTTTAAATTACGAAGAGGGCTTAAACCGAAGTTAGTATACGAATGCTCTAGTGCAATCCGGGTCAAGTCGGGTTTGGCGCGAAAAGCATATTTGTATGTAATAAAAGTTTATTTTTCCACAAAACATAAATTTGCCTGTTGTTAAATTTTTAGATATTGCGAAATTTTGCCAAGTTTAAAAAATAGTCAAGTTCATTTTCAATGCAATAACGAAGGTTGCTAAATTGCAACTTCTGTAAATTTTTTACCTTTATTTTCCACCATTTCGAAATAGACTACGTAGTTTATGTAAAACCGGTAGAATCCAAGAGATGACCCTCGACAACCAAAAAGTCCAATAAATGTAGAAATTAGAAAACACGTATAAATCGGTAAAGATTGTCGATTAAAGGTTTCAGAAATTGCGAAAACTTCTGGTACATCTGATGGATGAGCATGTAATAATCTTACGGTCGAGTTGTGCATATAAAAGCTCGCAAAGTATTAACAATGAGCAAAAAAAATATTCAAGTGAAAATGTCGCAGAACTCTTTGATCCGTTTTAATGAAAATTGCATTAATTTTAACAATCGAGTGGTATCAACTCACGAAACAATTTCTGGGATGCCAAAAGGATACTGTTAATAGATTATCTTTCAAAGGGGCATACTAAAGTACTAGCCTTCTAAAGGTAGAAAATAGGTAAAAATCGTTTACGTTTTTTGCCAAATATAGTTTTTTTAGATTACCATTTGTTTTCGAAACTCAAAATATAGCAGAAAAGGTGCATAACAGGCTAGCCTTTTAGAACACTTAGACAAAAATCCTCAAGAAAAAGACCAGGTTTACCCACAAGATGGAATAATCCAAGATAATGCAAGACTCTACAACTGTGCAGTTTCTATGGAAAAATTATATTAAATAGACTACGAAATCCTACCACATGCGCTTTATTCATCAGATATAGCTCCTTCAAATTACCATTTGATACAGAAACTATAAAGATTTTTTGGCAGACAACGATTTGTTGAAAAGGGGGTTGAAAAATAAAATACAATACAAACCACTGTTTCACTGTGAAAACTTTTGAAATAACGGTTGTACAAAATTATGGTTTTGCAAAAAACCTAATTCTATACTAATATTATAGCGGTTATCATTACCATTCAATTTTTTATTTTCGATTTTTTTTTTAATATTCTCTATCCTTAAAATAACACAAACACATTTTTGAACATTTTATTTACATACTTTACTTAATTTTCAGGTGAATGAATTTTAACAATATACATAATTTAAACACTTTCGATATTAAAAATATTGATTTATTTATTGCATAAAATAAGCTGAACATTGCGATGCGCTATTATTTGTTAATAGGTAACTTATAAAATTTTAATGTAATAAAATATGCACTTTTAGAAGTAGAACCGGCATTCGAAAACCTTAATATTTGATGATAGTTTTAGGAGCTTGGTTTAATGATTTGGTATAATTTATTTCATATAAAATCATTATGGGGTTTTTCGAGGTGGCATTTATCGGCAATAAAATAAAAATGGGTCAATATTCGTGGAAAGCCGATAATCCGTGGCCGAGTAAATTCCCGCAAATCAGAAACGCTCTAGAGTTGGAAGTTTGTTTCTTGGGGCGTACCATCGGCTCGATTAGGACGTAAGAACGCAGACCCCTCATTTAAAAAGTGGTAGATTTATGGAGGCAATTTATCCACAGCCACCTCCAGAACAAACGGTATAATTCGAGCAAACCCAACTTATGGACTTCCTTTTCGGGGGAGCATAAATAACGGGGAGGAGCTCGCACAATTAGTCCGGCAGTTGATTACGCACTATCTGACACTCGTGTAAACACACACTGCAAATAGCGAATAATGCGATTCCGCACGCGATATCGCCCGCAAGGAAGGATATGCGCCCATAAATCCGCCCATGCTGGTATCTTCCGTGTCCGCCATTCCGTCACACTGACCCGGCGTTTAGAGCAGATTTGTGGCTCGCGAGCACAACATGCTAATTATCGCTGGCTGACGTTTCACTGTATAAATTCCGACCTCAACGTGCTTATTTTGTGTATCGTTCCCTGATAAATTGCCCGGCTTAAGTTTCGGCCCTGCGTTTGTACTAAATAATCCCGTCGGTCAGGTATAATAAAGTTTGGCGGAATAACGCCATTCATTAGCCGGGATAACAAGCCCAATTAATACGCCACCCACTCCGCCGAATTTCATAAATTACGCTAGTTTTCTAGTTGAGCCGAGCGCTGATTTATTAAAAAACTTCGCCTCCGATTCAACAAATCAAACAAACATTTCCGCTCCTGCTTAGCACGGAAGGTGCGTTGTGCTGCTATCAGCGATCGCAGCTTTAGGTCGTCCTAATTAAGCCCGTTCTCTGCTTTTTCTCGTCGTAAATTCGCCGCTGCTCCAAAAAAATTCCACAAATCAAAGACAATTTGTGGCGGTTTTGTTTCCGGCCTACATGAATCGCCAACAAATTGCCTCGAATGTAGGCAGATGAGTAATGACGAGGGGTGCAAAAAGACTTCGTCGTTGTTACGTCATACGTGGAGAGCTGTCACAAGATAGCGCCTGTGACAATGAAATAAAAGAGATGTGTAAAATGCGTGTCTTTTTATCTCAGTTATTCTAAAAAAGACTCAGTCCTTTAAAGCATCCGAAATAATTGAATCATTACCATGTAGAGCGGCTCCGAAACGACTTAAAATACTTAAGTTAATTACGGTGAAATTTGGCGGATGCGCCGGGATCAGATTTTTGTGAAATGCATTTCAATTTATTTATTTTAATTAGCTCATCACTATTCAATTAGCATCTTATTGTGGAAAATAAATTCGCCACGTCCAGATAAACCACTAAAGCAATTAATTTCATCCAACTATTGAAATAACAATCGAAATTAAAATTAGCCAAATAATAAATTAAATTTAAATATAAACAAAAGTACTAGGGAAATTCATTTGAATCGTCGCATTTTCAATTGGAAATCGCCACATTTATGCAAACGGCAATTATTATTCATCCAGCAATAAATGAAATTTAAATAATGGTACAAGTTATAGTTGGTTGTATCTACCACTTTTCAATTGAATTCGTTCGTGACGTGATGAATGTTTGGGGCTGTAAAGCACGCACAAAACGCAGATTAGGCAATTGGGCGCAGCCGATTCGACTAATCTCGTTTTATCAGTAATCATAAAGATGTCCGGCCGCGTTTAGTGTTGAATCAGTCAATCAGTTCCAATTTCAGCCCCATTCCGCTTGACAAATATTTGCAACCGCTCCCGTTGACCCAAAGCCCAAACAAAACAATCCCAAAAGAAAACCCCATTGTCTTTCCCGCAACGAACAAAGCGGTGTTTGCTTCCGCTTCCCCCGACTAAAACCGAAAAAGCGTCTTTTTAATATTCCGGCCAGAGTCCTGTTTTAATAAGGGTTTGATTAATTGCAGGGGACGTAACAAATGGCCTTAATATTCTGATTACGCGACAACAAAGTGCGATACAATCGGGACATGTCGACCGAAATTAATTTCACCTAACGCAAAAAGGGGTGAGTAAATTACGCAGGTGATCAGATATCTGTGACTGTGAGTGTAATTTTGCAAGCGTTCCACAAGAGTAAAGGTCGGAACCCCTTGTCAAGTTTGAGAACTATGTAACACTCGTTCAACCCGCTTTTATACATGATTGATTTAGGGGCGGCGGGGTCAATCTCGCGTGGATAAAGCTTTCGACAACAAAATCAAACGCTCAATGGAAATTGTTTCACCCACTTCGGAAGCTGATGGATGTCGAAAATAAAAATTATTTATAATTCGCAGAGAGCGTCTGAAACAAATAATTTACGGGTGCATTGTTCGCAGAACCAATTCCTTCCATCCCCATACAAAACCGAAAGTAATTTCCTTGCCTGATAAATAATGGCCACAACAGCTGCTGATTTTGGTTACAATAATTATTTTCGTTCGGCTTTATTTGTGCTTGTATTCCCGTAATAATATTTATCATACTTAACCGCGGGTCGTACAATATTTTATGGCCACCAACTCATACATTCTAAATGAGGAAAACCCATAAAAGTCCTTTATTCAGTATTTCATATGTTTGAATCTATAATTATGTTCGTAGTTCCGCTTAGAAAATAACACGCATCGGGAAGTGACTCTACCAGTCAATTTTAATCAGCTTTATTGCAAGAAAATGGAAACATTCTTTGAGTTTGTTTCGGCGTATTTACTAAAACGTTATCGTCGCTATTTATCTGTCCGAGTTAAAAATTCCATTTACAAAATTAAAGTTCAACCGAGACAAGGGTTGTTGAGACTTGTTTAATGGAAGAAATTTTGTCGTTGCATAGGAAACAAACAGCCGTAATTAAAATAGAGACTTTTATGTTACATTAATTAATGGCGTTTACATTGGCAGTACATTTGCTGACATAAATAACATTGAAAGTGCTCAGTAGCTATCTAAGCAAAATCTTGAAAAAGTCCAAGTAGAAATGAATCTTACTTACTTAATCTTATGAATACATTACGGATCTTACTTAATAAATAAAAAATTGTGTGTTTGCTTTTATTTTCATTTGCAGGCGTTTAAAACTTTAATGCTACTACTAAGCTCCACCGTTTAAATTATTTAAGTAATTACAGCTTGTTAGAGTACGATACGAGTGATTTGTGATTGCGAGTATTATTAGGAAAAACATGATTACAAAGTTCGGCAGCTCTTGTCCACGTATTAAATAAAATTATTCGCATGTTCATAATCGCAGCAAATTGAAAGGAAATACGAAAATTGTACCTAGAACTGTATCAATGTAGCATTTCAGCTCAGTAGTTGAAGCAAAATATTTCTATTCGATTACATAACAACAAAGCATGCCTTCGTGCATTAACTGATCATTTCTGGAAAAGTTGTTTACAGGTATTGATTATATTTATCCAGGTTAGCTACCTTTGGCTCAAGAAATCGGACGTTTTATTGACGTAAAGTCGGTAAACTACTTTCGATCCAATTAAGAAGTATTTGCTCAAGCTAATTACACTTGCACGGCTTTCAGCCTCGTATTAATATTGAAATAAAACGATTAACGTGTTCTTTGAGCAGCCGTTTTATGATTTTTTGTACTAATCCAGTTTATCGTTTTGTTGAAGTGTTTAGAATTATTTATTGTGACCCTCAAAAATCCGCAAACTGTATAAGCCGGCACCCACTAGAAACTTTATCTCGCAGAACAAAACATCATCCCGGCAGTATCTCATTTCAGTAGCGAATTCCCACTGTTTAGAATCCAGAGAAATAAGAAATGGATAAAGTTGAGCTGGGCCGATTCGGCTACGACGAAGACTCCGACTGTGCTAGTAATGATAAGTTCGGACTGAAATAACACGTGAGTTATGTTCGCAGACGGAGTAATATATGGAGACAGAGTGGAGATGTGATAACACCTGATCTAACTTGGCCCGGAGGGTCACGCTACCCTACGTTATTCGCGAACATTCTTCATCCGGAAGGGTTCAACTGCCGCCTTCGAGCTCATTATTAGATACGCGCTGATAGGGCTAATGAGGGCGCGGAGAAGTCAAGGGGGTTACACGAACAGACGATCTTCAGCAAATAAACGTTTGGAATTGGCACACCAAGCCCCACACCAATTTTCCAGAAAGTAACGCGACAACTCGAGATATTCAGATTCAACTTTGAACCCAAATGCAGCGCAATATTTTAGTTACTTCTTTTCCTAGTTTTATTTGAAATATATATTTTTACTGCAATCGACTTTTAATTTTGTAAAATCCCAAACGTTTACTTACTTCCAAGTATTTTCGTGATACATGACAAACAAGACGGCTTTTATTGAAATTATTTTTCTTACTTATTTTTGAGACAAATTAAAAAAAAATTAAAATGTACATTTGTGCAAAAAATTAAAAATGAGATGTGTAAATTTTCCAACTCGGTAATATGCGGTAATCTCCGTTAAATGAATTCAGTGAAAAAGCGAAGAAACTGTGTAAATTTTATAAATTCTTGTGTCTCTGAGTTGATTATTCGCACAATCCACTTCTTCAATTAAATGGCGAAGTTTCGGAACGTAGATTACTGGCTTTAAACCAAAATTCTGGAGATTTGAATGCGGAATTAATTCCTATCAATACACGAAGCTTTAAATTGTCGTGGGGAGACTGTGAACAGTGTTATTTATTTTCGTCGCGAGATAAACGGCGGAAACGCACCCTCGTTCCGAAGCGTTTTTTCTAAATCCCCGTTTAAGGTTTCCGGTGAAGATTTAACAGTTTAGCAATGGAGTAAACGGCTCAAGTTTTGCAATATCGCGGAGCTCTGATTAAAGCAATAATAGCCACAATAACGGCCGTCTGAAATCCGGGTCCGCGCACATTTTAATTATAAAATTCATTGTGCAGCATGAAACGAACTTGCACAGAACGTCTTCGGCTTGTTTGTTATTCAGGAAAACCTGTGAACAAACGCAAACAAGAAACTTTTCCAAAGTTAAACTCCTGTTTCGTTGCATAAAACTGCACCGGTCGTATCGATTCGGCACGGCCAAGACGATTGCTTAGACGACTTTAAAATGCAAGTTGGAGAGTTTCATTTCGACGCGAAAAAAAATTCGGGATTTATTAGTCACTTCCAAGTTCTAAATGAATTTTTTTGCGATCCTTAAGATTAATTGGTCGATTGCTAGAAGTCGCGTCACCTGAATCCGCCTTAATTAAAATTGTATATTGGCAGTAAGTGGGTGTTATTGCATTTCTGCAAGGCGAAGGCATTTCTGCGAATCGCGATATTTCCCAGTAATTTAGGTGCACGCAAGGGAAACGGGGACTCCAGCAATATCAAATGTATTACCTCACAAATAAATTACCTAACAACTTGCCAAACTGTATTAACGAAATTGAGTATTGCCATAAATTTCGGCTGCCACGGATCGCCGGATCTGTTGCCGGATTAATCCTGGCGGGAACGGTTTCGGGAATATTGAAATTTTTTTATCAACTGTCATTCCATGTCGATCGACACACTTTCTCCCAAAAGATTTACAAAGAAACGAATGTTGTATTTTAAGGAGCATTTTCAAAATTGATTCGACAACGAAATTATCTAAAATTAGCAGAAATTGCAGTACCAGATGGTGCTTGTAAACTTTTCATTGCGGGACATATTGATTTGTTATCACAAAGAAGCGAAGAAAAGGTTCAGCGCAATAATTGAGTAGGCAACCTTTTTAGGCATTCACCATCATCGGATACATTAATATAAATGAAATGGTTGTTTATAAAGTGGCAGTGATTTACACAAAACAGAAACCCAAACCCGTCAAACAATCCGATGCGTATTATCTATCAAACAATATCTCTGAAACGTTTGCATAACATCAAACGGCAACGATAAGACACGCCACTGGAAATGGAACTATCGAATAAACGTCAAGTTCAGAAAAAATCAAATAAATTGAAAGCAAAATGATGGGCATAATTTTTCGTTCGATTATTATTTAATGAAATGCGACTGACATTTATTTCAGTTTGCGTGATCCGACAAGGATTCAGACCGAATCAAAAATATATCTGGGCGGAGGTTGACGGTAACGTCTTTCGACAAGACATTTGCATCGAGGTCGGATGAATCTCATCAAAGATTACTCGCTTTTGTAATTTTAATTCGATCAATATGTACGTGTAATTGAAGTGTATTTGTGGCAAGAGGCAAACTATTGTATTTATCGATAAATCATTCACGGGGAAGTGGTGTCAGGTACTAAAATTTAATGACGATTGATTTGGGCTACTTGAAATTGCACAAGTTTATTTCTTGTTTCCGTTCCGGGAACACGAAATACGGTCCGACTCATTTATGTATGGCATTCATATTTGCTCGAACATTTCGGATAAATACTGACAAAGGTAAAACCTTAATTTTTTTAATTCGTTAGAGCTTATCAAAACGAAGCGAGATCGTTTAGTGTTTGTTTATAGGCAGTAAAATCGTTTTATAATGTTTTTAATGTGTCAAGTACTTTGGGCTTAAAACATCATTAACGAACTTTTTATTTTGTATTGTTTAGGGTGCATTTAACTTTATATCTATCCAAGACGTCTTCAGAATATAAAGTCGGTATAAACCCAACAAACTATTGAATTTCAATATAATAATTTGTCGATGCACTCTTTTTTATTCATTCTAATATTCCGGCATGTAGATTGCATCAATAATGTAATAACAGACAACTAATAAAAGTTTTTAAATTTTTAAATACAGTTTTATTAAATACTTTCTAGACTCGCAGACGTAAATGTACAAATGAAACGCTTTGGAACTGACTGAAGTCGCAGTTTAGCGTCCTGAAATATACGAATTTTTGTGGCAACGAGACATGTCTAATTCTGAATCCCTAAATTTAGGTAGACCCAGTTTCCCCTAATCTACTTAGAGCAGGGGTGCAAAGCAAGGGAGGAAAAGTGTGTCTAACTAACCTGACCTAACTTTAAATCAATACCTCAATTTAGATGTAAACGCGAAGCTTTTGTTAAAGAATTTTATAAGCCAATGTAATTTTAATTAGATTCTGGTCCAACTTGCGCTTAGCAAAACAGGTATGTTTAGACGTCTACAAGAAAGGCGGTTAATAAAATTAGTTTCGGCGTACTCGAAATTGCTAGTCAAAGGAATTTCTTTGAACCAACGTTCCTGGTTATTGCAACATTCTTTAGTGACTTGACGCGACATGTTTACAGCAATGGTTTTAATTTGATTGCGAATCGAGTTTCGTTCATCTAAACTTCATTAGAGAGAAGAAAGAAAGTCATTGTGTGCAGGCGCCTGAGAGTGTAAATGTTCGTGCACGTGCCGATTGATAAAAATTTAAATAAATGGCGGCGCTTTAATTTCGTGACTAGTCCACGATCCCGCCATAATTGAGCACACGACGTTACCAACTTTCAAATGTAATCTGCGAAAGGCTCATGCCAAGTTGACTTTTAATTAGTTTTTCTCCTCTTTTACGGCTCCTTATTTTTATTTGGTACAAATTCCGAGCTCATTATCAGGGCGAGCAATTTAGAAAGAAGACATGTCAAAGATCTTCCCGTTCTACATAAATATTTACAAACAGAAAATCTAAGGTAATTAGAAAACTTTTCTCTTCGCATTTTTAATGTACACATCCCGCTCTCGTTTGCCGCTGCATCACTTCGGAATATTCAAATTGGCTCAAGAAGCGTCTGGAAATATGGGGTCTTTGTTTATGGCAAATTCGGGTAATGAGTTTTGGCATAAGCTCAGACCTGCGTCGTTTTGGGCGCCCAATTATAAGCAGAATTTATCTTCGGCACGCCTTTCATGAGTTTTCAAAAGTTCCATTCTTGCAGATTAGCAGATGTTTATGAAACTCGAGTCGGTTTAAACGGCTGTTGCGGTTGGATTAAAAAGAATTATGTCCACTGTTTTTGTCCGCCCTTATTTATGCACACTCAAGACGCCCAATTTGTTATAATTCTCCCAAACAGGTGGAGACTGACTTAACAAATATTAAACGTCAACGCAAATCACATTTTAGCGGAAGAGAATTGTCAACTTGTGCAAAACAGTCCTTGCCTGAAAACTACATTCATTGATGTTAAAACTAAGTTTATTCCTTTAGATTTTCCGCTCGATAGATCAATAGTTTGTCGAGGGTGCAAACATGACGCCAGAATGCCGAGCTTGGTTGAACTGAGAATTGAAAGCCGATGAAAAGTTTTGTTTGCCGCTAATTGTGAAACGCGGTAAATGAAATCTCGATACTGCTATACCCAAACAGGATGTTAAATTCAAGTAATTTACATTGAACGGACACAAATGATCGGTGCAGTAAGAATGTCCGCACCCTGGAAGCTGGTATTGATTTTTGGAAAAGGTGACAATTCTGTATTCTTCATGTGTCAGCATCCCACTTAATCGTCGCCCGAAGGCATTTGGGCTTACCTCGGGCCCGGCTTAATTAAATTAACGTCCCCACAACTCATAACCTCGTTAAAAATTAGCGAACATCGTGAATCAATCGTCGAAATTTTTATTAAGCCCCCGAGCTCGTTACCGTACCATTATTTACATGTCAGTTGGAACAACACAAACAACGGAAAAGGGATTTTTCGCATGGATCTCACGTATTTTCAGATACCAACTTTACACATTCTGGTGCAGGTGTTCGCTCAGCAAACGTGCCAACTCCGCTGAATGATTCTGCGTAACTCTGTTTTAATGTTTGCCGAACGTGCATCTTTGCGTCTTTCCTAATTATGCACGAATTGTTGGGCAGAGGCGTAAAAAATGCGAAACGATTAATTCTGCGGTGACACTTCTCTGAAAGTTATTAATTATTAACAAGGGGTAAATATGAAAGAGGTGGAGAAACGTAGGTGTTCTGCCAGTCAAGGCAATTAAGGATAACATCAAACACGCTCCATTGAATTTGTCTAAGTTTTTATCGCATATTTGTTTTAATAATTTCTTCATTTCATTTAGCTCCAGGAAAACGTACACCTGCAATTATGGTGTAATAAATCGGTACAATTTTGTGTGGTTACATTAAAAATTGAGTCAACTTTGAATCGAATAAACAATTCAACTGCTCAAGACATCAAACGGAATAACGTAAAAAATGAGATGAAAATGAAAGAAAATTGTACATGCATAATTCCTACCACTTCGTCTTTACGATGCAGCGTTAAACAATTTAAAAATTCGATTGCGATCGACAGTTTCGTGTCTTGGATTACTCTTGTCCTACTCCCAAAGAAACGAAAGTAAATTTAATTGCATTCCCTCGTAAATTGATTTTGAAAGTTTGTGTAAGTGCATCATTGTCGCATCTTGTCCTGCTAAAAATCGACAAGCAAACATCCCTCCAACTTTGCTCTTAATCACCTTGAACTGCAAACTTTCCTACTAGTCCTCGGCGTCATAAATCAAACTTTAATCGCATTTGCTTTTGTTTATTTCCACCGATTTTCCCGCAATGACCCCACTTTTCCCTTTACCACATTAAAACACGACCAAAGCCAGCGCAACATTCTACTTTATTAAGCTTCCAATTCAAGACAACAAAAGACTTAAATTATAGCGTTCCACTTTCGCACACTTATTTATACGTTTAGGGATGCCACAGGTAGTTTTGGGTCCTGTTTGAGTGGCAATTTATACCACACACAATCAGCCTGAGGCCCAGCTGAAGAAATTAATTGCATGTGATGAATATTCATGGAAGATTTCAGCGCGGGTCCGGCTCCATTCGCAGGGACACGTAGGTTTATAACGATTATTATTATTTCTTGCAAACGTAATATCTGGCAATTTAAATTAATAACTGCTGATAAACATAATGTTATGGAATAAAATTAGTCACGTGTTGACTCTTAATGGCTGCGATTAAGTGTTAAGTAGATAAGAGGTTCCGATAGTGGCCCTCATAAATATTAATATTAGGCTTTTCACGACGCTCTTATAATATTTCCAGAAAGGGTTGCTTTTAAAAAGACTTATCTAAATGTGTATCACAGACAAACAATAGTTGGAAGACTGTCGCGAAGAGCTAATTGCTGCCAGGCATTCTTGAAAAGCGTTTGTTCCACATTTTATGAGTCTGTGCTGAAAAATGTGGACAAATATTTAATACCTATTTGTAGAAATTGAATACAATAGTAAAATATATAATATGTTATGTGTTAAGTAGAAGAAGTTTTTATCTTTACCATTTTACAAAATTTTATTATATAGACTCAATGTATACATTGACCAATTGTAACAATTTTTTTATAAAAATGAAAGAAATGTAAAAAGAAATAAAGTTATTAAAAAATATTTTTATATTAACTTTGTATTTCAGTTTCAATGAAGATTATTTTTGTGGAAATATCCGCGCCGAATGACCAAAATGTGGTCCGATCCGGCTCGAACTACCACAGTTTAAACCGATTCGGCTCGAAATTACCAAAATGTGATGAATAATTTGAATTTTACTTCAACGGCCAAACATTGATAATGCTGAATGTTGTTTCACAATTAATTACAAAAAAACGTATTTGAAACTTACGGCTAAACTGTTCAGTGTACTGAACAATTTTCAATCCTCATTCCCACTTTTAGTCTTAAATAAGATAAAGAATTATTGTAGATAATAATAAAAAATAATTTTTAAAAATTGTGTGAGAATTTTCCTATTCTGTGGCCTGAATTTTTCTTCAACACAGATGAAAGCGAGTCAGTCAAACGATGCGCCTTTGGAATATCTGAGATATTAGAGTCGTCCCGATTGCTTATAAATAATTCAGTAACATGCTAATTCGTTTAAGTTAAAAAAATCCGCTTCGATCCGTCCAAATTTGAATATCTGCCGTTTCCAATTTTTGCTAATCTCTACCTTCGGTAATTAAATTAAATCCACGTTGGTACCGTGTTTGTCATTTGTGTTCGACGCAAAGCGAAATAGTAATAAGCAGCCTCATACGCTCGGATAATCAAACACTGCCTCGTTCTAATTATACTAATTAAGTCGTTAAAATAGTAAAGTTTACGCGATTGGATTGGCTTCTCCCGATTTTCGCGTAACACAACGCAAGTAGAATGTTCGCGAAAAGCGAATACATTACCGGCTTGAAACAGAGGAATCAAAGACAATCTGCCGTTATCTGAACAGAGTCGGATTCCAACTTTATACGATAATAAAGCAGTTTTAATAAAATTACAGGCGTCGCGGCGCCCGTCTTGCATGCAAATGTCTTCTTTAAAGAATGCGCTTTATGAAACATCGCAATTAATTTCATATTCCACTGACATTCCTGAAATTATGTATGAAAATTAATTATGATACTTTACGTTTACTGCAATAATTGCTAACTTCAGGATGGAATTTTACTTGAATATTAAATGGAGCTGGATACGTGTATGGTAATTTGCGCATTTGCGCGAGGAAATTGCCAGGCGGAAGATGCTGCCGACGTTTTGGACCCGAAACCCTCAAAGTTTTATATTCTCCAAGTGTTGTTCAGTCTTAACACACGCGAACGCTACACAAACTTCAAAATTTCAAGTCGTCAGCTTCACTTACAAAAATCGACGAAACCGAAAAACAAGAAGCGGCTAGAAACTGTACAACAATAGCTAGGGAAGTAAGTAAATTTAATAATTATGCGCATCAAATTAAACTAATGCATATAATAATGAAGTCGTGCCTTTCGTTAACAAAAAGCGTTTTGAATAGCTAAAAGGGTAGTTATGGGGTAGTTAGAGAACGCTGTGAATGGACCAAGAAAGCAAAATCGACAACCCGAGGGCAAGATTATGTATTGCCGTTCATTGACAGCCATTTATATTCTGTTTAGAGCGTCGCATCCCCTGCAATTAACACTAAATGCCTTTAAATTGTTCATCAGCAAAGGCCGAGATTGCTGCGTGTCAAGAATAACCCCAAAAGTTAGCATCCCAACTCGATGCTTCAGTTTATTTAACGCGAAAATCGCAGCTAATTATTACATCCATTCCTAATTGGTTTTTGTGATTTATGAACGAACAATCTTTGTCGTATATTTTATTAATCCCAAATCGGATTTTTACCAGTCAACCCTAATACCTGTAATTCTTTTACTCGCTACTTCCGTCTATGATTTATGATGCACGCTGCAACGACTGCATCATCAATTGTGTTTACATTTTTATCCGATACTTCTTATCAGAAATGCGGCACGTGGTTACGGTCACGCAACTCCTTCGAGCCATCAATTCCAATTTAAATTACAAACCCACAAATCGGAGCGTTTTTGAAAAAGTGTGCATCCAACAGCGACAGGTCCAAGACCTTTTTTTCCGGACATTTTTCATTCGGCAATAATTAAAACGTCCTACTGTGTCAGGTGGCGTTATGTTTCTCGCGGTGATAAATTTTAAAAGTATGCAAATGCAAATAAAACGCGAAATAAATAAAAACATTCCGTACCCCTAGTTGAGGCGTTAGTATTTCGCTACATATGTTTTATTAGCTGAGCCATAAATCTAATGCAACGGAAACACGTACAAAAAACTGAAAGATGACACTACATGTGCTTAAAAATGAAAGTCACAATGTAGCTAGCCCGCCACATTCACTAGCTTGCCAACGCGGCTTTCATTACAATATTAAAGAATGAGTAAACTTCTATCGCATATTGTGCTATAAATAAACTATCTATTCGCAATATACAACACCATGTCATTTTTGCGTAAATTCGCCCGGCGCATCCACCAATTTTACTGCGCTCAAAAATTAAAAAATCAATCAGCGTTGTATATAAAACAATTATTACGTCAAATGAAAAGCTGAATGATGAAAGCACACCATTTAGAAATTATTTAGGCAAATCCGACACATTTCACTCCACTCAAAATTCATGAAAATTAATCACCGGTATCGGTAGATTGTATTATCAATAGACCAATTATAATAATATTTTGTAAAAATGAACGAGTTAAGAAATATTGCCGGCAACGTTGCTTGATATATGGGCCGAACGCACGTAAACCCTCTATAAAAATTGATTTCTGCGGCGAAGCTTGATTCGTAGGTTATCGCAGCAAAACAGCAAACAGCAAAAAATATTCACTAAATCGCCACATTTTCAATAACAATTGCAAATAAACAATGATTTGTTCGTCTTGAATTTTACTATTAAAAATAAATAAGTTGAAGGGTCTTGAAATTGTGTGGTGAAAACGCGCGAATAGTTGTGTGTTGTGAAAATATATAGCGGTTAGAACATACCTTAAATGCACTTGAAGAATTCGCATAAGCTGAAAGCACGAAATGCAAACCCGGGAGGGTTTTGAGCGCTTGGAGTCGACCATAATGGCAAATTGACGAAATTGTGAGTTCATTTCGGCGGAGCAAGAAGCGAGTGCTGCACAACACAGTCGAACTTTGTTGCGTCGTACTCAATTTGATGCAAAATTTTACACATGACGGATCGTTCGGCTGAAGAATTTTCAATGGAAATAATTTCCTTCCATACGGCAGCAAGGGATACGCAAATTTAATATCGTAAATTCGACGCAAAATATAACAACACCGGCTATTACATTGGAGATATAAGGGCTTTGCCGAACGTTTCCACTCAATAAACAGCCAACATTTCCAAATTGTAAAGGCAAAGGAGCAGAGGTTCAAAAAGTTCGCTCCCACGCAATTTCGAGTTGGGAACTATGCCGAATCGGTCCGGACTTCTTGAAATAATACAATGATATTCCATCGATTTGCGCGGAGAAAAAGCAAAAAATTTGCACAAAGAGAGGAATGCATGCCAGCCCGCTCAAGTCACGTAACGAGAAAGAACCTACAAATACGGTTCGATCTACATAGATATGAGCATATCTAGCAGCGGAAGCATAGAAACAAACTGATTATTGAATATTAAGCATAAGCTGTTAAAAAGACAACAATTCGGACAATACACATCGAAATATTTAATAATAACAGTTAAAAATAGCAAATTCCAGAATTCTGTGGTTTCTGGAAAAAAGGAATGTCTTTTTTGAAAAAAAAAGTTACATGTCACGTAAGATTTTTTAAAACTCGCGCCCTTCCATAAATAAATAATCAAAAATTACTTACTCGATTTAAATCAATTTTATTGAAAAATATCTAATTTCAACATATCCCTTTTTTGCCAGAAACCACAGAATTCCTTCTTTTGTTCTACACATTGAACTATCGATTTGGGTTTCAATTTGGGAAATATAAATAACTTTCAACAAAATTCTTCAAGTCGATACCACCAATATTTATTGTACTTCCAATCCCTTTCAGTATGAAATTTGATAATTCACGTTAAAAAATATTTTCAAATCTCTAACAAATCTTGTCTTATAAAGAAAATTTAGTGCTTTGTACTTTTGCGATACATTTGGGTCTTGTTTGTCGCTTCGACGGCTGCATCCATATATAATTGAATGAACAAATTTCAGCTTTGTAAAATTCTCACTAACAAACCAGGCTTCTGTTTGACCGGAAACGCTTTTTCCTTTTACTATTGACGATCATATTATATGTAACTACATATGAAAGTTTCGACGTGAAATATAATTTTTTACTAATGCCAGTAGTGATTGACTCGTCAAATTCTATATTTTGTGAACCAGTGTTTTGAGTTAGTTAACTAATTTTTAAGTCATTAAAACTGCATTATGCACTGATGCAAATTATTGCTGAAACGCAGTTCGTGCTCTTTGAAACGCGATAAAAATCGCTCAACTACAGGGTAGATTTTCAGTCAATTTCAACTTTAAGCTATTTTTCACAGGTTCGCGTTTCCAACAATTAATGCAAATGCAACAGATTTATGCGGCTCCTTAATAGTTTAAGCTACGAAAAACAAATAGTCATAAATTATGGCTTATTCGCCGACTGTTACTTTTAATATTCGGACAATTTCGTTTCGTGTTGATTATTTAAAAAATCACGCAACAAAAACGTAATTGCATTTTTATCCGTTTCGTAAGCTGCAACAAAGTAACTTTTATTACATTGGTCGGGATTTGGAATTGTCGGTTTGTAGGTCCCAAACGTCTCCGGGTGATCCGAGATACTTCAATCCCGGAGTCTGAAATGAGCAACGTTAACACACTTCATTGCGTTACTCTGTTTGCGTTTATTAAATTTCAACAGAACACTTTATTCTTTGCCTGACGAGATTTGCGCATTCCGGCGTCTCCCAGTTGGACTCAATTTTTGCATCAAAATGTTCATTGAGGTACAGTTCCTAATCTGTTTTATTTTGTGTTGTGGCGATGCGGACGATGAACGTGTCGAGCCCGCCATAAAACTAATCTCTTTGAAAATTTGACGGACGAACGAAAAGCAAAACGTCAATTTTCGATTCAGTCGATTGAAAAACAATATGACTTTATTTATATAAAACAAATTTCAATTTCATTGCCTGTTATGTTGGAATTTTTATTGATTGATTGTTGGAACACAAATCAAAGAATATCAGGAATTAGGGAGGCGGCAACTTAATAAATTATAGATAAAAATGGAGATAGAGGGACGTACTTAATAATGTTTTGGAAATGCCACAAATTACAGAGTAAGATTACACTAGTAGTGGTAGCAATTTATTTCATTAAATTTTTATCAGATTTATTATGCATGCATGTAATTTAGATAAAATTGATGCGGACAGTTGATGGCGATTACTCCACCATGAAATTGATTTGTTGATATCTTAGCGCGGTTGGCCGAAATTCGTCGTAGTTATTGATTCTCCATTATGAGTTGTTTCCTCCTGGGATCAAACATTCCGCTCTCTCCCAAGTTTAACTGCTTATTACATGCTCCGAACTAATAACCGAAACGTGAATTATTTCATAAACTCATTTTGAAACTGTCATCGGTAGTGCGGAGGAAATGAACGGCGATGATGTTGCAAATCTGGGGCTTCTAAGGATATTGAGTGTTGAATTGTATCACATACAAGTAATTCCGCTATCAACGAACGAGCCAAAGCACACAAATAATAAATTACACAAACCCGATTAGGTGTCGCTCATTCGCCACTATGGATTTCCGAACGTTATGCAAGTGCAGATAACTGGCCCGAAATCGTAAAATGCAAATTAGCGATAAATTAATTAGGTAACTTTCCCCATCACGCAGCCATCGGCCTCCCCGAATAAAATCCACACGCGATTTCCCCGGAGGAAAAGCATTAGCACCCCTAACACAATATTACACCTAACCGCCCCGCTTACAAACCACAACACGCCGTCTCTCTATTCGACGACAAAGACCGCAAAGACTTCGATTAAACTGTCAGTTTTAAACTCACTTCACTTCCGAATCGTTTTCTTAGTGGGCGAAGTTTCGACCAAGCACAGCTGGGGGTTGTTAAAGACAGGTGCTGATTTCAATTTAAGGGTGAGGGACGCATGTCGCTCGAATCAGCGACGTAAACTGCATCGGGATTTCAACTCAAACACGTGGATTATGACAATGTTGGCTTCGCAAACACAAACTGAAGCGTCGAAGACAATACGTTCAGTTAATTAGTACAGGAGTGTTGTGCAATGCGTCAATTAAAAGCACTCGCTGTCAGAGTGACTGATCGCCGAAAATCCATACGAACCACTTACAACTTAAACATACAACTAAGAATAATTGGAAAAACGGAAAAAGCACGCCCGAGCTGCGATTGGGTGTCATGACGGCGTGATTTATCAGACGCGCTATATTTAGCAACAAACAACCTAATCACCCCAAAATCACATTAAAGACAATGCACTGCATAAACTAATTAACACATCGAATGGTCAATTGTGCCACTAAATGGCTCAAACGCAATTACATCGCCAATAATAAACCATTCCCTGCTGCATCAACACCATTTCCTCCGCATCTCGTCACAAGTCTTCTCACTTGTTTAACCGTTCGTTTGATGAGTCCGCTTCAGTCAGATTTAATTAAGTGCGAAATATTTAATCTGACTCGCTTACCGCAAACATTTCATTCCTTTCGGAATCCTTCATGTTATTCTTCATCCGCGCGGGCGGTGTTTGTTCAGATTTCAGGCTGCCAAGTTATGAAACAACATATATCATAAGCCGCTCAGATTTAACCCTTAACCTTCATTTACATACAAACCTAACTCTCCAAATTAACATAGGTCTAATTTGGGAAAATAATAAACAATGTTCGAGTAAAGTGTTAAAAATTGAAGGGCGCGTGCACGCTAAATGTCCAAATTGCATGGGGGTAAAAACGTTATTTATGAGATCTGCGATAAAATTTGAAAAGCCACGATCTAAATTACGATGCTATTAGCGGGGACAATCATTCACGATCTAATCGCAATTAAAATAAAGCGGCGTTTTTAGTGGCGAGTTTTCAATTGGGGTGCTTGTGGAGCGCGTAAAAAACAACAAGTGAAGATTAAAGTCGAACCCAACGTACTAACTAAAAGTACCAACATTCCTCTCCACCAAACTGTATTTTTATTATTCACTAATAATTTAAAAAACATATTTTAAAACTGTAAATGTAATGTAAAACTTAATATATAATTAATAATAATATTTGCATATTTAAAAAAATGTATGTGTTTCTTCTAAAAGCTAGATTTAATAACAAAAATTATTTTATTCACATTTTTTTCTTATTATAATTTACTCGTATATTGCGAGTCAAATTAAAATTGTATGTCTTACAAATAATTTTCCACCTAGAAAAAAATGTTACTAAATTGTTATTAATCTTACTATTCTGTTTATTAAAAAATAAATAAATGCCTACAGTGGCGGGTGGTCAAGGAAGGCAGAGCAAGCAGTGCGTCCCCTGCATCAAGTGACGAATTAATTAGTTCCAGACTTTGTAAATGTATTTTTTTTTTCACATTTTAAGTTAATAAAATTTTACGAAAAATTTGATTAGGTTGGAGTTACATTTTCAGCTTCAGACCTTAACAATAATTGTTTCAACCGAATTGGGATAGAAACGCCCGATCCGCGCTTTTTATACATTTTTTGCTTAAAAAAATGCACCTCACTGTGCAAATCACAGCGAAGGCATGGCTGACGTGCTATGACTTTTTTTAAACTGTTTGTGCGTGATTGGGTACTTTTTCGGATGGGGCATAGCCTTCGGTGCCGTGAAAAACACTAGACCGGACTCCCGCCATCTCAGAACCAATCAGGAATCGAATCGTTGTTTAATTGTTCATTTCACAGTTGGCAAACCATTCTGTGTGGGTTTGGTCACATTTCTATTGAAATTTAAATTTTACAATTTTAAGATGGATATATAAGCCGCTCGTGTTGGAGTGTTAGGTGACAATAAGTTTAACAATTACATTATAGTATTTTTTATTAAATTTACATCTTTACAGCTTTGTTGTAATAAATTGTTTGTCACAAATCGTCATTTTTACAAATCACCAGTTTTTCGTCCAAACTTGTGTCGTTTTTTCATTAGGATAAACCACTTCGAGAATTTCCTAATTCTTCTTACAGGAAATTGTTAACAGGGAGTATAATTTCGAACAATTGTTTTGTTGGTCATGTGTTTTATTTTTAAATAGTGTTCTTTATTATTAATAATATTTAATAATGATATTTAAGCAAAGGCGGAATTTTGCTTTGTGAAAAATTTAAATCACTTAGCGCCATACAAAAAGTCAGGATCAGTCATATTAGGCAAAATGTAAATTCCATGTTTCAACAAACAAAATATACATTTAATTGATTCGGCACGTCTAATGAAAATTTAACAAATATTTTACGACTCGGTCGCAAAAAATTATAATAATTAATCTAGCTCTATTTTTAATTATTTTTCTGTAGTAGTTTACTCTGATTCCTTAAACATTAAACAATGCATGAATTCAAGCGAGGCAGACAGATTTGCTGAAAATTGGACAGCTTTTCTACCGTATTTTTCAAAACATATTAAAAGTCACGCTGTAAGTATTTTTGTAAAAAATAAATAATCAGAAGGAATACCATCCATCGGACAAGAAAAATGTATGTGAATGGGAATAATTTCAACTGAAAAATACAAAATTGAAGACCATCAATAATGTATTAAAAAACTGCCTCTCTCTTCTGACAAAATTATCACGAGCCGCCATTGATCGCGATCCTCACGCGAAATACTATTTTGATATATTTGATTTAATGAAAAATTATTTTTCTAAACGCGCGATTTAAAAAAAATATTTATTTACATTGTTTCCCCTTATTACTAGTAGATAGATGAGTACTATTTATTTTAAATTTACTCAGATATTGCAATACTACTCTTGAAATGTTTATGCTTTACAAATAATTTTTCAATTGGACTTTTTTTTTATTAAAGTGTTAAAAATATGTATTACAAATTACTAATGTTTTCGTCCAATTAAAAAATTTGCTTAATTGTCTATGATCTCAAACGAAATATTATTTCGATATGTCTGACTTAATCAAAAATAATTTTTTAGATGTTTTGTGTGTCAATTATTTGGAGGCATGGTATTTTAAATTCACATGACGGAACCAATAATTATGTAAATTTAATAACGTTGTTATATTTATTCAAGTTACTTAAATATTCAATTCGGTTGACCAAAGTGCATAAATAATAAATTACGTGATGATTCGTGGAGAAGTTTGAGACCAGTTTTGGCAGGGCCATAATTTTTATAAGCTAATATAAGAGCGGCTGAAAGAGGTTAGAGTAAACTCGAACAAAAGGGACAAACATGAAAAAGTGGTCGACTTGCCGAAATCCGGGCCGCTGAAATAAGACAAGTGACTGACCTTCTTTTTCCGACGCATCTATCTTACTTTGTCCCAGCGAAAGAAAAACGACGACGCAGAACAATATCACAATTCGAAACATCGCCATGGTCTCGTGTTCTTACACCAACTGCTGCACAAAGTTTAAAAAAGTCAACAACTCCACCTCGGGACCAAAATTCACCAAAGTGTCGGGTCACATTTTCAGTTAAGTCACGTGAAAAGTTGCTGTTTCAACTGAGAAAACTTCGCGCCAGCTTAAAGTCGAATCCGGACCGTCGCTTTGCGTCCAACTTCACGAAACGACTGCAGATAGGAAAGCTCGAAAGCCCTGCGAAGTTTTGGGCATGCGCCTCTTCGGTGATAAGGGTTGAACGGATATAACTGATCGGATATTTGTTTATTTAGTTGGAGTTTTCGATGTGATCTATTTCGACATTCCTTGATGTGTGCCATTCATTACCAACTTTTTTCATTTCGCTGCCCCATTATTAATGGATCGCCATCGATTTTAGCTGGCACAGTTCCGAAAAACAAATGTTCAAAAGTTTTCACCATTTCGTCCACACAACAAAAATTTAACAAATATTATGAAAAAATTTGTTTAATTTAGCTACTATCCACAACCGGTCCAACATCGATCCACCCAAAAATTTAATAACTTTTCGTTGCGTAAATTGTACTTTCGCTCTCACCAACACGTCCTCACAATTTGAATCTCACCCATTAATTACCAACCAAATGGGCAATTTTGTGTCACAATTCGTGCAAGTTGAATATTAAACGTCTATTATTCATTCGAGGACAAGGGTTAGTTTTAATTCGCGTAATCGGACTTGTTACATCGGTTAACCGCGACATAAGGGCTCTCTTTATGTGCAATTGAAGAGGGTTTTATATCGATCGACGTCACTTCAACATCCTATTCCTCTCTAATTCCACAAATTTCTATGCGGAACTTTATATCGTTAAATATCAATTATGATTTTTTCAGAAAAATAATTGAAATGCCAGTTTAGCTATTTGGCTGTCTCATAAGCAAGGATTATTAATAAGGACAGTTTGATTGATGAGAAACATATATTACGTCGTTATTTTTAGTTTATTTGATTCGGAAGTTGGACGTACAAACAGAATGAGTTTGAGTTTATTTCGCTTGTTATAAATAAGTGATTCGAGTTTGCTGAAATGCCAGTGGTGCACGTCAAATATTTATCAAAACAAAATGAATGATGTACACTTATTTATAAAGTTACCCAAACATGTGGTTTATAATCGATTTATTCAATTCAAAAATGGTGGATGCGCCGGGCTAGGACTTGGAAATTGCCTGTTACGTTATGTTTCATTGTTAATTTTTTTCATTTTCCCATTAATGCACGGGTACAAAGCTCTCACAACTGAAAGATGACGATGGGACAAGACAAGCGAGTGGCACCGTTATTTAAATTTCAAGTCCGCTTATTAAGAAATTGCAAAACTCCGTGTATATTTTAATGGGGTTTTCTGATAGTCTGATGCAAATGTGATGAATCTGGAGCAAGCAGATCGATGCTGATTTTAGCAAATCATAGTTTTTATTCGCTGATCCAAGAAAACGGAAGCTTGTCGGGTCCGTAATTTCTTGTTACATTTCGTTTCGGGGCAATTTACGGTCAGCGGTTTGTATCACGTCTGCATGGTAGTCAAGTAAGAAGAGGGAAACCGCGATATACAGGAAGCAAAATTAAGTATAGGTGCAAAGTTAATCCAGATTGATGGCATCAGAACGATGGACGTGCGATCAGCTAACTGAATTACTGCAGAATTACGCGCCTAATTTATCGTTGTGCAGATTTAATGTGCTTTGTTTTCAGGCGCCGATTTCAAGTGTAATGGCCGAATTTATGTCTATTTTGTACGCATAATCACGTACAATTAATTGCGGGCGACCTTCTCCCTTTTTCCTATTTTTCAAAATCGCGCTGATATATGGCGGGCCGTTCGTTTTGGGACGGCTGCAATAACCGCCATCGCTTTTATTTATTTAAGCCGGTTTATTATGAATTTCACGGACTTTTAGATCTGTATTCATCTTTTATCGCGTGCAAACTTTTTATTGCGGGATTATTATCTATTACCCCGTTTTATACTTTACAACGAGTACTAACAGCAGACTTGCTCATTTTTCGAATAGGTGCTTTACGCCCCATAAAACTTCATAACTAACTCGCCATTTAGCTAAACTCGCACCGTTTTTATCATCCACCGAATTAGAATTAGCACGCAGCTGGGGTCCGCTTCAATAAATACCCATTATAATAATTTTCGGCTTAATGTGTGTGCCGACTTAAATTCTGAAACCTCATCACGTTGTTTGCAATTGTGGTCAACAAATTCGAACGGATTATTACTAGTATAGGTCATTCGGTAGCATTATGAGTTATTAATAAGGAAATTATATTAAATTCAGCGTTGTGCGTCCGGGTAATTAAACATGACGGCCAAATTCATTAATGTCGGTTTAATTTTAATTTCGGCCGTTATCTCGCGCTTTATTGCCATAATTGCTGTCAATGGTTTCAGCACTGATATTCTTTATTCGCTCTGGAGATTCTACACATTTAGAGTGGATTTTTTGCGGTTTGCAATTTCGCGACATGGAAGAGCGTAAAACGTTTTTGTTTCAGAAGACACGGCATTGTTAATAAAGTAATAGAATTTTGCGATGGAGTGAAAAAGGCGTGGGTGTGTGGAATTGTAAAATAGAGGGAACTTTAGCCGAAAGCAAGGGGGTGTTGACACACGGCTGAGTACACACATCGGGAGATCTCTGTCAATATTATGCTTCAATCTTGAACTCCCGTCGCACAGAACAACACGAAACGTATAAGATTTTACACTTGAGTACGTCATTTCGCTCTGTTTATGTCAGCCACATACCGCGCTATGGAAATTTTCTCATACACCAACTATGAAGTTAAGTCATTTAATTATTTAAGTTATATTAACGAAAAATTATAGTTCCGGACGAGGCACCTCTGAATTTTACACGAGCTCTAGGATATGAAAAATTCAAAATATTTTAGTCAAGGGCAAAATTTACAAAATAAATTTGCACAAGTATGTAACATGCTACATGGACGCTTACGAAATAATTAATTTCGAGTTGATGCAGTCGTTTTTCCGGGGCAAGTAAACATTTCGTATTTTTGAAGCTATAAACACGGGGATTGAATTATATTTGCAGGCGCAACTATGACTACAAAGTGAAAATCATGCAAACGACAAATCCGCGATTTATAGTAATATTTTCGGGTGAAAATTGTTGGCAGCAGATTTGTGCATTTGCCGTAACGATTTGTTGTTGATGTTGAATTCATCCCGATACATTCGAATGCAAATTTTTCGTCGGAATGAACACTTTGTCCTATTAACACTATTCGTCCAGCACCTGTTTAAATCCGTCTGCTATTTATTTGCCAGTTTTATTGTGTCGGTTATTTACAGCTGTTTTTCCAAAGGGCCACAATCAATTTAGCAGACATAAAGCACATCAATGGCAATCAATATCGTGTACTTACAGCATCAGCACACCCACTCAGTCTAATTACCGGAATTAATCAACAAACAATGTACGCGTACGTGTCCTCCCATGTACCAACATCTACTGTAAACACAGAATGCAGTTAGCCGACAAAAACGCGCCATCCATGCTTGCATTGTTAAACAATTTCAAAATTAATAGCGCAAAACCAGACAAAAAATTATCGGATGTGTTTGCTGAAAACTCTCACATCCGGTCAATGGTTTAATTAGAACGTTAATTGAAAAACAACTAACACGTTAAAAGCGGAAATAATTAACGAATTTCTCGGTCGGTTGTTTTATCAATCCGTTTCAAGTTTGTAATTGCGCTGTCTATTAAGGAAGAGGATTACTGGTCTGAATACGCACGATCCGACATCCATCTTCGATCACTTTGAGCTATCTCAATTGAGTAACCGAAGCTACTCCTCAAACTGAAAATTTCAATACTTCCAGTTTTATTTTAAGTTACTTTGCAACTTCTATCTGTTTATTCCGTGTTTGTTTTATTTTCAATCCAGTTTGTGAGACTTACTAAAATATGAAGCTTCTGCAGCATCTGCCTTCCTAAAATCTTTTTGTTTTTTAGCAAACTTCAATGTTTTGTTATTATTGGATGACGCTGTATATGTATGTAAGGAAATTTATTTCCTTAGGATTTTAATATTGCCGCCCTTTCCGGCCGGATGACAGCTGTCAATTTAATTAGATAGAATATAGAATTTGTGTTAAAGACCTGCGATCAGGAATCGATGAAAATACTTTATGTCTTATATGTATATAATTTTTGAGTCTACTAAATGTCATTTCCACGTTATATAGCTGCAGAACTTGAGTTACTGAAGTACTCTTAAACTTCACATTCATTATACTTTGACTTTCTGGAACAATTTAAACTTTTAAACTTTTAATGACCGTATCTCTTTGTGGTAAATTATTAATTTTTGGGAGGAAAAATAACAAAAAAAAAGAAAACTTTAAAACATCATCTAATGCGTCCAAATTTTTCCCATAAATTTAAAAAACAATATGTTCTTGGTTGTTGTTGATGGTAATTAGATAAAATCTAGCATTTCTGATGGGTCCTTTTATTTATTTTAATAAAAAAAACCACAAATTCCCATTCGTTTTATATTGTTCTTATATTTTTGAATATTATAAAAATTGTAAAGTGTATTCACGAAGAAGGAATTTTGATGCAGTTTTGGATTACTGTTTGTCTTAAAGCAAGTGTAACTACTGGTAAAACCTGCCTAAAATCTCCTCCACGGACAATTACGTTTCCTTGAAAAGGAACGTTATTTTCAATAATTGTCTTGGAAAAGAAAAAATTTGCTAAAATTTGATAAGCGGGAGCCTCACACGGACTCGGATAAGACACAGCCTTGCTTTTCCTGTTTTCCTGGAATAAATTCAGCATCTGGAATACAAATGATTTTGATAAAAATTCGAGAGAAACACGTCGATTTTTGTTTTTGTCTAATCAGTTTCTTCTGTTTCTTACTAAGCGGCCCCAACATATTTTTTCAGACCTTATTTTATGTTTAATTCTTTTCAACTCTGTTCTCTCCATTCTGCATTGTTTTTAGTTGATAATTGAGCTTACGTTCGTCTCGTATTTTTAACAAAGAATTGAATATCTACAGGATGTTAGATAATAGTTCCGAATTAACTTGAAAGGTTCAGGATAAAAATGGAGTCGAAAAGTCGAAAAGATATTTACCATATTTGGCTAAATCGTATTTTTTCAAAAAAAAATATCTTAAAAATGCTCTATTTATTATCCTATCCACCCTCAGCATATTTCGGAACCATTACCTAGCACCTTGTATATTATGATCTAAAATTTAAACATTTTGTTCAACTGACTAACCTGTTTATAAGCAATTTATTAAATTCTGCATTTTAAAAGACTCCAAATTTCCTTTTTTTTTCCTTTTTGCATTACTTTCAATTGCAGTGCACGTTTAAAAAACTTTCATTAAAACATTTATTGAATTCAGAATTATATTCTCTTCTAAAAATACATTTTACAAAAGCGTAATTGAAAGTCATGTAGGCCTCGAGACCTTTGAAGTCATATTTTGCGTTGTTAAATATTAAAACCCAATTTAGTAATTTTCAGAGGGGTCATTCTCGTCGACCTCAAACATTTACACAGCTAAATCGCCATAAATCCAAAACGACTATAACCTAAAGCAGGAACTAACCTCGATTTGTGCAAACCATTCTCCTTCGTTTCTATTTACTAAAAAACCGGTGAATATTTTTTAAAAACGCCGCACAATATGTGTTTGTTCCCCGTCTTCGTGGAGACGACGAAATGAATATGTCGCATGTTTACAAAACTCGGTGGTGTGTTTTACAAGCAACGTTTGCGGAAAGTGTCTCTCTGCACTTGATCATGCATGCAGAACACACCCCTGAGCATTGTGTTTATTTTTGAAACCCGGCTTTCTCAAATCAGTTTAAACTATTATTATTAAAACGCGCGGAAAAACTGAGCGAATGAAATGAGTAGAAATTTTTGAATTGTTTATAATATTAGTGAGTTTGTCGCTTGAGGGTCTCAGGTTCAAGAACGAATCCAATTGAGCGAAGGAGCGAGGTTCCATAAAACCTGCGGACGTAAGAATTCAGTTGACTTTAATGGCTGATTGTTAAGCTTTGGTTAGAGCCGAAGTTAATTAGAAGGGATCCTTCGACAACCCTCTAAATTTTATCAAATCAATCCGATTAGCCCAAACTCGTGACTGCTATAAACAATTAATCCATTAAAAGAAAAAGCACTACACGTGTTTGGTAAAGTGGAGTAGACCCAGAGGTGTCATTCCGAGATTTACAGCAGTTGCATGAGAGGAAACTTTTCTTTTGTCGAGTTTTTCGCTCCAGCTCAACACTTATCGTTAATCGGTTCGATATCTCAGCCTCGAACGCACATTTGTGTCCATCTATTTAATCCACTACAATTAACCGCTGGATGTGAAGTTTACGGCTGATTTTTCAATTTTCCCGCAATCGCTTCATTTAATGCGTGAGCGTTAAAAAACGAATTTTCTTATAAACCCCCACAACGAATGTGAAAACATTTTACGTCCAATAAAGATATGCGAAAGGAAAATCAAGTTTTAATGATGCTTTTTATAACTTTTCAAGAAAAGCGCCAACATTGCGTGCTGGAGCGAGTTTAAATTTTGTTTTTTGCTGAACCATCGCTCATCATTCCTGATTTATGAGGACTATATTGGCACTGATTGAATGGTGCGTAGGTCATAATAGCGAAGAAATACGACGCCGTAAATTCTTTCACCCAAAACCCAGAAACATTTTATGGGTTATAAATAATTCCGAATCTAATTCGCAGTCATTCGCGATGAGACGATCGTAAAAGGCTGGATAAATAAGACGAGAACAAAGAGACGAGGGTGTTACCAACTTTGGACGTGATAACATCAAACGTTCCTGAGGCGAGTCCCAGAAAGCTTGATAATGGAGTCTTGATTTAAAGCGAGGGGCCCAACTGATCAATTAAATCGAACGTTATGAATACAACCCATTTGCTTCGATTTAAAGTTGGAAACGAATTGCAAGCAGACCGATACAAAGTTGGACAAAGCGGCAAACTGGTGTTGGGTCGCCTTATCGACGATGCAGAAGACGCCGAAGCTTCGTCCGATTGAGATATTTTTAAACGGAATGGCCTGTCACGTACCTAAAAGTTGCCCTTTGTGTGAGTTACGTAGGAAATTGGATTTTGCAGTTTTGCAGTTTGCTAAACTTCGTTTTTGTATTTCCAAACAGAACACATTTTAATGACGACTAAAAGCTCCACCGATCTCTGAAAAATTATTTCCGTTGTTTATGATAACACTGGTGGAGCTAATAAAACAATTCAAAAATAATTCCGCTCGTGCGTATTGATGGACGTCCATGAAAGAAAGCAGCGGATCGTGTGATCAGCTTTCCTGTTTAAACTAAAGCCTATAGAGCGCAAATACCAGATAATAAATATTTTCTCGTGGATGGGACGGTAAAACGGATATACGTTTGCATTCACTTTGCTTTATAAATCTATCTAAAGCGTTCGTTTCTCTCGTAGCCGTAGATTATGAATGTGTAATCCCATTGTCGTGACACAATGTACGGTAGCAGGAGAACTCTCCACCCAATAAAATGTACAAAGCGCATAGGAAAGTGTTATTACCGTTCCTACTACAATGGAAGCTGCGATAAATATGAGATATATTGTAACGCCCTCACCGAGTGGGTCCTCCTGAATACAATATTGGCTCATTCGGAAATTTATATTGTCTGCGCCGATGATAAGGGTTACAGTTATAAATTATCCCAAAAAATGCCATTTGTAAAAGTCGCGCCTCGACATTCGTTTGTTTTAGATAGAAGGCTTTCCGTTTTTTCCACCTACAAACTTGGCGTCGGAATAATTCCTCCAATATATCAAAGCATTTAAAATAAATCTCGACGTCGCAGCAATTGAATCGTCCGAAAACTCCCGCTTTTCTATTTCTTGTTTTCGATTCATGAAAGTTGAAAGAGTCGTCCGAGATGATCCCCTGGGTGCGAATCACGCGTTTCCACCTTACACACACCTAAACAGCTTTCGTGGGACAGTTGTGGGCATTCACTTCAACAGATTCTCGCTTCCAGATTCCGCAGCCGAGAGATCTGGCGTTGTCATCGACATTACTCTTCCGAACCTCGTCCACTCATCTTTATTGCGTCATGTTTCTTGTACGTGAGAAGGAACACCGCTCTAGAGACAACAGTCGAACACACGAGTCTGTCGATGAGGAATGAGGCGATATTGAGCGTTTTTCGAGCGTCGGTTCTCTTTGCTTACACAAGCTTTGCCATATTTTAAGACCTCCACCGAAGCAAAATCGAATGTTAAATTATCCGAAATTCAGTTGCAATGTAACGCCATTGTAACTGAGAAAAATATTTAAAGGTTTAAAGCTGTTTTGAAAATTCAGTGAGGATGTCCATCGAAGATGTACACGAAACGGTTCGAATAAATCCAAACATTTGTTTAAATCTATTTGAAGTGATTTTAAGTTATTTACGTCCTAATTAATTTTCAGCACTTTTTATTCTAGCTCTGTAGAAATTTGTAATTTTTCGCGCACATGTTGTGTACAAATAAAATCGGAATGTAAATCAATTTGAAGAAAATTTATTTTGCGTAACTAAGTTGAGTTTTTGCTGTAACTTAAATAGATCAATCAAACTAATGATAAAGTAAATCCCTACAAAGCAAGGGCGCACATTTTATGGTTAGAGCCGAATAAAAATAAAAGAGCACGATGTACAATCTGCAGAGTTTAAAAGTCGCCTTCCTAAATTCCAATCTGTTCTGATAAATCCCAAGATATTTGAGAGTTCACAATGGCCGACCTTCGTAATCCTATCAAGCATCACGACATCACTTGTGGCCAAAGCGTCGACTTTGGTTTACTTTGTAACTTGCACCGGCCAATTCACTTCTTAAAGAGAAAATTGTGAAATTTCCGATCATTGGAAGGAATGGAGTTTCGTATAAGAACGTTCGATAAACTGCACCTAAACCTAACTCGTCGTCATTTCCCTTAAACCCTTTTTGTTATAAAATATCTTGCGGTATTGTAACGTGGTTGTGAAAAGACGAGGTGACTCATTACTATAAAGATAAGAGTTTCCACCTCTTCTCACTTGAACACCGCTGTTTCAGAATCAAGAATACATTCGTCCCGCTGGTTAGCGCGCCTTTGGTTGAAGCATTTACAACGGGTTGTTTTGACTGTGTGTGACATTTTACTTGGTGCCATGGGAAGCATAACTCACCCAAACTTCGAACTGGATGAAGTAATAGACAAAATAATGTCCAAACACTTCGACCTATTGCTGCGGGTGACAATGGCACAAGTGCAAGGTGAAATTTCCGACGAAGAAAAACGAAAAATAGCAACGAATTTTATGTTCGACCACAAAGAGCAGTATAAATTAGAAAAGAAGCGGCAAACGAAAAGAGAAAAAGTCGTAACGGTTAGATCTAAGAAGAAGAAGAAGAAGAGAAACATAGTCAAGTTTTTGCTCAAATTTACTCTTCTAAATACTGCTCTGCGAAGCACAAATACACGCTCAAGTAAGTTTGGTTTCGAACCAATTTTCCTGAATTAGTAGTGTTTTATTTTGCAGCACATAAAATACCGGAACGGATTGTCAATATATATTTAAGGGCACAGAAGACAGCGGCAAAAACTTTAAAAATGTTAAGATAGGTTAGGAATATTGCTGTTTAATTCTTCAAACAGTCTACTTACTTGTTATTTTTTGTTAAGTTTACTTGGAATTGCTGTGAAATGTTTTTTAAAATTAAACCAGTATTGGGTTTCTTGTTGTTATCTGGTCTGTAGTTGCGACTATCTTTGTAATAATAGTTATCTTATCCTTGCTATGTAATTCGATATAAAATGAGTCTTGTGTCAGCAAAAATAAATGCCGTTTTTAGAATTGCGTCTGCAAACTTTGACTTATTGTATTGTTTGTGAAAATAGTATGGTACACTTGCGAAAAGGTACCAATCAAAATTAGGCCAAATCACGCCCTCTTGCAGGTAATAAAAATTACTTGAAGGGTTGCGCTCCAATTATTGTCATATTTTCTGTGCATTTCGGCCCGATCGTGTCATGTCTTCGCATACGATAACTCATCCCAACTTTTACATCGACCAGGAAATAGACAAAGTCGTGTCGAAAAATTTTGAAACGCTTGTGAATAATCGGATGTCGAAGCTTCCGGACGAAATGCCGGAAGAAGAAAAACGAAGCGTTGCGACAGAAGAGTTATTTGTGCAAAAAGAGGCGTGCAAGCTGAAGAAGAAAAAAATGCTGGCCGCAGTTAAGAAGACAGCGACGAAAACCAAGAATTCCGGGAAAATACAAAATCTACGAAAACTGGCGGTCTTAAATTTCGCCGCACAAAAAACCGATCGGACCAAAAGTAAGTAGTTTTTCTTCTTTTTAATGAAAATTATTAACACGCTTATTTTACAGCACAGAAAAAGGCGGCGAAAATGTTGGAAGTCTTGTACGGATGACCCCTCCAAGTGGACATAATTGGATTTTATGCATTTTTTCTCGATACAGCGCAATGTAATTGATTTGTTTTTTATTTTATTATATGGCTAGACGACAACTCGTGTTTTTATAGCAACTCCAACGAGGCATATTAAATAAATAGCAATATATAAAACGTTAATGAACATTGTTGGCTGCAAACTTCCTTTTATACGATATGCCTTCTAATAAAATGCGTCTCTGCTCGTAAAAACACTTTTATGAAACTATATTTCCCGAACACAAAAAGCACTTTTTTAAATGTCTATTGTTTAATTTCGCTTTGAAAGAAAGGTGAAGTTTTTCACTGGGGGTGGTGTCGGCTTTTTGTCATTTTTACGGTCAGCTGGTTTATGGTGCGAGATGATAGCGTTAGTGACGGCTTTATGAACACCAGAGCCTCCCTTATCTCTTATCAGGAGGTCTGCTGGGATTGCGCTTATTGGTCCAAAACCGCACGCAACTCAGACTCCGATGAAATGATTGAAACAAATACGATTTACGTGAAATTTATTTTTATTTAGTTTAATCAGTCGCAAGGGCAGCATTCTTCTTCTTCGGTTTCTGGGGCCGGGTGACAGCTCTCAGCGTCGAAGACGTTGCAGTACGTTTGATGGGACCAATCGCTCACTTTCAATGGGAACCCCGCAATCGCGGCAAAAGTAATGGAAACGACTTTATTCCACTTTTGCCTAAGCTCGTAAACGCTGCTTTCGTGATCTATAGGAAACTTGTCGCAACAAAACGGATCCTTCTCGAACATCTGCAACAATCGAACGTTCAAACACTCGACGCACTCCATTAATAAACGACGAGGTCTGATTGCGTCTAATTGTCGTCGCCATTTTGTTGAAACGAGGGTTTTACGGTCGAACGAAGGGGGCGTTTGTCTTTGTCGCAATGGAAAACTACTTAGAACTCTCGGGAACGTAACTCAGTGAAATGTCGGTGCATTTCTGACGGATCGCAAAGTTGCAGAGACAGTTGCTGCGGAAGCTCTATGGGAATAGTTTGGAGGTTGTTGGGACGCTTTTCTTGCTTTCATGTCCCGTTGTAATTCCTCGGAATAGTCCGCAGGAATTGCACCAGGTCGCCGTGCCCAACGAAAAACCACCACAACTTAATTGCCGATTTAACAACAGTCGGATTAACTTTAAAACTGTGAATATTTTGTGCTCAGAATGCACGCACCACTGGAACGTGTTTGGATAACCGGCCCAACTATTAAGCTTTATTAGCAAATCTGATGCACTTTGTGTTCGTTCGGTGGGTCTTTTTCACAAAACCATGCAACTTTGAAGCACTAAAGCTTAGTGTACGGCAATACTGCGCACATTTGCTTTTATGCCTTAGTAAGAACATGACACACATAATAAACACAAAAGAAAAAATGGGCTCCGAATCAATTATTGTAATGTAAATGTAATGCAGTGAATTATTATTTTGAAAGCGACATAAACAGCAAATTAATTAAATTTCAAATAGTTAACATTATCAAGCAATCACAACTAAATAAAGGAAACTATTTTGACAACAATAAGTGTGCCATTTCAACCGTTCTCTGCCATTAGATTTAATTCGTTAGAAATTTCATTCTTTGAATCATTGACGAGTATTACCATTAGATTGCCTTAAAAGTAAGCAACTTTTTCTGGAGCACTAAAGCTTAATGCTCAGAATACTGAATCGCATTAGAACATATGGCCATTTACTATATTTTAAAAAATCACTTTGTCTTCCATATTTAATATTCTATCTTACTAGCAAATGGACCCGACGTTGCTCGGGTCACAAATTTACGAAACAGTTCGTTCCTAATTACTGTGAATTTGTAATAAAATATTTATATTATTGTTTATTACAACACTTTCATTAATAAGAGTAGATATATTGTTAAAAGTGATAGGTTCCTCAACCACTTTTTCCCTTCGCTCACCATCACCATAAACGATTCTTTCTTGTCCTAGGTTCTGCGATTTTGCAGTTATAATTGATGTTAATTATTTGACACATTTTTTATTTCAAACAAATTTTCACAAACTCTATTCAACAATTCTTTACTTTTATCGTGTCGGCGAAATGCTAATTCTTGATTAGAAAGCAATAGACAAATAACGATTAAAAAACTTAAAAATTTTCAATTTTTTGTCATCGAATCATTAAATTATTGATTTCCCACTTGACGAGCTGAGGATTTACTGCATTTTGTTTCGCTAATAAAATATGCAATTTACATGTACATTTACATTATTCTGACTTTCAGTATGACACGAGGCAAATTTTTAAAGCAGCAAAATCCTGTTTTTGTGAATTCTTCACCGCTATTTCTAAAAATAAAATACAAGGCCAAGAAAACAATTTGTTTAACGTTAATCAATTATACGTAACGAAAAATTACAAAGCAGTAAATCTAAATGAAAGAAATATGTGAGCACACAAAAGCTCATATTGTTTTAAAACGCCTTTCGGGCGTGAATTAACAAAATATCAAAATTATTTTAATCGAAAAAATTATACATTAATTTACTTGTAAAAACATCAGTCAGTATGTTGATATGTCACGTAGGTAATAATATTTGGTAAAATATTGTATTAAATTTTGCATACTAGGATTTATTAGATTGGGTTGGTTAAAAAATTGCACATTTGTTTTATAAATGTTCTTTGGTGACTACGACAATTATGTACCATAATTTTCTTCAAAATTCTGTAGGCTACTTTTTATTGAATTAAAAAATCTGTAGCGATTAAACCTCACCGTGAAAAGTTCAAGTTCCGCCTTGCAAGAGGGCGTCAACGATTTCTCCTTAGTTCTTGGTTCCACCAATTTCGGCATAATTGCGTTACACATTTTCTTGTAGAGCTCCCCTGTGGTGTCCGAGTCTCCCCAAATTCCCATATCGTACGTCAAATAAACCGCACCCAACGCGAGCAGACTTTTTGCACCGAATCCAAGAATCCTCGCGAGTCTTTGCAGAAAAGTGGGTCCGGGAATTTTAGGGGGACACGGACACGGCGGCGGTGGGCAGATCTTCTTCAACTCGGCCCCGGTGCAAATCCTGATGCGTTTCACTTGCGGGCAGGAAATGGCTGCGAAATAACGAAGAAAATTAATTTGCTGGAACTTTACAACGTCTCAGCTCACACGGAAGATCGCAATTACTCATAATTATTATTTGGATTTTCCGGCTCGGTTAAGTGAATCCTTACGTGGGATGTAAGCTTTGGGCTCGGGCTTGGTGCATTCCGGTTTTTGCTGCTCCTTTTCATACACTAACAAATTTGTTTTTTTAACGCAAGCCTGTTTCGCTAAATTCGCGGCTTTCTCGGCACAAACGCGGGATTTGGACATTGTTCTGGCCTGAATTGAGAAACAACGCGGTAATTTTGACAGCCTCACACCGATGGAATCTGTCACTTAGAAACAAATCAATAGCTTCCAGCAGTCTCGCCGATTTCTTTATTTTTATACACATTATGTTAATTTAATTCTATATTCATAAGTGCTTTCTTAATTTCTTTACAACCACCGTTATTCATATTGGTTTCTGTGAAATTGTGGACGACATCGTCAAAGCGCCGGAACGAGGTAACCAACTCACAACTTTCGCGGAGTTTCATCATTCGCTGCGTATATCTGTCGAACTAAGTCCCTTCTTGTGTTCGCTGGAGCCGAAAATGGCCATCAGTGCCCCCGGTCATTCGAGACACCCTTCATTTAAGTCGGGATAAAGTCGCCGAATTCCTCTCCGTTCTTCTCCGGCAATTATGCCGCCCAAACTAATTAGACAAATTGTTAGTCTTTAATTCAAGCGGTCTTATATTATGAGGAATGCTTAATTCCACTCTTTTAATTAGTTTGACTGTGGAAAAATGCGCAAGAGAATAAATTAAATTCGCGCGTTAAACGACGCTTGTTGGTATTATTTTCATGCGGAAAGTTCCGTCATGAGTTCGACACGAAAACTTTTCAGCAATTAAGATTTCAGGCGGCGTGTCGACCAACTAACTTTAAGTTCGGGCATTAGGTGTGCTCAACTTAACGAATTGTATTGAAGGCCTTTCTATTAGAGCGTTCCTAGACAGAAACAACTTGAGCACTTAAAGCAAAAAAGAGTATTAGTGGCGAAAGCTCGTAAAATTCATAAGAGAGAGCAACTGCTTAAAAAACAGGAAGCGACACTTTGTTTTATGACTTTTTTATTGCGCTTCCTTCAATTGCCTAAGTGCGACTCTATTTTTTTACAACTCACTCAGGATAAACAGCACCAATCTGCAAGTCGCACAACGGCGATATTTCATAAACTGCAGGACGAATTAATTTGCTTAATTTAATCACGCAAATCTTCATTTATCGAAGGTGATCTAAATAATTGCTCAATCAACTCTCTTGACAAATTATGGTAATCACATACGCTCAACCATTTACGTCTGGATTATGCCGAATCTAAACATCCATAATGATGGATCACTTTCATATTGTCTATCCAAGTACGAAAACCAATTGTGTATAACTGAACTATTATATTTCAGCATTAACAAGCTGCAGCGTTCATAATTGTTTCCACATATCTAAACTCGATATCCGATCCGTTATTCGACTTATTTCTTTACTAATTGGTGCAGTTCTCCGAATTACAATTAGATTTTCTACCCTACTATCCGTTTACTAAAAAAACTGGACACGTGAACACAAATCATGAAATTCATTGTTCCATCATCACTTCGAAGGCTTTTAGGCACGATTTAAAATATTTGTGGGTGAAATAGATAGTAGATATCAACGGATGACGACAACCACAGACGCCACGTTCGCATTGCTAATGAAATTTCGATACGAACTTCCAAGTGTCATCAATCAAACGAAATTTTAGAACGAACGCAATTTTTGATTAAACCTTCACACTCGACCCTCTCTCAATTAATCCCAGCCGCCAAAAATCGCAACGCTAAATGCAAAAGTCAACAGTCGCAGCAATCGAACCGAGTACTCGTCAGTACAAAGTTATCCGATTTAGAGCACGTCCTCAACAACATTCAAACATCTCCAGTTAGAGATTGTGAAAGAAATACCTGAAGTTCAATTTACACTTAAAAAGGGAAGAGATGAGAGCGTTGTGCCTTTTATTCGAGGCCAGGAACGATGTTTCGTATCAATCAAAGGGACAGGGCTTAAAGGCCAGAATGAGGAGTGTGTGTGTGTGGCGCTGAGGGAAGGCCTTTTTATATTGACGCCGGAACGTGTCCTTAATATTGTAAAGCTTTATGTACGATGTTACCCCAAATTACGTTACATTGATGATGCCCTCGTTCTCTGCTTGACTCGAATTTTCCACGACGTCGTCGTCGGATGGGTGGTGCGGCTTTATAACAATTTTCCGGTACGCGAAATATTTCAGGCAGCAATTCCAATTTCATCAACTGCCTTTGATCACGATTTTAATTTCTCTTTCCTAGTTTTTCGACTCTTCAAACAATTTGCCAATTTTTAAACACCATACTCTCTGTAGTAAAATTGACTTCTACAATGAACAAATATGCAGAAATTCCAATTGTAGTTCCAAAATAAGTAGTAGTCATTTGCCTCTTCCTATATTTTAATTGAAATTAAATTGAATTCGCCCGGTGTTTAAATTAAAGACCGGTCCACATGAAATAGTCTTCATTTATCGTTTCCGCCGACTTATACACTGCTCCAACTCGTCATCACTTTATTAAATTCCCTTGAGCAAGCCAAAATCGAATTTTAATTTTCATGTTATTCGGAACGCTAATTAAACCGACACGCCTTTGTATATCCTCGTATTATAATTAGACATTACCGCCAGAGCGAATAAGGCTTTAAACGTGTGCAGTTTGCATTTCACACAAAACACAGCTTTCTTTGTTAGATGCTCGTGGAGGTATTTGAAAGCTGTTTGAATTCAGGTTACATATATGTTTTGGTGCATTGCTCACCTTCGCAGCCGTGGAAATCGTAAATGCAACCGAATGCCGGCCACCATAAAACCACCCCTAATGAAATGCTACTTCAGCTCACAACGTGCTGAAAGAGCTTTGACTTCGTCTTTGTGAAAGCAGTTGCTGCTTACTTGAAGCTTTCACCAAGTGTGCATTATTATATCTGCGGCCACTTGGTGAGCTTTCATGGTCAACAAAACAAAATTCAAATAAGTTATATAAATTATGAATTGAGAGTGAAATGGCTGAGCAAACGACCTGATGGAAAAATAAACGCCGGGTCACGATATGGGGAGGCTCAGGTGTTGTACACTTTGCTAAATTTGTTCAGCGTCGTTACAATATCAATTTTGTTTGGCGTTATGTTAGCGAAGGAATCGAGCAGCAAACTCAAGCCGATTGCTGCCAAGATTCACCGTCCATTTCTGGATTCGTTGCCAAAAATCGAAATTTTATTGAGGAGTTAAAGTCAATGGGTCGCCACATTGTATTATTAAAAAAATGTTAAACGAGGCAAAATTTGACTACAATTCATATTTTGCGTAAGAAAAAATATCGGGGCGCCTCAGCAGCTTGGGAATATAATCAAAAACAAGCGACATAAAACAGTGTCTTGGAAGAGATGGGTCCGTTTTATTTTCCAGTTGATGTATGACAGTCGTTCGAGGATTGAAGTGCATCTCGAAACGCCTGCCTAAAAGCGATAAAACCGCGGCAAAGGCAAAATAACGCGACGAAACGATGATATATATCCAGCACGTCCTTTCCTTCCAAATGTCCTCGTAGTGTTTATCAAGCAAGAAGACACGCAAAAATTAAACGACTCGCGCGCGATTGCCGAATTTATGGGGGCGCTGAAAGCAGTAAAAATCAACAGTGATCAGACGTGCCCAGAACGAAATTAATCCAACGTAAAAATCGTAAACTGGATAGGTGAAGACAAAATCCTTGCCCAAAACAAGCTCACTTAAGTGGGGCGATTGATGATAATTTTATTTTATGAGAGCGGTCTTAAGAAGAAGAAGAGGAGCTACGTGTTGTTGCAAATTTAATTAAAATCATAAAGTACACTCAAAACTGTTAGCGTTACTTATTTATTTTATAAAATAGTTTATAAAACACAGACGTCAGTTATGTTACCTTTACAATATTTCAACGATGTTATATGTAAATATTTTGTGGATGGGGAACGAATGAAAATAAATCCACTCCAACTGACAAGTCAATAAGTCTAAAGCATTACACAGCATTAAATGTAATAAGAAGTAAAACTCCGGGACTTTATTCAATAGGCCATATTTCACGATAGCGCAAGAAGTCAGTCCGCGCCATTTACACTAATATATCTGTAATCGATGAGGGATGAAGAAGTTATCTACCCCTCAGTTAATTGCATTCTTTACCCTCGTGCCGCAGAAAGCGGATGTCGAGTTGTGTTCATTACAGACATTTCCAGTTATGTGATCACTTCCCAACCGGAAACATCGTTCCATTGGGGCGACGATCGAAAGAAAATATTTTTTCTGGACATTGTCAAAACAGGGATGAAATATTCATGGAGATTTTCACGCCCGATACACATGGGACAATTGGAGATCGAACAGGGGCTTCTCCAAACAATGAGAAATTGCCACTTTTATTAATATTCTAAAGTTCACACTTGAGTTTTTTTACTGCTACGTTTCATTGACACATCAAAATTATTACAATCTCTATATATTATATTTCACAGTGTTAATCGGTTTTTCTTAATAGTTCCTTAAAATCAATGGTTGCACCATCATTTTGAAGATTAGCTTCATTACTATCTGCAAAAAATAAACCAACAATATAAACTGTTAATGTGTTTTTTAAAAGTATTAAAAACCGTATTTTCGTCATAGCGCCATCTATTGAATTGTTTTCCTTTCCCTATTGTAAGCGGTAAAATGGTCACATAAACATGATTGCCATGCGAATTATTCGGTAGTAGAACAAAATTATTAAAAATTAATTTAACAACAGCTAACAAATTAATCTAACTCTAAGCTCTCATAATGAATTTATTGCTTCTTTGGTGGTTTCAATGGCTCATGAGAGCCGTTTGTTTTAATTTTCTACTTCTTGCTTAAAGGAGTATGATTGGATGAGGATAAAGTCATAAACAAAGCTGTTTAACTGGTTTAAATACATTTATTAAAACATAAATTTGTGCTTTTTTAGAGAAAAAATGCGACGCTGCAGCGACGGCGAGATTTGTCGGCATAATTCAAGCCTAAAAACGGCTGGATGTAATTTGTAGCAAAATGAGGCAACATAACTTCGTAAAACACCTCCGTTTACAAATGCGCCACTCACACAAAAAATGAGAAATAAAGAGAGAACTAAAAGCATTCCACGAAGCGAAAAAGCTTCACTACTATTACTTAGGAGACGTTTACAATGTAAAGTTATATATTTTTAAGCACCGACCTTCATAACCCTACTCTTAGCAGTCCAAATTTGTTTTATTCCGCCCTAATTCGTTCCTCCTGAAATATTGTTCTGATTCGAAGCTTCTGTCGCGCCCTCGTCGTCAAACTCCTAAACAATGCCGCCATATTTAACTCAGCGACGCGCCATCAATTTATTCAAAGACACGCGAAAATTGGAAATCGTTCTTTATTAATCGGAGCTGTGCGCAGGTGTTCGGTCTATATTAATTAAGACTGGAATTAAAACGGAAATCCGATCGAAAGAAAGGAAATTTCGCACCTGATGAATTTCGGCGAAAAATTCATCGTCGTCGTTGTTTACCCGTGAAAATCCTACAAATATTTACGGCCCGATTAATTCGATGTCGAATTCGCGTGTTGGGACAAACCTCCATGTCTGCACAATAAAAAATTCAAATCGCCGATTCTACACAAATACACCGGATACGGTTCCAGAGGATGTAACGGGCATAAATTACCCTTCCGTGTTTTCGACGCGATTGTTCGCCGGACATGTTGTTTTGTCACTGTTTTATTAATTATCGCAACAAGTCCGGCATAAAAAAAATCGTTGGAAACGCAACCGAAAGTAATAAAGTCGAAAACACTTCCAAATGTTTGCCCGAGGACCGGCTAAGACCCTAAA
Organism: Eledona agricola; assembly: GCA_964023215.1. NCBI lineage: Eukaryota > Metazoa > Arthropoda > Insecta > Coleoptera > Tenebrionidae > Eledona > Eledona agricola. Next base: position 4,992,331 of record OZ026856.1, read on the forward strand.
ACAACTCGCACCCTTATTACTTGCCTCTGGGAAAAATCTGTTTGAAATTGCATTATTATGTTAGTCTACGTGGATTGTAGTACAAAGAGCTCGACTGCCGTGAGCAGTACTTAACATTGCGACTGTTTGAATATTTTCTATTTAAATAAAGGAATATACCCAGATGGTGTGCATGAAAAAAGTTGAGCTTGATCCAATTCCTATAAAAGAAGTGAGGCTGGAGGTCCATCACATCAGCTCGCTCCAACTTTTCCCGTTACGTTCGTCTAATTGCAGTGCGCCGTAAAACTCGCATTATTAAAATTTTCATTTAAGCAGTAAAGTTGTAATATAGCGTCAGATTCATGATATAATATAAATTTTGTCGTTAGTTTCATAAGGCGGAGCCGCTCATGTGTCGTCGAATGCATTTTCGTGAGCTTTAGGGCTTTTCACTACAAATTAATGAGTTGCAAATATAGGAAACGGTTTGAAAATAGAATAAAAGTGGATGGCATGTTGCCGTTACGGTAATATAGAGACTGAATGATGTACCGTGTTATTGGACTTCGCCGAGAGTAATTTCCTATAATGGCTGCTATGGCAGCGTTAAGTAAAAAAGTTAGGCGGATGTGCTTGCTACATGTTCACTATTAAAATTTAATTTATGATGAAATTAGCGAGCTTGCTATCGACAGCGAACTGCTTTTCAAATTTCCATCAATTATGGTGTCTAGAAGAACAACAACGTCACGTACGAAGATGGCGTCCTGGAAGTTCCTTGAAATCTTCCCCCGTCCCATGGGAAGGATTTACCTCTGGCCCTGTCGCTTCGGCTTCTGCCCAGAGGACGACTGAACGAATCCCAATAATCTGCTGAGGTTTCCGATCGGATTTGCAGACCCGCCTTATTGCTTTTGATACGAAAGATTGCTCTAAGCGGCTCTAACAACGCATCGGACTTAACATTAATATGCAATTCGCGCTCAATCACGAGCATCCAACATATAAAAGTTTTCGCCGACCAGAATTTAGTATTTTTAGTATTTTTCCAATCGCAGCTCCGGGGAATTTAAGCTCGGAGAATATCGTAACATAATCTTTATTATTTGACGACATGGTCTGACGTGGCTTTACGTCAGCAAGTATTATAATTGAAATATGAAAAAATATACTTTTCCAATGGCAGCTATAAAGATAACAATTTGATGGATTGACTTGGCGAAATAAAGGACTTCGTATGTCAGGAGCGGCTTTACGTCCCGGATCCCAAAGTAATTGATTTGCGTTTTATTGTTTTTACTGCAAAATTGCAATACAATACAAATATTAATACATCAGGTCATCTGAAACGATTGTTGTTTTTAACGCGGCGCTCTAAACTACGCTGTAATTTAAAATAATGGCACAGCTTATCGACCAAATTTAATTACAATAATTAATCGAAAATGTACCAAAAATTTACAAAATATGTATAAAATAAATGTGCACTAAAAACAATCGTTCATAATTACTAATAATCATGGACTACGAGTCGTGCAATGTAATTATTTCCAAATAGCTCATTTACCTCTTTTCGACAACAACAATGATAAAACTAATTTAAAAAAAATAAAAATTGCAAAAGTTGTCTACAACATTTACTCAATATATCTACGGAAGGTGTAGCTTGTAAAAAACTTCTTGGAATTTTTGTTTTATTTATACAGATTTACACAAATTAAACACAAATGTCTCGTAAATGTTTAATAAATTATTTTGATAATATGATAATGATAATAGTATATTTTGTATCAAGTTTCAAAAACGATAATTTAGGCACGAGTTTTTTGTTAAACACCAGCGAGGCGTGTTTAAAACGTCAGTTAGCGCTCTGCTTGCCAGTGCGCATAATTCGACATTTTAGAGAAAGGAGTACAAAAACTATATAGTTTGTTTCTATTAGTTAAATAATGGTCGTAAAAATGTACGCACTCCAAGTCGTCGTCTTCGACAACTTTTTCCATTAGCTGAAATCGCGGGTGTTGGGAAATTTTCAGCGCTAACAAATACACTGTCCGCTCACTCAATTATCCCATTCGCTTATAACCGCCTCTATAAGGTCTAACAAGCAAGAGGCTGTAATCTCCAGTCCAAAACTCATTTCATCGCTAACTGTTATTTCATGCATTGTTCTCAGCACGCTATCATGCGTATCGCCGCAATATTCCCCAAACCTCCGGCAAAAAGCTGATTAAGACAAATTGAGGCGAAGATAAAGAACTCGGGCCGAAGCCCTTATTTGTTATTCTTTGCATTATGAAACGTGTTTAATTATTAAATGGGCCAATCGGTTTTGGTCCCATTTCTCAGTTACTGAAGCCGTTACACCCTTTATTATCTTCATAATTGCGAAGATTACGTCCAGATAACATCGCCAACTTCCAAATTAAACCGCTGCGAGCGAGCCGCGCCCGGATCTAGGAAATATTCCGGTCCATTCCGTCTTCAATTGGTCATTCCATATGGCATTTTCCACGGTTCGGTTAAATGTCTATTATTCGCTGCTTAATGCAATAACAAACAGTTATTAGTTCGAGAGGGATAATGTGAAACTCTGAAGCGAAGTAATCTGCAACTTGTTTCATACCAATTGTAAACCAAATTGTCATTATTTTATTACAAAGCTGTAAATGTGAACGTGTCTATTGTGTTAGCTCGTCTTGCAAACTTGTGCTTCTGTCGCAATCGACAATGTCACAATTCCGTAAATTATAGAACAGAAACGTATTTTGCTCTCTTCCAGACATCTAAAGTAATAAGAGCTTGAAAATCGAAATGAATAAAACAACAAGCATATGCGAAGAATGACAAATAAATCAAATGCGGAAAATGTGTTTGCAAAACTAGGACACGAATATAAAATATTAAATATAATCATACAACATTTATCTTTGCTTCATTTATTTATTTCAAACAAGTATACAATACACTTAACTACTCTCAATTGGCTGTTGAGACATTTCTTTTGATGAATGAGAGACGGTGAAACAATTCCTTGCAATTCTTGGATTGAAACAACATAAAACCGAAAAAAATTTAAATGAGTTAAAATTTTAAGATTAATTTAAAATCCAAATGTGTTAGAATTGTCTAAAATAATTTTATATTCATGGCTGTGTAGGGTAAAATATTTTAGAAGAATCGATTTATTTACAAGTTCCTCTAAAAATAAACAACTCAAATCTAATGTTCAGTACATCAGTTACCAGTTGGGTTGAGTTTCTCAATCTGCTACTACTAAATAATTGTAATCGCTTAATTTTAGTTCGTAAAATAAATAATTTTACGTCCAAACTTCTCATCGTTCAATACCTAAACTAAAAATAAAGAAAAATTTGGGACAAGGACCGAACAGTTAATATTTAAATTAAAGGAGCATATTTCAAAAATACAACTAAACAATAAGCAGCAGATATAAAAATTTCTACATGCTAATAATATAATACAAAAAAATATGCATATATTTTTACCAAATTACTATATTTGAGTCGAAAGGAGACAAAATAAACAAAACTTGCCTGTACAATAGTTTAATAATTATTGCAGTTACATTATATTTCACAAAAAATGTGATAAAGTACTTCTACCTGTTAAAGTACAGGTTCCATTTATTGGCGCAAATAACCCTAATCCTTCAAATATACCGATACCAAGATTTAAAATAAAATTTATGACTTGGGACAAAATCCCACTAATCCAAGAATATAATATTCCAGACAAATAATAGCATCATAAAATGTAAGCAAAGATACACGAACAAATAAAACAATATATAACAATATAACAATAAATATAGTAAAATACAACTTCTTGAAACTGGGACATTATACAAATCATAAGGTTTCAAAAATTTTCTTAAACTTTTCAAAAAATTAATTAGTAGTAGTAAATTAGTCAAATGCCACCCTTCGTATTTTTCACTTATTGTATTTGAAACTGAAACTCATAAAAGATTTACAACTTTATTGAGGATTCATATTTTTTACAGTTGGCCACTGTGAGACTTTCTGATTATGTAGACACTTAGGTATTGAATTGAAATTGAAATTTTTATTAAAGCACATTAAATTATATTATTCAATATATTTATTTACATACGTAGTTATTTCTTACGTTTTCTTATTGTGTATAACTACTCTCACTCAATTCGTCATCATCCAAACATATAATTAATATACGAGTAGTTATTTCATATTTTATTTCGAAATCAACACTCACTGGAAATATTGCAAAACCCTGCTCGTTATTTGCGTAGCATCTTTTCACTAAATTAATTTTTAATTATTTCGACCAATTTTGTTTATTACTTGCTCACATATTAAATGAATCGGTTTGAATACTTAATGATATGGAGAAAAACAAGGCACTTTGTTTTTATTTTCCTATGCAATTTCATCAATAATGTTTTTTTTTTTATAACATTTGAATATTTAAATCCAATATTCCCAATAGGTACTGCTCATTTCGGTAACCTGCTACCTGCTCATTTTCATGATTTACAATACTTGCACTGCAGGTACTCAACCACTATAAATTCATTTCTTGCAGTTTCATTGTATTATAATCCTCAACAATGGCTTTTGGCAAATATAAGATAAACAAAATTAACATAACTGGAATATGGAGAGTTGAAAGATGTGTACACGTGTGTCCAATTTATTGATTGTTAACGTGTAGTTATTATATTATAACTATATATATTGTAGTTATTAGTTAATATTAACAAGGCAATAAAATAAATGGAATATTTTATGTTAGCCAGGATTGAGGTAATTAAGGAAATTAAAGAAAAGCAGCGGCATATTTCACAGAAAGGAGTTAAGTATCGATGTTTTCTCAGGTCAAAGTGCCCCAAATGATAACATTGTTATAAATAATCCCTTTTGTAAAATTTTAGGGATTATGCTGATTCATCACGAAAGTCCAATTTGGCTGAAGGAAAGAAACTTTGTAAGCACCTGCTCTATTATTACTGAACAAAATAATTCACCCACAACTGACAACCCTTGATTACGACTAGACGATTACTCCGTTTGATAAACCATTGGAATCTAGTGCAAAGGTCGAAATAGCAATAAATTCTGCACTGAAATAAACATTTGAGTAAAGACTCGCCTACCATTTATTGAATAATCTTGAATTATCGCGAGAATGTGTAAATATTACCGACGAGAAAATATTAATCAAAATTATAAAACGATTCTCTATTATACCCATCGCCGGCTAATGTGTTTGCAGATGGTCCAATTACCACAAATATTTACATTGAACTTAAAATTCGCGTTCATAAAATTAGGTTCGCCATTATTGCTCAAATTTAATGAAAGCATATAAATTTATTCATTTCGACGATAACTGAAATTAATGCAACCAAATTGTATTCCGGATTGCGGTCAAATATTTTAAATAAATCATTCCTACAAATAGAATTTCATTCGGCAATTTGATTTCGAAATGTTCGATCACCATTTCTTTGTATTTACCACCTCCTTCGTCTTTTGCCAAAACTTCACCATCTTCTAGTACCAATGGGGTTGGTGCTCTTAATCCCTTATATAGCACCCTTTGAACAAATTTCTGCTTCACAATAGTTTGTCACTGTCCAAATGAACAAGATGAGCAACAACAAGAAATACAACATAACGCATCGAAATTTCCTAATTGATGAAAGTGTCGATATATATTTCCGTCGGAATTACAACAAGGTGATGGAACGCTTGACAACAGAATTACCGAAAAGGTTAACAGATAATCAACGAAGACAAAAGGCAGCACTCATGATTTACAGTATTAAAGAAAACCTCAAACTGCATCATAAGAATGAATTGGCTGCAATCAAACGGGAACAAAAAACGCAAACAACTACGAATCCAAGAGTAAGAAATACTGAACCCGGTCTTCTCAAAATGCTGCTGATGAAACGATCAATGGAGAAGACCGCCCAGAGAATAGGTAAGTGCTGATAAGTTTTTCTTCGTATTTTTTACTAATTGATTCTATTATAGAAGAGGCTGAGCTATTGGAGACCCTACGTGAACTTGAAGAAGAAATGAAAAACGAGGACTGATGGATTTTTTCCGTAGTTAGATTTATTTCTAAGATAGATTTTCAGTATTTTGTAGTTCAGTTTTTTCCATTATTAAAAAAAGACTGTTTTCCTATAATTTTATTTTACGTAATAAACATCTTATTACAAAATGTGACTCGTTTTTATAACCTTCTAAAAACGTTTCTTGTAATAATTATTATTGCTTCCATAAAGCAATTACAATTGCCTTGACTTCTTGCTGAAGCAATTCGAAAACTTGAAGTTATTACCATTATTGTCAAATTTGATGACATATGTAAGTGCACTTTCAGCTTGTAAAAACAGTAGGAAAGAGAGGGCATTTCCATATTATAGAAAAGCTGCTTACTTCCTCCCTATCTCTCCGGTTTCGCAGAGCTTTCATAAGACGCAATCTATAGAAGGTAATCATATCATATCGGGATATTAAAGTCGTTCGATAACTGATTTATGAAGTCGGAGTCTGGCCTGTTCTCGCCTTATAGAAATGCCCCGATAAATTTTACGTTCCCGTTACCGGAATTGTAGATTCTCCGTTACAGTTTTATTGCGAGACTCGGACAGGGCGTGAAATTGAAAAACTTTCTTACGGAAATAGTCCGCAGAGAGATGATATCTCTCACATGAAACAATTACTGACTGCATTCGCTGACATCGGCATCTGTTCATGCTCACGACCTTACGATGCACCGGAGGATCCACTTTGGACGAGGGAATTGATTGGAATGACTTCGGTAACTTTCCCGGGAACCCAACTCGCTGACGGAGAATTATCGCTCAAATTGTAAAAAAAATACAATTCGATCATTAAAATTTCATACAGAAACTTGTCTTTGCCTTTTTCTTTTATCTATTGAATAGTATGTTTTGTTTCACACTTTTGTGCACCTGACGTTTTCGTTGATATAAGTGACAACAAATCTGCTTGTTTTACACTTAGCTTTTAAAATAAATAATTCACCGTGTACTCTATGAGATATCCAAAGCTCTCTATCGATCAAAATGTACACAATAAAATAGGTCGATGGGGACATAATGGTTAAATTAACAACAACATAACATGCACAATACAAAAACATAAATAAATTAACAGCAAGCACGTTATTCAATAAAAATATAAGAAATTTGTCAAATAATTGTACACAAAAACATAAAATAAGAGAGCTTGTTACTACTATGGATACACAAATTATATAGAAGCACTATACACTCCAAAAATATGGAAGAATCAATGATTCAAACCACAACATAAAATTTTTTAAATAAAATCGAATACATTTTTTTGGAATCTGTAAATTGTTAATTTTTAGAAAATATGCATTAAAGTCAAAATCCCACCACAAAACAATATTTTATCTTGGAGGGTCTTACTTGTTTGCGCCAATAGAATTTGTGGTAAATAATATACCCTCTCTTTTATACCCACCCCTTTTAATAAAACATTTGATACATGCAAATACCATCAATTGCTGTAAAGATTTTCGTCGTGAAGCACAGGTTTAAGATGTATAATATCACCCATCCTAACTTTGCGTTCGATCAGCGCATCGACAGTGCAGTGAAGAAAAATTTCGAAAAATACGTGCAGAAAGAGTTTTCTAAATTAAGAGAACCGGAAGATTTAGAACAACGCCGGGCACGTGCCGTCGAAACCGTTTTCATCAAGAAAGAAGAATTAAAGTTGAAAATTAAACGCGGGTCCGCTGAAAAAAACAAAGTTCGTTTCGAGAACCGTGTCCAGAAGATGATGAAAAAAACGGAGAGTCTACTGGGTGAGGAGGACAAACGAAGAATCGTCATTGCCAAACTAGAACAAGAAAAAGAGGGCGAGATATTTAAGAACGTCAACGAAGAGCAGCGTAGGAGGATGAACAGAAATAAAGAACCAAGCCTGCTAAAATTAACTTTATCCAACCGTCGAGCCTTGCAGAGAAAGAAAGTAAATAAGCAAAAGGACGAAAGTCAAGAGGAAACGCAAGCATTGTTTCAGCCTCTCCCTACAGCACAACCAACATTTATGTCAAAATTACGAAAACGATTTAAACACCTTAAACAGTTACGATGTTGTTAGACAATTGTGTTTTCTGATGACTTAAACTAGTGTGTATATATTTCTGGCAGTTTAATTCTATTTTTATTGTTTTACTAACACTGTTGATTCGTCTATTGATTTCTGCATTTTGCTGAGTCCAGCTTAACCGTTTTTTTTTGTTGTACAATTACAGTGATATACTTAGTTATTACAATAAAATTGATTAGTACGGTATTTGTGTGTATTTTTCCAGAAACTGAAAACGATCGAATTCATAAGCGAGTTTTGAGATTCACAATAAATTTCGCCGTAAAGACGATTCCTGTGATTTGCAATTTACTGTTTTAACTGTTCAGTAAAGTTATACTGCACCTAACAAAGTCCGATTTCCGTTAATGAATGTAATTTCTGCTTGAAATTGCACGCTTCAAGTCCCCGGCCGAATTCGGCGATTCTGTATACAAAATTTCGCAAAATAATTGTTTAGTAATGCAATTAATTAAATAAAAATTATTCAGCATTGAAAACGTCGAACTGAATCTGCAATATTTTTACTGACTGCACAAAGCTGAAAAATATTCATGCACCAGTTTTAAACTACAAGCCGGTCGCGTTTACTGACACCCGATGTTAAGACGGCAAAAAGAATTCCTGAAATCCGCATGCCAGATATGCTTTTTCAAACTGAAAAATCTAAGATGCGTGGTGGGAATACTTTACGAGCTTAATGCAACAGGAAAAACGACGACCACCATAAATAGTCGTGCGGAAGACTGTTATTGCACGAAACATCTTCCGCGCAATATTTTCGTCACCTCGTCGATTTTAAATCGACGACATTAGTGCACGGTTTTGTTGCTCGGATTGATTTAATATTTCACGAATTTCTATATTCGGGAGTCGGGAGGTTAAGTTGGGAGGACTGTTCAATTTTAGATTTCTTTTAATATACCCGGAAGGAATGATTTAGTCTCCGACATCTGCGTCTCTGCGAGATAAAGAAATTACGAAGATAATAGAGAAAACGCATGACTTTCATTTTGAATTTAATAAAAACGGTTACAAATAACGAGCGGGTTCGGAAATTTATGAACTACTCAGGAGTTGCCGCTTCCAATTTGCTTCAACAACTACTACGCTAAGATTTATGCTGAAAAAACTAGTCCGGTGTACAACTGAAATTTAAACAAACATTTGGCTTCGCCTCGTTTTATTCCGCAGCTCCCAATAAACATGTCTCTCTCTAAGGTCCTTTTTACATCGTGCGAACAAATTAAATCCGGCATGAATATTTATTCGAGTGTCTGGATTATCGCTTAATTTATTAATGAGGCGTCCGCGTTAATTTAGATGAAACAGTTTCAGTCCGGTCTTTTGATTGCAAATCCACCTGAAGCGAGCCGACCGCTTCCAGTTTAGCTGCGATAAAGTCCTGGCCATCATCCAGAGGCGTCCACACTCGTCCTGAATGACACAATCCTGCGTACCGACGTCATTCTTAAATAATGCATGTGCATGCGATATTAGTGAGAAACAAGTCGAGGTACTGCAATGCGGCCATTGTATGTGCACTAGACAGACAGTGGAGCAGGACAATGTACTCGGCCAGGACATAAATCCGGGACAATGCCGCCGGAAGGACGACTGTGTGCGCCAGGAAACACCCGAATCGTATCCTTGCTTTTAAACAACAATTCCCGCAACGTGCCAAGCAATCGTTGTAATATTCGTCAGCTCGGACGCCCGCATTTACATCACAATTCAAAAGCGCACTTGCTAACGATAAGCGCAGCTTTGCGCTTCTGACGAGGTAAACTGCCCTTTTAAGCGACTTGATCATCCACTCACGAATACCTTAAAACTGTACCAAGTGCGGTAGTGCTGCGTTTCGCTGGAAGACACAGACAGCAATTGATGTTTGTAATAAAACAAGTCGCTTTAGTGGAAATAAAAATTGGGAATTCGCGTCACGGTCCAAATCCCTGCGTGCCAATCTGTACGGAGACTCAGTACCTGCATCCCTTGGGTTGTTTCCAGTTTTAACGCCGTGTCTCGTTTTAACATTCCTCTCTCCTGCCAGCTGAATTAGTGCGCGGTTGGGTTTACCATTCGACAATAAAATTACTGCTCAGTCCTCGAAACAATACACTTAATACGTATGCAAGACGTCGATGCGCTAAACGGAAAAATTTCTGCATGCCCTCGAATAGAATACGAAATTGTATAAAATTCGGTTTTGCAGTTCGTTCTCGCGACATTTTGATATTTTGTTTGCCAACAATTGGGTTCTGCTAACTCCAGTTCCTTCCGATTGCAAATCCGAAATAAATTTTCCTCGTCGATATTCAAGAAATTAAAATTAATAATGCGTACATTAAATAAAAACAAAATTATACAAAAGTGCCTGTTAAAAACAACCTAAAGCTAATTTTTTCTGGAAATCTAATATTTTTTTTAGAGGAAAAGTTGAAATATCATTTTTTCTGGTACTGCATTTTCTACGATTAGTAGAAAAAGGGTTCCTAAAAATAATTAGTATTTTTCGAAAAAATATATATAAGATGAGATCAGATCCAGATAGAAGAAGTGATGAACTGAAGAATAATTTACTAATGTTTAAAACTGAACCTAACTATAACATACATACGTTTAAAAAAAATATGACGCTGATGCTCCTCCGAGTTAAATTTTTAAAATTTTAAAGTTATACGTTTTGTAAATATACATATTTTCCGAATAATGTGTGCTATTTGTGCGTAATTGAGCACATAGGATTAATGTAATATTTAAAATAATGTATCTTCAATAATTAGAGATAGATCACAGGTCTGGTAATCTTCTGTTGATAGCCCCAGATATAAAGTACTCAGGTAGTGATTTCCACTTTGATATAATCGGTAATCGGTTATTATTTTTTAAACTTTCTAACTTTAAACTTTTAACTTTCTAAACACATAGAACAATGATATCTGCGGTATTAAAAGATTGGCGATTATCACGACAATCAAACTAGCATTATTAGTAACACTGAATTTTCTTATTTGTATTATATTTGTTGTAAATACTGTCTGAATGTTATAAATTATCAAATCAAATTACAAAGTGGCTAATACGTACGCACCTTCTCCATGTCCGATCGATTTATCACAACATTATGACAGCAAACACTATATTGGCAGTTAGTTAGAAATTATTTAGTAGAGAAGCAGATGACGTCAAGCAAGTCTCACTTATCAAAATATTATCACAATCCATAGCAAAGCAGTGAAATAGAATAATTACTATTTATATAGTGTCGCAGAAGTGGCGTATGAAATTTATATTTTAAATTGTAGAATAAAAATTAAAACTAAAAACGGCGAAAAAATTATTCATAAATCGGGACATTTCATATTTGTGACTTTGACAGAATAATATTTGCGTCAACTTTGAAAGTGAAAAGCTTCAAAATTGTTTTCGTGTGAACAATTTCACCTCCTCGTTAAATCAAAATTTTATTGTGTTGTACAAAAAATTACTATTTTTCTTACAACCCCGGACATTATTTCTTTCAAATTTAGTGTTTATTTTTACTACAGAATTGGCTGTTAAAATATATGGTATAATGCTGTAGTTCTGGGACTGTACAAAAATATGTTTGTGTTAATGTTTCAAGTATTCTCAACAATTTGAAATTAAATAAATTTCTGCTTCTGATAAAGTAAAAATAATCATTCCATTTGAAAAAACAAAGTTATAAACGATTGAAAGTTACTCAATAAATATAAAAATGTTTTGTCGTAATTATTTTCACTGATCTTTGAACTATTTCATATATTTGTGTACGATATAATTCCAATTTTGTTGTGATCAAAAATAATTGATATATTTTTGCTACAGGTTGCTATTAAAGGCGCAGCAAATGAAACATTGTTATAGTAAAGATGAAACAAATTTATAGACTTCGCCTAGAAGTGATTGTGGGAATTAAATATAAAGTGGCACAAAAGGTAAAATGTGAAACTAACAATACTTTTAGATGTGTGCAGCAAATGGTAGCAGCAAGCATTGTGAGCTGTTTGCGCCGAATCATTATCACCTGTTTTCCAGTAGAACAACCTCCGTTCCGCTAATTAGCCTATCTTCACAAGAGAACTGTTTAATAAACGCCTTGGTCCAGGATGCTGAAAAACAAAGATCTCGCAGGCCATTCTCATCACATCTCATTTATTAACATTCGCCCCACTGACAGTGCAGTTTTATGTCGGCGTATTTCACCCTTTCTCGCTTCGGGCAACACAAGTTAAGGGCTGCGATATTTTTAATTTGTTTTATTGTAGCCGTGTTGTATAGTGAGCAGGAAGTTCCCCTATTGTTTTCCTGATAATATTTCAGCGACCTTCCGCTAGACCGGCCTTTACCCCACCACCTTTCATGACACTTCCCTTTTAATGTAACCATACTTTATCGTCCGCTCTGTTTGTTCCCGTTTTGATTTGTAGTTTTCATAATTTCTGGCTTTATGCCGCCACTGGCCTGTATTATACGCAGAAACACAATGGTATCCGAATATCTGTGTTCGTAAAAATGGAAAAATTCAATCGCACGAACATGTCATCGATGTTTCATTAAATGCGCAAATGACTACCGTTTCGTTTCGCGTTTTTATAAAATATTATTTATAATATGCACTCGCACGTCACGAGTACATTACAATTTCATTGGCAAACGGGGCGAAAATGTGTTTCCCGCTTTTTCGACAATAGCATTTCGCACCATCATCTGCCTGATTATAAAAATACTAAACTGTTTAATTTAAAAATGTGTTTTTGGCAAGCATATTATGTGTTGTTGATGCTGCACCTCGTTTTGACAGCTCGTGGCCTGAATGTGAATGTTTGAACGCCTGAGGGCATCGATTCGGCTTTTATAGTTGCAGTGAACGGCAACAATTGCATCCGTAAGTGCATTTAATCTCGCTGCTGGGACTGCACAAATCAAGCAATTTGTTTATTCCGCATAAGGGCGGTCCGCATTACGTCAAATCAGAGAGTTCTACCAGTATATATTGCGTCCTCGATCTGTTGTGAACAATGTCTGCCAATAATCTAAGCTGGCAATTCGGTTAATCCTCGTTATATAATTCACAGACAAGCGAGAGAATTTTCGTATTAGAACTGTGAAACGACGACCCGCATCCTTTTTATAAATGATTCGCAGTCTGTGACGTTTAATATCCATACATTACGCAAACCCATCCGCTATATCCGACCAGAAGCACCGTCAAAAAGTCATGCAAACGGTTTAATTGCCTTTTGGAATGGTGGATGTGAGGAGCTTTTGCTTGAAAAAACCGACACTTTTTTCGAAAACGCGCCCAGTCTGAAATATCGCTCCAATTAATTTTTCAGGCGTTCTCTACAGCGCATGTTACACACTTTTAACAAATAAACTAATTATTTTTCAATTTAGTATAAGAGAAAATTGTGGTTGTGCCAAATCAGTTTTTTAAAATTACAGTCATTGGAATTATTTACTCATATTTTGACAAATTCAGAAATAATTGCAGATATTTTTAGAAATGCAGATCTCCAACAAAACGTATTTTGTGTGCCGTTTAAAATTAAATGTCATATTATTTTCAACATTTACGCAAATAAAATTGGTGGAGGCGCCGGGTTAAATTTATTTCCATTAATTTTTAAGTCATATTTTAATGGCAATTTTATGTTATCAAATATCAAATGTTATGTGCTCATTTTTTACCAATTTTTAGGAAATACATTTTTTAATACAATTGTAAAAACCGTTATCGGCAGATCGACGAAACTTGGTCAAAAATTTATTAAGGATTAAGCTATGTGCATGTTGTTTAAAATTAAAAATTAGCCCTGAAGTAGAAAAAAGAATAATAATAATGACAAATATAGATAATTTTTTTTCAAATGACAACAATATTTTCAATTTTTTTATTTGCTAGTGACTTTAATTTTCGTTTTGCTGACATGTCATGTTCTTATACCCAGATATCACGGATTTCAAGTTATTTAAATATTTGTATTTTAATTTACTGATTTCTTACATTTTTCAGTGATTTGGATATGATTTGAGTTTTCGATTTACAATAAATTTCATTGGAATGTCACGTTTTATTGCGCAATATTATTTATAAAAAATGACAACCGGATACGGAAATCGCAGACGCAAAGAAAATACGTAAAATAACATTACAACCAATTTTTGTAATGGACTATTCTATTAATAAATCAATAACTAATTTTTTATGGACTGAATAAAAGTAAAAACAATTATTGTATAATGATTTAACCGGAAAAATTATATAATAAATACTGGAATTTTAATTGCTTTTTCCTCTGTGGAAAAAAAAATAGGAAATATTATGTCTAATGAATGAATTACGGTTCTTTAATATTTTTTCATTGTATCAGATTTCGCCTGTTTTGCAAAAATGTATTTTTTTAATAGTAAAAAATGCATACATATTAATATTAAAGGCATAAAATTAAAAACGAATCTAAAAATAAATTATAAACAAGAATTTTGTATTTATAATAATCCGGTATAAGCCGAAGTGGTAGTTAATTTTCCTTGTTTTTGTTTATCTGGCTAATAGGCCCTTGTCGTAAAACACTCTGCATAATTGGCGAAAATTGGTGGATGCGCCGGGATAAATATTATGAATTTGTGTAATTTTTGTATAAATACTACCTGTGCGACTAAGTCGCTTACTAAATAGCAAATAAACAAATAATTATAAGGAAATTAATCGGAAATCCTTGCCAGCGAGACAGAAACGCCGCCAAAGCGTGCCCTACAGGCTGTTTAAAATTAATTTCCATTTAAAATTTCAGTCGACGCGGTAATTATATCTTTCGGTTAAATTTTGTTTGTTTACATTCTGAAATGCTTTAGCTGCGTTTTTGTTCCCTCGCGACCATTGTTCAGAATAAATCACGAAAGTTGCTACATTTAAACAGTGTTGGATTCAAACATAATCTTATTAAATCGTAAAATTTTTATAGCCACCGAAACGAGTTAACCGAGATTTAAACAAGCTCTGACTAACCCCAGACCTGGCAGAAGAATCAAACGATACAAGGGTCGCCACGTTGTCAACCCCCGTTTATTTCTTATGAGAAAGTACGTTTCCACATAAATAATTTATAATGTTAACAAAACCACCCCCAAAAATAACGGGGACGACAGCTCAACCTAATAAAATACTAATCCGTAAAAGTATCGACGTTAAGCGCCACTTTTTAATTAGCAAAAATGCACACTTGCAGAAAAGTAATTAATACGCGATATTATTCATTTTCACGTTTGATTAATGCCCTTTCCAAATATATTAATCAAAACATATGCGCTAGATTACTTTCGGCCCGCTCTGACATTGACCTGTTATTTATTAGCTGCGTATGAAATATGGCGCTTATGTATCATTTCCAATGAATTACTTTGCGCAAAAATGAAATTAGCGATTATTGGAGGGCCGATTCGTTTCGCCGATTGCCAGATTAATACACGAACGTCTTAAAGTGTGATCGATTCATCAATTAATTACATCATCCGCTTAAAATCTTACGTTAATTGGCTCTCCATAATTCTACACTTCACGTAATTGAATAAGTCTCGCGTCGCATTTTTGGAGGCAATGCTGGTTGCCTAAATCTTAGGAAACAAATGTTGAGCCGAAGACTAGAGGAGTGTGCGTGACGGCCTAATTATTTTATTTATAAATGGGGAGTTTTCGATTGATACCCCCGCGATGACCATTTGCCCAAGTCCCCCATGTGTGTGCGCGTTTATATTCGACGTCTAATTAAGTGTGAAACTGATATCAAAGTGTGCGTCGGAGTGAAGTAAAGACCGCTCCTGGTTATTTTGCTTACGCGTAAATCGCTCCAGAGATTTTCTCGTTTGTGGTTACTTGCTGAACTGATCCCGGTCCGTTTTGATCAGAAATATGCCCGGAGTTTTATCAATAGACATCGATCCCGACGAAAGCGGCTTTTAAGAAAAATAACAATACGTAACACATAAAACTTTGTCCAAATTTGTAGAAAGTTTTAAATAAGTAATTTAGCGTTTCAGCGAACAACTTACGCAAGCCCGAAAGTTTGTACAGCGTTGTAAATTACTCTCTTTCAGACTTTAATAATACCCCGGGAATATGCATTGGAAGAGGAAAAATCCACAAAATTATAGAAAAGCACGTCCTTTTTTTAATACGCGCCAAAGTTGAACATCAATTTAAATCACATTACAGGGCTCCGGTGGATTTACAAACGAGAACCAATTTATGAAAATCAACACCACAAGCAACTATTCTTCGGTTCCGAGCTTCACGCGCCGTCTCTCTTCAAGCGGCCGACTCCAGACTGAAAAAAAAGATAACAAAATCCGTGAAACGTACAAACTTGGGATTTTTGCAATGCACGATGTAGCAAGGCTATCAAAACAGGACTTCTGTATAATTTTTTATACTACTTTGCGATACCCACGAATTCGGTGCAATTTACCTGTGCGAGCTTTGAGGACTTTAGGAACTTAGAGTAAATCTTTATTACGTTCCTGAAAAGCTTTATATTAAATGCATACACACGTACTAGAAAATTTTCATAGAAACGCTTTCGCGTTCGCTTGTGTCGGAAAATTTTATGAAAAATAGTGCTCGAAACAAGGATCCATGTCAGGTAATTTAATATTGCCAGAAGGTATGAAATATCAACAACTGGGAAATTGACAAATTTGGTGGGATAATTAAAACGCATCAATTATTACTCGTGTTGATTTTTAAATATCACAGTTAATTCGCCGAAACCAAATTTTTATTTAAGTGTATTGAAACAAACCAGTATTCCACAGTATTTCTATTTGTCTCGTGCCAGTTTTATGTGCATCGCTGGAACAAATTTCATCCTGAAAGTGCCTCCCCTGCATTATGTGACGAATCAATTACTTCCAGACTTTGTAAATTTATGATTTCTTCACCTAGCAAGTAATTAAAATTTTCAGCTTCAGATCTTAACAATTATTATTTCAACTGAATTTGAATGGAAACGCCTCACCCGTGCTTTTTACGCATTTTTTGCTGGAAAAAATGTATTTTACTTCGCTAATCATAGCGAAGATATGGCTTCCTTCCATGAGTTATTTAGACCTATTCGTACGTGATTGGGTACTTTTTTCGGATAAAAATCAGATAAAAAAAAGAAATGATACTCTTTCGGGAACTTCCAAAGCAATTCAAAATGAACTACTAGATCCCATAGCTCATGTTGTAACTAAAAACATAAATTTGTAAAGTAATAGTTGAAATTTTTTTAGTGTATCTAAAATTGAAGATACAATAGATATAAACTGTCATTAACCACTTTCTGCGATTTTAAAACAGACAAGACATACCTATTTACGGTGTTTTATGAATAAGGGACGCACTTTGGAAGATTTTTTTGAATTACTAATGCAAACTGAATATTTGGAAAATTATTGCCGTTATGTTCATATTTGTTCATTGTTACACTCATTCGTTAAACCGTTAAACATTAAACAATAAATTAAATCGAAGACGAGAGATTTATTGAATTGGATCGTATTTTTCAACATATTAAATATTTTTATTACAAAAGTTATCGCAAGGAATAAAATCGGAGAAAAATAATATATGGCAATAAGGAACTTGTCAGAAAATTAAAACAAAATACAAAATGTATGACCATTAATAACAATTAAAAAAGTCCCTGTCTCCTTTAACAAAATGATCACGAGCCGCCACTGGATGGAAGCATATACAAGCAACAATTGAGTTGTAGAAAAAATAAAAATTCTAACCTTCAATTAATTTGTAAAACGTACAACAATAAAAAGATAAAAATATTTTAAACAATTGCTCGAGTATTATGATAAAATAAATAAAGATAATACGTTCTAAATCAAATAAAGATTTTAGTCTGTATTTTACGTCCGTGCGTTACATTATTTCCATTTTACTGCGCTAATGGATTTTTTTTGTATTTTATTTTAAAAATAGCAACATACTCGCAAACAAGATGTTGGCCATAACTGAGGAGTAAGTAAATTGTTTATTTCGTACGGGGATAAATCAATTTGTATAGATCCAAAAGCCCCAGTTGGATGTTTTGGAAGCGCCGAAGATATATAGTAGCGATTTTAACATTTTTTGGTTTCTTTAACGCGTACGGTCTTCGAACCAACTTGAGCATTGCTATAATAGCCATGACAGAAGCCAAACCGCACAAATTACCCAACAACACTGTAATTTACGTGAGTAATATAAAATCAAATGTCGTTAGCAAGTGAATAGTTACTAGTATTACTTTAACAGAAACCCGAATTTGATTGGGATTCAAAAACTCAGGGCTACGTTCTGAGTTCCTTTTTTTACGGTTATATAACGACCCAGCTTTTGGGTGGTTGGTTAGGTGCCAGAGTCGGCGGCAAGAAAGTATTTGGTGGAGGAATCGCCATAACTTCTCTTTTGACGTTGCTAACTCCAGTTCTTGCAAGATCAAATGTTTATCTTCTACTGGCGGTGCGCATCATTGAAGGTGTCTTTGAAGGAGTGACCTACCCATGCGTTCACGCAATTTGGGCGAAATGGGCCCCACCGTTAGAACGATCAAAACTGGCGACGATTTCCTTTTCAGGAAGTTACGTAGGAACGGTGATTTCAATGCCGGCCAGTGCTTATTTGGCCACAACTTTGGGTTGGCCGAGCATTTTTTACGTTTTTGGTGCAGTGGGGTTGTTGTGGTTTGTAGTTTGGTGGCTTGTTTTTGCCGATTCGCCAGCACAAGATAAGAACATATCAAACGAAGAACTTGACTACATTCAAAAATCGCTCGGGACTGATGAGAAAAAGACTATATCGCATCCGTGGAAGAAAATCTTCACATCGCTACCAGTCTGGGCCATAGTCTTCGCTCATTTCACTGACAACTGGGGGTTTTACACGCTTTTAACAATTATGCCTAAATTTATGAAAGGTTGTGATTTGTTTATTAATTTACAATTGTCTGAAAAACGATTTTTTATCAGACACGCTGAACTTTAATTTGGACAAAACAGGTCTTGTATCTGCGCTGCCTTATTTGGCAATGGCCATAATGGTACAAGTATCTGGACAAGTGGCCGATTATCTTCGCACTACAAAACTCCTCACAACAACTCAAGTGAGAAAATTGTTTAATTGTTGCGGTTTCCTTCTTCATGCCGCCTTCATGATTGCCACTGCATTTTCCACATCCGCTGTAGCAACAATTACCTACCTAACATTGGGTTTGGGTTTGGGTGTTTGCGTCTGGTCCGGCTTTGGGTATTAATAATATAAGTGTCTTAATAATTTTTTTAAATTTATTAAATAATAATTTAGGGTCAATTATTTAGACATTGCACCCCAACATGCTAGTGTTATTATGGGAATTAGTAATACTGTAGGAACTCTGGCTGGAATTTTTAGTCCAATTGCCAGCGGATATATTGTGACAACTTCGGTAATGTCTAAATGAAAGAAATTTAAAGTGACTTGTAAATTTCAGGCAATTTCCGAATGGCAACTTGTGTTTTATATCATGAGCGGCATCTACTTGTTAGGTGCCATAGTTTATGGAATTTTTGCTTCTGGAGAAGTACAACCTTGGGCGATTGAGCCGAAAACAGACAACGAAAAAATTAACAACTAAGATTAACTAGTTTATTTTGATGAAGGTGATAATTTGTAAGCACGTTCAATGTTATCTTATCTGTCAATTATATCCACGGAAATATTCAAATTCTGTGTCAACAAAATATTTAAAACGAAAAATAAATCTTGCTGTCACTCAATAAAATTGTGCACAAAGTTTCAATCAGGGCACATCAGTCGGTTGATAAACAAAACTGTTCAAAAATTGCGACGAATATAAATGAAATTTTAATTTTGTCGTTCGTGTGATTATAAAATAAACTAGTTATTTTAATTTTTCGCTGCAGTGGCGACAAATAACATATATTAATAAATAACGGCTTGTGCAAACAATATGAAAATGTATCATTATTGCTAAAAAATCGTGCAAAATGTATTTGTAAAAAATTGTAATGATAATATAATTACGATACAACAGCTCTCGTAAAAAATCAGCACGGGCAAATTTAATATATAAACGAAGACAAACCGCATTCAAATCAATCCCTCTGAAAATGACAGCGAAGAGTAAACTTATTTGCGTGATTTTTCTAATCAGCATAGTTCTGGCCCTGAGTAATGGAAATCCTACCACGGATATAAAGAAACACGTAAGTTGAGGTAAACTTGTTTTTTTGGAAACATTTTTGGTGATTTAGGGTCCGGATCAGAAACCAGATCACGACATGTCCACGTTCCTGCATAAAAAAATGAAAGATGAAATGGATAAAATGAAAGAGGCGTCGGAAGGTATGACCAGTGCTTTATAAAACTGGACTTGATTTAATGTTTGTAACTGCACTGAAATAAAATAACCAAAGCATAATCATAAGGGTTTTTATTTTTTACTTCCTGAGACTAAAAAACCTCGACGTGTTCTTAATTAAATCAAAGAAACGGTAGTAAACTCAAGTTACAAGAATTACACCTAAGGTGTATTTCTGGTTGCCGTCATTTAAAAACGATTTATAATTTTGTTAAAATTTTGTAGATTAATTACTGTTACTCATTTTTGACAAATTTTTTTATTAAATTTATTGTCAATACAATATTTTTATTACAAATATAAAAATAAACGCACACACTATTATGCTTCTAATATTCATTTTGCCTTCCAGGGTAGCGCTGGTTGTAGATTCCAGGGTACTGTTGGTTATAATAGGGAAATTCATATTCATGGTGATTACAATAATGTCTTGAAGGTACAGAACCACCATATCCGGGATTTCCTGGATATCCTCCTTTAATCACTCCACCCAAAAATAATGATTTTTCTACAAAAATATATCAAACGTATGAACTCTACATCTATTAAATACCTGAACGAGGACTCTTGTTATATTCCTGAAATTATAAACGACTAAATAAAATTATAAATAATTTAACAACTTACTTTCGAGATGTCTTTGGCCACGGCTGAGCAGATGATACATACAATTATCGCACATACTGTAATCTACAAAAAATAATCAATAAAACAAGAGCAGCAATTTACAAGTGTTACCTTAAAATTGGCCATTGTTTTATTGTAGCAATTGGTTTGAAGATGATGCTAAATACAACTGTTGCTTTTACAATTTTTTCGAAACTTATATACCTGTCCCAGCCTTAATTATCCCTATATCTATGCCAAAGGTGACGAATTATTAGTCAGAAAGGAAACCTCCAAAACAAAGCATTTTTATCATCTTTTAATATGCATAATTGTTACAATGACTAAACATAGAATAATAATTTTTAATACTGTAAAAAAGCACAAGCAGCAAGTCAAAATTAATATTTTCTACCACTTCTTCTAAAATTAGTACTGGAACGTTCAACTTTTTCTTCGGCACCTTTCGGTTCCTCAGTTTCCAACTCCGGCAGCCCTTCAGTCGGCTTTCCCGTATTTCCAAAATCAAGCATTCCAGCTTGCTGTAAAATACTTCTGCACTCCATGATCTTATTCGCAATATCGGATGCGTCTTCCGGATTGTTGGCTTCAGTTTGAGGTTCTGGTGGTGCTTGTTGTGGAGTTTCGTTAGTTCTAGTGTGTCGTTCAGGTTGCTGAATATTTCTGGCACTTTGAGCAGGTCGAGTGACCACCACAAGCATGACCACAACGGCAAGAAGCTGTTCGATTATTTTCAAAACAAGCCGATACAATTTTGGAGTACTTACCGCAACTTTTAACATTTTTTAACAAGTTGCACAAAGGTTTTAACACGAGTGAGCGTTCTGGTTTTTAATGGGTTTTTATATAGAAGTAGGTTGCATGCGCCCTTTATGGATGATTAGTTCAACCTTTTCATCGTGGCAAGCGTGATGAATTGTGTGGATGAGTGAAAATCAATGCGTGGATAATTGTAAAGGACAAATGTGTTACATTTGTGCCTTGATTTAAATTTATAGTTTCCGAATAGACTGAAATCGTTACTTTTGCTTTTGATGACAAAACAATTAATGTTCTGTCTTCAATTCTACCTTCTCTAATATTAAACGAATGACAAAAATAAAACGAGAACGTACTTAATTTTAAAAATATATTGTTCGTTCAACAATTTCTAATGATGTTGTCCATGACCATAACCACCTCCACCACCCAAATGTCCTCCTTGATGTCCACCTTGATGACCTTGTTGTCCACCGCCCAAATGTCCTCCTTGGTGTCCACCTCCTAATTGTCCTCCTTGATGACCACCTCCCAGTTGTCCTCCTTGGTGTCCACCTCCTAATTGTCCTCCTTGGTGACCACCTCCCAGTTGTCCTCCTTGGTGTCCACGATGATGATCACCAGACACCAAAGCCAAAACGGCCACGAGTACAAACATGCAAATTGCCTACAATAGTTAAAATATAAATCGCCGCCGTGCACAACTCCTAAAAAGCTTACGAAAAATTTCATCTTGGTCTTTGTCTGTTGCTGAGAACTCACTAACAGAATTAAATGCAAACACTGCTTCGACACGCTTTTATAGTGATCAGAGCAAAACAAAAATTATCAAGTCAAGTAGTAAACAACGATAACCTGTCAGCTTTGAATTTAATGGATCTGCGATACATACACAATTCGGGAAATTTTCGTCAGAATGACATTCAAAAGTTGTTGATGTTATTTTATAGGTCACAAAATCATAACAAATAATCCGCTTGGGTCTTCCACGAATAATTATTTCTAGTACATTTGCTTTATTATTATTATTTGTCTTGTAAATTAAATATTAACAGTTCTGTTAGTTGAGGGTTGGTATATATTTAATGACCAAGTTTCGGCTACATATTTATTTCGTAAATATTACAACAATAACAACAACAGCTACAAAATATTATAATTAATAATAGAATTTCCGGAATTTTTTACTTCTGGTTGGAATCCGTCTTTTCTGAGGATTACGCGTCACTTTCCTGTTCCTCGAATTGCTATCGCTTTGCCGTTTCGTCCTTTCCAAAATTTCGTTTTGGATCTCATTAAAGGTTGATGGGAAACTTTCGAATATTCTACTTGAGTAATAAAACCGGTTCGCTGGGCTGATTTCCCGTGTTTCCCGCCGATTTGCCATGTTAATCAAGAAGCCATCAGAGTCATCAAATTTATTGTTTGCGGTTGACATTGACGCAACCATGAATAGCAAAACCCATATAAAGGCGAGCTGCATGAAAAAATGCGGCATTACGTTCACTGAATCGGCAAACTTCACTTTACTCACCATTTTTGCACAAACCGCCGACTTCAAATTCATGAGGCTTCGAGGCTGATGGGCTTTATAAACGCCGGGAAATACTTTCATTTTGTCGTAAATAAATGCTAACTAGTGAAAGAAGAACGAGGAATGAAAGGTTTTAATTCTGCAGAGATACACACAAATGGAAGATTGGTTCAAGAGATCACTCATAATTTACGAATAATTTAAAAATTTGAACAAATAATTACTTTGATTACTTGCGATCAAAGTTTGTCAAAAGTTTTGTAAATTAAGCGAAACTCGAGCTACGTGGCGTGATCACCATAAATTAGTTTCTTTTCAGCACGAGTTGGTGAAATTGAAGAAATATTGTAAATATCGTAATTGGTTTTACCAGTTGAAGTTTCTATTCGTGTCGTTTTAAACTTGAAAGTACTCGACGACCCACATGGATAATTATTTTTGTCAACTTACAACGAATGTGACAGATGCGTTCAGTAGCATTAGTGCCAATTAGATATCACACATTAGCTTTAGATAATTAACGACAAAACCTACGTCTTCCATTTTTTTAACACCTACATGATATAAAAGAGAAATGGTTTTGCTTATGGTAGATCAATCGAGCAGCAATACACCAAGATGCAGGTAGAGTATTCGTAATTTTATCATAGTATTTCTTAATTTAAAAACTTACTAAATCTGCAATTTTTAGATGAACAATTTTTATTGGTTTTCGCTGCTACTGCTAGCTGTAGTGATTAATTCCCAAGACGGCGACGACAAAGTTACAAGTGTTAAAAAACGGGAAATCGATCCAGAATTTCTTCAACGATACAATCACCTCAAGCACGAATACCGTCACAACCCTTTGGCTTTCAATTTTTTGAAATATTTTTTGCGGAACAGAGGACAGAAACGCGAGAGAAGACAAGTGAACAACAATCAACCCAACGGAGATTTTATTACTTATACAAACCCAAACAGACGTCCAACGTCACGACCAAGTCAACGAACAACCACCAAAAAACGCAAACCATTCCGTCCACCAATGCTTTTCTTCTAAACTTAGAAATGAGGTCTTGCCACATATTGTATGTAAATATAATTTATTTCACTAATAAAAATCGTTTGAATTAATACCGGATTTGAAGTGGTTTAGTAAAATCGATGCTGGGTCCATGGACGAGGTTGCTGCCACTGTTTTCTCCGAACAGGTTGTGAGTGTTTGTGTTTTTGATGGCCATGATGGCCCTGTCCAGTCCTCCTGGCTGCAATCCTTCGTCTTGAAAATTTAGGCAAGAAGATTTGTTCAGCTGTTATCAACATTTCACCGTCGTCTTCTGGTTGGGAGACTAGTGCCTTTGTCACTGGTTTGCTTTCCATGACACTTATCACAACAACTAACAATATCAGCTGAAACAAATCCTTATGAATAAAGCCATATTAGGCAATAGTTTAACGCACCAATGTGGCTTGTTTCATTTTGACGTGAAAAATCTCGCGCTTTTCGTCTTAAATAGTCGAAGAAACAAAAAAAGTGTAACGAAGAGTTTCTGGTCCATTTAGTTTGTTTGTTCATTTTACTGTTATATAATTATCGCACAAGAGGTAGATGGACTTTGTCGTTAAACTGTAAATTTAAAATGAAACGGTATTACCTATCGCCGAAGAAGAGAAAATGGGAAATTTAAAAATTATGAAACAATAAACGATTTTTTTATTAGGTAATAAATTATTAAACAAATACAGTTAAATTGTAAGAAACGCAATTATTTTATAAATATTGCACAAGAAATGTGTGGACCACGTCGTAAATTCATACAATAAAACTAAATTTAAAATTATAAGCGAAGCTGAGAATATACTTCGGAAATTATGAATATTACAAATTATTTTTATACTCGTTTTTTAGCACGCGTATAAAATTTTAAAAAACAATTTGTTTAAAGAATTACGTTAGTTATCATAATTTTGTTAAATTTATATAATTTTTAAATATTTGGTTTCTGTTTAGTTTACATTTATTCTTTGTGTTTGTGAATCCAATTTCAACGCTAAACTGCTTTTAAAATTTTTTAAAATATAAATAGGCTATGGAAAATGAAAGCAAAACATCACCAAAGATTAATTTGTTTATTTGCATAAAATATCAGGCAAATTACGTGTTTAAAATACCTGATATAAACATACTAACAAGCTTAAAATAACAAATTTCTTAATAGTAATTAAATAGATATTCTAAATTAAGTGTATAAAAACGAGACACGCAGTTAGCAATATAAAAGGGCAAACACATTTTGTGGCTTAAATTTGTTAAAAAGTTCAATTATTCAAACTAAACTTACCAACAGTTCTAAGTTTTTCTTTGTAATAAATAAATACTGATAAAATTTTCTGTCATTTGTGGTTCTATTTATGGATTTGAATTTTTCACAAAAAAATGTTTGTGCATTATATCGGAAGCCGATTTCAAGTATGTTAATAAACAACTTTTTAAACATTGTAAAAATCGACATAATGGTTTTTTATTTTTTATTCCAGTTCTTGTTTGTTCGTTTTTTCTTTTATTAATTTTGCATTTTTTGGAATATTTTTAAGATTGATTATAATATAACCTTCTAAAAATTCATAAATTCAAATATTTATAAATTATTTTTTTTATTCAATCTTACTTGCATTACCCCATCCTTTTAAAATATTTTTCGAACATGGCAACAACTTATATGTGTTGTTAAAAAATACAAAATTTAAAGAAAACTCGATATTTATTCATAAATTATATACAAATTAAAATAATAAATAAAATGTAATAAATATTTAAAAACTCTGAATCACAACGCTCTGGCAAAATTAGGCAAGTACAGGGAAGCGATCGTAGTATTTGTACCCATATCCATAACCTCCATAGTTTCTGTTGGGCACATACACTCTTCTTCTCTGAGCCTGAGTCCTTCTATACGTAAAAAGAGGCCTGAAAACTAGCGATTGTGCAGTTTCCATGTCCTCTCCATCATTTGCTTTATCAGCTGCGACTCCCACAGGTATCAACTGGAAATCGTTGTCGTAGTCACTTGCTGCAGGTGGCATAGGTTTAGCGAGGATGGGAACAACCACGACCACGAACAAAGTA
Source organism: Eledona agricola (assembly GCA_964023215.1). Taxonomy (NCBI): domain Eukaryota; kingdom Metazoa; phylum Arthropoda; class Insecta; order Coleoptera; family Tenebrionidae; genus Eledona; species Eledona agricola. The sequence goes on from OZ026856.1 coordinate 5,018,932, forward strand.
AAAGCCACTAAATGCATCGTCTAAAAAATATTATTTAATAGATGTAGAGACATTTTAAAAATATGTAGGTACTTACTTGGAGTGTCTTTGAACACGATCCCTTTGCTCTCAAATTGCAACTAGTGTGAACTCTTTGCTACTCTCAAATTCCAACTGGTGTGAATCTTTTCAGGAGCAAATTTATATACAAATCGCATGTTTTGCACGCACGGAACAGACGACTTTTTCCAGAAATGCCATTACACATTTGTATTTGTCCAATCTGTTAGCTGGGCAGTTACTCATTTCGGTAAAGTTTTAAATTTGGATTCAGGGTTTGTTTCATTTGTTTGAGGTGTGAGGCTAATTAGAATTCTTAAACGACGTCAGTAACAATAAAATAGTTCCAAAAATGCGAAAAGTGGCATAATGTCAATGTGACGTTTTTTTATATAGACGTTTGAATCGGTTTATGTTTCATTCACTTTACGCTCGGAACAAAATAAATTTAATTCAGTGACTAACATGATTTGCACAGTCTTCAAACTCATCGAAACTGTGAGTAACTGTTGTTTGTAAATAAATAATGAACAAATTTTAGGTCCTTCTAGGTCTATGCAATGGATTTGTGCAAATTTCTACAAACAAAACAGTCAAAACTCTGGCCATTGTCACTTTTAGTGTGATTTCGGAAATTTTCATATACTTGATTTTGGGGATGACTTGCGTGATTATTTCGATAATAATCCACGCACATGAAATTTTTGAAAGAAGCACTAAGAAGCCTGTTAAACAAATCGCTGGAGATGTGGAAATATCGGCGAGTTTGTAAAGACAAAAAATAGAAAATATTTCAGTAAAGTCGTTTTATTCTTGGATTCGTTATGGTATTCTTGTAACGGTTACTCATAATCAATTCAGGTTTTGTGTTGTCGAAAGTACTTAGAGTGTCTGTAATTAGAATGTAGAAGTATCGAGAAGAGTTTATTTGGAATTGTTTGACCTGTAGTAAAATTAAATGTTGAAATTGTGATGGCCGTTAACTGCGTCAAAGTGACTTTAATTAGTTTTCGGACTGTTTGCGATTGATTAAATATTTTGCCAGAGTTCTTAGAAAAGGAGGAGATTGAGAGGAAATAACAGAAATTTCACACCTATTAAATGAGCATCACAAATTAAACTCATCAAAATATTTTCATTAGTTGAAATGTGGAAACATGAAATGCAAATTCACCGGGATGATTTTCAGCAAAACAAATCAATTTTAACAAGTTTATTAATTCATTGAGTTTAGAAAGAATTTATATAAACAACTTTTTCCTTTAATTTTTAAGCAATTACCAGCAATTAATTTAATTAATAAATAAAATTAAGTACGTATATTATTCATGATATATTATACATTTTCTTAAAATTAATTTTAAAATGTTGAAACATGAAATACAAGCTCATTGGAATAATAAAAATAAAGAAAAAATATAAAAATTTTTATGATAAACAACGTGCCTTAAAATTTGCTAGAGCTCAAATTTTTATTTTATATGGTTTTTAGAATTCTTTAAAAACCACCTGACTCATGTTGAATCATAGTAATATTTGTGGAATTTCACACCATCTGGAAGATTCAGTAATAATTGTTAAGTAAATGTTTTTAATTTGTCATGTAAAAATGTTCAAATATTATTTAAAAATAGACATAGAATTGTCGACATGTTTAAAAAATCTGAGAATAGAACTAGCAATAATTTTCAAAGAACATATAAAAATGATTCGAAACCTGAAAATGTGAATTTTGTACAGGCTTCAACAATGCAATTTGGAAATCTTTCAATTTTAGCAAATTAACTAAACGAGTCTATTTGCAATTAGAAAGCTGGGTAAAATAATTTTCTAAACCCCAACCCTTGCCTATATCCTAACGAGACCCTAATGACATTTTTGCCCATATAAACCACTGCACAATGGTATGAATGTCATTCCCAGTTACACAACCAACCCCAGTCATGAGTTTCGCAGTGATCATTTCTTTGGTAAGTTGTTTATTTTAATAATGCACGTTTTTATAAATTTGTAAATATTTGTGAAGCTCCCATTCTTGGCGATGGTGAGCTGTAGAATTTACAGCATCGAACGACCGGATGGTTCTTACACAATCGGTCGAGACTCGAACTCCAGAGGAGAATCAGCAGACTCCCTAACCGCTCTTGTGACCAAAGCTTCAGGTTACACCATCGACCAAGACTATGAGTATCAAAACCCAGAAGAAGCAACACTTGAATCGCGTAATATTCTCGCTCCTCACTTGGAAATCCTCCAGCTCATCGAGGCCTTCCTCAAGTTCAAAGGAGAACTAGGTTCAAGATTCAACAGCTTAGTGACTGACAACTACGATCTAATCCGCAGTGTCTATATGACTCTCGTCAGCAAAATAGGCACTCTACACTCGTTCACGCTTACTGGAGTCCAAATTTTAAGAAAAATTCTCCTCTTTGCCTCATCGTTAATGTCGCAATGGCAAATTAGCTTGCCCTCGGTTGCGCTGGATTTGAACGTGAATGGAAATCAAGGGACGGGTTTGCACTTTGACAAAAACACTAATTACTTTGTCAGACATTAATTTATTTGCCTATTCGAAATAAAATTGTTTATTAATTAAAAATTGTAATGTATTTGTGGTGTTTCGAATTGCTCCCAGTTGTTTCCGTAAGGATGGAGATTTGATGATTTTCTTGAACTTTCAACCGATTGGTGTTCGTACTTGTCATATCCTAGAGCTTGTCTCGCTTGCGGAATATTGTTTGGACTCGATTTTGGTTCGTAAGTTTGAGGTTCGTGGATGACCTCCGATTTGGTGCAGTGAAACAATAGCGTTAGCAGTAGGACACTCCAAATTTGCTGCAATACAAATGTAGAGTAGTTTGCGTGTGATCTTTAATTCCTTATTAAAAATGATAACACGATGCCTTGAATCCAAAAATGCGGTTATAACTCGTCAATGCTAAAATGAGTACAACGAGATTGTCAACAAATTGAGTACCTATTCAACAACTTAACGTTGCAATATTTTAAATTCAGCGATTTAAGTAAATTATATAACCACCTGCCAAGAATTCTCTTCGTTTTGTATTTCAATTTGACTTTGAGAAGTTATCGAATACAATCACTAAGTTGTGTTTAGATATTGTCTTGAAACATATATTTTTTACCAACAAAAATTATTTATATGCATTTCAGAAAGAAATCGACGTTCGGCAAAATTTAAAAAAAAATCTCGTCTACTTAAATGTGAAGTAATTCACTTTCAATTCAAGGTTTTTTATTTATAGTCCAATAAAAAAGGAGTAAAATTAATGGATTTAACTCATCTGCGCTGATAAATTGCGTAAGATTAATTGAGAAACGTTTGAGTATAAAAATAGTAGTAAAATTTGTAATAGAATGAGTTATAAATCGAAGCAATTTAATTTTATGCCAATTTCCTATACAATTAAATACATGCCTAATGTACAAATCATGTAAATCATACAGCAACAACAAACTATATGATAGGGTTTTACTAAAATCCGATATCACATATTTCAACATTTATTAATGTGACAGAGGACGCTCTTAGTACGGTCAAAGCGATAGGATGACATTTAATCGCGAAGTCACTCAAACATTGAAATTCACTCATAAAATACCTAATACGCTGTGTTAAATGGAATAAGGTGTGAATATCATTAAATCCAGTAACAAAGCAAGCGCGACATTTGGAGGACAGCTGTGAAGATAATCTTGCACAAACAAAAATTTACATAATTATCAAGCAGCAAGTTTAGGACAAATGAATTAAATTCTACTTGTTTCTAATTATTTATTGTTCACATTTATAAGTAAATAAACCGACTTACGATCTGCATTTTTGGTCAGTTTCACACCATTCACTGCTTCTCAACTGAAGAGGTTTCAAATTGCACCTACTTTTGAATTGATTAAGTTTCAGCTGCACCGAGTGGGAATCCCTTCTCACGTCATAATTAGTAGCAACTTTAGCAATATAATTTTGTAATTGATCAGCTCTCTTATGAAAAATATTGAAACAATTTGTCTCAATTGCTAAATATTGTACACAATTACCTATTGCAAATAGTGGCGATTCCTTGTATGAAAAATTATTGTTATCACTGCAGCTGACCACAAATTTTCCATTCGGAGTGGAAAATTATAAGAAAACAATTAAATAATCATATTAATTACAGAATGATGAACATCCTGGTGCATGGAATAGTTAATTTGAAAACGCCTAAAGCACAACACGATGAAAATTATAATTTAAAAAAAAACAAGAATTACGCTGCAAGTTAGATTTGCCATTTTTTCCATAGTTGGAATTACCACGATATTAGGCTTTAACTAGTAAATGAAAAAAATATTCCTGCTCAATTGTGAATGATAATTTTATAATTGGGTTCATATCAAAAAGTTCAAGGTTCATTACCTCAATACCCAACAATATCAAACATTTACAGCTGCAGTTCAAAGTCAAGGAAATCATTGCCTTGGTGTTTCTAATACGACGCATAAATAGCAAATTCGCTTTTATTGTCGAAATCAAATGATTTTAAGATAAATAGACAACGTTTTAGGTACATGAGGAAACGAATTTCAATTTATAAAATATTGTGTGTGCCTTTATAATGTGCCTCCAAAAATAAAACAAAACAGCGTACGCCATGGAATAACTTGGAGGTTCATTGTGTAGCAAAATTTAGACTTTTATTTGGAGAAATTTAAATTTCAGTTCTTTGTTAATAACCGTCTCGGACACAATACATAAGATACATTTAAATTATTCTTCGAAAAATTCCATCTCCAGGTCCCAATGAGCAAAAATTCGGGGGTGAAAAGAACAAGAAAAGCCAACAAAATAATAAGTATCGCAGTTTATTTTTTAAATTAAGAAATAAAATAATTTTTACGATTGTATTCGATGCTGCAATTGATCTTCATATTATACAATATCAATGAAAAAGTGGCTTTTGAGAAATGGTATCTTGTAAATACTCCTCAGTAATTCTTATAATGAAGTGAAAAAAACGAGAGGAATACGGGGGCTTTGGACCCGAAAATGCCTATTTATGCCGCATTTAGTTGTAAAATTTTTAATTTACCCAAACCAAAAATACATTTTTAATAACTGTGGAGATAAAAGAGATGCATTACACTTCTGTAGACATTTGTAACTGTTGCGTTATTGTTATAAGATGACGTTCCACTTAGGAAACATATTTTTTAAACAAAGAATTATTTTGAACGACATCTTTAAAATTATCAACAACTAAAATAAACCAACAGAACACTGTAATGCTAAAAAAATTACAGACATCTGCAACCATATTTAGTCTTAAATTTTAAAAATGTTTCTAAACCAAAAATAAAATGTTTAAGGGGGGCCAGCGCAATTTAGTTCCGACTCATTTGCCTGTGGCGCTCACATTGTTAAAATCGTAATTTTTTCCCTCCGAAGTTTTAATTCCTTCCACAAGATGTCACTTTTGATGAAAACGTTCTTCTGATGGCTAAACGTTCCGAAATATTGGTAACATCAACAGATGGCGGTACTATTGAAATTTAATATTTATTGGCGTTTTCTGACGACTCATGAAAATCTGGACGATTTGAATTTGCAACACCGCGTGTTATCCTATCAGAAGGCGTTGAGCGCTCCGATAAGAAATTATCTTTTAGTTTCTTGGAAAACAATGTAGACTATCGAGCAGACATAGATAACTCTTCCTAACGGTACTCTCCTCTTCACCGCGGGCTTTTCATATTTCACCGGTCAGACTATACGAATACGCGTTTATTGATGTCAGTTCGTCGCTTCAAATACGAATTATTATTGTTATTATTATTATTATTATTACGAATTATTATTGATGACGAGAATGATGACACGTCAAAAGACGTTAAACCGACACCCGAAGATGGAATTTGTTTTTGCAGTCTCAAAATGATTTTCAAACATATTTTAATTTTGCGTCACCCGAATTTTTTAATATTTTGTATGGCTTCCAAGAATAAACAAATTTTTGATAATTTTACTGAAAGTGGTTTTTTATTCTGCGTCCTTAGATATAAAAATATCATGAGTGTCCTATTTAAAAAACACAAGTAGGAAGCATTTGCTGTTAGACGAAAATTTAAAAAAATTAAAATACTATAAATTTGTTATTTGCAACTATTTGAAGTATTGCAATAATTTTTTTTATCGATTAGTATAACTTTAAAAAATAATTCTAGAGTACTTCTAATACATTTTAATGCCTCGGGTGGGCGTTGAGATTTCTTGAAAATTACTATAATGGTTCAAGAAATATTAATTTTTAGAAGTATTTTTGCATTTCCAAATTTTATCATTAAATTAAGAATATTTTTAAAACTATGAGAGATAAGATAAGACAACTTGGGCACATCTTATTTAGAATTGATTGCCAAAACTAACGAGTGCATAAAAATAAGTTGTTGGCATTTAATATAACAAATTTGACGTTAATTTCCTGTATAACCGGAAGTGCCGCCATCTTGATAGTATTTTACTTCGATTCAGAATAATCGATGATAATCATACATCAAATTTCAACTGTCTAACTTTACGGAAAATTGAAAATGTTCTAATGAACGGTCTACGTGAATCACCCTGTATGTTATTTTTTTTATATATTATTGGAAACTAGTATTAATTACCTAAAATATCATTTGCTTAAATAGCGAATTAGACTAGCCGTAAATAACAAATGAATCCATCGCTTACTTAATTATTTATATTTTAATTTTTTTTTATATTATTGAAAACTATTATTAATTGTCTAAAACATTGTTTGCATAAATATCGAATGTATATTGTTTAAAAGCGAATTTTGTAGATATTTTAAATATTCAATAAAATTTAAAAATAGCATCGTGACATCGGAGAATTACACAGCCGGAAATGACGTCAGAAAGAACCGGTTTCAACCGGCACCAAACGCCACTATAAATAGCGGCGCACATCAGATCCAAAATCAGTTGGAAGTGAGACCGGCTCTAGTACACTTCGATCTGGAACACGTGGCCACTGACGATGACCACCGCAGTCGTGGACGAAACGTCTGGGAGCCCCTCGGGGGGCTAAATAATAACAACAAACAATAACAATAACAACAAACAATAAAACACTAACCAATAACAAACCACGAAAACACTAACCAATAACAAACCGCTAAAACACAACACAACAATGAACGCGAACAATTCGAAAAAATTTCAATATTCATTTTTCCATCATTTTTCAAAGTTAATAACAAATCTCGACATAAAAAAAGAATAATTTCAGGAGAAGCCATAAGAGGTAGGAGCGCCATTTATCTGATTTATTTATGTATGTGCGGAGAAGATGATAATATGTCGATGAGATTTTGCAAAATTATTTTAAATTATACATGATGGAATAAGTCTTGCTCTTTCAATTTTTAGAAATGCATTTTCGCATTGCATTTCAATCAAACAATGAACGCGAACATTTCAAAACATTTTCAATATTCATTTTTCCATCATTTTTCAAAGTTAATAACAAATCTCGACATAAAAAAAGAATAATTTCAGGAGAAGCCATAAAAGGTAGGAGCGCCATTTATATGATTTATTTATTTATTTCTATATGTGCGGAGAAGATGATAATATGTCGATGAGATTTTGCAAAACTATTTTAAATTACACATGATGGAATTAGTCTTGCACTTTCAATTTTTAGAAATGCATTTTCGCATTGCATTTCAATCAAACAATGAACGCGAACATTTCGAAAAATTTTCATAATTCATTTTTCCATCATTTTTCAAAGTTAATAACAAATCTCGACATAAAAAAAGAATAATTTCAGGAGAAGCCATAAAAGGTAGGAGCCCATTTATCTGATTTATTTATTTATTTCTATATGTGCGGAGAAGATAATGTGTCGATGAGATTTGGCAAAACTATTTTAAATTACACATGATGGAATCAGTCTAGCTCTTTCAATTTTTAGAAATGCATTTTCGCATTGCATTTTACTCAAACAATGAACGCGAACATTTCGAAAAATTTTCAATATTCTTTTTCCATCATTTTTCAAAGTTAATAACAAATCTCGACATAAAAAAAGAATAATTTCAGGAGAAGCCATAAAAGGTAGGAGCGCCATTTATCTGATTTATTTATGTATTGTGCGGAGAAGATGATAATGTGTCGATGAGATTTTGCAAAACTATTTTAAATTACACATAATGGAATTAGTCTTGCTCTTTCAATTTTTAGAAATGCATTTTCGCATTGCATTTCAATCAAACAATGAACGCGAACATTTCGAAAAATTTTCAATATTCATTTTTCCATCATTTTTCAAAATTAATAACAAATCTCGACATAAAAAAAGAATAATTTCAGGAGAAGCCATAAAAGGTAGGAGCGCCATTTATCTGATTTATTTATTTATTTCTATATGTGCGGAGAAGATGATAATATGTCGATGAGATTTTGCAAAACTATTTTAAATTACACATGATGGAATCAGTCTTGCTCTTTCAATTTTTAGAAATGCATTTTCGCATTGCATTTCAATCAAACAATGAACGCGAACATTTCGAAAAATTTTCAATATTCATTTTTCCATCACTTTTCAAAGTTCATAACAAATCTCGACATAAAAAAAGAATAATTTCAGGAGAAGCCATAAAAGGTAGGAGCGCCATTTATCTGATTTATTTATTTATTTCTATATGTGCGGAGAAGATGATAATATGTCGATGAGATTTTGCAAAACTATTTTAAATTACACATGATGGAATCAGTCTTGCTCTTTCAATTTTTAGAAATGCATTTTCGCATTGCATTTCAATCAAACAATGAACGCGAACATTTCGAAAATTTTTCAATATTCATTTTTCCATCACTTTTCAAAGTTCATAACAAATCTCGACATAAAAAAAGAATAATTTCAGGAGAAGCCATAAAAGGTAGGAGCGCCATTTATCTGATTTATTTATGTATGTGCGGAGAAGATGAAAAATATGTCGATGACATTTTGCAAAACTATTTTAAATTACACATGATGGAATCAGTCTTGCTCTTTCAATTTTTAGAAATGCATTTTCGCATTGCATTTCAGTCAAACAATGAACGCGAACATTTCGAAAAATTTTCAATATTCATTTTTCCATCATTTTTCAAAGTTAATAACAAATCTCGACATAAAAAAATAATAATTTCTGGAGGAGCCATGAAAGGTAGGAGCGCCATTTATCTGATTTATTTATTTATGTATGTGCGGAGAAGATGATAATATGTCGATGAGATTTTGCAAAACTATTTTTACGCGTTCAGTAGGAATGGAGGATCGATGCAACGTAATCGCTTGTTTAAGTTATCCCTAACGATTTCTGCTGCAATACAATTAACATAAAACTTTTTCAAAATAGTTATACTAATCGATAGCAAAAAAATTATTCCAATACTTCAAATGGTTCAAGAGATATTAATTTTGAGAAAGATCCTTGCATTTTCAAATTTTATCATTAAATGAATAATATTTCTAAAACTACGAGAGATAAGACAACTTGGGCGCATCTTATTTAGAATTGATTGCCAAAAGGAACGAGTGCATAAAAATAAGGAGTTGCCATTTAAAATAACAAAGTTGACGTAAATTTCCGGTATAACCGGAAGTGCCGCCATCTTGATAGTATTTTACTTCGATTCAGAATAATCGATGATAATAATACACCAAATTTCAACTGTCTAGGTTAACGGGAAATTGAAAATTTTCTAGTGAAGCGTCTCCGTGAATCATCCTGTATAGTTGCAAATAAAAAATTTAGTGTTTTAATTTTTTCAAATTTTCATCCAACAGCAAATGTTTCCTACTTGTGTTTTTTTTACATAGGACACTCAGGATATTTTTACATCTAAGGACGCAGAATAAAAAACCACTTTCAGTAATATTATCAAAATATTATTTATTCTTGGAAGCCATACAAAATATTAAAAAATTCGGGTGACGCAAAATTAAAATATGTTTGAAAATCGTTTTGAAGCTGCAAAAACAAATTCCATCTTCGGGTGTCAGTTTAGACGTCTTTTCACGTGTCATCATTCTTGTCATCAATAAACGCGTATTCGTATAATCTGACCGGTGAAATATGAAAGGCCCGCGGTGAAGAGGAGAGTACCGTTAGGAAGAGTTATCTATGTCTGCTCGATAGTCCACATTGTTTTCCAAGAAACTAAAAGATAATTTCTTATCGGAGCGCTCAACGCCTTCTGATAGGATAGTACGCGGGGTTGCAAATTCAAATCGTCCAGATTTTCATGAGTCGTCAGAAAACGCCAATAAATATTAAATTTCACCCCAATAGTACCGCCATCTGTTGATGTTACCAATATCTCGGAACGTTTAGCCATCAGAAGAACGTTTTTATTAAAAGTGACATCTTGTGGAAGGAATTAAAACTTCGGAGGTAAAAATTTACGATTTTAACGATGTAAGCGCCACAGGCATAAGTAATCGGAACTAAATTGCGCTGGCCCCTGTAACTGTGTGGAAACGAAGCAAAAGTAAACTAATAATGCTAATTCTAGGATAATTTCATCCCAGCTGTGATCCCATAGTAGTTCACTTTTCCAGCTAAATAAACTAAAACTGTCAAAAATGTACTTTTGAACTAATTACATAAGATTTATATAAAATCGAAATGTCCTAAACGATAAATTAATTATTTTCCAAAGGTCAATCTCAACTCATTTTATAAATAGTAAATTGAGGGCGCGTGCGCCATTTGAGCTGATTAGTCCACATTTCGGTTTACCTAATCAGCTGGCAAATTCACCTGTCCTTTATCAAAACCAATTAAAACTACTCAAGACATCCATCGCTTTTTTATGTAAATTGTAAGTAAATTTTTTAACAAACTGTCAAAACGGAGCTGTCAAAATTTTAGGTTAACCGACTTTCCGACAATGATTTTCTCGAATTTTGTGAATAGAACATTATCCAGCGCAATTGCCCGAATTCCAACGATCCGATTCAGATATGGGGCATCCCGTGATCAAAAAACCACACCTGTGGCATCTACGGCTGGAGCGGCTGCAACGGGAGCAGCCCCCATTCAACCCGGCGACGCCATTTACGACTTCCAAGTGCCCCAGCGATGGAGACGACGCGTCATAAGCGAGGAGGAAATCGCTTATATCAACAGAGGAGGTCCAGAGTAAAACGTGACCAAAGCTCAGTATTGTAGTAGTTTATGTCATCAAAATCGTTCACCTTGGTGCTTGTTCCTTAACATAAATAATCTCCAAAAAACACCAAGTATTGATTTGCAGCTACAGTCTCGCAGACACCAGTTGATATTTATCCGCACCTTTGTTTAAAATCAAGCACTGATTGCATAAATTGTCCAAAACGCTGTAAAACTTTGATGAGTTAATACCAACAGTTTCGCTCAATTCTCGGATTTGTTCAGTTGTGAACACTGACTGATTTTGTGCATCTGCGGCTTGTTGCATAAGTTGTAGCAGCTTTGTTACCTACAAAACATATCTTTACAATAACTTTTTGAATGAATTAGGTGATTGTACTTGATTCTTAGTGCCTGAACCTCGCCCTGTACTTTTGTTCTTCTCCAAAACTCCACCGTCGTCAATAACATCCATCAAACTCTCTTCCATGATTTCCACAACATCCTCGGCATCTGCTTTCGTTGCTTCCTCTCTCAGCTCGATTTTAGCTCTGGCCTACAAATCAATTACAAAATATGCTCCAAAAATCGTATCACCACCTGAGTTAGTCTTATTAACGACGTCAACATTCGTGTGGTCACAGGCGTACAATCACCAGTCTGGAATTGCTTCCGCCTCTTAAAATAGAACTCCTTCACTACTTCCTGGGCTTCAGTTGAAAGTTGAGGATTTACATATTTCTGAGCATACGCTATGTATTTCCTGAACAAGCTGTGTGGGAGATTGTCGACTTCGCCTCCACTTAAGCGCTCCCTACAAAGACATTTTACTCCTCTCACGTATTACATAATTTGTTCGTACGACTTACTTCAATGTATTGTCAGAGCAAGTGATAGTAGTGTTGAGACGCTGAAACGAGCTTGAAGCGACCTTACCCGATCTTATTGCTAAGACGTGTTCTGAGACCCTCATGTCCAGTTCCTTAAAATAGTTTCAAACGACAATTGATTGAAATTATAAATAATCAGACCTCGTTGGGTTGATCCAGCAGGATAAAAATTAGATCGAACCGCGACAACATTGCTTGACTGATCCTCAAGTTCTGAGCGATTGATTTAGCTTTGTTGTAGTGTCCACAGATGGGATTTGCAGCCGCTAAGACTGTCGTTCGTGCAGGTAATGTGCACACAATCCCCGCTTTGGCTATGCTAATACTCTGCTGTTCCATCGCTTCTAAAAGACACTGAACGGAAATGTTTTCTTTTATATTCAATTGAGTTGTACCGCATGTTGTGTGGGGATTTTGTCAAACTCGTCAATACAACAACATCCTTGATCGGCTAACATCATGGCCCCGGCTTCCAAAGTATACTCTCCGCTATCTCTAGTCATGGTGACTGTAAGTCCGGATGCGGTGCTAGTTTTGCCACAAACGTACACGCCTCTGGGAGCCACATTCACGCAAGCTTGCAACATTTGTGATTTACCAAGGCCCGGATCTCCCACTATTAAAACGTGCGATTCGGCTCGCATCTTCTCGCATTTTGTGCCGCCGAAGAGTGCAAGAAGCAGTCCGGCTTTGACGGTTTCATGTCCGTAGATGTTGGGGCAGAACGACTGGACCAGAACGCGGAATAAGTTAGGCTCGGCGTGAATTTTCTGCAACTCGTTAATAACCATCACATAATATTGTTTGGGTAACTTACTTGAATGGCGTAATAGTCTGAAATATTAAACGTTATGCGTTTGCAAGCCCCATAACTTCCCTCGCTTTGATTTTTTATATTGATTACAGAGACCACGTCCATGTACATTTCAAATAAGTTGGGTTTGTCTTTATGCGACGACTCGCTGTTGTTGTGCATCTAAAAGTCGCTTATAATCAGTGTATTATTAATTTATTTGAAACGGTTCACTTTTATGACACCCGTAAGCAGAAGATCGTCACCAGGGACACAGCTGTTAACCAAATCGTCAGTCAGTTCGCACTCCATTGTTCTGGGAACTCGACCACTCTCAAACTAATCGCAATTTTTATTAATTTAGTTTCTTATAAAAACACACCCACCTCATCACCGCCCAACAATTCTTGTATTTTTATCAGTTGCCAAGTGGCTGTGCGCGTGTGTGACGAAGAATACAAAGGCGTGAAGTTGGATTGAGCTCGACAGCCCTCGGTTGTGCATTTTTGGGGCAAAGTAAAGACGCCGTCTGGTTGTTTAACTGCTTGGACTCCGGTGCAGATACTGCAGGAAAACGCCATGTGCTGATATATTAACTTGGTGTTGCACGCCTTTATTACAGTCCCTTTCAAAGAAATTAGTTTATCTGGAACGAAACTGTAGTGTTATTAAAATCAGTTGCAAGGATTATTTGCCATAGCTGTGTATTCCGACATCTTTGATATGCTGCAGCGGCTCGCAGTTGATAATCCTGGCTCGAATTATGCCTAAATGTTTTTCCAATGCCACGTCATGTGTTTTAATAAATTCCTTCATGATTGCTTGGTGCATCGCCAAACCCATACATTTCAAACAAAATTCCGTACAATTTATCAGTTCGTTTCTTAAATCAGTCCATTCTGTACACAACTCCTCGTCTTCAGTTAGAATTTTGTAATCCACCATGAAATATTTCACGCTTTCTATCGAAGTCAAATCGTAGGTTGTATCGTTGCGCTCTATGAACTTCTCAAAAATCGAAACACAACTAAGGGTGTGTTGCAGTTTTAAATCGGCTGAAACGTACAAATTAGTCGAAATTCGACGAATTTAAGTCGTACAATGGTCGGGGAAGTATAAGTTGAAACCGTAATAACCATATTTTGGGTCAGTGCTACACTTCGCTGCTTTTTGAACTAATTCTGGGTTGACTTGGAATGATTTTTTGTTAGGCCAAGAGCGCTTCATGCCTCTCGGATTTGCCATAATTGTAATTTGTTTATAATCAATGTATTGCAGGTTAAGATCTGAAGTTGGAAATTTGAAAAGTATCAGGACAGGTGCACCAACAAAAAATTGAAACAAGAAAAATCAAATAAAATTGTTTTTCACATTTATTTAAATATCATTCTTCGGGTGAAGCTAGCGTCATTCAACAGATTCAGTACATCAAATTTAATTAAAATACAGATTTGCGATAATTTCATAACTTAACCAGACTTAACATAACATTTGTGGTTGGTGGTACTGTTTAAAAATATTCAGTGTTCAATTTAAAAAATCGGAAAAATATGACAGTTGCACCGACAAAAAAATTTAAATACAAAATACCCTGGTAGAATTGAGTTTTATTTAAATATCCTGCATATTCTGCTTGGAAAAGATCAAATTATTATAACAACGACTTTTAATAAAAAATGTACGCAGAGAAGTTCATTAATAGCCTTATTAATAATAAAAAAATGTTAATTATTATTAAAAAGTTGGCTCGAATTTTTAATCATCCGTGGCAGTGGATTCTAGGTTGTTTTATTAATAACAGCGTAGATTTTTGCAACTTTCAAATCACGACATTAGGCAGGAACTGTCATTTAAAATTTTGCTTAAGCGACGTCTATACCGATATCTGGAAATGGAATTTGTTTATAAAGATTTTAAATGTATCTTGTGCATCGTGTACGAAACTGTCTTGCCAATAGAAAACAATTTCGAAAATTTTCAAGCCAAATCGAAATTTGCTACACATACGAATCGTCGAATGTAATCCATGCTCTCGTATTCTCCGTTTTATATTTTTTGCATTGCATAATTTGTTTTATTCGTAAACATTTGATAAAGTACGAAATAACAGCGATTTTATATAAATTCTTATAAGCTTAATTAGCTTTGATGAAAATACTACTTATCTTAGGATTTAATTAAACCTTGAAGTTATCTTCGGATTTTTATGTCTACACTAAGGCGAACTAGTGATGGCAATTTAATAGGAGAGTAAGCATATAAAGTATCTAATTAATGAGAGTCATCGGAATAAAATGAGGCAAGTAAAAAAGCTGACTAGGTTGAAAGAAATTTATTTATCGTTTCATTGTATCGACATAAATGTACTTACAACATACATAAGCAATTTCAAAAGTTCATACTTCTTTGTAGTTTACAAAAAAATATATAAAGTACATAGATTCATATATTAAACTAGACAACAAAACTGCAACAGTCTCAGACAGCAGAAGAAATAATGTAAAAAGTTTGGAACATGTAACATTATGGATTCCCATAATTTTGCACTTAGCGTTTAGAATAAATCCCTCCATGTAAAAATATTGCAACACCCAATAAATAGTTTCCTTAACATATTTGATAATCACATATCTAAATGTGCATCGCAACATAATTTGATGAGTAAAGATAAAAATAAAAAAATAGACAATTTCATAATATCATTTGAAAAACACATAGTGAGCAACATAAAGAAGAGAAAAGAAAATCGACATAAGTTAGATATTTATTAAGATCCATTTAGGGCCATATATTGGTGGCTAAAGTGGCGGTTGTGTTTGCTGGAGGTGGATTGTTTAGACTCAAATTGCCAAACTGCTGTTGGAGTCCGTTCTGGTTAGCAAAGAACGGATTCGGCGTCTGCGTTGTATTAAAGCCTTGTTGGAATTGTCCAAATTGCGTCGGAAACTGACCGTTTTGGAAATTAGCAGATCCGTTTTGGAACTGTGCTGTGGGGAATTGTTGATTAAGTGGTGGCGCCTGGATCTGTCCTTGAACTGGGAATTGAGATTGATTCCACTGCGGCGTGAACTGTCCCCCGGGCGCCATTTGGAAATTCTGCTGTGGAAAACCGCCGAAATTCTGTGCCGCCGGGAAATTCCCCTGCTGATAAGGCATTTGACTTTGGAACTGATTGAAATTGTTTGCGGGTGCGTTGCTGTACAGCGCTAAAATACTGTCTTTCGTCAACTTAACTTTCTCCTTCTCGGAAGGAACGATTTGGTTGAAGAAACTCTCCTCCTCGCTCTTTCCCGTATCGTCCTCCTTCTTGACTTCCTCGTTGTTTGTGGGCGCCGAGAGGAATCCGCTGAATGAGTCCTCGCCGTTCTGCAGCCCCAAGAGATCGTTTTCTTTTTTAGCCTCGGGAGTGTTGGTCACGCGTCCCGGTTTGGGGCTTGGATTCTTAGGCTTGGGTAGTTGCGGCACTTCCACATTTGCCACCGCTTTCTTTTCTATAACGGTTTTCTTTTTTCGCTTCTGCTTCTCGATTTCCTCGTCGATTTCCTTCTCCCAGTTGACTTTTGGCAAGGTCGGCGGCACCCACTCTCGTGCTATATACTTTTTGTGTTCATACTTAGCTCGAATGAACGACTCCAAACTGGAATCGCTCTGAGGTCTGCGGAAATTATCAGGCAGGTTGGCTTCGTACACTGCACGAGCACGTGAGTTGCCCATTTGCTGCAGCGACACCACCTGTTCGGGTGTCCACGCATCCAAATTCACCGACTTGACTTTCGAAATATGGACGCCGAGGTTTCGATGAATGCCGGCGCATCGGATGCACAGAAAGACGCCTATGTTCCAGGAAGCCCATCTCGGACCTGCAATACCAAACTCCACGTCTTATACGCGAGAAACAATGCCCTTATCTCTTCTATTATTCCCATCCCAGCTATAAACGATAAGATATCCGTGTGTGTAGTGTAATTTTTGCAAAAAAGAAAAATATTTGCGTGGGCGATTATGATGCCACGTCGGAGCGTTAAAGAGCAATTGATCGATTAAATCAGTGTTTGAAGAGGAATAAAACTGTACATACCTTTGGAGTCACAGTCCACGCAATATTTATTATCTTCGTCACGCAGGAGACCGTTTAACACCGACTGACACTTATCCTGTAATTGCTTCGTCTTGTCTTTTTCTGATTTCGTACTCATTTCCAATTAATTTATTTATAAAAACTAGAATAAAACGGATTCGTAAATGACAACGGGGGTGGTTGCCATCTACAAACGTCAAAAACGTCACTTAACTGTCACGCTTGCGCCATCTGTCACATTGACTAAGCAACTTCGATTTTTTAAAAAGCGGGTAGTTTAAAACAATCTCAGAAAATGGAGTTATTTATTATTCTTCGATTGACTTAAAAAAAGCATAACAGAACCATGAAAAATTTATTTTAAATATGAGAATTATATTGTTTACATAAATATTCTTCGATTGACTTAAAAAAAGCATAACAGAACCATGAAAAATTCATTTTAAATATGAGAATTATATTGTTTACATAAATGCTTATTGCTTTCAAGAGACTTTCAATTTTCAACTTTCAAACCTGCCTAAAAACGAAGACCAAGCATCTAAAGGCAGTCTAAAGACGTCTTTTAGTTGTTTTTACCATTCAGGAAAGAACGTGCGTACAAATAAAAACAGAAGCTCATGAAGCCATGGAATTTATTCTTTTTTTATTTTTTACAGTGTAGACTTTTGAAACTGTTAAATAAAGACATTTGACAGGAGCTGTTTCAAAAATTTGCTAAACAAATTTAATGTGCTCCATCCAAAATTTTTGTAAATAAAAATTATTTTCTTATTTAAAATAGTAAGTTAACAAATATTGGGTCTGCTATTTGATTTATAAAATGAACTCAAAAGAAACAAAAATAATGTGCTCCTTCCACGATTTTTGTACTCGTAATTGAAAACTTTTTCATATTTAAAACATATAAAAAATATATATATGCAAGGAAAACCAGCTTTTATTTTATGCTTTATATACAGGTTGAGTCATTAGTGCGGGATCGGTCTATAACATCTAAACCATGTAAGATACGAAAAAATTTTAAATACAATTTGTACACCGTTTGTCAGGCTTCACAACCTAAAAATATTTTAACATATACAGCTATAGAACAACCTTAATAAAAAAACGTAGCCAGAGTCCAGGCACATTCGATGGGATACAAATATATATCGGGTGCCATTTAAAAAACTATAGTTAAGCTTATTTAAAAATAGTATAATTTAACACAAATTATTGCAGACCCTGTGTAGTAAAAATAACATTTTGCACATCGAGCATAAAGAGCAATCCTTTCTTCATATTTCTGCCAACCTTCAGCCTTCTAGCTGCTAAAACGACCTCTCAGTAAATTTTTTACTGAACCTCCATAAATGTCAAAAAATGTGAAAAAAAATTTGTAATTTGATAACAGTGATCTAAAATGTAAAATAACTTATATCATCATAAATCTAGTTCAAAATGGATTCTAACAGTGAAATAAAATATAGATAGTTCTATTTGAAAAAATAAAGTTGTGTAGCTTTTGTAAGTTTTGGAACATCCTGTATACGTTAAATTATTTTTGAGTTATGCAGCCTGACAAACGTTGTTTTTAAAAAAAATTTGTATTTTACATGGTTTAGAAGTTATGGACCGATCCCGCACTAATGACTCATCCTGTATATAAATAAAAGTTGGTTTTCCTTGTCTTCTGAGCCTCCGCTTTTATTTCTACACGTTGTATAATAATAAAATGCAAAGAATTGTCTATAATTATATTTGAAAATAATGTGAGAGGGTTTATTTTTATTAATTTTAAAAAGTAATTTTTAATAGATTTAACACAACACACATTGTGTGTTTGCATGAAAATAACAAGAAAGTTTATATTGTATCCTATATTTCCATAAACTTTAACAGAACATACACACTATTATTATATGAAAATATTACGAGAGGGCTTGCAATTCTTTTCTTAGTTGGAGGCAAATGAGAAACTTGCAAACTAGTACATGTTTTATTGATTCAAACACTCTCCGTAGAACTTGAAATATTAGACATGATGACAACAACTCTACAATATAATTTTTGGTTCATTTGGCTTGCACTGCTGTGCCAAAGATATGTAACAGACAACAAATACTACAAGAAATCACTAAAAAATAATACAATTTCAAACAAAAAAGCGAATCGAACCCACAACGCTGGAAACTCTTTAAATACACTTTGTCTAATACGTCTCCCTTAGTTTATTTTTTAACTTACATATAGAGTTAATTTTGCGGAAAACATTTGTATACAGATGGTCGCTAAACACACACAAGTCGACACAGGTAAAATATCTGTCGTAACATTAACTCTAATCATCACAAATGTATGCATCATAAAAAATACGATGAGAAGCTGTGAAACTGTCGACTGTAAAATAAAAACGTAACATATCTAGTGGAAGCCCTATGACGTGAAAACTGGATGATTTAACATTCTGATAAATCTAAAAATAATTTGAAAACATTCAAGGGCCATAATAAATCACGATAAGACGAGTCCGGCCGTATCTTTTGAATTTATACGGAAGTTGGATAGCTTTGAATTTAAATTCAGGGTCGGAGTGAAATTGAACGAAGCGCGAGGCCAAACTGTGGTGGTTGGCTCGAATTGTAAACGTAAAAAAATAAACATATTAACTTACAGCGTACAGGTGTGTTTTGGAAGAGAAGCGAATGGTTGGAGTTAAATGATGAAACTTTTAAATGAAAGCATTGACGTGGTGCTATACTACCCACTAAAGTTTCGTACAAAAATCTGTAGTCTGTACTAGCATTTTTGATTCGTTTTTAATTTAATTACGTACGGACATATTTAAAAGCGTTCTGTGGAAGTCGCTTTTAAATATACCTCTACCTACAGTACACAATTAGAATGTTTATTACCAGTGGTTCCGCGTCAGCCTTTTATTTAATTCTAATGTGTATAATCTGAATCCCATTTTACGTGTGTGGTCTTTTTTTTAAATCACGTGTTTCGTACTACACTTAACGTCTAACACGACTAGAACTACCGCATAAGTTTTCCGAAATGATGCACATACATGTATCATTTTTGAGACAAATTGGACCTGATACACGTCGCCACATCGATGGAATCAACAACAAGAAGTGACTAAAACTCGGCAAGTCTTATTGACTTACTTACAGTTCGAACACTCGCATATTTCTAAGACTAATCCGACTACGACTGGTACAAGTTGTAATTATCGATGGTGCGTTAATGCGAATTGAAAACGAAAATTGTAGTACATACGATGGCAGGCCTGTCGTTGCTTAAGGCAAATTAAGTCCACTAAATCGATAAGCTGAAGCGACTCATTCGAATCGTTCTAAGTACAGTTGCATGAGCGTCATTTTCGTTGTAAGCAACCATTCTAGAAACCCTTGATTACGCCGTAAACTTCGAGCGACGACATGGTTAGGTAGATCAGCCAGAGAGCGAAGAGAAAAGCCGATGTTAGATACTTGAGGCACTTCGGTCCTCCGAGTTCGCCACCTACGATCCGCGACCGCCGCAACAGCAACACAAAGATGGCAATTGCCGCCCCCGAACAGTATATCGTGACCGAAAATGCCAGGCTGCAAAACGAAGACAATTAAAGAATCGACCGGAGCAGTTCACTCACTTTCCGGGCTTCACCAAGAAGCGCCTGTTCTTGCTGCAATGGTAAATCGCGGCGATCGACCATGCAACCCCAATACCCAGGAACACGTTCACGGCATTACTTCCTGTTACGTTTCCTACACTGGCATCCGCGTACTTGTCATGGATGGCGGCTACTTTGCTGGCGAACGTGTCTGGAACAGATTAGCAAGATGCTGGAATTTTCCGGGGCTATCATCGGCTCCCCGGACAAAAACTAGCCCAATTTGCGTCCAGCGGTGAAGATGCGAATTGTTTCGCAACTCAACGGGAAATTTGTGCTCCCGTCGCGCTTATAAAAAGCTTAATAAACGAGAGAGGACTTAAATATTTATTGAAAGTGTGTGATGATAGAAGTAACTATGTATAATATATGTTGTCATCTCGACATCGATCCGTTCAGACACAAAAATAAGCAAGAACTCTCGATTGGTTACGTCAAGACTTTCGAGCTTTGAATTAAATTTCATAACAGAGCATCCGTGCATCAAACGAAGAGCGAAGGAAATTGAAAAAAATATCATGATTTACCGCAGTCGTTTGTGTTTGCAGGAAGCCGGAAAAGGTTAAAGGGTTTATTATTTATGCAAGTTGGTATCGACTGGCGGCATCGTTCCACCTAAATCAGTCTGTTTGATTTAATTATGATAAAACCGAGGCGAGTCTAGAACCAAATACTATTATAAATAAAAACCAACTAATCGATGTAATTATATTTTTTAAACAAACTTTGTGTTTTCAGACATTTATGTGGTTTGTTTGCAGACGCATTCTTATCGCCAAATTGCAACGAGCGTTCCTCTTGGCCATTACATTTGTGGGGCTGTAATTTCCACAGTAATGACAACGTGGACGTTTGCAATAAATTCCAGTTAATGTTTCGATGATAATGAATATGATAATATATTTCGCCGGACCGTTTCCGTTATTACTTAACCTCCTCCTGTGTTTGTGAGCTTTGCTTCTTATCGATCGTGGCGTTAATGCCAATTCGGGGATTCAACAGTTTTTTATTCCTTCATTTAACACAAAGGTAACTAAGACAATTTTTCGTTTTTCTACACATTTAACGACTCTCCCAACGAAAATTATAGCAACTCATAAAAATTGTTTGAGTTACGATATTCAAAGAACTCCATGTGAATGTACTAGTTCTCTAAAAAATTTCCATTGAATTAAAAATTATTTACCAAAAATAATATCCTTAGCCATTTTCAATAATATTAAACAATTTCTTGATTTATTATTAACATTCAAAGAACTGGATATGGATGTACAATTTCTCTAGATTATTTTGCATTGAATATACAATTACAAGTATTTACCAAAAGTAAGATCCTCGACACTTTTCAATAATATGTATTAAATAATGAGTAATAACGATTTTATTCGTTTTTTTATAATATTAATATTAAATAATTCCTTGATTTATTATTAACATTCAAAGGATTAAAGCAAGGTTTCTGAAAACTGTAATTTTTATTGGGACAGTCGACAGTCATTCCTTTTCTTTTTTTGTTCTTCCTCTATATTCAAGATATTCTGGCTACTTCCATTCTCATGCATTTATAAAAAATAATATTTGTCACCAGTTTTAATATTTAATTATTTCAGACATTCATTAACTTCCTTTTTCTTTTTTAAACTTTTTCTATAACAGTGTTATTTTATATGTAATGCGGTCATGGCTCAATAAATAGTGATTAAAAATTTTGCCTTGTCGTTTCTGGCTTTTTTAATAATCTGTTTGATTCTTCTTGAACATTTCTCGGATTTTGTAAACTTTTGTGTGTTCTCCATGAGTTTTAAATTTTGATGCAATTCATAATATAGCCAATTTTTGTGCCATGTGAGTTATTATTTATGACCTGACAGACGTTGCCCTGTCCAAATTTTAATAAATTTCTTCTACTTTCCTTTGTAATTGTCTCGATTTTTTTTCCTGGAAACTTTTCCACAACGGCCACAACGTTCGAATCGTGAATTAATACAAAAATCCCATAGAAAAAATTGTTTCAATTTTTCTCAAGTTTTCAAAAATTTTGGGCTTATTCAGACTATTACAAACATAAAAAAAATTGCCAAATTGGTCCAGCCGTTCTCAAGTGATACGTTTGCCAACGAAGAGCATTTAGTTTTTATTTATATAAATTATAACTGATTTCTTTGATTCCTCTCACTTCACTTACAGCTCTACTCGTATTAGTAACTTCTACGACGTTGTAGAATATTTGACTAAATGTTTTGCTAATTTTTGTTTGCAAATTGAAACAACAATGGAATAATTTTCGAGGAATATCAAACATTTCCAGGATTCTGTAAACTTTCTATCTCCTATTATTATAAAGAGGTCATTATTTTGGAATTTGTTTCACAATTTTTTCCGGATTAATTTTTTTATTTATTCAAAATATTTTTGTTGGTTCTACATGGGTTTGAAATTTAGATGCACTTTATAATTGATCCAATTTTTTGTCACCTAATTAAAAAAGAAAAAAAAGACCACAATGTGAGTTATTACTTATTATAACAGATTTCTTTGATGAAAGTTTGTAGGCTTTCACGGTCGTAAATTTTTGTGTGCTCCAATGGGTTTGAAATTTTGATGCAATGCATAATAGACCCAATTTTTGTCGCCTATTAAAAAATTCTGGCCACTATGTGAGTTATTATTTATGACCTGACAGACGTTGTCCTGTCCAAATTTCAATAAATTTCTTCGACTTTCCTTTGTAATTGTCTCGAATTTTTTTTTACTTAAAACTTTTCTAGGATCATAACGAACACAAAAAATTACGCAAAAAACCGTTTTGACTTTCATTCGCATTGAATAATTTTCGAGAAATATCAAACGTTCCCAGGATTTTTAAACTTTCTATCTCCTATTATTATAAAATCCATCATAATGGAATTTGTTTCACAATTTTTTTTTGTACAAAATATTTTTGGGGGTTCTTCATGGGTTTGAAATTTGGATGTCCTTCATAATTGATCCAATTTTTTGTCACCTAATTAAAAATAAAAAAAAAGTTGACCACCATATGAGTTATTACTTATTATAACAGATTTATTTGATGAAAGTGTGTAGGCTTTCACGGTCGGATTTAGATTTCTTTGATTCCTCTCACTTACAGCTCTATATCTTCTAAGACGTTGTATTATTTTTTATCAAAAGTATTGCTAATTTTTGTTTGCGAATTGAAACAAACAATCGTTATGACTTTCATTCGCATTGAATTATATTCGAGGAATTCGCGGATCAAACATCACAATTTTAATTACGCAGATGGCAACAAATCTTGCCCGGAACGAAGCAAATGGCTCCTATTTCACCACGTCTCCAGCTTTGATTAAAATTCAGAGAAGCTCGACGCCCTCTGCAGCCTCTAGACAGCTTAACAACTTTACATTTTATTACTTACAAAGAAAGTAACCTATGCGGCAGAAAGTCGCGGATTCTCATATTAGAACCAAGCGCGACTTTACTGCTCATTCGTAGAGTTGAATTTAAGAGATGACCCACCTGGAATGCTCGTTCCCAATGCTACGAAGACGATCGCCGTAACCGAATCTGCGATTCCAAGGGTGGCCCCAAAATGCGAGGCTACATCACCGATAATTGCGGTGACAATTCCGATGCAGAGAATCGATACTAAGAAGCACATATATCCCTTGCATATGTCTGCAAGAGCATGTGGAAATGCAACGATTTTCATTATAGACTGTGAGCAGTACCGACCTGTAGGTGGAACAAAGGCGAACAAGACCTTCCAGAAGAGAGTGACGAAGTGCATGGCGTAATCCAAGCATGATGGTTTCTTCTGGTCGGAGTCGTCGCTGGCACTGACTGTCATAGCTTCGATGAATTGTTCCTTCCAAGAAGAGGTCCCAATTAGCAAGGAAGCGTTGGCTCTTTGCACCAGCTTGTCCACGGTGTTCTACAAGCCAAAAGCGTAGATAAAGCCGTATCCATTTCCCATCTTACCCTAAACTCCTTGCTCTCCTTGATTCGAATTTGTGCCCTTACAATATCGCCAAGTCGCGGCTTCCCCATTATCGCCAGTTTCTCTTCCTCCGTCCTCTGCTCCGGTCGCTTTTTTTCAGCTGCAGCCGCCAAACTTGCTACCTCATCTATAAAATAATGCGATTCTCACCTTCCGTCCTGCACGGCTAAAAATCTAAAAATCGCCACACAATTCAAGACCGCGACACAGGATTATGGAGCACACTAATTGCGAACTTCACTTTGTGCCGTGAAAGCGCTTCATTATTAAGATAAATGCACACTTTATCCAGAAATTAGGATATAAAATGGAATAATAGACTTTGGGGGCTCGACTCGGTTAAAGTAATTAGGTTATTATGGTATCGGGGTTAGTTTTAAAGACATTTGCCTCTATTATTCCTGGTTGAAAGCAACTCTTCGCGAACAATGCAGTGACGAGTCTATTCTGAAGCGGACGGCATTTAACCATTTAACGTTCCCAAAACGAAATGAAATATGTCGAGTTTAGTAAAAATCAAGTCTGGCGTGTGCCGTAATTTCCGGTTGTGTCGTTTATAACACATTTAGTTCAGTTTGTTTGCGTCGACTTCCGTCAATCTTCATTCCTAGAGTTTCCGTTGGGATTATTAATATCCGAAGGATAACACTCCACTAGTTTTCAGTTTTTATTAATCCTGCTTGGTCAAACGCTTGGCTGAAAGTTAGTTTTCTTCTAATGAAAATAAAGTCATATTGTGAATAAAGAGATAAAACAAACATTTAAACCGGTTTGTTTTTGTCGTAATTTACTTCTTCGCGCAGTGTAATTGGATGATTTGGTTTAAAGACCCTCGGGAGCTTTATGTTATAAATAAAACCGTCGGTTTATTTTTGCGCAAACTTTGAGCAGATCGAGGCATTCATGTGTGCTCCGATAGCACATTTTCAAGCACCCGAATTTATGTGGGTGAGCTGCAAAGAATGGAAATTTGGAGCTTTTCTCGCATTTATCACGAGCGATTAAAGCGTCTGCCTTTTGCGCGTTTGTTTTATGGGCTTTTCGGCGATAAGATGTGCATTCATGATCCAAGGAATGAAAACCGTTTTACTTACATAACATGCATCAACGTGACCGAGCAGTTAGAGGACGTGCAGAAGAAGTATGAAAAAGAACGTATATGAAGAGACAGGACGACACCGACATTCAGTGCAAGCCTTACCACCGGACATTTGAGGCTCCCCTAATTGTACGTAGAACAGGACGTCCTTCTCGTAGCTGTCTTCTTCGATTATAGTCAGCTGGATGGTCTTCCTGAAACAGATGAAACCTGTTGAACGACCGCGTAACTGAATATGCATCTCGGTGGCGAAATTTAATATTTCCACGAGCTGAATTTAATCGGCCTGGGAAATTATTAAAATCGGACGACTTCTCCTGAAAATTACGACGTGTGCGGTGCGACGCCGAGACGGTTGCCATGGCGAAGATGTAATAATCGTTTGCTTGGCGACGCGATGCTGGAGAGGATACCGCGGGCGGGCTAAGATTAGCTGATAAACGAAAATAATACGTTTCGGGTCAAAGATATAATTTAACTTATAATAAAAATCGTGCTGTGTTTGGCTTCAGCCGGATTAATTGAGCCGCAAAAATTAATCAACAAATCTAAAATGTTGTCGTGACGAGCACTTGGGATCTGTAACTTTATAAAGTCACTCTTGATAAACTCGGTGAAGATTACCAAACAATGTGTCCCAAAGTTACATGAAACCAATTACGTGTTACTAACCTAATTTAATTTTCTTGAAAAACTACTCGAAACTAAGTATTTTTAATAATTTAAGGAAGTATTTTTGCTTGTCTACATTTTCGGTAGACATCTCCAGTACCTCTAGTTCAAGTGCCTGAAATCTTATCGCTTTGTGAGTTGGGGCACTTGAACTAGGAGTGAACGAACAGGACTTGGGAAGTACTTGCGTGACTCCCGGTTAAAGTGCACACGTAATCGAGACCTCACCGCATAATTATTTTCGAAATGAAGTGGAAATCAGTAAAAGCTAATGGAAAAATAATGTCTGGAGCGTGCGCAAGTCGTTCGATTGGTGCTGTACTAGTATAAAAAGATACCGGACTGCTCCTGTAATAGAAGCTTCAATACGCATACGGAATGTCCATTATTCGCCTGAAGCCCTGGAGAATTGCGGCGATCGTTTGTCTCCCCTAACAAACGAACGTCGATGGGCCAATTGTCCACTTTGGACCTCCCACACGCAATCAACAAGCATTGTTTTATCGCTCCCGTTCAGGACTTCACATATTGAACGCCAATTTTTATTGTAAATAAAACAAACAAAGATGCAGCGAAACGCAAATCGGTTTCCAAACTAAATGGTAAATGGTAAATGTTAAAAATCGAGAGGATCAAAGCGTGTCAGAGTGCTCCACGTGACTCTTGAATGTCTTAATCATCCCTTAATTACAAATCATATTAAGGGTTTACACAGCGTGTGTCTTGTTGAAATGACGAGCTGTGCGTAAATATTTGCGTGTTTGCGTTGTTGTATTATAAATAACCCTGTTACTTTGCTTGGTTTTGATTTATTTCGTGATCTTTCAAGGATTCCGGTTGGAAACAAGATAGGCATACCCGCTTTATCGATTCCAACATTGCACATTATTTATCTGTTTGGCGCTATTTATTCGATTGCTTCAAAATGTTGTGGGTTTTAATAGATCGTGGGCGTAATAAATTTATTTCTGGCGCGTTTTATCACACTTTTAATTAAGCTAAAACCACACCCCGGGGACTATTAAAATTTGGGAAAACGTTGCCTCACTTCCAGAGGAATTCTCTTACTATCAGTAAGTTGAGGAGAGCAAAACTAAGCATTGTGAAAATTGGATCTTTGTGAACAGTGTAAAACCAGTGCGAGCGTAAATAATAATAATATAATAAAATTAAACATATTTTTATTTTTATGTGTTAGCAATTGTCCTCGGACAGGTAAATTTTTATTTGTAAATCTCTTTCTTATAAATTACACCTTTCTGTCCCAGCTGGCAAAAAATTTAAATGGCATGGGCGGTCAAATGTCATATTTTCAACTATTCATATGTAAAATTAAAAATTAAAAAGTTTGATTACAACAGAAAGAAATCTGTTTTATTATTATTGCGAGACCAGTAATCTCTCTTTGACTGTTTTTATTACAATTTGTAAAATTAATGCATGTTTCCAAAGCGTAAGAGTCATTCTGTTTTGTATCCCACATTTTATTGATACCCATCTGAAATGGCCGGCACTATCACCGGATTTAACTCCCTGCGATTATTTTTTATGGGAATACCTAAAAAGTAAAGTATACGAATACAATATAACATCGATGACTTAAGGGCAAGAATTAGAGACGAAGTTCAGTAAATTACACCACGTATGATTCGTAATGTTGGAATTGGAAAACCGTTTGGCTATTTGTCAAAAAGTTAGTGGAGCTCGTTTGTTGGTTTATGTTTTAAAGAAATTGCTGTTTGTATTGCTTAATAACTAAAATTCAAACACATTATAGCGTTGGAACAATAAAACTATAATACTTAAATTTTTCTTGTTTTAATCAAATAATTTTATTTTTTCACCATACATTTTTGTACAAATGGATAATAGATGAATCGATCTTTCCGAAAATGTGACATTCGACCTTCTCTGCCATTTTAATTTTTGAGTTGTTCCTTATTGTTCCTGCTGGTAGAGAAAGGTGCAATTTTTAATGTAGTATGTCAAAAAATAGCAATTTACAAAAAAAATTGATTTGTGCGAGAACAATTACAACCACATAGAAATAAAACTATAATACATTTTATTACAGTACAGTATGGTACACTCGCATTGTATGTTTATTCAAACATGTAATTTTAATTTGTGATTTCTTTATTATTTATTGATATATTTATTTAAAGGTTTCCATATAAATAAAGAAAGACAGTCAGACAAAAAACGCAAAAAGGCTAGTTTAAAATAAGCATAAAGTTTCTGATAACGTGAAAAGTTATGTAACAGACTGAAAGAAGTTAAATTCTATTCATTCAAATGTCACAAACTGCAAACTCAGCTTAATAGATTTTCCTACAAGTTTTGGGATCGTTTGTCTGGGTCCGTTTTTCATTGCGCCCTTACCACGAACTTAACTACCTAATCAAAACGTTATAATGTTTGGTTCTGAAATTTGGACCAAAACTACTCTTATCGTTAAATCTGCAATTTGTGCTGATAAAATGGATAACGAAGTCGAAGTTGGAATTGCGTGAAACATGAAAGAATTGGCATTAAAGCACTCAGTGAACACGCAAATCGAATTAAAAAGTCCTCAAATAAACGTGACAAAATGCACTATGAACTAATAACGATTCGCCGAAAAACGATTTATTCATAACAAAAATTCCTGCAATTGAAGCACTGATTTTAAGTAATCAGATATATTGTAGGGAAACGGTTCAACACAAATTGCTGGATTTTCAAAGGAAAACAATGATTCGAACATTATTACTTGTTGCATAACAAATACACTGGTTTAGATTCTATAAATGTGCGCATTTATTTCCCCCGATTCCAACACCATTTAGTGTGGTAATTGCAAACATCCGTGTGACCAACCCTTAGATTTGAACGTCAGATGGCAACACAATTATCGCTCCAATTACCTAAAACTTCATTATTGAGCTTTGGAGACTTCCCAGTCTGAGCTTTTCTTTCCTAGTTGATTACAATATTAACTGAATTATGTCGCAAAGCAATCAGTTTTATGTGCTGAAACGAGCATTCAAGAAATTTACATTACATTTGTGATTTTGTGATAAATGTTAACGGCTTCATTAGTTACACCAGACCGTCAAGCGTAATTGAAGCCGAGGTACAATTTCAACTTTTTTGTTGACTTTCCGACGTTTGCTTTTCATTAGTTTTGTCGTCTGTTCCAATTTTGACAAATTGTTTGCAGACGATTTATATAGCAAGTCCTATCAAATCGCTAATATTTGGTCTAGTTCCACGAGAGTTAAGAGTTATGACTCGATATATTTCTTTAGAAAGCGGAAGAATTGATTCTCTCTCAAGAAATTAGTTCCTGTAGTAAACGAGGCCAATTTACCACCTCCAAACTATTTGACGCTTCTTCCCACAACTTTCCGCAACACTAAATCTTCGTTATTATCATATTGATGCGCATTAACCCCCGGAAGACTCACCACCATGATTTATCGTCCGTCACGTACTCGTATTTCTATTACACTCTAAGATAATCCAAAACCTACAGATTAAGCACATAAATTATGACACCCGCTAAATTAAAATTTCATCAGCAGTTCTTTTTCTATGCACCGACTGTACCGTGCAGCTTGCGTGTTGTTTCCCACACGAAATTTTAAAATCGTTACGATTAGCATGAGTAATGAGTTAGCAATCGTTGCATTTTCAAACACGACAAGTCAAATCCACAACAAACCCCAAGAGGATTCATTAACACGGTTCGTATTTCATGGAATTAGCAAGATTGATTGATGCGAAAATTGTGTTAATTAAGAGGTTTCAGGTAGGAACCGCCGATCATCGTTTAGAGAACTGAATTGTCTGCAAAAACGTTGCTGTATAGTTTATAAAGCACGAAAACAAAGCAAAACGCGATATTAAAGAATTGCTCCCCGTGGTGCGCTAAACAAGCGCTTGGCAGCAAGTTTTTCTGAATAATTCGTTTCGTTTTTGCAGTTCAAGTCACCGAAATGAGCGTTTCATATTCTAATTTGAATTGTCGGAGTTTCGTAACGCATTGAACTGAAAAGTCGGTTCTTCGTAATTGATTCTTTTACAGCGGAACGATTCCGCAGGAGCTCATAACAATGCTAGCTAATGACCTTATCCCAAACAGGGTTGATTTTATAGCGGTTCGATGCTAATATTTGGCGTAACTTTGAAGTTTGGCTTGTTGTTCATAATGGAGCACATTAAACCCTCCGCGAGCTCGACTTGAAGAGAATGCGGATTTCTTCTAATTTGAAACTAAAGTTCGTGCGAGCTCCGTGCGAGCTTTAAGTGTGTTGAAATTTCGGCGCTGACAAATGAAGTTTGCTAAAGTTTTATTGCCGGAGAAGTTGACACAATTTATATCTCCGCATGAAGTGGGAGTTTCGTGTTTGTCATAAATATTCTACAAGATAATCTTTTTAGGCGCTCAACAGAAACTTAATTTTCAATTTAAACCTATTAGTCTTCCGTAAGTTAATTTTAAATGTGACTAGTTTGTTTTCAAAGATACACCAACTCAACACTCAACTAATACAACAAATATGGCTTTACTTATATTTCTATCCCGGCGCATCCACCATTTATTACATAAGCGAATGAGGTAGTTTCGTGGTTGTTATTTATATTAAATTGTGTGTGAAATAAAGTCATTTACTGCAACAGCCACCCTACGTGATATGAGTAATAACAAATTTAATTTTCCATAACGACGCTCTATTAAGTTACCAACAGTCAACAATTTTTCTTGTTGTTTCCAATAAAACTGGTGGCAATCCTTAAAGTCTTGTTATTAATACCACAAATATAACGACTTTTTATTTAAAATCAATCAATATTTGTCCAAATTTAACGGATTTTTTCATTGTCATTGAAGTAAAATCGTAGTAGAATCGTTGCAATAGTCGGTTAGTTGTTAAAGAAACGTGCGTGTTTTTAATGAAAGAAGAAAGCTAAGGGTGTGGTTTACCTAATTGGGTTAATCGAGCTTTTCTAAGCGCTGTATCGCCCCCCACTTCGTCCACCGCCAA
This sequence comes from Eledona agricola, assembly GCA_964023215.1. Taxonomy (NCBI): domain Eukaryota; kingdom Metazoa; phylum Arthropoda; class Insecta; order Coleoptera; family Tenebrionidae; genus Eledona; species Eledona agricola. The sequence goes on from OZ026856.1 coordinate 5,050,368, forward strand.
TCTATATCGATGAATTTTTTATTGTTCACTTCGTCGGATTCGTAAATATTTAAGCAATCAAAAACCCTTTTTCTCACGACTTAGCCAACTCCAACGCAAATACTTTTCCACGTTCGATTCTCCATTCTGCACTTATTATTTTACCACTTTAAGTCGGATCCGAATCTAATTTTCGCTGCAGGAATTGCTTCCGTCCGCACCGCAACGCGTTTTCCTTTTGTGTCGGATTTTAATGAATAGCTTTTATTAGCTGTGGAAAATATTCGGAGAGTACTTTACCGAAAATCGATGCGGCATCTACAACATCATATTTAATAGCACGTTATTTTATAGCGACTAAACCATATGGCCCAATAAACGCCATTTTATACTAAGTTTACGGTCGCACCACTAATTCCATAAAAAGAAAGCCCACGAAGCACACCATATTTCCACATTAAAATTAATTAATGTCCTCATAAGCGACGTAAATTTCGCACGTAAACGCCGCTTTTTTCAGCTTTATTAAGAACGGAAATGCACGCCTAACGCGATTGTATTTATCCAATTAAGTCGTAATTACAGTGGTCCTTTGTCAATGCCGAAGTCCTACAACACTAGCATTTTACAACGATTTTCAGCAAGCCCCTGCGTTTGTATGAAAAGCATTGTAATTTCCGATTTGTGCAGCTGCAAGCCCCTACAGGTTCATTTGGGTGTTAAAATGGCTTATCGGCTTTATTGAGGAAGTGAGCTTGAAAGCACAGCTTTCTGAAAGCTGGAAAAATCTTTTAAAATCTCCATTAATTGGTGTTGTCTACTAACAAACGACGGCGTATTTTTATTTTGTCATGGGTCGATTATTTATTATTCCAACCAAGTTTTTAGTTTCAGCTGATAGACTACGACATAATGGCATCATTTGTTATGGTACGAATTTCTTTGAACAATCAGTTTTCAACTCCACCCGATCGATAGCTTAATTAGTTGGAAAGTATCGCAGCGACCAAATTTCTCTATGATATCATTTATCATTTTCTGCTCTGATGTAAAGTCAGCAACGATTCGGTTGCTGTAAGAACTCAATTACCGTTCGATGTTTCATTACAATATGCCTGATTGGATTTTGCTATTTTTGGTAGAATGCAATCATCGCTGACTATTTCAATTTGTTATTCCATCGTCGTACAATAATTATTTGCTTGTTAGATTGATGTGCTATTATAGCATACCTAAGCAGCTTCCATACGCTCCTGGGTTATAGAAGGAAGTTCGATAATGAGAAAGGCAGTGCATCATCTTTGCGTTAATAATCGAAACAAGTTTGATATTGGTTAACGTGATCAAATATTACAAATTTCATTCGTCAGTTTATTTGCTGTGAAATAAATCAGTTTTAAAACGAAATTTTAATATATTTTGTCGTCCAACATTTGTGCAATCTATTTATGTTGTGCCATTACAATTTATGTTCACATAAAACACAAATTACTAAAATAATTACATTTACCCAACACACTTTTATTTATTTTACAAAATATGTGTGCTCCAATTTTTTTTTATACAATAAAGGACCCGTGATGGATTGTTTGTTTAAGAAGCCTCCGCCTTCACAGCTTTATATGATCCATATTTCAGCCCGACTTTATAAAAAAACCATTAAGTCAATGCAAGTATACATTCGTAAAGTCCGAAATTAGTGTACCCGACTAAAATTAATTATTGGCTTGTTTAACTATGTCCGCAACTTCCCTTTGATCTGGTTCGTGTACATCATTGTTTGTGGAGTGTTAAACAATTTTACAGCCACTGGCTCTACTAATGGGACCACATCAAACAATAATTTTTAACTTTACAAAAGATTTTATTATTGTTTTTCATACAACTAAGCTTGTGAGTGCCTTTTAGCGTTTCCTTTTTCATATCACTTTGTGAAATGGAGCTTTAAAAACTGATTAAAAACTGAAATGTTTTTCATGTCATTGGTTCGGTAAACAAATTGAAAGCTGTTGGTTTGAAAGTTCGTATTGAAATTGTTGCATTAATTTACATTCGATGAAATATAGTGCAGTAAAATAACTATTTGAATCAATGCAAAAGTATTCAGACACAGATTCACGTGCAGTTATTATAAAAACCGATAAATTATAAATAATAACAAAGCTACACGGGAAAAACGAGATTTTATTACAACAAATTATAAATCATATGATAAGCAAAAGTAAATTGTTATTGTCAAACTAGTGTAACTTATAATATTTCTCCAACTAGTAGTTTAATAAATATTAGCAAAGTTGTTTTGAATACCATACATTTTGCACAAGTCTCTTTGAGGTTTTTTATAGCAAATATCTTGTGTTTAAGATTTAGTTGCTTCTATGATTGAAGTTGTAGCCTACGTAAGTAAAGATTAATTCTGCTTTATCGGAAAACTTGTCATTACTAAACGTTTTCTTTCAAAAACCGTAGCCACTGGCACTGACGCGTACATTACATCAGAAGCCTCTTTTCACTGCACTTCCCAGACTCAGTTTTTGCTAGTTTGGTATAATTACGAACAAATGCGGCTGTCAGCATACACTCCGATTATAATTAGCCGGTTTTGCTTGGTTTAAAGCGACAGCTGAACAGCTGAATTTAATTCGGGCATTGTTTTTAGCTGTTCCTCGATCCGCTAATTTTCAAATTGAAATTCGAGTTATCGTCAACATTGGATAATTGTTTTTGCTTACTAAATCTACGACTTCAGTTCCAGCTAGTTAACGTTGCAGCATCGATTGTCAAATGATTACCATTTTTTGTGTAAGATTTTTATCCGCAAAGGCCACCCCTGATGATGAAAGATGTCACTAACAGTGATAACCCGGCCAGAAAATAAAACGTTCTTGTAACTCTTTCTTTTGTTGAAAGAGTTCCCGGCAGTTATGTTACGTTTTTGTATTTCGTGCTTGTTAAAATGGAATTTTTTGTTAACACACAGTTATAATGACCCTATCCCGGCGCCTCCACCATTTTCAATTGTGCATCTACAATGCATTTTCTTTAATTTTTATTGACTTCAATGCATTCAAAACCACATTAAAACTAATGAATAAATCTTTATCCCATTACTGACCGTAATCATATATTAAAATAATAAAAAGATACAATCGACCGCCACAGAAATAGACGACATTTCTATATTTTATTTGCCTTCTTTTGATTACACGCTATAAATATCTGCTATGATATAGCAGCTATATGATGTCTCTTCTTTGTCAAGCTAAATATCTGATTTGGCGCAAAAAAAATGCCCTTCGTTAAAAATATTGATCGTCGCATATTATATTCCAAGAGATTAGACCCCGACCATTAATGTGGCGTCTGTCTCAATCGAGGGTTATTTAATACAAATCGATGGTAAATTCCAGTAGGGAAAATTTTGTTGACTTGTTCAATCAAACAGTATTTGAGGCAACTAGTGCCTTTTTGCAATTACAACAATAAAATTGCAATTGCTACAAAATGTAAGTGCTACATTTTGAGATAGAAATGAGGCAATAACGTTTTAGCGTCGTTTAAAATGTTGGCTAATAAAATGCGAAAACGGAAAACATACAAGGCAGCTACTTGAAATTCATAACTGTTTTTGAATAAACATGCCCGTTAAAAATCTGATTCTACACGGAAGCTGAAATTAGCAAAATAAATGGTACGGAAAAATGGGCTATATATTATTTCTAGTAAATTTACTTTACAAATGTGAGTTGAGGCGCCACTTGAGTGTCTTCGAACATAGACATTTCGCTAATAAGAAAATCCATACGAAACACTACAACTGCCTGATTGTAATACACATTAATCGAAATGAAAAAACTTGTAAGACCTACTTGGCTTTTTATAGAAGGTTTCAGGTATTATTAGGTCAAAAACACAAGAATACAAGTGCTTTCACGTGCGGCAATAATTGCGTCATTATTCATGGAAAGAATTAAAATATGTTGCCGCAAACAACAAACACATTTGAGGATATTGCAACCCTTTGTATTTCCCGCACAGCAATCCCACGAAACAATATAAGTAAAAATTACACTAATCTTCTTATCTTTGAAAGTTGCGAGCTTTACAAAATCCGGTAAACGTAACCACCAACCTCCTAAATAAATATGCAAGACGATTCGGTGTTTTACTTCCAAGAAGCTCGATTCTAGAGCGATTTTCTTACCGCTGGGCTTTAGTAGGATACCGGATGATAATTTCCAAGCCTTAAACTCTCACATTTGCTGCTTTTTGTGTGCCATAAACTACGCGTTACGATTCCTATAAACGTCTATCACGATGTATTATTGCCGGGCTTTTAATGACGAGTGTGAAATATCGCAAACAGGCAGAATCGTTAATAATTAATTGCGAAAAAACAGGGAGAGAGTGCTAATAGCCTCGTGAGACCCGCCACTAAACGCTGAAAGTTTAATTTAGAAGAATAGTAGTATTTCGTGTCGCTTCTGCTCCATTTATGTCTTCAAAGGCATTTTTCTCGCCGCTACAAGCAATACATCTGCGGCTTTGCCTTTCGCTTATAACATCGACTGTCGACAAGAATATCGGATACACTTTTTGCTTTTATTTCGAAGACAATCGAGCAAGATTGAGGCTACAAGGTTTTGTGCGACTTATTGGACTTTTCCTGATTAAAGTGGTGTGATAAATTCGTCCCGATCGAACACCCTTAAGACACTTTCCTGTGATAATCATTCAACCACAAGCCCTCATTTCGCTTGGGACTAAGTGCAGTAACAAAATAATGCATATAAAACTTGGAGCTTTCAACGAGAAAAATTATTCGTCCGGCGAGTTTGCTGTTATCTAGGACAACATTTGCTTATTTTAGCTGTCCAAACACACTTTGAAGTTAAGCAAGTTTAATGTTTTTTACATATTCTCGACGTATTAGAGTTTCCTGTTACTAATACTCCGAGGAGCGATTAATTTTCAGTCCGAACTTTGGACACAAGAAATTCCTCCGGTGGCGTCCAGACGTCGCGATAATTCAATAAGGAAATTGTTTAAACTATTAAAGCAGGACGGAAATAATATAGTTTGAAATGAAGTTATGAATCAAGAAGTCTTAAAGCTACAGACTTTTATAAAATGGGTGAAAGAACGCCAGAGTATTCCGAAGCGTGCAATATTTCATATGAAAAATACGCGTCACGACGTATGAACATATTATACAAGTTTCTTGCTGATAGAAAACTTTTGCAAAATGACCACAAAAACGCAGTCGAGCCAACGAAAATCTATAAACTGTGTTCATGAAATTTACAAAAAAATAAACCTGCTAAAATATGCACCTACTAGTTCGAATAATCACAATCATCTGTTTTTAATTAATCAGATTGTCAATAGAGAGCGCTATGACAAAAATACTGTTTTTAGGAATTTTTTTAAAAAAACATTAATTTTGAATTGTTTGCTTAGTTTTCGCCATTAGCGGTGAAGGTAATCTTCAAAATTATAACTCCATCATTGGTTTTAATGAAGGAATAAGGGAGATAAAGCGTACCGACCAAAATCACTTTTGAGAAATAATGCATATGTAAGGAAATTTATTTCCTTAGGATTTAAATATTGCCGCCCTTTCCGGCCGGATGACAGCTGTCAATTTAATAAGATATAGAATTTGTGTTAAAGACCTGCAATCAGGAATCGATGAAAATACTTTAAATGTCGTTTCTTTGATTTACAGGTAAATTTAGATTGTACATAATGATGTAAATAAATATTTTGATTTACAGAGAAACACAGGTGAAGTTTTTTTGAATCCTGAAGGTTTTTGAGTCCTAATTCCTAAAACAATCTTATACATATATGGAGAATATAATTTTTTAAAATTTCGCCAAATTATATAAAATATCAGAAGGCCGCTTAAATAAATAACTCAATGTTTCATATAAAATGATTGTTTAGTAAAAAATCATCGCTTACAATAAGTATCTAAAATTAATTTTACAGAATTCTTTTAAATCGTTGTTAAATCTTCAATGAGAAATTTCCTGAGACTCTTCTTCAATAGATTTAATTTAGGTTCTCTAATTTCCTTGAAAGTAAATAAAAAATGATTTATTAGTGCCAATAATATAAACATCTTAAATATTATGTCCAAGAAAAAAATAGCATCGCTTATAAGAATGAAAAATTAAATTTACAAAATTATTTTATATTGTAAGATTTTCTAATGAGGAATGTTCTAAGACGCTTCATTAAATAGCTTTAATTTAGGTTCTCTGATTTCCTGGGAAGTAAATCAAACCAATTTAAACAAGTATAATTAACTGCGTTTCTAGTAAATCCTAGTTTTCAATAGATGTTTATGCAACCATTTTATTTGCTTTCTTATGAAGCTTCTTCATTACTCGGCATTACAAGCTTACAACTTAAGTGTCTGCAATCAATGGACAAAAATAAAAATGAAATATATAATCAGATAAATCCCATTTTAATTAACTTGTACGTGACACAATTGGAATTAGACTGTTTTAAAAGTTGGAGCTATCCAGCTGATTAAATTTTGCGAAAACTCACCAGACCATATTCAGTTCTTTTCCGTAATAGAATCCCTCGCATTTTTGTCTTGTCACTATTTTTAATGGAAGCTAAAGTTTGTCTGACTTGTAACGAACTGCAGTTTCGAATGTCAGAACAGCAAATTATGCAAAAATTGTAGAGTAGGGTCCAATTAGTCAAATTACTGAAATTAGTCAAATAAGCGTTTCAAGTATCTTAGGAGCTGTTCGATTCCAAAAACAAAGCCCCAATCCGGGAGCCAAATCGTGCAGAGGAAGAGAACATCCTCATTAACCCAAACAAGGAAAATTAAAACGACCGCTTAATCAACCCCACTCACTCTGACTCGTTGTTTTCGAAAATAAGCTGTCCCTCGTTGGTTTCGTACTCTTTTCCGGATTTAGCGGTCCCATCTTCGGTCCAAAACGGCACAATCACACGCCCTCGCGCCCCCGAGCACCTAATCACTTTAAGTTCAAAAGTGCCCACACTTTCCACCAACTCATGATTCTGCTCTTCAAACTTAAACAAGCCGCCGTGGTCATCGTCGAGGATGACCACCGTGGCCAAACTGGGCGATCCCAGCACTTCCGCCGGCTTAGCCGAGTGCAGTTTCACGTAGAAGTGCTCGTCCGGTTCGAAAACATCATCGTCTATCACTTCCAGAAGCAACCGCTTCTCTTTGTCTCCGGGTTCGAAGAGGAGGACTCCTTGAATGGCGATATAATCGCTTCCGGCTTGAGCCGTCCCGTCTTCGGTGTTGTACTCCACACTTATCGGAGTGTCTAGATCGCCGGTTCGAGACACGCGGACTTCGAAGCGGCCACAACTTTCCAAGACCGTGTATTTGGAAGGGTCGAAGAAGACGCGACTGCTGCAGGGATTGAAATCGGCCGCTCCCGATTCGCGCTGCAACTCGGCTTTGATCTCGCTCAAATCGCTCTGGGCGCGTTCAGAAATCCTCCGGAGGAGATCTCCACTTCCCACCAGCTTCCTCGTGGCTTGGATCCGGTAAAAGGCACGCGACTTCGAGCCTCTGTTCAGAAAAATTTCGTGGGCCATTCGCTCGATCGCCGGGAGCTCTAAATTTGGGTTCTGCTTTCGTAACTCTTTCAGCGTGCTTATATAGTCCTGTTTGAGATCATCGTGAAAGTCGTCGATCCCCAACAACTCCGAACTCCCCATTTCCAAGGTGTCTCCTTCGGCCTGCACGATTACTCCTCTGCGATTCATTCGATAGTTCTTTTTCACGTATTTATAAATCTTGCGGTCGGCACAGTACGCCGATAGTACTGTAAGCGGAAAGAACATGAAAGTAAGGATTCCTTCCCAGATTTCCACCTCTCCTGGTGAGAAATATTCGAGGATTAAGTACAGCCAAACGTAGGCAAACACCGACCAGACTGAAGTGACGAAGAAGACGGAAAGATGCTTAATTTTGCGGACCTCTCCATCGGGAATAACCGACACGCAGATGGCGATAATAACAAAGAGGTTATAGGCCGCCGACCCTACGATCGTCCCAGGTCCCAGATCCCCCGCCTCAAAATTCTTGGCGTATATCTCAATGACCGAAAGGAGTATTTCAGGGGCGCTGGAGCCCAAAGCCATCAGCGTTAAATTGGCGACGGTCTCGTTCCACATCCTCACCACGATAATGTGTCTTTCGCCTCCGGGTTTCTTGATGGTGACTTCGCGCTCCTGGGACGTGATGACTTCGATGGCCGCCATGAAGCGGTCGGAGATGATTGAGACGCCGATGAAGAGGTAAGCCAAGACGAGAAAGTAGACAAGGCCCCGGCCGATTTTGTCGGTGAGCAGGACATCTTCGAGAGGGAGCCAGCAGGGCAGGAGGAGACCGGGAGAACAGGCGATCGTGTTGTTGGAAGGCATCCTACACGATCGCGGACAGCGCTCGATGAGGGAACATGACACACCGACCGTGCAACCGTTGAGGCTGAACTGACGCGAGGAAAGAACAGAACCAGGAGGTGAAGCGCAAGTGCGACGACCACGGCGGTGGCGTCTGGATACGCACCGCGTGCGGGAGCGTGCAACCGGGACACGCCCACGCATTGATGATATCATCAGAACGATCGAAGGAAGATGAATCAACGACTTCCTAACTGCATTTATAAAGAGGCTTTCAAGAAGCGGCTCCTTCAAGGACAGTTGAGGGACCTGTTGAGGCTTAAAGACATATCTCTGCATCATGTTCACTCACTCACCTACAGGATGTTTTTTCTTCTAAATTATTGTTATTTTGACTAATAAAATCAAAGTGTTTTTTTATCTCTGTCTCTGTCTACGAAGGATCAACTTTAACGGCTTCTTTTTTGAATATAAAAAGTCACCTGCTAACATTTAATAACATCTTCTGGTCCACCTAAGCAATTTTTTTTATATTCCAAGGAAAAAAAATCACTTTGTTTATTCAAAAAACATGCGTCACCTGTTGAGACTTAAAGGCATATTTCTTGTTCATCTTTAATAATAAATCAAAAGCATTTTTTTATAATATTTCAAGAAAAACTCTGTTGAGATTTAATAATATTTTCTGGTTCACCTTTAATATATAATATTCAATGCAATTATTTTAATATTCCAAGGAAATATTTTCATAACTTTGTTCGTTTAAGGGAAAATGAGTCACCGGTTATGTGATGTAAGATGTGTTTCTGGTTCATCTTGACACACGAATTCAGGTGTTTTTTAAAAGTCTACTTTCTAAATTACATATTTTAGTCCATCTTGAATATTGAAATAAAAGCGATATTTTTCAATCTTTGAAAAAACACTTTTAATGACTGCACTTTCGGAAAAAAAAAGTCGCCTGACATGTTCTGGTTCATCTTTAATATGTATTATAATATTTTCAAAGCATTGTTTTATAATATTCCAAAAAGACCTTATGCGATTTAAAAACATTTTCTGGTTCATCTTTAATAATACTTTTTTTAATATTGCGAGGAAAGACTTTAATAACTTCGTGCCTTCAAGAGAATATAAGTCACCTATTGAGGCTTGAAAACATGTTTCTGGTTCTCATTCTGGTTGACACCTAAAAACAGATGGTTTTAGAAGTCTACGTTCGAAATTATTTTGAGTACATCTTGAATAATTCAAACCAAGTGATATTTTTCAATCTTCGAATCAACAATTTTAATGATTGCACTTTTGGAGAAGGGTTGCCTGTTGACATGTTCTGGTTCATCGGTAATAATAAATTGAAAGTATTTTTTTAATACTCCAAGAAAAACCTGTTGAGATTTAAAACATCTTCTGCTTCAAATTTAATAATGAATTCAAAGGATTTTTTTTAATTTTTCAAGGAAAAACTTGAATAACTTTGTTCCTTCAAGGGAAAATAAATCACCTATTGAGGCTTTAAAATATGTTTCTGATTCATCTTTAATAATAAATTGAAAACATTTTTTATATTTCAAGAAAAAATCTGTTAATAATAAATTCAAAGCAAATTTTTAATATTTGAAGGAAATATTTTAATAACTTTGTTTCTTCAAGGGAAGATGTGTCACCTGTTGAGGCTTAAAGACATGTTTCTGGTATACATTGACCGATGAATAAGGTGTTTTTTAGAATGCTACGTTCTAAATTATTCTGAGTAAATCTCGTATGGTATTTTTTAATCTTTGAAAAAACAAATATAATGACTGCACTTTTGGAGACATTATTGCGGACGTGTTCTGTTTCATCTTTAATAATAAATTCAAAACATTTCTTTAAAGTTTAAAAGAACACAATTCAATAACTTTGTTCCTTAAATAACACGTTCTGTGTTGTCTTTTTTGAGTGTCATCTAAAAAATGTTTGATTCATAAACAGTAAGAAATTCTCGTAAATTACAAATTTGAACCGCTTGTTTGTTGCTTGTTTTGTTTTCGATTTAATTACCTTTACTTTTTTCCAATATGTTGATAAAGAAATAAAAATTATGGCTTACAAAGAAAACAACATGTCATTAATTTTTTGTAAAGCTATGGATTGAAAAATATTTTAGAAATGACAAGAATTCTGGATTTTCATTTTGTTGGAAATACTGTGAAACAAAGGCGTTTAAAAAATTATTTGTATAAAAAATCGATTCCGTTTCCGAGAAAATGAGTTATGAAAGCGAATAACATTTTCCACAATATTTTGGAATACCCCAATTAAAATATTGAACAATTACGAAAACACAATTTATATTAGATTTCCTTTATAAATCACTTCCCAACTACAAATGACCCAATAAATGAATGACGCATTAACAGCAGTGACTAGTCAAATATATTGTAAATTGCAAAATGTTTATTCATGAATACAGATATGGACTATATTATTCACCAAATTTTAATCGCATTTTTATCTAATTTCACGCAACTGCCTCGGCTTGATTCCGTAATTAGAATTCTGCAGTTGATTGCATTATGGTCTTGAATTTTAGCGAGACGAGGCCTAAATAACGCACAATCGAGTGCTCGGGAAACACACTTTGCCTCAAATAAAATCCGGCTCTTCTCCATTTTATCCAACTTTTCAAAACTTGGGCAGCTTTAATCAATTTTATAGCATTCACTTTACGTATCGAATCAATAAAAAGCTGTCCTCGCTGTGAAAATGAAAAGCTAAATTTGCAACGTTTTCCCCGTTATGTAACTTCCAAGGATTTTGGTAATTAAAATTAATTTAATAAAGCCGTGAGATTGACGAGGACGTGACGCCGGTGAAATCTTGTTTGTGCGAACCTGGTCACGCACCAGGGTAAATAAGTACGTGTTTTGATGGAGCAAAGGGAACAATGGAACAAAATAAAATTCAAAGAGTTCAAAGGGGCTCGTTTATTTCGCGAACAGGAGGAATACATTTATCTTTTCAGCAAGAACGAATAGAGAGAATTAGCGATAAACGCTTCGTTTGTTGTGCACATAATTGCACATCAATAGTTCTTGCAAATTTCTGTTTTTCATCTCAGAAAAATGTGCAGGAAATGTTACAGCGTTAGCTATATCAGCAAAGGGACGTTTCTGTGGTCTCCTGAGACTTCGCAGTCTTTAATGGAAAATGCAATAAAGCCATACGGAGATGATACGGATCTGGAGGGCTGAGAAATGGATTTGTGGATGAAACAGGGGTGGAAAATTGTTATGGAAATATATTGTTAATTTTTTATACACTAAAGTTACATTGTTTAATAATTTTTTTAGATAGACGTTTTATGCTTTTGTCAATAATATATATAATTTTACACTACAAATTCTTGTAATAATTTCTGACTAAAAATTGTTCACCAAATGTCGGTGGAAATAGCTTCCCGATCTAATTTAATTTCCGTCCAGTTAAAATTGTCCGCACGTCCTCGACACAACATTATGTAAATTCTTCCAGGCAGAATGATTACGCAATTTGGGTGATGAACGATGCGAAATAAAAATCAAAGGCAGTCCCAAATCAAAAAAGTTTTATCGCCGCTCATACGTGGATTCATAACTTTAAATTAAAACGCAGCAGTTTTTTAATATAAATATATTCCATAAAAAAGTTGTACAAAGTGACTAAAATCATTTCGGGGAAGCTTGAAGAACTTTCCGCGAAAGCCTCATCAACCCCGACACTGGATCCCTGCCGAAATATTTCACTTGAATTTCCTGGCCCACTTCGAAGTCCAACGCGGAAGGATGCGCCACCTGATCATAGTAAAAAAATTATAAATAAATAAAAATACACAATCATCACTTGAACGCACCTTTCTTTGGTCGAGCTGCGAGTTATGGAGCAAAGCGGGGGGCATGTCCGGATATAACGTAACCATGACACCTATATCGCGAATTTCTACTATTTTGGCACTGTAAATGCCGCCAAACTCCAGCTCTGGCACCTTTTCGCTCGTCAGGACGTTGTTTATAAACTCTTGCGCCTCATCCATTGCGTTTTGATTAGGAGCGAAAATTTCGAACGAGTTGTCCTCTACGGGAGTCACCTAAAAAACACAATCAGTCATTTATTAACAACAAAAAAATTCTAAACCTGAACACCGGTTTCGGCAAACAATTTTTTCAAGTTTACACCTCCTACGCCAATCAATTTCGCTCTTTTATGCGCCTCCACTTGCAATTTCTCACACACGGGCCAATTCTCTTTCCTCCCCACTCGAGGTTTCTCTATACATTCGGCCATTATTTGCAGGATTTTAGTTTTGGCATCTGTTGCTTTATGTATCGCTTCCATTACAATTTTTAAAGGCAAACCAGGAATTTTTATATCTGCTTGCAACGCAGTTATCCCCTTTTTGGTCCCCGCTATTTTAAAATCCATGTCCCCCATATAATCCTCTATTCCCTTAAAAAATCCGGTTTTGAAAATTCAAACATTGCGTCAGCTATAAGTACCAATAAGTCGGTCAGAATATGATAATCGGTGATATTCTTAATTTCGGCGTCATACTTTGTGATTAACCCTATCGCAACTCCGGCTGCTGGGGCCACGATGGGCACTCCGGCATCCATTAAAGCTAAACTACCACCACAAATACTCGCCATGGAACTGGAACCTACAATTTTACATTGATTTTTCAACCTAGACCCGTGCTGAGTAAAATCACCGTTCGATTCTAAAACCTCTGATGTCAGACGGATCGTAAATGGAAACTCTTCCGGAATTGATGCTGTTAACCCCTTCTCAGCCAATGCTCCGTGACCTATCTCTCTTCTCCCTATGGGACCGATTCGGCCCGTTTCTTTCGTTGCAAAAGGAGGAAACTCGTAGTGTAGGAAAAAATTCTTTTCTTTAACGCCACTGCAAGTCCAGTTTTTTATTACAGTCTCGTTAAACTGGAATGTTATATGCATCGATTTTGCAAGAAAAAATTTGATTTTTAAACAACAACAGTTTTAGCCGAAGATAAATTATTTAATATCTATGGTGGGTGGTCAACGAGTACAAGTCAAAATTATGCAAACCGAGAAAAATGTGTTTTAAAATATTTTCTTTTTTTGCTTACTCGATTTGGGAAGTAATTTAGAAAATATAATATATATTTTTAATTTTCGTTTGAAAATAATTCTCAAAGAAAAAATTACTTATGTTTTTTTGACTTAAATTATGAATTCGGTTAAAATATTATTTTAAAGATATTTATTTATGCTGTTTAGACCAGTCGATTTTACTCAATTTCGCAATATTTTGACTTGTACTCGTTTGACCACCCATCAGAAATATTACCATGTTTTTTTTTGAGATTTAAACCAGAAGAGAAAAAATTGAAGATAGTAGTTTAAATCGAATAAATCGAACGAACATGGAAAATAAGGACAAACAAATTTTGGATATATTGGGGCAACACATAATTACAAAGACATTAAAATTTGAGGGATATTTTAGCAGCTAAAAACAGGAAAGCTTATAAATTAACATTTTAGAAATAATTGAGCACAGCAGAATTCATAAGAAATTATTAAAATGTGAGTTGAATTTAATTCAAAAGCAATAACTACTAGCCAAGTATTAAAAATATGTGTCAGAAAGTATTAGATAATTTTAACGTGAAGCAAGAAGCAATGGTTTTGTGGAGATTTTAATTTGAAATGAAAAATTAACAAAAATAATAGTGGCACATCAAATGCAAATGGAAGAGTTGAAAATCACAAATAAATTATAAAAATGTCAGAAGAAGCAGTAATTAGCAATCACGTACTAACAGTTTCAGGCTTGCATAATTTTTGTGTGAGAAAGTATTAGATAATTTTAACGTGAAGCAAGAAGCAATGGTTTTGTGGAGATTTAAATTTGAAATGAAAAATTAACAAAAATAATAGTGGCACATCAAATGCAAAAGAAGAGTTGAAAATCACAAATAAATTATAAAAATGTCAGAAGAAGCAGTAATTAGCAATCACGTACTAACAGTTTCAGGCTTGCATAATTTTTGTTTGGTTATTTTATAATAAAACCTGCATTCTCTTCAAATAGGTATATGGAAGCGTTTTTAAGGGTATTGTGTCAGTGTTTACCAAACTTAAATAAGAAAAAAACGACAATAATTTTGATTGTGATGAAATGGCCTTTAAACTTAACAAAAACATTTCATAAAAAAAATAAATAAAATTTAAAACCTGATTCTACCACGTCGTAATTATTTTCTTAATTCTAATCATAACCATCAGCAAATAAAATTAATGTGGAATTTCTATTATAAGTTATTTTTCAGTTCAAAGATTTTTTTTACCTGATTAACATCGCCATAGGGTCCAACTTCATGGCGCTCTCATGCGAATCCAAAGTAACTGTACAAAACACCTGAGTCTGTCCTCTTTGAAACATAGCACTACCATGAAGAGGTCTATACAAGTTAACTTTACACTCAATGTTCCTCAACTGATCAAATTCCCGCCCATCACAACGTTTTTCCAGCTCAAAGATCAAATCACGAAAAATCTGCTTAACAACATTGTTATAACACTCCAACAAAACCCCGTGTTCAATATCGGGAAAATCTGATTTGATCTTCTCAATAACGTCCAGCCTAACGTCAGTTAAAGCGTTATCTCGACTCAATTTATCATGTGAGTAATTTGTGAATATTTCACGGACTCTCATCCCACACAATAATTTCACGGCTTCCACAACTTCTTCACTAGCGTCAACCGGTAATTCCAGCTCGCGTTTGCTCTTCCCGAATGCCTTCTGCAGCTTTTCTATGTTATTAACCACATGCTGTGCTTCCTTAGTTCCTAATTTTATTGCTTTAAGCAAGTCTGGTTGGAGGATGTTATTGGCGTTGCCTTCTAACATTACAACTAAATTTCTCTTAGTGGCTGACAGTACTAAGTTAAGACTAGAAGATTGCAATTCCTTGCGTGTTGGATTGAGAATGACTTCATTATCAACAAACCCCAACCGGACTGCTCCTATTGGTCCGTTCCATGGTATATCACTTAAAGCTAATGCCGCACTGGCTGCGTTTATAGAAATCACGTCAGGGTGGTTCACCCCATCCACTGCTAGCATATTACAAATGACTTGAGTTTCATAATTGAAATTGTGTGGAAACAGTGGTCGGAGACTGCGATCAATAAGACGCGACGTTAGAATTTCCCTCTCGGTGGGGCCCAACTCTCGTCGGAAAAAATTCGTGGGAATGCGACCCGCCGCCGCAGATTTCTGCCGGTAATCTACCACCAAAGGAAGAAAATTGCTAGGGGACGGTTTGGTTTTCGAAACGGCGGTTACCATGACGGAGGTGTCTCCGAGAGTTGCCACGGCGCAACCGTCGGCCAAACGAGCGTACTGGCCCGTGCTGATCTTAAGGGGGCGCCTGAAACGGTTCTTCTTTATTTTTGTGCCAATGCGGGCATGTAATTACCCATTAGAAAATTCAACGTCGACCTCGGGAGCGTTGAGATTTTCGCTATAACGTCTGATTGAGCTTTTCAGGTGATTTTTAACTCTAAAGCAGTGCCGGCGATTTATTAGATACATGACTCTAACCTCAAAATTCAAAGAATGTGACTAAGAATGCGCCGTTCTGATTATTGTGTCTGCAGACACCTCGCCCACAGAAGAAACGACTCTCTTTATACAAAGTTGCCTCATTTCACCCCTAGAGGGCCACATATTAGAAAAACAATTCTTGTGTATTTTGTAACTCTGAAATCACTGAAAAAAATCGTTAGCTAGTTATGTGTTACTTGTTACCGTAATTATATAATTTATCGTAAATTAAAACTTTTTTTAGTTAAAGCAACAAGGTCGCTTTTTGAATTGAGGCGCCATCTCAGAACTATTCCTTCAGTTTTCAAAATGGCCAATCAAGTTAGCATTGTGTATGTCGTCTCTAAGAGAAAAAATTTGTCTTCGATTATCAGATCAATGTCCGATTTATCCTAATTTTATTTAACTTAAATTGATTGAAGGCGTTAACGTTTATGTGACCACAGAATGGCGACTGAGATCAATTGATTATTCCTCCCATTGATAGAGGACGCGCACGTTGCTGTCATTCTTCATCTCTTTTCCTCCTTCTTGCCCTTCGGTGACGTGCTGGCAGCCGGTATGTGTGGTGACTCCTCATCAACCCAACCTAAACATGGCGTCTGACGGCGACGAAATCATAACCGATCAAGAAAAAGTGCGAATAGCGTCCGATTTCATCCTTCATTCACCCCCGGGCGAGTTCAATGAAGTGTTCAATGACGTGCGTAATCTTTTGAATAACGACGACCTTCTCAAAGAAGGGGCAAGTGGGGCGTTCGCCCAATACAACAAAGATCAACTCACCCCGGTTAAAATCGAAAATGCCGAACATTTGGTGCTAATCACGGAATACAACGATTTAGGTAACAACAGGTTCTTCGATCCCAGGAGCAAGCAGAGTTTCAAATATGACCATCTTAGAAAGGAGGCCTCCGATTATCAGCCCTACACGCCCGATGCTCAGGCGGAGCCCTGGCGGGCCGCCTTGGACGCCGAATTCGTACAGTACACCAAAAACCACTACAAGGTAAGAGGAACTGGGACATTATCAAAGATTTGGCCTTTATAATTTCGTGTTTTGTATCTCCTGTGCTTGCCGGACTTCTCTGACCAGCGCCGATGTCAAAAATGACAGCTGTCAGTTGCAATTTTTATATTAGATTTTGAACAGGTTTTTACCGATATTTTACTACATTATTACGACAATTAGAAAGAATTCGTGAATTTCTTAATATCCTTCAATCAGTCATGCCATAACGTTATTTTATACTTTTTATTTGTTTTGTGATAGGTTTATCTCGATAAATTGCAGATTAAACCATTGATTCAACATGATTTCGTATAATCTAGTTCCAGTAGTACGTTTTTCGTTTATTCCATGATTCAGAAAAAAATCTCTTAGAATGAGTAAAAACATATAACACTGCAATTTGGAAAAACTACTACAATTGTTGCAATTTTTATATTAGATTTTGAACAGGTTTTTACCGATATTTTACTACATTATTACGACAATTTGAAAGAATTCGTGAATTTATTAATATCCTTCATTTATTTGATGAAGCCACAATCAGTCATGCCATAACGTTATTTTATACTTTTTATTTGTTTTGTGATAGGTTTATCTCGATAAATTGCAGATTAAACCATTGATTCAACATGATTTCGTATAATCTAGTTTCAGTAGTACGTTTTTCGTTTATTCCATGATTCAGAAAAAAAATCTCTTAGAACGAGTAAAAACATATAACACTGCAATTTGGAAAAAGCAAGTTGACTGTCATCTCTCAAAAATTAAGGGCATGAAAAAATAGCAGTTCAGTTCATGTTGGAGTGCTTTTGAAACGATTTCATTTGATGTATCATTTATCCAAATGGGATGGTAAATAAGCAAACGGTTTTTGTGAGTCACTTGTATCCAATCTAACTTTGCTTATCAAAACGTTTAGGAATATTTTTTTAAGTTATTGGATTGTGTATATCCTTTTTGTAATTATAATGCAATTGTTCTAACTCTGTTAATCACATTTTCTAATCCATGAACAAAGGCCACCAAAGGTAAAAGGCATCTGAAGCAATATTACAAGTTGCTGGAATAACTAGACAGTCGAAACACTTGGTTCTTCGTTCATTGTTTGAAATGCGTCTCTTATCTTACCCCTGTATGAATGATACTTGAAACACTGTCGACAATTAAAAGTCGCAATACATTTTTAAATCTCCCCTCTCAAAATATAACTAGTCTCTTCTTTTTCTCTTCTAGAAGCTCGTTTACACTATGCGATTTTTATAATCGATATTCCAATTCAACAAGATTTTGGTAATATTTGCTTGTTTACATCATTCGATTTTTTGTTCGATATTTTGGGAATAAGATATTGGCTTTCTATTTCATATTGGATTCTGGAGAACATTATTGTGACAATTCATCTCAAAGTCAAAAATCGCACGATGATACAAATGGACAAACGTTCGATACAGCTTTCACCAAAATCGAATCTAAAAATTGTATTGTATTAAGATCGTTTATCTTATAAAAAGCGAAAAATCAAAGTCTGAATTTGTACTACAAAAATTATTCAAACGTATGTTTAATAAAACCAGAATCAAATAACGGGTGTTCAGAAGAAAACGAGGCTGCGTTGGCCATGGAAAAACTTTGTGCATCAATTTAGTGTAGCAAAATTTCAAACTGTCAGTTCGAGTCTGTTCATGTTTAGATTAGCTTCCTTGTTGACTATGGGATAAAAAAAAGTGCAAAACATTTCCCGGTATCGTTGTGAATCCAAACATCAATCTATTCATTGTTACAGCTTCTCCTCTGTTGAGGAGAATATCGGCACGACCAGGACGGTCATTAATTTGATATAACTGTAAGTCGTGAATAGATCGATGAAGAAGAATCAGTCTCAAAACCGAAAAATGTCTTGAGAATATTTGGCAGCACTCAGTTACCCGTCAACCTTCATGGGTCATCAGTCTCTATGCGCAACTCGAGACCTACCAATTCAGTTTAAGAGCAACTGCATTCTCAATTAATATTTCAAAAATCGTTGTATATATAGTTAAACACGGACGTCGACCGTTAGGGAGTTGTATTACACAATATACATTAGAAAAAAAAAAGGTTCGGGTTCGCTTGGATTCGAAGGTTTATTATTTTAGTAGACCAAAAAATTTAGACGAGTTACGGCAAAAAATCGAAAGAATTGCGATAAATGTTGTTTGTTTTTGGAGTTTAATTACGGATTGTCTTCCATTAAAGTTTACATTAATTTTTTTACATGTTTACATTTTATTTAAAGTACCCATTTTTTTTACCCTATCATTTAAGTAATAATAATAATAATAGCAATTTAAAAATAATATGTTTGTGACCTACCAATCGTTGTATACATAGTTAAACACGAACGTTGAGCACTAGTGAGTTATAAATTACACAATATACATTAGAAAAAAAAGGGTCGGATTTGCTTGGATTCGAAGGTTCAAAAACCAATAATTATTAAAAATGCTCATTAAAAAAAAATTAAACTGTCCTAGCGTTTGGGCCGTTTTATTTTGATGGTAAATTTTAAACTGACAGATCTTGACATTTGTCAAATCTATGTTTATGTTTTTTATGGTTTCTACACTGGAAAGCCGATAAATTCCATGGCCAACGCAGCCTCGTTTTATTTTTGAACGCACGTTAGTAATAAAAATTACAAAATGACGG
This sequence comes from Eledona agricola, assembly GCA_964023215.1. Classification (NCBI taxonomy): domain Eukaryota; kingdom Metazoa; phylum Arthropoda; class Insecta; order Coleoptera; family Tenebrionidae; genus Eledona; species Eledona agricola. Next base: position 5,070,082 of record OZ026856.1, read on the forward strand.
CCAACCAAAATCAAAAAGGTTGTCTGGAAACTGGTTACACTGCTATGAATTTGAACGATTGTGCCTCCACTATTGAACGTAATTACTTTGTACACTTTGTAAAAATATATTTTTTAGTACGGAGCATTCGATCATAGGATATCACACATTATATCTACTTAATCGTATCAAATCTATAAACGGTAATAAAACCTATATAAAGCTTAAGACCACCTGAATATACGTATAATGCCATTTATTAGTTGTTTAAAAATTGTGATAGTTTTATCGAGAATTTCTTATCTATGACAAAGTAAACTCAGTTTGTTTGTTATGCACATTATCTTACAGCTACCAGATGATTGCTTAACACAACGCCAAATTTTAATTGGAAGACTTGTAGAGAATCTCATATTACATTATTTACTATTTCTAACCTTTTTTAAAGTATTTTTTGTAATGGGTGTCTGTATATATAATTTTCGCCAGGAAAAGGTTAAAATGAGCTCGTGGCTAATAATCAAAGTGTCATGTTGCACACCTTCAAGAGATGCTCGGGTTACTTAGAACTGTTCGAAACTAAGACCGAATCAATATTTTATTGGATTTTATTTAGCGTCCACGTGACTCTGAATTAACACGAAAATTGTTGTATTCATTTCATTTTATATTACATATCTTGACAATTATTTTGTGTTTGTTTTCTCGTCTTTAAATAATTACTTTTACAGATTAATAATTTTTGAAAAAAATACAGTGATAATTGATAGTAAAATATTGAATAACCCCGGTTCTGTAAATATAACCCAAAAATAATTAAAAACGGCCACATTGCAATTGTGGGGTCTAATGCAAGAACCAGCCAAGTCCACCTTGATCAATTTTACAGGAAATAAAACGTTTTGTAAAATCAGTACTACTTTTAGTCATGAAACAGTGAGGGTGATGTTTAATTTTACATAAGAATGTTGATGGACAATTTTTTGAATATATTTTTTTGACTAACATGCTCTTAGATATTTGCAAAAACTTATTGGACTTGGCTGTTTTTTGCACAGTATTGTTAAGTTAATAATATTAAGGTTTAATTAATTTATTGCACCACCCTTGAGAGTGAAATTAAACACATTAGTTATTATCATTATTACAAAATACCTGTTGTTTGAACAGCAAACATCTAAATACTTCTTTGAATGTTTATTTTCACAATCCTTTAAAAAAAAGTCCCAGTTATGAGAATTATGATCGAAAATACATAAAAACCTATTTAAAACTTAAAAGTCATTTCCGACCAAACAGGAAGTTAAAAGGATTTCATTTGCACCCTGAAAAATGGCAAATAATAAAAACAGTAAATGTATTTCTATAAAAATAGAAGAAAAAAATCTTCGTCCGCTTACAATAATTGGTATACGATCTTGTCAGAATTAGAGCCGTATATTTATTTCGTGTCCTTTTCAGGACGGCGTTTGCAGCGTGGTGGGGCGCAGTCAGCAAGGAAGTCCCGTGAGCCTAACGGCTTGCATCGAGGACCATCAATTTCAACCGAAGAACTTTTGGAACGGTCGATGGCGATCGCAATGGGCCGTCACGTTGAACGGTTCGACGGCGGAAGTTCGCGGCATCCTTAAAGTACAGGTGCACTACTACGAAGAAGGTAACGTGCAGTTAGTGAGCTCGAAGGAGATAAAAGAGTCGGTGCCGGTGTCGAACGAGGTGCAGACGGCAAAAGAAATCGTGCAGCTGATCGAAAACGCCGAAAATCTCTATCAGACCGCCATCTCGGACAACTACCAGACTATGTCGGATACGACGTTCAAGGCACTGAGGAGGCTGTTGCCTGTCACTCGCACGAAAATCGAATGGAACAAGATCGTGTCGTATAGTATCGGGAAGGAACTGAAAACGCAATGATGGACTGAAAGGAATGGCTACCTTGCGCCTCTTGTTATCGCTTAGGAGTGTTGTGTACATACGGCCAGATCTTGTTAAGTTGTTATGACGATGCAGGGATAGCCAGACTTAGTCTAATTATCACTTTTGCATTTGATTGAGCGTTTGATAGTAGTGATTATTTCATGATCCAAGTTGCTACACGCGAATGGTATTGCGTTTATTCCGAGTCGGTTTTGTATTCCATTTTTACCACCAAGGATCTATTTTCTAATCTTTTACACACGAATATTAATCGCCTTGATTTACGTCTATCCCTGTACGGAATGTGCAATATGCTCAGCACAGGAACCGTCGCTTTCTTTTAGTTATCAGCTACTTTTTCTATCTACCATACTAAATAATGTCTAATTCCTAATTTTATCGTAATGTAACATCTTCTTTCATTTAAGGAAATATTGTATTTTATTTGTTATTTTGTATGTTGTAATTCTAGGGAAACATCCATCTAAGTGGCGAATAGGATTTATCTATGAGTCGCTAAATTGCTGCCCTTAAAGATGAAAATAATTTATATCTTGTTAGAGTCGACCGTTGTATGGGTTATTTTTAAATAAAAAATATTGTGAGTATTAAATTGTTTCCACACACAAACCTTTACCGCGTAATATTTGTTTTCGCATGTATCATGAAATAATCTGTTTCGTAACTGTTTATCGCTGCATTGAACTTATTTATTTGAAGCTTTTATCTATCCTAAATTTTCCCAAATCTATAAAAACATTTAGGGTCCAATAAAATCGTTTTAATTTATGTAAGTCATTTCATTTCAGCTTGGAACCAAACTCGCATCTTAAACCAACTAATTTAGCTTAAAATAAATATAATAAATACATTTCAAAATCGGGCGTTGTTTTGTCACATTTTTTATTGTCAATTTCTGGAATTTCTTGATTTAACATGAGCAACTTAATTATAATCAGTTTTCAAAATAATGTAAAAATAACGACAACGGTCATCAACCTGATTGTCGGTTTAGTAACCACAAATAGTAGGTAACACAATAACGTGCGTACAAGTAAGAAATGATTTAGAATAGGCCATGGAATCACTTTGGAATTCGTTTAAGTGTAGCAAATTTTTAAGGTTTAGTGGGAGAAATTTGAAATTAAGTTTTTTGTTGACAACCGTTTCGGACGCGACATAATATACATTTAATGTCTTTTAACAAATTTAATCTCTAGACGTCGGTTTAGGCGTCTTTTAAGAAACTTATTGGTTGACTGTTCCTGTCAAATATCATGATATGTGAATGTCAAACGTTTACACTGAAAAAAATAAAACAAAAAGTAGATTCAATGGACTACTCTGAACTCTTTTATATCTAATCAAGTTATTTAGGAAGGCGCGTACAAAAATAAGACGAGGAATAACTTTGACGTTTAAAAGAGCAAAATTTGGATCTAGGGTTGGAGAAATTTGAAATTAAATTATTTGTTACTTATTAATAATCGTCTCGGACACAATGCATAAGATACATTTAATGTTTTTTCCTGTCTAATGTCATGATTTGACAATAGTAAAATCTACACTAAAAAATAAAACAAAAGCTAGCTGTCAGTAGCAGTTAGTTTATACACCTGAAATAGGGGCGGCGCTGCGGTTCGTGTTCCCATTTTCCATAATAGACTTTTCTTAAACACTTAAAATTAAATTCTTACAGTAAGTGTTCTGTTATTACTTGGTTATTAGTTATCATTAAATTTCGTGAGGAGATTCAGGAGAACAAAGAATCAAGTGAAACTAGCAGTACCCACTCCGATGAGTCCAACTTTGTACCATTCTCCCCTGAGCTCCCCATCGAGGGCCGCCCTTTTAGCTGTAAAAGCACTGGGCATCGACATTGACGTTACAATTGTGGATATACGCTCGAAGAAGCAGCTGAATCCCGACTTTATAAAGGTAAACAAATTTTGAGGTTATTTTTTATAAATTGAATTTCAGTTCAAGAAAGCGCATGTCCTCTTCGTAGGACTGGACGTCAGGTGCCAAGAATTTGAAAGCGCATTTTTTTTTCATTTTTTAAAACATTTTCTTAGAGAAATCAAGACAAATGCATGATTTTAATTTAACTCATAGCAGTTGTCAGCCAATGCTTTAACAAATGGCGCCAAAAAATGTACATAAAGTCAACGTATAATATGTATACAGAGTGACCTCTGCAGTAATTTTGACCATAGACAAATACGAATAATTGCATAAACACCTAATTTGAAAATATGTACATAGTTTCTGTGCTTTGTGCATCTAAAAATTATGTGACGTTTTTTAAATTAGCGAACCAAAAATAATGCTTTTGATTTTTTGTTACTTAATTTAAAATTTTCTTATTCAAGGTGCTTATAAAAGTAAAATGAAAAAAATAAATAAATAAAATGTATTATATTTTAACAACGGATTGGACAATCCAATTGTACATACAATCTCCATGTTCAGACTTGTTAAGAAATAATTAAATGTAAGATAAATCATTGATATCAACTCCAATAACTGACACATTTTTATGTTAAGGTGTTAAAAAATAAAGTAAGTACAGGCAAAAATCATTTTGTAAGCAATTGACGTTTAGCTCCGCTAATTTTATGAATTTTTTTTGTATCTCTAGCAAGTTTATTGAAATATATTGTTTGCAGTTCTAAATTTTTAAAATTTAGTTGTAAAAAAATATTCAGTTGAGTAATATATGTTTATTTATTTATTTGTCAATAAATTTCAAAAGCTCAACCCACAACATACAGTCCCAACATTGGTGGACGGCGATTTCGTTTTATGGGACAGCCACGCAATTGGCCCGTACCTGGTTCGCACTTACGGCAAGGACGACACACTGTACCCCACCGATCCCAAAAAGAAAGCAATAGTGGACCAACGACTATATTTCGATTGCGGTACATTAGAGCGACTTATTCGTAAATTTTGCGTAAGTCATTCTGATCTAACATTATGTCAATAAAGCATTGGTTACAGTTTCCCAAGTGGGCAATAAAAAAAGGGGAATTTGAAGATGTAGAGGTAGAAATGGAGATTGTAGAAGAGTGCAAAACGTGGATTGACGAAGCTTTGGGTATGGTTGATGTGTTCTTGGAAGGGAGCAATTTTGCAGCCGGCGACAATCTCACATTGGCTGACTGTTCCTTAGTAGCTTCAGTATCAACCATTGCGGTAAGTTTTACGAATAGGAACTGGGGATAAAAACGGTCACTTTTGGTTTAATTTGAAGGCGGTTGGCTGGGATCTCAGTCCATACGCTAATGTGTCAGCTTGGGTTGCCCGTTGCGCCCTTTCCATTCCTAATTATGATGAAACGAACCAAGCTGGGGCCGAGAAGTTTGGCAAAGAAATTCGTGCCACTCTACCGCCGGGGTGTATAAACTAAAATACAATTATTATACAAAACAATTTTCTACGAAAAAATATTTTCATACTGCTGCGCCTAAAATTACTTTCCTTATTCCATCCTCATAATTTAAGCATGTTCCGTGGTAGTATTTTTATTTGGTTGACACTTGATTGCATCATCTGTATCAGTTTGAATCACTATGATGAGAAACGTAATCAACTGGTTGAAAATGCCCAATATGATATTTTTATCGATTGTAAAAAATCGTGCTGCTGTAAAAACACGAGTGTTGTCTTTGACGGCTGTTGCAAAGTCGTGTAATTTGTCACTGTTTCTTCCGGTTCCAATTTTAGACGCTAACGACAAAATCTTCTTTGTCTCTTGGATTACCTCGTCACATAAATAAATATTCGTAAAAGTTCCAACCTGAAAACTCCATATGACTTTGATTTTATATTTGATTGCCTTACAAAATGCCAGGCTATCGTCACAATTATGTAGACTACTTTTTTCACCGGAATCTTCGTCATTATTATAGATCGCGACATAATTAAAATCTGTATTGTAGTGAAAGAAATTAAGAACAACAGGGGCCAGCCAAAAATACTGTTGAACAAATTAATAGTTTCTCCTAAAACGCAAACATTGTATTTCAGTTTCTGAATATGACGAACTAAATAAAATTCATCTCCCATTAAAGCGTTTGAAATGTCTTTATATCTGACCAGAAACATTTGTAACAAAACGAAAGGGATAAAGTAGAATGTAAACTGGACGTAGAGTTGAAAATATTCAATTGCATATTGTGTGTAAAAATGTATTCCAAGCAATGGAGTGAAAACAGCAGTCGTATAGAGCACAGACACTAAATAAGCGATATTTCCGACTAGAAAATGCAAATTATACGATGGTTGCCGTTTGTTACTGCTTGTGATTTTCAAATTATTTAATATTTTGCACCAAAGTGATTTCTTCGAAACACATGAGAGGATTGTGTTAATTGTTAAGGCATACAGAATGGCGTCGACAATAATTTGTATAATAAGGGTGGATATGGTATCATTTTCTATATAGTATGATTTTCTGTAGTAACAAGACACACCGACACTTAGCGAGTAAAATGTGATCATGACGATAGCGTGTAAATTTGAGGGAAATGAAAATTTAGATGGTTGTATTCTATCCGGCGTAATTGCCAGAAGTTTCCCGATTTTAAACACGAGTTGGAGAGTTTGAAAACCCATATTACTATGAAATTATTAGGGTTTAACAGCATAATAATTTCCCACAGAAAAAAATTCATTGCATAAGCTCTATTTATATATTTATTTATCGTTAAGGATAATTACGTTCAAACACATTTTACGGAATTTCAAAATAGTATTTTGTATTTGTTATTAGTGTTTTAAATTTCGAATATCACATATAAAAAAATAAATGAATAACTACATAATCATAAAAATAAAAATATTCTATAAGTGAAAATATGCAATTGAGACAAAAGCATTCCCTGTTTGTTTTTATTCATTATTAAGCATTTCCAGTAGTAACATTTTTATGTAACATGAGTGGACAATAAGACGGATAATCATTTGTGTCAATTTGAATCGTAACCAGGAAGAATGTAATTATTTGGCTGAAAATTCCAAATATACTTCTTTTGTCAATAATAAAAAATCGTGCGGCTGTAAACTCAGGAGTATTATCCTTGAGTACTGTTACGAAATGGCGAAATTCGTCGTCGTGCATCCTGTGTGCAATTCCTGACGCCAGCAGCAAAATCCTTTTCGTTTCTTGGACCACTTCATCGCACAAGTATATATTTCTAATAGTGCCAACCTGAAATTCATCTCTAGGTATAAGTGAATGTTGGAATTTTACGATCTCACAAAATCCCATACGATCAAGATAATTCGATAGGTTATGCTTTTCACCCTAAAGTCCCTCCCTACAAACAGCCATTGAAGGTGCCGCAAAATTTGTATTGTTGTGAACGAAATGGACAAAAGCAGCGGCCAACCAAAGATACTATTAAACAAATTAATCGTCTCTCCTAAAACGCATACGATGTATTTTAGTTTCTGCAGGCGGACTCTTTGGAAAACTATTTTGTCCTTCGACAAGGATCTTGAAATTTCTTTATATCGAACCAGAAACATTTTTAACAGGACATAGTGCATAAAATAGAACATAAACTGGATGTACGCTTGTAAATACTCGATTGCATATTGCTTGAAGTAATCATTGCCAATTTCTGGCACCCAAGCGATATTCATGAAGAGTTGCAACGCAATATAAGCAACATTTCCTACCAGAAAGAGTAAGTTGTACGACGGTTGTCGTTTGTTGCTTCTTGTAATCTTAAAATTACTCAACAATTTGCGCCACTGTGATTTTTTGCGCTTGTTTGTAATAATTGTGTTAATGGTTAAGATGAATAGAATAGCGTCAACTGTAGTTTCGGTAATAAACCTGACGATCGTATTTTCCACATAATAGGGTACTCTGTAGTAAAAAGACACACTGACAGCGATTGAGTAAAAAGCGATAATGGCGAAAGCGTGAAACTGTGAAGGAAATTCCGATTTGGATGGCTGTATGCTTGTCGGGGTAATTGCCAGTAGTTTTCCAATTTTAAAAACAAGTTTCAGTGTTTTCACACACATTTTGCTATGGCTGAGGTCAAAACTACGAACCACTTACCTGCCACCTGTATTTGTATTTATCTTTTTATATTCATGCATAATTATCTAACACTATTTTTTATATAACGACAAATAATTTTATCGTTTCATCTGGTACAAAAATCAATATTATATGTATTTTATAATTTTTTTTATAAAAAGTGTTTATAAGAAAAAGGTAGAAACATTATGCTACTTTTAGCGAGTTTGTGACAAGGTCAAAATTAAAATATTTAAATTTTTTAATGTTTAAAAATGCCTTTTCATATATTTGAGAAGTTAATTATAACGATCTTCTTCGAGATTTGAGTTCTTAAGTCTTATAGTCCCTATAATTGTTAATTTGGGATAAAAAATATGCTACTTTCTTGAAAAATATGTACAAGATGTAAAAATTTAAAAAATTTGACATCGAAACAATATTTTATTAATTATTACATTGCTGCAATTTTCTAAAAAAAACATTTTTTATGTTTTTTGGTCACAGGGTCTATTCGTTTCGAACTGAATCATTATGATTAAGAAGGTGATAATAGTATTAAAAATGTTGAAGATCGTGGTTCTATTCAGCGCAAAAAATCTGGCGGCGACAAATTCCGGTTCGTTATCTTTTAATTCAGTAATGATCACTTGGAGCTTTTCTCGTTCCTTCCTGTGTTCGAAAGTGAAGTATTTTTCCAAATTACAGGCAAATGAGTGAATTTTCCTACATTCGTTCACTATAGAATCGCATAAAAGAACATTGACGAAAGTATTAATCTGAAACGTAATGTTAAACTGTCGCCGTAAATTTCGATTACTTACTGAATGCCACAAAATCATGGTAACGTTCGAAATAATACCGTCGACTGTGCTAATGGTCCCCACAAAAATGCCTTGAAGATAAATCAAAATTTTAAGACTTGTGAAAGTGATAATGAACAAAAAAGGCCACCCGAAGAGATCATTAAAAGTGTCAACTGCCTCTTTCAAAGCTGCTACGTCCGACGTGATTTTGTGCAGTCTGCTTAAATAATACAACGATCTGTCGGATTTTGATAATGCCACGTTGCTATTGAATAAACTTTTCTTCAATAGGCGATATTGCGAAAGCAAAAGTTTCAAAATCACAAACACAATAAAATAGGTAATGAACTGCGCGTACATTTGTAATATTTCGAACGAATACATTTTGAAATAATTCGTCCCCAATGATTTGAAAAAGACAACAGTTATGTATATCTGAATAAAGGCGAAGATGAAGTTTGCAGTGAGAAAATACAATATGGAGAATTTCTTCTCGTCAGATCTTATGTTTTTTAGCAAAATGCGCCACTGTGCTTTTTTCGTTACACTCGTGATGACGGTGTACATGTTGAGAGCGTAAAGGGTCCCATCTTGAAAAATTTGCGCCAACAATTTCATGTGTATGTAGTACATGTAGATTGATTTCCTGAAATATAAAGACACTCCCGCCCCAAATGTATAAAGAACCACCATAAATAGGACGTGAATTTTGCCAGGAAAGCTTTCGCGGTTAAACATTTTATACGAAGGAGTCATCGCCAGCAAATTTCCAATTCGAAACAATTGTTTCAAAGTCTCAAAGTACATTTCAGCGTACAGAAACTTGTCTTGCTGCGCGAACAACGTTGAGGAAATTGTACGGAAATTGTGTTGATGTTAGTGCTGATTATTAGATAATTGAGTTAAATCAACATTTTCATTAAAAGCAAATATCTGTTCTCTTCATTATTTATGATAAACTAACAACGCGGGGGTCTAATCAATTTTACTCTAATCTAATCGAAAAATTGGTGTAGCTAATGAGAGTCACGCACTGATGGTTACCTTTTTACAACTAACAAGAGTGAAATTCATGTAATTAGTAGGGACGATTTATTATTCTTGTTGGTTTTGTAAAAGAACTAGAGAACAAAACAATAACAAGTCGTTTTGTTGATAAAAAGAACGAAAATAATTCATTATTCATGGGCTGCTCAATGTTTGTCACTTCTACGGTTTGTACTTATTATTTAACCCATACCAGGGGTACTAATAAGTATTTAACCCACGAAAATTTGGCTAGGATATTATCACTAGACCCCTATAATAAAGCTAGGCGTGGTGACATAAGATAAATTATTATAATAATAGTGTTACGCTTATTTAAGTTCAATGAGTCACATATCAATAAAAAATATTTATTGCGTCGCGTGATTCAGTTTTGAAATCATCAATAGCCTTCTCCTTCATGCTTTCATATATATTTTTTGTCATATTGTTAGTTCTGAAAGCAGATGCTTTGCTGAATTTGACGACTCGTGCTTCCTCCCAGGCAGAATGTAATAAATTTGACAACTTTTGGTTGTTATACCAATCCAGTTTCGTAATTCATGGTTCGCTGACGATAACGGTACTACAAGATTTTGAGAACGTCAAAGACAGAAGTGATATAAATGCATTTGCAAGAAATGTTATCAAAAGGACAAGTATCTTAAACAGCTTCGTTGTTCATAACAAATGTGCACAAAACGACTCGATTGATAACAGCACAAACAATCATGTGATGGTTGCATATAGCATGGACGAGCTTACAAAATGTTTATCGTATGAATCCCTTTCCGCTTCAAAAACAAAATACTTGTTTCTAATAATGCACCACGAAAACTGCAAGACGAGTCGCAGTGATTTGCATCAAATTTTTCAGAAATTTTGGCTTAGCTATAAACCTCATCTTGTTATGGGAAGCATTTGTTCGTGCGGTTCTAAAATTTACATGTACTCGCCGTTTGTATCTCGCAACAACTTCTGGGGGACAACTCAAGTCTTCAACATTAACAAAATTAAAAACTACAAGCTCGACGATTTTAATCAGTACCCGTTACGAGTGTCCATGTTCATTCGTCATCCTGCCGTTATGAAAACGGTTCCTAAATTATTACAATACGATCCGATTTACAAGAAATTATCGCAGTGGAACGGTTACGCAGGTTATGATGCGTTTATGTTAGGAGAGCTGGCAAAGCATTTCAATTTCAAGCCCATAATAGTGGAAAATTTTGAAGAGAATCCGTACGGAAGAGTACTGCGAAATGGTACCGCCCTGGGTTCTTTGGGTCAAATAATAAGACAGCAAGCGGAATTCAGTATCAACGGACGCTTTGTCATGGATTATAACACCAAACATGTTGAATTTGCCACTTCTTATGGTAGAGATCAGTTGTGCTTGGTGGTACCCAAAGCATTTAAAGTACCAATTTGGAAGAAACTCTTTAAATGTTTCGACACTTTGACTTGGTTTGCAATTATTACAACCGGCTGTGCGTGCACGCTAATTTGGTACTACTTGGGACCGTTTTGTCAGGTTTCAAAAGTGGTTTGGTTTATATTTTCGTATTTAACAGGAATATCGGTTAGGTTTAATCCAACCTGCAGTCAATTTATTTTTTTATCGGCGTGTATGGTGTTCAATGTGATTGTTTTTGGGACGATTCAAAGTTCGTTCGTCACCAGTTTCACCACTGATATTTTTTATAAAGACATTCACACTCTGGAGGAGATGTACGAGTCAAATCTACCAATAACAGCAAAGTTCTGGTATCTTATAGAAGACGACAAGTCACACATGATAAGGAGATTAATGCAACGAACAATTAATATTGTTGGTGACCCAACGGAGCAAGTGGCATTATTTCGTAACAGTAGCTATCTTGACAGAAGAGAAGATTTGGAGCTTCTTATGAAAACCAAATACATTTCAAGCGATGGAACTCCGCTTTTGCACATCGTGGATGAGTGCTGGACGTTTAATATTGCAAACATCGCACCCAGAGCTTCTATCTACTTGGAAATTTTCAATCCAATCATTATGAAGTTGTTCGAGGCTGGGATTACTAATAAGTGGTACTTTGATGTGATCAACAGCATCGTTCGTGAAGGGAGCAAGGCGCAAAGTTTGTTTGATTTTAAACCGTCTGCGATATATGACCTGCAAGCCGCGTTTATTATTTTGGGATTTGGATGCTTTTTTGCTCTTGTATTATTTGTGGGTGAAGTCTTTTCGCAATTGAAAAACAATATATTATATTAAACTGTACATTTTTTATTGTTTCTTACACAATTCCAAGACAAACACGATTAAGCCAGCGCAATTACCTAACAGAAGAATATAAAATCCGATTTGAACGTCCTCGACTGTAAATGGTTGTCCGCCGCTTTGTTCTTTTGCCAATCCAGTCGCTTTGTGCACAATCGTACCATCAATCACGTCTTTGTACCATTTCGATGGAAAACCACCTTCAAACAATCTTCTTATAACATCGTTGAAAATAATTAGGAAGGGTGAACCTTTTGGGGCAACGTTTACTAGTAGAAAAGAATGAAGGCATTCGTTGACAATGTGCAAGAGAGGCGATCCAGCAGGTCCCAAGTATTTAGTCTTCACCATAAGGTCGACATCTTGCTTTCTATACAAAACAGCTATATTGCGCTCGTAAGCAGCGGTTTCAAATGACGTCATTTTGTTTTCAACTTGTTTGGATTTTAAACTGCTGAACAATTCGGAGGTGTCATAATCTAAGTACCAAGACGATGTGGCAATTTTCAGTCCAGACCTGTCTAGTTCCTCCAACGTGCTTATGTCTTTATAATAAGTGGTCGTTGTAAAATCCGTAAAATAAGAACCTTGAATGATACCCAGCACTACTATGTTGAATATCATGCAAGACGTTAAGAAAGATACATGTTTCCATAATGGTCTTATTCTGATGGGAATTCCACATAAAATTGAGTACATTTGCCATATAACAGCCCCACTTGTTCTGGAACTATTCAAACGGCTCCAGAAGTATGTGCAAAAACAACATATGAAAAAAATAAAAACCCAGGAATTTAGATCGAAGCATTTGAAAAGGGATTTCCACTGCGGTACTTGACGAGCTTTCGGTGCCACGGCACAGACTTGATCTGAACCATAAGGTGTCAACATTTCTATGTCGCTTGTTCGATAATCAGTCATAAACCAGCCATTTGCGCTATAACTTACGTCATGATCTATCACCTGTTTGAGTGCTCCACTGATGGTGCCGTTTTGTTCCACTCGCCCGTACGTTTTTCCGCTGGTATCTACCACAGCGTGGAAATTCAATTGTTTAGTCAAAACGTTTAGCAAGTAACCATCTAAGCCTCCAAAACCGTTCGACCCGGACAGGTCTCTATAAATCTGATTTGTTTTCAATAGTTTTGGTAAACGCCTTATGGCAGTGGGTGTTCTGGGGAAGAGAGATACTCCCAGTGATATTCCAGCCATATCATCAAACGAATTCGTCAACAGAATTGGGCTTGCAACAACATCACTTCGTGTGTATTTGTAAACTGCTCCCCAAGTATCATTGACTTTGATAAATGGATGATAGGTGTAAATTAAGTCGTTGCAAATTACGACAAGGTTGCTTACGTTGTGTTGAAACCAAAACATGCCCAAAGTGTAAGCCACATCATTTTCGTACGATTTGCAATTAGGTGACACCACGTGTAACAGATAACTAGCCCGTGATTTTGACACCACTCCTCTATGTTTTTGTTCTAAAAGAGCTATTAGCGTTTTAGGTTCCCAAACGAAAAATATTCGTCCATCAGCAACGTCCGACGATAGCTTTTTTATTTTGGTGAGTTTTTGGATGTTTCCAACATTTGTATCGCTTTTACTCCCAAATAAAATATGACATGAATCTGGTCTCGGTGTGAGTTTTTGAGACGGGATTTTTTCTTCTTTTACAGTTACCACACTTTGTACGCTTCCTATAATAAACGTGCTCAATTCATTCAATTCGTTTCGATGATTGCCATCTTGGACAATCATAAAATTCAAGCTCTTCGTTAAAATAAAGTGGTTTTTATAAATTGCCAACAATTCGCTTAGTTTTTTATTTGCAGTGACTAAATATATCAAAAGTAACACCACAAACAAGTTTTGCTTCATAATTTTATTATGTGTGCTGATCACAAACCATAAATATTTTATTTACGTCAAAAAAGATTGACACGTGTTTAATTGTATTGACAAGGTTTGGAATTATAATTAATTACATAAGGCTCTAATTTACATAATACATTTTAGAGTTGTTTGTGTTATTGTTACGAAAACAATTGTCTGTGATTATCCACGATATTTCGTCATTCACTCAAGTTAACTGTTTCGTCCTGAAATCACAACTTTCAATCAATCATTACGACATACAATACATTATTGTGATATTAATGCAATTAATAAAATTATCTCCGTTTCCATAACATTTCACACGCAAAGAGGATAATAGCGGAAATATGTCCAAAAACCATGAGAAAAATCGCACTCTGGATGTCTTTCAAAGAGAACGGTTTGTATCCCGTGTGTTTGACGAAGTCCTGCATTTTATGTTCCATAATTATTGCACCTTCTACGTCATGTCTCCATTTATTTGAGATTCCAGTTTCAAACAATCGCGCTATGATACTGTTGAAAACGGGCAAATAGGGAGATCCTTTCTGGATAAGAAAACCCAAATAAAATGTTCCGAAACATTCGTGTACAACGTGCACCAAAGTATGTCCGTTCTCGTCTAAATATCGTGGCTGTAAAATCAGTTTTAAATAATATTCAATGTGTGCTATTGCCACTCTAGGTTGTTCATCAAGCGTACTTAAATTCAAATAAGTACCAATGGTATTTGCTCGTAGTTGTCTGAAAACGGTGGTGTTTTCATTCAACGATCTCCAAACCGGCATGTATAAAGGTAAATGCGATTCGGCTACTTCTTGAAGGGTGTTCATGTCAGGGTAATATGATGTGGTACTGAAATATTTGAATAAACTACCTTGGAACGTGCCTGATATGATCACGCAGAAGATCAAACATGCTGCCAGAAACAAAACTTCTCTTTTCCTGACGCACATTCGTACGGGATATCCCATTAAATAAGAAAACATGAACCATCCCGAGTTACCGAAGTTTGTGGGTGCTATTGTATACCAGAACACGGTGCATATAAAAATCATGCAACAGATCATCAGCCAAGAGTACAAGTCGAAGCATTTTAAAATCGTTGCCCATTTTGGTATCTTTGCAGCTTTTGGCACACCCGCACATATTTTTTCCACCACTACCGCAAATGTTACTTCTATTTTTGAGTATTCATCTAAAATTCTAATGTTTGTACCGTAAACAATTCGACGCGTAGACAATTCCTCTATAATACTAGTAGTAGTCCCATTTTGATACTCCTCGCCGCAAGGATAAGTGTCTTTCCAAACAATGATGACTTCAAAATTCAGACGTTGCGCAATCGTTGCCAGGATCATTGCTTCCGCTCCTCCAATGCCTTTAGACCAAGTTAAATTCTTGTAAATTGGGTTGTTTTGTAACACTTTGGGTAACACTTTCGATATTCCAATGGGGCTGGGACACATACCCACTTTAAAAGGATAATAGTTTAAGTCAGCGATAGGATTCTTCATGAGTTTGGGATTCGTAGCCAGTGTGTCGGTTTTGTAAATATTTGTTAGTCCCCAAGCGTGGTTAGTCTTGTAAAATGGACGAAATATGAAGACGTTGTCGTTGTCAAAACACGGTGTTAAAGCAATAACGTCCAAAACGTTGAATTCGAGCCAGAGGCGTTCCAAAACGATACTGACTTCTACTGGAGATTTGCAAGCGGCAACAAACACCAATAAATAAGTTGCTCTAAATTCAGGCAGAACTAGTTCATATTCTTCGTCCAAAAACTGGTGAAATATTACAGTGTCCCATACGATAACGAAATAAGCTTGCGTAAAGTTGGATAAACAAGTTTTTATCTTCGTAAATCTATCATAATCTTGGTGCTCGTAGGAAGATTCATCAGTGCTGATGTAAGATGAAGAGTTGCGCAACGTTTTCATCGGACATGCATTTTTTAATACATGTGATTCTATTTTTACATCCACAAAATAGAACTGGTGCATTGCTTTGAGTGCAATTTGTGTGAAACAGTTCAGTAGGTGACTATCATCTTCCGTCTTCAAAATTTTAATTAAAACAAAATGAGTTGAGGCAAAATGGGAACGAGTGACGGTCCAAAACTTTTCTGATTTTACCGTGCAAGCACCAAACGGATTGTTCAAATGGTTTATACACTGTGCGTCATTTTGTAAAACGATATACAATATTATAAAACGCCAAACGTGCTTCATGATTTACAATCAATACAGAAATTTCATTCCCAGTACTTTTAAAACGGTAAATGATACTATATTATTTTAATACGGACTAATTTGATCGTTTTAGAGTCGTTTAGATTGTGATCTAGAATCGTTATGGAGTTAAATAATAGATACACGTTTTTATTGTGGCACAGGTTACAGCCATTCAAATGCATAAACGAAGCCGCACAAATACCAATTAATTACAAAAATATTTAGTAATAAAAATTATTTACAAACTGCGTGGCAAATAATTTAGATAAAAAGCACAAATTTAATTAAGTGGGAAAAATCTTATTGTACCGGATAAAATGTTAAACGCCGATTTGTTAAATATACATAATCAAACTCCCAATACAATAAAAAATTATGTATTCTATTGACTTTTGGCATTCATTTTTATAATAAATGAATTAAACTGAAAAGAAAAATGACGGAAAGCAAATAGTTAGCTGTAGACGAAGCAAAAATTAGTAATACCCAATGAAACATGTATAGAATGTTCTGAGCATCAGTTTATCGGAAAGGATAAGAAAGAAGAAATTTTTGAACAATGGTTACTTTAAATCTACATAAGAGTAAATTTGGAAACGCTGGAATTAAAATTAGAGCCTATAGTTCTTAACACTATCATTGTAGATTGATGACAAGTAAACACCTATGAGAAGAGAATATTCGTGAAATCCACTTTATTTCAATTAAGGACCTCTCTTTAATACCGACAAATGTCAGTTTTCTTAAATGATGCACCGGAGCGTCATTAAGAACGATAACTTTCCTATAGATAATTTAATGGGATTATTTTAAAAAGAAAAAATCTATTGAAAAAATATTTTTGACATTTATTACAATGTAACCGCATCAAGAGAACAACTTAGCAAAGGTTAGAGTAGTTTTTAAAATCAGTTTTAAATGAAAATAATTTATGCAACCAAGCACCTGTGGACCCATGCATGGGAATTTTTTTCTAATATTGTAGAGAAAAATCAATCCA
Organism: Eledona agricola; assembly: GCA_964023215.1. Classification (NCBI taxonomy): domain Eukaryota; kingdom Metazoa; phylum Arthropoda; class Insecta; order Coleoptera; family Tenebrionidae; genus Eledona; species Eledona agricola. The sequence goes on from OZ026856.1 coordinate 5,087,231, forward strand.
CGAGAGTTTGGACGAATTTTCCTGTTTATAAATACAATACCAGCTGGCAAATTGATTTAAAACTCAATTAAAAAAAATAAAGATAAAATGGGGGATGGAAGGAACATAATGAGAAACACTCAATGTCATAGGTTTTAATGAAAATATTTTCTAATGTCATTGTAATAAGGAAAAATAATTTATTCATGAAAGGCTTGACCGATACAGATCTTATCAAACTCGAATTCAAGCAAATGACAATGTAAATTTAAAAGTTCCATAAATGAGGAACTGGGGAAAACGCACTGAATTGAGTGGACAACAATGTGTAGCGAGGACACTGAACAAAAAATTAAGAAATAAATTGCATAAAAACAAATATTTTAGTTAGTCGAGTAAGACAACCAATTTGTTCCTAGTTTTTGTTTGTACGTAAAACCCCTCATATGAAATGACGTTTTAATTTGAATTCAGTGAAATGTGCGACGGATTCAAAAATTTGTGTAGTGTAGAGGTGTGCAGATAGAGAGAGATGATTAAATAAGACATATTTATTACAGGTCATTTAGTTACATATCTTCTTATAATTTCATATTTTATTCATTTATTTATATATTTATAGATACAAGATTCATTACAGGCAGTTTTCACCAAACGGCGCATGCTCTGAATCTCACATTGTGTTCACATATACAATATTGGCAAAACAATAAACAAATAAAACAAAAGAATACTGCTTAGATCAGCTCACAACGATGAATCCATACACATTTGCGCGCACACCCTTTCACACACAAACACTCCCCATACCTAGACAAAATTGCTTTTACTGCAGTTGTGCAATAACCCGACCGCAGGGTCAGGAAGAACAGGTTCGTGTATGTTATCGGCATATTACTGACGACGACGACGACGACGTTTGATAGAAGAAATGATCGGACAACATACAACAACAAAACTAAAAACGACCTCGTTATGCGAAACTCAACAGAGAGGTGAGATTGATTTTTTGTTTCCTCAGAGCAATATGCTGATAGAATACAGTCAGCCGAATGTTAGAGTGTGTGTATAGTCAAGAAGTAAAACTTTTTTTTGTTTTATCTATACACATTCATTGACATCGAATATTTGGCCGGTAAAAGTTTTCTCGTTCGAGAAAATGAAACGAAAGGTTTCTACGACTTGACCACAGACTCACTTTTACAGATATAAATATTTATAATTTATTAACAAATATAACATTCAGTAAACTTCTTTTTTAAACTGGAACAGTGCAACTCGCCCAAAATAAAACTAAAAACGAACAAACGCAATTTCATTGTTCCGTTTATTAGACTAGCGGCACATATATATTTTATTATTAATTAGTCACTACCGAACTAATAAAAGCATGAATTGATCAGAGTGATAATCTCACTGAACCGAACCCACAGAAATAAGGCGAAAACCGAAATTAAGTCGACGAATTATCGAAACGATAGATAACGTGACATTCACGATCGAGAAACGAACGAAACACACTGATCTATAGTGATGTATTACACTAGTTCCGTACCTTATTTTACAAGTTGGTTTCATGGACATATAGCTAGATTCACACTCTCTTTGTGCAACTACAGATTGTAAAATTAAAAGTCTCCATCGCTTACACTATCTGTAGTAGTATATTAGTAAAACCGACAACTAAACCTGGGTCTCGTCTACTCAACTCAAATGCGCGCGCCGATCCCGCCCCAGCAAGCCCCCTCCTCTTAAGTACGAAACTGTATCCTTTGAATTGAGCAGAGATGGAGGAAACAACACAAAAAGTCAAAGCAACAGACATCGAGATTAATTGTGCCAGATCAACTAAAGCTATTGCACTACTGAACGCTACGCTCCACGAATAATAAAAATAAATACAACACTTTGATTTAAGAATAGATATATCATAACATATAAAAAAATATATCGCTACAAATGATGCTTGTTAACTGCTAAAGATCCGCGACTTGTAAAATATAACAACATTTGTAAATGAGATTGCACACGAAATTCGACTTTTTTACAAACAATCTGATAAGTGTATAAAAAGTTTAGATTATCACAATTCCAAAAATATGAATCAAATTCATGAACATACAATTCACCGTTCGAACGCGTAGAGACGTTTGTTTTGTGTGTGAGTGTGTGTGTTTTTGTGTGTGTGTTGTGTGTATGTGTGTGGCGCCGCCTCGACTTCCGATGATCCTCTACAATTGGAAAAAGAATGAAAGAGAGCACCACGTGCGGCCGCCACGCTTCCACATCCCCAGGTCCCTCCAGACGTCCGGTTAGTTCGCTTCTTGCGCGAAGCAAACAAGACACCCTCTAGTCCTACCTAAGCTAACGCGAATCTCGAAACGCCTCCACTACTCACGGAAATAAAAATAAAACATGTAAAGTTACAAACGATAATTATAAATCGATAACTTATTTGCTATTTTATATGATCTATATAAACACTAATTTGATATCACAATGATGTTCATGAAAACACATGGGTTATGATGTTAAAACAAACGAAATAAAAACGAACGAACGAACGAAACAGATTATATGGCAAATTGACTAAAACTTGAGTGATTTGTACTTTTATCGTGATACTGACTTTACAAACAAACAAACAAAAAGAAGAAAACACAACAACGAAATTGTCAAAAAACTACCCGATGAAATGCATTAGAAAACGAAACACACTATACCACGTGACTGACAACGGGAAACATGTTACGTTTGCCAAATTCTCGATAAACTTTTTATTGACACTATCATATAAATATATGTTAAGAAATAAAAACGTATGCGTTGTCTCAGTTGGTCCTACGGTTGTTTTGCGTACATTTTTTTTAGCTTTTTTGTCTTTTTTCCTATATGTTGTATAAGTAGATTGACACTAACTTGACAAACGTAAGCCGAATGGAATAGACTTGTTAGTAAGAAAGCGTTGGAGACAAAACAGACTAAAAAATGAGGTGGGCGGTTATAAGAGTTCGTACTGGCGAAGGTGCATACGCTGAATGATATCACGGCAGTCGTTAAACACTCTCTTGATATTCTCCGTGTCGACGGCACAAGTAAAGTGAGGATAACAGTAATGCTTGCCCTCACCAGAGGCTGTGCTAATACGCTGAAACAGAAACCACACAATTGCTCATTACTCATCAAATTCACGCATCGCCGTATATATGCTCCAAAACACCAACAACCTCCAATAGACCACTTGCTTTAACCTCCCACAGATTAAAAATACACGTTTCAAGTCGTGCTTTTGGAATTTGTGGTGTTAGGAAGCGAACCGTCGCCTGAAATACTCACCAGGAACTCGTCTCTTATGAAGTACTTGGCGCGAAACACTTGCGGAGGTTCGTTTGCGTCGTTCGCAACCTCCGCCGGCGGTTCATATCGGGAGAATTCAGCAAAGTACTCCTCGAGTTTGCTCTTTCCTGTCCCAAAGAAATAAAAATCAAGACCGCAACCGGGCCGCCGGCCGCCTACACACCTGCAAGAATTTTTTCCGCGAGCAGGTCCTGCTTGTTGAGAAAAAGAATGACGGAGATGGTACGCAACCACCTGTTGTTCCATATGGACTTGAAGAGGTCGAGACTTTCGCGCAGCCGGTTCTGTGTGGGATCCTCCCTCAGCACCATGTTGTAAGAGCTACACGCCGTCACGAAGATGATCGCCGTGACGTCGTTGAAGCACTGGATCCACTTCCGTCTTTCGTCTCTTTGGCCGCCGACGTCGAACATGCTGCGAAAACAAGTCATCGAGCAATCCGTTTCGTCTGTCTCGGCGATGTCTTACTGGAAGTTGACTTTGTCAACCTGGAAGAGCGTTTCGAAGATGCCGCTGGTAAGTACACGGCAGCGCAGGATGTCTTGTTCCGTGGGAGTGTAATTAGGTTGTTTGATTACGCTCACTTGATCGAGGAAGTATTTCGCGCAGTCTATCAACTGGTATTCGTTACTTCTTTCGAATGTGGCCTGAAACGCATCGTAAATAATTTCCAGCACGCTCGTCCCCGAATCAATTAATCCCGTCCCGCTTCCGCCAAAAATTCATCATGTAGATGTCGCCGACGTCAATAAATTACGATAAATATAAACCGGCACGACGATGCGCGCTAAAAATAACCAAAAATAAATAAAAATAACGGCCGCGTTATCGTACGCTACTAATTGAGCGATAAGTTGGATTCTCTGTTCTCTATGACAAAGAGCAGCGAGTTGTTCGTTTAACTCTATAACGCCAACTTTTTGGAAAACCGAACATTTCGTAGGCACAACTAATAATACACACGCACTTATAATAATTATATGGAAGGCATTTCATACAATATAACTGCTGCTGAAATTTAAAAGTGTGTGGATCGTCGTACCTGAACACCCCTGTCCTTCCAGAGAGCCTCTGTGTGTTCGTAGAACTCGTGAGGATAGTCAAAGTCGGGACCAGTGGCACAATCCTGTATCCAGTCCACCCTGGCTTGGTTTTCCGGCTTTTCCAATTGCACGGGAGGACTCAGTGTTGACATCGCTCCCGTTATTGTCTGAAAGCATAAGAAACGTTGAAGGAGAGAAAAAACGGTAGGATATGTCGCAGCGAAAACACGAAAATTATAATTTTTCATGACGGCGAAAGACCCTTCGCCGGTTATTTTCTCCTACAATCGCATTGTTCTTTTGTTTCGTCCGAATTAGTCACCCTGTTTGCCTAAATTATAACGCTTTAATCTTCGTCAAATCCGAAACTATTGTCGCCTTATCACCGATTTAACTACAAGGTTTCCCCGATTGCGTTTCGGAATTACTAATAGTTACGACGTTTCGATTCCGATTGCTATCGGTCGAAGGTTTTTTAATCCGCACCGGTTTATTTATAACTTCTTATTGTTCTTCTGACATGACTTGGCAATAAACTTATCACATGTCAGCGACAAGTTTTCATCGTTTTTTGCAACACGATATTTCACCTATCCGCGTAATATAAAAACCTGTAATTTTCCTCGTTCGATGCCGAACGAAAATCGGAAGAGCGCCCGATGGAGTGAGTCCACACACCTCATCGCAAGATTTCGAGGACTCGTCAATTTTTAACGGCTTTCCCGTCGATCGGACCGAGCTAAATTTTTGATGAAGCACTGAGCAGCGACAATAACGGAGCCGGTGTGTGATCATGACCTGTTTATCATTGTCAGAAAACTAGGTCTTTAAAACTTACAACTAACAATGGACGACGTGTTTTCGCGTTATTTGCTCGTGTAATGCCGAATAGTACAAATAGTTTGATCAAATACTAGTCCGGGAGCCGTCAAGCGAGACAATGCGTAATAAAAGTCGCTTCTTTCGTCGCCCCAGATGCCAAAACTACCAAAAGTATGCCAGGGAACGTTGACATTTCGTGTGTGGAACTAGTTTTTCAGTTTCAGTCCAGATCTCCACTCGGCTGCTGACACTTCGCCATCATCATCAACATCATCTTCTTGGGTCTTCGGACAACACCACCTGCACCCCAAATCAGTGCGCTGACGCGAGCCCCTTCGACCTTTCCGCATATTGGACAGGCTGCATTTTTTAAGCCGACCGAATTCTGTTAAGCGCAGTGAAAGTGGTCGTGCAGTATTTAGCAACAAAAAAATGCAAGCGGGGTTGAGGCAGGCGCCGCGATCGATCCGACCAAAACGGCCGAGAAATGTCTTCGTGGGTGTCGTGGCTTTATATTCATGGAGCCATTATTTTTATTCGCGTCCGTTATTAACGTACGTGCACCCCACATCCAGCCGTTCTTGGCCCCAAAAATCAAACGGAATAAACAAAAACAATGAGCGATATATCAAGGGCGCCCTCGACGGGGGCGATAATTCTATAATTAAATCGGCAATGTTTACGGTGTCGTCGCGTTACGAATTGGCACCGTGTCCAACAACGAAAAAATTCAAACCGACACCGGACCCTAATTGCGTCCAGCTGCGTTTAATTAAGAATCGCCCCGCTCGGACGACTAATTTTTATTATTGATAATGTATCGGAGTATCGATATTTTTATCTGGAACCGTGCAACTCCATTTGCATAGAGTCATTGTCGGCTCTGTTGGCATGAATGAATGGAACACCGCGCCGACAAAAAAATAAATAGAGGATTCGACTTTTGAAACGAAAGTCGACTCACGACTCTATTTCAACCCGAAAAAAGGAACAAAGCATATAACCTAGTCGCGGTACATCACAGCTCTAATGCACCACGTAAGAAGACAAACAACATATTTATAACATTCAACGAAAACATAAAATTGCAATAACAAGCCGGCGTGGCCAAATAACACACACACACGCACAGCTCGTCATATTTTATTTCATTCATCGTTTCCCGCTGTGCTTTTTTCACTTAAAGAAGTGACAATTAGATAACATGTTACATTGTTAATGTTATATTGTCGTTTTCGACTCGCTGCGAATCTAATTTGCTATTATTACCTGTCAACGGTATGATTATGTCTTTCATAAGAATTTTGTGACATTCTATGTAATTTGCGGCCAATTTCTAGACACCACTTTGCTCGAAATATTCATTCTGCGATCGAAATAGCCAAGGCGAGATTAACTAGACTTATTTTTACAAGATTGCGTTCACAATTTTTTTGGAACATGCACTCGCCAACCTGCCAAGAAATTTATCAAAAAATTGCCACAACCCTAATTACTATTTTTCTATTCCTTTTAAACAAATGATTAGAGGTTGTATTTCGAATAGATCAGTTTCCTCAAGCTCCCTGCTTCTTAATTTCTAATTTTCCTTCGGTGTAAGATCAAAAACTGTCTACCAATTGAGCATGGTTTTCCGTGTTCACTCGCACGTTCATAGCAATTGAAATGTGTCCTAATTGATAAATATTTTTTTATTGATCGTTCGTGCTCCTTTCCTTATAGAGCATAAATTAATTCTTTATTTTAATATACTAATTTTTATTGCATGTAAAAAGAGGTGCCAATTTCGTTTCACTCAAATATTCTAATTAGTAGTATTTTTAATCTGTCAGTTCTTAATATTTAATTAGTGTTTTTATAGAGGCTATAGAAAATCATACATTTACCCTTTTCGCTTAAAACTGCAGTTTCGTAACACTATCAAAGTAATTAATATTTCATTGATCTCTGCTATTTCTTTTTTCACGCATGCAACCAATTCGTCTTTAGGATGTCTTTGTTTTTAATATAAACTCTGCATAAAATATAGTTTTGCTCTAAAACAACGAATATTCCGCAATTTAATTTTATCAACCCAATTCGAAGATCATTCTATAATTTTACTTTTTTTACGATACCCGACATTTTTCGTTAGATTGGGTACTTGGCCTTATGATTATTTGATAAAAATAAAATTTACTCCAATTTAATAACTTTTGTAACATTATCAAAGTAATTAATATCATTTCATTAATCTCTGCTATTTCTTTTTTCACGCTTGCAACCAAGGATGTCTTTGTTTTTAATATAAACTGCATAAAATATATGTAGTTTTACTCTAAAACATGAACAGAACGAAAATTCTGCAATTTAATCCATTGGATACAATTTTAGTTTTTTTAATGATACCCGACATGTTTCGTTAGATTGATTCTTGTACTTTTTTGATAACTGCTATGTCCTACAACAGATTTAAAAATAAACCAATTCCGTGGTTTCTGGATAAGTACATTTTATGCACGATTTTTTTAAATTCGCTGCCATAAAAAAGTAGCCAAAAAGTACCTAGTTATATGTATTGAAAGTTTGAAAACTCCAACACTAGAACTGGATTTGCGGCAGCCACAACGATTTAAATCAATTTTCCTGAATATATAATTTAAACGTATCCCCTTTTTCCCAAAAACCACTAAATTTAAGAAGTTACAGAAATTAATCATATTACAATGTCATTTAAATACCACATGAAAATCGCCCCTTGACTTGACTTTTGTCTTTTGGTTGGTTTGATATCAGAGTATTACGGAATTTTGACAATGCATTTGCACTTGATCAGAAAATACTAGGGCTTTGCCACTTTTTTACCAATAATTAAACTTGTTCAACACTGATGCTATTCACACAGATGACATTATTGTCATATTGCAAAGCGGATAGGGAACTGACCTCTTTATTAATTGAGTCGTGTTCTTGACTCTGATAAAAATTCAGTTTTCTGATGCGTTTGTAATGAAGACTTAAGAATTTAATTTTTTAAATTTCAGTTAATTCTTATTCTTGTTCTTATAATTTATCCAACAGAACACTTCATAGCAAAACAATAAGGCAATTTAAAAATTTGGAAAATTATAAGATTATTAAAAAAACGTCTTGTTATGTCTTCACATGAGCTACAATTAGGATTTCATACATATTAAATTTTATTGTCATTAAAATAAAAAGTTCTGACACGTGCTAGGATATTTTTTTGTATAAATCTATTGGTAATAGGTTCAAAAACGTCGTTTTATTATTCTGAAATGTATAACTCTCGTTTAAAATTCTTTGTGAGTTTGAAAAATCATGTTAGCGACAGCTTTACAAACATACGAGGCTGAAATTTTTTTGTTGAGTAATTGTGTGTTGTGGACAAAATTGACAAACGCGTGTTTTTATAAAAGTGGTCTACTGTGAAATTTGGGCTTCAATACCTTTTGCTGTTCTCGTTTAAAGAATTTTGTCAATTTTTTCCCTTTTTTTTTCTACCCACACGTAAGTAAATAATCCCAATCCCAACCGTAAGTTTTCAAAAAATATAGGTTCCTGAATATGTTTTGTTCTATTATTTACTGTGTATGCCTATGATGCACCCAGGCTGATTGAATTAAAGCAATATTTTTAATTGCTTCGGTCCCCAAATCAATTAATCACATTGTGCTCTCGTTGGCAGAGTAAAAAAGCAGACAGACAGGGGTTCAAAAAGATGTGTGTTATTTTTTGGTGGATGTTGACATCATCGTCGACGGTTTTGGGAACGACGTCGACTTACGATAATGGCATCTCGAATATTTTTCTTGATGTCCTCGATCTTTTGCTTCTTTTCCCTTTCGCTGAAGCCGTTGACGTGCAGAATCCGCATCTGCTTGACGATTGTCGACTTTCCGGACTCGCCGGCGCCCAAGAGAAGAAGCCGATGCGTGGCCCTATAGACCTGCTTCTCTTTGGCGAGCTGTCTGTTGATGTGGTCGTTGATCCTCTTCTGACTCCGGATGTCCTCAGAGGCCGCGGCCGCATCCCTGTTGCCGAAGCAGCCCATGGCCGCCAGAGGGGACCACCAGCAATCCGCCCCCTTGTCGGCGGCCACGGGGCCGCACTCCGGGCCCGACGCCACCGTGGCTGTCCTCGCGCGAGACGCTCGGCTCTCAGCAGCACCCGCGCATCGCCGCCCCCTGGCACGGCGCCCCCAAGTCAGCAGCGGGGGGCCGTCGCGCCGCTCTCTCGCTGCACCATGCGCTATTTTTGAGCGCCCCACTCGATCACATCAGACGCGCGCCCGCTAAAATAGACCCCGGACGACGTCCACGGGAATGCCCGCAAATACCGATGCCACTCGATACACCCTGGCGGCGGCGGTCGGCGGCTCGTCCGCGGACTCCACACGCACCACCTCCCGGTCGATCCTCGGCCCCAAACACGCGCACACCACCGACCCTGGGGCCGATTTCAGCGGCTAAAGGACGTTGCCTGGCGGAACACGGCCGAATTTAACATGTCCGACACTGACTGACTCTCCTTCTGGACGGCCTTGTCTGAGAGGCGCCACCGCCGCTGTCAAGATTGCGCGCGTCGCCCACGACGACGACGACGACGACGACCCGCCCGAACGCCAAATTTGAATTCCACGCCGAATTCACATTTACCGCCTTCACCTGCCTCGCTCGGTCTTTGTTTACGTTTGCTTCCGCTTCGACGGACGTCGGTATTTACATGCATCTTTCGTTCGCTTTTCACTTTCTTCGGTGCTCATTTTTGCTCACTTAAACTCGTAGTTCTCAATCTTTTTTCAAGTCGGGGAACACTAATCTGTGCAATTTTTTGCGCGCATAGTTTCCATATATAAGCAGGATTGGTCAAATGCGCAATGACAAAAAAAAGGACATTGTTCGGAAAAATAACTCCGTTATTGAAGAGAAAAAAAAACGGGACATTTTTACTTCAAACTTACTTTTATGAAAGAATAAAGATTGATGCAAACATATTTGTTAACCGATTAACTACGAATTTTTAATTTTTATTAAAAACAGATTTAATTAAATTTATAACATTGGATATCGGTATAATAAAAATACAACAAACATTGCTGTATTCAAAATATTTTACATTTTCTAAGAGGTCTCACATATGAAAATACAAACAAGTATTACAAATTAGCACACACAAAAAATTCCAATTGTCGTAGGGAATGGGTTAAAAAAAACTACAATACTTTTTAAAAATCTTCAATTTAATGCGATACATTGGGAAAAAAGCATGCAAATTTTCCATAAGAGGGTTTTGAGGGTTTAATTTCCTAATTTTCCAACAGATTCGTCTGATTTTTTTGGTATAGCATTCGTTGAACATTGCACTTGAAATTAACATCATTTGAGATTCATCCTAATAGTAGTTATTTAAGAAAAAAATAATACATGCAATATTTCCATAGGTGGGTTTTGAGGGTTAAACTTCCTTATTTTCCAACAGAATCGTCTGATTTTTTGGTATTACCTTTATTGAACAATTAAGATCATACGAAATTAATTGTAATAGTAGTTAATTAATAATTAATTAATTAAACGGCCCTTACATAATGCTGAAAAAGATGACACCAAAGCAGATTATTTTGGAATGTGATTATGATGAAGATGCCTCAGTTTACCAAAACTTTTCACCAAAAGATGAATGCCCTAAATTGCCTAATAACTGAGATTAAGCATTATTTTTAACGTGTTTCATGTAAAACCTACGTTCTCTATTTGAAAATGAGATGTCGCTGCGATCAACTTTTCGTTCCTAAATGAAATATCGGCAAAATGTATTTCCAAAACTACTTTCTACAACGAATACTACGATTCATCGTAATCTTTGAGGCAAAAAAAATAGGGAAAATGCTAAAATTTGGCCGCCTGCCTTTGATGGATAAAAAATCGATCATTGCGACATCTAGTGGCCGTGAATCGTAACAAATGAAAAATTTCCCACCTTAACTTGCTGATCTCTGCAGCAATATTGGGACGAATAAATGAAGTAAAACCATTCGCATTTACTCTTCTAAATTTTCCAGGTTCTGGCGTTTCTTTGTTTCCGGTTATTTTATATTGTATTGATATTTGTAACAATTTTTAATTGTGTATTTGATTTTTTCACCACTTGCAGTGGCTTCATAAAACAATAGTGCTCCGCGGATTGTAAATTGATGTAAATAATAATGTAAATGTAAATTGATAAAGATTGATGTAGATTTTGGATTGAGAAATATTTTGGACAAACATTCTTTTGAGGACGAGTTAAAAATTTGCGATATATTCTTAAATCACAAGAAAACACGACTGGGTGCTCTTCCCAAGCTGCTACGACTTAACAACAAACCACTACTTCTCTTAAGTGCAGATAAATTAAATGGGTTAAAGGTACTTTTGCCATATATTAGCAAAACTAATCGTGTGTACTACAATCACTTTATTCGGCAAATAATAGCAAATGACAACATAGAGGATTCTTTAACAGATGAACCTTTTAAAAATGAAGTTGATTTTGCACAATATAGGTTTTTTATACAAACCTAGTGTTCCTTTGTTTTAGAATTATGTATTTAGTTTCTTTCATCATTGATTGCAATAAAACTTGTAATAATACATTAAACTGCTAAAAAATAATACTTTTTTGTTTGTTAATTATTTTGTTATAACGGCCAATGTAACATACAAAAAATAAGAAAAAAATATTTGGGTTTTTTAAACCGTTTTAAAGAAATACAAACTACTTTCAGAAATATTAACATAATTTTTTTGTATTCTTAAAGAAATCATTAAAAAATTTTAAAACGCAATATCTAGATATACTTTTAAGCATAAAAAAGTATGTTAATATTTAGGAAAGTTGTTTTTTATTTTTAATACCATAAAGGGAAATTTATAATAGGTGTCTTATTTAAAAAAACATAAATAAATGAATAGCAAATAAAAAAATGCATAAATATAAATGAATTCGTTGCACATTCGTTCCAAATTTAAAAAAAAAAACAATAAAAGTAATTGAACCGTTCCGGGACCTTATACCAACTCTGTATATTTGAGAAAAAATTAATAATAATTTTTACTAATTTATGCCAGTTTACATTAATAGAGTTTTTGGTAAAAATTTTCATGTGATTTTTGGATGAATGAACTATGGAATTTTGCAGCTATCCATAGTTTTTTAATTCTATAAAATAATAATGAGGTAATGATCATTTCTTAACACTTTTTTGTTCTTTAGTTAATCTTTGTTTATGTTCTGTTATGACTTTTAATATTAATATTGTGCAGCAATTTTTTATTACTAAATATTGTTGTAATAGATGTTTTAATAGAACATTGCTTTTAATAGCTTAGCATTGAACAGTGATTGTTTGAATCGGGAGCAGGAATATTATTTTAAAATAGGATAAGTTATAGTTAAAGATAAAAAAAACCCATTCAACTAGGTACACGATTTTATTATGTCTTTGTAGTTCCATAAAATTTAGAGAAAGACAAAACAGCCTAATTATAAAGTAACGATAAAGATCAGTTAAGACGATATAATAAAATATTATTATCACAACTGTGTCTAGAACACACAAACTGAAATGTAAGTACGTACTTAGGTCGTCGAGGATTTCCCTTATTTTCTGCGCATGAAAATGACAAGGAAACGAACAAGTTTGAAATTGACACCACGTGACGGACACCAAAGTTAAGGGAAACTGATTAAGGCACAAATAATTGTTCAATTATGCTTTGGAGAAAGGCACGAATTTATGAGAGATTGGAAACGGGGGAAGCACTCATTTGAAAATAAAATTTTCAATAATTATCACATACGCACAATACTGAAGCTGAGATTACAGTGACTAGTTCAAAGAAGTATATTTCTACATTTTAACTCGTTCCAGCACTACACAATTAGATGAAATGAAAAATCAATAAATAAATGCCACATCAAATGCAAAGTACCGGTTATATCAAGTCGTATTCTATTAAGTTTTTCCTTTGAATGTTGTCACGACAAAACTCGAAAACCCTTTTGATATTCTCTGTATCGATCGCGCAGGTAAAATGTGCATAAAAACGGTGCTCTGGAGTGTTGTGACTGGCCAAACTTATTTTCTGAAACAAAAACGTGAACATCCCAACAGACAAAGTGCAACAAACTTACTTGGAACTCTCCCTTTAAAAAATGTTTAGCCCTGTTCACTTCCGGATGCTCGTTTGCTTTGGCTTCCGGCACGGTAAAATGCTTAAATTCTGGAAAGTAGTCCTCCAACTTGCTCCGGCCCGACATAATTTTCTCTTTGAACAAATCTTGCTTGTTGAGAAACAGAATAACAGAAATGTGACACAACCATCGATTGTTCCACACAATTTTAAACAACTCCAAACTCTCTTTGAGCCGATTCTTTGAAGAGTCTTCCCTTAATACTAAATTGTACGAGCTACACGCCGTTACAAATATAATAGCCGTGACATCGTTGAAACACAAAAACCATTTGCGACGCTCGTCTCTCTGTCCTCCTACATCGATTATTCTGCACAGTTGAAAAATTTAACGACAAAATTCATACGCTAGTGCCACTTACTGGAACTTAACGTCTTTAATTCGGAAATTTAGTTCATAAATGCCGGTAGTGAGCACTCTACATCTTAAAATGTCCTGATCCGTGGGGACGTAACTGTCCTTACTGATTACTTCGATCCTGTCCAGGAAATACTGTGCGTTATCAATCAACTGAAACTCGTTACTGCGCTCGAACGCTAGCTGAAAACTTTCATGAAGGATTTTAAAACACCGGAGTTGAATAAACTACTTGTACTCCGTGATCCTGCCACAACATTTTGGTGTACCGATAAAATTCACTGGGATAGTTAAAATCATGTTTAGTGGCATTATCTAAAATCCACTTGGCCTTGGTCTCATGTTCACTACTGTCTAGTTTTAGGGGTGGATTCAGAAAGGGCATGGCAGCAATTATGCTCTGAAACAACAAGTTATAAAACAATATAAATAATGTGTGCTTGTAAACGTACAATTATGGCATCAGCAAGATTATTTCTAATGTCGTCTCTTCTTTGTCGCCGCACTGTCTCGCTGAATTTATCCACATGGATCAGCTGCATTTGTTTGATGATAGTGGACTTTCCCGATTCACCGGCTCCCAACAATAATAGCCGGTGGGTTCTAACAAAATCGTTCTTATCTCTAGCCAGCTGTCTATCAATATCATGGCTGCGTTGTTTCCTTATTATATCGTCAGGATTCAGGTTATAGAAACACGGAAACAAGGGGTACAAACATCCACAATCCGTTTTTTTGTCACTCATATTATTTACATCCTTCGTCGATTGTGGGCGAAATCGGCGTCGACGTCTGCGGCTTCGCCTCTCAAACGGTTTCCATTTGCATCTGGCACTTTTTGTGTACACAGCATCTCATTATTTAAATAAACAGGCACACATCGTGAATATAAAAACTCGATTGTTGGCAGAAGAGTTGGGGCGAATCGAGTCGATATTGCCGATTTTTGGGGTATTATGTGTTCCGGTTTCGCTGTTTTTTGATAAAAAAAATATACAGTAAACAAATAAGTTAGGTTAATTTGACGTGTGACTACTGTCAAAGTGACGTTCAAATGTACACAAATAAATGGAAAACCTGCTGTAGTGAAAGTAACTATTTTTCAAGGTCGCTTGATCGAAAATTTTCATTACTTTAAGTTGCGCAAAATTGGTACTGGGTGACCATATATGTATTAAACGACTATATTGCGTGTTGAAGGCGAAAATGTACGAAATCAAAACGAGACAGAAGTAGCTATTGCTGCACCCTTTGTCGAAGTTGGGATTGTACGCATGCCTGAATTCGACCAATACCAATACCCAAAATCATGACGCTGGATGCCAAATAATAATTAATCATTCTGTGAATTAAGCCATGCGTTAACCTAACATGCGTTCAAAAAAAAAACGAGGCTGAGTTGGCCATGGAAAAACTTTGTGCATCAATTTAGTGTAGCAAAATTTAGAACTGTCAGTGTCAGATAGTTTTTAGGTTGGGTTCTTTGTTGACATTGGTTTCGTATATGATGCACTAACTAGAAAACTATAAATGTTTTCTTTATCAAATTCATCTCCAGACCCCAATTTGGACTTCTCGGCATTTCAGCTGCACTTAATATGGTGTTTTGTCTAATACACATACAAAGTCAGTTCACTTCGGAACCTCACCAGACTGAGTGTTCGTTTGCTTTAGCGTTTGTAAAAAGACAGGTGAGACTTTGACGCTACAAAATTTATGTTGGTTTTGAGTTTTGTTCTCGATAGAGTAAGAAATGTTCATGGTTGATTGGCAGTTGCATACATAATGTAAGGACGATCGATTGGAATTGACAAGATTGTGTGAAAGCATCGACTGAAGAATTTCAAGCACACACGTATCAGTATGAAAAATTCGAAGTTTACGAACACTAAGTCATGAGTTATTTTCGAAAAACTGATAGCATTGTTCGTATAGATTGGAAGTGATGTTACTGAGATCTCGGAGCTCCTGAAATTCTTCAACACATTTTGAATAAAGTACTACACACTGCTATTCGCTGTTTAGTGCAATAAGTCAGTTTATCTGTATGAACACAGTGTGGAAGAAGAAGGTAATAAACTTTACATCATTATGAAATAATTTTTAAGCAAATTGATAATCATAGAGTCCAATTAGTTAAATTAATTATAGATTTATATGTTAATGTTAGATTTTTTCATGAGTCTAGAAAACTTTCTGTGAAAGATGATTATATTAGGCAAAAATATTCCAAACTTTTATTGTTTAGAGGCCAATAAACTCAATTTATTTTATTTGCATTATTTTATTTTGCATTAATATACTATTTATACGGTAGTGAAATTGTAGTGTCAAGACATCACCATTATTTTTTGTGATAAAACCTGTGATTGTTTTTTCTACTTATTTCCTTATATCTTTTTAAATTTGTTTATAGGGAAAGGGTGGTGTCGGGCATTTGCGTAACAACTTGATTAAATTAAATAATAAAATAAAATTACTTTTATTTGAAAAGTGCGAGTTATGTGTTGAATAAATCATTAATCCTTTGTTATAATAATGTTTAATAGTGCTTAGCTAGATAATATTTAGATCAGCAGTTTTTATATTATAAATAGTCAGTTAACTAGCATTAAGACGGTTCATTTTCCATCTGTACCCCGTGTCGTAATAAAGTGTGTGTTTTTAAAAATCCGTTTATTCGGCCGAAGAACAAAACTTGCGGCCGCATCTAGACTTGCGCACAAGTGCAGCCTTTTAAAAGCGTGCGAACGAATGTATGTTTTGTTTCTTTTCATCGGTGAATTGGGAGAGCATTGTGTTTGGTAGCTACGCGCAATATAGTCCTTTAATACATATATGCGGGTGACTATAAATGATTGGTATTTTTTGTGTTAGGTTGGCAATATTTTTTAACTCTTCTATTGGGTATACTGATTTTCAAATTTGAAATTGTCATATAAACGTCTAATTTAGAAATTGCCCATATCGGAATTGTTTTCAAAATGGTTTTTACAACTGGAAGATCTTTTCTATCACTCGCTGTAACTATTTCCTCCGTTATTTGTCACTTTTCGTTCGCCATTATTTTGTAAGTTACACTTTTTGACAAAAAAATTCTAACCTAAAAAGTTAGTTGACATAAATCACGACAGTTAATCTGGTACCAATTCCTCACTGTTGCCAATCAACTAAATTTAAGTCAATCATTTACAGTCACCCGGTATATCTGCAACAATATATTTTTTGTTGTTGTTTGTCCCCCATATTTAGAATTTTTTCAAATGGGTTATTTTAGAATAATGTCTGTGCTTCCCAGAATTTGATTTGCGATTTAGGCAACCGACGAACTGAAAAATCCCCAACTCTTAAATCAATTATTTCAAAAGCTGAAATTGTTTGTACGTGTCGTCCGCACAACCATGAAACAGTTATTTCTTCTAGCAAAAAATAATTTTACTTTGCTGCACTAAAATGACAAAATCAACGAAAAGTTAATATGGCAGAATAGTATATTTTGTAAGAATTAAGTAAACATAGCTACGCTCTATTGAAACAATGAGAATTTAAGTACAGACTAGACAGAATCGATGCACAGCACCGTAACTAACAGCAGTCCATTATATGGGTACTTAACTACAAGCTATAACTTCACTTATGTACACTTGTTATATGGAAAAAAAGTTAAATATATTTGAATTAATCGATTAACGTTGAGCTAACAGCTCGATAAAAATATTTGCAAAAAATCCATGGTTAACTATATTAATTCGAGTTTATTGCTAAATAATAAAAATGAGAAACCAGCGCGAAAACTGAAAAATGCAGTACATACACCAAAAAACGGCAAGAGAAGAAACCATTAAAAACAACAGTTAATACTGTGAAAGAAAACCCTTATATATTTCACATCAAGGACGATAATAATGTGCTTATATAAGGAAAACAATTATACAAGACATTTAAATATTTAACATTACTAAATTCATCACTGATTATGCTGATGCGCGTTCACATTACACGAATTCCGTAACATCCCACAACGAAATATTCGTATTGATTAAGCATATTTGTTATCACTTTTAATCGCGTTTATTATTCGCCCTACTCAAAGTAAAAAAGGTTCCATATTCTAAGAGTACAAATATAGAACACACACTGATCGAGAGTGAAATATCTCGCACACAGTTTAACTCGGCACTTATTGTCTCAGGTCAAGATAAACATTTATAAACAACAATAAAATATCAATAAAAATTTTAACAAAAGTACCGTAATTCCAACGTTTCAGGTACAATCAAAGTTTCGGCGATACTTCCAAGACTTTAAAACCTTCATGCTGGAATATTCAAAAGAATATTGTACTGTAAAGAGATGATCATATCTGTTAACGTGAAATGAGCGGAATACACTGTCCCACAAGTTGAATTTTAAATTTTTCTAAAGTGATGAGCCGAATTAAAACATTTTTTATTACGGTCAACTTGCTTTTATAATATAAAAAAAATCGCACAAAAATAGTTTCACTACTGAATTTTAAATTTTTCTAAAGTGATGAGCCGAATTAAAACATTTTTTATTATGGTCAACTTGGTTTTATAATATAAAAAAAAATCACACAAAAATAGTTTCACTACAAGTGGTATGATTTCGGAAATGTGCAAAATTCGTAATAATTTTAATAGTTTTCAGACGCGTTATGTGTGGTTTTAAAAATCGGTGTCCCGAACCGGAAATAATTTGTTTGTGTAAGAATCTCGCAGTATCGCCGAAACGTTTTTATTTTCTTTTGGTAGGAACCAATCATGTCCAAGCTGAACTGTGTGGCCCTTTGTGCATAATTGCAATTTAGTCCGCCTCCACAACTCCTATCTACTCTAAAACGAAACTATCACAAGTCGTAAATTTTGGTTAATCGCTTAAGATGAACGATTTGATTGATTCGCGTTATTGTTCCTGTCACACTACGTGGGAAAAATGAGGGAATCGAAACGCAAGAGCGAACAACAACGTTCACGTCAACTGCGACTTTCGACAGTTACACAGCCATTTGATGATGCGGGCGTTGCGTTCGACGATCGAGGGCGGCTCGCTCGGTCGAAACGACGACGGGCAATAATCGACGTTGTCTAAGGGTCTACTCGAATCTACCGTGGACACATCGGAAAAAAAGACCGGACTGTCCGATGACCTGCTATTGCTCAGCATCTCCTCGTAGCTGTCGCTGGTCAAGCCGAGGTGCTCGAAGAACTGCTCCAAGTGGCTGGTGGGCTGCTCGGGCGGTCGCCAGTATCTGTCGCTGATGTCCGATTTGGAGCGAAGGATCGGCCTGTCTCGTTTGTACCGAAGACATTTCTGGCGCTTGAACGTCGTAGGCGGAGGATAAGCTTGGCGGGCGCGACACTCCGGCTCCTGGCAGCAAAAATACGAGCTGCCGCCGCTGTGTTGCGTGCTGGACCCTGAATCTCTACGCGCGTCCTGCAAAACCCCATACTTTGCATACACATTATAGACCTGTAAATGTTAAATAACTCACTTGTCTCGGTGGCGGTGCCGGTTCGCTGCGTTGCGTGTAATGACCGCTCGAACCGCCACTATCTCTATTCGACAAACTTTTGTTACTGCTCTTATTAGAACTGGGTTCGGCCCTACAGTGAAGATCGGGAAGGCTCTTGTGGCATCTTTGTGCGTATTCTGCTGGAGGACTCAGAGGCGCCATCTGTTCGACGCTCAGCTCCTCCGCGCTATCACAAACCAGCAGCTGTCTCAGTTTATTTTGCAACAAATCGTTGCTGCCCAAATGAACAGAACGCCGATGGGAGAGAGGAGGAAGAGATCGCGAAGGGGAGACGGCCATATCTGCACCATTAAAAACGTTACAATCAATCACTTATCACTTCCTAATTCAAGAGATAAGGGGGTTGAAGATGTCACGTCGGACTATTATTACATTCAAACAGTTTTTGATAACACTGACAAACAAACAGATACCTTTATTTATTTAGTAAAAGATAATAGTTGCCTTCAACTGACCGCAGTCCAAATATTTAACTTTAGTCGTTTACGTATATGGAATGGAATCGATTTATGTAATGACTTTTTATAAAACGTCTCAATCCGTAACAAACGAACGCTAAACATTTTGAAACTCTCTATCTAAATCAACTAAACTTAACTATAATAACAATAACGTTATTAAAGAAATTAAAAAAAACGAAAAAAGTTTAATTTGTCTTTTACTTTATTAGAAAATTTCAAATTTCATTGGGATAGTATTTCAATAAATCAAAAGACTTTATCAGAATATTTGGAAGATGAAAAGCTGTAACGTAATTTATCAATTTGTACGAGTCTGTAACTAACAAAACAAAGTAATGAATGGGAAGGTTCGTATTAAATTTCGTAAAAATAAAAAAAAAAAAAGACGCCAAAGTATATGGTAATTATTATTATGAAATATCCGATATTTCAACCTTCACTAGAAACTAGCAAATCTAAATTTCTTTGAAATGCACTTAACTGTGACCGCAGTAACTAAGTTATAGTCTTCTGGAACTGGAACCTGGCTAACAGATTATCAAAGTAAAAATATGCGGTAGCTGAATCGTAAATAATTGCAAATATCAATACTATTGATGAAAAGGTTTACTTAGAAATGAAATATAAGCCACGAGCCCTGCATGCCAGTCTGGAGCAGAAAGCAATGAGTTCTTCTTTGTAATTATAAATCAATGATTATGCAGTATATTTAACACCTAATGAATTTTAAAAACTGCAAAGTTGTAAAAAAATAATAATTGTACTATACGTCTCTATTTAAGAGAAAAGCCCAATAAAATTATCTAGTGTCCGACCGAACTTTCGGTTTCGGTTTCGGCCTAGTTTCGGCAAAAAAACTGGTTTCGGCCTAGTTTCGGTTTCGGCTATCATCCGGCCGAAACCGAAACTGCATTAGGGAGGTTTTGGAAAACTTTTTTTATTTTGATACATTCGATTGAAAGATTATTTGCATCAAAAATATTTATTTAGTTGTTGTATGTGGTAGGTAGGTACTTATTAATTTGAATTTTATTGTAGTTTGTTAACAAGAGTACCATACAAAATGACCAAAGTTTAAAAAAAATAATTTTGTTGTTAAGATGAAAGAATGTTTTTTTTGTGTACCTACCTACACATATTTACTAGGTAATTTCTTTTTACTTTAAAAGCATTAATTTTGTTTTGTAGCTTTTATTTTATTTCATAATATTAACTAAAAAAAAAGTATATTTATTTGTGCTTTTTTAAATAAGGGGGGTAATAATATGATATGATAAATTAATGATTACTTAAAATATCAGAGGCTGAATGATTAATATGTGATTGGTTTAAAAAATAATAATAAAAACTGATTATGTTAATTTTTACTTTGTTTTTCCCACGGAAACGTGAAATTTCGGTTTCGGCCGAAACTGAGACTGAAGCCGAAATTCGGTTTCGGTTTCGGCCGTAAAAACTAGTTTCGGTCGGACACTAAAATTATCAAATTAAAAGACAACCACCATAATAAATTGCATGAGTGTTCTCAGCAGGTCATGGAATCTGACTTTTTGTTTAATTTTTTTACAGTGTAGACCTAGTCGTCACGCTTGTGAACAGATAACTCAAAATGTTTCTACACTCTAACGAATTTCAAGTGGTCTACGCAGCCTAATTTTATTTTTGTTCGCAGGTGATTTATATTCGTTAAAAAAATCTCTATTTTGGTTATATTGTCTCTTGAAAACAATCAAATTATTTTTCTTTTGAATTAGCACAAATCTCTTGTATAAAATTTAAATCGAAAAGAAATGAACCTAATTTTTAGCCGGTAATTTAACAACTTCAGCCCCATAGAGGCTTTAGTGGACTGCGTGTTCTCCATTTATTTAAAGAAAAACTATTAGAAATTCCAAATGGCCGGTTTTTACGACTATCACAGAGACAAAACAAAAAATAATATCAATGTAAGAAATCAATCAACAGAAAAATTGTAACAAATAGTTAACATTATTGGGATAATAAATACAACACTATTGAGAATTGAAAAAAAGTCTGAACGAATACCCCAATAGCCCCAACTGGTATTTACATATCTACTCATTTTCTTCTTTAATATTATTCACGATGAACGCGTTTATTGATAAAATGCCATAACAGATAAAATTTGTTGCATGTATAAAAGTAAGATAATAAAGTCGTTCGTTTTTATAAACATGTGGAATTACAAGAATTGCACGTTATATCCATATCACTACAAAGATTAAAAAATATTAACCAAATCAACGAAATTATCGCGTGATGGCATTTTCATAATATTCATTAGTTCATTAGTCAGCGTAAAAATTAACAGCAAGTGCATTTTTAACGACGATTATAGCAAAAAAGGTGCAAATAATTTTTTTTTCAATACTTGTTAGTATTTGGTTAAATTAAGGGAGCAATCAATTTTAATTTTTAATTAAAGATGATAAAAACATTTTCTTGATATTGAAATATGTAGTAACATGGGACAAAAATATCAATATTGTGACTTATTTAAATAATTTCAATAACACTACATACATCATGATTTATTTTTCATTTTACTTCTATTTTCTGTTTCCTTTAAATACTGTTTAGACTGAATTTTTTACAATTACATACACAGTAAATTTGCGTCAAGACCACCATTCTTGTAAATAGTTGCTTGAAATGATGGGTCATGGGCAAGAACAGTAATGGTGTGTAAAAACTTACACTGGGGCAGAGTGGTGGGCCTGTAGTTGGTGCCATGGCCTGCAACGTTGACCGACTTGCTCCTGCTGTATCCCCCGTATCCAGAACTGGTGTTGGACAACCGCGTCGGAATGGATTGAGTGGTATCCCTGACAATTTCCGACTTGACATAGAAAGGTTTGCTCTCGGCCAAGAGTTCGACTGCGGATTTGCGCTTCGATCGCATACTCTGTGACTTGGTGAGCGTGGGGTACATCATCGTGGCCATCGCAGACGAGTGGCGGCAGTGGCTGATATGGAAGAATGTGCGGGAAGCGACCTACATGTTACAGTGGTGCGTCTGTAAAAGGGGCGGAAGTTCAAATCAAAACATAAATATTATGAAAAGGGAAGTCAACAATGAAAGGGCAAACAAACACTCACGAAACGTGGCGGTGAACATTGCAGCGGCGCACGTATCGCCCTTCGCCCACCTCCCATTTATCACATTATTTGATTTGGAAGTTTTTATTTCATTTACGAGTGCACCACTGACCGAGTGCTAGGAGCCATTTCTCAATTCTCGTGCCACAGCTGATTGCGTGTCGCACATGCGCACGCCTTTTTATCTTTAATTCAAAATTTGGCCCCGATTTTGGGTTATTTATGGGATCAGGGGAGAGCTCCAGTCTGGGGGACATCCGACCAACGCTGTGAAAAATGACGGCGCGACTGCTGATATCGACCAAGGGGTTATTTTGAATGCGGCGTGATAACAACGAACTGTTTGCAACAATAGAGATGAAGAATGACGGTTTGACAATGCATATTGTTATCACTTATCAATAAAATGCAAAAACCAGGGTGTCACTTTAGTTGTCAATTTCACAAGTGCAGCCACCCACGCAGCGACAAAAATACCATACTAAATTGCATTTGTGTATTTTTGTCGACAGAGGTTTAGGGAAAACGCTAATTAGCAGTATAAACCCCGAATTAAAAATAAAATATGAGAAAAACGACGATTTAACAATGAATTGTTTGTGACCGTAAGCAGGGATGTCACTGAAAGTATGAATTTAAAAAATGATACCACACACACAGAGAGAAAATATCCAAACAAAATTAAATTTCTGTAACGTACACACAATTGTGCTGCCCGAAATGCCAATACATTATAACGTGCGTTCAAAAAAAACGAGGCTGCGTTGGCCATGGAAAAACTTGGTGAATCAATTTAGTGTAGGAAAACTTCAAAGTGTCAGTTCGAGTCTGTTCATGTTTAGGTTAGCTTCCTTGTTGACAATGGGATAAATCATTATGGGATTAAAAAAAAGTGCAAAACATTTCCCGGTATCGTTGTGAATCCAAACATCAATCTATTCATTGTTACAGCTTCTCCTCTGTTGAGGAGAATATCGGCACGACCAGGACGGTCATTAATTTGATATAACTGTAAGTCGTGAATAGATCGATGAAGAAGAATCAGTCTCAAAACCGAAAAATGTCTTGAGAATATTTGGCAGCACTCAGTTGCCCGTCAACCTTCATGGGTCATCAGTCTCTATGCGCAACTCGAGACCTACCAATTCAGTTTAAGAGCAACTGCATTCTCAATTAATATTTCAAAAATCGTTGTATATATAGTTAAACACGGACGTCGACCGTTAGGGAGTTGTATTACACAATATACATTAGAAAAAAAAAGGTTCGGGTTTGCTTGGATTCGAAGGTTCGAAGGTTTATTATTTTAATAGACCAAAAAATTTGGACGGGCTACGGCAAAAAATCGAAAGCAATTGCGTCACTAGTGAGGACATTTAATCTGGACCACTTTCTCAATGCCAATCAATAAATGTTGTTTGTTTTTGAAGTTTAATTACGGATTGTCTTTCATTAAAGTTTACATTAATTTTTTTCCCTATCATTTAAGTAATAATAATAATAATTAATATGTTTGTGACCTACCAATCGTTGTATACATAGATAAACACGAACGTTGACCACTAGTGGTTCGGATTTGTTTGGTTCGAAGGTTTAAAAACCAATAATTATTAAAAATGTTCATTAAAAATAAAAT
Organism: Eledona agricola; assembly: GCA_964023215.1. Classification (NCBI taxonomy): domain Eukaryota; kingdom Metazoa; phylum Arthropoda; class Insecta; order Coleoptera; family Tenebrionidae; genus Eledona; species Eledona agricola. The sequence continues at coordinate 5,111,798 of OZ026856.1, forward strand.
TAAACTGTCCTAGCGTTTGGGCCGTTTTATTTCGATGGTAAATTTTAAACTGACAGATCTTGACATTTGTCAAATCTATGTTTATGTTTTCTATGGTTTCTACACTGAAAAGCCGATAAATCCCATGGCCAACGCAGCCTCGTTTTTTTTTGAACGCACGTTATGTTTAAGAGAAGAACAACTGACAATACACATTGTTATGAATAACATGTTCAAAAAAATTTTTTGTTTCAGTTGTCAATTGCACAAGTGCTGCCACCCACAAAACAACTAGATTGTTGGTTTAAAAAATGACTTTAGCAAATTGAAAACACTCAGCTACCAGTAAAGCAAAAAATAAAAATAAAGACATACCGGGTGCATAAAAATATAAAATTGTAGCGTACAAATTTTTTTGTAGTACGATCCGAAGAATTTTTTCAATTAGTTTATTCTGAAATATGTAAAGCACCTCACTTTATGTTTACGTCCTCAACTTCGTGTTTTTCCATCTGAACATTGTCTCTCATCAGTGAAAAAATGAAGAGTGTTCAATTATCATTTATCAATTATGAATTTCACGAATACTACCCACATACCGGAAACAAAACTAAGAATTTCCATCACACGCAAAATTGATTTGAAAATGCTGAAAACTCATTAACAATATTGCAATATTATTAAGCTAAAAATAACATATCAGTAATATCACAGGTAATATGTTAGGGCACCTGGCTTAAAAACGTGAAATCGATGAAATTATATTAATGGTTCAATCCACAAATTATTATTTTAATATGTTTCAAATGGTGTTAAGGAATGCTCCCTAAAAAGCAAACGGGCTTTTAATAATTTTACATATTTTTTTTACCACCTCAAACTCTAACAAAAATGCTAAAATAAAACTAAATAACTATAGGAGGTACAAAAAAAGGGCAAAGGGTCACCCATAATGAAAAACTCCTTTTAATTGGATTTAGTTTTTGATAATTACCTTCTAGTTATTATTATTTCTGGTTGTGAGGATTGTGTGGAAAAAAATAAACACTCTAAAAATAATACTTATATTGATTATCACAAATTTAATAATTTTTACAATAAATACACACATCTGTTCCGTTGCGAAATGGCACAACTAAATTAAAATTCAAGAAAAACTCCTTTTAACGAAAATAGCTTTCTTACGAATTGCACTAACATAACTAATCAGTCTATTCCAACCATTACAGTAAATTACAAAAACCAACAGAAGAGTCAAACAACGGTCTGCTGTTAACAAAATATACGGCTTAGCCGAGTCCAACATTACAAATAATAATAATTCGACAAAATGTAAATAATGGTCAAAATTGTAATATACAACAAGACAAGAACTCATATTGTTGCAATATGTACTTTTATACGCACGCATGTTCATAGAACACTATTTAGTTTGATGATTGGTCTGTTTATTGGCGCCTTGGGCACCGTTTACGGCGCTCTGGGCACGCGGAATGTTCCTTACAGGCCCCAACGTCAACATCGTCGTCGTTCCTAACGCACTCAAATTGCCCGGATTTCTACCGCTTATCACCGGCAACGCAAACATTCCGTCCGGTGTTGATGCGGGAAGAGGTATATAATTGTAAATTCCGAACGAACTCAGCTTCTGGAAGATTCCCGGTTGCTTGAGGTTGATCAGTGGGACGCCGATTTCGCACATTCCACTCGCAGTCCTGTGGTAGCACTGGCGATGCTTGCTGAGCCCCACAGCGTTGGGATACTGCGCTGGACAGAGGTCGCATTTGAAGGGGAGGGCACCGCCTCTTTGGTTTGGTTTTTGTGAGGAGTTGGCTTGTTTGTTCGCTTGGGAGGCTGGAGACACGTCTTCGGTGAGGTCGACGGTCGGAAGATGAGATTCCTGACCCGAGGAGCTGGGCTAGAAACATTGAAATTCAGCTACATAATCATCATCTTCGCTTTTACTTCCAGTTCTAGTCCGAACTCAAACAATTGTTTGTTACGTTACCACCGTCAGTTGAAAGTAAATCTTTTTTTTTAAACAACTCAAAAAGATTTAGCACACAAAATAAGCTTCAAATACAACAAATTAAATATACCTTGTTGGAGACTTTGGACGATGGAATAATACTGACGGCCCCGTTCAAATTGAGCTGTGGCGGAATCGCAGACGCATTTTTTTGCGCCTCCAACTTCTCCTTCGGTTTTGCTGTTGCCGTCACCGTAATTCCTCTAGTCGCAAGAATATTCGCAACCGCTTTAGCATCCGATTTCTTCGGACTTTGCGGTCTCGGGGGAGGATTCCGCACCGACAACGTTATGGAGTCCGAGAGATGCATGACGCTGCTTTCCGAATGCTCGGAAGTCCCACCTTGGACGCTCTGAATTTGCGGCAGGCCCCCGTCTGTATTTTTAGGCTGCATGCAGATCACTTGACAATCCTCGTCGTCTTTGTCGGGTGTCAAAACATCGAACCGCTTCTTTTTGGCTTGCAGCGTTTGCACGAGTTCAGGCGAACGTTTCATCGGAGGTCTGATGTGGGCGGTTTGATTTAGAGGCATTCTGGGTCTGGGACTGCGGACAGCAGTCATTCCGCCTCCTCTGGGCCTTACCATGGGGGCCCGCTGCCTCGGGAGAGGCTGGCGTTGATTCATCATGGGCTGCCTGGGTCCGACCTGCATTTGGGGGCGCATTGGTCGCACCGGGGGTTGTTGCCTCGGACCCATTTGACGGTAGGGTTGATTGGGTTGCATGTTTTGGGGCTGCGACGATGGAGGTTGACCCATTTGTGGCGGTTGGCCGAGTTGAGGCATCTGGGGCTGAGGCGGTGGCATATGCTGGGGGTAAACGCCTGGGGGGTAATACATGGAATTGGGAGGTTGAAATGGCTGGAAGGGTTGATGATACATGGCTTGTGGCGGATGGTGGTACATGTGAGGAGGTTGATACGGCGGCGGCGGAGGAGGCGGAGCTTGTGGAAATTGTTGAATGTTGATCAAGACGTTCTGTTGGTGCATACCATTATTGGGTTGTAACCGAGACACCTGCTGGGCTAACGCTTCCATGGGAAGTCCCGCCAGGTTGTTCAGCGCATTATTCTGATTGACTTGGTTTTGGTTGTAGAGTTGCTGAAATAAATACAATAAACATTTCAACGACTAAATAATGAGCAAATTTACCAAAGCATTCCGGTTTCGTTCCTCCAACCTGTCCAAAGGTATGAACTCGCTGTCGCTGGTTGTGAAACCAAAATCTTTTGCCCTCTCGTTGTTGTTGAAAATCGAAAGAATGTCTTCGTTCCCCGTCAACTTCAGCGGGTCCTCCCCCGCATCCCTATTTCCGATTTCCACTCCGTCGTCGGTGATCTCCGTAATTGTCAGTTTATCCTGGAGGAGTCCCGTCTTTTTTATCCTTATTTTTGGATAATCCGGCGAGGGTTCGGGGGGCGGAGTCGGTTCCGCTCCGGGAATGCTGCCGCACTCCGACCCATCATTAATAATGTCGGCTTGTTTGGCCCCCGAAGTGGAAGAATCGCTGTTGGTCGGAGAATGGGCGTCGGTGGCCTCGGCAAAAATCGGAGAGAAACTAACGCACACCTCGTCTTCGGCCAACACCTCATCATGGTGCACCTCTTTGTCGTCCTTCTCTTCTGGACACTCAGTCTTTTGACTCTCCCCCTTATCTTCTTTGACTTCCGCCAGATTGGCTGTCGGATCCAAGTTCTGGTCAGTGGGAGAGTGATGCGGCGAGGTAACAATTTCGAAACTGTTGCCCGCCTTGTTTTTCAGCGTCAACTTCAAAGGCGGAAGTTGGATGCGGATTAGATCGACTTTGGGCTGTTTGATGTGATGGAAGAGGTGCTGGTACAAATAGCTCTTGTTGGTGAAATTTATGTTGCAATCCCAACACCGAAGCGGACCGAGATCCTCGCTAAAATTCACTGGAAAAAACAGACGCGATACTACATCGAACATCTTCGGTTTTTAGCAGTGTTTTGTGCTAGAAAAAGGCCGCTTCTTGAATTTGGAAGCAAAGAAATTATCGGCCGTTTATAAAATGAAACGAAAATACGATTCAACCTTAAACATTTTTTCTTCGTAGAAATCATGGCGTGTGTACGAATAAAAAGGATTCAAGTAGGACATGAAATCTAGTTTTTGTTTCATTTTTTACAGTGTGGACGTTTTACATTTACAGATTACGAGCAAAAGGTTGCTCAAAACACGTCTAAATCAACGCTCATATATTGGATTTGTTTAAAAATACATTAAATGTGTCTTATAATATGTAACATGTAACATTTTCTACCCTCTAACGAATTCCAAAGTGATTCCATGACCTACTCTCAATCCTTTTTTATTGGTACGCTCGTTAGAAATTATGAGCGAGCGATTGAATGCAGTTCTGAAAGTTTATGTGTGCATTTTGATTAAAATTAAAATGTTTTCTAGCGAAAAGTTATATAATTTATAAGCCATATTTTATAAAACAGAAACCACTATTTAGTTGCCTACTGAAATGGAAGCTTTGCAAATGATAAATATTATATTTAATGCCAATTTTGTCGCAACCGGACATACGAAAATTTAATGAACCCTTTTTACCCCACCATAATATTTGTTATTATAATTCTGAAAACATCATTTTCAAACTGATTGTATGAAACTGAAGTTGTAAGCTGACTGCAAATTTGAATAAATAAAAGCCTACATTGTCCCATAAAGCTTCGACAATTTCCACGTTCAATTTTGTATTATTGCAGTAATTGTGTTATACTCTCGTACAATAAATCTCCAAAGTAAAACAAACGTTATGATCTTAACTGGTGTAGGATTTTGGAAATAAACACTTGTTTATTCCGCATTCGTTTTATTATCATTCTCATACATCACAATTTGAATTGAAACATTATTTAATAATAATATAAGACATGTCAATGAAACGCCTCAAGCATCCGTCTCATTCCCTGATATTCTACTTTTTATTTCAAAAATTTCAGGATCCCGAGGGACGTCAGTAGGTTGTTCAACTGAAGTCCAATCAAGTCCCAGTCAATTACTGAAAATGGGACGGCCTGAGGTCCTTCGTGGACTAAACTAACTTAGTCAGGGCGTTTCAATTTATTTAAACAACATTTGAGTCGTACCGCCTATGAACATTTTGATGACTGCAAAGTAGCAGCAATGTTGTAATCCAAAGTATTTTGTCTTTCAGCGATGACGAATGCTTCACAAATATGTTTCGTTTTATTTATTAACACTCTTGTTATTTTTTTGCATCATTGATATGGAATAGCATGTCTTAATGAATTCCAAGTAATTAATTCCTATTAGAACTAGACAATGTATTACACACCGTCTCTAACTATCAAAGTCACGGTAATTTTTTATTACAACTTATTTATCTTTTGATTGGTGATGTATTACTGGTTGCCTATATTAGCCCGTCGTCTGAATTTTATTTTCAAGTCATTTTTAAATGTTCATAGTAAAACACATTTCTGGTATAAAACTAAAATTTAAAAAATTGTTTTAGCTACCGTTGCATTTAATTTGATTAAATTAATTGAAAATAATTAATTATTAATTATATATATATTAGCCCGTCGCCTGAATTTTATTTTAAGTCATTTTTAAATGTTCATAGTAACACATTTCTGTTTAAAAAATTGTTTTAGCTGTCATTGCATTTAATTTGATTAATTCAATTCAATTAATTGAAAATAATTAATTATTATTGGTTCTATATTTATTATAGAACCACAATCTTTTGTTTGGAACCAAGATGGCGTCGAGTTATATTACAAATTGTTGTTAGATAACAGTTAGCATTAGCTATTTGTTAAAATGAATATGAACGAAACACAATGGCACTTTTATGAATCCATTAAAACACTTCTACGTTATGTAAATATCGCTACAATTTGAAGCGCGCTAACAGTCGGAAGTGGTTCCTGTTTGAAAATGTTAATTTGATTATCGTTACTGATTAACGTTCACAGTGCGCTTATAAGCGTGTTTGTAGCACTAAAAAAGCGTATATTTACCATTATTCGAGGCTGTCGCCTCGTCTGAAACATCTCCCGACCCCTTCATTATCGGTCTGGAAAGAAGCAAGAAACCAGCGTCAGTCAATCATTGGTGAGCTGTCATCGGCAATCATTTCGATTGACCGCGGTAACCTGTCATCCGCGCGCAAAAAATAAACGCGTCGAGTGCAAACAGATGCATTGCGCAAGTTTAAAAGCTCGTTAACTTCTCTCCATACTCACAAGCATTTCGAGACCGGGACACCCCAACAAGAAGAAGCCGCCACCACCGCAAATACTGCACCGGGATCAAAACAAGAACGCGCGATGCGACACAGAAGTGAACGAACCGGCGACTGTAAGGCACGAAGGAGAGGAGGAGCAGAAAGCACCACGCGGAGGGGTTTCCAACTTCGGGGGCACGGGGGGCAGAGTTGATGGTTGTTCGACCTGATGGTGGGGCGATCGCGCGCGGAGAACCACTGGAACCATTTAAAACCACACGGAGTGGGGCGAGATAAGTGAAGCAGTAGCGAAACTCCCCTTTGTTCGGCGTGAAGCACCAGTGCGCCAGACGGCGGGAGGACGGGGGGAGGAGGGGATAATTGCGCTTCACAAACAACTCAAACAGAAATGAGATACCAGCGATGATTATTTTGAGTTACCACTTAATTTATGCGCGTGGTTATCGGCGCCGCGAACACAAACCTTGAATTTTAATTACGCAACTTACCTACTAGCAATAGCTAGCGTTTCTGCTCTCAATTTTCAGCACCTCAACAATAACGGAAACACTGACAGTTGAACAACTGAAGTTCACCCCACCACGGCTCCTCATGGAATTCCCAAGAATATTGTCGCACGCAAGCAAGAATACCATCCCGTCTACTTTTTGGGGCCAAAATCAATTTTCTCGTGGGTTATTAATGACTTTTTAATTGGGGACGAAATCAATACCGACCTTGAATATGTTCACTAGAAATTTTAATGAACCCCAATGCAGCACGAAGTGAAATCGTGGCAGTTTATGTTGAATTAGAATGCTAATTTTGACAATACGATGCGCACTTCAACTCGGTTGAATTTTTTGAAGCACCGCTTTGAAATGTCAACAACCGACATTTGATAATGATCTATGACTCAAATGAGCTTCACCAGGTGTGTCGTGTCGATACATAATTATGTGAAACTCTAATATCGTAGAAAGCTCGTGCAATCTCAATAAGTTCGGTCATTTCCTTCAATTAACACATTTTAAAAATTCACACATCCATAATTATAATATGGCGGAGATGGTTGACATTGGGTTACTTTGAAACTGACATGTACAAGTTATTTATCTGATAAGTAACATTGTTTATCGTTAAATACCTCAAGACGATAACGATAACCATTTTTAACTAAAACGTTATGTGAAGTAGTTGTATTTATTTTTTATTCTAAATACTTTAAAATAAAGAATAACAAATTAAATGTTTTATTTTTTTTATTTCAAGAACATACAAGTTTTGTGTGCGAGGGAAAATAATATTGTATTTCTTGTGGTATCCTTGAAGCTAATGATACACTAAAGTAAAATGAAAATTAAACAATTTTCTAGAAATTTTCAAATCCTAGAATTTCTGTTCACTCATAATAAAAAGTTGTTATAAGTTGTTTTAATCGACACAACTTCTGTACTGTTCCAACAAATTAACTCATATCTTTACATTATTCATTTATACTGCTCATTTTCTATTAATGGGCAATACACTGTTATGTCATGTCTGAAAATAGATTGTGTGAGCGTTCACTTTTGCGTTGTTAATACGACCAAGGCCAACACACAGACCTAAAGGTTTTGTCGTTTCTATACCTGCTCTTTGCGTCCTTAACCATTTTCAGTATTTCAGTCCAAAATTTTTATTTTTATAACGCAGTCGCTTGTTAATACATGTTTTCATTGATTCGGTATAAAAAAAGGAGTGCTATAGAAGTACGAACTCTGTGTTTTGAACAAAGAAGAGAAAGAACAGATGGAAGCATACTTCAAAGTCCACGAGTTGTATCCAGCTGTCCCAATAATTGTTCCACCTGCGTCCTGTTCCTACGCTTTTTTATCATTTTTTCCTTTTATTTTTACAATTGTGTTTCTGGCATTTATTCTATTGTATTAAAAATAATGTTTTCAAAGTATTTGTTGTGAACTGCTCACAGCAAAATTTAGATTAAGGTTTTCCCTAACTAGCAACTAATATAACAACTAAAAATATGTTGCTTTAATTTATTCATTCTTTCGCTGTTTCCAGTATAAAATTTTCATACTGGTAAAATTAGTTTTACATGCAAATTAGGTATTTCAAAACCTAAACACATTTGGAAACCTAATTTCATACCATCAGTGAATGCAGTTAACCCAACAGATATTTTAGAACCTGTTTGACAGTAATTTGAAATGTGATCATTATATGTACAGTAGGTTCAAAGATCCAGGTCAGTGCTTCAAGCTTCAAAACGCTAACAAGTTTAGTGTGGCTAGTTGCTAGCTGCGTCTTGCCTAACTAGACAAATACATATAACTTTTTAAAAAGATGCCGAAATCTGATCAGTATATATTCACTTTTATTTGTTTTTTGAACGTGCAACTAAGTTTATCAAGTGTTATCTGTATTTGACTGGTTTCAAACCAGCGTGTAAACATTGGATAACATTATCATCGTTTTTTGTATTATTAAGATATGCATAGGAATAATCGATTTTGATGTATATTATTAGTTTTGATTAAATAAGAAATTATAACATCATTAAAACGCTTGGAAAATTTTTTAATTGCATACTACGATCAATATGCTTGCTATGCAGCTATGAGGTATGTACTGTACGTGACGGGGTTTATTTGAGGTAGAAGTGGAGCTTTGAGCGGAACTACAAAACCTATTCTGTCGTTCAAAGAAAATTTATGACGAAAGACTTTAAACTTTAGACTCTGAATGCATTTATTTATAAGACACTTTAATTAACACTATTAATAACGTAGATATCGTCACACTGAGTCTTAATCAAAAATAAATATCGTTCCTTATTCAATCGCAAACAGCACGAAACTAGTGTTCATAGAATGAAAAGAGGAGAGGGTGAATTGGAAAACTCATTTAAGTTGCGGCTTCATATTTGGCAGGAAACTGAGTAAAACAGAATTTCCGCCGCAATGGATTCTGAATTGTTTGATAGTGGTCAAAAGAAAACTCAAACAGACCGATATGTTCATACATATGATTTGAACGAACTTCAGCAAAGTTCGTTTAATTAGAAGCTTAGTTTCTAGTTCGCGTAAGTATGTTTGTTGGAAAGTGTACGCTTTTTCTGTGATAAGGATGAGATTATTCCACCACAAGAAAATCGATCATAGATTATGTACTACTTTAAATCGTAAAATCGCAAAGAGGAAAGCGTTTATGCCGTTACGTTTCCTATTCTCTTTACTTTGCCTCTTATTGTTTCAATACAAATTGCTTTGGAGAACAAAAAAGCTTTATATGAAAAATTTTAAATTACTTTACCACCCTTGTGCCTCTAGTTACCTAGATATTTGTGAAATTCTTTGGTAGTTATGGAATCGAATATAAAATAATAGAAAAACTCATTATGTTACTTCTAAAAAAAAATATTATCCAGAGAGTACCAACACGGTCCTATCCAGAAATGTAAAAACCTAATTGTGCGTATGTACAATGGTCAAAAACATAATTTATGTCTTTGATCATGACATCTAATAAAAAAATGTGTAGACAGAAAATTCCCATATTTCAAATACAAGAGCATAACTAGTAAAAGTTCATCTAAAACGTGTTTTGCATTTTTATTTAGTTTGTACTGAGTAATTATAAATAAATGTGATTTCTTTAAATTTTCGTTTGATTATAAGTTGTATGTATGTTGAAAAATGTTCAAATTTAAATACATATCGTCTGTGAAACACTAATACCTTGTAACCCCAAAAACCACATAAACAAAGCACATAAATGGTATTCCTTGCAAAATTGAAGCTGTTTGGGATAAAAGCCGGTAGAACTTTACATTATCAACCGTAATAAATTTTAGACAGTTATTAGATAGAGCTCCTTGTATAGAACTTGGATTAAGCGATAGGGAATCATAAAAAACACAATTCCGATTTTTTCTGGGTTACGAGGGAGTATTTCACAGACACTATCAATTTGTCGCCAATATAATTTGATTTTTAACCTACAAATGGACATGCTTTCAAAATAATCATAGTTTACAGTTATATAAACTCGGGGAATTTATGATCAAATATTTAATTTTCCATGATATAAATTAATTTTGTGGGAATTTAATCTAAATCCATAGTTAATAGAACAGTTAAAAGTATCTTACTTTACCGCTATCGAAGCTTATTTCGTATCATTTGCTACAATAGTCAAGGACACACTATTATGTAAAGTTGAAACTACATAGTATATGAATTTATAAGGAATAAGGAGTGCAGAAATTCTCAAATATAAAAGGGTAGAAAGTATCCGAACCTTTGTCGGCATTGACCGTCTGCAGTTAAATCATAAAATTGTCGCCGACAAGGGGCTTTACGACCACATTTGGAACAAGCTGCAATTGGCATTATCCCAAAATTGACGTAATTTACCAACGGTAAACTACAAGTACTCGACCATTTTTATAATCAAATGCAGAAAAATGCAGATAGCGTGCTGGAAGTAACTGTAACCTAGAGCCAGCAATTATTTTCTAATACGCTTTTTGCAATTTCATCACTCTTGTCCTTCAAGCATTTTCTAACGTGCGTACAAAAATAAAACGAGGCTGCGTAAGCAATGGAATAACTTCGACGTTCGATAGAGTGTAGAACCATCTCGACCTTCAGTTGAATAAATTTGAAATGAAGTTATTTCTTATTAATAACTGTCGTCTCGGAAAGAATACATAAGATACATTTAATGGTTTTTTAACAAATTCCATTCTATCTCCAGGTCTCGATTTATACGTCGTTTTTTATATGACAGTTATTGTCAAATGGCATTATGTAACAATTTCTAAAATCTACACTGGAAAATATAAAACAAAAGCTAGATTCCATGACCCACTGAACCTTTGCGAACAATCACGTTACATGTTGTAAATGATGAACTTCAATTTATTAAATGATCTTAATTGGTTTTAATCTAAATTCGTAGACGAATTGAAAAATAGTATTGATAACCTCAGTGGGAACCTATTCGTATTGCTGACCACATCATCACACAATCGCCTACAATTGTCAAGGACATGTTATCAAAATATGATAACATAACATATAAATACGTATTCTGTATGCTCGTAGTATACAGAACTTGTCAAGGCTCAGAATTATTATCATTCTAGAAAGTGGGGCAATTTGGGTCAGAGTGCACCTTTTCAGACGTGATAAACAACACGACGTCGTGCCGAGAAACAGATCGAAAGAAGAGAAGGAGCAGAGTTGAGTTTTCAGTTTTACAAGCAATATAGTTTTTTAATTGCCTTCCATTTCCGTTGCCTCCAAAAGCCGCCGAACTCAAGACCGAAAACTGAAAATTCTCCTGCTCTGATTGGTCCCGACACGTATCGACCAAAACATTTACCCAATACCCGAGTTGGGAAAAAAACGCGTCAGAAAGCATCAACCGGATATGTGAAGCAATCAAATTTGCATTTGGAAAGATTCACTTAATAGCGCTTTCCATCTCTTTCTGTTCTCCCCCCACTTCGATAGACGTAAAAAAAAACCGGAAGAAACCTCTCCTCCCGGCCCGAAGCAGCCAACTCCCCTCAACACTCCACAGTGGACCGGTCCGCGTAATTTATTCCATGTTCCAGTTCCACATTCCACCTCCTTCCCCGCTCCTCCGCACCAACCATAACTCCCCGCGGAACCATTTAAAAATAAATATTCGGAGAACTCCGAATTCAGTAGCGAAGCGCTTTTTATAAATGCCTAAAGCTGCGGATTGTAAAAGGACGAGTAGGCGGCGCCCGGTACTCGTTCGTCATCGTTTCGATGTTGTTTTGCTTCGTCGGGCGAGAGAGACGGGGATAGTAGGCTGTGAACTGAAGCTCGTTGCCGGGGCAACGACGCTCGTCGACTGACGTCATGCCCATATTACCAAACGTTTTGTTCGACTCCAGCCTGTTAATTTTAGCCATAAAATACCATTTCGAGTTGATGTTCGCCTGTTTTATAGGTCGTACTTCCTAATGAGTATTCGTTGGAGTGGGTACAGGCGCTGGTGTGTTTGGGTTATTGATTCAGTTAGGTGGGAATGGGTTTGTGGTGTTGGGTGGATAACGCGTTTAATTTGATTAGTCATAAAACCGTTTTCTTGATCGCTAAGTTAACGGACTGCTAAACAACTTTAGAAACTAGAAAGTATCGATCGGCGGGCGGCGACTGGTGGATTGGGTATAGCTTATAGCGTTTTATTTTCGAAGAGGGGAGAGAATTTATTTTTGAGACGAGATCTGGATCATCTCCAAGAGTCCAAGATACGCTTCCTCGCCCTGATTTGTGGCGTACTCGAATTAAAACGGAACGAACGTGAGATATCGGAAACTAAAAAGCTGTGGTTGCGAATAGCAAAGATTATATAGAGCTGAATTCGTGAAAACTATTGCGAAGCAGAACTAAGCAACGACCGACACCGAAGAGAATGTCATTTAAAATTTAAATGTTGTTTTGTTTTGAGTCAACTTATTTCAACGTAGAGTTATCACGTTAACATTGACGTTCACGAATAAACATGAAAGATATTTCAAATGACTTATTCGCTAAATCACACCTTATAAAATAAGGAAAAATTGGGCAGCATTAATATCAACATAGGATACCGGGTTTGGCATTGAATTTCCATATTTGTACGTGCAAGGCTCATCTAGAATTACGAGATAAAAAGAAATTACGTTTGATTTTATAACAGTAAGTTTTAAATATACAGTTGTCTCAGCACTGTGGGGAAGCAATAAATACTCTAAAATGAGACGCATCTGCTTTTTATGGCAGGTTGTTGGTATACCCGGCCAGAGACCCGCCAACGATTTTTGGGAAAATTCAAGCACCGAAAGTATACCTGGGTACAAACCTGGGGACTAAAATTCTGACATTCTTCGACTCGTCTTTGCGCCTAAAATATTTATATTCCGTTTTGTATTTGTGTTAATTATGTTTAATTTTCTGCTTATATACGGTATGTCCTCATACAGATGGCGCATCAAAGTTACGTTTTTTTAAATGGAACACCCAGTATATTACGCTATTTTCGCATTCCTTCTCAAAAAATAATTCTACTTTCTATAATTTTCTATGGACCTAACTATAACATTAATAACTATAATATTTTACGTTTAACCGAAAAAAGAAAATTTTTGAAAATTGCTGCTCCAAAGCCAATGAGAATTTTGGCTTGAAATTTTGACAGAAACTGTGTAATATCGTCTAGTTTATAGTGGTCAAGTCCAATTTTGAATATTAATAATTTAGTATGCAGGATGGTTTATGAACGCAAATTGTTCATTCATTCGATGTTTTGAATGGAACATCTTATATATTTTGGTATCAATCGATCACATTTTTGATAGGTTTTGTAATGACATCCTTACAACTCATCATTTTTCTACTTCTTAATGCTTCGAAATATCAATTATATTTCTTTGGGATTAGTTCAGTAGTAACCACTGCGTTTTTTTGGTACCCATCCGGAATCTTCTATTTGTTATTAATTTTTCTATCAAATCCGTTTATTAAGTTGCCAAATGTGTCTAAAAATATATAAAAAATCGTTCGTTTAATCGAAATGATTAAAAAGGTCTTTTATATTATTACAATATAAATTTAATATAAATATTTATACCTACTATGTTAAATAAATATTTAAAATTTGATATGTATTACTAAAAAACAATTTAAATTGGAAGAACCCTCACATTTATTATCGTTATATATCAGAAATCGAAATGCACAAATTTGTACAATGTCAAGAAGTATCAACTAAATTGAAATGCACACATTACAAACGCAAAGAAAACAAAATCAAAGAAAAATTGATAATTTACAATATGTCTATTCACAGTTAAAGAAATATAAAAGTGTTTTAGAAGATATACAAAAATCCTTATTATGAAAAATGTCCTGAACCTAAAACTGGACCAGCAAGCGGTATCAGTATTTTTTTTTTGGAAATGATTCAATTGAAGTGTAGTTACAACGAATGCGTAGCAGTATTTGATAAACGAGTAAAAATAAATTTAATAAAAAAGTCAGCTCCTAAATTAAAAAAAAGAGCTTAATACATATTAGATTAGACAGATAGTAGTCGATTTAAAAATAAGTTGTTTTGAAAACTCTTGTTTATCTGGATTAAAATGAGAAATTGCTTTTATACACCAAGTTTTTGGTATTAGTTGGGATAATATTACTGAAGAGTATAAAAATAAAGAAATAAAATACAGGTCTGAAAAACCCTTGTGAGCATAGCGAATATCGGACCAAAATAAATTCAAACGAAGTCAGGAAAGAGGATGGAATATGTTAAAATTTCCGGTCTGTACGATGAAAATGAATTAAATAATTATTCGTTTTTGCGTTTTATTTTAATATAAATTATGCAACTAATGTATACATGGTAGTCAAGTGAAACTCTGGAAATATGCATAATACACCGTAATTCTAAAACGCAACTGTTCAGTAATGAAGCTTTTAATATTTACATACTTAATACAATACAAAGCTAAATGTAATGTAAAATGTAATTCTAGCTGGGGAAGCTGCTTCATAATCCCTCAAAACATCAAAACTTTTTTGTGTCGTTGGTTTGAAAGTTGCAGGAGTCTTTTTAGTGGATTATTCTCTCTTATCGATCGTTCTCCCTTTGAAGAAGAAATATCACCCGACCTCCTAATAACTCATTCAAAACGAAAGTTTATGGAGTTATTAGCATTTTCGTAATACAGTTCAAGACTTTAATGGAAGTTTTTAAATCGTGTTCATTAAAAAGTTAATTATGATTCATGTTTATTACAAAGGTCAAATATGAAATAACAACTGACAAAAACAGACGATTTATTCCAGCAACATAAAAATAGAAGCTCGTCTTGATTATATCAACAGTTGCAACAGCTTGAAATTAATTGTACGAGTACATCTGTTATCATCTCAATGAGAACAATAGAAAATTTAAATTGACTCGTTTGAGAGAGTTTTGAGCGAGTCGTCGTGTTAAAGATTTTTCATTATTCCTCATCTTCGTCGTGGGAAAATTTACGCGAAGCGAACGCAGGAATAGAGCTCAAGAGGTACATGCAAAACCTCTCCATCCAACAACTTTGACCTGGAGCAAATTCCGATGACGAGGGGAGTTTTTCGGGGCATCTCAAGGGTCCATGCGGGTGGGGAAAAAGGGGCAAAGGGGCGTTGCGTTTCCTCTCCGTGTCCCAACGATCGAACGTGTTGAACATGATGAACACAGTTCACGCTGTTCAACGTTCTCCCTCTCTCTGCGCCGAGGCTGTAGCTGTAACTGCTGACTCATCGGAATCTATGGAGATGGAGATTTCACACTCTTGCCTCTATATCAGGCTTGGAACGGAATAAAGTTTTGATTCGGTGACCTTTTTCAAGGGAAGTGAGTTCTGATACGAAGCGCGAGGTTTGCAGTCGTTCTGCGGAATGAATTTGCCGTTTCTGCTTTGCTTTCCACGTTGCGGACGTTGAACCTTAATTTGCTTCGCTGTTAATTAAAGGCTTTCTTTCGCGACCGTATTTCTGATTAGGTTGGAAGTTAGCGGATGCGGAAATTTACAACAATTACAACCGCAACTTTTTTATAGCACAGTTTCACAAAGTTTGTAGCTCACGGCATGTTTGCACCTGTGATGAATTTATCACAACAATCAAATAAAATTAAACCAAACCTAGTGCCAGTAAAAAGTGCACAAAGAAACATTAGAATCGTTTTCTAAACAATGTGATTGATTCGGTGACACAAAGGCGGCTAAAAATCTAAAAAAAGTGGCTTGACAATTTCCAAATGTTGACATGAACATAAGAGAACGTCTAAAGGAGGCGTATGAGAATGTGTCTTTTAATGCCGATAGATCCTGGACAAATACTCCCAATGCATATCACAAAACCCACATGGTAAGCTAAAACCACCACGAGCAAATGCTCACAATTCTGCAGGATTTGTACCTAACAGAGCGACATATCCAACGAAAAATAATGCTAAAGAACAGACCGAGAACAGTCAGAGAATGTATTCCATCAAGCAAACTCGCTCAATACTCAAACTACTGTTATGACGAATCACGAGAAATGTCATACTCGTCCTGCAATATGAACTCAAAATTATCTGTTGGAGACGGCGTGTGTACAGAACCTTGGGAGCTGGCCGAAGTCGAAGATTTGTACAAGTGTTTTCTACGTGAGTTGCGCTGAGTTTTGTGCACAAGCTAAGAGATCGTTTGCAGAAGGCAAATCTGAAGGCGATTTTTATTCGAAACTTGACACCACCTACGAGTCGCCTTTGCTCAACGTTTTTGGATTTCCAGACAAAATACTTAAGATACAGATCAGCGAAGGTTCCTCAGATGTGTGTCATATCCACCACGTAACTTCAAAATTTTCAGAACGAATAAAAAATATATGGAATAGACCGGACCACGACGCAAGGCACATGAAAAGCAGCGACCAGATTCAAATGAAATTGTTTGCGTCACCCATTGGGAATGTCTTTCTTTTTAACACGGAAAATAATTGTAACCACGAGTGGTTCAGGAACATCTCCACCACTCGAGATTTAGAGCAGTTGGAGGTTCAAATTATTGTTTACTATACTCTTTGTTGTGACACCTTTTATAGCAATTGACTCAGTCGTTTAAGGAACAGAACGGTTCAATCGTAAAGCTCTTAGGAAGCACGGAGTCCACCCCCTCAACTGTTGAGACTTACTCCAGTGAAATTCTCTACTCGGAAGTGCTGCAAGGCTTGTCACCCAACCGCAAATGCTCTAAAACCGACCAAGTGAAGGTTCTAACCGATGAATCGTCAGTTGGTCAGGAAAATTTCACAAATTACACAGTATTGAGTAGTCATAGGATAGGGCAAGATGATTCCAATCAAAGCAGCTGCGGCTTTGTGAAAGGATCAAATGTTCCTCTTCAGAACAAGAATAAATTCCTCACGCCAAAAACATCGCTGCCCAATGTCTACTTTCAAACAGACACACACTGGTCGGGATACAAATATCCTGGAAACCAGTTCCTAGAACATCCTCCGGCCTCGGTAATTAATCACCCTCTGTCGTCCTATGTCCAACAATATTTTTATTCACCCGTACAAACTGTGCCACGACTATTTCCCCCAAACTTTAACAAATTCTATCCTCAAGTGTTCGCTCCAAGCTGCACGGTTTCAAGCCCTTTAGCTTCGAATGTGCCCAGGGTTTATGGACCTGGCGATACTAAAACTAACGTTGAACTCTTAAGTAGACGATATGTCGAAGGAAATAGAGCGGAAAGTGGGCAATATAAAACAGAAACGTTGGGTGAGATCGAAACCATTTCCGACGAGTACCAAGTTTCTGCCAGTGTCTCAGAAGAGTTGGAACTGCTGGCCTTGGAACAGTACAGCTCAAACGAGAACTTCTACCAAGAGTTGGAAAGGCAAGCGACCGAGCAGTACACCAGCTCTCCGGAATAGATTTTAACAAGAGTAAAATAGTAAATTAAATAAGCAATAAATCCTCATTTTGAAAGTTTTAAACTCGGCCACGTTTGTGTAAAATGTGAATTATTAAACGGCGTATGAATGCTTTTTAAATTTATTTATTTAATAAAATTTAAATTATTAATTTTAAAACGTTTTTAGTAAATTGAATGCTTTTTTAAATGTGTTAATGTTTTCGAAAAATAGGACATTTAAATTGACCGCAATTTGATCGAGGCGCCATCTAAAAAGAATTCCCCGATTTATATTTACATCGATTGCGACATCTGTAGCTAAGCTATGGTATAACATTTTTGCATGTTAAAGGGACCTGTCCAGATTGTACCATGCAAAAGCATACAGCAGCAGTAAATTTTAACAAAAAATAATTTAATGCACGATGTAGTTTTGTGTTAATTATAATAATAATAATAAGAATAATTTGAGACAATAATTTTAACACTGCGACAAAGATGGAGCCAGCTGGGCGTAATCATTGAATTGTCAAAATCAGCTGATGTCAAAACTGTGTCAAGTGTGAAATGTAGGCGAAATAAACAACACGTTTTGCGCCCAATTATCTTACCACGTATAATGAAATCAGGCAAAACGACATGAAATGTTGTCCTCAATAAAAGATAAACTGCGAAATGTAACCAAAACCGTGCCGTTATTTAGTGGTACTAAAAGTGATAACGAACGTGTGCAATCAACAGTGAATTTGAACGCGGGTATCGAGCTTTTAAGTCATTTTGAAAAAGAATGGGAAGTTGTACACGACGCGAACGAGCAAAATACAAAAAAGGCGGAAGAAGTGGCCGCTTCAATAAATACACTTACACAAAACATCGAACGTGATAAAAAGAACCTGGCTCTAATGACTCACATTTTAGCCAGGTCTAACTTGAACGCGGGCATCTCTAGCTGTACGAAACAAGTACAACAGTTGTATAGTAGTTTTAGTGAAGTGGAGGAAGGCCTGCTTATGCTCGAGGACCTTATCGATAATATCGAATTGGAAATCATGAAAAAGAAGCATAGGTATCATCTGAAGCAGTACAAATTGAGGAAAGAAGGCATGCTAATAGTCCACAGCAAAGTGGCGTGGTTTATGTTTTTGTGATTATAGAATCTGTTAAGAATTTAGAATCCGCTTTAAAGGAGAAGCATGAAAAAGCTGTGTCCGAGTATGAGATAAAGAAGCAGAAAGAGTTGGAAGAGAGACAACAAGTGTTTAATGAAGCCTTCAAAAACGATTTGGAAAATTTCAAAAGCAGTGGAACCCTTCCTAGTAAGTTAAAAAAAAACGGTTTGTGGTAGATTGTAAGCTGAATCTTGCAGAGTTGGATATTTCCAAAAAACAGCCAAGTGCCTTACTGGAAGAAATCCAAGTGGATTACGACGAGAACGAACTGAACCAATTTTTTGACGACAATCCCAATCAATAGTCCCCTTCAATTTATTGCTAATGTTATATTTTTGCAGGTGTTAAATAATGACATAAAAGGGTTTTTCAAGTGTTTATTCGTATAAATGACATGAATCACATTTTTTTTATCTAAACTAAATCCGTATGAGATCTAAAATGATAATTTGTGGCTTAATATACAAAAAATGTGGTGTTTCGACGAGAATTAATCACAAAAATAAATATTATAAACACCTGGTGGTACACGCTACAGTGGAACTTCCATCAAGTGGCGCAGATCGGGCGAAAACCCCAACGTACTGGCAAACGAAACACGAAATATCACAATAGAACGAAACGCAAAGTGGCACCAAATAGAAGTTCGGCCGTACGAAATTTACTGAATCAAACAAACCAGACTGAACACCTTACGATAGTTTTTATTAATACGATAATATAATTGCCGTAATAAAGAATATGTAGAAACGCATCACTCGCAACGCTACACAAATATGTATGCACATACTATTTGATAACATACCTCAGAAGAAAAGCGTTTAGGTCATTACATTGCATAAATTAAACATAAATTACTACACATTCTAAGACACTTATTGCTTAAACGACTCACGAACGTAAATTCAACTAAGAGTAATGTAATGAGCTAAACCAAACTCGTTTTATCCTAGAAAATAATTTTTACATTTTTTTCTTTGGTTCAAAAACCATCTTTAATTCATGTTAACTTGTAAATCGGAAATTATGTACACATCCAGCGGCAAAATAAACTGAAAACGACCCTATAACAAACGCGGGCTCCGATCAGCTCCCACGACAATCATAGATTTTTTTGCCAATTTTTACGTTTATGCTTTTTTTTTGGTTTTCATCACAATTTTGAACATTTTTTTGGGGTTACTTTTCCGATTTTTTAAAATGCTCTTACCTACAATTAAACTAGGTATTTGTTACTGAACTGTTGCTAGTATTGACGTAACTGTACATGTTGCATACTAAGCAGATGTGGATTTGATGGGATTAGATTATGGTTGCCAGTACCTGTTTGCTAGAATGAGGTAAGTGGCGGAGAGCCTCTGTCACGCGTGCTCCGGTTCGCTCTGATACGGTCTCCCGTCACCGTAAATGCTCAGTGAAGCTATGAGATTGTTCGGCATCACTTCAAATATTATGTCCTGGTAGCCGTAGCAGAGTGTGCTCCCAAACGGATTGGTGGTGTTTGTGGAACTCGCTCTGTTCAGTACCACGGGCCTCTCGCTGGGCGTCAGCTGCTTGCAGATATCTTCCCAGTGACAATACGCGTCGATATCCGCCCCGTTCAAGCTCAGCTTGAATTCGCACCGCATGTAAATGTTGAAGTTGTAATGCCCCGGGTAGTTTGTGTGTAAAACTAGCTTCTTGACGAGGTGCGAACGGGCGTCGAACAACACATCCTTCAACAACAACATCAATTATCGTATGACACCACATTTTAAGTGTACCAGTCCGAGAGTGAAATAGTTGAAGAAGTAGTCGCTTCTAGTGTCGGTGTCGCGGCGCAAAGCGTTGGGGGTGTGGATTCGCATCTTATCTTCGCTCTTGTAAAAGACTTCGGACGGCGCCCCCAGAGCCGCGGCCACATCCTGCACCGTGTGCCCCAGCAAGACTTCCCGATCGAATTGGATTTTAGAGTCAATGCGTCTGTTGTTCGTCCCTACAAAGCCCCACGTAATAAAAGCCTGCTCGACTTGTTTGCGATATCAAAGCTTTTATAAACTGACCGTTAAACTATTTTTTTATCGTATTTTGAATTAAGCAAAAGTTGTATTTTTGGGTGCAGTGGTGGCTTGACAAAATACAAGATTATCAAAATTAAGTGACAACCGTAATGCATAAAAAATGTAATGTTCCCTTCAACGAATTCCAATTCCAATTTGGACGTCGTTTGAGCAAATTTTTCAATTACAGCTTGTGTCAAATGTCATGATTTGACAGTTTCAAAAGTCGAAAAGGTCGAATTTTAACTTGTTATTTAACTAATTATCTGGCTGGCCACCACTGTTTGAGATGAAGAGGTAAGGTTTGAACTTGCATCATAGATTTAGTTTTTTGAGTTGCCATAATTTCTTCAAAGTGGTTAAATACAACAAACGTCAAATGCAGCGTTATTGAAGTCACAAGCGCCAAACGCAACTTACTAAATCTCTCTTTAACACTGGAACAGCTAATAAATTTGTTCGTACCGCCAATAACACTGGGATTAACTAAAATCATCCAAATTCCTTAACACCTTACGACATTCGACGTTCGGTTTGGCGAAATTTATAGTTACCTGCGAGCAGACTCAGCTTAATTCCTTTCGTGTAACACTCCCCACGCAGTATTTCCGCTTTCTGCAAATACAACTGCCCGTGATAACAGGACAGAGGCAGTTCGGGTGCATAAGCTTGCTCAATGTTTGAGCCGTAATATATTGTCATTCGGGACACTAAAGGCGAACTTCCTGGTGGAAACTGGAGGGATCCTATTGTTTGAATCAACAATGAATATCAGTTAATGGTGTGATTTGTGCTCACCCAAATTGTGGGTGTTGCCACTTTGGAATTTTGACTCGACCGGAAAATAAAACGAAAGACCCCTAAAATTTAATATGAACAACTCTTTTTCTGAGTCATACACTCCGGGATGTGTGGCACCAAATGAATGTTCGATTTGTTCAATCGATGGCAGTACTTCTGGCGAATTGAAGGGAAGATTACTGCAAGACGAGTATTAATAATCAACATTCAGATGGTAAACTGTGCATGTTACCAGTATTTTAACTTGACCAGCTTCATACAATATATCTCGATAATCTTAAGCCTTTGTGAGACAGGATCGAAGAATAATCTGATGCCGTCTTGAGGTAAATTGAGGACTAAGTCTATGTCTAGTGGATTCTGAAACATAATCTTGGCGGATCGCTTTATTGGTCGAAAATTATAGCACTCACAGTATCGTTATAGAGAACTTGAACATTTTTAATATTTCCTACTTGTGACTGAATGATGGCGATGGCCTGTGAGAAATGCATCCCTAAAAAAGCGTCATCGGTGAAAAATATTCTAGTTACAGGTGGTTACGCAAGCGAATCGCTTGCGAAATTTGAACGGGTTGAGGTGTTAGAACCAAATGTGAAATGGTCGCGATATATTTATTTTTGCAAGAATTCGAAGGTCGCGCCATTTCGTTACGTAAAATAGAATAGATTCTCTGATCGCCAACGAAAGTGAAAAGTGCGTAACGATGCAGAGACGCAATAAAAACAAAAGTCAAAAAGAAAACCCACCTACAATAAACTCCCACTGTTCACAGCCCAAGGAGCGTTCAGGAACCACGTTGAGCGTCAGCATTTTCCGCGATCAACGGCAACAGTCTTTGCACAACAACAACACACAACAATCAACAAATCAAACACTTTTTTCCTTTTTCTTTTGAATCGAACGATCCTTTGTCTAAAAACTCACAGACGCCATTTTGATTGTAAATTCTGACGTCTGTCATTACGATCAGCTGATTGACGCGCTGCGAACCGCACGCGACTAACACCGCAACGGCACCAGGAGATAAAGTCGAAAGTTGCGAATCGTGGCGCACAAACAAAACATAAACAAAAATTAATGGCCGGCCTCCGTTGGCGGGCCCATACAATTTCCGGAAGGATATCGTTTCTTGAAGTTCTCGATGAGGTCCGCGTCCACCAGCTTGATTCCGTCCACTTGGTTACCCAGCGTTATCCAGTTGGGTTGGATGTTGTGGGGGCGTCCGAACAACTCTATTTTGCGGGTACCCGGAGACAACCTTTCAATCATCCCATAAATCTCGTCAGGCTTATGACTGGTGGCTCTCACTTCCGCCACGATTACATCGGAGTCTAGGCCGCGGTTCAAGTTCTGCGGATTGCCCTTCATGCCCACGAGGCAGTGCTCCTTGCCGTGATTCAACCAGTGACCAGTCCTACCGGTCCGAATAATCCTCTGCAGCTGATTGGTCTTCACCCATATGATCTCGTCCACACGCTCGTAACCCCACAACTTGAGACACTCGCGTCCCAGTTCCATTGCTCTACCGGTCACCCATAAGAAAATCAGTCCGTCATCTTGCAGCTGTGGAATTCCAAGCTGTCGCATCTCGTCATCCGACATTGTCCCATATGGCAGTTCCATGTGGATGTCCCACGGCGGGTCCGCCATTATTACTGCAAATTTACCTAACACTGTCATGTCTAGGTAGCGTAAGTCACACTGCACCCACTGCGGGGGATACAGAACTGTACTCTCTTTAGGAGCGAGTGAAACTGCCGAAGCTGTTGGGGCCGCACCTTCGGTTTGACCACACCGGTCCACTTCATAGTGGACATATTTACAGGTGTCCATGTGGAAGCAAGTGTTAAGAAACGAACAATCACCCAATGCTTCATCGGTGTGTTTTTGGATGATTTTTTTAAAGTGCAGTTTTTTACAGTCTGTGATTCCGTTACGTTCGCAGTCGGTTCTAGTGCCGTGTGGGCAAAATTCCATCAGTTGTTTGCCTCCCTGCGAGCGAAAGCGTTCGGTTAAAGAGCGCTCCTTTGCAGTTGGCTTGCTGAGCAAGTCCAGTATTTCCTCGCCCAACTTTTTGCTCTCTTTTTCTTTCGTTGAAGGCATAGACAGCAGCGACTGAAAATTATTAAAATTGTATCACTATTATTTAATATTTGGACGCTAAAAGTTACCATGATATCCGCTTTTGGCTCCTTTTTTTCCTTTTTGCGTCGCTCGTCGTCCTCATTCTTCTCTAAACTGTCGTCACGCTTCCTTTTTAAGCTTTCCTTGCCCCCAGACTCACTCTTCTCGTTTCCAAACTCGACAATCATCGCGTTAACTTTAGTCACGTCAATAAAAGTCACTTCCACCGCACTTGTCCCTACATCTTTAATCGCGATCAACTTTTGAGTGGAAAACTTTTGCAACAAATTGTACACCTCCTTGTGTCTGTTCGCCCCCATTTTTAGCGAATCGACTAGCTCCGTTGAAGTAGTCGGAATTTGAAGAGTCACCTCGCTGAGCACTTTCAACAACTCCTTTTCGAGCTCTGGATTGATCTTAACGAGGTCCGTATCAGCCTCGTCTTTACTTTTAGCCTCTTCGCTGGAATTTGTACCGACAACAAGTGGACTATCTGAACTAACAGGAGAAGATGTCGTGGAATTGAGACTGGACCCCAGGATATCCTGCCGCTCTTTTTTGCGCTTCTGCAGCCGCTCCCGAAGGATGTTGCGTTTGCTTTTTATTGCTTGTATCTCCTCCCAAGCGTCCGACATCGTAATTTCACCGAAAACTCCACATGCGAGGCAAATAAACAAAAAACACGTCCGCCACGTTTTTAGGTTATGACAGTCGGTGATATAACCTCAAACAGACATCTTGTAACCTCACTTTTTTTAGGTTAAGTTGCCTGATTATTGTGTAAATTCTAAAGAAATGAGCAAACAACAGTCTCTGCGATTATATAAGTCGCTTATTCGCGAATCCAAAAAGTTCCCGGCGTACAATTTCAGGTGTGTCGATTTACAAAATGTTTAGTTGATAAGTTTGTTTTATTTAGGCAGTACGCTATACGAAAAATTCGGGACAGCTTCCGCGAAAATAGCACGTTAACGGACCAAAATGCCATCAATACTCAACTCGATTTGGGAGCCAGGAATTTAGAACTCATCAAACGACAGGTATGTTTGTTCAGTTTCACCTTTCATACCCCAACTCATTTGTTTTAATCAGGTTGTGATAGGGCAACTTTACAGCTCGGACAAACTCGTAATTGAATATTTAGAAAAAAAGTAGTAGTTTAAAATAATGTATTAATATAGTGTAGTTTATTGTTTATCATCAATTGACTTCACTATTCCTCTCCCTAGAATAAAAAAATCTTCGAGTAGAGCGTCGAGGTTTAAGACTAATTTGCCATCAACCAACTTGCGCCCCCTTACATTGGGCACCTGAAACAAATCAAACGGTTAATAACCGATCAAGTGAATGCAATTAACCCACTTTAAAATCCTTCGGCTCCAACGCTGTAGGAATCCACAAAACTCCAATCACGTTCCCGCCGTACGAATCGTGGAAAAAATTAGCAAAGTCGCCGTAATTATTTCGCAGTTGCTTTAAATAACACTCTATTGGATTAAAGTCAGTTACTGGAATTTTATCGGCGACACTTGCATCATATCCTTGAAGAGTAACTTGTCCTTGAGCTTCGTCCACAACGACTTGTTCGTGTCGCCGTGGATTCAACAAAGGCCGCAAATGTATAATCGCATTGTACCCCTCGAGATTAGGCACGAACAAATTATTGACGCTAATAAAATTCTCTTCTTTGATGATATTCGTGACAATGGTCAAGGTTTCGCTCGATAGTTGTCTGACGCGCTTTAATACTTCTTTGGAAGGCGCATTTTGCGTAAACAATGACTCGCAGCCGTCGTATGGTGTGGCCACGAACAAATTGGGACAAGCCTCGCGATTTTTCAACAATTTCGATTCAATATCCGTGACCGTTTCCTCTGCAATAAAAAAGCATACGTAATTATTTCCGTGAGAATTCTGCGACGTACTCGTGATTTCGTCGTTGAAGTTAACAATCACAGGCTGGATGTGCCACTGGAGCTCACTAAAAAATTTAAGGAAACGCAAAAAACCGATTTGGGGTGTTGCAGGAATTGGGAAGGAGGATTGATTTAGGAAAAGTGAAGCACTCAGTAAGTGGATGACTTCGTCAGGGAAGTGATAGTGGTCGATTAGGTGCGATCTTAGCCATCTTTTGATGAGAGCAGTGGCTGGACCGTAACTGGGAAATTGCGATTGTAGCCCCTTCAATGCTCCTGTTAGCTTTGGCAGAACGTTCAGTTTCATATCTAGGTCCCTGCTTTCTGGCGTGTCTTTATAAATTACAGCCCCATCAGCCGTCGCCTCTTTCTTCAAATACCCGACCTCGCGGGACAAATAGAGACTGTACCTGAAGACGTAGCCCTCATACAACACCTCAAGGAAATCAGGTTTAACGCCCGACACAATTTTGTGCTCTTTCGCCAATATTTTGGAGATCTCTAAGTAGATGGCGGTTTTCATGTGGCGGATTCCAGCGAGGTCTTTGGGCCACTTGGAACTGTGCTCTGTAAATTATTAATAATCGATAGGGAAGCATTAAATAATAAACAAACCCAGTTGTAAAACACACTCAATGGGTTTGACAAATCTGGGACAAACTCCGATTCGTTTTTCGTTCATCACAATGTTGTTCTCACAAGTTGTGGTGACATTATTTCCAGAGTTGTAGCTCGTGGAGATTGGTGGGAAAACATCGGTGAAGCTGAACGTGTCTGTAATTCCTTGTACTCCAGTTATTGACAGCGGCATTTCCAAGCCTCGTAGCTTTTTGGCTAAATCATCGCTGGCTGCAATTGCTCTCAAACAGCACTCTTCGTTTGTACCGGTCGGATATGACGCTGTAATTTTTTTATTAATCAACAACTCTTCGAAGTCGTTATACAATAGTTTGTAGTCAAGTCCCAGCTTGTGGCCGACGACCCAATCAATGATTTTTTTCACTATATCACGTCGTTCTTTTACTGTTTCCGTTTGGAAGTAAACAGCCACACATACTGAACCGTCCTTGAATCTGAAACGAATATGAAAAGTTCGAAAGCCAAGTTGCAATAATTTTACCTGCGATCCGTTGCTAATTCACCCCAGAACTCCTTAAACTCCCGTTCTTTGGGATCATTAAGCGCCGGTCCTCGCTCTATAATACTGAAAGCTTCATCCGGGTTCAGATTAATTCCAAAAGTAATCGTGTTTTGTGTTTGTTGAAGCGGCACTATCAACGTTGCCCGTTTACTAAAACCTTTCTCCAAATTGTTTGCAATATGTTTGATGATGTACTCTTCCCAGTGGGCCAAATATTTGGTTGTGGTGTCTCTGTCCATGGTTGAAATATGTGCAAAATTGGATTGATCTCTCACGTTCACAATTAAATCATATTGAAGCTCAAACGGCAACTTTGTGATGAACAAGGAATGAAACGAGGTAATTCCACCGTCGTCCAGCAACTTGAACGCAATTTCACACTCGCTTTTGAGTTTTTTATACAGCCCCAAATTGAGAAAACTCGTCAAGTTGTAGCAACCCGTGCAGTCTAAGAAAACCACGTCGTAATTAGCCTGGAACGACTTTAGCGTGTCCGGTTGAACATGTTCGTCCAAACTAATCCCATTCTTTGATAAATCGGTTTCAACGATGAAGTTCCAGTAGCTTCTAACTACTTGATACGAACTCATATGTTTGTTGACTCTTTTCTTTGTCAGTAAATATGTTATAAAATAAGGGACCAAATCAGAAGTTGGGAGCGTCCGTTGTGCCAGCCAGATATGTATCAACTTGATCGCTTCCTGCAAGTTTGTTAGCTCAGACAAACTGTTTTCAATCAACAAGTTGTTGGGTTTGAGAGTTAAATCGTGGGCCAATGAAGCGTTATAAAATAGTGTCGCCACATCAGCGTTCGGTTCATATCCAAAAACGTTTATTTTTACGTTGTTAATATCTGGTAGACAACGTGACGGCTTGAAATAGTTGTCAGCTGGAGTGGCAAAAATATTGACTGAGACTTTGTCACTTAAGTTGATTTCCACAACAGGTAGTTGTTTGTTGCTATTGTAGTAAACCCACCGGATTTCACCTCCTAAATCCTTTACCTTCAGATAGTGGAACACATAAGCTAGGTAGTAGTATCGTTTAGTAAAGTATCTATTATTGAGATAATCTTTAACTTGGAAACACTCTCGAGGCATTGTTAGATTCACGTTTACAGTTAGTTTGGGGCCAGGAAGCGACTTGTTCTTATCCAAACCAAACAACTCATGTTTTTGGGGTTTAATCAGGTGGACAGTAATATCTTGCTCACATTTAATGTCCGTGTTTATTATTGCATTGATGAGTTTGTCTTTATCCGACAATTTACTCGCGTTCTTTCGTTTCAAGTCACTGAGGGCGATAGAATACTCGGGCAATTCGTTTAGAAACGATTCAAACGACTGCAACCACACTGACAAAATGTGTCTGTGCTTGTTCTTGATCTTCACTTCTTTAATCAACTCCTCGATTTGTAACCGAAACAGATTGTTGTTGTACAAGTTCTGCGTCTCCTTAAGCTCGTTCAATTCCTCTACAGTTGGAGGTTTATACAACTCGTTTTTTTTCTTCGGTTTGTCTGAGGTTATGTCATCATATTTAACTTTTTTGTAACTTTCCGAGTCATTGTCTCGCGATTTTCGCTTGGAATCCAGTTTTTTGTTACTGGTGCTTTCGTCCTGGGCGTCTTCGCCTCCGCTTAAATCCTCCACGTCCTTAAAAATGCAATTTGAAAAAATGTAAACATAACCTCAATTTGATTTGTACACTCACCTCGTCTGTAATTTGCATGATTTATAGTAAATTAATCGCCTGTGAAGATTTCCACACAAATCTGTTTTATTGCTTTGTGTGTTTTTTTATACAATATGTATAAACAAAATTTTTTAAACTGCACGTGGACTAGAACCAAATATACAAATAAACTACGGTGTTACGTGCAACAGAGCTACTATGCAATGAACTACTAAATTTTTATTTAAAAAAATTTAATTAAAAAAATGTATAAAATAAAATAATTTAAAAGTCTTTGTACTATCGTTATGTTTGTAATATTATTTAGTGTTTATTTTAAATAATATCAAGTAAAACCTAATAAAGTTTGGAGTTTTCATATTTAAAATTATTTGAACTATTTGTCGTGTGGATTTTGGCTACTAACCATTGGAATGAATCTAATGGTACGATAGGGGAAGTCCAAGATACTAGATACTCTGTTTTTATAACAATGTATAATAATTAAAACTAGTACAATCTACTGGTTAATAAATGAATCTGATAAACTAAGTATTATTGAACTTTAACGCAATTTCTAATTTTGTGTGTATAATACCACAGATAATACATTGAATTTTTTTTATTCTATTTATATTTATTGTATAGCTTATTCTTGTGAAGACGCGTTGTTTACTAGTTCCATAACAAATTACTAAATATTTAGACGTTCTCATAATATTTACATTTTATTTCATAACATTTAACGTCTAATATTTAGTGTTTTATTCAAACATTTTTTTATAAAATTGTGTATTTATTGGACTTTCACTTTCTTCGTTAGTTTTTTAACACACATTTGTTTAATACACTTAATGCAAATTACAGCGAATACTGTTGTTACACATACAATAAATAAAATTACATCTAACAGATAATATTGATAAAAAGGTATATCGATTAAAGGACTGCGAAGGTGTTTAGCCCCTTTATGCCTTACAACGTATTCAATCCACCAAACTGCTTTCTCCAAAGAACGATCGGGGTGTTGCAATAAAACAGACATTTCTTCTAAATTCTTCAAATATCTAAAAGAAATTTGTTGACTTCGATGCACTAACAAGTTTCAACTCACGTTTTATTGTTAACACTTTGCAGAATCAAACGTTTGAACTGTGTTTTATTTAAATCATTAAAATCCATCATGCTCCCAATTTGCAAATGCTGCACTCTTTTCGCGTTGAAGAACTGATCCCCAAAAAAGGGGATTCCTAGGATTGGAACCTTAAACCTGATGGCTTCGTCAATCGATTGCAGGCCGCCTTGCGTAATAAACAGTTTTGTATTTTTATGTCTCAGAATATCCTGCTGTGGAGCCCACTTCACCACTTTAACATTTTCCGGTAGATCGATAGTTGTGTCCTCAAACTTCCACACCACCTTAAAGGGCAGTTCTTTAAACACTTTAAGAAGAATCGCTTGTTTAGCTTGCGGCATCAAAAAACTGCGCACGATAGAGCCCAAACTGAAATAAATAACACCACTAATTGCTTCGTCCAGAAAGTGTTGCAAGTCGCTGGGCAGCATTTGTGGGGGTCTGATTTGCAGGCCGTTGAGTTCAACAATTGACGGTATCTTCGTCACCCCTTTGTGGAAGCCCGGAATTACGTTGACCATCATCAACGCTACGTTATTGCGAATATCAAACAAATTGATTTGTTCGTCGTGCAATGCTTGTTTGATAAGACGCTCCTGCGCCGGATAAAGAAAGTAATCTGTCAGTGTTTCGTCAAAGATTTCGAATAGGACACTGACAACTCGCTGGAAGAAATTCAACTCTTTTTCGAACGGCAGATTCACGTGGGAACTGACAATGGGATTGTGCATGTTGCCCATGAAGCTTTTGAAATGATTGGTTGCTTCCATGGAGGTCATTACAACGACTGGACATTTGAACAGCTTCGCCAATCCATACCAAGCTGGAACGTGTGCTTCCATGAGCATCACATCAAACGTCTCGTTGCTTGTAATTAGTTTTTGGATTTGCGGATGTAGCAGTTGGGCCTGCGTCATGTTGTTCATGACGAAAAATACGTGCTTCATCAGGATTAATATGTTGCTTTCGGTATTAACCACGTGCAGCATCTGGTTATCTTCATACACCAGTTTATGTGTGAAACTCAAATCGATCTCTGTGAGGCTTGTCAGAGATTTATTGTTGATTGGATTGGTGGTGATGATGGTGAGTTTGTGGCCGCGGGAGCTGAGTTCACGCCATATGGGCTGGAAAACGCTCTGATGGCTGTAGAAAGGAGTTGGAAAGATACCTAAAATATGGGCGGGAATTGTAAATTGAAGACACCAGAGAAACACTATTAGATAAAGCATTTTCTTTGGACTAAACTAGTGACTGGTAAGGTGTTTTTATTGCATGATGATATGAATGTCTTGTTTCAGTGGCGTCTCGTTTAACTTTTTATCTGCAGTTATCGTCACAGATTAACCATAGACAATAGAGGGATTACCCAATTCATGGTTGCGTCGACATTTTTGATGAATATATACATAATAACGGCTTAAAGTCGAGGTTGTGGTAGATGAGGGGTTTGAGTTTGTACAGCCATGGACAGTCAAGAATAACACCCTTGTCATGCAAATACCGACTCTATGAGATATTGTCATTGAGTCGGTATTTGCATCACATCCGCCGGCTAAAGTGTTATTCTTGACTGTCCACGGTTGTACCATCGCCAGCTTTTTCAATTAGGAAAAAAACGACACCGTCTAAATAATAAATAGCACATCTTTTCCTTAAATTTTTTTATTAAATAATTTTTTAACTTTATTTACACAATTTCTCTAATTTATTTTTTACAGTTTATTTATTGTTTTACTTTACTTCGAAATCATTGTTCCATTGCCATTCCTATAGGTACCACGCTGAGCAAATTCTCACAACAACACTGTTCATGATTTATTATTATTTCTTATTAAAGATAAGATTATGTGCCATGCTTAGTTGTCTGTCGACGCTAAAACCCAAAGCAAGTGACTTCAGATGTGAAAATTCTATTTTACTCACTATCCACTGCTCGCCACCGTAGTCAGTTTGGAAAAGTATTTGGGACAGGATTCAGTTGAGGCAAATCTATTATGAAGCAGAATGGCGTTGCAAATCATAAATAGTGGCACGGCGCGTGGTAGAAATTCGCAAGACTTCGGTATTTTCACATATTTCGCCCACAGAGTCTAAAAATGGATTCGTAAGGTTTGAACAAGTCACTTTGCTGTTTACTTGTAAAAGGGTTGTTGCGAGCATCGCCAGCAGATTTACAGTGGGTTTAATTCCGTATGAAGTTCCTGCAACTAATCCTGCAATTGCGGCGTGGGCTCCCAGAGATAGCTTGGAGTGATTTTGCAAAAAAGTCAAAACAAACTAAGGAAATTAGTCAAAATGTTGGGCGGATTCTTACGTTAAATATTGCAACGTAGGAACCGAAGAAGGCTCCGTATTTGTAGCTGTTTTTGTTGAAAATGGCTTGGACCACAGTTTCGGTTACGTTTCTATAAGAATTTTTGCCTCTTGAAAACACGAATCGAGCCGTGTTCAGTGCAAACCCGACTTGGAAATATTTAACAAATTCCTAAAAATTTCCACAATAGCGTTTGTTTTGTTTGCATTTTACTTACAAAGCAGCATTGTTTTAGCGATAATTTATTACCGCGTTTAATATTTGGCACGTAGAACCTGAAGAACAACAAGTGGATATGTAAAACACAATAATTTGAACAATTACAAAATCGATTTATTAAAAGTACTTACCACAATGTTCTTGGTAATGTTTTTCGTTCTACTGTAGTTAAAACATACATATATAGCGAATTTGATAGCATAAATACGAGTAATTCCCTGCTTGCTGAAGGTTTAACAATATTAAAGTAATAACTGTTCAGCACCAGAGCTTCTATCGCCTAAAATACAAAAATTAAAACACGAATTTCGTTTTGCGCGTTATTTACTAAGCTTAACCAAAGTGAAGCGTTCAGATATTGATTTTCCACACTTTCGAAAAAAAGTGCAGCACCTCCTAGAAGCCCCGATATCAATCCAAAATTGTAGTAATGTAGCCGTCCTCTTATTTTACTAGATAATTGTTCATCCGTCAGTTTTAACAATAAAATGTTTAGCATTTTTTTGAGTTACCTGGAAATGCAAACTCCATTCAATATTCCATAAGCGTAGCAGGATCCAAAGAGGATGGTAAAAAAATACGCTTTCAGTAATTTTTTTATGTAATTTTTGTCAACTTTTTTGTGGTCGATGAGCACCTTAATCTGTAGACAACAATTAACGGAAGTTTTTTAAATTTGAGTCTTACTAAGTAGACGGGGAAGAAAAACTTGACGATTCCTGGCACAAGATAATCCACGGCAGCCTTGCTGTTTCCGAGGAGACAGTTGTCAGTCCATGGGTGACAAAAAGTCCTGCATTTCATTTCTGGGCCGATTTTCTCGTAAAATAAGTGTTTGCTTATTACCACCATTGTTCTGTCATCAACTACAATACGTAACACACAAACACTTTTGAGCCCGCAGCATTGTTTCGATAACGTTTGTAATTGAATGCAAATTGTATGAAAATGAAAAAAGAAGTGTTCTATTTGTGCTTAGTGATAGTGAACTAGTATAATAAATAAGCGAGTCTTGGCGATAACGTGGCCGGCTTGCTGCTTTCAGTTTTGAAAAATAATTAGGACGATATGCAAAATAATTTAATGAAGGCAATTTGATAAAACTGTTTTGCAACTAGAGGTGCAGTGTTCAATTTGTTTCCTCTTAAAGTCTGAATATAAATTAAGGAACATTGTCAATTTGTCTTGATGAATATAATAAATAACTTAACTGCATAGTTTAATGCTTCGTTCCATTAGAATCAAGGGGGTTTTTGTGGTCCACCAGTTTCATTTATTTTCTTTCATCGGTGATTTAAATATGCAGGATTAGTGGAATGTGCCGGAACGATCGAGTAACTTTGTTTTTTTCAAATTCACTTAGAATATAGAGTTGCAATTAACTGATTTATTTCTGATATTTTCATGTTTCGTTTAGACGGAAATCTTCCTACTTATGTTTTTTATTGTTTTTAAATGGGACGACCGGTATATTTTTACATATTCTAACGCAGAATAAAAAAAACTAGAAATATTAACATTTTGATGTTAACATTTATTATTAACAATTTAAAAAACGCAAAATCAATATATATTTTAAAACAATTTTTAGATTATCAGAAATGTTCAAATTGTGCTAAATGCTACAGAATGCACTAGACATTTTATTGAACGATTATATCACTCCTAGATTGGAAACGGAGCATAATTTGGACATTTTTGTAGTTTCAAAATGGTTTTCAAATATATCTTGAATTTGCGTTTTTTAAAAATTTTTGTATGGCTTCCCTAAACATGAAAATAAAATTTTGTTAGTATTTCTGCAGTAGTTTGTTATCCCTTTGAAATGATCCGGGATACATTTTCGTACTTATTATTGATTTTTAAATAGTTTAAGTGAAAAGAAATTTCTATCGACGAGCATTTAATTCTAAAAACATAAATTTATAATCTATTTATGCAACAAATAAGTTGAAAACAAAAAATCATAATAATATTTAGTTGAGAATCAAATTGGTAGGTACGTTTTTTTAAGCTTTCGACAACACGTCTAAATTAATTTTTTTAGAATTTAAATAAACATTTGTCAATGTTATGTTTATATAATTTTTACTTTTTTTACACCCAGCGGTTGATTTCCTATATTCCAATTTCCTAAATTAGTTTGAAGCTTCTGCTGTCGATTCTATCTTCGCTCCTTATTGTTTCTATGAATTTTTTTTTGCTTTATTTCTCGTAAGTTCTATACAAAAACGTTCACTGTTCAGTAAACATATCTTTGAAGTTATGATGTCAGTTCAATGAAGGAATTTATATAATTTTTTCGGTAAAAAAATACTTCTTCGCTTCTAGTTCAAATTTACCGGTAAATATGAAAACTGACAACCTGTGAAATGTTAAAATTGACAACCGGTAGTACCAATTTTGTTCACATTTTCATTGTCGTTCACATGCACCATAGACAAGAGAGAGAATAGATGGTCCACTCTCCCTATTCTTTCTAAAGATAGTTTGTAGTGCCATCTGTTGGGATCTCCTAAAAGTTTTGTTCAAACACCCGTTTGAGTTACAGGAACCTGTACAGCTAAGCGCGCGCAATTTAATCGTGCGTGCTTTTAGTTTTTAATATTTTGATTGATTAATTTAAAACAATGTATATTTAAAACTGCTTTATTTATAAATTCAGCAAATTAGAATTACATTTCCTTAATATAGAACATACAAACAAAAATGGAAACTCAAGATGGCCCGTTTCAACATTATTGCACGTTATTTCATTGCATACATTAATACTGTTATAATAAAATTGGCTTGACTCTAAAATAATGCAAAATAACAAAATAAAATATTAAATTATAAAATATGTACACAACCTACTACGCCTTCGATCATATTTAGAGGAAACATCATTTTACAATTTCAACAATAAAAGTAACTCGAAAATTGTGACCGTACAAGTTAGTGTAGATTCACACAATTGCAGACCAGACAACCAATACTAGATAAGTTTCTAAACACAAGAATCCTCAAATCACCGCAAATAACTAAGTTTTCCTCCTTTTAAAATATTTTTCAATGGCTAACTTTTGTATGGGGTCCTGAGAAGCCGATCTTATATTTTTACCTAATAATTTTTTATTTATACTGGCCAAATATTTAAATAAAATGATATTTACTGTTACATTTATAAAATAATTAACATTTTCTTCGTGACTATCACAAAAAAGATTTCTTACATTATCACTACAATCATTCATTATGTATGCAGTTAATTTATTTTTAATTCCGAAGCAAAGGATATATTGAGAATTTTCACATTTAGGAACACAACACCGTTTCATTTTTATAAATAAAATGAATGTCCGAAATAAATTAAACACAAAACTAAAAAACACTACTTATTAATTATAAAACTATATTAAATTAATAAAACTATGTATATTATTAAAATATAAACAAATCAAACACCCGAACAAAAGAAAAATCAATTTAGACGCTGCCAGTTCACAACGCTAACTCGAACTCTCGAACGATAAAAGATAAAACGAAGCCATAACAAAACCAAGTGAAAATGCTGAATTCGAATTCTCCAAACGGTGCGTAGGTGCGGTAGTAAGTTTCCGACATTCTGCAATTATAGATTATAGGGAATTTGGGTTGGTTGTAAATTTAAGTTAACTACACTGCGTGAACCAGCAGTTCTTGGTGCCATCTGTTGGGATCTCCTGTAAGCTTATTGTATTTACAAAGTTAGCATAGAGTGCGCACCCCATGACATGCACAGTCAATCTAGATCACGCTCACAGATCACGCTGTATATATTAATTTAATTTTAAATTTATAACGTGCGTTCAAAAAAAACGAGGCTGCGTTGACCTTGGAATTTATCGGCTTTCCAGTGTAGACACCATAGAAAACATAAACATAGATTTGACAAATGTCAAGATCTGTCAGTTTAAAATTTATCATCGAAATAGAACGGCCCAAACGCTAGGACAGTTTAATTTTATTTTTAATGAACATTTAATAATCATTGGTTTTTAAACCTTCGAACCAAACAAATCCGAACCTTTTTTTTCTAATATATATTGTGTAATTTATAACTCACTAGTGGTCAACGATTGGGGTAGGTTACAAACATATTATTATTATTATTACTTAAATGATGGGGAAAAAAATTTGGTACTTTCAATAAAATGTAAACATTAAAATTAATGTAAACTTTAATGAAAGACAATCCGTAATTAAACTCCAAAAACAAACAACATTTATCGCAATTGCTTTCGATTTTTTGCCGTAACTCGTCTAAATTTTTTGGCCTACTAAAATAATAAACCTTCGAATCCAAGCAAACCCGAACCTTTTTTTTTCTAATGTATATTGTGTAATATAACTCTCTAACGGTCGACGTCCGTGTTTAACTATATATACAACAATTTTTGAAATATTAATTGAGAATGCAGTTGCTCTTAAACTGAATTGGTAGGTCTCGAGTTGCGCATAGAGACTGATGACCCATGAAGGTTGACGGGCAAACTGAGTGCTGCCAAATATTCTCAAGACATTTTTCGGTTTTGAGACTGATTCTTCTTCATCGATCTATTCACGACTTACAGTTATATCAAATTAATGACCGTCCTGGTCGTGCCGATATTCTCCTCAACAGAGGAGAAGCTGTAACAATGAATAGATTGATGTTTGGATTCACAACGATACCGGGAAATGTTTTGCACTTTTTTTTATCCCATTGTCAACAAGGAAGCTAACCTAAACATGAACAGACTCGAACTGACAGTTTGAAGTTTTGCTACACTAAATTGATGCACAAAGTTTTTCCATGGCCAACGCAGCCTCGTTTTTTTTTGAACGCACGTTAGTTATCTGTAATATTGAAATGACGCGATGCTGTGCCATCTACCGAGTAATAAATTATGAAAAAAAAATTGCAGTTTCCTGTTGAAATCTTTAATTCTAGGAATGTATATTTTGAAAAACCTCCAAGTGACACATTATAAAAAGGTTGTTTAATCTGGCGAAATAGGTTGAAAGTTTGATCCGTAGAGGGTAGAGGGCATCCTGACACTGTCCTAACATTTCCAACTTTGCCCGGACCAGTGTGGCGGCGCGCATGTCCATGACGTCATTTGCCATCGGCGATTACGTAAACTGGCAGCTCGTGACTTTCTTGGCTGATAATCGCCAGCCATTTTACTTGTCCTTTTCGAGTGCTCCAAATGAGCACACGTCAGAACTGTTCGGTGTGAGTGTCGGTCGGTGTGCGTGTTATCGTGTCAAAAGCGTCGTCTTGTTGATGTTATAGTACAGAGCGAACCCCCCAGCTCGCATAGGAACATTTTACGAAAATGAAGAACCACCACTTAGTGCTGTTGTGTTTCGCTTTCGTCGCGATATTTTGCACCAGCTCCGTATTTTCGTTGGACACGGGTGAGTCGGCCGATCGATACACCAGCCCCGTGCTCGTGGCGTCGCTTTTAGGTTATTTCCACGGCCCCCTTGCCCGAGCGGCTCGTATAAATAGATCGCGAAGTGTGGGCTCGTTGCATCTGGTAATATCCAGTTAAAAACACCCGGGATGGGTGCGAATTTAATCAACACGAAAGGGGGTGGAATTTGTGGGTGGAAAGCGGCTCACACTTATTGCCTGCCGTATATCGCACGCCGCCGATCATTTATTTTCTTTTTTTTTCGAACTTTGCGTGTGTGTGTGTGTGTGTTCATTGTGCTAGATGAAAAATGCTAAGCAGGCCTTGGCAATTCGATAAGACATCTCTGCTCTTTGACCCTCGCCTGCTTGATAATGGAAATAAAACGTCCCTACAATTAAAACCCACTAAACTAACTGAGTATGCTTGATTAGACGATTGGTTTGTTATTCTGTTTTCGTTTCTCGTCATTATCATCAAGTTTTTGTTTTTTGCTCACATTTAAGTTCATTGCCACTGTTTATAAATTTTGTCTTGCAAGGTTGGCATTGATAAGGTTACAGTTACGCCCACTGTGATTGTTCAAAACTGACGTCTATTTAAAATTTGAACCTGGGGTTTTTGTTGTGACAGGCCGGGGTTTCTAATGTATTTATTTCCAAATTGTTTAGACAAAACGAGGTGCGAAATAAATGCGTACAGCAATATTTGTGATAAAATTTATAATCGGCTCGGAATCAAAGTTGCAAGAATCCAACAAAATAAGATCATGGTTTTATGAACAGACGATTTCTGGGATCGCTGCTGTTTTCTTAAAAAATTAATATCGATTACTTGTGATTCATTAAATTACAAATGAACTAATTCCCGAATTCGCCAGGCTTTTAAATTCTAAATTCCATTTTTATCCCTCGCGAATTTTTTTGGCAGAACGCAAGGATTGAGTTTCCAATCAAATAAGTTGTATTTCCAAGAGCAGCCAGACATTATAATTCCATTTGAATTGATTCATTTTTTTAACGAAAGCGCGAAACTTGAAGCAAATGTGTCGAGTGTTTTTTTAACTTCATTTTACTGGGATTCATATTTAAATATCCATCTCGGTGTTTATTATATGCCATGAAAGATTTTATGTAATCTGTGCAGCTGTGAAGGAAAATGAGGGATACAAATATTTTATTTTTACATCAAGCACTCCCGGCAAATGTTTACTAGCTTAAAAAAGTTATAATAATCGCACACTGCAAGTCGTATTATTATGTTCTACACTTCACAGCTTCACATTTTTTTCAGTCAGTGGACTAGACGCCTGCTATTTCTGGACCCCATTTGATATTTTTAGTTATGGAACGGGGTGTGTGTACTGAAAGTTACAACTGTTGGGGGAATTGTTTTCATTTAATGTTCGGTATATTTTTCTAGCACGGAACTTACTTTGTGATTATTTATAGAATGCATTAATCAAATTTGCAGTTAATATGTTAGCTTTGGATGCGTCTCAATGTATTTTTCATTTTTAGTTGTTTATTTTAAAGTGTAGTTAATTTTGTGCTTCTAATTTGTCCGTTGTTCGAATGTTTGTCAGTGAACTTGCCGGGTCAAGAATGTTTGGCGCTTAGTGAACATCTTAACGACGTTTTATCAAGTGCATCTCATTACGTTTCCTGATTAGTTTATTTATAAACAGTCAACCGTATCAAACGTTCAAAATTACGTTGTTCTTAGTTCGCGTTTTGATTTTGTGTTGAAGTAAGGAAAATAGCGATTTTCGTCTTTCTTTTCTCGCCAGATTGAATTCGTTGAACTTACCACATCTAAAATCGAGCCGGAGTGGCTGATCCAAATTTCAGGGATATAATTCCTTCTTAGCAAGAAGGCACAAGGGAACCTTTGCGTCTAATTTATTCACCTTCATCACTGCCTCTTTACTAATTCCGGGAAACTCCTTTTTTGTAAAATGTTTCTGTGTGCAGTAAACTAGACATTTTGAGATAAATTTGTTTAGCCAGATAAATATTTAATGTGAGTTTCTGACTACTGCTGTATACAACTCGAAACTTGGTACTGTTTGATCCAGCAAGACGATAAATTGAAAAAGTTTTCCTATTTAGAGTTTTGTTTTTTGTGTCAAGATACATCTTTATTCAGGCGTTCAGTTCAGCGTATAACGCTTGGAAGTTTGAAATGCAATCGGTGTCTTGTGTTTTTGAAAATGTCATATATGTATTTGTTTTACGTGTCATTACAACTGAAGAGGCTAAGTTCGTAATCTTAATTAGACATTGCTAAATTGTCGTCGTTATCTGACGTACAAACACTAGGCCATTGTTAAAGATACTCTTAACAATTATGGACGTTAATATAACGTGTTATTTTTCATGTTTCCTCGACGTTGACGTCATGTGTGCAGAACAATTATTGCCTCTTCCTTTTTCACACGTTTGTTTAGTGCATCATTTCCAACTAAATGAAGTGCGACTGAACCGTAACGTCGCTCTTGCAATCATAATTACGATATAAAATTAATTTACCCCGCCATAAAACTAATTTATTAACATTGCTTTCTCATTTCGCCTCTAATTATATCTTTTATTAGATTTGGGTTAACACATCTTGTAGATTTATAATCCTCCAAACTTATTAATTTTTATGGCTTACTTGTGACGTGTTTTGTCCTTTTTATGATGTCGAGCATATCGTATTTTCATGTCGTTGTCAAATATACATTAGGTTTTTATGTTGTTTTTGGATTGAACAAATAATTTACTTTCCCGGACGTCGTCTCAGCGTCCAGTAACAATCGATAACTTATCAAGTAAAAATTGTTTGTTTCCAGTTTGGCATATATTGCTCAAGGCTCTAAAAATGTCGACACGAATTAGCACAAACGAACTAATTTGTGTAATTCATAAAGCTAAATAGCTTTCCTCCTCACATTTCGCATTCCTTCCCAATTACACCGATTAAGAAAAATTGTTTTATATGACATCTCGTCAGACGGTTAGTCAGACCGATTTTACGTAGCGGAAAATTGATTTACTGCGGCAATGTATTTAGATTTGGATATCAAATGCATCCATTTGTGTTTTGAGGTTTTTGAAAACTCTGTTGTAAAGTAGAAAGAACTGAAAGAAGTTTCTATGCATGTTCGTGTTTCCACCCACCACCGGTGTTCTGTTTTCGCATTGTTGCATTAAAGCGCTTCAACAGAAATAACAATGATTAACGAAACTGAGTCACGAAACGTTCAAGGCTTTTCGTCCGCTCGGAATAATCGAGGAAACGAAGTAAATCCGCTTCTGGGTGTTTAACAAAAAGCCAGCAAGTTTTGTGGCGGTCTAGACGTATTCACTCGCCTTTGAATAATTCAGGATTACACGTGGGCGGAGGAGGAAGCGGTGCACGTATCTGCTTGTATGGACCGAGGGTGTTGGATCGTAAAAGGAAAGGATTCGCAATTATTGCTATGCGATCTCCTGATCGATCCTGTCAGAATTCGGCGATTTCGACGTAATGCAGAGATCGGCGCTTGATTTTGGTGCCGATCCAAGAGATGTTTTATTAAAAATAAACGTCGGCTTTTTCAAACAATGGTAAATTGAGGAAATGCACTGTGACGGACTGAAAGTCGTACTATTCAGGACGCTAGTTAAATTAAGCACCCATAAACAATGAAACGTATGAAAGTTTGGCCCGGATTTTGGTTAAACAGGTGATCGAAATCGATGATGGTATCAGTATCGTACTGAGAGTATGTTTTATAAACCGTGAGAGAGATTAGATAGGGAAGGAAGGAGCGACTTGCGTCAAATATGTGTTTTTTTAGATTTAGGACAAATCAGATTTGAGACGGTTACGTCAATAAAAAATATGAAGAAATTCGCTCGTAGTTTGTTCAGGGAAGCGAGTCTGTGCCTCAAGAAGTGACAGGCTTGACGCTTATTGGTTGGTAACATACCTTAATTGGACAATTCTATAGAGAAATACTCATGTAGCCAATAAGCGAGCGTTTTTAGAAGCGAACCATATATTGTTTTCAAATATACGTTTATAGTGTATTCGTTTTTTTTTCTTCTTCTAATTGCCTTAACACACCCCTTTTTTGCACTTAAAGAACACATTTCAGTTTTTAGTAATCTCAATTGCGATATCTCGTTTCGCAAGGGTTTATTATCATTAGACCACTTGATAATATTACACATATTTGTATCAAATATTAGAATGCCACTGGGTGAATTTATCTGACTTCAAAAATTACATTACATTAAAATATGTGCATATAATGGACTACTGTATACGTTAAGCATTAAGGTCGTTGGCTGATTTCACTCGAGGCCATTTGAATTCACGTGGCGCATTTCGAATCAGCGGTATTTTTAACGTCACGAACGTACCAATCAACTAACGTCATAAGTTCTATGTTTTAATTTATTACCCGGACACATATTTAATTGATTCGATGTGTCACACAAGCTCAAACGAATTGATTATGAAAATTATAAAGGACTTGCAGCATGCACACGATAGTTGAATGGTTATCCGAACGCTGCACACGTATTTGTTTGCTAATTTATAGCCCGATGGAAATGAAATGAATTAGTGGCGTTTGGTTTTTAGACTAAAAGGCTGTTTCAGTGTTTTTATTGAACATTCATAATCGTTTCCCTTTTATTTGAAAATACAATTAAATTTGTTGTGCAAAAGGAAGTAGCGGTTTCAGATGTTTTTCAGTGGAAAGTTACCAATTTTCGAATAAAGAGTTCTAACAATTGTGATTTGTATTGCGCCGTGTACGGTCGTCTATACAATTTGTCACTCCCAAATTTGCATCTCCATAACAAATACGAAAGAAGTCGACGTATAAATATGTTTTTAAGAATCAACATTAATGATAATGTTAAATTCAGAAAATTGCAATAAAAATTTGCATTTTGAAAGCAGGAAACTAATTTGAATTGATAAATAATTTTAAAAACCCGATACTTGAACTTGAACGAAACATTACAACCACATTTAAATGAATAAACATATCATTACATTATCTATAACATTATGCATTATCAGCAGAAACTTTTAAATAAAAATTTGAATCCATTTAAATGTATTGCGTGTGTTTCAGTAAATAGTCATTTTATTGAAATTTCTTGTTCGTAGTTGCTATTACTCACAATTTGCGGTGTTCGTTATAAAAAAATTAATCGGAAAAAACGATTTATTTCATTGCATTTAATTGAGGGCGTGTATTGTGAATACGTTTCACTGTCACTTGCAATTTTCACGGCCTTTTAACTTAATTATTGCTAAAGAGAAACAATAGTAAAAAGCGTTACGGCGCCGATCGTGTCGTTTGCCTCTTCCTATCTAGTCTAGGGAATTGTCGCGAATAAATTTAGTTTTTTTCGTCATTTAGGGCCGAAGATGTCGCTCTATATTATCACATGTACGAATTCGATCGATAAGAACATCGAAACCAAGGACGTGCGGAACGGTCGACGGCGCCGTTTTGCAATTCTACGTGGTTGCGATGTAGTTAGAGACGAATCCGTCACTAATC
Source organism: Eledona agricola (assembly GCA_964023215.1). Classification (NCBI taxonomy): domain Eukaryota; kingdom Metazoa; phylum Arthropoda; class Insecta; order Coleoptera; family Tenebrionidae; genus Eledona; species Eledona agricola. The sequence goes on from OZ026856.1 coordinate 5,155,023, forward strand.
AAAACCGAACGTCTTTATCGTATGGGGCGCTTTACGGCTTGTATCAATTTGCCGTTTACGATCCGATAAAGATGAGAATTGGAATTAATTGGGGTATTTTTCCCTTGTTCTAGTTACGATTTTATCGAAACACGATAAGGACATGTTCTACTTCCCAGATAAACAGAGGATCGAACTGAAGTGCAACACTACGGGTGATGTGAAGGATTTGATATGGTAAGTTATATAGAACAACTAAAATTACAAAAAAAATTCTAAATTTCACTACAATATTATTATAATATTTTTATTGTAAAATTTTTTAATTGATGTTTATTTTGGAAGCAGTTTAAATTCAATTACAATTTTTTACTAGAATCCCTCACTAGCTCGAGGGGCCATTTAAAAAAATGCGATTGTAGATATAATTGTAGATATAGCAGGGATTTAAAACAAGCAGGTCTTTTTATAGGTAGTGAAATTCCTGAAAAATCCTAAAATTCCACTTTGTTCGATTTGTTAGGTACAAAAGGTGCTACGGTGATGGTATTTAGACAGTGGATTGTATTCTTTTGATGTTTGGAGTAGGCACAGTCTGGACCTATTTTCATCGGACCTATCGTCTGGTATTTGACCCCAATTGCTAAAGTGCTTCACTGCTGTTTGTGCGCGAAGACAAACATTTCGAGAATAGTTATCGACGCGTGAAAACGGATCGTCCGAGCCAAACAACATCTTAGTGGAGTCCTTCCAGGAGAAGTTTTAATGCTGCCATAAAGCTCCGCACCAGGTGCACCGTCCATCCACGCCTCCGCTCGTAAACAGCCGAAACAATAAAACGTACCGCATTAATAACTCGCCGGCTTAAATTCGCGTTTTTCTTCTAGTTTTCGTGACGAAATCACATTACGAAATCGTAATTCCCGCAGCTAGCATCCGAATTTTTTAGGCATTTATTTTTGTCGTGGTGATTTCGACACCGCACACCTAGTTGATTCCGCCTAAAAATAAAATCAAACTTCGAGCGAGCGAGCGGCCAGTAGATTTAAACCGTTTTGTTGTCTGTGTGTTTAGGAAAAAAAACGACATAGTAATCCCGAAGACCGATCCGAATGATAAGTACGAGATCTTACTGGCCGAGGACGTTTCCATCTTGGTACTGAACGGAACCAGAGACTCGGACTCGGGGAATTATACGTGCAGTTTGGGAAGCGTGGCCGATTACGTGAAGCTGGCGACGGTGGCGAGCTCCAAATGGGGTTTGAGAGTGAACAGGAACGTGAACGTCGTCCAGGGGGAGAAGTTGACGCTCAAGTGCGAAGTGCGAGGAAAGTTGTCGCTGGAATGGTTCTTCAGTGAGTCGGAATCGTAGGCGGTCGTTTTGTGGCGGTTGAGAATCGTAAAATGATTACAGGGAATGCAAGCCACGAGGACAACTACACCAAAATTGAGACTGGGGGACGTTACACGGTGAAAAACTACAAGGATGAAGAGGAGGGCATAGAAATCGTGGATGGGCAATTCGAACTGATGGACGCGGATCTATGGGATAGGGGTGATTATATGTGCGTGGGGGAAACGTATGATCACGTGCTTAAATTCAACTCGTCGAGTATGATTCGCATAAAAGGTAGGCAAAGATGAGTGTGGTCAAGTGCAGTTGGGTAATGGTTCGTCGCTTAGATAAGTACGCTGCCCTGTGGCCCTTCCTGGGTATTTGCGCCGAAGTGTTCGTCCTCTGCGGCATCATCTTAGTCTACGAAAAGAAGCGTAATAAAACGGAATTGGAAGAGAGCGATACAGACCAAAGTCCAGACCAGTAAGTTTTATAGCAAGTCGTATGCTGTGGTATTGATAAAATTGTGGATCACAACATTTTTCTTGACAAAAAAGGGAATTTACCAACCAGTTTTTTACTGTAAGTGTGAACGTGGTCTGTGAACAAAAAATTTCGTAAGGGACCCGAAATTATCAATACCTCTTCAGGATAATTGTGCAAAACGTAGAGCCTTGATGTTTCAGGAAAAACACACCAGACAACGGAAAAGAGACGAACTTGAGGCACAGACAGTGAATGCGAGTTGTTAACCATTAAACATACCTAATTAAAAAGAAATAAAGAAAATTAGAAGTTCGAGTTATAGTTACATTCGTCATCTGTAAGACTATTTAAAACAGTTTGTCCGAGATCGCACTGTACAAAGTAACTTTAAGGTTATTGTTGAAGCCTTCGTTTTCTCGGACAGGTGTTGCTTTCGAATACAGTCTTTTTTAATTGTTTATCCGCGACTTCGGTTCCGTTCAGGTACTTACGTTTCCAATTACTAGTACTTAATTGTAGATATTGTAAAATTGTTATGGCGCAATCGAAAGAGGCTGTAATCCAATCGCAAACCCATCATCCCATTGTACATAAATAAAATAAGAAAAAATGTATCCTGTTTATATATGTATTGTTAAAAGAAATTGTGTTTAAACATATGGACTGTTGTTTTTCTTTTTGTTTTTTTTGTGATACTTTCAGAATGTAAAGTGCTTAATGATCCAAAGACCGCCGTCGTGTTGTTATCTCTTCAAATTTTAATTTGGCGCGAGCTGTAGTTACAATGTGGTCTTCATGTCATCGGTACTAATAGATTCGAGTAGTTCGCTTACATTTTTCACCGCTCAGTGCTAACTAGTGGAAGAAAAAATTTGTTTTCGACCAAAAGGGCGGCCACAATTGTCCCGTGGTCGGCCGTCTCTCGATGTGAACCATTTTAACTCTTCTATAGTTGACTATTAATAAATTTTAAGCATAAAGTATATTAGAATATAAAATGATGAAGGCGATGACTTAAAAATAACGAGGGAGCAAATTTATTTTTTACTTATTCTCCTGAATCGTGTTATTTTTAAGTCATCGGTGGTTAGGCTTAGATTCAATTTCCATTGCCGGGGGTGAAACTCGAGATGATGGAACCGCCCGCCCTTCAGCTAGTTTAGAACCCGCGACAGCTGCGGCTCGTCTTGACTTCCACCCCGACTTAAAACAGATAATCCAACTAGTATTCACAATTAGAGTAAAATATTGGTGCTTGCACAAAACATCGTCGGGCAGAATTCACTGTCATCGCGTTCAAATATAGGAGCTGCTGCCTACTTTTCAGTTTGTACTGTATTCGTTTTCATCTCATTATTATTCTTTTGTTCCGATGTAACGGTCAATCATCTGTACTTCCCCGTTTTTACTTATTACATACCAATTTTAAAATAAAAATCACGTTATTATGTTGGAATAAACTTTAAATAAAACACGCTCGTTTCCTTCACATGTGTACCAACAAAATGGGAAAAATAACCATTTATTACCACTATTTAACATTTGAAACAATAGCTAAAAACAAACAATAAAAACATGATTAAAAACACAACTAATTTAAGATAAATGCAATAATAATAATTCGAAGTCTCCCTTGATTAGGTGAATTTTAATCTGTACGCTGCCACGCCTGCCAATCCTACCGCGCACACGGCCGCTAACGTAGCTGTGGACACTAGTAACTAAAACATAATTCCCTAAATTCTGCCTCAATATTCCATGCACAACTCACGTTATTCTTGGGTGCTTTCCTCTTCTCGTCCTTGCTTTCGGGTTTCTGTTCGCCAAACATCCTTTTTGCCAACTCTCTTTCTGTGACTTTTTGTTTCTGAATCAGTTGTGACACTTTCGTTAATTCCTTCTGTACGTCCGCGTTGTTGGGCGAAACTTCATCTGCTTTTTTTAGGCAATTCAGGGCGGCGTTCAAGTCGTTCTTTGCCGTGTGCACCTGTAAAACGGTATTACAAGCAAGACATCATGTATTTCAAAGGTTAACTACTTTGGCCTTCCTGAACAAAGCCTTAACATTATTTGGTTGGCACCTAAGTACTGTTTGGAGTGAATTCAAAGCTGATTCGTACAACTCAAGCTTGATTTGTGCAGCCGCCATGTTATTGCACACACTAATTCGGTCTTCCAACAAGTCTTGAAGGGCTGCGTCTGTTATTTCTTCAGTATTGGTAAGAGTGGCATCCATTCCGCCCTCCACTTCGTCCAAAAAATCCAACGCTCTTCGGTAGCAGTGAATCGCCAGAGTGTTTTCGCCGCGACAATACCACCAATTTCCACGCTCACGTTTTATATTCCTGTCATAAATGATGATTAATCATAGTTTTAAGTGTTTATAAATTCAATACCCTTGAGTTTTGCGTTCCGCAATGGAGAGTGCTTCGGGGTCTTCTTCAGGGTCCACGGCCACTAATTCAATGTCATAAGTAACGGTACTGTTTGGGGGAATTTCGGGTAACAAGCCCACTGTACCAAACGCAAGTCGGGGCTCAATTTTTAGGATACATTTCTCGTTGAGATTCATTAGTCCCACAGCAACGTCCAGTCCCTGTATAACGTCGCAGTCCCCCAATTGAATCTCTAGATTTTCCTTGCGCTCAACTAGTGTCCCATCTTCAAGACTCAACTCGTAGGTGATTGTGCATTTTTCTAATCTCTGTGGCTTCGTATCACTATCACCTTTTCTGGTGATCTTCTTCATCAAGCTGCCGCTTCCTAGCAAATCCTGCCATTCGGGTTCTTCGTCTTCCTCTGGTGGAGACGCAAGCGAATCGATTTCGTCTGACTTCTTAGATTTCTCTTCAGTTTCTCGCTCGTTCATGATTTTCGTTGAGTCGGCTTCTGCGTTGTCGATGGCCATAGTTTGAATTATGGAACTTTGTGCACTAATGTGTTGTGACGGCTTAATTTAATATTTCTGTTGCAAAGTGATTGAGTAGAAAATTCTGGACTACGATTCTAACCTAAAAATTTGACATAAAAAAAACCTATCGAGGCTAGACTGTGACCAAGGCTACGTCTCATTTAAGCCAAATATCGACTTTATCTATTATTATTACAATATTTAACAGCAGAATGACGTTCTGTTGATGTGGTTGAACATTATGTATCTCTTTAGTCTTTATTACACAGATTACTCGTAATTAGTAAAATTAAAAATTTTTCAATGTAAAATTTTTGATGTTGGTGGCACTGCGTCGTGTGCCTTCCGCAGTTTCTCCTTTCAAATCAAATATTTTGACATTTTGTCTTGGAGCTTTATTATTTCTCAAATATTCGATTTAACATGAATTGGTTTGGAAATAGCGACGGCGTCATCGAAATTCTCAAAAAAGTGTGAAACTTCCGATTTTACGTCATCTGGTTTGGGCATTTCATTCATGCTACATGGAAGTGGTTTTTCAAAAAAGAAGGCATGATTCAGTGCCTGTAATTCGAGTGTAATTAAAATTTAATTTTAGCGAAATGAAGTACCTGCAGCGCTCCCAACCTCTTGTTGTGGTCGTACCGAAGAATATTGCTAATTAAATCAACTGTAACATCATCACAATCGTCGAATTTCTCGTCCCAGCGTTGCCCCGCGCTGTAAGTGAACGCAATTTTATTATAATCGGGTAAAGTACAGAGGCCTGGCCATGTGTCTTCGGTTGGGGTGCCCAGAGTGGCCAACACTATAGCCAGTTGAGCTATGTCAGTTTCACCCTTGAAAATAATTCAAAGTGATTGTGCGTCAAAATTTGATGAAATTACTGGAAACAAGGGTTGCTTGTCAATCATTTCTGCTAAAATGCATCCAACAGCCCACATGTCAACTGCTTCTGTGTATTTCTGGGCTCCATACAACAGTTCAGGAGCTCGATACCATCGTGTCCCAACTTGATGGGTGTACAAGCGGTCTTTGTCTTTCTTAAAAATGCGTGCTAGACCAAAATCGGCGATTTTTAGAGCCCCACTGTTGTCGATTAATAAATTGGCAGGTTTCAAGTCCTGGAACGAAACGAGCATCTGACTAAGTTTCAAAATATGAAATTATTTACTCGGTGCATTATTTGGTTGGAATGCATCGCTTCCACACCTAGCAAAATCATTTTTGTGTACGTTTTAATTTGTGGCAGAGTCAATGGCGATTCTATGTCTTTGAGAACGTCTGATAGGCTTCGCTGCAAGTATTCCATGACTATTACAATCGCGTTGTCTACGGTGAATATGTCCAATAGCTCTACAATCTGTAATGTTACCTTTTGTTAAGTAATAAAATACTTGGACTTACATGTTTGGATTGTAAAGCTCTGAGCACACAAATTTCGCGCATTGTATTTTTCGGAATTCCGCAACTTAAATTCGTGACGGCGATTTGTTTTAAAGCTACAATTATTTGGGTTTGAGTATTTAAACCTTTTAGGACTAAGCCATGGGCCCCTTTTCCAATTTTCCCCAACAATTTGTAATTTTCCATTTGGGTGTTGTGTGTATATTTATGGTTGCCAGGGAAACGCATTTCACTGCATTAATTTACTGTCCCCGAGCACAATGAATCTAAACTCAACAAATGCAAACAACTTTGGACGGCTATTAAAATATATATTAAAAAATTTCCCAATTTTTTGGTGGATTTATTAGAAATAAATTTGTAAAATTGAGAAATTTCAAACAGAGATAAGTCAATTCTCTTAAATTGAACCAACTTAATTTGCAGAAATCGTTAGAGAATTGAATTTTAATATTTTGTTTTGGATACTACACACATTACTCCAGATGACTGACTCAATGGAAATATTTTGGCGGAATGACCTTTAAATTATGTAACAGTTTTCAGATGGCGCATCGATCAAATTTTGCGGCAAATTTAAATAGTATCACCTCTCTTTATAGGTAGTAAAAATGCTATTATATTTTGAATATTATATGATTTATTCTACAAAACTAATGTAAAAAATTGTGTTGTAGAATAAATCATAATATATTTCTTCATTATTTACACGTCATACAATGAAACAATTTTATAAAAATCAATTTATTATATTACATAATTTAAAGTAAACAATAACTTACACATATGATAATTTACATGGGGGTTATTATATAATAATGGAACATTATGCGACAATTATTTTATCACAAGATGGTGCACTCAAAGGAACGGCTACATTTGCAGCGAAGTACTATCTCAAGGACCATGTCAGTAGGACACGTGAACGGGATGAAAATGACAAAGTCAAGACTGATGCATGAGGATTAAAAACGTAAGGTTTAAAGCTTATAGTAGCCTTATTAATATTAATACAAATTTTTTTATGTAGGTTCTATGACAACCACATCGCTTCTGCAAAAGGTACTGGAATATTTTCCAAGGATCAGAACAGAATCAGAGTAATTTTGTAAAATTAAATAAAATTATATTTGGCGGCAAAAGATCTCCTCGCGTTCATGTGTTCCAGCTACAAACTCTCGAGTTTGTCAAAATTATTTTGTTAAATTAAATAAAATTATATTTGGCGCCCAAAGATCTCCTCGCGTTCATGTGTTCCTGATATTAATATATGATTTTAGCCGAATAATTTTATAAAATCGAACAATCGCTGGTACTTTTCGCCAAAGATCTTATCGCGTTCATGTGTTCCTGATAATAACTCCTGATTTTTATTTTGTTGCCTTTTCTTGCCTGTGCCTCCGATGAAATAAAAATAAGACACAAACACGGTGGTTATGTATACAAATTTATTGAAACATATTCGTAAATTAAAAGTAGTTTGTTAATTACATGATCACTCAAAGGTGAGTTTTACCCTTAACTATACATTTGGCAAATAGACCTTAGATTAATAATTTCGACTGTTCGGTGTATGTACCTACACTAAAGAAATGACAAATGTTCAATTTAAGAGCAAAATTAGTAATGCAACAAATTATTATGTATTGTAATTAAAAAAAGTACAGACTTTTGCAACAATATCTGTGTGGAGACGATGAGTTGGGCGACATTTTGACATTTTTTCAACGACCAAAGAAATTACAAAACACTAACATTAATTTAAAATAAAAAAGCTACATAATAAATTAGTTATTCTACAAATAATTGAATTGTAATTACAAAAATCGACAGCTTGACATTACTCGACAACTAGCTGCGATCCTTCTGCTAAAACTAGACATGGGAATTTTTTTAAATCCCGAGCAAAAGCTTCCTGAGCAACCCGAGAATCCCGAGCAAAAGCTTCCTGAGCAACGCAAAAGCTTCCTGAGCAACCCGAGAATATCGAGCAAAAGCTTCCTGAGCAACCCGAGAATCCCGAGCAAAAGCTTCCTGAGCAACGCAAAAGCTTCCTGAGCAACCCGAGAATATCGAGCAAAAGCTTCCTGAGCAACCCGAGAATCCCGAGCAAAAGCTTCCTGAGCAATCCGAGAATATGGAGCAAAAGCTTCCTGAGCAACCCGAGAATCCCGAGCAAAAGCTTCCTGAGCAACCCGAGAATCCCGAGCAAAAGCTTCCTGAGCAACCCGAGAATATCGAGCAAAAGCTTCCTGAGCAACCCGAGAATCCCGAGCAAAAGCTTCCTGAGCAACGCAAAAGCTTCCTGAGCAATCCGAGAATATGGAGCAAAAGCTTCCTGAGCAACCCGAGAATCCCGAGCAAAAGCTTCCTGAGCAACCCGAGAATACCGAGCAAAAGCTTTCTGGGCAACTTGAATAATCTAAACAAAAGCTTCCTGAGCAACCCTAGAGTACCGAGCAAAAGCTTCCTGAGCAACCCGAGAATCCCGAGCAAAAGCTTCCTGAGCAACGCAAAAGCTTCCTGAGCAATCCGAGAATATGGAGCAAAAGCTTCCTGAGCAACCCGAGAATCCCGAGCAAAAGCTTCCTGAGCAACCCGAGAATCCCGAGCAAAAGCTTCCTGAGCAACGCAAAAGCTTCCTGAGCAACCCGAGAATCCCGAGCAAAAGCTTCCTGAGCAACCCGAGAATCCCGAGCAAAAGCTTCCTGAGCAACCCGTGAATCCCGAGCAAAAGCTTCCTGAGCAACGCAAAAGCTTCCTGAGCAACCCGAGAATATCGAGCAAAAGCTTCCTGAGCAACCCGAGAATCCCGAGCAAAAGCTTCCTGAGCAACGCAAAAGCTTCCTGAGCAACCCGAGAATATCGAGCAAAAGCTTCCTGAGCAACCCGAGAATCCCGAGCAAAAGCTTCCTGAGCAATCCGAGAATATGGAGCAAAAGCTTCCTGAGCAACCCGAGAATCCCGAGCAAAAGCTTCCTGAGCAACCCGAGAATCCCGAGCAAAAGCTTCCTGAGCAACCCGAGAATCCCGAGCAAAAGCTTCCTGAGCAACCCGTGAATCCCGAGCAAAAGCTTCCTGAGCAACGCAAAAGCTTCCTGAGCAACCCGAGAATATCGAGCAAAAGCTTCCTGAGCAACGCAAAAGCTTCCTGAGCAATCCGAGAATATGGAGCAAAAGCTTCCTGAGCAACCCGAGAATCCCGAGCAAAAGCTTCCTGAGCAACCCGAGAATCCCGAGCAAAAGCTTCCTGAGCAACGCAAAAGCTTCCTGAGCAACCCGAGAATATCGAGCAAAAGCTTCCTGAGCAACCCGAGAATCCCGAGCAAAAGCTTCCTGAGCAACGCAAAAGCTTCCTGAGCAATCCGAGAATATGGAGCAAAAGCTTCCTGAGCAACCCGAGAATCCCGAGCAAAAGCTTCCTGAGCAACCCAAAAGCTTCCTGAGCAACCCGAGAATATCGAGCAAAAGCTTCCTGAGCAACCCGAGAAGCCCGAGCAAAAGCTTCCTGAGCAACGCAAAAGCTTCCTGAGCAATCCGAGAATATGGAGCAAAAGCTTCCTGAGCAACCCGAGAATCCCGAGCAAAAGCTTCCTGAGCAACCCGTGAATCCCGAGCAAAAGCTTCCTGAGCAACGCAAAAGCTTCCTGAGCAACCCGAGAATATCGAGCAAAAGCTTCCTGAGCAACGCAAAAGCTTCCTGAGCAATCCGAGAATATGGAGCAAAAGCTTCCTGAGCAACCCGAGAATCCCGAGCAAAAGCTTCCTGAGCAACCCGAGAATCCCGAGCAAAAGCTTCCTGAGCAACCCGAGAATATCGAGCAAAAGCTTTCTGATCAACTTGAATATCCTAAGCAAAAGCTTCCTGAGCAACCCGAGAATATCGAGCAAAAGCTTCCTGGGCAACTTGAATATCCTAAGCAAAAGTTTATGAGCAACCCTAGAGTACCGAGCAAAAGCTTCCTGAGCAACTTGAATATCCTAAGCAAAAGCTTCCTGAGCAACCCGAGAATCCCGAGCAAAAGCTTCCTGGGCAAATTGAATATCCTAAGCAAAAGCTTCCTGAGCAACCCTAGAGTACCGAGCAAAAGCTTCCTGAGCAACCCGAGAATATCGAACAAAAGCTTCCTGAGCAACTTGAATATCCTAAGCAAAAGCTTCCTGAGCAACCCGAGAATCCCGAGCAAAAGCTTCCTGAGCAACCCGAGAATCCCGAGCAAAAGCTTCCTGAGCAACTTGAATATCCTAAGCAAAAGCTTCCTGAGCAACCCTAGAGTACCGAGCAAAAGCTTCCTGAGCAACTTGAATATCCTAAGCAAAAGCTTCCTGAGCAACCCGAGAATCCCGAGCAAAAGCTTCCTGGGCAACTTGAATATCCTAAGCAAAAGCTTCCTGAGCAACTCTAGAACCCCGAGCAAAAGCTTCCTGGGCAACTTGAATATCCTAAGCAAAAGCTTCCTGAGCAAGCCTAGAGTACCGAGCAAAAGCTTCCTGAGCAACCCGAGAATCCCGAGCAAAAGCTTCCTGAGCAACCCGAGAATCCCGAGCAAAAGCTTCCTGAGCAACGCAAAAGCTTACTGAGCAATCCGAGAATATGGAGCAAAAGCTTCCTGAGCAACCCGAGAATCCCGAGCAAAAGCTTCCTGAGCAACCCGAGAATCCCGAGCAAAAGCTTCCTGAGCAACCCGAGAATATAGAGCAAACGCTACCTGAGCAACCCGAGAATCCCGAGCAAAAGCTTCCTGAGCAACGCAAAAGCTTCCTGAGCAATCCGAGAATATGGAGCAAAAGCTTCCTGAGCAACCCGAGAATCCCGAGCAAAAGCTTCCTGAGCAACGCAAAAGCTTCCTGAGCAATCCGAGAATATGGAGCAAAAGCTTCCTAAGCAACCCGAGAATCCCGAGCAAAAGCTTCCTGAGCAACGCAAAAGCTTCCTGAGCAACCCGAGAATATCGAGCAAAAGCTTCCTGAGCAACCCGAGAATCCCGAGCAAAAGCTTCCTGAGCAATCCGAGAATATGGAGCAAAAGCTTCCTGAGCAACCCGAGAATATAGAGCAAACGCTACCTGAGCAACCCGAGAATCCCGAGCAAAAGCTTCCTGAGCAACCCGAGAATATCGAGCAAAAGCTTCCTGAGCAATCCGAGAATATGGAGCAAAAGCTTCCTGAGCAACCCGAGAATCCCGAGCAAAAGCTTCCTGAGCAACGCAAAAGCTTCCTGAGCAATCCGAGAATATGGAGCAAAAGCTTCCTAAGCAACCCGAGAATCCCGAGCAAAAGCTTCCTGAGCAACGCAAAAGCTTCCTGAGCAACCCGAGAATATCGAGCAAAAGCTTCCTGAGCAACCCGAGAATCCCGAGCAAAAGCTTCCTGAGCAATCCGAGAATATGGAGCAAAAGCTTCCTGAGCAACCCGAGAATATAGAGCAAACGCTACCTGAGCAACCCGAGAATCCCGAGCAAAAGCTTCCTGAGCAACCCGAGAATATCGAGCAAAAGCTTCCTGAGCAACCCGAGAATCCCGAGCAAAAGCTTCCTGAGCAACGCAAAAGCTTCCTGAGCAACCCGAGAATATCGAGCAAAAGCTTCCTGAGCAACCCGAGAATCCCGAGCAAAAGCTTCCTGAGCAATCCGAGAATATGGAGCAAAAGCTTCCTGAGCAACCCGAGAATCCCGAACAAAAGCTTCCTGAGCAACCCGAGAATCCCGAGCAAAAGCTTCCTGAGCAACCCGAGAATATCGAGCAAAAGCTTCCTGAGCAACCCGAGAATCCCGAGCAAAAGCTTCCTGAGCAACGCAAAAGCTTACTGAGCAATCCGAGAATATGGAGCAAAAGCTTCCTGAGCAACCCGAGAATCCCGAGCAAAAGCTTCCTGAGCAACCCGAGAATCCCGAGCAAAAGCTTCCTGAGCAACCCGAGAATATAGAGCAAACGCTACCTGAGCAACCCGAGAATCCCGAGCAAAAGCTTCCTGAGCAACGCAAAAGCTTCCTGAGCAATCCGAGAATATGGAGCAAAAGCTTCCTGAGCAACCCGAGAATCCCGAGCAAAAGCTTCCTGAGCAACGCGAGAATCCCGAGCAAAAGCTTCCTGAGCAACGCAAAAGCTTCCTGAGCAACCCGAGAATATCGAGCAAAAGCTTCCTGAGCAACCCGAGAATCCCGAGCAAAAGCTTCCTGAGCAACCCGAGAATCCCGAGCAAAAGCTTCCTGAGCAACGCAAAAGCTTCCTGAGCAACCCGAGAATATCGAGCAAAAGCTTCCTGAGCAACCCGAGAATCCCGAGCAAAAGCTTCCTGAGCAACGCAAAAGCTTCCTGAGCAATCCGAGAATATGGAGCAAAAGCTTCCTGAGCAACCCGAGAATCCCGAGCAAAAGCTTCCTGAGCAACCCAAAAGCTTCCTGAGCAACCCGAGAATCCCGAGCAAAAGCTTCCTGAGCAACGCAAAAGCTTCCTGAGCAACCCGAGAATATCGAGCAAAAGCTTCCTGAGCAACCCGAGAATCCCGAGCAAAAGCTTCCTGAGCAACGCAAAAGCTTCCTGAGCAATCCGAGAATATGGAGCAAAAGCTTCCTGAGCAACCCGAGAATCCCGAGCAAAAGCTTCCTGAGCAACCCGAGAATCCCGAGCAAAAGCTTCCTGAGCAACGCAAAAGCTTCCTGAGCAACCCGAGAATCCCGAGCAAAAGCTTCCTGAGCAACCCGAGAATCCCGAGCAAAAGCTTCCTGAGCAACGCAAAAGCTTCCTGAGCAATCCGAGAATATGGAGCAAAAGCTTCCTGAGCAACCCGAGAATCCCGAGCAAAAGCTTCCTGAGCAACCCGTGAATCCCGAGCAAAAGCTTCCTGAGCAACGCAAAAGCTTCCTGAGCAACCCGAGAATATCGAGCAAAAGCTTCCTGAGCAACGCAAAAGCTTCCTGAGCAATCCGAGAATATGGAGCAAAAGCTTCCTGAGCAACCCGAGAATCCCGAGCAAAAGCTTCCTGAGCAACCCGAGAATCCCGAGCAAAAGCTTCCTGAGCAACGCAAAAGCTTCCTGAGCAACCCGAGAATATCGAGCAAAAGCTTCCTGAGCAACCCGAGAATCCCGAGCAAAAGCTTCCTGAGCAACGCAAAAGCTTCCTGAGCAATCCGAGAATATGGAGCAAAAGCTTCCTGAGCAACCCGAGAATCCCGAGCAAAAGCTTCCTGAGCAACCCAAAAGCTTCCTGAGCAACCCGAGAATATCGAGCAAAAGCTTCCTGAGCAACCCGAGAAGCCCGAGCAAAAGCTTCCTGAGCAACGCAAAAGCTTCCTGAGCAATCCGAGAATATGGAGCAAAAGCTTCCTGAGCAACCCGAGAATCCCGAGCAAAAGCTTCCTGAGCAACCCGTGAATCCCGAGCAAAAGCTTCCTGAGCAACGCAAAAGCTTCCTGAGCAACCCGAGAATATCGAGCAAAAGCTTCCTGAGCAACGCAAAAGCTTCCTGAGCAATCCGAGAATATGGAGCAAAAGCTTCCTGAGCAACCCGAGAATCCCGAGCAAAAGCTTCCTGAGCAACCCGAGAATCCCGAGCAAAAGCTTCCTGAGCAACCCGAGAATATCGAGCAAAAGCTTTCTGATCAACTTGAATATCCTAAGCAAAAGCTTCCTGAGCAACCCGAGAATATCGAGCAAAAGCTTCCTGGGCAACTTGAATATCCTAAGCAAAAGTTTATGAGCAACCCTAGAGTACCGAGCAAAAGCTTCCTGAGCAACTTGAATATCCTAAGCAAAAGCTTCCTGAGCAACCCGAGAATCCCGAGCAAAAGCTTCCTGGGCAAATTGAATATCCTAAGCAAAAGCTTCCTGAGCAACCCTAGAGTACCGAGCAAAAGCTTCCTGAGCAACCCGAGAATATCGAACAAAAGCTTCCTGAGCAACTTGAATATCCTAAGCAAAAGCTTCCTGAGCAACCCGAGAATCCCGAGCAAAAGCTTCCTGAGCAACCCGAGAATCCCGAGCAAAAGCTTCCTGAGCAACTTGAATATCCTAAGCAAAAGCTTCCTGAGCAACCCTAGAGTACCGAGCAAAAGCTTCCTGAGCAACTTGAATATCCTAAGCAAAAGCTTCCTGAGCAACCCGAGAATCCCGAGCAAAAGCTTCCTGGGCAACTTGAATATCCTAAGCAAAAGCTTCCTGAGCAACTCTAGAACCCCGAGCAAAAGCTTCCTGGGCAACTTGAATATCCTAAGCAAAAGCTTCCTGAGCAAGCCTAGAGTACCGAGCAAAAGCTTCCTGAGCAACCCGAGAATCCCGAGCAAAAGCTTCCTGAGCAACCCGAGAATCCCGAGCAAAAGCTTCCTGAGCAACGCAAAAGCTTACTGAGCAATCCGAGAATATGGAGCAAAAGCTTCCTGAGCAACCCGAGAATCCCGAGCAAAAGCTTCCTGAGCAACCCGAGAATCCCGAGCAAAAGCTTCCTGAGCAACCCGAGAATATAGAGCAAACGCTACCTGAGCAACCCGAGAATCCCGAGCAAAAGCTTCCTGAGCAACGCAAAAGCTTCCTGAGCAATCCGAGAATATGGAGCAAAAGCTTCCTGAGCAACCCGAGAATCCCGAGCAAAAGCTTCCTGAGCAACGCAAAAGCTTCCTGAGCAATCCGAGAATATGGAGCAAAAGCTTCCTAAGCAACCCGAGAATCCCGAGCAAAAGCTTCCTGAGCAACCCGAGAATCCCGAGCAAAAGCTTCCTGAGCAACCCGAGAATATCGAGCAAAAGCTTCCTGAGCAACCCGAGAATCCCGAGCAAAAGCTTCCTGAGCAACGCAAAAGCTTCCTGAGCAACCCGAGAATATCGAGCAAAAGCTTCCTGAGCAACCCGAGAATCCCGAGCAAAAGCTTCCTGAGCAATCCGAGAATATGGAGCAAAAGCTTCCTGAGCAACCCGAGAATCCCGAACAAAAGCTTCCTGAGCAACCCGAGAATCCCGAGCAAAAGCTTCCTGAGCAACCCGAGAATATCGAGCAAAAGCTTCCTGAGCAACCCGAGAATCCCGAGCAAAAGCTTCCTGAGCAACGCAAAAGCTTACTGAGCAATCCGAGAATATGGAGCAAAAGCTTCCTGAGCAACCCGAGAATCCCGAGCAAAAGCTTCCTGAGCAACCCGAGAATCCCGAGCAAAAGCTTCCTGAGCAACGCAAAAGCTTCCTGAGCAACCCGAGAATATCGAGCAAAAGCTTCCTGAGCAACCCGAGAATCCCGAGCAAAAGCTTCCTGAGCAACGCAAAAGCTTCCTGAGCAATCCGAGAATATGGAGCAAAAGCTTCCTGAGCAACTCGAGAATCCCGAGCAAAAGCTTCCTGAGCAACGCAAAAGCTTCCTGAGCAATCCGAGAATATGGAGCAAAAGCTTCCTGAGCAACCCGAGAATCCCGAGCAAAAGCTTCCTGAGCAACCCGAAAATCCCGAGCAAAAGCTTCCTGAGCAACGCAAAAGCTTCCTGAGCAATCCGAGAATATGGAGCAAAAGCTTCCTGAGCAACCCGAGAATCCCGAGCAAAAGCTTCCTGAGCAACCCGAGAATCCCGAGCAAAAGCTTCCTGAGCAACCCGAGAATATCGAGCAAAAGCTTCCTGAGCAACCCGAGAATCCCGAGCAAAAGCTTCCTGAGCAACGCAAAAGCTTCCTGAGCAATCCGAGAATATGGAGCAAAAGCTTCCTGAGCAACCCGAGAATCCCGAGCAAAAGCTTCCTGAGCAACCCGAGAATCCCGAGCAAAAGCTTCCTGAGCAACGCAAAAGCTTCCTGAGCAACCCGAGAATATCGAGCAAAAGCTTCCTGAGCAACGCAAAAGCTTCCTGAGCAATCCGAGAATATGGAGCAAAAGCTTCCTGAGCAACCCGAGTATCCCGAGCAAAAGCTTCCTGAGCAACCCGAGAATCCCGAGCAAAAGCTTCCTGAGCAACGCAAAAGCTTCCTGAGCAACCCGAGAATATCGAGCAAAAGCTTCCTGAGCAACCCGAGAATCCCGAGCAAAAGCTTCCTGAGCAATCCGAGAATATGGAGCAAAAGCTTCCTGAGCAACCCGAGAATCCCGAGCAAAAGCTTCCTGAGCAACGCAAAAGCTTCCTGAGCAACTTGAATATCCTAAGCAAAAGCTTCCTGAGCAACCCGAGAATCCCGAGCAAAAGCTTCCTGATCAACCCGAGAATACCGAGCAAAAGCTTCCTGGGCAACTTGAATATCCTAAGCAAAAGCTTCCTGAGCAACCCTAGAGTACCGAGCAAAAGCTTCCTGAGCAACCCGAGAATCCCGAGCAAAAGCTTCCTGAGCAACCCGAGAATCCCGAGCAAAAGCTTCCTGAGCAACCCGAGAATATCGAGCAAAAGCTTCCTGAGCAACCCGAGAATCCCGAGCAAAAGCTTCCTGAGCAACCCAAAAGCTTCCTGAGCAACCCGAGAATATCGAGCAAAAGCTTCCTGAGCAACCCGAGAATCCCGAGCAAAAGCTTCCTGAGCAACGCAAAAGCTTCCTGAGCAATCCGAGAATATGGAGCAAAAGCTTCCTGAGCAACCCGAGAATCCCGAGCAAAAGCTTCCTGAGCAACCCGTGAATCCCGAGCAAAAGCTTCCTGAGCAACCCGAGAATATCGAGCAAAAGCTTCCTGAGCAACGCAAAAGCTTCCTGAGCAATCCGAGAATATGGAGCAAAAGCTTCCTGAGCAACCCGAGAATCCCGAGCAAAAGCTTCCTGAGCAACCCAAAAGCTTCCTGAGCAACCCGAGAATATCGAGCAAAAGCTTCCTGAGCAACCCGAGAATCCGGAGCAAAAGCTTCCTGAGCAACGCAAAAGCTTCCTGAGCAATCCGAGAATATGGAGCAAAAGCTTCCTGAGCAACCCGAGAATCCCGAGCAAAAGCTTCCTGAGCAACCCGAGAATCCCGAGCAAAAGCTTCCTGAGCAACCCGAGAATCCCGAGCAAAAGCTTCCTGAGCAACGCAAAAGCTTCCTGAGCAACCCGAGAATATCGAGCAAAAGCTTCCTGAGCAACCCGAGAATCCCGAGCAAAAGCTTCCTGAGCAACGCAAAAGCTTCCTGAGCAACTTGAATATCCTAAGCAAAAGCTTCCTGAGCAACCCGAGAATCCCGAGCAAAAGCTTCCTGAGCAACCCGAGAATACCGAGCAAAAGCTTCCTGGGCAACTTGAATATCCTAAGCAAAAGCTTCCTGAGCAACCCTAGAGTACCGAGCAAAAGCTTCCTGAGCAACCCGAGAATCCCGAGCAAAAGCTTCCTGAGCAACGCAAAAGCTTCCTGAGCAATCCGAGAATATGGAGCAAAAGCTTCCTGAGCAACCCGAGAATCCCGAGCATAAGCTTCCTGAGCAACCCGAGAATACCGCGCAAAAGCTTCCTGGGCAACTTGAATATCCTAAGCAAAAGCTTCCTGAGCAACCCGAGAATCCCGAGCATAAGCTTCCTGAGCAACCCGAGAATCCCGAGCAAAAGCTTCCTGAGCAACGCAAAAGCTTTCTGGGCAATCCGAGAATATGGAGCAAAAGCTTCCTGAGCAACCCGAGAATCCCGAGCAAAAGCTTCCTGAGCAACGCAAAAGCTTCCTGAGCAACCCGAGAATATCGAGCAAAAGCTTCCTGAGCAACGCAAAAGCTTCCTGAGCAATCCGAGAATATGGAGCAAAAGCTTCCTGAGCAACCCGAGAATCCCGAGCAAAAGCTTCCTGAGCAACCCGAGAATATCGAGCAAAAGCTTCCTGAGCAACCCGAGAATCCCGAGCAAAAGCTTCCTGAGCAACGCAAAAGCTTCCTGAGCAATCCGAGAATATGGAGCAAAAGCTTCCTGAGCAACCCGAGAATCCCGAGCAAAAGCTTCCTGAGCAACGCAAAAGCTTCCTGAGCAACCCGAGAATATCGAGCAAAAGCTTCCTGAGCAACCCGAGAATCCCGAGCAAAAGCTTCCTGAGTAACCCGAGAATCCCGAGCAAAAGCTTCCTGAGCAACGCAAAAGCTTCCTGGGCAACCCGAGAATATCGAGCAAAAGCTTCCTGAGCAACCCGAAAATCCCGAGCAAAAGCTTCCTGAGCAACGCAAAAGCTTCCTGGGCAATCCGAGAATATGGAGCAAAAGCTTCCTGAGCAACCCGAGAATCCCGAGCAAAAGCTTCCTGAGCAACCCGTGAATCCCGAGCAAAAACTTCCTGAGCAACGCAAAAGCTTCCTGAGCAACCCGAGAATATCGAGCAAAAGCTTCCTGAGCAACCCGAGAATATCGAGCAAAAGCTTCCTGAGCAACCCGAGAATCCCGAGCAAAAGCTTCCTGAGCAACCCGAGAATATCGAGCAAAAGCTTCCTGAGCAACCCGAGAATATCGAGCAAAAGCTTCCTGAGCAACCCGAGAATCCCGAGCAAAAGCTTCCTGAGCAACGCAAAAGCTTCCTGGGCAATCCGAGAATATGGAGCAAAAGCTTCCTGAGCAACCCGAGAATCCCGAGCAAAAGCTTCCTGAGCAACCCGTGAATCCCGAGCAAAAACTTCCTGAGCAACGCAAAAGCTTCCTGAGCAACCCGAGAATATCGAGCAAAAGCTTCCTGAGCAACCCGAGAATCCCGAGCAAAAGCTTCCTGAGCAACGCAAAAGCTTCCTGAGCAACCCGAGAATATCGAGCAAAAGCTTCCTGAGCAACGCAAAAGCTTCCTGAGCAATCCGAGAATATGGAGCAAAAGCTTCCTGAGCAACCCGAGAATCCCGAGCAAAAGCTTCCTGAGCAACCCGAGAATATCGAGCAAAAGCTTCCTGAGCAACCCGAGAATCCCGAGCAAAAGCTTCCTGAGCAACGCAAAAGCTTCCTGAGCAATCCGAGAATATGGAGCAAAAGCTTCCTGAGCAACCCGAGAATCCCGAGCAAAAGCTTCCTGAGCAACGCAAAAGCTTCCTGAGCAACCCGAGAATATCGAGCAAAAGCTTCCTGAGCAACCCGAGAATCCCGAGCAAAAGCTTCCTGAGTAACCCGAGAATCCCGAGCAAAAGCTTCCTGAGCAACGCAAAAGCTTCCTGGGCAACCCGAGAATATCGAGCAAAAGCTTCCTGAGCAACCCGAAAATCCCGAGCAAAAGCTTCCTGAGCAACGCAAAAGCTTCCTGGGCAATCCGAGAATATGGAGCAAAAGCTTCCTGAGCAACCCGAGAATCCCGAGCAAAAGCTTCCTGAGCAACCCGTGAATCCCGAGCAAAAACTTCCTGAGCAACGCAAAAGCTTCCTGAGCAACCCGAGAATATCGAGCAAAAGCTTCCTGAGCAACCCGAGAATATCGAGCAAAAGCTTCCTGAGCAACCCGAGAATCCCGAGCAAAAGCTTCCTGAGCAACCCGAGAATATCGAGCAAAAGCTTCCTGAGCAACCCGAGAATATCGAGCAAAAGCTTCCTGAGCAACCCGAGAATCCCGAGCAAAAGCTTCCTGAGCAACGCAAAAGCTTCCTGGGCAATCCGAGAATATGGAGCAAAAGCTTCCTGAGCAACCCGAGAATCCCGAGCAAAAGCTTCCTGAGCAACCCGTGAATCCCGAGCAAAAACTTCCTGAGCAACGCAAAAGCTTCCTGAGCAACCCGAGAATATCGAGCAAAAGCTTCCTGAGCAACGCAAAAGCTTCCTGAGCAATCCGAGAACATGGAGCAAAAGCTTCCTGAGCAACCCGAGAATCCCGAGCAAAAGCTTCCTGAGCAACCCGAGAATCCCGAGCAAAAGCTTCCTGAGCAACCCGAGAATCCCGAGCAAAAGCTTCCAGAGCAACCCGAGAATCCCGAGCAAAAGCTTCCTGAGCAACGCAAAAGCTTCCTGAGCAACCTGAGAATATCGAGCAAAAGCTTCCTGAGCAACCCGAGAATCCCGAGCAAAAGCTTCCTGAGTAACCCGAGAATCCCGAGCAAAAGCTTCCTGAGCAACGCAAAAGCTTCCTGGGCAACCCGAGAATATCGAGCAAAAGCTTCCTGAGCAACCCGAAAATCCCGAGCAAAAGCTTCCTGAGCAACCCGCGAATCCTGAGCAAAAGCTTCCTGAGCAACCCGAGAATATCGGGCAAAAGCTTCCTGAGCAACCCGAGAATCCCGAGCAAAAGCTTCCTGAGCAACCCGAGAATATCGAGCAAAAGCTTCCTGAGCAACCCGAGAATATCGAGCAAAAGCTTCCTGAGCAACCCGAGAATATCGAGCAAAAGCTTCCTGAGCAACCCGAGAATCCCGAGCAAAAGCTTCCTGAGCAACCCGAGAATATAGAGCAAAAGCTTCCTGAGTAACCCGAGAATCCCGAGCAAAAGCTTCCTGAGCAACGCAAAAGCTTCCTGGGCAACCCGAGAATATCGAGCAAAAGCTTCCTGAGCAACCCGAGAATCCCGAGCAAAAGCTTCCTGAGCAACGCAAAAGCTTCCTGAGCAACCCGAGAATATCGAGCAAAAGCTTCCTGAGCAACCCGAGAATCCCGAGCAAAAGCTTCCTGAGCAACCCGAGAATATCGAGCAAAAGCTTCCTGAGCAACCCGAGAATCCCGAGCAAAAACTTCCTGAGCAACCCGAGAATCCCGAGCAAAAGCTTCCTGAGCAACGCAAAAGCTTCCTGAGCAACGCAAAAGCTTCCTGAGCAACCCGAGAATCCCGAGCAAAAGCTTCCTGAGCAACGCAAAAGCTTCCTGAGCAATCCGAGAATATAGAGCAAAAGCTTCCTGAGCAACCCGAGAATCCCGAGCAAAAGCTTCCTGAGCAACCCGAGAATCCCGAGCAAAAGCTTCCTGAGCAACCCAAAAGCTTCCTGAGCAACCCGAGAATATCGAGCAAAAGCTTCCTGAGCAACCCGAGAATCCCGAGCAAAAGCTTCCTGAGCAACGCAAAAGCTTCCTGAGCAATCCGAGAATATGGAGCAAAAGCTTCCTGAGCAACCCGAGAATCCCGAGCAAAAGCTTCCTGAGCAACCCGTGAATCCCGAGCAAAAGCTTCCTGAGCAACCCGAGAATATCGAGCAAAAGCTTCCTGAGCAACGCAAAAGCTTCCTGAGCAATCCGAGAATATGGAGCAAAAGCTTCCTGAGCAACCCGAGAATCCCGAGCAAAAGCTTCCTGAGCAACCCAAAAGCTTCCTGAGCAACCCGAGAATATCGAGCAAAAGCTTCCTGAGCAACCCGAGAATCCGGAGCAAAAGCTTCCTGAGCAACGCAAAAGCTTCCTGAGCAATCCGAGAATATGGAGCAAAAGCTTCCTGAGCAACCCGAGAATCCCGAGCAAAAGCTTCCTGAGCAACCCGAGAATCCCGAGCAAAAGCTTCCTGAGCAACCCGAGAATCCCGAGCAAAAGCTTCCTGAGCAACGCAAAAGCTTCCTGAGCAACCCGAGAATATCGAGCAAAAGCTTCCTGAGCAACCCGAGAATCCCGAGCAAAAGCTTCCTGAGCAACGCAAAAGCTTCCTGAGCAACTTGAATATCCTAAGCAAAAGCTTCCTGAGCAACTCGAGAATCCCGAGCAAAAGCTTCCTGAGCAACCCGAGAATACCGAGCAAAAGCTTCCTGGGCAACTTGAATATCCTAAGCAAAAGCTTCCTGAGCAACCCTAGAGTACCGAGCAAAAGCTTCCTGAGCAACCCGAGAATCCCGAGCAAAAGCTTCCTGAGCAACGCAAAAGCTTCCTGAGCAATCCGAGAATATGGAGCAAAAGCTTCCTGAGCAACCCGAGAATCCCGAGCATAAGCTTCCTGAGCAACCCGAGAATACCGCGCAAAAGCTTCCTGAGCAACCCGAGAATCCCGAACAAAAGCTTCCTGAGCAACCCGAGAATCCCGAGCAAAAGCTTCCTGAGCAACCCGAGAATATCGAGCAAAAGCTTCCTGAGCAACCCGAGAATCCCGAGCAAAAGCTTCCTGAGCAACCCGTGAATCCCGAGCAAAAGCTTCCTGAGCAACGCAAAAGCTTCCTGAGCAACCCGAGAATATCGAGCAAAAGCTTCCTGAGCAACCCGAGAATCCCGAGCAAAAGCTTCCTGAGCAACCCGAGAATATCGAGCAAAAGCTTCCTGAGCAACCCGAGAATCCCGAGCAAAAGCTTCCTGAGCAACGCAAAAGCTTCCTGAGCAACCCGAGAATATCGAGCAAAAGCTTCCTGAGCAACCCGAGAATATCGAGCAAAAGCTTCCTGAGCAACCCGAGAATCCCGAGCAAAAGCTTCCTGAGCAACCCGAGAATATCGAGCAAAAGCTTCCTGAGCAACCCGAGAATATCGAGCAAAAGCTTCCTGAGCAACCCGAGAATCCCGAGCAAAAGCTTCCTGAGCAACGCAAAAGCTTCCTGGGCAATCCGAGAATATGGAGCAAAAGCTTCCTGAGCAACCCGAGAATCCCGAGCAAAAGCTTCCTGAGCAACCCGTGAATCCCGAGCAAAAGCTTCCTGAGCAACGCAAAAGCTTCCTGAGCAACCCGAGAATATCGAGCAAAAGCTTCCTGAGCAACGCAAAAGCTTCCTGAGCAATCCGAGAATATGGAGCAAAAGCTTCCTGAGCAACCCGAGAATCCCGAGCAAAAGCTTCCTGAGCAACCCGAGAATATCGAGCAAAAGCTTCCTGAGCAACCCGAGAATCCCGAGCAAAAGCTTCCTGAGCAACGCAAAAGCTTCCTGAGCAATCCGAGAATATGGAGCAAAAGCTTCCTGAGCAACCCGAGAATCCCGAGCAAAAGCTTCCTGAGCAACCCGAGAATCCCGAGCAAAAGCTTCCAGAGCAACCCGAGAATCCCGAGCAAAAGCTTCCTGAGCAACGCAAAAGCTTCCTGAGCAACCCGAGAATATCGAGCAAAAGCTTCCTGAGCAACCCGAGAATCCCGAGCAAAAGCTTCCTGAGTAACCCGAGAATCCCGAGCAAAAGCTTCCTGAGCAACGCAAAAGCTTCCTGGGCAACCCGAGAATATCGAGCAAAAGCTTCCTGAGCAACCCGAAAATCCCGAGCAAAAGCTTCCTGAGCAACGCAAAAGCTTCCTGGGCAATCCGAGAATATGGAGCAAAAGCTTCCTGAGCAACCCGAGAATCCCGAGCAAAAGCTTCCTGAGCAACCCGTGAATCCCGAGCAAAAACTTCCTGAGCAACGCAAAAGCTTCCTGAGCAACCCGAGAATATCGAGCAAAAGCTTCCTGAGCAACCCGAGAATATCGAGCAAAAGCTTCCTGAGCAACCCGAGAATCCCGAGCAAAAGCTTCCTGAGCAACCCGAGAATATCGAGCAAAAGCTTCCTGAGCAACCCGAGAATATCGAGCAAAAGCTTCCTGAGCAACCCGAGAATCCCGAGCAAAAGCTTCCTGAGCAACGCAAAAGCTTCCTGGGCAATCCGAGAATATGGAGCAAAAGCTTCCTGAGCAACCCGAGAATCCCGAGCAAAAGCTTCCTGAGCAACCCGTGAATCCCGAGCAAAAACTTCCTGAGCAACGCAAAAGCTTCCTGAGCAACCCGAGAATATCGAGCAAAAGCTTCCTGAGCAACGCAAAAGCTTCCTGAGCAATCCGAGAACATGGAGCAAAAGCTTCCTGAGCAACCCGAGAATCCCGAGCAAAAGCTTCCTGAGCAACCCGAGAATATCGAGCAAAAGCTTCCTGAGCAACCCGAGAATCCCGAGCAAAAGCTTCCTGAGCAACGCAAAAGCTTCCTGAGCAATCCGAGAATATGGAGCAAAAGCTTCCTGAGCAACCCGAGAATCCCGAGCAAAAGCTTCCTGAGCAACCCGAGAATCCCGAGCAAAAGCTTCCAGAGCAACCCGAGAATCCCGAGCAAAAGCTTCCTGAGCAACGCAAAAGCTTCCTGAGCAACCTGAGAATATCGAGCAAAAGCTTCCTGAGCAACCCGAGAATCCCGAGCAAAAGCTTCCTGAGTAACCCGAGAATCCCGAGCAAAAGCTTCCTGAGCAACGCAAAAGCTTCCTGGGCAACCCGAGAATATCGAGCAAAAGCTTCCTGAGCAACCCGAAAATCCCGAGCAAAAGCTTCCTGAGCAACCCGCGAATCCTGAGCAAAAGCTTCCTGAGCAACCCGAGAATATCGGGCAAAAGCTTCCTGAGCAACCCGAGAATCCCGAGCAAAAGCTTCCTGAGCAACCCGAGAATATCGAGCAAAAGCTTCCTGAGCAACCCGAGAATATCGAGCAAAAGCTTCCTGAGCAACCCGAGAATCCCGAGCAAAAGCTTCCTGAGCAACCCGAGAATATAGAGCAAAAGCTTCCTGAGTAACCCGAGAATCCCGAGCAAAAGCTTCCTGAGCAACGCAAAAGCTTCCTGGGCAACCCGAGAATATCGAGCAAAAGCTTCCTGAGCAACCCGAGAATCCCGAGCAAAAGCTTCCTGAGCAACGCAAAAGCTTCCTGAGCAACCCGAGAATATCGAGCAAAAGCTTCCTGAGCAACTTGAATATCCTAAGCAAAAGCTTCCTGAGCAACCCGAGAATCCCGAGCAAAAGCTTCCTGAGCAACGCAAAAGCTTCCTGAGCAACCCGAGAATATCGAGCAAAAGCTTCCTGAGCAACCCGAGAATATCGAGCAAAAGCTTCCTGAGCAACCCGAGAATCCCGAGCTGAAGCTTCCTGAGCAACCCGAGAATATCGAGCAAAAGCTTCCTGAGCAACTTGAATATCCTAAGCAAAAGCTTCCTGAGCAACCCGAGAATCCCGAGCAAAAGCTTCCTGAGCAACGCAAAAGCTTCCTGAGCAACCCGAGAATATCGAGCAAAAGCTTCCTGAGCAACCCGAGAATATCGAGCAAAAGCTTCCTGAGCAACCCGAGAATCCCGAGCAAAAGCTTCCTGAGCAACCCGAGAATATAGAGCAAAAGCTTCCTGAGTAACCCGAGAATCCCGAGCAAAAGCTTCCTGAGCAACGCAAAAGCTTCCTGGGCAACCCGAGAATATCGAGCAAAAGCTTCCTGAGCAACCCGAGAATCCCGAGCAAAAGCTTCCTGAGCAACGCAAAAGCTTCCTGAGCAACCCGAGAATATCGAGCAAAAGCTTCCTGAGCAACCCGAGAATCCCGAGCAAAAGCTTCCTGAGCAACCCGAGAATATCGAGCAAAAGCTTCCTGAGCAACCCGAGAATCCCGAGCAAAAGCTTCCTGAGCAACGCAAAAGCTTTCTGAGCAACCCGAGAATATCGAGCAAAAGCTTCCTGAGCAACCCGAGAATCCCGAGCAAAAGCTTCCTGAGCAACGCAAAAGCTTCCTGAGCAACCCGAGAATATCGAGCAAAAGCTTCCTGAGCAACCCGAGAATATCGAGCAAAAGCTTCCTGAGCAACCCGAGAATCCCGAGCAAAAGCTTCCTGAGCAACCCGAGAATATCGAGCAAAAGCTTCCTGAGCAACCCGAGAATATCGAGCAAAAGCTTCCTGAGCAACCCGAGAATCCCGAGCAAAAGCTTCCTGAGCAACGCAAAAGCTTCCTGGGCAATCCGAGAATATGGAGCAAAAGCTTCCTGAGCAACCCGAGAATCCCGAGCAAAAGCTTCCTGAGCAACCCGTGAATCCCGAGCAAAAGCTTCCTGAGCAACGCAAAAGCTTCCTGAGCAACCCGAGAATATCGAGCAAAAGCTTCCTGAGCAACGCAAAAGCTTCCTGAGCAATCCGAGAATATGGAGCAAAAGCTTCCTGAGCAACGCAAAAGCTTCCTGGGCAACCCGAGAATATCGAGCAAAAGCTTCCTGAGCAACCCGAAAATCCCGAGCAAAAGCTTCCTGAGCAACCCGCGAATCCTGAGCAAAAGCTTCCTGAGCAACCCGAGAATATCGGGCAAAAGCTTCCTGAGCAACCCGAGAATCCCGAGCAAAAGCTTCCTGAGCAACGCAAAAGCTTCCTGAGCAACGCAAAAGCTTCCTGGGCAACCCGAGAATCCCGAGCAAAAGCTTCCTGAGCAACGCAAAAGCTTCCTGAGCAACCCGAGAATATCGAGCAAAAGCTTCCTGAGCAACCCGAGAATATCGAGCAAAAGCTTCCTGAGCAACCCGAGAATCCCAAGCAAAAGCTTCCTGAGCAACCCGAGAATATAGAGCAAAAGCTTCCTGAGTAACCCGAGAATCCCGAGCAAAAGCTTCCTGAGCAACGCAAAAGCTTCCTGGGCAACCCGAGAATATCGAGCAAAAGCTTCCTGAGCAACCCGAGAATCCCGAGCAAAAGCTTCCTGAGCAACGCAAAAGCTTCCTGAGCAACCCGAGAATATCGAGCAAAAGCTTCCTGAGCAACCCGAGAATCCCGAGCAAAAGCTTCCTGAGCAACCCGAGAATATCGAGCAAAAGCTTCCTGAGCAACCCGAGAATCCCGAGCAAAAGCTTCCTGAGCAACGCAAAAGCTTCCTGAGCAATCCGAGAATATGGAGCAAAAGCTTCCTGAGCAACCCGAGAATCCCGAGCAAAAGCTTCCTGAGCAACCCAAAAGCTTCCTGAGCAACCCGAGAATCCCGAGCAAAAGCTTCCTGAGCAACCCGTGAATCCCGAGCAAAAGCTTCCTGAGCAACGCAAAAGCTTCCTGAGCAACCCGAGAATATCGAGCAAAAGCTTCCTGAGCAACGCAAAAGCTTCCTGAGCAATCCGAGAATATGGAGCAAAAGCTTCCTGAGCAACCCGAGAATCCCGAGCAAAAGCTTCCTGAGCAACCCGAGAATATCGAGCAAAAGCTTCCTGAGCAACCCGAGAATCCCGAGCAAAAGCTTCCTGAGCAACGCAAAAGCTTCCTGAGCAATCCGAGAATATGGAGCAAAAGCTTCCTGAGCAACCCGAGAATCCCGAGCAAAAGCTTCCTGAGCAACCCGAGAATCCCGAGCAAAAGCTTCCAGAGCAACCCGAGAATCCCGAGCAAAAGCTTCCTGAGCAACGCAAAAGCTTCCTGAGCAACCCGAGAATATCGAGCAAAAGCTTCCTGAGCAACCCGAGAATCCCGAGCAAAAGCTTCCTGAGTAACCCGAGAATCCCGAGCAAAAGCTTCCTGAGCAACCCGAAAATCCCGAGCAAAAGCTTCCTGAGCAACGCAAAAGCTTCCTGGGCAATCCGAGAATATGGAGCAAAAGCTTCCTGAGCAACCCGAGAATCCCGAGCAAAAGCTTCCTGAGCAACCCGTGAATCCCGAGCAAAAACTTCCTGAGCAACGCAAAAGCTTCCTGAGCAACCCGAGAATATCGAGCAAAAGCTTCCTGAGCAACCCGAGAATATCGAGCAAAAGCTTCCTGAGCAACCCGAGAATCCCGAGCAAAAGCTTCCTGAGCAACCCGAGAATATCGAGCAAAAGCTTCCTGAGCAACCCGAGAATATCGAGCAAAAGCTTCCTGAGCAACCCGAGAATCCCGAGCAAAAGCTTCCTGAGCAACGCAAAAGCTTCCTGGGCAATCCGAGAATATGGAGCAAAAGCTTCCTGAGCAACCCGAGAATCCCGAGCAAAAGCTTCCTGAGCAACCCGTGAATCCCGAGCAAAAACTTCCTGAGCAACGCAAAAGCTTCCTGAGCAACCCGAGAATATCGAGCAAAAGCTTCCTGAGCAACGCAAAAGCTTCCTGAGCAATCCGAGAACATGGAGCAAAAGCTTCCTGAGCAACCCGAGAATCCCGAGCAAAAGCTTCCTGAGCAACCCGAGAATATCGAGCAAAAGCTTCCTGAGCAACCCGAGAATCCCGAGCAAAAGCTTCCTGAGCAACGCAAAAGCTTCCTGAGCAATCCGAGAATATGGAGCAAAAGCTTCCTGAGCAACCCGAGAATCCCGAGCAAAAGCTTCCTGAGCAACCCGAGAATCCCGAGCAAAAGCTTCCAGAGCAACCCGAGAATCCCGAGCAAAAGCTTCCTGAGCAACGAAAAAGCTTCCTGAGCAACCCGAGAATATCGAGCAAAAGCTTCCTGAGCAACCCGAGAATCCCGAGCAAAAGCTTCTAGAGCAACCCGAGAATCCCGAGCAAAAGCTTCCTGAGCAACGCAAAAGCTTCCTGAGCAACCCGAGAATATCGAGCAAAAGCTTCCTGAGCAACCCGAGAATCCCGAGCAAAAGCTTCCTGAGTAACCCGAGAATCCCGAGCAAAAGCTTCCTGAGCAACGCAAAAGCTTCCTGGGCAACCCGAGAATATCGAGCAAAAGCTTCCTGAGCAACCCGAAAATCCCGAGCAAAAGCTTCCTGAGCAACCCGAGAATCCCGAGCAAAAGCTTCCTGAGCAACCCGAGAATATCGAGCAAAAGCTTCCTGAGCAACCCGAGAATATCGAGCAAAAGCTTCCTGAGCAACCCGAGAATCCCGAGCAAAAGCTTCCTGAGCAACCCGAGAATATAGAGCAAAAGCTTCCTGAGTAACCCGAGAATCCCGAGCAAAAGCTTCCTGAGCAACGCAAAAGCTTCCTGGGCAACCCGAGAATATCGAGCAAAAGCTTCCTGAGCAACCCGAGAATCCCGAGCAAAAGCTTCCTGAGCAACGCAAAAGCTTCCTGAGCAACCCGAGAATATCGAGCAAAAGCTTCCTGAGCAACTTGAATATCCTAAGCAAAAGCTTCCTGAGCAACCCGAGAATCCCGAGCAAAAGCTTCCTGAGCAACGCAAAAGCTTCCTGAGCAACCCGAGAATATCGAGCAAAAACTTCCTGAGCAACCCGAGAATCCCGAGCAAAAGCTTCCTGAGCAACTTGAATATCCTAAGCAAAAGCTTCCTTTTTCATATTTCACTGATCAGACTATACGAATACGCGTTTATTGATGACACGTGAAAAGACGTCTAAACTGACATCTAGTGTCCGACCGAAACTAGTTTTTACGGCCGAAACCGAAACCGAAACCGAATTTCGGCTTCAGTCTCAGTTTCGGCCGAAACCGAAACCGAAACCGAAACTTCATGTTTTCGTGGGAAAAACAAAGTAAAAATTATCATAATGAGTTTTTATTATTATTTTTTTAACCAATCACATATTAATCATTCAGCCTCTGATATTTTAAGTAATCATTAATTTATTATATCATATTATTACCCCCCTTATTTAAAAAAGCACAAATAAATATACTTTTTCTTAATATCTTGAAATAAAATAAAAGCTACAAAACAAAATTAATGCTTTTAAAGTAAAAAGAAATTACCTAGTAAATATGTGTAGGTAGGTACACAAAAAAAAAACACTCTTTCATCTTAACAAAATTATTTTTTCTAAACTTTGGTCATTTTGTATGGTACTTTTGTTAACCTACTACAATAAAATTCAAATTAATAAGTCCCTATCTGCCACATACAACAACTAAATAAATATTTTTGATGCAAATAATCTTTAATCGAATGTATCAAAATAAAAAGACCTTTGCAAAACCTCCCGAATGCAGTTTCGGTTTCGGCCGGATGACAGCCGAAACCGAAACTAGGCCGAAACCAGTTTTTTTTGCCGAAACTTGGCCGAAACCGAAACCGAAACCGAAAGTTCGGTCGGACACTACTGACATCCGAAGATGGAATTTGTTTATGCAGTTTCAAAATGATTTTCAAACATATTTTAATTTTGCGTCACCCGAATTTTTTAATATTTTGTATGGCTTCCAAGAATAAACAAATTTTTGATAATATTACTGAAAGTGGTTTTTTGTTCTGCGTCCTTAGATGTAAAAATATCCTGAGTGTCCCATGTAAAAAACACAAGTAGGAAACATTTGCTGTAGGACGAAAATTTGAAAAAATTAAAACACTAAATTTGTTATTTGCAACTATACAGGATGATTCACGTAGACGGTTCACTAGAAAATTTTCAATTTCCCGTAAACTTAGACTGTTGAAATTTGGTGTATTATTATCATCATCGATTATTCTGAATCGAAGTAAAATACTATTAAGATGGCGGCACTAAATATGAACAGTGAAAATTAAGAATATGAATAAAAAATGTCGGCTCATTTTTGAGCCATCAAATAAATCGCTAACAAATAATATAATATCATGTGAAAATGTAAGCCACTATTAATGATAGTGGACTTTCGGTCGATTTAATTTCATATCTGTTCCGCGTTCCGGTATTAGTTTCTTATCTATTCGTATTAAATTTCAATCTTGCCAATCTGCGCATTTCTTGGCGCCATCCGTGAGGGAATAGTTGAACTATCAGAGGGTTTGGGAACAGGATGGTACAAATTCAAACGGCTGTAACGATCAAAGCCGACATTTCAAACAACGTCCTGTCCTACATGTTGTAAATTTTCAGTTTTAAATTACAGATTCTTTTAAAGTAATACCTAACGAAGAGGTTAAAGTTCTCAACATTCAATTATTATTCTTTTTTTTTAATATTACCAATATTCATAGCATTATTATGCGTACATTTAACAATTAAAAGCATTGCAAAATATGTCAACCTCCAAGACCAATAATTTCTTATTAAACTGATATGCTTCATTTATGATTTAAAGCTGCCTCTTTCGAATGCCGTTGTTTAGAAAAATTACACATTTTAGATGGTGGCGTCCTCTATGGGCATTGATGAAGCGCTGGCCTCTCTTAAACAAATTATTCTTTTTACCGACATCTTTAAGTTATGCAACAACTAAAATAATCCTACAGAACCCTGTAACGCACTTCTGCAAGAATATTTTGTCACATTTTTAAAATAATCCAAAATAAAGAAATATATATATTTTTATAACTGGTATCATACGATATGAATTTATTAGTATATTATTAAATAAAGTAAGTAAGAAAGAATAAAAATAGTTTTATAAATGAG
The DNA here is from genome assembly GCA_964023215.1 of Eledona agricola. NCBI lineage: Eukaryota > Metazoa > Arthropoda > Insecta > Coleoptera > Tenebrionidae > Eledona > Eledona agricola. Next base: position 5,185,812 of record OZ026856.1, read on the forward strand.
TTGGGCGCCATCTTGACATTTATTCAACAACTAAAGAAATTACAAAAAACTGTAACGTTAATTTGAGATGAAATTATTACAATCTTCTGCAGACATTTGTATTGATGCTATATTATACAAAATTTAATTTTTGCTAAACTTCGATAAAAATTCCAACAAAAACTAATAAACCCCATATAAAGTAGTTTTAATTTTCTGTTAATTTTTAAATCATATAATTAATGCCATCGATTGGCGATAGATGGCAAGCGATGTCTGTATACCACAGAATTCAAATTATACAGAAGGTTGTTAAAGCACACTATGTAATTTTCAGACATTGTCGCCAACATAAAATATTAAAATTCTCCCAAAATGTCATAATCTGAGGTAAAAGCAATCATTTCTATTCATGTTTTGAACAACAAAAACGACGATTTTCCATTTTACGTCGCTGACAAACATAAATAGAAACAATTGCATTTACTTTAAATACAACAGCAAGGAAGCATCAAACCCAAGTAGTCATCCTAATAATTGAATAAATCCGCTCATAAAAGTAGTGTTTGATTCAAAAACGGATAATGATAGTCTTATCTATAATTTGAAAAAAATTGTTCCAAATTCAATTTTCCCCTGTATCTTTATGTTGGTGCAACTACAAAAATGGCGATTGGTACAACTGTGATAGGTTGTTTAAAATTTGACACTTTAAGTTTACAGTAAAAAATTTAATTGAATGTAGTGCAAGAACGAGTAACTTATTACAAATAATATCACAATGAAGAAATAAGCTAAAAATTAATTTCTCAGTTGAAACAAATCAGACGTGAAGTTTCATATGTCTCCGAAGATGTGCGCTTTGTGAGAACCGTTTCGTGCAGCATTTACACACAAACGCCTTCTCTCCTGTATGAATAACTAAATGTTGTTTCAACTCCTGCTTGGTATAAAACGCCTTCCCGCAATGCTCACAAGTGAAATTTTTCTCACCAGTGTGATGTCTGAGATGCGAGTACAGATTGCTGCTGCTACCGAAGCACTTGCCGCAAGTGCTACACACAAACGGGCGCTCGCCGTTGTGTACCATAGTGTGTTTGTGCAACTCTTGTCGCGTGGAAAATGTTTTGGGACATAACGAACAGGCATGGGGACGTTCACCAGTGTGTGTTCGCATGTGTGTGGTCAAATGGCCGGAATTGACAAATCGCTTGTCGCAGATGTGACAACAATAGGGTTTTTCCCCCGTGTGAATTCTTATATGCTGCGTTAAATACTCGCGGCGGTTGAAGATTTTCCCGCACGTTTCACACTGGTGAATTTTCGTGTCTTTAGGTCGTTTTTTTGGGTTCGATTTCTTAGGTTCTGTTGCTTCGTCGGGCGTGTTTGAAGGGTCGGATTCGAATACGGTGTCGTTCTTTTCGGTTTCGTTGTATTCGAGTTGGACGACGTTAGGATTGGTGTAGAATTGACGGAGGCGCAAGTCTGAGCTTTCACATTGCAGTTTGAACTGCCAGGCCACGTTTAATTTGGCGAGACATTTCTGGCATATCGTGTTGGGCAAGCCGTCCCCTTGTATAATCTACAAACTGCAATTGGAGCACTAATCGAGGTGTTTGAGTACTACCTGGATGGAAGTACAAGACATTATCATGTTGCAAATGGGATCAGTGCCTTCGAATATGTTACACATTTTTTTCGTTTGCATTTTTTCCAAACAGATGCGACACAAAGTTTGCGAATTTAAGTCGCAGTAGAAATTCAATTGCTCCTGAGGGTAAAATTTTAAGTCGTCCATTGAGGCCATTTTGGGGGTTATGTTTATTTCACACTTGCTGTCATAACAAAGCGCTATATTTGAAATTAATTACATTTATCTTTCAGACTTGAAATTAGTAATTGAGCTCAAGTTGCATCTTAAAAATACATTTAGTACTACGACAAATAAAATTTAATAAAATAAGTTTTATTAATCTTTTAATACCGGGTGACTATAAATGATTGACATTTTTCGTGTTAAGTTGGCAATATTTTTTAACTCTTCCATTGGGTACACTGATTTTCAAATTTTAATTTGTCAAATAAACGTCAAATTTAAAAATTGCCAATATCAGAATTGTTTTCAAAATGATTTTTACAGCTGGAAGATATTTTCGATCACTCGCTGTAACCATTTTCTCCATTATTTGTCACTTTTCGTTCGCCATTATTCAGTAAGTTACACTTTTTGACAACAATATTCTAACCTGGAAAGTTAATAGACATAAATCACGACGACAATTAATCTGGTACCAATTCCTCACTCTTGCCAATCACCTAAATTTAAGTCAATCATTTACAGTCACCCGGTAGTTCATGTTCTGGCTTTACCTATCTTTGAATCTGCTTTTTTCTGTATTTTAATTTCTATTTATGCCAGATTTATTAGAAACCGTCAAGTTTTTAATATTTGTCAAGATTATCATTTCTAGCATTTCATGTAAAGTTTCTGTTTTTAATTACATACTATTATCCCAGTTTTTTGTAAGGTATACGTTTCGGTAGAAACAGGTTTGCAATAATGATAAATATTTTATTGGACACGGGGATATATGAATACAAGTTTGATTGTAAAATAGTCTAGGTTTGTTGGTGATGTTTAAATGTAGCGCCACAAATAATATACAAAGTTAACAGCAGGGAACTGATTGTTTAAATTATCAGACTGCCATACCTAACATTTGATTATTAAATATACTATCACCGTCATGATTGTTTTGTTTAATATAAACACGAATATAAAAGATTTTATAAAAATCAGTCGAGTTGGTGGGAAGCCTACAATCACTAGTACTATGGCCAACAAGTGAACAGATCATTGACTCTTATGCGTTTTCAAGTGTCTTATCAGATGCGCTTTCTGCGAAAACCGTTTGTTACAATACTCACACAGAAAGGCTTTTTCTCCCGTGTGCACCAACATGTGTTGGTACAACTGTCCTTTAGTGGAAAACGCCTTCCCACACTGATCACACCGATAGTTCTTCTCACCCGTGTGGATTTTAGTATGCGTGTTCAAGTTGCTCGAACTCGCAAACCTCTTGGGACAATAAGTACAACCGTACGGCCGCTCGGACGTGTGTATTGCAATGGTGTGTTTGGTGAGCTGTTGAGCCGTTGCAAACGCTTTCGTGCATGCCGCACACACGTGATTTTTTTCACCGGTATGAGTGCGCATATGCGTGTGCAGGTGTCCCCCGTTAATAAACCGTTTATCACACAAATGACACACGTAGGGACGCTCCCCAGTGTGGATCCTGATGTGGTGTATCAAGCCTGGTTTTGTGCGAAAAACCTTGCCGCATGTGTCGCACTGGTGCTGTTTAGTGGGCTTCTTCGTTTTGCTGTTGCCCTGGTTAATCCCAATGAGCGCCAAATCCTCAACTTTCAAATCGAGATCGTTGGGTTTCAAGTCACCAAACTCGATTTTTAGTTCAGTTAAAGTGTTCTTGTCCAAGTCGTGTAGAGAAGTGGTGGGTTCGATGTGGACGTTCTGCAGTGGCTGTAACTGTGGCTGCTCCAGTTGACCGCCATCCGTTAAGTGTTGTGTTTCTTGCAGACTTCCATTGCCGGTCACTTGCACTTGGTGCAATTGATTTGGGTTGTTTGCATTTTCTGTGTATGCGTCTGCGGTCGGGTCGTCTTTTTTCACTTCTATGAAGCCGGACAGGTCGGGTGTCGCGGGCAAGTGTTGGAAATTGTCGAAACATTGGCGCAGTTTAGCGTCTGATGATTCACACTGTGTTTTAAACTGGAATGCAATATTTAGTTTGGAAATGCATTTCTGGCAGATGTAAGGGGGCAATCCGTCGCCTTCTATGACCTAAAACGCAACGCAATTGCCACTAATTCCGGGTTGGAGTGCAGTTGTGGTCACCTGTACTGAAGCACACGCCATTATTAGAATGGAAAAGTGCGGCGGCTTTATTGGATCAAATATCGGCATTAGTTTAGGGTTGCGTTCCAGGCAGATTCTGCAAATATTGTTGATGTTCATTGTTAAATAATAATTCAAAACATCACTGGATTGCATGTTTTTGTTGTTGTATGCCATTTTTACGTCATTGTGTTGGGTCGGTAATTGAGGCAACTGTAAATGCTGGTGCGGTCGGTATCTAGTAAGCCGGCAAGGTAGGACACTACACGCATTTTGTTTAAATATTAAAAAAAAGTGTTCTTTAATTTGTACATTTTGATCAAATTCAAATAGTAAGTAAAAGCAACAGTTCATTTAGTTAAATGATATTGCAGATAAATTTATGCCTAAGTAACTGCATAAATAGTGAATTTTAATGAAATATCATTAGCTTTTATTCATCCTTGAAAATATAATTCTCGATGTTATTCTTAGGTCTTCAAGTGTTGTCCTAATTGACAAAATGAAAACAGTTTCTTGCACTGTAACTATCCATTTTTTCCATTTGTATAAACATAATTGTGTTTTCCACACGAGGGATTACAACATAAATTAATTTGACTAACAATGGTTGATTACATACTCAAGTTTCACAACAAAGAATTGTAAAAGTTGAAAACATCATTGAAATACGAGCATCTTTGTGCACTTAATTATGGGAGATTATGCAGACACGTCAATTGCAATTAGATTTTTTATATTTTTGTGCCAGGATTGAATCTCAGATGGTGGTTCAACTATTATAATTTATTTACGATTACAAATTTACACTAGTAAGTACAATAACAGTAGTTATCAAGAATAATACTTGTGCTTCAACAGGTTTGTGCAAAAATAGTTTGTCTCCTTAAGGCTCGTAAGGTTACACTTGAAGGCATTGTATTGCTGCGTTGAACATTAAAAATAATTTACAATAATAGAAAAATCACAATAAAATTTTGGTTCTAGGGGCTTACAAAACTTAACTTAATAATGATTTTTGGCACGGCTGAAGCTAGCTGATTACAAAAACTGACAACAAGAGCACCACTTGTAAATTATAACAAACAACCAACTGTAGTAGATGGTAAATCCGAGTCGAGTGCGCTTATAAAACTAAGGCAGAAATAATAAAAATAAATTCCAATTCTTGCTTCTGCCCACCTGAATCTTACCGACGCTCTATTTACAAACAACACTTATGTACACATTGATTTGTGTGAACTAATACTTTGCATCAATAAATACAGCCACACTTGCACACTTGTCACAATAAATTAAAATAATATCATTGGCACCAGTTTAGTTCCTGTAAAAATAACAAACCTGGTTAGGCTTGCACCATGCTGCGTGGTGGAACAATTACCTTGTACGTAGTCTCATACCCTCCTTTGCTCTTCATTTGATTTTGTAGAGCTACCAATTGGTCGCCGGGCATTTCAACGTCCCGACTTCCTATGTGACCTGTGTGTTGGAAGTTGGTCGGTGATCCGATCATAGACCTGTAATTATAATACATTTTACACAGTTTAATAATCACAGAAAGGTGGTTTACCTGTCAATTCGGATACGCCTCTTCTGTGGTTGTTGTACGCAACAACTGAACCAGGATAGCCACAAGTCGCCCACAGCAGCCATCTGGAATTGGCAATTCAGATAAACTGAAGGAAGTCAAAGTTTAGTTTGGTTTTAAAGTGCTGTTAATCGGCACTGATAATAATCTCCCTAAGTAAACAGGAGGGGGCTATTTCGGTATGGAGTACACAATGACAGCGGCGTTGCCAATTGATTACTCACCGTCGTCTGGACTTGAATATATGATATTTAGCTAAATATAGAAGGAACCATAAAGTTAAACTACAAAAAACACAACACTCGACACACAACCTCCATGTAGAATGCCATCAAGGTCGTTGCTGTCAAAAAGTCGGCAAGAAGTTACCAACACAACTAGCGCAGTGATACCAATCATATAAAACAATAAATTCAAACGCTTGCGAATTTTTCAATTTTTTTTTATTTAACACAAGAATCGTTATGTTATCACATAAAGGGATACTTAAAGAACGGATTTATTACACGTAGCAATTTGAAGAAGCTAAATTTACTAATATACAACTGAATGGGTTTTTCAGGCTGTCACGTGAAAAACCCGTTCAATTCAAGTGGGGGCTAAAAATTTATTTCTTCCAATCATCCTTCTCGTAGTCCCATTTGGACGAAATACCTTCAACTGGGTTGACTTGCAAATCAATGATGCGCCTCAATTGGGCTCGTCTATTTTCCTCATTGAAACTGTCTGGTATTGGTCCATACACTGTAAATCAATTGTAAGATTTTTTTCGTTTGCATTGTTCAAATCGACCATACCAAAGGTTTTGATTCCAAAATATAACCATAGAGCAAAACTAACGACTAAGAGTGAGGCACCAACGACGGACTTCCATTCACCAGTTGGTGCTTTCATTTCGGCAAAAGTCTGGCAGAATGAGGCGCGGTAGAGCGCTTTCTTCTCTTCAATGCTCAGCTTGCGCCAATCGCCCTTTTCTTTTTCACGCAAAGCCTGTTCATAATAATAAAATTTCAAGAGATTTCATGACAATTTGTTAAATACTTACAAGAATGTCTGGAGTCGTTTCCTTCCATCGAATTGCGGGTAAGGGAAAATCCACGCGATCAGCATAAGCAGGTTGGCCGTTGTAACCGTAGCCGACGATTTCGCGATTGCCAATAAAAGCCCTGGCATCACTCATTGCGGCTTTGCCCACCGAAAGCTTCTGGGGCAAGGCCCTCATCGACAAGAGTCGTCCTGCCATGGTCTATAAAAAAACAAAGTTGTAGAATTTAATTGCAAAGTAAAACTAGGGAATGGACTTGAATTGGCACTGATTATCTAACCAGGATGTGACAAGTACCCTCTTAAATTTTTTTCAAATTTCAACAGCACAATCAGACAAATGTCAGTATTGTACAATTCAAATAATATGAACGCTGTATACTGGGACTTTCAACAGTTATTGCATAAATATAACGCAAAACACAACCTGAAACTCACCTCAAGAGAAGAACAAAATGGCCGACTTTGACCGACCTCTAGTTGTGAATTACGCAATAGCTACCAACCATTACGACTCTTGTTGATAAAAAACACTAGTTTCCAGTTGTTCGCATACACAATAAAAACGAACCTATAGCAGTAGAAATTGTATTTTAATTTAAAAAAACGTTGATAAAATAGCTGTTCAAATTTACGAATATCCCTATTATAATAACAAGAATTTATTTAATTTTTGCGCCAGTTTTTTTGACGGGTTTTTGGACTTTAGACACATCCCGTGACATTATAAATAATTTGAAATTTGAAATTAAACCGGGTATTTCAATTTATATTTAAATGGTTTATGCTGTAAATTCATACATGTTGGGAATGAGTATATTTGTCGGATTTTACTTTATTTATGCAAGTTAAATAATTTTGTACTTAAACCATTTGGTGCGCATTCTCGTGTCACCTAGTTTTTGAGGTTATGTTAAAAAGTGCATTTTAGTATTTAAATATTTCGTAACATTTTACTTGTATAATGGCAAATACGCTTCGCTTAACGATAAAAGCTCTTTGCTCTCCTCTAATTCGGGAACCCAACAAGTTATGGACTCCTTTAATGTTATCGTGTAAGTAAAAAATTACATAACCTCGTTTTTTTTTAACTAGGGAAGTTTTAGCGGTGAGACAATTATATAGCAAGTCGACTTTAGGATTGGACGGTTTCGCCGCTCAAAGAGAACAAACCAAAAGACAGCTAGAATCAATCGATACAAAGTTCCGCGAAAAAATGAATAATTACGTCCAGGAAGATTCTACATCGATGATCTTTACAGAGGACTTAAAAAACATGATTCACATAGCCGAGACCGACGAAGATGTCGATTTAGTGGTGCAAATGGCCAAGAAGTGCGTTTCGCACTTTTTTTCATTCAATATGTAATTTTTGGGTTGTAGATTCAACTCACAAAACAAACAGTTGCGTTTTGGTAATTTCGTTTTTGGACCGGTAATCATGAGGTTGTTTCATCTCAAAAATAAGCCCGACATGGCCATTGAATGTTTTAAGGCCCCCGAATTAGCTGGGCTTTTCGACCAGTTAATGACTTTTCAGATTCTCTTAGATTTGTTGTTTGAAAATGAAAGATATCAAGACATTTTGGAGCTGTTTGATATTATTAAAAGCAAACAAATAGCGGATGCAAAGTATCCCAGAAACGCAGTTGTGTTAAGCATGGCAGCTTGTTACAAACTCGTAATTTTTGCACAGCGTCAGTATTATCATTCGCATTAATAATTCTTTTAATAGAACACAAAAGAGGCTTTTGATTATGCCGCAAAATTATGGAACGAGTTGCGCGACGCCGGTCATTATCCAATGCGGCGCGCAACGACGTTCTTCAGCGGCTTGGCTATAAATCAAGGGAAGCCAGATGTAGCACTGGAAGTACTTTCCACCAACGCAAAAACCACCTATGTCACAATTAGAAATCTCAAAGTAACAACTGCTGCAATTGCTTTTCAAACGATTTATTATGCATTTTAGGCCAAAGCTTTAACTGATTTGGGTCGTCTGGATGAGGCGATTTATGTACTGAAGTCAATAATATCTGAAGATAAAGCAGTCGAGAGAATCACTCATACTTTCAACAGAGACATTTTGCTGGACCTGAAAGCGGCAATAGCTCAAAGCGATAATCCAGAGCTTAATCTCGAGTTTAACAGATTGGAAACGTTGTTTGAGAATGAGGGTCGCCTAGCAGATGAAGTAAATATACGACTGTCTCTGGATGCCTTACTAATTGTTGTTTGCAGACTTTGGATAAGCAACTTTGCTCAGAAATTCAACCACCAAAGTTTTTGAATAACAGACAACAGAATCAGTTTAGCCGCTATAATCCCAGCGGTGGAAACCCCAGAGTGTACAACAAACCTCCCTTTAGACCGGGCCTAAAGGACATGGCTTAAATGAATATCCTGTAGCTGAAATTTAATAAAAATATATTCGCTTAGTGCATCTATTAATAGTAAACCCCACTTTGACGCGACATTTCTATTTAAGTCGTCTCCAGTCGTAGATGTTTTAACACCGCGGGCATTTTCGTGAAGAAACTGATTCACGCTGGTGACCTTGATGGTTCTTAAGTTCAAGGTTTCGTGTGGTCTTTCATTACTGTCTGTCGACTTTTTTGCGCTTCCATGTTCCGCCGCCGTTGCTTTTTATTTGAAATATCAAGGGAAAGAGTGAAGATGCTCATAACTGTTGGTTTTTGTGTAAGGTGAACGACCAACTAACTGTACTCCACACCTGCAGTTCACTTAGCGTTTTTAACTAAACACGTAAGTGCGACGTTTGGGTTGATTTATAATTATAAAAAAACTCTTGTGTTCTGGAAAAGTTCAGTGTAAGGCCTTTTTAACTTTTAAAACCGAGCCTGAGTTATGCGCGGGTTTGGTGTGATAATACGGTCAAGGATTCGTCAGGTTCGCTTTGGTATTGTCGACTACGTGACTTGAGAAATTGTTTAACGAAAAATCAGTCATATTAATTTTGCCACGTGATTTAAATGCAAAGGTGCAATTTCTGGAAATTAGTCATCAAATATTGAAGAATGTTATATATCTCTTTGTTGTAACCTTGTAACTAGTTGATTAACGTATTTATTAAAATGGCATGAACAGTACGTCAAATATAGCAGTAGCATTTCATATTAAACAAATTAAATTATAAAACTGTTAAATGACTAAATTGGTGACAACTTTAAAGGTCAAAATTTCATGCTTGCTATTTAATTTGAGAACTCATTAAAGCGAAAATGCACAGCACAATATGTTAGTTGGAAACTAATAAAAGATTAGTTTCACTGCTGTAAATTCCACTGTAGTTTGTATTAAACTTTCTACCTTTCCAGAGTTTGTTGTAAAACTAAAATTAATTGGCACCCAACATTGTTCTGATTCCATACCGAGCAGTTTGTTTACCGGTTCATTGCGTTTAGTAAAATTGCGAATTTATCATTATTTGATAGTGACTGTTAAAACAAATAGGCATGGCAAAATATTTAAACTAATGAGATAATATTAAACACGCCCAAAATTTAGTAAGTATAAATGTAAATAAATTGTCCATTTTCAAAGAAAACATAACATAAGTAAATATACCAGTTATCTATTAACTAAAGAAATATTGCCACATAAATTGGTGTAATGCAGTTTGATAAATTATTTTAAAAATTTCTGATATGTAATTATTTCTATTTTTATATCTTCTGGTGAAACGAATAAATTGACGGGGACAAATACAAAAAGTATCGAAGGGGCAATGTTTGAACCACGAGACAGATTTGAAAAATATTTCTTGTTACATGGCAGTTTTTGTATAGTTCATACGTTGATTTTAAGAGATCAATCTTATTCAGATATTTCTGCCCACATAATTACTTTTATACAAGACGGGTATGTAGTTATATTGTTCGATAATTTCTGAACAATCCACGATAAAATTTCATTCGAATGTCACTATAAAACCCACAAAACTGCATTACATAAAATATTTTTTTCATTTTGGTTTTAATCGAACTACACTTCCAAGTCCTGAATGTCATGGAAAAAATAATAAACATAATAGAATAATTATGCTACTGACATTTAGTTTTGTTGTGGATGTGTTTCGTTAATTGTTAAAATGAATAATGAATTAGGATGATAAAGAATGAGCAAACTGCTATGTTAAAAAATTCATACTCTCTTGGGGAGTCTGCAATAAATTAATAATACGCTATTCGATCACATTTGGTCTTGAAGCGATCTCACAGCCGGTTAAGATCCAGTAATAAAATTAAGAAGGTAGGCTATTAGAAAATAATAATTTGGATTGAAAATAAAGAAAGGTAATACAAATTTATGATCGTCCTATCTAATGTGTATACAAAAACAAAACGAGGCTGCCTAGGCCAGGGAATAACTTACAGGATCAAATGAGTGTAACAAAATTTCGACCTTGAGCTCGATCCCGCTAGAAAAATTTTATATTAGTTTTTTTGTTGGCAACCGTTCCGACCCGAAAAATTAGTTTGCAAATTTTTTTTCAGTATTTGAAGCGAATGAAGGAGAGTCGCAATATATTTATAAGAGGGATGTACATATGTTAGGAATTTATTATACACAATTTAAACCCAGACTTACTCTAAGAATTTAAATAAAATGAAATAAAAATAAAATCATATTTTGATAGGAAAATTTTTCATTGACAGTTCCTGTCAGTTTACACTGGAAAGTCGATGAATTCCATGGCCTCCTGAGCTTCGGTTTTTATTTGTACACATGCTACTAAAAATTAATGTCGTTGGTGAAATGGCAAAACCACGTAATTGATAAAATATTTAATATCGAGATTTTAATTCCAAGAGTCTCATTGGTGTATTGTGCATGCTAAACAGTTCGTAATCAACATGAGATCCGTTTGTATAATTTATGAGAAAAAAGTTGACCAAAAAGTCCAAATATGACGAATCAGTTTTTGTGTCTTCAGTAAAATTTTACTTTTCGCAGATACGTGGTTACTTACATATTATCAAATGGTAGACCTGTCTTTGGCTAGATTGATTTGAAAACTTGGTTACAATAATTGTTTTCAAAAGCGGCAAAAATATAAAATGTAATCAATATTGAACTGTCTCCTTAAAATAATAAAATGTGATTGTATTAAGATGAAAATAATTATATATTTCGTAGTTTTGTCTCATAAACTGACGATGGAAGGCCGACTCTTTTTATCTCGAATAGGTCAAAAACCATTGAAATGTTAATTTCACTTGGTTTTCAAACTCAACAAGCGAATCACAAAGATGTAGCAAAAGTCACATCGAAATGTTTTTAAACCTGTCTATTTTAGAATGTCGCCGTTGTCCACTGTATTCGTAACAGGAGGCGCCGGTTTCATCGGCAGCCATTGCATAGTTGAACTCTTAAATGCAGGCTACGAAGTCGTGGTCGTTGACAACTTCGTCAACAGCGTCAACAACCCCAACGACGAATCCGTCGCCTTAAAGCGTGTGGAATCAATCACGGGCAAACCCGTCACGTTTTACAAATGCGACCTCTTGGACAAAATCGCACTGGAAAACATCTTCTCCAAGGTGAATTTTACACAACACCGCACAGTTATACAATATGTAATTGCAGCACAAAATCGACTGCGTCATCCACTTTGCCGCTATAAAGTCGGTGGGCGAATCCATGGAATATCCGCTTCTCTACTACAAAAACAATCTAATCGGCATGCTCAACTTATTAGAGGTGATGGAACATTTCAACTGCTATCAGCTGGTGTTCTCGAGTTCGTGCACGGTTTACGGCGAACCCAGCTCTTTGCCAATCACCGAAGAACATTCTGTAGGCCAGAACATTACTAACGTTTACGGAAAAACGAAATATTTCATTGAGGAGATGCTGCAAGACATCACGCGCGCTAATAAAAACTGGAACATTATAGCGTTACGCTACTTCAACCCTTTGGGAGCGCATCCCTCGGGTTTAATAGGCGAAGATCCAATTAAGCCGTTCGCTAATATCATGCCGCTGATCTCACAAGTTGCCATGGGACACGTCCCGGTCCTGACTATTTTTGGGGGCGACTACGGCACATTTGATGGGACAGGTACGAGCGATCAATCCCACAAAATAACCACTAATCGTGTCAATCTAGGAATTCGCGATTACATACACGTCATGGATTTAGCTAGTGGACATGTGGCGGCGTTAAATTCACTGTCAAAGGCGCACCAAAACTACAAAGTACGAGCATTTCACACGTGTACACTGACCCAACAATTATTATTCAGGTTTATAACTTAGGAACGGGACAAGGATACTCGGTCCTGCAACTGGTAAAAACGTTTGAAAAAGTCACAGGCACCGCAATTCCCTATAAAATAGTGGAGAGGCGAAAGGGTGACATTTCTACAATGTACGCCAATGCAGAGGTAGCCGAACGGGAGCTGGGATGGAAATCCAAACACACACTCGAGGAAATGTGTACGCAATAAAAAATAACAAAACTGTTTAAGCTGAATTAATTTGCAGGTGTGGACTTCTGGCGATGGCAGACGATGAATCCCAACGGTTATCGCGCCGAAGCGACCAAAATAACAAACGGGCACAGCTAAATAAACGATTACTTACACGTCTTTTTGTACAAACTTTCATGTTGCAATCTTAACACTTCATTCCCGTAACTCGTCCAGTTTGGAAGCAAATAGCGGGCGAATATTTCTAAACAAGCGGGGTGAGGCGGCAGGAACGGCTCCAACAAACCTGTGGGCTCAATTCAATAGAAAAATTGAAACTATTAAAATTTGATGACATACGCATCAAGGGCGGTTTGTGGGAATGTAACGCACTTGGTACACTAATTACTAACTTATCAACTGGAGGATTGTTGTGTCTTGTATTGACACACCCCACAATGATTTGCTCAAAAGGTTGCTTGCGAGGAGGTTGCGAAAACTGACAAACTGGTTCCCCAGATTCAGTGACTTTCACCCAGTACCATTTCCCCAAGAAGGTGACACCCCATTTTGGGAAAAACTCGTCATGCAGTGCTTTAAAATGTTGTGGAGAATTTGTACACCAAACTACAACTAGTGCATTGGGACTCAAATGATTTTCAATTGGTAGTTGCTTGAGTTGTTCATTGTACATCATATCATATCCGTGTTCGGTGTGTTTACGTTTCCTACGTATATATTTGTTCCACCACGGGGGATCCAACAATATTAAATCAAACTTTTCAGTTTTTAGGTGTTCAGACAGGTCTGTTGTGTCTTTACTAAAAAACTTGCAGTTTTGTGGAAATAAATAATTCGACTTGTTGAGCGTTTTAACACACGCGTCGTCCGGATTAGCACCGATTAAGTCCGTAATTAAGTTCGTGCCTGATTCGTCGTACACTTTGTTTGCCACGCTTACGGCTTCAGTGTTTTTAACCTCTAACCGGGGCGCAAGAAATATCTCTTTGATTTCGTTGTACATGAGCTTGTACATCTTCTCAACACGTTGTACCTTAAAAGACAATAAAATATAGCAACTAAAACGACTAATTGTTATTACCTCCTCATGAAACGAGTCATTTTCTGTGCGTTTACATTTGCTGGCTTTGAGCGATTTGTACGGGACGTTTATTTGAAACAATTCGGGTTTTAACTCGAAGCAAGTTCCGGACGAGTCAATGTTTGCATAAATCTCTTTTACGAGAGTTTTGTGCGAAATAAACCAGCCAAAATTTGAAATTTTGACAACACTCATGACTGCTGTCGTCTGTCAAACTAGTTACGACACCAACCGTCTAAAATCAATCGACAAAATCACCATACGGTGATTTAAATAAAATTCTACTATGTAATAAAATACAGTGACATTCTTAAATAAATGCCTTAGAACGCAATTTCGTTTTATTGTGGTTTTATTTACATCATCCATAAATGTCGATCTGTGGTGGCGACACTGCCCCGACGTTAAAATCCCCATTATGAAGAGCGCCATGTTTAAAATTAGTTACAAAATATTCAATAATAGACAAATAACATGATATAACCATAATAGATAATCACACAAACACTGTAAAACATTAGTTTGATAAAACATTCATATTTCAGTGGTTAGGCCATGTTCTGGCAATTGCACTTTTTTGTAGCAATCCAATTATGATTCAATAAATAATTTAAAATAAATGATTAATAACATCGAGGTTTCATCGGTTTAATTTACAGCTCTTTGAACCGGTTGTAATTAAATTTACCAAAACTGTATCCAGCAGCTCGTTATTTACAGTAATTGCCGCTGCTTATTTAATAAAACTTTTAACTAAATCAGCACGAAATGAAATTACACAATTTGTAGATAGTGCAGCAGTTATGACAACGAAACTGACTTCATCTCATTTGGGGTCCGTAAAACATCAAATCCGTGCGTTGCGAAATATTTTCACTTCGTCATATATTTACGAGCGTTAATAAAAACCGACGACGTGTTTACAATAATTCAGTTTTCCAATTAAATGCGGACGTAAACATGCGCCGACATAAATTTTATATGAACCAACTTCCGCTCCTAATTTCCGGAACGGGGGAATTTTTATTGGGGAAGAATGTTGGGGACCACAGTGGAATAATAAGTTGACGATGATTGATGAAAAACGCAAAGACTTCACGTCTCTTCTGTACGACATTTACAAGGAGTTTGCGGAGAACACCAGCATCCACGGCTTAAAGTATACGGTGAAGACTGGAATTGCTTTGTACGAAAAGTGAGTATGACATTCGGGCGGCGAGAAATTTAGGAAGGAAAGTTGAAGGGTGTTTTGGCTGGTGGTGGTGCTGGCGGGCTTCGGAGGCGCAGGATACATGACAGTTTTATTCTGGAATCGATATACCAGCAACCCAACGAGGACGTCGATTATGACGGCTTATGCACCCACCACCACCGTTCCCTTTCCCGCAATCACGATTTGCCACATCAACGGCGTCATGCAAAACCAAATCGACGAATTTATTGACGTTCTGTAAGTCAGCAACCACCACCTAATCGTCTGTAACCAGAAATTGTAGAAACATACCCAATGACGAAGTCGAAGTAGTTCGACGGGCATTTCCCCAACTTCTTAGCTTTTCCAACACTGAAAGTCGCAACTACAACGAGTCGGACCTCTCAGTGCTGCACAATGTTTTATCCGCCAACAATTTCGACAACATTGAGCTCGTAATGAAGAGAATTACACAACCTTGCAAGAATTTGTTTCTGAAGTGTGTGTGGGAGTTCAAGACAGTAAACTGCGATCAAATCTTTAAAGAAACGTTTACAGTCGATGGTTTTTGCTGTTCCTTCAACTACAACCACGACAGCAATGAGTGAGTAACTGTCATGTCACTAAATCCAATGTTGTAATATTCAACTTTGCAGCAAAATCCATCTTCCAATCTTCACCGCTTTTAATGGCATGAACAGTGGATTGCAACTTCATTTAGATCCAAAAATCCAAGACGTGCAACACTCATCTCTGCACTCGTCAGGTTTGAAGGTGGGTACTAAATCACATTATTTCGTGTTATGACTAGAAATATAGGTCATGGTACATAGCCCGTGGGAGTACCCAGGCTCCGGATCGCAATACAAAATAGTCTCAGCTAGAAGACAAACCTACTTACAAGTCTCGGGGAGCAGAATTGATTGCAGTGTGGATATCAAGAAGTTGTCAATCGAACAAAGACAATGCGTGTACAGCGACGAGGTTAAACTGCAATATTTCCGGCTTTATTCGGATGCAAACTGTCTGACCGAATGCGAAGAGGAGTATTTGTTTAAGAAATGCGGATGTGTTCCGCTTTACTACTCCTTTACAAGTCGGTTCGTCTTTCGAAAGTGGTCAGGTAGTACAGTATTTTCTTGCAGCGAGGAAGGTGTGTGACGTGAGGAGCATTCCATGTTTGGATAAATACATAGGCAAAAACTGTGGTAAATTGTGGTGGTAAAAAGTTGAAGTTATGTGTGAACAGGTGCGACCGCAAACAACGCGACCAAGAGCTGTAATTGTCCATCAGAATGCGACGATATTTTTTATAGCGTTTTGTACTCGACGGTGTCTTTAACCCACAACAAATCGGCTGACGAAACTTCGTTTTTGTATAGTTCCAATTTGAAATACGACTCGTTACTTGGTTGTTTTCAGACAGGACCAGAACCTCACCCAGGACAATATCGTTTTGTACATTTATTTCGGCGCCGAAAGACAAACAATTCTATACAAGGACATCATAACATCTACCATATATCTGCTGTGTCCGTAATGGTAGCTTAAAAGCAGAATTATTTAAAGTTGCGTGTTTTAGCATCATTTGGTGGAGTGTACAGTTTGTTTCTGGGCTGCAGCTTTGTTACAATCATCGAAATAGTTTACTGCTTCACATTTCGGCTGATGGTTGCCTTGAAAATTTTAGGACGAATCGATAAGAACGTTCCACGAATCCCTAAGCAGAAGAAAGAGGAACCAAGACAGCGACTGTGGACGTACGAAGGAACCATATATTTAAATTAATAAATCTGTATTCTGCACATTAAATTATATAGATCAGTCTGTTTGAGTTCACTTCTGGATATTCACAACACTGTACGTCTGAAGGATACAAGCACGTGAGTTGATTTGGGTCGAAAACGAGATATGAATCGCACATCATTTTATAGCAACACTGACCATTGCATCCATAATATGTATAGCAACTGTCAGGGTTTGGCCAATTTCCTGTTTCCAATCCTTGATCTAGACATTCTACAGTTCCTTCACTCCTGATTTGGTTGCTAACGCAGTGCAGGTTTTGCAAACTGAAGACAAAGCCTTCAGGACACGATATTTTCTCAATTTCTGTTTGGTTGGTGGTGAGCTTGTAAAATGTGCTCAGGTCCTCATAGTTCGGTATCGTCTGTGGAAAGTGGTCAAATCTGGTTTCTGATGTAATTTTGTACCCTTGCGTCGCCCCTAAAAATAAATGAGTTAGTCAATAAGATATTGGTCGATCTATACTTACATATGAATTGAAACAAGAAAAGATACGAAGGGGAAAGCATCGTAATCGAGCACGGGTTTTGAATTAGTGACAGAGATTCGATAACAAGTGGGCTACAATTGCGGATATTAATCTTCGGCGAAGTGATAAAAACCGCTAATGATAGTTCGCATCGTAGTCAAAGAGTGATAAGGAACCGTTTGTTGAGACGTCATGGTTTAAATATTTCAAGGTGATGTGGCTAGTGGTTGCAAAAGTTACTTTTGTTGGCAAATAGCGGCGAGATTAAAATTACAAAGTGGTTTTTTAGTAGTTTCACATTGTTTTGATGAGGCGAGATAACCCAATTATTGTAAATACCATTGCCTATTGCAGGTAAAAATATATTTTTATTCGAGTTTGCGAGTGACAAAGCCTGTAGATAGGCTTAATAATTGATTGATTGTCGTGTTATCAAATATTTGATTTTAACTTTGTGAGTTGTTTTAATCCTAAATTTCCTTTATTCCAGTCCGCTATAAATATTATCAATTCGTTGTTTTCATATTTATTGGTTTGGATTTATGGATTTTGTGCACGTGTCTTATTTAATCTTGGTGACAAGCTAAAAGTGAGCTTGTTTTTGCGTTATATCCCACGGAATGGTTGGAGGCTTCCAAGTCGGCACCAGAGGGAGACAAATCTAATGAACACCGTTTCCGTGCAAAACTCCAGTGGGATTTTCAGTTTTTCTGCAACAATCCGACTTTTCCGCTGCAGGAATCGATTGGAGCGAATCAGCCCCGAACCTCTGGCAAAAACCTACCATTCTGTCTTCATTATTTACCTTGCACCCCCATTTAATTTAATAACTGTGGAATTTCGGTTCGGTACGCAGGCGATAAATCTTGCATGGGGTGACACCAAGCTGACGTAGAAGATGGCGGAAGGGTAGTCGAGTCACCCACACCATTACTCATCGCGCTTTTCCGCGGAAAAATTCCACCGAAAAACGTGCACTTCGACAGGGGATCCAGAGAAATTCCCCCAAGTGCAGAGTACAGCTGTCGTCAGGGAGTTGCGGTTTTAAGCGCGACTTGATTATAAATTAGCTCGGAAGATACACATTTTGGAACCGCAACGACGTCGCTGATTCATTAATCCGCCCGGAGTAAAGCGCCGGGGCCGGAATAGGGAAAAGTGTAAACACGGCTTTGATCTATTTAATTGCTACAACGAGAACCGGAACGACTTCGAATCGACGCATTTAATATCATTTCAATCTGTTAATGTTCATTGTAATAGACACGTTTTATGGTCAAACGAGTCGATACAATAAAGCAGACACGTGTTCGGCCTCAGAAAGTTTATTTCATTTTTTACTCCCTTTGATGACCGCTCTCACAAACACTGCAGTAAATACCCAGAGGAAAAAATATTTGTGTAAAGACAATAATGCTACCTTCCGTCTCCCGGCGTTCAATTCCAAATTTGATAAAAAGTTGGCACAAAAATTCGCAGTATACTAGTCTACGACTAAAAAATGACAGGCACGAAGCAAAAACGACGGCTGCCAGAAACATAATTTTTATCTTTTGGACAAGCAAGATTAGATTAAATTTTTTATATAAAACTAATTTGACATAGATACGGCGAAAGTTCATATTATAGCGCACTGATTGCTTGTTCTTGGATTATTAGTTTCTGAATTTTGTCGTTGTGCATCCGTTGCATAATGTTTATACTTCCATAAAATTTAATATACAACTTTATTTCACAACAGAGTCCGAAATATGGCGCACTTCCTTTATTATTATCGCTTTGCTCGAGTTTTCCCATCGAAAAAAGTTTAATAAACTTCTCTAAATAAAAGAAACGATAACTTATCGTTAAGGGAACAAGTCCAAGTTTTGTAAACCCAAAAATGCGCCCGCATAATTAACCGCTTGGAGTTACGATCAAATTTGCGGCACTGTTTTGCAGTAAATTAAACGAAACATTTTATAAATTAACTCGCGCGTTCGCGTAAAGCGAAAGAACGCTGGAAAAGTAATTTTGAAATGATGCAATAATGGCGGAGGCGCCGGGTTATCACGTGTGGCTTTAATAAAACTAAAAGGATGATCAAGCAAGTTTAAAGTTACCAAACGAGGTTGGTGAACTTTACGCAATTATCGTCTTCATATTTCGTGGCTCGGTCATGAATAGCAAGACGTGGACGTAATTTATAATGCGCCCTGTATATTTGGTTGCCTACTTTTAATCATCGAGAAATATCAATTTAAAAGTTCGGAGACCTATTGGGATTTGGGGTCGTACCATCGTCGACAAAAGCTATTAAGCGCGCATCAAATTTTTAACCATAATCATGTGCAAATGGTTGCGTAATTGAATGAAGCAGATACCCGATATTGGACGGAAGGTTTTAGCAAACTACCTCGGCTTGTCATTCAGTAAATTCGTATTTTTTGCTGCGGTTTTTTGGGTTGTAAGACTTGATTGTGCGGTGGAAATCGAGTCGAGATCGTTTCAATTTTTGCGCGAGCGTTTGTACAAATATTCAATTTCATAAATTAATCGGTCTGGTGGAAGTTTCAGATGAGGAAAACGCCGGTATAAAATTAATACTAATTCTTGATATCGCATTAAGTTGGAAATGTCAAAAATGGAAATTAATTTTTGCGGTCGTGGCGTGATTTCGACCGAACGGGTTTCTGAAAAAGAGTTTATTTTTATTCGCCGACTTGGGCAGAAACGAAAGCCGGCTTAAGTTGGACATGTCTGCACTTTCGCGATTCATTCGCTGAAATTGTTTTAATTCATATTTTATGTCCATATACCATTTTAAACAAAACTGATTGCTATTTTCGATTAATGTTTTTGTTAATTACAAATCTAGGAAATTTAAATTTATTTTACACGAACTGTAATTTGGGATTTTTGAAGCGGGGGTCAACTGGATATGATCGTTTTGCACTCTAATCACAATTCAATTATTCGTAAATAGGATTTTGTATTTTTGTATTTCTGTATTTTGTGCCTTTCTGTGTGAATAAATATAGTTTTAAAATTGTGATGGCAATTTTATTTCGAACACATAAACTAAACCGAAACCCAATAAAATCTCCTAAAGGTTTAAAATAATAAACTTTAGGATGAAGTAAAGGAAGCTGAGTAAACTTATTGGCTATCAAACTCTGTGTTCTAAAGCCGGACATTGTTCACTTTTATAGAAACTCAATACGGCAAAACAAATACGCTAAATCTTTTATTGCTTTCTCTTGTTTTGAAATCCAACTTCCAAAGACATCTCTCAGAAATATCGTGCTGAACTCAAACGTTCAAGATTTTTCAGTGTTAGAAACAACAAATAAGAAATGTGAAATCTAATGTTTTACTTATTCGTAATTTTTTTTATTTCCTACTTTTTCCAGTTTTTTATAATTAAATTACTTTAATAGATATAGATTACAAAATCTGTAACCCTAGTTTTAAATCGTAAAAAATTATAATATTTTTTTAGTTTTTTATTTAATTACATCTATGAATTTACATTATAAACTTAGTGACAATAGTGTAGACAGTTTTAGTTTAAAACCACTAAAGATTATATAGACACTGAAATCGTAACAAAAAGATCTATAAATTACATAAACTGTAAATAAAGGTTAAATAGTTACAAGAAGACAAAATAAGAACACTAAGCGCAGCATCTCAATTTCAATTCTTGATTTATTTCTATAATTATGATTAATTTTGCCATTGAAACAAATTAATAAATTAGAAATACGTAATAACTCAAAAATTAAACGTAAAAAAAATTAAATTTATTTGCCCGGCGCATCCACCATTTCGCACAATGTCAAAAATTTTAAAAACCTTTAAATTATTAAAACTTTAAATGCTGGCTGAGATAAAAATATCTGTAAAAAGTTGACAAAAATGTACAAATTGCAGCTTATTGTTTCATTTCTCTAAAATATTTTTATTATTCACAAATCTTAACGTGTTCATTTGCACTCTTAGCTTTTGTCAAAAATTTGCGTAGATTTTCCTTCATTTTATATGGTAATGTAGTTTTTTTGCTGTGTCTGCCTGTGTATTAAATATCATACAATTTTATAAACCGGAAACCTGGCGACTTTATGAGATATAATTCATTTTGTAGTGCTTGGAAGTACGCTTTTTAATTTTTTTAAAAGTTGGTTTTGTTGGTTTTGTTTTCTTTGTAAATCAACATTGTATAATTCGTGGGGCCGTATTTGTTGTTAAATATTGTATCCGTAAAACACTGGTTTTGTAACTTTTCCAATTATCTTATTCTATTTTGGGGTTTACCACTAATCAGATACACAGCACAACTTATGAATTTTTTAAAAATTCAATCATTGAACAATTGTGTAAACAGTGAGACAGGCAACAGAGCGAGTGATGAATAAATTATAAAAAGTGAAAAGAAAAGGTCAGGATCTAAAAAGTTGCGCAAAGTAGACGAAATCAGAACACTGGGCCCAGCATCTCAATTGTAATATCTTGGCCCGCATCTCTATTATTATCTTGTTATTCCCCAAACCTTGACACATCCGTCCATCCATCCGCACCCTTATCTCTTGTCTAAAAATCAGGAAGCACCCCGAAGATCTCAGTGGGCCCCCGTGGCGCAGGTCCGGGCGGCGTCGCGGCGCAAAACAGAGGCCCGGGATCCAGTTTGACGTCGATGAGCGCCGTATCCACTTTGAACGTGTTCCGGCTATAATTACGCGTACGTCGCGACGCCTAAACCGGCGATAGAGATGAGTGCGGTCCGCGCACCCGGTCTCAACCACTTCCGTTAAATTCCCACGGAATTAGTGCCAGTGAATAGGATTAATTATTAACCGAAACTTTGAGAACTCGGTGTATTGTAAACCCGCGAGTCATTTGCAAGTCAACTAGGACCAAACTTGTTATTGAGAAAGATTTTGTATGGCCACGGAGAGGGTATCCAGCGGGATGACAGTGAAGTGATTTAATACAAGGAGTGAAGTCGCGGCTTAAAAATGTTACAAGAGGGGTTTCTTATAAAAATCGCCATCGTCTCCATGTTCATATCAACAGGTAATTGCCAATTCTTTCCGAAAAAAAATTCAAATATAGACAGACTGAAAATTCGTCGTAGATATTATTGTTTTTTTCTTCAAGTGGTGCCGTGACATATGACGTTAGTGTTATTGGAAAGTCATCGCAAAATGTCAAGTTTGATTGAGGGTGCCGATTTTTTTGGAGTGGAAAATTTTCTTTGTTTGCCTTTAATTTAGTGCGTCGCCATATTATTGATGGCTTTTATTAAAATTTTTAAATCAAGAGGAAAAAATTTATTTGCGTCCACAAACGTTCGCAAATGTTTCTTAAACGAAATGGGATACAGTTGAAGTCGCAATTCATTTCAGCAACTGCTAAATCTAGTTTTTGTGGGGTTCTTTACAGGAGGTCGGATATTTGTCAATGTCTGAAATGTTTGCTGTTTCGTTGTTGAATTATCGACTTCTATGGTGTTTGAGGAGTGGTTTTTGTGTGTATTTGGGCGTCACTTACGTTATTGGAAAAGGTTTTGCCCATATTTTGATTTAGTCGTTTATTGTGACGTAAATCTACAACTTAATAGATATTTGCCGTTTTATTAGCTTTGTAAATATTTTCTGAAAACAACACTTTGCGGATAGAATAGCTTGTAACATTTTCACAACGCACGTAAATAAATCATAAAGCTTTATATCATCAAGAAAAAATTAATAACAACACGTTTATTATTTATTTCATCTGGAACCGTTATATAGATATTTATTACAAAATTTGCTGAAAAATATTTTGGATTTTACTTTACTAATTTGAATGTAGATGACGGAAGAGAAAGCGTTCCAGTCTGTTTAACGACAATTTTTAAGAATAATAATTCATAATTAAAAATGTATATCATTATGTAAAAGACAATCACACTTTGTCTTTTCGCTTTTATAATTGCAATGTATTAGTTAAAAGTACTTCATACATATTTTATTTTGGTATTTTCTCATTTAAAAAAAGTTAATCGCTTTCACATTTCTGTCAAAGTTTTTTTTATATTTCGAAAAGCTTGTCGCACTGTTTTAAAATATGCGTTTATGGCATGATTGATCGTTTCATCTTTAAAAATATTTTATATGCAAATTTTCCTTTGAAATTAAAAAATCACAAAATCGGAAGAGTAACGTATATGACTGCATAATTTGGTTAACAAAATAAGTTTTTGCTTAATTTCATCAAACTGTCACTTTGGAAATTCAAAATATTTCAGTAAAGCATTTCTTGTTACAAAAACATAAAATGTGCATTAAAAATGCAAGCGATAAATTTATGGTGGATTGTCAAGCGGGTTCAAGTCAAAATTATGCAAACCGAGGAAAATGAGTTTAAAAATTATCAGGTTACGTTATAAATTTACTTTATTTTTTCAACTTATAAAAGTTTTCGTGTGATAATAATTATCAAATAATAAAGTGACATATTTTTCAAACTAATTTATAAATTTGACTACAATATTATATTATTTAGATGTAATTTACTTTACGGTTTAGACCAATCGATGTGGAATCATAATTACCTACAACAATGAGTTTTACTCATTTTGGCTTGTCGCCATAGAATATAAATTGATGATAGAAACACATTAAAACAAAAATTAAATTGAAAATGGTTAAATTAATTTGAACTTTTACCAATGTCATTTTTAAAATGGTATTCTCGTAACAACGACTGGAAGTAATTGGAGCTTAATTGACCGTTTAAATAACAAAAGTGTAATTTGGTAAGCAACACATCTGTGGCCCTATTTTGAAAATTCAAAATATTTCTGCAGCATTTTTTGAGACCAAAATATAAAATATGCGTTAAAATTAAAATAATTAGATGTAGTGGCCCGGCGCATCCACCATTTCGGTCCAAGTCAAAATTGCATTTTACCATTTTTTTACCATTAATTTTGCGCTAGGCACGATAGAAATATAAAATTATGTTTGTGTAAATAAAATATGTAATGATCGTGTATAATAAAAAAAACAAAGTGCTATAAGTGCTCACCCTCAACTTGTTCCTCTCTTTTTATCGCGAGATAGTTTGCGCCTCGTATTCATACATCTGATTGTGAAACATGCACAATTAAATTTAATCTAATGCAAATGTCTTTCGCACGTTTCCAGCTCCCGCGACTTCCTTAACATTTATGAAATTTGATAATTCCGCCGCATAAACTTCACGAAACCCGGGCTTTGAATTAAATTAAGTTTCTACAAACTCTAAAATAAAACTGTTTGAATTTCATTTAATTATCATCAACTCGAAGACCACGTTCATTATCATCGACGTGTGGATATCGGAATTCCATCAACAGAGCTTCATCCAGTGAAGGCGCCTTATGAATATGCTAATTGCGGAAACGTACCTCGCAAAAACTACTTTGTAATTAAGCGCTTGTGGGTCATCGCCAGGTGACACTCTGGACGAATATTAATCGGTTCTGTATCGGGAATTGGCGCCGATTAACCTTACCCTTAACTTTGTCGCTTTCTTGTCTCCAAGGGGAATTTCTAATTTCGAACGGATTATTTAGGAATTCGGTTCGACTAAAACTCATTAACAATGAAAACACTAACGTCAGGCCCTTGTAAACGTCGTTCGAAGCATCTGCTGCCCTTATTGCCCCAAGGTCGTAGCCATATACCTCACGTGCCAAAAAACAAAGTCGAAAAGCGATCTCACCTTGTTCGCTAGGGAATATCCGATAAAGCAATTGTTAAAATGTTGTCTAAAGGACAAGACTATGGTTAGAACATATCACAATAAGTAATGTCATCTTAACGCGGAAATGTGTAAGTCGTAATTATTTTCTGGACGCTTTCTCTTCGGGCGCATTTCTCCGGGGACAGTGCAGTTGGAGTAATGAAAATATAAAGCGCTTTTTGTTTCGGCCCGCTATAATTCATCTTCGTGCAACTTTTTATTTTATCATCACTTGTGCGAAAAGTAAGATTTATATGTGGAGCAGGGACACCTTTCCCACTTAGAATGGCGGCGAGCATTTGTCACAATTTATTTATTTTTTAAGGCGCTGATTAGAAAAGTGTCGGCCGCGGAAGTAGTCGTGTAATGAAACAATGCCGTTAATTAAATTGTGAGTTATTGCATCGACAGGTAAAGTTTTGGCGTTCCGAACGTGAATTGGTATTAACGTGACCCAGTTGAATCGGCAAATTTCATTAATTATGGGCATTTGCTCGTGTCTGCTGACATTTCTAGGTGGTTGTTTTGGTGATTTAGAGCGGGATGCGTGCATAAAGTTGTAATAAATTCTACGGAAGTCTGCATTCACGTGTTGTTAAACTTTCGAGATTACAACCCAATTTTTAATTCTTCGCCGACTTGTTTGTGGCGCGAAGGACTCCCCTCGACGATGAACAGCCTGAGACGCCATTAAGAGCTTTTCAGTCATTAAGCGAGATTAAGAAAACGAGCCTTTTAAAACAACCCCACCATAAAATCGCGGCATGGATTTTTAAAGTCGATTTCACCCTTCATTTGTGAGTGGCTAAGTGGAGGTTGTGTGTGTGTGTGTGGAATTTACACCAAATTTCTGGAGGCTGAGACATTATCTCCAACGTTTAGGGAATTTGCCTTCACATCACTCAGGTTCGGAAAAAATCACTCAACGTTCTAACGTTTCAATGCCGAAATGAGAAATATTTAAATTAAAGTTAGGCAAAGTACTAAACAATGGCTTCATTGAAGCCGGCTTAATTACCAACGAAATTTACCCCTTTGCGGTCCGTCAGGGAAAAACAGTGCAAAAACTGAAAATAAGATGAGGGCTGTAATTTTCGTTTACTTTGAGAAAAACAAGCGGTTCTGTTTACGTTCAGGAATAAATTTCGTCGAGTTTTTTGCTGCCCGTTCAATTTCGCCGGAAATTAATAAAACGTAAACAATCATGAAAAGTGCCGACAACGCAAATTTTAAATAAATAAAAAACGTGGTCTATTAATCATAAGCCAACATTAACTGCCAGCTAGACTACGAAACGCAACATTAAACATCTCATGGAAGTCATCAGAATTTTCATTAAAGGGTATTTAAGCAGCGCATTAAGTCTGCAAACACCACCACCAGAAACAATAAGAAACAGTCGCTTATATTCACGAACCTTTTAATTAAGAGAACAATGACGGTTGTAAATTTTGCAAAATTGTATGTAACTTGAACTAAATGAAACACTAATAGGGAGTGTTTCTGAGACTGTATTAAACTCCCGAATGAAATTAGAATTACCAAAACTCCGGACTCAATGCCGCTATTAATCTCGTGTCATTTGTTACAATACCTGTTAATTAAATTTGAGCCCGAGGTTCTCCCGAAACTCGCGCAATTATTTATAATTTTGGGGCGCAAGGGTTTAGTCCGAGAGGGAAAGGGCCAGTAATTTATTTGGGCGCAATGTTTGAGAATGCCGCTCCATTACCTACAAATAAAATAAAAGGGAGTAATTTGTGCGGAAAAGTTATTGTTTACTTTTGACAAAACTTCAGTAGACGGACAGTCGTATTAAACATGCACAAATTTAAAAAAACACTTTTTTGTTTAAAAAAGGATGAGGTTCTGGTTAATATTAAAAAAATGCAATTTATGGGAAAACATTTTTATTCGACAAAACGCTGTTAACAAATTGTTTAAAACTTCTAGTTTTTGATACGTCTAAGACAACGTACTTTCTGAAGATCATAAACAGTCAATTTTTATCACAGTTTTATTTATTTATTTTAACTTTTTTTATTTTTATTGCTGGCTACACAATTCCAAAATAAACTCACATCGGAGAATGACGCAACGATCAATTTTTGTTTATTTTAAAATTATTTAAAAAGATATTCACACTCTTTAAGAAGGGTTAAATTAATTTGTTCATGACAGTTTACAAATGATTTTGTGAACATTCCATTTGTAGGTGTTTCAGGGCAGTGTGAACAGAAAAAAATGTACGTGAACGCTAGCTTGGTTGGTAAAGTAAAAATCGAAAAAATCTACATTCAAATATAAGTCAGTATCGGCAAATTTTTCTCTTAAAAGTGAAAGTTGAAAGTGGTCAGTTTGAGTATTTGCTTTCTTGGCTTCAATTTTTATAAAATAATATAATCAATTTTGAGTCTCACTGAGTTTGTAAATGGTTTTGTTATTATTATTAATTTTTTATTAATATTTAGTATTTTTTGTACTTAGAATTTTTGGTACAGCTTCTGTTTGAAAATATTTTAATGTCATGTTAAATTTGACTCTGGATAAGTACAAGCGACGCATATTTTGAGCATTAGGCATTATATAGATTTATTTTAATAATTTAAGATTTAAAAAATATTACACAAAGACAACTTTTGCTTTTCCCGTTCCTCAGGATCGACCATATTGGATCATTTGAAAAGAATATAAAATTTAAA
Source organism: Eledona agricola (assembly GCA_964023215.1). Lineage (NCBI taxonomy): Eukaryota > Metazoa > Arthropoda > Insecta > Coleoptera > Tenebrionidae > Eledona > Eledona agricola. The sequence goes on from OZ026856.1 coordinate 5,213,799, forward strand.
GTGTAAAGTAAAAGGCGAATTATTGGAAAACGATGACGGGGCCGTATTTTAATGGTTAAAGCGACATGAACGTAAGATTATTCAATAATAGATTTAATGGTGGAATGTCGAAATATAGATATTGTGATTGCGTTATAAAATTTTTGTGCTTTTACTAAAATCCGGCAAAATTCAGTAGATAAAACCGTCGTAAATTTTTATTAATATCGCTCAGCATCCTTATCTTTAATCAATCCAATTTCCTTTTAAAGAAGTCGTAAAATAATATTGCAACATCAAACAACACTGAAATTGTGAGAAAACAAACACTAAATATGATTACCTTCATTTGTAGGGAAACTAAAGTCTTGTTGGGAATTCAATTCTAGTTTTTCAGGCGGGTTATTCCAGAGGAACGGAAATGTTGTGTCTTGTTAAGGCCCACATTAAAGAAGCTGGTGATATAACACAATACTTACCACAGATTGCAATAGTCTCGTTAAGTGCAAACACCCCTATACGATCCATTCTAGCAAAACGGGAAACCCCACATAAACCAGACACATCTCGGAGATTGCTTCTTTAGGCCCGAATTTTACTAGCTTTTTATAGTTGAAAGCTGTTTACCGAGATTGAATGAAAGTATGAGTCATGTCTTGTTGTTTTATTCCCGCTCGTTTTCGTGGCTCAGCCGGTGCAGATTGATTCGCCCTTATTTAAGTCTCGCATTTTACGGCGGAGCCAACACGACAATATTAAAATTCCAAGTGTTATGGCGGCGCTTCGGAGTTGATTTTATCGCTTAGGTTTGTAGGACGCACTAATCTGGGCGATTGTACGACGGCAACCGCCCTTATGCTCGCACCGAGGGCGTAATTGAATCAAATTCGAGTGTGAGATCCTCGCCGAGGAACATCGTTCCAATTTAATTATGTTCTTACTGAAGCCCGTCCACTCAAAAGTGATGAAGATGAAAATTTTGCAGGTTTCTAATTTCGGGACATTCGGAACGCATCATCCCTTGTTGATCGCTGACCACAGAAGCGCACGCAATTAGACGGTTATGTAAATAGGGATGCAATCGGTCCGCATTCGGCCGGACCTGCTTCCTGATCTCTATTGTCCGGCTCTTAATCAAATCTGCAACGCTAACTCTAATTGTTGCCTTGGGCGGACAAACAAAGTTGTTGGGGAAAAACGTGGACATGTAAAGTTGCAGACTGTATTTGCATGAGAAAGTGAGAGGAATTTCGAACAATGGGAGGGAATATGAGGCTGGTAGTTGAAAATTCGTTAAGCGATTGCAAAACGAACCCTTGCCGCACTAATTTGCTTTGCGGTTTCGAGCATCGATGAGGCGAACCGCTGGATTACCGCAGTACAAAACTTGCGAGGATGTGTTGCGAGAAGTTGCGGATTTTGCCCAGTTTGCCCTAATTATAGCCCTAATATTGACAAAATCACCAATTTACCATCTCTGCAAACAGTACTTTACTTAAATTTTGTGCGATATATGACCACAGCTCACACACACACACACATACGCAGCTTATGGATCAATCACGTATGAAAAACACATTGTATCGAACCAACTTTAAATATTCAAAATACTGAAGACATATGTATTAAATCAACAAGATTCAAATTAAACCGACATTCATATAAAACATTTGAAAGTTGACAATGCTAAAATGTAAAAAAAACTTTAAAAAAAATTAAAATAGTCCAATAGAATTCAAGAATGTGTGACAAGAATTTAATCGAAGGAAAGGAATCCAGCCGCCAGTAGTATATAAAACATGTACAAATAAAAGTAACTCGATCTACGCGATATTAAAATCAATTTTTAAAGGATTTAAAATAAGCCAATATAATTTAAGAAGATCTAACAAATTTAATGGAATGCGAAAGAATTTAGAAAATTTCAGAGGGAGTAGAAGCGGAAGACGGTGATGCGGAAAATATCTCAAAGATTCCATTAGGCAGTATTGTTCAATTTGAGGAATTTGAGTAAATTCGAGAGAATCCTGAGCTCATTTTGTTTCAGTAAATAGGGGACGACTAAAAGAAAAGATGAAAATATTGTCTCCAAAAATGTATGTGATGTATGTGTGTATTTATGATTCAATTAAAATTTTTCCCATGATAAAGACAAGTAAAGCAAGTCGATATATTAATGGACCGATAATAAAAAATAGTCACAAAACCTGTGACATGTATTGATTAACCAAATTAAAATATTTGTCTTGGTGATGGTCTTTTCTGTGGTAGATATAAAAGTATGAGTATACCGTGAATTTCAAAATTTCAATGAAAACGAGCCAGGCAAATGTCGACTGGAATGTAAATTTGCAAAAAATGCTAAAACGGAACAATTTGCATCGGAGACCCAATTAAACGTTAAGAATAAAGTTATGGGGATGTTTTATTCCTAACTTTTGAATAGGGAAAATACGTTGAGTAACCCTTCAATTTATTCAATTGAAAAGTTTTTTACGCCTCCTTACAAATGTGTACTTAAAAAAAATCTGAAGCATTAATTTTGTCCAAAAAGAGAATTAATATCAAAATAAATTATATATTAAGAACAAAAAAAATATTTAAATGTTCTAAATGATGACCATTTACTTCCACAGAAAAATGTAGCGCGATTCTAAACCTTGTCTAACACTTCGCAGCATTTCTGGAGTCAGCTGTTGACTTTGAAAGACAATTCTTTTGATTTTAGATAGCCCCATAAAAACGTCTAATGAGGTGAAATTGGACCTCTCACTTGTTCCATTTTGAGGATTATGTTTGGAGAAATTAAATAAATTGAAAAACATTGAAGAAACTGCGAAAAAGAAAGTGCCAGTAAACTTTCCATAAAAAATAAAATTATAACTTTTGTGTCATTTCAAATAAAATAGATCTAAATTTAAGAACAGGCTAAAGTTAAAGTTGTTTTATTCTTTTTAATAATTTATTAATCGATTGCATTTTTTTCTGAAAACAAAAAATAAAAAAATATAAAATACACATTTGTAACGAGACAAAAATATTTCAAAGGGTCGTTTGTCTTATTTTTTTATTCATAATTTGGGGATGAAACAAAACTTGTTGAAAAAGGTACCCCTACGATTTTATTATTAACGTTCACATGAGCCTCTCCTGGTATAAAAATTAAACTGCTTCGAGGTTTTGAGCAAATTTACATTTCTGAAAAGATATGTTAATTGGCTCGTTTTCTTTGAAACACCCTGTATTATTGGCACATATAATAAAAATTGTGTTTTGTATAAAGTTTAAAAATAACACTTTAGTCATGTCTTCTAAGTAATAATGGTCTTGAAAACTTTGTGAAACAAATTGAAAACCATTCCTTTTTTTACGAACCATAAATTAAATTTAAAAATAATTAATAGAGATTTTGGTTGTTTATATTTTGTACTGACACTACCATTCCGTAAACATTTGAATTTGTATAAACCAAAGTTGTGTTTATTACGAAAATAAGCGCACTGCCTGTCAGTGCATAATTTGAAATTTCAGAGAAGGTAGTAAAAAAATATCATTTTGAATTTCTCTACAGTTTCTAAATTCAGTAGTTCATAACAATGTCTCCAATAACATCTGCAAAGGCACACGACAAACTATTGCTTTGACCTAGATGATAGACTGGAAAGTTTCCCTCAAAATTAATGAAGAGCTGCGAACATGCAACTGATGGTCAATAAAATTCTAATCAAGGGAGCTAAATTCATTTCGACTATAAACACATTTCTGCGCGCGCTCTTTCGTCTTCAGTTTGAATTCCAGCACTGTGTGTGCATTTGATTAAATTTTGCACCTGATTAAACAATTTTTACCTCTAACGATGAAAATAATGTATCAAGAACCTGACTTTTTTATAATCATATTTTTCAATTATGTAGTTTAATTTATTTCCAATTCTAAGAATTTTAATTACGGGAAATCGCTTTAGGCAATACGTTTTTTTTAAACTCAATTAGAGCAGCCGGCCGAGGAAAAATATTGCTTTTAAAGAACTATAAAATTTCAGCGCTATTAGGTGTAATCAACCCGAAAAAACTATTTCAAAACTTTAATTAATTTTCCACCCTTTTAGTGGCGGCTTTGACTGAACGCAAAGCTAATTAAACAAGCCTAATTAAAATAAAGTAGAGCACATTTTTATCGAAAATTCAATTTCAAGCAACGTTGTTTTGCCGTAAATTCTGCTTATTATTACTAATAACTGAATAATTACAAACGTGTATTAAGTACATGCATATGTATTTGTTATGCCATTTTGATGTAATCAATTTCATTTAAATAGAGATTAATTAATCGACAAACTCTGCGTGCAAAAGCGCAAAATAATCGAAAATAAAATATTGAATGACCGAAGCGGTTAAACGATTACGGGCGAGTAAAACAATATTGGGCTGTTTCCAGGATAAATTAAAAACAATTTATTTTCATTTTGCGCAGCGATCCGCTCCGTCGAGCATTTATAAAATATCGAAATCTATTATTTTTGTGACGATTTCCGTTGACAAATCTGTAACGAGGCCGCAACTGAACAAACACGCCGCGAAAAAGCCATAACACGAATTTCTCTTTTTCGATCGTCAATGTAGCAACGACGACAAGATGACAAAGCGCAGCTTGTATCTGACGATGTTTTGGCAGTTCTGATTTATTAAATAACACCCTCACGATAGAGCCGTCAGATGTCGTCGGATTTACAAGCTGGAGCTTTGGCAACCGTGAAAAGGGCAGCGACGAAAAAACTGATCAACAACTTTGTGAAGTTTTAGAAAATTTTTTAACCCCACGACTTTTCTAAACAAACTGCGGAAACGCTAATAATATGTAGGGTGTAGCGTGACATTTGCAACAAAGTAAGATTTCGATGTCTGGCGTTAAAAGAGTAAACAGCTCAGTGCGAACAGGTAAATAACAGGCAGCTAGGTCATTTGCTGCTGTACAAGAGTGTAAACATGACAAAATGAAAATTCCGTACATAACGGAATGTGGGATAAGGTGAAGTATTTGCATCGATCTTTCCAGCCACATTTTTGCCCCTTTTTCTTTCTCCATTTGAAATTATTTATTGTAGTAGACATTCCCCAAATAACAAAACCGCGCGAGTACTTGTTCCAAAACAAAGAGCGTCGATTTATTGTCGGACAAAACACTGATTGTCGACTAAAAAATTTACGGCCGTGGTGCTTTGTTCGACGATTTTTCCAAATTAATTAAGACGTATTTAATGTGCGCTTTGGGAAAATTTATGGCAAAGGTTTGATGTTAGTTCCCGGCTAAATAATATGGGTAATATTTTATGGTGGCGTGTGATAATTTATTATACGCAACTAACATGCTGTACGGGATATTTGTTATATCTTTTTTTCAATAAACATTTTTTCAAAGTTGGAAGAAAATGTTAAAATTTATGTACATTTTAAAAATGTGACGACAAGCGGCAAGGTAAATATTTTATGGTCGGTGTGAGTAATAATTTATTTAAGCGCGGTCGAAATACATCGTTTAAAATCTAGGAAATCTAGTAATTACAAATTTATAACACAAGTGTCGATAATTTACTAATTAATAAAAAATTTAATAATTATGTATTGACAGATTTTAATACATATATTTAACTCAAAGAAAGTGTAAAAATAGTAAGGAATTTATTAAATATATTTTTAATATTAGATGGCTATAAAATTATTATATTTATTATTTATAATTATTAGTGATTACAATTGAATTATATACTGCGAGAGATAATATCCAAAAGCTGTAATTATTTTAAACATAAAATGTAAATTTTCGTTATCAGATTAAAACAAAATTGTTACGCAATGAATTATTTAATAACACCAAATATTCATGAAGTATTTTGGTTCTAAAATTAAAAATTTACAATTACAATACAATTATTCAGTTTATTTTTATAAGAATCATTGAAATTTGGTGGATGCGCCGGGCTAATACAATTTCCATTTTTATCAAGTAGTGCATTAAACAGTAGGTAAAATATAGAACAACGGTATTCCTTCAGAAAATGAGGAAGCATTATCAATTTAAAAACCATTATCCTGAAAATTTAATTTGCATTTTCTTTTTGTCACTTTCAGTTTCAGCTCTTTCTAGTTAACAACTTTCATAAACTTTTCTGTATCCTCAAATCCGGTATCAAATGCTCAAATTTTGTTTCAACCGCTTTTAATTTTGTGCAATAAAAGCTCCCTCTTTTAATTGGGCAACTTAAACCACTCCAAAAACATAAAAAAGTAATGTAGTTATTTAAAACCAAAGTATTCTATCAAAAACAAAATTTATTAAACCCGTTGCCTCTTATCCTTTTCATGATTGAAAGACTGAATAAAATGCGAGCTCAATTAACCAGAGTGGTTTTTTTTTATCAAAATTGCTCTCCGCGCCTTGAACAACCTCACCCATTCCTTAAATTCCTCATCGAACTCGAAATATCCGGCGACTATTAAATTAGAGACCGGACTTGATTTTATTACAATCCGCGCAAATGAAACCGGATTGCGTTTTCAGTGCAATATATACGAAATGTGTGGGCGCAGCTTGGAATTTGTCCGTGGCAGATATTCGCTCTCGATGAGGAAAGTTTTGTCGATGGCTAATTGGACGCTGTTGACGTCGTAATTCTCAAAAAAATTTATGGAAATTGGGGACGTTTGGGGATGCGATCCGATTATTTAGTGGTTGTGGGTCACATTTCGCTTTCAAACAAACCCATTAAGCCAAATTTGAAAACTCCACCAAATTGGAGCTTAACGTACAGCGCATAAATTTGGTGTTGCATTTTTGGTGGCGTACGATTTGCCTTAGAAATTTCAGTCCAAATTTTGCAATACTGTGCATTTTTTCCTAATAAGACATAATAACCTGTCATTGTTATCGTTATAGTCGCATTGCTGGCTTTGTCCCTTTTATTACATTTTAACCGAAATAGCTGCAATTCCTCGCTTTCATTCTCGTATAATGGAATTGGAGCAAATCCAGCTCTGAAAAAAAAACAATCCACGATTGCAGATTTCACCGATTCGAAATGCACTCACGTTCCACTCGGGCTTATAAATTCGGATTTAAACCAGACATGTGATGATTTTTTTCAAGCGTATTTGTCCACAATTGCTCTTTTAAACAGCCCTCGGCTCTGACACGTCTTAAATTGATTTTCATCCCCAAACTACTAAACTACTGCATTATTGATCAGCGCTCTCGATTCCGATTTGTGTCTGACCGGATTTGAGTGAAAACTAGTTTCGAAATTTGCCGGAACCCTCAAAAAGAGTGTTTTCGTGTAATTAGCGATCTTTCAAGTCGAATGGGGTGGAAATGCGCGGGCACGTCACCGTTGAAGATAAGTGAAAGCAGACGATGATGGATTAGGCAAGGAAAAGCGTGTTATCAAGGACATTTCGTGAAGTATGCGTGATAACAATGTCATACAACTGCAAATTGCGAGTGCTAGGAATGAAACCCGAACAGATAGCCATCATCAAAGTGGAAGTTTTTCGTCAAAGCTCCTCGACGCAGGATATTATTTATCAAAGCCGCATCAAAGTGGCGATAATGAACTTAAAGCTCCGGTTTCCTTAAGTTTGCGCAGCAAAACCTAACCGGAGCTTGTATACAGCTTTTAGAAGAGCGACGAAATCGGCTTCGTGCATGTTTTTTTGGGCAGCATGTCAGTGGCGTTAAAAGTTGCCAAGACAATGTCTGGATGTAAATGAAAAACGTCTGCTGAAGTTGAGAAGTTTGGCGGGTAAAGAAAATTGCGGTCGGTGGCGGCGTGGAGCAACTTACGGCCCTTTTGTGCCGCTCATAAAACTGGTGTAACTCCAAACAAACTCCTTTTGTTCTTCTGTACAAAGATTTTTTCTTAATCCGCCCCAGTCCCAATCGATGCAAAAAATGAGTTTTTTTTTTGCAAGCAGCAAATCCGTTTGAGTTATTAAAATTCTGCAAACGATGTTGTCTGTGGTGGACTTTTCATTTCTTTCGGCTTTGAATAAGCCGGGTCTAATTTTCTTTGGGGCGCACAATAAGATGCAAATTAATCATCAGGAATAAGAGATGTCGGAGGGGCACGGGCCTGCTTAAATATTTCATAGAATCTCTAAAAGCTCGCACTAAAGCTCTGTTTTATTATTTTAATTGCACGGCTTAAGCGGACGAAATTGGTACGAAGCGATTGCCTCGGCATAATTATCGTGTCCTGCGTTATTCTTTCGTTTCAGTATTTCTGGGACGTGGCTGATAACTTTGCGACCCCTTAAAGCGACTTATCTGCCACAATTTACGACTTGCTGAAGCCACAACATGCGCACGCCGTCCGGTTTCATTAATTTTTTATTCGTGTGATAACTGAGGCATGTCTGATACGAATATCGATCCCTGTGAAAATATATCCGAGGGATGAGCGGCATTCTATTTGAATCAGCGGCAGGTCGTTGTTTAGGGTGGATTACACATTTTTCCGGATTAATCCGCCTCTCGAATGTGCCGATCTAGCGAAAAGCCTTCGAGATGGCGTTCATCCCGGCTCAGCCCGGTTTTGGCGGCCTTCGGGCGATTACAGCACACATTCTTCAACACACCAAATATTATAAAGGAGCGTTCCGTCGCAATACAATTTTTCAGATTTGTTCGGGCTCCGACGAGCGAATCTTAAGATCACCCCGAGGCTAGTGTTTCAATAAAAACGACACAACAATAGCATATTTTTTCAGTATTTTCATGCACACCATTCGTGCTTTTCATCTACCAAAAGCAGCAAATCGGGTATTGTGCACCAGGTGTCGTTCTTCACGCCGAAATTAAGAACATTATCGTTATTTCGACTTATTACAGCAATTTGGGAACACCTAATGATGGCATTAAGCGTCGACTTGAATTGCGTTCTGCGGTACCATCGAAGCTACGATTAGTTCTCTTAAGATCCCATTTACAAACCCAGCGCTATGAATATCAAATCCGCTATTGACAAATTGTTGAAAATTTCTCTTCTGTTTTGAATTTCGCTTTCATAAATCACACTCACGTTATTTCCGACAGAACCGGACGTTGCATGTGTAGCGTTCTTTGTAACATCTCACTCTCAAACAACCCTTCGTTAATTCATTTCTGTGGTGGTTATGAAAGAGTAGAAGGGCGAATTTACATTCGACAACACTTATTAAAGCGGTTTCATTAGGTTTTCCCAGTCCCAACACGTAATACTGACAAATATGAGTGTCCCAGAGGAGCTCTTTGCCGAAATTAACCCGAATCGATATCTTAAAAATGAGCACTAAATTTTACACGTATTAGGGCTGCGGGCGCTCATAAATCACACGATTGTTCGCGTAAACGTGCACGGCTTAACATGTTTTTTGTGCCTACAAATGACATGATATCGCAGGCAAAATAAACAAAATATTAAATTCACACCTAGGTTCTAACTCTTATTTATTTTTAACTTTGTGTTCGTTAAATGTTGAACTCGCCCGAAAGCTGTTACTATTTATTAAATTCCCCATGGTGCTTATTGCGGATTTGCACAATTGAATCGGGACCGTTCCGAAACTATTCTTTTGATCGCCGATAAATAATTCATCACCGAATCCATATCCGTTTCTCATTACATTCAAGTCAAACCACCTAAAATTTACATAACTTTGTGGATATTTGACGTTCGGACCGGATCCTAGGTGGTTTCCACGAAAAAATAATGTCATGTTATATTCGGGACACATTCGAACTTGAAATCCAGCGCACACACGTTTCATGCATATTAATGCAGCTCGACTTGTGCACTTTTTTTGACAAACGCGCGATTAATACCTGCAGTTTTGCACCGCACTCAGGTGCACAATGCATCCTTTGTTGTCGAGGTCTGAGTTTGTTTTATCACGCTTCTCTGTCCTTTATTGCGTTCTTACAAATGCAAATGCACGGATATTGAATTATTGTTGTTCAACAAGTGTGTAATTATCTACCTTTCACACCGGAATCACAACTCAAATAATTGGACTAGCCAACAATCTACAATAAATATTCTATATTTTGACGTAGAATCATGGTTAGGTAATATTATCCAATAATGTTAATTGCGTCACGTAGGCAATTATTTAAAACACTCATTTTCAAAAAAACAAGTGGCATTATTTCAAATACAAGTTAGTTTTTGTATTTGTATCAAATGCAAAAATGGTGGATGCGCCGGGTTCTAATAAATATTTTTTTCAAATATTTATTTATTTTCTGTATTTTAACTAGCAGTGTTTAATAACAAGTTAGAATTTAGTTTGCAAAAGGATTTTGGACATTAACTAGTTTACACAAATTATAAAGTCGCACAATATGGCCGATTATAAATTGGCAGCCCTCGTCATTATTGTCGGCTTTTGCAACAACATTACCCCATTTTGGGCGCGCCATCCGAATAACGGTTCGATATAATGTGGTGGCTGCTGCATTGTGACAGATACAATTGAACGGGGCTTATGTCACACGTAACCAAATACCAGACTAAGTCGTATCTACGATTAATATCCAGAATACATATTCATCACCAACAAGCCACGTTTCGTGTTTGATTTTGATAATCGCCACAAAATTAATATGGTAATGGGCTTGACACGTGCTGACAATTCCAATTAGGCGCCTTAAGGCGCGTGGAAGACGAAGATAAGAAAAATAACGTCGCCAATAATTATTATGTATCGAATTGTAACGAGAGTTGCAAGACTGATTGCTTCGCGCTCGGTTCGGTGAACTTGTGACTAAACTCCAAAGAATGAAAATCAATAAAGTGGAAAATCATCGGTGACGAGCACTTGGCGCAAAGTTTGTGAGCAGGGAACAAAGGCTAGTCTTGCGAATTAAAATCAATCAGCAAGTTGACAATGCAAAAACGCAAAAGTTGGAGCAAGCTGGCTAGTAAACAAGCGCGTCTAAAAGATGTGCAAGAGAAACTTAAAGTAAATATTTACGTGAACTGTCGACTACCACCGCGACATAGTTGAAGCGTATTACTTTTTTATAAAATGACTTTTGTGTTTTTTGCAGGTTGGAGTCGCCCCAAGGCGAAGGACAACTCCGAAGCAACCGACGAGACCGAAATCGAGCCCCTTATCATAGACCGTGGGCCTTACTACGATAAAAGCGCTTCGAAGAACGTCACGGCTCTCGTGGGCAAGACTTGTTATTTAAACTGCAGAATTAGAAACTTAGGAAACCGAACCGTAAGCATTCCCTTCTATTTTTAGTATTCTCCGAGCTCGTATGCAGTTTTTCAATTTTGTTAAGCGAACTCGTTATTGGTTTTCACTTAGCACCAAATTACCCCAAACAAAGTGAATTACAGTAGCGCCACAGAAAGCTTCCCTTAAGATGTGTGCTTATTCAAGCTCTAATTTCGAATCGCCGTGACACAGGTCAGTTCGATTGAATTATCGTCCGAGTGTCATCATCACACAAACGTGACTAAAAATAACACCCTATTATTAATTTCGCCCCCTTCAGCGATTTATTAATTACTGAACTGTGGTGACAGTTGAGGGTAGTAAAATATTCACAGAAAGCGACTGTAGAGATGTATTGTTGCTGGGATGGGGAATGCTGGTAACCCCGATTAGATATCGAAGCACTTTGTCTTAACTCGCATCCATCTGAAAAATCCACTCTCCTTCAATAACAATAACAAGGCGAGGGATGAGGGCAATCTGCGAGTGGTTGGTTTGATAGCGGGGTAAAACAATGGCCTCTTTGTCTGGTGAGTAAGGGACGCCGAAATTGCGAAGGAAATCGGCGCAAATGAATTTGGAAACATGCACCGACTGTATAAGAAGATGTAAAATGTGTGCGTGCAGAATCCCGCAGTGACAAGAGCGGAATTTGCGTGTTCCATTTCGGCAGCGCCATAAATGAAATAAAACCACTCGTGTCGTGTTTTCATGAGAAAAAAACGTTGTGCACGTGCACGTTCCGCACCCAATTGGAAAAATTACACGACCTAATAAAATATTTTCTCGGAGGCATATTGTGTGAAAATTCCAATATTGCGAACGCAGCTTCCTTTCAGTTGCAGCACGAATGAAATCGATCGTTAAGGGCCGTGATTCGAGCTTTCATCAAGTAAACCCCATTTTTTCACGGCATCACTTTTCAGAATCAATTCCTTCTCAAAAACTCGCCTCAATTACAACCCCGCCTATAAATCCACCCCGAGCCGCACTAATTCACCCCAAAAGCTCTGCTGCGAATGTTTCAATTTATAGCTGCTTGAGAAATTCCTCATCGTCAAAAATTTACGCAATTATTGGGCCTGCTAAGCACTGATAAAAATGGATATCCGAATATCGGGGCGCTATTTATAGGGGATGAACATCTAGTTTTGGGGTGCGTCATTTGTCTTTTCAGCTAATACGCGTTATCGAAGCGGTCGATCATTGTGTGATTTGGCGAACCGGAAAAGTCTATTACACCGTCGTAGTCATAACCGTTTTTATATCCAGCGTGTCTATAAATATCGGGGTTGGATTTTAGTCGGGGGAAAATACGATCGAGGTTTCAACACCTGCAAGACTATTACATCGGGGTTAAATGGCGTAAGTGCCATAGCAGGAAAATTATTGCAGACCATTAAGCGTTTCTAGGCCTGAGCCGGATAACGGATAGTTGAGATTTTTTGCTGGTCGGGTTATTTATTTGGCTCGGAGATTGAAAAATAAGACGAAATCCTGGCTTTATCACGGGAAACTGTCGGAGTGAACGAGTATGCTAAGCACTTGGCAACTTGTTTGCATACGCGTCTAATTTTTTTAGAATTTGTATTTACGGCCACTGAAGAAAACGGAATTTACCATTATCACATGCAACCACACTGAAATATGCATGTGGCGGCCAATAAAACACCCTCGTCGAGCGGTTTTTTCTTATTATTTTCACAGAAAACTACACGCCGCGCTATCGTTTCGAATTTTATTTAAATAACAAAACTCCAGACCGAACGAGGACGATCCGTGCATTCCAAATAGATTCCGCTTTCGACGATCGTACTGTGAAAAAAATCAAACCCGCCTTTGCGGGCATGTTTCGAGTAAACTGAATCAAATGAAACGGTTGAGAATTGCAAACCGTGAAACACGTTTCAATTCATAATGTGCGGACAAAGCGGAACGTTTAACTTGGCAGGAGTAATGCGGAGCTTTTGACTGGAGGCCGCAAACTTCGCTCGACAGGTGCTTCAAAAAAGCCTGCCTTTTAGAAGCGGGTCGTGGAAGCTGTCACGGCATCGCTAATTTCCAAGAGAACAACAATTTTTTCGGCAATCCAATATTCGATTGTCGTGGAAACGTGCCAAGAGGTTAGGAAGCGATTTGGGTGAGATCTTGGGTGTGGCTTTGCTCCAGAAGAGGCTGCAATATTACGTGACTTGATACATTTTTCATGGAATAAATTTTTAAAGAGCTCAATAATTTCATAAAACAGACACGCCAGGCATTTGTTAGCAAAGCAGTGAATCGGGTCAGGTTCTAAAGAAAGAAGAAATTGTCAATTTAAAATAATTCCCTTCGGGATAATTTGAGATTTAGGTCAGTTTGGCTAAAGTGATTCACGACAGCTCGGGCCAGCTTTATTCCCTTGGATAAAAAATAGCTGTCATGTTAATTTATTGTGATTCATGTCAGATTTGGGTCGCGGTTTAAATAAAATATGTACCTATACAAAAAAATGTGTCGGTTAAAATGACAATAATTTAGATCGGTTAGGTTTAGTCAGATTATTTTAAATTAGTCCAGGTTAAATTGCTGCTTGGAAATTCGACTTGATAAGAGAATTGGTTATGTCAGGTCAAATCAAATTGCGAGTAAATCACTTTATGTCAAACTCAGGCGCAATATGAATAGAATGAGGGCAAGATTACTTTCAAACAGACTAGGTTGTAATCGGTGTTTTTTTGTTAACAATTGATTATAAATTAGCAGACAAATTAAGTCAGGTGGTTTATATCGCATACTTGTTGTTTTTATTATTTATTATAATTTAGCACACATTCAATCGACATTGATTGTTGATTCCCCTACATGTTAAAATAGTTAATTAAGAATTATTATGTTATTTTGATTAATGAGTGTACTAGTTGTGGTTGAATTCAATAAACGCTCGTGTGTGTTAGCATTTCGTAGTTTCTTTATAAAAGCAGCGATTAGTATTAAAACGCGGTAATTCCATTGTCCCAGCGTAATTTTCGCAAAGATGCAAACCTCTTGTGATCTTTCCTCATTGTCAGAAGCAGTAACGAGATCGTTATGATACGTCTCCCTGTACCATCATCATCGCGTTTAGTCCTTGATGTAGTGATTAACGATCCGGAGAAACAATGCGTGCCTAATCAACGATCCGTTATAAAAGCGAATCCAAACATTGAATCGTTGTTTCGCTCGAAAGCTCTTTGGACATTCACAAAAATCGCATCGTGGTCGTTGTATCAATTAACCAGAATTAAAGCGCATCGACCGATCGCAATTTACTTTTACGTCTGCGACTTTAATTTGTAACTTTTTCAAATTGAAAAACTTTAGCGACGGCATTATTAAGCTTTATTCATGGCTGTCCCATCAATTACTCTCGAGGAACCAAAGACTTGGACTTTAGGCAAAATCAATTCGTTAACGAGTCCATTGTGCGCGCACCAATTTTTAAAAATGGTTTGTTGGCAACGCGCGAATTTATGATTTGTTTTACCGCAGCATCTTCGGCTCGTGTTGTTTTTTGCAAACGATGCGCTTTGTTTTGCATACAGGCTCGGGTTTCTAATTGCAGTATCAAGTTTTGATGCGCAACAACACAAAAGTCCGTACGCTATTGGTGCAACTAAATTAGCTAGGATCTGGTGAAATCACCGTCGCCTTTTCTAGTGAATACCCTGTGTCAGGAAACGTGATATCCAACCCCCATCCGGTCTTAAGATCTCGCATATATTGTCTTTGAGTCGCTGTCAGATGCAGCCGCTCCAACCCCGAAGCCCATCTTCGGTATTTTCGAAAACAATAAAAATCGCTCTCGCCGGGAAATCTCCTTTTTTCGGCGAAAAGAAACAATTTACGAGTAAGTAGAAGCAATATCCGCGTTTAAAAAGCCGCCCCAGAAGTGGCCTATCCGGAGAAAAACAATCTTAAACGAGATATTTTCTCATTATAACTACATCGGCAGTTGAGATTTCACAAGGAGGATAAAATAACACAAAAGATAAATGATCCGGAACGGACATAAAACTCCGGTCTCTCCCGTGTGATGTTTCCAACTCAAAATTAGCATCGGGCTTTGCGCTTTTTTACAAAGCTCGTAATAACGCCGTGTCGGAGTGACGAGCGGGACTTAATTTAAAAAGTTGGCAAGGCGGAATGTCGGCGCGGATCAATCGCGATAAAAATCGAGAAAAATAAGAGCATAAATAACGCCGCATAATAAAAGCACAAGAGAACATCGCTTGCACAACGCTCGTCCTAATTTCGTCCGCTTTCGCCGCAGCTTTCATCTTAAATCATCCGAAAAAACGCCCCGAAACTGTGTCTATTGCAAGAATAAAGTCGAGGACTGCCATAAACGCATTTAACGGCATTCCGTGAGCCATAAACCAATTGAACGAGTTCCACTGATGGAAATCTCGCCATTCTTAACACCTCCTCAGTAATCATGCAGTTTCCAAAAAACTCCGAACACATTTATAAGAGTAATAAGAATAATGACGCCAAACTTGGGCGCCATTGTATGAAAACGAGCCGTAAAAAATTAAATAAGGCGTGCTTTTACGGTCGTAAAGTAAAAAGGACGACACGAGCCGGAAAAAACGATAACACCTTAGTGACGTCATTATGTAAGTGTGTCTCGAGCGGTTCAGAGCTTTCGAGCGTAAAACAAACTTTCTTAATTTACACACTCTGTCGATCTTTTTGTTCTGAAATGCGGTAGGGTTGTGCATGTCGCTGCGGCAATAACATTCGGGACTTCATTATGCTAAGTATTATGAGCTTCGAGTGCTTTGAGACGCCCACGTTTAGACTTCCGGTTTTTCCGGGGCGTTTTTATCGTCATTTTATCGGCGCAGAAGAAAGCGCACGTAAAACGAAAAAAGCACAAATGTGGCCGAACTTAATGGAAATATTATCATCGGCTTTCGCAGCGGCGGTGTTTTAATGCGAAAAGCTCCAGATGCATAGTTTCGAGGAGACTAAATTACGGAGGGTGTTTGTTAGTTTTTTTGCCTTGTCCTGGCTAGGAAAGCTCGTCATAACAAGCTAGGTCGTGTTTCAAAAATTTGCAATAAAATTAGCACTGCACTTTCAATTAATCTCAAGTCCTTTGTGTTCCCTGGACGCATTGGGAATTGAGTGCAATAAATGCAGAATTTTTTGATTGTGGTCTCTGAAATCTACATACAATGTCAAACTAATAAAGTGGGCTTAATGGAACCGTCCCGACCAGCAATGCAAATTAAACTAATTTAATATTGTTGCCCCTGGAAAAGTTCAACGGTTCGTTGTGAAATTAATGCAGAAAAAATTACACACTTTTCGTTTGCCTCAAAGCCGGAAGCACATTTGCCGCTGAGAGGGTAATAAAACACATCCATTGCGGGATGCATGCTTCATATTTGATACATTACCTCTATAGAGTTGTAACAAACTGGAATACCTTGGGGAAACACAAACGCACTGTTACTGGCGGGCATTTCACTTATTCATCTTCCATCAAGATGCGTGAGCTGTGCCCAGGAAGATTAGATCTGCTCTTGTGTTTTTTCCCGTTTTTTAGTCGTTTCATTACATCGCGTGTGTTTAATAAATGAACGGAGTCTCTCTAAGCCGGAGCCCTAATTACTTCATAAAATTAAACCGACATGTTTATTAAAATACGCTTTGGTGGGTAGGATGGAGGATTACATCTGGAAACGGTGGTCGGTTTGTGTTCATTTCCAGTGACATTTTATTTAAAGTTTTCTCTTCGATCCGACAACGAATCCATTAGACGACAACAGTTTCCAATCGCTTCTTCCTTTCGTTCGCCCCTATTGATTCAACGAACTTTCCGAACGTCAATGTGCAACTTGTTCCATTACTATACGCCAATGCGGTATCCTAGCAATTATTAGTTCGGATCGTTGCAAATTTGATGGGTTCGTTGGTCGTGCAGAAATATTAAGCTGAAATTAGTGGGTGGCGTAGCAAATGGGGCGTAAATGACGACGAACTCCGACGGGAAGCTCGCGTTATTGAAATGTTATAAAGCTCGTCACGCATTGTTTTCCTATTTCCTCCCCGATACCGATCGTGGAATAATGAAGGTATTTCCTGGAAGCTCTACGGAATCATTACAGTCAATCTGTATTCCATACTGCGGCTTGATTGGCAAGTGTGATAATTTACAGCAACATATGTACATACATGTTCCTGCAAAGTGTGGTTGCGGTATCAGCTGGTTGCTGTTATTATGGTAAATTTTTGCGTTACTTGGCCATTGTTGTAATTCGTCGATGGATTAATACCAAATTTATTGAATTAATTATTTAACGCTGAAGTTGAAACAATGGAAGCAACTTAAAAAGCACCGGAAGCGGAAATCAATAACCGGCGCTGTATTTTAGACGCATCATAAAATAAAGCAAAAAAGAAGTAATTAATTTTGGATTAAAGCGTATTTGTGCTATAAATAAGCGCAATGAAATGTAATGTTAGATACGCAAGTTGCTGCAAAAACGTTTGGCAAAATATGTGAAAAAATAATGAAGGTTAAAAATTATTTATTGTTCTTTAAAATATTCTCCGCTTATTCAGGTTGTTTGAATATGTTCAAACCGTTCGTTGAAACAAATTTTCCTTTCCAGCAAAAAACATTTAATTTGTAAGCCCTCAGCTTCTTTAGGTATGACAAAACGCCGACCGTGCATTATTTTCTTCACCTTAGGGAAAATGATTAAAACACTCATAATTAAAATAATTTAAGGTTATTAAAACATCATTTATATATTTAGAACTCTGTATATTCAATTGTTGTCGTGTGTTACCTTGCATTGTCATGATGCAGGATGAGCCGCATTGTTTTTTTAACTTTGCTGATGACACGTGACAGCGAATTGTTTTATACCATTCAACACTGTCTGTTTTTTGGGCAATAAAAAATATTACTTATTTGATAATCTTGGCGAATTGTTCATAATAGTAACAACCAGTGTATTTTCAAGAGAAATTTTATATTAATATAATGTACTAGTTGAATAATTCGTATCGCAATCATGTTTGTTTTACCATTTTACATCTTGGAAGTGGAAGATATTAGATAAACAGATTGTTATAAAATGGCGCTATGTCCAAAATAGGGTTTTTAAGAATTTTCTAAAACCAAAATTAAATTTGACTTGTTTGTTTATTTTTCGTCAATAGCTTCAAAATGATGGCTCAGTTATTGGTCTTGATGAAGTATTAACGGAGATATGGCGAATCGACAAAAAAGCACATTTTAGAAATAATATATAGAGATTTTTTTAAAGTAGACAACTAAAGTGGTAATCGAAAAATCTTACTAGAGATCCTAAAAATAAATGCTTGAGAGAACGAAGTTATGAAAAAAATATTTCCGGCACGAAATCGCACAATTTGTCAAGAAGAAAGAAAACGTAATTAGCGTTTAAACAACTGACGCTTCCATCTGACTGTAAATTAATTCAATAAATTTGGGTCCGCCGAATTCATTAATTTACAATTTAGCCCAGAATAACTGATCAGAGTCAAACCACAATATTAGTGTATTGATTAGCCTATCTGACACACACCTTTGCAACAATGAAAGCAACACTTGATTAAATTATCGTCACTCATCGTGATTTTTTTGGTATTCGCTCCACCTTTCTGAACGTAATTATCGCCCGGTCTCGTATAAATCTGCGGTCCTTCATTATGCAAATTATATAATTGAGTCAACAACTAGCGCTGCGGATTAAATTTTTGTTATTTCAACCCCGGCATGATTTATCGGCTGTTTATGCAAAATTACGTCCGCTCGGATAGGCTAAAATTTGCACCCGATCTAACATAAAAGTCGATTAATCGAGTGTGATAAAGCGAGGACGGACTTTTCAGCGACCAGAATTCTTGATCCGGCTTTTTCAAACTTGCAGCATAATTAATGGCGAAAAAATTACTGGTCTTAGATTGATCGATATGTTTTCATCGCATATGAGACCCAGTCATCAATTTCCACATTGGCTTAAAGGAGAATGTGTCAGATACCAATGAAGCGTGCTTAGCTGAGAGAGCAAACATTTGCACACACTTGAAATAATAAAAAATATTTTAACAGCAATATATATTTCCGTTCAATTAATAAATACAAAGTGGAAACATTAACTGGAATAAATTTAGTAATTTGAAAACAGTTACAATTTTTGTTTCTAACTTGCTACTTTTTAGCCTAATTTTTTTTACTCAGTCGGCTGTAACCACCCTTAACTTTTTTCAAATGGAAAAATATGTCAATTGACATATTATTGCAAAGCTCATGAAAAAATTAGTACAACGACGTTTCATGTCTTATGTGAGAAAAAATTTGATTTTAAAATGTTTAAACGTTTTTCTTAATTAAAAAAAAACTTAATTAATTATAAACGTTGTTTTAAAAAATTGTATTGTATCTCTCTGCCATTTTTCCAAATAAATTGTATGAAATCCATGATATTACATGCTTGTACTTCTTTTTTCATGAGCTTTGCAATGATGGGTCAAATAACAAATCTTTGCATTTGAAAAAAAAAGAGTTAAAGCTGGATACAGCTCTCTGAGTAAAAAACAGAAAAACTGACCCGACCAAAATGTAGTAAGTTTGGAAATTAACGTGTTTCAGGATTTTTCGTAAAATCATTTGTATTCAATATTTATAATATAATAATTTATTCCATTTAAAGTTTCCTCTTTATTTTGAGACTAAACTCGACGGTATGTTTTGTCCAAAATATCTTCTGGCTTTAACTTTACCTTTAGATGTATATTATGTTTAAAAATATTTTGAAGACACTCTAACAGTGAAATTACTCTTCTTGTAAACGAGAATACAGTGAATTTGTACCTGCAATTTTAATACAATTAAAAAAACTGATAATTATAAAGTAATATAAAGAAAAAAAAATTAGAAACGATGATAAACCGTTTCAAGTGAGGCAATTTATTAGGCAATATTCCCGGGTAGCTATTTAGTACCGGGTGACTACAAATGATTGGCTTAAATTTAGGTGATTGGCAACAGTGCGGAATTGGTACCAGATTAACTGTTGTCTGATTTATGTCTATTAATTTTTCATGTTAAAATATTGTTGTCAAAAAGTATAACTTACTGAATAATAGCGAACGAAAAGTGACAAATAACGGAGAAAATGGTTGCAGCGAGTGATCGAAAAAAACTTCCAGTTGTAGAAACCATTTTGAAAACAATTCTGACAAGGGCAATTTTTAAATTTGACGTTTATTTGACAATTTAAAATTTGAAAATCATTGTATTCAATGGAAAAGTTAAAAAATATTGCCAACCTAACACAAAAAACGTCAATTATTTATAGTCACCCGGTACGTATCATTGATAGAATATATATAATTAAGAAGTAATTTAGTTATTTCAGTAAATCCAACTAGCAGTAGTTGCTGCCATTCAAGTGCAAGAAATTTGCTTCGCACTTGGAAATATTTATAATAGTGGAAGTGACACTCTTCAATTTGAAACATATTTTCGATGGTTAAACTGCAAATCTTCGTTAAGATGAATTTATGTCATTGATGGGATTTTGATAGGAAAAGAGTGCAAATAGAGGATTCGTTTAAAATGCAAAGTACCGTAAGTCAATTTTCAGTTTTTAATACTTGTGATTCTATCCTTCAAAAACTCTTAATTGTTTTTAAATTATTATAATTAAACTGAGTAAATTTTTTTCTCCTGTAAAATTTCAAGAAACTGACTTACGAGCTTTTGCAGTTTAACCAGCGTTGTATATAGTTTTATATCATCTGTAACTAGCAACTTACTGTAGTTAAAAATATCCAAATAAACTGGTCAATCGAGATCCCAGATTGTCACTTGCGACTTTTGCAAACAGTTTATCTACATTAAAAATAATACAATTGATTCATTATTACGCTATTAAACCACTTGTTTGCCACTTGATTAATAATTAAAACAAAAAGATTAATAAATGACTCTAAAACTGAGTGAAGATAAAGATAAAAGAGGAAGAAATGTTAAATCTGGTTAAAAAATTACGCAAATCGGGGTAAATCACTTTATTGAGGCATTGTTCTGAACATGATTGATTTTCAATCGTTGAAATTTTTCTATAAACTCGTAAAGTTTTTTTCAGATTAAGGGTTTAACTTGAATACGTATCTTGCATGCAATTGTATAAAGAGTTAAATAATTCGTAACACTGAGCATCAACCTTCTTGTGCTTTATTGCATGCTTTTGTTAAAAGTTGGACAATTCAATGATGAAAGCTTATAATATTTCATAGTAATTGTATTTGAAGCCATCCTCGATTAGATTATTATATTTTAAGCAGTTGTATGAAGACAATTCATGTTGACAATAAAAAATACGCCGTTTTGTCCGTTAAATTTGAATTATATTAAAATGTGTGGTGATGAGGCCAGTACTGTCACGACTTGAGTAAATATTTGGCGATATGAAGTTAGTCAACACTTAGATGCTAACCGATTGCGGTATTTGTATTGATTGTTTTCCGATCGCATTTAAAATGCATGAAAATGCCGCAACTAGTGCCGTTCCGGTTCATTTCGGATGCAAATTAAACGCAAACACGTGTCGTTATCCAGTGCTCGAAACCTCAACCTCGACGCTTTTTTTTTGCAGGTCTCGTGGATTCGCCACCGAGACTTGCACCTGCTAACAGTCGGCCGTTCCACTTATACTTCAGATCAGAGATTTACCAGCATCCACAATCCCATGACGGAGGAATGGACGCTTCAAGTGCGCTACCCGCAGCGTCGGGACAGCGGAATTTACGAATGTCAGGTTGGCACGACGCCACCCATTGGGTTTTCGATGCTGCTGTCCGTCGTCGGTGAGTAAAGTGGCGCATCCAACCCCCTGACCAGGTTTAATAAAGTTTTGGGGTAAATGGGGGAGTTTTGCACGAATGCAGCGTTGCCGAGCTGGCTAATTTGCCAAATTGCTGCACGCTACTGTCCGGATTTATCATAATGGCTCGGGGAGAAGTTTTGCGCGTTTGTTTAATTGAATTGCTCATAGTTTGTGAACATTTTAGAACATTTAACATTCAGGCACACGGTTTATTAATTTTGCTAATTTTTAATAATAATAATACACTACAGACTAGAGAACAAGTTCCACAAGAAAATTAACAGTTAACACCTAAGTGTTATTTAAGTCATTTAAAATTCGCATGTCATCAGCTATTTTTTCCATTTCAAAGTTATTCAAATCATCGGCGTACATTACTGAAAATCAGTTCAAATTTGCAGCAAGATGAATGAATGGACCACTTAAAATTGCTCTAGAAGTGGATCCCTGGGGAAGAGCTAATATGACATAAAAGTTAGAAAACATAAAATAAAGCCTATAAATAAGGGTATTCGAAAATCCTAAAACCTCCAACTTGTAAGTAATGAGAATATGTTGAAGCTTATTAGAAACCTTACAAGAATTCGATCATTTCAGGTGTCCTCGGGGCTTTATTTTAGGGCCACATTTATTCGTAATCTGCGTATACAATGGACATTTAATAAAAGTACTGTAAAGTTCAAGCTTTTGCGGAAGATACACAGATATATTTAAATTTTCATCCAAAAAATGTTGAACAAGCTTGTAAAAAGGTTAATGAGGACTTAGGACGAATTATGTTTCTGCTTCTAACTATACTATTAAGATTAAAACTGAATGTAAATAAATGTAAAGCCATCTGCGTTTCATCCAGAAATACAAAAATTGATCATAAGATTAAAATTGAAACGGACTGTCTTTAAATTAAAGTGAGTTGCGGTAGCTTCGAGTTTGGATAATCTATAAATATATATCACTAGTCACTATTTGTATTAAAATTATTTAAACTGTTATCACCAAAGTACACGAAAAAGTTGTCATAACGTTCAAATTCGTCGTTTTTTGCATATTTTGATGCCAAAATTTAAGACAGCAATATTTCAAAGATGCTTGACATACGAGTATAACGCTGTTAAAACTTTTAACTCAACAAATTTGTTTTAGCAAAATATTTCTAGATGTAGATATTTTTTAATGGATTAAAAATATTTATAGTTTTACTTAGTTTATAAAATAGGTGTGCATAATATTTGTTTTTTTTTTTGTAGAATTTTTCATTTTGTTTATTTCTGCCATTAAATGTTTCATTTATTTATTTTTTCCACATTTTGTTATTTAACTGCACATATTTGTTTTCGAGTTAAGATGAGTATGTTCGACTAGACTTCGCACCTTATAGCTATTAATAAAGCGATTTATTATGATTATTATTAAATTGACACAATCCTACACACATTTTTCCGATGGTATTCCTTTTATTTATTTTTTTTATAAAAATATTGATCTTGGCTTCCAAAATGTTTTGAAAAGTACGATACGATTAAATAAATCTTCTTCAATTGAAATCATGCACTATTTAAAGTTAACGAATGAGCGTAACAAAGAATATAGAGTACGAGGAGCGATTATTTTAATTTTAAGTTGCCAACCAATTAAATGTCCTACCATAATTGAAGGAATAAGTTCGTGCTATTACTTTCTTTTCTTTTCAATTCGATTTTTCCCAACATTCAGTTTGCTTTAGTAATTCGAACAATTTCTCCAAAGTGCGTCCCGTGTTCATAAAAGACTATGAATATGTCTTCTATGTCTTAAAATTACAGAAAGTGGTGAATGACAGACATAAATTTTCTCATCAATTTTACATGTAAAAAATTTGAATTAATACTTTAGAAAATTATGTTCTCAGTTACAATGTGAGATATAGAATCTAGTAGTTAATTTTTAATTGTTATAGTTCCCGAATGAGTATAATTTCTTATAGTCATCAATAATGCTAATTCTTGGATAAACGATTCTCCACTTTCATCGTTGTTAATTTTAAACTACTGCATAAAAATAAATAAAAATGTAGATAAACATTTTTATATGTATATTCATTATCTGTTGTGACGGAGTTAAAAATTATTTGTTAAATTTACACTTGACGTGTTTAATCGTTTAAATGTATTATATTTTGCTTGTTTAAACATACAAATTACAATTTTTACAAGTGATTTAAATTTTTAACAGAGCTAAATTCCATCTTTGATTAAATATCCTCAGCACTTGAAAAATAAAATACATGGCCAACAAAACAATTGTTCGAAATTAATAAACTACCCGTTAATCATTCACATTTCCTATATTTCTATATTTCCTACAATTTTCGAGGGGGTTTTTCCTAATGATTCAAAAAACGACTCAAGTGTGGGCCAGAAACTAGAGGATTAGTGACGACAACAAAGCCGAGTAAATTTAAATTAAATAAAAAATACGATATCCGAGTCATCAAACTCATATCCTTGTCACCAAAGGTTGCTTATTTTTCCATCTTAAAATGGTAAAATTTGAATTTCAAACAAAATTGTCAACAATGGCGCAAATTAATAATAATAATGTGCGCTGAATTCAAATTTTGACTCCTGATTAGTTTTGAGACGGTGGGCGTGTTGCCTTCGGTCCATAGTTTTTACTTTATTGGGCACCAACGAAGGTAACCAATCACGGACTAACTGTCCTAAAAAGTCATAACGCCGAAGCCATTCCTCCGCTGTGATTTGCGTAGAGGTGAATTTTTTCAAACAAAAAATGTCTAAAAAGCGCGAGTCGGGCGTTTCCATTCAAACTCGGTTGAAATAATTATTGTTAAGCTTCGAAGCTGAAAAAAGATTGCTCCTAACCAAATCAAATTTTATTTGTAAAATGTTTTCAATTTGAAAGGCGAAAAAAATAGTAAATTTGCAAAGTCTGGAACTAATTAATTCGTCATCGATGAAGTGGAGACGCTGCCTCGTCTGCAATTGATAACAAACATTTAAGAGTAAATTAAGGAACCGCAATGTCAATGTTTTGGTCACATTTCGTGTAATTTACTTAATTTTAATAAAGTTAAAGTCGAAAGACGATGGAAATATATATGTTTAATGGAAGCAGAATATTTAGCACTAAATTTATGGGTTTAGTTTTGTGCACAATACTAAAAATTCAGCGAACATTTTTGCGTAATGACGACTATCACTAAGATATATGGCTGGGATGAAATTGTTGGGGAAACTATATTCTTGGTACTCAGTAGTCTCTTACGAGTTCAATTAATATAATTTTTAAAATAAAAATAAAATGACAAAGACCGTTTTATTAATTGTGTGAGTGAACACAATAAAACTTCTTGAATTTAAGATGAGAAGGAGCAATATAATTCAAAAACAGAAAAGATTTTGCAAATTGTAAAATTTAGCACACATGGAGAATTTTAGGCTCGTAGTCCCAATCCATTTAAGAGCGCCCTCAAGACCCCGAGATAACACTCGCCGAATTAGCATTCAAATGAAAATGATCGGTATTAGAACAAGGCGCAAAGTCGAAGACTCAAACAGATATTTTCGCGATCCCCAATTCGGGACGGCGATAAATCAAAGTTTCTACGAAATTGCGTTCACTTAAAATAGGTTGCGATTAATGTTGGAGGTGGCTGCAGCTGCCGTCGAATGATGAAACTTTCTATGAATACCGATTTAAAAATGGGAAAGTACAAAGTCTAACCCTTGTTTTATTAAAACGAAAATGCGAGTTTTAAATTGTTTTTCTCGTTCGGCCAAATCCGGACGATAAATTATGAACCAAGTTACACGGGGTGCGTTTTAATGAACGTTTGTATTCTAAGATGTTATTTGAGGTGGTGAAAGTCGCGAGTTGTAAAGGTTGAGGGAACGTGAAACGTGGTCATTGAAATTTAATAAAAGTGCGACAGTGCTGCCGAGGAATAATTGACAACCGAAGGCGCAGGGATATCACGATGGGACTTGTCTAACTTTGCTAACTATCGTTATCAAGACGCGAGTTTGGCTGACATCCCCAAAGACCGCACGTCCCTTATTTGATTTTTTTTCAACCCATGAAAATATATGGCAGTGGTGAGAGGTTACGAGAGGTTAAATTATCATTTGTGCGACCTTTAATATCAATGATAAATAGGTGTCGCTTAAAAAATATGGACCCGAGCACAGTGATAAATGAAGACTCTTACCGATACGGGACTTCTTGCGTGAGTTTTATTGCCCAATTTATCCGAGCTCACGCATATTTCTGACAAATCGTAAATGCTATTTATAAGAAACTTAACCTGGCGTAAACTCATGATTACCAATAAGAAAAAGTTCCGAGTCAAAGTTTTAATTAATTCAAGCCGGTAAGTTTCTCTCATAGTTGGAGATTTCTTCTTCGTTCCGGCTTCGAAGGAAGCGTTCTAATAATGGCTTCCTTAATTGAGGTAAAGGTAATATTGGTTTGCACATTTTAGGCTTTTCAAAGTTGAGAGCGTTTGAAGATTATTCGAAAACTGAATATGATGTTACAGTTGTGAAATTTCAGTTAATATTAGTTAATGTTTAGAGTTGGTGCGAGTTTCTCTGTAACATTGCGCGTATCAGTTAATCTTTGCAAGTTCATGTTCTTGTAGAACAAATTCCGGGCTTCAGCTCACACATTTGCATCGTTACATTCTATTAAGTGGTGGTGCCCGCCTCATTGCGTCAAAATGTCGGGCACGCTAACCATTACCATCAACTGTTCTCTAGCGACATTATTTAAACCGGAAACGAGTTTATTAAGCGAGTAGAGACGCGAGTCGTGCTCCCCTCTCCAACTTAGTAATCCCCCCTTGACCTCGTATTGTTGGTAGCATACACGAATCGAATTTCTTGTGGAAATCGTATTAGACAACACGATTTAACAAAAATATGAAATTCCAGACGCTTCAGAAGAATATATCCCAGACAGGGTTTTTGTCGAGGGTCATTTCCATAACAATGCAACTCGAAACCAGGGTTTACGTGAGATTTTTTTGGGGATCGGTTCGTATGTTGGAATAATCACGAAGGATACGTTGGGATTTACGTAAATTTTTCCATTTGGAGACGTTTCGGATTCGGTTTGTGAACAAATAGTCGCATTACATCCTGCTTGCAGCTTCGGAACTGCCACTAACGATGTTATTGTCTGGAATTAAGGCGAATAACAACCTTGTGTCTGAATTACGATCCGCTCCCAACAGTTACAATTGACTCGGATGGAGCCTGCGATGAAATTCTTAAGCAAAGACTTGAGTTGCGCTTGTTAGGTGTATTATTTACTGCATTATTTCGAGAGGTTTTAGTCGGATTTACAACTTTTTTATCAGGTCTGAAATATGCAGGAGGTTGGCTTAATCTTAGTGTTGCGGCCCGACATCGAACAACTCCGAACTTCGAAGTAGCTTTATCTCCTCTCGTATTACTTCGTCCCATTTCAGCACTCAGACACCATTTATGGCGCTAGTATTGCGAGTTTTTTCTTCAAGTTTCCCTAAATGATATGTGGTCAATACCAAAAAACTGGGGCTTTTAAAATAATGGACCTGTAGTAATCTCGTGATTGTTTTGCCATCACTCAGCTCCCGATATAAGAGCTGAAAGTTGGAGCACTGGCGGCGATTAAATTGAAATCGCGAGCGGAGTTCAGGAAATGAAACGTTTTCGAATATTCTGAAGCGGAAACCAACAACTCAACAACGTGATTTAGTAATAGGTAAACAGATGGACTCGAGCCAAGTGATCCAGAAATTGTCTGGAAATCTCTGAAAGTGTGATATATGTAAATCCGATGGCTTGAATAGCTTCGTATGCCATCAATTGACAAGAAAAGCTCAATGGAAGAATACAAATTCAAGCGATGTTTACAGAGCAGCATGTCGAGACGCGTCGAACTGTTGTTTCCAAGAAAAAGTACACAGTTTTCACAAGGAGGCTTTCATGGTCGATAAAACGGAGCGCGAAATGTTTCAATCAAATTCGGGCACGTTTATGTCTTTCTCTGATTCGATATTTAATTGCTTCACGCTCTTTCGGGGAAAGAATTGGAAAAGACAGCTAAGAGTTCCAATTAAACGCTAAAGTCTTGTTTATTAACGAGGCGTCTTTTGCGGTCCGCCAATTCATTACGCGACGTCGTCTTTTATCCGTTCTTTTAATTTTATATCCCTTTTGTTCCGGCCACTATTATCATTTGTACGTTTAATTAAAAAGTGCAAATTGCAATTATATACGGCTTTCATCTTTCAATTGAGGTTAATTTACGGCGGGGAGCGACTGAAACTATTAAAGTGCGATGAAAGCTTCATTGGATTGAGGATTTCAGCTGTGGGAAAATTTTTCAAAGCTACAACGTTTCGTTGGCGTTTGTTTAACAAATTGAACTTTGCAGCGACTGGCAAGTGCGCTAAAAAGCTTTATCGGGTAACTAAAACATCGTTGGAGCTCCGGGCTGTAAGATGACGTGCTGGCACAACATTCAGTAAATTGTTAAATTTCTTCACCGTATTTTACAATTTGTCTGACACTGTCGATAAGCATCATATTCGTCCGAGCACAAAATAAGCTGAGACCGATCGATTAATTGATTGGTTTGCAATAATTAATGAGGATATATTGTTAATTATAACGGCGATTTGCACCGGAAATTAGTGGAATCGAAAATATTGCAATCGCATTTCATAACACGTCCTAAAAATCTATATAAATAAAAATGGATGTCTGTCGGTTTGTTCCCTATAGACTCTCCTATATCCTTCATCCTATTGCGATAAAACTTGTGGTATAAGTGCTTGGGTTGATTTCTTCATAAAAAAAAATATATTATTTATTTTTTTTAATTTTTTTAATTTCTCTTTTGTGTATTTAACGTGCATACAAAGCCATAGAATCTAGCGTTTCTTTTATTTTTACAATGGAGGCGTGTGACATATAAACCATTATGTCATTTGACAAGAACTGTCAACCATAAAGTTCCTCAAGATGGAATTTTTCATGAAAGAAATTAAATGTGGCTTCTATGACGTGTCCGAAACGATTATTAATTTCAAATTTCTGCATCTCTAAATACATTGAAAATACATTTTTACGGTGAGACTATTAGTTATTTAGATCAAAGAAGGGCTTGAGATTTTGGACGTATATATGCTAGACAAACAAAACATCAAATAAATATAATTAAAAGAAGGAAAAATGTAGAAATATTTGTGCGTGGTAAAGGTTCCTTTACTCTTTTAAAATAAAACAACTCATTGGAAATCCGAGTTTTTTATTAGACACGACCGGTTCCAGATATTGCAATTTTTAGGTCTAAAAGGATATCGTATAGGTAGTACATATAGAAACATTAGATTATTATATTATCTTTACATTATTGGCGTTATGTATTTATTTCTATAATCTATTCACAAGACACGGTGTGAATATTCGTCGATTTACTTGGTGCGTGTTTTATATCTATATTTTGAAGCGAAACATGTTTTATCTTTGCGTGTTTTGTAAATAGTATTATATATTCTATAGATGATTGTTTACCACATTTTTGTAATAATTAATAAATTATTGTTTTACATTTTCCATATGTTAATCTTTATATTCCAGATGTTTCTTTTTTACTAATCTTATATTTGGAATTAAATAATATCTTAACCAATGTGTTGTGTAATTTAAATATTATTTTATACTTTGGTATGTGTTTAATTATAATTCTACTTATTTGGTATGAATGAGTTACACTACTTAAGAAATATTTGCCAAAACTCTGCCAAACAGGCAATTGCTATGTCCATTCTCAGTTACTGAAAACACCATTAGGAAAATACGCTTCAGTTATGCATCTTTTGTGTTTTGAAGTAAAAACCATTTTTGCGCTTAAATTTGATTAATAGTGACAGTCGCTTGACATTTATTAGCTTAAGTTATTTTAGCGCCTTACTTATGTAATTGTTGATCTCACAATACTTTTACACTACACAAACGAATCCGAAAGTGATTTCATTCATACCTACGCTGAATTATTATTTTTTTGAACCCTGTTATAAAGATAAAAGTTTTCGGAGCTTCTACGGAACACACGCATTTTATTTATATATATAGAGACACCCATTAGAAAGCGGCTCACCTCTATAAGATTATTATTTGTTAGTCGATTAAAACGAATTTTTTTAAATGATCAATACTTCTATAGTATAATGTCGTCCCCAAAATTTTACAAAAAAATATTAGTTGCTAACAGAAATATAGATTCATTCAAATTTATTTATTTTATCAAAATTAGGCATACCTTCAAACGTTATCGGTCGAACTTAAAAATATTGAAACCAACAGTAATTCACGAGGTTACTCATAATATTGGAAATTTTTTTTTTATTTAAACTTGTTTTAATTACGAGTAGATTACACTCATTAAAATTCTGTTTAATAGCAAACTTTGCGATTATTTGGTCCGACATGATAATAACATGAAGCTGTAAACTAAATTTATTCTTTATATGAATACTAAGAACAGATTTATTATTAAGCAATGTTTTATAGAATAATTATTCGAAATATTTTCCTAAAATAAATACATTTCAATTATGCTATATTTCTGTTAGCAACTAGATAGAAGTACCTAATATTTTATAAAATTTTGGTGACACCCGTTTGAAAGTATTCTAAATTCAGTGGCGTAGTCATATTAGAGAAAACAAATTCTGTTCTTTTTTCAAAAAATCGTTTAAATCGACCACAAATATTACATTCGGTTTTTTTGAATGATGAAAAATTGAAGTAAAATTCTAATTGTATCGGAACTTTGAATCGATGATGTTCAAAGCTTTCGTAATTAACGGCTAATTCCGGACGATTTCTATTCTATCGCTGGTTAGCTCGCGTTTAAATTATAGTAAAGGTGAAAGGGGAACTTGCTCTAAACTCGGTATTGCATTTCCTGTTGCATCCCATTATGGCGGACGCGCCGGGTTTCCAGCTAACCGTAAAGTAAAATTTGCAAATTTAGACTGATTAAATTTTTACGTGCAGCAAAATTGCCTCATTTTTTATCACGTTCTTCGGGCAACCGCACAAGCCGCTTCTTGTTTTATTATTCGGTTTCCGAGATTATTTCGTCGGAAAATGTCACGTGAGGTGTGACAGGAAGCGGCTTCGGCGGGAAAGGAAATGACTTTCGGCCTAAATCGCATCATCTTTGCAGTTTTCAAAATCAAAAGTCGCAGACAAAGCAAATCCCTAAAAAGATTTCAACTCTTTGGCCAAAGGAGGCTTTCAGCATTTCCACCATCTGCCATTTTCCACTTTGCCCCGTCTTGTGATAAATGAAACGAGATAAAAGCGGGCCGAGTCGTTGTCGTCCTGCCCTGCCGTTGACATAATCTTTGAAATCGTCCTGTACACACACGTACACGTAATGCTTTTGTTTCAGAACCCATTACGACCCTCCTCGGCGGTCCGGAAATGTACATCAACAAGGGCAGCACAATGAATCTGACCTGTATAGTGAGGCACAGTCCGGAGCCTCCCCCTGCCATATATTGGACCCATAACTTGGAAGTAAGTCACCCCCTACTCGTGACACATCCATCTTGTGTCGGATTATGACAGCAATTCGAAAGTAATCGCCTCTGCGGGCTGATATTCCGTTATTGATCTTTTTTTACTCGCTTAGTCCTGCACCCCTTCTACAATGATGAATGCTTGTTCTGTAAATAAAACGGGGTGCAACGACAGCTTTCCGATAAAATTTGTGGAAATTGCGCCGGACAAGAAAAATGAACCTCGACTTGTCGACACCTGTTTTACCGAAGGCGTTAGCGCCAGACACGAATCAATCTATGAGGCTATTTATATCAGAGTTCACCCTCTTCGAGAGAGCATTCAATTTTCTGATTCTCTTAACACGTCCAATCAAAGGGTGCAGTTAGACTAGAAATACGAACAAGTGAGCAAAAAGAAAACGACAGAGCAACACTTTATCAGAAATTTGGAAGCGATGTAAAATATCAGCTCGTCCCCAGCGACCGTTTCGTGTTGCGCGTTGCCATTAATCATAGATATGGATTGCCTCTCAACATCGTAAGATAAAACAGTCTTTAGACTCATTTTGAACCGCAGAATATAATGCTAATTTTCCGCATGCTTGGGGTCGTCAATTATAGGGATTTAGTCGAACCGGGGTGGATTTAGGTTTATCGTTTTGCAGTGAATCGGTTCGTGTATTGAGAACAAAAGGATTTGAAAAATGACCAATATCACTCGCTTGATGGATCGACTAAACGGCTCAAATGACACCAATTATTGACGATTTAAGCTCTATCAATGAACACAGTTCAAAGTTAGCGGTTTATCATTGCGGCACACACAAATCCAATCACATTTTTTATTTTTCAATAAAATGGTTCTGGAACACAAAGCTAAAATATGTAGCTAGGGAATGTACAATTTTAAACTGAAGAATTCATCGGAATGCCTTGATAGTAATTTCAAAACGGTCGCGTTAAATTTATTTATTG
Organism: Eledona agricola; assembly: GCA_964023215.1. NCBI lineage: Eukaryota > Metazoa > Arthropoda > Insecta > Coleoptera > Tenebrionidae > Eledona > Eledona agricola. The sequence goes on from OZ026856.1 coordinate 5,246,471, forward strand.
AAATTAAGTCAAATATACAATACAATAAACATATATTAAAAAATGGTTAAACTTAGCGAAAAAGTTGAATTATTTTATAGCAGATGTTGTGCCACGTTACGTTTGATAATCGGAGAATATATGTTTTAACAATTGGATTTAACGCAATCTGCTGCATCAACAGTTTTGTCAAAAATTTATCGAATATGTTTTCATCTCGTTGGGCTTGGTCATGAATAAATATATGTCAATTTGGCATTTAAAAATAACTACTAATTATGCACACAAATCTCGCAGATCGATAAGCGATGATCGTAATTTTTAACCTCAGGATTAATTAGGGGCGGACATTCGAAAATGTGTTTACCAAATATCCGTCGATTGCGGATAATTGTCAATTCGGTCGAAGGCCGTGCAAACTCCGGAAAGCCCTTGGCAAATTCAGTTTGCTAATTAATTGGTTAATCAGTCAGTAAACCAAACGTAGGTACTTTGTGTCAGCAACAAACGTGCAAATTACAAATTATGTGCGAGTCTTGGAAAACCGCACAAAACCGCGTTAAGTCACACTTGTTGACTCTTGATATTTCGTCAAATATTTGATTACTTCGCAATTTGCTCGTCAAGCGTCTCCATTTAGTGTAATAATATGTCAATATTAATTATTCCCGAGTCGCAAGAAAACGGCGCTAGAATAAACACACTTCTTCATCGTTCATCCTCTGCAAGCCTAATTCGAGTGTGTTATTTTGCAGGAAATCAATTACGATTCACCTCGAGGTGGAGTGAGCGTAATCACAGAGAAAGGCGATATCACAATCAGTTATTTGCTAGTCCAAAGGGCCAAGGATTCGGATTCTGGAAAATACACATGCAACCCATCCAACGCCAACCCTAAGACGGTCATCGTTCACGTCCTAAACGGTGAGATGCATCTACAAAAAGCCGATTACAAGAGCATTTTCTAAGAGCTTTTGCACTTAAGAAACTACTTTTACTCGAAACAACATTAATAATAGAGGCAGAATTTGTGCCTTGCGACAAGTTTACACGCAGGGGTGAATATAAGCCCCAGAAGTCGAATTAAGAGGCCGCGTTCTATTTTTAATCCTTGTGTATTTACGAATTAATGTTTGAACAGCAAACTTTTCCAGAAACAAATCTCTACGAGCATTGACGGGAAGGCGAAAATGGTGGAGGCGCCGGGTTAATTTAACTTTATTAACTGCGACGACTTAATAATACAACGATGAACAAAAAAATTTAATTCAAAGATCTGGAATAATATTATTTGCGAAGCTTCTTCTAATCTACATTGTCAACTTTCGACGGTACTAACGGAACAAAGCTCGAGTAAAAAAGCGAGGAGACTGGAGTGGTCCCAAAACAAAGAACTCGCTTAGGTCTAATTGTGCCGGAAAGTTGCATAACTCGTTACACTGTTACGAAGGATAACGTTTAAACGTCATAAACCAGGTTTTATCGTCAGACATTCGAATGACGTAAGGCGAGAATTTATTACTTACAGCTACTCATTAAATCCACATCTAAAGAGTTAGTTTTCTTACAAATTTGCGCCTGTTGTACGAAAGAAGTAGGTTTGTGTAAGCTCTAATCCTCTACTTGCGGTAATAATGTATCGACGCAAGGATAATAATTACTATGTTTAGTGGCTGGATTAGGGATTCTTCACACCTAAAAGGCTTAATCCGTTTTGCTTGCTCTGCGACGAAATAAGCTTCTTAAGAACCACATTGAGGGTTGCGTTATACAGTTTTCGCAAGATACGGCGCTTAGCAATTATTATAGTGCAAAAAATGCGCAGAGGGAAAGGAAATGAGAAATACAAAATTTCCCAAGCGAGTTTTACAAACTCGGACCAGAAAAATTGCGAATGTATGGCTAAAAAACGTTTCGTGATGTTCGAGGGCTTATCACTTCAATTACAAGAGACCTAACAACAGCATGAACATTAATTGCTTCCAGCATTTTTTTCTAAAAATACATCAATTAAACGAAATGCAGAAAATGAACAGCAATAGCAATTTTTGGCCGTTGTAATAATAATGTAGTTTATTTATTTTCAAGGTTCACATGCGAATTTTGATGTTGGATCTAGTTCATTCGGCAAATTGGACAAGCTCAATTACAAAAATTTCAATTCCCTGTGTTAATTAATAAAGCATCCCTCGCCACGAGCAAATGCTAATCGCCTCCACATTACAGCATTTCCCCCAAATGTGAAGCAAATTAAAATCCGGCTTACAAAAACTGAGTATTATTTAACAAACTCGTCGCGTCCGCTCAAGCCCCACGTTTTACCCAAAAATATTCCGTTGCCAAAACAGGCTTTATTGAATTTCGTAAATAATCCCGCCAACAAAAACTGCGAACAAGATTGAAACTCGACTTTGTTTTATTCCACGCAAAACAGTTCCTGCGAAGTTTTTCAACACCTGCATCGATCGGCGCGCATACATTTTTCAGACGAAAATTGAAAGGCTGTGAAAACGTGGCCCAATGATTAATTTAGAATTCCGTTGACGTTTAAATGCAATTGCCGAAGGATGGAAAAAGGCGAGCGGATGGCCGAGCTGATCGATCCTCTTTCACCTCAACTATTTGTCTTCGCCCCATCCTCGACTCCCGAGGGAATTAGATCCAGGCGAAATTTACATGAACACTTGCTCTTCGTTATAGTGGTCCCACAAGGTGCCTGGCGAGATTTATCAGCCAATCAGGTTTACTGCGCGGAAAATTATTAAGAGTAGCGAAAACTAATGACCCGCGCTACCGAAACTCTTCTCTTCTAGTCCGCCTAATTCGAACTTACTCCCACCAGTCATAACAAATTCAACATCAGCTCGAGTTGTTTCAATTGGAATCTTCGTCACGTCGAAAAACCGCTTCCCCAATCACAATGCGCGAAATTACGCGTCGAAATTGCATTAATTAACTCCGTGGGCGTCTTTATGCAAATTCATTGCATCGGATTCTAAGGCGGAAACGTCGAGATTTCTTATAATGGAAGCGTCCGAAGCAATGGCTTTGCATCTTCAATCGCGATGCGATCAGCGAAAAATTCGTTTCGAGAACAAATTCAAACTGGCCTAGGAAGGCTTAATTAATAAACGATTTTTGTTTGATGTGACGCTACAATATTGGCAAAAGTTGAGGCGACCGACAGGATAAAGCACTTTAAGTGTCTAAGGTGAAAGTTCTGTTCCAAAGTTTGAGATCGAATCGATTTGGCTGAGCTTCCCACACGCACTGGTCTCTTACCAAACAGTAGAAATGGTTGGTAATGGGTTCGGTGTTATTTATGACTTTTGATCTCAAGGGTTGTTTCTAAACAACGTTTTTTTCATATTCGATACTTTTAGCTTCAAAACGTCACATTCAAACACGAAGCTTGAGATAAGTACAATTTTTTGTTGCTTTCTGAGAACGGATACAGATGTTGCTATCATTTTTACGCAAATACACCTTTAATTAATTAGCTGCAGCAAATTGGCACAACGTAAATGAGTTGTATAATTTTAATTCAATTTATTTTCACCTAGAATAGAAATTAACCAGTTAAAATAAAATTTTCAAAAATAATGTTATTTGGCTTGATATTGTCCACAAGTTTTAAAATTTAGTAAGACATAATAAAACGTATTACGTAAACAATAAGTATATATTTCTTGTGTGGTTGGCTTTATGTTTCAAAACATCACAAAATAACGGTTGCTGCACATAACTATTATTTATAAGATGTCAAAAACAGATATATGACTAAACGGTGCTTGACGTCTAATGTAAAACTTTGTGCATGTTTGTGCATAACTTACTGCACGGAAAACCATCCAAAACAACAAAAATTTAATTTCTCAAATTGATAAACACTCTTTGAACTTTACTGCGTTTCCATCTAAAGTTATGAAAGTTCAAAGTAAATTTTTAAATTCAGTCTTAAAGTCTGTCGAGCTTTTAAGCACATGCAACTTTCTTCTTCTTTTCCTTCCGTCAAGTGGCTCAAAATTCTAATTAATTTAGCTTTATTTCGACGTTTAGAACAAGCAAGGAATGATGCTTTAAGGACGACAGTTTAAAAATACAAACCCTGAGCGTCAGTAGTTGTATAAAAGTAACAAATTTGCCGTGTAAAATATATATGTAGTTTTAGGTAAAATATGAGTTTGGATAAATTGCTTTTTTTCGGTTTAATTCGGAAGAATGGTGGATGCGCCGGGCCAGAAAAATGTAAATTACGTTTTTGCTTTTAAATAATTTAAAGAAAAGTTTTAAAAAAATATCTTGTTATGTTTTATTAATAAATGAAAACAGATTTCATGGACGATTTGCATTTATTGGAAATCCCCGGTCGGAATCAACTTAGGTTCTGAGACTTGGACGATTAATCTAATTTAAACACCAGCATTTGCTTCCACCGTTTATTAATGTAAAAGTGTAAATTAATTATAGTCTTCGAAAAGTTTCGTCTGTAAAAACAGGGCCCTTCCACTTTTGATCCGATGAAAATTAGCTCTTTAATCGCCTTTACACCATCCCTATCGTTTCCCTTCCGAGTCTTCGGCGTTGTTTTGCAAAAACTCAGATCATATGCTTCAAAGATCTCATCCGAAGAATGAAACCTTCTTCAGAGTTGTGGAATTTCGAACGCTCCGTCACCGTAAAGAGGGTTAATTAATGTTGCTTCTTCGTGCCTGAATAATGTATAAGATGCGTCTTGACAAACTCTTTTTGTCCCGTCCGTAAAAATTACGCTGAAATATTGGATTACATTTTGTCGATACAATGAGCTCGCAAATTTCCCGAACGTCTCGTAATCTTTTCTGATATCGTTACATCGGATAAATCTGACGCGCGCTGGTACTGGCGATTTAATTTTGAGCCGGCTCTACTTTATGTGCAATTGATGTGCAAAAGCGAAGATTTAAAAGCGAGATGGTACGCACTTTAAGTAATTTAACGGCTCCTAATTTAGGACGAGTCGGTGATTTCCCTCAGATCTCGAATTACTTATCGAGCGTGGTTCGATTTTAATTAATACTTGAGAAAATTATAGGAACTGGGTGGATGGATTAGATCACGCTGATGGGGTTTGAGGAGATTTAATTTAATCCGAGTTAAGTGGCCTCAATAAGGTAATCGGCAGAAAAATTTTATTCGATTAAATATTAGCCAGGACGTGATCTACTTCCGAAAGTCCTTACGTTTATTTTTAAACCGTATGAAATGTGTGAATTGTTGTCACGTATCAAAGCTATTTTTGTTTTTGATTATGAATGTTCATCGCTTTGATCTCAATTTAGCTGCTGCTGCAAATTAAAATTACCCATTTACATTTAATTCTCATATTCTTCGTGCAATTGCATAAAAATTAAATTAAATCTATGATATTAATTAGTTAACAGAGTACCATGTTATTGGTAGATTTATCAATGCGAATGTTCCAAATTTTAAGCCTGTGATTTGTTTGGTATTTTCGAAACATGGAATTGTATAAATTGAATTTTTCGATAATGTCATTCGCTCAATATTCAACCAAACTCTACCTTAAACAATGGTCCATTTAAAATGAATCAACGCGAATTATTATTTTCATGCACATCCTGTTTCGATATGTTATAAATATTAATCAGATCGGTCGAGAATATTGATAAGTACGCTTATCTTTGAAGCGACGTTACCGTGGCAATGCTTTTTCTTCTAATAAGACACGGGAAAACCATTACTATAACATGTCGCACAAAGTAGACCGTCAAAATCTAATTACTCTTCAAACTTATCTGCTGCTTTTGAGTAATTATCGTGCGCAGGTGAAAAGGCTTCAGAGTTATTATGGTCTGTGATAATTAATAGCGGAAGTTGTCATCGACTAGAAGCCTATTGTGGCTAGTAATGAAACAACTTTATGACAGCACAGCAAATTTTGGAAAAGTACACTGCTAATTGACGACAATTTATAGGCCATTAACACACGTAAATTATATTTGGAAATGTGCCTCCATATTGCAAGACAACGACAATAAAACAATTTTTTATTTTTGTTTAGAGACAGATCCTGCTGTGCTGATGTAGCAGATATTTTTATACTTCAGTTGATTATGTAGCAGGTATTTACTGTATTTTTAATTTGCATGGTAATTGCGTGAAAGAGCGAATATACATAATTACGAACGCATTTTGAACATTCGTTCCATATTTGTGATTTTTTTGCTGAAACTTGTAGTGAATTTGATGCAGTTTTTTGTGCTCCATCCAATTAAACTTTCCTCGTTGCAATTAGTAGTCCAGTTGCAGATTGTTCAGAAAAAGCAATTTGGAAATAAAATTGTCGTTGCATCTGGCCGCATTCGTGTTATTTATTTTGGTGTTGGAGTGTATTTCGAGGCAATCAGCTTCGGCCATTTAAATACCCAAAGCTCCAATTAAACGCAAACATACAACATGTTACACTTGCTTGAACCAAGGCGGGAATTTATCGGAGGTTCTGGAGAAGTCGCAGGCGACGACAAATTGTTTATCATTTGCAAAAACGCTGCGAATTGCCTGCGGGCATAACGACCGCTGGAATTAACTGTCCTTAAGATTGATTATTTTTTTCAGGAGAACACCCGGCAGCAATGCAGCACGGAGGCCAACTGCGCTTGGAATATCCATTCTCCGCATGTCTTCTCAGCGTTTTGGTGGCTGTGGTGGGACCATAGACAATAGAGGCTTTCAACTTGACAAGCAGAACCGAAAAAGTCAAACGCTTTGTGGACAACGCGTGTAAATAGTGCAGTGATTGTGGGAATAATTAAATCCCGGCGCATCCGCCATTCGGGGCAATGTTGAACGTTTTCGATTCTAATGCCAATTGTGGGATTTAGACCAAAACAGTGCTCGGTGGATCACTTAAAGTGCTTTAACGCTCAATAATGTGTTGTGAGTGGGCGAACAATAAGTTTTCAGGAGTAGAATAGAATCCAGTTACACTTTGTTGTACATAAGCACTCAGATTACAAAAATATGACTACTACAATACGAATCTACTTATACGAGTTTTTTTCAACGTCCCTGAATGAGATATGCGTTAATCGTAATGATACTGTAAATATTATTAGGGCCATATCTATAATATTATTAAATTATTGAAACATTGTATATTTATATGAAGCATCTAAGGGAATATTGTTATTTTTTTAATCAAAATCTATTCGTTGTACGATAGGAGTCAATCATCTGTTACACTTTATTACATTCCACAGATTTATTGCGTTTCACTTTGTTGTTCCCAAATCTATTTGAAACGGTTGTCATTGATGAGTATTTGATGTTTCTTAAAAATGTTGTTAAAATGTAATAAAAAGAACTCAATAAAATCGATACGAGCGCATTTATTCGTTTTCTTTTTTAATCATCTCGTTGAAACTAGCAGAACCTTTAATCTGTAGAATAATTCCATTAAAATCCTACACACTTTCGTAACTCCACTGAAATAAATCCAAAGAAATGGACGCCACAAACATGATCTGATAAAATCGTTTGCCACGTAAATGAGTAACTCTTAGTACAATTTAGACGTTTCCATTAAACTTTTTTCTTTTACGAGTATATTGTGTTACATGCTGTCAGCTCTTTTTCTGTGATTGACAATTGAATACAAATTATATTTTTGAACGAATACATAAATACAAAGAATATAAACTCATCCCTGTTATCTCACATTTTTTCATGGTATTTACTTTAGCAGCAACCCACGTAAGGAGTAATCGTTCGTGAATTAAATTTTGTGAATTTTTGTGCGAGCTTCTGTGTTCTCTGTTGGCACTCTTAATATAAATAATGCCCCATCGTTAGTGATTTTAATATTTGTAGGAACACGGCTAAGAATGTAAAGTGGATTAATCAGAGGACATTTTTATAACACACGCCATAAATATTATAGCACCCACAAACATAAGCGTCCCTTTGTCTCATTTACAATTCAGAGAGGTGAAAAAAATTAATCACAGTCGTGCAAAATCCCAATTAATAACGCAGCAACAACGTAACCTCGGCACTAAGCCGCGTCTATACAATTACAATTAATGACAGGAAATAAAAATGTGTATGTGCAAGGATGAGTTATTCGAGCAAATCCAAACATAACGGGAAGCCGACAGATGATGCTGCTGATTTTCTGGCGTGTTATTTTTGTTACCAAAATATTTGCGTGCACGAACAAAACAAGTTCATTGTTACGTTTCGACCATGGCCATTTAAATAATTAATGAGCATTGCGCTGCCTCTTTACACATGAACTCCAAGATTAATTTATGGACTGGCCCCAATGCACAATGGGTGCAAACAGGAGCCGATTTAATAAATAATGTTGTACAATTTAGCGCTGAACGATGACAACGAAACAATAAAAAATTCACCTATCGTGTCTTGGAGGTTCTGGTCCGTACAATTGTTCCCCTCTATGGTGTGATGTATTTTTATTTGACATTGGAAATCACCGCAGTCCGTTATGCTAGCTTCAACAGTTTTATTCACAGTTTCAGCAGCATGCACCGTTCTGCTTTAATACCTTTCCTAATTTCTCTAGTGTTTCTAACCGGTGTAAGTAAATAGAGGTTTTAATTTTATGTGTTTGTGCATTGTGTTGTCAGTCGGCGGATAATACGACTGAAACGGTTGAAGAAACAACTAAAGCTACCCAAGAAAATGGTAAAGACGGCTACATCGACATGGAGATTATCAACATTGAAGTGCTACCAAAAGTTGGAAATGCTGTTTTGGTGTCGTGGGGAAAACCGTTGAGGGAGTATGATTTGAACTGGACCTATGGTGTTTATTACGGTTTAAATAAAGACGAGGCTTTGCAAAGTATCCTACCATGAAAATTGGAACAGACACGCAGTACACTATTTGCTTACAGAACCGAAACTTAGTACGAAAGATTTGTATGCGAAAGTCGGGAACTTAACATTTTGCTCGCAGTATATCTTTGCTGTTGGGGTAATTGATGGTTCGTTAAGTGCTCCGCACCCAGCACGCAACATCCGAACTATCGGAACCCTAATCGACGAGTTGCAACCACCTTCAGACCTACATGTCGAATATTTGCCCGAAGATGAGCCCTGTTTGTTAATTCGGTGGTCTGCTTCGTGTCCTAACATTGCCATCCCTTTGGGTTACTCTGTAAGTCCGCTTGTTAAATTCACCCCAATGAATTTCAATAATTTCAATAGGTCACGGTGTTCGAAGCCAACCCTTCGCGAATGACCATAACGACCCACCCCAGATCAACCTCCGCGGACCTGGTTCAAACTCTAAGTGTTGCATACGGCAAGTCGTACGATATTAAAGTCGCAAGTGACGTCGTAGGGTCAACACCTACCGAAATCGTATCGTACAAAGTCCCACATTTCTTACAACCGTACAAAGTGCGATTGACGTCTCAGCCTGATGGAGGCTTCGTGATGTATTGGCGCGAACCCTACGTCCCGTATTATGTGGGCGACTACTTCTACGAGGTGTACGTCTATGTGGGACGGGGGTTGAGTGCTAAGCCGCAGATTTTCGCGACTGACAGACCCGTTTTTCAGTTTCAGGGAAACGAGAGTGTGTACACTTTCATGGTTGGGTTGAGGTCGGAGGATGATGTTTTCAAGTCGTATTACAGCGAGCCCGTGGTGCAGAATTTGCTAGGAGACAGCGAAATTTTAAGCGTCAGCTGAAACTGAGACAGTATTTTTTGTAAAATGTGCTTAATAAAATTTTTCTACCACTGTCGAAATTTGTTATTACATAATTTCACATCTTATTGCCATCAGGTATAGTTGGATGAAATTTGGTTTCAATGACATAAGGATATAACTAGTGAAAAATACACATTACCATAATTATCATCTTCTTCAGTTTATTTATTTTTTGACTCAACAATCTCTTCTTTAATTTTCATTCATTGTATGCATTTTCTTCAAAATTTAGAAAATTTATTAAAATTGTTCTGCTTTTGTTTTTTGAAAATTGTTTTTATTGCTGACAAATATAATAAATGAAAATGAAGTATAGCTTATTTCATTATCATAATAATCATATTCTTTATTTTTGATAATTTTTTGACTCAACAATAATTTCTTTAATTTTCATTCTTTATATAGTTTCCTCAAAATTTATAAAAATTATTAAAACTGCTCTGTGTTCTTTTTATTCATTTAAATTTTGTTGTTTCGGTTCCGTTTGCTAGGTATAATTCAAATCTACATATTTATATTTGTTAATTATCATGGATATACTGTTCTAGTCATTCCATTTGATTTTTGTGCATAAATTAGTTTCCAAACAATATTTGCTTTATTTATTTAATATACTCGTACTGGTATTATTGGATTTATGTTGTCGTTCTTCTTTAGTTTTCTGATCATGTACTCGTATCATTAATCTATTTTTAAATATATTTTTTTATTTATACAAAATCAGTTTCAGTTCATATTCACCTCAAAGCAACATATAATATTCTTTTGAGAATTGTTTCTATTACTGAGGAATATAGTAAATGAGAATGAAGTATAGCTTATTTCATTACCATAATTATCATATTCTTTATTTTTATAAATTTTTTTACTCAACAATCACTTCTTTAATTTTCATTCTTTTTATAAAGTTATCTCAAATTTTATAAAAATTATTTTGCACTGCTCTGTGTTTTTTTGATTCTTTTCAATTGTGCTGTTTCTGTTCCGTTCGTTATATATAATTCAAACCTATTTATTTTTGTTAATTATCATAGATTCACCGCACTTGTTATTCCATTTTATTTTTTTGTTCTTGAACAATATTTGCTTCATTTATTTAATATACTCGTACTGAAATTATTGGATTTATGTTGTCGTTCTTCTTTAGTTTTCTGATCATGTACTCGTATCTATTTTTAAATATATTTTTTTATTTATACAAAATCAGTTTCAGTTCATATTCACCTCAAAACAACATATAACATTCTTTTGAAAATTGTTTCTATTGTTGAGGAATATAGTAAATGAGAATGAAGTATAGCTTATTTCATTACCATAATTATCATATTCTTTATTTTTATAAATTTTTTTATTCAACAATCACTTCTTTAATTTTCATTCTTTATATGAAGTTTTCTCAAATTTTATAAAAATTATTTTGCACTGCTCTGTGTTTTTTTTAATTCTTTTCAATTGTGCTGTTTCTGTTCCGTTCGTTATGTATAATTCAAACCTATTTATTTTTGTTAATTATCATAGATTCACCGCACTTGTTATTCCATTTTATTTTTTTGTTCTTGAACAATTTTTGCTTCATTTATTTAATATACTCGTACTGGTTATCCTGCATTTATGTTTTCCTTCTTGTTTTGTTTTCTGATCATGTACTCGTATCATTAGTCTATTCTTAAATCACTTTTTTAAATTTAAAATTACTTATAATTGTTTTTTTTTTTCTAAATAATTTATATTGCTGCCGAATATAATATATTAAAATAAAGTATATCGTATTCCATTATCATAATTATTATCTTCTTTATTTTTATTATTCTATCTCAACAATCTCTTTTTTAAAATTTCCTTTTGTTTTCAAAATTTATAAAAATTATCTAACACTGCTTTTGCTTTTTTTTAATTCATTTAAATTGTGCTGCTTCTGTTCTGTTCGTTAGATACAAAGTGGAAACTTTAACTGGAATAAATGCAGTATTTTGAATTCGAATAATATTGAAAAATATTCCTAAAACACGCCGACATTTGTTTTTAACTTGCTACAATTCAGCTTAAACAGTTTTTATTGTTTTTACTCAGGGTACTGTAACAACTCTTTACGTTTTTTTTCAAATGGAAAGATATAGCAATTGACACATCATTGCAAGGTGCATGAAATAAAGAACTACGATGTATTTTTTTCTTTTTATTAATTTTATTTATTTATTTTTATTTTATTTTATTTTAGTTAGGGTTAGTATTCTGTCGCCAAATCAATAATAATTTAAATTTCAATTATAAGATTTTCTATTAAATGGGGCATTTTTATGAACAGTCACTACTTATTTGTCAAATAAAAGTTAAACCTAATAATGTTTGCAAATAGAATTACATTTCTTGCAATAAATGGCGATAGGATATTAAACGCGTTTGCACTGCATAAGAAAAAAAATCTTGAATTTACTGTACTCATTCCATTTGATTTTTGTGTATAAATTTTTGCTTCATTTATTTAAATATACTCGTGCTGTTTTTCTTAGATTTATGTTTTCGTTCTTGTTTCGTTTTCTGATCATGTAGTCGTGTCACTAATTTATTTTTAAATTATTTATTTATTTTAATTTATACAAAATCAGTGTCAATTCATATTCATCACAATATCAATTATAATTTTTCTTGAAAATTGTTTCTATTACTGACGAATATAATAAATGAAAATGAAGACAACAAACTATTGAAATCGGGGCGTGAACGACTAAAGAGAGTAAAACCCACCGCTTGGAGTTGATTCATTTAAACAATTCTCCTCTTCACCCACAACTCCGTCACTTTCTATTACTTCCGCTTTAGTGCGTCCGATATTCTTACCAACAAAATTACTTACACCGCTTCGAGTTTCTATTATGGCACAAAGAACAAATTGTTCCGTGAAATGTACAAGTTGATGGAAGAGCGGCATTCCGATTAAATGTTCGTTGCATTAATTCGTAATCAAAGAATGCGACAATGCGGTTTTACCACAAGAATTCCCTCGTTCTATTGACGTTCAAAGTTTTTATTTGATTTGGAACCCAAACGCGCTTTCACAAATATCCGCAGTTTAGTTCTTGTCATGTGTGCATTTCTCCAATAAAATATTTTCAGTTTATGTTACATTTCACATGCAAAGTGGAAAAAGTTGGTCCGGGCGAAGTTGCGGAGCGGCTAATAAAAAATGCACGGTTGCAAGTATTTTTACCGCTTCTCCGACTACAACCAATTAATTGTTAATTTTTCGTAATTTATGCGGACCAAGTTTTGAACTAAAGCGCGGAAGCAAGTGTAAAGTAGATAAAATTACATGTTTATCTGTGTTTGCGAGATTACAAACCTGCGGGGTTAAAATTAAAATTTCTGCGACGACTCCCATTCGATTCGATGACGTTCTTTACGTCACGCTAAGCCCAAATTAAAAACAATATTATTTTCTTCGACTCCGACATTTACTTTTAATCTAAAGCCCGCCGTCGGCTTTTTTGTAAATTTTCTGGTGTTTCGTTTCAGATCGAACGTATCAAAGCCCCGTGGATTGTTTTTTTAACATCTTAATTAATTGTTGAGAATTTGACACGACAGCTGCAAGAGACGTGGACGGCGAAGAATGGGTGGTCTGTTGTTGGTTGTCCTTGCAAAGACCAGTTGATTGTTTAGTGCTGTTTGAAGTTTCTTTGTCAAATGGGAGCGGCGTTGCGACTAAATTGCCACCGCATTATTGCAAAAGTGTCAAGTGTTTAAAGTTGGTTAACTGTAATTAGGAATGTCAAGCGCGTCACTCCGCAGGGGCCCCATTAATGATAAATGAAAGACAACAAAAGCTTCGGAGGCAAGTGTCGCTGAAAAAATCGCTCGCTGCGATATTCGATGCAATTTCAATTCCTTGCTCATTCGTTCAAGTCAAAAGCGTCATCGATTCTCGACTACAAAGCAATGCAACAGTACAAATATTTAATTTCCCAGTCGTCCCTCTGTTTTTATTTTTCGCGGCGCATAACTCGCCGAAATCCATCCATATAAAAATCGAATTTCCGGCCTTTCCACGATTCGTTAAGATACCAAGGATATCATCGATCTCGTTCAACAAACACTCAACATCAAACAACCCAATCACAGCGAGTATTTGGTCTGATGATGGAAACAACGCAATCCTGCCAACTTTGTCGTTTTGGTAACTGATGCGCCGGTAATTGGACGGTTGCACCTTTTACTTCCAAATCTCTTTACTTACGCCATTAATTATTTCGCATGGTCGAAGCGAGGAGATGTTGAAACCAGACAAGACGTCGTTATTATTGATATTGCCTGACATAGGCTGACACAAACCGAATTGTACGCAAACCACTAATTTCATCCCTGTTACACCTCCAATAAAACAACACGAACGTGATGAAGTTTCTTTGTGAGAGGACGATCTAACAGGCAAAGGCCTGATTAATTTATAATAGAACGAGTAGGTGCACTAGTGCTGCTCATGTGTTCTTCTCTTTGAGTCTGCTGTTTGTCGTGATGACTACACAAAACTGATATAACGAAGTAATTCATTTAAATTTGTAAAAAACTGCAAAATGAATTTTGTACAACATGAATTAACACAATGACTCCTAGTTGCAGTCATGTCGAGTTTTATTTAAATTAAAATTCAGTTTTTATAACGTTGTAGAAACAAGCAAAGCAAGTGAAGTTGTGTTGTAAACGAACAGACATTTTAAATTCGTTAACGTAAAAATTGGATTCCTTTATATTTCTCTTGATTTTATTTTGACTTTTGTCTACTAGTAGAACCCACTAGTCAGGTGTGTTGCTTCCAAATATTATTCATTTTCTCAAAGCAGCAACATTTTTTAAGCAAATTCGAAAGTCAAAGCAACTTCAATGGTAATGCTAAGAGCGTTGAACCGAATCCTTGTAAATTGAAATATTAAAATGCGGAGGAAATGATACAAAATTCGAAGAATTTCATTTGCTGAAACTCCTGTTACATTTGTGAATGCATGAAACGAGATCAGTCTGGAAGATTAACTAATACTGAAAATCCACGATACAACAAAGTGCAGCCAAAGCAATAAATAAATCTAAAGAGGCAGTCCAAATGAAATTATTTTTTAAAATATTACAACTTTTTAAATATCGAGTGTAATTAGATTGAAAATAAGAAGAGACACGTTTTCCAAATCTTAGATCTATATTATATTATGTATTATTTGGCTTGATTAAATAGCACGCTATCAAATACATTATACAATTAATAATTAATATATATTATATTTATTAATAATTATTATTCTAATGGTCTTGGTAGCAAATTCTATTATTCCTTACTGACAAATTTATTAACAGAGCTTGATTGCGACTTGTTTTAAAATTATCCAAAAAATATTTAAAAATCTATCACCTTGAATAGACGAAAAAATAAAAACCCGGAAAATTGTTCAAGTTAAGTAATACACTAACTATTTGTTGGAATAATTTTCTGAGATGCATCTGCGCCTACAATTCTTTATTTATCCATTTTTTTGAAAACATGAAGTGCAAACCAAGAATTAAAATGTTAAAATGTATTACTCCCAAAATTATGTGATTTAATAAAATCAAAAATTTGAACAATTCAAATGCGGGCACTTTATTAACTTGCAAAATTTCTGTATTTTTCCAAATATTGTTGATGTTAAATTATTATTTGTTGGAATAATTTTCTAAGATGCGTACAATTCTTTATATATTGACTTCTCAATTTTTTTGAAAACATAAAGTGCAAACCAAGAAATAATATGTAAAAATATATTACTTCCAAAATTATGTGATTTAATAAAATAAAAATTTGAACAATTCAAATACGGGCACTTTATCAACCTGCAAAATTTCTGTATTTTTCCAAATATTGTTGTTGTTAAATTTGAATTTGTTAATGCCACACGCCTCTCACGTAGCTCCTCCCAGTATTTTTCTTACGTAAGCTTTTTTTACGATGTGAAGGCGATTCTAGCGTCTAAGGGCGAATAAAAAAAAGGGGCCCTACAACAGATGCGTTTTTACAAATGAATATGCCAATCATATACACTTCACATAAATTAGCAAAAAATACGATTTTCCTCTGCATAAACGAAAGTTGTTAACGGAAAAACAAAAAGGCGTTTCAACATTATAACGTCTTGTCCAAAGTGTCAACAAAAGTTCAACAAAAAATTTCAAAGAAGTGTAGGTTATCTCCGAAAAATTACGCGAAGGATAGTTGTCGCTTTTTTCCACGTATTTTGATACCACGCAAGTTGCAGGTATCGTTTCTATATACATATTTGTAGCTATCCTTACGTATAAGAAAAATTACACTGTCAATGTATTAGTACAAAAATTTGCAAACGAAAGCATAAGAACGAAACAAATTTTTTATTTCAATATTGGAAGAATCTATATTTTTATTTTACATAATATGAATAATTAGTTAATAAATGGATAATTCTGAAAATGTGACATTTGATCTTCCTTGCCATTTGAATTTTTTGAGTTGCCCTTTGTTACCCACTGGCTGAGACAAAAAGGTATAACTTATGTCAAAAGATAAAGATTTACAATAAAATTGATCTCTCCGAGGACAATTGCTAACACAAAATAAAAATATAATAAACTTTATTTCATTCTGTATACTCGCAATGTATATTACAATATTACCCTTCGTAAATAATTAATTGGTTTTAATGGAAGAATGATATGGGAACCAAAATGGAAATAATGTTCTTGACTATTTAATTTTTTTAGGTTTTATTTTGTCTTTATGACGAGGGTTTCACTATTTAAACTTCCAAAACCATTCTAAACTTTGATTAAAACATAATGGAAATTGTCAAGGAAATACGACTGATATGTTGTTCCCTTCGAAACAATTTTGCTCTCTTAAATAATAAATATACAATTTCACTAGAAACCGGTGATGGAGACGCAGCATCATCATCATAACCGCCACATTACATTGTAAATCACTCATTCGTTTTACAATCGTTAATCATTCCATTGTTGCCATAAGTTCAAAGCGCAAACCCTAAATATTTACTCGAAACTTGTTGTTATTTACTTGGAGGCCGTCTAAAGCTCCGACTTACTACAATTCTACATAAATCTCAACGTCTGATGACCTCAATACGACGCTGTGTCGGCGTCATATTGATTACGTCCCGACGCCGATGACATATTCCTTGGAAACCGGATTAGAATCGACCCCATTTGTCGCCTTTAAAAATTAACCGAACTGCAGATGATCGCTGTTGCAGCCGCTTTAAGTCTCTTGAATAATATACGAAGCACGTTTTTAACACTCCGACGAAATGACTTCACCCATATTTAACTTTAAACCATACATTGACGCTTGACTTAGTTCGAGTAGGTAAATGATATGCCGATATATTAATTCATGCCAGGAAATGCACACTGACTGTGGATTCACACAAATCATCAATCAGCTGGCGCAGATTTGACTTCTTGGAGAAATTTGTCAGAAATTAGTACTCAAGTTCGATTGAAACATTTCCTACAAAACTTTTACGAATTATGTAATTGGTATTTTTGACTTATAACTAGTAGAATTATTTCAGAGCAAATGTGTGAAGTAGATTAATTATGATAAGTTTTCTTCGCACGCCGGCTGATTGCTTTATTAAGCATGCTTCAATGAATCTATTTAGCTAGAATTTAATAACATGTAAAATGTCTAAAAAACAGGATTTACGTCAGCAATAAATTGAAAATATCTGGCGGATGAAATCTCTGGAGTCTTCCTCCGGTGTATGGGCACTTTTCGTCGCAGCGGAATTAAGGGATGTTTATTGTGGCGGACGGAGCTGCAACAGACGTTCTCGAGAGAGTCGTTGAGTGCATTAATTAGAAAAAGTAGCGTGGATATCGCACCATCATCGACTTGGAAGCTGCAAGTTGGAAGTTGTCTGAGTTGGTAATGGCCGGAGATGGTCCGATATGCACGTGCTGCTTTTACAAGGACTGAAATAGTGACGTTTGCGCAATTACTTAACGCCCATTCTGACACTTCACCACGCAAAAATTTGAAATACCGACCGTTCCATCTTGATTACTGTCTAAAAATGCACCGCTTTGAAATAAACTCAGTTGTCGCGTATTTTTCAACTTTTAATTAATTTCGACTAAATTGGCATCTGGCACTGTGACAAGTTCCGTTTAATGCAGCCCATTATTAAATCATTCGGCGCGTGCATGCAAACATTTTTCAGTAAATATTGTCGCGAAATTTCAATTTGTTCTATTTCTACGGAAAGCAATTTGAACAATAACAACTACTGCCGGGGTTAATATTGCACCTCTGCATCGTATAATGACGTTTCTTCCGAAACTCAATTATTTGCTCGACAAAATCACGCGTTGAGGCCCGTATTTTACAAATTAAGTTTAATTATACGACGCAGTTAAATCTGACCAATTTATTAGGTTCGTTTAGTTGAAATGGCGTGATTCGGGGTAATTAACTGGGAGCCGGTGCTGCCGACGTCCAACTGAAACGAAACACGCTATTTTAAATCATTTATTTTAATTACAGATTGTTTACACATACTGCATCGATTGATTGTATGATTTGAGCTGGCCGTTGCGTGCTTTTCTGATCAGGAGTTGTCTTCGATTTTTACATCAACCCTGTGCATTAAGAACTGCTTACTCTTTTACGTTCACTTTATATTAGGATTTATGGCTTGGCTGAAAGTAAATGCTATTTACTCCGTTGATTCAAATCCGATTCTGCAGTTATTCAATTTTAGGCGGGGAAAGCTCCTCGAGATGGTTTCTCGCGTCGTTGCCGCAAATAAAGAACAATAGACAATGCCATAAAAATTTTCGATAACGTACAACTACCAGCATACAAATTGTTTACTTATAATTTATTAATTTCCAGGCCTATTTCAGCTTGTTTACTTATAATTTATTAATTTCCATAGGCCTATTTCAGTCGATACAATCTATAACAGTTCAAATTTGCAAACATCACAATCAAAGCGTCATTTCGGCTTTATTAAATGAAATCGGCTTTGTGCTTAAAACTGACATGACGTTAATAACGCATTGTTCGTTGCATAATTAACAATTAGTAATCACCCCAGCAGCATTCATCTAGTTTGCGAATAAAAAGATGGATTATGACTCGAGAACACAAACAAACTGGAAAATCAACTTCAGTTCTTGAATATATTAGGCCGCAATTTACATAAAATCCACAGAATAATGAACTGTCTCACTGCGAATTAACAAGCAATTTTTTCTTGCACTTCATAATGTGCAGCAACGCGCCAGACGTTAGTTATTATTTAAATGTTCATTCCCGTCTGCTGCGTTTTCAAATTTTTCATGCAAATTATTGGTGAAGTATGAGGAAACGTCGGACCGGAATCCATTGTAAATTGAACTATTCAAATGCTAAATTTGTAAAAATACTTGGACTTTGATCTGGCAAAACTGCTTGTATTTATGGGTTGTTGTGTAAATCTAAATCAATTCGACAAATTAATAAAACCAAAAAATATAGACAAGCAGCAGTCTTTAAATTTTATCAACCGTATTTTGTTCAATATTATAGTTAGTAATGAAATGTGGCAAGTTTTGTTGAGGTAATTGGATTTCTTCTTGATGTTACATTTTCTAGGTAACGTGGGACTCAAGAGTCTATCTAGCTCTTATTTAATTTTTTACAGTAATTTGTCAGGAGTTGTCATAAAAAAATTGGCGACGTCTATACGAGACCTAGAGTTGTAATTTATTAAATAAGATATTAAATGCAGTTTTGTATGGTGTCCTAAATAGTCATTAACAAATAACTTAATTTCAAATTTTGCTACACTTCAAAGTCAAATTTATTCGATGGCCCACGCAGCTTTGCTTTATTTTTGTACGTACCTTAAATTTTTAGATTTCCTGTAATAGTTGTGTAGCTTAGTAAATTTTAATAAATTTTTTCATTCGGAAAATAAAATCGAAATTGTGTCTGATTTTCCCATTAATTAACTACAAAGTAATCTGACCTTTAGCTTGCATAAAATATTCACGGTGGAACTTCAACATTTAGAAGCATCTTTTTTCGAATTATTTCGTGCAGCGAAGCCGGTCACGATTAGAGCAAGTAGTGTATTAAATTTGTAACTCTCATGGGAGTTCTCTCTTGATGTACGTCCTCTTCATCCTCCTCGCCGGCTCCGAATTTCCAGAGATTATCAACTGTGAACGCTTAATTAAATTGTTGAACAATACCGTCTGATGCTTCAAACAGAGATTGCATCCAATGTGTAATTGTGTTAAAAAATATTTTATTGTAAAGTTGTACGAATAAGTTTGAGTTCAGCGATGCGGTAGGTGCACTTCTCTAAATTATACAAACACTTCCCTCTTCTGGTGAGGATTGTTTCGTAAAAATTTTAAGAAAACTCTCTATATACACGTTGCGAACTTTCATCATTACGTTTGCTTTATCGGGCTTAAGGGATTTATTTCGGCAATGCAATGCGCGGTGTTCTTGTGCCAGACGCTCTTAAATGTAAATATTAAATGTTAAAGGAAGATTGTTTATTCAGTCTACTTTTGTGGGGTTGGAAGGGCGTCGGCGGAATCTAATTTCAGCCGCCGTAATTCGTTAGGTCTTTAAGCAGTTAACGGGAGATGAATTAACACTGCAATATTTGTAGAGCTTTTGGCGGCTGAAAATTATGCGTCGGCTATGAAATACGATCTTGGATTTAGTGGAGCAATGTATAAGGACCTCTTGGGTCGTAAGCTCGCGTTTCAAAGTGGCAACACTGAGTCGCCAGCTTTGACCCAGATGCCATTATCCATTCTTACGCACATTTTCATATCGTTGGGTTTCCCATTTCAAAACCGGCATTATTAAAACTACCACATAAATCTGTGCAAATGCTATTTTGCCGGACCTTTATGCTGTAATGTGGGTTAAATTGTGCGATTCACAAACAACGACTGTTTGTACACTTCATTTTGTTAATCAAAACTAAATCCGTATGAAGTGACGCAACGAAACAAAGCTAAACCGCAAATAATGGGTTCCCTCGACCATAGTAAATTTTCCCTTGAAGCGTTTTGAGGGCACTTATTGCCCTTTTCTTCAAATCAATACTACACACAGCTTTGAATATGTATAAAATGTGCGACGTCTATCCATTTTGGGTTCAAAGGCTTGGTAAACATGTATGTTGTTACAAAGACGAACGTAGTTGGAAATTCAAAGCTATTACAATTTATATAACGCTTATGGCATGTTGAACGGCATTCTTTATGATAAACTTTGTCATCGAAATGACAAAATATACGCACAGTATTGAACAAATACAAAATAAACTTAATCTTTAAATGAAATGTGTTGAATGCTTATTCTACTGATTCCTCACCCTCAAACGTACTAGTAACTTTGAGAAAGTCTACAAAAACTAAGTACCACAGAATATGAGATACACTAATTTCCTGATGTAAAATAGGTTAAGACTGAAAATTACATCGATTAGGAAAAATGTTATCTAAAAAACACATCATAAAACTCAAGCAATTAAAAAATTTGTGGAAAAATGTAAAATTACGGAAACTAAATATAAAAGTCTACAAAAAACGATCACAAAACAAATTGAAATATATAAATTACCGACATAAATTTATTTTAGATTAATTACATTTATTTAATTTTTTTATTTGAAATAAATTTATACAATGCTTCAATTAATATGTTTTGGTTGATTTAAAAAATGCCCCACGTTTTCATGTTTTAAAATTTTTTTCGCAATAATTTCAATGCAGATAACTTTATTGCTGTTCTAAATTTCAGGAATATAAACCAATATGTTTTTTAATTTTGTTAGTTGAATTATAATAGACTGTAATGGAGTGGTTTTAAATAACATGTATTGTTTTAGATATGCGTATGTGATTTGTGGTCGAATATTGCATTCAAAATTTTCAGTTGATTGGTTTATAAATAAACCGAACAATTTGAATTTTGACCGCAACTGTAAAATTCAGACATTTGAAGGACTCCGTCGATAATTTTATTATGGGTTCAGCAATCGATTTGACTGTAAGTCTAAAATAATAAGCTTATTTAAACGCCCGGATTAACTAAAGAGAATAATCCACTTATTCCAACCCAGTTTATGTTCCAGATTAAATACACGAGACGATAGTTTGCTTTGATCCAATTCTGCTGAAGAAAAATTTTCCAGTATCATTATAAGAGTCACATTTAATTTATTAGAAAAGCTGCTTAGGCAAAGCCAAGTGAATTCTGTGAAGCTGAGACTTGGAACCCAACCGAGGATTGGCAATATCTTGTATTATTTTTTGCTGTTTTATGAAAGAACGAAACAAGTTTCTCGCCCACGCACCAGAATGTTAACAATATTTTTTTGTGTAAAATTCGTCTGGGACTAAATGTATTTTATTCTTTTGTTGAAGGCATTGATCTGCGTCTGAAACTTCTACAAGCTTTAATGCTTTCAAACAAGCTTTGACGGACACGTTTGTTTTAATTAAGCAATTTGCGAAAGTGCTTAATGAAAGATAAGACAAACGTTGCTCCATAATTTGATGCTTTTGATTTTTCAACTTTAACGTTTGTTACAGAAAAATGTCGGTTACAGCATCATTTTAACAGTTCCGTTTCCACTCGATTTTAAATCCGTCTAATTGAAAGCGAGCCCGTTTTGTCTCAAAAAAGAGGAGAACGTATACCGATAACGAGAAGGCATTTAACACTGGAGTTACGTGTGGCAGCACAGTGTTATAAAACATTTTGTAAACACAAAGTTGTGTAAATAAAAATAATTGGATTGATCCCGGCGCATCCACCATTGTTGCAGGCGTTATTTCCAACGTAATATATTCGAGTTGAAACCGAGTTTCCTAAGTACTTTTCTGCACATTTGCAATTTCCAACGACGTAATTTATTCAGCAATTAATAATACAGTCGAGCACCACCTGAAAGAGGTGAGTTTTTCAATGAGGTTGAAGTTACTGAAATTTTGGCAATTTCAATGAAGATTAATGAGTTTCCACAGACACTTGGTTAAAATAATTTTTGGTGCAGCAACGTCTGAATAATCGCGTCGCATTTCTTCTTAAAGATTTCACATATTTTAAGCCAAATTAATGTAACGAACTGTCAACATGCGAGCCAGCAATTTAAAAAAGTGGCCAAAAATTAGACTCGCTCCTGCAAGTTTTTATGGATTAATAAAAGTCTGGTATTTTTCCCGTAAACCCCCCCGGCTAACGACGGGCTAATTTTTTCCCGTGGGTTTAATTTCGGGCTCATTCAATTCTTATCGGCATAATTATGCAATTATGAGACCATCCCTCATACCGTAAAGTGTTGACCACTTTCTGAACATTACTGTTGGGATATTGGGCATTAAATTTTATACCGGCTGAAAAAATACACATATCTGGAAGTATGTAGCTTCAAAAGGAATGTTATCTCGTGAAATTATATTTTTTCAATAACGACGCAATTTCAAACTCATGCTTATAATCGAAATTGTTAAACAAACAATCGTTAGCTGAAAATTATCGTTTTTATTCCATGTTCATCAAATCACGCATCAATTCATGTCCGAATACTTTATCAACAACACAATCTCGGTGATTACGAAATTATTTTTTCAGCTCCTTGACCTAATTACGTGTTGTTTTAAAAATTTAAAAATATTTTAATAAATGCGCACTGTACAAACTTAACAATAGCAGATGTAGACTTTATGCAAATGAGTTTTTATATTTTGCTTAATTTGCTTAAACAGCAACCCCACATTTCCGCACACCGTTTTCTATTCCGGGCATTTCAAATTATTTACCCCTAAAATATGAAACACTCCAATGTCTCGGGCACAGAATAATAAAAACTGACTTTTTGTTCAAGTTGTGAGTGCAGTCTCGTATAAAACTGTTCCGTAAAATATAATGATTTCAACCGAACAGTCTGAACGGTACTACAAGAAACTGCTTTCAAACAACCATATTTCAACGATGAATGTCATACAAACTTGGAGCAGATACAACTTCTTGAAACGCAGGTGGAATAATTTTATTGCAGGTGTCGAGATTTTTCCCAGGAACGTGAGTCATTTGGGAGTTGGTACACGTTGTCTTGAGATGAATTATGTCTTTGGTTGACGTAAATTGCCACGCACGTGATGATAATATCTCGTAAAACTTCCCTTACATTTAGTGGTGCTATTTGTCTATCAACTGACGTTTTACATTATTTGTTTAAATACGAGTCTAGTTATTCTAAAGTACCTAACAAAAATTAAACAAACATGTACGACAATATATTTGTTATTATGATTAAATTACTTTATCAGTTTGTGTTTGAAGTCGTTTTCAGCATTTTTTCCGATTCGGCAATTAATTTAAAAAAAAGAACAATATTGTGAAAAAATTTGTGGTATTTGCCAAAGTTTATATAGAAATTCACAATACAAGCTAAAAATTGTATTTTTGTTTTGTGCTTTAAAATATTATAAATCTGTACCTTCGAAGCAAAGAGTTCTAAATTCAAAATTAATTGTTTTATAGAGCTTTTTACTCTTTACCTGCAAATATGTTTTTTTTCATTGACATTATATTGGACACTACATGTCTTATTCCAATCTTTGGCCACAATTAAATTTTTTACAAGCTAAGTAGAAAAAAAATCAAAACTCCATTAAAAAAAAGGAGATGCGACCATTTACCGCTAAGGTGCAGAATTGTCCCGGCGCCTCCACCAATTATAACTATGACGGTAGAGATTTCGCTGAATATGTTTGCGATTTTTTTAATTATGTGTTTAATCAAAATTATAGTATCGAAGTGTATGAACGATTATCAATCCATTTAATACTTATTTATTTGCGTGTATTTTTATACCCCGCCGAAATATCGGGTTAAATGTATTAAAGCCGGTTCGGAATGATGTATTCAAGATGCACACAATGTAAATATAACAAGACCCTTGTCTCGACGAGACGAAAACATATGGGTAACAAGGGACTCCACGTCCTTCTTCGTGAGCGCTTAGTTTACTCTCGCAGGTCCCACACACGTGACATCAAACATCTCCCCTTTATTCCGACTCGGTTTTATTCTGTGAACAATGCATTGTGTTTAGAGTGCAGAAATTAAATTGGGAATTTAGCTCATGAAACTGCAACAACACAGACAAACTATTTGAGCAATTCCAATTAGGGTTGGAAAAACGTAATTTGTTATAATTTCGAACAAATTAGCATAATAAGCACTTGGAAGATGTAAATTTCAAGCTCGACGACTCGATATCATCGGGCGTGTCTCGTAAAAAGACGATTTTACGCAAATAGAACGCGCAAATGAATTTTTTAGGCAGTGTAAAGAAGAGGAGATTTCGGCGTGATGGAAGTGAGGAAAGGGCGAGTTGTGAAAAATTAAACGCAGTGTTATTTCAAGCGTTTCTCCAAAAAATTTAATTTATAATTTTATTATTGTGTGTTTGGAGAAAGGGTCGATGTTATTTTTGGACGGAATTTATTTAACGCTGATAGCTTAGAATTTTACTTTGTATGGAAAGTTTTCATGTGAGGACTGTTAACTTTATGGTCTATAAAACTTGTTGAAAAACGACAGATTTTATCGCTATATCGTTTTGAACGCATTCATATGTTTAATCGGCGACAATGTCAAGCCGAAATAAACAACACGACATAAGTCTAAAAGCGGCGGTGTATTTAATTTAATATAGAAAAATTATGGTTTATAATTTTCTGGATACATTTTGACCTGCAACAATATTACATATTCGGCTGAAGCTTTTTTGAGCGTTGCAGTAAATCGTTTTGGTTTTATACGAATTGTGTGCACTTTGAGGTCCAACTCAGACCAAATTTTCAGGGCTTCAGTTAAGCCAGTAAGCGCATTCGACCAATATTATAAATATACATTTTGTTTTAATATCTATAAGTAACTACGAATAGCACTGCCACATAAATTTTTTACAAAACAAATATATTCTTGATCATCTCTACAACCAATATTTCAGTAAGAAAATTAAGATTTATTTGATAAATTAAGCAACAAATCAATTTTAGAATTTTTAGAATTTTATTTAGTATTTATCTAATTCGTTTAGGAGTAGGGCTGTAATAAAAACATAATATACAAACCGGGTCTGGTAGAACACTGTTTTAGGTCTCACGAGCCAATACTGAATAAATCACGAAACTAATTAATAATTCCACACTCTATGCCAGTTTTGATAAATTTAAATAATCAATATTGCAAAATTGGGATAATTTACAGTATAACTCGAGGCAATATTTTATACCAGAAAAACAATTATTACTATTTAATTAAAACTGCTATTTACAGCTATATTCAACAGCTTGGTGTAAAACTATATGAATAAATTAAATTTAAACTTGAAATTAACACAACTGAAATTAAGGCCAATGTTTTACTTAAAAATAAATACGCATTTAACAAACGTGCTAATACGATCAGTGTAACTTACTGAAAATGTACAATCTGCTTGATCAACCAGTCTAATTATATTTAAAAGTTTCGATTCATTTGCTACTGTTATAAATCTAAGAACTGTCTACCGTCCTTAGAAACTTTTTAAATCCGCTGAAAGCACACTATAAGATTTAATTTTACAAAGTTAATAGAGCAGAATAGGTTGTTTTCCTCTACTCATTACCACAACGATATTATTCCGTTCTGACACAATTAAGTAATAAAAATAATTTGTTGCGTCGCAGACACGCCTGTGTCTTTATTTCTCGAGATAAGCGCTATCATGGACCTGTAAACTTTTAACGAGTTCTGCTTTATGTGCTGGATGCGTCCTCGAAGATAAATTCCAATAATAATGAGGTCTGGATGGGGAGAGAAAAATTGGCCAAAGACGCCAACAATGCGAAAACTATGCGAAGATTATTAGCCGGTCTGATCGATCCTGGGGTGAAAATTCTTTATTTTGCTGAAAGCAACACGTTGGTGGTGGTGACTTAAAGTGGCGGAATTAATGGAGATGCAGGGCGACTTTGTAGCTTTACAGCAAAACTTGCAGTAATTGGCCAAACAAAAAGAGGGAATATCAATTTATCTTGCGGCTCTATTGCAAAAGTTACGCCGCATTTTAAAGCCAACTCTCAGAAGTTGTAAGAAATATTGCGAAATGTGACTGAATTTATCTCGTCGCTATAACAATAAATCTAAATAAAGTTATTTACAACGCTCGGACACGGAAGAACAATAATTTTTTAATGTGGCGCAATGCATGCGATCGGCTCAGATAAATCAAAATATGTGCATTTTTATGCTCGCTTAATTATACAAAACCGTGGCTGCATAAATGTTTCATATTAATAACGCTCTACATTTTTAGTTATTTTGCGTCGCATTTCAGGCTTTCGAGACATGTTCGTGCGGTTTTTCCTTCTATTGAACATGACATGTCCGAGAGGCTGCCGCAACTCCATTGGAAATAACATCAGAATTGAATTTTGACGAGCGAATTCTGCGTGTTTTTCGTCGAACATCTCTGGCGCATTTCCTTTTAAAAACCATCGTCGTCGAATCTGCGAGTGAATTTGAAATGCACAGAAAGCTTTAGAAAGTCAAATATGGTAAGAAACGATCCAGATGAAAACGTTTCCGTAAACAAGCGGTGATAAAATTGGCTGTTTTAAATAACAGTCCGACAAAAAACATCATGGAGCACTCGCTTCCGGAACAGTTCCAGAGCCGGAACCGTTAATAACGGCTTGAGGAAGACCGAAATTTATTGTTAATCCCTTAATACGACACGAGCTGATAACACACAAAGAAAATATCCGGATGAAACGAGGCTTTTCTCGTGCTTTCCTTCACAATAGAGCTTAATTTCTGGTATATTGGAAATTTCGTAGTTTCTTTCATTTGCATGCAAATTTGTCTCGGGACGATAATACCCGGTATGGACGAAAAGTTCCCTCAAAGCTTGATGTTCGGAAAGTTGTCCAATTAAAGTAAATTTTCTGGGGAATGGTGAGTGTCCGGAGTTGGTTTCCACTACAGGAGATCAGTATCTCCTGTCACGTATTTGCAGTTGTCGGGATCGGTTTGCTATTAATTGCCTTCTGGGCTCCTTTTAACAGATACAGTTACCCTTTCGTGTCGACGTTCCTTAGGATTTGCCGGAGCTTTAAGAAAAGCTCCAACCAAGCACGGACTCATCGAACGAGCTTCCAATATTGGTCTTCACTTCTATTATTTAATTACGTTCGAATAAACTAAATTTAATGCCACTTAAATGCTTGCTCATACGAAAATAACTAAATTATCATACTTGAAACTTTAAACATAAAAGTTTCAAGTATGATAATTTAGTTATTATCGTACACGTACCGAATAAATATATAAATGTTAATTGTTATGAATTATTTAAGTACAAATCTGGTAAAATAACTTCCTGTCAAATTTCTAGAAAATCTGTGACACTGAACTGATCTTAAATATTTCAGTCAAACCACTCAAACGCATTTTATACAACTAAACTGCAATCAACAAAAATGATTTAATTTTATCTGTTGTGCTGTGCTGAGAGTAAACGTGAAAAATTTATTTCCGTGGCATAGTTTGTAAACTGTGTAAAAGTTGATTAAAAATAGTCGGTGGCTTTTTGAGCATTTTGATGTAGCGCCTGAGAGGAAAACTGAAATTCGGTTGCGAGGAAGCTCTGGAACGCGATTCGCGGCATTATCGATGGGCAAAAGCACACGTCTCCTCTTCACAAGTTGATTAAGCCTCTCTCTCTCCCCAGGAAATTCTAGATAACTAGCTGCTTGTGTATGCGGAATACTCTACATCTAAGAGACTGATTACCCTCAACATCCACACACATTCACTTTTTGCCCCCAAATTCAATCAAGCTCGTATGAATTACTGGCACGAAGCCACGTAAATAGTTCCATTAACACGACGATGCATATCGCCACAACCACGCCAGATTAATTATAAAATATCGTTTGATTAATGGCGAAATAAAGGATTCATCTAATCGCTACATCTCCAAACGCACGCCATTGTGGAAGCCACCGTCTGCTTCAAAAAGAGATAATCAGCAGCGGTGCCAGGACCGTATCAGGCTCGTAATCTAACGTTTGTATGCATGCAAGTAAATCACGTGCGAGCTTTAAACGGCTTCCGGGTTATATTTGTTGTTGATTTACAATTGAGGGGAACGTGAGACATGCCACGAGGTGGGGCGATTGTTGATAAATTACAAATTTATCATTGATAAGACGCTTAAATGAATGATAAGCAGCGAATGGTGTTTGACTTGTAGTTGAACTTGCGTAACGAGTTTACTTGGCTCTGGGAGAGCTAATTTAACTTGCTGCATTGCCATATTGGCTTTAATTGGTTACTTGGAACAACATTTGGACTTACTGGATCCTGGAATCGGCTTTAAATTCGATGTCAAGACGTGTGTGTTTCTTTTGTGCGTTTCCGGGTTGAAGAATTTTATCCGGACGTTTAATGTTTGCTAAATCTACTTTATGTGTGTTTTATATAACTAAAACGTATATAGAATAAATAAAAATAGTTGAGATTTTTGTTTGATATAACTTTACGGTTTTCCCGGCGCATCCACCATAGTTGCAGATACGAGCAATTTAGTTTGAGCTAAAATAAAATGAAATCCCTTAACAAAGTAGCTTATGTTCTTTTGTTCGATACACAGTTTCCCTATTTTTATAGTTATGTGTATGGGTAAAGTGGATTCAAAGTCGACTCTTTGCAACTTCCAACAATCGTTCGAGCTAAGATAGTGACCGGAAATTGCAAAACTTTAGATTATCAATATCAGATGCATTTGGCAAAGTGTTGCACTTTGCGAAGCCAACAGAGCAAGAAATTTAACTTGGCTGCCGCCTTCGTGTTTTACATGAAATTTTAATTCGCCATTTTGTCTTGACATATTGCATTTTTTACTATAATCCAATCCACTACAAGCACGAATGCTTTTAGTAAAATGCGCCTCTTGTTACTTTATACAGATTTGTGCACGACTGTAATGCTTTCCTCATATTCACAACTTTACCTCAACCCAGAAAAGAAATATGTATAAAATAATCAGAACATATTAAAACTGAATGCTGAAAAGCTTTTCATGAAAAATGTTTACGACAAAACTTGGACTACTAAACTTTATGTATGCATTACTTTTATTGGGCACTGTTTGCAAAACTGCCATAATTGATAAAAAAATATAAATGTTGAAGTAACACCCGTCACGTACTGCTTTCCTCTTACCAGTCTGGAAATAGAAATTGAAAACCTGACAGCATATAACTCTATTTCGTGTATTATTTATGGCCGTTATGGCGTGACGTTAGGTAAAAGTTCTATTTTTAGACCGCATTGTAGTGCGTTCCAGCTCCGACTCTCAACATGAACATAAAACAAAATTGCACCTATTGATATTCTCTTTTGGATTCGGGGCATAGAGGCATCTTCGCAGAACTAATTAATGTGTAATTAAACCTAGAGCAAACCGTGCCAATTTAGAGTTTGCATAATTAATACGCTCCGCTTGAAAATTTTAACGCGGTTCCGGCAAATAAACTTTGGATGCAGGAGTGTAAGATGCGATGATGCTGTGTCAGCACAAGTTTGATGCGCATGTAATTGGCCGTCTGGAGGCTTCAATAAACAACGGCATCTCTCGCGTTTCACGTTAACTAAACAGCCCCAGGAGGAAGACGAACGAAACTACCTGAATTCGACGCTTTCAGCCACTCCTTTTGTCGATTGTTGGACGCTGGATCTATTATTCCGGCACTAATGAAGTCGATGCGTGAGCTCTTGAGAACGCTTTCCTGAAAACGCCTCCACTTCGGAGCAGGGATTTAGCGCAACGACCTCTTCGTGCGCAATAAGCAAAGATCGCAAATAAAGAAATATATTTCGCCCGGCGCATCCACCATTTACGGCCGAAAGTTAAAACGTTCTGCAAGCTCTGCAAACTGAATTTACATATTTACATAAATGTTCCAATTCAAATTGTGGGTTTTAGCAGTAAAATTTTCGGTTTGCTTAAAGATGCATCAAACATCGGCGTCGTGACGCAGCAATAGCGTTCCGAGCACTCCCATAACTATAAAAAATGGTGTTGGGATTCGATATCCGTCCTGATATGCTCTTATCAAAATAAATGTCCGACGGTTCCTGCTATACGTTTATTCCCGAATGTTCTTTTCAGCGCTCGATAAAAAAATGCTGATGAAAATTATAGAAACTTATCAGGTTCCTATTACAACTCACAAACTCCACTAAATTCTTCGCGAAGCTTGGTTTTTGTCCTAGTTTGATTCGGGAAATACCCAATTCGATAAAAACCGACGTGCGCAAGTTGAAAATATATTTATGAAAGCTCTCTCTCTTCAGACGAAACTAATATTAAATAAAAACATGTACATAGTTGTGCCTCTGCAATTATCACAACCTCAATGTTGCTTTCTCAAGTTATTATTTTAAGACGTAATATTGTAAACAGTAAACAGAACTCTGTACTTCTGTTAATTTTTTGTATGTGTTTGGTAGAGCGTATACAATTATTTTGCACATGCACAGCGTGCAGCTTTCAGTTAATTCGATAATCTTTGTAAGTTTTCGTGAAAAAGGATAATTGTAAAGTTAACGTTTCAAGGAGTTGTTGCGGCTTCAATTTGTTGGCAGAACGAAGCTTCGTTTGAAGAACCTTGATTCGTGCAATTAAAAGCTGATTGTTGGTTTACGTGACAACCTTTCAGGATTCGAACCGAGTAAAGTGCATTAAAAATTTTAAGAATATTATCACGCGATGTGTCAGGTGAAATATTAAGCACCTGGGTCGACTTTACGATGCATTCGGGAAGAAGTTCGTTTTCCAGCGTACAACACTTGCTAAAACAAAGTCGTTACCTTTAAAAATTGCCCGCTTTATTAAAATATAGTTGCCGGTTTGCGCTTTTAGTTTCAAACGAATTACGGGAGCCATTACGACGCGGCCAAACAGAACGTGACTCGGATATTATATTTAAAAAAGCAAATAACAATCGTAGTAAATTTAGATTTGAATGTTCGGAGCTGCGAACCCGAAACCAGATACCGTTAAAGTCGGATTCCGAGGCTGGGATGTTTTATTCCGAGCTCCACAAATCTGATTTGCACCAGAGTCGATATTTTCAAGATTGCAACGAGTGCATCGGACCACTTATCACGGGGATATATCCCGAGGCGTGGAACAAATGTCACTGAGTCTCCGATAAACAGTTTTATTAAAATCGGCTATTTTATGGCCGACTTCGGCGCTATTTATCTCGCCAACATTTTAACTTCCACTATCACTAAATTATGCAAAATCCCAGTTGTTTTTTTTTTGTTTTATCGCTTTTTACTACGTTCAGTGATTGAAATATAATATGTGAATTGCGAATGCGTTATAAATTTTGAAAAACCCCTCCTGGTGGTTGTTGCAGTTATTAGTTTTCTCAGAAATGGATTATTGAAGTTGTGATTAAACTTCTAGCGAATGTGGACGGAGCAGTAATGAATGGCGTTTTCAGCAGCTAGAATTAAAACCGCCAAAAGTGTTCCACCAATCCAAATCCACAGAACTTGTTCACAATCATAAAAACCGACGCTTTTAAACGATCCGGCTGTAGAAAAGCAGCGAGGTACTTGAATGATCCGGTTATTTGTGCGCCTTTGTAATCCATACTCGTCTATCCTCAATAAACTACAAACAGATTTACAAACTCGAATAAAAACGGTTTCAATTAGACGTACGTCACTTTAAACAAATCTTTGTAAGGCGACTGCTTTTGGATGGCGATATACCCGACACTTTTCTGTAAATAAGAAATTTTATGGCGCAATAACACCCGAGGCTTATACTTGGATGTATCCAGGCAATTCCTGCATGCTACAGATTTCATGATTGGTGAAGTACTTTAGCATGTATTGATAAGCGGCCTGCAAGACGACATGAAACGCAAAGTTTCCATCTAGCACCTTTTTCATCCCAACATCCAGAGAGTAGTAGTTATCCGGATAAATTTTTTGCAGATACAACTTGCGCAGCGTACCTTTTTTCACCGCCTGAAACTTCCCCATGCAACTCGTCCCAACTATTTAGATAATTGAACCCACTTCGAAATAGTTCCTCATATAACTGGTTTGCAATCCACCCACTTCAATCCTGCTCTCCAGCAATTGGCGTACCTCAGCAATTTTAGTGGTGGACTGAAGTAAAACAACAATATTCGCACTGTACGACACATAAATAAACATAAAGGCGCCGAAGAGAACTAGCGCTAAAATCCGTCCCGAATAACTCCTGGGTTCGGTTGTCGTTCCTGTCGGAAAAATTTTAACAACTCTTCGTTTTACTACAACTTGTACCTTGTTGACACACCGCTTCCAGAGAAATGAGAGTGACGTCGCTCACGCTGTATTTAGTCTGTTTAGCTTTCTGAAAAGTTAAAATTTCAAGTGGGAGTGTCATAATTCGCTAAGTGCACCTTCTTGTGCTTCACTTCCCAGTTGAGGACCAGGATGACGGCCAGTGCGAACACTGCAAGAATTGTTAAGGAGGCAAACCACACGCCGTGTGTTAAAGTGATGATAAATATGTTTTTCGCGAACGAAGTGGAGGGTTTTCTTATTACGAACCGGATGGAGTGAGTGTTGCCTTGCTTCAAGAAGTCTACCGCTTTGAGACGGTCGTGGCTCATGTAAAAAGAACAACCTGAAAAGCGGGATTGGGGTACATAGCAAACCGGGCGTGAAAGCAACCTGAAACGTCAACTTCACGCGATTGTAACCGTGCAATCAGTCCGGTTAAATTCCCAGTGGTGGCGTTCTTATACCCATAGTCGTTACCAATCGAAAATGAATAGTTCACGTTCAAGTATTGCAAGGTACAAAGCATGGGCTCGTAGTCTTGCTTTATGAAAGTGTCAGTCTCGGGAAATCTACAATTGGATTTGGTTTTAAATCACAAAGCGTTTTGGTCGACTTACTTGTATTCCGTTAAGTAGTTCATGTTTTGCAAAGTCTCATTTTCGAATATTACAATACCGACGAGTAAATTGGCTCGTTTCAAGTTAATGCGACGCCGACTCGTCGGCCTGTCCCAATAATATTCAAACAAACCAGCTTCTAATGACCAATTTCCATAATCCTCCCAAGCTGAAACAATCATTTCCACAACAAACGCGACTCTTGACAACTCACTCAAATCGTTAATCTTTCCCGCTTTGTACGGCTCGAACAATATAACCGATTCGTCTCCAAATGCAGCAACAACAAATTCGCAATTTGGCAAAATTTGAAAGCGGCTGATATCATCACGAAAACGTGAAAATTCGGTGAATGCCACCAGGACCAAATATTTCGTGACGTAATCAAATGTAGACGCTTCGTTCAGCTGAAATTGGACGTTACACGAAATTAAAGCGCGAGGTGTTTTACCTGGGACAGAATTTCAAACGAGCGGCTACAATTTCGTAAATCTAAGACAAAGTACACTTGACTTGACCAAGTTTTCACTAAATTGATATCGTCAGAGATGAAGTTGCCGATTTGTTGGAAATTCGGAGCCGTGGCGAGCGACCTAAGAAATTGTTGGTTTTTACCTACAAAAGACAAATTTACGCGGGTTAAATCGTAGCTGATTTACGTTTAGTCCAACAGTTGCTAACGGTAACAAGAGCATTCTTATTTTGAAAAAACGCTTGTAAAAAATCTACATCACTGACAGTGGCGTGGTTTTGACTTGTGGAAACGCTGAAAAGCAGAAACACCGAAAGCGCAGTCCTCATCACACCTGAAACCGAAAATTAATAATTCACGCCTCTGGCCTCCAATTTTCCAATTTTTGTATCATCTTTCATACCCGAAAGCAAGCAATATTAATTCAAAGCAAAGAAGGGTAATGAAAATGCATTACTGCCCATTAATAATTTCAAAAGCAATCTCATTGATCCAACGCAGACACGAAAAAGCTCTCGGTTCGGCTTAATGCATTCCACTTTTCTAATTCTGTTAAATCTGATGAAGAAGTTGCACAAATACTGATTGTAATCCGGAAATAAATGTGAAATACACACAAGTTGTGGGCTTTGCAGGGGCTTTACATTAAAATTGCGAAATGATAAAGCATCTGCAAATAATTGAGTTGCATGAATTCTAAATCTGCTTACGTGACTGTAAACGTGACCGTCTGGTTACGGGAAATGAGTTCCCGCAACAAGAAATCCGCCAACAGTTTCACTCTTGCATTTTAATTTATTTTAAAGCTCTCGCAGTTGCTTGATGTAAACAGGAAAAATGATGATAACTCAACGACGAATTTCCCTCTTATACTCCACGAATCTCTGAAAAATACATCGGGTAAAAGGCAGCGTCAATCACTCGTTGAATGATAACCACACGTTATCATACTTGTAAATATAGCAGATTTTCATATTTACTTCATTACTAGCGTCTTTCAATTTGTTTTAAATTCATGACGGGCGAACATTTTCAGCGACTTTCATTTATAATTTCTACGAAAAATACTAGTGGTGGAAAATCATAAAAAGGAAGTGGACGTCGTTAAATAATATAAATCTAACAACACACGCTCCGTTCATCTCTCATATTTATGGCTCTGCTTTCTTTTATTGCTGGTAATTTTCTTCGATAAAAATGTATACTTAAGCCTCGTTTGTTATGAGTTTTTTACGATATTTTTCTTTGACGCTCGACTCAACTAAAAGAAAATGACACACACAACAACTTTTATTTCATGGTTCAAGTAATACACAAAATTTGGGAAATATAATAATTAACAATTTATTTTGTTACTATTAAACTGACATAATATTTATGCATAATTTATTACGTATGGCATAGATAGATTGTAAAAGTTCTCGAGTCACAACTAAGGAAGCTTTTGAACGTGGCCATCTGTGAAAAACATATCTCGGTCTCATATTAATCCTCAAACTCGACTACGGCGAACCGTATTCATCCACTTTCAATATCCTGGAGGTTATATTAGAATGAGTTCTCTAATAAGACATATTCAGTTAAAGGTAAGTGCTTGAAAGCTGGGATCGATTCAATACTTTAACAAAGCCGTTTACACAAACAATTCCGAAATACATCTATGAACATATGCAAATCCCGTTTGTAGTTGTTCCTAATCGAAGCACAATTTGTTAGCAGCAAAAAATCTGCATATCGCTTATTCAGATTTCGAATTTTGTGAAATGTTTGAACAATGCAGGTGCTTTTACTGTGATTAGGTTTTGATGTTGAATCCAAACCGGGAAATGAAATAAAGTGGAAAAAAAAACATTCATTAAATTTTCCTGTCCGAAACAGCCCTTGCGCATCTCTGATGCCATCAAAAAACATTAAACCGGTTTATTTTGCAATAACTCGTTTTGACATAATCTCAAAAGCGCCTCAAGTCTATTAACTAACACCTCTGCTTTCCCTCGTAGGAAGCTCGCATACTAATCCAAAGAATAATTAATATTCAGGTGCGGCGTGCATATTGGCGGAATGTTTTTTCAGAATAATCTCTCGGCTGAAAATTACCACAAAAAGTTTACATTCCACCTAATTTGTTCATCTTCTCGTCGTACTGCTTTGTAGTCAGCTTCACAAAAACACAATATCCTGAGTTCGATCCCGGGAGCAGATGCCGGCTGATAATTTCCCGGAATAGTCCGGCACTTCAGCACATAAACATAACACTGAATGAGCTTTGTGCAATATTCTCCGCACTACAGATTGCGGGAGCTTTGATTCCTGCAATTAACGATCTAAGCTGCGACATAGTACGGACGTGACATTTTGAGACACAAAAAAGACAAGCAAAGTCGCACTAATTAGAAATGTTATAAAAAATCTGTCACAAACACAAATTTTACAATAATCTGTTGAGTGGTTTTTGGTAGTTTCGCTTAAAGGCGCGCATTTCTCATGTCATTAATCAAAATCGGGGTCTAAAAGCAAATGGAAGCGAAACACTATTACGAACGTCCGTTCCCGTGCGGATTTATCAAGTTGATTAGATTTAAAAGAGATTAAGCATGCATTTGTGGCTTGCAAACGATCGAACTGAAACCGTAAACCGATCGGTTCGGAGAGACGAGGGTTCTCTTCTTATTTTCTCTAATAATAAAGCTCGCAACTTGGAAGAAACGTGCGTCGAAAGTTGAGTTCCGGAGATGTGTTATTCTCTAACGACCGCCAGTCCAAGAAACTCGCAGACGTAGAAAGCAAGGTAGTTGCTGTTTAGGGACTCGAAACTTCTACTTGTGTTAAATGATTACACGCTAAGCAGGAGAGAAAGTTTTATGGAGAATGTCTCGATTTTGTTCTGAATTACAGCTCAAGAAAGTTTCAAGTGGTGCACGCTTTCGACATCCACTTTTGACTAATACAATAAAGCGGTTTTAACCGCAACGCATCTTTGTTGTTTTAAATAGTTTAATTAAAATTTGCCGAGAAATGCAACGAACGCAACGATTAATTGCATTTCGTTTGTATCTGCTTGTTTCGTAAAAGCTCCGACTTGAGAATCGATAGCTCGTTTACTTGCTTCGTTTTTTGTTTAATTTAGAACTGTTTGTTCCATGAATGCTCCAGACAGAACATTCAGCACATTTTATTATTTCTAATTTTTCTGATATCTAATAAATTTTATATCCACGATTTATTATATTTGCTTATTCCTCCCTTTTTTTACTGCATACTGTCACAGATCATTTAACAATTTTTATAAGCTTCCAATTCTCTTTGTATGAGATTTCTTGTTTTATCTTTTGAAGTCGATATTTATTTAAACAGTAAAGCCTGAAACACTGAAATTAATTCATTTCGAAATGCAGCTGTTGATATTTTTCTTCCGCTTCACTTATTTCCAAAAATACGATTTTTGGCAATTTAATATTTCCGTTCGTTTGTAAAACATTTTGCAGTTAATTAGAATTTTATGATTTCCATGAATTCGAAACGATAATGGCGAATGCTTTGTGCTTT
The DNA here is from genome assembly GCA_964023215.1 of Eledona agricola. Lineage (NCBI taxonomy): Eukaryota > Metazoa > Arthropoda > Insecta > Coleoptera > Tenebrionidae > Eledona > Eledona agricola. The sequence continues at coordinate 5,284,286 of OZ026856.1, forward strand.
GTTGAATGTTTGCCAATTCTCGTTCGTTTATAAATAAACTAACGGGACAAGTCTGGAATAAATTCATCATAAATACGGAGCAGCTGTGTAATTTTTCTTTTTTTACTTTTCATTATTAATGTCGAAAAATTGCTTTCAAAGCATGTGTATTATTTATGGCGGTTTTAATCCGTGGACCGCTCAATCAATCACTCCTGAGTTCGGTTTTGTCGTTTCCATTACATATTCAGGCGTGGAACTGTTTCGACTGCACGATTTTGGGGTGTATAATGTGCCATAAAATTAATAACGTTAATAACGCTTATCAGATAACAGGTTGGGTGTGAGGCAGAGTTGTATTATAAAATTTATTATTTTCGGCCGGCACACATTGTTCGTGCGATATCGCTTCCTTAATCGAATATTTTATATTTTCTAGCCGCGGTCTATCAGAAAATTCCATCAAGAAAATTAATAATTAATACTGGCAACTTCCTTGAGCTCATGTAAAATTCAGCGTTATATTTAAAGTTTGAGTAGTGCAATGCCGGGGTAATAAGAAGAACCGATGGCACGCGCTAATTTAAAATTGCTCATAAAAATTTTACGGCGCCGCAATAATATAATAACAATTTGTATGACGTCGCAACGTTGCTTTTTTATATCCCACTGGTATCACGACGTTACTTAAATTCTATTAGATATTTGCCCAGAGTTGGCAACAAAGTTACTCCGAGCCAGCTAAATCTTCAAATGTTGGCATTTGCCTTGCATTAACTTTCGAGACGAAGTTGGATGGAAAAATATTTTCGTAAGAGAAAAGCCGAGTTTGTTCTATCGCCGGTAGAAAAATCATCGCTTTTATTGCAACGCCACGTAAATTTACAGTAAAATCGGAATTCGTTATCGTCGCAAAACTTTCATCTTCTCGCAGCTTTATTTCAAAATTGAATTTTTATTCGGCTTCACTTCTTAGAATTCTCTAAAGCGATTAACTCTATCCGCTGAGACCGGCGCTCGTTTCTCCCAAAACACAAAATTCAAGCCGAACACCGGATAAATAATTGTACATTTCGCATTTAAATTGCGTGAATTACGACCACTAGCTCCGACAACTTTCTCTTTTCGTTCTTGCGCCGGTTTTCCGTGCTTACAGCTCCGAGTCTTCGTGGCTGTTGTTTTATTTTTATAAGACGCGCATTTCGCGTTATAACGGTCCCATATAAAACCATTAGAGCATTCGAAATCCATTAGCCTAAACTGGGACCGCGTTTAACTCCTAATGACTGCTCCGAGCTGTAATTCACGACAACCGTTGCGCTTCCTTCTTGCAAATAACGCGACAAAGTGATATCGATGCTGATTCTCTGTAATTTTACCAAATGCTGTCAGATTTATTCCCGTAGGAACCAAGTTCGTTGATTTACCTAGCTACTTGGAGTTGCTGAAAGTTCAGCGCCAGGAAATCAAATCGAAGGAAACAATCGCCAGCCCTCGAGCGAATTGTAAAGACACGGCCAAGCTAGCTTTATTGAACACACCCATGCCACTCTTACTGAACGAATCGATTGCATTGGAATTAAAAATTTTACATGATAAATAAATCTTTGTGTGGTCGTGTCCTTTTTAAATGTTTACAAGGCAAAGATCCAATTACAGAGTTGTCCCGCTTATCTGGTGATACATCAAGGGTAGATAGGACCAACAGATAGTAGTGTATTTGCTACCCTTTAAGGGTCGCCGGTTTTGCTTCGATGAACATTTGAAAAGCAATTAAGTGTAGCGTAGGATGGATACATCCGAGTGTTGAATTATCTTGCAACGTAAGATGTTGGGGGATTGTCTAGATCGTAATTGTTTGCTTGAGAGACCAAAGCACAACTGACCGGACTCTGAATGTCGACTAAATTTACACACCGAATCGATATTCCACACGAGAAACATTTAGCTATCAAGCGGAGAAAAGTTATAATGAAAACTGACTCGGTCGGAATTGAAATTTTAGCTCGGCCAACGTCTTGAAAGTAATTAGATGTTTGAGGAATGCGACGGATTGAGGATTTGAGTTGGAATTGTTTCTATGACGAATTCAACTCGAATATAATTTAATGGTTCGATTTTTCTAACAAGACTCGTTTTCCAAATGATACATAAACAATTCCAAGAATATAGATAACGGACGGAAAATATTTAAAACAAGCTCAGTTCATATTCTGATTCTATGCAATTTAGCCTGAAAACGAAATAAAATGCAAAATAAATTTGTTCCAGATAATTTTCGATTATTTGTTGAAGTTTCTGAAAAATTTTAATGCAGGAAAAATCGAAGGAACTCCACGCATAGACCGCAAGCTTTACGGTACGTGAAAGCTCAACTTTCAGACATCCATCCTAGTGCTTTGGCTTGAATTTCTCAAAGAACTTGTAGAGTTCTGCAAGATATTCTGCGCTCGAATGTTGCTTGATATTTTTTATGCTTTCCTCATTTTATTATTCTTTGTGATAAAGATTACGGTATCAGTGGACATAAATCTAATGGGTTCCATTGTTGCTTATCTCTGCCTCAATATTCTGCTTGGGTCGTTCCTTGTTCCCTCTAAATGAAACGCGGATAAATATTCAACTGCTTGTCTTGCTGTAAATTGTATATTCTAGCTCGGACGCGCCCTCCTTTGATATAAGATTTCACATTTTATCGAGCATAAGTGGAACACGGCCCATAAAACTCGCGAGACTTCCAGGAACAACAAAAATGCAATGAAGAATCGCCTTTCAGCACGGCGAAGCATTCATCCTGAATAAATCCTCTTTTTCGTGTCCTCGTCCCCTTCAACGATGTCCGAATTAAAAAAATTCCATCTTTTTAAAAACTGTCCGTTTATTTATTTTAGTTCACAATTAACACAAGTACACACGCATTTCAATATTACACTTTGGTACAAGTTTCTAGTTTTGAACAAGATACGAGCTGCAGAAACTGAACCAAGTTGGGATAATGCAATAACAAAATATGAAAGTTTTTGATTGTTGCGAAGCAATAAAGCTTCGATGAAATCGCTCTTATGAAGCCCTGGTCGTTGCATTTGACGTGCCCCGATGCATTTTTAAAATTCCACATAAATTTCTGTAATGTCTGCAATTTCATCGCAGTCGACACTTTTTCCAGTCGAGGAAACACGATAAAAGCATGTAGCGAGTAAAATACTAATTTACAGGGCTGATGCTTTGTGTCCTTGTTCGGCTTGTTCACCCGTTGTAATGAAGAGAAATGTTTATTTGCTATTTCGGCCATTCAACGCAGGCGAAATCTGCCTTTGTGGCCTAATTTAGTAAAAGCAGGCGACAGAAGTTTCTCGTATTGTAAATGTGCAAAACTGGACTCGAGAGTGATCGAAATCGGGTGGTAAATTGTTTTAATGCTCTATGAACTTCCGATTGTAAGAGTTATGAAATTTAGTGCGAGACGACATTAGTTTGAATATATTACTTGTTGTGTGTGATGGAATTTCCATTTGGGATGAAACGAAAGGGTCTAATTAAGCCGCAGAGGGCTCTCCACAACCATGATGGTAATTTCTCAAAGGGACTTGACCCAGTCGGACGCGTTACTTTCAAAGACGAGATTGGTATGATCTAATTTGCAACTAGTTTGAGAAAGGATTTCCATTTTATGAACAACTACAATGAATTTGTGCTTAAGAAATTAATTAAATAACAATTTTTCAAGGACTAAAAATTCAAAACATGATATTTTACATTTTCTAAGTAGTCGTGTTTTAAATCGAAATAATTATTATAAATATTATAAATAATTATTATAAAATATTTTTATTTAGCATACAGCAAGTTGATTCCACAACTTCTAAGCAAATTAAATATTTGATGAATTCAATTAAATACCTATTCCAAAATTTTAATTTCTGTTACTTTGTAATTTTACAAATTTTGGATTGTATTTTAATGTTGTTGTTGTTATTTTGTTAAAAGTGTGTAAAAAACGACTCGACTCCAATTTTGAATGTTCCGTGTCCTCCAGAGTAGAATTGGGGTTGTTGTAGGATGCAATTCTAACTGGACGTTTTTAAATTGATGAAAAAAAGGAAAAACTTCGCTTTCGATCAGAGAAGACGACAAGCACATGGCGCCGTTTGAGAATTCATAGACATATAATTTAAAAGCAGACATTTATTCACCGTCATATATTATTTTTTCGGCTTTTTATAGGCCGTAAAGCTATCTGTTTCGTTTTTAAATATTTGGACGCAAATTGATGTGGCTTTTTTGCAACACAAGACACAAGTGTGAAGAGCTTTTGTCGTATAATTGCTGAATTAGACACAATTGAAGTGTCACTTTGTGGAAGCATCGTGATTGATTTTGTGTCTTTGCCTAGTTTGAGGCGCTTTTATGAGTCGTTAATCTGCAAACTCTCCCTAAGCCGACTTCGCAGCTCTCCAAATTATTTTTGGTCCCCCGAAGCATGAAATAAAGGAGATTTTTGGAATGTTAAAACGGCTAGGTAATGGAGGAAATTTGCATACCGACTCCCGGTCGATAATGTGGCAAAAGCCGAGTCAGCAACCGCCCCGATTCGATTAAACCCCCAATAATATCAAGAATCTCTCGATGTCTGCGTGTATCGTCGATTTGGGTCAGGGCTTACGTGCACCGCCCCCGCTGCATCTCCGGAAACATCGGAATTGCCCCCAACAATCGACCAAGATCTCCGATAACGCCCTGAGCCCCTTTCGCCACGAAATTAACATATCACGTCCCGGGGTCGTCCCGAATTTTAACTTTATTACACTCAGAGATCATTACCTGCCTAACGTTAATTCAAGTAAAATGAGAGGACGCAAGCCACGAAAATTCAAAAGCTGACTCGAGTGTGAAGAACCCAACTAATTTCCGCCAGACACGATTTTGTGAATAGCTCACAAAACCAGCAGCTTTGTTCTTAGTTTACAATTAGCCGCAGAAGTTTTATCATAAATATTGGCAGGTTCGGATTAATTGGGCGCTGGACGTTGATGGATGAGCCGCTGTGGCCACAGCCGCCAAAAAACTGCATCCATTTTACTGTTTCCAAATGACAGCCCTATCACGTTTCCGCCAAATCCAAATAAAGTTATCCCCAAAAATGGCTGCACACAATTATTAAAATCAATGCCAGCTGTTCGTAGTTACTGATAAACAACGATTTCATTGTGATAACGTTCCGGAAATGTGATGTAAAGTTTGCGCTTCAACTCTTCGTCACTTTTTGACTAGTGGAAAATGAAAAAAAAAATTGGCGGCTTTTACGAGTCCGAGTGACGAGGATCATCTGTGCATTTCTGCGAAGAATTGGTGTCTGTCCAGCTCGCCAATAACTCCAGCAGCCGTCGGAGCTCGTGTGATTTTCTCTGTGGGGCACAGCGCAACGTGTCACGTTATCAAAGTGGAACGTCGCAGATGACACGAGATAAAGTCTGCTTAAGTTAGAAAGGTTCCATTACAAACGCGGACATAAAAATTTAGATTAGAGCGGAGTGCACGACGTTATTCTTCGTCTTTGGGTATATTACGTTTGTTAGCGTCACTTGATCCTTTATCTGTTTAAACGTGTCTTTTCCTTTTGTACACAACACTGTCCGTTTGCTGTGTTAATTAACAGAAACAAAAACGCGTTGTTTGTGTAGTGTTTGAGTGGGCCAACGTGTAGAATAAAAATCACACATGAAAAAGCTCACAAAGCTTTCAATTTTCGCTGTATAATTGTTCGAAGCATCGCGCGCTTTTCCAGGACACAAAGCTCCTCTGTACACATTGCAACCAGGTTTCATAATAGCGAAACTTAATTCTGGATCGTAATTGTGTGTAGGCAGTAACTCGTACTAAGCAGGCATATATTAAAATAGTTGCCTGTTTAATTAAAGGTGCCTTTAATTAAAGTGTTTTTCAGGCACTATCACCTAATGCGTTCATTACGTTTCTGATTTGTAATGCATTCCTGTAAGTAACTACAATTGATTATTATATTTGGCTTAGCAGCCGTTTAACTTATTTTCATTATTGCGTGTGATCTTTTAATTATCGTTTTTGTTGATTTTTGTGATGCCGGAGCCAATCATTGTCACGGCTCCTGCCATAATCATATGTAAATTTAACCAGGACATAGGTACACATATATTCTCACCGGAATCGGGTTGTCACCGAATATATTTATAGTAGAATTTATATTCTGGGCAGATTGTAATCTAACTTATCTCGGGTAAATTTTCAAGCAGATTTACGTACCGGATGTAATAACAGTAATAGACTTACGTAGTGCTTGTACCCATTGACGAAAAATTTTTATTTATAAGCACTAATCCTATTTTTAGACTTCTTAAAATTGTATAGGACAAATTCAAATTTTATCCTAGTTTACATTGAAAACAACATTTTTTATACATATCATAAACAATTCAGAATATATTTATGTTATAGCTAGAAATGGCCTCTAGATAAACAGTATGTTTTAAATATATCAGAAAAATGTAGGGATAAAGTGATATGTTGAAGTAAAATTAACAGGACGAATTCGACAAAGCACTCTGTCGTCTCGATTAATATTATGTATTTTGAAGTAATAAAATAACATATTTTTTATCAACTGTTTAAATTGAACAAATAACAAACTTTGATTCTGAAGGAGTGGAGAAAAGACAGTGAATTAAAGCCTCACTTTTTGGCTTTAACAATTCGGTAACCTTATGTGAACTTCGAGTCCTAGAGGTGTTTACTTTACCAGCGAATACATTAAGTTAATTTGTATTGATTTTAATGTTAGAAAAGAACTGCGAAATAATACTATTTTAGAAACAAAACAAATGAATAACCTCAATATGAAAAATCAATCAACAAAAATACTTGAGTCCAAAGAAATGATGCTCGAATTTGGCTTATGGCGGGAAAAATCAGAATTTTTTGAGAACTGGAAAATTATTTCATAACAAAATCTGAGGCCGCCTACTCATGAGACCCCGCTGAATTTGAGTGTTATGTTACTAATTAATTAATATTAATTTCTCATGTTTAAGGAATAATTTATAATAATTCAACCTAATTATAATGCCAGAATTCTCTTTAAAATTACATTCATATACAACTGTTATAATTATTAGCATAGATATAATATGGAGAAGCCCAAATTGTTAGGAAAAAATATGCAGTGATAAATATATAAAAATAATGCTAATGGAGTTTGTTAGTTAGGTAATGAAGTATTAAAAAGAGAAAAACAAAATGAAATAAAAAACAGTTTTATTATAATTTTTGTCGTTATTAACATACAACTGCTCCTAAATTAAGCTTATAGGGTACCATAAAACTAACTTAAACTTAGATATATTGCCTTTCAGGAGAGATTTCTCGAATATCACGAGTCACTACACACGTCTCTTCATAAATAATATAAGAATTACGACACAATAAGACAAACTGGTTATAATGTATCCGTTAGTTATCATAAAATGTATTAGTTTTAAGTGGGTTACAAGATTTTTAATAAATTGTATTTATTTTTGGGTTAATCCCAACGATCAACGATTTTGTTATTTAATAAGGCATTTTTCATAGATCTTCTAACACAGATTTATAATTTGTTATAATTTATTGTGAAAATACAACATGTAAAATATTTTTGTTTTCTTTTTCATGTGTTCTCTTAGCTTATCTGTAATATGTGCATTTAAGGATTTCAATTTTCTTCTGAATTCCGAGCTTTAAGAAAGTTATGAATAAAATATTGACAACAAAAAATCACTTTGAATTTCAAAAGCACCCGCTCCTGCTTTCCGTGTCTAATTAATAATAAATTTGAAAAACATATTAAAAGCTTGTATTGAAAGATGGTCCGGCGAGCTTCGAGGCTTCGTTTTTATGGAATTTTCATCGAAACAAATACACATCCGATCTTTGCTCATCCTCGATGTTCTAGTTTTTCTGTTCCACCGTTTACTCTCTAAAGGCTGCAATAAATCTTTGCGAGCTCTCGATAAAATATTTAAGCATTCGGTTCACTAATTGAAAAATGAGCAACGGTCAATATTTGACTTTATCCAGAGAGGAATTAGTAATTAAAAAATGGACGCCACAAAGCCTTACAAGTTCGACTCAATTTCGAGCGGAAAAACCAAATTTTTTTTAAATGGAGCGTAATATTTTTTCCGGTTTAATATTTATGAGTTCGGCGACAATCTAATGATAATTAATTATATTCACGTCTTAGTGTAAGTCCGCTCTTTAACATCAACCAGCGCCTTCACAAAAGCGGCTTATTATAAATACAACTTTTTTCATCCATATTTTAATAAGACAAGAATCTCGAGCAGAATCTATAACGAGACTTTCTCCGTTCTTGCAAAGCGAATGAATCGATACTATTGAGAAAATTGTTATATATAAAATACAAGCAATCTTTTATTTTTCTTAATAAACAAACTTGATTTAGTTTGCACGCATTTATGTATGATCTACTAAAATTGCGTCAGGGTTGAAATTACACCCCTCAGGGACTGCCTTTGCAGAAATGTTACGGCACCCAGGAGGCAATAAAATTACTTACGTTTCTTTTAGGCTGTTTACTCAACATATTAAAAGAAGATGTGTTTACAAAGATTGATTGCAAAATTTAAGTGGAACTCGGTTAAAAAAATCGAACCGCTCATTCATGTTTAATTCTATTTGTTTGGAAACGAGCAGAAAATTTTCAAAAAACGCAATGTAATAGATATCAAGCAAAAAGGATTTCTAATCGACTTAGAAAATACAATAAAACGTAACCATTTTATCGAATATTTAAGGTTGCTGGTTGGTGTAAAAATGGTGGAGGCGCCGGGATATTTTAATGTTTTGATGTAAATATAAGTCACAATTAATTTTGCATTGTAATTTCTGTTAGATAATGGAATCAAGACCCGAAACTAATAATTTATTTATGAAATGTATGATAAATCTGTAGATACAAAGTGTGGAAGAGATTATCTTGGTCTTATTCAAGTCGGAGCGGAAACAAGGAGACGGCGCAAATCGTAAATAATTGCGAAATTGGAAGTTATTAACACCCATAAATTCCAGCTACAACCATTAAAACTCTATACACGTTACAAAGATATATTTCCCTTTTAACGTTCTTCGTGGCACCTGAAACAAGCTGAAAATTATTTTACGCATGTATAAAACGCACATTTTTATTCCCCAAGCACGATTTCCAACGATTTAGCAAACAAACGTGAATTAGACCCACGTCTGATGAAAATTATTTGGCGACGTCCACTTCATTTTCAAAGTGGCAAAAACGTCACATAAATTACTTCTTATCAACTGTGATGTATTTCCTTCTTCTGCGGGTCTAAATGTATGAGCGGATCAACCAAATCTAACATTAATAGCACACACCACTAACTCAACCTACAAATCTCTTTTCACACTTCCTCAACTGGGATTTAGTTTGAGACGGCGATAACAACGTTGTCGCAGACTTCATGCATGTCATGTCAATCACAATAATAAAATTAAGCGGAGTAAAGCGGACGTTTGCTTAAAAAGGAAGTTTCCACACTATTTTACAGCAGACGAATTTCCTTGTTCTTAAACTTTTTCCGAGCACTTTAAACTGTCGCGAAATTACAAGATATTTCATTGTATCCTGCAGAAATTAAAACAAAACGTAATTGATAATAGTTTAAACAAGCGCAAACAGCGTCAATTGAAGTTTTTACGAGAATGCAAGTTATTAACTTTATTACGCTGGCAATATTTATTCAGCACGTTCTTGTACTTTTTGCTTTCGCTTGGGTAATTAGAAACTCACAAATCTCAACAAGACTACTGCAAGTTATTTAATTAAGAGAGCGAATGGTCTGAATCGACACGTTTTGTCGAGCGGTTTTTCAGTGATCACGCTCAAATTCTTCCATTTCATTAGCGTAAAACAGACGCGATATGAAGTCGCGTCGCGCGGCACAAGAAGAAAATTTAAAATGGGAAAATTTATGGTCTTCGGAGCCAATTAACACTTCTTTCTCTTTTGCCGGAACCGCAAAATTGGCGCGAGGATTTAAAGTAGACTCAAGCTACAAATTCAAATCGTGTTTGCTCGTCTATATTTTATCAATTACGGAGGGGAGCAGTGGAGCGTAGATTTAGATAGCGATCAAGCAAATCGAGCTAACAAGAAAAGGTTCGGATCGAGGAAGGAACTCGGGGTACCGATTAATTTCCATTTTTGACCGTCGACAATGAATAATTGCACCACTATTCGCTGCATTTTGACAAAGATGGTGATTTATGGCGATTGGATATAATATGTATATTGGGTTATTTCCAGTAAGCGGAGGGAACATCTCTAAACAAACTTTGCCATTTCCGTATCGGTATTTAGTTTGTTTCCGGCGATACTTGCGAGGAAGGAGCTTTCCGCATATGAGGAGCCGTAGAGAGACGTAATAGGCTTAGGAAATGGATCCGATAACTGAAATTTGCATAATTGTGGAACGTACTGAGCAGAAAACGTCGACTAAGGCCTTTGGCTACCGAATTACGTGTTTACGCATTTCTTGTATGACTAAATATTGCAGCAGTGAATTCTTTTTCAATCTACTTATTATTACAACAAATTAGCTAACTTCGTCACGTCAACATTTCAATTTGCATACCATTATTTTATAATCTCTTTTATTAAGTCCGCCGTTCATACTTTTGTTGAATCAATATTAGAAAGTGGCACGACTCATTTAATTCAATTGTGAAAATAATTCAACCCCAATCAGGGCAATAATGGGCTGAAGTTTCTCATTTTGTAACTTTCGTGTTGCGACGCGAAACAATCGAAACCACAAATTGCAATTGTCTTAATTCAATTACAACCCCTAGCTTTCTTCGAACTTGATAATTGCATTTAAAATCTTGATTGTTCGTGATATTTACATTTGCATTTCTGTGTTGTAAAATATTGCTTGTTGTTCCTGGAATCCGCTGTTTAAGCAGTGTGCCGTAACAAAATGTACAAATCCCTATTATTTGTGAAGATAAACTGTATATTGATAAAAGCGCAAAATCGGCTTCCGCCTCTTTGTTTAGTTATCGGTTATGTTCATGCTAGTTAACTTCTTTAGTTAATAATCGTAAAGAACTGATGTAACTAGTTTAAGTTAAACTAATTGTTGAAGTGCTCGTTTTTGCGGTCCGATGTCTGCAGATTGTACGTAATGTTAAGCTATTTAGCTTTAATAATTTACCGGGCACCAGCGTACACTAAAACTACTAACCATCACTCATTAAGCTCGTTATTCATGGAACAGAGACAATAAAGTTAAACAGGGGGATAAAAGCGTCCTTAGAAGAATTATCCATCGCTCAGCTTGCAGCAAATATAATCCGGCAACTGCACTTTAATCTATTCGAAGCATCATCTGCAATTGGATGTGTTCACATTTACGGGTGTTTATTTTTACAGTTTGTACGCTAATTAATAATTAGCCGGCTTCACTGCGAGCGCTTAAATCACATCCAGAACGTTTTAATTAATTAAAATTTGTATCAACACAGACACGTAAGCCGCAAACGGCCGCAGAACAGTTCCCGTTGGTGCATGTGTGTGCGAAAAGCCGCCATCGATCAAATTAACAACCCTAATCCCGATCATTTATTATAAGACAAACGCGCGGATTTCGATGCTTTGTCGACGCAAAATTTTCTTTTATCGTCATTAGCGAAGCGATTGAGTGTGACCGTTCCCTCTCGTGGCGCAAGAAAACGAATTAGACCTCAAACAAATCCACTTTTATTATAATTAATCGCCCGAGGTTTTGCGAGATGAGCGGAATTAATGGGACGAGCTTCGGATCCGATTTTGTGTTTCCCTCGCGGTGACGCGAAACAACACTGCGAATTTTTGCCGGAAATTGAGTGATTTGCAAATGCGTTAAGATTACTCAGTCGATGGTTTTTGGGCGTTTCAGCGAATACGTTTTAATGCGCATATTGTTAGTGTGGCACTTCCGGTTAACTGCGAGCTTTAACCAGCGATTTATGAAAGCTTGTAGTAATACACATATAGCCAAATTACTCCAATTAACACTACTGCTAAAGCCGCGTATCCGCCGTTAAGTGGCCAAATTTACATGCCTTATTTCACGGTTTCGAGGAAAAATGAAGCACAACGTGTAGATTACAATCTAGAGCAATTAATTATTCAAAGCATCCTTTCAGCCCTCATCGTCTTTCAAAACGTTTTTTTTGCCATTCGGCAGCGTCTCAACGAAATTAATTACGGGGTTTACTTTATTGGTCTCTAAAATTTTATTATGGATTAGCGAAAAATCAGGGAAGCTTATGTAATGGTCAGGCGAAATGCATTTATTTTCACACTTCTATCAAGGATTTTCAACATCAAGAGACTATAAAAATTGCATGCCATGTCTTAAAATTGCAACCCAATTAAGACTTAAAATAACAATTCATAAAATGAGACGTTAAAGCAGTAGAAAGATCAATGAAAGGAGCACTAACTACTTTCGCGAAAATTATTGTTTTAATTTGCTTTGTTCAAATTTAAATCACCGGAACCACCCATGAACGGATAATCTGTTATTTTTGATCAGACTACATCATCAAAAGCCTCAACAAGTTACTTCGAGATTTATAAAATATCATGACACAAAAATGCTTACAACCCAAAATCATTTTTATTTTATTTTTTAATTTGAAGCATTAAAAACTCAACCAAATAATATTAATTTATTTATTCTGTCAACGCCAATGTGCTCAGTAGACATGACATTTTATGGAAATGATAATTCAATATTATTGATAACAGTATAAGTTTACTATTGCTATGATTGATTATCTACATATGTACATACATACATTCAATACTCTCAAATTATTCGCTTCTATGCTATTATTAATTAAATAGTTAAGTGCACATTTACATGTTTATCCAATTCTTTATAATACCTACATTTTATTTCTCTATTTTTTCTTTTTTTTTGTAAAATTTTGGTATTTGTTTAAGTACTTTTATTCTACTTTTTAATGATTTTTGTATTGTACGAATGATTTGTATTTATATTTTTATGTTAACCTTATTGTTTTGTTGCTTACCTTATTATATAAATGTGACTTGTGCTACAATTTTCATAAAACTAAATTAGGCGTCTTTTGAAATGAACATTCTTCGAACCATTAACAAAATGACAATTTGTTACTTCTGCTACGTCCAATAAAAACACGTTTCTGGTTTTCTTGTTTTCATTTTTTACTCTTTTGCCATTTTTGATTTAATACTTTGCCAGACTGGCATTTTAATCATTCACGTTATATTTCCTAAACAAATGATTTTACATTATATTTTTATCTTTGCATTTACACATTTTGGAAGTAAACAAACAGTTACTCTTATCATAATATTGTATGTGCGATTTCAGAATTCAAAGTCCAAGATTTTGCAAAATTTATCAAAATAAATGTCACATGTGTAATAGTTATTTTTTGACAGAAACAAGATATCTTTTGAAGTATTCTTGAATTGTAATCATCTCATAGTCTGAATGTCTGAGATAACATCTGTTTCTACAATTATTACATTCCCACTGATTGTATAGATATCCTGCAAGAAGTAATGCATCCCCCACTTTTGTTGGCGTCATCAGCCGAAGTTTTAAGTGGAATACTTGCCAGTTATTCTAATGTTTATTTTGCAAAATCTTAGAAAATTGTGATATCGATTTAAATTTATTTAGTTTATTAAGTCAAATTCACAATCTACGATTCATCTTGCAATTGTGTATTACTTATTATTATTTGTTATATGTACTTACACTTATTAGTGAAAATGATGAAGATGTGTTTACCAAAATTTTGGAACATTATATTTATATGACTCCTAAATTGTAATCCTAATTGATATTTTGCTAGTTGTTTGAATAAATATTTTAAGAAAATAATCTGGTTGTTATTTTTTCTTACATATCGCACCAGCCACAATAAACCTTAAACTAATCAATAATCCCATTATTCCGATTTTTTATTTTTATTCACTCAATTTAAAAAATCTCGACCGAAGTCTATTTAATGATTTGTGGCCATCTGCTAACACTTCACACTTATCACGTAGACTAGCGTTGATAAAACGTAATTTTCTCAACAATATCTTAATCGATAAAAATCTGATTGTTTCGGCTAAATAATAGAAACGACTGCTCCTCACACAATGTTATTTTTGTGTAGTATATTGTGCAACGCACCTCGTTTAAAGTAAGTAGAGCGAACAAACTACAAATTTTCATTAAAACTTGCTTTATTCCTCGATGCAGTTCCATCAACAAACTTTATTAAAATTAAAATATAACGAAATACTAATTTCACTCAAACTGCTTACATATCATGGAAGTCTTGTTTATTTTCGTGGTAACATTAGGTCTTATCGTTTTGCAAAAGTTCATAAAATGGTACCAAAAACGTAAAGCGATATGGGATGCAATCGAACCATTCGGTGGTGAAAAGTGGTATCCGATTATCGGGACTTGTTTAGAGTTGATCAAATCATCCAGAGAAAGTAAATATTTAACAGTTTCTGTATTTTTACAACAACTCGCATGTTACAGATTTTTACGATGTTTATACTGCTAGGAATATTAAATACGGACCCCTGTTTAGGACTTGGATAGGACCCATTCCAGTTATTCACATTATGAAACCGGAGCATGTCGAAGTGAGATTCAAACATCTCTAGCAATTTAAAAATAACTAATTTGTTATTAGCGCATCACTAGCAGCAATGTAAATCTTTCCAAAGGTACAAACTACGCCCTCATGCACGCCTGGTTGGGCGAAGGACTTATAAGCGGTTCAAGTATAACAAACCACAATTGAAATTATTTTCTTTTTAATTAAAACTTTATGGACTTTTAGACATAAAGAAGTGGCGTCACCACCGCAGACTTATAACCCCGACGTTTCACTTCAGCGTCTTGGACAACATGACTGAAGTAATGAGCGAGAAAAGTCAAACTTTGGCGAACCTCCTGGCCAAAGAAGCCACCGGTGATTTCTTCAACATCTACCCCTATCTGACCAACTGTGCGCTCGACATCATCTGCGGTGAGTGTTTCCATTGCTTGTCACACCACTTAGTGTTTGTGCACCTAACAAACCGGGAATAATCTCTTTGGCGACAACTGCAGTTCAGGCAAACATGTTCAAAGCGGTTTCGTGGTTGTCGGTGAGCATGCACGTCTATTAATTACGCTTCCTCTTCAATTGTAGCAGGTGAGAGGTGTACGTCACTCGATCGGTTGTCGAGATTTGGCAGTTATTTTCGTTGAAGTGGGCGCGTAAATTAGTAAATTGATCGTGATAAGACGTGCACCTGGAAAAGAAAGTAACACGTGCGTGTAATCGATCGAGACGGATAAAATACTTCCGCATTGAGTTTCTATACCACTAAATTGTATTCCTTCTTCATTTTTAACATAATCATTGCATGCAGTTAATTACTACTGCTACTATAAAAATTTCACCAGTTTATGCTTTTTAAATTTTAACAATTCTGTTTAAACTTTTTTAAATTGTCCTTCGCTTTCATCTTTTGATTGAGATAAAAAATCTGCCGATCAACTTATTTTCAAAAAAAAATTTAAATGTTACTTAGTTATTGATTTAGATTCACGAATTTTTACATTTTATTTAGAGCTTCCACTATAATTTGCGTTAAGCCAATATTGGCCGTATTTAATTTTCCACATAATTTGTCATCTGGTACATTAAACTAAATTATCCACCATTGTTTTTCTTTACATACATTTCAAATGCATTATTGCTAAGTTAAGGTACATATTACGAATAGTCAAGATAAGTGAAGAAGAATTACAGAGGAACATTCGTCCAACACTGAACGCCGTCTTGGACCATAATCAATATTTGTAATAAATATTTTAGTGAACATGTGGATACAACTTATAAATCGATTTTAATTGTTATCAGTCACTGCTAATAGTGGAGTGGAATTTAATTCTACAATTATTGCTTATCATAATTTACAAAAAATTATGTATAAATAACATACATTTTTTCCGGCACATTTAAATTTATTCAATTTAATGAAGAGCTAACATTAAACTATACAAAATTCGTAGTAAAAATATTTATTAAAGCCCGTTGACTATTCAAAATTTGTAGTGTCTAATTTCATCACACTCGTAAACAAACACGTGTCTTTAAAATTTATTTTATTGTTTCTATTTGACTTTGTTAAAATTCTAATTGGAATTGTTATTTAACTTTGTTAAAATTCTAACAGGAAATTTTTGTATTGTTTTATGTTATGGAGTGAAATCAAGGTTCAAAGAGCAGCCGCCCATCACTTTGACTGATAATATCTCGTAGATAGCTTAGTAGATCCTATCTGTACAATCTCAAATCGTCGAAAATTTAGAAATTGTATAATTGGTATATTTTCGGCCATATTTGCCTGCTCTATTAAATGTGTATGGTTGGAGAGAGTTGTATTAAAATTATCAAATACATGGCGACTCCTTGGATAATCTGCAACAATTTATGGCAGCGACACAACTATGGAGTTCACTTACAGAAAACACTAAAAAAAAGTTGATGTTAAAGAATCCGGCAGCACTAAACTCGAGTC
The DNA here is from genome assembly GCA_964023215.1 of Eledona agricola. Lineage (NCBI taxonomy): Eukaryota > Metazoa > Arthropoda > Insecta > Coleoptera > Tenebrionidae > Eledona > Eledona agricola. The sequence continues at coordinate 5,300,937 of OZ026856.1, forward strand.
GAGTGTTTATAATTTGAAGCGAGAACATTTCTATTTCGTCAATAAAATCGCGATCCTTGGTTTCAATCCTGTGAATGAGCTCTCCAGCTAGGTTCGCCTGCAAACACATGCAACTTTATTTCGATTTCACCTTCAGAATTGTGGAATAGCAGACTTCACACACGTAGAGAGCGTTTACAATGTAGCTCACACCAGTTGAGATTATGTTGAAAACGCTGGACCAGTTTACCTGATCTCGTTGAAATTCCGCCGTCGTGTAAAAGAATATAATCGTAATAATTAGGAAACTCGTTGCAAACATAAACAACAGAATTACTCCAAAACATTCGTTGAAGAGCCGGACCAGTTTGTATAAATCGTGATGCAAAGCACAAAGTCGCACAAACGAGTAAAATTTCTTTCGAATTTCTATGTTTATTCCAACTGCTGTAACGCTGTTGCTGAAAAACCGAACGGTCTGATTTATGTGTTGGTTCAACAGTTCAAATCGGCTCTTCAGCGCTAGGACCAGCTCTACGACATGGAAACAAAACGAAGTGTTAATTATGATCATGGACAGGCTCAAGAAGTATAAAAAAAAGTTGTCGAAGCGAAACACGCGCTGTAATGAATAAATGCACGCCGCCACGTTAATGAACGTGAGAGTAAAGTTTATCAAAAATCGGGTCCTAGCTTGCTTTTCATTTCTTTGATGATTTATTATGACGCTGTACTCCAGTTTCTTATCAATTTCGATGATTGTTTGCAAAAACTGCACCATTTTCTTACGATTTATCAAAGCGTTGATCCACATTCCTAGAATGTATGCCATTCCAAAAGTTAGTAATAAATAATTAATGATGCGATCCATCGTCATCATATTATTTCTAATGCTCATGATTGTAGCAAAACAATATATAAAAGTCGCCGCAAACACACATATTGCGGTAACGATTGCACTTATCCAAATTTTTGACAGAACGAACTCTGTAGTCGTGTAGCTGAACGCAAACAAACCAAACAACTGGCTCCATCTCAAGAGGAATTTGTTGCAAACCACGAATTTTTCAAATACTTTTCTCCATTCGTGCATGTTGCTTGTTGCCATGGCTTAAATTGCTTACAGTTAATAACGACACAATAATGTATAACATACATTTCCGGATAATACTAGTACATGATACAGTATTTTATGTTTGTTCAGTTTGTTATTTTATGGTTGTGAATAAATACGGGAGCAATTTCATTACTACTAAAGTTCATAAAAGACAATGCTTAAAAATTAACCACCACTCGCTTGGCTTATATGATTATTAAATGTTTCACTAAAAATTACATAGGTATATCATTTGTTTGTACTCATTTTTGTCGCTTTTTACTAGTTAACTTAATTTGTATTAGCATCGTCTGTCAATACTGGTATGGAATGGCTATTACACAAAAGAAAAGCTTTTAGGAAAATTAGTAGTACAGTGCTACATTTCAAACAAATACAACAGTCGACGAGGCGCATATTTCATTGAATCATTTAAGTACTTAATTTCAATAACTGCAGTTTTTGAACTATTTGATGTATTTAACATTATGTCTAAAAAAACACAATAAATAATTTGTGCAGGTGATAATTTATTATTGCTAAAGCTGACAAAAGTTGAGTTTTAACACCGATTAATCCGTATTAAGTTCAACTCTCAATTGATGCATTTTATTTCAGCAGTAACAGGATTGAAAAGCATTTATGTTAAATGCAGTGGTTAGTACGTCCATTATTTTTTACTATTTTAAAAGTCCATTTACACAAAATCGCGTTGTATGGAAGTGCTGGAAATAGGATTGGTAATCGCAACACAAAACATTAAACACTTAAATTCGAGTTCCGATTGTGTGATTAATTTAATAGAAAAATATTTTCTGCGTAAGAAACAACTATTTAAAAAATCGAAGTTGAAGAAAACAAAAAGAGGGGACAAGATAAATTAAAAAACGACAAATTTTTTAGAAGTCCTGGGATTTAATATATCAAATTCAAAATATTCTAATGCATTAAAACACAAACATAATTAATTTAAACTATTCAATTATTCAAATGATTGAAAAAATTAAGAGGTTTACAAAAATTCTAAAGTTCTAAAAATTTTACAGAATTAATAGAAACCAGAGTTGAAATATGTAAATGATTCAATTGGATACCAAGAACTAAATACCCAAAAAAAATCAAAATGCATTTTAACGTAAATGGAAAGTTCACAACAAAGAGAGCAAAAATAAAAGAAATGCAATCAATAACCAAACATCTAAACAATCACAACAAAGACGCAAAAGGATAATTCATTTAAAATATTATCTAAAATTATCTAAATTTTGGTTAAAAATTGTAAATTTAATCGCATTCATAATCTCCAAATAAAACCACATTTATTCGGAAAACAAAAACAAATCAAAACAACAGAATAAAATACAGAAAGAGAACAGCGTATTAAACAATTTATAAATAATCTAAGAATACAACATTTTAAAATACAAGGCGATTAATCGATAAAATATCTAATCATAGTAAAGAGACGATATTCTACAGTTTCTGATAAATTAGCTTTGTAGTTTTGGGTAATGGTTTTTTTATTGAATTGGCACCATATCTAACGAGGTTTCATACAATTTCACGTTTTTATCAAAATGAGAACAAACAATTACAAAAATATATATATTTGATTTGGAGCAAAACTGCTGTTTTTAATTGTAAATATGTATAATATTTGTTTAATAAACGTTCTAGTACAAATACAGGATAAACATTAATAAGCTATGTTTTTCATATTATAATTTCCAAATTCATACGTCTACACTCAATTTTAACTACCTAACTACCCTTGATTTTGTGTGCCATTTCAAACCGTAAGCAAATAAATTACATGGAGTGATTACAAATTGAAATGAAAACCACTAAAGCATGCTCTAATTTTCCAATATTGCAACGATAAATGTTTATTTAACAATCACTTAAATTATAATAACCGATGAGAACCTAAACCACTACAATCGCAGCCCTTTTGCCCCGCAATGTTTTATAATCTAAAATATGGAGCGCATTTTAATCAAACTTGATAAAAGTCGATTAAAACAAAACAACATGTACCAATCACTTAACAAATTAATCTCTTTATTGTGTCCCTTGTTTACGCTGTCCGTATTTGCTCAAAATAGCAAACGAACTGGTTGTTGACGATTTATCACTATTTCACCCACACCCATTTCAAATCGCAAAAAATTATCAGTTTTGCTGCTTTCACTTGCACTGAAAAGTCTCCGCGGTGATCCGCTGTTGACAAAGTTGAGATGTTTTCTTTTCAGATCAAATTTAAGCTGGATTTTTCGCGATGGTTTAGCCATTAATATGACATTAAAATTTGTCAATATTGCCAATATGGAATATTGGCAATAAATTCGATATTCCGGTGATAAGATGTCGAGCACGATAGCACTAAGAGCGGGATAATGCTCATATAATTGCAGATGAGTAGAGCAATTACAACTTAACAAATAGTGTCAATTTAGCTGGCTTAAACCTTTTCATATACGTTCTATACTAGCATAAAATGTATTATGCACAAGTTATCTACATGGTTCGTTCAAAGACTACATCAGTTTGCTTTTAATATATTTGCGTCCACTATTCAAGCACCGTAAAATTATCAGTCGTTATGGCTTCGCAGAAATCCGTGATTTAATGACGGCTTTAATCGAGCGAAGTGCATCCCCAGGCATTTGAAGCGTCTGATTGCATGTAAACCTGGAAAATACTAAGCAATTCTTCAGACTAAGGCGCACTGTACCAATGAAATGTCAAGTCCTCACGAGATTTCGTTCTTGTACGAAACCTAAACTCCCAAATTCCAGCCCCAGAAACGAATAACTTTTGTCACGTGCCTGAGTGAAAACCGGAACAGAACGTTTCATGCAATTTGAAACACTTAGTTAGACGAGAAGTAAATTTTTGAAGTCGTTGTTGTGTTCCAACTCGAACCATATAAATTTCTAAGCGGCAAACTTTAGCGATTTCAAAGCGAGAGGGTTCTGACGTTTTATTGTTGTTCCGACGAATTCGTTCATCATCAACTGACAACCGACACATGTCTGGAAGTGTTACGGAGCGTTAACACTGAAAGACGTCAACGAGACCCTCAAGACATAATGAAAAAGTGGCGACGTTTTTATGAACGTTCTATTGTTGCAGAAACGGCCATGGGAACAGAAATCAACGCCATGGGCCAACCGAACTCGGAATACGTCCAAGCTATCTATGGGTGAGTCGTTTTTCAGATTTTTATTTAAAACCATTTTCAATTTTACCATTTTCATCAATTTTCATGTTTGAAACTATTACGTATCAGAACTGTCAAACTAATTTTAATGCTAATTAACACTAACCCGGCGCATCCACCATTTCAGTTTAGTGCTTTTGAGTCTAATGAATTTAGCGTTTTGTCACAAAACAATTATAACATTGCACGGCGCATCCACCATTTCTTGCATGATTAGCTTCGATTGCAGATCAGCTAATTATTGATATGTTCTAGGGTGACTGATCTAGTGATATACCGCACGTTCCGCCCTCATTTGCATTCGGATTTCATATTCAATCTGTCAGCAAAAGGTCGTGAACAGGAGAAGTACCTGTCCATTGTCCACGGCTTTACCAGAAAGGTATGGTATTCCAATGGTCTATACCGCAGGAATTACATTATTAATCTCTTGTCCTTAAACTGGCGGATATTCTGCTCCAGACGGTTTAAATGAGCATTACGGTTCGATACACGAAATTAATTTAGGGTCATCATTCCCCGGATTATTAATATCACTCCGATTAATTGCTCCAGCAGATTGTTAACGGATTTGGATTATTTGTGGCGCGGCTCATTCAATAAACTTAAAATTGCCGAACTTGAAAGCCAGAATTTTTACAAATACACCTCCATAAAATTCCACGAACAAGAAGGTTTTATTGGAGCTTTTATTTCAATGAAGTACAGCTTTTGTTGCTACCGTTTTATGGTTCCTGCTGTGCTGAATACAATAATTTCGGTTTAATACAATTTCACGGTTATTGTGCGTAAACAAATATTTGTTATTGAGCCGTTGCAAAGTTTCTGCTGCCACAAAACACTAATTTTACACATTTTGTTAAATTCGTAATGAACCCAAGCAACGAATATTTATTAGTTTTAAAACCCCTACCAACAATTCGTTTTCTTCGTTTTTATAAATGAATGAAATCCACGTTTTATGTCTGTTTTTAGGTGATCCAGGAGCGGAAAGAAAAGATTTTGAAAGGCGAGAACGTCATGCAGGAACTGACGGAAGAAGATAAGCTGTTAGGAAAGAAGCGTCGCATGGCCTTCCTGGACCTGCTGCTGGATGCGAACAAGAAAAGCGAAGGTGGACTATGCGACGAGGAAATCCGAGAAGAAGTCGACACTTTCATGTTTGCGGTAAGCAGCGTCGAACACACGTGTTTTCTTCAGAATTGGGTTAACACAAGCCGGAGGACTACTTACAAACAAAACAAAACTTCACTTCTGGTTTAGCAACCGGAAATAATCACTTTACGCCACAAGTGAAGCGTGCACGCGTTGTCAGTTAATTAAACGGCAAAAAATGCACTTGCAGCGCGAACGTTCGGACCCCCAAATTTCGATAATTAATGAACGAAGTTAGCCAAGCGACCTGGTAATTTACAGACTTTATAAGATCTATCTGTGGCCATTGTGTTACCACTTGTATTGTGCAAAGTTCCAGGAAATGCATGTCCGACTGGCGAATGAGCAATTGCCACCTTTGGTCCATTATTTGGGAAAATTGCAGCGAATTAAATTGGCCAAATTAATGCGCGTTCTGCCACCGAAATATCCTTCTACGACCGGAAAAATCTCAAAACACCTAAATAACAAACAATGGGGGAGCTTGACAAGCTTAGAAACAGGTTTTGTTTTGAGCAAAGTTGGGAAGCAACAGAGCTGAAAAAGGGAAACGGAAAACACCGGGGCTGATTAGCACGCAGAAATTTTACTTCGCCCCGGAGCTGAATAACTCGCCTCAATTTCGTTTGATTCGGAATATGTATATCCAACTTGGTGTATTTCTCTTTGGGACGCTACAAAGTTAACAAGTTGAAATATTACGAAATGAAACTCCCACATTTTCGGTCCCGTAATACCATTTCAGACACGCTGAAATTAACTAATGTCCACTAATTTCGGGGTCCCTTAATAGCCTTATAAAAGTTTAAAAGCTAAAGCAGGGTTTAATTTGAAAACCCGAAATATTCCTGGATTGCGGAGGATTGAGGCCGACCTTCACCTGACTTTCCTTAGCTGAAAGAAACAAATCGGTTCTCGTTCATGCGGGAATCGGCGATTGATGCCGAAATAAATTGGGCTTTGAGCTTTTTTGTCCGGTTTCATACACTAGCTTTGGACTAGTTTAAATTTCCCTGATGCGAGACGATTGATGAGGCGGTTTTATTTTGTCAAAGCGGTATTTTCGTACGTGCACTTGCACCTTTGCGATTACTCTTCAGCAACGTCAAGGGCCCACAGAATCGCAAGATTGATAAGACTTGTCGGTCACCCATTATGCCCTTTTATATGTATTTCGTAAACATGGGCGTTTTGTTTCCAAGAGGAATGATCCATCAAGAGGGTTGCAAATTAAACGAAAAAATTTAATACACTTAAAAGCCCCAATGTGTGGTGAGCGACTGTTTACTCTTTTTTAATTGACGCCAATAATTTGTTACACCAACACAATTTGATGTTTTTCCACGAGACGAAACAAATCTTTCGTTCGTTGCGTATGATGTGTACAAATGTTTCTGCATCCGAAAAAAACTCCCCTTCTGATTAGTTTCGCGTCGACCGAAAAAACACCAAGTCGATCCTGAAATTACATATTTTTTCTCGCCGGGAAAACTTATTTATTGCTTTTCCGTTTCAGGGCCACGACACATCTACTGTGACCGTGGGCTGGACGCTTTTCACCCTCGCCAACCATCCCGAGTATCAGGTAATAAATATTGAAGTAAGAAATGATTCGGAAGCGAATTTAATAAATCGTGTGGCCCGCTAAAAGCGACTGGAAATTTTATTTCAATCCTAGCCTTCTCGTCATATTTTAAACGTAATTTTCAGGAGAAAGTCCACCAGGAGTTGGACGACGTATTCCACGGCGACGACCGTCTCGTGACGCCCCAGGACGTCAAAGACTTGCAGTTCCTGGAGAGAGTCGTCAAAGAAACGCAGAGACTCATACCAACGGTGCCTACAATCACACGAACGCTTTCGGAGGATACCGAAATCGGTAAATTCAGGTTTACAAATCACAAATTTCTAATGGTTGATGAAATTAGTGAATTTATAATTCACGATTCGGCGGTCCATTATTCATGGCCATAAATTAATGCAGGCATCGATAACCGCGCAAGCAATAAAATTGCATATTTAATTTTCAGCAACTTTATGCGTGCCATGTCCATTATTCGCCGATGATTGGTGCTTCATAAATCCTCTTTTTCATATCGCACATATTTCGCACTTGCACGGCACGAAACGGCCACAACCGGTCCTAATAAATACGGAATAGTACCAATTTTCTTCTACGGTCGTTTAAAACATGTAGATATAAACATTCTTATGTTTAATAAATATTGACACTAAAATCTGAAAATAATATTGCAGCTTAATTAAATTGCAATAAGTTTTATTAGTCTGTTCGACATTTTTCTTGAACCGATAGTTTTTAAAATCACAATTAATTTTTTTTAAATTAATTGTTTAATCGGAATAAATAAAATCTAAAATACTAGTGAACTTTGAACTGTGACTATTTTTTTTTCCTTTTGTGCGTCAGTTATTATAATTATAATAGTCGAGATATAACCGCTGTCGTTGCAAAATCTTCTTAGACTTTCTGATGATAGCAAATACTTAATGTCTGAAGAGAACTATTTTATTAGAACTTTTACAACAAAAGATTGGAAATATCTTGGCCATTGTCGGTGTGCTTACGTCATTAGACAAATTGGAAATTTATCAACCTCTGTGTGAAAATTCCTGTTATGGGTAAGATGATAAGAGATGTACGTATTCATTAAATTAATAGAATTGGAAAAACTTGAAAAATTTTAAAGAAACGTCAAATTTCTCATAAAAAATGGTTCAATCTCGCCCGAAACGAAGCATAAAAGTATACAGGATAGTGAATTTTTCTAGGGCCACCAATGCTATATTTGAATATATTATAAATAGAAAATTGGTTTAAAAAATTGCATATTACATAGTGATTATAAATCTGAAAAATCAAATAACACTAATCGTTTGTGATTTATGACTAAAAAACTGAAATCGCCAATTACCGCCATTTTTTAAAATTAATAACTTTCCTATTATGGGCGTAATTTTTATTAAACTGAAACTCCAAGATTTAGAGGAACGATATTCAATGTGTTATTTTTTATAGCCGCATTTTTTGATTTTTACGCCATTGAATAGAATAATATTTCATAATAATAATAATAACGTTTATTTTCCTTAGATTATTTTACAAAAATATGGAAAACGATAAGACCCAAACATAATAAGTACATACTGTAAATAATTAAATCAACCCTATAGAGTACAGTATTCCTTAATACTATAAAAAGAGTTTCTTTAAAGATAGGCAAGCACTGTAATGTGAAACATTTTAGAATTATCTAATAATTATATTCTTGAGGAAGTATTTTGTATGAAACCGGTCCCATGTATCCTACTCCGCTCTCAAATACATTTCACTTATGAGCGGGCAGACAAATCCTCGGATCCCCAGACTCATAACTATGAGAACTGTTGCTTTTCATAAAAAAAAGTCTTCAGCTTCTCAATGATTTTACAAAAATAAATAAGATGTTAAAAGTTTGTCTTAAATTAATTTAAGGTAAATTAAATATACTTAGCAGTCCACACGATTTCAATTTGTGAATTTTTTCTATTTTTGGAACTGTTTTTTGCCAACGCCATAATTCAGAAGGCCTTCGTTTGAGAAAAATCATGTTTATGTAAATGTTTAGTTTGTCATAATAAAATATTGAGATTTTTACGCACCGTAAAGATATAAACCTTTTTTCAAACAACTATAAAATTGCTTCAAGACATTTCAACGGCTACAGCTGTACCAATTCTCACGTTTAGGTTTAAATTTCTGCCTATTAATAATTATTAACTTTTTTCTCGCATTTGCTTTGATGTTATGGTTTGAGATTATGTTGTCACACATTATGGGTTTATTGATTGGTTTTTCAATTATTGTCCTAGTCAGTAACTGGAGCAATATTAATTATAACTTAAATGTTACTGATCGTAGCAATGTAACCTAGCTAATGCAGTTGCGAGATAAATAGAGACGATTATTCCTGCAGGTGGTCGAGTGATTCCCAAGGGTGTAGTAGTGGTCCTCCACCTGGACCGCGTGCACAAAGACCCGGAGCAATACCCAGACCCGGAACGTTTCGACCCTGACCGTTTCCTTCCTGAAAATATCTCGCAGCGACATCCGTACTCCTTCGTGCCCTTCAGCGCTGGCCCCCGGAACTGTCTAGGTAAGGATTTGCGTCATGGACGACGCACACAACTATGCCAAAATGCAACGTGACCCACCTAACGAGATTGTCCAAATAACTCCTCTCCAATAACTCGAGCGATAAATCATGCGAATGATTGCGATCGCTTTTATCTCGACTTGTCGTACTCGATTCCGGATTTGTCCCTCGTTGCGGCTGCAAATGCATCTGAATTTTCATTGCTCGCATATTTCGACGGAGGTGCGATCAAGCGCATACAACTCACTTAAATAGTGCCGCGACTTGTTGTTGGAAAATGTCGAGTTCAACTGAATGCATTTTCGACGTACAAAAGTGGAATTACGATTTCTCAGCGGGGAGATTTTTGATCTATCGGCGACGAAACCGGTACATTTACGTTTCAATGCCTGTCTACGAGAAATAACCGATTGGAGGCAGGTTTTGTCTGAAAATTCTCGGGGATGCGGAAAGCTTTTAGAAGCCGCGGCGGAAAAGTTAGGGGATGAATGGAATTTGCGCCATAAAACATAATTAGAAATGACTGGAACTGATTTATAGTACGACTACAACAAAATAAAATAAGGCCACCACTTAGTAGAAAAAAACACAAACATTCTATTGATAAACTAAAAATATATCGTGAGTAGCTGCAAAAATCAGTAAATGGGTGAACATGCCTCTGGTCAGGAAGAGCGGCTTTTCTAATCAATTTCCAGGCCATTAAGTCGTGATAATACAAGGAATGCTCCGGTGTGAGCTACACGCCTCTGGAACATTACCTGGATACGGATCTTTATGGAATAATGAAGTGGAACGACAATTTGTTTTATGGCGATTATCATTTTATTGGGAAGCGATTTTAGTAGCAAACTGCATGTCAGACATCGCCGTTTTAAAATGGAACGACCTAATTTCGCTGAAACGATTATCTCTGTCCCAATACTGTCCTTTATCGTTATTTCCCTCGCATCTCATAACTGAAGACAAAAAGTCGTATCTGCTTGTAAATGATCAGAAAATGATTAGTACAACGATTTGTTCGTATCATATTTGCATTATTCATGTTTGTATATTGTTGGGAAAAACTATTAAGTATACACAAATGAACAGTCATTCTCTTCATGTCATCATTTCCCCTGGCGTCTAATTTATTTGCCGCATTATCATTAACAAACTTATAAAGCCGTTCTTTTCAAAATTCAATTGTCTAGTTCGTAATTTATTTGCCAAAACAGTACATAAATGAATTTGATAATTTTAATTATTCTTGTTGTTCATTGATTCTATGTACATTATTAAATCAGTTACAATTATTTTACATTATTGAATCGATGGATGAGTCTAGAATTTAAAGACACTAGTTTCTAAATTGCCGATTCGAGAAATTTGTGGCCGATAATCGATCACCTCGCAAGGACGAACGAGGTCTCAACGAACAAAACGCAGTCTTGTCACCTGGGCAAGCCTTGTAATTTATTGCCCTATTACTGCACCACCACAAGAAGGCGTCGGCGTCGTAGTTAAAGGACAAAACGGAACGACGACGTCGACTTCTGCCTTATTTATGCGGGCGTCTTATCATTGCGATCACGCGACTCGTATAAATCGAACAGGTTTGTTTGTGCAAGTAATTATCGGTCGGAGGAAGTCTTATTTGTGGCCTACCGCTTTGGGGATAATCCGATAAAACCGGAGAAAGAAAACTGAAACTGACGTTTCCAGGCTTTTGTAATTCTGTTTGAAAATTTCCAATTAATAATTTTTGTTTCGTTGCGGATTTTCGATGGCTCGTACGTCGGTTTGACCAGAACTTTGACTTGCTTTATTTTATACCATTTACTAATTGGACATTCGATAATAGGATTTTGTAAAACAAACGAACGACTAATTGATACTCTCAAGCAATTAGCGTCTATAAGATAGAATAAGTTTGAAATGGGTTTAATGAAAAACTACAAAATTCATGGCGCAATTGTTGCTTTATTAATCAGTTAATTCTGGCAGGGTACGACTTTATCGGTCGCACAAAAGCAAACACTTGATAAACACCAACAGCGCATTCAGCATCCCTCACGCTACCCCAATTGCCAATTTAATTATTTGGTTATTATTAACGCATTTCAATAAGTCTGGGATAATTACTGTCGAGAACCGAAACGCAAATTATTAATAAAGCGGGTGATGAAGCACAAACCGAAAAAAAGCCCGACTCCGTAAAAAATAAATTAGAATCGGATCAGTCACCAACTCGACCGGAAAATTCCGTTCGATTACATCGATTATTTAAAAAATAATTACTCGCGCAATTACGTCGACGAATTAAACCCCACCACTGTTTTTATGCTTTTAGGTCAGAAATTCGCAATGAGGAATGTCAAGGTGCTGTTGGCTTCCATTCTGAGAAAATACAAAGTCACGGCCCAGAAGAAACTTCACGAGATGAAGTACTCGATTGAGATGGTACTCAGGCCCCAACAAGGACTGTTTCTGGCACTGGAACCGAGGACATGACAATATTACGCTTTTTCTTCGTAGATCGATTTTATTTATTGTATACAAACTATAATCAGATGTAACTTGAGTCACTATCTCTTCACTTCGTCATAGACTAGGTTGTGAATAATATTAAGGAATGTCAAATAATAAATGAACTTCAGCGATTTCGATTTAACAATATTGAAAAAATAAATAAACATAAATTCCACATGATTTTGGTTTCAAATTTATGCCTGAACAAGCCTGCCATTGTTACATGTTTGAATTTTTCAATTTATTAAACATGTATTACATCGTGTTTTTAAAACAAAAACATGTGGATTTTTAACATTGGAGTTTTTGCTGAAATCGTAAAAGTTCCGGATTTTGATCTGTATTTCCATACTTCCACACGTTTCGTCCACAACTACGGCATTGTGGACATTGACAAACTAATTTTCATTGAGCTCATCGTCTCGCAAATGAGTTTGAAAGATGATAAATATTTTAACGTTATATTAACATAACGTGCGTTCAAAAAAAAAACGAGGCTGCGTTGGCCATGGAATTTATCGGCTTTCCAGTGTAGACACCATAGAAAACATAAACATAGATTTGACAAATGTCAAGATCTGTCAGTTTAAAATTTACCATCGAAATAAAACGGCCCAAACGCTAGGACAGTTCAATTTTATTTTTAATGAACATTTTTAATAATCATTGGTTTTTAAACCTTCGAACCAAACAAATCCGAACCTTTTTTTCTAATGTATATTGTGTAATTTATAACTCACTAGTGGTCAACGTTCGTGTTTAACTATGTATACAACGATTGGTAGGTCACAAACATATTATTATTATTATTATTACTTAAATGATAGGAAAAATAATTGGTACTTTAAATAAAATGTAAACATGTAAAAAAAATTAATGTAAACTTTAATGAAAGACAATCTATAATTAAACTCCAAAAACAAACAACATTTCTTGATTGGCATTGAGAAAGTGGTCCAGATTAAATGTCCTCACTAGTCACGCAATTGCTTTCGATTTTTTGCCGTAGCCCGTCCAAATTTTTTGGTCTATTAAAATAATAAACCTTCGAACCTTCGAATCCAAGCAAACCCGAACCTTTTTTTTCTAATGTATATTGTGTAATACAACTCCCTAACGGTCGACGTCCGAGTTTAACTATATATACAACGATTTTTGAAATATTAATTGAGAATGCAGTTGCTCTTAAACTGAATTGGTAGGTCTCGAGTTGCGCATAGAGACTGATGACCCATGAAGGTTGACGGGTAACTGAGTGCTGCCAAATATTCTCAAGACATTTTTCGGTTTTGAGACTGATTCTTCTTCATCGATCTATTCACGACTTACAGTTATATCAAATTAATGACCGTCCTGGTCGTGCCGATATTCTCCTCAACAGAGGAGAAGCTGTAACAATGAATAGATTGATGTTTGGATTCACAACGATACCGGGAAATGTTTTGCACTTTTTTTTATCCCATGATTTATCCCATTGTCAACAAGGAAGCTAACCTAAACATGAACAGACTCGAACTGACACTTTGAAGTTTTGCTACACTAAATTGATGCAAAAAGTTTTTCCATGGCCAACGCAGGCTCGTTTTTTTTTTGAACGCACGTTAGTTAAACGATATGTTCCTTACCTGTGGTTCCTACTAAATACAGAAATTTGTATAATTTTAGTTCGTAATTTAAAAATATACATCGACACATTTTATTTTATTTTTTTTGTATTTGCCATCTTTTCACAATGTTAATAAAAAAACTCTTTGCACCTGCTTGCCAATTTTGCCCCTCACGTAATATAATGTCAATTATAATCTAATATATAAAATTCTCGTGTCACGGTGTTTGTAATTAAACTCCTCCGAAATGGATTGACCGATTTTCGTGAAATTTTGTGCGTATATCGGTTAGGTCTGCGAATCGGACATCTATTTTACATTCTCCTAAATGTTAAGGGTGGTCCACCCCTAAATTTTTTTTATTTTTTAGACAAATTTTTTTATTTTTATTTTTATATGATACAGCATACAAAAATACATACAATCCTTAATTTTCATCCCTCTACAATCAACCCCTAATTTTTAATAGCGATATTACCGGGTGACTAAATAAAAATGATTGACATTTTTTGTGTTAGGTTGGCAATATATTTTTACTCTTCCATTGGGTACACTGAATTTCAAATTTGAAATTGTCAAATAAACGTCAAATTTAAAAATTGCCCATATCAGAATTGTTTTCAAAATGGTTTTTACAACTGGAAGATCTTTTCGATCACTTGCTATAACCATTTTCTCTGGTACCAATTCCTCACTGTTGCCAATTATCTAAATTGAAGTCAATCTTTTATAGTCACCCGGTAGTATTTTTACTTTCATCTACAGATGCGTTTATACATATGTATGCCCGGGCAACGCCGGGTACATTCAGCTAGTAAAAATATAAAATACTTTAGATATCACAGCAGATTCATTCCATAATCTGATTATATTGAATTAGGTTTTATGAAAAAATAAATTTTCGAATTGTTAATCTACAGCGTACAAGAAAAAAGGAAGCCACGAAATATCGCTTTTGTTTGATTTTTTACAGGGTAGATGTTTGACATTGACATAGCATGTCATTAATTGACAGAAACTGTTGATCAAGAAATTGCTAAAACGACGTCTAAACCGACGATTGGAGATGGAATTTGTTAAAAAAAGCAGTAAATTTATTTAAAAATTATATGGCGTGTCTCAAACGGTTGTTAAGCGAAAACTTAATTTCAAATTTCTCCATTTCAGGTTCAAACATTTTCTACATGTAATTACAAAGTCTATTCATTCTACATTATTTCTTCACTCTGTAGTTAATTATTAAATCGACTATTGTGATATGTGCTGCCATCTCTAGTTGACCTGTTACATGACATAGAGATATATGTTTTGATAAAAAACAGAACCTGTAACTGGAATATATAATACATAAAGTTATTATAAATACAGTAGGTGGTCGGTGTGATGTGTAATAATTGTGAATAAAAAAGATGTACGAGAGCTATGTACCATATAAAAACTACTGCGTTTTGATTATGTCCGTGCTCGTTTTTACCGACTGAATTCTTTAACTTCAAAGAGTCGGCACGTGTGCGCATGTCATCGTCGTTGACTTCATTTCAAAACTTTTTACTTGTGTTTTTCTTCCCCTTAATCCCCGTAAAATTGCTTTTATGGGGCGATATTTCCATAATTTGTGTTAATTTGTATCGATTTGGCAAAATGAACGAAACGGCTTTGTCCACACTGGAAAAAATAGCGGAAGAGATCCCTTCGGGCGTCAGGTATGAAATGTCAATGCCCTAAGCTTTGTTGAAATTCTTTGTAACGGCTCTTTCTCGTTTTCATTTTGACACCTACATTAAGTTTTGTCAGGTCTTCCTTATTGGCAGCGCTCGCTTCGAGTTGCAAGGAACGGACAGTCAGGTCGTGACTCGTGCGAATATGTTTACATTTGCTATCATATTGCACCAGTCCCGGCCTGATCGCTCTTCCTCACCGCGATTCGGACCAGTCGTGTTTTGTGCTGTGTTACTATTGCGCTTCCAGTTCCAGGGAAGTGGGTGAAATTGTCACACTCCTCCAGGACCCAGCTGAAATAACAAACAAAATTAATGAGGAGATTGTCGTCGAACTTAAGCGTAAACTGCGCGAGTTGTGGGAGACTTATCAACTGAACGGAAAGCTTGCACAACTTAAAAGTTTGCCATGCAGCAGCTCTACAGTTGTCAAGTATTGGATGCACTCTTGTATCTAGTTGATTTGCAGGAGACTGTTGCAGGCCTAATCTCTCACCAGAAGCCGCAATCAATGAGTCACAGCTTCACGTTATTCAGGACCAACGACGATCCCTCGAAGCTAAACTCAAGGAGACTAAAAAACAAACTGCTGAATTAGAGAAACTGCTACGTGAAAAGAAGGCCATGGTGTACAAACAAATCAGTGAAATGAAAAACTAAAGTACATGTCATTGATCCAAAGTTTAACATTAACTAATTTAATAAATTATTGATGGATGTTAAGTTGAATTCACTCTGGCAATGTGTGACTCAATCAGTGCTTCATGTTTTTCAACTTGATCGCTTAAATCTTTAACTTGGCTTTCCAGCATAGAAATGGCTTGAGCTGTGTATTGTTCGTCATCCTGCTCAGCTGTAACATTTTGAATTAGGAAAATGTATTTGAATAGAGTAATTATCGTCATACCAGCGACATTGCTTGGTTCCAAACTGTCCAAGCACTGTTTCGATTTCTCAACGTAGTTTTCGTGTACTAGTGCAGCATTTTGACGTTCCTGTTCAATAATTTCCAATGACTTTGTCAAATCCTAAAATACACAAAATAATAATTGTAAATTATAAAAATGTCTTACTTTGACGAGGGCCGTGTAATACGCCACGTCATTAGAAAGCGATTTTTTGTTATCGTCGATTTGTTCGATTTTTGCTTTGAGTTTGGACAGTTTGTTTGAAGTTTCATCTATCTCATGGACTATAATTGAAATTCAACGAATCTCACCAATTTAGTTTTATGGAACTTACGCAGTTGACGTTTGATATCAATTTCTAATTCGCTTTTTTCTTCTTGTTCCTTTTTGCTTGTTGCAGGCAACCTAATATCGTTACCCATTTTGTTCAAGATTTTTTGAAGCTTCATAAAATGGCGCTTCGGTCTCTGTTGGTAAAACAGAGTTTCAGTGACGCTTCAATAATTATTAAATTACATAATTGCCTTCAGAATGGTTATAAATTCACATGTAAATGCCCAACTATTGTTGTGTGTGCTTGTGCTTCGGTAGTTTTTTTTATTTTATTAGACAGCGCCGGTTTGATATGGCTGTTACAGGAATCTATTTTCTGCTATTTCCCTGTTCACCCTCACTAGTGCATAAATAAATAAATCTTGAAATAAATAATTATATAAATCTTGATGTTTTATTTAACCTATATTTGTTTCCGGTTTAGTATGCCTCGATTGAAATAAAATAAAATTTGTGAATCGGCATTGTAGATGTGGCAAGAACCGGTGCCAGATGGGGCTGGCATCGTTTTTCAAACAAAATGTCGGTCATGCGTGCTTTGAGGGGTACGTGCTTTATCAACAAGCATACATAATTTAGCATCGTCTGACGCCATTGCCGTTTGTAATCACATTTTTCGTGTTTTTCTGAGCTTCTGTGTTGATCCAGCCGAAGTGCCAGGTGAGTGAGTCGTTAGTTTCATTGAAATACATGTAAATTATCCGAATTGAGTGCGCCATGAGCCGGTGCCCGAGCAACCCCAAAATCGCCGAAATCCCATTGTCCAGTTGCCATGTGATAATTACATTTTAACGGAAATAGCGATACAGTGACGCGTTGCATGTGTGAAATATCGAATGATTCGTGTATTTTTACATCGGTTGTACCAATAATGTTCCCTAGCAACTCTGCTTTGCCACAACTGTCCACCGGCAAATGCCTTTGTGTTTGTAATATTTTATCGCGATTGCAGCGTTTTCAATTTACCACACATTAGGCTTATCGGCGATCGATAACAATGCATGCGACCGTGTTTATTTTCATTACTTTCAGATGACGAATTTTGTTTAAATTTACCTCGACCCCGAAGCAATAACACGCACAAAGACCTCACAGGTCTGGAGTCTTTGGCGGAGAGCCATTTTCTTGTTGCGCTTCGTGTTTGTAAAATAGCTTTACAACACTGCCAATGTCAAGGAAAACGCGTCCAAGAAAAAATTGTAGTCCGGCGTGTCTGGCCGTTACAAAGACTTACGATTTTTACGTCAAGGCCTTTCGTTCTAGTGATTAATTGTCTTCAAACGAGTTTCATGTTTCATTTCTTACTAATCAGCCGGTTCCAAGTTTTTATCGCTTTCTCCGTACGTAACTAGTTTTTTTTTCAAAAGGCGCCAAAGCTCGTACTATTTCTAACACATGGTAACTAATCAGTACTAATCTCATACAGAACGATCTCCGGGTTAAAACAGGGTTTTCCACAGTTTTTCCTCGTAGTTGCTTAAATATAATCCTTACTTAATCAAATTTCGTAGATTCTACAAAGAAATCAGAGGAACCCCAGATAATCAATCCCTTAATTGCAAGTCTCAAACTGAACGTCATTGATTAAATTACATTCCGTCTTAAGAAAATTATAAATGATGAGAAAGGGATTTAAACAGATTAGATAACGTTTTAAGATGTGCCTTTATACGTCTTTAAATTCATTACGCAGCGGGATGAAGAACTTTGTGCCAGCAGTCGTTTAAGCATTTTTATATCGCTTCTTTTAGATAACCAGAGCACTGCATACCTTTTGATGAAATATTTGATATAGACTTGAAAAAACGTTTGAGTAGTAAAAATTCGTAACACATATTTCATGTTGCAACGATGTGTTGCCTTGTTAAAACTTCTATTAGGACAACAAGATCAATTACTGTATATGCCGTGTAATAATGGAGAAGAGGTTCCCGCCAAAGCTTTATATATCGAATGGAACATTTTTAAGGCATGCGGTTTATTTGGGCGTACCTTAGCACGCCTTTTCATCTATTTCATTGTATTACAATGGGATTTAGGTCCGGGTTTGAGGGAGCTGGAATTATGCTTCGAAATCTGAGCTCTTACTGCACTTTGTTGCTTATTAATATTTTAATAAATTTGTGGCCATACATGCCACCACTAATACGAAAAGCAACTCAAATTTAGTTAATATCGATTGAGTATATTATAGTGTATCATTCACAACTAAATTAGAAATAAGGATGTACGCTTTCACGACCATTTATTTAATTAATTTTGTAATAGTATTCTCTAGTGATTTCCGTAGAGAGATAGACACATTCAAATATCTCTCTAATCTTGTCAGGACTTCTTCAATCACTACGAAAACACTTTGACTTTTAAACGTTTTATTCAGCAAACTTCTTCACAACATCAACATGTAACGAACACAACGTAAAAAGCATCGAACAACTAAAGTTACTAATATTTATACAAAATTCATACATCCCAAAACCAATCACCTCCTAGCTTAGTCTAACGGACTTCCTAAAACAACCAATCAGTTTTAAACATTCGCACAACGGTCCTAACGAAAACTTACTTCTAGAAACACATTTAAATTAAAGCGTGAATTATTACTAACGGTCCACATCTCAACCGTCCGTTGTTCGTTAGCAATAAAACAATATGCAACGGTCTTTCATGGACAAAAATTATAACAATTCGGCCTTCCTGACTTGTTCTCGTCCCGAGAACATCTTAATATCCAAACTA
Source organism: Eledona agricola (assembly GCA_964023215.1). Classification (NCBI taxonomy): domain Eukaryota; kingdom Metazoa; phylum Arthropoda; class Insecta; order Coleoptera; family Tenebrionidae; genus Eledona; species Eledona agricola. The sequence continues at coordinate 5,320,360 of OZ026856.1, forward strand.
AAGATTAAGATTATCAACATTTCTATAAGTAAACAATTTCTGTACACCCAAGTCACATACACTTTTAAAACAACAAATACCTAAGACTACACAAAACAAGCAAAACAAACAAAACAAAATACACAAAATACAACAACATCCAATATTAACCTATCTACTGAACAAGTTTTACCCTATCGACAGCAGTTTCTCCACATTGTTTTCGAGTCGAACCCTTACGTCATTTGTAGTACTAGTAACTGACCTACCGCTACCATAACGTTCATTAATTTCTCGAATTTCCTGAACCAATGGGGAACTATTAAATCCGTCTCGCTTATAAGTTCGAATTAGGCTAAACGGAGTAACCTTCGTGACCGTATGCACCGAACTATTAATAGCCCATTGAACCTCGAACAAGACTCTATCCCAATCCGATCCCTCAATATCACTACTACCCGTTGCTGAACACATTGTGATCATATCATTTAATTTTTCAACCTGCCCATTTGCCCTTGGTCGACCCGTCGCAATTTTAACATGTTCAATATTAAAATCCTTACAGAATTGTTCAAAGATATTTGAAACAAACGCGGTTCCACGATCACTAATTAACCTATCCGGTTTCCCATAATGAGAAATAAATTCTCTCAAAAATAACACCGTAGTTTCTGCTCCTACATCTGGTACGGCTTTCAAAACTGAGTACTTGCTAAACCCGTCGATAACCGCCACGACATATTTATTTCCATCGCATGTGGCAATAAATGGTCCTAAATGATCTATGTGTACCACCTGAAACGGTACACTTCCTTTATCGATTGGATGTAAAAATCCAGGTTGCTTGCCTCTTGGCGTTTTATAATACAAACAATTGATGCATCTATTCACATACCGCGTCACAAATTCTCTCATCTTCGGGAAATAATAACTTTCCTTTACTTTAGCAAGAGTTTTATCAACCCCAAGATGCTTAAGTTCTTTATGCGCATCACTCACAATATCAAACCGTAAATCTAGCGGCACGTAAAGTCGCCATATCCCGTTTTTGACTTTATAAACCCTACCATTACGTAATGCGAATTTCTCGTGAGTTGCCCTATCACCTTCTTCTAACTTCCGCACGATAACACTGGTTTCTTCGCAAGCTCTCTGCAATGCCGCGACCCAGTTCGTGTTTATACTAATACCTAAAACTGGTAATCCTGTGAGAGGTATCTCAGTTGCGCCTTCCACGGGATTCCTGCTCAACGCGTCCGCCACCTGATTAACTGAACCCTTTTGGTATTCAATTGTGTAATTGAACTCGCTTAGTTTGACAAACCATCGTCCTATTCTTGGATTCATATCTCGCTTATTCGCCAATAATTTCAAACTGTTACAATCTGTGCGGATGACAAACGGTATCCCTAACAGATAAACTCTAAATCGTTCTAAAGACGCGACGATGCTTAAACACTCCAATTCGTATGAATGATAACAGGCTTCCTCTTTGCTAGTCTTTTTGCTAAAATAGCACACAGGTCTTAAAGTTTCATCGAGTTGCTCTTGCAAAAGGACCGACCCATAACCTAAGGAGCTTGCATCCGTATGTAACTCCGTACGCGCCTTCGGATTGTAAACACATAAGACTGGCTTATTTGTTAATGACCGCTTGAGTTCTCCGAACGCTAAACGATGTGCGTCACCCCAGACGAATTTTACATCCTTCCGCATCAAATCGCTAAGCGGCCTTGCAATGGTCGCAAAGTTTCTAATGAATCTCCTAAAATAGCTCGCTAGACCAAGAAAAGATCTAACCTTGTGAACATCAACTGGCTCTGGAAATTCGGCCACCGCTCGTAATTTACGAGTTCCCGGTTCAATACCCTTTTCGGAAATTACAAAACCAAGGTATTCGACTCGCTCCTTCAAGAAAGTACATTTCTTTAAATTTAACGTTAAATTAGCCTCCCTAAGCCTATCAAATACCTCCCTTATCCTAGCTAGGCCTTCTTCAACGGTTCTAGCAGGGATAATTACATCATCTAAATATGCAAGTGCCGTATCATACCGTAAGTGACCTAACACTAAATTAATCAACCGCGAAAATACAGCAGGCGCATTAGCCAGACCAAACGGTACACGTTTAAAACAATAAACTCCGTCAGGCGTTATAAAACTAGTCTTACTCATCGCATCCTTGCTCATCGGGATTTGATGATATCCACTGCTGAGATCCAAAGACGTGTAGTATTTATAGCCGTGAAGTCTATCCAATTGATCTTCCACTCGTGGTAACGGCCAGTGCTGCTTAACTGTCTTCTTATTTAAGGCACGATAGTCCACGCACATTCTCACATCACCATTCTTCTTTTTCACTAGAAGCACAGGACTGGCAAATGGAGAGTCCGTTTCTTCTATGATGTCGGCTTCCTTGAGTTCTTCGACGATGTCCTTCACCTTCTGTCGTTCGTCGTACGACATGCGATATGGTCGATAGTACACCGGTCTATCGTCCATTAACTGAATGTCCATTTGAATTGCACTTGTGCACCCTATTTGTTTCATCTTTCGAGCCACCAGGTCTCGATATTCGTTTACCACTTGAATAACCTTTTCTGCATCTTCTCCCTGAACATCTGTGTCTATTTCACCGATATCAACAGGTTGATCATTTATCTCTCGATTTTTGGTACTTTCTATGCAGACCTCGCCTCGCGCAACACTTTTGCCTTCACTCACTACTAGATCTGTACCACTGATGTTAAGTACAGGTAACACTGACTCGCCATCTTCATCCGTAGACACAACACAACGCGGCACTAATTCACCTTTTTCTCGAATTCCACCCTCGATGCATAAATCTGCCTTCTGTGTTTCGGTTCTTACGACGATGTGTCCCAGAAAGTTATTTGGAATTACAGTTGCGTTCTTGGCCCAAAGCACGACCTTCTCTTGTTTCGAGCCCTCGATGCTTGGCAAAACTTCAGTCACTGTAAATTCATTCGCCGTTTTAACAATTTTTATATGGGATTGTTCCGTGAACGGATGTCCCACCAACAATGGAATTTCTTGAGTGTCCCGCGGAACAATATGTACTTTTGTTGCCGCCCTAACTCCATCTACTTCCAGTTCAACTTCTGCAGATCCCAAGGTTTCGACACTGCCACCTCCGTATCCCCCGATTGTTTGTCTGTCATGCCAATTACATTGAAGCATGCATTTCGGCACGAAGTCATCTCGTAACACACAAATTGCACTTCCCAAATCCACATAGCTTTGTACTGATACTCCGTTAATTCTTGCGTCCTTGTAGTACTTAAGATTTGCTGAGGTGGATGGCATTTGCTCCTCTTGAACGATCTTGATGTTGTCCCTTGACAATCTCTTGCAAAGTCCCTTTTGACAATCTCTTGCAAAGTGCCCCGCCTCACTGCAATTAAAGCACTTCACTTCAAACTTTGGTGAGGGAGTTTTTCCTTGAAACGTCGCACTAGGTGTCTTTACCTTCGCATCCGACGCATTCACTAACTCCGTAGTACAGTCCTTCGCAAAGTGTCCTTTACGTTGACACCTATAACATGTCGGACCTCTAGTACTCACATTAGCACTCTTTTCCGGTCGCGAATTTTCCCGCACTTCACTCGAATTTAGTCTAAATAACCGTTCATTGTCCACAATGTCTTTTAAAAGTTCTTTCTCACACGTATGCCGTACAGGTAAGAGAGATCTCGCGGCGTCTCTCGATCTGAGTCCTTTCAACACTAATTCTTTACTTTCTGCGAAAGTTAACTTAAGTCCCCGACACAACCGCATTTTCGTGTAAAAATAGTCTTCGGCACACTCATTTTTTTCTTGCACGCGTTTTTCCATTTCATGTACACGTTCTGTCAATGTACGTGATTCTTCATATTTTTCCTTAAAACAAACTTCGAACTCGGCCCAAGTTTTGATATCATCTTGATGATACCGATACCAATTAAGCGCACTATCACTAAGGTGTTGACGAGCCATTTCCAATAAGATGCACTCATCCCAACATTGTCTACCCGCCATCGCCTTAATATCCCGTAGCCAATTATTTGCATCATAATAGCTGCCTCTGCCATTAAATTTCTTCAAGCCCTGCGTCAGGTCAGGCATTACGCAATAACTTCTAGCAATTCCACCATTCGCAGACGTTGCTTCCCTCGTCGTTGTAGTACCTGTGTTAGCACTCTCCGCTGGACTAAGTGGTGGATTTAGTTTCCTCAGAAGCTCTAATAAGGCCTCCATTGTCACTGCAGGCTCCGACGACACCGCTCTTGTATTTCTTCGTTGGTCGCCTAGTTCCAACAACATTCTTGCATTGTTCATCTCCTCTTCTGTGGCTTCGATTCCGTGATCTCCTGGCGAACCTGGCCTCGACATCTTGTCTCCAGCGTTCTCCACTGTCGTCGCGATACGATCTTACTCACGCACCACCAACGCACTTTACACGAATTTCACCACGATTTTTCTAAGATCTTGCACCTTCACGGTTCCCAGAACCAATGCAAATCCAATCCTAGTCAAAATCTCCTCGCAAGTTCCTCCGCAGGTTAATTCACTGTTTCACCTGGTTATCCCACTTCTGATGATTGTAATAGTATTCTCTAGTGATTTCCGTAGAGAGATAGACACATTCAAATATCTCTCTAATCTTGTCAGGACTTCTTCAATCACTACGAAAACACTTTGACTTTTAAACGTTTTATTCAGCAAACTTCTTCACAACATCAACATGTAACGAACACAACGTAAAAAGCATCGAACAACTAAAGTTACTAATATTTATACAAAATTCATACATCCCAAAACCAATCACCTCCTAGCTTAGTCTAACGGACTTCCTAAAACAACCAATCAGTTTTAAACATTCGCACAACGGTCCTAACGAAAACTTACTTCTAGAAACACATTTAAATTAAAGCGTGAATTATTACTAACGGTCCACATCTCAACCGTCCGTTGTTCGTTAGCAATAAAACAATATGCAACGGTCTTTCATGGACAAAAATTATAACAATTTAAAGAATATCCTGATTTGGGCGACATGTTTACATGGCAATTCGTAATTCTGTAATCGCGAAATGTATGAATCAGCAAATTTGCCGATGTGCAAATGATTGATTTTCTGGTAACACTTTGGAACATGCGTAAATATAGTAATTTGATAAAATTCCTCAATAACGGATATGGTATTAAGTATTAGCGTAAATAAACTAACGTCTGAAATACATTTATTATGCGGTAATAATATTTTGTTGTGCGACTAACAGACGTGAAAAACTGTGTTCCAAATTTTATCGATTCGTGCTAGTTTTATTACTAATTCTCGTCCAAGCACGTTGAAAAGCATGTCCTTGCAATTTATTGGACAAATATTTTTAATACGATTTTTATTTGCCGCGCCATCATGAATTATTCGTTATTTTGTGGTGTTTCCACGAAATATTTAAATATTGAAATCTGTTCGAAGCGTTGAAAAGTTTTATTGGCTTGTTTTTATTATGTTGACGTGGTCAATGATCCGCAAACTTTCTCACAGTGCATTAACGAACATTCTGAATTATGCAAAGTCAAAATATTTGTATCCAACTGCATGAATACGGATCCCTGCTTAAAATGCTAATTTTACCGGAGCGATTCAGTTCGGCGTCTTTTGAGTCATAATTTTTTTGTGGCAGTTATACGGCAAGTTCAATTTTTAAAATTACTATTTCCTTGATTTATAACCGGATCGACTTATCTGTTTTTGTAGACGCGGTCGGATTCAAGTACAATGAACTATTTCGGGGGTTGAATCGATAAAATTGGCTGTGATTGTGCCAACACGTGATTTATATAATTTGGGAAGACGATAAATGGTCTGTCTTGTTGATAGCGGTTTTTCAAATGTCAGCCTTACTGACAAAATAAATACTAGGAGACTTCTGTTCTTTGGAGCAGAAAGAGTTTAACGTGACCCACAGCGAGTTGGGATCAACTACGGGAAAATAAGGTCTATGATACGAATCTAGATCTTATTGATGTAATGATGTGCAATCGTGGTGAAAGGAATGATCGCCTTAGGGACGTCTCTTGCGGGAATCTTCTCAACAGACCTAAAAAGTAATCGATTTCATCTCGCTTGTCTTTTTATGCCAATCTACCGATTAGTGTGGAGGAATACTTTTAGGGATTATGTTGAGAAGCTAAAACAGCTTTTTATAAATTACTAACATCGGAGCAGCGCTCTTCATTCAATTTCGCTTTTACGAGATTTACATTACAAAAGCGAACCCCCCAAGTATCGGTTAATAATCGTAGCATTATAAGAACACACAGAAGGCGAACGAGAATTGTGTAAATATTAAACTCTCCGCGTAGGTAAGTGATTGTAAAACAAACAGCAAGTGTAAATTTAATGTGATTTATACGATGAAAGTGGCAGCGTTCAAGTTAAGCCGCTCCAAAAAGCGATAATAATGTTTAAAGAGTAGCAGAGACATAAATTATACAAGATGCCACATTTCACTGCACTTTGATCTTACTTATTTTGTGTAAGTGAGATACGTGGGTATTTATAGTGTTAAAGGTCGGCGATGCCACAAAGAGCTTGAGGAAATAAACGGTAATATGAGTAGCGGTGGAGTGTGAAGTCGTTGTTAGAAATGGCGAGTAGGAGGAGTCATGTGCATTTTTGCGTTCCCAAAAAAGCTCTTCATTTCATTGCGCTTTTTGTAATCAGCCGGCGACAAAGGATTGGATCTTTCTCGCGCAAAGCGACAGCAAAAAGCGGCACCAGCAGAACCCGGCCATTTTACTAAGTGGAAATCGTCCATGACAACGATTAATTAAAGAAATGTGAGCAGATAAATTTCGAGAAGGCTCGTGGTTGCTGCAAAAATGATTTGCTAGTGAACTTTTCACGCCACAGCTTTGCTTTATTTTTGTGACAAGCTTTTAATAGAAATACAAAATCCGAGCTTTACTTAGTTCCAGTGTGCCGCACGTTAGGAATTTGTCCAAATGCGAACGAACATTTAATCGTTGAATGTCATTAAACTGCAAGTTGTTGATAATATTATGTTTAGATTGTAGTTATAGTACCTATATATTAATTGGAATACATTCTGTGTGGCGGTGTCTTTTTCCAAGTTGGTAAGATTCCGAGCCCAATTGTTTTTATGCGATGACTTAAATAAATGAGCAAATCCAAGCGTCATCACAATGGCATGGTCGTATCGGTATTAAAAATGAGCATTCCAAAGAGAGTAACAGTGGATCTCAAGGTTGATTGGACCTGGCGGTCATGGTTCTCGAATATGGCGATCTGTTTTGTTGGTATCACTGCCCGCGTTTCGTCTGACACCACAATCCATCATTTATTGCATATTTTTGTATTATTATTACATATTCTTTGCATTTTAATTAATTAAACTGTCAATATACACCAATCCGCTACAACTATACATATAAAGTATTATAATAGAATTAAATGGAAATGCTAACAAACAGTCCAATTACGTTTTTTTGCGTGAGCAAGTAACCCTCTCTAATTCCATCGTTACATGAAACTACATAGAAAATTACTGGGTAGGAACCGCAATTACTCATAAATTTCCAATCAATTTATCGGAGTGACCGAAAAGTTTTTCCCAACTCCATTAAAGACCTTATAATGTTTTTTGCGTGATCAAAAATCTTTTCGAGAAGTAATTGAGCAATTACAGAGCAACGGCATACACAAAGTTGTACATACAAGGTGTTAACAAATGCCTCTTTACGGTTTAATCGTATTAATTACATATGCTTATTAGTTTGTGATGTAAACGTTCGATTTAATAACATACAACAAACCATCAACGTTGAAGGTTTTAACTGTTTTATATTGTTTTATTAAATTCTTAAAAAGGATTTGTTTAACGAACAATATTGATAATAAAAAGGTGAAGGTTGTGTGAGAATAAAAGGCATTTGTTTTTATGAATAAAATAAATAACTCGTCTTTGTTACGCTAGAACTACATTCTTTGAATTGTTACTATTGTTTATGTAAATGTGAATATTTGTAACGTAAGTTGATAGATACAAATTGTGTAATTGTTTTTTAATAAAACATGGTGAATTTAGTTGTTTGAAATAAGTTTTTGTTTTTATACGCAATTTTGTTTTGAATGAGAATCAAATCACAATAGAGAATCAATCACTACAATAGTATCTATCAATCTGTGAAATATGTAGATAATTCTCTATATTTATTTTGAATTCGATGTTAATCAGAAATAAGAAGACGAATTCAATCAGTTGATTGCTTTTTTTCTTTGAATTCCAACATAATGGGGGTATTTTTTAATTAATTTCCTCAGAGACGCTGTCAAAATAAGGTATCTGCTATCAAGATTAAAGCTTCTTCGGGAAATTATAAAATTTAAATTGCTTTTATGCATTGATCTTGTTTGAAACTCTAATAGAGCAGATCCGTGTTGTGGATTGATTTCTATTTTCCAATATCCGGTGTTTAAATTCACTTAAAACTTATTGATTTTTCCCCTGAGTTCTTCTTCCATACTTTTAAGTTTATTTGGCTCAAATTTCAAAGTCGTGTTAAATAAGTTTTGACTTTTTGCATAGATCATCAAGTTACAGGCCGGCTTACATTTTCCCTCTGGTCTCAAAGTTCTCCGCCAACTTGTAGTTTAGGAAAAGGTAATTAAATAAAAAGTACATTGACGGTTGCGTAAAATTTTATTTAGGACCGATTGGATGTTTTCATTGTTTCTACACTTTTCGTCAACAATTAAGAAATAGAAGGATTAATGAAATTAATATATCTACGGTTCGATGACTGTACTCGTACGTTTTTTTTTTACATTTTCATTTTTCTAGTGCGTATTAATGGACGGAAAGGAGAGGTCGAAATGTATCGTGTTTTGAAACTGTAATTATTTCCTATAGTATTATTAATCGTACGACAAATGTCCCAATTGTGGATTGTGGAAAATGCTCGGTTGAATAGCGTTAGTGAATCGATTAGCTAGTCCGGCGCATCCACCAAATCGCCGCATATGAAATACTTTACAAGACGTCGATGCTAAGTGGGGGGGAAATAGGACGGCGCCAAAGTGGTCGATGGGTGTCATTTCGGGGGGGCCGGAAGGAGTACACTTTGTAATCTGTTTATCGACAGTTCATCGGTTGACGATGGTATCGCGTGTCGAACGTTCCGTTGCCGGGTAACCTGTCTATCACAACGCCACTATTGAAAACCACCCCTCGTCCTAGGACAGTCCTCGTACATTTTTAATGCGTTTCGGCCATCATTTATTCACTAGTAAAATGATTATTGGTTTGGAGTTCCGCCTATATCGACAAGACTCTGGACGGAAACTTTGTTAATTCCAGGCTTTTCGCCGACGACGCGTACGTGGCTGAAAGTAAAAATAGCGCCCTTAATGGCGACCGCACGCAATTATATACCTACTTAAATATTGAACAATTTGAGTACATTATATGCTTGTGTTCTCATCATCGTTGACTTTATCGCACCAATTAGAAAATCATATATTCTCCTAATTCCATTTCATACGGCATTAAAAAAATCATCGTTTCCTTTGAGGCATTTTTCTAAACGTTGCGAGTCGTAAGTTTGAGTTTGATGGTACGTTTCGCATTCCCGCTTTGACAGCTCGAAAGTTGGACCATCATTCCCAAATTTTTTTTTCGTTCTGGACTCACTACATATGTTTATGCAAGTGCTTTCTGATCTGCTGCCACTTTTTACCGTCCCGTAATGAGATGTATGGTGTGCCATATTCCGCGCCACCAAATAGATACAGCCACGTTACGCTAGCTACATTTCCACTTCGCTTTTTATGGCATAATAAAATCTTGGGTTTTCCAACTTTCTTTCAAATTGTTTTACGAATCCGAGTTTTTATGCATTAACTTAAAACAGTAGAAGACAGGCTTTTCCTGCAGCTTCATTAAATTACAAGCGCCTATTTTTCTTGGGCTATTTGAGCCACTTGTTTCGAATTTGTCGTGTTATTAAATTTTGCGGTTTCAAGGTTCGATCGTTAACAACAGATGCTCGCCGATTCGGCGAGACGTCAACACGTCTTGTTGCTTTCATTTCTTGTCATTAAGCATCTGAAAAAACTTGGCATGTTTAGCCCTAATTTCCCTCCTAATTCACTTGAGTTGTGTAAGCGTGTTTTTCTAGACAAGTATGGCGAAAGACTGTGTGGGACTTTTTTTGAATAACCATGACATGACGGTTGGTCTACTCCAATTAATGACTAGGTGGTGGTTTATATTCTATTTGATGTCTCGTTTCATTCAAGCGCTGTCTGAATGGCAGCCCGAATTTCCGCAGAAACTATGAACACCTACTAATTGTCAATTTTTCATAATGTATGCGTATCAAAACTGACCCGACCTTTAATGCATCAAAAAATTTTAATGTGTGGGTCGGTCACTAGAGAGAACTCATGTAACAAGTATGTCACACACGTAGGTATTGATTTTATTATAACAATGAACCTGACGAACGAACCGTTGGGAAATTTTACTGTGCCCAAGTTTCATTGCTGAAATATCACCAATAATCAAAGTGCGCCAATATTTTCAAGCCGAGTCCAAACAAATTATACAGAGTGCCATAAGGGGAAGTTACGTTGTTGAGAAGGCTATGGGTTTTCAATGTGGCAAAATACAAAATCTGACAACATTTCAATCAGACTTTTATTAATGACAACATCGATGTAAATGCAAACGCTTTGAACGGCCGCACGTTAGCGCTATCACTTTGTTTCTAGTCTGAGTGTTCTGTCATTACAGAAGACCCCATTTTGCCTAGAGCGCTTTATATGTGGCCGCTTTGATGAGTGTATTTGAGAGTACATAGACAAATCATGGGGTTAATCATCCTTAAATTTTACACATAATGTTCGCACTACATTCGGCAGGATTGACTTATGCATTACCCATTAACTGTTCGTTTGTGTTGGAAAATGTTCATACGGTTCCGCAAATAAAATTGAGCAAATTGGAGAATGAAATTGCCATGCGAAAAAGCGGTGCACATTTATCTTTGGTTGGAGGCATTGGGATTTGATCTTTTCATCCTTGCTCTTATTTTTCAAGTGATCGGGTTTATTCTTTTTTCCGACTGTTACGACTTGAAATATGAGGTGAAGTCTTTTGTTCGTGCCATTTATTTTAGTTTTACCAGGTTTGTCGGGGATTACTGCAAATTTAATAAAGGTTTTATATCGAGCTTTTTTATATCTATTTATTTTTGTTCTATTTTTGTTTTAATACGCTGCAGTTAACTGCTTCCAAATTTGTCTTTAAAGTTAAATCATCTTCGAATGTCTTCAATAGAATGAAATTTATATATTTATATTTGCTGCTGGAGATCGACGGTGTTGTGTTTTAAGTTGCCCAAACTTTTTTTCGTCAATTATTTACAATTGTATGGCAATATGTTTAGATTTTTAATATTTGTAGTGATATGCCGACTAAATTAAAATAATTATGTAAATGTTGTAACGTTTTATTTATAAATTTGTCTATTTTGGTTTAGCTTTGTCTTGGTATTGTCCCGGAGTCGTCGACAATGACGTGTATGTTGTATAGTATATAGTACAATATATATCAAGCTGTGGAGCTCTGTTATTACGACATTAATTTTTAATATATGTGAGACTGCACGTTTGATATTAATTATAGGTTTCGGGAACCGTACAGTCTGCAATCAGGTGCATAGTGCATCATGTGTCATTTCATAACGTAATAGCTCCATCATTAGAAGGATTGATGAGATAAGAGTGGGTTTTCGCGCTTAATTGGGTCGTTAGGAACATCATATCTTAAGCTTCGTGTTATTTAATTTTGGAAATTCGAAAAATAGCACTAGATCGGGTAAAATCAGCAAACCAAGACTCCTGGAGGGCTCATCAGCAGTTTATTATTAATGGAAAAATTACCGTCAAGTCTTAAATTAGTGGTTCATCGAGAATTTATAAGAAGTGTCGTGTCTCTGGGGTCGTCACGCGAGTAGACACCTTGCAGTTTTTCCATCTTAAATAATAAATTAATTTTTCTACGTTTCCTTTGCTTTTAATGGAACATGCAAACGCTCGGTATTTCCGAGTTGACGTTAATTTTTAATGGGAGTCTCCAACATTCAACCCCCGTGTCTTGGTGGCACGAAATGCATCCCATTATAAATTGAGAGTCGGGCGTCGATAATGGACGCTCAAAAAATTTGGAACGCTCGAAATTATTCTAGGCGAGTTGCCAAGCAATCAAACGTGAGTCAATGATTGTTGCTTGAATGCCAAACCTATTACCAAGAACCGCAGCATACACACACTTCAGCTTCAAAGCGCAAATGTTTCAGGTTTCAGCACCGTTTCCAACAACTTCGCGCTATATTATCCTTTTGCCACCTACAATCCAAATATTTACGAAAAATTTTTGTTCGCTTCGTGTTTTTCCTTGCTAGCCTACACAATCTATAAATATTTAATTGATGACTTCTGAATTACTTTAAGTCGTCGTAATTGATGTCGTTACAAGCGACGTTCTCTTCATTGTTAAAGTTTTATTTAAGTGAAGCTCTAGTAAATGGATGCTGATGAGAATGCCCCTAATGGGGTTATTATATTGTAAGAACTATTATCTTCATTTTTCCTTTAAATATGCACGGAAAAACGGTTCCAAGCAGCATAGTCACTTTAGCAAATTTACGTCCTCGTTTATTTAATAATTGTCTATTAATAGGCACTCGTAGACGAAGTTCATTACGTCCGAGGGGGGACAAAAGGTTCGGTAAAAACGTGGAAACCTTTCCGCATTCCATTTATTGATCTACTAATTGACATGGAGTAAAAAATAGTTCATCGGGTTGTTGAAACGAGGGTGCATTTGTAGAAAAAAAAATAAGTTTGAACGTTCTTGAATAGCTACCATTCATTATATAAATATATTAGTATATGTTAACATTTAATCTATATATCTTCTGGCATTTCCATATAATTTTATTAAAAGTTTTAAAAAAAAATTCTGTTTTAATGTTAAACAAATACTGTTATGCTGCGAACAAATCAGTGTCTAAAAATGAAAAATGATTTGAGAATCTGTTAAATTGACTAATTTTGATAACATTTTTATTATTGGGGAATGTATTGATCAAACACGCTGAAAATTGAAAACAATAACAAAAAACAACGCACTTAGTTAATAATTATTTGAAATGATTTCGTTGTTGTGGACCCTTTTCAGCAAGCGAACTGGTAAATTAAGAATGCACAAAATAGAATGGGGGATAAATCTTAAAATAGAAATATAAGTATTAGTGGCATTTGCAATTTGCAAAATGTATATTTGGAATCTCTGCATTGTTGCTGAAAAAACAGTGATTGTTAATGGTTAATATGATTTGGTGAAATGTGTTTTCCAATTAGTTACACGAGTCGCACAAAGCGCATTCTTTCCGGTTCAAGGAACGCAAGCTGTGCACGAAGACGCCGTCCCATGGCGGTGGCGGTGCATTTTTGCACCACGTTCCAATTATCTGTTGGCAAGTTGTGTTGTAATTACGATATTGTCGCAGAAGCGAACGAACGAACGTCTTTATGGTTGTTTGTATTTTGAAAGGTCGCTATGACGACCCGTCAACAATCAATTGTGGCCACGTACGTCGTACCCCTGCCGTTAGGCCAATGGGTTTTGTCCTGGGGGAGATTTCTGACTGATAAGTTGATAGTCTAGTGACCGCTGGTCAGTTCTTAGGTGGTCGTTCAGTCGTGCAGTTGTCCGCTAATAGGAAGCCTCCAAGATAAAGGTAGGCTTGGCCTATGCACGATCTTCGGATAACACGATTTAACACACGCCTAATTTTAACTCCGCTTTAAATATAGACTTTCATGATTATTCATTAAACTATTTTCGGTACACTTAACCAACAGTCTGAATGTAAACGCGACCTTAAATATACTATAACATAAATTCCAGTTGTGATAAAGCTTATTTTTATCTTTTTACGAATGTCTTGTTTCAGATCCAAGAGTTTGAGGAGACTAAGAATTGGCGACAATCGCTGACCTAATCTAGGGTAAGTTGGTCCGATCTCGTTTGGATTTTTTCGGGTTGTTTGACTTTATAAATACGATGTTATCGTGAAATTATTACGCGGACGGAAGTAAAAAACATTTTTATTGCAACATCAGAATGTAAGGTACGTTTAATTCGTTATATTTTTCTCGAGGGCCACGTATAGTATTTTTATGAGTCGCTTAATTTCTTTTAACTCAACAACACGATTGATTTGTCCATTCTTTAGTAAAAAAATTATATTTCAATTTCATCCTGTTCGAGGCGACGCAAAGACGAAACATCCTTTTTCTTTCTGCATTTGCAAAACATGATAAATCAGATTTTTTGCTCTTGTCAATGGGTGACCCTTTCGAGCAAGAGTAAGTGTTTAAGGATGGGACTTTGCGGCGAGTTTGTGGTTTATAAAGAAACAAAGTTGTCCGTTAAGTCATCCGGTGACCGTTCAATTGTAAGTTCGAAAGTTTGCCGTTCGGACGCCTTCGTCTTTTTCCCATCTTATCAATTAACATTTGTCGATTGCCCGGATTCTCGTTAAAAGCTTCGACGGATTTCTCTTTATACCAGGAAAGCTTGCAAAAATCATTAATATCAATAAAGGGAAGTTAATGTTTTCCAGAATAGTTCCTTTCCGTGGTTCACCTTCACGCCATCGATAAGAATCTACGCAGAGAAAACCACGTGCTATTTTTATACGCCACTTTGCACACAAAGCGAGCTAAAAAGGATTTGTTTGATTCCATCGGGTTGTTCGTTCTTTGAAGAATTTTTAATTTATTGTAAACACCGCAGTGCCTTTTCGATTACGGCATTCCGTGCTTTCTTAGCTTTGTGGTCGGTCTCAATCAAAAAGAAATATTTTCAAAGCGCCTAAATTGAATAATACGAAACCGGCGGGGTTAATTGGCATCGATTTCAACCAAGGCCGATTAGTAGCGACACTGAATCACGAAATTTGAATAGTAAATATTATCTGTTTCTCAATTTTAAGAAATGTGATGTCATGAAATCGTGATGTATGAGGTGCTTTGTTCTCTAAACGTAATAATTGAGAGTTTTTATAGCAATGTTTGTTGTTTCGTCGACGGTTTATATGTTTTTGTGGTCGGGAGATTAATGTTTATGGTAGGACTATTAGCCAATCCTCCCTTGTAAGTTTGTTTATAATATCAGCCACCCTTAAACGAACTACCTACCAGTTTTTGTCGACTAAATATTCATTAGTGATTGTATTACAACATTTGTCCTTCAAAACATATAATCGTAAATATTTTATTTTCAGTCTTCTTATTATATTTTGAGGTAACTTATTGTAATTGTGTCTGAAGGTGTTATTTCGTCGAATCTCCAAAAGCACACATATGTAGTTAAGTATTATGATTTCAGTTTTGGAAAGTTGCAGAAAATTAGACAGTTACAGCATTCATAACAATGCCTAACATTTATCGGAAATTTTAGTTATTACTTATTATTTGAAACTATTGTTGGAGTGGCCACACAAAACGGTAGTGTTTGTTTATTTTCCTTCTTTTGCATTCATCATCGTAACGACCTCGCGGTTCATCTGAGTCCACTGCCACCACCACCAGCACATCACAGAACGGTTGATCGAACGACTCGGTTGGGTTTGTTTTGTTTGAGTGGTTTGACGCGGTAGCACGCAGTCTGCAGAGTTCCGAGTTTCAGTTTCAAGCGCAAACCTCAAGTGTCAGTGTCACACACCATCTTTTCCCTTTGGATTTCTTTAATTCTTTGTTTCGTCGTTACCGTCGTACTTTGTAAGTCTTTGGATTTATTACCATTGTTCAGTTTTATGCTTAAATGCGGTCGCGCTGCAGAATATCGTGCACAACCACCTAGACGAGGTGAATACGTAATGTGTGGGTTTAGGGGCTGTTTGTGCGAAACATAAGGAATTCCTTGTGTTAAATTTATAATTAACGTAGCGTTTCGTAATAAATCACCGAAGAAAATCGTGAGGTTGTTATTGCGCAAATCAAAAATTTTTCCTAAGCGAGAATCGACGTAAACACGTACATAATTTATGTTTTTTGCGAAAGCGTTACGCGTGCTAACTATACATTCATGGGCGCTGATGTAAATTTCGTGAAACTCGATGATGCTAATTTGTCGCATACACCAAATCCGCTAGGGAAAGTTTTTTAACGATTCTGTAATTATTAAATGGAAGTTGTAGGGTATGGTACCGAAAGAAATATATTGTGCATATGTAAATTTGGCACCGACTCAATTAGTATTAATCGGTGGATCTTACAATTTTCGTCAGCACCACCTGTTCAGCCTCAATAGTGGTATTTATAACAACTGTTAAATAATATTTTTGGCTTAGACCATGTCGCTCTCGCTTGTGGGGAACAATAAGTCGGTTTCGTGAACCCGGCTTAGATTTAATGTAGGTTTGGATAAAATGTAACATCAAAGCCGATTCCTTGTAATTTCCGGACACTTGTAGCTGGTGCGAGCGGCTCGAGTTTCGTTCTAATCCTTATTTTATGGACACCTACGGGTTTTTGGTGCCCACAGGAAATTGAAATTTATTCGAAATTTGGCGGGTATGTCGCGACCGAGATTAATTATTTTTATTGCCACGACCCCGGAAGACAATTGAAACGGACAAATAGTTTTTGCGTTTGCGGGGGTGGGCTCCAGCAAAGCTGTTGTGTTGCAAGATGTCGTTTTCACCATGGAAACAGACAACGTTCGCTTGGAAAAACGGCAGAGATGCGTGTTCTATTGTCTAAACACGGCACAAGAAAGTGCAATTTCTCAGGATTCTCGCTTTTATTTATGTAATAAATCCATCAAAGGTCCCGGAATGTGGATATAGTGAAGTCCCCGGCTGCGAGCCAACTAATTTATTAAGGTGAAAATTGCTAGGTGTTCCCGGAAAAACTGACCCAAATACCTGACGTTTATTTGTTCTTTACAAATATAGCGAGAAGCGTGTGTGGGGGACACACCTTTATTTCGCCGGAATTTGTACGTTTGGTGGCTTGTAAATATTTTCGCAAAGGAATGGCTTGCCAAAATTTCTATCGGCTGATTCGTACGGCCTCATTGTTAGGAGAAACGATGAGTCAAGGGACGAATTTGTAGCGCTGAACTCATTTCAAAATTCGCCTAATACTTTCACAAACCCCGGGTACGTGGGACTCCAAAATTGAACGTGACCACATTTCAAGTTCAAAGAGTCAAACCAGAACACATTCCGCAATATCTCATCGGGCTAAACGATCAGATAGCAGTACAGTTAAGATAGCAAGTAAACGAAGGAATGTGGAATATGCAGTAGGTATTTCCTGTCTTTTAAATTCCGCCCAGAAGCAACTTGAACTTCAGCAGCTTTGAGCATCACTTTTGGTATTTTCTGCAAGTTAACAACACTCGAATGTTTGTGACGTTCAAATTAATGAATTCCGAAATTGCGTTTATATTTTTGGATGATGACTTCATTAGCACAGCGTTTCGGTTAAATAATTTTTAACCTTTGAAGACTTTTACTTTTCGTGTAGCTAAAGCGAATCCGTTTTTTAATTAAATTTTTGTGAGTATCATTGTTGACTGACGCAACTGCTGAAATATGCAAAGTCATCAAACAGGTTCTTCCAATAAAGCGTTTGACACGTTATTAGTCAATTTAATGACTGATGTGCTGAGGTTTTTTTAACGGTTCCATAATGTGAGTTATTAAAATATTTTGTCTATGATATCAGAAAATACCTCTTATTATAAAGTTTCAAATCGAAATCTACCATTTCGTGTTTCACACATTTGCCATGGAAATTTCGACCGTTTTCATTATTATTCCAAGTTGTTGAAGCTACTTGTTCCGCTTCGCCCCTTTAATTTTATTATGCCGTTATGAATATTAATATTGCATCAGTACCGCGTCGGGATTGCCTTATAAGCTTACTTATTGAAGTAATCGATGGCGACTATTCAACACTTTCATGTTGGATTTGTGACAATTGGCGTTGAAGTTGTCGGGATTCGAGTGGGTTCGTGGGATTCGATGCAACTCTATGTAAATTTAATCAAAACTCGGCAAGCTTCTTCGGTTCGTGTAAATCACAAAAAAGAGATGGATCTTCAATTGGCCGGACGACAACCCTCCTTTCGGAAAAAGTGTCGGAAATATGAAAGGCCAAATTTGACGATTTCTTATGTTCGGCTTGGAGTTAATTAAATTCGCAAGATTAGCGTCTATATTGATCCGGGAGGGGCTCCAAGTGAGAGAGGGTCATTTCTGATTAGAACATTAATTAGTTAATAGTGGACGGGCTGGGTAATTGTGGCCTTAATTATCATCTGTCGACTAGGAACATCAAAGGTGGAGGATGATATTCATAATTGTGTCAGCGGTTAGAAATCGGGGAGGTCGAGATGGTATCGGGGGTTGTAGCGACTGTCAAATGTTCGCGCATCAGTTAACTGCACCAGTCAAATCCCATTTCCCTTATGTTGGAATAGATCTCAACTTAATTCGCGATTGTTGGGGAAGTTTACGGAGCGTTAATTAACATGTTTTGGAGGCATCGAATTACGCGAAGAGCATCGCGAATAACGACGAAACTTTGTTGAAGCGACACGGATTCTTTCCGGGAATTTTTACATAATTCTCCGTTTCCTTGGAGAAAGTTGAGCAAATCCCGAGCGCACATTGTGTGTGTGTCTATATGCAGATTGATGCCCGAACCGGATGTAGAGTTATGCAAACTAGTTTTAATGCGATGAGATCGAGCCTTGGACCGGAATTTTTACAGAAAAATGCAAGATCACTTTGAAAATCGGAAAAATCAAACCGTCGTATCAATTATGTTGTGTTTGCTTGGCTCGTTGCGTTGTTTACGAAACTGCTCCGATCTCGATGTTCACTACACCGTGTTTATTCAAGAAATTGAAAAGTAAATTTTAAGGTAGAAGAAGACGTGTTGCATCGACCGGAGTCGAAATTAAAATTGGAAATCTTCCGGGCTCGTGTCCTAAATAAAAAAGCCCACAAATTGAAATATAAAGTCGGCTAATTTAAATTTCATTGAAATAATTATTTGAGCCTGAATTATTCAACAGGTTTTCTTAAACGAGCTTATGATTCTGCAATTTCATACCGTTTACCTTAATTGGACCCAGTCGGGATTGCCTCATTTGGTACGCTCGATTTTTTGCAGAAGCTGAATAAATTCTCGTTGTTTCAAGAACAAACAAACCGGCCGGGTGCAGATTTTGTTGACATCAGCAATTTCACTCCAACGAGCGGCAAATCGCTAATGTGAAACGAGACGAGGCGGGTGTCAGTTTTATTATATTGAAGTGTGATCATGGCGAATGGGGTTGTTACAAGGATGACATGACAGATTGAAGTTGCGTATTTTGTGCGTGATGAAAAGGAGGCGAAGGTGAGCCAACGAGCTAATCGCCTTCACACATAAAAAGATAACCAAAAAAAGAACTTGCTAGACATACATCAATCTTGCTCTTGTGAAAATTCTTGTTCGTGGCCTCAAGTTGCTCCACCAAAGAATGCAAATGTAATGTCGGCAAAGTGTCGTAAAATTCCATTTTAATTTCTGTGCGATGTGCAAGGTAGTGGTAACTTTTAGCTTTGCCATGCAAAATTCACCCCTTACATCGTAAGTTTTGCACTTTGCCGTAAAATAAACGACTTCAACGTCCGATCTGAATATGTGATCGACTTTGTTTACTGCCCAACTATCAATCAACCGTCATAAATGGTACTATAGCTTTATATCGTGAATTTACTCACGTTTTGTGTGTGCCTTTGAACCACACATGATTAGTTAGTTGCTCATTTTACTTTGTACGATAGAAAAAAAATATTTAAATATTTCGGGGATTAGGTGTGAATTGAAAAGGCAAAGTTAAAGGACGCTAATTTTGTTGGAAGCCATTAAAGTTTCGCCAATGCTGTCAAAATGTCGGCAGTAAGAAAATCTTTGTTATTTGAATGGTACTTTACACTTTGGCGCTAAAAATACCGATGTTACAATATTTTTTGTGTTCGATCGTTGCCAAAAGTAGTGATATTATTTGCTGTCTGCTACCGGATCTCGAAATAAAATCGAATATTTATGATTCTTTTTGCGTAAACAAAATAATTATGTGCATATCTTATTGAATGTATTTATACCTTTCGTTGAAATGTTACTAAATATTTTTGGCAGTAATAAGACAACTGAAATTAAAATAAATAGTTAGGTATTAAGCGAGTCGTGAGTTTTAATATGTGTGTGATTTTCTTCAATAAAACGGTTGAAACAGGTAGAAAATGCAGGAGATGTGAAAAGTTATTCATTTGCCCCACTTCACAGACCCGATCCCAATTCCACCTATCGTTGATTTCACTCACGCACGCAAGTTTTTCACGCCCTAATTTGGCCACAAAGACTTGCAAAACGTCAGAGTGATTTACTACAATTCAACGCATTAGTGTAAAGATCAGGTGCTAACACACCTATTTAAAAAAATAGTAACACGTGTAGCCGATATGCGAGGATGCCGAAGAATCGAAGGCTAATTGTGTTATTAGTGATGAAACATTAGAATGTTACGCGGCCTTCGTCTTATTTTGCATGCAAATACTGGGCAATTGTTCTGAATAAGCTCGTTTGTTGGACATAAAAACGCCATTACCATCATCCTCTCAGGATTCGCAGGAATTTGACATTGACGGCGAACCTTGAGTTGTTTGCTTTTCGTTTCAGATTTGAAACCTACAGACAAAGCTTGTAATTAGTTAGAGATCGAGTTATATTTTTTTAATCCAAAACTTCAACATGAAAATTAAATGTCTGGAGCGTCATTGTGGGTTGTTTTTCACGAGATTGTGGAATGGTACCGTTTTTATCGAATTTCCGAAATGTATTCAATCCATCATTCAATCAACTCAACCATCTTTAGTACAGGTTTTCAGTTTCACGCATGTTCCCTGGAAGTTCCATCAAAGTTAACCCGAGATGTGAAAAGCATCGCTCGTTCTCCTTCAGTTATTTCATTCTTGACAGTCGGTCGACATTTTATTTCAACTTTGTGAAATTACGTAAACGATTTTTTTCTGATGTATCGTCTTTGAAGCTCGCAGTTCTTTGATCTGTTTTGTTTGTTGTGTGTGCCGTTTGCTCAATTGTTTTTGTTCTTTGTACCGGAAAATTACTCGTTAAAAGTTGTGCCTTTTCAACACTTCTTTTGCAAAATTTCTATTTTTATTGTTCGACGTGTGAGGAGGAACCATGCGGTTAATTCGCTTTCCTCCGTGTTGCGAAATGAAAGTTTCTGCAAGAAGTGTTTTTTCCGCCGTACATTTCAGGAAGTTTCCATTAGGTAATCGCATTCTTATAATGGCTGCATTCCTCGCGGGAAAAAATGCGTTATAGATTTAACAGTGTGGGTTTTTGTATACAATGACGAGGCCGGTGTGGAAGTTTCGCTAAAGAGGATGCTTCAGTTTTCTCGTTTTCACTTGTTGACGTGACTTATTCATCGTCTTTATCTCACACGCCACAACCTGAGGCGATTCCATTTTCGTACGTAGTTTCATAAATATTAATGAAACACGTAGGTTCGTACAATTTAGTGGTACGAAGACCTTGTCCTTGTGCTCCACATCCACGCCCCCGAGGATTTCGTCTCGCGAAATGTTTTCGTTTGGTGTCGACGTCGCTTACAGTTGGAAATTAGCGTTGATTGATGGAAACTCGTGTCGCAAAACAAGAACCAGTAACGAGATTAGTCGTTTCGTCGTCACTGATAGTGGTTTTGTTCTAGGCCGAGGTAGCCATGAAGCGGGAAGCTGACGGAGAAATGGGTTCCCCGCAGAAACGTTCACGGCGAGGTGACGAAGAAGTTCGTTTACTTATCCCAAGCAAGGTAAGTGACGTTTTAATTAATTCAGGCCCAATATTTACCCCACAACTTGGCGAGAATTGTAATAAAGTTTTAAGTTGGAACTTTGGGTTAGAATTTCTTTGGTGTGTCGTGTTCCTTTTGACGAACCGAACCGCTGCTGCGACACGATGCTGTTGACCCAGAAGAAGCCACTGAACTCGACACGACACACGTAAGGACTCTCGCATCATTGATGCGCCAGCACGTATTCTAGGTGTGACGATGACGATGATAATAACAGGGATTCGGGGACAGATTTAACTGAGTAAACAGTGGCACGAAACGTAATCTACCGACGAAGGGTTTGAAAAAGATCCGGTTAAAAGTCTAGGAGAAGAGGGCTCGGCTTGAATCCGCAAGCAGCGCCGATAATATCACGAACAAAACAAAGAAGTTGTTTCCCACGAGTTGTGGAAGGAAGGATATAAGGCGAGGCGGAAGATGTTGGCGAAATAATTATTACACGATCGGGGTTTTAATAAGTGAGCGAAAGACGTTCAAGAAATTCGATTCCGTTGCAATTATTGGGAATGTGAATTTAGTAGTTGCAGCGTCATTCAAAGTATTTTCTTCTGCTTCTAATGTACAAGCTGCGTACCGTTTCAATTTTCCACCTTTTAAACTACAAACGCAGAACCTAGTGAAGCGAAGGATGTAGGTGGATCCAGTTAGTTTACGCGATTTCTTCCGGTACGAATGCACGACGCATTAGATATTCATGAGGGAACGACGGTCAACAACCGCGTATTAAAAGCCAGAGCACGAAGACACGGTCCAGTTTCGCCAGGAAAATCTCTTCCCGCAGTCGTGTCTGTTTCATTCATTAAGCTCATCGGTCGCGTGACGCCACCAAAAAGCAAGGAAAGCGGAATAGGCGAAATTGCAAAAATACGATATCGTCAAAGAAAATAACGTTCCGGTGACATGAAACGTTGCGCCGTCGGCGACATCTGTCTACTAGACTGGTCGAATCTTTTTTGGGTGCAACCTCTTTTTCCGCGCTCGACATTTCCGGGGTCGAAATGGAGTATGCACTGTTAGCGGCGCATTATTTTTGCCTAGACAAAAACAGAAAATTGCGATCTGTTTGATTTTAATTAAGTTTGATTTTTTTGTGCTGCAGGTCGCCGGTTCCATTATCGGTAAGGGCGGCCAAAACATTACGAAGTTGAGGAGTCAGGTCAGTACCAAAGGGTTGTCCGAGCGAATTCGATTTTCAAACGCATAAAATGGTGCGTTTGGAAACCACGCTTGGTTGTACCGAACCGGGAAGCGTTTCCTTTGAAACGCTTCCTGCAAAAATATCATAGCATTGACAGCACAGACAAAATACAAATTAACGTCTAATTAAGGTGATCTCGTTAACACACGGCAAGATTGGGATAATTACATGATTAGTTTAACCAAAAAGCAAGTGACTAATTCAATTAACTTGCCTAATAATGTTTCGTGACGACTTCCCGGCCTTGGAAGTTTTGTAAATATGTCCAAACTACAAGAACGGGTCCCTTCCCCACAGCGATAACGTCTTAACTTATACACTCCGCGAAAAGGTCAAAGTTTGTCCAATTAGTGTGGGGGTAATTATATCAATCCCTTAACATTAACCAAATTACTGTACTGTTAAATGTTACGTGTTAATTGCATTAATTTTAAGTTGTTAAACTATTACAGGATTACGGAGCTGCCACGTACACCACCACAAATCAACACTTTATTTATATTTTTGTTTACTGCAGCTTTTGAATATAGTTTACAAGTATACCGGAAGAGGCGGCAGCTCTGTTCGTTCAGCTTTATTTATGATTTTAGTAATGGTAATCATCAGTTGATAGAGAGCCCGTGCGAGTTTGTGCTCGCACCAAGTCCATGTCTTGTTACTTTTGAGATTGCAGCTCCATGTCACTTAGTACCATGTTAACTAATGTCTTCTGTCCCTCGGCTGTGCCACCTGTCCACCTGAACCACCTGCCCGCCAATGCCATTTTGCGTGTTGCCACAACGACCAACCAACAGTACAAAGCCTCGATAACTGTCCCTGATTGCCCGGGCCCTGAACGGTAAAATTATTCAAACTCTATTTAGTTGTGCTCACTCCGGCCCTGGTTGCACTGCATACATAACTATTACACTAAAACAAAAAACGAAACCATTGAACTCATGCCGCTTCACATATAATCAAGAAATTTGTTTTTTTAATCAGCATGCGCTATCGCTAATAATGACAAGCTAATCATTTTGCCTCTCCTAATCACGAGGCACACTCTTGATTTTGTGTGAGACACTAAACCTACAATACTAACCAACTCCTTGCATACATTCCTAATTTCTAACAGTTTTTAACCACTACTCAAGAGTTAATGGCGGTGCAACCGGCCGGTTTTGTCCGCTAGGTGGCGAACATAAGCAAGGTCCCCTAACCTAGCGTTCTACACGCTTTGCCTTAGGTTGAGGCCATTAATATGTGTTAATTTATTTTTTACAGGGTAAACTTACTACCAAGTATAACCTCACACACTGCCCCTAACACCTCATGCGTTTCGTTCATTACGAATGTTTTCCATAAGCATATTATACGTTATTCGTATAAGACCCTTTTCCCTAGATCCGATGTTGGGTGTATGTCATTCCCGTTCACGAGCAAAACGCGTCTTGTTCTCGTCCGGTTCATATTTTCCGCCTCTGTTGATGTTCTTGTCGAACCTCTGCGACTGACGGCGAGTGTAAACTCGGTAGTCGCTGAAAGGAGGCTTTCTCGGCCCATTTGTTGCCTTTAGTGAAATTGATCGCCGGCCGCGATACCCACTCCCCTTCTTCAAAAAACCCCAACACCCTCAAATAACTTTCCCGTTTGTAATACCAACCGCCGTACATTCTCCTAACTAGGTTCTGTTTTCAGGATGTTGACGCTTTCCTCGGACCTGGATACCATCTGCAACATAGTCAGTGACGTAGTTCCCAACTTGGAGGAGGTGAGTTATGTCACTCGAGTTTATCACTCAATCCCGTTTTATGACGACTCGTCCCATCCGTGGAGCCTGCCTTTTATTAAAAACCAACAACAACTCAACGGACTTTAATAAAAGAAACACGTCACGGGGGATTCGTCCCACAAATGTCCCGAAATCATAAGCCGTAAAAGCGGTGCGGCGTCGTATTTTACACTTGATGGGAGTGGTTTCCGTGATCCTCCAGGAAAAGTGCTTTAGGAGAATTAACGCCAAAAATATAACTTTTTTTCGCCTTATTAATTAGACTCTTACGCGAAATTGACGTGTGATGAAAGTCACTTGTACGAGCATTCAGTAACTTGTCTTTATCATAGCTATTTCGGGTAACACAATGACAGGTGTGTCCCAGTCACCGCAAACGAAACGCTTCATTATGTTGACATATTTCCTGCATAGGTTAAGCGAGACTCGAATTAAATCGCAATTCCGACAATTATTCGGTCTTTTTCGCACTGAAGTGGTGGTGGTAAAATCGATGCTTTTCCAGACCGGAGAAAAATTTAATCAAAGGAAGCACGATGTTATCCATATTTAAAATGACCTATAAAAAATTAAGAAAACTGGCGTTCGGAGAGTACAGATTCAATAAATTGTAAGCGGGTGGATGATGTATGGAAATATTTGTAATGTTGTGACCAAAAAGATGAGTTTAACTTTGTGACATTTTAAAGCAGATGGTCAGGCTTGGTGAATTGAATCTATTACACTATTTTGCCATTAAATTTAGCTGTCACAATAAATACGTATTTAAGTGGACAAATTCTCCGTTACATAATGTTTTACATTTTGTGCCAGAACTTAGCGTCGGCTTGAATAATGAGTCGGAACGGATTTGTAACATTGTCGTCTAAAAATATCAAACAGACTAGCGCCATTTTTTGCGAACGGCGTATACCTACATTTTATTCCTTTTCTCTTATAAAAGATTAAAAAAAAACAAACAACAGTAATAAAAATTCCGTCTGGCGTCACGATTAAGAATATATAAATCTGACGAAAAAAAAAAGAATCGTGTAGGTTAACCAACTTTGCGAAAATATGTTAAAATTAGAACACATTGAAATGATAAGATCTATCACGTATCGCATTGGAGCCAAACGGTATGGTTTTCAGTCTCGGAACAGCTTTTATGAAAATCGATTTTCAGGCTCAAATATCACGAACGAACGCACTGAACTTTCGTATAACCTCCGGTTACGGCTGAAATACGTTGTTTAAATTTGAAAACACTTCACACGTGATCGCGTCAAGATAAGCTGCATTAATAATGCGGTGGGGCGGAAGGTGTTGGAAAAAGGAACGGCGTAAGTCGTAATGTACGAGATACGCTATTAAATTTTTAAAAATTTATTAGGGTTTTTTTGCAATTTTTCAAAAACCAAACGGTGCTCGTGTGGTGGCGTATTGTTGTTGTACGATTGCATCAATTTTTCAGAGGGTTGGTATTCATGCGAGCGTCGTGTACATTGATGTGGCATTTGATTACGGTCATCGTGTCCGCGTTACATTATCTAGCTTTTAATAGACTCCGTGCAGTCTGCACGGCATTTCCAAGAACCGTGGGGAAAAAACAGGGGACAGCGTCGGATTATGACGGGGGTTTTCATATTGAAATTAATGGAGGCGCCTCGGACTTTCGTTCGTTATCGAATCTGTTGCGCAAATCTTTGTTTAGGAGTCATAGAGACCCACCAAGGGTTCGTGCAATTACACGATCGTTACAACACATGTTGTTTCGTGTGTTTTTTTAGCACGGAAATAAAGGGTCACAATAAGTTAACGGAGTCTTTGGATTGCAATGTTCCGCGGTGTCTGGCTTTAAAACGGGAAATGGTATCGTATCCCGGCGCCTCCACCATAAATTGCGCTCGGTTGTAGTGTCGGGATTACGGTGCCGTCAAACTAACAAGTTTTCGTGTCATCGAGCCACAGAATTTTTTCCGCCAACAATGAAGCGTAAATGTTGCTGGATCAGTTCAGCTTCTGAAACGTTTCAGCAGAGTCGGCTGAAAAATAATGTCATGCGTTAAAATGTTAAGAATCGTGACCTCGTTCGTCTTGTATGGCTTCGTTTGATAAATTGAAAAATGTCAGCTTGTGATAAAGATAGGTGGCTAGAATCAGCTGTCGTCTCATTTATGGCGAGCATTTTTGAGAAACTATAATATAACAACGTATTTTTACTTTGTCAGTTTTACTAACGAGTTGTGGTTTAGTTCAACGAAAGATGTTATTAAATTCGCTAACAATTAGTTGTTAATAATTAAAGCGCTATTAAATACGCAATTACGTAATTTGTTTATGCATTTGCAAATAAAATTTAACGTTTTCAATGTGAACGTAATCTGTAATTATGCTTAGGGGTTAGCAAAATTTATGTCGTTATTACAAAAAAAAGCTACTCGTATTTAAACTCCAGTTACTCGTAACTAAAATGTAAATAATTACTGTTGTGTGAAAAGTTACGAAGTGAAATCCAGTTTTTACCCATTTGCATAATTTCTACTGAAGTGGATTCAACCGGGCTGCACATTAAGGAAGTTGGTTTTGTTTATGATCTGTTGTGGGTCTATTTACAATTCGATCAGGTGATTTTCCTCATTGAGCCCACGGCTTTATCTCCGATTTTCACCAAATTGCTTGTCGCTTGCCCACACGGCGCGAAAACTGTGTCAAGAAGAAGAAGAGGAAGTTTTGCGCGAATATTTACTTAAAATAAATGCACGATTTAAGTCGTTATATTCAATCATTATCCGTGAAATGAATAAATGATGGGACATTTTGAGAAATGGTTTTCGCCTCCGCTTTATATAAAATTCATAAGAACCCTTGTTCGGTTCCGGGGAAATATCGGAATTGCCTTGACCAAAATGTGTGCAAATGCGAGTCTCAAATTAAAGGTTTTTCATTCGCATCGAGGTCGCTACGGAAAGACAATTCTAATTTCCGTCGCCCTTTATTCAAACAATTGGTTGCCGGAAGTGAAATTTTTTGTGCACTATTCGCCATAGTTCCAACTCGTCTTATTTGTGTCGTTTTTTTACAGAACGGGGGCAGAGTGAACGGAAATGAGCTCGATCTGCGTATGATGATCCACCAGAGCCAAGCCGGATGCGTGATCGGAAAAGCTGGCTACAAAATTAAAGAACTGAGAGAGGTGAGTGGTTTTTTAATTCTGTTATTATATCGGCGGGCTCCTCTAGAAATTTCTAATAATAAGTTGTTCCAATATTTACACGAGGGAAGTTAGGTGGGGTGGGGATTGATTCGATACTGTGTGTCGGATGGGAGTTAGTAAACAAACCGAGCTTATGCCTCTGCGCAAACATTGCTCTGCTCATTAAAAGTACCTGTCCAAACTTCCGATCCGAAGGTTGCTGTATAAACATAATTATTTATAAAGCAATTTAAAGTTGTGCATAATGCGGGCGAGTTCCCACCCTTAGTTGCCTCCTTCTAGCTCTGGAATGTTTCAGACATCGACATATGCGACAAATTAATTCTCTTTGGCGCTATAACCGCAAGCTTTGCTCTGTATGAAAATTCAGCGCCCATTCATTTCAGCTAATACACGAATCATATATGGTTGAAACGCAGCCGGAGTTATTAGAATACGAGCTCTAATTGAAATAATTCTGCTGGAAGGTTTCGAATTTCGACTTATATATGCTTATATAAATTCTAAAAACTGCTCGAGTCGAGATTACCTTGGAAAGTGGAACACTTGCTGTAGGATGCTACTTTCGATTTCTTATAAAATTATTGCATTGTTTTCATGTTGTTGCAATTGCGGCCTCTCTATGCAAATACGTCCTCAACCTTAACACCATTCCACGTTGCGAAAATCTGGGTCGCAGTTTTTATTGCAAAAAACACCTATAAATTATTGTATAATATGTCGCCGGCAGATGTTTTTCATCTCATCGTTTTTAGGTGGTCACTGCCATATATTGCACTAAATCCTAACTCTATTGTTTCAATAAATGTTCAGCAAGAGATTCGAGTTAATATTTGAGCAGCCGCCGCGGAGAATCGAATTAATCCGATCTCGACTTAATTTAATCAACAAAAAAAAAAACGAGAAAGTTTGTTTGATAGATCGCTTCGTCGGTCCTCAAGAGACAAGAAGCCGACAATAAAAGTTCATGGTTGACCACTCGTATTTCTTAAATTGGCCCTTGCTCGAAGAACTACTAACGCTGTAATTGTGGCTGGAAACAAAAGTTTTCAATTAACTTCGTCTCGTTGGCTAATATCGGCATTAAGCAGCAAAATTGCATCATTCGACCATCTCATTATGTTCGGCTGCAAGTGAATAAACATTTAAATTCCGTTTAATTGCCTTCCAGTTGGTCGGAAACCGCCGTCGATACAACGTCAATATGCAACGCGAACTCGTGTGCATATCGTCGACCCGGCCTGAATGATTTAATTAAATTTTATGACTAATACCGAAACGATCAAACAACTGCGTTTGCGTTTACATATATTAAAATAAATTGCGCATAACCGCTCCAAAACCAGTGGACACTAACGCATCGCTGTTTCCTGTGAACGATTATTTGAAAATAAAAGTCGGATGGCAGGGGTTGCAGTGTATGGTAGAGGTCGACGTGATTCGATACACCTTTCTACCGAAATACGATATTCCATCCATCTCACAGCGAAGCGAATTTATAAAATAGACTTATCGATCGCATAAGAAGACGCAGGATGTCATCATAGGAAAATTTAAAGCCACGTCATGTTATTATATTGCAGGGGAAATCGATAGGGGTTGCCGCTGATGGATGTTTTACTTAATTTCAAAAGCAATCGCGACGAAGAAAACACGTGGATGCTGAAAAATTAATTAGAAATCGGTTGTGCTTCGGAACCCAATTAATTTCTTTAATAACGATCAATTATCAGTCGGAGAAATTGCACGACGGTAATAATGAGGGGATTGTTCTAGACTTGATAATTGGCGTCTGTTGCAACTCACTTCAAAACTTATGTATTTGTAAATACGTCGTAAGGTATTTTCCCGGCGATCGCCTTTTTCTTGGGAAAGTGTTATTTACGGTCGAAGTTGGCAAGCTGTCGAACAATTTTCACTCGCATTACCCGTCTCCGCCGACGGCGGTCAACTGTATTTAAAGTGCGTCGAAGTGGCGAACCCTCCAAGATTGGGTTTATATCTCAATAAAGAAACTACGAAAAATATTTCTTACCGCTCTGCTAATAACTTTTTCTTTATGTGAAATATTGACGAAAGTTGGTAGTGCGGAGTATAGTTGGTAGTTCGCGTGCGCCCTAAAGCTGGCACGTTTTGACACATGCACCCTTTGCGAACAGTGCACGTGAGTAAAATGGTCGGGATCTATTTTCTGTTTCACTTGATGGATGCTGCCGCTTCCGGATATTTACTTACCGTGTAGCTTAAATGGGGATGTTTTTCTACTCTTATATCCTATTTGTTCGAAAGGGGCTAGGTCGACGAAGTAAAGTTGTTACCGGCACTAAATCACTTGTCCATAATTCGAATTAATCAGGTTAATGGATTCGTATGTTGGGAACGGCTATTCGATTTTAGACCTCTTAAAAACATTTTGTTTTTGATAAATCACAAAGAAAGTGTGCAAAAATAAATTCATAACGAAATTATTTTTTATTAAATTTGTCGTCAAAAGGCAGTAATTACGAAACGACAGTTGCTGGATGAAGTAGGTTTTTGTTCGAAAAAACATATTTTTAAATAGACCATGCACCAGCGATTTCCCCTTTACCCGATTTACAAATTGTACCTTTCCCGTTCTCAATATGGTGCAGCAGGTGGAAAGACACAAAAGCCGAAGCCATTCGAAAATAGCTTCGTCCCCGAAAGATTCTTCCGATATTTCTTACCGCTCGACAAAAATATTGTATTGGTTGTGTCGATGTTGCTATGATACAGACCCGCGTTGTACTGAAAAGAACTCGGAAAAGCTTCCAAGTCTAATTGGAAACATTTCAGCTGTGCTAAACGTCACCGAAGCTTCATGGTACTAGAAAAGCGAATTTCAGGACCTTTCAAATTACAAAATTAAACGCGCGAGGTTGCCTTCCGCGAAGCTTCAAAATTTAATGTAATCAAGCCGAACTTGTAAACAAAATTGTTTAACTTTCGAAACCTATCAATTTATAATATCAGCTTTCACGGCGTATAAGGTTTCCAAAAATTGGCCCGGGATTCAAACGGAAGCATTTCGATTCTCTTAGGACTTTCGTATTAATTACTGTCGAAACGAACGGAGTTTAACGCCGTAGAATTTTGCAAATGAAATTATTTTCTGTTGTTAACTGTTCATAATTAATTACGTCCCAAGTTTTTTGAATAGCGCCGAGTCCCCAAGTTCCGCGAACACAACGCTCACACTTTTCATAATTAACACCGCACAACGAAGTTGGCAATTTTTCGATCTCGTGCGCGGAACCGAAAGATTGACTGTTGCTGAATCGGTGCTGTGGTATAAATTCTGCTTTTACCGCAACTAAGCCCGTTAATTAATAATAAATTGCCTAGTTTGTGCTACGAAACTAATTAGTTGTACCCAATTTGTGTAAATTCCGCAAAACTGTGGTTGCTTTGACAATTTTTTATATAGGTGATTACGAAATTGTGTTTATGCCGATTTTGTCCAGCTAATACGTTCGGCTAAACGTACGTAAACTGAAAAAATTGATTATGCTCGTATATAACGCATCAGACTAGTTTGATGCAGGTTCGTTGGCTCCACGGCATCACATGAATTTGCAGTGTAACATTATCAGTCTTAATTATTTTATTTTCTTTTATTTAGTAAAAAGTTGAAAACATATCCATATTTAAAGGTATTTGATGAAACAATAAAAAAAAACTCATG
This sequence comes from Eledona agricola, assembly GCA_964023215.1. Classification (NCBI taxonomy): domain Eukaryota; kingdom Metazoa; phylum Arthropoda; class Insecta; order Coleoptera; family Tenebrionidae; genus Eledona; species Eledona agricola. The sequence continues at coordinate 5,352,265 of OZ026856.1, forward strand.
TATAAAAAATATTTTATTGATTTATTCAGGACAGTTTAAACAACAATAACGAGTACATAATAGCACTTTCACTACAAAACATCGAATAGGGAGTTCAAAGGGTCAAATTCTTTGTTCTATTGTTTGAAAAATTGTCTCGAGATGCTAAGCTAAAATAACCAAAAGGTTTAATAAAAGTTGCTAAAGATTTGGTCAAAATATTTCTATACTTTTAAGGTATTTGATGAAATAATAAAAAAACTCATGTATAAAAGATATCTTATTAATTTATTCAGGACAGTTTAAACAACAAAAACGAGTACATAATAGAACTTTCACTACAAAACATCGAATAGGGAGTTCAAAGCGTCAAATTCTTTGTTCTATTGTATGAAAATTTGTCTCGAGATGCTAAGCTAAAATAACCAAATGGTTTAATAAAAGTTTCTAAAGATTTGGTCAAAATATTTCTATACTTCCAAGGTATTTGATGAAATAATAAAAAAACTCATGTATAAAAGATATTTTATTAATTTATTCAGGACAGATTAAACAACAGAAACGAGTACCTACATGATAGCACTTTCACTACAAAACATCGAATAGGGAGTTCAAAGGGTCAAATTCTTTGTTCTATTGTTTGAAAAAATATCTCGAGATGCTAAGCTAAAATAACCAAAAGGTTTAATAAAAGTTGCTAAAGATTTGGTCAAAATACTTGTTAGGGTTCTTCCTTTAATTTTACCTATGAGTGATGGCTGTTAATCACAAAATAATTATAGAATATAATTAGTATAGAGTAGTGTGATTGTAATGATGTTAAGAGAAAAAGTGACAAATTGTTTTGAAGTGGAGTTGCTGGGACCTCAACAAGTCCACACACTCGTGGTCACGGGGCTCTCCCTGAGAGATCGTTGGCAGGGCGACCACGACACGCACGATAGCACGCGCACATTTGCGATTCGGGGTCGACCACCGTCGCCGTAGTGAATTTCCTGCTGCGGTCGGTCATGCTGTCGTCGACACCGTTGTTGTCGTTCTTCGGCGGTGCGTGGAGAGTCCGGCGGGTTATAAGTGAGCGCCAGGTGGACGAACGCGCGCGGTCCGCCTGCCCCCACATCGCGTGCGGAGTCAGCGCGGCGCGCCGCCGACAGCCCCCCAAATCAATACCGGCTGCGGGCGCCGCTCGCCGTCTCCGCGCTCGCATTTTGCACGCCGAAGTTCGTCCGGCATACGACTCCGTGCACTATTCCGGACGGCGTGTGTTTTTACAACGGTTTTACCGCGACCGTTCAAATATTTACGCCTTCGGCCACCTTTTATTGACTCGATTGCGTCGCTTAAAGGTGGTAATCCGGTGAGATTTTGTACAGATCGGGACCGAGACGAGAAGATAAATTTAAAGAGCGAGTGATGGTGGTGATTGAAATCGTTCTTTCGAGTGTTTTAATTAGTATCTTTGATCGTCGAAGCCAAGAAAATTCGCTTAAAAATACGGGTAAAAGGGACTTAATTAGAATTGTTCGGTGCTTGAGCACGTTTAATTGATTTATTTGCACGGTTGTGCAACAGTGGAATATGCTAAAAATAAAAAGTTCACTTGACGACGCGGAAATAGGGGCTGTTTTTTTGGTACAACAAACGCTCAAATATACGAATGGAGCTTTATTGGAATACAGTGTTCAAACATGACATCAAATATTGTGTGCCAAACAACGAGTAAGAATATTGTTAAAAATAAGTTACATGTAGGGTGGCAGAAATGAACAGGAATATTTAACCTGCACAGCGAGGCGAAGATTAAAGTGCAAATAACTTGTTCCGTGCAAAATGTTATACAACACACGTTCATACAACCTTTTGTTATACGATTATTTTTCTTTATTATATGTTCCAGTAGTTATTTTTTGATATGATTTTTCGTTTGCTTTGCAGAAAACCGGCGCCCGCATCAAGATCTTCTCGAACTTGGCCCCGCAGAGCACTGATCGCATAATCCAGATAATCGGTGAGCCGATAAAGTGCGTCGACAGCATCCGCGAGATCATCACCCTCATCAAGTCGGCAAGTTTTCCTCTCTCCGGCTTATCCGGACAGGTTTTCTAATTTTTCCTCCTTGCAGAATCCAATTAAGGGCATCGTAAATCCGTACGATCCTCACAATTACGACGATTACTATGCCGAGGAGTACGGCGGCTGGGGCATTTCCGGGAACGAGCGTCGCGGCGGCGGTGGCGGTAGCAGCAGCAGCGGCGCCGGTAGTGGAGGAGGCGCGAGTACCGGAAATGGCGGGCCACGTGGCAATCGAAACGGATATCGCGACGGACCGCCGCCGGGACGCTTCAACAGGGGACCGCCTCCGGCACGTGGGGCGCCACCTTCCATGAAGTGAGTATCAGTGTGAAAAAAAGCGGTTTGATCTTTGTTCCATTTTGTGCGATTTTACTTTTTTATTAAACTGAGTTTCAGTTCCATAATGAATTCTATCAAAAACAATTGTTTGCGCTTTGGTCCCATTTTACAGTTTATATTAGGTTGGTGCATAATTATCAGGCGTTTTATGAAAAACAATTTTTATTTGAAAAAGAAACAAATAATTGTAGAATAATATTGTTAAATGATTATTCCGAAGCCTAATCACCATTGACTTCAATAACTGATTCCCATTTGCTTGGAAGACTGTCGATTCTGTAGACAAAGAAGTCACGGTTCTTGGAAGCAATCCATGCTTTGACATCGGCCACCAAGCTAACCAATTTCCACGGCTTCCAAAAGTGCCTGATTGTCGATATCTGATGGTCAACCTCTTCCTCGGTTATCTTCCAAGCTAGTGTCGTCAGATTTGAAATAGGCAAACCATTCACTGCATCGAGTTTCACCTATTGTTCTTTGGCTAAAAATTTCGTCGAGATCGCGAAATGACAGCGCTCCTTTCCATCCTTTTTCAAAGTGGTAAAGCATAATATGACCATATTCGTCATATTATGCTTGGTTGGTGCTATGGTTATACGCATTTTTATAACCTATACATAAAATAATATTATTATATTTATAAAAAAGTAAAAAATACAGCAATTGTTATTAAAAAAACGCCTACAAAAACGCCTGATAATTATGCACCAACCCAATATTAAATATAAATTTTCATAAATGATGTATAATATTATTATGAAGTGAGTGGCATTGTCGACAATTTATATTAAGAAAAAAGGGTTGTTTCATTTTTATGTAATTCGGTTTTATTGGAACATGAATTGAATTGATAATTGTAGGGATTCGAATATTTGCACAAGTTCTGTTTAGTTAAATTAAAACAACATTAACTAAATGCAGTTCTGTTTTAGCGGTCGGCATTGTCAAAAATTATTCATAACAAATCACTAACTTTTATTAAACTAATTAGTTGTAATCAATTGTTTTATTGGGGGGTTTTCTGCATTGAGAAACATTTTCGGCCGCTAATTGTTTCAATAATTTTTTTCTTTAGTAGCTACAACGACCGCCAAATTGGTGGAAACATGTCACAGAGAAGTGAATATAACGGCAACGGAAGCAGCAACAACACAAATCGTCCTCCCCCGTTTGAGAGAAACGGTTGGGGTGGTCCGACCAATAACAGCCCGGTAATGAGCCACCCTCCACCAAACATAATGGCGACTAACGGCCTGAATCAAGGATCTCTTCAGTCCGGACCTGGTCTAGGGTCCCAAAACGGAGGACCAACTGGTGGCGGCAAAACGACTACGCAAGTTACTATTCCCAAAGATGTAAGTGCGCTATAATATTTTTAGATTTTTTTCGTATTTGAAACCATTTTTTTAAACTTTCAGACAAAACAAGTGTTTTGTGTACCGTCTTACGTGCAGAGTAAAAAAGATATTAAATTTGAAACGTTTGTTTTTAATTTATCGCCTTAATATGAACATCTGCCGCACTACTATTAGGCGGAGATGTTTAAATTTTATGACTTTTCGTCATATTATGTTTAAATCTAATGAAGCGTAGAAATGTTTTATGCGGGTTTTCATGTAAGTTTCAGACAGCGCCATAATTTGGGCCTTAATATGATTAACACCGCTTGTGCATGAATTGAATTTTGCACTTGCAATTAAGATGTTGGCGTTTGCAGTTGGCCGGCGCCATCATCGGCAAGGGTGGCGGTAGAATCCGGAAGATACGGCAGGATTCCGGTGCCGGAATCACCATCGACGAGCCACTTCCCGGCTCCAACGACCGCATAATAACCATCTCTGGCTCACCGAACCAGATACAGATGGCGCAGTATCTGCTCCAACAAAGGTGAGAGACCAAAATGATTGCGTTAGGTTGAGGGTTGAACTTGTAAGCGTCGCTGCGTGTGCAGCTTCGTCTGGTTTTTTCCAAATGTTAAAATAATTAACAGAGTGCAGTGTGGAGTGGACTGGTGACTAATCATGGTGTGGAGTGACTAACAGGAACGGTGTTGTGTGGAAGACTAGTGATTTTGTTGTTCTAATTTAGACGTAACAAGGAATCACTAATCATCCCACAAAGCCGTTCGCCGGCTTCGTCGAACTCTTCATGTTACATTTTAACCAGATCCGTAAGTCCTTCATCGTTTACAGATGTGCTTCCTTCATCATTATTCATACATGCACGAATTCATAGCAAATTGCTGAAAAGGTGCTTTGAACGCACCTTAATTGAAAGACGGCACTGCATGAATTTCAATAGTTGCGTAAATTGCTCGATTTATAGTCACAGTCATCACGACTGATTCGAATCAATGCAAAATTGAAGGTGAAACTAATTAGGCCGTTGTGAGGCTGAACACACATTGTAACCCCTGAAGATCATAAAAAACTTTAATTTGTAATTCATGGTTCGTTTTCCCATATGAATCTCACAACCATATGTATTTTTAGTGTACCACATTTATTTTATTATCTACTATAAATAATAGGCAATAATCATAACATTGTAGGTGGAAGTATTAACCCAAATGTGTGTTGGACGATTCATAAAATGTTTTTACTATTACATGATTTACAAAAGATTTTTTTTGTTGATGTTGGCTAATTGTCTTTTTATTTTATCTGTTTCAGTGTCCACAACAATTCAGAACGCAACAACTACTAAAAGCGTGTTCAGTCGTCATCAGAATTGGCCTACATTACATTATATGAATACATTTTTTAATTTGTTTTGACATTCCAATATGAAATATGATGTTGGGCATTACCACCTCTTATCACAGAGTGTACGCATCACGGTTTTTTTTCTTCGGATAATTTTACATTTTTTTGAGGATAAGAATTAGATATTTTTGTTACTTTTTTACATGTGAACTAAAGTGTGCGACGGTCGGAATTTTTAACGGTCGTTTGTTCAATTTTTTATAAATATTTATATTATGTAACGCCAGATGCATACATTTTAACCCATATTGATGTATAGTACTAACAGATGATGCATTTGCATTTTTGTACGTCAGGGAACAATTCAGTACAAATTAGGTTTTTTTTGTTCAGTTCATTTTTTCTTTAATATTGTTCCATGATCGACTTGCAAATATACAACCAAATATTTTTCTAGTTGTAGGTCCTCATAATCGATAGCTATGTAAGTGTATGATGAAATAAAGAAAATATTTCAATTATTGCATTTTTTCTTTCAATAAAATATGCACACAATAACAGTTATTGTCTATAAAAATATGTATAATCTATAATTAATAAAGAAGTTGTAAAAAGGTTACATTCTTAAAACGAGATTAGCTGCTTATCACAACATCAAAAACCAAACACACAGGAACTGTCATGATGCATGATTAATATGATGATATTGCTCGGGGTGTTCAGCTATGTAAAACACATAAATTAAAGGCACAGCAAAGATTAATATAATAATACACAACATTAGCGCTTTCAGCGAAATATCACAATCAGCGCCGTTCCAATGCATTCTACTCTCGCTGGAAACAGGTGGAGTGGTTTGTGGCAATAGGTGAATTTCCTCTTCGTCTTCTGAGACATCGCTTTCTTCTGTCACTTGATTCTTTTGAGCAATGTTACTGTTAAAAATAATCTGATTCACTTCGTTTTCCTGCAAACTAGTTGTCAGCTTGGCTGTGTCAACTTGTATACTCGTTGTGGGGTGGTTTGGTGAGCTGCGGCCACTAATGTGCACTCCAGCCAATGCCATCGAAATTGGGTGATGGGGCACTCGTATCGTCCTCTTCGCAAATATTTCATTCTCTCTATGAATATTATTCAAGCGTTTGAGATCCTCAATCTACAACAGACAGGTTAGATTGTTCAATAACTTTTGGAGCGTGTACAGTGCAGCAGTAACGTATCGCTAGGGACTGGAGGGTGTCCCCTTCTTCGACGATTTTCTCCACCGTTGCTTTTTCCTTCTTAGGCGAGCATTTTGGTAGCGGAAACAGTTCAGTCTCCTCGTCATCGCTGTCACTGTATTTACCGAATTTCTTATAGCTGGCACCTGATTTCGTTCTAAAATTGAGGATTTCGTATCAAACTGACACTTCTAGAAACTCACTTTTGTCGCTGTTTCATCATATTTTGTTTAATTAATAAAGCACTACCAGAAAATTGAGGTTATAACCATCTGGAACTGTCAGTGTCAACTAGTTGTCATTTTTAACAAATTGTTTGGTTGGTTTACAACTAATTTGAATCTTCATTCAAGATTATTTTGCAATTATTACGTATAACATTATTTGTTCTATAGGTTACTGTTGAATTTGTGTAAAAACAGTTACAATGTTTGCCCACTAATTTCAGTGGATTCCAACAAAATTACAAAACAAGTGTTTTAATTTTGTGGTTTGTTCACAACAAACATTAGATTATAGGGTGCATTTTTACTACTAATCTGTGATTTTTACTAATAATTAGTATTGTTTGATTAGAACTGAAGTGATTACAGGTGCGATATCATTAATAATATGGAACCAATGGATTCGGGTGACTATTTCAGCAGTTATCAAGATTTGGAGGTGAGTATCGCAGGGCTTATACATAACCTCAAAAGAACACGTTTTTAACCAACTTAAACCTTAACAACTGCTTTCCCGAAACCTTTGCTACGCATAATATCAATAAATGCGCTCGGCGTATTTTCGAATCCCTCAGTAACAGTTTCCGCGTATTTCAAATCGCCGGATTTAATCCACCCAAGATTTTGATTTACTCCTTCGTCCCATTGATCTATAAACCTGGTGACGCTCATTCCTTCCATTTTAACATGGGCGATTTTTATGGGAGTTTGTACTTCGGTCGCTGTAAATCATACTGTTAAATTTATTGGGGCACAATACCGAGTGTCCCAAAATACACCAAAATAAAAATGCGTTCAAGCAGCACGCGCCATTCAATCACTTTGAATTCATTACAGTGTAGCCTGTAAAATAACAAAATAAAATTCCATAGTCTGGCAAGCCTCAAATTTCTGCATGGAACAAGATCAAAATATGTAGTTGAACCGGTGAGATTGTACTGTTTCATGTCTAAATTTAAACCTTTTGATTTGAGATATCAATAGACTTTAAACTCACATTTTTATTGAATGAGTTTAAAAACTATTAGATATTTTTCATAGGAATTGCCACATAATCTAGGGTTTTTAGCCTCATTCGATAAAAACTAAAAACGTTAAAACAAAACGTTGAAATTTGTACTTGTTTTTCATCTCACCGATTCAAAGCATATTTTTTAATATATTATTAATTTTTTTTAACATATTTTTATCTACATTAATATGTTGATTGGGTGGATCGTTTTGTTGTGAATAGTAATATGCAAATCGTTGCACAATTTAAAAGTGTCAAATCATCAGTAATTTATAAATTACCTAAAGTTATATCATTTGGTTTTTTTTTCTGGTATTACGAACGAAGCGAAACAATTTTGCAGAAAGGCAACTTTGTTCCATCTGTTCTCAGTCCAAGAATGTCTGGGCTTGTATCATGACATGGGCGTTATTCTGGGACTCCCGGCGTAATGATATAACTTGTATACCTTTGTCAGTGCTGTTATACTCAGAACTTACGCCACAAATGACCACTCGTCCAAACTTGTTCATTTTCTGTAGGACAACACTGCTGATTTCACCCCCAACGTTGTCAAAATAACAGTCGATTCCATTGCGTGTAGCTTTAGCCAGTTCTTGTGTAAAATCGGTGGAGTTGTAATTAACAAAGGCGTCGAAATTGAAATCCTTTACTAATCTGTGACCGTTTACATCGGAACCGGTGATTCCCACAACGCGACACCCTTTGATTTTCGCAATTTGCCCAGCAAGACTCCCAACAGCGCCTCCAGCTCCTGATACAACTACCGTGTTCCCTACTTCCGGTTTACAAATTTTGAGTAGACCGAAATAAGCGGTATTGCCAGGCATTCCCAACGCACCCAAAGCTAAGGATCGCGGCAAATTTGTGTAATCTTTAAGTAGTTGTTGCGGAAATCTGGCATTTTGAGGGGTGTCAGAAGCAATAGAATGAGTTCGCCACCCAAACTCGCCCACTACATATTCTCCAGTAGGATACTTTGTACTTTTACTGTCTAGAATTCTAAAAAAATGTTTAAATTATTTATAGAGTTAAAATGTGGTGTTTGGATACTTTGCCACTTGTTGGGCTCTGATAACTTGTCCTACTTTAACTGGTTGGGTCCTCATGTAGGGATCGACACTGATATATTCGGCCTGTGCCAGAAACTCTCCATCTTTAAGCGGCCGAAGAGGTTCTTCAACTAGTCGGAACTCGTGCTCGGTAGGATATCCTTCGAATTTTTTGCACAATATTATTGTTTTGGCCTTCATTGCGAGCTGCGTTGACAATGACAATAATTGACGACCTTTAGACACAAACATCGGAACTAGTTTCTATGCAACATTTTTTGGTGTGTTGCCAACACTGTTTGAAAAACAGCAGCTCACACAGGCTAACCTTGTGCGAGTGATACTAGAAAATGCGAGTCACGTCTATTTATTTATGCGGTTATCTCATGAGTGCCTGCTTATCAGTTAAAAGTGGTGTTTGTTACAATTAATTGAACTCTTTATTTTACATAATTTTGCTACACCTTAACGAGTGCTTTTCCAATATTTCTACCTTGTAACATGTCGACGAATGCCTGGAACGTGTTTTCGAACCCATCAGTAACAGTCTCGCGATATTTTAACTTATCTTCAAGTATCCATTTTTTTAGTTGTTGAATAGCTCCGGGCCATCGATCGACAAATCTATGAACTATGTAACCTTCCATTTTTAGTTCCTTAAAAAGAATTTCCAACTGAAAGGGGCGTGCTACAACCGAGCGTTTAAAATGTACTAAGGGATTATCCGTAGCAACTTTTTGATTCGTGTTCATCGTTATAGCCGGATATGACTCCACAAACAGCCACACGCCCAAACTTGTTCATCAACATCATTAATTTGTTCGTAATTTCCCCGCTAGTGTTGTCAAAATAACAGTCGATTCCATTCGGAACCGCTTGTGCTAGCTTTTGATGGAAGTCGTGGTCTTTGTAGTTGACCTTTTTCATCAAAACCAGAAAGACCAACCACTTTGCACCCTTTAATTTTAGCGATTTGTCCCACAATGTGTCCGATAGCTCCAGCCGCGCTTGATACAACGACCGTTTCTCCAGGTTGTGGTTTACAAATTTCCAAAAATCCAAAATATGCAGTCATTCTAAAAATGAATTAACATTAAACTAAAAACCGTCATAATAAATAACCCGAAACTTCCAAAATTCCCAAGTAGAACGAAATAGGAAACTGTCCGTCGTTGGTAATGGTTTCAGTTCTCTCGCCGTTGGAAATAAAATGAGTCGTCCAGCCAAAGAAACCCTTAACATGTTGCCCAATTCGATATTTTTTATTTCTACTTTCTATGATTCTAGTCGTACGGTTATAATTTTGGATTATTGATAACTTCGTGCTCACCTCGCGATTTGTGCGCCGAAGAATGTGGATCCTGGAGTTATTTTATTTGCATGGTATCGCATATAAGGGTCTACGCTCAAGAAAACTGCTTCTGCTAGTAATTCTGACCAGCGAGCTTGTCAAGCACTTATTTTCCTCTCACTTCCGTCTTTAATATCACGAAGTTCTTCTTCAACAATTTCCAAATCATTTGGTTTTGGTGAACCACTAAATTCTTTTACCAACACGTATTTTTTGGCTGTGACCATCGTTTTTGATGCACCGACCATTATGTTGTTGAAACACACTTTATATAATATTTTTTTATCATGATTACTTTGTGAGACGTGGGTGTGTTATTATGTTTCCTAATCTTAGAATAAAACTACTATTATGAAATGTGTGTATTTATTTGTTTCATTATCAAACTTTAACAACCGCTTTTCCAATGTTACCACCTTGTAGCATATCCACGAAGGCATCAAACATTTTATCGAATCCTACAGTAACAGTCTCGCGATATTGCAGTTTCCCTTCTGCGATCCACTTCTTGTTTTGCTGGATTCCTTCCAGCCATTGATCCAACCAACGCGTTACAACAAATCCTTCCATTTTAAGTTGTTTGAAAATTAAAGCCGGTTGTATGGTGCTGACTACAATAACTGCAGTGTCAGTTTCTGTTTAAAGTTTTAATTTTAGTACCTTTAGTGGCGTGATAATTGTTGTAACCAGTTATGGCTCCACACACAGACACGCGGCCGTACAAATTCATTTGGTAGAGAATTTGCGAGCTGATTTCGCCCCCTACGTTGTCAAAATAGCAGTCAATACCGTTGGGAGCAGCTTTTTTAAGCTGCTGGACAAAGTCTTTGTCTTTATAGTTGATGAAGTGGTCAAATTTCAGGTCCTCGGTTAACCATTTGCCTTTTTCATCCGAACCAGCGATTCCGATAACAGTGCAACCTTTAATTTTTGCGATTTGCCCAACGATACTTCCCACAGCACCAGCGGCTCCCGTCACCACCACTGTTTCTCCGACTTTAGGGTGGCAAATTTCCAAAAAGCCGAAATAAGCCGTATTGCTACAGTGGGGAGTAAAATAAACTTGTAGAAAAACTTGAAAATGTGAATAACTAACCCTGGCATTCCTAAAACACCGAGTGCGAGCGATAAGGGTAGGTCTCCAAAATCCGGCAAGAGTTGAGGTGCCGCTGGTATAAAACCAGTGGCGTTTCCATCTGAAATTGTATGACTGCGCCACCCGAAATTGGCCACTACGTATCTTCCAACCGGAAACTTTTCGTTTTTGCTCTCAATCACCCTTTTTTTTAATTAATTTTTGTATTTAGTCCAAATACGTGTACTTACTTAGCCACTTGGCCGCCGAGGAAGGTGGTCCCTAATTGCAGTCTGGATGCGTAGGCCCGCATGTACGGATCCACACTTAAGTACACAGCTTCCGTCAAAAACTCTAAACAAAATAATTATCAATTGTCAACACTTATTCCTATTAGCACTCACCTCCATCCTTGATGGGCGGCAGCTCTTCGTCAACCAACTTGAGGTCGGATCGTTTTGGTAAACCCTCAAATTGTTTTTCCAAAATATAAATCTTTGCTTTTACCATTTTTGTAGCGTTACGAACTCACCCGCTATAACGTACCTAAATAAATGACTTAATCGTTCAAGATTTAATGCTGTACGCTATCAGCGATGATGCAGCGTTTGTGAGCGGTTCAAACCGAAATTTCACAAATAGTATTTTCGATTAGTATGAGTAACACACAGTACAATGTACGTGCGCGATGCGAGTTTGTTGATTATATTAAATTAAAGGAGAATAGCAGTTGTGCTTGAACCTAAAATGATCTAATGAAGTCAGTATGCAAGCTCAAAAATAATTATGCTGATGATTTGTCAAGACACCAAATGTCAACGTCAGGTCATCCTAAATTATGATGATTTATTTCGCTTTAATACTTCATATTACTTTTGTATATTTCTTGTTTTTCTTCAATGATTTTTATTCATATTTAATGCAATCTCTTAGTTTATGTGCAATTTTACAGAATAAGAATTTTTGAATAAGAACTGTATTTTCATATTGCCATTTCTGAAACAAGCCCGATATTATTTTCTTGGTAAAATCAGTATTTCCACATTTATTATTATACATTTTTTGAAGTTGAATGACAAAATTGTGTCCTGCGATCTAATGAATAAAATGTTGATAAAAAATTGCATTTCTCTTTGCTTCAACCCCAAAGAAGTATATTCCTTCGGTGTTCCTATAATAATTATGACATGAAAATATTTTTCAAATAATAATCAACAAGAACAAAAACAATGAACAAACAATGTATATTTCGCATGTGTCCCCAATCGAAACTTTTGTCAAAAATAAAATTGTTGAGGTGATTGATTTTTACTTATACTCTTTCTTGGATTATGTGCAATTTTATCGAATAAAAATTTTTGAAAAAGAATTGTACTTTCACATTGCCATTTCAGTGTTTCACATTTATTATTACCTATACATTTTTTGAACTAGAATGACATAAAAATGTAATATTCTGCGACCTAATAAATAAAATTTTGATCAAAAATTGCGTTTCCCTTTGCTTCAATCCACAAACAAGTCAATATTCCTTCGGTGTTCCTATAATTATTATGAAATGAAAATATTTTTCAAATTGAATAAACCACAAGAACAAAAACAATATTTCGCATGTGTCCCCAATTTTTTTGTCAAAAATAAAATTGTTGAGTTTCTTTTCAAAACGAGAAATTTGAGACAAACTTTATACGACGAGAGTTTTTCTGTTTTCAATAGTTTTCAACGACAATTCATAGATTTAACTGCAATATTATGTTTCGAAAATCGATTCAGTGATTATCATGTGAAAATTAGGATCCTACAAACTTCAAACATTTTGCGATTTGAAAAAAAGCTCTACAATTAATCTATGAAACGGATAATTTTAATGTACAATAAATTTTATACTGTCATGCGCCTTAAGACTCGTACATGCAGATACATTTTTACGATACAACGATTTTTAAACATGAAAATGATAAAACTTGGTATTTCGTGGCCTGATGTAATTCACTTGGCGCCTTCACAGTGCAGTTATAAATAGACGAAATCAAATAGCAGAAAAATGGGTTTACAAATAAAATAATTCCATACATTAAGCGTTTTTCTTATTACCTGGGGCTCGAGCCTTTAAAAATTTTCTTTCTTATCCTCACACTACACCGGTGAAAGCGAAAATGATGTTTGCAGCATAAGTTAAGTAATCAAATTTAACCTCGCTTTGTAGGTCGGTTTAGTTTACGTTATTAGTTAGATATATGCTGTGTTCTATGGCAGATTTTTCAAAACACATTTTTAAAGCAAATTAACTCAATTTTTATACAAATTTTTTTAAATAAAACAATCTTTAACAGAAACTACATATATGAAAGTAGAGCAGTTCTTGAGGCTCCAATATAGGAATTAAACAATTTTAAGGCGCTAGGTCCATAAAAATTGTATAATGTTTAAAAAAAAGCATGAGACTTGAATTTTGGGCTGTTCCCAGTTCCTCCATGTTTGTTGCTGTTAAAAAATTCTTTTGTTGGAAAAAATGGTATGAGAGTCGTAAAATTTTGTTTTAAAATTGCGCGTTGAAATTTTTTTTACTACTTACTTGAAGGAAGAAAATATTGACACTTTTTACATTGTTTATTACATTTACAATATCGAATATCACGCCTTAATAATTGCTTTCCCCAAATTTTTTCCTCCCAACATTTCAATAAATGCCGAAATCATGTTATCGAAGCCCACGGTAACAGTTTCATGGTACATAATTTTGCCTTGCTGGAGCCATTTGAGGAGTTGTTGGAAAGATTCTGTGGCTCGATCCTGGAAGAGATAGCTTTGGAACCCTTCCATGACTAATTGTTTCGACAACATTATGCCTTGAACGACTGTAACTACAATTACGCATTAAAGAAATATTAAACTCAAGCAGTGGTTAATATACTTTTTGGCAAGTTTTTAGGATCATCGTTGTATGAAGAAATAGATCCGCAGACTGATATCCTCCCAAGCTCGTTCATGTGCCTCATTACTGCTGTACTTATTTCCCCTGCAACCTACTGCCAATTTAATCACTCATCACACTAATATTATCAATACGGTTACATTATCAAAATAGCAATCGACGCCGTTTGGGGCCAACCGATCGAGTTGTTTGTCCAAATCTCCTGTTTTGTAGTTAGCAAAACCGTCAAAACCCAATTGCTCCACTAAATATTTTCCTTTATCGTCGGAACCTGTGACTCCCACAACCTTGCACCCTTTAATTTTTGCGACTTGGCCTACAATGCACCCAACAGCTCCGGCAGCCCCAGAAACAACAACCGTTTCTCCAGATTTCGGTTTACAGATTTCCAAAAATCCGAAATATGCAGTCAATCCCGGCATTCCGAGAATTCCCAGGAAATAGGACACTGGAAAATTTCCAATATCTGGTACAATATATGGAGCGGGCGCGTTTCCCGCTCCTTGGATATTCGCGGGAAGTCCCGACGATATTGTGTGACTCCTCCAATCGAATTTTCCTACGACATATTTGCCGACTGGATATTTCTCGTTTCTACTATCTACGACTCTGTAAATGCACTTTAAAATTAAATAAACAGTTTTGGTGGACTTACTTAGCTACCTGTGAGCCTACCATAGTATTTCCCAGAGGAATATTATGGGCATAAGCCCTCATATATGGGTCAACACTTAAATATGCTGCTTCTGCCAGAAATTCTGGGAACAAAACAAAAAAAAATCATACCGAAAAATAATTTATTTGAAAATGTAGGATACTCACCTCCATCTTTAAGTGGGGGCAGATTTTCTTCCACGATTTTGAAATCTGAAGGTTTGGGAACGCCATCGAAGCGTTTGTGGATTATTATTTTTCTAGCAGTAACCATTTTATGTAATGATCGTCGAGTTGCAGTCGTAGATAAAATTCTACTTGTCAGGGCTGCCATCGCCCGATGTTTCTTTGAGATAATACAAAGTTTGAACAGTGAAACTGCAATCGTGTATAGGCAACCAATTATACACTCTCTGTTTGAGGGTGCCGAATTTTATTTAAAAACGAATTTATGGCTCTAAAAACCATTCGAATAATGTAAATATGTACGAAATTCTTTGATATTTTAATATTTTTTCAAATTTCTACAATAATGACGAAACAAAAGAAAGTAAATGTGTACTTCACAGTTTTTCTGAAAATCCAAAAATATAATGCAAACTTTTATAATGCAAAAGATTGTATTCTAATTACATTGTACAATTTATGTAAGAAAACCATACAATTTTATATAAAATTGTTAAAGGAAACAATTTATTTGTTCATTGTGCTTATAAACGAGTCACAGTTTTTCTAGTTGTTAGTTTCGTTTTAAATTAACAAAATGTGTTACAGAGAAAAAACAAATAATTGCTACGGATGTTCTTCTATAGTTTTTTGTAATGTAAATATGGTCAAACCTAGAAAAGGTTTACTCTGCAGAAATTTGGTAATCTAAGATATAACATGCAATAAAACATTCAAAAACATTTTAATATTTTTTCAAATATTTACAAGCAATGAAGCGACAAATGAAAATAAACGTGTACTGCACAAAATTTCTGAAAATTAGAAAATATGAAAAAAATTGTTTTGTAATTAGTATAATTTGTGTAAGAAAATCATACTAAATAATTTTATATAAATTGAATTTTAAAAATAAACAATTTATTTGTATAATGTATATACTTATAAGCGAGTCACAGTTCTTGTAGTTGTTGGTTTCATTTTAAATTAACAAAATGGGTTATAGGGATAAAATAGTTATTGCTAGCGGATGTTCTTCATATTTATATTTTTTGTAATGTAAATATGGTCAAACGTATAAAATGTTTCACTCTGCACATATCTGGGAATCTAAGATGTAACATGCAATAAAACGGTGAAAAACATCTTCAAAATGTCACATTCTTGATTGAACAATAGATTATTTTTTATCTTATCAATGCTAATAGCTCATTCTCCTATGCTGTAATATTATTTATTATAATAAACATAAGTCGGGGTTAACACGGCTTTAACGACTGTTAATCCTTTTAAATTTCTCTAAGGCAGCGCTGAAATCCACAGAGTTGGCCTCCACGTGTGAGACCTTGACTCTCACAACAGCTTTTCCTATATTTTCCCCTCTCAAAACGCCTATTAAAGCGCGGGTGGCATTTTCAAAACCATCAATAATGGTTTCGCGATACTTCAATCGTTTTTCTTGAACCCATTCGAGGTTCTGGTGGATTGCTTCCATCCAACGATCTGCAAATTGATTAGATCTAAACCCTTTCAGTTCCAACTGGTTTTGGATGATTGCTACTTGGACTATGGGAGCTACAAACAATCCTTGTAATTTAAGCAGCGTAGAATTTTATGTGCACCTTTGATGAGGGATCTGGAGTTGTAAGTAGAAATAGCTCCGCACACCGCTACTCGACCTCCTGGATTCATAAGTCCCATAACTGTGTTGCTGATGACACCTCCCACCTTAAAAAACACTAAAAATTATCTTCAATTCGTGTTTTTGATGCACCTACATTGTCGAAGTAGCTGTCAATGCCTTTTGGTGCAACTTTTTTCAGTTCGGCGGCCAAATCGTCGGTCGTTTTGTAATTAATGACGTGGTCGAAGTTTAAAAGCTCCAACCAACGAGCTTTTTCGTCGGATCCCGTGATTCCAATCACTCTGCATCCTTTAATTTTTGCGATTTGGCCCACGTGACTGCCCACCGCTCCAGCGGCTGCCGTCACCACGACCGTATCTCCTTGAGTAGGTTTGCAAATGTCCAAGAAGCCGAAATAGGCAGCGACGCCTGTTCCTCCAAGAACCCCCAGTGCGAGTGATTTGGGCAAGTGCCCCAGGTCGGGGAGAACGTAAACGAAGCTCTCGGTGGGATTTTTAACGATAGTGTGAGTACGCCAACCAAGTCCGCCCACGACGGTCTCACCAACGGGAAATTCAGGATTTTTTGACTCGATTACTCTACGTCAAATATTTGTGCATCATCCTAAGGACCAGAACTGGTTTTACTTACTTGCCCACTTGCACTCCGATCATAACTTGCCCAATTTTATAAGTCGAGCCCAATAGTCGTTGGTAGGGGTCCACACTAAGAAACAACGCCTCCACCAAGAATTCTGTAAAATTCACAATTTAACAACTTGATTCCGACCCGACTAAATCTAACCCCCATCTTGAACGTCATCCAGTTCTTCTTCCTGGAGCACCAAATCGTCTTCCTTGATTTCGCCGTCAAAGATCCGCGCCACGGTGATGATTTGTGCTTTCACCATGTTGATAGATGCCAATTAACGATGATACTAACGTACATCACGTTCGATTTCGTTTTTATCTGGGAGAAGTTTCGTGTTATCGATGCAAATCCAGCTATCTTGATTCAGATACACCAATTGATGCTAAAGGACAGCGCAAGAAATCGGGCGTACAGACAAGCAATTTTTGATAACGTGGACCAAATTAAGGGACGCGTCGTTCTGGATGTGGGTGCCGGAACCGGGATTTTGTCAGTGTTCTGTGCGCAAGCCGGCGCCAAGAAAGTTTACGCCGTGGAAGCCAGCGAAGTGTACAAAGCAGCCGAAGAAGTGATCAAGGAAAATGGGTTTGATGACGTGATTCAGGTGAAAATGATCGTCAACTCGTATCGCTTCCGATAATCACTGATTACAGGTGGTTCATTGTAGAATCGAGGACGCGACTCTCCCGGAAAAAGTTGACATAATTGTGTCGGAATGGATGGGATTTTATTTGCTTCACGAAGGCATGCTGGATTCTGTTATCGCGGCCAGGGATAGGTTTCTAAAACCAGGCGGCTTGCTTTTTCCAGAGTCGGCCACTTTGTTTTGCGCCCCGTGCAGGTTCGTTGGATGTTATAACGAAGCAGCATTGGGATATCTATAATTGTAGCGTCCCTTTTTTGTATGATTTTTGGAGCGATGTGAGTGGAGTGTCTATGAGGTGTGTTGGTAAAAAATTGCGGGAAGAAGCCCAGCACAAGCCCAGCACTAGCGTGGTCGAGCCCGACCACGTGTTAGCCGATCCAGAAGTAGTATTGTGGATCGATTTACGCGAAGTCACTTCGGAGGATGTGGATTCGATTAAAATGCAACACGTGGCGGTCGCTACCAAAGCTGGAAAATACCAAGGGATTTGTTTGTGGTTCACTTGTGCCTTTCCTTCCTATTCTACCGAACCTGTGACTTTATCCACTGCTCCTGATGAGGAAGAAACGCACTGGAAGCAAACCACCATTGTTTTGCCTACAGAACTTGACTTGGATGAAAAGGCACCGATTTGCTACGAACTAACGCTGACGAGGACCAGCCAAACTAACAGAAGATACAATATTGAGGTCACTCTTCTGGATCCGGAGGAAGTGCCACATCCTGAATACTGCGGTTGTCATATGACCAAGTGTATTTTAGTACGAGCGATGCTCGACAAGTACGAATCCGAAAGTTTACAGAAATAAATATTTCCTTATTATTATCCGTGTTTGCACAACTCCTATCGATGCGGTTTCCATTACTCTGAAATAGCGTTGATGATGAACGACTAAATGAAGACATCATCAAGACAGGTGGTTGAGCCCGAGGCGGGGCGAGTCTTACTTCGTTCCCCACTGCTGCTAAAATAACCACCAGGTATCTAGATGAGAATCGTGCCGCCACAGATGAGTGGAATTTACTACGACTATTACGATTATCTCGTACGGAATTGTACACGAGACCTATCAGATTTGGATTAGGACCACTAATGATACCAATAATTGAAATGTGACGCAACTCGACCCTAAAACTTAGCTCATATTACGCGAAGATTGAAAATTTTTACACTCTGTGTGGCGGACAATCACCTGCAAAGCTTCGCCCTCATTGCACGTCAATTACGTATTCTCTTGTATGGTAATGTGAAAATCAACGTGTTGACACTATGAGGCGAAACTGCGGTAATTTCTGCTTCGATTTGCATGACATTATTGGGCACGCCTGAGTCCAGGACCGGATTCTTGTGTTGTTGGTGGTCCTTGCTAATCCGAATTTCGCACAAGAACATAGATTAAGACAATCAGTCATGTGTTTTGATTAGATGGTCGTGGAATGGACCGCCCTGATGATAATAAGCGGCTGTGCAGAGTGCGGTTGGCATGAGCTCTCTAATGACATTTGTTGCTTATTATAGGCTATAATGTCTTGCTCGAGCTTCTTCGATGTGGTCGTGGTTTCCTGCAGCCAAACACCACAAATTTATGACAGTTTTGCGATTTAGGTTAATTATAATGCTGGTCCTTGGCATGATGAAGTTAAATTTGATATAAAACCCGTCAGAATAACTTTTAACAATTTTTCATAAATGGAAAATAAGATATTTATATTTATCATTAAAGCAAACGGAATTAGTTTTTTTTCTAACTTTTGATTTAATAATAATAATAATAATAATAATTGACCTCCACTGGCATCAATTGACACAACTTATTAAAACAGTACTATTTCACTTTTAGGTCTCTTTCCTGCTAATTATAAAAAAAAAATTTAAAAAATCATCTCGTGTTTGAAATCCAAATATGTCTTGAGACTTTATTCTAAATTTGCCAAAAAATAAATTGCAACAAAATATTTTAGTCGTAAGTAAAGAATTTGGCCATATCCCTAACTTTTGTGGAGCAGTTTAATTAGTTCCAGACTTTGTAAATTTTTATTTTTTTTATTTTTCAAGTTGATAAAATTTTACAAAAAAATTATTAATCAGCTTAAGATCTTAACAATAATTATTTCATTATTAATTATTTATTATAGTAATATTATTTTTTCCCTAATATGACTTCAAATAGAACACGGTCTAAAGACCCTAATAAGATCGTTAATTATTAATAACACCTACCGTGAAAGCCTGCACACTTTCGAAATAATATTTACAACCGAATTTGAATCTAAACGCCCGACTCGCGCTTTTTACACATTTTTTGCTTTAAAAAGTGCACCACATTGATCGAATCACAGCGAAGGCATGGCTACGGTGCTATAAGTTTTTTGGGACTGTTTGTTCGTGATTGGGTACTTTTTCGGATGAGGTGTAGCCTTCGGTAAAAAATATGGCCCGGGGACAAACTCTCACAACCAATCAGATCTAATCGGGAGTCGAATTTTGAATTTAACGCACTTCATCTTTGCTTCATTTCGCCATTGACAAACCGTTTTGTGCGGGTTCGGTCTTTGGTCAGCTTTTTATCCAAATTAAAATTTTATATTTTTAAGATTGCAAAATAAGCAACCATTGTCGGTGTATTAGGTGGCCAGGATATAGTTTAATAAATTACTCAATATTTTTTATGAAATTTATTATTACTACTCGGCTTTGTTGTGATGGATAAATTGTTCGTCCTCTAGTTTCTGGTCGAGACTTGGCTCGTTTTTTGATTATTAGGACAAACTCGTAATTCTTGTTACAGGAATGTAAATGGTTGACGGGTAGTTTAATTTTTGAATAGTGCTGAAGTTATTTGATTACATACGGAATTTTGCTTTCTTACAAATTTAAATCACTTAAGCGCCATACAAAAAGTCAGGATCAAATTAGGTAACATGTAAGTTTAACAAATATTTTATAATTCGGTCACATTAAATAATAAATACATAAACAGGCTTATTTGTTTTTATTTATTTTTCTGCAATTGTTTAAAATTACTTGCAATTAGTGTTTCGCCGAGAGAATAATCGAACAGAGGAAACTTAAAGAATTTGTGTTTTTCATGACTACATTTTTAGGAAATTTCCACAACAGTTCACAATGAACTCCTAGACTCAATAGCTCACATTGGAACTGAGAACATAAATTTATAAAGTAATAGTTCAAATTTGTTACATGTATCTGACATTGATGAGATGAGTCATTAAATTAGCTTTTTGTCAGACATATTTATGCAGTTTTATGAATGTTTGATGAATAGGGACGTACTTTGGAGGAATAATTCGACTTACTAACGCAAACTGAACGTTTGAATAACATTACACAAACTGCCTGCCTCCCCTGACAAAATGACACGAGCCGCCACTGGTTTGGAGTGTACAACATTTGATAAAAAATCGAATTCAGGTGGAGTCGTTTAAGATTTCGACGAGTCTTAGAATATTAGAATTAAATACAAAATGATATGAACGATAAAAAGAATTAAATTGCACTTTTCAAATCACTGGAAAAACATTTATAGAAATGCAAAAACAAAAATAAGTTGCGAATTCGACACTTGTGCCTAATCACCCGATAATTGTATCTCAATTGCCTAATTAACGTCATTTAAAGTGAGTGCAAGCCGATATTATCTGATTACCGGATTCGCGAAGCACCTGAAAATTCTATCTCGTTCATCTCATAAAGACCCCCCATCTCGTATCAGATGGTGACGATCGCCCATTTCCCTGCTTCAAGCTTCCAACGACAATTTCGTATCATCATTTACAGGAAGATAATGATCGTTGCGCCTGAGATGACTCACGTCCTTATTCGACAATTTTCGACAGTGAGGAAATAGAAAAGGCGATAATTATGGAAGTTGCCGAGTCATGAGCACACACTACAACCGCCATATGGCTCGTGGCACCCACATTAGCGTCTTATATGGACAATAACCATGTGAAATGCGTTTCGACAGATATTTTACGGTCGTGTCACTCATTCTCGATGGATAAGGTCACGGCGAGGCGAATGGCCCACAATATAGGAGGTCCGAAAATGTTGTAGACTTTTCTTGGTTCCGTTATACGAGGAAAATGGAACGATGAAGGAGGCGTGGGCGATAGATTTATGACACTTTTGATTATTTATTTATTTGTGGCTTATACAATCTATATTTTATTTCCCAAAGGTGTTTTTTGTCCGTACGCCATATCTCCCTTAATACTTCATCAAGACCAACGATTGAACCATCATTTTCAAAATTACTTTCACCTCTATCTGCAAAAAATGTAATATTTCTTTTAAAAATTAATAAAAACCGTATTTTGGTCATAGCGTCTTTATTTAATTTTTTCCCACTCCCAAGCGGTAAAATGGTAAAACAAACATTATAGAGTGCCACGCAATAGTCCTTGAATTCAAAAGCATTTAAGAAACATATCAAGCAATTGTTGTTGAAGGGGTTGGGATTTGAATTGTAGTCAGTTTAGTTAGATTTCTATAAGTTTTATTTAGTTTTTTTGTTACGGTTATATTAGGTAATAAGTATATGATAAGTATATAAGTATAGGATTTTGTTTTTGTTTTCTGTAAGATTATCTTATGTATGATTATTTCTGTTGAATTAAGGGACTCGTGGAAGACCGGACTTCCATCTGGGGATGGTCGAGCCGAACGAGTTCCTTATAATTATTTGTGAACTGGGAACTTTACAAATAATAAATAATAATAATAATAATAATTCGGGGGGCCAACTAGAAACTTGTTTCAGTATTCAGTTACTATTCGTTTGTGTGCGAATTTTGTCCTACATTACGATTAGTTCATTGTTTTTGTATTGTCTACTCATTGGAATTTTTACGGTTAGCTGAGTGCTTGTTTCTAGCCAATTCTTATAATTCCTTTATTTTCCATATCTGTTGTGCGTTACAAGGCAATCGTGATAAGCTCATAGTTAATAATGTCTACTGACTGAATGGAGCTTTTAAGGTTATCGTAAGTGTTATCTTAAATGGAGTTCCACTTTCTTTGTATTTGTTACAGAATGTAAAAAAAATGAATGGTGGTAATAGGATTTGAATTGCAGCAGCACCTCTCGACCCTCCTCCATTAGGCGCCATTTTTAATATCCTAATAACCTCTCAAAAACCAGAATCTTTCCCAAGTACCACCAAACTCATTCCCCGGCGAAGATTAAAGGCGGCGGTTTCTGGTGGATGATGATTTGTGGTGAAGATAAGCCGCTTCAGCTGAATCCATCCATCATCCCGGGGGAGTACGGCGGCGCGTCCTTGCACTCCCAAACCCGGAAAAAGCAGTGAAAGTCACCGCGCGCTGAGGTCAGCTTGAGCAGAGCATGCGCTCCGCTCTTACTAGTTTACGCACATTCCTCAAACGTTCGCCTTCACCAGCTGATCGCGTGGAGGGGTGTCCATTGAGTGGTGATTACAATATTCGCGATCGAAGGGACGAGGGGAGCCCCGCGCCCCAGGCCTCTTTCTGGGTGGTCCGCGGTGTGGCCGGCTTCGTGTGTGGCGCTCGACCCCCCGCTCCGCCCCGAGCGGGGTACTCCTACCCTGGTCTTTTTATCGCCGGCCTCGCCATGTGCTTCCAGACGAGCCGAGGAAACAAGAGCACCACGGCCCTCTCGGAAGTGCGATGACTCGCCGCTCGCATAGTAAACAACATACCGCAATCGAGAACGTCCCCACAGAGGTGCCACATCGGACCTGCAGGTCTTCTTCTCTTACGCAAAGCTGCAAACGCTGCCTGCGCACCTGCCTCTAAACACAACTTATTATGGGAAGATGGATGATTACTCAAGAACATCTATATCTGGACACAAGCGAATTAGGTGTCGTGGGTCACGAACATAAAGCTGAAGACTTGTGGCAAACAAATAATTTGAAAGAAGTGAACACCGTC
This sequence comes from Eledona agricola, assembly GCA_964023215.1. NCBI lineage: Eukaryota > Metazoa > Arthropoda > Insecta > Coleoptera > Tenebrionidae > Eledona > Eledona agricola. Next base: position 5,375,908 of record OZ026856.1, read on the forward strand.
ATAACTTACACTACACTCTATGAATCGTTCGGAGCAGAATTGAAAAACGTTGATACTTGTCAGGATCTATAGTGTGGTAGAATATAAGAAACATTTTCATCCTTGAAAAACGAACCTCAAGGTATTACTTCGTGGCTGTGAGGCACGCCAGTATAATAAGAACCTGAAGCTGGAGATTTGTGGGGAACCAAAGATTATTATCAGTTTGGACGAACAAGTAATTAACATGGTGGACTAAGTACGAAGGGACTCGGAAGCAAATATCTACAAAAAACTATTGTCATAACCAGTGGCGTAGCGTGGCGGCAAGCAGCGCGATTATTTAAATGAAAAATGAAAAAATCATTTCAAATTCCAAGAAATTTCTTTTGAACCCCCAAGACGATTCAGGAGAAAGCATATATTTGGCGACGGAAGTCAAGAAGTTCAGTTATCGTACGAAGATGACTTGAGACGAACAATGTTTTCTTCAATAGACAGAGTAACTGCTGAAATTCGAGAAAGATTCCAACAGCTGCAGAATCTAGCGCAAAAATATGCTTTTTTAAGGCCTGCAGTGATATGGAGCGTGGACGAACTTAACTTAGATCAAGTTCCTCAAGACATTAATAAAGAAGAATTCCAACTTGGGCGCGTACGTCTACGAGCTTTCGTAGCTGCAACAGACCCAGAGTGTAAAAAAGAGCTCATTAAGTCCGGCTCTCCGGGTTTATGATGTACCAGCGCTGTGGGGAAATAAGATTACTCTAAAATGAAAATAGATATCGAGCTGCCGTTTTCGACAAAAAGTACAATCCATTTAAGAGGACACGCTAAAAATATCTGCTGCTATAACTTGTATAACCCTGTATAACCTGCTTGTATAATCCTATTATGGACCTAATTTCAGTTGTTTTCCTATTATTTGACATTTAAACCAACAAAATCCGCTTCTGCTTCCAACCCAATGAGAATTGTGACTTCAAATTTTTACAAAAAAATTTTTAATATCTTCTAGTTTATAGTGTTCAAGTCAAACATTGAATTTTAATAATTTACTATAAACTAGACGATATACAAAATTTTCTTCAAATTTTAAGCCAAAATTCTCATTGCTTTGGGAGCAACGATTTTTCAAAGGGGCTTTTGTTGGTTTAAATGTCAAATAATACAAAAACAACTGAAGTTAGGTCGAAGGCGCTGGGACACCTGTATTTTATTGAGTCCAAACTTGAAGATGGCTTACCAAACATTGTCATAATGTGGAGAATTTTTTAACATCTGCCATCAGTAATGCCACTTGCGAGAGAAGCTTCTCTAAACTGACCATAATGAAAAATTATCTTAGATCAACTATATCCACGCTGAGGCTATCAAATTTAGCTATTCTGGCAACTGAACATGACATACATATTGAATTTGACAATTGTACAAAAGATGTTGCTATGAAAAAAATAATAAAAAAAGTAATAAAAAAATTTATTTTACTTTTACTAATTTTCCTGACTAATAATTAAAATAGATGGGGCGGCGAAAGCTGACGTTACGCCGCTGGTCATAACATTGTTTGGTAGCTGGAGGAAAATTAGTGAAAACATTTGATTTAATGGAACTAGAACATTTTTCCACACAGAACAAGAATCAAATTTGGCGTTGTGTACGCGGCGTTAATACGTGACCACCTGGAAGCTGGGTAGATTTACGATTTCCGCTAATTTCTTCTCAGAGTCTGACAAAAAACTGGCACTAATTACCTCCGGATTACGCAGCGGTCCGTTTTCCTGTTATGAATCCTCCCCGAGTTGATCGTCCTCTCTAGGCTTATATTTTCCGTGCATAATGCCCGCCTTAATTAGGCGCGGACCACCGTGGACGCTTCTTACACGCCCCGGCGAAGATTAAAATACATAATAGATAAATCAATTACGGCGAAGAAAGAAACGAATGGCCACTGTCTCTGGATAACAAACAATATGTTTATTTTCATTTTTGTACATGTGGGGAACAACACGCATAAATAAAATTCTATACAATATCTCTTAACAATTTTTACAAAAATCATAAATAAATTCCGTAATACAGATCGGATCGCGGTACGTCTGCATCCTACAAGAAGTGCTGTGTGTATAAAGCGACTCAATAACTTAAAGCAATATACAGCATCAAGCGCCTTCTTTGGTACTCATCTATCATAGGATTGTCGACCCTAAAATACACTTACTGTTTTACGATTCACCGGAACTGCGTCTCTTTACAAAAATCTGTATCTTACACTCTGTACAATTTACAAACGTGTGTGCGTCACTCTTAACATGTTTTCTACGATTTAGGAACTATAACGTCTGTATTACTTTGGTAGCGACCGTCGCGCCTAAATACGAAAATAAATAAATACTGTTAACGAGGTAGATTCAAATTGGAGGAAGTGCGAGCCGTATCACGTAGCCAACACCAAGACTACCGTTAAAATGGCACCGAGACCTAGAGCAGGAGCCGTGGCGGCGTCTCCGACATCCACAGGTGGCGCCACGGGCGGAGGAAGCGTCACCGGATTGCTGGTAGTGTGCTTGGTGGCATTCTGGTGATGGTGTACTCGCTTGTGGAAACACAACTTTTCCATGTTCCTTTGAATGGCCGGGCAGTCGTAGTCCTCGAGACCGTCACATCTGCACGTCGTCAATTTTGCAGCCTTCTCTTGCCGCCGCAGGATCGAGATGGAGTTGTTACACCTGGGGGTGCACTTCTTTCCGTGGAACATTGCCCGGCAATAGTGGTTGTAGTACTCGAGGGCCGTGGAGCAAAGAGCGTCAGCCGCACATATCCACTGGGCCACCCGACAAGACACCACGGGCTCGCGGATTGATTTCATCACTTGGGGGCGACAGATCTCCGTACGCTGTTTCTGGTCCTCGCAATAGTCGTCGCTGCATTCGCACTGAAAAAAACGAACACGCCTTAAAACAAATCAAAAACTAAGAGTCGAGTGTAAAGAACAGAACTGGAAACAATGAAAGAAAACGACGCAATAGTTTAGCTGTAAAGTTGCATGGAAGTCGTGTTTGTTTTACCGCTTGAAATGCACCTGGGGACTAGGAGATGTCAACAGATGGCGATATGACCAAATACGGTTTTTAATTAAACAGATTGTCAATGGATGGCGCCATAGCCAAAATACGGTTTTATAGTTATTTTAATAGAAACATTAACAAATTGAATTGTTTGTTTATTTTTCGGCGATAGCGGTGAAGGTAATCTTCAAAAACATGACTCAATCAATGGTTTTTCTGAAGTATTAAGGGGGATATGACGTAAAGTATGTACCGACAAAAACATCTTTGTGAATAATATATGGAGACAATACAGAAATAAATTTGACGCAAGAAAGTTGTACGAAAGAATGATTAAGTGATTTTTGGGACCCCAAACTAGAATAGCTATGATGACTGCTTGTAGAAAAGTGGTAGCAATGGAAAAAACACTTACATTCATCAGATCCTTGCCCTCCTCCGTGGAGGTGAGTGCGATGAGTGAGTGATGGCAGATTTCAGGACAATGCGTGGGTGCAGGTCCTTGCAGAACCCCAGAGCACCCCACGACGTAGTTCTGGAGAGCCATACCGCACCCAACCCTATAGGCACACCTCATTCGCGCCTCATCGCAGGGCAGAGGAGTCGCTACACCCACAAGAGCCGTCACCGATACCATGACCCACCACATGCCTGCAATCATAAAGACGCTCTTATCAAATTGTCGCAATTGTTGTTCTGGTTTGTTTATGGAAGGTCAATGTTGCGAGCGCTCTTGACCCTAAAGATGCGATGCATTCGCTTTGTTCGTGGCCCAAATCTAGGTCTAACTTACCGGAGTTTATTCGCAAACACAGTACAAATCGTGTGTGTAATTATATCAGAACTGCGAAATTTAGCGATTAGATGTAATTGTAGACCTCTACGTGTTGCAAAGAATACGTGACGGGAGGCATGTCGCATGAGACTCCAGAAAGTGGCGATTTTTCGCAAAGCAAGGCCAACACTAAGCCTTAGTGGTGTGACGATTTATCATATCTTCTGGGATTTTTATTTTATTTTAGTCTTGCAATTTATTTGAATAATGTTTCGTCTTGTCACTTAGCTCGTATCGTTACGAGCGCAATTTTATAAATAAATTGTCACCGTTTCCTCATATTGCCAAAGCCATTAGCGGTTCTCGCGCTTTGATCTGTACCCAACAATGACTCTAATTAGAGATTTATTGTTATCGCATGATTTTTTACATTTGATATACTTCAACTAAGTACAATGAACTTGTCAGGTTACAGTTAATAAATAAATGTTGTGCCAAATTCTATACTGATGCATTTATTCAAAAACATTTTTTAATTATTATGAAATAATATCCTTTATCAATCCAAAAGAATCATACATATCCCAAGCCGTAGCAAAAGTTCTAAAATAGTAAAAAATAATGAGAATTGTAGGTTTTATAATATTTTATAAGAGTTTATAAATAATAAAAATGAATCCTCAGGGACTAAAAAATATTCAAAATAAGTTGTAGATTTTGGAATTATTGCAATTTTGAAGGTAAAAGTTTATGCAGTAATTTAGTGCAAATAACATAAAACGAGGCTGTGTAGGCCATGGATTAACTTTGACGTTCAAGAGAGTGTGTACATTTCGACATTGATTTGAATTTGAAATTTCACAATACATAATATAAATTTAATGTCTTCTTCAACAAATCTCCAAATTTGTGAATAGCAGCTCCAAAACAGTTTCAAAAGTCTACAGTCTAAAAATAGTGGCGGCCCGTGATAATTTTTTTAGGTGAGGCAGGCAGTTCTTCAAAAATTGGTTATTAATGGCCTTAAATTTTGTATTATGATTTAATTTTCTGACAAGCTCCTTCTCTGTGAAAATTACTACCATACACATTTTTTGTCCGATGGTGTTCCTTCCAATTATTTGTTTTATAAAAATATTCATCTAGACCTCAACAATGTTTTAAAAAATACGATAGAGAAGTGGTCAAAATTTCCGTATCATTTCTTGTAGTTTCGATTACAAAACAGCGAACACTAATTTCTATTAATTTTAAACTTGGGCAGAAAAAAATTAAATAAACCTTTTTATATAGGTTTTTTTTTGTGACCGAGTTATACATATAATATTAGTTAAATTTCCACTTGACGTGCTGAATCAATTAAATGTTTTATATATTGTTTGTTTAAACATGCAATTTACATGTTTCCTTATATGATCCTGCCTTTATGTATGGCGCTCAAGTGTTTTAAATTTATAACAGAGCAACATTCCGTCTTTGATTAAATATCTTCAGCACTATTCAAAAATAAAACACAAGGCCAACAAAACTTTTTAATTGTTCGAAATTAAACTACCCGTTAACAATTTACGTCCAAAGTTTTTCGGACACCGAAGCCCATTCCCCTTCAGATGAACGTACCCAATCACGAACTAACAGTCCTAAAAACTCAGCGCCGTAGCCATGTCTTGGCTTGTGATTCGCCCAATGAGGTGCATTTTTTCGAGCAAAAAATATGTAAAAAGCGTCGGGCGGGCGTTTTTATTCAAATTAGATTGAAATAATTATTGTTAGGATCTGAAGCTGAAAAAGATATTTCCAACCAAACCAATATTATTTGAAAATTTTTATCAACTTCAAAGCTGAATAAAATAATAAATTTACAAAGTCTTGAATCAATTAAATTGTCATTTGTGCAGGGGAGGCACTACCTCCTTTGCCACCCCTGACCAGCCACCACTGCTGTAAAAATAAAAAAAGCCTCCGTTTTTGTTTCTAGGGACGCTCACTCAGGGAAAATATATAGAAATCATAATAAATACATCCTGAATATCCTCCAGCCATTTCAGAGAATACGAAATAACAAAAAACATAAAAACTTGTAGACTTATTGAATTAATGGAATACTAAAAACAAATAAAAAAGAACTATCAAGTGCAAAAATGTGACTTAGCGCATTTTTAGATATTAGATTTCGGCGTTTCATATCTTCAACGATGACACACACGAATACTTTCTAATATTTGCCTATTTTTATCAGATTAGCCAGATGGTCGATTCAAATAAAATACTAAACAAACGAAAGTCAAGGTTAGAGCTTTATTTAGAACAAAATCCACATAATACGGAAATGTATGTTTTAGAACCTGTACGTCCACGGAATAAATTAAGAAAAGTCATTTCCAGGGTCGAATGGTTACACACGTGGAATAATCATCCATAAATGTCGCAAATACATCAACTCCTGATATGTATTCGCTTAAATAATAACTAATAGATTATTATTTTTATTCAATAGCTTTTTTCTATGTGTAAATTATGGAAAATATCAATTTCAAGTACAAAGATTGTAGTCCATTGATTACTGTCATCTGTTCGTTAAAACAGTAAATATACGTTGAAAATATTGTCAAACGAATGCGTGTAAATGTTGTGAAGGAATTCTTGTTGGACTGCTCTTAATCTCTACAAGAAATGGAATGAATGCGGACTTGTTTTCTTAATTCCCTCGATTTATATGCAAGCCTACAACACCCACTCCAGCTTTTACTACACGAAATCTTAAACTCTCCCAATTTTTCATTCCGATTGCACCAGCTGCATGGCCTTGCCGCTGTCCTAAACCATCTGCCGTCTTGGTTGTCACGTTTCTCTCAGATTTATTTTTATAGAAGGACAGGTAGATGGACCCTTGATTTCTGTCTATTCACCGTGTCTTGCCCTTTTTATCTGTTGTTTCCACCGCCACTAATTCGCTTCAATTAAACGTAGCGAACCACTTGAAATCGTCTGAGATTGGAACCAGTGTCTTTGGACGCTGTTCCCAATTTCCACCATTCCCAGAGGGTTGGAGCCAGACGCACGCCACATGTATAGGAACAGCTAAATTTATCTGTATCTGTCAATTTTATGAATGGTTCTTTTGAGGCTCGGTTCTAACGACGCCATGTGTCCGTTGTTAATGAGAGTTTTTTGTGTGCAGGGTGGAAAGCTGAAATCTGTGTGAAAGTCACGGCTTCGTCCTTGTTGCCGACCATAAATTGAGTTATTAGGTACGGTCTGGAAGGGGCTGGATGAGGTCTACTACCGAGAAAGGCTGGGGCGTGATGCGAATTTTAATGATCGGCCGCAAATCATCGGCAAACAATAATTATCTATAAACTATCGTTATTATTGGCGTTCGTTATTGCGAGGACGTCGGCTTCTTCTTGTAAGCTGGCTTGCATGCCGCAAATGAGAGACGTAAATTCGATGCCTGCTCGCCGCTGGATGGGCACGAAATTAATCTGTGCAAGAGTCGACAACATAAATTAGGCAGTTCTTTGTGCGAAATGTGCGATTATTGCTCAAATGCCTCAATCCTGCGGAGCTGGTCACAAGCGAAAACTGCATTTTAATTTATTATCAACTCTACAGAATTATTTACACAATTAAATATAACATCACATGAAAACATTTGCAGGTAAAGAATACAATTCGTAAATCATTCTATACCTTTGTATTTTTTAAGAAACCAACGATTCAGCTATTACAGGGTCTCAAAGTTACAACTAGTAGTCTTTATTTCCAAACAACCTTAAAACCCCATAAAGGATTTCACTCTTTTTTGTACATATTGATTATTGGCCCAAAATTTAAATTATTTCTGCGTCCGACGTACGAGTAGTACTGAAGAAATTATTTTGGTATGTACCTACATCAAGACATAATTTTTAAAGCATAGCACTAGCATATTTATTTTTTCCATGGAAAGACAATTTAATTTAAAACTTAAACTTAACTTAAACTTAAAAAAATTAAATGCAAACCCATTCCCACTGAAGACTGACGTAAATCCATAAACCGAAAACTCAAATTAGTTCCTAATGAAATAGGTATTTTTCATGTGCAGATAATCTGGCATTCTAAATTAATAAAAATATATCGATTGTGTTGTTGTTATTTTATTGGCAATTTAAAAATATTTACAAATGTGTTTAAATAATGCTACAGACAGACATATTTTCAAGTGCAGATTTTCTAGCACCGAATCACAGTTTCATTGGTTTCAAAATTTTTATTAAAAAATTATGAATTTAAATCAAATACAAAACCAATAAATTTTTTATAACGTTATTAAACAGACTGAGTACGTTTTGCATTTATTTCACTTCCCCAAATTTAACTAAAAACACAATTATGAATCTTCTTCATTGTGAACGTGCTGCAATATTACAATAATCTATAAAATAAATTAGATTTAACTTCACATGTGTTTGTCATCGATAACAAATTTATACTTGTTATTTTTGGCGGGAACGAAAGTTTTGACGCATTCACGTGCAAAAATACCGTAGATTCGTCAAATCGGCCAGTAATTATTGAAATACTTAATCTTTAACTATCATAATTTAAGTAATTACATATTAAAACACGAACTATTTGAAATATGGATTAAATTACTTCGTGGAGTTGAGAATTCGAGTCAATTGTGACGATGCGCTCTTAATTGGTTGAATGTTACATGGCGATGCCTCCGTGAAAGAAGTCTTTGTTTTGAGATACTTCCAATCGAAAGAGTGATTGAACTCTTCGTTACGAAAATAAACACATTACGATGCAACATTCATAACAAATGTAACTTCGGCTGCAAAATTTTTAATTGTTGTGATTGGCAGCTTTGTCTGTAAAATACTCAACCGAGCTTTGTTCGAGTTTGTTTGTGCGATTTCGACACGTTCGGATTTATTTTACCAATGGTCTGGAGCCGATTAACCGGGAAAAAATAATAACCACCCGACGAAGCAGACACATCTCGCTCGTAAAACCGTTTTTTAATAATATCCTCCTTTGATGTTACCACTTTTAGATTGGGCGATTTTACGACAGGAAACACAAATACTGGAGACATGTGTACGCATACACTGTAATTTCCGTTCCACACTCACCTTTGAATGATCGAGTAATCTTGTCACATTGTCATTTACTGAAGACGAAAACTCACTGCCACGATCACCGAAGAGGGTCACAACACAAAGCACTAGGAAAACGCAACGCAGCACCAAAGAATACGTCCTATCTCCGCGGCAACCGACGCGGTATTGAGGTTTTGAAATTAAGTTGTGTTAGAAAGAGGCTGACAGCCAGCAGAGGCGAGTACCTGAAGCCAACCTCTCTCTCGTCGTACAAGAAAGAAGTGAGCGGGCATGGGCGCACGCTTTAGTCTTCGGGGGCACTGCTCAACCACCACGCATCTGTCCTCACAATGGACAAAAAGCTCCTCTGAAACGTTACTTTCAGTTTTTGCTTCGGATCTTCGATTGGATTTGTTGCGATTTCATGCTGGTACTGGAACTGATTGTGTCTGAAATAACTGAAGAAATCGATGACTCGATCAAAATGCAACACTATCGCCAACTGTTCCTGAAAATAACAGTACCCGAGCAAACATTGTAAAATAATTGCACCAGGATTGAATGCAAAAACACCACAAAGACGTTACAAGAAAATTGTTAATCATTCCTGAAACTAACATTACTTCGGAATTTGCTTGACAGTACCGGAGATCAATCAGAGGTAACATTCGAAAAGGAGCAAACAAACCATTCCTACAAAAAGAAGCAGAAGATAAAATAATTCAAACAATGTTTGAACTAGAACGTTTAAAAATATTTGCCCATCATATTTGTAATGAAGCAGTATTAAAATAATTATTTTGTTAAAACACCAGTTGATTATCCAAAATCCTCGACCCTTATTTTTTCTCGGATTTTATCATTGGTACAGGTGTTGTCACAAATGATTCAAAATCTATCAAAAACTAGCGAAAAGTAGACGCTCCTCAATTTTGAAAATGATCTTCAAAATTAATTGATTTTATTCGAACTAATAGTTATTATTGATGGTGGTACCAACGATCTAATTGAGCTTGGAAGGGAACATCAAAAGGAAGAGATAAGATAGTAGAAGATGCAAGAAAGGGGAATGAGTTATCAGGAAATATGTTTTTTGAGGCCCTTGCACAACCTCCGCCCATGGCCACAGCTGCCCTGGCATCCCGGCTATCTTTACGATGTGTTGTTCTTTTCTTGTTCCTCCGGTTTGTGTTGTTGTGGCCGTCTCTTTTTCGGCGCATAGTTGCCAGATGGGGGATGCTTATTGTTCCGAATGTCTAGGATGGAAATATGGATGAGCGACCATGGAGCGACGAAACCAAGTGACCCTCTTCGGACCATGATCGATCTTCGTGACGTTCACGGGGGGCCCATTACGAGCGCAGTCCCGTTTTGTGGAGCAATCATTTGCGTGAAGGGAAAGGCGACCCACGCAGATTTAGAAAGCGACCAATGACGAAATTTCCATCTGTCCGATATGGTCAAGTCGATTACAGAAGCGCGCCGACTTCCTGTTGGCCTTGAAAGAAGCAGTTGTCAACTCGTTAATCCAAAGAGGATTCGAATCGCCTGTCACTCTATTCGTTGGAGTGAATCAAACTTTCCAATTAGCAATTTCAACGAGTACGTCAAAGAAAAATCCGATAAGGACCGCTGCCTTGTACAACGTATTCAGGATGTGTCTGATAATTTGTAATCAGAAATCATCGATCGTTTATATTAAACGAGTCTCGAATGGGAATTCATTTGTGTCGGAACGCGCGACACGACAACAGGAAGTGGAAGAGTCCGGCAGAAATTCACACACGAACGAACATCGCTTCGGTAATCTGCAAATCTTACTAATGACGGATGAGCTTCTTCCACTTCGATGGACTTAAGTATTTTTCTCTTCGAACCTTTCAAGCGGAGTGCTAAACATCTGTCAACGTCGCTGGTCAACACGCAAGATATTACCGCTCTTTCTTTGTGTAAAAGGAGGCTTGGACGTCTCTGTTAATTCTCGAATTGAGCTAAACTAGAACACAATACTGTCCACGACAATTGTGAAAATGATTGTTGTTGGACTAGGGTTCTCTATTAGCCTGATGTAAGTGAATTTGCCACATTTTACATCACTTACAGATTATCTACTCGTAGTTTGAAACAAATGTTTTCAAAGAATATGATTTTTTCGTATATGAATTTGCGTTGATTAATTCAACCGAAAAAACCTAATTTTTGTGTCTTTTCAATTGCAAAGTGCTCCTCCAGTTACATGGTATGTCAATTAGAGATATTTAAAGACAAACAAAAAAAAACAACATCTATCAGTTTTTTTTTATTGAATTCAAGATGGTTGCCAGGATCATCATTTTCATTGTTCACAGAAGCAAGAAGTGTGCAAATAAATCGGATCCACGCCTCAAGTCCTAATTACGCGTACGTGATGCCGAAGTTACGGTTTTTGCCACATTTTACATCACTTACAGATAATCTACTCGTAGTTTGAAACAAATGTCTTCAAAGTATAGGATTTTTTCGTATAGGTATGAATTTGCGTTGATTAATTCAACCGAAAAAAACATAATTTTTGTGTTTTTTCAATTGCAAAGTGCTCCCCCAGTTGCATGGTATGTCAAGCAGTATCATTTAAAGACAAACAAAAAAAAACAACAACATCTATCAGTTTTTTTTATTGAATTCAAGATGGTTGCCAGGAACATCATTTTCATTGTTCACAGAAGCAAGAAGTGTGCAAATAAATCGGATCCACGCCTCAAGTCCTAATTACGAGTACGTGATGCCGAAGTTACGGTTTTTGCCACATTTTACATCACCTACAGATAATCTACTCGTAGTTTGTAACAAATGTCTTCAAAGTATAGCATTTTTTCGTATAGGTATGAATTTGCGTTTATTAGTTCAACCGAAAAAAACATAATTTTTGTGTTTTTTCAATTGCAAAGTGCTCCCCCAGTTACATGGTATGTCAATCAGAGACATTTAAAGACAAACAAAAAAAACAACAACATCTATCAGTTTTTCTTTATTGAATTTAAAATGGTTGCCAGGATCATCATTTTCATTGTTCACAGAAGCAAGAAGTGTGCAAATAAATCGGATCCACGCCTCAAGTCCTAATTACACGTATGTGATGCCGAAGTTACGGTTTTTGCCACATTTTACATCACTTACAGATAATCTACTGGTAGTTTGAAACAAATGTATTCAAAGTATAGGATTTTTTCGTATAGGTATGAATTTGCGTTGATTAATTCAAGCGAAAAAAACATAATTTTTGTGTTTTTTCAATTGCAAAGTGCTCCTCCAGTTACATGGTATGTCAATTAGAGATATTTAAAGACAAACAAAAAAAAACAACATCTATCAGTTTTTCTTTATTGAATTCAAGATGGTTGCCAGGAATATCATTTTCATTGTTCACAGAAGCAAGAAGTGTGCAAATAAATCGGATCCACGCCTGAAGTCCTAATTACGAGTACGTGATGACGAAGTTACGGTTTTTGCCACATTTTACATCACCTACAGATAATCTACTCGTAGTTTGTAACAAATGTCTTCAAAGTATAGCATTTTTTCGTATAGGTATGAATTTGCGTTGATTAATTCAACCGAAAAAAACATAATTTTTGTGTTTTTTCAATTGCAAAGTGCTCCCCCAGTTGCATGGTATGTCAATCAGAGACATTTAAAAACAAACAAAAAAAAACCAACAACATCTATCAGTTTTTCTTTATTGAATTTAAGATGGTTGCCAGGATCATCATTTTCATTGTTCACAGAAGCAAGAAGTGTGCAAATAAATCGAATCCACGCCTCGAGTCCTAATTACGAGTACGTGATGCCGAAGTTACGGTTTTTGCCACATTTTACTTCACTTACAGATAATCTACTCGTAGTTTGTAACGAATGTCTTCAAAGTATAGCATTTTTTCGTATAGGTATGAATTTGCGTTTATTAGTTCAACCGAAAAAAACATAATTTTTGTGTTTTTTCAATTGCAAAGTGCTCCCCCAGTTACATGGTATGTCAATCAGAGACATTTAAAGACAAACAAAAAAAAAACAACATCTATCAGTTTTTCTTTATTGAATTCAAGATGGTTGCCAGGATCATCATTTTCATTGTTCACAGAAGCAAGAAGTGTGCAAATAAATCGGATCCACGCCTCAAGTCCTAATTACGAGTACGTGATGCCGAAGTTACGGTTTTTGCCCGGGATCGGTAATGGGCGCGAACAATGGCGGCTCGAAAAAGGGCCCAAATTTCCGCCCATTCGAATGTAGCATTGTGCGGAGCGTCGTAATGTTTCCGCTTTGTGTTTCGCCGAAAACGCCAACAAGAACCACAATATCGTCCTTAACACCGTTGACCGTTGAGTCGTTGCCGGTTTTTCACACGAGTTACGTCTCAATAAGATGCGGCCGCCTTTGATCTTCGCCGAATGATCCGATTTATTCGTGAGGCAACAGATGCCTTTGCGGCGAATAGCTATCGACAACAACAACAAGACCATGAACCTTGAACCTGTTGCTTTTGGTGGTGGTGGTGATTAGACGGTCTAATTTAATGGTTGGTCAAAGCCTGGTCAATTCCACAGACTTTCTTCAAGTTAGCTGGCAGCTGTAGTTGCAAAATGCCAGGAATTTTCCTTAGTTATGTCTCTTTATCGTTTCTAGTAACTTTCCTTAATAGATTCCAAAATAATATATTATAGTTTAGGTAATTCAGCTTCGTTTGCATTTTTACACACACCACTGTTAGATTAGGAAAATAATGTGTTTGGTGATTTGCTGGTTGTACTTGAATATTTGCTGCACCCTTTACTTTTCATTTTTTCAATCGTGCACCTTGACTTGAATGTGTGGGTCGTAACCATAAACACACAACACCCATGAGATTTAGTTTACAACAATAGAAACGCAAATAATAAAATTTAACGTTAGGGTTAACGACCAAGCCTTTGACAAGTTATTAAAGACAGCGATGGACCATTCGGGTGGAAACAATTGTTATGTGTTGTAAGAACAATGGCAGTGTAGACGCCATTTGTTTCGGTATATGTTATCAATCTTGTGGTACGGTAAAGGTGTCAAGATGGCGAAACCTGAAGCTAACAAGGTGAGAATTCGCCGCTTATTAACTGGTTTCGTGTATCTTGGCCACAATTTCAGTAAATCTCCTGAAGCAAGCCGAGCGTGTGATCCAATCACCGACCGTTGTCTTGCGTATCGTGTTTCGCGCTGTTGTTATTTTGAACCACAGTGGATAATAGGTCGTAAATCGGCTAATTAAGACCGACCAGACCGGCTTTGCTCCTCCACGGACCGTGCCTTCCTTAATTAAGTCATTATCACGCGCTCGCCTTTGTGTGACGGCCAAATCGGTACGGTCAATATTTGAGGTGATGGTATCAGCGACCCGAGTCAACAATTTCCTGTTTTATTTGCCTTTTAAAGTGTAGATGCCAGAACAAACTACTACCAACTTCACTAAGCAAACAGCCGGCTATTGTAAATCCGTCTGTAAGCGCCCGGTTGGTGTGTCTTCTTGGTTAGATCGTTTATTTCGAAATTATTAACGATATCCCGTGACAGATTCTGCTGCGTTTAGAATCGTGCTTCTAATTACTGCAGCGGAGGAGTCGTCGCGTAGAAGATCCATCCTACATAATATGTTGCTGTAGAACTTTTGATTTTAATTGGACCAGATTCTTGACTAATTAAAGCGGAATCATATATCTATTTATACCTTCTGACGGTTGTCTCTCGTCTATTTGCCTCCCTGCATCGAGTCATTAGATCCACTAATTATCCACCATATTATCCAGGAAGCGTTTTTTGATAGCTCCTTTGTTTGTCTACGGCCGCTAATGCACTTCTTATCTTATCGAGCCTAATGGAAGTTGAGATGAAGCGATTCGTACATCGAGACACGAAACAAACAACGTAAAGCAAGTGTCGGGACAATTCCGACAATGAATGAAAAATTTTAAAAATACTCCCGCTATTTCCGTTGCTCGGTTCTGGGAAGGCGTGATCAATTATTAAAATTCATGAGCGGTTTCTTTTTCTAAAATATACTACGAGAAGTTGTACAAAATAAAACACACATCACTAGTCTCAAACATTATAATAAAAATAGGTACACTTTTTATTAAAAAATATACAGAGATGTGATTACTGTTATTGTGCTGTTATCGTTTTTATTTCATTTTTATACCGGGTGACTATAAATGATTGACATTTTTTGTGTTAGGTTGGCAATATTTTTTATCTCTTCTATTGGGTATACTGATTTTCAAATTTGAAATTGTCATATAAACGTCAAATTTAAAAATTACCCATATCGGAATTGTTTTCAAAATGGTTTTTACAAATGGAAGATCTTTTCGATCACTCGCTGTAACTATTTCTTCCGTTATTTGTCACTTTTCGTTCGCCCTTATTTTCTAAGTTACACTTTTTGACAAAAATATTCTAACCTAAAAAGTTAGTTCAGTTAGTTGACATAAATCACGACGACAGTTAATCTGGTACGAATTCCTCACTGTTGCCAATCAACTAAATTTAAGTCAATCATTTACAGTCACCCGGTATTTCCTATATGGCCAAAACTAAAAATATTGCCTCGGATAGATTGATTGTTTGTGTTTTAATCTTGAGGAAATTTGATGTAAAAGAAGTAAAACTTGCTAATTAAAAAAGTGTTAAAACAAACTAGGAAATCATACTAAGTTTGATTTCTATCGCTTCTACTGTTTTTTATGTACTTCGCTCTAGAATTATATTTCGCTGTTTTTTCAAAATAAAAATTTAAAGAAAATAAAAATGTGGTCTTTATTTGTTCCTTAATTTCTAATAACTTTTCTATTAGATACATTCTCCTATTACTTTATCTGTGCTTTGGAATAATATGGTCCGTAAAAAAGAAGTTGTTTTTAAAATGTTACGAGAGATGAAATAAAGAATTTTAAAACGCAGATGACAAATCTCATTCTAATGTTCTTGTAAAACAAGAATTGCATGAGCTTAATTAAGTTGGCGAGAATGTGTTCCATGTTGGGCCATATTTGAATGAACTTCACGAAAGTATTACGACGTATTATGCGTTAGAGCACGTTCTGGTAAATTCTAATGTAAAAGGTATCTCTACATCCGTCTTTAATAACAAGTAAAATGTGACCGAGCTTTGTGGTCATAAATTATTGGTCGGCGATGTCGAACTGCATCTTAATATCTACGTGACCACAAACAGTGTTCGGTAGCGACGAGTGACACATAAAATGCCGTCGTAAGTACGACAATTGAGACAGTCCTCGCCATGGAACCGGTGACGTGCACCCACCCACTAACGGTCTCATGCAACCTTTATGGGACACGCTGTATGTAAAGCGCGATTTACGGCCGATTACACGTGGCGGAAAATTCTATAAAACCATTTCTTCGGTCGTCGCTTTTCGGTTTGTGAGGTATTAAATGTATGAATCCAGACGCAAATAGTCCGGAAATTGAATAATGGCGGAGAGAAAAAGGCTCGCAACGGTTATTTATGTTAACATGTTCGCTGGGAGTTGTTAGCGAGAAGACGGTCACGAACGCGTGATCAAAATCGCACGTTGTACATTAAAAGACATAAAATTCAGCGGATATAATTTATTCGCGCAGACGAAGAGAACAACGTCTTTCTTCAACACTTCAGCGGAGCCGTTGAAAAGAAACCGCGCCAATATATTATGGCCGCAAAGAGGAAAAAACAGCAAACCTTTGAACACACCGAAATCGATGTGGACTAAGCTTACGTTGAATTTGTTTGCTTAGGAGCGTTTTAAGAACGGATCAATGGCGAAAAACATGAGTCTGGTCCTGGATAAACAGTTTAGGTTTAGGGTATTGTTCGGGATCGGTGCTGAAATTGTGAAACGTCGCCTGCCTTTGTGCTAGTTCAGTAGTATTTTTTTACAAGACGCACCTGTGACAATCACTGGCAGAATTGTATCAAAAAGAAATGTCATCCTGGATTGAGTCTTTCGTGATGGTGACAACAGTTGCAACACCCACAAAAGACAAAATTTCTTGTAGTTTTGTTGATATTTTGAATCGCAATTATTGTATCACCCAATTCCTTCCAGGAGCTTATATTTATTTTTTAAGGAAAATTAAATATCTACGACTAAGATTAGTGTTATTGGTTGTCTTTACTTTTTTATTTTTTTTTTTAATTATTAACAAACGAAAATGTTCATAAGTTAAAAAATAAAAACTTTATAATAAAGAAACATCCTTGTAAGTTGATAAATTACTTCTGAAAAAGTAATGCAAAATAATAATATAATTTCTCATTTTGTACAATTTTGTCGTTTGCATAAATTTTTTATTTAGCAAATTTAAAAGTGTACTTGCTTTAATATTTCTTCAGTGAATAAGCAACGGGACAAGAGCTATAAAAGGTAAGTGATGTTATTTGACAATTTTCACATCTTTCTGGAATTTGGGCGACAGAAAGATATTTATGGCTTATTCAAAATTCCACTAAAAACCGAACGTTATATGTAATACTTTAAAAATAAAACATGCTAAAAATGTGTTCGCATTAGCATCGAAAACACGTAATTAACGCCGCCAAAATGAAAAATTTAGTCGAAGCGTCAAAAACAAACGTATTATAAACAGATTTAAAAATAATCAGCAGTAAAAGTAGAAATATTTTACCATTTGAAATGTATTTGAAATTACAAAAACGTATTTTTGTGTAAATATTATACGTGATGCCGGAGAATTTTACAAAAATAAACAAAATATTTATAACCCGAACTTGTTTGGTTCCACGTTTGTCTGGCGATTTGAAATCAATTTAAATTTAATTAAAATTAGTGCCGGAATTGGATTCAGATTAAAATCGTCAAATCGTACAAATTTGTAAAGTCGCACGGTAAATTCAATAAAATTTCAGTTGCAATTGAGTGCGTATGTTTTCTGCTGAATTGTTTTAGCATTTTTTAACAATTGAAATTGTGAAATGTGGGGTCTTTCGGACAACATTATTATCAGAAATTTACAGAACCTGTTTGTCAAACACACAACTTTACTATTTTTTATTCACCGGTCAACTTGCCTAAATATTTATATCGGGGAAGCTAGTCAACTCCTTCACAAATTCCAACATTATCGAGATAGAATGTTATCTTACGTTCTCTTCATTTACAAACATTGTCTGTTGAGATTCCCCTGTATTGTTTGAAATTTTTTGAGAAATACGACTTTGTAGATAGAAATCGCCGATGGAACCCAAATTCCACATCCACGGGGAATAATTTCTAAGTGCTTGGTTTTTTGGCGATCGTGTCACGGATGTTAGTTTAGAGAAGCGTATTTGCCTATCCTCCAACTCAATTATTAATTTCCCCGGAATCTCTTTTTTTTTTTCGACCACAAACGTGGTCTTCGCGGAATCATCTCAGTTTTTATACCTCGCCTAGAAAAAAATCGTCGACTGAAAGAGTTTCGGCAACTAATTGAGTCACGCTTCATCTGCCTCGCCTAGTTTTCCACGCTGCAATTATTTAAAAACAACCAGCGTGAAAATACGAACGGATGCTTCAAAGCGAATCGATTCAATTCCCTAATTGTTTCCTTCTGATTTATCTCGACGGCACAAGTGCCAATTAAAGACAAGCGGCATGAGAGATGTATTATTTTCGCGACGTTTTTTGCATGTCGCTCGTATATCAGAATCGACTTTAACAACTGGTAATCGTCTTAATTTCTTCGATAGGGACGTGTCTGAACGCCGCTTCGACAAAAAAAGCCAAAAGCTCCAACAAAGCACCATGTGGGATGTGATTTAAAACCGGTGACACATTTGTGAGATGTTAGTTAAGTCTTCGGACAGGTCAGGTGTTGGTCGCCCGCATGATAAATGCTGGTCCATTCAAATCCCTCCCCTGCTGATTGAAACAATCCCCGAATGCTGGTCCCGGACAGGATTTCTGGTGCCACCATTTTACTAATGCATCGACTCACATTTCTCGTTAGCACCACTAAGAAAAGCCTTTTCAATATTTGAATGCACTTTTGTTCGTTTCCTCTCTTCTCATGTATCTGCTCTGTACAGTCTGTCAGTTTCTTTCATGAATTCCAGATGCAAGAGCAATGAATTGCTTTACTTTACACCTGCATTCATATTCATTACCCAATTCTATTTGTACTGCATTTCTAGGTTTGTTCCAAATTTAATCATCTAAACTTAAAAATCTACAGTTGCCAATGTTTAATAAAAAAATCCAACAATAATTGCTAATATTGTACAAGTTTTACATTCTATTTCATTTTGGTTTATTCCTCTCTTTTTCCTCTCTTTCTCATGTATCTGCTCTGTGCAGTCTGTCAGTTTCTTTCATGAATTCCAGATGCAAGAGCAATGATTTGCTTTATTTTACGCCTGCATTCATATTCATTACCCATTTCTATTTGTACTGCATTTCTAGGTTTGTTCCAAATTTAATCATCTAAACTTAAAAATCTACAGTCGCCAATGTTTAATGTTTAATAAAAAAATCCAACAATAATTGCTAATATTGTACAAGTTTTACATTCTATTTCATTTTGGTTTATTCCTCTCTTTTTCCTCTCTTTCTCATGTATCTGCTCTGTACAGTCTGTCAGTTTCTTTCATGAATTCCAGATGCAAGAGCAATGAATTGCTTTACTTTACGCCTGCATTCATATTCATTACCCATTTCTATTTGTACTGCATTTCTAGGTTTGTTCCAAATTTAATCATCTAAACTTAAAAATCTACAGTCGCCAATGTTTAATGTTTAATAAAAAAAATCCAACAATAATTGCTAATATTGTACAAGTTTTACATTCTATTTCGTTTTGGTTTATTGGTGACTTTGTGTGGATGCAATCAGTGGCGTAACCCGTACCAACCACGCACGCCACTGGCGATCATCCCGTCGAAGATAATTAAAGCACCGACGGCAATACGCAGCGATGCAGATAAAGCCATCACGGCTTCGTTTATGTATTTTTTTTGGTACGAGCACGATTCCGAGTACAATTACGAGATGACGATGATAAAACCGTGATGCTGCGTGCAGGATCCGAAAGAGAAAAGGTTTCTTTTGTGAAGGCAACAATTGGATCGGTGCAACAATAGTTCTCGGACACTTTTAATTTTCGAAACGGCTGACAAGAATATTATTTTGGGTTACGATGCGATATTTTACCGAGATGGGTTGCTATTGTGCATGGGTGTTGAAGTGTGGGGGAATTATGTGGAAAAATGTCGTCCGTGCGTGCGGCTATCACGAATTATGGAAATTGGAAAAAGTTTGGGGGTTGTGTTTCAGGCAGCGCATCCGTATTTGAGTGTTTAGATTGATCGATTCGTTCGTGGAAAGACGTCAGAGTTTGTGAAGGGTTTCAGAGACGTCGTTGTCGAAAAATCGTTCCCTTCTTTAGGTTTATGTATATTATTGGGTGTGTAAATCATTCAGAGCCATGTTGTTGGGTTGGATGTAGCACGAAATGGTAATTCGATGGAACCAGTCTTCACAATAAAGACGTATCTGTCAGTTTTTATGGGCGGTGCAAGGCGCCCCGTTGCCCTATCCGACCGACAATCTCTGCTCCACCGCTCCGACGGTACCAGAACATGGTTCGTGGATCTGAACACTATTCTCGCACTGTTTTTATCGCATTTGAGCCACAATAAACTGATAGCAGTGATAACAACAATTCACCTAGACCTATCATTCATAACAAATCATCTGAATTAAATTTATGCTCGTCTATGTGGCGTGCGTGTAACTGGGCGAGAAAGATTTGTACGCCACTTGTTTCTTTTTTAAATTCCTTCTACGACTGTGCCCAATAATGATGTCCAGTCGTTGGATTTTTGTATAATTATGAATACCCAATTACTGTCTCATTTGGTAGGTCATGTCATTTCAGGTAAAGTATTCATTTCGTCCAGTAAACAATATAAAAATTTATCAGTGAAAATCATGGACCCCTGAACACTGCATCAAGTGACGAATTAATTAATTCCACACTTTGTAATTTTATGATTTTTTTCTCCTTTTAAGTTGATAAAATTTCACAAAGAGATTTGATTTGGTTGGAGATCAACTTCATATCTTAACGATAATTATTTCGACCGAATTTGGATAGAAACGCCCGACCCGCGCTTTTTACGCATTTTTTGCTTGAAAAAATGCACCTCTTTGAACGAATCACAGCGGAGGAATGGCTCCGGCACTATGACTTTTTACGACTGTTTGTTCGTGATTGGGTACTTTTTTCGGATGGGGCATGGGCTTCGGTGCCTGAAAAACACTGGACCGTAGACAAACTCTCACAAGCAATCAGAACAAATCAAAAATCGAATTTTGAATTTAGCCCACATCACCTTTGTTTATTTGCATTATTTTACAGTTGACGAGCCGTTCTGTGCGGGTTGGGTCTTTGGTCAGATTTCTATTGAAATTAAAATTTTAGGATTTTTAAAATGGAAAAATAAATAATAACACTTGAAACAAAACACTTTAATAAACATAAAAATTATGCACACTTGTAAAATCGAACAAAATAATGTATTATTTGTTTAAAATAAAGAATATACAAATGAAAATGTGTCTAAAACATAAATAAAATATATAATATTTCAATCACTGCACGAGGAGAGCTTTTTGCCTTCATTGGCCCCCCTCGTTTCTTTTTTTGAAAAGGTGAGTTTGCCAAGCGACCCGGTATATATTATTCGTACTGAACGTTCATTACTTTTTTGTACTTCGCGTGTACAACAAAGCTGTTAAAACACTCAATTAGGTGCGTTAATAGCTTTTTGAGCTTTGTAATAGAACTAGTGTAATTTAGTTTTTCCGGGGTGGTATGTCATGATCAGAAATGTAATGTCAAACATCAAAGTAAACTCCAAAACGTTACAATATTTTTTATTTAAATTAGCTTTCACCAATTATTATAAACATAAACATAACATAACATAAACATAAACGTTACATTGCGTTACGTCTCAGTTAGGATTGTTACAATTTTTGCTGAAATTTATTTTTACCGCCATCTCTTGTGCCCTCTAATTTTTTTTTTAAATCGAAATTTAAATTAATTTTAACAATAATCCACCAACCCATGCAAAATTACCCAAATTTTAAAATTGCATAAAAGTTACGAAGTAAAAAAAATAGTATACAAACTCGTTCATAAGGGTATTAAGGCACTCGTCCTTTATATAGACTTTATAAAACATGTAACATCGTTCTTTAATATACTTTTACTTATCAAAGAATGTTATCGATACTTGCATTATTATACGGGAAAAACTATATTAAATACTTGATTTATCTACTGACAGTGGAATTTATTTACCGAATCAATGAAATTATATACCTACTTGAAAATAAAGATATTTCAAATTGTATTTTTAACCTTATAATTTTCCAATCTTTTTTGTGCGGTCTCAAAAGTGGTGTGGCTCTCATATCTGGAAGATAACTATCACCTTGCCCTTGAATTTGATTTAAGCTCCCGTATCAGCCTCACAAAAGTGTTCATTTCAAATAATAAATTACATTCTAAAAAATCAAATTTTCAGGTTTTGTAAAAACTCGTTATTAAAATTACTGGTCTTCTCTTAGCAACATTCAGAGTGTAAATAAGGATTTGGAATATTTTATTCGACATCTTAAATTTTTCTGATCAACTTAAAACTTGCATTCTTTAATTTAACCGTTCCAAAGCTTGGGTAAAATTCTACAACAGAATTCCCTGGATTAATACAACAGTAAAAATTCTAAGATTTTACAGTTAAAAGCACGATTTTCGACCGAGATCAAATAACGGAGGAGCCGTGTTTCACGGCATGAAGTAGTGATTCAGAAGTTAATTTATTTGTTGTTAATGCAAGAGCCTCATTTCCTGCGCATCTGTATAAAATATATACGGTGACCAAAATGAAATATCAAAAGATGCGAGTAGAGGCTGATAGTCTAAAGTAAAAAAGCCAAGGAAGAATTTTGGATATCCAAGTTAATAGTCTAAAATTAACCTCTTTTCTAACTGTTTTTAATAATTTTACGAAGTTAACGTCAGTTCATTCAGATTTACTTAATAATAATAATATAATTTTATAGTCTTAGCATTTGAATAATATTTATGTAATATAAATATTATGTGCAAGTGTGAACGTAGTGCAAAAAGGCAAAGATTTTGAAGAAGAAGGACTGCTGTCTATTACCATTGATTATATATATAATCAATAATCAATGCTATTACTTATTTTTCGAACAACGTTACAAAATACTTTTCTGTTAGTTGAAAAGTTTGTGGTTTTAACCAAAATGTAACTATGTATGTAACTAAAATAATATAATATAACTATGTAACTATGTAACTTCTTCATACACGAGCATTATTGATTATTGTTTAGGAAAAAGGCTTTGAGCAACAATATATTTACCAGGGGCATTAACTCCAACCAATGAATTTTTTTATTTTGAATAACTGAAAAATAAATTGGTGTCGAAGGTGGTGCAAGATTTTTATTTACTTTGAAGCATGGTCTTTCATAATTTTTTTGGTTGGTGTTGTCTGATATACACCTGCATTCAGAAATCCAAAATTGGGATTTATTTTCATAGTAATTTTTAATTATACTCCGCTTTGTTTCATCGGTATTGGTAATATTTTCTGTAATTATTGGAAATACATCCATGTTATCATTATAAAAACAATTGAAATTTATAATTTAAACTTCGGAACTGCCATTTACCTTATAATAAAATGCTGAAATAATGTTTTGGTTTGGGAATTTCAGTTATTATAAAACTTTTTATTGTTGTTTATATTTTTACATCAGACACGGTGGTCAAGGCGGAATATTATTTTCTACATTATAAAATAACCATATAAGATTTGATGATTTCTTTGTCTCCACTAAATCTAACGGAACATTAACTTTTACGGCCTACCTTTATAGCGCAAGTTTATAGTAAGATATATTATAATGTCGGTGGTACTGGAACTGGGAGCGATAAATTGTAAGATAAATTTTATGCCTCTCGGCTGATTTCCTTCCAAAAAAATTAAAAAAAGAATATGATTGAAATAATTTCATTTAAATTATTTAACAGTGTCCCTGTACATTGGAAACATTTTTTGTGTCAAAATGGCTGAGCGGTTTAAGGCGCCAGATTCAAGGTTACCTTGCCAATACCATAGATTTTGAGCTTTCTGGTCCACTTCTAACATTACTTTTTCTCAATTTTTGCACACTGTAATAAATGATCATCAATTCAATAACACCTACTTTTAGTAATAATTCCACTTCCACTTTTAAAGATATATTACATATTTACATGGAGCACTTAGAAAAATGTAGAACAGAACAGCAATTGTTGATTTTCATATAATATTTATAACAAATTCGATTTTAAATCAGTAATAAGTTTGATGATATTTGTGGAATAGTGTTGCCAGAAATATAATCTTTTCAATATAAATTAACAAACCATTTCAATTGTTGATTGGTTTGCGGAAAGCCGTTACAGAACATTTCCATTTGAACATTGAATTCAATAAATTGTAAAATTACAATAATGCAACTTTAATCGTTCATTTTGATTGCGTCGTAAAGAGCTGTGATATGAAATCACTCCTGCTTTACTCGTTTTATCTAAATCCGTAAAAGCTTTAAGAAAAAAATGTTCTCACAACCGAACATTAATCTAAGAGTCATAATTGAGCCCTCAAGTCTTTCGACTCCATTAAGCCGAACGTCGAGAAACAAAGAACATCAATTTACACGTGATTGGTAATTCCCTGTAATAATTTTTCATGGTTTATGACATGAAAAGCACCGCGGGCATCAAGTTTGATTGGTAGTTTTGGACTTCACTTGAAAATATTACACACCCGGCGCATAATCACCGGAAAACATTTATAATCAGCTTCACCTGCTTGGCCAACCAGCATTCGTTTCCAATCTTAGAACTCCATTAGGCGTCCGTTGTACTCGCAAATAACGATTTACATGTAAGCTGTATATCAATATCAAGCCGTCACCACCGGCTCAACGCTTGAGCACTTTAATTCCATCTTTGGCAGCTGAGACCAACGGCAAGCCGCCATAAAACCCATAATGTGGGTCCAATTAAACAGATGACGTCTTTTAAAATTCCGACATACTAATTTCCAAGTAATAAACCGAAACGTCTTCGGGAGTCATGGCGGTTTATGTGCCTCAGCCACGCTATAATATACAAAACGAACGAAGAAAGAAATGTGACGTTTCATATAGTTTACGAGCCTCTCCCGTTCACAAGACGGCCGAATTGCTCGTTATAAAACAGCCAGGTGCCTATATTTTTAGACAAAATTCTAGTTATCGAACTGGTTGTTTGGAAAAATCTCGAAGAAGCAATCACGCCAGCTTGCAAAGGCAGCCGCTGAGTTCTGAAGAACCAGCCTTCAATTAGTCATTATTATATTTTTTATTTGTGGCCGCGCCATGTTGCCCAGCCTCCGGCAACACGAACTTAACAACTTAATTCCGACCGGAGTCGATTGCTTTTTTCTTCGGCGAACAGGGTCGGACCGGATCTCCAACCTCGATAAGAATAACCGCCAAGAGCAGCCTCAAATCTTACAATTCAAAATAATTAAAATACAACTACCTACTATAATTATTGCGTTTGGTTAATCGCATACTCGTACGCTATACGTGAAGAAGTATCATAATTTCAAAATGCAAGATTAGTTTTCATCTTCGAGTTACTTAGTTAAACAACCGACAATTGATATCATATTGAAGAGCAGCTCTTGAAAGCCAAACACTTCACTTCAACAGTCTTCAGTCTAGTATGTAAATTTTAATTTAAAGAAAATGTTCACAATTTTGCCGGAAGAAATAGCTTTACTGCTCATGAGTTTTTAAATCTAGTTCTTTGAAATGGATGTAACAATAATTTAAACGTCATTATTTTATAATTCTTATAAAACATTTGTGATTAGATTGTTGGATTAAGTCAAATTCACGGGAGACTTCGATGCAACGTCAGGCAGCCGCATTTTTACAATAGTGTAGAGAGTAAAATCTTTGGAAGCGTTTGTGTTTTATGGGAAAATGGAGTCCGGTTCTGTGCTTGAGGAACACCTCTTCACCTAATGCTCAATCCGAAGGCGTCCGGCGATATCTCCGTCTCACTTATCTCCCCGAAAAAGTGTAATTGAGGCAGGTGACCCTTCTCTGGGGCACATTCTTGGACCACTTGACGAGTGGCCAATTTACGACGAAAACCCGACCATAAAATCCGAGCAACTTTATTACCGTATCACTCCAAACCGGGAATTTTAATTGCCTTATCAATTTTTTCAACACTCCCCAAAACGAGATAAAACGCAAATTTACTACAAGCTCTCGGCTGGAAATCTCGACACGATCTTATAAATATTAATTGAAGACGTCGCCAGTCTGACAGTGACGTGTTATTACCGGAGATTGTGCTTCTTCCTCGATGTTCGAAAACGTCTTCGTCTTGAAAACACCTGGACTGTTATGATAGCGTCAAGTCGCTTGAATTATGCATGGTCTAACTGGCATTTCCTTCTCTTGGTTGCGACTTCCAAGAGCTGCAAGCTTGTAAATCGCGCTTTTCACCTCGTTAACGTGTTGCTCTGCTCGAGTCTCGAGAAAACGACAAGAAAAAATGTATGCATGAGCCGCGCAGCTGTGCGAACTAGCAGCGTACTCTCCAGGCTAGTTCTTTATTTCCTAACAGGGCCCGCCTTATAAATAAGACATTATCTCGGTTCTTTTAAGTGCCGTTTACAGGCGAGACGTGAGGTGTTTCGCTTGCTCTTTTTCTTCCACCATTTCATCTCATTTAAATACAGTCAGCGGCGTACAGTCGCCTCCAAAACTCCAACCCAACTCTTCCAATTATCTCGCTTCATAAATCACCTTCAACACCTGTAATTAAGACCGAACTTGGGAGTGAAAGTCGGGTCGGGCCCAAAGTAAAACGGATTTTTTTTAACTTTATTGTCTATAGAAATGATGGATGCCATTGTACGTACAATCACATGTACTGTTTTATTCTGCTATAAACTCAAATGTAACTAGTGGAGCGACGTTCGATCGAAAATAAACAAATCAGATTTGATTTTCTTGTTTCTCTACTTCTTTGGCGGGACCAGCTGGAACTTCCAGACGCGGTTTGGCCCGATTTCTACCACGTACAGGGCCGAACCGTCGGGGCTCACGGCGATGGCGTGGGGCTGCTTGAAACCCTGCAAACAATTTTCGGTACGGTACTGTCTTGCATCCATACTGACAAGCAATAAATGAGCCGTCGACTAGATCGTAATGTTTGAAATGGAAAGGTCACTATTCTATGCCATAAATTACCAACGACGGGTTTATATGACATAAAAATTGACCTCTAGCATGATAAACACAATAAACGAAAAATTATTCAATTATTGTATATGATAAACTGTTAAATTGTTTACTTGGCTAGTTTATATACTATCCAATTAGTTTATAAACTAGCCAAGAACATTGCTTCAAGTATAAACCAAAAGCAAGAAAATAAAACTACCAGTGCCTTTTGGCAAGTATATAAACTAATCGAAACAATTTGAATAAAGTGTAAACATAATCACTAATAAGACAAAATAACCAACTTCTTGGTTAATATGTAAGCTAATTTTCCATTTTCAGTTCGATTTCAATCCAAAGGTACAATATTTGATTATGAACACTTAACTAAAAATAAAACATGTTCCATATCTGAATTCAGAACGAAATGTTTACAAAAATGTTAAATTGATGAACAGATTTACATAAATCTGTCTCTTTGAGAAATTCATTTTTAGTTCTATTTCAATCCAAAGGTACAAAATTTGTTAAATTTGATTATAAAATATGTTACATATCTGAATTCAGAACGAAATATTTACAAAAATGTTAAATTGCAAACAATAAACCGTTTGTCAAATTATGTTTATGTAACAACAAACCGTATCAACAGAATTGTTCCGGTCACAAATAGAAATAAAAACTACTGGTTATATTATTATATAAATCTTTGCATTATTTTACATCTTTCCTTTCTATCCCAAAACTTTACATTTTAAATTTTTGTGCAAAACGAAAAAATTGTTCAATTGGTAAAACAGTTACATTGGTAGAATAAACGGTAAATGGTAAACAACGTAATATTAAACTTGAATAAAATTTTTAAATAAACAAAAAAAGAAACGTGTAAATGTGAAAAATTGCACATAAAGCGTTTCATAGAATCATAAAAAGTTACCTCTTCTGGAGCCCAGTGATCAGTAAATTTAATTATTATAATTCCTTGCATTATTTTAAATATGTCCTTACTGTCCCAAAATTTGTAAAAAAGTTTTTACTTTTGGAAATGTGCAAAATTAAAAAAATCTTCAGCTGGCAAGACATTGAAATGGGTGGAATAAACTTTTAAATGGTAGAGAACGTAATTTTAAGCTTGAATAAAACATTTAGATAAACACTCAACAAAGAGAGAAACATTCATGTAAATGTGAAAAATTAGCATATAAAGCGATTCATAGAATCATAAAAAATTACCTCTTCTGGAGCCCAGTGATCAATCACGGATTCTGTCTGAGGATCGATGGTGAGCCCTTGTACCGGAATCAAATTGTTAGTTGGTCCAGTGACAGCATAAATTAGTTTTCCTAGAAAAAGAAGAATACATTTCAAATCCAACTCCTACCGTATAGGCAACACAATTAACATTTTATACACAACACAAGTTACGCACAACTGAAGAACGATGCGACCATCACGATTCGTAGAAACAACCTTTTGAAGCACAAAAACTGATAAGATTATTGCAACAAAAATTATCTATCTATCCACTAACGGAATTTCTACCTAATCGAAATAGGAGTCATTGCCTCCGTGGCGCAATTGGTTAGCGCGTTCGGCTGTTAACCGAAAGGTTGGTGGTTCAAGCCCACCCGGGGGCGCAAATTTTTTGTTATATTTTCTTCAATTTTCAGCAATACTCACCTTTGGCGGCAACCCCAAACACCCGACCCATGTCGGGCAGTTGAATTGTGAGTGCTGGCTCCGATTTCTTCTCCATTCTATTCAAACTCGCTCTGGGGCAAGTCACCCTCATGTTTTCCCTGTCAGCCACACATAATCGGTCCAGCGATTCAATTAAAGCCACTCCGTGTGGTATTCGTAAATCGAGAAACTCTACGAAACGATTTAATCAACTATTTTATGTGTCTCGATGTTGTTTGTACCTGGAGGGGTCGGAATTATGCGTAAAAGCACTCCTGCTGCGTTATATTTCAAAATTCTGCTGTTGCAATATCCATCGGCCAGAAATATTTCACCTTCAGATGCTATAGCGAACGAGGTGGGCATGCAGAGATGATCTGAACCGGCGCCAGGAGCAAAGCGCTTCCCGAAGGTAAGGACGGGGGTGAGTTCACCCGGTTTAAACTTAAAAAACACAAATTTGATTAAATTATTAAAAGACAAATCATAACGTGCGTACAAATTGAAACGGGGGCTCAAGAGGCAAGTTTAACAACATTTTTTTTATTTTTTAACATGTAGACTTTTGACAGGAACTGTAATTTACAAATAATTTGTTGGTTAGGCATTAAATGTATCTTAAGCATCGTGTCTGAGTAGGTTCTCAACAAAGGACTATTAATTTCAAATTTGTCCGACTTAAGTCGAAATTTTGCTACACTCTTTCGAACGTCAAAATTATTCCATGGCCCATATTTTAGTGTGCTCGTTATTAGAAGTCAACTGGAATAGTCGTGAAAACTAATTGGGCCACATATTCAAAGTAAAAGAGGAAAAAACTAAAAAATTCAACATATTTTCTGAATGAGTTACAAACATTATAATTAGCTTTAGTGTAGCTTTAAGAAAAAATTATAGTTACCTTGAAAGCCTGATGGAGGCCTACATCAGTGACCCACAAGTTGTCGTGTTTATCAATGGTCAACCCATGTGGCATGTAAAAAATACCAGCGCCCCATGTCCCCAGTACTTTTCCAGTTTCTGGGTCCAGGGTAAGAACCGTGGGCTCTGGAATTGGTCCCTTGGCGCGTTGTTGGAAGTAAAACGATTGGTTGAAGGTGCTAACAATTAAACCCAAATCATTTTAACACTTCCGACTATTTGACATACTTCTGGTCGAAGACGCGATCCCCTCGATGGAAAATGACGGGCTGCTGTGCCGAATTCACAGAAACTCCTGAAACTTGCCCGAGATTAAGCGGCTCCTTCGGCCAGTTCTTCACGGCTCTTGGAATTCCGGGTTTGTCGGCGGTTTCTTCCGACACTTGGTCATTGTTTGACTACAAAACCCAAAAGCACAACTACATAATATTTTATTTTATTTTTACTTATAATTATGGTAATTAATGCGAAGACCCAGAAATGTGGACGCTTTATTGGTTGCCCAACATATGGTACCCACGTCAGCAAACAAGCAAGCCACTCATCCATCTCACATTCACGAATCAATAAAATAGCGCTCAACTCACCCTTAAATTACACACCGAAATCACAGTCACAAAAATCGCACCGAGAATCACTCCTGTCACGAGATTGTGCCTTTTAATGGTCATTTCTGTGGGCGAATTTATTGTACCATCGCTTTATCTTTGTGGAAGAATAAGCAGCGGCGATGGTACAGTTACAAACAGGGATTTAACCCGAAAAAGTGTTGTGCTAACGTCAAATACGTCATAGCGATAAGTCATTCTTGCAGTAGATATTTTGCGAATTATACACAACAAGTTGTAGAATATGTTGTAAAAAATTGTAAAATCAAAGCAAAATCCCGAATACTTATTTTGTCATATGCAACAAATAAAATGGTGGTGTAAAGTGGGTTGCATACAACGACATCTACAAGAAGGGAACCACTCACCTGGAAAGCTTGGTTTAGCGAGAGGAGTTGTCTGACCTCATCATAGAACTGGTTGTTGGGTTGGTGGCGTTGGTAAGGTGTTGCAAAGACGCCAACGAGGAACACCAAGCCTAGAGCAGCGACGGAGAAGGTCGCCATGGCTCGACTGCTCCAGCTTGATTTTGAATCAATAACAGGACGCAGTGTTGCGCACGAAACGGGATATCAACACGAAAGCTCGTGCTTAGGAAACGTGATGTTCAGGGTCAAGAGCAAAACCCGCAAATTCGGCTATCGATTCCAGTCCGCGAAATGAAGGTGAAGGTCAAGCATGCCTCTCTTTCGTTGAGATTCTTACACTAAGCGACTACTACAGGGTACTGCCACTCCTGAATTTAGTCACGAATTAACTAGTTCCAGACGTAAATTTTTGATTTTTTTCATTTTTCAAGTTGTTAAAATTTGGAATATCATTGGGTCACTTGTTGCATTAGCTCTTCGGAGAATTTACTACACCCCCTACCCCCCCCCCCCCCCCTTACTACAAATGGAACACTGTCCAAAATCCCGAAAAAAACCGTTAAAATTAATAACACCGACCGTGATAGCCTACAGACATTCATAAGTTAATAAAAGTTGACAAGAACAATTTGGTTTGGTTTGGGATATCGTTTTCAGCTTCAGATCTTAGCAATAATTATTTCAGTCGAGTTTGAATGGAAACGCCCGGCCCTAGCTTTTTAGGCACTTTTTGCTTGACAAAATGGTCCTCACTGCTCAATCGCAGCGCAGGTATGGCTCCCTCCGGCTTTGACGTTTTTAGGACAATTAATACGTGATTGGTGCGTTCTTCGCATGGGAATGGGCTTCGGTGCCTGAAAAACTCTGGAAAAAGTCTCAAACACGCCCACAGTCTCAGAACTAATCGGGAGTCGAATTTTGAATTTTACGCACATCATCTTTGTTTATTCTTTGTTGTGATTATTGTTCGTCACAAATCCTTTGGTTCCCCGTCCAGACTTGAGCGTTTTGATTAATTACGACAAACCATCTCGAGAATTTCTTAATTATTGTTACAGGAAATGTAAATGGTTAACGGATAGTTTAATTTCATACAACTGTTTTGTTGGTCATGTCTTTTATTTTTGAATAGTGCTGTAGATATTTAATTACAGAGGGAATTTTGCTATGTTAACAATTTAAATCACTTAAGCATGTTTAAACAAATAAAATATAATACATATTATTGATGCAGGACGTCAAGTGAAAATTTAACAATTATTTTATAACTCGGTCACAAAAAATAATAAATATATAAAATGGTTTATCTATATTTTTATTTATTTTTCTGTAGTAAATTAAAATTAAGAGGAATTACTGTTTTGCTGATACGATAGGAGTAGGAAATTGTTGAAAAGAGGAAACTAAAAAATTGGTGTTATCAATGAATACCCTTTTGGGACCTTCCATAACAATTCTAAATAAACCACTAGATTCTATAGCTCACGTTTTAATTAAGAACATAAATTTGTAAGGGATGTAATAATTCTAAAATTTTTCATGTAAAACTGATGAGACATCTGCAATTTTTTTAATTTGTTTTCATTTTTTCTTAATTTACTTCACCCCTTTTTGTAATTTTAAGGCATAAAAGACATATTCATGTGTTTTATGGATTCGGACCGCACTGCAAAGCAAATTGAATGTTTAGAAAATTCGAATTGAAAAATAAAGTAATAAAATTAAAATAATCGATCCTCAACCTCCATTTATTCATTGTCACTCTCATTCGTTATATTTTAGACAATGCATGAATTCAATCGAAGAAGAGAGATTTATTGAAAATTTTACAGCTTCTCCATCATATTTTTTAAAACATTTTAAAAGTCAAGATGAAAATTTTTATAAAATAAAACATTGGAAGGAAACCATCAGACAAGAAAAATATGTGCATATCAGTAAATTCAAACGAGAAGAGCTTAAATCAAAATTGAATTTAAAATTAAAATCTAAATTAAATCAAAGTACCTACAAAATTTAAGGCCATTAATAACCTGACAAAATCATCATGAGCCGCACTTACACATGCTATTCTTAATTGTGAGAAACAATAATAATAATAATAAATAGGAGGGTTAAATGATAGCCATAATGATTTAAATACTACAACAATCTTTTAGTTTGCCTTGACCGAAATTAATGGGAATGCCGTTTTATTAAAAAAAAATGTTTATGTTGTAACATGGCTATATTTATATTAACATTTAGTGAATAAACATTGAAACACAGAAACTTGGTCCGATTTTATTAAATTTAGGCCAAAGCCGGGATGTGTGGCAATTTGTAATCATCGCCAGATTTGTCTTTATCCCGGCGACCTCTTTGCTATGCATCCCTAATCCCGGGCTGTCTCCAGATGTATCCAGTGGCCGTCATGGCACAGAACGCGTTATAATACCTTCCGGGTGCCCTGCAAAACGACCATTCTGGGCACTTGCATCTGAACAAGCTCTGAAACTCCTCTTTGCAGACTTCATTCCACCAACAAGTCCTCTACAAGTGATAGGAAGACAAAACTGAAACTAGTACATCAAATCCGAATTACCTCAGTCAAATATCCGCTGACTGACGTGTCTGAGATACTCCTTTTGGAGAGGAATAGAGCCGAAGCTCCGCTTAAAAGCAGGACCACGAGCGGGATCCTTCGTGGAGCCTGGAATAAGTCACGTGTCTAACGCGATTTCAAACGATTGGGACTCACCACCATTGTTAGATTTCGAGAGTTTTGTGTTGTTAGGTGGTTATTGATTGAGGAGTGTGGGAGTGAGCGCCATCTCCAGGAGGTGAAAACTGTGATCACAACTTGAGCGATCCACTGTATTCTCATTAGTTGCTATCGCAATGATACAGATTAGAGACCATCGAACCATCGATTGTTTTTAATCAAATATTTACACGGCGTCTCTCGGCGTAAAAAAATTATGGAAATGCCAGCTGAATATTGATTTGATTGACTACTAAAAATACATTTTATTTCATCATTCAATATACATTTCAGCACATTGCAGTAAGGCCATCAGCACAAAGCCGCCCAAAATGCACACCGCTCGTCTTAGCGTCCAAGCCCGTCGCTCCTTTTCACGGTTTAAAACTTCAAAGAAAGTTATGTATAAAATGGTGCCTGCTGATAATCCTTCTATAAGCACTACTGCTGTGGATTTAGCTTGCGTGTTCATATTAGCATACTGCGTAATCAACAAACCCAGTAAAACTCCAACAGGACTGGTGATAGAAAGAATAGAAACGTGCGTGATGATCCTTTTTATCTGGGCTTTGGCCAGGACCAGCTCCAAACTGATGTAGAAGAGGATAGTGGCGGAATGGATACATACCGCAATAAACAAGTACCAAATATTGGCAACTGAGTGTTGCAAACCAATGGCCAAGCCTTCAAAAAGAGCGTGAAAAGACAACGCCATGACTGCGAGTAGATGTCTGACGATTTGTTGCTTATTTTTCACTTCCTTTTCTACGGCCTCTTCTGTCGGCTGAACTTGTTCCAGTTCTTCGTCCAGATCCATTGATTTGTTCTTTTCATTTTCTTGTGCCACCTCCGTGGTGGTGCTCAAGGTGTCTGCCTCCGAGACGGCATCAAGTTTCTCCTTGCACATTTCATCTTGGATGATGAAGGCACTTTGTGGTATTCGCGAATCGGAGCGCGGTACGATTTTGTTTGAAATCGTGCTGATCGAAGATTTCTTCGCACAGAAATCCTCGGGCATTTTAGTCACAAACCAGTGCGAGAGCTCTTCCACGAAATACACCAAGAAGAATCCCAACGAAATGGTCATTTGCGAAAGAGGATACTCTGTTTTGAGGTTGCCGAAGGTTTTGAGCGACTCCACCGATTTGTAGACTTCTGGCATCATGTGAAGGAAACATGTTGCAAAGAGAACACCGCCTCCGAACGACTGGCACAGGGCCAAAGTGCAAGTCACTTGTTGATGTCGCTTCTTGTTGATGAACGTTTGCGAGTCTTCCTGGCCCTCCCAGTGCAAGAGGAGTTTGTACAGTTTCACTGGCAGTATTCCGAAGAAAAAGCGCAGGATTCCGAACAGGAAAGCCACAAGAAGTTTCGTGCATACTAAATCCATGGTTGGGGTGGTATCGTCATTGCTTGCGTGTCTGAATTCTACTGGAATCGAAGCAACGATCCGAGAAATATTGTCGATGAGGCGCATGGTCGTTGCACCCCATTGTTAGCACGATGGGTGAAGGATTAATGGGTGGTAATTGATAGGGTAGGTCAACGTGACGACTTAATGAGTTTGCTTTGACGATGATTTCCATGACGACCATTGATTTCGTACAAGTCAAATTAGAATTGATTGGTGTGGTTGGAATCAGTGTGTGTCCCGAAAAGAAATGTTTGGAGGAAATTTGGAACTGCCCAAGAACGTAAAACGTTCAAAACCAAAACCCATGACGTATGATATTCAGCTGCCAACCACAACTCCTGGAGTTTATGGCCACGTAAGCGTATAATGCGTCTACTAATATATAGCGTTTGAACCATTTTCATTCTTCAACGGCTTCAATCTCATAACATGTTGTTTTATTTGTTTGTTAACTGTAAACTTTCAAGAATATTTTTAAGGCAACTTCTTTCACTTATTTTAAATTATTCAAGTCAGTAGATTTTCATTTAAGTTTTAAAAGCTCAAATTTCTTAGCGAGCTCGTGATCCCAACACCGACTACCACGTCCGCCATCTTCATTACCGACAACGTGTTCAAGCCGGCGACTCTTCTCTCTTAGCAAACGAAACAAAACGCCTCACCAAAGAAGCAGTAGAGTCCAAATACGACAAACACATCGAGCGAAAAGTTATCGAGCGCCACATTCAAGAGCGCTTCAAAGAAAAAGTGAAAGCATACGAAGACAGCATTGAAAGACGCCGCGACAAACTGAGACTGCTTCTGTGCCAGGAGGAACAGGATTTCATCCGTGAAACCATTGATAAGGCCCAGAAAGGAGTCGCTAGTAAAATGGAAGAGATGAAGATGAGAGCACACAAGTTGAAGATGCAGCGTGAAGCAGAACGCCAACAAATCGTCAAAGAAAAACGCGCAATGCAATACATGTGTGTGGGTAACGTTTTAAACAATTCGTTTTGAAAAGCTTTTTGTAGGGAAGAGTGTAAAGAGCTGCGACCGGTTTTAATACACCGCAACTTGCTTGATTGCAAGAACACTCAACTGCAGCAGATGAAAGAGAATGAAATGAAGAAGGAAGCGGAGCGTGAGCTGGACAGCATGTGGTATAACCTCATGGTCAAAGAATTGGAAGCAAAGGTATGGTGCATTGCTCAAAAAATGGAATTGTTAATTTGTTGTAGATGGAACGTGAAGTTCAAGTCATGCTGAATAAGAACCGCGCAATGGACGAAACGAAAGAAGTGTGGGAGAAGCAGATCCGTGGCAAAAAACTACTAAAAGACGAAGCCGATAAAATTGCTGCCGAAGATCGCATCGAGATGATTAAACTGCAAGAGCAGATAAGACGCGAGCAAATTGAAGCGTTGGATGCAAAACGAAGAAAACGTGATCAAGTAGCTAAAGAGCTTCGTGAACAAATTGAAATTCATGAGAAGTACATGGCAGAACGGAAGAAAGAAGAGGACGCTTTCAACAATGCCATTAGCTATTTGTCAACGCTTGAATTGGAACGAGAACGACAGAAATTCAAAGACACAACTTTGCAGGCTAGACGTGAAACTGCTATTTATCGCAACCATTTGAAGGGACTTGAAGACGAAAGGAAGAAGCAGGAACAACAGTTGAACGAGTTGTTGGAAGAGCACCGAAAATTGATTGAGAAAAAGCAGGAGGAAGCATATTGCAAATTGAAGAAAGCTCGAGAACAACTACACGAAGTAAGTGAACGAATTTAATAGCGTTCAAACTGATATGTTGCAGAAGCATAATTAAAATATTGTCCAAAGAAATGGACGAAACGACGCCTCTTTAACATTAAGTTTATACTTGGAAGAGAGGAAAAAATCGAATTTTACTAGTAGTAACTAGTAGGAATAATATTTTTGGTAGAATGTTTTAGATGAACGAGCCGAGCAACTGAGGTATAAGAAAGAAGAAGCAGAGAACCAACTCAAACTGAAAGAGGCTGAGAACGAATTGCTGCGAATGGCATGCGAGACGAATGAACGCCTCCAAGCCGAGCACGATAGACTGCAAGCCGAAGAAGTGAAGCAGTATCGAGACGATCTAAAGAAGCAAATCGACGATATTAATGAAAAACGAGTGAGTTGAGTTTAATGCTAGTTCTTCTGGAGACAATGATTTGTTGCAGAAACTCGAACGGGAACAGCTTGAAAGGGAACTCGCCGAGGGTCTAGCCGAAGAGGAACGTCGTCGTCAACAAGTTCTTGAAATCATCAGTGCCAGACTGGAGAACCAAACATATATCCATCCGTTTAGGAAAGTTTTGGAAAAATCGATTTGTCCTTGTCCAGCCAGTGAGTCGAAGTGAAGACAATCATTTGTACAACAAAAGACGATTAAAAAACTACAACGAAAATGTGTTTGTTTTAAATTGCCCAACGCTGGGAACCGCGATGGGAACTAATTTTTGCCAACATTCCCATTAATGTGGCCATAAAATGACCGAATGGTTTGTATACACTAGAAATTGATGCGGCGTAAAGTTTAATGACTCAAAGTAGTCGCGGAGATGTTGCATAACATCGGTAATAAAATCTGCAGACAATTGCACAAGAGAAGGTGCACATATTGCAAAGACGTTCACCAGCGTTGGCTTAGGATTATAATACCAAATCCGTGAAAATAGCAATTAGTGTCAAAATCTTATGTTGCCTCAAGTAGAGAATGTGATCTTGATGGTGGGATCATCTGGAGCGCGAATTCGGTCTCAACCTTTAAAATTTGCGCAATAAATTTTAAAAGTTTCAATTTATGCAATTGGATCTCGATGAAGGCTGTTTGAATTCTCAGGAATTGTAACTTCTGTTGTGGAGGTGAAAGTCTGGTGGATGATCTATTGTTGATCAATAATTTATAATTGCCGGAAGTGAACATTTTTTTACTAATAGTTGATTACGATTTATACCAACAGGCGTTTGATTGATAACAATACAAGAAGGAATACTAAGGAGGCAACTTTCGCCCAAGCCGCAAAGTGCATACAAATCGATCGAAATAACAGTTTAACATTTATTGCAGAGTTAGTGTTGAAACATTATAGTAAACACATTTAACGGATTAGGAAAAAAGAAAGTCGAAATTAGTAGATTCCACACTGAATTTAAATTGTCCATGGCAAAGGTTGGACCACGTTAACCGTGGCTACCACGCTTTGGTGACGTCTTCTCTGTGTCACGATGTGATTGTCCTCAGCAGAGAAAGTGATGAGCAAGGTCGAGTGAAAGTTGTCGTGAAGACATTGATGCACCTGGTTCTAAATGTTGTGCAATCCGTTTCTTTTTGGCCACCCGACGGTGTAACATTTATTGTTCAATAAAGATAATTTGGATAAAATCTGAGATGAATAAAGGGACCAGATGGTTAATTTAACGCGTAGCCGCTCGTGTGTAAAGTTGACAATGGTAATCTATGATATGAGCATTAGGGAACATTCCAAATGCGAAATTAATTTCCAATTAGTCGACGATATGGCCAACACCAATCAAGCGCTTCTTTTGGCGAAAATAGTTTTATTAATTATTGTAGTTGATGGTGATTTGGTGAGTTTAAGTTGTGGTAGCTGCAATTAGTCATTTGTAATTCTAGCAATACGTTGCTCCTCCGGAATGTCCAAATGGATTCAGCAATATCAACAATATTTGCTATTTTGTCACTCAACGGTCACGGTTTCCACCAACGTGCCCTTTTAACAACGTTTTACCCTTTCACTCCTACATTGAAGTCATTCCGCCGAATATGAATCTTCTTTGGGTGCCTGTAACACGCAACGACAACAATGGTTTGGGCTTCTTGCAATGGACCGAAGCTAGTTCGTTGTATAAAGCCGATTTTGATTTTCCATACTTCATCTCAGAAGACATCAAAGGTAAAAATTGTCTCGTGTACCACAACAACTCGTACACAGCAGTTTCCTGCAAAGAAGAGTTTCCTGCAGTTTGCGCATATTCCAAGCTGAATCAAGCCTCGAACCAGATGTGCAACAACAACTTGACTCTTTGTCGACAAAGCGATTTTACTCCCCAAAACAAGAAGTGCTTCTGCTTGGGTAATGCCTTAATGGAAGCGTCTCACTACGCAAAAGCAGAGTTCCTAATGCCTTATCAAAATCACATCTATTCGATTTTAACGAGCGACGAGTGCACAATCGGACTTGAAAGAATTTCAAACGGCAGTTACATCTGGAGGGCTTCTCAGCAAGCAATAACTTACACCTATTGGTCCCCTCATGTTATTTTCGACAACAAGAGATTATACGGTGCCGCGACTAAAACCGGTTGGATTTTGACCCAAGCACCTCTTCCTTGTTTTCTCTACGAGATGGAGGTGAACGTGCCGGAACCAATTCTGGAATTAACATATTCTGCAGATGAAGACGTGTTCGTTCTGAACATTACTAATTCGGCAAGTTTGAAAGAGTTGTCATCTTCGAGATTGGTCTACTGCTTCAGTAACGCCGGTTCCTTGAACTTGATCTATCGGTACGAAAATTTCGAAAGCGTTAGTGACAATCAATACAAATTCAGGCCCCACAAATATGGACCTGGTCATTATTGGTGCGAGGGTGTCACTTACGCCGATTCGAAACTAATAGAAACTGAGAAGTATTTTCTTTGGAACGAAGCGCTCTTCCCGTTGGAGTTTGTCGCAATTTTGAAGCTACAATACGTGCAAGGGACCAATCCGCTAAGTAAAGAGATTATAGAATTCCTAGAACGGATTCTCTTCCTTAAAATTAACTCAGCGCAGAAACATTCAACTCGTTACACTTCTCGAGTGATGAAGATTGTCGATGTGAACGATACCAGCAGAGAAGTGTGGATCAATGTTCATTTCTCCCATCGAAGTTCCGCATCCGTGAAAGCGCACCCGGAATTCGAGAGTTTGAAAATTTTACTCAATCAAATCCTGAGCGAGCTCACTGAGGTGGGTGTGGAGTTGATCGATCTTTTGAGTGTGAAAGAGTGTTTGCAAGAAACAAATATTGTGACTTGGCCCACAACAAAAATAGACCAGGACGCAACACCCAGCGAGTTCTGCTTCGACCAATCTGGAATCCGAATTAAGCGTTTCTGCGGCGGCAACTTCATCGATGGGGCTCGATGGTATCCGTTTCCAAATTGTACCATTCCATTATTTTCGCCACTAACGCTACGACTTCTAAATTTTGTTGGTTCGGATCTTGACGAGGAGCAGCTTTATCAGATTTCGCTACAATACGACGAATTCAGCTCGTTTGATATTTATTTGTTTGCCTTTATTTATGAAAAGTGGCAACAAAGCAACTATGACACGTTCGGCAGGATTTTGGATAACATCCTGAAAGTGGATTCTGGTGTTTTGCAGCAATGCCAGTATGATATGAGGGGAATGGATTTGATTTTAAAAATCACAGACAAAGCCGCTCTAAACGGGTTCAGTTCGAATAATTTTATTACGAAGCATTTCAGTGCCAATTTTAGTGGAATTTTAATACGAAGTAATGGTACCATGGATCTGTGGCAGGCTGGAACTACAATAGACGAGATAACGAGAATTGAAAATTTGGAAAGTGCGATTTTGCTAAGTCCACAGCTGCTGGAACTCGGCAACGAAATCGTTTTAAAACTTTTCTTGTCTGAAGTCTTCTTCACCTCGTCTGTAACACTCCGACTTGCGAGCAGAGTTGTAGGAATCGTATTACCTGAAGATTTACACAAACTAGCAACAAACATACAAATAATTTATCGGGCTTCTCACAACGCGTCCAGTTCTTGTGCATTCTTTAGCTACAACTTGACAAGTCCAGAAGGTCGTGGTGTTTGGAAAACCTTCCCAGCGACTAATTCGCTTGCAGGAATTGTGCTTTGTAATTTTTCCATTTCGGAAACGGCGGGTTTAGTTTTAGTTGTCGACAACTCAAGCAACTTGGGCCCAGATCTGGACCAATTACTGAATTCCAACTCGAGCGTTTCCGAAATAATCGACAATTTACTAACAATTTCTGAAATGTATTACATGTTTACGGCTTCAGACGTTTATCTAGTCGGTTGTATTTTAGAAAAAGTGAGCGGTGACAGTGAAATTAATCTTCAGGCTCTTGTACGAATTGTCAGTAATATGCACTTTATCGCACGCAGCGTCTTGAAGGAGAGTCAGAAGAAGGGAGCGACTGATAAAATCCTGCACAGTCTAGACGTCATCCTTAAGAACCACAACTACAGAATTCCTGTTAACGAAACCGCCGACAATTTGATGATTTTCATTTCAAATGTTAAAGAAACTAACCTAACGGGAGTGGTGTTGTTGAAGCACGACGACCGATTCTTCACCGAAGCTCTTGTTGGCGATGTCGAAATTGACACAGCGCTAGAATATGATAATTTGGAAAGCGCGTTTGTTTTAACGCCCGAGCTAAAGCAGCAACTGGACTATGATAGCAAAGTCATTATAACAGTTTTTTTGAACGATGGTTTGTTCAATGGTGACAGCCTTCCGTTTAAGTATGTCAGTAAAATCTACGGCGTCATTCTTCCGGACGTTGTTAACTACTCACAGCCTGTTAGCTTCGTTCACAGTGTTGCAAGAAACGATCATCTTCAACGAGTTTGTGCCCATTGGGATTACAACAACACTTTAAGCGTGCTTGGTTCTTGGAAGAGTGACAATTTAGGGTTGAACTTGATGGAATTGAGTCATTGCCAATACTGGCATACCACACATTTTGCTCTTCTTTTATTAGACAGCGACAAGTACGAATTCGCTCTTCTGGACTGGATCACATTAGTGAACTGTTCGCTGTCAATGTTCGGTTTGAGTTGCATAGTGCTTACAGCTTTGCTGTTCAAGCGCTGGAGGCTCAACACCGGCAACCAGCTTCTTCTGAACTTTGTCCTGGCAATAATGCTTCAAATCGGTGTTATGTACGCATCCGGTTCGGTGAAGAACGGCCACGATGAATTGACTTGCACAATTGTCGGCGTCCTTCTTCACTACTCAATTGTGTCGCAGTTCTGTTGGATGTTCGTAATAGCAGTTCTTCAGTTTAAACGCTTCGTTGAAGTCTTCGGAGGACCACCGAAATATATTCTTCTTAAAGGTTGTCTTTGCGGGTGGCTGCTTCCGTGTCTTCCAGTAGCTTGCGTTTATCTTCTCGACCACAACAACTACATCAATGGGAAGGTTGGGCTTTGCTAC
Organism: Eledona agricola; assembly: GCA_964023215.1. Taxonomy (NCBI): domain Eukaryota; kingdom Metazoa; phylum Arthropoda; class Insecta; order Coleoptera; family Tenebrionidae; genus Eledona; species Eledona agricola. The sequence continues at coordinate 5,418,181 of OZ026856.1, forward strand.
CCTTCAAATCTGGGATTGTATCTCGGAGTATGGCTTCCGGTTGCGATTGTAGTTGTCATCAACTTTGTCATTTTTATTTTCATCATATATAGTGTTGTCCACAAGAAAACTGAATGCTTGGATGCAGGAAACAACGAAGCAATGTTTCAGTGGAGACTTGCAGTGTTATTGTTCTTTATGTTAGGTTTGACTTGGATGTTGGGGTTTCTGTCGGAGTTGGATTTTGGCGACATTTTTGTGTATTTGTTTTGCATCACTGCGACATTGCAAGGTTTCGTCATGTTTCTGTTCTTTATCGTGTTTAATGCCAATACCAGATATTTGTACTTGCACGCGTTGAAAAAGTGCTGTCATAATAAAAATTATTAATCAGATTTTATGCAAATTTGTTATCACAATTTTTTGTAACAATGTAATTTTCTGAACTTTGAAGTTATAGGTTTTACAACTAAAAAAATAGAAAAATTGTGTGATATGTATTGTGATCTACTTATCAATTAATTGTTTAACTGGTTTAGCCATTTTGATCAACAAAATTTAATAAAATATTTTATATACAAACCCGCTCATAGTTTACCGAATTAAAAGAACGAGAAGTAGGCGCACATTTACTGCAAACGCTGTATGTCACTATGTTTTTAGTAATTTTTGTGTCTGTTCTGATCCCATCCCCATTACATGGACAAGTAAGTACAATTTTAGAAAATTTTATTTTATTTTATATTTTGGTAGATGTGTAATTCTACTCGAAGTGATCGGTACGACATTGAATGGCCAGCAACAGATTCCTATGCCAGCAATTATTCTGATCCGTTATGTATTGGCCAGAATAATGATTTTGGTTTTGATTTGGCGAAAAGATCCTGCTTAAAGGGAGTTTGGAGCGATGAGCCTTCGTGTGCATATATTCAAACGAGGAAACCGCCCGAATGTCCCATTAAATTCGAAACCAATTCTGAAGTAACAAGAGAACTGCTTCAAATGCAATCTTGGAATTCTGATGATATCAGTTTTATATTACCAAAATATTCACAATTTTGCGTTTTGGATATATACTTGGTAAATTGGTTTTATATGCATGATTTATTACTTAAACATCAGAATGCAAAAATTACAAATGATCTAGACACCAGTTCTACTACGTCGTCGTTATTCACTACTACTACTTCGCCGACGCAGTCATCCACTAGTACTACTTCGTGGACGACGTCATCCACTATATCCACTACTACTACTCCGTGGACGACGTCATCCACTATATCCACTACTACTACTCCGTGGACGGTGTCATCCACTATTACTACTCCGTCGTTATCCAGTACTACTAGTCCGTTATCCACTAATAATGATTTGGCCATGATCCTTGATGTCACCTTACAAATAGATAAGACAATCCTCCAAGAAGCTCAAATAAAACTGCAAAGTTTAAATGTACTACTATTTTCTACATCAAATATTAGAACCAACATGTATGATGATTACCAAATTGGAAATGGCTTTGTTTTAATAGATTGTACATCAGAATCAGAACTGAATGGATTGCAATTGCAAAATAGTTCCTACTATCGCGTTGTTGATAATATTACTGTTCAAGATTCTTTGGATGACATTCTAAAGGAGAAAAATTTGGAAAACTGTCTTTGGTTGAGTTCAGCGTTAAGAAAGCAGCTAGCAACATCTAATTTTCGTTTTGTAACATTTTTTGATGACACTTTATTTCTTGAAGACGCCAAAGAAAATAAGAATGTGAGCATAATATTTGGATTGTTTGCTAAATCTGACTATGAGTTTTCTGATGCTGTATGGATTTTCCACCGAACTAAAAATGATAAAAACTCCAAGGAGACGTGTGCTTATTGGAGCTACTGGAACGGGGGTACGAACTTTTTCGATGAAACAAAAAGTTTTTGGAAAACTGATGGTGAATATCTAAGAATTGAACCGTTCTCTGTTTGTAAATATTGGCGACATGGTTACTATGCCTTAATTACTACTCACGTCGATCCTGTCTCTGACACTTTGGCAGACATTTTACAAATCACAGATCCTTCTGAACAGATAAATCAACTCGTGCAGGTTTCTGAAAGCTATGACGAATTCAAACCAACTGACATCTTTCTCGTAGGACAAATTTTGAAAACTGTTAATGAGAACGACGATATTGATTTGGACGCATTGACAAAAATCATAAGCAATCTCCACTATGTTGATGGCGATATTCTTGCAGAAAGTCAGCGTACTTCAAATTCTACAGACTCAATTCTTTTTCATTTGGACGTCATTTTAAACAATCATCGCTACGAAAATCAAGTTTTGTACAACGAAGATCGTTTTGCCTTATTTATTAACAATTTCGAAGAGTATGATGTTGGTGCAGTAGCACTGCTGCGTAACAATAATAACACGATTGAAGTGAAATTATTCACTGGTGATGTAAACATAACCGAGTTGGTCCAAATCTCCAACTTGGACAGTGTCCTTTTGTTGGATGCTTCATTAAAGAGGGAATTGAACCCAAACTCTAGTGTTATCGTTACGATGTTTTACACTGATGCGTTATTTAATGAAATTGCCTCAAATGCGGAATCAACAAGCAAAATTTTTGGGGTCGTCTTTGTGGAACAGAATAAATTTTCAGCTCCTGTTTCCATTCTACATCGCATGACAAAGAAAAAAGTTCAAAGTGAGTGCTCGCATTGGAACTACAACATATCCTTTCGTGGATTCTGGAATTATGACAACAACAGCAAAGACGTCGGTGATTTTTTGGAATGCCAATATTGGCACACCACACATTTCGCTTTACTTCTAGTTGATGTCCCATGGAACGATGTAACTTTAGACTGGATTAGCGGTTTCAACACTGTCTTGTCTGTGTTAGGTTTGTCTTTCATATTTCTAACAGCATTTATATTAAAATCTTGGAGAACTGACACTGGTAATCAAATGTTGCTTCACTTTGTATTTTCTCTTATGTTACAAATTATGATGTTGTACGTATCAAACGCAGTCGGTGAAAAACAAGAGAAACTTATAAGTTGTACCGTGGTCGGAGTTCTTCTACACTATTCTGTCATTGCGCAGTTCAGTTGGATGCTAATTATTGGATTTTTACAATATAAGCGACTGGTAAATGTATTTACAACAAGTGATTCTACAACTATGACCAGAGCATGCTTCTTCGCTTGGGTCTTTCCTATAATACCAGTTGTGGGAGTTTTAATTTTTGATGATAACAATTATGTTAAAAGCAATCTTGGAATGTGTTATCCGTCGGGTATGGGTCTTTATTTAGGCGTATGGTTGCCTATTTCTGTAATCATTTTTATTAATCTAGTCGCTTTCATTGCTATTATCTACAGCGTTTTTTTCCGGAAAATTAAGCAGGACTGTGTCTCCAAATCTGAAGCAATTTATGTTTGGAGACTTCCTATCTTTTTGTTCTTTATGCTGGGATTTACTTGGATTTTTGGAGTTTTGGCTGGAATAACTTCGGAGGGGGTTTTTGTTTATTTGTTTTGTACAACAGCCACTTTACAAGGATTTGTAATGTTTGTTTTTTTCATAATATTTAATCAAAATATCCGAGAAAAGTATTTAAATATTTTCAAAAAATGCAGGAAACCGTAAAGTTACTATGTAGAGTTGTTTCATTTGTATTCACTTTAAAGAAAATAGTTACTATATGTTCATATCATCTCAGCAAGCTTAAATTTTATCTATCTACATTAACATTTTCAAATATATAAAAATAATAAAATGCTTTAAAGACGCGGTTATTAGATGATTTCCGTTTCACAATTGTTGTATTACAATAAATTCACAAGTATAGTTTGCAAAAAGAGATAAGGGGTAGTAGTGTTTCAGCGGAGGCTTGCAATGTTGGAGTTCTTTATTTAAGATTTAATTTTGATGTTTCTAGCTATCCGATCTGTATTTTAGCGTAATTTTTATATGTTTGATATTGTGACTTTGTAAGAATTTATCATGTTTCTGTATTTTATTATCCTGACGTTTGCCACAAAAAGTTCTATTCACATAATTCTGTTTGGAAAAAATATTGTTTTGTGTCTTAAAAAATTTTCTTTGTTACAATTTCCCTAATTCAAGACATATTGCTTAATATAGTTCTAATATAAATATTAAGTAATTTATAATAACCTAACAAGACTTGTCGATAACATTGTGTGCTATATGTAGTATTCCGCTTATCAATTAATTGTTTAACTGGTTTAGCCATTTTGATCAACAGAATTTAATAAAATATTTTACAAACCCGCTGATAATTTACCAAATTAAAATAACCAGAAGTGGTCGCACAATTAATGTAAACGCTGAATTTCAACATGTTTTTAGTAATTTTTGTGTCTGCTCTGATCCCATTCCAATTACATTGCCAAGTAAGTACAATTTTTGTAAATTTTATTTTATTTTATACATATTTTGGTAGATGTGTAATTCTACTCGAAGTGATCGGTATGACATTGAATGGCCAGCAACAGATTCCTATGGCAGCAATTATTCTGATCCGATATGTATTAAGTATACTGTTATGGGTTTTGCTTTGGCGGAAAGAGATTGCTCAAAAGGAGTTTGGGACGATGAGCCTTCGTGTGTATTTATTCAAACGAGAAAACCACCAGAATGCCCCGTTGAATTTAAAACCAATTCTAAAATAACAAGAGAACTGATTCAAATGAATAGTTGGAATTCTAGTGCTATCAGGACTATATTGCCATATCTTTCCCAATTTTGCGTTTTGGACATATTTTTGGTAAATACTTTCTACATGCATTCGTTCCTATTCTACAGTGCAAAAAAGCAAACTGCTAGAGTATTATCCAATGAAAATGACTTAGCTATGGTCATTGATGTCAACTTAAAAATAGATAAGACAATCCTTCAAGAAGCTCAATTAAAACTGCACAGTTTAAATTTACTTCTATTTTCTACATCATTCATTGGATACAATGTGCTTGATTACTACCAAATCGGAAATGGATTCGTTTTAATAGATTGTACATCAGAATCAGAACTGAATGGATTGCTAGTGCAAAATAGCCTGAACTCTCGGATTGTCGATAATATTACTGTTGAAGATTCTTTGGATGGAATTCTAAAAAGGGAAAATTTCGAAAACGGTCTTTGGTTGAATTCAGTCATAAGAAAACAGTACGCAAACTCTAGGTTTCGGCTTGTAACATTTTTTGATGCCACATTATTTCCTGAAGACTCCGATGAAAATAAAGACATGAGCATAATATTTGGAATGTTTCATGAATTTGATGATAAGTTTTCTGATGCTGTATGGGTCCTCCATCGGACTAAAAATGCTCAAAACTCCAAGGAGACTTGTGCTGTATTGAGCTACTCGGCCCAAAATATATTCGATGAAACTAACAGTTTTTGGGAAACTGATGGTGAATACTTAAGAATTGAACCGTTCTCAATTTGTAAATATTGGCGATCGGGCTACTATGCCTTAATTACTACTTACACCGATTCCGTCTCTGACACTTTGGCAGACATTTTACAAATCGCATATCCTTCCGAACAAATAGTTCGACTCTTGCACGTTTCCAACAGATATGACGAATTCAAACCAAGTGACATCTTTCTCGTAGGACAAATTTTGAAAGCTCTCAGCGACAACGAAAATTTTGATTTGGAGGCTTTAACAAAAATCATAAGCAACCTCCACTATGTTGATGGCGATATTCTTGCAGAAAGTCAGCGTGCTTCAAATTCTACAGACACCATTCTTTTTCATTTGGACGCCATTTTAAATAATCATCGTTACGAAAATCAAGTTTTGTACAACGAAGATCGTTTTGCCTTGTTCATTAACAATTTCGAAGAGTTTGATGTTGGTGCAGTAGCATTGTTGCGTAACAATAACACGATTGAAGTGAAATTATTCACTGGCGATGTAAACATAACCGAGTTGGTCCAAAACTCCAACTTGGGCAGCATCCTTTTGTTAGATTCTTCATTAAAAAAAGAATTGAACCCAAACTCTAGTGTTATCGTTACGATATTTTACACTGACGCGTTATTCAATGAAAATGCCTCAAACTCTGAATCAGCAACAAATATTTTTGGCGTCACTTTTACAGAACAGAACGAATTTTTGACTCCTGTTTCTATTCTACACCGCAGGACAAACAAAAAATTTCAAAGTGCGTGCTCTCACTGGAACTACAACTTATCCTGGCCTGGATTCTGGAACATTGATAATAATAACAGCAAAGAAGTCGGTGATTTTTTGGAATGCCAATATTGGCACACTACACATTTTGCTTTACTTCTAGTTAATGTTCCATGGAACGATGTAGCTTTAGACTGGATTAGTGGTTTCAACACTGCCTTGTCTGTGTTAGGTTTATGTTTCATATTTCTAACAGCAGTTTTGTTCAAATCTTGGAGATCTGAAACTGGTAATCAAATGTTGCTCCACTTTATTTTTTCGCTTATGTTACAAATTATCATGTTGTACGTATCAAACGCAGTCGGTGAAAAACAAGAGAGACTTTTAAGTTGTATCGTGGTTGGAGTTCTTTTACACTATTCTGTAATTGCGCAGTTCAGTTGGATGTTAATTATTGGATTTTTACAATATAAGCGACTGGTAAATGTGTTTACGACAAGTGATTCCACAACTATGACCAAAGCATGTTTCTTCGCTTGGGTCTTTCCTGTAGTCCCAGTTGTGGGAGTTTTAATTTTTGATGGTAATAATTATGTTAAAAACAATGTTGGAATGTGTTATCCATCGGGTTTGGGTCTTTATTTAGGCGTATGGTTGCCTATTTCTGTAATAATTTTTATTAATCTAACCACATCCTATGCTATTTTCTACAGCGTATTTTGCCGGAAAATTAGGCGGAACCATATCTCTAAATTTGACGCAATTTACGTTTGGAGACTTCCAATCTTTTTGTTCTTTATGCTGGGATTTACGTGGATATTTGGAGTTTTGGCAGGAATAACTTCGGAGGAGGTTTTTGTTTATTTGTTTTGTACAACAGCCACTTTACAAGGATTTGTGATGTTTGTTTTTTTCATTATATTTAATAAAAATATCCGAGAAAAGTATTTAAATATTTTCAAAAATTGCAGGAAACCGTAAAGTAACTAGTTGTTTCATTGGTGTTCACTTTAAAGAAAATACTTACTATATTCATATGTATCATCTTAACAAGCTTTAATTTTATTTATCTATATTAACATTTTCAAATATATAAAAATAATAAAATGCTTTAAAGACGCGGCTATTGATGTATTGCAATAAATTCACAAGTATAGTTTGCAAAAAGAGATAAGGGGTAGTGTTTCAGCGGACGCTTGCAATGTTGAAGTTCTTTATTTTAGATTAAATTTTGATGTTTGTAGCTATCCGATTTTTATTTTAGCGTAATTTTTGTATGTTTGTTTTGCATTATTGTGACTTTGTAAGAATTTATCATGTTTCTGTATTTTATTATCCTGGCGTTTGCCACAAAAGTTCTATTCACATAATTCTAGTTGGAAAAAAATTATGTTTAGTGTCTTAAAAAAATGTCTTTGTTACAATTTCCCTAATTCAAGACATATGTTGCTTAATATAGTTCTAATATAAGTAATAATATAACATTGTGCGCTATATGTAGTATTCCACTTATCAATTAATTGTTTAACTGGTTTAGCCATTTTATCAACAAAATTTAATAAAATATTTTACAAAACCGCTGATAATTTACCAAATTAAAAAAAAACAGAATTGGGCGCACAATTAATGTAAACGCTGAATTTCAACATGTTTTTAGTAATTTTTTTGTTTGCTCTGATCCCATTCCATTTACGTGGACAAGTAAGTACAATTTTAGAAAATTTTATTTTATTTTATTTAAAATTTTGTTAGATGTGTAATTCTACTCGAAGTGATCGGTATAACATTGAATGGCCAGCAACAGATTCCTATGGCAGCAATTATTCTGATCCGATATGTATTAAGTATACTGCTAATGGTTTTGCTTTGGCGAAAAGAGATTGCTCAAAAGGAGTTTGGGACGATGAGCCCTCGTGTACATATATTCAAACGAGGAAGCCGCCCGAATGTCCCGTTGAATTTGAAACAAATTCTGAAGTAACAAAAGAACTTATTCAAATGGAATATTGGAATTCTAATGATATGAGTACTATATTACCAAAGTTTTCACAATTTTGCGTTTTGGATATATTTTTGGTAAATAGTTTCTACATGCACTCGTTAATAGGCTTCAATGCAAACTCGCAAACTGCTAGGGCGTTATCCAGTAATAATGATTTGGCCATGATCATTGATATCAATTTACAAATGGATAAGAAAATCGTGCAAGAAGCTCAATTAAAAATGCACAGTTTAAATTTACTTCTATATTCGACATCAGCGATTAAATACGATCTAGTTGATGACTACCAAATCGGAACAGGCTTTGTTTTAATAGACTGTACATCAGAATCAAAACTGAATGGATTGCTGGTGCAAAATATTCCTAACTATCGCGGTGTCGATAATATTACTGTTCAAGATACTTTGGAGGGAATTCTAAAAAAGGAAAATTTAAAAAGCGGTCTTTGGCTGAGTTCAGCGTTAAGAGAACAGCTCGGACCATATAGATTTCGTTTTGTAACATTTTTTGATGATACTTTATTTCCTAAACTCGTTGAAAGAAATAGGAACATGAGCATAATATTTGGATTCTTTGATGAATCTTACGATCAGTTTTCTGATGCCGTATGGGTCCTCCATCGAACTAAAAATGACAAAAGCTCCAAGGAGACTTGTGTTTATTTGCTCTACTCGCTGTCTGATATATTCGAGGAAACTAATGATAGTTTCTGGGAAACTAATGGTGAATACCTAAGAATTGAACCGTTCTCTATTTGTAAATATTGGAATTCGGGCTACTATACCTTAGTTACTACTCACGCCGATTCCGTCTCTGACACATTGGCAGACATTTTACAAATCACCTATCCTTCTGAACAGATAGTTCGATTGTTGCACGTTTCTAAAAGATATGACGAATTCAAACCAACTGACATCTTTCTCGTTGGGCAAATTTTGAAAGCTCTCTGTGACAACGCAAATATTGATTTGGAGGCTTTGACGAAAATCATCAGCAATATCCACCACATTGACGGCGAAATTCTTACTGAAAGTCAACGTGCTTTAAATTCAACAGACACAATTCTGTTCTATTTGGACGTTATTTTAAAAAATCATCGCTACGAAAAGCAAGTTTTGTACAACGAAGATCGCTTTGCCGTGTTCATTAACAATTTTGACGAGTTTGATGTTGGTGCAGTGGCATTGCTGCGTAACAATAACACGATTGAAGTGAAATTATTCACTGGCGATGTAAATATAACCGAGTTGGTCTTAATCTCCAACTTGGACAGTGTCCTTTTATTTGATGCTTCATTAAAGAAGGAATTGAACCCAAACTCTAGTGTTATCATTACGATGTTTTATATTGATGCGTTATTCAATGAAAATGCCACAAATTTCGAATCAACAACAAACATTTTTGGCGTCACTTTTACGGGACAGGACGAATTTTTGACTCCTGTTTCTATCCTACATCGCATAAATAAAATAAAAATTCAGAGTGAGTGCTCGCACTGGAACTACAACTTATCCTTGCCTGGATTCTGGAATTATGACAACAGCAGCAAGGAAGTCGGTGATTTTTTGGAATGCCAATATTGGCACACCACACATTTTGCTTTACTTCTAGTTAATGTTCCATGGAACGATGTAGCTTTAGACTGGATTAGTGGTTTCAACACTGTCTTGTCTGTGTTAGGTTTATGTATCATTTTTCTAACAGCAGTTTTGTTCAAATCTTGGAGATCTGAGATTGGTAATCAAATGTTGCTCCACTTTGTATTTTCTCTTATGATACAAATTATCATGTTGTACGTATCAAACGCAGTCGGTGAAAAACAAGAGAAACTCTTAAGTTGTACCGTGGTTGGAGTTCTTTTACACTATTCTGTCATTGCGCAGTTTAGTTGGATGTTAATTATTGGATTTTTACAATATAAGCGACTGGTAAATGTATTCACAACAAGTGATTCTACAACTATGACTAAAGTATGTTTCTTCGCTTGGGTCTTTCCTGTCATCCCAGTTGTAGGAGTTTTAATTTTTGATGATAACAATTATGTTAAAAACAATGTTGGAATGTGTTATCCGTCAGGTTTAGGTCTTTATTTAGGCGTATGGTTGCCTATTTCTATAATCATTTTTATTAATTTAATCGCTTTTGTTGCAATACTTTACAACGTTTTTTGTTGGAAAATTAGACGGGACCATGTCTCCAAATCTGAAGCAATTTACGTTTGGAGACTTCCGATCTTTTTGTTCTTTATGCTGGGATTTACGTGGATTTTTGGAGTTTTGGCTGGGATAACTTTGGACGAGGTTTTTGTTTATTTGTTTTGTATAACAGCCACTTTGCAAGGGTTTGTGATGTTCGTTTTTTTCATAATATGTAATGAAAATATTCGAGAAAATTATTTGAAATTTTTCAAGAATTGCAGTAGTTTGCAGTAGAATTGCAATCGTAGTTTAATTTACATATATTCAATTTATGTAAAATGCTATATTTATCTTAAAGCACGCTTAAATTTGATCTATCGCTTCACTAACACTTGAATTTGACATATCTAAAAATTGTAAAATTATTTCAAAGACTGGGTTAAGAAATTAACGTTTCATAATTGTTCTATTCTAATAGATTTGCCAGTATAGTTTAAAAAAATGTATACTGATAGTTTTGAGAATAGTCTATCATAGTTGGATTTGAACGAAATTCTTGTATGTTTATTTTGCATCACTGTGAGTTTGTAACGATATCATGTTTCTGTATTTTATTGTGCTTAAGAACGATACAAAATAATTGTATTTGCATTGCTAAGAAAGTTTTATGCATGTAATTTTGGTTGAAATAAAATTATGTTTTTTAGTAAATGTATATATTTTTCCATGTTACAATTTCCTAAATTTAAGACAAGTTTTCAAGATTCTTCATATTGCTTAATACAATTCTAGTATAATTATTATTAAGTAATTTGTAATAACTTAACAATAGTGACCAATGACACTGTATGCTATGTGGTACTCCGCTTATCAATTAATTGTTAACGGGGTTAGTTAGTTTGATCCCCAAAATTTAATCAAATATATTACCAACTCACTGATAACTTAGCAAATAAAATTTTTAAACAGAAATATGTGCTCAGTTTATTCAAACACTGAATTTAAACATGTGTTTGGTATTTTTTGTGTCTGTTCTGATCCCATTCCAAATACATGCCCAAGTAAGCACAATTTTATTAAATTTTATTTTATTTTAAATTTTGGTAGATGTGTAATTCCACTCGCAGTGATCAGTACGAGATCGAATGGCCAGCAACAGATTCCAACACTTATTCTGAACCGATGTGTATTCAGCAGAATATTGATTTTAGTTTTGATTTGGCAAAAAGATCCTGCTTAAAGGGAGTTTGGAGCGATGAGCCTTTGTGTGCATTTATTCAAACAAGGAAGCCGCCGGAATGCCCTTTTGAATTTGAAACCACTTCCGAAGTAACAACGGAACTGCTTCAAATGAAATTTTGGAATTCTTCTGCCATGAGTATTATATTATCAAAATTTTCACAATTTTGCATTTTGGATATAATGTTGATAAACAAACTCTACAACAAAACATCTCTAAGCTTAACCAATTACAACGATTTGGCAATGATCTTTGATTACATCTTGCAAATAGATAAAACAATTCTTCAAGAAGCACAATTAAAATTTAATAGTTTAAATATGTTACTACACTTTATTGACAAGTTTTACGGAGACAATTCGACCGTGACCGATAATTTCCAAATTAGAAATCGCTTTGCTTTAATCGATATCACATCAAAATCAAAATTAAATGGATTGTTGGTTCAAAATAGGCCAAATTTTTTTGTTGTGGATAATGTTACGGTCCAAGTTTCTTTGGATGATATTCGAACAAAGGAAAATTTAGAAAACGCTTTTTGGTTAGGTCCGAGGTTCATACGGTTCTACCAAAATCGTTTTCATTTTGCTACATTTTCTGATGACACTTTGTTTCTCGAAGGCGCTAAGAAAAAGAATAATATCAGCATAATATTTGGATTTTTTGCAAAAAACTATTTTTCCGATCCTGTATGGGTTCTCCATCGAACTAAAAATGAGAAATACTCCAAGGAGACATGTGCTTATTGGAATTACTTGGATCAAGAATCTGGATACCTCAAGACTGATAGTTTTTGGGAAACTGATGGTGAATATAAACGAATTGATCCTTTTTCTATTTGCAAATATTGGCGACTGGGCTACTATGCCTTAATTACAACTACCGCCGATTCGGTCTCTAACATTTTGGCAGAAATTTTACAAATAATATATCCTTCTGAACAGATAGTTCGACTGCTGCACGTCTCTCAAAGATATGATGAATTCAAACCAACTGACATCTTCCTCGTAGGGCAAATTTTGAAAGCTCTCAGTGACAACGACAATTTTGATTTGGAGGCTTTGACAAAAATTATTAGCAATCTCCACCACATTGATGGCGATATTCTTGCAGAAAGTCAGCGTGCTTCAAATTCCACAGACAAAATTCTTTTCTATTTGGATATTATTTTAAAAAACCATCGTTGCGAAAATCAAGTTTTGTACAACGAAGATCGTTTTGCCTTATTTATTAACAATTTCGAAAAGTTTGATGTTGGTGCAGTAGCACTGCTGCGTAACAATAACACGTTTGAAGTGAAATTATTTACTGGTTATGTGAACATAACCGAGTTGATCAAAATCTCCAACTTAGAAAGTGTTCTTCTGTTGGATGCTTCATTAAAGAAGAAATTGAACCCAAACACTAGCGTTATTGTTACGATGTTTTACACTAATGCGTTATTCAATGAATATGTCTTAATTGCGGAATCAACAAGCAAAATTTTTGGCGTCACTTTTATGGAAGAGGATGATCACTTTTTTGCTCCTATATCCATTCTATATCGTATGACAGAAGAAGAATTTCAAAGTGATTGTTCGCATTGGAAATACAACATATCTTCTCGTGGATTCTGGAATTATGACAACAACAGCAAAGAAGTCGGTAATTTTTTGGAATGCCAATATTGGCATACCACACAGTATTTTACTTTACGTCTAGTCAATGTGTCTTCACACGATCTAGTTTTAGAATGGATTAGTGGTTTTAACTCTGCTTTGTCTGTATTGGGTTTGTGCTTTATATTTCTAACAGCTTTCTTGTTCAAATCTTGGAGAACTGATACTGGTAATCAAATGCTGCTCCACTTCGCTGTTTCACTTTTGTTCAAAATTATAATGTTGTTCGTTTCAACTGCAGTTGATGAAAAACAAGAAAAAAACTTGGGATGCACTATAGTTGGAGTATTTCTACACTATTCTGTCATTGCACAGTTCAGTTGGATGCTAGTTATTGCCCTTTTTCACTACAGACGTCTGGTAACTGTGTTTACGACAAACGATTCCTCAACTATGACGAGAGCATGTTTCTTCGCTTGGGTCTATCCTGTAATCCCAGTTATTGGAGTATTAATGTTCGATGTTCGCCGTTATATTAAAAATAATGTCGGAATGTGTTATCCGTCCGGTTTGGGTCTTTATTTAGGCGTTTTTCTGCCTATTTCTGTAGTAATATTGATTACTATGGCCGCTACTGGTGCTATTATTTACAACATATTGTCTGGGATCATTAAGCGGGAAAATGTTTCCAAATCTGGAACTATTTACTTGTGGATACTTCCTGTCTTTTTGTTCTTTATACTGGTATTTACATGGATTTTTGGTATTTTGGCTGAAATTACTTTCAGCAAAGTTTTAGTTTATTTGTTTTGTTTTACCGTAACTTTGCAAGGATTTGTTATGTTTGTTTTTTTGGTAATATGCAACGGAAATATCAGGAAAAGTTATTTAAAAATTTTTCAAAATAGAAATTGCAGAAAACCCTAGTTTCTTTTTACTTGAGTTCAATTCAAATATAATTGATACCTTTTGTAAATGACCTAATGTTTTATTTACTACATTTACACTTATCATTGTGGACACATTTTTGCTTTGACATAATGTTACACACCGCCTTCAATTTAATTATTAATTTAACTGCTGCGTCAAATTTGAGCTAGATCTGCTTTGTTTGTTGACTTTGATCTAACTGTAGAAAAATTATGAAAGCGGTTCTAAAATATCCTTTTCCAATATTTTCGTCAGTGTAATGTTGAAAGGCTGAAAATTTCGATGTAGTATTTCAGTGAACACTGCAGTGTTGTTGTTCTTCATATTTTATAATATTACGTAGGTTTGATTTGAATGTTCGATTTTTAGAAGGAATTGTTAGTTTTCGTCGAATTTGTTTTGAATTACTGTCACTTTGCTGGTATTGGTCATGATTCTATTTTTTATTGTATTTGACTGCCCGGAAATATTTGTAGGGGCTAAACATGTATTGTAGCAATAAACATTATCTTTTTTATTGCAAAATTTATATCAATTGGATGAAAAAATATTTATAGGTATTTCAGCGTTTTTAAAAATGCAAAATTGTGGTTGTATTATATAAAGTATAGTTATTAATTACATTGTTAGGAAAAGTTGTATTATAGTCGATGAATTCTTTCTAAGAGATTCATGATCGATAGAATTGTTCCTAGTGCTACGTATGAGTTTTCTACAAAATAGCAAAGGTTTGACGGCTGAATTTTATAGTATTTTGGAACGTTTTCCCCGATCAGTAAATAAAACAATTATAGACGTGTTTCGAAGTTCTTTAATAGTGTTTCATTTTGTTGGAATACACATGTTATTTATTAATATGTAATAAGCTCAGATGGACTTGCCAAGAACATTCTAGTTAAATTAACTTATTATAATAAGACACGAAAACGCATTGTGATATGTAATAATCCGCTTATCAATGAATTGTCAACATATTTAGCTAGTTTGATCCACAAATGTACGTACCACTTAAAAAATTTATAAAAATTAATAAAAAATTAATAAAAAATTAATAAAAAATTAATAAAAAATTTTTTTAACATGTGTTTGGTAATTTTTGTTACTGTTCTCATCCCATTCCAATTACATGGCAAAGTAAGTATATTTTATAATATTTTTAATTTTAGCAGATGTGTAATTATAGTCGATTTTCATGGATTTTTAGTGTTTTGGCTGGTTTAACTTTGGAGGAGGTTTTACTTTATTTGTTTTGTATACCAGCAACTTTGCAAGCATTTGTAATTTTTGTTTTTTTTTTCATAATATTTAATGGAAAAATCAGGAAAAAATATTTAAAAGTGTAAAGATTTGTAGTGATTATTTTATTCAAAAAAATTATCGCTTAATTAACTTATCGCTTCATTTGTATATGATTTAGTTCACTTTCGCATATTATTATGTACATTATTGTGCTTTGATATAATATCTTTACACCACATTAAAATTAAGCATCTATTGGCCAAACTAATCTGTGCACAACCAATAACGATTTTCTCTTCAAATATTTTACTAGAATGACATACATTTATTATAACATTTGATATGCGTCAAATATGTCCTTAGTTATAGCGCTTCTTTGCCTTGTTGTATTGAATCCTCTAGGAAAACAGTGTTCAGTTGATTATTCATTCGAGGAGACAACATCCACATCCACAACACCAAATGACAAGGTAAAAATGCTCATTATCTTAATTTTCAATTTTATTTTACATTTTTTACGCAGTGGTGTCCGAGCAAAAATAGTTCTGTCTACCAAATTTTTTGGCCGGAAACCAACACTAGAACTGCTTCTTACCCCATGTGCATAGGACAAGACAAAGAACTAGTTTACAGAGACTGCATTAATGGTACGTGGTCTCCCGAACCTTCTTGTTCTTCAATCCAAGTAACGACGTTACCTAACTGTCCAGAAAGCTTTGTCGAAGAGCAAGATTTCTGTTATATTATAAGCCGAAAAGGTGCGTTTTTGCCAGAATGTCCATTTCCAAATGTTTTACCATTTGATAACTACAAGAGTGCTATCAAGGAACTGGTTTGGATGCCTGTTTTCCGCGATAATAGCAAAGGTTTCAACCGTTTTGAATGGATAGAAGTTTCGGAAAAATACAAATATCCGTTTGATAGTTTCTCTGAGGCCGACTACAATGATGGTAGTTTTGAGGACAAAGACTGCGTGGTGTACGCTCCTGGCATTACAAAACTGGTTTATTGCACAGATAAGTATCCGAGAATTTGTGCATACCAGCATCTCAATAAACTAACAGATGACTTGTGTTTCCATCTTGGAAATTGCACCCAAAGCGACTACGCCTCAAAAGCTAGTTGTTTCTGTTTACAAGACAATGTTTACCACAATTCCAGCTTGGCCTTAGCTTCGTTTCCAAAGTTGTACCAGAATAGCGTATATGGCATGCTTACCAACGATGTTTGTTCCAATGGACTTAGGAAAATGAATGATGGTCGATATGTTTGGGACAGTTCGCAGCATGAAATTCAGTACACATATTGGTCAAATAAAGTTGATTTTAGCACAGCTTACAATTATGGGGCTTCAACTATATCTGGCTGGGTTTTGAGCCAACAGCAATCAAATTCATGTTATGTCTACGAGGATTTGTTGCCAGTGCAGGAACCAAGCTTGCGTCTCACATATAACGGTAGTTTTTTGTTAATAATTGAGAACTCGCTTTGGGGAAAACAGCTTCGAAGAGGCCAAGAAATATATAATGTGGCTATGTGTTTTACAAATGCTAATGGTTCAACTCCTTTGGTCGAGATTCCACTTGTGACCACGAAAGGTGATAACGATAACGTTCTGGTCTACATGTTGCAGCCAGATTCGCTCGATTCTGGCGAATATTGGTGCGAAATGTTCTATGCAATTGATTATAAAAAAATCGTTTCGAACGTCGTTATGTACCGAAATTGTGATCATTTGGATTTTGTCGCCGTTTTCAAAATGCAGTATTTTCTTCACCCTTTGGATAGTAATTTCATATATGACTTCAAACGCCAGTTAGATGACATCATTATCAACGGTGTACAATATTTGAGAGAAAATTACTTTTTGAGAATCATGAGGATTGAAGAGTTGGTTGAAGAGAACCACTTGGCTCGAGTTAATTTTCACATAAGCAGCAAAAAATTAATTCCGGAAGCGAGAGAAGCGGACGAATATTATAAGGTGAAGATGTTAATAGAAACAAAGTTGAACGCAACAATTACATTGGAAAGTTTTTTACATTTGGACTATTGTGAGTCTGAAAATGATTCTCTCACTTGGCCTGAAACACCAAGATTGCAAGAAACATTCCCAGAGGAGTTTTGCTTCACACCCAACACTAGTCTTGTGAAAAGAAGTTGTGAAGGTGATTTTATAAGCGGAGCTCGATGGTCCTGTGTTGAAGCGTGCAAAATTTTAAACGCTTCTATTGTCACCAACAAATTACTTCCTTCTTATCGAAATCCAAGTCCGTCATCTCTTGCGTACATTCTGCAGGTGTTAGAAGAACATTCCCCGCAACATTTTGGCGCCCTGGACGTGTTTCTAATAGCCTCGATTTGTCGACATATTAACTTAAAAAGTTTTGAAGAAATAGAGTCGTTTACTAAAATCACGGATTACGTGCTGAATTTCGAGAAAAATGTAATTGCTGAAGCTCAGATAGTTACAAACGCTGCTAATATTATCAAGAACGTAATTGCCGATATCATGGAAAATTATCCTGGTACGTTTCATTTAGTTGGAACTAAATTTGCTCTGTTCCTTGACCACTCGCAAAATATTTCTGGGTTAGTTTTGAAATTCGTCGACGATGTGTGGTCGATAACTCCCATTGCCGATAATAACACCATCGATAAACTCCAAGAGATCCAAGATTTGGACAGCTCAGTTTGGTTGAGCCCAGAATTGCGTACGCAGCTCAACACTGCAGACAAAGTGGGTTTTTCAATATTTTTCAACGACGCTCTTTTTCCTCAAGTTAATACAAGCTACAGTCACTTGCAAAAAATTTTCGGTGTGTATATTTCCGTCGACACGATGCCTGGACCAATCAGAACAATGTCCACAACTTCTAGCTCTGACTTTGACATTGCTTGTTTGTTTTGGAACGACTTACAAACATGGCTGCACATGCCTTCGTCGCAAGTTACAGCAGATTTCGTCGTTTGCAACTATTGGAACATTAACAGCAAATATTTCGTCATTAACAAGTTCACTAGTGATAACAACGTAACTTCCGATTTGCTTAACATTTTAAACATGATCCAGAGTTCGGACTTCGCGGAGGAAACTCTTGAAGACTTGGCCACGGTTTCCGAAAAATTCGAAGAGTTTGTCCCAGTCGATATATCATTGATTGGGCAAATTTTAGAAAAAGTTCGTTTGAATAAAAACATCGATTTGTCAAGCCTGGCCACAACCGTGGATAATCTGCACAAAGTCAACAAAAGCATTTTAATGGACAGTCAGATTAACACCGCCGCCACTGACGTTATTCTTCGTAGCATTGACTCAATCATTGACAATACTAAAGCAGAGTCTGAGATGTTGTTGATAACTGACAATTTTATTATTTTTACTTCGTATTGCATCAGGAACAACGTCACCGGTTTGGGGTTGATAAATAAAGACCAAGGAGTTTCGGCTGAAATAATTCGCAACCAAGAAGTGACCAATACTTACGACAGCATGGTCGTGTTGAGCCCTGACTTAATTCGAGAGATGAAAGTTGATGGAAAACTAATTGTGACGGTTTTCTTCAACGACGCGTTGTTCAACCAAAAGAACTACAACAGAAATCCTTCTTGCAAGATCATTGGAGTGTTGCTGCCAAATTTTGGGAATTACTCAGGACCGGTGTCCATCTACCATAGACTGTATCCTTCCCAACAAAACTGCGTCTATTGGAACTATTCCAGCCCTCACCAAACCGGCTGTTGGGACCACGACAGCGAAGCAACTTTCAATTCATCGATGGTTCGGTGCGATTTTTGGCACACCACACATTTCGGCCTCTTCCTCCTCGACAAACCTGAGTACAAAGACAATTCAGGCGTACTAGCTCTCATCAGTACGATCAACACGTCAATTTCTTTAGTAAGTCTCTTGTGTATTCTTCTAACCGCTGTTCTGTTCAAGAAATGGAGGAAGAACTTGGGCAATCAAGTTCTTCTCAACTTCACCGCTTCGATTTCCCTTCAGATCGTAACGTTTGATTGTGCACGACTAAGTCATCACCATGACAACTCCTTCGGTTGTATGGTCCTGGGGGGAATCCTCCACTACTCCATCACCTCCCAGTTCTGTTGGATGTTCATCATTGCGCTTTTGCAGTTCAGACGTTTCGTCCGCGTTTTCGGCGAAACTCCAAAACGTCTTCTGCTGAAAGCCTGCTTGTGCGGCTGGTTATTTCCACTGGTCCCCGTCATTCTGGTTCTTTCAATCGACCCCCATAACTACTCGGGCAGTGAACTTGGAATTTGCTACCCGACAGGTTGGGGTTTGTACGCGGGAGTCTGGATTCCTATTTTAAGCATTGGAATTTTCAATTGCATCGTTTTTGTTTACATCATGCACAGCGTGGTCAATAGAGAAGTGGAAAGTTGCCAGATCGGCTCCAGTGATTGCAAATATCACTGGAGGCTCTCCGTTCTGCTGTTTTTCCTCCTAGGATTGACTTGGACGTTCGGGTTCTTGGCGCAGATGGGCTTCGGCATGGTTTTTGTGTACATATTTGACGCGACGGCAACTCTGCAAGGATTCATTTTGTTTTTGTACTTTATTGCCTTCAATTCAAACACCAGGAATATGTACGCACGTGCGTTTAATCGCTATTGTAATAAAAATCGCTGACTTATCAGCGTTTGTTTTGTTAGTTAATGAAATAATTTAGTTTGTGTATTTGGACAGTTTGCAGATAAATCACAGAGTGTCACACAACACGTTATTGTAGCTTTTAATGCCATCTAATCTTGACATTATCCGGTTATTAGCGTTTTGTTATGATAATGTGTTCGCCTTTGTATAATGTTTTCTATGAAATAAACGAATCAGACCTAATCTTGTTTGTTTAATACACATTTTGTTAAATAACTAATTTTGATTTTCCTCGGCGTAGGATACAATTTTAATCCTCGCACGAACTGCACGATTAGGAAAAAAATATTTAATTTTGCCACAACTTTTCTCCATCACGAACGATAGTATACCCGATTATTTATTCGCTTGAGTTTCTCAAAATAATATGTACTTGTTTTAATTGTTTAGTATTTTAGTTTATATTTTGGCTGTTTTGTGCTGCATAATATTGAGCATACTCATATGAATTATTTTTGTATTTTTTTGTTTGTTTATGAATGTTTACGTTTTTTAGTGTAAATACGTTTTGAAGAATTAATTTTTTATTTAACTGCAGCGTCGCTAAAACCCCTTATTTTTTGACAGTTTACACTTTAACCTTAACATACTCATGCTGTCAGAAGCTTTCTGCATTTTGATGCTGATGTAGGTGGTAAATTGTTTGTTTTTATTCTTTTTTAAAATCTGATTTTCTATAATTCTTCTTAAGTTAGGTACTTTTGTTACTCATTCAAATTTGGGTCCGCTATCTATAGTTTTCTAATAATTATTATTATTGTTAAATAACAAAGTTAAGGAGAATGTCGTATGAAACTAGTAGGGAATTTGGATCATGAAAGAAAAAAACGCTGTTTATGATTTCATATTTTTTATTGTAATAATAATAATATATTTTGTTAACAATTGTTTTATAATATTTTATTGCATTATAACTTCGATAATCCGCACACACGTAACATTGGATACTCCGTAGTTTGGCGCCTTATACATTTCGGACACTTTTCAATTTTAATCCCAATAATCCGGACAAATCGTTCCAAATTTAAAAATAACAAATTTAGAAGAGTACAACTAAAAGTTGGATGACAAAGACAGTATTTTTTGACTCATTTAAACAATGTTTTATTCCAAATGCGAAAAAGTTTTTAAAAGAAGTTAATATAACACAGGCACTCCTGTTAGTACATAATCTCATCCCCCAGAAGATGACATCAATGTTCATCCAAATTTGACAATTTAATTTTCCCCCCAACTGCACGGCGCTTTTACAACTTATGGATAAGAACGTAATTCAAAATAGACAAACAAAATAAAAAATATTCAGAGAATTGAACATACATCAGCAATTAATTGAAGCTGAAAGAAAATGACGTCGACTTGACATCCTACTCCCATTACAATCACAATTTACCCTTTCTGAAATACAATTAACTAATCTGAATTACAATTCATTAATCTGAATTTATTGATAACTTTTTATATGTTTCAAATCTTAGCTGGTCCACCATGAAAAACTCTACAAACAAGTATATGACATCCCATCAACACCTATTTAAAAAAATATATAGTTCGGAGTAACACAATAAAATTATGTTTTATCGACAAGTAAATAAAAAAACTATAAAACTTTAATAAACAATTAGACACCAAGAAACTCAAACTTGAGAACAACAATTAAACAAATTCACTTTTTTTACTATTAAAGCTGACACATAAATTATACCCACCGTCAAAGTGACAATTATGAAATGTCACGATTTATGATTTCTGCAATCGTGAAGATTTTTATTGCAGTGGATCGAACAATTAAACGGTGTTTTCAGCTGTAGTTATTCTTGATACGAAACCATGGAAATGAATTAGGTAATTGAGAAAGCTATTAACAAAGTCTTTCTGATTGGTCAACTAAAGTCGTTTACAATTTGAACATCATCGATGCTTCAACATTTGTTCTTCAATTTAATACAAAAATATCAGGCGTTAGTTTTGGGACATCCTGTGTAAAAGAACCAGAACGATCCGTTATAATTAACTCATCAACTGATTTTATCTGCTTGATATGGAAATTCTAGTAAACCTCTTCAAGTGAACGTCAATCACAATCAGTGATTTTTTCCAAAGCACGCAACATGTCGCCTATCGGCTCCAATCCAATCTTCGTTTACTTCCTCCTAACTGTTCCAAGGCAAATTGATGTTATGAAAACAAACGAGAGAAAGGTAAGACGCCGTTTTGCATTCCTTAAGTAATTTATAAACACTCAGACGTGCAATTCCGTTTTTGACACGAAAAACAACGTCCAATGGCGTGCAGCCACGTCCAGCACCCTATCCGAACCAATTTGCGTGAACAAAAACATGGAGGTCTCGCAGCGAAAGTGTGAAAATGGCCAATGGCTCGATGAACCGGAGTGTTTTCAAGTGCAACCAAAACGACTTAGAAACTGTCCCGAGAAGTTTCAGGAAGTGGACAAATTTTGCTATGTCTTCAGTCCCAAGTCGAGGTTTCCTCCGCGGTGTCCTTTTAATAACGTTGCGTCGTTTCAAGTCTACAAAGATATAATCACGCGAGAAATGCCACCAGTTTGGGTACCAGTCAAACGAGATGGTTTCGGATTCATGGTCTGGATCGAAGCGTCTTCTTTTTATAAAACCATTTTTAACAACTACACCTACTCTCAGTTTCCAAATGTTGATGACTGCGTTTTGTACTATAATGGTTCGTATTTTGGGACGTCATGTGAGCAGGAGCATGTTGGGGTGTGTGCTTATAAACACGACGAGTTAAGAAGCAGTTTATGTAGTCGAATTGGAATATGCGTCCAGAGCGATTTCACCAATACGTCTCAATGCACTTGTGTTAAGTATTTTCCGTTTGGAACAATATCTCCTGCTGGGTTTCCTAAACCGTTTCAAAATCAAGCAGCAAGGATGTTGCTTGGAAATAACACCTGCACATTCGGACTGACTAAACTATCAAACGGAAACTTTGTTTGGAACAACAGTTTGAGCAACGTTACGTACACGTTTTGGGCGCAAGAAGTGAAATTTGACGATGAGTATCGGTTTGGAGCTCACACGAAAAACGGATGGATTTTAACCAAGGACCATCTGCCATGTGTTTTGTACGAAACTGCAGTTGCTGCCCCCGAAGCATCTCTTCAGCTATATAATTCCAACCACGGGGTCTTTTTGTTGAATGTAACGAATCCTCACCTGTTTGTTAAGTTATATGGAGGTTTTCCAGCTGACTGCTTCACCGATGCGATTCCTCCCGGTCAGCATGTTCTACATACTACTCTTTTAAATCTAACCAAGCTTCAAGAAGGTAACAATTTCGCAATGTATCTCTTTCAAAATGTTTCTTCATCACTGGCACATTACTACTGTCAAGGATGGAGAATCAACGACTCTGTGGTGGTCACAAGCAACACCGTTTTCTTTGTCTCCAACGCCAATTTCTTTGAGTTTGTGGCGGTTTTTAATATAAGTTATATTATAATAACCGTCGATCCATTGGGTGAAGCGTTTGTAGGATTTTTGAAAAAAAGTCTGTACGACAGTTTGAACCGACTGAATTACGTTTATCAAAAATACATAGTTCAATTTATGAAGATCGAAGATTTTGATGTAGTGAACGCTAATGCGATGATTAATGTGCATTTCTCTTCCTTGGTAAGTGCACCGAAGAGCGGAGAGTTGGAGGAATATAGATACTTGTCGCAAAATCTTAGCACAATCCAACCTACGTCA
Source organism: Eledona agricola (assembly GCA_964023215.1). Classification (NCBI taxonomy): domain Eukaryota; kingdom Metazoa; phylum Arthropoda; class Insecta; order Coleoptera; family Tenebrionidae; genus Eledona; species Eledona agricola. Next base: position 5,441,891 of record OZ026856.1, read on the forward strand.
TCCGACGTGAAGGATATGAAACTGGTCTCATTATTAAGTGCAACCACGTGTTTTGCCGAAACAGATGGACTCAATTGGCCCTCAACTTATCTCGACAGTGAAGCAACTTCTGAAGAAATTTGCTTGTGGCCAAATATGTCTCTTGTGAGCAGGCGTTGTGGTGGAAGCTTCCTCGACGGTGCGAAGTGGTCGACCTACGACAAGTGTAAGGTTTTCGGGAATTCTTCAGTTTCCCAAAAGTTATTTTCATTTCTAAACGAATCGTTTATTTCCGTCAATCAAATATTCGCACTATCTCAAAATTATGACCAATTTATGCCTTTGGACGTGTATCTATTGGGCAGAATAATCGACAATTTAACCAGCATTGACGACGGGAACGACGCTTTATTATTCGCAGCAACCATCAACAATATCTTGAAAATCAACAGAACGGTTTTAAGGCAATCGCAAAAAATGCTTGGCGCAACAAACATAATTCTGGACTCAGTAAACAGCTTCTTGGATACTTCCATGGGCAACTTTAGAAGTTTTAGCGAAAACTTTGCGTGTTGGTCATCTGCAATCACTGAGATGGTTGGTGTTGCAATTTATGATGATAACACGAACCCTATGCGCCAATGGAACGCGAGTACCACTTTAGACAACATGGATTATGAACACCTCAAAAGCGCCATTTGGCTGAGTCCCGACTTGGTAACACAGATTTCCCCAAACGATTCGCTCGTCTTCACCGTTTACTTTAACAACTCGTTTTTTCAAGACGACGCAGTGTCTTGCACCAGCACAATATTCGGCGTGTCTATTTCGAACTACGTTAATCTTTCAGCACCAGTGAACGTTCTTCAGCGAATCGATGACAAAGATAGCAAATTCGACTCGTGTGGGTTTTGGACGAACAACAACGGAGGACGATGGAAAATCACAAACAAGCCAACACGTCTTGGATCGTTCATTTTGTGCGAGTTTCACCAACTCGCAAATTTTGCGGTATTGTTTAATGAATCGAGCAATATTACCGAAGACTTAATTGGCGTGCTTCACTCAAACGCTTCAACAATCGAGCGACTTGAGCAACTATCCAGCATCACCAACGACTATGAAGAGTTCCAAGCGATTGACGTTAGCTATGTTGGAATGATACTCAATCAGTTTGTTGAACGAGGGAAAGACGATGAGGAGTTCGATTGGGACGCCTTTGCAACAATTGTAAGCAATTTGCAAGAAATTGAACGCAGCGTTTTGCTTGAAAGCCAGCTGGGAAATCGTTCAACCGACAAAATTCTTAGCTACGTTGATACCCTAATCGACCAGAAGGAGTTTCAACAGGAACTGGTCATAAATGCTGCAAATTTCGCGCTGATAATTGTCGACCTAAAGTACAAGAATTTCACAGGAGTGGCCATCATGAATGTTGGCAACATGTTTGTGGTTGAGATTTTAGAAGACGACGAAGCAGTTGGCCACGTTACTTCGCAGGACGCTTTTGACAGCGGTGTAGTCTTCAGTCGCGACTTGCTAAAGCAAATGGTGAATAAAACAAAACTCATAGTGACTGTGTTTATTAGCGACGCTTTATTTAATGAAAACAACACGCTACAGAATGTGAGCAAAATTTTTGGCGTCATTCTTCCAGTCGTGGACCACTTCCAAGGACCAGTTTCCATCATCCACAACCGTGGTCAAAATAACAACGATCAGTGCGTATATTGGAAGTACAACCAAGACGATGTTGATTTTGGCTCTTGGACACGAAACGGTTCCAAAACCAGAGAATCAGATTTAGTGCGTTGCGACTATTGGCATACCACACACTTTGCAGTTTTGTTACTAGAAAATGATGATAGTACCGATACGGGCCTTCTGTATTACATCACCACAATCAATTGCATAATTTCAAGCATCTGCTTATTCTGCATTTTGTTAACGGCGCTTTTTTTCAAGCGTTGGAGAACGAATGCTGGTAACCAAATCCTGTTAAATTTCGTGGCAGTCAGTCTTTTACAAATTGTCGTTTTTTACACATCTGGAGCGATAAAAAAGCAGCCTGGAGATTATATCATCTGCATTGTCATCGGTGCACTTCTGCACTATTGCATCGTGGCTGAATTCGTGTGGATGTTCATCATGGCCATTTTACAGTTCCGACGTTTCGTCATCGTCTTCGGAGGGCCACCAAAGTACGTCTTGCTCAAAGCTTGCATTAGTGGTTGGGTGTGTCCTCTACTTCCGGTCATTTGTATCTTGAGCATCGATCACGAAAATTACTTGCAGAGTAATGTCAACTTGTGTTATCCTTCGGGTCTTGGTTTGTACTTAGGCGTCTGGTTGCCGATTTCAATCATTCTCTTTGTCAACTCTATTATTTTTATCAGAATTTTGTATAGTGTGGTTTGCAAAAAAGACAAATCAGTCGATGTTGGAAGTAACGATCTCATCCACCAGTGGCGACTTGGAGTTTTGCTTTTTTTCATGTTTGGCTTGACTTGGGTTTTTGGATTGTTGTCGAATCTTGAAGACGGGACAGTTTTTCTTTATTTGTTTTGTATCACCGCCACTCTTCAGGGGTTCATTTTGTTTGTGTTTTTTATCATTTGGAACGTTAATACGCGAGTTTTGTATTTGAGAGTGTTTAAGCGGTTTGTCTATAACGTACAGAGCGCTTCCAAGTGACAAATTTTATAAGCTTACACGTGTTGCATATTCATAATGTATATTGTATAGAACAATAAAAATACCAATAAAAACGTTTGTGCAAGTAATGGAAAACAAATTCCATAATCGACCCCATTTTCTCTGAATGATTTTTCTAAACACGTATCAAACTGACCCAAATCTTGGCATTTCCTGAACGTTTGACATTTATGCAAAATGCTACCGCTTCAGGTTAACGACTATTTGCTCTTGGAAAAGTTTGGGCAAATAACATTTCTTATGCAACAGCGAAAGGTTTATTACAATCATGTCAAAATCCTCCAAAACGCCGATGAAGCACTTCCTTTCTAAGCCTTGTCTTGGGACGCATTTAATTAATCCTTTCAAATCACTTGCACAAGCGATTGCAAACCGTACCTCATTGAGCAAGGATGATACAATTTTCAAAAAAACAATGAAGCATTTCAGTTGTAACTTCTTGTGCGGCCGTCGTAATAATGAACATTGCGTGTCCGAGTCGTCTCCATTCACATTAGCACTTTCATTTTTAGCAATTTGCGATCTCTAATTCATTCAAACAAACCTTTTATGCAAACTAAAGACGACTAAATGTCTTCAGCAACCACTTTTCCGGTAAGTAAACAGCGCCGATAAAAATATCACAAGGAACGTCTGCTTTTGGGTCATCGTTTATGAAACTGCTATATTACTCACGGTTTCGAAACGAGCATCTTGTACTAAAATTATATAGTCGCGGTACTCGTGTATGTAAAACATTCCAGAGGTGAAAATGCAAGCGTATGACGACGAGTTTGACCACACATTAAATATTTAAGTGAAACTGCTTTCATGAGAAAATTCGTGTATAATGCTTTTCTTACAATTTTTTTACGAAGTTATTGTGTCGACTTTAAGATTATATCTGTGGTAGTACAGGAACTGTGTTCCAGCCAACGATAGTATTCGTGTAGATAATTGCCCAGTATTTTGGTACTCTCAGTTTTTGTGACATTAACGCGACAAGAGTACGACTGAGTAATAAGAATGATAAGATGGGAAATGGAAATTGTGCGTGTGGTAAGAGACGCTTCGTTGCGTAAGGAATCATTTTTTGGATGTCAAACAATGAACGACACGGTAGTAATGGTAGTAAACCACGGACCATGGCATCATGGGTTAGAGCCGGCGGCTGGACAACTTTCTACAAGCCCCTTTCTTCCCCTTCTCTCGCGAGGTACGCGAGATGTACAGCTTCTTCGAGTTGGTGTCAGTATTGCCGAACGCGATGGACTCATAATCGGTTTAGTAGTGTGTGATTGTTACGAGTGTCCTGCAGGAGTACAGCATGCGGATTAAGACTATAGTGAGTGGCCAAAATTGTTCAAAGGAAATGAAAGTCGCGGTCAGATGCATTTTTCCAAAAGCATAATTGCATGAAAGTACGATCCGAGTAGTTAGCCCGGAGACGTTCTTCGTGAAAGTAGTACCATCATCAATGCTGCTGGTTGACATTTTTTACCATCGGTGCAAAATTGTGGCTAACTGCCAAATAAACATTCACGTCCGAGCTAATTGCGACCTCAAAATCTGACACCGATTTGCGGATAAATATTTATTTTTACGGTACCGTTTTTGGTGCCATTTTTATGTGATCATATAAAATTACTACAATTAAAATATTCCTGACTTTCTATTTGATTTCGAGATCATTTCAAATTAATCGGTGGTTTTCAAAACGCATTTGTGGCGCTTGATTACGTGTCTGATTCTGCCTGAAAAACTGAAACGTTTGTCTAATGATTAGGTACTTAGTTCTGCGTTATTACTTCTCTTATTACCCAATTATCTACGAGAATAATGCATGCATAAACTTTAAAACTGAGTTAATGGCTGGATCTAGTTTTTGGTGCTGGAAATTATTCAAAACAGTAACAAAAACGACTAGATTTAGACAATCGCTTAGTGAAAAATTGTGCGTGTAAGCTACATCTTCTCTGTACCAAGTCTTGCATCACACTCCCACGCACCCCGCCTTAATTACATCTTATTTTGTGAAAATCTGTCAATTGTTTCGTTGCACAATACCAGAGATTAGCTGAAGATCTAACCGAGATCTACAATGGAAAGTAGCCGAACTTCTCGCCGCTTCCCACACGAAATATGCAAATCGTGTTAAAGTGTGGCAGTGCCGCTCATGAATTCTTAAACGTAAGCTAACCGTAATTTGTAAAAAGCCATTGCGGTTTTCTGATCTGTTTACCCAATGCGACCTCGTTCCCTAAGTTCTGGGTGAAGGTCGAAGAAATCCAAATCCAGTCATTACGCCGCCGCTGTCTTATATAATTTTCAATCAGGAACTGGACACGGCTTCCTTGACGTAACAATTTTTAGGGCCGCCAAATGGAAAGTGAAAATTTTTTCGTCAGGTGTGAAAGTTTACCAGTCTAGGGCCAGGCTCGAGCATCGACAATACCGGCACTTTCATTTTCATATTTAACCCATTTTTAGTTCCGTTACTTGTAGAAAATGCGCGACGTGTGACTTGAATTATGTATTATTCGAAACTCGGCGATTAAAAAGCGGCGCATTCCGCTTGTAAAAGGACAAGACGGTCACTTCTCCGCTTTCGAGGCGACCTTTAAAGGCCGCCGCTCGATCGTCCTGAAAAAAACCCGAACGAACGAAACTCTTCTTCTGGGATTGATGTTGGTTTCTCTGTAGATGTTAGTGGGCCTGGTGGTCGCGACCTTGGCCTCGGAGGAGCAACGTTCCAAAAAGAAAGACGAAGGCAGAGGAAAACGCAACCTCCAGTACACCATTTCGCACCATTACGGCCCACATGCGTTCCGCACAGACCGGAGGATTTCCACGGCTCCCCAAATTCCATACCAATCTCAGTTCTTCCCAGGTCCTAGGTCCCACTCGCCGTATCACAAAGGTAGACCACGTTCACTCCCCGCGCCTCCTTACGCTGTTCAAATGGAACCCCTCGTCCACTACTCGCAACGTGACCCTCTTTACGATACTAACACTTTGTCCCTAAATGCAGATGGCCACGATGACCTCTTACCCGATAATAACCATCTTAGCGAGCACGTTTACGGCCCACAAAAGCACATCGTCGAGAGGCCAGTCTACGTCAAGGAACCGGAACCCATCATCGAAATCATCATCAAAGAGTCGAACGTGACGCTTCCGCCTCCACCAACTCCACCCTCACCGCCGCCAAAGAAGAAGGAACAAGTGCAAGTGTTCTACGTCAAATACAAGAAGAATCCCAACGGACACGGCAAGGACAGCATCATCTACGACAAGCCCATACCTGCGATTTCGCCCCCAGTGGAGGACGAACATGAAGAGCCACCTCCGCATCAAGAAGTGGTAACATACCCACCGCCCCCACCGCCCAGTACAACTCTTCGCACAATCATTCGACCGGAGTCAGAAACCTACCACAGCCCCAGCGGTGTTAAGGTGACTTTTGGCAAGGAAGGATTCGACTACGACAAACGATCGAACAAACCGGAAGATTTGAAAGCATCGCCTGGAGATGTTCGAAGCGTTCAGGTTCCACAAGGACGACAGTTGTCGTCGTTCCTCGGCCCACAACGAAGACCGTCCAACTTCAACTTTCCAGCCAACTTTCGAGAACCCCAACCGTATCGTCCGTTCAACCAATTTAGGCAAACTTCAAACTACCCGCCTCCTGGTCCCCAACAATACTCAACACTACCCAAATTCGCTCAGTTTTCACAACCCAGTAAAAGTCAGTTTCCACCGACTAGAGCCGCTCCTCCGCAATTCCAAAGACAACCTGTTCCGTATCAACCTTTCGATTCGTTCAGACAACCCGTGCAGTTCAAACACCAAACTCACTTCCCAATAAGTCAGCCTTCAAGCACCCAACGCCCATTTGCCCACCACATTAAAACACAACCCAAGCCGCAGTACCAGCAGAAACCAACAATTGAACAAATATCACTTGGAGGACAATTCCAGCAACAAAAACAACCGACGTTTCCTCCACTTGTAATTCCTCAACAACCACAACAACTACAACAACCACAACAACTACAACAACCACAACAACTACAACAACCACAACAACTACAACATCCACAACAGCCACAACAACTACGACAATCGCACCATCCACAACAACTACAACAATCGCAACAGCCACAACAGTTGAGTCTACCTCATCTAGAACAGCAACAACAATTCCAACAGTTCAGCCAACAAAGTATAATTCCGCCAGGTGGGGAGTTAGTGGCGTCCGTTCCGAGATTCGAGCAGCACATTTCAGTTGAAGAACCAAACAAACCTCGCTTCCAAACACAAGCCCAGTATCAAATCCAGCCACAACCTCAATATCAACAAGAACAACAGCCGCAATTTCATCTAGTGCAACCTCAGTATCACATCCAACAACCACAACCACAAAAGCAGCAACAACCACAACAACAACCTCAGTATCATCCTCAACCTCAAATTCAACACAAACAACCCCAACCACAACCCACGATTACAAACCACAACGTGCAACAACAACTCCGCGAGGCTAACGCTTTCCAAGAATCGATCCGCCAGTCCGGCAACTTCCAAACATACCAGACAAGTCCAAAAAGCAACATTTACAGCACTACGACCCGGCCCACAAGCACGACCAGTACCACAGAAAAACCAACAACAACCACCAAAGATCCGAAGGAATTGAACGCGCAACTTCCCGATGAAGTCCCCGAGGATTTGCGACAACAACTCCTGTCGTCCGGTATTTTAAATCATGCCGACATTTCGATTTTGGACTACGACAAAGTCGGCGACATCCCACTATCGGCACTGCCTCCAGATCAACTGGCAAACTTCTTCAACGCCGGAGGCGCGCAACAGATTCAAGCGGCCGGAAGCAATCCGGAACCTGCCATAACTAACAGAGACTTCGACGAGGAAGCTTCGGAAATTCACGAAGTGACCGCCAAGCCGGATGTTGAAATGAAGGTGGTGAGGTACGACCCCGAAAGCGACAAGGGCCAACAAGTGCAAGACGCTTATGTGAAAGACGACGCCACGCAAGTGGAACCTGTCGAATTAAACAACGAAAAGTACAACAGATATTTACCGCTGAAAGTGAGCGGAGCGCAGTTTCCAATTCCCGACGTCCCGGAGCTGAAAGGAAAGAAAATATCGAGCGTGGTCGTTCTGGCGCCCGTCGCTTACGACTTCTCTTCGTCGCGCGAGACCCGCCAGACCAAAAAAGACGACATCGAGCTTTTGGAAAGCGGCTTCTTGAAAGATCTGCTAAAGAATCCCACGCAAGAGAACTTCAAAAAGTTCTTGGAGAGGGAGAATGAAACCAGCAGCGAAAAGCAAGCGGTTATTTTGTTGGTGACAGGGTAAGTCGTGCAGGGTGCAAATGAGTCGTAAGTTGTGCGTTTCGTTTGATTGCAGGGCTGGTGAAGACATCAAAGATAAGGAGATATTCATGTACGATGTGGCCACGCAGACTGTCAGCAAACTTGACGGTGAGTTGTCCAGTGCTTTCGTTGAAGCAGCAGAAGTCAATTCCACGGACAAGATCGACGAAGAAACTTCAGCGGCTGAGTTTGTGGAGACGCGGATTCCATACAACGTGCCCATAATCGACCCACAGGGCGACCTTGAAACTGAGGCGTCTGAGCATTTGGAAAGCTTCGTCGACGTTTCCGGAGTCTCAATCGGTGATGACTTGGCGGCCAGCGAGACTCGAGCGTCGAGTGAGGAGACACATTAGGGCAACGGCCTTGGTAAAGAAGTTTGGCCTCGACGACGTAACCAGCCCGTGTATTTATTGAAGCATTTTTATGATTACCTACTTCTTTCTTTTTGTCGGTTCGTGTGGTTACGGCGCTTCGTTGAATTCTTTTGTGTGGTAGATTTAGGACGGTCTGGAACCGGACAATGTACAGTGTATGATATGCCTAATTTGTATTACTTTTATAATAAAGAATTCGTAAGATGTTTGGTGTTTGAGTGACCTACTGCAAGGATGGAGATGAGTCGAGGAGATCCGGGACAGATTTCTCTCGAGACGAGTATTTCTCCAATCGGCGAATTCCGATCAGATTTCCACTACTTTTCACTTTTATTTGGTGAAAAACTTGACTTGCGGCTCCACGTTCCTTTTATTAATTCCTAACAACAAACAACACTTTGATTTTTCGTATTTTTTATTAAAACTGTATTAATAAACTCTTATAAATATATCAGCGTCACTAAGAGTATGTTCGTGACAAAAACATAAACAAATATCCTTATGAAAATATAATAAATAAAGCTCTGCTTATTTGTTTGAGTTGATATAAACTTATGACGATTTCATAAGAGGTTGTGCTTGTTTTATTATTCCTGAAACGACAAACAATGTAATCATAATTATTCACTTAAAACATTCACTGTAAGTACTTTTGGGAGATGTTTCTTCAATATTTTGTTGTGGCACTTTTGGCATCTTGTCAATGATAAGACCTTCCAGTTCTTTGTCCAAATCCTCGAGTTCCTTTTCCAACTCATCTTCGTCAAAATCGTCACAAAACCCAACCGGATGACTAATCGCGTCTGCAATGTCTGCGGTAATTTCCTTCTGCTCGGCCAACTCTATCAGAATTTGATCCACTTTATCTACATTCCTACAAAAACAAGCTCGGTTCGTAATTCATTTAGTCACTACATTACTCGAAATGAAATGGAAAAAACCAGACAGGCTTACAAATTCTTGTGCGTTGCTTTCAAAGCTTTTCTCGCCTCCTGCATGGACTCCGCCGCCAGATTGTTGGTGTTTGCGGTTTCAAGAACCTCCAGTTGGTGTTCCAGGGTTGTTAACGCTCCATCAATCCTCTGCAGTTGCTTCTCGAACCGCTTCTTGCGTTTGATTGCAACCAGAGACGCTGAAACTCAAGTTGGGAACTCAACTCGGCCAATGCGACTCACCTTTTTTGTTGGTGGACGCGTTTTTCTTCGCTGTGTCCAATTCTTTTTTGATTTTCGCTTCCAGTTCGCTCTGCTCCGAAAGCAGACTGCTTTCGGTGCGCTTCAGCTGTTTTATTGCTTCGGTAATTGTTGGGGCTTTTTTCGGTTTGTCGCCGAAAATTTTCCTGAGCACACTCATCTCCGACCAACACAAAACGCGAACGGGGAACGATTGACGCTTACTTCTATTGCGACGACGCGCGTGTGCATGTGAATTTGATAGGTGCAGTTGAAATTAAACAATTAATCAATATGCATTTATTTTGTAAATTCGATCAAAACAAATCTGAGAAAATAAAGAATAAAGCGTCTGGCGTTAACAGCTCATTAGTCATCGCACTCCTCTGATTCGCTGGAGTCGTATTGATCCATCAGTGGCGTCGCAAGTCGTTGCAAGTCCTCTTTGGACAACGTCTTCAAAAATAGTTCGTAGGATGTGATATATTCTTTCTTCAGGTGCACGCACTCGTCTTCATATTCCTTCTTCTGCTGGTCTGTGAGAGCTTGCCACGCCTTCAAAGAGTCCCTTGTGCCTTTGTACTTCTTCAAAAAACATTTGAATGGAGTTGCTGGCGGCATTATCGGCGCGTCAATTTTAGTCAGAGCTGTTGGTGATTCTGACGCTTTGGTTGCCTTCTTTCGTTTCCTTATCCTAATAGAAGGGTAAAGCTCAGTTCGTAGCTTGTCTCGCTCCCCGGGAGGTACAGTCTTCAAGTAGTCTTCCACTTCATTTTTGTATGTTTCTCTCATCTGTTCCAGTCTCGTTTGGTATACTTCCTTTTCTTCAGTAGAATATGACTGCCACTTCTTATTGGCAAGTATCATAAATTCTTTCATATTTAAACCATCAACCTCTGCTGTCTTCTTCATCATTTCCAAATATAAATGGTAGTTGCTGTAAGGAGGCATGTGTGGTTTACCAGACAGTCGGTCTCTGATTTCCAGTTCTTGACGAGTGAGATTCTTGAATGATTTGTGCTTATAATTGGGGAATTCTTTCAAGTATGCTTTTAACTGCTCCTTGTATTTTTTGTACTGCTCGTCGGCCGATTTAATCCATACGTACTTCTCCTTTTCAGATTTTGAGTGCCACAGTTCATGGGAAGATTTTGAGGACTTGAGAGCTTGACTCTTAATGAATAGTTCATATGGAGTTTTAGGCTTTGGTGGAGGGTTACAGCTTTGATAAATTTCCGAGTAACTTCTGTTTTCAGAGTGTTCCCCACAACAGTTCTGCTCTTGTTGCTTATACTTTTCCTCCTTGGCCAGTGACAGTTGATTATATTTTTCACATTTTTCTTTAATAAATAAATCCTGACAGGTCTTGTGCTGTTGTCCCGTGGTGGAAACTCTTAATAATTTTTTTGCATCAGCGATCAACTCTTCCAGGTTGCGGGTCTTTGTTATTTTTCCCGCGAGGAATTCCCACATATTTTTACATTCTTGAACTGAGTATGTTTTGAAAGTTACATCTTCCCAGTGGATTTGCTGCAAACAGCGCTTGTACGACCTCTTGTCGTTTAATGGGGCGGCTTTTCGCATGTTTTCTAATAACTGAAGGACGTCGTGTTGAGGCCAGCCTTTTGCATCCCTCTGTACTTCCTCCACTTTTGTTAAATCGGCTTCATGATCCACTTCAAATTTTTTTTCTTCGTTTACTTTTTTCTTCTTCGGCTCGTTTTCAACGATGGACTTTTTGCGTTTGGGCATATTACCGTGTCATTGACTTAAAATACGTTAAAACTTAATTATCACATTGAGTAACGACTACATTCAAAATAAAGACATAACATAACCAAACTTTAATAAAATGGAGAAACCTGGGGAAACTCAATTACCGACCGAAGAAATCTGTTTAGTTCAAATTTTATTCTTATTATTATTTTATTATTTGTTCTTGTAATTATTTTATTTATGAAAACTAGCTCTTTTTATTTTTTACAGTGTAGATGTTTGACATAACCATGACATTTGACATGAAGTGTCAACTAAAACGTTGCTTCGAAGACGCCTAAGCCGACGCCCGGAGATGGAATTTTTTAACAAATACATAAATGTATCTGAAACGGTTGTCAAGAGAAGTCAATTTTCTCCTTCTCAAGATCAAACATTTTCTACACTCAAATGAATGCGTTCAAAAAAAAACGAGGCTGCGTTGGCCATGGAAAAACTTTGTGCATCAATTTAGTGTAGCAAAATTTCGAACTGTCAGATAGTTTTTAGGTTGGGTTCTTTGTTGACAATGGTTTTGTAAATGATTATGTTGGGACAAATTTCAATAAATGGACGCAAAGGAGGGTGGCATTATGTTTATGAGAGCGATGTACACATGTCCTGGCATATATTATAAACAATTTACATAAAATTGGTCCGTTTTATTATGGTGGAAAATTTTAGACTGACAGTTCTTGTCATTTGTGGTTTCTACACTGGAAAGCCGATAAATTCCATGGCCAACGCAGCCTCGTTTTTTTTTGAACGCACGTTATTATTCCTTAGCCTATGAATCCTTTTTTATTTGTATGCACGTTATCACTAGGAGAGTGTGATAATATGCACATTTTCACAAAAATATGTGACAGGAAAATACTGACAAGGACCGCATATTAACCACATTTACCATTTATCGCTTTTGCCACAACAGAGCTTAGTGTAGTTTAGAAATGAAGCAAACTTTTTGTAAATATAATATTTACTCCTACCAAACGCAATTGTAAAATCATGATCCAACAATAATAATCAATAGATTACATGATAATTAGCTTAAAGTATTAATCATATTTCTGTTTATGTACAATTTTAAAAAGCAAACGATGCAGATTGCTAACGGTGATCAAGTGCCTACGTTCATGCATTTGCTTATAATGGAGTCAGCTGTAGCTCGTTAAAAATTTTGCATAATTTATGACGCCCAATCCACTAATTCCTTCATATCATCCTCATCTTCCACTTTTTCTGCAATTAAATTTGTTTTAGTAATTGGTACAGATGTGAGAAAAAAAAATTACTGCTCGGCTTTGGTTTGGCGATCTTTCCAGTAGGCACAGGCGGCAATGGTGTAGGCACCTCGACCAACTTCTCCTCCAAGGCTTCTTCCTCCAACGCTTCCAATTCCTTCTCCAACTCGTCCTCATCCATGTCTTCTCCAAAACCTACTGGATTGCTAATTGCGTTCGAAATTTCACTTGCTAAATCTTGTTGGTCGGCGATGTCGTCCATCATGTTGTGAACCTCATCCACGTCCCTTAAATAATAATTTGCATTTGAGTATTTGTATAGTATTTCGCATTTGTATTTATTATAAATAACAAAAAATAAACATATACGCAAAAAAATGAAGACAGAAGGCCATGAAATTTAGCTTTTGTTTCTTATTATAAGGAGTGTTCAACAAAAAACATGATGTCATTGGAAATAAAAATTTTGGCCAAATCTCTTTTGTATATGATGGAGATGGAATTGTTAAAGCAAAAAAGTACCATGACAACCATGAAATGGTTGTCACAAGAAATTGACTTCACATTTCTCTCACTCCACTTCTAATAAATTTCAAAGGCTTATGCAACCTCGTTTTTTTTAACGCAGGCTATAAATGCGTTCCGAGTTTGTGACTTACATGTTGAGGTGAGCGTTTTTGAGAGCATCTGCTGCATTCTTCATCGTCTTAAGCACAGCCGTGTTTGTGTTGGCACCCTCCAACGCTTCCCTCTGCATTTCAATGGTACTGAGAGTACCATCGATCTGCTGCAGCTGCTTCTCATACCGCTTCTTTCTTTTAAGTGCTTGAATCGCGGCTGCAAAATTTCAATAAGCAATTGCACTTTGCACACAAAACATGACACATCAATAATCCCATTGAGGAGGTGCTTACCTCGTTTGTTCTTCGAGGCATTCTTTTTGGCAATAACAATTTCCTGGTCGATTTTAGACTCTAAATATTCCTGCTTTTTGATGAGCATGTCTTCCGTTTCGCGAAGCTTTTGGATGGCCTCACCCGTCGTCGGGGCCTGGTCCTCCTTCTTGCCGAAAATTTTCCCGAAAAAACTCATCGTGGACAATTATCACAACACAATTTATTCAGAACCGATCAGTTTGAGGCGATTTTTACTAAAATGTGTTTATTTTTCGAGCATAAAAGTTTTGACACTTTGACAGCACTGCTTGGCAGACGTCGCCATCTGCCGTATGAGTCATCAGCAGAAATAATAGAAATTGGAAGTGGCTAAGATGACACTTTGTTCAATTTTCATTTTATTTCATTACAATTTGTTTGATTTAATATGGCTGTCGAAATATTTAAGCGACTCTTGCAAGTCGGTGTATTTCGCATAGACACAAGCGTCCTCCAAATTTAACCATTTGTAGTCCTGGTGTTCGCGTGATAGCTTTATTGCAGCATTGGAGTTTACAAGTTCGGCCAGCCAATAAGTTACAATTTTGGGTTTTCCCTTTACGTTGTACTTCAACACTCGCTTGGCATCTTCATATATTTTTAAATCATCTTTTTTTAAACCGGATTCTTCTACTGTTTCCCTCAAAGCTGTCACCATTTCAGTCTCCCCAGGATCCACATGACCTGAATGAACAAATCATAATAATTACAAAAGTATTGAAATTGATGAGCTTAACCTTTAGGTGGAGTCCAGTGGTGTTCTCCATATGAGGTTTGCAGCAAAAGGTACAAAATGTTGTCTGGAACTTTTTTGTAAATCACAAAACCAGCAGCTGATTTCATTATTCCAGGAAGTATTTTCTAACTTAGTTATAATGACCAATCAAGTTCCTGTTAATGGTTATGTTATGGTTACTATTGTCTAATCTTTGAACCCTTGTAAATTTATAAATTGTTACTTGTAGCGTTACGTTATCGTTAAGTAAATATATGGCTGCTTTCTGAACTGTTACACTTTTCTTCCAAAGGCTTTATTCAAGGCCTTTGCTTCAGCTGCTGAAATCGGTTTTAAAGTGAATCCCTCAACCCGCGGCTCATGCTCCAAATCTCGCAACTTATGAACGTTATTTTTAATTATTTTATCTAATTCTTCAATGTCGTCTTCGACTTTTGCGAATTCTGTAAACTTAAGAATGTAAGTACAACTGTCATCTGTAACATAACCAACAAACCGGCTTTTAAAATCGATTTACATTCTTCAGTGGATCGTTGAATATATACGGAACCCAACTGAATCCACGTTTTTCGATCTTCTGTTACTTGGACACCTCGTAAAGCTTCTCTTAACTTATTCCTAGTATTAGATAAATCCAACTTTGTGTCCTTGTCGGTTAATATGTTTTGGGCCACGGTTTCAACTTCCATTAAATATTGAAATGATTTTTCATTCTTAGTATCTGCAAATGCCATTTATATGCATTTAATGACACATTTTTAAATGTAAATTTTTAAATAAATATTGATAGCGTAACTTGAACCACTAAAAAGTGCTAAACCACAGGCTAAAATTAATCACTATTTCGCTCCGTGGAAAAACAGAAGTGACGCCAGCTATCGGCTAACGCTGAACACAAAGTTTTTTTTTAAATATTTGTGGGCGAATTTACTAAATTGATTTTTTATTAAAGAAATTAAAGGTGTTCAAGTTCAGTTCTAAAAACGCATGATTTTTTGATTACGACATACGATAATAGTTTTAGCGGTAGCCGATAGTTGGCGCCACTTTTGTTTATGCACGAAGAATATTACAAAAATGAATCTTTCTATAATTTTCTACACTCATTACCAATAAACGTGCAAATTTAAAATTTAGATCGCCAAGCTTTGAAATAAAATATTAAATTGTTTTTAGTAAATTTAATAATTCGTTAGAAGTGAAAGCGCTACTAAGCTCACCGGACAGGGCCTGAACTAATTTTTCTTGTCTCTGCTAGTTGCTGAGTCGGTAAGTTCTTAAGTTGAGGTTATGCTAAATTTCGTCAAAGTTTGTTTTGCATTGTCATTTCAAACAAGTTGTAGCAGTTTTCTCTGAAAAAACCATCAAAATGGCTTTAGCTGAAGTGTGCGGAATGTCCGATTTCGATACGTTTAAACGCGACGATACGTTACAAAACGAAATTTCGAAAATGAGCAATAATTTTCTGCACAACACCCAACTCAGTGTACCCCCATTTGCTAATGTAAGTTTTGCAAATAGTCATTAGATTAAAATGAAAAACGAAAACAAATTGCAGCCCGCAGACAATTTGGTTCACTTCTCTAAAGACGAATCTGGACGTGACATCAAGATTAAGTTTGACCATGGAACTACCACTTTAGGGTTTATGTATCAAGGGGGTGTGGTTTTGGCCGTGGATTCACGCGCGACTGGTGGCCAATTCATCGGGTCCCAAACAATGAAGAAAATCGTGGAGATTAACGATTTTCTTTTAGGTATATAAAATCACAATCTAACAACACAAATTAGGGTGTTTGTTTTAACAGGTACGTTGGCCGGAGGCGCTGCCGACTGTGTGTACTGGGACCGCGTTTTAGCCAAGCAATGCCGCATGTACGAACTACGTAATCGGGAACGTATTTCAGTAGCTGCAGCTTCTAAACTCATGGCTAATATGGTATATAATTACAAAGGAATGGGTTTGTCTATGGGGATGATGCTCACAGGATGGGACAAAAGAGTAATTTGCTATAAGCGTTTAAATGTAAATTTTAATGTGTTTGATTCAGGGACCTCAATTGTACTATGTGGATTCTGAGGGGACTCGTACTCCAGGAAAAGTGTTCAGCGTCGGCTCCGGCTCAATTTATGCGTTTGGTGTTTTGGATTCCGGTTATAAGTGGGATTTGACTGATGAAGAGGCTTATGATTTGGGGCGCCGCTCTATTTATCACGCCACACACAGAGATGCCTACTCTGGTGGAATTGTAAGGGTTTATCACATGAAATCTACCGGATGGGTTCATATTGATAACAACGACTGCACAGATTTGCACTACAAGTATCAGGAGGAGAAGCAGAATGAAATAAATAAAGTGTAAAGGTGTTAACTGACAGTTACGATTAAATTCTTTTCCAACAAATTTGGTAGTACTCTGATTTATGTGCTTTCCTATATCCCAGGTTTTCAAGCAAGCCATGGCAAAAATGACAATCAATCAATTTTTTCATTATTTTTGTCCTTTTGTATAATATTTTGAACAAAAGAAAAAGCCAGAAATTCAAGATTAGTTGATGTGAAAACAGGAATCGTATATTTTATATTCTCGTATTTTTAAATTAATTTCGCAATCGTTTTAAACCTTCACTGTTTTTGAACAGTGTGCTGTGACTAGTTTTGCTGTCACTGACAACATTTGTGTCAAATTTATCGTAATGACATTTTCACATTGAAATGAATTTTAAAGGTGAATATAATGGAAATTTATTAAAAGTCATGTCATGATGCTCAACAGATGAGATTTTCGTTCGGAACCTATCCTATTCGTTTCAAATTTTTCGCTTGTGCGTATCATCTGCTGCGATGCGCAGGTCCAGAAGGAGGCGATGAAAAGGCAAATACGTCTCCTCAAAGTGTGACAGTGACTTTGACAGCTGAAAGCATGGAAGTGGGACCACTGACTTCAGAGCCGACTTGGCAGCAAATTCAGAATTTCTACAACCAGAACTCCTCCAAGTTGATCATCAAGGACCTGTTCGCCCAGGATTCGAACCGTTTTAACAATTTCAGGTGAGTTTTAACCGTGCTCCATTTAGAAAATAAAATAAAATCGCGAAGGCGCGCGTGACCTACAAACGACCTTGAGCTTAATCTTAGGACCGAGGATGCACCTCTCAGGACGACTGCCTCAAATCAATACCAGGGACTCGCTTTACTGGTTCGCGATTTTAATATATATTGCAACGTTACGAAATCGGCGCAAGAAATAGCGACGCTCCCTGTTATAATCAATATTTTGATATAATCATATTTTATCGATTTTGAAGAATTTGAATGTAGCGTTGGGCGCCAATTTTGTGAATGCAATACAAATGCCATAATAAATATGCGAGGGTGTTATTTAAACATACATCTTTCATTTACGTAATATTACTATGAATAATTAATTAGAAATAATTTCCATGAAAGATAATAAAACTTAAATTCATGTTTGGATTTCCAAGAAATCGATTGTTACTCGATTTAAACATTTTAAAGAAATTACCATATTGAAATCGAATAATTAATTGGTGGTAGCAGATAATATAATTTCAGCTCGGAATGCGGAGGTTTTTAAAATATTTTCAGTTTAGCTAAAATGATAAATTTACTTAATCTTCTACTAATGCCTATTACAAAACGTTTGCTTTTTGGAAGAGTCTATCTCCTGTGAATTTTAGCTTGCAATTTAATTTCTGTCTTTTTAAAGTCTTTTGAAAAACGTTGTGAGGATAGCTTTTGAACAGCATTGTAAACTTGAAAATTGTGGAGGACATTCCAGAATTCAGTGTGCAATGTCATTTTTCGTTTAACAAAAAATAGAAACTCTTAAAATATATTTTACTCCAGTTGAGCAGTAAATTGCTTGAAATTCAGTACAGGTGCTACTAAGGTGGCTATAACCAACTTGAAATACTAAGAAAATGTTTTCCAACCACCGCCGTAACCAGGGGGGGCTAGGGGGCTGCAGGATTAGGCTCGGAATGCGGAGGTTTTTAAAATCTTTTTAGTTTAGCTAAAATGGTATTTAATTTTCTACTAAGGTTTATTCCAAGACGTTTAATTTTTGGAAGGATATATCTCCCGTGAATGTGTTCCGAATTATAAAGTTTATCTGGCAATATAATTCCTTTTATACATATACATTTTTTCAAATATTCCTAGTTAGATCGTTGGTTTCGTTAAACTAGTTTTATTTGTAGATAAGGCTTGTAGTATTTTAATAAAAAACTACATATTCCTTAAAAACTTATTAAGGAGCTTTTTAGCTGTAAAACTTATTTTAATACATGACATCATAGCTGCATTGTAATTGTTATAACGTGCGTTAAAAAAAACGAGGCTGCGTTGGCCATGAAATTTATCGACTTTCCAGTGTAGAAACCATAGAAAACATAAACATAGATTTGACAAATGTCAAGATCTGCCAGTTTGAAATTTACCATCGAAATAAAACAGCCCAAACGTTAGGACAGTTTAATTTAATTTTTAATGAGCATTTTTATTAATCATTGGTTTTTAAACCTTTGAATCCAAGCAAATCCGAACCTTTTTTTCTAATGTATATTGTGTAATTTATAACTCACTAGTGGTCAACGTTTGTGTTTAACTATGTATACAACGATTGGTAGGTCCCAAACATATTATTATTATTATTACTTAAAAAAATTTGGTACTTTAAATAATATGTAAACATGTAAAAAAAATAATGTAAACTTTAATGAAAGAATCCGTAATTAAACTCCAAAAACAAACAACATTTATCGCAATTGCTTTCGATTTTTTGCCGTAACTCGTCTAAATTTTTTGGCCTACTAAAATAATAAACCTTCGAACCTTTGAATCCAAGCAAACCCGACCCTTTTTTTTCTAATGTATATTCTGTAATACAACTCCCTAACGGTCGACGTCCGAGTTTAACTATATATACAACGATTTTTGAAATATTAATTGAGAATGCAGTTGCTCTTAGGTGGCCATAGACACACACTTTTTCCCAGGGTTTTAACCGCCACGCGCAATTTCTACGGTTAAAACTGTGTGTTAGTGGCCACCAGCGCGCCACACCACAGTTTTCTCTTGCGCGAGGCAAAATTTAGCCGGCCACAAACACACACTTTTTCCCAGGGTTTTAACCGCCACGCACAATATAGTTAAATCCTCCATCTGTGTGTAGCGGTGTTGTCGCTGCGTTAAGAATTGGCGGTCCGTGTGGGCCGTTATTTTCCTTTATTAAATAGATCGAATTTATTTGTTATTCGGCGTATATAATAATTTTAAAATATAGGCGATATAACGTGCGAATAGCTGGGTTTACGATTAGAGATTTTCTCATTGCAATTTATACAAAATAAAATAAAAATGTATATATTTATTTAGCTCGAAATGCTTTCTTCTTTTCTTCTTATTTATAATCACTTCCGAATATATTAACCAACTAACAATAGCTAGTTTCCGTTTTTCATTTCTAACCGACATTTCAACGCTCGCTACAAATTGTGAACTGTGTTGTGGATCGGCGTGCGGAGTGGCGTTTTAAAATTTTAAACGTTCCACGCGCCACGCAAAACCGTCGGTTAAAACGCTGGATGTCGCCCATAAACACACACTTTTGCGTGTGGCGCGCAAAACCGGCAGTTTTAACTGTGTGTTAGTGGCCGAGGTCGTTAAGAGGAACGCCACGCGCAAAACCCTGGGAAAAAGTGTGGCGGTTAAAACGCTGGGAAAAAGTGTGTGTCTATGGCCGGCTAATTGGTAGGTCTCGAGTTGCGCATAGAGACTGATGACCCATGAAGGTTGACGGGTAACTGAGTGCTGCCAAATATTCTCAAGACATTTTTCGGTTTTGAGACTGATTCTTCTTCATCGATCTATTCACGACTTACAGTTATATCAAATTAATGACCCCACTGGTGGTCGTGTCGATATTCTCCTCAACAGAAGAGAAGCTGTAACAATGAATAGATTGATGTTTGGATTCACAACGATACCGGGAAATGTTTTGCACTTTTTTATGCCATACTATTTTATCCCATTGTCAACAAGGAAGCTAACCTAAATATGAACAGACTCGAACTGACACTTTTGAAACTGAAATTTTGCTACACTAAATTGATGCACAAAGTTTTTCCATCGTCAACGCAGCCTCGTTTTTTTTTGAACGCACGTTAATAATAAATGTGTATAATTGGCCAGCTATATGTTATTAGAAGAATATTTCTGTGATTTAATGAAATGTATTTGATTCGGCATTCCTGTTGCAAACATATTTTTATTCGGGTGTTACATTTATAAAAAAAGCAGTACCTATTGGCACAATATTATTTACCTACAGTAATGCAAAATTAAACAGGTGATATAAGTTTCAATTAATTATTTTCTGTCATCTCGTAACGTGAGATTCAGCTATAATGCTATAAAGAATTGGAATATGAAAAAATCAGTGGAATTAGATTGGCATTATGATTGTTCCAAGGATCTCTAAATTCAGCTCATCATCAAAAATACAGCATTTGTACTTTTCACCTAAATTATCCTTAAGACAAATTAATATAGACAATTGACTGATGTAAATTAGAACTAGAAATTTAAATGATAGTTTATAGTTATAATAATAGCTTTTGTACGGACATTTCTGTATCAAAGATAATTGCAAAGACCTCGCTTAAAAAGTGTATACGGTACGAATGTTTTTCTATACATCAAATTCGACTCCTTTTTTCCTTTTACCGATATATCGACTGTATTGTTTTGTAAAGTTATAAGTTGTCTCCAACTTTATAAGCGCCTTTATATTTTAGAAAACTTATTTCTGGCATGTCGTTGCCATTTCAGCCTAAAACTTGACACCCCTAACGATGGTGACGTCCTCATCGATTACTCAAAAAACCGCATCAATTCCGACCTCCTCAAGCTCCTCTTCTCGTTGGCTCGCGCCCGTAAAGTCGAGCAATCCCGCGATGCCATGTTCGAGGGTCAAAAAATTAACTTTACGGAAGACAGAGCCGTACTCCACATCGCTCTTCGTAACCGCTCCAACCGCCCCATCTTAGTGGACGGGAAGGACGTAATGCCGGAAGTTAACGCCGTCTTGGAACACATGAAGCAGTTCACGAATTCGGTGCTCAGCGGTCAATGGAAAGGGTAACTGATTTAATTTTTGGAGTATTTTTTGCAATGGTTATCTTAGTTACACCGGCAAACCCATAACGGATGTGGTGAATATCGGTATTGGTGGTTCCGATTTGGGTCCGCTCATGGTAACGGAAGCGCTGAAAGCGTACAGCAGGGGCTTGCGTTTGCACTTTGTGTCCAACATCGACGGCACTCACCTAGTGGAGGTTTTGAAGAACGTAGAAGCGGAGTCGGTGCTTTTTATAATCGCCTCGAAGACGTTCACTACGCAGGAGACCATTACTAACGCCACCTCGGCCAAGCAGTGGTTCTTGGGACACGCCAAAGACGTAATTGCTTGGACGGAGTGGCCGAAGTACGGTTTGATGTTTGATTTCTAGCCAGCGGCGGTTGCTAAACATTTCGTAGCGTTGAGCACGAACTCTACTAAAGTAACGGAGTTCGGAATCGATCCGGCTAACATGTTTGGATTTTGGGACTGGGTCGGAGGCAGATATTCGCTCTGGTCCGCAATTGGACTCAGCATTTCGCTGTCCATAGGATTTGAAAACTTTCTGCAGCTGCTAGACGGTGCCCACTATTTGGACAACCATTTCAGGACGGCGCCTTTGGAACAAAACGTGAGTTTCCCATTTTAATAGCGGTCGTTATAAAATAATTGCATTCGCACTTGACCTTGTTGGGCGCAGGTAGAAAATGACGCTGTATCATTTGTATTGCACGTGTTTATGTTACATCATAGCAGCTATCGGTTAACATATAAAACTATTGAATCTATCAAGTCACACTCTGATACGTCCGTGGTTCAAAATGCGACCCTTTCTCAGCTCCGTCAAGATGTCCGAACTGTCGATGTCGCCGTGATTCATTGTCTCCGCCATTATACTCTTGAAGGCGTCCACTTTGCTTTGGGCACTTTTCTTCAACACGTTCGCAATGTCGGGATACTTGGCCACAATCTCCCGAAAATCTTGTTTGCTCAAATAGAACACCTCTGTGGTTTCGACCGCCACGATGACTGCGCGAATCACGGACTCCTGAAGGACGATATGCACCTCGCCGAAATGATTTCCGTCCTCGAGATGGAACACTTCCGTGCCGGAAGGCATGTAAACGGCGACAGTTCCGTGCGAGATAAAGTAAACGTGCTCAGATAGGGTTGTGGCCTTGACGATTTCGTCGTGGGGTAGAAAAATCTCGTCCTTGAACTTGGCGACTAAAGTACCGATCATTTCTTTGGACGCCCCTTGAAACAGTTTGACTTTATTTATCAGATTGCTGCAGCTGTAGAGCGCGACCTCGTATCTCAGATGTTGGGAGAGCGAGTTTAGAATGAGGGTCTCCATGAAGAAATGCTTCTGGAAACGGTACTCGTAGTACAAAAGCAGTCGTTGACGCAGATGTTGAGGCAGCTTCTTCGTGACCATGTATTCGTTCAGCTGGAAGATGAGTTCCTCGTATTTCGTCTCGGAAATGTTGATGGTCCCGAAGAGTTGGAGCATCATGGCGATGACGAAAATGCGCGTGGTCAAACCGGTCATGGTGACCAGTGATAGGATTAGTTGTTCAGTGGGGTTCTGCGTGATGGTGTTGCCTCTTCCAGTGTTTAAGAAATGACAGACGGTGCCGAGGAGGCAATCGATGTAGATGTTAGTAACGGAGCGCTTGGTGCCCAGAGTTGTGCCGAGCACCCACGAATACGAAAACGGGAACTTTAAGTAGTAACAAACGGCGGGGATTATGTAGAAGAAGCAGGTGTACCAGTGGATGATGATCATAACGACAAGAGCTATGATGATGGTATGAATGATGGGTTCCGGCATTTTGAAAAAACTTAGCGTGTGATTTATGTAACACGACATGGAGTAGATGCGAACAAATCGGAAAGTATACAGCTGGGGGATGGTGCGCGTGGTGTACCAAGAATCGGGGATAGAAAACTGTTTTTTTATCAGTGGCATGTCGCTCAGGAAACAGCACATCTGGTAAAAGACGGGGATGAAATCGAAAATAAAATATGTGTTGAAATATTCTCGAACGATGCGACGATGATCCAAGATTATCTCTTTGGTGCCACTGATCGTGAAGCCGATGAAAAACTGGAGGATTATATCTAACAAGAAGAAGAAGTTCAACACGGTAAGGATACTGTGCGCCACGGAGGTGTCCCGAGGCAGTATGTACTTCGACATAAAGGCGGAGATTAGAGGGTCGAGGAAAAAAGCCGTGAGCCACAAGACGCTTATTATCATTTCCCGTACCATGGCGAATTTACTGAGGGGATGAATGATCATCCTGTATTTCCTTCTCAGTTGTCTGCGCTTCTCTTTAAAAAGCGCGTAGTCGCTGCGGAAGTACACCTTCCAGCAGGGATTCCATGTACTTACAATGGTCCATTTTTTTAAGTTGGTCAGAAACTTTTTGTAGGCGGGCGCGAAAGGAGCATATCTCGGAAGTTCCCTTTGCAGCTCCAAAGGGTCAAGTGTACATATGTGGACGGTAACGAACCGTGAAGAGTTTATTTTAACGCGCATTCCGACGTTTACTAGCACTTGTTTTTGTTACAGGCCCCCGTGATTTTGGCACTTTTGGGCATTTGGTACCATAATTTCTATGGAGCGGAAACTCAAGCGTTGCTACCTTACGACCAGTATTTACACAGGTTTGCCGCCTACTTCCAGCAGGGCGACATGGAAAGCAACGGAAAATACGTCACGAGGAGCGGTCAAAGAGTGCAGTTTCGTGTTTGTAGTTCACGCAAATCTGATGTGCAATTTTAGGTAAATTACACGACGGGTCCCATAGTTTGGGGCGAACCAGGAACTAATGGGCAACACGCTTTTTACCAGTTAATTCATCAAGGAACTCGCGTCATCCCTGCAGATTTCATAGCGCCGGCCCAAACACTCAACCCCATAAATAACGGCGTGCACCACAAAATTCTCCTGGCGAACTTTTTGGCCCAGACTGAAGCTCTCATGACGGGAAAAACTCCGGATCAGGCGCGGCAAGAGCTGCAGAAGCAAGGCCTCCAAGGCGAGGCTCTAGAGAAGATTCTGCCCCATAAAGTATTTGAAGGGAACAGACCCACCAACAGTATTGTAGTCAAGAAGATCACACCGTTCACATTGGGCATTTTAATAGGCACGTTTGTATGATTTTCTCGAAACTGGTTTAATTTGATTTTTTTAGCTCTATATGAACATAAGATTTTCACACAAGGAATTATATGGAACATCAATTCGTTTGATCAGTGGGGCGTGGAGTTGGGAAAACAGCTGGCGAAGGCGATCGAGCCTGAGCTACAAGACAATAAACCTGTTTCGTCACATGACTCCTCGACCAATGGGCTCATCAGTTTCATCAAGGCCAACCAATAGAATCACTAAATGTATCTCTTAGGTGTTAGGGGTGTTAATGTTCTATAATAATGTATATCAGATGTTTTCCTAATAAACAATTCAAAAAGTACATTGGGTTTAATTGAATAACGGTATAGCGAGCTCATTACGTTGTTGTCCTATTTTTATGAGAAACAAAAATACATTTGTTGCCATGCGTGATTTTAATGAAGTAACCTCAAATCTAAAAACAAATAGCGAAATAGGAGTTCCTGAGCGCTATTTTGCTATTTTATGTTGTTTCATTTGGTCTCATTAAACGGAATTGTGTTCAAGGTCACAATCCTCGGAACCGTTATAATTGGGAATTTATCATTGTGTTATCACAACCTGTTTACATTGTGCTTACATATTAAGTTTACTGAAGTTTACAACAATCGCTTGCTAAGAAGCAGGTGATAATAGTCTAAAACAGTTGTGTGTCTAGCGTCGACCTCCATTTTCCATTCCTCTGACATTACAAGGTAAGACATGAAATAAAGTATAAAGAGTGATTAAAATAATTGAACCCGTGCCATGTTGCAATTTGTTGTGTATTTGTTAGTAAACATTCCACAATAAACATAGAAATCTGTAACGCTTCAAATAAGTGTTTCTTTTTTAACGTCTACACTTACAACTGTTAATTTTACTGATTTACATGATTACAAGGAGCAGGACATTTTTTAATGATTTGTAATACAGCAGGATATTAGTTTTTTATTTTTACATCACTCCAAACAGTAATTACGCAGAGTCATCTAATGTTGAAAATGACAACTAGACAAGGACTTCTGTTTGGAAATCGAGATTTTATAAAATTTTTATAGCAGATGTCGCCCGTGTTAATTTTCGTCCCTTAGGAATCCCCCATTTTAATGTTGCATATTTCATTGATGTTATACATTTTTCTGTTTTATGTGGTTTCTTGATTCCAGTACTTTAGCTGAAATATTTCTTCAGGTTACAGCGGTTACAAATAAACATAATCTGATTTGAATATTAATTTTTTATTATGCTTTCCTGACTGTATCGTTTGAAAATAATAATAAAGTCATCTCAACAGACCTTACGTTGTACTTACAGAGTATAATATTTATGGCCAAACGCTCGGAAAAAAATTAACGGACCATCCAACACCCGGTGTTTCTCCACTCACTGAGTAAATTTAATATATTTGATTGTTTGGTCAGAAATATTAAATTTACTCTGTGGTGATGAAATTCGACAAGACAGAAAATTAATTTTCTTACGAGATGAACTGCTACATCTCTTACACACAGAGCGATTCCACAAATATTTGAAATTTATTAAATTCTCATTCCAGCTCAATTAAGAAAGCCGCGGTATTTTCAATTAGCTCCCGTCAGTTTGATTCCATAGTTAGAATGCTTCCTTTGCAACTTACAACAAGATACGAATTTGGAAAAAATGTTCATGTAATTATTGCGAGCGGTGTAATTTATGTAAACTGTAGGTTCGTAAAACTGCCCGAAAGTATTAACTGTTTAAGTAAAACAAGTAAGAGTTGTTGGAATACGTAACGAGTGTAATATATGCACCGCTTAGCTTTACAGAAATTCATGAAGTTGGAAACAATGTCCGAAGCGGATGAGAAATTCAAATTCGCAATAGACAGAGGTGGTACTTTCACCGACGTCTTCGCCAAATGTCCGGGCGGAAAAGTCCGCGTCCTGAAACTCCTTTCGGAGGACCCTTTGCATTATAAAGACGCGCCCACGGAAGGCATCCGTCGCATTTTGCAGGAGGTAGGTAAATTGCCACAAAAATCAAATATGTGCGAGACAAGAAAGAAATCACGTTGAAAATGCGCGTGAGATGGAACACTGAGCCGTGAAAGCCATATCAAGTGCAAAATCGAACTCAAATAAAACTCAGATTGAAATCCTGTCGGCTTTTATGTTCCACGAAATCCTGAACATGCCTTTGACCGAACTAGTAGAAGTTCATAGCTGCGTTGGAGTCTCTGTTTGTCGACGTGACCATATTTACTTCTTTCTGTGAGAAACGCCTCGAAACACTGTTTATAACGACTTGCTCAACGCGGCTTTAAAATTTTACATTTAAGTCTTATGAGTTTTTAATTAATATAATGTGCCGACTTCAGGAAACTGGAAGTGCTGTAGATAGCGAAGGTAACATTGATAGTACTTTAATCGAATGGATACGAATGGGTACCACAGTTGCTACCAACGCTTTGCTCGAACGCAAAGGTGAACGAATTGCATTTGTGACCAACGAAGGTTTCAAGGATATCCTTCTGATTGGCAACCAAGCAAGACCAAAAATTTTTGAATTGGTGGGTACCAACATTTGAAACATCCTAGAGTCACTGACACATTTTAGAACATCAAACGACCCGAAATTCTCTATAGCGAGACTGTGGAAATAGACTGTAGAGTCGTTCCCCTTTTGAAAGGTCAATGCGAACTAGATGATCCGATTCTGAAAAAGTGGCGGGTTGTTGATTGTCCCAATGGCGAACGATTTTACATAACACGGGAACTAAACAAGGACGAAGTCCACAAGAAACTCAGTGCAGTGAAAGAGAGAGGGATTAACAGCATTTCTGTTGCTTTTGCTCACAGCTACATCTATCACGAGCACGAGCTCGAAATAGGACGGATTGCCAAAAAGCTTGGTATTTTTTTTATCATATTACTGACAGCGGTACGATGTGTTTAAAGGTTTCCAGCACGTGTCTTTGTCCCACCAAATAATCCCAATGATCCGAATAGTGCCTCGCGGATTTACTTCTTCGGCTGATGCTTATCTCACTCCTCATATCAAACGGTACGTCGAGGGATTTGCTCAAGGGTTTATAAACAACTTGGAAGGTACTCGCGTCTTGTTTATGCAAAGCGATGGGGGATTAACACCCATGCAAAACTTCAACGGTGCTCGCGCCATTCTTTCTGGTCCTGCTGGTGGCGTGGTGGGATATGCCATCACGACGTACCAGAAAGAAACCAATCTTCCTGTTATCGGTTTTGATATGGGTGGTACTTCAACGGATGTCTCTCGTTTTGCTGGAAATTTCGAACATGTATATGAGAGCACTACTGCTGGTGTTACCATCCAAGCGCCCCAGTTGGATGTGAACACTGTGGCTGCTGGTGGTGGCTCGATGCTCTTCTTCAGGTACTTACGTTGGGAGCAATATTTTATTATTTGGTTAGGTCGGGCTTGTTTGTTGTAGGGCCTGAATCTGCGGGAGCTCACCCAGGACCCGTTTGCTACCAAAAAGGTGGTCCTCTCACCGTTACTGATGCAAATCTTGCGCTTGGTCGTTTGCTTCCCGAGTACTTTCCCAAGATATTTGGCCCCAACGAAGATTCTCCGCTAGACAAAGACGCGACCGTTCAACAGTTCGAAGCTTTAACTCAAGAGATTAATGACTTTTTAGGTCGCGACAAGTTAATGACTATGGAGGAGGTGGCAATGGGTTTTATTCGAGTAGCTAATGAAAGCATGTGCCGCCCTATTCGTGCGTTAACCCAAGCCAAAGGCTACGATACTGCCAGACATGCCTTGGCCTGCTTTGGAGGCGCAGGAGGACAACACGCATGTGCTATTGCCAGGTCTTTGGGCATGTCAACAGTTTTCATTCACAAATACGCCGGAATCCTGTCAGCTTATGGAATAGCACTGGCTGATGTGGTGTGCGAAGCACAAGAACCAAGCGCCAAAATTTATAAACCAGAAAATTTCGAGTATATAGACGAGCGCTTGGATGCGTTATCCGCAGAGTGCAAAAACGACTTGCGTAAGCAAGGTTTCAACGAAGATAAAATTATCTTGAAACCGTATCTTCACATGAGGTATGAGGGCACCGACTGTGGCCTCATGTGCAGTCCCACGCCGTCAAAAGAAGGTACCAAGCACGGTGACTTTTTGTTGCCGTTCATCGAACGGTACCAAGCCGAGTTCGGGTTTCTCATACACAAACGCAATGTCATCGTCGACGATATAAGAGTACGAGGCGTCGGTAAAAGTCAACTGGATGAAGATGTCGCCGTGGAGACTGCTACTGAAGAAGCGAAACCCGAGCAAATTACGCCCGTGTATTTTGAGAACGGACTACAAGACACGCGCATATATTTGTTGAAAAATTTGAAAGCTCGTCATGTTATAAAAGGCCCGGCTATTATAATAGACAACTTAAGCACTTGTCTGATTGAGCCGGATTGCTCGGCTGAGATCACTTTGTTTGGAGACATAAAAATTACAATCGGGAGTGGTGCAGTTAAGGAGATCAGCCCAGAACTGGACTCCATTCAATTGAGCATTTTCAGCCACCGATTTATGAGCATTGCCGAGCAGATGGGAAGGTACTGATACTACTACCTAATCATGAGTGTTGAAAATTTTGTCTTTTGTGTCAACAGAACACCGTTATCATTTACCCACTTATATACAGGTTGAACCGCAGGTAGTTGCCAAGAAAAAATTGGGTGAAACTACATTGAAAATGGAGTCAAAAGCCGCCAGAGCGGGTCTCCTAACTCAACCCGTTCTTGAAATATGTTTTTTGTGTTTATTTCTAAAACCGTGGCTACGCTTTATTAATTATATCACAGTTTTCTCTACTTTTTTACTAATTTTACATTAAATTTCTTGTAAGCAAAAAGTATTTTTATTGCCCTTGAACTCCAACTAGTACCTTCCATGTAACGCCCGAAACATTAAAACTGATGGAAATGGAATTTTTCACTAACGTCGGAAACCCCCCCCGTCCCATCAGAAGCCGTCACAACGTATCAAATCAAATCTAAATAAAAACTACGGCATTTCTTCAGCTCTCTAACAGTACTAGAAAATTAAAATTATCATTATTACTTCATTACGAATTTTAAACTTTTATGTTGATAAGCAGGGTTCAAAACCGCATATATAACCTACAAAAAAAGCGCATAAAGAATAAAATAATAAAAATAACATCGAAGACGACCCCCCCGAGATTAAACACCCCATTTGAATATGCGTTTTTCCCGGTTTTCGTATAACATACAACGCAACATAAAAGTTGAAAATTTTTACCAAACTAATCGTGATAATTTTCATTTTCCAGTACTATTAGAAAGCTGAAGACTTTATGAGATTTGACACGTGAGGCGGCTTCTAATCAGGCGGGGGTTATTACCGACGTTGTGTCAAAATTCCCATTTTCTTAAGTTTTCATGTTTCAGGTGTTATAGAAGGTTCTAGTTGGTGTCTAAAGAGAATGAAAACACATCTTACTCATAGGAAATTTAATATAAAATTGAAAATGTCTTTATTTTTTTTTATTGATGACCAAAAAGTAGAGAAAATTGTGAGATAATGAAGTATAGTTCCGGTTTTAGGAACAAACACAAAAAAACATATTTTGAGAAAGTGACGGCGTTTTACTCTATTTTCAATGTAGTCTCACCCAACTACTTGCAGTTCAACCTGTATAACTGTACTAAACATTGTACCCAATTTGTTTTTTTAATCGAAAACACATTTTTATTATATTTTTGAAGCCCAGAATTCTACATTAGGAGCCAGGTTTAATGTATCAAACTGACAAAAAAGGCAACGTTTTCAATACATTTAATCATCATACTCATATGGGTGTGCAGAATTTTGCAGCGCACTTCAATATCAACCAACATAAAAGAGCGATTAGATTTCTCGTGTGCACTTTTCGGTCCTGATGGTGGTTTAGTATCAAACGCACCACATATTCCCGTACATTTGGGAGCCATGCAGGAAGCCGTTCAGTACCAGATGAAGACCAGGAGCAAGTTTGAGCCCGGTGAAGTGATCTTGTCCAATCATCCCGCAGCTGGAGGCTCCCATTTACCTGATCTCACTGTTATCACACCGGTTTTCCACAAGTAACTTTTAGTATTGTCGTGGACAATTTTTTGGTAACCGATATTTGTAGGGGCAATCTAAAACCCATATTTTTTGTGGCTAGTCGTGGCCACCATGCCGATATAGGCGGAATTACACCTGGCTCAATGCCACCTCATTCCACTAGACTTGCCCAGGAAGGTGCCGCTTTCAAATCGTTTACTCTTGTGGAGAACAATCGATTTTTGGAAGATGAAGTCATTCAAGCTTTCAGTAAAGCCGGTGGCCGCAATCTGAGCGATAACATCTCCGACTTGCGAGCTCAAGTGGCAGCTAACAAAAAGGGAATTGCCTTAGTGGCCGAGCTGATCGAGCAATACAGTCTTGAGGTGGTGCAAGCCTACATGGACCACATTCAAAAAAACGCCGAAGTTGCTGTTAGGGATATGTTGCGGCAAGTGGCTAAAGACACACTTGAACGGACTGGCAAGACAATTTTGCATGCTCGCGAGTATATGGACGATGGGACACCGATAGTGCTTAAGGTGACACTGGATATGGAGGAGGGGTCGGCGTTTTGTGACTTTGCGTAAGTTGTGAAGTGTTCGAATAAGTTCGAATAAGTGATTTTGTCTTGTAGCGGCACTGGACCGGAAGTGTGGGGTAACTGCAATGCACCCAAAGCTATAACCCTCTCGGCTCTTATTTATTGCCTTCGTTGCATGGTCGGCCACGATGTTCCGCTTAATCAGGTATGCAAAATTCGTAGTGCATTGGAAAAAAATTCAAAGCAAAGAAACGACTTGAATCCCAAAGTAGGTGATATAAACAAGACGACTCTTTTAGGGTCGTGCGTTTTACTTAAATATGGCGACAAGGGTATTTTTATTTAAACAACAAACTAGGTTTACCGTTGAATTCCTTATTAGTTGTCATTGGTGCTGTCGCTCAGATCCGAGTCGCCCTTCCCCTTCTCTTCTTCCACTTTGTCCTCGTTGCCGAGCGTCGCATACTTCTTCACATATCTCAGCACAAGGGTGTCGTACTGAACGGGATTCGTCTCCATTTCCTTAGCGGCGAAATGATTCATGGGATCCCGAGGGTTGGGATTCCTGAGCAGTTGTGGCAAAAACGTGCCCATGATGTGCACCAAGTCGTAGAGTGGGGTCCAGCACTGGTTAAGAACGTTAAGACAAATCGTTCCAGAGATCAAATCCACGTTGGGGTGGAAGATCTTGGTGGCAAAACCGATGCTGGGCGATTTGAAGGGGTAGCCTTCAGGGAGGTGGATGCGTACGTCCCACACTCCCCCCTTGTATAGGGTGTCGTCCGGACCGTGTAATTTTGCCACCAAATTGCGGCAATTGGTGTCATCCACAGTCACATCGAAACCATTCTCGATTAGCTGCTTCACGTCGTTTGTAACGCGACGGTTGGGGTTTTTAGAGCTCATCTGGAAACGAAGGAAGTGGAAAAGATAAGTGTGTGGGACGGGCGACAAATGTTGGGAAATCAATCAAGGGGAATAATTTAAGAGGTGGCCGCTGCTTTAACGAACTCTCTAACTGAGATGACAAAGTGAGGCATTTTCATTTCGTGACTGGAGTGTGAGCATAGTTACAAATATTTCCTTACCTTCGTGTCTTCAAAACGAAAAAACTACAACACAAATTTGGCAAACAAACGCTAAAATATGGCGGAATTAGGTGTGAACACAGGGTGTGAATCGGTACTGGGTGTCAAATGTCAGTTTCAGCAGTGGTGCCAATCGTTAGAACAAAAAGTAGGATCAACTGTGTAATTATTCTGCCTAGTCGGGATGATTGAAAAATTACAAAAAATCAAAGATCAGTAATTTCCAACTTCAAACTTTCAAACTTGTTCATTTATTTTATTTATTTATTTATTTATTTATTTATTTACAACTGTTTGTCTACATTTTTGTAGACATCCTAGCAATTTTTGTTTCCCTATATTGGTATGGTAATTGCTTTCTAGAACTAGATGGCATTTTTTATTCTTCGTTGTACAATTCACAGGTATAAGCAGAAAGCTGAAATTAGATATTCTTCAGGAAATTTAATTTAAATAGTTGCTGCTGCAAATCCAGTTCTATTGGCGGGGTTTTCAAAATTTCAATATAAATCGCCTGCTAACTCCATAATGTGCGTTCAAAAAAAAAAAACGAGGCTGCGTTGGCCATGGAATTTATCGGCTTTCCAGTGTAGAAACCATAGAAAACAAACATAAATTTGACAAATGTCAAGATCTGTCAGTTTAAAATTTACCAATTTACTATCGAAATAAAACGGCCCTAGGACACTAGGACAGTTTAATTTAATTTTTAATGAGCATTTTTAATAATCATTGGTTTTTAAACCTTCGAATCCAAGCAAATCCGAACCTTTTTTTTCTAATGTATATTGTGTAATTTATAACTCACTAGTGGTCAACGTTCGTGTTTAACTATGTATACAACGATTGGTAGGTCACAAACATATTATTATTATTATTACTTAAATGATGGGGGAAAAAAAATTGTAAATAAAATGTAAACATGTAAAAAAAAATAATGTAAACTTTAATGAAAGAATCCGTAATTAAACTCCAAAAACCAACAACATTTATCGCAATTGCTTTCGATTTTTTGCCGTAACTCGTCTAAATTTTTTGGTCTACTAAAATAATAAACCTTCGAATCCAAGCAAACCCGAACCTTTTTTTTCTAATGTATATTGTGTAATATAACTCCCTAACGGTCGACGTCCGTGTTTAACTATATATACAACGATTTTTGAAATATTAATTGAGAATGCAGTTGCTCTTAAACTGAATTGGTAGGTCTCGAGTTGCGCATAGAGACTGATGACCCATGAAGGTTGACGGGCAATTGAGTGCTGCCAAATATTCTCAAGACATTTTTCGGTTTTGAGACTGATTCTTCTTCATCGATCTATTCACGACTTACAGTTATATCAAATTAATGACCGTCCTGGTCGTGCCGATATTCTCCTCAACAGAGGAGAAGCTGTAACAATGAATAGATTGATGTTTGGATTCACAACGATACCGGGAAATGTTTTGCACTTTTTTTTTATCCCATAATAATTTATCCCATTGTCAATAAGAAAGCTAACCTAAACATGAACAGACTCGAATTGGCACTTTGAAATTTTGCTGCACTAAATTGATGCACAAAGTTTTTCCATGGCCAACGCAGCCTCGTTTTTTTTTTTGAACGCACGTTACATTCTTTACACGAGTTGGAAATTACAGTTTGTGTTATACACATCATAGGAATGTTTGTATCATCCGGTATCAAAACTGCAGTTATAGCCGACGAAGTACTTTTCGGCAATTTTTTGATAGTAGAAGTTGAAAATCGTGCATGAAATTTAGTTTGTGAAATCATAGATATCCATAGATTCCAGGAATTACGGCGTTAAATTGCTTTTTTATTGCTTTCAACATGGTGCATTTTCTATCATTTACTACTAAGCAATTTATTACTTAGTTAAAAAAATTGTAATAAATGAAGATGTTGATCGCAAATGACCGCATTCATTAGGTAATGAAATTTGTAAAAATAATTTGTTTCAAAATTTTTAATAAACACAAGAATTAACACCGCTGTAAAATTTACATCAAACTATGCAAACGTTGTAAAATGTTTATTCGAATTTGCAGCTCTTCATTACAGGGACATATTGTTGTGAACATTTTTTATAATAAAAATATTGCGAATAATTCCTAACGCAATGTTTGTTTTACCATTCTACCGCTTGAAGAGTGAAAAAAAAAATCAATAGATGGTTTATGACCAAAATACGGCTTTTAATAATTTTAAAAGAAACATTAACATTTTGAATTGTATGTTTATTTTTCGCATCTAGCGGCGAAGACAATATTCAAAATGGTGGCTCAATCATTGGTTTTGATGAAGTATTAACGGAGATATGGCCTACCGACAAAAAATAGCTCTAAGAAATAATATATAGAGATGGTCTCAAAATTTTTACAACACCCGTGCATAAGACGTTACTCAAATATGATTCAACATCGAATGATTTTAATTTTTTTCTGTCCAGATAGCAATTATAATTTGAATTTTAAGTTGCATAATTTTACATTCATGTTTCGATTTGTACTTTATCGCATTCCAAGGTTTAAAGAAAGTTAGAATTAATTTAAAATTATTGGGACATCACGTCTCTATATTCACTGTCCTATCTTTGTTATCAACCGTCTTGGACACCATACACAAGATACAATAATTATTAATGTCTTCTTCATCCTCAAATTCCATCTCCAGGTTTCGGTTTAGTCGTTTGAGTTTTTTTTTTCGAACACCTGCAGTGTAAAATATATATCTAAAACTAGCTTTCATGGCATTCCAAACCTCCGTGTTTTTTTTGTATGCTTTCCACAAAGATCACAATTTTTTTAGTGTCCGACCGAAACTAGTTTTTACAGCCGAAACCGAATTTCGGCTTCAGTCTCAGTTTCGGCCGAAACCGAAGCCGAAATTTCATGTTTTCGTGGGAAAAACAAAGTAAAAATTATCATAATCAGTTATTATTATTATTTTTTAAACCAATCACATATTAATCATTCAGCCTCTGATATTTTAAGTAATCATTAATTTATCATATTATATTTTACCCCCCTTATTTAAAAAAGCACAAATAAATATACTTTTTTTTAATATTATGATATAAAATAAAAGCTACAAAACAAATTGAATGCTTTTAAAGTAAAAATAAATTACCTAGTAAATATGTGTAGGTAGGTAAAAAAACACTTTTTCATCTTAACTACAAAATTATTTTTTCTAAACTTTGGTCATTTTGTATGGTACTCTGGTTAACAAACTACAATAAAATTGAAATAAATAAGTACCTACCTACCACATACAACAACTAAATAAATTTTTTTGATGCAAATAATCCTTCAATCGAATGTATCAAAATAAAAAGAGCTTTGCATAATCTCCCGAATGCAGTTTCGGCCGGATGACAGCCGAAACCGAAACTAGGACGAAACCAGTTTTTTTGCCGAAACTAGGCCGAAACCGAAAGTTCGGTCGGACACTAATTTTTTTAATCGCCAATAGATTCATTTTTTGATAAATTATTTTTCTTCTTTCGTGTTTCAGTTTTCAATAATCTGTGTCCCTGAGAATTTATTATCGGTACAATTTCTTTCCACGATTTCGGAAGTTGGCGTAACCGCCGTTTGCATTAAACTCGCTTGTCGGGATTCTATTACTTTTCGCCCGATAGAGCATGCATGTAAATATTTACGCCCCCTAATTGTAATATATTTTTGTTTGCTTTTGTAGGGCTGCCTCGCCCCGGTGAAGATCCACGTCCCGAAGGGCTCAATTCTGGATCCGAGCGACGACGCCGCAGTGGTCGGAGGCAACGTCCTGACGTCTCAGCGCGTCGTCGACGTCGTCCTGAAGGCGTTTGGGGTGTGCGCCGCTTCTCAGGGCTGCATGAATAACATCACATTCGGCAGCGGCTCGTGGGGATGTTACGAGACAGTGGCGGGGGGCAGCGGCGCTGTAAGTTTTCTATTGTCACGCCGCGACGCCTTCTATTCTTTCAACGGCCATAACCGAACAAACTTTCGCACTTGTCTCCGGTTTTAGGGCCCCGCCTGGCATGGATGTTCAGGAGTTCACACTCACATGACTAACACGCGGATAACCGATGTTGAAATATTGGAAAGGAGATATCCCGTGCATGTGCGCAAGTTTATGTTACGACCAGGCACCGGTGGCAGCGGGAGATTTAGAGGGGGCGACGGTGTCTTAAGAGAGATATTGTTCCGGGCTCCGGTGGTCTTGTCCGTGTTGACGGAGCGGAGGGTGCTGCAGCCGTTTGGACTCAACGGTAATATAGCTTTACGGCTCCGGTTTAATGGCAAAATAGAAAAGCAACATGTCCGCATTCGGGGGATTTTACGAGGCGTGGGTTGATGATTTTTAAGTGCGACTGATTCGGAATTTTCCATCAACATTTCTGCAACTTTTGCGGGATTTGTTTTTCAGGCGGCGGTCCCGGCGCTCGGGGCCTCAATCTTTTAATCAGGGCCGACGGCAGAACCATCAATCTGGGACCGAAAACTGCAGTTCCGGTCCTCGCCGGGGTGAGTATGACAAACCGTTTTGTTTATTCCGTGTGTGTTTTGCCATTAACGGGGTGAAAAAAGTCGAGACGAAGACGAATCGTGCAATTGGAAGCCGGATGCGAAACAATTCACTCTTTTATTAGCATAACGATGCGGCATTATGATATCGGAGCGACTATCAATCTAGGAAAAATGGCACAGTTAAGGGGCGCAAAGGAACCATCGTGGATTTATGGTCGTTGCGGCAAAACACATAAAACGCTGTTATTCTTATTTAAGAGTGCTGCAATCGCTTGCACTGCGAGAATTTATAAAGATTAAGGTTTCGGCGCCGTAATTAATTGGCAGGGCTTCAAAACGAAAGCAAAGTCGACGGCTGCCAGATTAAATAATAAATTAAATAAACGAGTGGCGGAGTTTCGATATTTGCAATGCTATTCGCCGGTAGTTAGGTGTGAAATTTATCGCGCTTTCGCCTCATATTTCTATTTCCCCAAGCGCGTGTTGTTTTAAAAGCACCGTAAATTATTTATGGCGTGGTCAACGATGACTCTTGGTTTTACGCCAAAAAGATAACACGGGTTTGATACTCGAAGTCAGGAAGCAGAGACTATTGTATAATAGTAAAGCTATCTACGCAAATCCGGCCAGAAAGGAAAAATGGAAATGTTCAGTGCTTTATCCTTAAAGATAGGAGCGAGTGTAAATACATGTGTGGACGTAGAGCTGATCTCTTGCTTTACGTCTTCCGATTCTGCCTTATCATTGTTTGTGCAATGCAGCTTTACTTGATACATCAAGCCGAGTAATTGTATTTGTGTTTTTCCGAGGCGCTGTAATAACCGCTTGGACTGACGCTTTCTTGGAAAATATCGAGCGAAATCATAGACACAAAGCAGAAAATGCAAGGCTTTAAATGAACGTGGGAGACTCATTAAAACGAAATTATTCAAACGTGATCTGTCACACAAAACACAAAAAAAAATGTTTTCCGACTCAATATTGTTCTCGCTGAACTCGTTTTTACACGTTATTGTTATCAAAATAGTTAATAATAAAAAGTCGCTTTTCCACAGCATCCATAATTTCTCAATTCGCAACTGAGCATTTGGATATAAACAAATTCAAACAACTGAACCAATTTGCTCTAGATTTTCTGAATATAAATTGCAACCAGAATAGTTGGATAATGTAAAAAAAAACAACGCTTCCAAAATTTCAGCATGTTAATATAACAAATATTATTTATTGAAATGATTAAAAACATATTTATTGTAATATAATTTTATAAATTTTTGATGCTTTAATTGCATCATTATTTGGAAGAGTAACATTGGCATTTGACCATTTGCAATTAGTTCCTCCAATTGTTGAGCGTTAATATTTTCTGCGTGCAATGTTTTGTAAAGCGCCAGCTGTCGCTATCACATTTTAAACAGTATTTTAATTCACAAATGAACTAAAGCGTTCACTTCTTGGCTAAGTAGAACTTATGAAGAGGAAATCGCAGACTTATGTTTAACCCATCTTAACCATTTTGGTGCAAAGCTTACTGCACCTTTAAGAACACTTTAATTTTTTAGTCTGATTGAAAAAGTTATGATGTAAACGGGCATTAGATTTTATTAGAATTCATATTAAATATATCCACTACAATTTCTTCTCTTTTAGAATGTAGTTTCTTATAATTTTAAATTGCTTCGTAAGATGAAATACGGCAACTTGCTTGAGTTCGTGAGAAATTAAGGATCTACACACATTTTTACGTACCTTAATCCATGCATTTTTTCAGAAGATTTTGTTCGCATATTTAAGAACGTCAATTCTAAAAACCTGCATCAGTAGTGTCTTATTTTTTCTACTTTGCGTTTATAACAAATTAGTTAAAGCACTCAATTTAGTAGCTTTTTTAGTTTCGTAATGGAACAAGTGTCATTTATTTTTTATAGGGTGGTATCTCATGATCAGAAATGTCACGTTAAACGTCAAAGTAACCATAGCACAAAACGTTACAATATTTTTAATTTGAATTAGCTTTACCCAATTATTATAAACATTAATCGTTACGTGGATGTGTCTTGAGCACTTAAATTAATCCGAGATAGGATGCTTGCCGCAATATTTTGCTGAAAATTATTTTCACCGCCGACTGTTGTGCCGGCTAATTGCATTTGAAAATAGAAATTTCAATTTTGACAATTGTTAACCAACCCAAGCAAAAAGCCCCAAATTTTAAAATTGCAAATTTTGATTTAAAAATTGCATAAAAGATGCGGGGTAGAAAAATTAGTATAAATACTTGTTCATGACACTGCTATTATGTAATTATTTTATTGAACAAAATACAATTTTTTCTTTTTGTTTTACTTTTGTTTAAGCTAATTTGGCGTAGGTGGACCGGACAAAGGCGAGTTTTGTTCGTTGCTTTGGCTTCTTTCGCAGAGAACAAGTCGCACACACGTTTGTCGCATTTTCACGTTTCCGTAAACCCGCTCTCGAGACAACAAAGTCGTCACTTTGTTCCCAAATAATAGTGTTTCTCGCGATCGAGTTAAGATGATTATATTAACTCGGGGGATTTATAAATCTGGAACAAAACGCTTCCTCTTCCGTCTCCTAATCCGCGAGCTTCTGGAACGGGCGCGCCGCGTTCATACAGCTTTTGGAACTTATTGAGCGGGTGTTAAGTCCCGTTGGCCGTATGTGCGAGCTTTTCCCGACCGGATTTGTGTGTAAAGACGTGTCCCGGGAGATACTGAGCAACTTTTGCGGTGCATTCGGCGTTATAATCAGGGACAAACACCGGAGTCTGTCACCTTCTGTCGTCTTCATGCAACATTTAGCAACACACGCGAGAGTCGTGTTTGTTTTCCGGCTGCTGGATTTATGTTTTATTTACCGGGCGAGTTATTGGTTGGTGCCGCGTCATTCAAGACGACTTCATTAAACTTCATAATTGGAAGCTAACGAGGCGGACTAATTGCTTTTCTTAAATGGCGAGCTGAAACTAATCAGGCTTAGGAGATGATGCAGGTTTTTGTCGATGGGCTGACGTATGGGTCCCCGAGGACGGGTTTCGTTTCCCAAATCCATTATGAGATGATCCCGATAATGATAAATACACGGCTCGGGACTTTCGGTTTTTACACAAACGCTATTCCACTTAAATAAATTCCCCGCTCGCGTTTCACCAATTTCGGGCATGAATCTTGTATTTCGCGCTACATTGTAATTACTTTCAACCCACAATCTAGAGCGGGTGCATTTATCTTGCATAAAATTGAATGGACTATCTAATGGACTATTGGAATGGACTATCTAAAAACACAATTCGAAACACGAAAATGAAAGGAAATTTTTTATCAAGGCCATGCTTTTTGATTCGATGTAATATATTAACGCATCCGGCCCTTTATTAGCGGGCCGGATGCTAATAAACTACCAATGTTTGAAAAAACTTTTGTTGTGGGTGCATTTATCTTGCATATACGCGGTGGCGGAAAATTGAATGGACTATCTAATGGACTATCTAAAAACACAATTCGAAACACGAAAATGAAAGGAAATTTTTTATCAAGACCATGTTTTTTGATTCGATGTAATATATTAAGCATCCGGCCCGCTGATAAATTACCAATGTTTGAAAAAACTTTTGTTCGGTGACTCATCGGTAACAGCTTTAATAATTGATCGCTTTTTATTTTAGATATTTTTTATTGTTTTGTAATATCAAAAACTCAGTAAGTGGTTGGAATAATTTCGATTCGTAATAAATTGACCCGGCGCCTCCACCATTTTTAGCGCACATAATAAATTTTGCTTCAACTTTACTGGTCCAATTAATAACATTCGCGGCTTGCGTACCTTTGAAGTAGAAGGTATATTTTTATTACATGCAGGGATAAACTCAAAGTTGAACGTTGGAAATCTGGCTTTTGTAGAAATCAAATTCTCTGCTCTGCTTGACTAATTCCTGTGAATCTTCTGTTTCGCGTATCGCCGTAATTACTTTCAACCGCCAATTTAAAACGAATGCGTCCATCCCAAGGGGTCGCTTGAAAATATACACGCAGTTTTCTCTGTTGACCCCCGCAATTGAGTCCCTGTATAATTAATTCTGACTAATTGGTGAATATTTCAGGACGTCTTTCAGCTGCACACGCCCGGGGGAGGGGGGTACGGGTCCGAGAGCGAGGTGGGAAGTCACATTCCTGGGGACCCCAGCACCACGCCTGGGACGTTCCTGGAACGTGGTAGCGTCTTCGAGTTCCGTCAGGGCCAGGAAAGCGTATAAATCTCGGACCTACTTTCCCCAACTTTGTTAATCTGTAGTGAGTTTAATAAATGTTTATCGAATCTGCATCCGCTTCAACACGGCTTTTATTAGTTTTGCCACTTTTCACTCTCTTTTATTTTGCCGGAGTTCGGGGGAGTCGTCGAAGTTTCGTGATTTACGACAACGGATTTTTGAGATAATTTATTGTTATGATATATTTACAGTTTTTGCTTAGAATACAATGCGGCGCGAATGCCTCGATGGGTTTCTCGTTTTTTCTTACAAAGTTGTAATAAAATTATCTAGACAGGTTTCAAGGACATGTCAATTTATTATCCTAACTAACTAACAAGTTTGGTAAAATTCAATTTCGATTTGTTCATAAATCTCAGACAAGGCGGATAACTCAATTGCGGAAAGTTGGTTCACATGTAACAAGTTATACAGGGTTGCACAAAGTTACCGGAGGCCGATGCTGCAATTTTGCATGATTTAATTTTTAATAAAATTACACAACGATTTCTAGTGTTTTATTTTTACTTGTTGTTTAACATCCATTCGACAAGGCGACAGAAAATAATTTTTTACCATTGTTAGGCTAGCCATGCACAGCATAATAGAAATATTTTGCAACCGTCTTGGGTTGATTGTTTTTTACAAGCCAATCGAGTTATAGTTTGCAACTTTGTGTAATCCTGTGCTGAGTGAACAAAAAACACGACACAACTCCTTTCACTAAAATACACTGACCCACTCGCGGGGTTGGATATCACGTGCAGAATTCCGCGTCGCAAGTCTGCGTCTCGACGTTCCGATCGACGTGGATTACCTTCTCCGTCGTGCTTAAAAGATGCCGGGGGTGTCGCCTCTTGTAGGGTTCCCACTCGGCGTTCAACAACTGTCAGTGCGTGACGATCACGTCTGGTGCAGATTTGGTGGTCTGCACGCTGTAGGGCCGCCGTTTTTCTTCGAGTTTGCTCTTGCGGGGTGCCACTTCGATCTTGGCTTCGGCCTTAAATTTGGCGTCTTTTTTGTAGCCGAAGGTGCTGAACGGTGCCGGTGGCGAGTTCGTGTGGATGCTGTGGTTTGGAGTGCTGTTTCCCGAACTATAACCCTGCGTGGTGAACAAGCTCTCTCGAGTTTGGCACGCGCTGTCGCACATT
Organism: Eledona agricola; assembly: GCA_964023215.1. Taxonomy (NCBI): domain Eukaryota; kingdom Metazoa; phylum Arthropoda; class Insecta; order Coleoptera; family Tenebrionidae; genus Eledona; species Eledona agricola. The sequence goes on from OZ026856.1 coordinate 5,484,136, forward strand.
TCTGGCATGGCCTCGTTGTCCACCTAATACCCAAGTATTATGACACTTATTTACCGATTCAAGATGATAAAGTCAAGCGCTTGAAAATTCTTCACTCACCGTGTAGATATTAGTGTGGTAAGCGTCGCCGTTGGGAGGACTCATGCTGCGCTCGTTCCGGATGAGAATCGGCAGAAGCTCACCCCCAGGCACGTAGCACGGAGTCGCGGCGACGTTGGCCACGTCGAAGTGGCCCGAGTTCATCGAAGGCGAGCTGTTTGAACGCGACCTGGATGCGGATTTGCTCAGTTTCTTGTCCACGGGCTCCTGTTTGTCCAATTCGTTCAGCTGCTGTTCCCTGCTCTGACGAATGTACTCCTGCGGAAACAAACAAGACGGCTAATCAAATGCGACAAGTAACAACAAGACTAAGAACTAAGCAAATTTGACAATTTCTTCGGTCGTAAATCACGAAGAATATGGATATGAGGTAAAGTTTGAAGCCGGAGATGCAATCGCGCTCGTGTTCTTTCAGATATTAGCTGTCAGACCATCAATATCGGGCGACTTTTAATAATATTTTATAAAATGAGGCGCGGCTCTGGCGAAGACTTCGGAGTCAACAAATGATTTTTCAGGCGCATCAGCTTTCAATGCAAACAAATCGTTATTGGAACGATGCACGTTTACAACATTTATTTAGTCAGGTGAAAAGACACATTTTTCACTCTAATGAGCATGCATTTGTTTATTAGGAATCCTGACGCAACGTGAAAAATAAGGGTTTGAAAAAAAAATTTTTTTTGAGAACAATTTTTAATATGAAATGCGAAAGCACTGAAATAATGTAACTCTTCAAAAAATTGTGAATTGTAAAATGTTCAAGGATAAAAGTGGTTTTCACCATTCGCAATTTAAAAAAAACACAATACTCATAACAGAAGATAGTACTTCCATAAAAGTATCTGCATACCAAGTTTTGTTAAAATCAATTTACCCGTTTCTGTGTTATTACGAAAAAACGAAATTTAATTTCAGACTTTGGCGTACGCTCACGGGCCAACGAAGCACTTTAGGACAAAAGTTTATAGGGTCAAATCGACTTATTTTGAACCCAGTAATGTGTAGCTGTTCCGGGACAACCTGTATAATTCAGAACTCGGAACAGAATTAAATTATGCTTGCATTAAACGAAACGCATTGTAAATCTGTTTACACGGTCCATTGTGTTGAAGTTTTAAACAGTAATTGTTTGCCTTTGTTGTGTAATTGACTTGACGTCATGCAGGTACTGTTGTTGTATTGTTCCGAGGAATGCAGCGAGCTAATTCAAAGTTCATTTCAGTAAGCACTACGGGTAGCAAATTCGCCCTTCAAAAAGATGATCCAGGATTCCAACTGTTTCTAATAAAATTGCAATTAACTTATTATAATAGACAAAGTTTGAAGCTTTTGATCGCGAAGCACGCAACAACTATTTTATGTAAAAATGTCAAACAATGTTTATTTAACAAACTGTTCTAGTCTGGCGAGGTTTTATCGTCTCAGCCATTCATAAAAAACGACCCATAATAATACACTGACAAACGACCAAAACAACTTCTAATAAAGTCAAAGTAGAATTTGGAAGGGTTTTCAGTTTCTCGAGACGCTGCGATCCATATATATACAAAATTTTAATTCAAACACGATTGCAAGTTCGTCGTCCTGTATCAATCGATAATGTATTTTATTCTTCAGAGCCGCGACCCATTTTGATCGGTTTCTGATAAATATTCTGAAATTATGAATGAGATTCAAAAGCAAAAACAGTGCTCATTATGTATTCCATAAAATTTACATGTCATGTTACAGTTTTTCAATCTTGTTGATTAATTTGTGTGCTAAAATAAATATTTTGTGTTTCGAAGCATTGCCGCACTTTTATCGCGTTTCCGCTCCACGGCTTCCTTAAACACTTAATTGCAAAATCTGGACAGTTCAACAATGAAAAATCCGCCGTATGAATCGTCCAAATTTCCTCGCCATAATAGAATGCAATTAGAGCGAAAGACCGTTGTATTTATCAAAATTAAACAGAACTTAAACGTCTGAAAACAGGCGCTCTTTCGGCCCATTTTTCACTCGACAAATAAAAGATGCGACGCAATCAATTTATATTAACTCTGCACATTACAATTTTAGTTAATCGCCCACGTTGCATAATAAAAATCTCTTTGTTTGGGCGCGGAACAAAGCGCCGCGTGATAAATTACGTCAAGACTGACGGTGAAGATGTTCGTTGTTTTTTGCGAATTTCCCGCAACAAAATACGTCCGCACCTGTATTGTTTGGTGGTCCCTGATGAGTTTTTTCACGCAGTTGAAAACGAAAGTGAAACACATGCCTGCCAAAATTAAGGAAAATATAACCATGATGACGATGATGTGGTCGTCGTTCAGCGATAAAGTTTGGGCGGTCTGAAAATTACAAAGTAAATTGAATAATTCGGGGAGATAAAAGTGGGAAGGTTTTTCACGTGACGGGGCTTTCCGCGTCACGGGAAAATCCTTGCGTGTCAGCTTAATTCTCACACACATCTCAAAGAGCACGGACACAACACACACACACGGAAGATTATCAAAAATTTAGAAAATTGGACGCGTTAATGGTTGTTTACGCAATTCTAAAAAACTACCACTAATTAGGCGACTGGAGGAGGAGAGGCAAGAGATTGAAAACACAAAGAAAACAAGTAAACCTAAACCAACAAGTTGAGGTTCGACTCTAACAATTGCTCCCTAAAACAAACACAACGAATTTCAAACGACGCACCAAAAATTCGAAATGTGATCGATGGAAAAACTCGTTTGCAGCAGCAGCATGAAAAATTACAATATCCGATAATCGGAGTATTCTGGTCCATACCTGCTCAATACAGCAATGAAAAATTCCTTGTAATGTATATCCCAAAAATTATTGTAATAAACCGCATTTTCACTACTAGTTGTTTGAATTTCAAGCTTTTAGTTCTCGAATTGGAAATAAACAGAAAATTATTAATATTTCAGCTTGCATAACGCATAACTTAGTTAGGGAAAATTATCCAAAATCTACCATCAGGACCAGAACATCCCTTTAGTGGCAAACATTTGCAGCTCCAGAACTTGTTGCTCAACGCATTAACCATTAGTTTTCGAGTAAGTTCCATTTGCGGTCACGTGGAAATGACATTAACTTACATGACAGTTGTCTTCATCCCATCTAAATCTGCAATTGTAACGTCCATTACATCGTAAAGTGTCTGATATGCAGGTGGCATCTTCACAGTTGAACTCATTATCCCTGCATTGGTCCTCTTTGCTTCCGCTCGCTAGCGACACAAAAACAATATTAAAAAATGAAAATTGATTCTCTTCGTTTTTCGTATCAGCTACCTTGCTTGTCTATGTCCCTATAAGCAGTAAAGTTCGCTTCAAACTTTGAGTTGTCCATCGAACTATACACTGCAAAGAATCGCACAAACATAATGTTCTTTTTGGATAAAACCGTGTCCGCTATGGAGCCGCAAAACTGCCGCTCTTGACTGTTGAGATCCGTGTAAGTGGAAAAAATCTGCACAAAGTTCTTGTCGCACTCGTTCGGCTTGTCCAAGTCAAACTTCATGAACTGGAGCTGAATCTGAAACCGCGCGATCAGTTTTAAGACGTGCTTGATTGAATGCCCACTCTTTGAGTGTCGTTGACGACGATGGCCCAGATGCAGTCCATATTAACTTTATGCATTCTGGCGAATTCGACGATTTCGGATGGAATGTCGTCGATGCTGATGTTGCCTTCCTCTTTGTGCGTGCGTTCGATACGGCAAGTCGGCATCTCCGGAACTTTCCCTACAAAAAGTCCCTCACTCATTTAACCCGAACGCAAGACAGGTTTCCCAATAAATGGCAAATGTTGTTTTGCCTGTCAGGTACACGGAAACAATAAAACTTTTCAGTCGGATATAAAAAATGGATATTGTCGGGAAGCTGTGACACATGACACGGTTGTTAACTTCTCCCCATCGAACAACCCTCGCAAATATAATGCACTCGCACTGGCTCGCAATAATACTCAATTTTTAAACTGGGACAAAGACTAAACGGTGACCGACGATATTTATTCATCCGGTAATGGCCCGGTTCCGGGGTCTCCGAACAAGTTTTTTGCTTCTTTCGTTACTTATTGTCGATTGTGCAATTCACTATCAAGACGATTTCGCGCTCCTGTTCGACTTTTTGAGTGGAGACTTACGTTTCTCGCCCGTCGATTATTTCGTTCTCCTTTGAAAATGTGACGGAAATTAAGTCGAGCCCCTACACTAAACTGTTCCTTATGACTCGCAAAATGCAGATGTCTTCCTCTGTAGGATTACAATAAAGCAGAAATTCGCGGAGGATGCGACGAAACAACCGAGCGCATTCGACTGAAACATGATAAACGAGTCACACGAAACCCTTCTAATCCCGACCGAAATGAAAAATTTCCCTAATATTTACCCTTCAAACTGACATGTTTATTAAGAGCGCCCGTAACGAATTATGAAACGCAACAGCGGACGCATTGAACAACTGTTTGCCTTTGTGAAATCTTCCGCGCCAAAGATAAATAATAAAAGCTAGTTTCACTTGTTGCGAAAATAGAAAATAAAACGCGCGGAACGTCGGCAGATTTATATATTCGTGCTCATAGACATTTTAATTAAAACAGCGTAATAAGATTAGCAGACGGCAAAATGCGGTATGGATTTAAATTGCCTCTTTGATCCGCCATCATTTAATATTTCGCCAACAGAATTAATCAAAACGCATTTCATCGCATTCACAAATTACATTAAACCCAACCTGTCCCCGTTTCCAAACAATCCTGGTTTATTTAAACCAATATCGCAGCAATATTCGAATTTTTCGTTTTCGTTTGCTTTGTCCCGACTTGCGTTCTCCCTCCTCTCCTCTTCGTGCTTTGTTCGTGGATGAATCACATTTTAGTTTGCCTCGTTTGCGCTTTTATTTTGGCTGAAATTTCAGTGGGATTTTTTCGTCCGCTTGCATTTGCGTTGCAAAGCGGTTTTTAAGAATTTAAATCAGTCGTTGTGAACATTATTCGTTTCATTAATTCCAACAGAGTATTACATGCCCGTAAAACACACTCATTGACTTTTAATAGTCACAGTTTACGAATTAATCTGGCGCTAGTTAGTCGGCTGAAAATACTGTGATTGGTACAAGTTCTGAATGATTGTTGAATAACAATGTCACAAAAACGAAATTGATGATGTTTTTGGTAGTTATAATTTCAGTAGAACAAAACTGGTACTAAAAACCAATGACAGTCTAACAAACAATGTAAAAGTTAAAACTTTAATGGTATGAAAAACGTGTATTGCATCCCAAATAGTAAAATATTTCCAAGAGAAACCGTTTCATAAAAAACTACCTTATGTTAATATTTTATTTAAATTCAAGACACTTATTATTTCTGAATGAATATATATTCTGAAACTACACAAAACTTGCTTTAATGTTTTCGTATATAAAATAATGATTTCCACTACAGAATAGATTCTACTAACATTAAAAATTGACTCAAAACTAAACGTTAAAAAAGAAATATATGAAATAACTCACTTCCAAACTCACCGTTTTTTTTTAAATAACAACTGGCTTACGATCGTGCTTTAATAAAAAATAAATTATCTTGTCACTTCCTCTTTTTAAAGAAGCAAATTTTATTTTAAGCATTTGTCTCTGCAATAATTGTGCTTGAAGATATTGCTTTGCCAACTAAATACCCCATCTGTACTACATGAGACAATTAAATTTGGTGGATGCGCCGGGCAATAAATTTAACGTCACGATATTTTTTGTTCTGAAGGCATTTAGACATAGATGAAATAAAGTAATAATTGCCTTATTTGTTAATATAAATCGATTATTTCCGCTCTTGAACTGTTGTATAAATAAACTAATGGTTGTAATAATATTATTTATTTACCCTACATAGTTGCACTATGCTACTATCTCGTTCGTTCTGCTTAAACGCTTGCAGTGCATTTCTGGTTTGATGATTAGTTTGAGATTATTTCAGGTGCTTGCGGATGCTAAAGGTGCAAGTTCCATAATTTCAGTATTATAGGATTATCATCATTTATCAGTTAACTACCGTATGTAATATATATTACAATAATAGCGGCGCAGCGTGCAGAACACTAAGGCAGCGGAAACAAACAAGACCGTCTCGAACTAATAATTACAGTGTGACGTCCTTCAGTTCAAGTTATTACAAAACCACAACATTGTGACGTGTGTTGTATAATTCCGCCAAACAGATTTGATCCTGTATTTCTTCATGCTTATTAAATTGAAAATGAAGTAATTCTTGTGTTTTAATCAATAATTTTCCGCAGTTTTTTGTGCTTATTCGTGTAATATCATCCCTCGCATTTACGATCAAAAGAAGCACTCACACTTTATGTATTAGGCTCTCGGAGCCAATTTTCTCTTTATTTAAGTTCAAACGCCATAACTGCTTCAACAAGCGTCAGATAACGTTATTATCGTGAAACGAGACCCGCAAATAACAATCAAAAAATTTTGTAAAATACTCACACGTGTCGGACCTGTTTCGGAATTCGTAGACTGCCCGAAACCCCCGATATTCGATGTTCTCGTCCGACTTGAAGTGGATCCACAAATAGCGATCGGTGGACTCTATAATCGGGGGAAATTCGTTCCCGCAGAATTTTCTATTGTACATCAAATCGTTGTATCCGTGTCGTCCGTTGCGAACCTCGAGGAAATCATTGTCGCAATTTGGACTCTGTTCTAGCTCGAAGTAATCTCGAAAATCCAGTCGGATGATTTGATGTTCAGGTGCTGAAACAAATGCATATTTTATGAAAAAGTGCGTGCAACAAGTTGAATTATTTAACGGCTTTTAGCGTATTGGAGAAGTGAACTGAAATTAAAAAGTTGTTTCGATCATAAATAGGGGTTGGAGCGAATTAAATCACAGCGGATTTGGGAAAAACATGAAAGGACACTTATCCACATATTAATTATTCATCTGTTTGAAATAATTACGTGGATTTATTTTTGGAATGCGTCCTGTGCATTGTTGCGGACAATGAGTGTTTTTTTTAAATTAAAAGCACTCCAGTGCTGCATGCATGTCCGATGCATATTAATGTTGTAAAACGCGAGTAATTTCAAATTGATTTACAATTCACTTTTTCGCAATGCTCGAGCCGAAAACTTTGAATTATTTATATTAGTTGTTTTGTTGTTGTGTTATCATGACTGCAACTGCTTTTCATTTTTTTGTAAGCTAGACAGAAAAATAAACAAACATGAAATTGTACTTATTTATCCACAAATTATTTGACTATTGAACGAGTTCTCGAAATATAATCTGCACAATTCACAAGTTGTCTGATACTATGTTTCAAACAAAATTTAAAAATTTGTTTTCAACTTGGAATATCTATAGAAACTGTGAAAGATTTCGCTCTAATTAATAATTAGTTTCTGCAATGCACCAGGCTTTGTTTACACTTTCGTAAATTGTAATCCAATGAATAGCTTTGTTATAAATTAATGGGAAATTTTAATAGAGAATTTGATGTAGCTGCTTTCATATTAGCTGTTTGCGAATTTAGAAACAATTTACATCATTGAATTTGAGTTGATAAGCAAAATTGTATTTATATGCATCAAATAATGAAAAAGATACAATTTCAATTTATTTTAATTAAAATTTTTAAAGTAGCATTAATTATAAACTTTAAATGGAAAATTCGTACATTGAAAGTAATAAATTAAATTCATATCGAAAAATCTGAATCGATAAAGTTCATGTCAATTAAAACTACTCATACAAAATAAAAAATACAAATAATTCTTTTGAATATTTTACAATCGCTTTTTAATATATAGCATTTAATTTAGTTAAAACAGCTTGCAGCCTAAGTAGTTGAGTAGAAATTGACATTTTAGTTTTTTATTATTACTATTATTTTTAAATCACTTAATTTTAACGAATAAAAAATGCTGCAATTCCTTTATAAATTGCTGTGCGCGCATGCAGTATAGCATATCGATAATAATAGAATTTAACCATTTTATTTTATTAACACAAATTTCTAGTATAGACAGTTTCGTTTTAAATTTACTCCATCTAATGATAAATATAAAAAAGCCGACATTTTTAACTGTTTTTATTCTGATGGGAGGAAAAACAACACAAAGAAAATAAAGTAGTATTTTTCAGCTACGTTGGCGATAAAATTAATTATTTGAGAAATAAACTCAAATATTTTCCCGGCGCATCCACCATTTTTGTAGAGGCATTTTCTAAATTGCCATGAATAAGTTACACGCACGACATGTTGATATTTCCAATTTTGAGGTTACGTGATAAAAAAATCGAGTTTGTAACATTGTCACTGTTGTAAATGCGGATCCATTAATTTCGTTCTGGACGCAATTAAATCGGAGCATAATCTGAATCGGTCGCGGTAACAATTCTATCTCGTCGTGTCAATTTCACGATTTTAAAAGGTAATACTTTTGTTAAACGCCCCATCGTTGAATCGTTTGGAGCCCGAATCCGGTAGATTGCAGCAAACCGATGCAATATGCAAACACCTTTACGAGCATGCTCTCACAAATCCGGTACCATTATTGCAGTGACGGCCCTGCAGATATCCAACACAATTGCTTGTCTATCGGATTATCAAAATATTCGCGGCGTGAATGTCGCCCATGATGGATGACTTCAGTTACATTCGACGTTTCGAAGCGAACCTGGTGTTATCACTTTCATACCTCGACCAGTTTTTTGCACTAAATCGTTTCCGAAACAGATATTTCCCCGTGATAAAAAAGTCATTGTTTTAATTGCGTCCGACGGCGGTTTTAACGGCCATGATTAACGAGCTTTTCTGGATGTGTTAAATGCAGAACTCTGCTTGTAAAAATATTTGCAAGCCGTTAATCAAGTTTACTCTAATAAAATTTGGAAAGTAATACAAACACAGATCGGATTTATCGAACAACTTACTTACGACTCTTGAATACCGCTTCTTTATTTTAAGAACGCATTTTATAAAATAAACGTTGTAAATTTGAATCAACGAATAAATCTACTTTAAACGTTGGATGGAACGAGTTTATAACTCGATAATACTGTTTCCAGTTATAAAACCGCTCCCTTACTCCGAATCCATTACAACTTGAACTGTATTGGTCAGCTGAAAACGGCATCGTACCACAACCCTATCAAACGACGAAAAAGTTGGATAAAATGACGGAAACTGTAAGCACCCCAATAACTCAAATATGTGGCCATTTAGCTCAAGTACACATTTTTTGCTTGTTTTTATTGGTTCTGAAATGGTTGATTTGGTAAATAAACCAATTTGACACAATACAAGATTGACGTCAAACAATTTTTCAAAATAGTTATTGTTAAGTAGATAGAAATATCAACAATTTCTCAATTTTAGTCGTCTGAACCTTGTAATCCAAAATATCATATTAATTCAATGCCAATCGTTTTATGTAAATTGTATTTTTTTATGTTAGGATTGGAATTGTTAGCTTAAAAGAATGCAGGTATCGTTGGCGTGCGCAGTTTTGGAGTTTATGAGCGCTTAATAGTGTGCCCAAATTCTGCACAAGATTTACTGTTCTGATAAGGCAATTAGGCTAAATGAAGCACTCGAAATTCTGCAACTACCGCAATCGGTTTATATGAGCGAGTCTCAGTTATGCAGCGATAATAAATACCTTTAGCAGAGGTCAACTAATCACCACCAGCGTGCAAATATAAATCGGATAGCGCTTTCATTTCCTCAATTACGCCGCCCAAACCGCGTAATTTTTTAGGCGATGTTTTGGAATAACAAAATTGAATTTTTAATCCGCACGGATTTACCTGTTAGCGCTAAAACTTTCAAATCACGTAATCTCATCATGTGAAAAACGTGCCATTGAGAAGCACTCGTGCGAAAATAGCTGAAGGCATCCCTACGTGTGCTTCTCCCGCCTGTAATCCTTCAGGTGTTAAACTTAATTCGGCGACGATTTTTGCGACTACTTTTCGGTCGATTGCCGCCTGCGTTTATCTCGGTTTCGCCATTTTTTCTCCATCGGAAGCCAGTACATTTCCCCAGGAATCGGAAGTGACCGATGGAAACTGGCTCGCGCCATTGCTTTCAGAGACAGAAGACGTATTAGAAAAAGGCATGATTTTCGCCAACTACAAGTGCCAACTCGGCTGCCAGAGCTGGAGTTACATGATCCGGGATGGAAGCAGCCTTGTTATTAACGAGAGCTTTCCGGCTGATCGTGTCGAGGAGTGTTGATTGCTCCGAACAAGTCAGCTCCAATTACGCATTCCGTGTCAAAAAATAACAGCGCTGCCTTATTGTATTTCCTACACGACATCACTTTTTCCAGTTAGTTAGTTCCTGCGTGAACCACAAACACTACAAATCAACTTTCAGTACACACACCTGCTTCTGTTTGTCTTTAATTAGCAGCAGCAGTCACATTTTGAAATTTCTCCGACAATTACTTAACCTAATCCATGGTTTTCGTAGAACGTCAAAGACACACCGCACCAATTTTGACAGAAATCCCATTTCGTAACTTGAACATCCTTCAAAGCATCTGATGGTTAATTAATAAAGCCATGGTGAATGTTCTCATTACACTAACCAAATATGCTCTCTGCATCATACAAAAAGCTTTAGATCAATTTCAACGAAGGGGTTTTGATTTTACATTGTCATCACTTCAGAGGCGGCTCAACAGGCAACAAGCTTGACGGAAATTGTTTCAAATCGATAAAATTGAACATGCCTCTGCTTAGATTCACGTAATTGATAGCATATGTACCTATGTGTAACGGACATTTTAGACGTGGATAGTTTGAGAAATAACACGTTTACAGAACAAATTGGCGTGGGAAATGCACATCGATAACCAGAAAACTGGCAATAACAAATACAGTTTGTTTTAAAGTGCTCAGTTTTTGTTACGTTTTATCATATAAATGAAGCAAAATGTAGCGGTACAAATGGTGGATGCGCCGGGACAATATTTTCTTAATATTAAACTGTAAAAAACGTTACAAGAGCACATAGCGCAGTAAATACACAAACACAACTTACATATATCAATAATAAAAAGTTGGTTTTGGAGTTTGTATAATTGTAATTGTTCTCTTTCGTTATCTAATAATGTTTAATGTGTACAAATGGTGGATGCGCCGGGACAACTTTAGCGATACCAAATTCTCACGCTAAACGTTTCAAGAACACACTTTTTTACACACTTCTTATAAGAATACATATTAAAAATAAATATTAGGAACATATTTATTAGTAAATATTTTCTTTTACAAAATTGTGATTTACTTGATTTGTGAGTACTCGAACTATAGGTATTATTTGATAAAATACATAAATTTTAATTATGCTATATTTGTTTATCAACTAAAATTTTTTGTAAAATTTCGGTAACACCCATTTGAAAATATTCTAAATTCAGTGACGTAGTCAGATTAGAGATAAAATGTTACTAACATTCTTTTGTATTTTTGGTATTGAAAAAAATTTGAAGTAGGCCTTTAAAATTTATTTGTTATTAGTTAATAAAACTAATTTAATAAAATAAATAAATTTAAATTTTTTTATATTTCTGTTAACTAATGAAGTGTTATTAAAATTTTTTAGCATTTTTGGCAGTAAAAATAAATTTAATAGGCCTCGAAAATTATTTTGTTATTTGTTAATAAAATATTGTAATATTTTGATAAAATAAATAAATTTGAATTTTGCTATATTTCTGTTACCAACTAAAAATTTTTTTGTAAAATTTTGGTGACCCATTCAAATTTAATTCTAAATTCGGTGACGTAGTCAGATTGGAGATGAGAAACTGCTCTTATTTTTATTTTTGGCATTGAAATAAATTTGATGTAGGCCTTGAAAATGTATTTGTTTTTCTGAATTTTGGCACCAGCGTAGATCTATTAAAGCTGTATTATTAAAAAAAAAATAGTAAATCCAGCAACAAATAGCAATTTTAGAGAGGTGATCTGCTATCTAACAGGATATTCTGTAGTATAAATAGAAAATTATTATTTAATAAAAAATTGAATTCGTACTATGTGTTTTGAACAATTGCGGCCGGACAATTCTGTTTCTTCTAAATTATGAACCAAGACGTTTTAAGACATATTGCGCGTAAAATACAAAAAAAGTAGAAAACACAATCACAACTACACAACTGTAGCATTTTGTCGACTAAATATTGCAATATTGTCCGTCTACAAACGGTGGATGTGCCGGGACAAGTAAATATTTTTCTTTATAGTAAAATGTTGAAAACACGAGTGCTCTCCAGAAAATGTAACATTCTGCAATGTGTATTTCAGAATTATTGTAAATAAATTATTTTGACATCGTATACAAATGGTGGATGCGCCGGGACAATTTTTTTCCACTTATGAAAAACATTCATTGTGAGCCATAAAATTGAAATTAATCATTAAACATTTCGTTTGCATCATAATATTAATCACATATTGACTGATAACCCACAAATTTTATTGACAACGCATCTATCGCGTATTAACAGGGAATATGAAATATTACAATAATTCTTCTGAAATTTACTCTAATCATGATCAGATTACAATTAAACTCTGATTTCTCTTATTGACTGATGCTCTCGAATTTCGACAGCTCATTTTCCAACCAATAAGAAAAAATTATGTAAGCATTCTTATAAATGTGTTGTTTCGTGACAATTTTATGTGGGTGTACACAGGAAAATCCCTCCTAAATAATCGCACATATCCACCACGCACCGTCTCGATTTATTAAACAAGAGGACGCAAATTCTGCACAAATCCAGCGAGTTAAGTCTTGCGTTAATATTAATGCGGGGTGGAGTTCATAATTCAGCGGGGGGTGTTTTATTATGTCAGTAAACCGGTACACGTTTATTAAGGATGTTAGGTATGAAAATAGGGGAAAAAGCGGCGTCAACTGGTTGTCGTTTAAAAACTGATAAGCTAATTAATAGATTAATGGCGACGAAAGCAAGCAATTGGTGACAAATTATGGTCGGGCGAGCACGTATTTCTCATTTAATGGTACTAAGTGCATTAGAGGTTGATGAAAAGGGCAGTATGTAGAGCACATACTCAACACGATGCACTTTCAGCGTCAAATACTCTTTACTTAATATACTCCCTCATGCATAATTCAGTGTTTTCTTATTTGCGAGCCAGCTTAGACAAGAATTTAGCGCATAAAATTGCGACTTAAGCCACCTAAAATTACAATTACCACTAAATTTTATGCAAAAATAATGTTAATTGCACGACGCTTAAAACATGTAGGTTTGAATGGTTTAAGAATCTTTGATCATTTATTCATTTAATGTACAAAGCCGATAAAATCGAATATGCCTTTTCGGCTTCAAATTTACATTTATCGAGCGGTGCTGAAATTTTTCCGTTTCACAAGCAAGTTTGCAAATAATTCGGGCTACGAATACATAGTGCCGCTTACATAAACTAAAAATAATTCCGCGCATTTACGGAGCGCCTGCAGCAAAGTTATTTTCCGTCAAATTAGCAGTAAAATATATGCAAATTCCTTTTGATTGCTTATTGCGCTTTCCAGCGTTTTACTACTTTTAGAACGCAGCTAATAAAGTAACATTGTTAAATGCAATGACACGCAACAGACCGAACTCGAGTCGCAGTTTCAATTAGCGCCCATCTTACATGAAAAATGCCACATGAAACGGTCCGGAAACGTCTGCAACGAGACGGATTTTACGCAACGACGTTAAAGTTTCATTTCTATCCCGCACTAAATTTCTCTATAAAAATATGGATCCTCCCGGCATTCGCTTTCAAGTACGTAAATCTTTTATGATCGGTTGTTTAGAGTTTTTATTGGCGCACGATCGCGCTCTAACAACCCGGATTTCTGGGAGCGCTGTTTAGTCCGGGCGCTTAAAATCGGCGCTGACATTCCATCCGATTTCCATTTGAAATTAATTAGTTGTTGTGGTCGTTTGAATTCTCACGGACCCAGTAAAGAGCAGGATTTAATTAGCGCAAATTATAAATTGGGATGCGGAGCAACGCCTGTGTTCGCACCTTCCAATTCCATTCAATTAATGGAGCGGAATTTTGATTTGTCATTAAATCCGATAAGGTCTTAGAATTATGTCCACCATGACCGGAATGCCTTTCACACACCGAATATTGATTTGCAGTTCTAAGAAAACGGTAATTAAAATTGTGGTTTGTTTTACTAGTTTCGTAAGCAAAAACGACAATTACTTGGCGTCAGAAACCACAAACATATCATGTTCTAGTTTTGGTGCACGGTTTTATCATTAGTTCAACTTGCAACGAGAAACAAGACCATGATGGAGGTACATAGCGAGATGGAAATTTCATTAGAACAATTCCGATGCAAGCTTCGTATCTTGGATTTGTGACAAGTTGCAATATATAGCTTGCAAAAGGAATTAATTAACTATGATGTGCGTCGATCACGATTCGAATTAATGGAATTTAGAAAATTTATTTAAAACAAAACGAGTTGTGGGCGCAGACGCGGTTTATATAAAACCTCGTTTTTTTTATCGGGATGAAAAGTCGGACCGAGTTTGTGTTTATGGAGCCAAGATCAAGGGATAATCGAATCCGGACAGCTGCCACCGTCTGTGAGCCTCCATCGTTTGTTGATGACGTTATTTTTTTAATTTGCGTCGCCAATGTTCAATTGCATTAGTTTGGGCTGAGATAATGGTGAAAGTTTCAAGTCCAAAGTGACACGTTCCCCACTTCTCGGCTGCATCCGAAGATCTAATCTCGACCGAGATGAGCGCTAACTTAGAGATTTGAATGCAGACTGCCTTTCCGAGTAGTTTATAACTCAAAACCTAGTCTGTATACAAACACGACCATGTATCGCGCCATTGTAAGCTTGTTTCAAAAACAAGATAAACATAAACACCGAACGGAACATGTGTCCAAGTTGCAAATTTCCGACGATTCGAATATTCGTTTGTACATCTAAAATGCACACTACATTTAGCGATTCTCGCGCAGTCTGCACCGAAATACTAATGTGAAAATATTTGATTTTTCCGGATACATCTCCGGCTTTTATGCGGGTTTTTGTTCCGCGCTTCGGCTTATTCGTATGGAGAGCGCGAATTTAGCAAGCCGCAAAAATGTTAGCTTTTCGAATTATTAACTGGGCTAACAAATCAAATAACACGAGAAAATTGGAAAAAGCGGTCATTTAGAAAAATAATCCCACTGACTCACAAAGGGAACACAATTAAGGGAATTTCTTTCCGAGATATTGGATGAACAAACACTCGATGCTTAATGTCAACTAAGTTACGATTGGAACTTTACTGGAGCTAAAAATAAAATCGCAACTGCAACGTAAGTGCTCTGTTAACAATATAAAATACGAATTAGTAAAATTAGGAAACTAGTTTAATACAACGAAAATTGTATTCAGTCAAAACAGAATATGCAAATACTCAACGGGACCCGCAACAGATAAATCTCTGTGTGGATGCGCCGAATTGTTTTCTTGAATAAACTGTAAATCAAAAAATGCACAAAAATTGTAATATTTTTATTTGCCGACAAACTACTGCTACAAGCTACAAGTGTGTGATAAATTATTAAAAGAAAGAGAAATATTATTTGAAGCAGTTATAAATTTCAAAAGCATTATAGGTGATGTATTCGCTGCGAATAAAACTCCAAAAATGTTTTATAGTTTTTTATTAAATCATTTTGAATAATACATTTTTAAATTATATTTACTTCCATTAATTCTAACTCAATCGAATATTAATGGACTAGTTTCATAAGACACCGTTTTCTTGTATGAGTCGTAGTTTATGAAACGAGTTCTTTATACTTTTTTTTCTATTTGCGAGGAATTTCAATAATTGAAATGAGGAAGATGGCCTAGGAACTTTGTTGAAAGATGGCAGCCATGTCACTAAATCCAAACGTACGCCTTTTGTATATTTTTGTTTATTTCTAAGTTTTCATAAAACTTGTAACAATGATGATAATATTCATTTGCTAGGTACTTTATTGTCTGGTATTAAAATGTTATTGTTGATTAGGTTAAAAATTTTAACGAAGATTTTATTTCACACTTGCCATTTTGCGTTGCCAACCGTAAAAAAATTCTTACGATATTCAGGCACATTACGAACTTTTAATACGTGTCGTATTAGCCTCATTACGACACGCAAATAGAATAAAAGCATTTTTCTTATTTTAAGCGGTTAAATAATTTTTAAATGTTTGTTTAGATTATGTTAAAATATTTATTTTTTTGAAACGATACACAAAAAATATTTGCTTCAGCTTCCATTTGCTAATTTCGTGATAAAAGAACACTCTTCAACAGAACAAAACAATCACATCAAAGCATTCGACTGCGCTCTTTGCAGTCGCTACGTTTCAGACACAATTGCAAATCTATTATTAATCGCAACGCTTTAAAAAGATGACAAAGCGACAGATCTTCGGAAGCTTCAAAGCTCGGACAGCATGCGGATGGCTCCGTTCACTCATTTATAGATCGCAACTGGGTTCAAACATTTAAAATGTCTGAAATTCCTGGAATATCGTCGTCCAGATCGATTCCGAAGCCGAACCTTTATCAAACCGCCCTCTGCGGCTTTCACGTGTTGTTGGCTAGATAACGTCTCCCGAGTCCACTTTTCTTCTTCTTGCTGAATTATGTAAGCACTTTGGCTCGTTCGCCACTCAATAATTACACCATCGTGGGTATTAGAGTCCTCTTGGAAATTAATAGGACGTAATCAGTCAGGAGCGTATCTGGGCGCCGATAATCGGAATCGAGGACGTCGTCTTGGGCGGGCATTGTTTCGCCGGATCCATTGCTAACCCCAACATGGCTCTTAATCACCTTTCCACAATCCCGCAGTCCACCACTTAATTAATGACACTTATTGTCCGCAAATTTACCACCGATCGCGCATTCATTCTGCGTATTTCGAGCTTAGTTCATCGAATTACGGCGGCGGTTCTCAGGAATCTGCATGTTTAATTAGGAGAACGATGAGAAGAGCGTCGTCATGACGACTAAGTAGTTTTTAAAGGAACACACCGTGTCGACGACATAATGCTCAACTTGTTCATTTCGAGCCATTAAATACAATAAATAACTCGGCGAAGACGTAATAACTCGTCGACGGGGAAGGGAGATGAATTAGGGCGCACAAAAGTGTGGAGTTGACGATTTCCTTCGCTGCTTTCGAAGTGTTTACAGAGATACGAACGCGGTTACGGTTTTAAGGCAATTAAAATTTATAGTCCCGATGTTTTTTGCGTTTGCATAATTGTTTAGAAACTGGAACGAGGCTTAGTTGAGATTGGCGAACGGCCAACGATTAGCGCAACTATGGTACATATATTGAGTTAGTTGAAACCGGGATCAGGGTCAGATAAG
Source organism: Eledona agricola (assembly GCA_964023215.1). Classification (NCBI taxonomy): domain Eukaryota; kingdom Metazoa; phylum Arthropoda; class Insecta; order Coleoptera; family Tenebrionidae; genus Eledona; species Eledona agricola. The sequence continues at coordinate 5,501,689 of OZ026856.1, forward strand.
GAAGAATTGCGAGAAGAGAAAAGCGTGATCTCTGCAAAATAAACCTAGTGCAACAGTTCGAAGTCAAACGAACAGGATCAGGAACGATCCATTAGCAATTAATTTACAATTAAATTATAACGCTACTGAATCTGCTCATGAGCACACACATCTCGCCCTGAGATCGATCCATCACACCTCAAATGTTGCTGACAAATTGATTAACAATTTACTATTTTACTACTTTAATTACTACAGATTCGAACGGCAACCAGTACGTTATTTAATCCTTACCTCTTTAAATATTCCCCGTCTCTCACCTTCATCAATTTCTAAAATGATTTCCCGTCAAACTCGCAGAAACACATCTACAGTGAACGTCGAGTTTCAAGAAGAATGATTCGTTCAATGTGTTCCACGACGTAATAAATTTCCAACGAATCGTAGATCAAATTTTCAAAGATTTCCTCGCTTCCATAAAACACTTTACCGGATTTCGGTGCTTTGTATATTTTGCAGACAGATGAAACAATAACTAATTCACGATTTGCGAATTAAATAAGTGCGACAGAGATTGGGACCCGCTCGGAAGCAAATCAAAACGCTTTACAAAGACGCCGCACTTCTCGCACAAAGGAAGGAAATTTATGTGATATTGTTGATATTCTACGGAACACTGAAATGCTTCCATAAAATTACTTCGTTAAAATGACCGGCGAATATCTTACATCAAAATTTATATATGATTTTCTTGAATTTTTCTGAATGAATGGTGGCTTGCATCGAAAAGACGGGCGAGCAAATTGAGCCTCAGTTTATTTGATCTAGTCATTGACATTAAGCCCTGCTGCGAATACCTTTTAATAAGAGTTTAATGTTAACTACCAATTCAACTTGTTCCCAGCAGTTGTACAATTCTCCACTCCGCTGGGAGGATTAATTACAAACTTGCCATTCGAGTTTTATGGTTGGAACTTTTAATAAATATAATTTGTTTACTGCCAAAGTAATTACAATGATGCGGTATACTTTCGGTGTTATAATCGACGCAGCGCCATAAAAGTCGTAAACATAATTAAAAGTTGCAGACGAAACACTCAGAGTTTTTTGCAAACGAAAACGTTCCGTGATCGAATTCCGAAACTTTAGCCGATTTACTCTGTAAATAACTCGGCGTTTGGAACTTGAAATTTTAAAATTGTTTTCAAATTTATTCGCGAATGATGATCGGTATTTATTTATTACGTCGTAAAGTCGTAAGGAACTTAAAAGTTTATAACTTTGTTAGAGCGTCGTTTGTTGCAGCTCGATGACCAAACAAATCGAAGAAGTGTGTAATTTTATATAGGGAGCATTTCACTGTTGGTGAAATGTGCTAACGCAATCTGAATGAAGAAAAATTGAAATAAGTGAGGAGACGGAATCGCTATTCTAATGGGAGCTTTTAAATTTCCATCTCGCTATAATGAAATTGTCAACGTAATAAATTCCCAAAGCTTTTAAAAAGTTGTCCGATATCGAAAATTTAATTAACACATTCTTAGCGAATCGACTTCAAGAAACAAGGAAAAAGGCGCTCGCTAGCTTTAGAAATTAAAACAAAGAAGAGCCCGACTTGTAAAACTTTTCATGCTCTCGCGTCTTTTTACTTGCACGGCGATTAGCATTTCTATTAGTTCTATATCTCTTCGAATATTCCTGCCGCTTTTTCGTTTTCTTTTAAGAAACGTGACTGTCAAACGAACTGGAAATGTCACTTTGCGACAGTTTAAGATACCACTTTCGTAAAGGCGGTCCAAGTAAGCTTGAAGACTTTTGCTTTTTTATCAAAGTCGGAACTTTCTCAAACCTAACATATCACTGATAACTATAATTAAACGCAAATTTTTTACTAAATTGGAGATGCGTCTGAAACACATACGCTTTGAAACATATCGGCAAATATCAAATTAAAAGGTAGACATATTGTGAAAATAACTCGATTATTCATATTTTTATTCCTGACGACAGTTCAATTGGATTCTGCACTAAAAATTAAACAGCAGTCATGTGGAAATTACCTTAGGTAACTTGTTAAAAATATTTTTGTACGTTTTTGCAACTTCCACATTAAATAAACTAAAAACCTTGTGTAGATAATTTTAGAAGCAATTGTCTTGAGAAATTGAACAAATAGTAAAACCTCAAAAAACTTCTCAAAGTAATTATAACTAGCACTTAACTTATGTATAAAAATCTGTGTCCAAACCATGTATTATCAATTTTGTCTCAACTAGGTAATTTTTTTTGGTCTCACAACATTATCATTTTTACGTATTAAAACAACAGGTGTTTAATGTTGTTTTTTCTTAGTTTATGACATGATTTTATAAGAACTGTAAAGTTTTTAAAAGTATATAAACAGAGAGCAAACATAAAACACATTTTAACACTGTTCCGAACATAAAATGTTTATTACGGAGATAGAGCCGTCCTCATTTATTACAATAATACAATCTTTGTATTACTTTATCAGCAAAGTGTAAATGATTTGATACTGGTTAACGGAAGCAATTCCCTACATAAAACTAAAATGTCGTCGCTGAAGCAGCGAGAATTACTGTGAAAAGAAAACGTAACAGTTGAGAAGGAATTTAGTTATTTTCTAAAACGCTTCGTTCAATTCCCTGTTAAAAAACGAGCCTTTCTAGTATTGCATCGTTTGATGTCTGAAATAAATCGAAGAATTTGATACTCGCGACCGTCTAAATGTTTATTTTAAATAAAGTGCAATTTGAGATTCGCTGCTAAACAAATACGTGAACGACGCTGGAAAATGGGTACATACCCCGAGTTTTAATTCGGTCTACGCAAAAACAACGAAAAATCTGCTTTAATCAAAAATCGGGAATTGCTTGTTTGAACGTGTGCAGCAGCCGCCAGTTTGGCATATCAGAGTAATAAATAGGCACGAGTCACTAAATCGGCTTATTCGTTTCGATGAAATTAATCTTGTTGGGTTCAACTAAACACTGTTTGAGTACATTAAATAGCGATTTAGATAAACAGATCGCATCTCCAACTCCCAATTACGGCTGTTATCACCTGATACTGTACGATTTTTCACCCAGAGCTGGTGGATTTTAGTTTCGCACGAAACACCGTATTCGAATCGAATAAACGATAATGTAATCCCTTGACGGGGTTGCGCTTGTATTGAAAGCTTTTGGGGATGATAAAAGTCGTCTGAACTTCATAGAAAGCGAACTAGGGAAACTCACCCGTTATGACTCTCACGCAGTTGGTGTTGTTGGTGTAGTTTGGTCTGTCCTCAAAGCCCGGACTGTAAAATTCGTTTTTGTCTGGGTCACCCTGTACAAAACGATAGCAAGCGTCCGTGACGGATGTACCCATAATGGCGTCGTCAGACTGCATCTCTGAATGGAGAAAATTTGAGTCGCGTCTGTATCTGTCACCTGAAGAAATAAACCCACTAATTAACATCTTCAATAATAAAACACGACGTTCATGCAATCGCCAGCTAATGATTACAAAACTTAAAATAAATTGTTTTGGAGATGCTCGATGATGTAGTCTAATGGTCCATCGAGTGATTGTTTTTCAGCATTTCAGCGGTCTAACTAATTTGACCATCTGAAACTTGCTACATTTCCTCAGCTGAAAGCCCCAATCAAAGTAATTGCGTAATACATTCACGTTCCCAATTAACCGAGTGGGGTCCAAATGAAATCGTCCCTTCCAATGCAAACGAACTCATTGATAAAATCCTCGAGAATATAAATAAAAGCAAAAAATCCTAAACTGTCCGGTCAACGCCATGAGCGCGTGCAAACTTTGGCCCGGAATCCGAATCGCCAAATTACATTTTCAGTCGCTCCCCGAAGATGTTATTTATTTGATTTATTTGCGTAAAAATGCGACGTGCGAATCTCAATCTTCGAACGCTCTCACTGCAGCCGTTTCGTTCGCAATTATCGCTCGGATCATAAAAAAGAGTTCAATCAGGGACTGGGAGTCAATTTCCTCGCGGAAAAGTGCATCCTGAAATAAATAATAAGGGACGAGTTTGTCGGCTGAAAAGTGAGCATTTGGAGACAATGAGGAAATTCCGGGGGAAATTCATTAAGGGCGCTCCATAAGAATACCGCAGATAGCACCGCAAGGAAATTGCTCGAAATGGAAATAAATCTACATCTGCAAACGTATGTTCAGTTTTCTGAAATTTATTGTGTCCATTTGTACTAGTCGTTTCATCTCTTTGCGTTGCCAACAATCGCTCTGCCTTTCTCCGTTACAAGTAGATTGAATGTTTTTATTTCTTATTTGATGTAGGTATAAAAAGTGGATACTTCTCTGGAGATTGTCTCGATCCCTTCAGTGAATTCGAGTGGCAACAGGTCAGATATTTCATTCGAAACGTCGTTCCCATTCCATTCATAAATTTCAAGGAGTCGCTCAAAATCAACGACTACCATAATTAACGCTCTTGCTAACTTGAAATTCTAAAAACCTGCCCTTTCGAGGTTTTAAATGTAAACGCCAACTGCTCCTTCAAGGATAATTTTAATTATGCAGGGTCGCGAAGGAATTAATGCGTTTGGATTTCGAGGCGGAATTTGTTTGCACTGCTTAATTCCGCACGCATTTTTAGCGAGTTTAAAGAGGCTGGAGGTGAGGCACGTTGTTTGACTTTAATAATTTATCCCAATTTCGGCTGTTGTTTATTCGAATTCACCCGATCGGTTTCTAATTACTCGTCGGCGTGCGTAATTTAATCCGAGTCGCGATTTGGGACCGATTAAGATCTCGCCCTTTCTTAGCAATGAATCTCTCGACCTCCACGAACGGCTGCATTTAATTTAAACTATCCTGGATAATAAGACAAGGCGCGTATCTATGCATGGCAACGCTGTCATTAGCTACGGTAACATAGCAAGACTTGACTCCTAGTTAACATGCAGAGGTGCTTCGGTTAATTTTCCAACTATCCAAAGCAATAAGTTTAAGCAGCGATTACGTCAAACATGTTAACGTCTTACCTGTTAGTGAAGCCTTGGCTTGAGATAAGGGGCACCGAACGGAGTTTATAGCAATAACCGCCACTGAAACAAAACCATCATCAAATTAAAAATCGATACAAATGAATTTATCATAAGCGGTTTAATAAACCGGAAAAAAACGCAAAAAATTAAATAAGGGAATTCGATCGCAAAGCGATGTTTCATTCACAATATTTAGTCGCACAAATGTAAATATTGTTTCGGGTTCCATGTGAGACTAATCTGATTGTGATTAGACTCTTTGCGGGAAATTCACCGTTATCAAATGGAAAATACAACTCAGTAAGTACATTTTAGCTCTTCCAAATTTTGCTTCCCTTTGATGTGCACGTCTGGAAATTTAAATATTTGTCAAAAACTTGGATCGTTTTTTTCGGCCGCATTATTTTACAGAAAAGTGAACAGCATTAAAACCACTTTAACTATATCGTTGCATGGCTAGTTTCAAGTGCAAAGTTTCAATCAAATTAATCCTTCCCTAAAGTTCGGATGGTACTGGCTGGGCTCAAATTGCACTTACAAATGTTTAATAAACGCTAATTTTGTTTGCAGTATTTGTATATAGTTTTCTCACTAACAATTACAAGAAGTTGACGCTTGAATATCACGTGTCATATTATTTATGAATATATTGAAATTCACATTGGGGGGCGCGATACAACCCGACTTAAATACAATGTTATTTATTAAATACAGACTTTGAAACAATACAAATTTTTGAAAGTATGTAGGCTTTCACGTTGTAATTAATACAAATTTCTTCAAATAATTTTCAAACACTTTTTGTGTAAATTGGATAAAATGTTCCATTTATGAGGACTATTGTGTACTGAAAATATTTTAAATGTGCGGTATCTCTGTGGTAATCCGTAAACTACAATAATTCGTTGATTTAAATCGGTAAGTGAAACTGGCAAAAGATGAGGATTTTACCCTGGCGAAGTTTAGTTTAGAAATAAAAATGATAAACAGGGTGTGAATAAAAATAAAAGGAAACCCTTTCCACTAAAATGGCTCTCCACATCTGACAGAATAAACATTTGAACATAAAACTACCCCAAATTGATTTTGCTCTCGCTGACATCCAAATAAATAAAAAGAAAACAAATCGATACGTGCTTTTGGATCAGCGCCTTCATCCCCGCCAAAAAGAAGGTAAAGAAGATAAGAACGTCACAACAGCGAGCAATAAAAAGTCGCATTGAACGTCTCAATTGACGCTCTTAACCCCGGAATTCTGAGCCGGATTTTTCCCAATCAACAATTAATTGAAGCATTCCTGAAAACGGCACCCCCTTCCCGGTGATTAATTGCTGGACTCGACCACATCATTAATGCACACGTTTTGCAATAAATTATTCGATTTCCCGACGCTAACGACAATTTAATGAGATCCTCTCCCAATAAAGTGGCAAGTTTTTTTAAAGCTGCGAATAAAATTCGTGAAAGCTCCGAGCCTGATGGCCTTTATCCGGATAAGTCCGGAGGAGGCGGCATGTGCACTTTTTGTCTCTTCAAATAACGTCGATAAATCATGCAGCGGAACGAATTTGTTTTCCTGCGACCAATTTTTGTAACTTTCGAGTCATAAATCGTCGTTTAATGAGCCATTATCACACCGCACGTTCAAATTTATCCAAGTGCTTTATTAAAGCGAATTCATAACTCAAATTTAGCGCTAAAGGCGCGGTTATACACTCGCGAAAAATCATTTTGGCAGCTCGGGGCTGGTCTCGTGGCACCCAAATTATCGGTTTAGTTTATTTTATAATTGCATCAGAGCCTAACTAATGTGTTCTCCGATAAGTTAGCTGCTACTTGCGCCTTAAGTAATTGCGTTTTGTCTGCAAAACTGACAGTCTCATGGAAAGTATGCAGCGGAGGACTAATTCCTGTCATGTTTTAACCAACCGCTCTAAAAATAAAAGCTAAATTTAATACAGTTAACCAACGGTCTTAACGACTAATTAAAATGCACGGCAAACAAAGTCGCTCGAAGAAGTATTGTAAAGATCACTTGTGTCAGATGCATGAATTATAATTTCTTCCAATTTGAACTCTTCCGTTTTTACAAAAGATCAAAGGATTACTTAACGGCGAAGAGTTTCCGTAAAAATTAATTATGAAAGAGTTGGCCGGCAAAACTTGGCAACAATCCGACTTAAATTCGGTTCAAAATACAATAAATGGGCAAATATTGTTGCAGCGTTTAAGGTAACGAGGTAATAAATTAAACAAAGTTTATAATTGCTGGCCGTCCATCAACTTCTTGTAGTCAATCCGACTAAGACGGAGATTTATTATGGTCGGTTAAAAAAACGCTTGAAATAGGTGAGCTTCTCAGGTTTTGGCACAAAATCAGCAACTTCATTCTCTTCAAAACTGTTGTGTTTTTGTTTATTAAGCGTAAACCGCATTTAATAAAAAAACTATTCGGTTATTCTGAAGCTTCGCTCTCTTTGTTAGTCCACCTCATCAAGTTCCCCGTCGAATTTTCCGCTCTATTTAGGTAATCATCCTCCGCATTTTTCTGCATTCAAACGTCACTTTTCTAATGGATTAGTCTTTGCCGAAGTTTGCTTTTGTTTGATACATCGCATTAAAGTTATAGTAGTCTGTCCCAATGACGTCGTCGCATATTTTTGGCAGCGCTTGATTTATTATTTTCTTGGACGAGTGTTTTTCTAAATTTAGCGAATGGTGACACTCGGTTCAACAAATTATGCTCAAAGTATCAAATGCGATTCGCGTATGAATAAATAATAAATTTAGCGAACTTGTTTAACTAGGAATTTAAGCAGTTTTGAGCACTGCATGAGATGGCATATTTAAACAGTTGGTTTAACTGAGGCTGTGCTTATCAAAGCACTGTCGAAACACTCGGGTCAACTTTTGATCCGATCAGAAAGTTGGCAATGTTTGTTATTTCTGGCATAAATTCCATAAAAGGAATTAGATAATTATGAGCTTAAGTCAGGTCTTGCCAATTTAATGAAGTCGTTGTGTTTTTACTACAAACAAGGCTGAAATGAACTGAAGAGATGTTTAAAAAAAGCGGAAAACGATTCCTTGGCATTCAAGAACGAATAAAATTCATCATTCAGCAAAAATAGCATAATAAAACATTCGAAACAAACTTGAAAAGAGTCTCACGATGTTTTTGCTCCCACATGCGTTAGTTATTGCTAATCAACTTTTAGGCAGTTTAATCATTATTAAAATATTACTATAGTCTTAAAGAAATGTCCTTTCAAATAAAAAGGTATTTTACACACATCTAGTTGTGGCTTCGTAACACTTGCGAATAGATTCAGTTTAATACTTCAAATAATCGCACTGACGAAAGTTTTTCAGAATCAGAACCAGTAAAAAATGAACAAATTTTGCACTTCCATGTCCTTGATCAATTTTCAATAATTTTATTGTTATTAAAATATTAATTTTAAAGGAAATTTTAATTTTAAGGAAAAGGGGGAAATTACAAATTCTTCTCGAGACGTTTGATTTATGTTTTCACAACACTTGCGAACCGGTCCAGTTTGAGTAATCCATCAATCTCGGCTACAATAAAGAACCCATCACTCTTTGTAAACATTTATAAACAAAATTTCCGCTAGGGATACATATAAATCGGCCACTATCGCTTCCGAATCAACATTTTACTGATTACGAAATCATTACTGGGATAACACATCGAATGGGAATCGGGCCATAAAGACGGGTGTGATGGTCCAGAGGGAACCGCATTAGTCAAAGCGGAACGGAGCGCGGAATAGAGAGCGAAAGACCGAGATAGCGTCCTGATAAACGGCGGTCAAGCGGTCTCCTGGAGGAAGGACTCCTTGTTCCGGTTGTGTTCTTTCCGGGAGAGTATTTGTCCGCACGCGATTCCTTCAAGAGACGAATTTATCTCTTTAACGCGATGATTAATCGTTATTAGTTAGGTGTCTCATGAGGTCTCTTCTCGTATTTTCGCTCCACGCTTCTTAGAGCCAGATTAATCATGACGTTTAAGGATTCTGGACCTGGCCTCTTCACCGCTGCCAAGAGAACTAATTGTGCTGCTGCTGCTTGCCCACGAATAAGACAACAATAATGGGGGTTGTTGATTGGCGAGTCGAGGAGCATCACGATGTTAAATGCTCTGAAATGTTTAAATTTCTTCCGTGTGTTTCTTGGGAGTGTTTCGCAGGTGGTCTGCATGCATTGAGTGCATTTTCAAATTACGTATTCCCGGAGAATCGTCCGTATCGGACAATTGTTATGGAAGCAATGCTCTCCCTAAAGAATCATCTCATTAAACTGTATTGAAACCAGGAGCGTACAGACGGGAATTGCAAACACTGGAACAAGAAATTGGTTCGGCTCTTGAATTTGCCAAAATATTTCGCTAAAGAGTGTAAAAATCAAATCCAATCAAGCAAAAAGTTGAGTTGAGCCCTCACGTGCTTCGCAATTTCAACTCCCTTTTACACGAAAGTAATTATGGAGCAAGTTTAAATTAGACAAAGGTAGTTTCAGAAAGATGGGGTTAAAAGCGGCGGCAAACCGCGTCGGTTTATTGCAACCCTTCTTCCTTCCCCTTGTAAATATTTCATAATCGCACATGAGACCTTCCTTTTGTGTAAGGTTGAAGTGGCACTGCGGAAAATCAACGGAACTTTTCATAAATCGCCGATGGCGACATTATGTCCCGATTCATACACAAGTCGGGCATAACCTACATCTGGGGATATTTATCAACGTCCTATAGTGAAGCTGCAATTCCGACACGTCCTGCAAACGATGATTTGTCGCTTTGGTAAACCTGAACGGCCCCCAAGTATTAAAGGCGATTATCCCACTTGACAGCACCGAAAATTGCCCGTCAATTCGCTAACAAACACTACTTTATGAAGAGCTTTTTATTCACGCACTCATGACTCCTGCTTTGGCGTCTCCTCAGCAGGAGCACAAATTCCGCACTTGAACTAGAAATTATAGGAAACAGCGTTGATTGAGTTATTTCCGGGCGTCTACGCCCGTCTCCAATCAATTTCTGATTAATCCCAGTGACATATTTATCGGATCAAGCGTGAGGCCTGGTGGCAGTTAGTAAAACTCGCATTCCGGAGGAAGCGCAACTTTTTCGTTCACCGTATCTATTATAATAAGCGTATATGAATCCTGCCAAGATATGCGGGATATATGGGTTACGGTTGAGCCAGGACTATATTTAGATTGTCTGAACGAGTCCATTTCATGGATTCTTCTGAAATATTAGCGCCAGACCGCGTTATATTGCCATCGATTTATCGCCCAAAGAATTTTCATTACCGCAGATTAAGTCGGATTCCTGAGAATCGAATTTGTAGCACTTCGTTCGTCATTTTTGTCATCGTTCGACGTTTCCGTTATTACGGCGTTTCCAATAATGTGAAATCGAACTAGTAATTAATTTGATGCATCCCTGCGGCTTTCATTAAAACAACCATAATGTACTAAAAACGCATAAAGCAACGGGTATTTGCGGTACTTGTTGTAATAATAATTATTTCTTTCACATATGATGCCGGTAAAATTGGCCATTAAAATTCCCATTTGTTTATTAGCAAATAACGTGAAATTTAGCTTTCATCACAATTTCCAATTTTGCTATTGCCAAACGCAAACATGAAAATGCTTAAACCGGATGGACACGATCTTTACCCGTTAACCCTTTCAGCTGCCTTAATAAACAAGAATTTAACAATTATTTGTAACATGTGTCGTCGCTCCGATAATAGGAAAGTGAGGATTTTAAACAGCTGGCAAAGCTCTTCACACTCGGGATGGAAGTTATTAGGACAATAACCAACTCGTTGCTTTAATATGAGAGATAATTCAAGGGAAAAGACACGCCTGGACCCTTTACTGATGATATCTTCTCCAACAAATCATCTCCTCTGCAATTAGGCATAAAATATAAGCGTGGGATTAATGAGGTAAAAGTGAATTTTCAGGAAAAGTAATTTAAAGCTCCTGTAATTAAAGCTAAGGAAGTTAACAAATGTATTTTTTTAATTTATTGCCAACGAAACTCGCTTAATTCAAATTCAGAAACAATTTAAAAATAATATTTTAAGTTAAGAAAACCGAGACGGTGCATAGAACCTTAAGAATGAATAACAGACCAACTACTTTATGAACATTTACGAAAATGCTTTTTATTTTTAAACCACTGCTAGTCTAAATAATACGATTTTCAGTAATGGAAACAAAACTAGTTCCTACAGCTGAACCGACGTTTAGATAAAAATATGTAACAAAATTTACGAATCACACGTCGCTCGCAGATAGAGTTAATAAATTAACCCTTGGTCCGCATTAGGCCCTCGTAAAATAACAAACTTTTCAAAAACGATGAAATAAAGCTCGTATTTCGCATTTCGTGAAAGTTTATAACGCATATGAAGCCCGCAAAATTAATGTTTCCAGCCCTTTGTTTTTATCAGGTTTTTATTATTGCGATTTGAAATTTGTTCCTTGTCCGTCTAAAGATGATAAATGGAGCTTTCAAAAAATCGGGAGTATGATTTATCACCTAGATCCCCGGATTTTCTAACTTTACATCATTTATGTGTGAATTACTCTCCCCTGCTCGGAATGCGATATAATTTGTTGATAAAGCAGATCATGCACGCTCATGCGTGTCGCTATTTTCGGATCCGCTTTCAGAGTATCGTGTGCGTGACATGTCGCCTTTTTTCGCATTTTGCAGAAAGCAACAATTAGACTCTGTCGCCATGAGATACCCTTTTATCTCTCCGATCCCAAGGAAGTGAGCATCACAATAAAAACCTATAATATTTTATGGCACATGCTGGATTCATAAGTAAATTTACGAGCTTTCAAACGCACATCAGTCTCGTAAAACTTATTAAACAAACGGCAGCGAAGAAAGAAAATATGATGGGTGGTGTATAGCGCCAGTCTGATTTTATTTTCTCGCATCCGCCGAGATTTACGATTGGGACGTTTGGTGCCCCGCTGGCACACATTTTTTTATTAATTTACGGTCGCGTAACAAGCAGGAAATTTCCTAATTAAAATCACGTTCAAGTATTATGTAGCGTGTTATTCGAGATCGTGTGCTTGTTAATTAATTCTTATTGTTTTATTTTTGTCCGAGTTTATTAGGTTGCCTGGACGCCTCTAATCCTAAAACGAACCATAAAGAGCAAAAATAAGAACAAGATTTATAATTCCCATCCAAACTAAATAACTGAGGCCCTTATCGATTCATCCACAATTAACTAAACTGCAAAATTCCGCCACTTTTCCCTGCCACCCTTATTAGGGCTGCAGGTGTTTGGAAGCATAACTTAATCCAGGATATATCAAGCACCACGAGGAGCACTAAACATTTTAACGGTGTTTTTTCTTAATTTATTTCCTCAGCCCATAAAAGGACTTCAGCATGATTTATATTCGCATAATTCGTAAAATATTAGTTGTGAATATCATTCGCATTTCCAGGTAAAGCGCTTTCAAAGTTTGCTATCCTTTCATCCCTCTCTTTGCGTTTTATTTCATCTCGGTGCATTCATACGTTAAAATTAAGAACGCCTCATATGCCGTATTCAGAGTTTTAATTAAATGTAATTAGTTCATTGCAAAAATGCGTTTGAACATATTTTGTAGTCAAATAGGTTAAAGTCAACTAATTAAACCGCTGCATTATTGACATTTGAGCTGAAGCCAAGCCGAAGCAGGATATATATTACAGGAAGGCAACTGGTTTTGGGAAGAATTTTGCATGAAACCAATAAAACTGGGATTTAGGTCGCTGGGAATAAGATATGAGGAAAACATGATGCTTGGATGCTGCAAAAGTTTCAGGAATAACTTACTTCTACTAATAGAAAGAACATGGCGACCTCTCCTTAAAATTTGATATTTTTTAGGCAAGTTGGAGTCGATTGAATGCATGAATCTGATTTGGTTCTGTTTTTATTGCGTTTCAAACCGAGAAAAAGTTATGAATGTGGTGGGAGCCATGATTTTTTATGATATAAAAATGAAGTGTTTTAAATTATTAAAAAGAAAATAAACAAATGATTTTATCCCAGTATTATTACTTTTCAAATATATTCAAAACAACAGTGTAAGTGCATTGGAACAATTCAAAATGTATTAAAAAAACTGACTTCATAATTTAGTTTTGAAGCTCATTCAAAATTCTCGAACCAAGTTCGAGCTTGAGGAGCATTTTTTATTTATTAAAATGGACGTATAAAATGTGCAGATGAAGAAATAATTGGAGGCCACAAAATTGGAGTTTTATTGGAAAAATATAACATGCGTACAAAAATTAAACGAAATAAAACTTCGACGTTCGATAGAGTGTAGCAAAATTTCGATCTTGAGTTGTAAATATTCTAAATAAGGGAAGTGAAATTGTGTCAAATTGTGATTTGAAATGGGGAGAAATAATATAGACTTGTTATTGAGAATATATATTAAGATAGCAAGATGTTTCAACCTATCAAATTTAGGAGGCCATCTTCAGGCTACCAAATTATTGATTATTAAATTATTATTGATATTGTCAATAACAGGACTATATTATTTCTTCTCATTTTATATTCTAAATAAAGTTCTCTGCTGACAAATTCAACAAACTCGATGCACAAGATACATTTTATCTCTTCTTCAATAAATGTCCATCATCAGGCGAGAGGACGAGGATTTAGACGTCGTTTGAGCACATTGTTGAATGACAGCTTCTGTTAAATGTGATTTGACAATTTCGAAAATCTACATTGTAATAAAATAAAATTAAAAGCTGATTCCATATCCTACTAAGCTTTTGTTTTTAAGTAATATTAATTGGTATTAATGCTTCCAACTGTGGAAATTTTTTAATTTTATTATAATTATTTTAATATTTATTGATTTTACATCTAAAAATAATTTGGTCCAATACATACAGGCAGCTGAAAACGAAAGACAAAATGTAACTAATTTAATGATAACGAAACTTAAGACTATGGTATTTTTAGCAAAAAGACCATTTATCCTGTAAATTTATAATATTATATAATGATTAAGAATGAGCGAAAATTAGATTTTTGGTTAAAGTATACATTTTTCCTCGACAGGAATATTTAGTAGTGAGGTCCAAAAGATGCATTAATGCTATGATTTAGACCTATTTTTTTCTCTGAGGACAAGAAAAAACGTTTTGTGACACCTGTAGAAGCTAAAGAAGCTTACGAATTATATGTTTAGGATAAGCCTCATTTTCAAAGACTGTTTTGAACGTATGCACGTGTACGAGTATAAATCGTAACGGAAAATATTTTGAAAAACAACAGACCATCGTTTGAACCTGTGTTGTCACACATATTTTACCAAAATTTTGCAATAACGCACGTTTAGTGAAATAGCGTTTCATTCTCTCGTCTTTATTTTCCTTCTATCGCATTCGTTCAATAATACAAATGATAATTCAAAATTGATTAACAGGAAAAGCCACTGCGACAAAAAGTACTCAATAGAACGACGAACTCAGTGATAAATAACATTCCAGTGGTCCAAATTGTAATTAACATATGAAATATTTAATTTGCCGCGAGATATATTGAATTAAACAAAAGTGGGTAATTAATTTATCACGTTCGGACGGACCGATTGATTAATTCTGCCTTTGCCATGCACATCAGCAAAAAGTTTGTGGGTGCGAATTTGTGCAACCATAAATGCATTCCGCGACATAATCGATGTTGAAAGTTGGATGATTAATTACTTATCTAAACAGTCCATCCATTGGATAATAACAGATTGTTGAAATCGAGGCATAATGCGGGCAAAAAGCCGATCCTTCATTTATAAGAAGAGGGTTGGATCGATGTTCGTCTCGGGCGCGAAAATCGCATTTGTTTGCTATTCTTGGCGGAAAATAGATCAGCACTTGGCCTACATCTTACTGCACCAGTTTTCTGTGTCAAACGTGATGCGCTTCGACGTTGAGTTGTATTTATAGGACCAATTATTGCGAATTAAACGTTTGTCCGAGCTAATTACGGCTGGAGTTGCGAGTGTCGAAAATTTTCAACAGGTGGATAAGGAGCTTGCTTTTCGCGTCCTTACAAAAGCTCGCACTCCCACATTGATTGTGTGCAGTTTAATTACGCTTTTGAGGACTCCCGAAAAATGCCGCCCCAAAAAGCTACAACGGGATCCGGGATTTAAATTGCAATTGCAGACGCTTTGTGCAGGTTTAATGAAAGTCGAATTGATCTGGGGCCCGCGGCTTTTTCTAAATCACTGCACAATTTCGCCCCTGAGCGTTTAATTGGAAGGAAGGTTACATAACACGAATTTACTTTTTGCGTTTTCAGACGCGAATGGTAAAAAAACTGCTTTTAATATTAACGCAAAGCGAACAAGGAGCGAGTATCGGCCAAAACGAAAAGTTTTAATTTGTCTAAAAAGTTTGCGCAGTTTTCCAACAACGCGTTGTTGCGTCTCGGAAACTCGTAACAAAATTAAACACTTGTGTTTCAATTTATCCAGAAATGGTGGATTCCGCCGAGTTTTCACTTTGTTATCCGAATGTCTATTCTGAAAACAAGCATTTTCTTATCATAAAAAATCATGTACTACAGCCTACAGCTTCCACCTTACTCCATCTTATTCAACTTAGTGGCAATATTTATAAAGAATACAACTTCAAGAATACGCACAATAGTTTTTGATAACCAAAGTACAATTTTTTATACTTCTATTAATTAATCTTACAATAAATTTTCCATTTCTTGATTTACATGAATGTACAAACAGGCAAACGAGCATGTTATTTTAAAAACCTGTTTATTTTTTCTGAAAGAAATAAAATTAACATAACTGACTCCAGCTTCTCCTTGGATTCCTTTAATAATAATAAGAGTATGTCTTGATAAAAAATATCATTTTCTTCTGCGCACTGAACATATGAGGAAAAACATTTTTCTGATTCTGAATGTTTAGCTGAATTATTAATTTCAACTCCAGGGTTATTTTCCTCTTTATTTCCCTTTGTTTGCTTAAAACTTCATCATTTAAATTGAACTCCACAACATCGTTCGTTTCTTTTGCCCACTTAGTAATGTGCTCTCCAGTTAAATCATTATTGAGATTGATAATATTATACGTATGGCCTTTGTTAGTATAGCAAAATCATCATCAGATAATAGCCAGTGGAATATCATCTTCATCACCATCTGCTTGTTTCTGAGGCCAAACAATGTTGCATGTTGCTTTCTGTTACAGATTTACGAGGAAAGTCTAAATTTATTCATGTTTCCTTGAAGCTAAATTGTTTCAAAAGTTTCATGATATCGTCATCTTCTTGTGACATTAAATAAGTCAAATGTTTTTTCCTATAAACATTTTTTATCTTCTGAATTAAATTTTATTCTATCGGATGTATAATGGCATTAGGTACCTACAGGTGATAGAAATAGAACTTTGAAATTTTGATTTTAAAAAATGACTTCTTGCGTTGGATGACTCTTGAATGGCTTTTGAATTTAATTAAAAAACCGTTTAACTTTAAGAATAAAAAATGTGTTGGACCAGTCATGAAGTATGGTTCTGGTCAGTATTGTTTTTTGATGAATTTGTGAATTATAAGGCACTATAAGAATATAGTTTTTAAAGACTGGCATAAAAGTGACTTGATCTTTAGACATTTTTCTTTGGGTACCTTTTTTTTCACCCAGATGTTCCCATGTCATTATATTGGAAAGACTCATCAGTGTTATATACTTACTTCGGAATGAATTGCATTTCCACTATAATATAGAGAAATATCTTTATATGATTTTCCTGGCTTTACTATTGATAGAAACCTTTCACACACTTTAAAAAATATAATACCACCTTTGTAATGACACTAGAAATAGGGACATATAACTTGTATTGTATAAAATTTGATTTGCTTATTAGTCTAGTGTTTAATGTCCGGATTAAAGAGGTAAAAAAGGTGTCCGAAATCCAGAGGCGTCCGAATTACTAATGGAATGTCCGGATTATCAAAGTTGTTCTGTAATTAATAATAATGTTCTTAATCTGGTTTTTAAACCTTGTGTAATTCACATAAAATCCCACTCAATTTTCAGTTTATTATCTGAATTTGTATTCATAATCTAAATACCGCTTTATAAAAGATCCTTTCATACAACTTCCATCAAAGTGTTCTTTATCCGTCAAAGACGTAATATTTTTAAATTGAAGGAATGAAATATGTATTGTAGTAATTGAAGGTGATATACAAATTTCACAATGTAACAAGCAGAAAATGTAGCAAAGTGTGTGCAATAAATTGTAACAAATTTTAAGTAGTAATAAAATTAAAAAATAAACATTTGTGTTTAGATTTTTATAAAAAATAAAAATTTCACAAAGTGTTCAGTTTAATATCCGAATTTATATCCATTCACCAAACGCTGACAAATAGCTTCCACCACAGTATCCCTCATCCAAACTATTCCGAATACTTAGTAAAATGTGGGCAATATATTTCCACAAATTTAATCTCTGGGAAACTCTTTGTTCGTTCGTTTTGCTTTGTCGAAGTATTGTAAACATAAAACAACCGATCAAATTTTTAAAAAATATTGCAACCGCGGGCGTTTGCGAGTGTTTTCTTCAGCTATTGATTTGAATTGAAGTTATTGGAGCTGAATAATTTACTTCTTGCCCTGGATCAAGCTGGATTCGCGGTCAAAGCAGGGAAAGTGCGGCAAAAAGCAGAGCAGAGATATACGACGTATGAATGTGGATTCCGAACGTTCGCGATAATTTATTTACATTTTCGCACATGGCGCACCGGACATAAACCTCAGCTTGTCGGCGCTAATGGAAGAATATTCGGACCGGTGACTTTATTATTTTTGGAAAAACCGCGCAACGTGATTTATTGAAATATGTAAAAACCGAGTCCGGGATTGTTTTTTCGGGAGCACGCGGTCCAAATCCACTTTTGCATATATCATAAATCGAATGATGTACATGCATGTCGGGGTTTCGGGAGCGTCTCCAAACAACACCCCAGTTACGTGCAGCCCAGTTATTTTATTCATGAAATTTCAGGCCGAGTTAAGCACCGATGATTGTTAACAATGCGCTTAATGGAGCGAAAGCCGCGCCATAAAAGTGCGGACATGCCTTCGAACCCGGATTTGTCATAGATGACGAGAATTAAATTCCGATATCTGCGGCGCCTCAATTAAATTTGTGTGTCGAAAATTCAGGCGCGAAAGTAATGGCTCTGAGCCCCTGACAAACAAATGGGTTCTTTTATTTTTGGGGGCGGCTTCGGTTTTAAGATAAAGTTACTGGATTGAATACGTAAACCGGGAACAGCTTTCCTGTCCGCCACATCTGCTTAAAATTGTAATGTCGAGGTCGAGTTTTATCGCCCTTGTATAATCCAGGTGAATTTATATCCCACGTCGAGTTCTTTCCACGACTGGCACAGATTCCAATTACCGGAAGAAGTGCTGCTTATTTCGTTTATCAATCTAATAAGTTGCTGAGCTCGAGCTTTTCGGTTTCAGTTTCAGCGACGTTTCAAATGATTAAAATATGCCAGACGCAAACACTCGTCCCGTTGTTGGATTAAACTAATCCCTTGTTTGTTTGTAAGAAAATACGAAAAATAACACATTTACGGACTAGATTTGCATTCGAATATGGCCTGCACGCTCGTTACAGATATTTTGATGACTTTACAGTTTTCGACGTTATGATCCGGGCCCGGAGCATAAATACTCGTTACCGTAACGTCAGCTGTAAATATTGGAAGTGGGTTTCGGTGCTGGAGGACTATAAGTCGACCTAATTTACGATACAGCATTTTATCACCCATATCGCGCGATATTCACTGCACAATTTATTGCAATTAACAAGCGCCTGCAAAACACTACTACACAAAAGTCGTCATAGGTTGATGTTTTGGACGATTCATTAAAATTATAGACACTAACGACCTTCGGCGAGGATTTGCATTTGTGCCAGAAAACATATTCCGATGATTTTCAGAGAGCAGCGTCGTGTGGGAAAACATAAATAAAATTTCTACGCCCACGCCGAGGAAGCCGGCGCCATATTTAAGTAATTACTTGATTTTGCAAAACGAGTCTTGTGAATTAACTCCTTATTGCCAGTTCTGGAGAGCCATCGCGGGCCGCTCAAGTATTGTCCTAATTGTTTAGACAGGCGGAGAAATCGAGAGAATGGGAGTAAATGCGAGATGACGTATCATCGCCCAGGGGTTTTGATAAAGCGGGGTAGCAACCTTTTAAAATCGTCGAGAAGTTTTGTTTGTGTTGAGTGAAAACGGGTGCTTGAAGAAAACTTCCACGTTATATTTTTGCTAATTTCTTTGGCAATGTCGTTAGATTTGATCTTTTTGTTTGTTCCACAAATTTACGACAAGAGTTTGATTTTGGGACGTGATTTTATTTGGTGTTTGGTCGTGGTTGGAACGGGAAGCGGTGGGAAAAGGAACGAACTTGTTAGTGCGATAAAAATAGGAAATGGTCTCGGTGCTGTTCATGCTTGTAAACGTTCCTCGAATATAACAGGTAAAGTAATAATAAAACAAACAATTTATTTACAATTTCAGAAACAACTTGCGGTCTGTGCCTGTGATGTTGTACTGAAGGAAAACCTCAACCAAGCCCCACATAACCTCGTTGAAAAGAACGCGCGTACAAGAGTTAGCAAACTGAAATTAAATCCTAAAAGAGAACTTTCGACTATAAATTAGCAAACTTTGAATATATGCAAACACTAGTAACCATTGAAGCATAAATTCTTGCACACATATTTGCATCGTCAACCAACAAAGCCGTGCTTATTGCAAATTGTTTTAAATTTATTAAGGAGACGAGCTCTCATCCGTTAATTGCAATTTAGTTGCAAACATGGGAGCTGATTATGCACAACAAACAGTTGAACACCCCCCGACTAAGTGCTGTTGAACATTTCGTGTAAAATTTAATAGACGCAAGAGCGTCTTATCATCAACGCGATTAATGCCAGCGCAAGACTTATAATCAGCAGAAGTCTCGCGTTCTTGAGGCGAAAAACGAACTTCATTATTCAGTGCACCCAGGAAGCGTAATCAGAGCGTATTCTATCGCAAATTTACAAAAGCTCGAACCGGCGCTATTTTCCTATGATTTTATCGGCGAGCATTCAACGAGAATAATGGCGGCTCTTCGTCTCAAATGTTGCGATAATTAAACTTAAACATTGCCGAATGAAATGCGATTTATCGCTCATTTTGTGGGCCCGTCGACTAATAGACGCGAATAAATCAAAAGTTTCGCTAGTTAGTCTATTTCACGTCCCGGGACTTATGACAAAGTTTAGAACAATGGTGATTCGAATTGAGCCATCGTTATACCTTTACTCGAAGTTACCCCGCCGTGGAGGATACGTTACTTAACAGTAATTAAGTTAGGCTCTCATTGAAACGCTTCTTTATGTAGGCAATGAAAGTAATAGCTTCGGCGTTAACTTCAAAGCATCTCTTCAAATTAACTTACCACGTCTGAGTATTCTTCGCTAACGCCTTGACCCTCATCGCAAGCGCCACGCAAATATTGTAACGCGAATTGTAAATTAAAAATTGAGTTACGGCGGGTGGTGAGCAATTTCATTTCAAAAAATGCATCAACTCAACTCGCGTCTGCCACATCTCTCATGAGCAGTTACCGCCATAAATATTCAAAAGTTATTAAAGTATACACGAAATTAATTAATAATCGTACTAAAGTTTAATGAAATTTAGGGCGGAATTAGCGTCAGCTTTTTGCAGCGTTTTTTGTGCATGGTTAAAATATTATAATTTGATTCGGGAATGGCGCGGGAAATGTGTGACAGTTCTTGAGGTTTCCTCCACTCTAACTTGAAATTAATTCGTTTATGAGGCCGCTGTGGAAATCGCGCCGATGCTGAACTAAAAGTGAATTTTTATGTGTCGGAAAATTGGGTTAATCAGGTTGAATGGAAACTCGCTGCATTTGCTTGTGGGAGCTTTCCTAATGTGAGGACTGCTTCAGCTGCATTCGTGGTACAGAATTGTACTGTTTCCAACAAAATTTTGCTTACAAATTTGCCGGGTTTTCCGTATGCGTTAGCAATTCCAGAGCACCAGAAACCCGTTTATTTTTGAATCATATTATAAAACGTGTAATCTGAAAATGTTAATACAACTGATAAAATTCGTAATTACATAATTAAATGTCGTTTCTTGCTAATTATGTAGCAACACGATCGAGGTTACAAATTAATTTGCAACCACGACTGGTAACAGAAGGAACAAAAACAAATATTTCCAAATGCATGCTGTTTGCATTCACACACTATGTACTAAAAACAAAAGCACTATTGTACCCTCCGCAAAGAGCAATTCAGACCCAACCCCTAAAGCTATAGAAAACTCCGTACCTGTTGCGGAATAATTGAAACTTTCCCGAAACTTGTATACAGTTTTAAAACTTTCAATCGTTCCTATTTCGAATTTAGAAACATGTCCTGTTCGCGTTTTGGGTCCGGGTTTACCGCCCATATTGCACAAATTCCCCGTGCAAATAGGGGTAAAACGTAAACCTGAAATTATCACCTGTTTTACTTGGCGCTTTAATGGGATTTTCACGCACGACACCGAAAAAGAGCAAAGCCATGCGAGCTGTATTATGCAGAACCGAAACGATTTTCTTGGCGCATATTGCAGGACTGACTGCTGTTGAATTCGTTAAACGACTTGCAATCAGTTTGATCAAAAGTGCAATTTTCTGGAATTGATCAGGCGAGTTGAAAGTTGAAGCGTTTCGCAAAGATTCAGGGCATGTAACAAGTTTTAATTAAACTGGCCAGATTTGGGCCGACAATGGGATTAGCGGGGCTGAAAGCGGCTTTTTCAGGCGTCGAAACTATGTGGGAAATCAAAGGATGATCAGCGACAATGTACTCCTCTCATTAATGAGCTGTCTTTGGTGTAAGCCCGCATGTAATTAATGAGTGATTCCATCACACAATCCGGCTCAATCACCAATCCATCATCAACACATGTCCGGCCGAAATTTCTCGCGCTCCTTCTTACCATTGGGCCGGTATCGATGATTGATTACCGGCGAGTGGCTTTCGGAATTGTTTTTGCCCGAAATTGTTAATTATCTCCCCATTTACAAACTCCGACGCGCCGAAGAAGCGCCCCATATTGATCCCAAAATCATTAGATGGACTGAATGCCTCCAATTTGTTCGTCAACATTTTTAATTATGTTTGTCACAAGAAGCCTAATTGAGTTTTCATCGATATCTCGGCTTGGAAAATTAATTCTATCGGCCCGAAAGCATATTAATTATTCAAAACTAATGAGATTTATAAAATTCAAAAAACGCCGCTGAAATATTAATGTGGCCAACTTTGTACATTATTATTCAAACGAGATTAAGTTGTTGCCGCTTTGTTTTCGCCTCATTTAATTTTTATAATGTTGGAAACTAGAACTGGGGACTTGGGGCTATTTTAAATTCGGCCGACAATTTAGCAATGTCACGGATTCATTTTAGGCTAAATGGTCACGTCAGGTTTTGCGCTTTTGTTACAAAACGTGCACTTTTTAAATTGTTTACTCTTGTCACACCATAACGGAAACAAATCTAAAAAACGCAAACACTCGCACGAACACAAAAATCGAAATAAACGAAGCGACCATCACAATCATATAAAATTGTAGACGGTGATCTAAGTTGTGTGCGAGATTTCTTAAATTAAAGTCGTTACAAAAACGAAAGAGCTTAATAAAGAGCTTTAACTCCTAACAAAGCAAGAACATCAGAGTTGTGTTTGAGCGGTTACCTTACACTTGCACATTTTACATTTATGTGTCCCAGAAATGAAACTAGTGATTTATTAATTTAAGCAGTGATAATTTGTGGTTTGTGGCACCGCTAAATCCGAAATATCTTAAATTTATTAAATTCTAGTATTTGCCAACTTGTAATCCGGTGTGTATTAACACACGTCTATCGGAATAACTCGACAACCGAAATGAATATTTGCCAAATTTAGTATTAGAAAGGGCCATAAAACATTCCAGCCTAAGCAAGCAGCAGCCCTGTTTGTACCGCTCGTATTCCGTGCTCTCGCATGCCATTTTAATCCATCTCGGATTTTGCAGCCTCCCAGCTCTAATTAATTAGTAAAAGTCCCCTGCCGATTGATCATAACAATAAATAACCAGCGATTCGCGCCGTCGATATCCATAAATCGAGACCTTTATACGCCCCGCCAGATTTTATCCCAAAAAATTAGGACCGCATCTTCGAATAATTCATGTCGCGATGGGTCGGCGTTTTTTCCGCATCCATGGGCAACGCGAGAAAAATGAGCGAAATATGCCAGATAATCGACTTGAAAGGAATCCAACTTTGTGAACTTATTTTTGTATATTTTCCTTGTTGGAAATGATAAAAATGCGATTGATGAAATTGGAAGGTGCGAAGAGGAACGCCAGCTCTTCTATCTAGGGACGCAAATCGCCCTATCGCTTTTCATTTCGCGATTTTTTTGCAATCAAACCGAAAGAGAGTTGGGGATGATTCTAAGCGGGTGCTTTATTTTAGTGTCGACGGTTGCGGTTAAGGGTGGAATCGCTTTGGCGCTGAAGGGATTCTTTCCACCTTGTCAGCATGAAAGGACCATCTTTTTTATTTAATAATCGTATTGTCGCCGCTTGGCAATTGTATTTTTCAGGGGCTTCCGATTTTGACTTTTTATATAAACGCTTGTCTTACTTAAATAATCGAATAGTTTTCTACGCGTTTAAAAATACATACGTGTTTATTATAAGTTTGAATCCATCCAAACTGTTTATTATAAGTTGGAATTGATCCAAAATTCCAATCGAAATTTAGCAATTACCGTAAAAAAAATTGCTTGAAATCGAGTTTTGAATCAACAATTTAACTACGATTTTTAAGATAACAAAATTTTGACGGCAAAAGTTTAATGAAGTCAGCAATAATTAAATTGCAATGAAAAAGTTCCATCAGTTATGAAAATAAATGTTTGCACGCTCAATTCAGCAGCACATTAAAAAATCTATAAATTAGTTTCGTATAATTAAAATTTCGTTATCAAACTGAAATTACCTTTTGTATAAATAATTAATTGAACTGTTAAAATGGTGGATGCGCCGGTTTCAGTTCAGCAATATTTTTATGTTCGTCAGTTTTCGGTCATAATTTCATGAAACGCAATTGTATTAAACATTCTGGATTTAGCATCAAAATCGCAATTTAGTGTTGTTAAAACATGAAAATATACCTTACGAGTAATAAACTATTAGCTACTTAATAAAAAAAATAATAAAGCAGTTGTAAAAAATGGTGGAGGCGCCGGGTTAATTTAAATAATATTTAATTTAATTTAAATCCTATTTGAATTTTGTAAACAGACTTTACTCGTCAGCTATCTTTAAAAAATCTATGCATCAATTTGGTGTAATTAAACCGAATAAATTGAATTATAAACATTTTCAGTCAAACCTTAATACGAGCCGATTTTAATAAAGTTGTTGAGTTTTATTAAAACAGAAGTTTGAACCTCTTAATTTGAATAATTATAATTAAATGATTCTACTGAAACTATGAATTTTGAATAATGGAATCTTTTAAAATGGTGGGTTTCATCTCATTGGCATGAGCAGCAATGCTTTTATCAATTTTAAATTGAAACTTAACGATGCGATTATATTAAACGTTTGAGTGTTTACACACGAGATCGCAATTGAATTCCGCCAAAATAGAAGCCTTAACCCTTTAATTTCTCCACTATTTCTCGGGCTCGCAACGTCAAAAAGCTTTCTCTCGCAATAACGAATGCTCTCGACTGTCTCCCAACAGCGAAACGATTTCACTTCGTTACTCGTGACCGCCACTTTTCACCGAATTTTCCTAAATCCATATCCCTTTTGCGAGAAAACGTTCCGTGCAGTTTGGCAAACATTTACACACATAACCGCTCGTCAAACACTTCGCAGCAAATCAAACATATTCGATTCGGAACCGAACCCCTGCTTATATTTTCCCGCAGAATATGAAAACAAAATATTTAACCATCACCTGAAAATTCGGAATCGGTTCCGGTTTGGCACGCCGCCCTGCGGAATATTAATAAAGCCATTAGAATATTGAATGGAATAAGGTTTTATTGCAGGAAGCCATGCGTAAAAGCATACAAATCGTGCTTTATTTGATGGCGTCTACACCAACGGCGCCATATAATTTTTTGTTCGTTTGCTTCTACGGCGAGTTAAAAATTATGTAACGCTTTGGTAAGCGAAACTCTTTTGAGCTTTCCATTAAACTTTTATCAAGTCATAAAATAGTGTAAAGTTCTGAAGCACTCATGCTAGTTTCAGTTGTAAGGTTGCTTTATGAAGAACTTATGTCAACAGGAATTGTTACATTTCTATTCATAGAAACGTTTCCAGCGAAAATGGCTCCCCGTCCGAGACTTATTGTTTGAAAATGCAAACCGCAAGAAATATGGGCAAAGTTTTTCGCGAAAATGGCCGATTTATAAACGTAACGAAATTAAGATGAAAAAGGAGAAATGTGCATCTCCTTGTGATTGAATGACCAATCCTTTGTTGCAGCACACAAAGGCGCATACTTCTGCCAGTAATTTAATTAGCAGTAATGGAGATGATTATTCAAATTTCTGCCTATTAAGGCAGGCTAATATGCCACTAAATGCACATTCAATAATTAAATTGTTGAACTGAACTCAATCACGACGAGAGAATTGGTAATGAGATTTGAAGCCGGAAGCTGGCTTATATTGGTTCCAATATGTTTAGCAAACACTTTTTTCAGCATCTCCACATGTATCCTTCATCTATAAAAAGTGAGAAACCGATGAGTTATAAGACCAAACATCTGTGTGAAATATTTCATATCTAAACACTGTTCCGCGTTTCACTGGCAATCAATCCATGTACGATATTTCTCTTGTCGTTATCAGATATCCAATCACATTACCCCGTTGGGAGTTTATCAACACTTTGACACTTTTCCTTCGCGTCATTTTCTATCTCAGAAACGATTTAGCCCCCAAAATTCACAAACAATTCACTTGATAAAACTAGCAACTTGTATCGACCTCTCAACGTTTCCAAAACTCAGACAAGCTAATTGCAAAAAAGCCTTCCGCCGTCTTGCGAGTTTGCGAGATTAACTCGCGAATGCAAGACTTGTTGTTTTATTGAGATCAATCCGACTAATATTACGCTTCGGGCGCCATGCAAGAACACACCCTCTATATTTATTACACTGGCTTTGCTCGTCTTGCCTGCAACATATCTCAAGATATGTCTAGCCTTTGGAAGAGATTTATAAAGCGATGTTTCACGATGTTCTTCAACGATATCGAATTGAATACAGATTTATAAAGTGTAGGGGCTTCTTCATTATTTTGCACGTTTCCACAACTGTCAGCAGTTGCATTGTCCTGCGGCGACGACGTTCTAAATTCAGATCAGATGGCAGCAATTTGTTTGCTGAGACGATTACATCTTATCATGATTTGTTCTGACAGCTGTCCTTTATGGCACAAACGTGAGTAACCCTTGTAAGTTCGAAACGTTCCAGCGCTTAAATTGTTTACCGGGAGACGTGAAATTTGTGCACACATTCCTGTTAATTATGAAGAGTTTTTGCTGTGCAACAAATCCGAAACATTCTCCCAATTTATCTAAATTCTGCCGGAACGTTCGCACTTCTCGTTTGAGAGTAATGAAACTTCCTTTTTATTAATGGTGCAATTGAAAAATAATTCCCGGAACTGAACGATTGCAATTTGTACGATTTCAGCATTAAATTAAACGAAATTAATTCCTTATTTATGCACTTTTTCAATGGGAGTTTTTAGTTTTGAAATAAATATTCTTGGCGGTTCTCAAACTGGAAACCGTTTTATTCGCTTATTTTGGCAAGTGCTCGGCAGCGAAGCAAATAAACTTAATTATTACTTCAGCGAAAGTTTCGGAATGAAATAGTGGAAAAAGTTTACAAATGAAAGTTCAATAAACTGGCAAGGTATCACACAACCCGCGTAAGAGCCAAACTTTTTAATCCAAGTTGAGACTCCATAATGCGTTTTACATAATTTACATACGGTTCATATAAGTTGAAAGTTGGTAAAGTCTAACGATAAATGACACCCTACGAGTTTCATTTGGCGCTCTTTTGTAGGTCAACTGAAACGGTTGCAAATGGGATGGGATGGGAACAGTTAACGCTCGAAAAATTGGGACTAATCGGGACAGCAGAAGTGTCGGAAATTTCTTTTCGACTGATGCTAATTTGTGCAAATAAAACGGCGTACAATGAAGCACTCCTCTTCGACAAACTAATTCAAAGTTTGATCAGCAAATACGCGGGGTAAAAGCGGTACCGACGTCTTGAGTGGTGTACAAAATGATACTTGGGGGACAAGAGGAACACTGTTTGCTCAACCAACTTGCTAAATTAATAATTTGCACAAACCATGTTTGGAACCAAAACTATCAAATAAATAATACTCCTAAAAAACTACAATTTACAATAAATATAAAATTATATTACAGGGTGATTGTAAATTATTGTAGTCGAAGTGTGCTATGACGTGTTACCGCTCCATACGAACATATTTATAATTTAGGGATTTTTATTTTGAAACTAAACTCTTATTCAATTGCCGAATCGTTATTTCTGTCATAATATTTCGTACTTTGTCGTTTCCGTGTTTTTTTTTAAGTTACTTGGCGTTTGTTATCTTCGCCGTTCATTAAAAGTGTACATTAAACATATCAGTCTCTTTTTCTTAACTCTTGTGCGGAGAACTTAAAACATTATCACAATAAAGCGGTCTTTGGCCCTGCAATCATTTATAATTACCCTCACATCAGAAATAAACGAAATAATGATAAGAAGAAATTATTTTACAACTGAATAATAAAAAAGTCACTGTTGCAAGAAACAGCTAATCATTAATGATGCAATACAGAATAGTTGTAAATTGCATCAAAATTTTGCAAAAAAAAATAAAATGTTGTATTGCAATCATTCCAATTCGATGCACGTGATTTGATTAAACCATTCAACGCCTAGCGGAATTTCAATAATTTAGTTTAATAATAAAATGGTACCTCGCCGTGAGACTGCAAACGCATTTTGAAAATTCTCATCGTGCTATCCCGAGCTTTTATGTATAAACCGCAATTGGGTTAGATGTGTTGGGTGGCTTCAGCGCAGCAATGTCAAAGCTTGTACAATCAGGAACCCTTTAACGGCACGGATGGGGCTATTTACAACATGAAAGAACTAATGGATCTCAAGCCCATTTGCTGAAAATTTCATTGTACTTAAAAAAATTCCACCACCTGAACAAGCGCAGACTCTTTAACTTGTTCTTCGACATGATTTATCCCGAATAATATGAGTATTTGCGTCTTTATCCGCGTGATATCGTGCATATCCCTTGCGTACGAGCTTTCTTATGCTTGAAATTACGTCCGAAGCTCGTGATTACGTGACTTGTATTTTTAAATGTGCTTTTAACCACGCCGGAAGCGCAAAGCTAGCGGCTCTTTCACAAAGCTGAGCCTGCAGTTCACTGACTTTGAAATTGGCCCAATGGGTTGTGCATATTGTTATCAATCCAATTCCCGGCGTCAATTCAGGCTTGCATTTTTACTGTCATTCGCAAAGACCTATGATTCGTGGTATTGCATTTCCGTGCCAAAATTCATCTATTCACTAGCATTCGCAGCAGAATAATTGCACAAAATTTACTGAACACGGCTAAATAAATACGGCCGTATTCATGTTTGCTGGTTGCAAGATTTAGTATTTATTTACAAAGTTGTTGCAACTAGCGCGAATAAAAAAATGCTGAATGCTTCTTGTGCCAGACGAACTGCACAGTAACATTTATATAATGAATGTAACTGACGCATTGTTCGACCCATTTTTGCTTTATTACGTGAAAATGGATTTAAAGCAAATCAGCAACTGAATAATTCGCCGTAACGGTTGAGGCAAAAATGGTGGATGCGCCGGTCTAGTTATTTACCTTGAACAAATCGCAAGCAATAAAGCAACTTATATCGACTTGGAAATGCGGGTGAATCGATTTAATGTGTAAAACTTTGAGAATCCAGACAAACCGTTGCCATTAGTTTTACCCAGAACAAGACGTATTGAAGTATTACTTGAAAATCCAGAAATTTCATTTCCAGAAACATGACATTCTCGCTTACGTACCGAAGAAGAAGTCCACTTAGAACGGCAAAATCGAGTTCTAAGCGAACTTCAGCGACGAACATGCCGACTGGGAAATTATTGTCTGACATGAGGTTCTTTGCTCGCTGCACGTAATTGAACGCAGTTTCGGTCAAACCTCATAAAATTACGACTTGCAGCCGTTCAAAAATTTTATTTTGCACCAATGCGGCCAGAAAATAATGAACGGGTTGTCGAAATTGATCGACCGCTGCGGATTCGGACCGCTACGTTTGATTTCGCCGTAAAAATAAATTCTTTGTTATTCATTTATTGTAAAATATGGACTTGTTCGGTATTTTCAATACAAAACCTCTTGCGTATTTATTATTGGATTTGGAGATTGAAAATGCCGACACGAAATGCAATTCGAACTAATCTTGCGCGTTTGCGTTTCATACAAAATTCTGATGATTTCCGACACCTGCATTGCAATTTCTATATTTAAAAAAATAAGTGAATCAAACAGGTATAAAAATGAGCAAGGGGTTAAAAAATATAAAACGACGTGTTATAATGTGCTTAAAAGAGCACAAAAACTGACGAATCTAAACACAACGTATTTAAGAAAAGACAGCAAAAACTGTTGACTTCGAGGAAATAAAAATATTACATTGGAGTCATGAATTCTTGACAATTACATATTTTTAAATCCATGGTACTCATGAAAGGAACTGAGTCATTGACAAACACATTGTCATTCCAATTAAATATTTTTACATAAATTTACCTTATTTTACAACTAATATTATACACCTAGTTAGTTCGCAATGAAGGCCACAATTCAAGCAGTATTAGAACTAGAAACCGGGGTCGTATTAAGCATCCCTAGATCTTAATTATGAACTCTATTACAGTCCACAGAAGGCATACTTAAATGTCGGTAAAATATAGATTGCAACAACAGAAGTAATGCAACTGTAATTAAGTTCTTAGACTTGAAAATAACAAGAGTTCAGAGTCGAGTAAGGATGATGAGGAGTAATGATCCGGTTCTAGTTGTGAATGCAACCTGCATTTGCCCTAATTGATTTGTGTTGAAACAAACCCTCAAAGCAACACCCTGCCAGCTTTATCTCAAAGTCGTTAATTCGGCCGGAAGCAGCCCCAATTACATTGTCAATAAAATATATCCAAACCAACCCCCGCCTTATGCACCGCGTTATCTCGGCATTGTAACGCGAATTTGCAGGCGCCCAATCTAAATCTCTAACGGTCCTCCAAATTGCCTTCACGTTCCCGCTTTACCAGACCCCTAATAACCCCATCGAAACTCACGTGACATTCCGACACCATCTGCAACGACGTTTATCTCTTTAAATAGCCGTTACGAACGAGAGAGGAGCGACGTAAATATTGAAGGCTTTTTCCGAAGTTATTCTGGTTGCATTTAAGAATGCGCTACTCTGCTATTAATGGAAAACTGAGTGCGACTCGAAAAACTTTGCTGGAGGGTTAAATTAAGTCTTTTATGCTGCGAGGTCATTGAAACAAGTCCGTGATGAAAAAAATCCGGCTGCTCGCATTTATATCTGAGGACACTCCTGTTGGGATTTTTCTATTAATAAAGTCGTTCCATGCAGGCTGGAATTTCGGAAGCCCGTTTTTCATTAAAACGCGTTCAGTTAACGGTTATTGCCTCAGTTTCACAATGGAAATTATTATTTGCGACAATGGCAGCAATCAAACGGATCTCTCGTCGCTTCGCAATCGATATTGTCTGCATCTTCGGAAATTGTTTGAAAATATAACGCGTAATTTGGCAGGCAACATTTTTCCTTTTCATTAATCGGAAACGGGTACTTCTGCAGTGGCGAGCATATAAAAGGTAGTAAATGATATTGTAGAAATTCAGGAAATGTGATTTAACGAGGTTTGCAGGTTAGGGCCCTTAGCACCGCCTAGTTTTCTCAAAGCCGTCGCTTTAATGAAATTAGTATACTGTAGTTCGTCACAAATTAATTCACAACTGACGATGGAGATGGCAATTTCAGGAATTCCATGTACAACTCGTGACATTAGTTTCAGTTTTTGCAACAAGTTGGGAACCGCCACCTTCGTCTCATGATTTAAGAGGCTCCCTTGTCGGGAAACTTCTCGGCGGAGTTGTTCGTCTGTTTGCGGCATCCTTCATTTCAACGTAATTTTCTTATAATAAATAGAAAAAGTGTTGGGAAGGTTATTAAAGATTAGAATTTCAGGCGGCGAGCTTCAAACGAATTTGCATTTTGCATTTAAAATTTTTAAGCGAAGCTTGCTGGAATTTTATTATTTATTAACGACATCGCGACACGAAGGAGACAAAGAAATAAACGAAATGAAGCAGGTGTAACAATAATGTATGAGCTCGACGTAAAATCACAACTCGCGCTTCATCAGGTTTGTTAGTTTTGTAAAATTATGCCCTGTGAACATAAACTAGTCGTAGATATTGGTAATACTCGGATATATTTCTGCAAAATAAAGTTACAGTTTTGCATACATTATTTTGTAAATTATCCAATACGATAACATAAAGCTGAGTACAACAGAGTTGGGCGAACATGTGAAAAATATGTTTGAAACTTACATGTTACAAAGTTAGAAACGCCACAAATACCAAGCGTCTTGTTGTCCGAGAAAAAATATTCCAATTGTTTGAATTTAGAAAATATCACCAAATTAACTGAAAACCAGATCAATTCTTGAACCAGATTTTCCTATTCAAACGAAGCAATAGTTTTGACTAATTTGAAGAGATTCGAAGCAAAAAATTAAAACTAAGCTAAGTACGTATTTACACATTAAAAATTATGAATTTGTTGGTAGCCAAACGAATTAAGTGATTAAATGCAAATTGCAGTGGGAAAATTTCAATCAATTTTGTACCTCTAATTTGCCATGAATATTACAAGTCCTTGCCGCGCGAAAATAAATCTGCTAGTAAAAAATCTCAAAAGAAAAAAACAAGATAAAAAATCAAAAGTTGATAATAATTGAAGAAACTTTTGATTTGGATGACTCAAGGGTTGATTTAGATTACGACTATGATGACATTATACCATTTCCTATTTTGTGCTTTTTTTAATTGTTGTAATTTAATGAGATATTATTATGCTAATCTAAAATAATACAATGATTTTTTTTAAATATATTTTAGAGGCAAAAGGGTTTAACTGCTGTTTATACAAATATATCAAATATGTGTAATTTAATAAGTTTCAATAAATATACTAAAATATTTGTTCCAGTTATTTGTATTTTTCAAGCAACTTTTCAAATTTTGAGCCACGGATTTAATAATAAAGGAAACACCTTAAGATCCATTTACTCCATTTTTACTGCTAATAAAAAATCTCAAGAAGTAAAAAAAACAAGATAAAAAATCAAAAGTTCATAATTGAAAAAAACTTTTGATTTGGATGACTCAAGGGTTGATTTAGATTACGACTATGATGACATTATTGCATTTCCTATTTTGTTCTTTTTTAATTGTTGTAGTTTAATGAAATATTATTCTGCTAACCTAAAATAATACAATGATTTTTTGTAAATATATTTTAGAGGCAAAAGGGTTTAACTGCTGTTTATTTGTAATTATGTTTATGTGTAATTTAATAAGTTTTCAATAAATATACTAAAAATTTGTTCCACATATTTGTATTTTTCAAGCAACTTTTCCAATTTTCAGCCACGGATTTAATAATAAAGGAGACACTTCAAGATCAATTTACTTCACTTTTACAATTTTGCCCTTGAACCCTTGTCCTTCTGACCAGTACTGACCACTTCATTTCACGTAATCAACAAATAAATACAATTTTTGAGTATTTAATACATGTTTCGAAGTCGTTTATAAATATGAGATATAGAAAAAGGCACGGACTTTCCCGGAATGGAAAGTAGTTTTGTATCAGGATATCAAAATATTTAATAATTGTGCGATTCTTTTCCCCCAGAATTATAAATTAATGAATTGACGATTTGAAGCTTGATTTCTAAAAGCTTGGAAAATAGACAGAAATCTGTAAGCAGTACAGTTAAGAGAAAGGATAATGAAGGATAAAAAGAAATGTTTGGCCAAAGTTAATAGCCCCTCAGCGGATCCCATAGCAATAAAATTGGCCATATTTTGGCAAAGATATCGCGTTTTTTGAGAGTGAAATATAGGATAAGACACGAAATCAAGTTTTTTTGACTATAAAATAGAAAGCAAAAAATTTGCTCCCGACATCCTGTATTATCAGGTAAGCCTGAAGTCTTTTGAAATTGACATTTTGCCAAACAATTTGGATTTAAGCGGCATTTCAGTTAAATAATATCTATAGCTATCCCCGGCAAGTCGTTACCTGCGATTCGATATTGCCATTTCGTAATCAGTCGAAGTAGATTTGTACAGCTTGTAAGCCGCTTTTTCAAACAAATGCAATTATTTTAGCTCTAAATGAAACACGAAGAGTTTGTTAATCGAGTTTGGAATAAATCGTCGGTAGACACTTGAATGGGTTTGATGTTACAAGATTTTATTCGATACTAGAAATAATTTTTGAAACTTTGTGTAAACACAACAAATTTTAATCAAAATTTTAATCAAAATAGCAACTTAAAGGAAACCGAATATATATCCAGAACCCAACAATTCTCGTTCGTTAAAAATGTCTGAGAATTAGGAACAGAGGGATTACTTCTTTTGCAAACCAGAAATCTTTAAAATTTCAAAGCGTTCAAGCTGTTTGGAAAAAACTTTACAATGCGGACATAAATCCGAAACTTGACTAAATTATTTCCACTACAGTTTGTTGTCGGCAATAGTTGGCGAGGATTTACAACCCATTCATGATAAGAAATGTGGAAAATATAAAGTCCGCCTCCGCAAAGTGGCCACAACTTGTCCACAACCCCCAAAATCCACCCTTAGGACCCCATCTGCCTTAAATAAGGGTCATTCCTCTCTCCGATTACCCATCCAAGCTGATGAAAACTCCAGCCAGTCCATCTTTACAATACTTGAGGCGGTTTGGCGCTAAATTGGGATTTCGCAAACTTGACTTATTTGTTTGGGTCTCCCATGTGATTTCTTTTTTCCATTAAATTGTCGCAAGACAACAACAACAACAAGCACATTGTGCTGGGGCAGCTTAATTCGCTTAATTAACCGAACGAAGCGTGTTTGTTGTTGAAACATTAATAACAAAATTAAATTTCATGGAAATGTTTATTATTACTTACGCCATAAGAACGAAGCAGAGCATTTTGTTGATATCATCAGGACAAGTACATTCAACGCCTAACCGTCATTCCATTTAATTAGTTTCACGCGAACTGTACCGGCTATAAATATAAAGTGTGTGAAGGTACGAACCGGACTAAATATACACACTTTCACGGCTATAAGCTGAACAATTGCGGCACGACAGACGGTAATTATGCAAATGATGCGAATCTTTCCGAATTAGTTTGAAAATTTTGCATTTTAAAGTTTGCCGGAGGCCGTACGTTCAATCTAACTTTCGCACTTCCACAACTAATCACATCGCGGGTTTTGACTGGGAGATCAATCAGCTTTGATCCTCAACCCCATATCACAATGTCACGCGAACAACACGCGGCTCCTGCGAAGAGAAAAGCTACATCCACGTCCTGCTGCGCTTCCCGCACGACTGACTCGCTTCTCTGTACTATTCCTGCAGCAGTCCTGTGCACGCATCTGTGAGGATCCTGCGGAGATGTGTCTATAGTCGGTCGTTGTCGCCGATCCTCGTCCATAATGCTTTCAGATAAATAAAAAAATAGGCGGAGGTCAGAAATACGGAAAGGGGATTATTTCGGCAGCGCAAAGCAGGCTCTCATCTATCATTCCGTTTAATGCAAAGGTCGTTAAACAACGATATGGTGACGTCAAATTGGACACTTTCGTGATTAAAGTCCGATGACATGATAAAGCTATCAGCTAATAGGCAATAACTCGCGATGATTTGATAGCGAAATGAAAAATAGGGCGTTTAACGTCAAAAGCCGAAATTAGAATCTTTAACAAATTATTATTAGTTACACTTAATTCCACTCCTATTTGCTCATACCTTAGTATTTTGCTACAAAATTATATTGTACAAATTAGTTTTTTTTTTAATAAATTGCATTAAACTTTTTATTTTAATAAAAATTTTTTTAGTAAATTTAACTTCGAACCCAATCAATTTGTTTGTTTATCTGTGCAAGTTGTAAATGAAAACGTGTCCGAAAATTGGCGCATTAATAAAATTAAATATTCATTTAATTTACAAAAGAGATGTGGCGTGTCAACGAATCCCACACATTCTCATTTGCATCCCTTTAAATATTGTTTTTGTGATGATATCGTAACAGAAAGCTGAAGGATGGGTGTTTCATGTAATGAAATTTATAGAAGCTGAAGTAAAGCTCTTGAAAGAATCCTCGCGTATCTCGCGCTTATTTCAATTCAACAGGAATATCCCCCGCGCGATTATTCCGAACATTTGAGTTCGCCTAAATAAAACACACTTAAGTTTCATACATATGAAATGCGGAACACATCTGCAATAGTTTTCGCATTCGTTGTGAAAAATCCTCGCCTGTTCATAAATCTCTCGGCGTTTTCGATTTGAGCTCATTCAAGAAGCACCGAGATAACATTGTTAACATATTTATAGAATCCTGCGAAACTTTTCCAATTTGTACTTCCGCGCCGACTTAAATTTCCTTAATGTCGGTTAAACATTTAGAAATCCGCGTAGTTTTTGATTTATACGGGCTTTAAACACACAAAAGTGAACGGGTTTGAGATGCAAATCAACGATAAATTACTATTTAAATACGTGCCCGAATACAATGATAAATGCCCCCGGAAAAAATATTTCAGGCTAATCTCGTTTTGTGCATTCGACAAAAAATTTTTACGAAATACAGGTCATTGGTTACATGTCGACTCTATTAAAAATTGCGTGTCGATTCCGCTGACACAGGCAATCTGTTACACGCATTAAATCGCTTTAATCATCACACCCCACACGTATTTTGACGCGTTTAATACAAAATATGGGCGCTGTTTGTGCCGGTTTTTTATTTCTCGTCCGACTAATATTTAGCTTCTCTCCGGATTTTCAAGTGCAGCTCGGCGAATCTACTCGTAAGCTTCTGAAGTGAGAGAAGCTCTTTATGAATTTTCAATAGAGTTACCTGAAACGGCTTCCAACCTCAATTATATTTCTTTGTAAACAGAAATCGGAACGTTCCCTGGTTTTACGTTTTTTTTTTCTTTTTATAGTTTAGGGTGAGTGGGTTTAAATAACCAATTTCCCGACGCAACGTACACGTCGCTTGATTAATTAATCAAAGTTTGGTACAGACAAAATTACAGCAGTTACGCATTTTAAGCTGGTGCATTTTTCAATTAAATTATCTCCATCAGAGGCAACATCATTTCTCGTTAAAATTTGCAAATTTCATGCTAAAATCATTTTTATTTAAACTGTATAGTGCACGCAATTTGCAAATAACATTATATTATAACCTTAAATGTTTTTAACAGCAACGATTACTTGAATTAATGGATAAAGGAAGTTAGGTGGTAACTCCAACCTCAGCAGGTCACCAAAAAAATCGTCTGCACTGTTCTCGACTGAGTTGAAAGTAAACCAACAAACTTCACTCATTGGGGAAATAATCTTTACGTTTAGGATATTTGTTCAGAATTTTTCCCATGTTATAATAATCTCATTACTAATAGATAAACAACAATCCTGTAGAATTTAAAGCAAATATTATATGAAATAATTAGTGACTGGATCAATGCGTCTATTGAAATCGATGCACAGATAAATTCAATTTTAGATTTGTAAACAATAACTTAGCAATTGATATTTTGCATGTAAATTCATTTAACAAATATAAACATATATTTCTATATAAAAGTGTTCAGTGCGTTCATTAATAAGTAGGTACACATGCAATGCTTCTCATTTACCATTTTAATTAATTTTTAACATAAAAGTAATTTTTTACAATAATGTGAGGTAAGAAACTTTTATTTTTTCGAGGAAAATTAGAAGCCTCAACCCAAAAACATTTCCAATGTAAAAATACTAGGAAAATAACACGTTGGGTGGTTAACATTACTAGAAAATAAAATAGAAATTCAAAATTGTCGCAATGCAACAACAACCATTAGAGAGCGTCGAGAAATTTTACGACAAGCATTTAACTCGGAATTAGTCAAAACTAATTATTCTGTACGAATCGTTTAGATAGTAAAGTATGTCCACATTTAAAAATATAATATATTACGCGACCATCATCGGTGAGCTCGTTTAGATTTTTCACTAAAGTGGAAAAAAGTCATTTTCACTGATAAATACAATTCAATTCGACACTAGTTTCGACAATTGAACTATCTAAGGTAAGATTTTTGATCCATGGCTGAGTGATGAGTTTAGTTGTAAGATCAAGTGGAGTTAGTAGTTTTTGATGGTAAGGAAACGGTTCAAAAGTACCGAAACTTATTAGAAAGTCAAATTCATAACGTAAACGCATTATTTCATTTTATCACTATAATACTTCGATCCCTCGGCGAAAAATGTGAAAATTTGGTTAATTGTTAAAAATTGTTAAAAAATATTGTATAAAACATTTTTATTTATTTATGGGGAAAACGTATTAAAACGTAAATTTAAAACATTATAATCATTTTCGTTACATCGTCTTTATCTACGAGAGTATGCAAATTTTCTGTTGCCAGTAACATAAAACCAAAAAATAAAAAAATTAACAATTGAACATTTTTAAAGCAATTAAATATCTAGATTTGTTAAAAAGACCACAAATTACTTAATTACTTACGACTAGGTGTAGGGTAATAAATTGCTATTTGAAAAGAATATAATTACATGCAAGAAGAAAGTTTTTAATTAATTAATTTAGCTATCGTTACAAACAACTACGACTGTATTTAGCAATATTTTCCTTAAACATTATTATAAAAAGTAGAATTTATCCTTTATGCTTTAACATGTCACCAATTAGTTATTACAAATTTTGCACAAAAGAAAATAAAGAAAATTAATCCGAAATGCTCACAAAAAGCTTAAATATACAGTTAATATAAACGCAAAATAATACGAGTTGAAATGTTAATTTATTTTAACAATTTATTAGTTAATTACCATTAATAATTATTTCCATAACTGTGGTTAGTTTTTGAGCAAATAAGCGTAATTAATTCATAAGCCATTAATTTATATTTTACTATAATCCAAATTTTATATTTATGAAATATATCTAATATTTATATGCAAACAGCATTTTTTATTTTGGGTGCGATCAATCAAAACAAATCGTTTTTCATGGGTATTCCATAGCTAAGAATTAAAAATATATTTATCACAGACCTATTACGAGCTAAATAAATATTTTTATTTTTAATGCATTTTGTTGTAACTGGTCGCGGTTTGGGGGAGGATTTATCACCCAGCTTCAGTTCTGATGAATTTGAGATCACAAGAAATTGACTGATAATTTTCATTACACTTATGCTACGTCTATATTTAACTTGCAAAAAACTGTATAATGATCCTGATGCTGTCCTTTAAAGCAAAGAGCGTCTTAGGATGATTGCGAAGATCCTATTTGCTGTCTTTACAACGTTATTGTAGTCTAGACGAAGATATTTAACTTGAAACAGCTCTCCATGTCAAATAAATAAAAATTTAGTAAGCATTCAAAGTTTTATAATATGGTGTATTGTTGGTTGCATAATCTTAAATTATTTAAAATTTGAAATCAACTGAATAACGCTACAAGTGCATAGCACAGTCGTGTAATGTGTTACTTATGAGTTTCAATACTGTAATTTTGCCTTATTAAAATAATAAGACGTTACAACTTTTAAATAATTTTATTAAATTTACGTTCAAATGTGATTGTTCATATTTTTTTATTTTATAATTTATTGCTGTCCGCAATTAACACATTAAAAATGTAAACACATCAACCGGTTCTTTAAATTTACAAGTACTTTCTAAAGCCATTAAGATGTCGAGATGTATTTCCAGATTCAATTTCTTCTAGTTTAACTAAGCGTTACATTATGTAGTAAACAGTTCCTTCTTTTTATCACTTTGACCCGGTTCTAATTTTTGGGTCAAAATTATGTGTAATTTCAATTGTTCCGTATTTAAAACATGTATTTCGTTGTGGTTTATGAATTTTGGATTTTTGGGAAATAAAAGCATAGAAATATGAATCATATATTTATTTCTGGAATTATTTATTATCAACAAATCAATTATAATTTAAAAATAACTGTTTACTATAATTTACAGAACTAACTCGAGTAACAAAAACACTTTAAAATATTTAGTATCACAATTATTGATTTTAAGGAAGAGAATTATAATTATAAATATCATTAAAAAATGTATTTCGGTAAATATTAATATTGAACAAATACATATATTAAAATTTAAAGCTAAATAAAAAAAATTACAACAGATCACACAAATCTGCCGGTTTAATAAATAAAATTATTTTTTTTAAATTACTGTAAGTTGCAGCAGCCGTCAATTATGCAACTGAAATTGGCTATACCGGCCGAAAACCAAGACTTATTCAAATATTTTTTCCATTTTTAGACGGGGGCGTCTGTGTGGGTCAAGGATTTTTTTTGTTTAGGAATGCCTACTTAAACATGGACCAAGTCAAGAAGGGCAACAGTTCAAGACGCACCATACAATGCTCCTCTTCTTGTGTCTGTGTCTCATTTTAGTTTTTGCATTTCTAATAACC
This sequence comes from Eledona agricola, assembly GCA_964023215.1. Taxonomy (NCBI): domain Eukaryota; kingdom Metazoa; phylum Arthropoda; class Insecta; order Coleoptera; family Tenebrionidae; genus Eledona; species Eledona agricola. The sequence continues at coordinate 5,541,860 of OZ026856.1, forward strand.
GACATCGTGAAACCCAAAGGATACCCTCCCGGTAGGTGACAGTTGCTTCGCGTCTTTTGCATAATTATCCCCCAGGACCTCCGTGGCTGCCCATCGTCGGCAACTTCCTCGACTTCCGAAGACGTCTTTCTGCCACCGGCTACCACCACTTGGCTTGGCAAGAGCTGTTCGAAAAGTACGGCCCCGTCGTGGGGCTGAAAATGGGGCGCAATTTAGTGGTGGGCGTGTGCGGCGCCGACGCCGTCAAAGAAGTCCTCACGCGAGAAGAATTCGACGGACGTCCGGACGGCTTCTTCTTCAGACTTCGCACTTTCGGCAAACGTCTGGGTAGGTTCGGGGGTAAGAATTTCGGGCAAGTGTAGGTCAGTGCTTCAAATAAAACATTAAGAAACTTGTCGGGACCGGTCCCATCTCATTTCTTTTAATGTTTTTAAAAAACGGCCCAGACGGAGCCGGGGTTCAAGACCCCGCGCTTTTTTTGTCAAATAACCGTCATTTTGCGGTCCAACAGGAATTGTCTTCTGCGACGGTCAGTTCTGGCAAAAGCAGCGAAAATTCTCGCTGCAGCATTTGAAGAATTTCGGCTTCGGACGCAAAGAGATGGAGGAAAAAATTGAGGAGGAGACGCGCGACTTAATTGCAGGACTCAAGAGTCGCTCCTCGGAGCCGATTTCCATGCACACCGCTTTCGACGTTTCTGTCCTAAACGTCCTGTGGGCGATGATGGCCGGACAGAGATTCGATAAAGACGACGAGAGACTAAAAAAATTGTTGAATATCATCCATGACGCTTTCAAGCTGATCGACATATCAGGCGGGATGCTGAATCAGCTACCTTTTCTGCGATTTGTGGCGCCTGAAATTTGCGGCTACAACCAACACGTTAACGTCTTGGTTAGGTTGTGGAAGTTTTTGGAAGTAGTTCAAAAATTTCGGTCGGTTTGAATTTTTGACGATTTTTTGCTTTCAGGAGACAATCTCTGAACACAGACGAACGTTATGTAGCTCGCATGCTCGCGATTTAATCGACGCCTTTCTGCAAAACATGAACATCAAAAGCGACACCACTTTTACAGGTTCAGCTTTTGATTTGTTGAATTGAAATATGTTTGAGTTTCAGATGACCAACTTATGAGTCTTTGTCTGGATTTGTTCATGGCAGGTTCCGAAACCACAAGCAACACACTCTCTTTTGCTGTAGTCTATATGCTTGAGTTTCCTGAAGTACAGAAGAAGGTGCAGGACGAAATGGATAAAGTAATCGGACGAAATCGTTGGCCGAATCTACAAGATCGGGCAAGGTGAAATATTGCAATTAAACAAACATTTCCTCAATGGAAATAATTAATTGAAGGCTGAAATACACGGAAGCCGTTCTCATGGAAATTCAAAGACGAGCTAACATCCCTCCGCTTGGTATAGCGCACAGAGCAACACGTGACACTCACTTACTGGGCTACCACGTGCCAGAAGGTGCAATTCTTCTTACCAGTTTATACAGCGTTCACATGGATCAAAAAGTTTGGAAGGATCCACTGGCCTTTAGACCTGAACGCTTTTTAAACAAAGACGGCGAGTTGTCGGTTAATGAAAAATATTTCGCCCCGTTCGGATATGGTAATGTTAAATAACACATTCAGCTGATTGTAAAAAGTTATGTTCGTAGGCAAGCGACGTTGTTTGGGAGAGGCTTTGGCGAAAGCAAACTATTTCCTGTTTTTCACCGCTCTCTTGCACAACTTTTATTTGGAAAGGGATAGTCAAGGGCCGCAGCCTCAACTAGAGGGGTTTGATGGAGTTACAATCTCGCCGAAACCCTTCAAGGCAAGACTTATTCCCAGATGCGACTAGACTTACCCGCTGGGACATAAAAAGATTTATAAAGGATAAATTTGGTCGAATACGTAGAATGTAGAAGTGCTGAAGAGTGCGGATGCGAATCTGAATTGTTCAAATGATTCGATTTCATAAAACGTAAGCAAACTTACGATCCAGTGAAATAAAAAATGCTCCAACCGCCGCGTTTGAGTTTTATTTAGTTTGCCTTTCCGATTAGCGAAGTAATAAAAGCTAATGAGATAACTCCCTGCGAACGATAAGAATCTCGTGCTGAACATATTTATCGCATTTTCTCTTCGTTTTATACGTAAAAATTCAAATATAGAAGTGCCGACTGTGTAGAAACTATTCTGAATGTTTAAAAGCACGTACAAAACTGACGAAATCAATTAAATAAAAAATATTTCGGTTGTTTGATTTATATATTACAAATTTATTTCTTCATGTTCTCGTTATTCCATATATTCCATGAAGAGTCGATTTGATGTAAGCCAAAAATCGTTGAGTGAAACTGTACCGAAAATTTATCAATTTAATCAATTTATTCGTGATTAATTGGTAAAAAAAGGTTTAAAACCTTTGTAAGAAGTGATAAAAACTCCGCGGATTTTTGCCATCTTTTTATCCATTCCACATCTAACGTGCGTACAGTCTTTTGCAATCCAAATCGCAACGGACTCTATTTTTATTCCGCTTTCTGTCACATTATAATACGTCAAATTTAAGGTTAGTCTTCTGTTTACAAAATTGGAAATGATGGACTTATGGGGGTTTTTGTATATTAATGAGTCTCATTTCCATTGCAAAAGACTGTACAAATAGGCCGTGGAATCTCTTGGAATTTGTTTAAGTGTAGAAAATATTTGACTTTGAGGTGGAGAAATTTAAAATTAAGTTTTCGGCACGACATAACAGATACACTTAATGTCTTTTTTTAAATTCCATCTGAGCCATTTTTTGTTGACAGTTCCTGTTAAATGTCATGTCATGCCATGTCTACACTTTAAAAATTAAAAAAAAAGATAAATTTCATGGGGTAGTCTGAATCATCATTCGAATTTCCCACCGGGCTAATTTAATTTATTTACCTTTATCATGTTTATTTTTAACGATATATTAGTGGAGATTCTATAACACAATTATCAAACACGTAAAAGATTTCCTAGAAGTTTCAAGTTGAGGTATGACTCACCAAATGATAATTTGTAATAAGATGAATCAGAGAAGTGATGCGGCGGGATAATTATGAGATAAGCAAATTTCAAATGATAAAAGATAGTATAAGAAAACAATTTATTTACTTGTAAGATACAATATTATGGAAAAGTTAAAGCTATTACAAAGATAGGCAACTCGCACACATCATCTAGAGAGTTGTCCAGGAAAATTAGTTTTTGTTTTGGAGAAAAAAAAAAAAAGAGGATAAACTAATTATTTTACAGCCATTAACTTTACCACAGATTTCAATAAAGTTAACTTTATACTTATGCACCACAAAATGTTTCGATAGAGGATTAAATAATAATAATAATGTATTACAAATAAATCAAAAATAACATTACAATATACTAATAATAAAGATAGAATTTGATGAACGAACGGTGGACACATTGAATTATTTGTGCTCTCGACGCTCCCCGTCCAGTTTCCTGTGAGAACTCGACACACGGCGCGTGTTACTTGCTCCACTGCAGTCCTCGAGAGAAGGAATTCGATATACTCATACAGAACGAAAGAACAAACTGAAGTGGTTTATTACAACAGCGCGCGACATGAAGCAGCCCCCCGAAGCACCGCGTACGCTCAAAGCAAATTGCAACGATGCTTCTTCTTCTTTTTCACTTGAAGCGCGGCACGCGTGGCGTTTTCAAACACCTCCCGCACGCCCTCCTTGCTCTTCGCCGAGCACTCCAAATACGCAAACGCGTTTATCTTTTCGGCCATGGAGCGGCCGTCCTGTGGCTTGACGGGCTCCTGCTTCATCTTCTTCAGCTCGTTAATCGTGTTGGGGTCGTTGCGAAGGTCCTTCTTGTTACCGACGAGGATGATCGGCACGTTCGGGCAGAAGTGCTTCACCTCGGGCGTCCACTTTTCCGGGATGTTCTCGAGTGAGTCGGGCGAGTCCACTGAGAAGCACATGAGGATGACGTCGGTGTCTGGGTACGAGAGCGGCCTCAGCCGGTCGTAGTCCTCTTGGCCGGCTGTATCCCACAGCGCCAGCTCCACCTGCTTGCCGTCGACCTCGATGTCGGCCACATAGTTCTCGAACACGGTGGGCACGTACACTTCGGGGAACTGATCCTTGCTGAAGACGATCAGCAGGCAAGTCTTTCCGCAGGCGCCGTCGCCCACAATCACCAGCTTCTTCCTGATGGCAGCCATCGGACCTGGCAAAACACAGTACAACACAAGTCAACGCCTATTCAACAGCCAAGATGGCGGCGGCGGCGGTGTCGAACACCTAACCGGACCAGGGGAGGGGCGCAGCTACTGATAACAACCTTTTCCGGAGTCCTCCGCGTCGGACCAGCAGCAGAACATTCAGGGGGGCGATTTAACGGGGATTGCGACCGCTTTCCCAACTAATAACGCTGTACCGCGTTCATTTAATTCCGCACGAAACACACTCGCATAAACAAATCGCGGGTGCGAGTCAGATGGCGGTGCGATCGCAAAGTTGACAGTTGCGCACGCGCACACGTCACGAACGTCACAGTCCGTTCCTCCGCATCAACACTCGCTATCTTTCTCGCTGTCATGCTGTACCCCAACCGCCATCTCCTTTCTTTCTAGCGCTTACGCAAAACTAAGCGACATGTATGTTTCGGTGCTAATTTTAATTTTCGGGTGATTTTATTTTTTGATGGATATGCATATAAAAGTTTATTTTCGGACGTTATTCCGCCGTAAGTCGCATTTAAACGGTTATTAAAAAATTCACCTTTATCAATGAACCGGTACGGACCCTTCTGCATGATTGCGAGATGAATCATGAAACCGGTCCACTGAATAAGATCGTGGCAAATCCCAATCTTTTTTTTTTATTCAAAATTATTACAGCCTCTCCATGTTTCATGTGTGAGATGCAGGAGTAATGTGACACACGAAATATGAAATACTAACTTGTGACTATGAAGATGAAATATTGCTCTTAAACTTAAAAGTCCTTAGAAAAAAATCTGTCTTGATTCTTTGTTATTTTGTATAGTTCTCCACCAGCTGAACGTCCAAAAATTTAAGAAAGGAAGTTGAAGATGCCATATGAATTCTAGTTTTTTCCTCACATGTTTCTCCTCTATTTCAACTATTTTTTTCATTATTCATAATTCGTTTTCAATTTGATCCTTCTTTTAATTTGTTTCGTCTTCTACTAAATATACTTAGTTAGTAAAAGTGTGCATTTTTAATAAATATCTTTTGTTTTATGTATTTCATGTAACGCAAGTGACGCCAAAATAACGAAATAAAAAATCAAACTTGTATTATAAATTAGTAACACTAGTAATAATAACGTGCGTTAAAAAAAACGAGGCTGCGTTGGCTATGGAATTTATCGGCTTTCCAGTGTAGAAACCATAGAAAACATAAACATAGATTTGACAAATGTCAAGATCTGTCAGTTTAAAATTTACGATCGAAATAAAACGGCCCAAACGCCAGGACAGTTTAATTTTATTTTTAATGAACATTTTTAATAATCATTGGTTTTTAAACCTTCGAATCCAAGCAAATCCGAACCTTTTTTTTCTAATGTATATTGTGTAATTTATAACTCACTAGTGGTCAACGTTTGTGTTTAACTATGTATACAACGATTGGTAGGTCACAAACATATTATTATTATTATTACTTAAATGATGGGGAAAAAAAATTTGGTACATTAAATAAAATGTAAACATGTAAAAAAATTAATGTAGATTTTAATAAAAGACAATCCGTAATTAAACTCCAAAAACAAACAACATTTATCGCGATTGCTTTCGATTTTTTGCCGTAACTCGTCTAAATTTTTTGGTCTATTAAAATAATAAACCTTCGAACCTTCGAATCCAAGCAAACCCGAACCTTTTTTTTCTAATGTATATTGAGTAATACAACTCCCTAACGGTCGACGTCCGTGTTTAACTATATATACAACGATTTTTGAAATATTAATTGAGAATGCAGTTGTTCTTAAACTGAATTGGTAGGTCTCGAGTTGCGCATAGAGACTGATGACCCATGAAGGTTGACGGGCAACTGAGTGCTGCCAAATATTCTCAAGACATTTTTCGGTTTTGAGACTGATTCTTCTTCATCGATCTATTCACGACTTACAGTTATATCAAATTAATGACCGTCCTGGTCGTGCCGATATTCTCCTCAACAGAGGAGAAGCTGTAACAATGAATAGATTGATGTTTGGATTCACAACGATACCGGGAAATGTTTTGCACTTTTTTTTTATCCCATAATGATTTATCCCATTGTCAACAAGGAAGCTAACCTAAACATAAACAGACTCGAACTGACACTTTGAAATTTTGCTACACTAAATTGATGCACAAAGTTTTTCCATGGCCAACGCAGCCTCGTTTTTTTTTTTGAACGCACGATAGATCTATGTTCACACTATTTATCTCTCTCTTGTCTGTACTGCGATCGCCTTTCTTTTTCTACCAGTTCATTTTTTGACATTGTGACAGTTCTGACAATTCTAAGTCTAACCTGAATTTCAACCCCAAATTAAAAGCTCGTAACTAATTAGCGAAAAGAAACAGCACGGAGCTGATAACATTTTCGTGATTACAAGCGTCAACTACAACCGGTGAAGTAATAATTTTCTGGTTTCAAGTAATAAACATTATGTGTTACAACTTACCCAAAAACGTGTGTCCTGCTTTTACCATATGGAGAATTAGTGCGCGATATTTCAATTTGCGGTTTTTACGAATAATACTCTTCTAATTTTGTGTGGTGATTTAATTGCCGAAAATGGCATCGAGGAGGACACGTATAAAAGGAATAGCAAATATTCCTCAAAGGAGGAAAACGTTAAATGCATCCAGCACTGAGACTGCAATAGATGCGAATCTGGAACTTGGTGAGAAAGGGCAGAAAGAAGATGACGAACAGACACTTTTAGAAACGTTAAGTTCGCCCAGGGCTGATGTAATAGATGTAATAGATGCAATCAGCAAAGAGAATCATGAAAAAAATTCAGAACAAAAATGTGATGCAGCAAATGAAATTTCACCAGCTTGTGATAATGAAAATAAAACTGATAAAGTTGAGAAGTGTGATGAAGAATCAGGGGAGCAGATTAAAGATGAACAACCCCAACCAATGAAAACAACATTGAGGCGAAAATTTGTTAAGCCTGTGGTTTTCTTAAAGGGAATACGCCGAAAAGCTAAGGATGATCAATCTAAAGCTGAACAGAAAAGCGACAATATTGTTAATTTAAGCCAATTTGTGTGTCATACCAATCAACCCTTAGAACAGCAAAATGAATCAAATGAGAATGATCATTCCAGTTTATTGGAAATTCAAACAAGTCCTGTGACTCCTGATCATGTAGAAGGTAAGTGTTTTTTATTTTTACAAACAAGGACACACTCAAAACAATGTTGTAACGTTAATGTTGAAAAAAAATAAGTTGATTATTATGGCCCCTACAAACTTGAGTTTTAAATTACAGTTATGTAAAATCAAAAAGAACTATATCTAATATAAAAAACAGTGCAACTATGTTCGCGTTGGTTTTGTATGTACTAATTAGTCATCAAATTAAAATAACAATGTTGTTTTGGTAAGTTTTTATTATCAAGGAATCCCATTTATGAAATGACTGTTTTTAAGCTTAAGATGCGAATCTGACTAATGGAAATTTTTAATCAATTTGGTTTTACATTAAGTTATATACATTCAAAATATCTAGAAATCAAAATTAATCAAAAGCAAACAATGCAACCACACTCAAGTTTATTTGATAATCATGATTTGAGGTTTGATTTTTTACAGATGATTATCTAAATCAATTCAAAATAACGATTATGGTTTTGTAAGTATTGTTTTAATTTTAATCAGGAAATCGCATTTATCATTGATTGATTAACATCAAAATGGACCCAATGTGGAAATTTTAAGTCAATTTGATGTTACATTACAATGTGAAAATTACAATATCAATTAAAAAATTGTCAACAAACAACAACGCTACTCAAATTCATTTTTATCTCCAGATGATTCCTCTAAAACAATTCGAAATAACAAAATTGTTGTTTTGGACCAAACAATTTGTTGGCGGAATCAGCAAGAAGTGAACATTGTAGCGTCTGAGGACACAAACATTTTAAGAGCTCCAGAAATAATAATACCCTCAACTATGCCTCAGGGTAAGAAAAATTGGCCTAACCAAGTTGTGCTTTTAAAGTTTATAATGTTTTGTGATAGATAATGGATTTAAAGGCATTGTACCACACAGTCCCCAGTTGCTGACACCTGAAATGGAATATCCAATCCCTCCACCCAGCCCTAACAAAATGAATCGTTCAAGAATCAAAGCTGTTCCCCGATTAGGTCAGAGAAACACCAGTTTCAGCGCGAGTGAATCCGAAGACGAGAGCCGCAGAAATTACAGACATCGCAACGATTCGGTGTGTATTTCCATGTTGATTTCTGAAAAACTGAGAATTCTTCTTCACTTAATATTTCCTCTAACTCCCATTGTAACTAAACAACGCATGTAACCGTGTATGTTTCAATATTTCGCTGTCGATTTATGTTCGTGGTTCTCATAATTCATTTCAGCAGCCATAATTACGCAATTCGATTTAGGTTTGTTCGACTGCGTCCGGTCTGCAAGACAGCAACTCCCTTCCAGAATGTCTTTCGCCGCAGAAACCCAAAGACTTCAACTCAATCATACAACGCAAATGTCGAAGAACGGAACAATCGCGCAAACTTGCCGAAGCCCGCAGAGACTTCCAGTTGAAATTCGGCAACAAAAAACCCGACCGCCAGAAACTGACAATGATCGACCTGATTTTTTACAACCCCGTGACGAATCTGATGAGCGACACAAAAACCAGACGAAAGATTTCCGAAAGCGAGAGTGGAACCGCCGAAGAGAACGAAACCGTGGACGATCCTGGTGTCGGCGATCAAACTCAGGCTAATTCGGCGAGCGACGAGGAGAACGAAATTCCCGCACCGCAGATCAAAATAGGTCCCCAGGGCGAGATCGTGGTGGACGAACAAAGTTTGGTGGTCGAAAACAAAGCGGTGAAGAAGAGCCGCGAAGAGATCGAGAAGTCGGCGGTGGTGAACGCGGATTTCGACACCGGATATGGAGTGTACAAACGAGCGAAGCGCTCCAAAGACTGGAGCAAACAGGAAACGCTCAAATTCTACAAAGCGCTGAACACCATCGGTACGGACTTCACGATTATGTGCGAGTTGTTCCCGCGGAGATCGCGCCGAGAGTTGAAGATGAAATTCAAGAAGGAGGAACGAGTCAACAAGATTTTAATAGACCGGGCGATAATGCAGCCGTGCAACTTTGATTTCAGCGAATTCAAGCATGAAGTTGATATGGAAGAGAAGGAATTGCAGGAGATCGAAAAGCAAAAGGAGCGGGAGCGGCAAATGAAAATAGAGGCGAAGAAGAGGAAATCCAGTAGGAACTCGTAGAAATTTATTAACTATAATTTAATTATGATGACTTGTAGGTGTGAGTTATAAAAGCGAGCCGCCGGAGAAGTCGTTAAAAATGGAGGTACGGCCTAAAGTAAAGAAAAAAAGGGCGCTGGATATTATGGACGTGTTGGAAAGCGACGCTGACGAGTCCGAGATTGAATCGTTGGAAGGTGACGCTTCTCAAGACAAACTAATCCAGGCAATGCAGAAACCGACGAGATCTGGTAGAGTTCCTAAAGTCGTGGACAAATACAAGGCTGTTGAAACTGAGACCAAGAACGCGAATCCAAAGCCGGGGTCTTTGATAGTGGCTGCTGAAACCGGTGAAAATGGACAGCCCATATACAGAGTGTGCATGGTAACACCTGAAAATGGGAGACAGCAAATCGGCGAGAACATGACGAGCTTAGAGGAAGCGCTGCAATGTAGCGAAAGCAGTGCCACTCAGAGCTTATTAACGATATCAATTAGTACCACTGATATGCAAAATGAACCACCAGTGGAAAACAACATAACAATTTCTGAAGAAGAAAGCCCCACTGAACCAGCTAGTTAATTAGTTTAATACTTCAAGTGGAACTGGAAATGATATTACGAAAGAACATAAAAACATGTAGGTTTGAATGATATTTTAAGTCTGCTTTATACAGTTAGGCTAATTGAATTATGTTGGTTGTAGTCGATATTTATAAAACATTTTACAAGATTAAATTAAAATATTCGTCAATTGACCTCTAGTGCTTCGCACGGTAACCACTTGGAGCTCTCGAGGGCGTCCCAAAAGTTACAGTCTTGTTCGATTCTCTCCCTATTAATTTTGTCAACGTCCAATGGAAGCGAATGATCTGGAAACCACCCTACCTACAGTTCTGGAATTTTATCATTTGTGTTTTTACCTATTAGTTCTAAGAGATCCTCTTCTTTTTTGTCCACGTTGGACATGTCGGCGTGATGGTAGGCTTCTTGTGTTGCGGTGCCGTCCCCTTGATCGTAGTATCCCTAAGATAACAACGATACAAAGGTGAAGGGAGGTTTGGTACAAATGTGCGGAACAACTTACAGTTTGCCAGTTTGCGTAGTTCTGCCAATAGGTGGAAGGATCATAGTACTGGCTGTAATCGGCTGCGGTGTAGGTGGAGGTGGCGCTGGTGGCGGCTGCAGTCCCAGTGGTGAGGGCCCCTTTAGGCTTAGGTACAGCGTTGCAAATTTTCAGCGCTTTAGTCCCCAAACCTACATAACCGTTCATAGTGGTTAGACTATCTTTCATTTCATCTTCACTGCCAAATCTGACAAAACCATAACCTTTACTGAACCCGCTAGTGTCCAAGATAACTACAAATTCGGCATTTTTACAATCGTAAGCGGCGACCTCACAAACTACCTTTGGCAGTTTTGATTGTGTTATATTTAGTTGAAAAAATTCGATATAAATTATAATCGTCAACATCCGGACTTAGATCGCCTACCCATACTGAAAATTCTCGTTCCAATAACGTACGTCCAGTATTGCTGGCATTGTTGAGCCGGAAACGGACCACGGGGGATGTGCCTGGAATCGGTTTGCCGTTGAGTTTGTGCATCGCGTCGATGGCCTCCTCATCCGTCGCGAAGTGGACAAAACAGTAACCAGCCGCTTCTCCGGTAAATTTGTTTCGCATCACTTTTACGTTGAGGGGATTCTCGCCCATTTTGCGGAACGCCGAGATGATGAAGGTTTCCGTCATGTAAGGCTCCAGCTGTAAACCAGAAAAAATTATACGTCTATCTAAATTTTGCACCGGAAGCTTACGCTGCCCATCCAGAGCTGGCAATGGATCATATTCGCCATTCTCGAACTAGTTTTGCTCTTCTTTCGCCAAAATAACAAACACTAACAACTATTAACCTCCAATAATGATTTTCAACTGTCGCCAACTGCAATTGATAAAAAATGAACAATTCATTTGCCCTACCAACATTAGAGCTACCAAAAAAAGAAAAAAAATAAAGTCGGTAAAACGGGCCACAGTGCCACCTACAATTTAGTAGCTAAACTAATATCTATTTTTCCAATATTTAAATTATCCGTTTGATTAGAAAATAAATTTTAAAACATTTATACTGACCAATTTCTCATTTATTCTACTTACATTCTCAAGATTAGAAATTTATTTTCGATTATTAAAAAAACCAAAATTTCCTAAATATACAGAGTGTTGCGGAAATTAATAGAAATATTTTAAGCGGTAAGAGAACTCTAATACCACAAATTTTTGCGTACCCGCCACTGAGTTATCAAGCACCACTTCGAAAAAGTAGCAAAAAAACACTCTCGCAAATACGGGTAATCCAAATTAATGAGATATTGTGGTAGGTAAGTAATAATAAATAGATAGATTTATTGTTTGTTACTGACTTTACTAATACATATAATTCTGAAAAAATGTGTGAATAAAGCACTCCAAAAACCTACTCGAGTAGGTAGAATAAATGTTTTTAATTTCCGTTTAAAAAACGTTGAATAAAGGTATAAAAATAAGGTATAAATAACGTTTATTATTTCGGTTAAAAAAACGTTTATAATTTCCGTTGAATAAACGTTTTTAATGTTAGTTAAAAAAACGTTTATAATTTCCGTTGAATAAACGTTCTTAATGTTAGTTAAAAAAACGTTTTTAATTGACGTTGAATAAACGTTAAAAAAACGTTGAAAATTGGTTTCAAATAACGTTATATCGCGGGACATTAAAACGTTAAATAGACGTCAAATAAAACGTTGAAGTAACGTTTATGATGTCAGTTAAAAAAACCTTTCTAATTAACGTTGAATAAACGTTAAAAAAACGTTGAAGAGTGGTTTCAAAAAACGTTAAATCGAAGGACATTAAAGCGTTAAATCAACGTCAAATATAAACGTTTGTGTGTTTACTGGGTCACTTTATTTCTATCACACCAAAACATACTTTTTGTATGTATAAAAGTAATGAGTCGAAAATAAATGATTATAATATAGGATCTTGACTTATGTAACTTTAATCTCACATCATAATTTTTAATTTAAGCAAACTAGCAATTTTATGATATTTTCTTAAATTTTCATATGTGTATGCCAATGCTTATTAATAATAAGATTTCGATTGATATTTAGTGGCTTATCTAATTAACTGCCTGTGATTGCCTTAATAAATTATAGTTGCAAAAGTACAAAGATTATGGAAATACGAAACAATTTGAGACATCTGCCCTATCCTATAATTTTTGAAAGTTGAATTAAAAATAGATTTTCAAGGTCGGTCGGAAAAAAGTGTTTGTCCTGAGTGATAATTTTTTTTATCTGCAATAAAATCGCAACAATGATTGCAGACTGATTAAACCACAAAGAAATTAAAACTGCAATCAAAATTATAAAATGTTTAATTTTCCACTCTCGGTGGTAGTAAAGCTTCTGACGTTTTCAGTAATGATAGGTCGTAGAATACGCATTTTTAAATGATTAACTAATTGTAGGAACTTTCCCCGAAGCTTTCTTGCGGTATGAATATAAATATGAGGTGCTGAATAATAAATTAATAGTCAAAATGAGTAACCAGTCCGACAACGAACGAAAACTTTTGTCGTGGCTGACACCAGTTTTCCAAAAATACAGTCTACAAAGCTTTTCCGTGCATCTAAAAGGAAACAGCGAAAGAGGTACTGGATATTTAGGTGATATTGTTTATGTTACTGCAAAAGGAAAAGCGCAAGACGGGTCTACGAAAATCTACGACTTGGTTTTGAAATGCAGCAAAGAAAGCGATGTTTTACGTAAGAAAATTCCAATAAAAGATATATTCCATAACGAAATCTACTTCTACACCACCGTCATGCCCTTTTTCGTCCAATTCCAAGAAGAAAATCACGCGAGACCGTTTGATAATGTCCCCAAATGCTACGGCGCTTTCTCGGACAAAGACAACGAAGTACTAGTTTTGGAAAATTTAAACAAACTTGGGTTTGAGTTGTGGCCGAAGAAGCAACCCCTGACGCGAAAGCACCTGGAAATTGTTTTAAGAGCTTACGGCAAATTTCACGCAACATCTGTTGCCATAAACGATAAAAACCCGGAACAGTTTGAAAAAATCGTCAGCGGGTTTAGAAGCACGTCAAGAAAACTGTTTAAAGTTGGAGATATGCAGAATTTGTTCGGATCAGGCATTGATGTGGCATGTGAAGTGTTCCAAGGGGATTTGGAGGAAAGCGTTTTAAATAAATACAAAAGTTTCAAAGAACAAATTGATTTTGTGCTCTTTGAAATGTTCGAGGAAGCGAAAGGGTTGAAAGTGATCTGTCAAGGTGATTGCTGGAACAATAACTTTATGTACAAATTCCAGGTATGTTTCAATTTTTTTTATATGTATTTCTTTCTGTACTGGTCATTTTAGGGTGTTAACAAAGAGGAGCCTAGTTCAGTGGTGATCTTCGACTGGCAATTTACCAAACATTGCTCACCGATTTTTGATTTATCCTACTTTATATTCACTTGTATCTCCGCGGAAGATTTGGAAAATCTCAACAATGTTTTAATGAGTTACCACAAATCGTTTGTAGATCATTTGCTATCGTTAGGTGTTGATAAGGCGGACTCGATTTATCCGTTTGAAGTGCTTTTACAAGACTGGAATCAGTACTGCAGATATGGAATTTTGATGAGTGCTGCCTTACTAAAAATCGTTTCGACCGACAAGGCTAATATTTCGGATATTGCTGAAATTGTTGAAGATGGTCAAGATTACACCCACGTCTTTACCAATAAAGATATAGACACGGAAACGTTTAAATTTAGAAGCCGACCCATCATTGAATATGTCGTGAAGCACAATTTAATTTAGAGCGTAAATATAGGTACTTAATGAATGAATCATTTAATTAATTTTTTTTATTTGACTGGGCCTGTTATTAAATAACTAGTTTAATTTACTGTCGGTTGATTTTTTTGAAGTGTCCTAACTTTTTCAGTTTACATAACTACTACATCCTAAAATGTTGCAGTCAATTGTTTTCATACCAAAATATACCGGGTGACTATAAATGATTGACTTAAATTTAGGTGATTAGCAACAATGAGGAATTGGTACCAGATTAACTGTCGTCGTGATTTATGTTTATTAACTTTTCAGGTTAGAATATTGTTGTCAAAAAGTGTAACTTACTGAATAATAGCGAACGAAAAGTGACAAATAGTGGAGAAAATAGTTACAGCGAGTGATCGAAAAGATCTTCCAGTTGTAAAAACCATTTTGAAAACTATTCTGACATGAGCAATTTTTTAATTTGACGTTTATTTAACATTTTCAAATTTGAAAATCAGTGTACCCAATGGAAGAGCTAAGACATATTGCCAACCTAACACAAAAAATGTCAATCATTTACAGTCACCCGGTATTTATTTCTAGAATTAATCAAAAAATAATTAGAGGAGACCCGATTATATCATTGAATATTATGTCTTACACAAACATTTTTTCGACGTATTACATGACATAAATAAAGCTAATTATTATGTAATAATACAGAATAAAAATTTTTTGAAATTATTTTGATCTAACACCCCTTGACGAACCGCCACTGGTAATAGTTGGTTACAAATCTGGACCACTATTTTTACAAGCGGCTAATACGACATTTAGCTCAGTTGGCCGCTCTTATCTTATTTATTCCATATTATTAACCTCTCTTATGGAGTAATTTTAAACAAGTTTAAATAGTCAACTCGAAGAAGCTGTTACAAAACGCTCGTGATTTTTGAAATGGGGACAAAAAACTGATCGTAGTGATGTAACAACTCCATACAGCTTTAAAAATAATTCAACAATAATTAGGCACATTGGACCATGCAAAATGTTTTTAAATCGTCTTCTGAACCCGAAACCAGTCTCGAGGCTGGTACAGCATATGCTTGCAGCCTCCCAAACTGTATCCTTGCGGCTGTGCAACACTTCGGCTGAAAACAAGGAAGTCATTGTCCACGGCTCCTTCGAGCACGTACAAAACAAAACCAAACAGACCTACTTGGACATGATCCACATCTTCATAAACAGAGACCACGTGTACAGGCGAGGCCACGTGGAGTTCATTTATTCGGCTTTAAAAAACATGGAAAGTTTCGGGGTAAGCAAAGATTTGGAAGTGTACAAAGCTCTGATTGAGGTCCTGCCGAAAGGCAAGTACATCGCTACCAACATGATTCAAGTGGAATTCATGCACTACCCGAAGCAGCAACAGTGCATCATCGACTTGCTTGAACAAATGGAGGACAACGGTGTAATGCCCGACTATGACATGGAAGATCTGCTGAAGAACGTGTTTGGAAGTAAGGCGTTTCCTTTGCGAAAATACTGGAGGATGATGTATTGGATGCCAAAGTTTAAAAACACGTCACCGTGGCCCTTGCCTAATCCACTACCCGATGGAACTTTCGAGTTAGCCAAAGCCGCAATCCAACGCATTAGCAGTGTAGATGTGCAGAGCCAAGTCTCTGTGTACGACGCCAAAGAAATCGAGGACTCAATCGACGACACGTGGATCGTCAGCGCACAGTCACCTAGTCAGAAACGACTGTTGAGCGAACACGATTTAAAGGAACCTGTCTATGTTGAAGGAGCGTTCAGAGTGTGGCTGAGAAACCAACCTGTCAACTATTTCATTCTGAGGAGAAACTCCAAATTGCCTGACGTGGAGCCTGAGGATCTTGACGACGTCAGCAACATTCACATACCATTCTTCGGCATCAAATCGTCCGTGAAGAAACAGATAGTGGTGAAACGCACAGTCCACGAGCAAGAAGATGGAGTTATTTTAGCGCTATGTGCCACGGGAACGTCGAGCAAAGATTCGTTACTGTCATGGATTCGTCACTTGCAAAAAGATGGAAATGCTATTTTAACAGATGTGCCTGTGGTGTTTACGCTTCGAACTGGAGCAAAGGAAGTGGCAACAGTGGACAATCAAAATGTGCGGGGTAAAATTGAAGATAAATGATATAACACCTAGTTATCCATTTATTAGTTGCGGTTACATTTGTTCAAATTTATAATAAATTTAACCTCAATCACTTCCACTGCTCATTCTCTAGGCGGATAACTCATGGGTGTTCCTGGAGATTGATACAAAGGCCGACTTTGTGCCGTGTATAATGAGGCAGCAGTTGATTGTTGGTACTGCTGCTGACTTCTAACCGGATACCCAGCAGTGATGCTTCCAGTTTTGGAAGGCGGTTGGGCCGGGCTTAGTGGTATGGAACTGGTGTGAAGAACATGTCCATGCGACGAAGGGGCTCTCAATGCATAGTGCTCGGGAATTTTCTGTTCCATGTGGTAAGCTTGTGGTCTTGGAGGCTCATAAACACTTCTAGGCGGTGGCTCCCGGGAAGAAATCGACCCCAAAGGATAGTACATGGAAATATCCTGCGGTGACACCGAATAAAACGTTGCTGGCTGACTTGGGTATTGTGGTGTCTCTGCAAATGTTCAATTCAATTATTCGTGTGCAAGTTTCAGTGTGAGGTGATTAGCAAAATAAAAAAGCATGATAATGAGAGATGGTTATTCGATTATACAATGAAGTGAAGTGCTGAACACTCACTGTTCCACAATACTGCTCTCACTAACTCATTACGTCTACCATCATCTTCTGCAAACAAAGAACAAATTAAAAACCGCGTAAAATCCACGCAGATTTATGAGTGATGTCTTACTCTGAGGTGAATTCTGATACGAAGCGGCCCCTACTGGCTGTGGTTTGTAGCCGTAACCTTGATGGTATGAAGATACGGGGATTGCTGGTTGGGGACTTGGGCTGCGTGGACGTTTAATAGCAGTTTTAAATGTCCCTTGTTGTTGTGGCATCGTGTTTCTCGGCATACTTTGTGATATATACAACTGTTGATGAACTATACCAGGTGGAAGACCTTGAAGCCCCATCACGTCGCTATAAAATTATACAATTACTACACAGGCACACCCAAACTAATTTTACTCGCTTATTCTCTTTCTGTCGCCTTCTGTTGTCATCTTCATTTAACACTTTCTTCAGCTGTAAAAACAACTGATGTTTCTCTTCTTTCAGCTTTTGCAGTTTGCTTTCCAGTTGTGAAATTTGTTCGCGCGTCTCTCCCAAAGTCATGACGTCCTGCTGCTCCCTGGCTTCGCGTTCTTTGCGTAAACGCTCCTCTTCCACTTCTGCCTCTCGTTCTTGCTTTTTGCGAGCTCGTTCTCGTACGATGTGAGCTTTGAGGACCTTCCACATCTGCTCCGAACGGTCTTCCTTGTTGCTATCAGTAACTGCAGCCGGCATCGTGTTGGTAAAAACCATAAAAGAGGCGAAATCAAACAGTTATGAGATGTTTTTATTTTGTGTTTTTTCGTCAATTAGGTTATGCTAATTTGACGTACACGTCACACTTGTCATTCACAAATGAAAAACAAATTGTCCCGCACCAACAAGCAACACTTTTAAAGTAAAAAAACAAGCTTATAGTAGTTACTGCTCTTGAAATAGTGCGTGTACCACATTTGTGTTAATAATAATTTTTTTGCTACAAATTGCCAGTTCTACGTTTTATGTAAAAATGTCACAAGTCGGGTACGGTTGCATTTATAAAAAATTGACAGTGTCGGTATTCTGTGGTCGCTAGTTAGCATTGCAAAATTATACAAATCAAGCCGCGTTTCAACGATACAATGAATTTCTTGTATCTAACATATTCTAGTAGTTATACTAGTAAAATATTAATTTAAAAAGCCGAAGCCTGTAGCATAGAGATAATTAATTATAGTGATAAATATTTTTTGAACAAAGTCCGGTACGATTGCATTTGTGGAAAACTAACCAAATGTTGGCAACCTTGAATTTTAAATAATTTTCTTCCAACTCCAACCTCACTTCGGTATTTTAACACTAACCTATTTTTTTTCATTTAAAATGTTAATAAACAAGTAATTCCAATGGCAGAAAGCGAAAACGGAAATTCTAGCCAACAAAGCTCGTCCATTATCAAAGTTACGAATTTGGAATGCAAGAATTTGTATGAATATTTAAAAACAAGATCCGCCGGAACCTTGGAAAAATTATACAATCATCCGACGATATGTCTAGCGGTGTATAGGTTCGTATTTTGCTGCGTACGAAACGGTTTTGATTGTAATCATTTTAGAGAACTGCCGGAGTTGGCTAGACAATACGTAATCCGGATTTTGTTTGTTGAACAACCTGTCCCGCAAGCTGTTGTGGCGTCATGGGGGGCACAAGCCTTCTCAAAGTATTATCCATATCCCCACAGTAATAACCCCGCTGTAAATAATTATTTATAGGGAACATGTGTATGTCAGCAAAGTCCTGACCGAACTTTCAGTTTGGCAGGAAGCTGCAATTCCTGGTGGGCTTCTAGGATGGATTCTGTCAGTAACTTTCAAGAAAAACCTAAAAATTGCATTATTGGGAGGGTATTAACGTATATTCCATGATTGTCGTGAAATTATGTGTTTTATATTTAGTGGAAGACCATGGAGTATGTCTTCAACTCTGGAAGTAGATAGCAAAGCCAGAGATGTGTCCTTTTTGGATGCCTACTCGTTGGAAAGGTGGGAATGTGTTTTGCATTATATGGTAGGGTCCCAGCAACAGGAAGGAATTTCTGCTGATGCTGTCAGGATATTGCTTCACGCTGGACTTATGAAAAGGTAAGAAATTGTAAATTTATTGCTGTTGGCACACAAGTGAAACAAAATTTACACACACATCCGGTTTAACTATGTGTGATTTTTGCGTTTCATGTGATATAAGATGTGCATGTAACTGATTTAATGAACAAAACGCTTTTGTTGGAGTTAAAAATTGACGTTATAGTTGAAATTGTTGCTCTAATAGTTTTCGCAATTTTGCAATTACTGCACAATTGTTTTTTGAATTATTGCAAGCATGATGGCCTGCAGGACATTCTTGTTTCTTGTATCCCTTGCAGACGAGTCGTTTGTCGGCTTAAGTTTCATAATGAAACGAGCAAAAACAATGGAACCCATTAAATATTTTCGCATGTTTAGTTACACAACTTAAAAACGCGTCCATTACCAAAGAGCTATTGTAATTGTCACAGAGACGAGGACGACGGCAGTCCTGTTATAACTCGTCAAGGTTTCCAATTCCTCCTCCTCGATCGTCAGGCCCAAGTGTGGCATTTTTTGCTCCAATATTTAGACACGGTCGAGCAAAGAGGATTAAGTCTGGTCGAGTGCCTCACATTCCTCTTCCAATTGTCGTTCAGCACCCTTGGTAAAGTATGTAGAGTCCACATTCCAAGCCAAGTCTAATCGCCTCGATCAGGATTACAGCACAGAAGGGATGAGTCCAGGTCTCTTAATTTTTCTCCAGCATCTGCGCGAGTTCGGACTGGTTTATCAAAGAAAAGTATGCACGTCCGTCCCCGTAATTATCGTTTGTTGTATTGTCGTGTCGTAGCGCAAAGTGGGCAGGTTCTACCCCACGAGATTGGCGTTAAATATAACTTGTAGTCAGGGCGGTCAGGCTCCGGTTTTAGAAGAAGATGCCCCCAAAGGCTACATCGTCGTCGAGACTAATTACAGGGTGTACGCTTATACAGATTCCAATTTACAAGTGGCACTAATCGGTCTTTTCACGGAATTAATGTATAGGTATGAGACGAGGCGAGTGAAACGAATCGGTTGGATAGGAGTTTGCAGGTTTCCCAATTTGGTGGTGGGCGTGATCACGCGCGATTCCATAAGACAGGCGCTTAAAGGGGGCATCACCGCCGACCAGATTATAGGCTATTTGAAACAACACGCACATCCTCAGATGTTACAAGGCGAAGCCAAGCAACCATTGCCACCCACCGTCGTTGATCAAATCAAACTGTGGGAGATAGAGCGCAATCGACTCGTTTATTCGGAGGGAGTATTGTACAGCCAGTTCTTGTCACAGGTTTTTTGTATTTTGCATTTGGTTCGAAACGCTAGGGTGTTGATTTCAGGCCGATTTTAATATTCTCAAAGAATATACGCAGTCGAACGGACACTTGATTTGGTTCAACAAAGAGAAACGAACACTCATCATTAATAAGTCTGCGCATGACGACGTGAAGAGGTTTTGGAAAAGGTATTCGAAGGGCAGTTAACGTAACGTCGTCGCTCACTGGCAGCATTGCTCTTTCTTCTTTTCTCTTTACATTTCTGCACTTTGTGTTAGTTGTGGAACAGGGAATTGATTTATGACATTGATTCGTACGTTTTATTTGTCCATTATTAAATTAACAATAAAAACTTAAATTATCTAAACACGAATTTCTCGATTAGGTACACAATTTTCATATTCTGTGCTCAAAAAGCACACGACAGATGTGTGATAATTTTGAGTACCGTTATTGCTGCGCCAATTGTATTGCAGTGCTGCTCCAATGATAAATCTATTGTTATACAATTTTTTTAAACATTAGTATTAACAATATAAAGGATTGATATATGTTTTGTTTTATTATCACATCAAAGGGTTTGCTTTAAATACTGAAATCGAATCTCCTAACAATGTAAGCGTCTACACAATATTGCTCGAGTTTAATAAATAAATAAATAAAAATAATCTCAGTTTAGTTTGTGTAACCAAAGTTGTACGTTAAGTACGGTAGAAGGAACAGACGAACAGTGGCAAGAAGTTAAAAAGTCCGTTCCATTAACAAAAAATTGTCAAACTCGCAGACTAAACATTCTGTGCGCCGCTGCCGTTGACACGCTGCATTTCAACGACTTCTCTATTTACTTGCTCTTCTTTGCTTTGATATTCTTGGAATAATGTTGAGAATACACGTGCCTGTAAGAAGCAAAAGTTACAGTGACGACGAGTCATTAGTAAGCGGCTTCAGACAGAAATGAAAATAAAAAAGATATGTACCTGAATTCAAAACAGAATTACGTAAAGGGGTGCGTTGAGGAGAAGATGGGATGGATTGATAGTCGCAATCATTGTCTAATATAGCTCTACTGTCATATTTTGCCAAGAAAATAGCCTGGAACATTAAGCTGAATTTTGGTTTCCGCTAAATTACTGGGACTAGTCTAATGTGTCTATTTAGCATGCTCTGAGATGCATTTAACAGTTATATACTACAATGAATTTAATTTAGGCCACTTTCATATTAATTTTATACAACCGCTTTGTCATATTTTCTTAAGAAATTAGCTTGTAACAACAAAACCAGCGGCTGGAACTGCTCTATACTGACGTTAGTTTAATCAATTCACAACTTTACTTTGACCAAGTCTTGTATAGTAATTAAACACAAATTTTAAAACATTTATGGGCAGGAGGTTTTTCGATATTTTTAAATAATTCACAAGTACTTGTTCAATAAAAATTACGTACTTCCTGTAATCGATTAATAGTCCATTGAATCGTTCATTTCCACGCAATTAATCGTGCGTTTCCGATTAGTAAAGCCGACTTTGAGTTCAAAGCGAACAGAAGTACCCAAACGCATGTTTCACTTAACCACTTGACTTTAAAACAAATAAAAAATAACGTGGACGCTCAACAATCCTCAAGGTCCTCAAAGTTGTGTAGGAATTTACTAATGATACTCACCGTAACACACGCCACAATGGTCCCTATAGCCAGGCCGCTAAGAACATCGCTCCAGTGATGCTTGTAGTCCGAGATCCTCGTCATGGACACGAAAATTGCAACCAAAACGGCCAAGAACTGTATCGTGTGCTTCAGTAACTTGGAGCCGTCCCAGTCCATCCTTTTGTGGAGATAAATGGCGAAATATAACATTGAGTACATGGAGAAGGAGGAATGTCCCGATGGGAAAGATAGTCTGTGAGAATGTGGTTGTAATATATTGACTTGAAGCGGAGACAATCTCACCTCAACTCCTTCATGATTCGGGCATCGCCGGTGTAGTTGCCGGTGCAATTAAAGTCTATGTGATATTTGTTTCGGTTTGACGGCAAAGAACAATCGATATTCGGTGCGCAAACTGTGAGGAAATGGGGCCGAAGTCGCCCCACGGTGTATTTCATTACGTCCGTGGATAATTGTGAGCATGCCATTCCGAAGGCGAATACTAAAATTACGTAGTACGCGTTGTAAATCCAATAAGGGAAATTATTGTAGCCCATGAAGTAAATTTTGGGTTGGTTCTGTGGTTGGTTCAGGAATTCAATCAGAATCATCTGAAACCATACATTACTGTCACTTTTTGGCACCAGTTACAGTTTCATGTTGCATAAATTTACGATTTTTTTAATTTTATGATTCTGGTGCAAGTTGTGCACCGACTCGGAAGGATTTAACATCTGCTTGTGTCTGTCAACGCCGCTCTAAAATCACTAGAACTTGTGTTTTGTGGACGTAAAGCAATAAATGATGTTGCGGATGAATGGTAGTCATAACATTGCTTGGTAAAAATGATTCATCCCGAACCGTTTCGTCAAAATCCATTATCTGTATCTATTTCAATTCCTCCTATATTTACTTAACACACTTGTAATTTTTAGACGCGACATTTCTATAAAAAATGATCAATGTCGTACGTCTAAATTTACTAAAATAAACGATGCTGCTTCTTGGAATTCAGCAAATAATGTATGTTATGGCATATTTATGGAAAGTTGTTGTCGGGTATCGCATTTAATCCTTCAATTCCTGAACGCTTTTAATAAACAAGTTGCGAAAAACACATTCGAGTACAAGTGCTATTATTTCACATTCACGAGAAAACTGGCATGAGAGGTAGAGATAAGGTGTTATGTTCAGAAAAATGAGTTTCAAGCCACGAGAAAATTAAATACGATACTCGACGTATCAGACAAATGAAACGGACGTAAAAAGGAAGCAACTCTTTCTATTCCATTTCATTTTATTTGCTGTGTTTCACCGATGAAAGGTGGGTTATCTTAATTTTTTCACCGCTTGTTTGTTGAGGTTTCGTCACGTTATAATTATTTGCTTTACCCTTCTAGATAATATTTGGAGATTTTGCTCGCTTCGGTGTATTAGTTATCATAATTTATTTATTGTTGTTGCCATTTTATAAGAACTTGAAAGTCGGTTCATATTCAGCGGCTAAAAAGTGCAGACGGGTCATACGTTGAAAATAAAATTGAAAAAACGCCGTTACTAAAAATACCATCCTGTGACCAAGTTTTAGAAAATTGCTTTATGATTATTTTGAGACGACGCTTCAGGTTTCATGAGAATTTTTTTATCTTCAAGTCGAGTTCCAAGTAAGCGTAAAAAGTGAAGGAACGAGTGTAATCTTTTCATCCCATCAATTTGACGTCTTAAAAAATTCTCTTTTGAAACGGTACATAACACAGCTTATCGCTTCTATAAACAATGAAAAGGTTATAAAGTTATCGAGACTGCTAAATTCATGAACATTTCCTGCTCTTGCTACTAGCTAAGAGTAAAAAAATAATTTAATAATAAGTTCAGTTCATTTACTTTTCAACTGAATTAGTTGGGCAATAAATACGATTTAGAGATCGTTAAATAAATCTTCGGCCACCATTAGTATAGTAAAGTGTGTACCTAAATAAAAATAATGCTGATCGCGGGATTAAAGGCTTAGATTTCGAAACTGTACGACCGGATTAAACTGAAATAAAATCAGAAAAATGATTAATGTGTTTTTCAAAGATAATTATTAGACAAATGACGCACCGTGTCAATATTTTCGGCCATTTACCTGCGTACGACATTGAAATATTTCAAACTCACCACGACACAATTAATCACGATTCCCACAATATAAAGATAAATGCTTGGTACGGTCGAGGGATGGTAGGGGTGAATTAAATCTTCATCGTCGCAGAAAAATCCGCGTCTGTAGGGGCGTCCCCACAAAAACAGAAACAGTATGGGAAACCCCACTGCAACAAAAACACCACATTTTTTTAAACAGCGACTGTGCCAAGTTCACTAGGTCACAAACATCGTGAATGCGTGCGATAGTTAACCTTGGTGCTTAGCGGATTAATATATCTTACCGCACATCAATAAAACGACATCCAGCAGAACTTTTTTGACGGGGACCACGACTGTTTCGTCCCGATTAGACATTTTGCGTGTTCCTCAATTCGCTCGGTTTTTTATAAATTGTACGGTTCATTTGATTTAATCGTGATGGTTGTCGTAGCTTGTAGGCGACATAATGACGATCTCCAGCCCACAACGCCGCTGCCCGATTCACTTACAGACTGAATCATTCGACCAAACTGAGGAGAAACGAATGAAACGATCTAATATCACCTGTACGCTGACTACAGTCCCCCCTTGTCAACAATTAAAATACACAAATACGGCTGCGCACTACGGTCGGGTTGCAAATTACAAAGGGGTGACTTTACGCGGATATGGATTACGGGGTTGTGTGTGGGTAAAACCCATTGCGAATTTATCTGGGCGGTAGCTCCATTCATATCACGCAGCTATCAGGGCAGAACAACATTCACTAGCCGCACGACTAAATCTGGATGGGTTAAACGATGACAAATTGACAATAAGACACTTTACTATTTAAAATTCACAATGACATGACTCACGAATCTTATTTGGAGTTCACGTCGCGCCATGAACACAAATCAAAATTGTATTAGGTAGCCGTATTCATATGCTAATATTTAAAACAAGTGTGTGTATTTGAACGATGGACGCCAATACTAACTAATACACCAAATACGTATTGGTCGAAATAAAACAAGTCACGCCATATGGTCTCAGATGTTTTAGAACTTTGACTATTCCGCAATAAACAGTCGCATGTACGGTTTATTATTTGAAAGAGATGAAAGGGAGCAAGTTATTTATTGCCCCCTAAGGTGTGAGTACTACCTGAAATATTAAACCGGCTAAACGGTTGCGTCGTTGCCTTTTTTTGTTGAAATTCTAAAGGATTTACGTCAACAGTTTGGACTAACAATTCAATAATCGCCAAGATTCCTCAACTTTTTTACTACTAAAATTTTCAGCCATGTGCATTATGTATTTAATTAGTTTTATCGCGTTGTGTTTTATCATACTCGTATTATGACTTGTACTTTTCGTTTCATTAATATTTATAATACAAGTGTTTTTCTATTGGTTGTGTTGAAGACATAAAAACGAACTAATAGGTACACCAAATCAGGGACATGAATAAATAGTGAAAATCGAGCCATTAAATATATTTTTAAATAAGAGCACTGAATGTGGATGTAGTTTACTTCCGATTTACTAAAAAAAACATTTTGAGTATAAAACAACTTTTATGTGATCACCTAGTGTTTGTTACAAACTTCCGGTCCGGATTTATAAGTGAATATGTTGAACTCTTGTTGACTTTCGTCTCAGGTATTTACAACGCACACACATGTGGCAATTTCAAATATTTTTCATAATAATTTCGCAAATCAATTAATAAACACTAGTTTACAACATTCGTAAATCGTTGTTTCATTTCAAAACTCCCTTCGCACCTTTCAAGTGAAAAAATCCACCTCGAATAATTAACAACAGGAAGTTATAAAAGCCTTCTATTTGTGGAGGCCCTTTTTGTTGTGTGTGTGTGAAAAATATAGGTAGGAACGTGTAAACAATTTCCAGTCGGTCACTCGTTTAAAGACATTCACCCGTTTCGATTGCACATTTAATCTATAATAACAGGGATTTGAGTGAAGGGACTTATTCGGTGAATTGCCCATTCAGTGTATTAAAGAAGTAAAAAATGTGTTTATCCGTTTTAAACTATCGTCTGTTCTGCTTCTGAGAACACCAATTAGATTTGAATAATTTAATGAAAAAAAAATGCGCCAGATGTGATACGAAATGCATTAAAATGACAACGCTCTCTTAACGGCTTTTGCTGCTATAAAAAAAAGAAAACTAAGCAGACCACCCAATTGACGCCTGACGGTTCAGTGCTTGAATTATTGATTATCTAAATTTCTGTTGGGCAACCGCTTCAATGCTTTAGAAATGTCTTGTCCACGAACTAGACGACAGTACCAATTGTAATTATTTTTTTTTATAAAATTGTCGTTAAATGTTTAAAAAAATAAGAACAGCGTGTTGTCGCTTTGGAAAATCGTGTTATTTATAAAATTCATTATTATTTTTATTCGTATAAAATAAATATTTCAGGTTGTACATTGCGCGCAATCTATGACTAAATGTAGAAACTACATACTTTAATACTGAATGTTATTTTTAATTATTATTAATTAATATTTATTAACGTATGTAAATAGTAGAATATTCTCGTTTTGATAATAATAATAATAAACGAATAAAGAACACAAATAATTTTATAGTATTTACATTACAGATTTCTTTCTGTTGGTAGGTGTTTTCTGTGATGTTCTGATGTTGGTTGATAACGTTAGCAGTTTTTATTTAATTTATTTAGTGCATAAATAATTGTTATAATATATATAAATTACAAAAATTAAAATATCATGCGTTTTGGTGTGTTTTTAAATTATGACAGTACAGATTTCTTACATAGTAATACTCATCTTTGCTTATGGCGCTAATAGATGGCGCGCTCTTCAATTCATTATTTGATGATTATTTATTTTAGTTATTTATCATTCTAATCACTATGTGTTTTAAGGATTTGATTTACCGTTTTTGTCATAATCAACATTATATTCAGTTTTTAAATTTCATGCTAGACTTCTAGACGTTATTTCCTCTAGTTGGAGTTGTCAGCTATAGATGGGTCTCTATGTACAAAATAACACTGAATAGTAAAAAATAAATAATTAACTAATTAAATCATCAAATTATATTGCAGTAAATAAACTGTAAACGTATTATAATTTTAATTCATTAAAAATATACAATATAACAAAACATTATCGTAACCGAAATAAATTGGAAAGGTTTTTATATTTTTAAATACTTTTTGTGTGAGCATGATTCTGTTTGCTGCAGCTGTAGCCGACCCGTTTTTAAATTCTATTCCAATTCCCACAAATAGAATTATTACGTTAAAGTAATTTTGAATTGAACTCTAATATAACTAAAATATGCTTTTACTGTCGACGAAAAGGTAAATTATTTGAGATGCAAATACTGCATACAAATTATTTTTATAATTTTGGAGGCGCTTGCTATAATATATATAAAATTGATGATATGTGTGCTGTGGACGAAACGTTTTCAAGTTCCATTAGACAAAAAATGTATTATATCAAATATGTTTTAAATTGCATGCATTGTAATCTAATTAGATAACAAAAAAATATTTGTTTTAAATATAAATGTAGGATATAAATGACTGTTTACATTTTTTTTGTCATTGTCATGATATTTACCGCTGTAAAAGCGGATTAATTCTTAAATTGCAGGGATTGTTATCTAATTACATATGTAACAAAAATTTCGTTTGTTTTAAATCTAAATGTGGGTGTATAAATGCCTGTTTACATTTTTTAAATACATTGTTTGCTGCATTATAATTATTGTTACTATACTTAGTATTTAGTGCAGCAAAAGTTGATTAGCTGTTGAATAATAATGATGATTTGTCTCTGTTTGGAAATGTACTTACGTAATAATATCTACACCAGTTTTTTATTTGACTATGATAATGGGAAAACGAAAAGTGAGCCATCTGGGTAAGTTACAGATTAAAGCGGCAATGTTAATATAATAATATTGAACTGATTGGCCGAATGCGGCAAACAATGAAAATCCGTCTCTGGCTCGGTTCCCGTCTAAAGCTCAATCAGTGTGAGATCGTTGAGGGATATAAGCGAAGCCGAGTGGTGTAAACGATGCCAAGCTGAGAGCAAATAGTCGGCTCAATGAAACGGCGGGAATCAGCCCTTGAGGATTAGCAATTGTTTGGGGGGGTCCATCATTCGGCATTAAACCTTTTCGCACACACATTACGTCTCTTCCCTAAAGCAATGCCGATGAGATTGTCGTCCAGTTGTCAATTTTGTCATTCCGTTTCACAGAGCGACGAGATTGAAATGCGCCACCGACGCCTCATGCTGTGTGCTCTTATTGGATCAGCGAATTCGATTTGCAAAGTTAATTAAACCTATGCGGCTTGCCCACACCCCACGCTCATAATTTCAAGCGGAAAAATTGAGCTCTTAAAATTTCCTGCAGTCTAATGAAGTATAAAAAAATGAAGCGTTGACGTAAATCGTTATCATAATCGCGATAAACGCGGATTGTAAAAAAATATGTCTAATCTCAATTTGTACAAATTAACGCTTTTATAGACGTTTTCCTCCATTATTTTAAGGCGTGTAATAAATACTAACACAACTGTCTCGTATTCGCATTAAAAAGAATTACATAATCTATAATAAATATAAAATTGGCGGTAACATCATCATAACATATCTATGTTGACGAGTAACTTAACAGATAAGAAATTATTTTATGCGAATCACTTTACAAACCCGACCAAGTATCAACTTCAACGGTACAATAGACACGAAGATGATATATTTAAATTAGAATGTAAATAACAATCTATCAATTAATCAATACCAAGACACACGACATTATCTTCGATATTTGATGCAGCAAGTAAAATACAAATTAAAAAAAAAAGATCGATTTGTGACTGTTTTGAATGTAGTATTTTATCCTGTTTGTTTACTATTGCGGAATTTTAAATCGCATTTCACTGTTTCAATTTCTTTTTTGGAGGTGCGTGATATTTATCTTTCATCAAAAACCGATTTGTCATCAAAATAAACTTATAATGAAACTACAGTTCTCTAGTAAGATTAAGATATTATTTCGAGTGAGTAATAACTTTCGTAATTTATTTATTTGGTACTTATTTATAAGGCTCCTTTATTAAAAAATGCAATTTCTTAAACTAAACAAGAAGCTTGTACGAATTGTTTCGCATTTTTATTTTTAATATTTTATTAGCAGACAATAAGTTTTTCAATACGCGTGGAAAACCGAAAACAAATCCAAAACAACAATCCCAAAGCATTTCGCATTATTTCCAGAAGGTACTCAGGCGTGTCGCCAAGTGGATGAATGTAATATAACGAGCACTTCACAGTCTAATGTCAAACCATAGTTATGCATACAAGATCCGCAAAATACGCCAGAATGTGACCGTTCACCATCGTCGCGATTTAATATCGTCACAATCTGATTTCTATAAAGGTGTATACATTGTGCAAAATATTATTTACATTACAAACAAAGACGGTGGGGCTCCTCCCATTTCAGGCCAGTGACTAATGACAACTTTGGACACCCTCCTTTGCTCCACCCAACTGGAGAGGGGCGGATGGGGGTGCACCTAGAGATTTTTTTTTCAAGAGGAGCGGCGGTTTTGGCTAAACTGTTTACAAACGGAGAAGTTAGTAATATTTCCAGCTTCGTTTTACTAAATTTATTATTTATATTATATTTTTATTGTTAACAGTCAAAATTTTTAAGTCGCGAACGATAACCAGGCGATGATTAGAAATTACATTTTGGGA
Organism: Eledona agricola; assembly: GCA_964023215.1. Taxonomy (NCBI): domain Eukaryota; kingdom Metazoa; phylum Arthropoda; class Insecta; order Coleoptera; family Tenebrionidae; genus Eledona; species Eledona agricola. The sequence goes on from OZ026856.1 coordinate 5,571,862, forward strand.
AAGAAAATATATTAACAAGCAGGTGTTCCAGTTTAGATAACGATGATTTTTGTACAAACATTATCAGTTTAAGGAAACGTGATAGAAATTTTTAGGTAGAATTTTCACTTCACTAAACTTGCCAATTCCTTGATTTTAATCACATGATTCTGTGGAAAACAAAATTTTTGTTTATTTAATGACCCAGCATTTATTTGAAACTGCCACAGCTTCATACAGCAAAGCAGTATTGTGCGATTAGAATATCTTAATTCGGTATCAATCACGTAATTCCCAACTATATCTTATCGGAATATATCTCAGTTGTGGGTTCTGTTTGTGTCATTGAACAAGCCTTTAAATAAACGTTTACATATACAAATGATAACTATCTACAAAACCAATGGCGTAATCAGATGAGTAGTACAATAAAAAAGTTATATTGAAAAGAAAGCAAACGATAATTTTATATTCCTATAGATTTTGATGTAATTTAATGTCAGCATCATTACCTTAAGAAATATTAAAATTTAATAATATACTTACAATAAAACTTAAATATGGTACGTTTCAAAATTTGTGTCTCGCTTGAATCAATTACTTAGTTACGAAAATGTACTTGGAAATATGTACGTTCTCGTTGTTGGACTGGTATTATGCCTAATATTAATTTTACAAATCAGGCTATAGATAATGGTGATAGCCTTTGTAGTGGTCTTATCCTGTTTGTAAAGAAGTTGTATTGAAATGTAAAATTATTTCTGGAAAAATCTGGTTCACGTGAATAATCTTATCGAAAACATTTATTATTGCTGAGTACCTGGATTAAAATTACGCTCTTAAAACAGCCAACCAGCAATAGGGCTATAAATTATGCGAATCAACTAATTTAAGAGCTTACAATCCTCAAAAATTATAATCATTCCCAGAGACGTAGATTTCAGGGGATTATGTGAAAAACTTATTACGCTGTTGCACAACGTTAAAACATTACCTAATTATGAAAACGCAAAATGGTATATTAAAGAACGAGTGCCATAACGAGTTTTTTTATACTATTTATTCTACTTCGCATTTTTTATACAATTTTAAAATCTGGGGAATTTTCGGGTTAGTACATTTGTCAAAATTGACATTTAGATTTTCAAATGCAACTAGACGGCACAGCAGTTGGCGGTGAAAATCAATTTCAGGAAAAATTTGGGGCAAGCAACCTACCTGGGATTATTTCAAGTGTTCAAGACACGTCCAACGTAACGACTAATGTTTATAATAATTGGGGAAAGCTAATTTGAATTAAAAATATTGTGAAATTTTGTGTTTACTTTGTCGTACCATCCTAGGAAAACTAAATTACACTTGTTCCATTACGAAATTGAAAAAGCTAATAAAGCACTCGATTGAGCGCTTTAACGGCTTTGTTATGGAGGCGAAGTAGAAAAACAATTTTTTTTGTGCAAAATAATTGCGGTGTTTGGTGTTGTAAAATTTAAACAATGTGAAGTGAATGCAAAAAGTGAACGTTTGCGAAAAAAGCTTCATAAAGCGCGAAGCATCCTGCGATTGTGGAGAGAGAAGCCGAGTAGAAAAAATCAATCGACATCTTCGCAAATAATAAACCCACTTCGGGAACGTGAAAATCCGAACATAAACCTGATACCTTAGGGGTGAAATGGGCGTGGCGAGGGGTTGAAGGCGTGCACCGCCGCCAACCCCCACTCCGACCGCTTTGTTTTCTCACATCGTAGCCGGAAATGTGGTGGCTTGAACCATCATTGTTCTTGCCAAGATAATATTGGGATAACATTTCCAGATAGCAACTGCTGCAGATCTAATCTGTCCACACACTGATCTCGTCGCGCCCCAGTGAAAGAAAATTTTGTTATTAAACAATGTGACGATAAAATGTGATTGTGAGATAAATTTTACCTCCATGTTCATTGATAAGACGTTCGCTAAATTAGGTTACCATTCGACATTGTCAGTTTTCCTTAAATAGTGCGTCAGACAAAAATATTTGCAGTGTCTTAGTCGAGGAGCATTAACAATGGGCATGATGATTTAGTGGGGTAACGTTGACTTTTTGTGGCTTTTATAAAGTAAATGTTGATGATGGACGATGGTTGTCGCCGATTGGTGACACCAGAAATTCAACAACAGACCGAAATGTTGCTGGAGCAGCGATACGCCGTGGCCGACAGCCCCCTTGACTTAAGGGGGTCCTCAGTGGACGACCGAAAATCACCGGACGACAAATACGCCGGCGGCAAAGAAAAAATCAAGAAAACCGCCCAGCAGGTCATCAAACCTCCATACTCTTACATCGCTCTAATAACCATGGCCATCCTCCAGTCTCCCCAGAAGAAGCTCACCCTCAGCGGAATTTGTGAGTTTATTATGTCACGTTTCCAATACTACCGCGAGAAATTCCCCGCATGGCAAAACTCGATCAGGCACAACTTGTCTCTGAACGACTGCTTCATAAAAATTCCGCGCGAACCGGGAAACCCCGGCAAGGGCAACTACTGGACCTTGGATCCCCTCGCCGAAGACATGTTCGACAACGGAAGCTTTCTGAGACGACGAAAACGCTACAAGCGTCCCTCTACAAATATGATGCTCCGCGACCATCACGCCTCCGCCATGGTCGCCTCGTTCCTTTCCCAAGAAAACTACCAACACACCCTTTTCACCTCGAACCTCCACAACCCGTATTCGTACATCCCGGGAATTCCCGGCAACGGACTGCCTCTTCTGCCTCCGATGGATTTGTCTAGGCTGAATCTGGGACACTTGGGCATCATGTCCCAGCCGGGGATCTGCAAGCCGGTTCCCGTACAACCCCCGAGCGTGACGTCAGTGTCCTCGGACAACGAAGAGCTCGTAGTGACCACCGAAATCAGCAAAAAGAGCAAAAACGGATTTTCCATCGATTCTATTATGGGGAACGAAAGCCGCGTCTTGACAAAGCAGCAGAATTTGATGAGGATGAAGCAGGAAAATCCCGACATCTCCTTGACCAGAATCCACAATCAGGTGTCGGCTTTTTCGCCGCTTTCCGACGACTGGACGAGGTGAAATAATGGGCACTGCTTTTATTGAAATTCCGACATCTCGAATACAGACCAAAGATGATTCGTCGTTATTGACTTTTATGTGATTTTAATGTTGCAATATTTATTGAAAAGTAGTGATGATTATTTTGTGTCAATAGAGGGGTAATCATGATTTCTAATTTATATAGAGTTACAAATATTATATACTATGTATAGAATCGATGAATAAAGACTTAATTCAGTAAGTTTAATCACAGAATGTATTGTATTTATGTGTATTGTGTACATACGATTGTAGGATTGTACAGTACGATGTCTAGTTTATGTATCGTTTCATAATTACTCATCAGATTTTTTGCAGAGTCACAAGTAGTTGTATAACTTGTGCAAATAGATAGCAAAATTTTCATCTAGTTGTATGGCACTAGCTTCAACGGAGAGCACGCACAAGATTAATGCACAGCTTTATCAGATCATCTTGTGTTGTTTTAATAAAATAAAGTAATCAAAACGACTGTTGAAGTTTTATTTTATTTCTACAAAATATATGTAAGCCTGCCCCCCAACCCGACTCATTTACTATCTAATATACATATTTTCTAAAAAAATCGAAGACTCCCCAAACTGAGCACTTGCAACGCCAATCGATTTTTTCCTAAATGCAACACTAGCAAATTGTTGTATGGATATTTGGGCAATTACTAGCATTGCGAGCAGGTTTGGAATGGTTTGATTTGTCCGGACAGTTGTGCAAGCGTCGTCAACGTTTTTATTAAAAGCATTATATCCCACTAGAAGTCCAATTTTATTATACAGGGTCATGAATATTGAGTGTTAAAATTAAAATACACAGTCCTTAAGCCGTCACACAAAGGCTGAAGGGCTTTCGAAAGTGACGCAGCTGCGAGCGTCGAGGGGGCGATCAGACGAGCCCAGCAAATTGCGGAGGTTTCACTGATTTCATTTGTATCGAATTTGCAGCAAACTAGCGATCAGGTGTTTCGATTTAATTTGCGTCATCACAAAGAGCACATACTCATCAGTTTTTCGTTTGAACGCGACGCAAATCGATGGAACCTGGAACTAAATTTGTGCGGCGAGGTTGTCGGTACTGTTAAATTGCTATTTTAACTAAGCTCGGAAGTTTAATTCTTGTGCAAACACATACATGTCTGTTGTGTCGAAGCTCGGGTCACGTGCCGTGGTCGCTTCGACATCCTCTCAGGGTTCCGAACCCCCAGAGCAGAGTGAAAATTCTATAGAACTTGTTCTAATGTCACTGTGTTTTAAGCTGAATGGTAAACAGCCAAGTCGTTCGGGCTTAATCAAATGGCCCCAAATTACGAGGACCGGACCTGGAAATGAGCCCCCAGATTTTATTTGGTTTTTATTTTATTTTAAATTAAATAACTTAGTAATAATTTTGTTATATTGTCTTTGGATTCATTTTTCACAATCACTAATTTTATTTTTATTTTTTCATTTTATTTTAATTCTTTGAGTTTTTTGTTACCTACCTTTTCAACTCTTTATGTCTTCTAAAATTTTAAAATCATATATATTTTTACATTTCTCAACTTCCTATTACGAAATATTGATTTATTTTTACACTTTATTTTTATTTATATTTATTATTATATAACATTTAATCTTTGCTATATTCTTTTAACCTGTAATTAGGTACTCGTCTTTGGTTTTTAGGATTTTTAAATCACCTGTAATCTCAGCTTACTTTTACTAAATATTGATGTTTCTAAACTTTTTTTGTAATTTCATTGCTTGTAATAAATATTATGATAATTGAAACAAAAAATTATTTTTTATTATATTAAGTAATTTGTTTTCCAACATTTAATTTTACATTATTCTTATTACTCTGTTCTTACTCTTCTCCGCTTTGTCTGTTTTTTTACTCTTTGGAATTAGTTCGTAGATATCCAACATCCCATAGATTTTGTACCGGATTTTGGGATTTGATGCTTTTTAATTCTTTGTTCTTATTCAAAAATGAAATAAAAAAATTCAAGGAAATCTGGTAGAGTGCAGAATATAATGTGCGTACAAAAATAAAATGAGGCTACGCATGCCAAGTGTAGAAACATTTTGATCTTGAACTGAAGATATTTTATTTGAAATTGAGTTTTTTGTTGATAACCGTTTCGGACACGATGCATAACATATACTACTCGTATTTAGTGTCTTCTTCAACAAATTTCATCTTCTAGCTCAGTTTAGGCCTCGTTTGAGTAAATTATTGAATGACAGCTTCAAAATTCTTCACTGTAAAAAACAAGTACAAAAGCTAGGTTTTGTTGCTTCCTGAGCCTTCATTTTTATTTCTACGCACGTTGCAAGACAGTAAGTACAGTACAGTAAGTAAAAGAACCTGAAACAGATTTAAGGAGTAAAGGGTTTTAAAAAATTATCAATTTATTAAGAATGCGATAATTAAAAAAAATTATCTGGAGTACTTATAACAAATAATAATAGAGCTGAATAAACAAAAGTGCAATAATAGATTCTGTACATCAAGAAAATAAGAAAATTCCCACAAAATGTTCTCCTAGGCTAAATCCCAAGTCAAATTCTCCAAAATCAAAAATCACACTAAAAATATTAAAATCAAAGAAATGTTCACTGATGGGTTTACAAAGAAGCTTTTTTTATTTTTCACCGCTTGGTCTCACACTCTTAAATGTAATTCATTTTAGTCAGTAACAGTAACATTTTTATTTAATTTTTTTTACGATAAATATTAATAGTACCAGTAAGCGAACTGTCTCTGTCAGGGACGTATATCTACAATTTTGTTATCTCTACAAATATCTTAATGTTGACTATCCACGAAAGGATTAATCTTAAATAATTTATCTTTTAACGATCGCCATCGATTTAACATCGCGTGAATTATCCTCGCAGTCAATATTTTTTCCATTTCCCAAACGTTCTGACAGTTGTTTTTATTAATTATCAATGAAAACATTTTCAAATGAGTCCCAAATTTTGAAAAAATTAAAAAAGAACTGTTGCTATTTTAATTAAAATGATTTTTTTAGGGGTTTGAGAGCAAGCAAGCCATTTTATCACAAATTCGTTTTTCTGAGAAATAAAAAAGTTTCTTTGTAATTCCATCTAGAGGTACTAAATATATACCCGTGTATAAAATTTAAATAAAGAATTTCAGACATTAAAATTCAAAACTAAAACACCAAAAGACAAATCAAAGATTTCTCAGCTTCCTATTACGAAATATTGATTTATTTTTAAACTTCTTTCGTAGATAATATAATTTGCATGTTTTGAGGAATTATTATAATTAAAACAAAAGGGTTAAAGTATTTTTTATTATATTAAGCATTTTTTAATTCAACATTTAATCTTCACATTATTCTTCGAACCTGTAATGACTCGTCTTGGGCTTTTTCAATTTTTTTGAAAATCGTAGATTTCATAAATAGATTTTGTGGTATTCAATTTTTAATATTTCTTTTTGTTTATTAACTTTTCGGTCCATTCAATCTACGAGAAATCTACGAATATACCTAGGTGATTTAAAATTTATACTAAAAGCAATTTATTGAAAAAGTAGATACATAAATCCAATAAAAATTAAATGATGAATTATAAATATTGCTTAATATAATAAAAAATATTTTTTTAAATTATATTAATTATTCCAAGCAATGCAAATTAGAAAAAGAGTTTAGAAACAAATCAACATTTCGTAAAAGATAGCTGACATTACAGGTGATTTCAAAATCCTAAAAACCCAAGACGAGTAGGTACCTAATTACATAAAGTATGAAAATAAATCAATATTTCGTAATAGGAAGTTGCAAAATGTAAAAATTATGTGATTTCAAAATTATGGAAGACGCAAGGGATTGTAAAAGTAGGTAAATCGAAAGAACTCAAAGAATAAAAATAAATTTAAAAAAATTAAAATCAAATAGGAAATGTGAATATGAAAAATGAATCTAAAGAGAATACATTTTTTAAGAGTATAACAACGCTATTTAATTTAAAAGAAGTAAAATAAAATTGTAAAAATTGCAAAATTAGATAAGGACAATCTACAGGTTCTAACAAAATAATGAATATCTGTTGAATCTAAGTAATATATACTTAATAATAAAGAAAGAATTGAAGAGCTAAAATTTAGGAAATATACCGGGAAGTGAAGGATTAGAATTCATTATTAGGGATCCAGAAGAAAAATAATGTGCAGTTTAGGAAAACGTTACAATAATTCAAGTTAATTTATGAGACACGGGGATTTAGCAAAGCTGGAAAATCCGATAAAATAACATAAATAAATAAAAACATTTAACAATACGATCTGCTTAACTATCAAAATGATCGATTGAAAAGGAAACGATCCGAGGAAAGTGAGAAATCTGAATTATATTTGATTATGGCATGAATTTATTTTATTAACAATGTTGTTTACAAACAACTTACAATCATTTTTAACAGATTAGCGAATTTACATTTTAATTGTCTCAAATTTGATTTATGTATTTTTTTCGCTTAAGTAATTGATTGCAGTCCGGCCTAAGTTCATATTCCAGTTTCTAAGCAAAGTTATTGCAATTGATGTTGATATCACACATACTGCAGGAAACAAAACATTTTTTAAGACGGCTCATTTACAAGCTTTAACACTTTTCTAAACAAAGTGGGCAAACTTGTTAATTTATCATGACATGATTTTTATGGTGAAGTGGGTAGAGCAAAAAACAAACACGTGTTTTTTTGGACTGAATGTGATCAAATCAGCGAGACGGGTGTAGTAGATAACAAAGGGGACAAAGTGCGAGTCCGGTTCTGATCGGGGCCCTTTGGCACTCGATTACGGAGCACTTGGTCGTGCGAATGTACAACTGTAAGTCCGTGTAAGCGGAAGGTAAATAACGTTGCAATTATACGCCTGACGCCCACTTCTCTGCAAACAAGTGCACTGATAATGCATGTCCCAGCGATGGTAAATTGCCGGGGGTGCTAATAGGAAAGCCGGCACGTTTGCTCGTTCCAGTTCTCATGATGATGGGGTTGTGGTGCACGAAATGCATCGTTTCGAGCGTTTCCTCGACGAAATCTTGGGGCGAAAACGGCGAGAAAAGAGAATTAATCAGTCGCCCCGGCCAGACTCTATTCATCATTCCGGGTGAATTTAATATTAGGCCGGATTTCTTTGTATGTTTCTTCATCTCCCATTCGTCGATTCTATTAGTTCCTTCCCGACATACCGACGATCTTGTCAGCGCGATTGTCTCGGTAGTGGATTTTGCTGTATTCAGAACGGGACGGAATTGATCGCTGTTTTATTGGACATTTAATACATTATTGATGTTTGAGAATGCCGTTCGCCATTTTGTGGCACCGATATCCATCAATTATTCTCGCCGATCTGCATGCGCACATATTGCACAATATTTGTCCGTGTCATTTCATAAACGACGTGTGTTTGACGTGGGACTGGGGCGCTTGATACGTTATCATTTAAAGCGCTATAAATTAAACGTCGTATTCGAAAAATAAATATATATATTTAAATTCCTAAGAAAATGTTACAATACTTGCAACTTTGGGTGACATAATTATTTTCTTATCGCTGTATCAACACCAATCTCCTTTTCACCTCCATTCGGATCCCGATTTTCAACATTCAGGTTGAATCTCCAGGCCAAATATTAGGATTTCTCGTCTCTGATAACTCGGCCACAAGAATTGTAAAATAAATGTTATTTTACATATTGTGCTTGCTCAGTTTGTCAAATATTATGTAAGTATTTACTGGGCCATAAACAACCTGCTCGTATTTACCTTTCAACTAACTGCTTAAATAAATTTATTTGCACGAGAAACGACAGGCACGCATTAGTGTCACTATCATTAAACACGGCAATTTATTATGCCATATAAATTTTTTTATTAATTTTACTTGACTACATATTTTGATAGTTTTACGCTAATCGGATCAATTGGCCTCTAACTGATAAAACATGAATGCGTATCAAAATACACACATATCATACAATGTAGTTGGGAAATTACGAATTAAGCGCTTTAGGTTGCACAATTTCATGTTGGTGTTGTTTTTTGATTAGTCTAATCTGATGTGATTCTTTCCCTGAGATAACATTTAGACATTTATATCATTTGACATATTTCTGTAATAAGTAACTGATTTAGAATGACTCTTCCAGGATAAATTCTTGGTTTAATCTATACTCTATACTAATATTATAAATGCGAATGTTTGGATGTTTGTTGCTCAATCACGCTCTGACAGTTTTTTTTATAAATTATCGATGAAAATATTTTCAAATGTCCCAAATTTTGAAAAAATAAAAATAAAAATATTACTTCTACTGTTTTAATTAAAATTAATTTTTTAGGGGTTTGAGAGCAAGCAGGCCATTTTATCACAAATACGTTTTTCTGAGAAATAAAAAAGTTTATTTGTAAACCCATCCAGAGGTACTAAATATATACCTATGTATAAAATTTAAATAAAGAATTTCAGACATTAACATTAAAACCTAAAACACGAAATATTGATTTATTTTTAAACTTCTTTCGTAGATAATATAATTTGCATGTTTTGAGGAATTATGATAATTAAAACAAAAGGGTTAAAATATTTTTCATTATATTAATCATTTTTTAGTTCCAACATTTAATTTTCACATTATTCTTCGAACCTGTAAATATTCGTCTTGGGCTTTTTCCATTTTTCTATAACTGTTTGAAAATCGTAGATTTCATAAATACATTTTGTGGTATTCAATTTTTGATATTGTTTTTTGTTTATTAACTTTTTGGTCCATTCTATCTACGCGAAATCTACGAATATAGGTGATTTAAAAGTTATACTGAAAGCAATAAAAATTAAATGATTAATTATAAATATTGCTTGATATAATAAAAAATATATTTTTTAAAATTATATTAATTATTCCAAGCAATGCAAATTAAAAAAAGAGTTTAGAAACAAATCAATATTTCGTAAAAGATAGCTGACATTACAGGCAATTTCAAAATCCTAAAAACCCAAAACGAGTACCTAATTACATAAAGTTTAAAATTAAATCAATATTTCGTAATAGGAATCTGATGTGATTCTTTCCCTGAGATAACATTTAGATATTTATATCATTTGACATATTTCTGTAATAAGTAACTGATTTAGAATGACTCTTCCAGGATAAATTCTTGGTTTAATCTATACTCTATACTAATATTATAAATGCGAATGTTTGGATGTTTGTTGCTCAATCACGCTCTGACAGTTTTTTTTATTAATTATCGATGAAAATATTTTCAAATGTCACAAATTTTGAAAAAATAAAAATAAAAAAAAGAACTTCTACTGTTTTAATTAAAATTAATCTGTACTCTATACTAATATTATAAATGCGAAGGTTTGGATGTTTGTTGAAGAACGGCTGAACGGATCTGCATGAAATTTGGCACAGAGATAGATTATAGTCTGGAATAGCACATAAAGGCTACTATTTATCCCAGAAAAATGGTCCCGGGGGATAAATGTTTTTGTTTTTCATGGAGCAAGGGATCGACATGATTTTTTGCATAGTTGTAGATTTTTTACGTATTTTTTAACGTATTAGGGACAGGATTAAGGAGAGGAAAAAGTAGGGAAAGAAAGGAACCTTCTCAATGGGAGTTTATAGATAAATAAATTGAGAAAATATTAAGATATTTCGACCTGGAACGAAAACCCATCAGATCCTTCGTTTACATGTTAAGAACTGTATGTAATGTAGTACACAGAACGGTATTGGAATAAATAAATAAATAAGTCAATCAATGAGTTACAAGTTTCCTAATTTATATCATACAGTTCACAAACATACAAATCAAAATTTCCACGCGAACGAAGTCGCGGGCAAAGGTTAGTGGAAATATATTTAGATATTGGGAAAATGTGGGTAAATCGAGGACTTATAAAAATATGATACAGAAATCTGCATGAGCGAGAGGTGCTGCGGTTTGAATGGACATTGCGCAACACACACGGCACGATAAGGTAACATCCCCAGATCGCTGGGTTAATTTACCGGAGTGGAATCAAAAGGGGACGTGAAGCGTGCTATCGTCAATGATGATGAGCTGGTAGGAGGCCCCGAGTAGATCCTCCACCCTTACGTAGAGCCGGCTTTGTGTTTACAAGCCACTGCTCCAGGATTATTAGTTTTTGATACGTGTCTTTCCCTACCGGACCGTCGTCAATGAGACAAGTTTACCGTGTGATCTGTCACGCTACGTCAAGTACCATATAACAACGTCCCCGATGTCATTGTGGCATATTGTCGGTTATTAAACCGAAAACATGACACAAAGCACTTGTGAGCTTTTCGTGTCGTGGTTGCGAGCTTCCGTGTTCGATTTGTGGCACCGCAACCGAAACAATTACAAATATTGCTACATTTATAGATGGACCCGAATAAATATTGTACGACGACGTATCGAACTGAAATGTTATGGAAATTTTAATATCGCGTCCCGATTGCCGAGATCAATACACACACTTGCATTCTAATATCGGATTCTGTTATCAAGTCGATATTATGGCACGCGTGTTTCAGGAATGCCGTAAAGTGTTATAAGCGAGGGTGATGACACTAAAGAGTAAAACGTCACGAGAGGGTGCTGATATTGGTACAAATTTATCACGCCGACGTCTACTTCAAACCTGCCACGTATTCATATTCCACACTGTCTTTATTAGATTGTTATTACACCCCATTTCATTAAATCACCCCTTAGATCAGCGCTTTATAATTTCCTACCTAATAAGATGGAAATTAATCTTTCAAGGGTGCGAAACACACCGCCTTTATTATTTTCCTTCGCGCACTTTTTCAAATCAAATCAAAATATTGGCGATGCCACACAAAGAGATGGCGGAGGCGAGTGTAAGCGCATTCAGCTAAAGCGAATTTAAATCTGACTGTATTGAATTTAGCAATAAATGTGTGCGTATCTTTTATTTACATTTGAGGCGTCCATTCCTTGAATGCGTTCCATCTTTGTAACAGGAAAACCCCAATCTTGCGCATGATACGGCGTGATAAAACACACTTTAGTTTTGGACACATTATTTCAGGTTTTTTTTTTAAATCCTTTTCCTCGTCTTGCATTTATTCTGGATAGCCAATTTGTTACAAACACTTAAGTTAAAGTAATCCGCAAAATGTTTTTCAAGATGATATTTACCTCCAGCAAGTTTTTTAACCGGTACCTTTATTGGGATTTAGGGCTTGTTTTCAAAGGGATTTGTAAGCTCCAAAGTCAGACCTATAGTTTACATCGACTTAAATTTTAACTTCTTTGCTGTGTTGGAATTATTTTTAAAGTAATTTGCGTTAGTAACCGTATGATGATAATTTTTTTAACCGTAAATATTTCAAGTTTTTTTCTAGTTCTAAATGTTGCAAAAATGTTGTGCTCGTAAAGTTTGTAGATATACGTCGTTTAGGGATTTAATGAGTTTTGCACACGAAGCAAGACTGCGTGCAGAGAATTTAGAAACCTCTGCCTAAATTTGACGAAATTTTCAAACGGATGGAATCGGTCTTTGTTAATACTTAAGGGCTTATTTTGTTAAAAATTCAATACTTTACTTGTTGCTGATTTCCCTACGAAGCGGATTTTCATTTATAAAATATGTTCTTTTTGTAGATTTTGAAATTCGCGCTAATCTTTTAATTAATTGTTTTTGTATCACTTGCTATCTTCCGTTGCAACAATTTTTTTATAATCCTTTATATATCACTATGATTATTAAAATTATTCAATATTTGAAATTCTAGGATACTTAAAGTTCTTACACAATAAATTCATATGATAGCAAATTATTGCATAAAATATGCGAGGTAGAAAAAATAATTAATAAAAAACTTGTTTATAAGGCTATTATGGCATATGAAATATGCCTTATGGAGCTCGTTCTTTAATATGCGAGTATAGATAATTTTTCAAATTGACATATTGCACACGTTCCATTTTTTATAAATTCTAATTTTGGTGAGGTGATAGTGTACTTGTTTTTAATTGGTTTTTCGGGAAGCAATTGCATGCGGATATATCGTAGACACTGAGTAACCGTTTTAGTCACCACTTAAGAAAACATACATGTAGATGCAGTGCATGGAATAATTTTGGAAGATTACCAAATTCGATTAAACCGAATTTATAAATATTTAATTATCGCCTAGAAGCTCATACTGCTCATCAAAAAAATTGTCAACCATGTACATCCTCAATTACCCAAACGCTTGAAATTTATTGAATCGCGTTATAATCGCATATATGAATCGAAGAAAAAGCAGCAATTCAAAAATTGGTTACGAAATAATTTATCACGTGAAAAAGAATTTACCATGAAAATAATTCGCTTGCCTTTTTTGATAGGATATACTATTTCGAAAAGGATGTTATCATGTTTAGAGAAAATAATCGGAATAAATAAAATAATTATTACCTGTTTCCTAAGCTTAATATACTATAAAAACATTTAGCAAGAATCGATTCGAATGAAGCAGTAATATGTACTGTAGAATAGTCACCACTAGATCAAATGTAAGAAATTTTTCAAAGAGCTATGGACTGTCAAATACAGGAGGAAGAAAAATATTTACATAATTTAATTAGGAGTATTCAATTTTTAAAACAATTAAGAGATTTTAAAAGATGGAGCCACATGTATAAAAAAAACTGGAAATTGACTGACGAGACTTTGCAGTTTAATGAAATTCGGGAAAAGAAAAGGTTTTGCGGATTAACCAACTATATATTATTTACCTTCTAATAAAAAGCGAATTACTAATTCATAGTTAATAATTTTATTTTAAGAAAAAAACTATTTTTTGTGACCATTATGAAATAAAATATTTTCTATGCATACATTTCTCGTGTTTCACCGTGTATATTTTCACAATTCATACGATTGCGAACTACTCGTTGATTAATTAGAAAACTTAGCAAAGTTTTTCAACTGAGAGACAGTTGGAACTTTACTAAATGTCATACGACAAATGCGTCAATCCAAAACAAATAAACCTGTAAAATCCGAAAAACCGACCTTGTGCAGTCTTTTATTACTCCTCGAGACGGAAATGTACACAGAAATATTCAAGACGTCGTCAACAACAACTTTCATGTTATGAACATGCATATCTGAGAGCTTCCGCGAATACGGAGACTCGCTTACGACGTGTTCGAAGATTCCAAACAGCTTCCGACCCGGATTGAAGCCAGTATTGAACGCTCCCGAATAAATCTTATTATTATCGAGAATGAGACGGAGTCAACATCGGTTTGACAGAAGGAAGCGCGGCCATGCTTAAATTAAATATTGCGGCACGAAACGCGTTCCTCATCGGTTGTCCGTTGCGTACCGAATCCCGAAACGGCCTCGTGTCAAATCTGAGTTCGAGCTTTTGTACGCACGACCGAAACTATCTAAACGACGTGAAATTTGAAGCGGTTTGTAAAAGTTTCGTGTTCAATAATTTCGACCGACATAAGTTGCGACACGGCAAACTTCAGCAGGACGCACTTTCTATACCTAAAGCTCGGAAGCTTTCAGGTTTCCGAGGGGAAATCCCGCCTGAATCCGCCATTCGACCGGGGTATGATTCCCGTCTCCAGGGCAACGTGTAACCTTTAGGGCGGGGCGGCATATCGAATTATGAATACCCCTCCACCGACAACCCCTTCGCCCTTACGGAGACCCCAAATCCAATAATCTCTCTCGCTTAGATTGTGACGGAATGATTTAGCGACTAGCCTAACCCAACTAATAATAAACGTAGAAATCGAAGACGTGTCTAATGGATAACTCCGCGTACGAGGAAATGTGTTTTGGGAGCGACGATCGAGCAGGGAGTCGATTGAAAAAGTTGTTAAAGACAAACGAGAAATTCTGACAAGTGCGGTATGAAGCGTTCCAGTGTGGTTTGAATCCAAATATTGACGGAAACAGACAGGGCGCATCCACAAAGCAATATTACACTGCTGTAAATTGTTTATGGCGGGCTCGAAATGAGAAAATCCCTTTGTTCTCTATGCCAGAGTTTATTGTAATTGAATTCGAGTACAGTCGACCGAGAAAGCTACACAAGAACACGAGCGGAAGTCGCATAGTTTTATTTATTACAAATTAAAAAATACAAGTGTTTATTTCACAAATAATAATATAAAAAAAAATTTCTTCGCTGTGCTGCAAGGAAATACATAACATGTATTTCATCTACCATAGAATAAAAAATACATTTTCGTCCAGTGTGATATACGTACGTGTAAGGTCAGGGTTTAATTTTCAGTAGCTTTTTTTTAATATTTTTTTTTCTTCGATGTGCTACAAGGAAATTTATAACATGTATTTCATTTACCATATAATAAACAATAAACCCTTCTTCAGTGTGACACGCGTAAAGACAAAGTTTAATTCTACGTAACTTTGCACTTTTTACATCCCTATTGAGAATCGCCATTATAATTATATTTAATCTAAAAAATTTTATAAAATATAGGCATATACGAGTACGCATTCCTGTAAGTGATTCAAAGTATTTTTTTATTTATTAGTAAACCATTTTTAAAAAACTCACAATATTGTGTTGGCGTATACATTTTTTTATAATTTTGTTGTATTTTTGGCTCTAATTATTCATATCGGTTACAGAATGGTGTGAATTTACTAAAAATGTATTTCGTTGAATTTTATATGATTTTGTGTTTTGGTGCTTTTCAATTCTTCATATTCCTTCTTGTTTATTATTTAGTATTTGTTTTTTATTATCATCGACTTTAATGCTTGAAATTCTTTCTATAGTATATTAAATTTTATATATAGAGGTGTTCCAAAAATGGCGGAAAAGCTTTTTATTAGTTTATTAGAGAGTCAGGAAAAAATATAATTTTTAGTTATTGGGCCGTGTTCCGTGTTATTAGCAAAAAACTGCATGCTGAATTGGGCAATGTGTTGTTCTATGTTGGTAAAATCTTTATTAGGCGTCTTATTGTCGCCAGTGTCAAGCATGACATTTATCCGGAACCCTACCTAACGTAAGATAAATAAATAACAATCCAGTATTACTAAAAGAGAAGAATGAAATTCTTAATTATTAATTAATATTAATAATTGTAAGTAAAAACAATGTTCAATTTTATTTTTACCTTACGTAATTCTCACTGCTTGCACCAGAGATGCATGCATATTTATTTTCATGGCATTGTGATGTAAAAAATCGAATCTTTTTTGTTTCAATTTAACTAAGCAATAATACTTACTTTAGTACTTTTATTCTTTAATATACAGGATAGAAATCTCGTGTTCAACCGGTTTGACTTTGAAGAATTTTTTTACGATTTTTTTCTGACTTGCTGCAGACTCCTCAACAGTACAGTTTTTCTGCTATTTTTAATACACCTTGCACTTTATTCTTTGTTTTTAATTTTTTTGAGCGTGATTTTCTATTTTGGAATATTTGGTTTTCAGCTGTCCAAAATCAATTAATTTCTTATATTTTAGAACATTTTGGGGAATTTCCTTATTTTTTTGATGTACAGAATTTTTTAGTGAGTTTTTGTTTACTCCGCTTTCTTGTTTGGTATACTCCAGAAGGCAACTTTTAAAGAAAATTTAGCTTTTTACCTTTAATGGTTTATTATTCCTTATTTCTTAAAAAAAATTTCGAATGGTGTCATTTGTATACCTACACCTAATATGACCTATATGAGTTTTCTGCATTTGGTGTTAATTTGGGGATACATATGCTTATTTGCTTTTGATTGAGACTATTCTGTTGTTGAAGTTATTAATGGGGTACTTGTGACAAGTTGTGTTCATTATCTTCCTATTATTTCTATCTTTATAACAAATTATATAATTTTCTATTTTCTCTTGATATTAGAATCGTTTCATTTTGGTACGTAATATTGTGCGTCAAAAAAAACGGAGAGTCAGGAGACCATGGAAGTTTTTGTATTATAATTAGAAACCATGATATTTGACTCATTAAAAAACTTGCCCAAACGAGGTCGAAACCGAGATTTCAAGGTGGAATTTTTGGAAGAAGACATTGAGGGGTTAAAATTTCTCCAACACAAGGTCGAAATTTTGCTACACTCTCTCGGACGCCAAAGTGGTCTACGCAGCTTTGTTGTATTTTTGTACGCACGTTATATTAATTTTGGAGTTGTTCTATGTGTCTGCATAGCAACGTCCCAGTATATCTTGCTAGTATTATATGAGTAATATTTATTCAAATAGAGACGTGGGGAATAGGGAGAATCGTCCTTAATTTCATGCCTAATTATTGATACTTTAGTCATTGCGTTATGCCCTTCGGTGTAATTTTAATAATTATTATTTTATATATTAAATATTTTATATATTTATATTATTATTTTTAACTAAGTTTGCAAAAATTCTAGAGTTTCACAAACTATTAATAATATTTTATTTCATTTATTGTTATGTTAAAATATATATTCTTATTTTGAGAGGTTTTTTAAGTCAGTTTTTTACTGATTTTTTTGTTAAGTTATTTCTCTTTTTCATGTATTGTATGTTGTCTACGAGACACTCAATAGTAAAATAAAAACGATAATTTTTAAGAAGCTTTTAAGACTAACTTTTGCGTATAAATATCTTGAAATTATTTTGTATTCTTACACAATTCACTCGAGTTCAAAATTTTATTATCTTATTTTATAACATCATTTTTAAACGTGTGTAATAAGGGTTCGATTTCATGAAAAAGTTAGAATTTTTTATAATCTTTGAGTATGGTAAATGTTTCATACATATTCCTTTAGTCTAAATGACCGTATATAATTTTTAGATGGTCTTTAGATCGACTACTTTGGCCATTTGACTTCACGAGTCACCTTTCTCGGTTTTCTTTTCAAAGGTGGAGGAGGACTTTTTTGTGTTGCTTCTAAATTGTTCCGATTGATTTTATTCAAACTTGAATTACTTTTCTGAAGCAACGTTGTTTGGGAAAAAAACACGACCAAAACAGCTTGGCGAGTTTTAGTTTATCACTGACAAAACTGACACAAGAACAATCTTAAAAGTATCACAAAAAGCATAAAAAATAAATAATTACATGCGTTAGCCGCTCAAACGCCTGCAAACTATAATTTGACAAATGTGTTCACTTTTTTCGAATTTTGTGAAAAGGTAATTTTTTGTGGTCAATTCCGAATTTATTTTTATTGAATATATTACGTAATGGGGGGGGGTTACGATATTAATCTTTATTTTTTGAAATTAGTATTTATTTTATTAGATAATTTTCAAACATAGATGTAAGGCAAAGTTACACCAAAAATGAAACGAAATTTTGAAATTATATTTACAACAAATAAATGTGGCAGACTTGGTGAAATTTATTCGCTGTGAAATATTAACTATCATGTGTTTCCAAGTCCGATGATGAAATATTTTATTGGCAAATACTAATAAGAGTCGAACAAAGGGCAGATACGATAGAAATTTATCACTGTATAATTCATAAGTATCAAACACATGGGGAACCACGAGGACTATTCTGAACGCAAGAATTAGGGATAGGATTAAGTACTGGCACAATGGACAACCCCCATATTAAACGCCATAAAGGAGAAGTTAATTTGATTCGCCTGGTTCATAACAAGTGGTTAAATACGACTATAAATCAAATCATTATCCTTAACCAAATGGTCGATGGAAATCAAAATTATCTTTGCCACAATTGCATTTGCGAAACACCTGCAAAGTGAGTTTAAGTTTAGATAAACAAAACTGTCGTAATATTAAAATTAACGCCGGAGTGGAAGTGAACAGATGTACACGAAGGTCTAATTTTCCCCTTGAATATTCTATTGTCTTGAAAATCCCTTAATGATTCCAAGGGGATTGCGGGCACTCCAAAACGTTTGCACAACTTTTCGTGCTCATAACCAAAAATTCAAACATCGAAGCTTTAAAATAAATACGTCGCATTTAATTTCGTTTAGTCACGTCTGATTTTTCTATCGATTCCAATTTGGCGTCGACGTCCTTCAGCATCTGCTCCAAAATCAGGCTTTTCCAGAAGTTGTCCGCTTTGTTTTTTGCCGATTTCAAATGCTGCGTCTCGTCGAAATTGTTCTAAAAATAATCGTTTTTACGCCTCTTTAAACAGACTTATAGTCGTACGTCCAGCTGAAAGTCGATTTCCCGCATTCGCTTCTCATGGCCTTTGGAAAAGTGGAAACCGTTTTCCGAATTCTCGATCGGATCATTTTCCTCGTCGTTATTTCCTGCCGTCGCTGTCGCTTCACAATCGGGATCGGTATCGTCGGCGCCTTCAAAATCGCACAAATCTAGTTTGAAACACTTTAAACGCCTTATTGTTAGTTTAGTAGACTAGTTACCAATATCTGATAAAATTTGATCCAAGTGCTGCTTTTCCTCATCGGTGAGTGGAAGCTTCAACATGGCGGTGGAGGCAAGCTGTTTGATCAATACTGACTTAACACCATTTTTCAACAAAGCCAAGAATACACAAGTTTTGTTACGAATTGAATTGATTTGGCCAAATTTGTACTAATTTTGTTGCTAAATACTCACCTCGATATTTCTGTTAATGAAATCTTTAGTGTTTGATTTATTTATTAGCGCACTGTGATCTGCGTTCGTTCTGCAATTTATATCACCTTCTCGCAATTACACAAAAAATTACAGGTTACGTAAGCTGCTACGACTTACGGGGATTGTCGTGTTTCTCAAATTCCACGTGAAAATTATCCGTTCGATGCCGGCTAATAAATTCGGACGCGTCTCCGTCGAGAAAATCACCAGAATTTGAAATTTCCTCGCACATCTCCTCCTGGGCTTTAAGCCGTTCGTTCGTCTCATTCTAAGTAAGTCGTTGTAAAATTGTAATTTTGAACGCGGACGTGGAATGCACCTGTAAGATATTTGCATTGTCCTTGATGCGTTTTTCGAGGTGATCGATTGCGGCCAGCGTTTCAGCAATTTCAGCCCTTTTGTTACGTTCTCTCCGGTCGAGCTTTAAAACCGGAAGAAAATCAGTCAGTTCGAGCGGCGTGAATCGTGGGGGACAATCTCGGTGATCTGGTGTGTATATTAGAAACGTTTATCATTTAATAATATATTCACAAACTGTACAACGACGCGACTACGACATACCCTCGAACAAATTCGGCAGTTTTAAACTCCCCCGTTTGGGCTTCCAGCTAAGTGGGCACGAGGCGTTATCTTCCTGCGAGGTGCTGGGAAACGATGACGAGGCTTCGCACTTTTCAGAGTTTTTGGGGTTTTGCGTGGAGGCGTTGCGTTTGTCTTTCGATTTTCGACGCACTTTGTTCATTTTGTTCCTCCGGGTGGATTCTTCGTCGCTGCTGCCTTCGGTGCGGAGCTCCTCGCCGGATATCCACGACTCATCTTCGATCTTGGATCGATTGATTACAGAGAAATCGGTTTGACTCACTCACCTGCTTTTGCAGCTTCAAATGCTGCTGGTGTTTGATGACTTTTATCGATTCTGGTTGACCTTCCATCTCCCGATCTTAGAAGCAGAAATATTCGGTTCGAGTTGACACAGATTTGGTCTGGGAAGTAAGTAATGATAATTTGGACTGAAATAGTTATCGTCAAAAGGTAAACACGGTGGAAATATCCATTTGGAAAGTTTCGCCAACTAACCACAGTCAGACGTAGGAAAATACTGCCTGGAACGGGATGAGGTTCAAAGGAAGTCGCGTTTCACGCCAGATGGTGAAAATATATTTACTAAAGAAAACAAAACGGTTAAAAATAACACAATCACACTGTTTTTATCCCGAATGGGACAGTTAGAGCCGCCGCTGGGTTTTAGAGTACTTACGAACGATGTGTTTGGTAAATTGTTAACATTTGACGTTATTTACATTGCTAGGAAAACTAGTTCGACAACAAAAGACAAAAAACTCGACTCACTATTTTCCAACAACGCAACTGTCGCTATAATCGGCACCGAAGCGAGTCGAAGCCACAAAATAATAAGCAACTGCACCATAAGTTTATGTTAATTTGTTGTACAAACGGTGAACAATAAAGCGCATTTTTTTATTTGCATAGTAAATTTAATTATGTATTACTGGTTGCACAATAAGAACAACAAAACAAAAAATTGTAGCATTTATTAAGATCGAAAGTTCATGTGGACGATATTCGTGGGTACATGGTCTTTGATAATAAATTTTTTGTCGTCGAGTTTAGTTATGCTGATCGGATATCCAAACCAATATATAACAAGCCCTGGCCCGAATCTAAAAAAACATCTGTTATTTAATTCCTAGAATGTCGTTATTACACCTGTTCCAATAGCTCAAATATTGGTTTTTCGTGTAGTCCTTGTGGAGATCTTCGTCGCCAAACAGCGCTTTGCTTTCAATCCAGTTTATGACGAAACCATCAACTGCAACGGGCACGTCCAGTTTCACATCGGGAGTTTTATCGTAGCCGTATTTCCTCAAATGGTCCTCGTCGCGAAATGCCAATTTCAATTTGACCAGTTCATTGTGCAGCTTAATCTCATACTCTTGTCCTAAAGAACTACAACCAGTATTGAATATTAAGAATTATAACTAACTCTACTCACTGCTTCATTGTTTCAGACAATGGGCTGTATAAATTATCATACACTGTACACTAAAACAATCAATAATTAGGAAATGCAAAACAATAAGTGTGACTATTGTACAAGAAAAATTTCATATGCCAAAATTGGATCGGGAATTAGAGATGTTTCCCTCATATAATTGTTTTGTACAGAATCCATCTCGTCCGATTCGTCAATGTATTTTTGTAAAATTAGTTTAGCTATTAGACAAGGGGAAATTTCGAACTGTTCCGACATTCGTAGAATTATTCCAGGACTGTGGCCGTTCACCAGACCTTGCTGGTACAAATCCCAGTATTTGTCTACGGCTGCTTGGCCTTTGGTGTGGTTGATTTTCATGCGTTTCTGATATTCTATTGATAAAAGGCTGTAAAGAGTATCGCCGCTTACGCTAAAAATAATAATGAGTGGATTTCGAAGCGATTCATCATATTTACTTGGGGAATGTTTCACTTAAAATTTTCAAACAATTAATGGAAAGTCCTTTATATTGTCGGATTGCGGTTAGAATATTATTGTACGTTGTGCTATCCATGCTTTTATATTGTTCAATAAGAATGTTAAAATTTAAATTAAACGAAAAATACAAATCCAACCTCACTTTTTTAAATTGTGGCAAATGACAGATGACAGTATACTACATGGTTAATTGTTATTTTTCCTGATTATTTCAAATTTTAGCTCCATTTACAAACTTGTTTTTTTTTAACAAACGTTACACATGTTGGTTTCTTTAATTGGCCCATTATACTTTCTTTTTGGGGCTTTAGAAATATTTTTGATTTGAAATTTGGCAAATGGTCATTATTCCGCAGAATCTATATTTCTAAAATATTTTGATCAAAATGGCACATTCGGTTATATCGGCAGTCAGCGGATAGCTTTCCAGATTCAGTGACTTGTCCTTTGCTCAAAACGTTTTATAAATGTAATTGACCATGAAATCATTAATTTGATAATTTATAATTAATTTGCTTCCACTTCGTCTGCACACAATTATTAAAAATAACATATTTGGTTTGGGCACATTTTAAAAATATATTAAATTTAATTGCAGAACTCTGTAATTTTTTTTAACATTACAGTGTTCGGTTCATCTTTTAGTTGTTGCATAAATCTTATGATGTCGCGCCAATATAATTATTTGTTTAAAATATTTTCTTACTTAGTTGAACGTCAATTATTGCACCTCGTGTGCATTCAAGGTGTATTTGCTTTTGAACAAATTGCTGTGCTGATGGAAAAATAAAACCTTGTTAATTAAATTGTAAAATTACGTATTTAAAAATCAAGTACCTCGTTGACGTCTTGTTATGAGGAATACACAGTTCAGGGTTCAGGATCCCTGTATCAAACTGCTTGTGAAATCTTAAACAAATTAACAAACGAATTAATTAGTTTATAGACAACAAGCAGTTACAGAGTTCACAAAATCGCTTTGATGTTACTAAAATCTTGCTCTTCAAAGTTCTCTTGGAATACAATGTGTGTCAGTCTTCTGGAGACATAGTAAAGGAATGAGAAACGCAAGTTTTTCCAGACCCTAAAATGCAACAGTTAGCACCATTCCGTGTGTGATATGTTTTGCATTTAATTATCTGCAACAGCTTCTTCTATAACTTCTTTTTTCTTGATCAGTTGGAAGATGGCAGCTGCTTGAATTTGTCATAATCCTATTCTTCAAACAAATAATAATCGGCTGTCTTTGTGTCCAAATGAAATTATTTTGTAGTGCATTTTTATGTTAATTATTGCAATCATTTTTTTAATTCAATAGAATCGACTTAATGCCACCGGTTGAGGATAGATGGCAATAGATGCCACTAAAACACATAATACAAATTATACAGAAGAATGTTAAAGAACAGTATGACATTCAAAAAAATTTTACTTTGAAATATTTTCATCCATTATTAATAATAGTAGCAGTAAACGAAGCTGTGGCAACAACTGGTAGATTAATTTATATTGTAATTACTCATTTATTACTTTATGATTCATAAATTGAAGCAATGTTGTGGGATGTGAAATATTTGTGGAAAGGTCTCGAAAGAAATCACTTACTAAATACAAAAATGAATGTATTCATAAATAGATCCTACAAAAAAGGCTACATATAGCGAAAACATTGAGATATAATAGAGGCTATATACAATTTACAGGCATATCACGTGTAATAATACTATTTCGTGCGGATTCTCTTTTTGGGTCCCCCATTCGAATCATTGTAATCCATTTCCTCTGGTAGTTTCAGTCCAAGCTCGCGACACTTTTTCTGGAAGTGTCTAAGCAACTGGACTCCGCATCTAAAACGTTACCGAAATGATAACAACACACAACGAGTTTGCAGAAACTGACTTGTAAACATCATCCTCAGTATGATTATATGTATTGCAATTCTGAAAGACGAGGAGGGCGTCCGACATAAATTGTGCATCCTCCTTATATTCGCCCATATTCAGTTTGTACTTGATCGTCCCGAAGTCCATGGGTTTTGTAATGACGTCGTAATAATCAGGTACTTCTGTTTTTTGAACGGGTCTAAGGAAGGGCCAAGCGTTGTAATCTTTCATTATTTCAGCAAGGACGGCGTGCAGGGCCGAGTTGTGCAGCGGCAAATCTGATCGGTTGTCCTCCCTTCTCGTCGATCTTTTACTTATTACCTCTTCCTCGCTCGAATCTGGACACGATTTCTAATTACTAAACATTTTCACATGCCCATTACCGATTAAAACGCAACTCAAAACGCAAATTAAAATGTCGTGCAGCACTACCACCAAGTACAAAACAGCAACACGTTAAATCAAAGCAAATGCATTAGAGAAAAAAAATTATTGATGGATGATGCATTGCGAAAACCCACCATCACTCTCTGACAGGTGTCGCAGACTCTTTATGAAATCGTGGATTTTGTATAATGCTTTAGCGGCACAGCGTCGCTGACCGTTGATTATTCTAGTCGAACCATTTACGTAATTCGTCTCTGTTCAGCATAAAAAAGTCGTTTTTGGTTCGTCGCAAATCTCGCAGAACACTTACCGTAATGTCTTTTTCTATCATTCAGTTTCTTACAGAACGTACAGAGCCACGGACCTCTGGGCGCGCGTCTCATTGGCGGTTCCGTACATTCTACATGATAACAGCTCGAGCACTTCTCGCACGAGATGACTTCGCCCCCGGAACCGCACGTTTTGCACAGTTCCACTTTAGTGGATAATCTGCAAGTACAATTGCAATTTGTTGTGGTGATTCCACGCGGGGAGTTATAAAACGTACGGTTCGCAATCGTCGTCTTGTTCCTCCTCCTCGTCGACTTCCTCAGATGACTGGTTTTCCTCGTCGTTTGTCGCTTCCTCTTCGGATTCCTCCTCCTCGATGTCTTCGTCTCTAAATATTGGTCGTTTCTTCGGCGTCGGCTCCTTCGGCGCCTCTTCTTCTCTTTCCTTCTGACACTTGTCGCAGAACCAATCACCCGACGGAACGGTCTACAAACACCAACTAAGAAAATTTCGATTTTCGTTGCCTTAAATCACCTTCAGTTTGGGCTTCAAGCAGTACAAATGATGTCCGAGATTGCACGAATCGCACAGAAGCATGTTTTCGGAATCGTGCTTCCGGCGACAAATTCTGCAACGCGCCAACAAAACCGACCTCCCCCAGGTGACGCACGTGTCCAAAGTGCTGTAGTGGAGAAAAATTTGACTGAAGCTGGTGGACGCCAACAGCGACTGCTTCCACTGCTTCAACATATCTTCCTTTTTCTTATCGTTGCGGCCGGTGTGGATCCGCCCCAGCGGTTTTTTTAGGAATCTTGTCTCGATCGATTCGGCAACTTGTACCAAAGCGATCGATAGGCTGCGGATTGCCTCCTTTATGTCGTCTCTTTGTGTCAGTAAGAGGCCGTCGTCCACGTCCATTGCGGAGTCGTTCGCCGATGTGAGAAAATGACCTGGATCTTGATAGTCCATTTCTGAATCGTTCCCCTCGTCGTTGCTCGTCTCATCCACTTTAACGGACTTGTCCAAATCTGTGTAGTTTCTGTTCTGCAGACAGGTCCTCCACTTTTCCCTATCTTTAACGGCCAACTTCCCTAAGCTACCCGCGAAGATTTTCTCTTCCAACTCCAATATAGTTTCGACCAAGACGCTGTGTTGGACGTCCTCGGGACTCATCTCCGTTGAATACCCCAAATTGGCGTTCTCATACTTTTGCACTTTCTTCACCCGCTTGGGTTGCTGGTCTTCGGGCACAACAATATCCGCGTTTAAGTTGTGACAAGGAGTTTCGGCAATCGCTCCTTCGATTTCCTCCTTATTGTCCTTGATGCTGACGCACAATTCGCTCTCACGCACGCCTCGTTTGTTCAGCGACTCGAGCAGCTCGTTCAGAGTTTCGGTTTGGTGATAAAAACACCACCGGTCCCTGTCTTTCGTCGAATGAACGATACAAGTCGCCGGATCGGCTGAACATAGCATTAGGTCATCGCAAGATTCGGTTTTTTGTTCGTGGACCCCATTGTGAACCCCATTGATCTTTTTGGGGTTTTTCGAGGGACTGTTCTCTTTGTCGCTCGAGCTCGCTTCTTGCAGCGTCTTTCGGAGGTACGCCACAACTTCGTCGCGATCCGCGTCGATTAAGTGGGGCACTTGTTCGACTATTTTTAGGAAACAAGTGCCCGGATTTTGTTCCTCGAAATTGACGAAGAATCCAGGTACCGATTCGAGTTTTATGTACTGCCGAAACGCTCTGTCTTGTCTGCAAAGTACGCGATTTTTTTACTCATTACTTTTACGTTCTAGAAATGCGAATTTTATGTTTTCTGTATTTTTCCAAACGCAGCTTAAATATTAATTAATTAGCTCGACTTTGTTAAAACAGGAAACGAAAGTCATACATATTTTTTTAACTCTATTAACACAGTGCATCCTCTAATAGACCAGAATCGAGTCAAAATATTTTCAACTTTTGATATTAGCCTTAGACAACCGTTTCATACGATTATCTCATTGTTGTTTTTTTTTTAAGGCAAAAATTCAGGAGTTAATTTCTCTTGAAGTATTCTGTTTATCACTTGCTATTTAGTTTTTGTGGCGAGCGCAGTGCTTCTACAAGGAAAAAACTGCGCCAAGTTTGGAATTTACAGGCAAATGTACAACCGACCAGTCTATAATTTTAATGCTGCCGGTTTTAACAAGCACCCATCTCTACTTATAAAAGGGAATGTTTTATGGCACTTTGTGTTTGAAATTTGTAATGTTTACTATTTCTAATCGTTGAATGAGTTAACTAAATTGCTACGAATTAAGTGAAAAAACAAATGTCTTTCTGGGTCACCAGCATGGAAATACGTCTGCAGGAGTCCTTAAGCAATAAAATGTTGTATATAACTTATTAAAATAATTATTCAAATTTAACGAAACTTTTGCGAATCTATCCATTTCGTATAATCATCTGTTTTTATTTAGGTCGTCTGTATCTTTAAAACTGATGTATTAAAAACTGAAATATAATAAAATATGGGAAATATAATAAAATGGTTATTATTTTATATCACGATAAAAAATACAAAATTAAAAAAATTGAAAAGAAACTTATTTTTTTAGATTTGCAGGTTTAAATATTTTATTTAGTTAGTAATTTATATTCGGTTTATTTTTAAATTTACCTCGCTAGAAATATTAAATTCCTTGTAAATGGCGGCGGCGAGATCGACCTTCAAACGCGAAAATTGTTCTTCTATTACAATAGATAAACAAGATTGACACGCATTGTATAATATTTAATAACTATAATTTACTAGTAACGCTCGTTTGTTTGCACTATCCTTCCGCCAAATTAAAACGAGAGGAAATGTTAATTTATGTTAAAAATGTTTTTTGTCTACTTTTGCTTATAATAATCGTTATTTTACTATTTTTTTTTGTATTGAAAAATGTTATGTTATTAGTTAAATAAAATAAATTAATTTTTTACTAAACGTAGTTGCTTAAATATTCTTCAAATACTGTAAATTAATATGGTTTATAGATTTGATTTAATTTTCAATTTATTGATTACTACGAAATGTTTAATTTTGTAATTTTTTTATTTTACAATAACATTTCGTATATTACACCCTTCGTTTGGTAAATTGACTGAGCATTTAACATTTTAGCCAATCATTTAGTGTTTTTTACAAAACATTGAGTTTTTTACTGAACGTTTAGTATATTTACCGAGCAGTTAGTTTTTCTACTTTTCATTTAAATTTTTTACCTTTTATTTAGTACTTCAATGAGCGTTTGGTATTTTTGCTAAACAACTGAATAAAATAACGGATAAATACACTTTGCAGGTGAATAAAATACCTCGGGTATAATTAATTTTGATAAAGTATTATAACTCTCTTTTGATTAAAGACTTTGTTTTATTTACTACACATGTTAACGGCATCAAAAGAACCAGTTATGATTATTACAGAAAAGTATTGTCCATTATTACGTTACAAATGTCAATTTAACATCTTAGAAATCCGTATTTCATTTTTTTACGTTTTACTAGTGTAATATTTTTTTACAACTCCGTTGTTTTCTGATAAGGTCGACATTTGGTTTTTTCTCTTAATTTGTAGCAAATTAGTTAACTCATTCAACGATTCGATGGACATTCAGTTATTATTTAAAAAATAAAACCTAAATAAAAAAATAGTAAACAATACAAATTTGAAACTCAACGTCTATCTGGAGTGCCATAAAACATTCCCTTTTATAAGTAGAGATGGGTGCTTGTTAATACTGGCAGCATGGAAATTATAGACTGGTGATAAGCACTGAAGCTTTTTAAGAGTTAAATATTTTGAAAGAATAGAAATTGGTGTTTTTGATTAGTTTCGGTGGTATTTGGTGATATATGGTAAAAAATTACTTACCCCATGACTACTTGCTTCTCATACCACGCCTTCTTAAACTCGCTCAAAACACTCTCGGCCTCCGCTTTTTTCCTCGCCGCCTCCGTCTCTAGCTTATGCAAATCATTCTTTACTTTAAAATTCACTTTCGCTTCCTTTTTCAGCTTATATCGAGCGGTCAAAAACTCTTGTTCCCTTTTCTTTTCGGCGACCAGCGTCGTCTTATAATCAACTTTAGCCTGCCGGATTTTGTCCATCCTCTCCTCGACGACATCTCTAACGTCGGCGTAGGTGAGCAACTGGTCGATTAAACACGAGACAATTTTCAGTTTATCGCCGATCGGTAGTTCGACGACGTTGTGAATCCCAAGTGCCTTTAATATGTTCGGCTTGTGCACTCTAAGATATAAACCGGGATCGTCCTCGCTCGTGTAGCCGCCTCTTTGCTGATAACGCCATTTCGCACCTGTTCCATTAATTATAGCGCCTGAACCGAGCAAATGTAGTCTGAGAACTTCGGACGTGGTGAGCGAATAAAGCGGGAGATGGCCCAGAGGTAGACCCTGGTATTTTTTGCTCCATGATGAGGCGAGTGTCGCGAGACGAGTCGCTTCGTGCAGATTCATGTTGTCCGAGACTTCTTCCTGTTTGATGCTCGTCAGATTTTCGGTTTCGGTTCGGTACTGCGACGCTTCCTCCTCTTGGACGTTGAACAGAGCGCTGAGCAGCATCTGGATGAGATCGATGAATGGACCCGCAACCTAATTGCCAACTTGTCGCATTAAGAATAACGTCATAGTACCTAACGTTCTTTGCATGAAAACTGATTGATTTTGTCAAAGTTGCCTTTCGTATTTTTTATCGTATATTTTACAACAAGTTTTAAAAACGACAATGTATGTACGGGTTTTTAAGATTGTTGAAAATGACGAGAGTCAAAAAAAACGGAGGCTCAGGAATCTAACTTGTTTTATTTTTTCCAATGTAAACGTTTGTCTGGAACTGTCATTAAAAAATGTTCAATTGACGTCTAAACCCAGCCCAGGAAATGGAATTTGTCGAAGAAGGCACATGGGTACCTTATGCATTGTGTCCAAGACGATTATTAACAAAGACCTGAATTTCAATTTCTTCAACTCAGTCGAAATTTTGCCACACTCTTTCCGAAAGTTGCACATCATTCTTTTTGTACGTCCAACAAAAAACTTAAAAGAAATTGGACAGAAATAATTGCAGTTGAACTTTATAAGCGTTAAATTTCAATTGTTTAGATGTCCTAATGAAAGTTAAACCACCTACTTGCTGGATGTGATTTAATCCGTTACTAAAAAAAGATCGGGACGTGGCTAAAGTACCGGAAACAGCCGAAACTGCATAACCGTGTTTAAAACGACAGTTACCGCATGACAATATTGCATAAGCGTGCACAAAAAATATAAAATAGGACTTGGAATATGCCAATTTTTTTTAAAATGCATATTAAACCTTGAAAAAATTTTAAATAACCTTGATTTGCAGAATTTGGCTAATAGAGAAAAAACAAACTATTTAAACAAAACCATTTTCCACAGTTTTGAGGCCCTTTATAAGCAAACTGAAGCAACTTTGGTTAGAAGTACCAAAGATTAAATATCGGGTGACGTGCGTGCAAATAAAAAAGGATTCAAAGTAGCTCATTGAATTTTGTTTTATTTTTTTGAGTGTAAACGTTTGACATCGACATATTATTACATTTGACAGGAACTGTCAATGAAAAAGTTGCTGAAAAAACGTCTAAACCAACGCCCAGAGATGAAATTTGTTAGAAAATAAATTAAATGTATCTCATATGTTGTCTGAAACGGTTGTTTTCCAATACTTTGCTAATACTTTGTACGACCGCTAGATGTCACTACAAAAACTTTTATTTAAATTCAAATAAAAGGCCCAATATTTTTACTATTTTAAGTTGAACAATGTACAATTCCGTGTTTTTTAAAAAGCGTGACTGTTTCTATGCTTGTTGCTTTTTTTCTGACTAATATTTTAAAAACAGCATTTTGCTGCAATTATAATCAAGCCAGTAAATGTCAAAACTTGCTTGTCGATTGAAATTGTGAAAAATTTTATGCGTAAGATGGGCCTTTTTTACATTATTTGTGGTGTTGGTGAAAACTAAGCGGAGAAACTGCATTGTTTTCCAAAAAGTGAAGAAAGGTAACGATGTTTTATTTATACAACAAATTCAGGAAATCTAATTACATAATTCCAGAGCGAAACTGTGGCAAGAAGCTCTAAACGTCCAAAATTCCAATCTAAAGCAAAAGTGGAGGGTTTGCAAAAAACACTTATCGGCATCGTTAGATATTAGGCTTAATTATTCCTTATTTTTGTGTATGAATTTGAAGAAGTAAGCCAGGTTGCTCTATTGGTTGTCCGGCAAGTCTTTCAAAATTTCCATTATTATATAATAACCCCAAGTAATTATCATATGTGTAAGTTATACCTATCTTAGAAATGTAATTGTCAACATTTTGGGTACAATTTTGTTTAATTTAAATTATGTAATATAATAAATTGACTTTTATAAAATTGTTTGTTTCTATGACGTGTAAATAATAAAGGAATATTTTATGATTTATTCTACAAAACAATTTTTTACCTTATTTTTGTAGAATAAATCATAAAATATTCAAAATATAATAGCATTTTTACTACCTATAAAGAGAGGAGAGGTTATTTAAATTTGCCGCAAAATTTGATCGATGCGCCATCTGAAAACTGTTACATAATTTGAAGGTCGTTAAAGGTCATTCCGCCAAAATATTTGCATTGAGTCAGTCATCTGGAGTAATCTGTGGTTGCATACTTTATTTTAAGAAATTTGGTATAACAATATTTGTACTTTCAATTATACCAACAATGGAAAAAATTATGTTACATGAAGAGTAAATATTGGTTGATCACTGTTAATTAGATTTCAATGAGCCACAAAAAAACGTTATTCATTTACTTACTAAATTTTAGTAACATTTTACTGTTAGTTTTTGTTTTTGAACTGAAAGAATTAATTACATAATTATTATTACTCTTGTAAAAATTGAAATTCTCCAATAAAACATGAACGACTATGGCAGTTAATTATTTTTTATCGTCGTTTTGCAAACATTAATTCTAGTAAAAAAAAATGGTTCAATCAAGATTGAATGATTTACCTCATTTTCAGTCAACGCTCTTTCCATAATCTCCAAAGATAGGCCGTTGGGAAAGAAATCCTTGGTAGAGAGCAATTTTGAGAAGGTGTGGACAAACTCCAGAACCATTAAAATGTCTCCAACATATTCGTCTCTGATTTTTAACTTCACCTTACTAGCTTGGGGCAATTTCTAAAAATTACTTATTAGAAACAAGTCCAGTGCACCAAATACAGAATCAGTACTTTATGATCAATGAGTTCTAGATCCTCCTTGTGTTTGTACCAATCCTTGATTGGCCCTGCAAGCATCAAATTTTCCTCCTTCTTCTTCTGCTTCTTAGCCAGCTGCTCCTCTTTCTTCTGCTGCTTCTTCAGCTTGAACTCCTCCTCGCGCTTCTTCATCTTCTCCAACAAACCCGCATTGTGGTCGTTTTTAGGGAAATGCTCATTCTTTGTGAGGAACTTATGTAACGACTCCTGTCGCATCTTCCTCCCGTTACAAACTTTCTCCAACTTCTTAGAAGCGTAAAATGCAGGCGCCGGCCCGTCAAATATTTTATCGAACGTGACTTCATCCAACTTAAATGCATCCCGACTAGATTGTTTTATAACAAAAACGCCTCGATCGTCTTGCTCCATGTGTTGTTTCAAAAACAGGCGACACTTCTCGCGCGAGAACAATCCCTTCTTCCTTTTTATCTGATTAAAGTCGACTATCATGATTTCGCTGATATCCTGATCGTCGGCGTCCAAGTGCTCGATCTCGTATTTGTAGAGCGAGCCCGGTGGGAAGAACTGGTGGTTGTCCACATTGCTGCAGGTTACGCCATAAACACCGGACGTACGATTATAGTTTTCCTTACCCGTTTTTAGGCTGCGCTTTGATTTGTTCAGTTGTGGGCACTATGACTTGTAGGACGTGCGAGTCCTTCCACTTGGCCCCCGTGAACGACGTTTCAACGTTCTCCCCGATGAAATAGCGATCCTTCGCGTACATAAACACGTCTTCTGCTAGGTCCCCAAACGCGGTGCGTTTCGTCTGACTGGCGACGTACAAAATAGGGACTTTTAGTTCAGGGGAGAAGTCCTTGAGATTGCGACGCGCGTTCTTTTCGCTCTCCAGAGCTTCAGTATAGGTCAAGTGAGTCTTGCCCGTGAGGGCACAGGTCCAGATCATGGAGTTGCAGAGAAACATGCGTTCGGAGAATTCTCTGCAAGTGCGTGAGCGATTAGACATCAACATAACCTTAAAGGTGCGCCGAAGAGGTGGCGAAAACGAGGTTGATGGCGTAGGTAACGCGGACCGTTAGGTCATGGATGAGAGAAGCTTTGCTCTCGCCACAACTTACTCATAATCTCTGAAGATCTCGTCGGTGACGGCGCAATAAAACACTTCCTCGTCGTCACGAAGGTTCGAGGGTAATTTCGCCTTCACGAAGGGCTTCCTAAGTAGAAGAGGCATCTTCCACGACAACTGCTATTTGGAGGGAAAACCTCCACCAGCTTATTACATGTAAATGCGGCTTGATTCCACTTAATTCGCGCCCAGTTCTGCAAAAAACGACGACTGGACGCTTTCTCTTCGCGAATATTCGATTGCAGTTGAGATAAATATGTTACGCCAACACAAGATATCGTTTTTTGATTCCACAATAACGGACACGACGTTTTCGGCTTCGACGAACTCACAGAATTGTGCGCAAGTCCAACGTGCAGGTGATTGTTGAGATTCTTGTGCGCAAGTTGCAGAAGTTGGACCTTTAAAGAACCAGCAGCCCCCAAAATGTTCGATTCGGCGGACGGCGGAGATGTCAATAAAACGAAATTGTTGAAAATTCGTTTGTTATTGCTCGATTTTGTCCAGTTGCTCAGTTGTTCCCAAGTTTCCATTTTATATTTCATCTCGTTTAAATGTAATCGAAGAACGCGATACATCATTCTAAAAAACACGTAAATTAAATAAAGGCAATGTTGATTAAACTGTAATCATTTTGACGTTTGTTTATCACTTTAAATTAATTACTAAATCCATTTGACGTCATTTTATAATCCCATAACCTAAGATTGTCAAAATTGACATTTGTAAACAAAATAAAACGCGGCTGCGTTGGCCATGGAATAACTTTGACGTTCGAAAGAGTGTGCAAAATTTCGACCTTGATTTGAAGAAATATGAGATTAAGTTCTTTGTTTATAACCGTCTCAGCCAGAATACATAAGGGAACGAACGTTCAAAAATAAACCGGCCGCTTAAAAACAGGCCATATGAAATCCAGTGGCGGTTCGTGGGTTCAAAACAAAAACAAAAATGGCAACGAAAACTTACCAACAGTTTTTATTTGTACGTGAAATCCATTCTTACATTTTTCTTGCTGCAAAATAACCCTGTTTCCAAAGTCTAGAACACAGATTACTCCAGATGACTGACTTCATAGGGCGATTTTGTCCGGAACTATCTCTTTTCTACACATTTAAACTAGGCGCATGACATCTTTGTCACAGATACCATAAGCAAATGTAGAGGCGCTGTAGTCGTTGCTAATACCGGGTGACTATAAATGATTGACATTTTTTGTGTTAGGTGGGCAATACTTGTTAACACTTCCATTGGGTACACTGATTTTTCAAATTTGAAATTGTCACAGAAACGTCAAATTTAAAAATTGTCCGTATCAGAATTGTTTTAAAAATGGTTTTTATAACTGGAAGATCTTTTCGAACACTCGCTGTAACCATTTTTTCCGTTATTTGTCACTTTTCGTTCGCCATTATTCAGTAAGTTACACTTTTTGACAACAATATTCTAACCTAAAAAGTTAATAGACATCACTGACCTCTATATAAGATGGATAAGCACAACATTGGGATGCGCCAGAAATGTGACCATTATGTGACCATTACCGTGCTCTCCAAAATGGAGTCGGAACCTGATACACATGCGCATTTGATCAATTTTGAAGTAGTGCAGGTGTTTGCCGTTACGTGTGCACCAGTCGCATTGCCCTTTTATAGTATTTTTTCAGGAATCTGTAACGTTGGACGGAATTTTACAGGAATTTATAATTTTTAACGACGTGTGTTTTGAGTATTTGGGCGTATTTTTAGATGTTACTGTTTTATTAGGGCCTTTTCGAGGTGTAAGTGGACAGTTTACAATTTTCTTCAGTTTTAACGGTTTAATTTTTTTTAATAGTTCCATAACGCTTTTATACAGCTTCAGCCATCTTGTTAAATTTAAGCAACCGCCTTTGTAAAACTTTAGTGCGCAAACTCATTAGGTTCCGACGCAGATTCAATTTGCCTCACTTTTCACTTACACGATTGCTCATCCATTTCTATATACAGGTCAGTGATAGACATAAATCACGATGACAGTTAATCTGGTACCAATTCATCAATGTTGCCAATCAACTAAATTTAAGTCAATCATTTATAGTCACCCGGTACTTTGTACGACAGCTAGATGTCACCACAAAGTTTTTTATTTAAATTCAAATAAGAGGCGCAATATTTTTACTATTTTAAATTGAACAACTTATATACAAGTCCGTGTTTTTTAAAAAGCGTGACTGTTTCTACGCTTTTTGCTTTTTTTCTGACTAATATTTCAAAAACAGCATTTTGCAGCAATTATAAGCAAGCCAGTAAATGTCAAAACATGCTTGTAACTATATTGAATTTGTGAAAAATTTTAAGCGAAAGATGTTTTTTTTTACATTATTTGTGGTGTTGGTGCAAACTAAGCGGAGAAACCGCAAAGTTTTCCAAAAATTGAAGAAAGGTAACGATGTTTTATTAATACAACAAATTCAGGAAATCTAATTACATAATTCGGGAGCGAAACTGTGGCAAGAAGCTCTAAATGTCCAAAATTGCAAACTAAAGCAAAAGTGAAGGGTTTGCAAAAAACACTTTTCGCCATCGTTAGATATTAGGCTTCATTATTCCTTATTTTTGTGCACCAACCGCCACTAATGGAATCTGGCATTATTTTTTCCAATGTAGGCGTTTGAAACTGTCATATGACAGGAACTGTCCTTCAAAAATTTGCTCAAACGACGTCTGAACCGACACCAGAAGATGGAATTTGTCGAAGAAGGCACAAAATGTATCTTACGCATTTTGTTCGAGACGGTTATTAACAAAGAACTTCTTTTCAAACTTGTCCAACTCAAGGTCGAAATTTTGCTATCCAGAATCAGTTATTTCAGGGCCAACGCAGCCTCCGCTTTTTTTATTGCCCGTTACCTTTATTGTCTTTTTCCACAAATTTCATCTCCAGGTCTCAGTTTATACGTCATTTGAGCAAACTTTTGATTTTTCTCATTTGTATAACTTGTTTGTATTTTTATTTTATTTTGCAATATCTAATTCCCAATCCGAATTACATATTATGTAAGCAGTAACTTGTTGATTTAATCCAAAACCTATTTTACAGTGCCTTGAAAAGTTCCAAGCCAAATATATCCCAAAGATAAAAACAAAATAACATCCTGTAGTACCAACAGAAGCCGGTTCATTATTATGATCACTGAGTATACTAACTGGCTTGACGTCACTTTAAACAATTTCGTAATCGTCTACAGAGAATAGGCAATAAATCCTATAAATGGGCACACAAAGTTAGCAAGAATGACTAAAAGTTTATTCAAGCCATTCTGTAAAATAAGTACAAACTTTGGGATTGATCAATCCAGTATCGGCACACCGATTAACAATAGGACAGACCCCACAAGTCGCCTTTACAAGACCCGGCGTCGACATAAACCTGTTCACAGCTCGGTACAAATATGAACCATTGGATGCAACGATTCTCTCGGCGTTATTGTCCAAGACAACGGTATACAGAATACTTTCAATGTCTTCTACAGAGAGTGATATTTTGCTAATTCCTAATTCTGATATGAACTTGTGTACATCAACAGCTGTTGCATAACTTCTGTTTCGTGCCAGTAACGGTCCACCACCCATATTGTTGGCCTCTTCACTTTTTTGTTTCAAATATCTGTAGCATTGCTGGCTTAGTACTTCAACAAATTCAGATTCAAAGTCCTGGTCTTGATACCAAGCGCCTCCAGTTACTGAGCTGTCAGGTTCTAGATCGTACAACATATAAACTTTCTTTTTGCTAGCCTGCAAAACAAAACAATACTGAAACATTCTAAACAATATGGTTCACTACCGAAACTGATTTAACAGCTTTTATAATCTTCTTCGTTTCTAAACTCTTCAACACTTTATTTAACTGTGTCATGTTCAGGTTCGACTTAAATCTAATATCCCTGATCCAAATTCCTTTATTGCCCGCTTCTTCGATTATTTTAAACACGACTTTTTCTTCGTTGTCCGCCCCACGTGCTGCGCCCTTCTTACAGGAGTCCTTGTATTTGTACAATAACTTATCTTTGGACTTAAAAAGCTCCAGTGACCTGCACATGCAAATAGCTTTCATTATATCTATAAATTGATGCTGCATATATTACCCATTTTTTAAACACTTGTTTATTATAGAAGCCAACTGCTCGAGAGGAAGATCAGGGATGGCCTGCTTAATAGTGTCATTTGAAATGCCCTCCGGTTTAGTTTTTGCTAACTCGATTAACCGCTCTTCGTTGTTCATTTCTTGAGTATTGGGGGTCGAAGGTTCGCCCATGTTATTTACTTCTATAAATTAACACTATGTAATATAAATATGTAAAAAAATATAAACAATGAAATATACAAAATTTAAAAACAAGGTTATGTTATTATGTACAGTCTAAGGTGTACAGTATTTCTAAGCAATTTTTACCTACCTAACTAAGAGTAAGGAACTTTGAGGTTGACATTAATAATAAAAAGTGTAAGTAAAAGTTAAAATTTTATTGGGTTTATAAAAAATAGTTATCATTTGTGATCAGCTTGCAGTAAGTTTTTTTAATCTGTGCTTTGATTAGTAACATTTGGTTAGTTAGATCATAGACAAGAGAGATATAGATACATACTGAGTGCGTTCAAAAATAAAGTGAAGCTGATTAGTCAATAAAAGCACTTTGAAATAAATGTTTAGAGTGTAGAAACACACTCTAAGTTGAGTTGGAGGTATTCAAAATTAAATTCAGACAACTGCAAAATTATGCAAATGCGCTTATTCAAATTCATCTTGTTTTTTGCATTAATTAGTTTTTATATATTTTATATAATTATACAACAATAAATAATGTACAAATAATCCATTTTAAACAAATTATGTAGAGCGTATTGTAGTAACAAATTTTGAATTTTGAGCCATATAGTTCCTCAACTTGCGAGTTTTTATTGGAAAATAAGGTCCCTGCAGTAAAAAATGAAGGTCAAAATGTTTCTACACTCTATCAAATTGTAAAATGATTCCATAATCTACTGGGAAATTTTGTAAGCCCGTTAAATATTTCAATTCTTCAATAAAGAAAAATGACTCACTCCCAGGGCAAAAAACTCAGGACCGGTTACCTGAGCTTACATGATCATTATTTAGATTTTGGGCGACAAATCTCATTATTAGTTTAGTTACCGACGGTGACGGTCGACACTTTAACTCCAGTGTCATTTAGAATTTCGTGTTTCGATAAAGTGTGTCTGCAAGGTATCACTGATAAATTACTAACAGTTAAAGAACGCATACAATATAGGTACTTACTACATATTACATGAACAAACGAAAACTTTTCAAACATTAGTTTTTTCTAATTTCTTAATGATAATCGGTCGTGTCTTCCTTATTTGGTTGATATTTATGTATGACAATAAATCAATGAGATATCGATATTATTTTGTTAAATTACACATTATGGAATCTTGCTTTTTAGATTGTCAGAAAATCATTTTAGAATTCAATCAAACAACCCAAGCAAACAGCTCGACAACTTTAAACATACAGTGTGGATAAAAAAGTTGGAACTAATTCTATAACTTTTTTATAGGGAGCGACAGAAAAAATCGCTTGGACAGGTGAATTTTTAATTTTAAATGCGCTAATTCTGTCATAAAAATTTGCTTTGTTATGTCAACTCTCTCAAGGTTATGACGTCATTTCAATTTTTTTTTAAATAGCAACCCTAATTTTTTATTGCGGCATTTTAATGTGCATGTTTTTTGCATATAAAACAATAAAATTTGTAATAGGTTACATAACAATATTTTTTAGAAAAAATGAAAATTAAAAATTAGAATTGCTCAGAAAATTTTGCTCATATAATGTCATAAAAGAATTTGAATATCGTCTTAGTCATTGTCAACTTGAAGAAGGTAGGCAGTTTGAACATTTAATCTGATTATTTTGTAAATTTTACATGTTATTTAAATAAACTGCTATTATTATAATTATTAAGTTACTAAATAACAAACGAAGAAATATTTTTTTTATCAAAAATATTGTTATGTAACACATTACAAATTTTATGGTTTTATATGCAAAAAAACATGCTCTTTAAAATAACGCACTAACAAATTAAGGTTGTCATTTAAAAAAAAAATTGAAATGACGTCATGGCCTTGAAAAAGATGACATAACAAAGCAAATTTTTATGTCAGAATTAGCGCATTTAAAATAAAAAATTAACGTATCCCAGCGATTTTTTCTGTCGCTCCCTATAAAAAAGTTATCGAATTAGTTCCAACCTTTATGTAGAGCGTATTGCAGTAACCGATTTTGAATTTAACGCTCGTTTCAGTGCAAAATGTATCTACACTCTAACAAATTAATTCCATGACCTACTGGGAATTTTGTAGGCTGGTTAAATATTTCAATTCTTCAATGAATAGAAATGAATCACTCGCGGGGCAAAAAACGCAAGACCGGTAACCGGAGTTTACATAATCATTATTTAGATTTTGGGCGAAAATTCACATTATTAGTTTAGTTACCGGCGCTGACGGTCGACACTTTAACTCCAGTGTCACTTAGAATTTCGTGTTTCGATAAAGTGTGTCTGCAAGGTATCACTGATAAATTACTAACAGTTAAAGAACGCATACAATATACTTACTATGAACAAACTAAAGTCTCTAACAATTTTCAAGTTGATTTAATTGCCTATTATGAATTTTTTTCACGGCCGTAAAATGTATCATTTCTTTAATAAATATAAATGACGCACTTTCGGCGCAAAAAACTAAGGACCGAAAACCGGAGCTTACATAAACAGTATTTACATTTTGGGCGACAAATGACATTATTTGTTTAGCTACCGAAGATGACGGTTGAAACTTTAACTCCAGTGTCATTTAGCATTTCGTGTTTCGATAAAGAGTGTGTGCAAGGTATCACTGATAAATTACTAACAGTTAAAGAATGCATACAATATATAGGTATGATATGAACAAACTAAAGCCTTTCAAGCGTTAGCTTTTTCCAAATGGTTAATGATAATCGGCCAAGTCTTCTTTAGCTGATTGATTTATTTATCTATGTGGAAATTGATAATATGTCGATCAGATTTTACCAAACTAATTTATTAAATTACAATGATGGAATCAGCCTAGCCCTTTGACTCTTTATAAAGTAATTTTCGTATTTCATTTCAATCAAACAACAAACACGAACAGTTCCAACGTTTTTCAAAATTTTTCCATCATTTTTCTGTCATTTTTAAAAATAAATAATAACAAATCTTAAATAAAAGGTAGGAGCGCCATTTATCTGATATATTTATTTATGTATGTGCGGATAAGAAGATAATATGTCGATGAGATTTTGCAAAACTATTTTAAATTACACATGATGGAATAAGTCTTGCTCTTTCAATTTTTAGAAATGCATTTTCGCATTGCATTTCAAGCAAACAATAAACGTGAACATTTCGAAAAATTTTCAATATTCATTTTTCCATCATTTTTCAAAGTTAATAACAAATCTCGACATAAAAAAAGAATAATTTCAGGAGAAGCCATAAAAGGTAGGAGCGCCATTTATCTGATTTATTTATTTATTTATGTATGTGCGGAGAAGATGAAAAATATGTCGATGAGATTTTGCAAAACTATTTTAAATTACACATGATGGAATCAGTCTTGCTCTTTCAATTTTTAGAAATGCATCTTCGCATTGCATTTTAATCAAACAATAAACGTGAACATTTCGAAAAATTTTCAATATTCATTTTTCCATCATTTTTCAAAGTTAATAACAAATCTCGACATAAAAAAAGAATAATTTCAGGAGAAGCCATAAAAGGTAGGAGCGCCATTTATCTGATTTATTTATTTATTTATGTATGTGCGGAGAAGATGAAAAATATGTCGATGAGATTTTGCAAAACTATTTTAAATTACACATGATGGAATCAGTCTTGCTCTTTCAATTTTTAGAAATGCATTTTCGCATTGCATTTTAAATCAAACAATAAACGTGAACATTTCGAAAAATTTTCAATATTCATTTTTCCATCATTTTTCAAAGTTAATAACAAATCTCGACATAAAAAAAGAATAATTTCAGGAGAAGCCATAAAAGGTAGGAGCGCCATTTATCTGATTTATTTATTTATTTATGTATGTGCGGAGAAGATGAAAAATATGTCGATGAGATTTTGCAAAACTATTTTAAATTACACATGATGGAATCAGTCTTGCTCTTTCAATTTTTAGAAATGCATTTTCGCATTGCATTTCAATCAAACAATAAACGTGAACATTTCGAAAAATTTTCAATATTCATTTTTCCAT
Organism: Eledona agricola; assembly: GCA_964023215.1. Classification (NCBI taxonomy): domain Eukaryota; kingdom Metazoa; phylum Arthropoda; class Insecta; order Coleoptera; family Tenebrionidae; genus Eledona; species Eledona agricola. The sequence goes on from OZ026856.1 coordinate 5,613,331, forward strand.
CATTTTTCAAAGTTAATAACAAATCTCGACATAAAAAAAGAATAATTTCAGGAGAAGCCATAAAAGGTAGGAGCGCCATTTATCTGATTTATTTATTTATTTATGTATGTGCGGAGAAGATGAAAAATATGTCGATGAGATTTTGCAAAACTATTTTAAATTACACATGATGGAATCAGTCTTGCTCTTTCAATTTTTAGAAATGCATTTTCGCATTGCATTTCAATCAAACAATAAACGTGAACATTTCGAAAAATTTTCAATATTCATTTTTCCATCATTTTTCAAAGTTAATAACAAATCTCGACATAAAAAAAGAATAATTTCAGGAGAAGCCATAAAAGGTAGGAGCGCCATTTATCTTATTTATTTATTTATTTATGTATGTGCGGAGAAGATGAAAAATATGTCGATGAGATTTTGCAAAACTATTTTAAATTACACATGATGGAATCAGTCTTGCTCTTTCAATTTTTAGAAATGCATTTTCGCATTGCATTTCAATCAAACAATAAACGTGAACATTTCGAAAAATTTTCAATATTTATTTTTCCATCATTTTTCAAAGTTAATAACAAATCTCGACATAAAAAAAGAATAATTTCAGGAGAAGCCATAAAAGGTAGGAGCGCCATTTATCTGATTTATTTATTTATTTATGTATGTGCGGAGAAGATGAAAAATATGTCGATGAGATTTTGCAAAACTATTTTAAATTACACATGATGGAATCAGTCTTGCTCTTTCAATTTTTAGAAATGCATTTTCGCATTGCATTTCAATCAAACAATAAACGTGAACATTTCGAAAAATTTTCAATATTCATTTTTCCATCATTTTTCAAAGTTAATAACAAATCTCGACATAAAAAAAGAATAATTTCAGGAGAAGCCATAAAAGGTAGGAGCGCCATTTATCTGATTTATTTATTTATTTATGTATGTGCGGAGAAGATGAAAAATATGTCGATGAGATTTTGCAAAACTATTTTAAATTACACATGATGGAATCAGTCTTGCTCTTTCAATTTTTAGAAATGCATTTTCGCATTGCATTTCAATCAAACAATAAACGTGAACATTTCGAAAAATTTTCAATATTCATTTTTCCATCATTTTTCAAAGTTAATAACAAATCTCGACATAAAAAAAGAATAATTTCAGGAGAAGCCATAAAAGGTAGGAGCGCCATTTATCTGATTTATTTATTTATTTATGTATGTGCGGAGAAGATGAAAAATATGTCGATGAGATTTTGCAAAACTATTTTAAATTACACATGATGGAATCAGTCTTGCTCTTTCAATTTTTAGAAATGCATTTTCGCATTGCATTTCAATCAAACAATAAACGTGAACATTTCGAAAAATTTTCAATATTCATTTTTCCATCATTTTTCAAAGTTAATAACAAATCTCGACATAAAAAAAGAATAATTTCAGGAGAAGCCATAAAAGGTAGGAGCGCCATTTATCTTATTTATTTATTTATTTATGTATGTGCGGAGAAGATGAAAAATATGTCGATGAGATTTTGCAAAACTATTTTAAATTACACATGATGGAATCAGTCTTGCTCTTTCAATTTTTAGAAATGCATTTTCGCATTGCATTTCAATCAAACAATAAACGTGAACATTTCGAAAAATTTTCAATATTTATTTTTCCATCATTTTTCAAAGTTAATAACAAATCTCGACATAAAAAAAGAATAATTTCAGGAGAAGCCATAAAAGGTAGGAGCGCCATTTATCTGATTTATTTATTTATTTATGTATGTGCGGAGAAGATGAAAAATATGTCGATGAGATTTTGCAAAACTATTTTAAATTACACATGATGGAATCAGTCTTGCTCTTTCAATTTTTAGAAATGCATTTTCGCATTGCATTTCAATCAAACAATAAACGTGAACATTTCGAAAAATTTTCAATATTCATTTTTCCATCATTTTTCAAAGTTAATAACAAATCTCGACATAAAAAAAGAATAATTTCAGGAGAAGCCATAAAAGGTAGGAGCGCCATTTATCTGATTTATTTATTTATTTATGTATGTGCGGAGAAGATGAAAAATATGTCGATGAGATTTTGCAAAACTATTTTAAATTACACATGATGGAATCAGTCTTGCTCTTTCAATTTTTAGAAATGCATTTTCGCATTGCATTTCAATCAAACAATAAACGTGAACATTTCGAAAAGTTTTCAATATTCATTTTTCCATCATTTTTCAAAGTTAATAACAAATCTCGACATAAAAAAAGAATAATTTCAGGAGAAGCCATAAAAGGTAGGAGCGCCATTTATCTTATTTATTTATTTATTTATGTATGTGCGGAGAAGATGAAAAATATGTCGATGAGATTTTGCAAAACTATTTTAAATTACACATGATGGAATCAGTCTTGCTCTTTCAATTTTTAGAAATGCATTTTCGCATTGCATTTCAATCAAACAATAAACGTGAACATTTCGAAAAATTTTCAATATTTATTTTTCCATCATTTTTCAAAGTTAATAACAAATCTCGACATAAAAAAAGAATAATTTCAGGAGAAGCCATAAAAGGTAGGAGCGCCATTTATCTTATTTATTTATTTATTTATGTATGTGCGGAGAAGATGAAAAATATGTCGATGAGATTTTGCAAAACTATTTTAAATTACACATGATGGAATCAGTCTTGCTCTTTCAATTTTTAGAAATGCATTTTCGCATTGCATTTCAATCAAACAATAAACGTGAACATTTCGAAAAATTTTCAATATTCATTTTTCCATCATTTTTCAAAGTTAATAACAAATCTCGACATAAAAAAAGAATAATTTCAGGAGAAGCCATAAAAGGTAGGAGCGCCATTTATCTGATTTATTTATTTATTTATGTATGTGCGGAGAAGATGAAAAATATGTCGATGAGATTTTGCAAAACTATTTTAAATTACACATGATGGAATCAGTCTTGCTCTTTCAATTTTTAGAAATGCATTTTCGCATTGCATTTCAATCAAACAATAAACGTGAACATTTCGAAAAGTTTTCAATATTCATTTTTCCATCATTTTTCAAAGTTAATAACAAATCTCGACATAAAAAAAGAATAATTTCAGGAGAAGCCATAAAAGGTAGGAGCGCCATTTATCTTATTTATTTATTTATTTATGTATGTGCGGAGAAGATGAAAAATATGTCGATGAGATTTTGCAAAACTATTTTAAATTACACATGATGGAATCAGTCTTGCTCTTTCAATTTTTAGAAATGCATTTTCGCATTGCATTTCAATCAAACAATAAACGTGAACATTTCGAAAAATTTTCAATATTTATTTTTCCATCATTTTTCAAAGTTAATAACAAATCTCGACATAAAAAAAGAATAATTTCAGGAGAAGCCATAAAAGGTAGGAGCGCCATTTATCTGATTTATTTATTTATTTATGTATGTGCGGAGAAGATGAAAAATATGTCGATGAGATTTTGCAAAACTATTTTAAATTACACATGATGGAATCAGTCTTGCTCTTTCAATTTTTAGAAATGCATTTTCGCATTGCATTTCAATCAAACAATAAACGTGAACATTTCGAAAAATTTTCAATATTCATTTTTCCATCATTTTTCAAAGTTAATAACAAATCTCGACATAAAAAAAGAATAATTTCAGGAGAAGCCATAAAAGGTAGGAGCGCCATTTATCTGATTTATTTATTTATTTATGTATGTGCGGAGAAGATGAAAAATATGTCGATGAGATTTTGCAAAACTATTTTAAATTACACATGATGGAATCAGTCTTGCTCTTTCAATTTTTAGAAATGCATTTTCGCATTGCATTTCAATCAAACAATAAACGTGAACATTTCGAAAAGTTTTCAATATTCATTTTTCCATCATTTTTCAAAGTTAATAACAAATCTCGACATAAAAAAAGAATAATTTCAGGAGAAGCCATAAAAGGTAGGAGCGCCATTTATCTGATTTATTTATTTATTTATGTATGTGCGGAGAAGATGAAAAATATGTCGATGAGATTTTGCAAAACTATTTTAAATTACACATGATGGAATCAGTCTTGCTCTTTCAATTTTTAGAAATGCATTTTCGCATTGCATTTCAATCAAACAATAAACGTGAACATTTCGAAAAATTTTCAATATTCATTTTTCCATCATTTTTCAAAGTTAATAACAAATCTCGACATAAAAAAAGAATAATTTCAGGAGAAGCCATAAAAGGTAGGAGCGCCATTTATCTTATTTATTTATTTATTTATGTATGTGCGGAGAAGATGAAAAATATGTCGATGAGATTTTGCAAAACTATTTTAAATTACACATGATGGAATCAGTCTTGCTCTTTCAATTTTTAGAAATGCATTTTCGCATTGCATTTCAATCAAACAATAAACGTGAACATTTCGAAAAATTTTCAATATTTATTTTTCCATCATTTTTCAAAGTTAATAACAAATCTCGACATAAAAAAAGAATAATTTCAGGAGAAGCCATAAAAGGTAGGAGCGCCATTTATCCGATTTATTTATTTATTTATGTATGTGCGGAGAAGATGAAAAATATGTCGATGAGATTTTGCAAAACTATTTTAAATTACACATGATGGAATCAGTCTTGCTCTTTCAATTTTTAGAAATGCATTTTCGCATTGCATTTCAATCAAACAATAAACGTGAACATTTCGAAAAATTTTCAATATTCATTTTTCCATCATTTTTCAAAGTTAATAACAAATCTCGACATAAAAAAAGAATAATTTCAGGAGAAGCCATAAAAGGTAGGAGCGCCATTTATCTGATTTATTTATTTATTTATGTATGTGCGGAGAAGATGAAAAATATGTCGATGAGATTTTGCAAAACTATTTTAAATTACACATGATGGAATCAGTCTTGCTCTTTCAATTTTTAGAAATGCATTTTCGCATTGCATTTCAATCAAACAATAAACGTGAACATTTCGAAAAGTTTTCAATATTCATTTTTCCATCATTTTTCAAAGTTAATAACAAATCTCGACATAAAAAAAGAATAATTTCAGGAGAAGCCATAAAAGGTAGGAGCGCCATTTATCTGATTTATTTATTTATTTATGTATGTGCGGAGAAGATGAAAAATATGTCGATGAGATTTTGCAAAACTATTTTAAATTACACATGATGGAATCAGTCTTGCTCTTTCAATTTTTAGAAATGCATTTTCGCATTGCATTTTAATCAAACAATAAACGTGAACATTTCGAAAAATTTTCAATATTCATTTTTCCATCATTTTTCAAAGTTAATAACAAATCTCGACATAAAAAAAGAATAATTTCAGGAGAAGCCATAAAAGGTAGGAGCGCCATTTATCTGATTTTTATTTATGTATGTGCGGAGAAGATGAAAAATATGTCGATGAGATTTTGCAAAACTATTTTAAATTACACATGATGGAATCAGTCTTGCTCTTTCAATTTTTAGAAATGCATTTTCGCATTGCATTTCAAACAATAAACGTGAACATTTCGAAAAATTTTCAATATTCATTTTTCCATCATTTTTCAAAGTTAATTACAAATCTCGACATAAAAAAAGAATAATTTCAGGAGAAGCCATAAAAGGTAGGAGCGCCATTTATCTGATTTATTTATTTATTTATGTATGTGCGGAGAAGATGAAAAATATGTCGATGAGATTTTGCAAAACTATTTTAAATTACACATGATGGAATCAGTCTTGCTCTTTCAATTTTTAGAAATGCATTTTCGCATTGCATTTTAATCAAACAATAAACGTGAACATTTCGAAAAAATTTCAATATTCATTTTTCCATCATTTTTCAAAGTTAATAACAAATCTCGACATAAAAAAAGAATAATTTCAGGAGAAGCCATAAAAGGTAGGAGCGCCATTTATCTGATTTATTTATTTATTTATGTATGTGCGGAGAAGATGAAAAATATGTCGATGAGATTTTGCAAAACTATTTTAAATTACACATGATGGAATCAGTCTTGCTCTTTCAATTTTTAGAAATGAATCTTCGCATTGCATTTTAATCAAACAATAAACGTGAACATTTCGAAAAATTTTCAATATTCATTTTTCCATCATTTTTCAAAGTTAATAACAAATCTCGACATAAAAAAAGAATAATTTCAGGAGAAGCCATAAAAGGTAGGAGCGCCATTTATCTGATTTATTTATTTATTTATGTATGTGCGGAGAAGATGAAAAATATGTCGATGAGATTTTGCAAAACTATTTTAAATTACACATGATGGAATCAGTCTTGCTCTTTCAATTTTTAGAAATGCATTTTCGCATTGCATTTTAAATCAAACAATAAACGTGAACATTTCGAAAAATTTTCAATATTCATTTTTCCATCATTTTTCAAAGTTAATAACAAATCTCGACATAAAAAAAGAATAATTTCAGGAGAAGCCATAAAAGGTAGGAGCGCCATTTATCTGATTTATTTATGTATGGGCGGAGAAGATGAAAAATATGTCGATGAGATTTTGCAAAACTATTTTAAATTACACATGATGGAATCAGTCTTGCTCTTTCAATTTTTAGAAATGCATTTTCGCATTGCATTTCAATCAAACAATAAACGTGAACATTTCGAAAAATTTTCAATATTCATTTTTCCATCATTTTTCAAAGTTAATAACAAATCTCGACATAAAAAAAGAATAATTTCAGGAGAAGCCATAAAAGGTAGGAGCGCCATTTATCTGATTTATTTATTTATTTATGTATGTGCGGAGAAGATGAAAAATATGTCGATGAGATTTTGCAAAACTATTTTAAATTACACATGATGGAATCAGTCTTGCTCTTTCAATTTTTAGAAATGCATTTTCGCATTGCATTTCAATCAAACAATAAGCGTGAACATTTCGAAAAATTTTCAATATTCATTTTTCCATCATTTTTCAAAGTTAATAACAAATCTCGACATAAAAAAAGAATAATTTCAGGAGAAGCCATAAAAGGTAGGAGCGCCATTTATCTGATTTATTTATTTATTTATGTATGTGCGGAGAAGATGAAAAATATGTCGATGAGATTTTGCAAAACTATTTTAAATTACACATGATGGAATCAGTCTTGCTCTTTCAATTTTTAGAAATGCATTTTCGCATTGCATTTCAATCAAACAATAAACGTGAACTTTTCGAAAAATTTTCAATATTCATTTTTCCATCATTTTTCAAAGTTAATAACAAATCTCGACATAAAAAAAGAATAATTTCAGGAGAAGCCATAAAAGGTAGGAGCGCCATTTATCTGATTTATTTATTTATTTATGTATGTGCGGAGAAGATGAAAAATATGTCGATGAGATTTTGCAAAACTATTTTAAATTACACATGATGGAATCAGTCTTGCTCTTTCAATTTTTAGAAATGCATTTTCGCATTGCATTTCAATCAAACAATAAACGTGAACATTTCGAAAAATTTTCAATATTTATTTTTCCATCATTTTTCAAAGTTAATAACAAATCTCGACATAAAAAAAGAATAATTTCAGGAGAAGCCATAAAAGGTAGGAGCGCCATTTATCTGATTTATTTATTTATTTATGTATGTGCGGAGAAGATGAAAAATATGTCGATGAGATTTTGCAAAACTATTTTAAATTACACATGATGGAATCAGTCTTGCTCTTTCAATTTTTAGAAATGCATTTTCGCATTGCATTTCAATCAAACAATAAACGTGAACATATCGAAAAATTTTCAATATTTATTTTTCCATCATTTTTCAAAGTTAATAACAAATCTCGACATAAAAAAAGAATAATTTCAGGAGAAGCCATAAAAGGTAGGAGCGCCATTTATCTGATTTATTTATTTATTTATGTATGTGCGGAGAAGATGAAAAATATGTCGATGAGATTTTGCAAAACTATTTTAAATTACACATGATGGAATCAGTCTTGCTCTTTCAATTTTTAGAAATGCATTTTCGCATTGCATTTCAATCAAACAATAAACGTGAACATTTCGAAAAATTTTCAATATTCATTTTTCCATCATTTTTCAAAGTTAATAACAAATCTCGACATAAAAAAAGAATAATTTCAGGAGAAGCCATAAAAGGTAGGAGCGCCATTTATCTGATTTATTTATTTATTTATGTATGTGCGGAGAAGATGAAAAATATGTCGATGAGATTTTGCAAAACTATTTTAAATTACACATGATGGAATCAGTCTTGCTCTTTCAATTTTTAGAAATGCATTTTCGCATTGCATTTCAATCAAACAATAAACGTGAACATTTCGAAAAATTTTCAATATTCATTTTTCCATAATTTTTCAAAGTTAATAACAAATCTCGACATAAAAAAAGAATAATTTCAGGAGAAGCCATAAAAGGTAGGAGCGCCATTTATCTGATTTATTTATTTATTTATGTATGTGCGGAGAAGATGAAAAATATGTCGATGAGATTTTGCAAAACTATTTTAAATTACACATGATGGAATCAGTCTTGCTCTTTCAATTTTTAGAAATGCATTTTCGCATTGCATTTCAATCAAACAATAAACGTGAACATTTCGAAAAGTTTTCAATATTCATTTTTCCATCATTTTTCAAAGTTAATAACAAATCTCGACATAAAAAAAGAATAATTTCAGGAGAAGCCATAAAAGGTAGGAGCGCCATTTATCTGATTTATTTATTTATTTATGTATGTGCGGAGAAGATGAAAAATATGTCGATGAGATTTTGCAAAACTATTTTAAATTACACATGATGGAATCAGTCTTGCTCTTTCAATTTTTAGAAATGCATTTTCGCATTGCATTTCAATCAAACAATAAACGTAAACATTTCGAAAAATTTTCAATATTCATTTTTCCATCATTTTTCAAAGTTAATAACAAATCTCGACATAAAAAAAGAATAATTTCAGGAGAAGCCATAAAAGGTAGGAGCGCCATTTATCTGATTTATTTATTTATTTATGTATGTGCGGAGAAGATGAAAAATATGTCGATGAGATTTTGCAAAACTATTTTAAATTACACATGATGGAATCAGTCTTGCTCTTTCAATTTTTAGAAATGCATTTTCGCATTGCATTTCAATCAAACAATAAACGTGAACATTTCGAAAAATTTTCAATATTCATTTTTCCATCATTTTTCAAAGTTAATAACAAATCTCGACATAAAAAAAGAATAATTTCAGGAGAAGCCATAAAAGGTAGGAGCGCCATTTATCTGATTTATTTATTTATTTATGTATGTGCGGAGAAGATGAAAAATATGTCGATGAGATTTTGCAAAACTATTTTAAATTACACATGATGGAATCAGTCTTGCTCTTTCAATTTTTAGAAATGCATTTTCGCATTGCATTTCAATCAAACAATAAACGTAAACATTTCGAAAAATTTTCAATATTCATTTTTCCATCATTTTTCAAAGTTAATAACAAATCTCGACATAAAAAAAGAATAATTTCAGGAGAAGCCATAAAAGGTAGGAGCGCCATTTATCTGATTTATTTATTTATTTATGTATGTGCGGAGAAGATGAAAAATATGTCGATGAGATTTTGCAAAACTATTTTAAATTACACATGATGGAATCAGTCTTGCTCTTTCAATTTTTAGAAATGCATTTTCGCATTGCATTTCAATCAAACAATAAACGTGAACATTTCGAAAAATTTTCAATATTCATTTTTCCATCATTTTTCAAAGTTAATAACAAATCTCGACATAAAAAAAGAATAATTTCAGGAGAAGCCATAAAAGGTAGGAGCGCCATTTATCTGATTTATTTATTTATTTATGTATGTGCGGAGAAGATGAAAAATATGTCGATGAGATTTTGCAAAACTATTTTAAATTACACATGATGGAATCAGTCTTGCTCTTTCAATTTTTAGAAATGCATTTTCGCATTGCATTTCAATCAAACAATAAACGTGAACATTTCGAAAAATTTTCAATATTCATTTTTCCATAATTTTTCAAAGTTAATAACAAATCTCGACATAAAAAAAGAATAATTTCAGGAGAAGCCATAAAAGGTAGGAGCGCCATTTATCTGATTTATTTATTTATTTATGTATGTGCGGAGAAGATGAAAAATATGTCGATGAGATTTTGCAAAACTATTTTAAATTACACATGATGGAATCAGTCTTGCTTTTTCAATTTTTAGAAATGCATTTTCGCATTGCATTTCAATCAAACAATAAACGTAAACATTTCGAAAAATTTTCAATATTCATTTTTCCATCATTTTTCAAAGTTAATAACAAATCTCGACATAAAAAAAGAATAATTTCAGGAGAAGCCATAAAAGGTAGGAGCGCCATTTATCTGATTTATTTATTTATTTATGTATGTGCGGAGAAGATGAAAAATATGTCGATGAGATTTTGCAAAACTATTTTAAATTACACATGATGGAATCAGTCTTGCTCTTTCAATTTTTAGAAATGCATTTTCGCATTGCATTTCAATCAAACAATAAACGTGAACATTTCGAAAAATTTTCAATATTCATTTTTCCATCATTTTTCAAAGTTAATAACAAATCTCGACATAAAAAAAGAATAATTTCAGGAGAAGCCATAAAAGGTAGGAGCGCCATTTATCTGATTTATTTATTTATTTATGTATGTGCGGAGAAGATGAAAAATATGTCGATGAGATTTTGCAAAACTATTTTAAATTACACATGATGGAATCAGTCTTGCTCTTTCAATTTTTAGAAATGCATTTTCGCATTGCATTTCAATCAAACAATAAACGTGAACATTTCGAAAAATTTTCAATATTCATTTTTCCATAATTTTTCAAAGTTAATAACAAATCTCGACATAAAAAAAGAATAATTTCAGGAGAAGCCATAAAAGGTAGGAGCGCCATTTATCTGATTTATTTATTTATTTATGTATGTGCGGAGAAGATGAAAAATATGTCGATGAGATTTTGCAAAACTATTTTAAATTACACATGATGGAATCAGTCTTGCTCTTTCAATTTTTAGAAATGCATTTTCGCATTGCATTTCAATCAAACAATAAACGTGAACATTTCGAAAAATTTTCAATATTCATTTTTCCATCATTTTTCAAAGTTAATAACAAATCTCGACATAAAAAAAGAATAATTTCAGGAGAAGCCATAAAAGGTAGGAGCGCCATTTATCTGATTTATTTATTTATTTATGTATGTGCGGAGAAGATGAAAAATATGTCGATGAGATTTTGCAAAACTATTTTAAATTACACATGATGGAATCAGTCTTGCTCTTTCAATTTTTAGAAATGCATTTTCGCATTGCATTTCAATCAAACAATAAACGTGAACATTTCGAAAAATTTTCAATATTCATTTTTCCATCATTTTTCAAAGTTAATAACAAATCTCGACATAAAAAAAGAATAATTTCAGGAGAAGCCATAAAAGGTAGGAGCGCCATTTATCTGATTTACTTATTTATTTATGTATGTGCGGAGAAGATGAAAAATATGTCGATGAGATTTTGCAAAACTATTTTAAATTACACATGATGGAATCAGTCTTGCTCTTTCAATTTTTAGAAATGCATTTTCGCATTGCATTTCAATCAAACAATAAACGTGAACATTTCGAAAAATTTTCAATATTCATTTTTCCATCATGTTTCAAAGTTAATAACAAATCTCGACATAAAAAAAGAATAATTTCAGGAGAAGCCATAAAAGGTAGGAGCGCCATTTATCTGATTTATTTATTTATTTATGTATGTGCGGAGAAGATGAAAAATATGTCGATGAGATTTTGCAAAACTATTTTAAATTACACATGATGGAATCAGTCTTGCTCTTTCAATTTTTAGAAATGCATTTTCGCATTGCATTTCAATCAAACAATAAACGTGAACATTTCGAAAAATTTTCAATATTCATTTTTCCATCATTTTTCAAAGTTAATAACAAATCTCGACATAAAAAAAGAATAATTTCCGGAGAAGCCATAAAAGGTAGGAGCGCCATTTATCTGATTTATTTATTTATTTATGTATGTGCGGAGAAGATGAAAAATATGTCGATGAGATTTTGCAAAACTATTTTAAATTACACATGATGGAATCAGTCTTGCTCTTTCAATTTTTAGAAATGCATTTTCGCATTGCATTTCAATCAAACAATAAACGTGAACATTTCGAAAAATTTTCAATATTCATTTTTCCATCATTTTTCAAAGTTAATAACAAATCTCGACATAAAAAAAGAATAATTTCAGGAGAAGCCATAAAAGGTAGGAGCGCCATTTATCTGATTTATTTATTTATTTATGTATGTGCGGAGAAGATGAAAAATATGTCGATGAGATTTTGCAAAACTATTTTAAATTACACATGATGGAATCAGTCTTGCTCTTTCAATTTTTAGAAATGCATTTTCGCATTGCATTTCAATCAAACAATAAACGTGAACATTTCGAAAAATTTTCAATATTTATTTTTCCATAATTTTTCAAAGTTAATAACAAATCTCGACATAAAAAAAGAATAATTTCAGGAGAAGCCATAAAAGGTAGGAGCGCCATTTATCTGATTTATTTATTTATTTATGTATGTGCGGAGAAGATGAAAAATATGTCGATGAGATTTTGCAAAACTATTTTAAATTACACATGATGGAATCAGTCTTGCTCTTTCAATTTTTAGAAATGCATTTTCGCATTGCATTTCAATCAAACAATAAACGTGAACATTTCGAAAAATTTTCAATATTCATTTTTCCATCATTTTTCAAAGTTAATAACAAATCTCGACATAAAAAAAGAATAATTTCAGGCGAAGCCATAAAAGGTAGGAGCGCCATTTATCTGATTTATTTATTTATTTATGTATGTGCGGAGAAGATGAAAAATATGTCGATGAGATTTTGCAAAACTATTTTAAATTACACATGATGGAATCAGTCTTGCTCTTTCAATTTTTAGAAATGCATTTTCGCATTGCATTTCAATCAAACAATAAACGTGAACATTTCGAAAAATTTTCAATATTCATTTTTCCATCATTTTTCAAAGTTAATAACAAATCTCGACATAAAAAAAGAATAATTTCAGGAGAAGCCATAAAAGGTAGGAGCGCCATTTATCTGATTTATTTATTAATTTATGTATGTGCGGAGAAGATGAAAAATATGTCGATGAGATTTTGCAAAACTATTTTAAATTACACATGATGGAATCAGTCTTGCTCTTTCAATTTTTAGAAATGCATTTTCGCATTGCATTTCAATCAAACAATAAACGTGAACATTTCGAAAAATTTTCAATATTCATTTTTCCATCATTTTTCAAAGTTAATAACAAATCTCGACATAAAAAAAGAATAATTTCAGGAGAAGCCATAAAAGGTAGGAGCGCCATTTATCTGATTTATTTATTAATTTATGTATGTGCGGAGAAGATGAAAAATATGTCGATGAGATTTTGCAAAACTATTTTAAATTACACATGATGGAATCAGTCTTGCTCTTTCAATTTTTAGAAATGCATTTTCGCATTGCATTTCAATCAAACAATAAACGTGAACATTTCGAAAAATTTTCAATATTCATTTTTCCATCATTTTTCAAAGTTAATAACAAATCTCGACATAAAAAAAGAATAATTTCATCAGAAGCCATAAAAGGTAGGAGCGCCATTTATCTGATTTATTTATTTATTTATGTATGTGCGGAGAAGATGAAAAATATGTCGATGAGATTTTGCAAAACTATTTTAAATTACACATGATGGAATCAGTCTTGCTCTTTCAATTTTTAGAAATGCATTTTCGCATTGCATTTTAATCAAACAATAAACGTGAACATTTCGAAAAATTTTCAATATTCATTTTTCCATCATTTTTCAAAGTTAATAACAAATCTCGACATAAAAAAAGAATAATTTCAGGAGAAGCCATAAAAGGTAGGAGCGCCATTTATCTGATTTTTATTTATGAATGTGCGGAGAAGATGAAAAATATGTCGATGAGATTTTGCAAAACTATTTTAAATTACACATGATGGAATCAGTCTTGCTCTTTCAATTTTTAGAAATGCATTTTCGCATTGCATTTCAAACAATAAACGTGAACATTTCGAAAAATTTTCAATATTCATTTTTCCATCATTTTTCAAAGTTAATTACAAATCTCGACATAAAAAAAGAATAATTTCAGGAGAAGCCATAAAAGGTAGGAGCGCCATTTATCTGATTTATTTATTTATTTATGTATGTGCGGAGAAGATGAAAAATATGTCGATGAGATTTTGCAAAACTATTTTAAATTACACATGATGGAATCAATCTTGCTCTTTCAATTTTTAGAAATGCATTTTCGCATTGCATTTTAATCAAACAATAAACGTGAACATTTCGAAAAATTTTCAATATTCATTTTTCCATCATATTTCAAAGTTAATAACAAATCTCGACATAAAAAAAGAATAATTTCAGGAGAAGCCATAAAAGGTAGGAGCGCCATTTATCTGATTTATTTATTTATTTATGTATGTGCGGAGAAGATGAAAAATATGTCGATGAGATTTTGCAAAACTATTTTAAATTACACATGATGGAATCAGTCTTGCTCTTTCAATTTTTAGAAATGCATTTTCGCATTGCATTTCAATCAAACAATAAACGTGAACATTTCGAAAAATTTTCAATATTCATTTTTCCATCATTTTTCAAAGTTAATAACAAATCTCGACATAAAAAAAGAATAATTTCAGGAGAAGCCATAAAAGGTAGGAGCGCCATTTATCTGATTTATTTATTTATTTATTTATGTATGTGCGGAGAAGATGAAAAATAAGTCGATGAGATTTTGCAAAACTATTTTAAATTACACATGATGGAATCAGTCTTGCTCTTTCAATTTTTAGAAATGCATTTTCGCATTGCATTTCAATCAAACAATAAACGTGAACATTTCGAAAAATTTTCAATATTCATTTTTCCATCATTTTTCAAAGTTAATAACAAATCTCGACATAAAAAAAGAATAATTTCAGGAGAAGCCATAAAAGGTAGGAGCGCCATTTATCTGATTTATTTATTTATTTATGTATGTGCGGAGAAGATGAAAAATATGTCGATGAGATTTTGCAAAACTATTTTAAATTACACATGATGGAATCAGTCTTGCTCTTTCAATTTTTAGAAATGCATTTTCGCATTGCATTTCAATCAAACAATAAACGTGAACATTTCGAAAAATTTTCAATATTCATTTTTCCATCATTTTTCAAAGTTAATAACAAATCTCGACATAAAAAAAGAATAATTTCAGGAGAAGCCATAAAAGGTAGGAGCGCCATTTATCTGATTTATTTATTTATTTATGTATGTGCGGAGAAGATGAAAAATATGTCGATGAGATTTTGCAAAACTATTTTAAATTACACATGATGGAATCAGTCTTGCTCTTTCAATTTTTAGAAATGCATTTTCGCATTGCATTTCAATCAAACAATAAACGTGAACATTTCGAAAAATTTTCAATATTCATTTTTCCATCATTTTTCAAAGTTAATAACAAATCTCGACATAAAAAAAGAATAATTTCAGGAGAAGCCATAAAAGGTAGGAGCGCCATTTATCTGATTTATTTATTTATTTATGTATGTGCGGAGAAGATGAAAAATATGTCGATGAGATTTTGCAAAACTATTTTAAATTACACATGATGGAATCAGTCTTGCTCTTTCAATTTTTAGAAATGCATTTTCGCATTGCATTTCAATCAAACAATAAACGTGAACATTTCGAAAAATTTTCAATATTCATTTTTCCATCATTTTTCAAAGTTAATAACAAATCTCGACATAAAAAAAGAATAATTTCAGGAGAAGCCATAAAAGGTAGGAGCGCCATTTATCTGATTTATTTATTTATTTATGTATGTGCGGAGAAGATGAAAAATATGTCGATGAGATTTTGCAAAACTATTTTAAATTACACATGATGGAATCAGTCTTGCTCTTTCAATTTTTAGAAATGCATTTTCGCATTGCATTTCAATCAAACAATAAACGTAAACATTTCGAAAAATTTTCAATATTCATTTTTCCATCATTTTTCAAAGTTAATAACAAATCTCGACATAAAAAAAGAATAATTTCAGGAGAAGCCATAAAAGGTAGGAGCGCCATTTATCTGATTTATTTATTTATTTATGTATGTGCGGAGAAGATGAAAAATATGTCGATGAGATTTTGCAAAACTATTTTAAATTACACATGATGGAATCAGTCTTGCTCTTTCAATTTTTAGAAATGCATTTTCGCATTGCATTTCAATCAAACAATAAACGTGAACATTTCGAAAAATTTTCAATATTCATTTTTCCATCATTTTTCAAAGTTAATAACAAATCTCGACATAAAAAAAGAATAATTTCAGGAGAAGCCATAAAAGGTAGGAGCGCCATTTATCTGATTTATTTATTTATTTATGTATGTGCGGAGAAGATGAAAAATATGTCGATGAGATTTTGCAAAACTATTTTAAATTACACATGATGGAATCAGTCTTGCTCTTTCAATTTTTAGAAATGCATTTTCGCATTGCATTTCAATCAAACAATAAACGTGAACATTTCGAAAAATTTTCAATATTCATTTTTCCATAATTTTTCAAAGTTAATAACAAATCTCGACATAAAAAAAGAATAATTTCAGGAGAAGCCATAAAAGGTAGGAGCGCCATTTATCTGATTTATTTATTTATTTATGTATGTGCGGAGAAGATGAAAAATATGTCGATGAGATTTTGCAAAACTATTTTAAATTACACATGATGGAATCAGTCTTGCTCTTTCAATTTTTAGAAATGCATTTTCGCATTGCATTTCAATCAAACAATAAACGTGAACATTTCGAAAAATTTTCAATATTCATTTTTCCATCATTTTTCAAAGTTAATAACAAATCTCGACATAAAAAAAGAATAATTTCAGGAGAAGCCATAAAAGGTAGGAGCGCCATTTATCTGATTTACTTATTTATTTATGTATGTGCGGAGAAGATGAAAAATATGTCGATGAGATTTTGCAAAACTATTTTAAATTACACATGATGGAATCAGTCTTGCTCTTTCAATTTTTAGAAATGCATTTTCGCATTGCATTTCAATCAAACAATAAACGTGAACATTTCGAAAAATTTTCAATATTCATTTTTCCATCATTTTTCAAAGTTAATAACAAATCTCGACATAAAAAAAGAATAATTTCAGGAGAAGCCATAAAAGGTAGGAGCGCCATTTATCTGATTTATTTATTTATTTATGTATGTGCGGAGAAGATGAAAAATATGTCGATGAGATTTTGCAAAACTATTTTAAATTACACATGATGGAATCAGTCTTGCTCTTTCAATTTTTAGAAATGCATTTTCGCATTGCATTTCAATCAAACAATAAACGTGAACATTTCGAAAAATTTTCAATATTCATTTTTCCATCATTTTTCAAAGTTAATAACAAATCTCGACATAAAAAAAGAATAATTTCAGGAGAAGCCATAAAAGGTAGGAGCGCCATTTATCTGATTTACTTATTTATTTATGTATGTGCGGAGAAGATGAAAAATATGTCGATGAGATTTTGCAAAACTATTTTAAATTACACATGATGGAATCAGTCTTGCTCTTTCAATTTTTAGAAATGCATTTTCGCATTGCATTTCAATCAAACAATAAACGTGAACATTTCGAAAAATTTTCAATATTCATTTTTCCATCATTTTTCAAAGTTAATAACAAATCTCGACATAAAAAAAGAATAATTTCAGGAGAAGCCATAAAAGGTAGGAGCGCCATTTATCTGATTTATTTATTTATTTATGTATGTGCGGAGAAGATGAAAAATATGTCGATGAGATTTTGCAAAACTATTTTAAATTACACATGATGGAATCAGTCTTGCTCTTTCAATTTTTAGAAATGCATTTTCGCATTGCATTTCAATCAAACAATAAACGTGAACATTTCGAAAAATTTTCAATATTCATTTTTCAAAGTTAATAACAAATCTCGACATAAAAAAAGAATAATTTCAGGAGAAGCCATAAAAGGTAGGAGCGCCATTTATCTGATTTATTTATTTATTTATGTATGTGCGGAGAAGATGAAAAATATGTCGATGAGATTTTGCAAAACTATTTTAAATTACACATGATGGAATCAGTCTTGCTCTTTCAATTTTTAGAAATGCATTTTCGCATTGCATTTCAATCAAACAATAAACGTGAACATTTCGAAAAGTTTTCAATATTCATTTTTCCATCATTTTTCAAAGTTAATAACAAATCTCGACATAAAAAAAGAATAATTTCAGGAGAAGCCATAAAAGGTAGGAGCGCCATTTATCTGATTTATTTATTTATTTATGTATGTGCGGAGAAGATGAAAAATATGTCGATGAGATTTTGCAAAACTATTTTAAATTACACATGATGGAATCAGTCTTGCTCTTTCAATTTTTAGAAATGCATTTTCGCATTGCATTTCAATCAAACAATAAACGTGAACATTTCGAAAAATTTTCAATATTCATTTTTCCATCATTTTTCAAAGTTAATAACAAATCTCGACATAAAAAAAGAATAATTTCAGGAGAAGCCATAAAAGGTAGGAGCGCCATTTATCTGATTTATTTATTTATTTATGTATGTGCGGAGAAGATGAAAAATATGTCGATGAGATTTTGCAAAACTATTTTAAATTACACATGATGGAATCAGTCTTGCTCTTTCAATTTTTAGAAATGCATTTTCGCATTGCATTTTAATCAAACAATAAACGTGAACATTTCGAAAAATTTTCAATATTCATTTTTCCATCATTTTTCAAAGTTAATAACAAATCTCGACATAAAAAAAGAATAATTTCAGGAGAAGCCATAAAAGGTAGGAGCGCCATTTATCTGATTTATTTATTTATTTATGTATGTGCGGAGAAGATGAAAAATATGTCGATGAGATTTTGCAAAACTATTTTAAATTACACATGATGGAATCAGTCTTGCTCTTTCAATTTTTAGAAATGCATTTTCGCATTGCATTTCAAACAATAAACGTGAACATTTCGAAAAATTTTCAATATTCATTTTTCCATCATTTTTCAAAGTTAATTACAAATCTCGACATAAAAAAAGAATAATTTCAGGAGAAGCCATAAAAGGTAGGAGCGCCATTTATCTGATTTATTTATTTATTTATGTATGTGCGGAGAAGATGAAAAATATGTCGATGAGATTTTGCAAAACTATTTTAAATTACACATGATGGAATCAATCTTGCTCTTTCAATTTTTAGAAATGCATTTTCGCATTGCATTTTAATCAAACAATAAACGTGAACATTTCGAAAAATTTTCAATATTCATTTTTCCATCATATTTCAAAGTTAATAACAAATCTCGACATAAAAAAAGAATAATTTCAGGAGAAGCCATAAAAGGTAGGAGCGCCATTTATCTGATTTATTTATTTATTTATGTATGTGCGGAGAAGATGAAAAATATGTCGATGAGATTTTGCAAAACTATTTTAAATTACACATGATGGAATCAGTCTTGCTCTTTCAATTTTTAGAAATGCATTTTCGCATTGCATTTCAATCAAACAATAAACGTGAACATTTCGAAAAATTTTCAATATTCATTTTTCCATCATTTTTCAAAGTTAATAACAAATCTCGACATAAAAAAAGAATAATTTCAGGAGAAGCCATAAAAGGTAGGAGCGCCATTTATCTGATTTATTTATTTATTTATTTATGTATGTGCGGAGAAGATGAAAAATAAGTCGATGAGATTTTGCAAAACTATTTTAAATTACACATGATGGAATCAGTCTTGCTCTTTCAATTTTTAGAAATGCATTTTCGCATTGCATTTCAATCAAACAATAAACGTGAACATTTCGAAAAATTTTCAATATTCATTTTTCCATCATTTTTCAAAGTTAATAACAAATCTCGACATAAAAAAAGAATAATTTCAGGAGAAGCCATAAAAGGTAGGAGCGCCATTTATCTGATTTATTTATTTATTTATGTATGTGCGGAGAAGATGAAAAATATGTCGATGAGATTTTGCAAAACTATTTTAAATTACACATGATGGAATCAGTCTTGCTCTTTCAATTTTTAGAAATGCATTTTCGCATTGCATTTCAATCAAACAATAAACGTGAACATTTCGAAAAATTTTCAATATTCATTTTTCCATCATTTTTCAAAGTTAATAACAAATCTCGACATAAAAAAAGAATAATTTCAGGAGAAGCCATAAAAGGTAGGAGCGCCATTTATCTGATTTATTTATTTATTTATGTATGTGCGGAGAAGATGAAAAATATGTCGATGAGATTTTGCAAAACTATTTTAAATTACACATGATGGAATCAGTCTTGCTCTTTCAATTTTTAGAAATGCATTTTCGCATTGCATTTCAATCAAACAATAAACGTAAACATTTCGAAAAATTTTCAATATTCATTTTTCCATCATTTTTCAAAGTTAATAACAAATCTCGACATAAAAAAAGAATAATTTCAGGAGAAGCCATAAAAGGTAGGAGCGCCATTTATCTGATTTATTTATTTATTTATGTATGTGCGGAGAAGATGAAAAATATGTCGATGAGATTTTGCAAAACTATTTTAAATTACACATGATGGAATCAGTCTTGCTCTTTCAATTTTTAGAAATGCATTTTCGCATTGCATTTCAATCAAACAATAAACGTGAACATTTCGAAAAATTTTCAATATTCATTTTTCCATCATTTTTCAAAGTTAATAACAAATCTCGACATAAAAAAAGAATAATTTCAGGAGAAGCCATAAAAGGTAGGAGCGCCATTTATCTGATTTATTTATTTATTTATGTATGTGCGGAGAAGATGAAAAATATGTCGATGAGATTTTGCAAAACTATTTTAAATTACACATGATGGAATCAGTCTTGCTCTTTCAATTTTTAGAAATGCATTTTCGCATTGCATTTCAATCAAACAATAAACGTGAACATTTCGAAAAATTTTCAATATTCATTTTTCCATAATTTTTCAAAGTTAATAACAAATCTCGACATAAAAAAAGAATAATTTCAGGAGAAGCCATAAAAGGTAGGAGCGCCATTTATCTGATTTATTTATTTATTTATGTATGTGCGGAGAAGATGAAAAATATGTCGATGAGATTTTGCAAAACTATTTTAAATTACACATGATGGAATCAGTCTTGCTTTTTCAATTTTTAGAAATGCATTTTCGCATTGCATTTCAATCAAACAATAAACGTAAACATTTCGAAAAATTTTCAATATTCATTTTTCCATCATTTTTCAAAGTTAATAACAAATCTCGACATAAAAAAAGAATAATTTCAGGAGAAGCCATAAAAGGTAGGAGCGCCATTTATCTGATTTATTTATTTATTCATGTATGTGCGGAGAAGATGAAAAATATGTCGATGAGATTTTGCAAAACTATTTTAAATTACACATGATGGAATCAGTCTTGCTCTTTCAATTTTTAGAAATGCATTTTCGCATTGCATTTCAATCAAACAATAAACGTGAACATTTCGAAAAATTTTCAATATTCATTTTTCCATCATTTTTCAAAGTTAATAACAAATCTCGACATAAAAAAAGAATAATTTCAGGAGAAGCCATAAAAGGTAGGAGCGCCATTTATCTGATTTATTTATTTATTTATGTATGTGCGGAGAAGATGAAAAATATGTCGATGAGATTTTGCAAAACTATTTTAAATTACACATGATGGAATCAGTCTTGCTCTTTCAATTTTTAGAAATGCATTTTCGCATTGCATTTCAATCAAACAATAAACGTGAACATTTCGAAAAATTTTCAATATTCATTTTTCCATAATTTTTCAAAGTTAATAACAAATCTCGACATAAAAAAAGAATAATTTCAGGAGAAGCCATAAAAGGTAGGAGCGCCATTTATCTGATTTATTTATTTATTTATGTATGTGCGGAGAAGATGAAAAATATGTCGATGAGATTTTGCAAAACTATTTTAAATTACACATGATGGAATCAGTCTTGCTCTTTCAATTTTTAGAAATGCATTTTCGCATTGCATTTCAATCAAACAATAAACGTGAACATTTCGAAAAATTTTCAATATTCATTTTTCCATCATTTTTCAAAGTTAATAACAAATCTCGACATAAAAAAAGAATAATTTCAGGAGAAGCCATAAAAGGTAGGAGCGCCATTTATCTGATTTACTTATTTATTTATGTATGTGCGGAGAAGATGAAAAATATGTCGATGAGATTTTGCAAAACTATTTTAAATTACACATGATGGAATCAGTCTTGCTCTTTCAATTTTTAGAAATGCATTTTCGCATTGCATTTCAATCAAACAATAAACGTGAACATTTCGAAAAATTTTCAATATTCATTTTTCCATCATTTTTCAAAGTTAATAACAAATCTCGACATAAAAAAAGAATAATTTCAGGAGAAGCCATAAAAGGTAGGAGCGCCATTTATCTGATTTATTTATTTATTTATGTATGTGCGGAGAAGATGAAAAATATGTCGATGAGATTTTGCAAAACTATTTTAAATTACACATGATGGAATCAGTCTTGCTCTTTCAATTTTTAGAAATGCATTTTCGCATTGCATTTCAATCAAACAATAAACGTGAACATTTCGAAAAATTTTCAATATTCATTTTTCCATCATTTTTCAAAGTTAATAACAAATCTCGACATAAAAAAAGAATAATTTCAGGAGAAGCCATAAAAGGTAGGAGCGCCATTTATCTGATTTACTTATTTATTTATGTATGTGCGGAGAAGATGAAAAATATGTCGATGAGATTTTGCAAAACTATTTTAAATTACACATGATGGAATCAGTCTTGCTCTTTCAATTTTTAGAAATGCATTTTCGCATTGCATTTCAATCAAACAATAAACGTGAACATTTCGAAAAATTTTCAATATTCATTTTTCCATCATTTTTCAAAGTTAATAACAAATCTCGACATAAAAAAAGAATAATTTCAGGAGAAGCCATAAAAGGTAGGAGCGCCATTTATCTGATTTATTTATTTATTTATGTATGTGCGGAGAAGATGAAAAATATGTCGATGAGATTTTGCAAAACTATTTTAAATTACACATGATGGAATCAGTCTTGCTCTTTCAATTTTTAGAAATGCATTTTCGCATTGCATTTCAATCAAACAATAAACGTGAACATTTCGAAAAATTTTCAATATTCATTTTTCCATCATTTTTCAAAGTTAATAACAAATCTCGACATAAAAAAAGAATAATTTCAGGAGAAGCCATAAAAGGTAGGAGCGCCATTTATCTGATTTATTTATTTATTTATGTATGTGCGGAGAAGATGAAAAATATGTCGATGAGATTTTGCAAAACTATTTTAAATTACACATGATGGAATCAGTCTTGCTCTTTCAATTTTTAGAAATGCATTTTCGCATTGCATTTCAATCAAACAATAAACGTGAACATTTCGAAAAGTTTTCAATATTCATTTTTCCATCATTTTTCAAAGTTAATAACAAATCTCGACATAAAAAAAGAATAATTTCAGGAGAAGCCATAAAAGGTAGGAGCGCCATTTATCTGATTTATTTATTTATTTATGTATGTGCGGAGAAGATGAAAAATATGTCGATGAGATTTTGCAAAACTATTTTAAATTACACATGATGGAATCAGTCTTGCTCTTTCAATTTTTAGAAATGCATTTTCGCATTGCATTTCAATCAAACAATAAACGTGAACATTTCGAAAAATTTTCAATATTCATTTTTCCATCATTTTTCAAAGTTAATAACAAATCTCGACATAAAAAAAGAATAATTTCAGGAGAAGCCATAAAAGGTAGGAGCGCCATTTATCTGATTTATTTATTTATTTATGTATGTGCGGAGAAGATGAAAAATATGTCGATGAGATTTTGCAAAACTATTTTAAATTACACATGATGGAATCAGTCTTGCTCTTTCAATTTTTAGAAATGCATTTTCGCATTGCATTTTAATCAAACAATAAACGTGAACATTTCGAAAAATTTTCAATATTCATTTTTCCATCATTTTTCAAAGTTAATAACAAATCTCGACATAAAAAAAGAATAATTTCAGGAGAAGCCATAAAAGGTAGGAGCGCCATTTATCTGATTTTTATTTATGTATGTGCGGAGAAGATGAAAAATATGTCGATGAGATTTTGCAAAACTATTTTAAATTACACATGATGGAATCAGTCTTGCTCTTTCAATTTTTAGAAATGCATTTTCGCATTGCATTTCAAACAATAAACGTGAACATTTCGAAAAATTTTCAATATTCATTTTTCCATCATTTTTCAAAGTTAATTACAAATCTCGACATAAAAAAAGAATAATTTCAGGAGAAGCCATAAAAGGTAGGAGCGCCATTTATCTGATTTACTTATTTATTTATGTATGTGCGGAGAAGATGAAAAATATGTCGATGAGATTTTGCAAAACTATTTTAAATTACACATGATGGAATCAGTCTTGCTCTTTCAATTTTTAGAAATGCATTTTCGCATTGCATTTTAATCAAACAATAAACGTGAACATTTCGAAAAAATTTCAATATTCATTTTTCCATCATTTTTCAAAGTTAATAACAAATCTCGACATAAAAAAAGAATAATTTCAGGAGAAGCCATAAAAGGTAGGAGCGCCATTTATCTGATTTATTTATTTATTTATGTATGTGCGGAGAAGATGAAAAATATGTCGATGAGATTTTGCAAAACTATTTTAAATTACACATGATGGAATCAGTCTTGCTCTTTCAATTTTTAGAAATGCATTTTCGCATTGCATTTCAATCAAACAATAAACGTGAACATTTCGAAAAATTTTCAATATTCATTTTTCCATCATTTTTCAAAGTTAATAACAAATCTCGACATAAAAAAAGAATAATTTCAGGAGAAGCCATAAAAGGTAGGAGCGCCATTTATCTGATTTACTTATTTATTTATGTATGTGCGGAGAAGATGAAAAATATGTCGATGAGATTTTGCAAAACTATTTTAAATTACACATGATGGAATCAGTCTTGCTCTTTCAATTTTTAGAAATGCATTTTCGCATTGCATTTCAATCAAACAATAAACGTGAACATTTCGAAAAATTTTCAATATTCATTTTTCCATCATTTTTCAAAGTTAATAACAAATCTCGACATAAAAAAAGAATAATTTCAGGAGAAGCCATAAAAGGTAGGAGCGCCATTTATCTGATTTATTTATGTATGGGCGGAGAAGATGAAAAATATGTCGATGAGATTTTGCAAAACTATTTTAAATTACACATGATGGAATCAGTCTTGCTCTTTCAATTTTTAGAAATGCATTTTCGCATTGCATTTCAATCAAACAATAAACGTGAACATTTCGAAAAATTTTCAATATTCATTTTTCCATCATTTTTCAAAGTTAATAACAAATCTCGACATAAAAAAAGAATAATTTCAGGAGAAGCCATAAAAGGTAGGAGCGCCATTTATCTGATTTATTTATTTATTTATGTATGTGCGGAGAAGATGAAAAATATGTCGATGAGATTTTGCAAAACTATTTTAAATTACACATGATGGAATCAGTCTTGCTCTTTCAATTTTTAGAAATGCATTTTCGCATTGCATTTCAATCAAACAATAAACGTGAACATTTCGAAAAATTTTCAATATTTATTTTTCCATCATTTTTCAAAGTTAATAACAAATCTCGACATAAAAAAAGAATAATTTCAGGAGAAGCCATAAAAGGTAGGAGCGCCATTTATCTGATTTATTTATTTATTTATGTATGTGCGGAGAAGATGAAAAATATGTCGATGAGATTTTGCAAAACTATTTTAAATTACACATGATGGAATCAGTCTTGCTCTTTCAATTTTTAGAAATGCATTTTCGCATTGCATTTCAATCAAACAATAAACGTGAACATTTCGAAAAATTTTCAATATTCATTTTTCCATCATTTTTCAAAGTTAATAACAAATCTCGACATAAAAAAAGAATAATTTCAGGAGAAGCCATAAAAGGTAGGAGCGCCATTTATCTTATTTATTTATTTATTTATGTATGTGCGGAGAAGATGAAAAATATGTCGATGAGATTTCGCAAAACTATTTTAAATTACACATGATGGAATCAGTCTTGCTCTTTCAATTTTTAGAAATGCATTTTCGCATTGCATTTCAATCAAACAATAAACGTGAACATTTCGAAAAATTTTCAATATTTATTTTTCCATCATTTTTCAAAGTTAATAACAAATCTCGACATAAAAAAAGAATAATTTCAGGAGAAGCCATAAAAGGTAGGAGCGCCATTTATCTGATTTATTTATTTATTTATGTATGTGCGGAGAAGATGAAAAATATGTCGATGAGATTTTGCAAAACTATTTTAAATTACACATGATGGAATCAGTCTTGCTCTTTCAATTTTTAGAAATGCATTTTCGCATTGCATTTCAATCAAACAATAAACGTGAACATTTCGAAAAATTTTCAATATTTATTTTTCCATCATTTTTCAAAGTTAATAACAAATCTCGACATAAAAAAAGAATAATTTCAGGAGAAGCCATAAAAGGTAGGAGCGCCATTTATCTGATTTATTTATTTATTTATGTATGTGCGGAGAAGATGAAAAATATGTCGATGAGATTTTGCAAAACTATTTTAAATTACACATGATGGAATCAGTCTTGCTCTTTCAATTTTTAGAAATGCATTTTCGCATTGCATTTCAATCAAACAATAAACGTGAACATTTCGAAAAATTTTCAATATTCATTTTTCCATCATTTTTCAAAGTTAATAACAAATCTCGACATAAAAAAAGAATAATTTCAGGAGAAGCCATAAAAGGTAGGAGCGCCATTTATCTGATTTACTTATTTATTTATGTATGTGCGGAGAAGATGAAAAATATGTCGATGAGATTTTGCAAAACTATTTTAAATTACACATGATGGAATCAGTCTTGCTCTTTCAATTTTTAGAAATGCATTTTCGCATTGCATTTCAATCAAACAATAAACGTGAACATTTCGAAAAATTTTCAATATTCATTTTTCCATCATTTTTCAAAGTTAATAACAAATCTCGACATAAAAAAAGAATAATTTCAGGAGAAGCCATAAAAGGTAGGAGCGCCATTTATCTGATTTACTTATTTATTTATGTATGTGCGGAGAAGATGAAAAATATGTCGATGAGATTTTGCAAAACTATTTTAAATTACACATGATGGAATCAGTCTTGCTCTTTCAATTTTTAGAAATGCATTTTCGCATTGCATTTCAATCAAACAATAAACGTGAACATTTCGAAAAATTTTCAATATTCATTTTTCCATCATTTTTCAAAGTTAATAACAAATCTCGACATAAAAAAAGAATAATTTCAGGAGAAGCCATAAAAGGTAGGAGCGCCATTTATCTGATTTACTTATTTATTTATGTATGTGCGGAGAAGATGAAAAATATGTCGATGAGATTTTGCAAAACTATTTTAAATTACACATGATGGAATCAGTCTTGCTCTTTCAATTTTTAGAAATGCATTTTCGCATTGCATTTCAATCAAACAATAAACGTGAACATTTCGAAAAATTTTCAATATTCATTTTTCCATCATTTTTCAAAGTTAATAACAAATCTCGACATAAAAAAAGAATAATTTCAGGAGAAGCCATAAAAGGTAGGAGCGCCATTTATCTGATTTATTTATGTATGGGCGGAGAAGATGAAAAATATGTCGATGAGATTTTGCAAAACTATTTTAAATTACACATGATGGAATCAGTCTTGCTCTTTCAATTTTTAGAAATGCATTTTCGCATTGCATTTCAATCAAACAATAAACGTGAACATTTCGAAAAATTTTCAATATTCATTTTTCCATCATTTTTCAAAGTTAATAACAAATCTCGACATAAAAAAAGAATAATTTCAGGAGAAGCCATAAAAGGTAGGAGCGCCATTTATCTGATTTATTTATTTATTTATGTATGTGCGGAGAAGATGAAAAATATGTCGATGAGATTTTGCAAAACTATTTTAAATTACACATGATGGAATCAGTCTTGCTCTTTCAATTTTTAGAAATGCATTTTCGCATTGCATTTCAATCAAACAATAAACGTGAACATTTCGAAAAATTTTCAATATTTATTTTTCCATCATTTTTCAAAGTTAATAACAAATCTCGACATAAAAAAAGAATAATTTCAGGAGAAGCCATAAAAGGTAGGAGCGCCATTTATCTGATTTATTTATTTATTTATGTATGTGCGGAGAAGATGAAAAATATGTCGATGAGATTTTGCAAAACTATTTTAAATTACACATGATGGAATCAGTCTTGCTCTTTCAATTTTTAGAAATGCATTTTCGCATTGCATTTCAATCAAACAATAAACGTGAACATTTCGAAAAATTTTCAATATTCATTTTTCCATCATTTTTCAAAGTTAATAACAAATCTCGACATAAAAAAAGAATAATTTCAGGAGAAGCCATAAAAGGTAGGAGCGCCATTTATCTTATTTATTTATTTATTTATGTATGTGCGGAGAAGATGAAAAATATGTCGATGAGATTTCGCAAAACTATTTTAAATTACACATGATGGAATCAGTCTTGCTCTTTCAATTTTTAGAAATGCATTTTCGCATTGCATTTCAATCAAACAATAAACGTGAACATTTCGAAAAATTTTCAATATTTATTTTTCCATCATTTTTCAAAGTTAATAACAAATCTCGACATAAAAAAAGAATAATTTCAGGAGAAGCCATAAAAGGTAGGAGCGCCATTTATCTGATTTATTTATTTATTTATGTATGTGCGGAGAAGATGAAAAATATGTCGATGAGATTTTGCAAAACTATTTTAAATTACACATGATGGAATCAGTCTTGCTCTTTCAATTTTTAGAAATGCATTTTCGCATTGCATTTCAATCAAACAATAAACGTGAACATTTCGAAAAATTTTCAATATTTATTTTTCCATCATTTTTCAAAGTTAATAACAAATCTCGACATAAAAAAAGAATAATTTCAGGAGAAGCCATAAAAGGTAGGAGCGCCATTTATCTGATTTATTTATTTATTTATGTATGTGCGGAGAAGATGAAAAATATGTCGATGAGATTTTGCAAAACTATTTTAAATTACACATGATGGAATCAGTCTTGCTCTTTCAATTTTTAGAAATGCATTTTCGCATTGCATTTCAATCAAACAATAAACGTGAACATTTCGAAAAATTTTCAATATTCATTTTTCCATCATTTTTCAAAGTTAATAACAAATCTCGACATAAAAAAAGAATAATTTCAGGAGAAGCCATAAAAGGTAGGAGCGCCATTTATCTGATTTATTTATTTATTTATGTATGTGCGGAGAAGATGAAAAATATGTCGATGAGATTTTGCAAAACTATTTTAAATTACACATGATGGAATCAGTCTTGCTCTTTCAATTTTTAGAAATGCATTTTCGCATTGCATTTTAAATCAAACAATAAACGTGAACATTTCGAAAAATTTTCAATATTCATTTTTCCATCATTTTTCAAAGTTAATAACAAATCTCGACATAAAAAAAGAATAATTTCAGGAGAAGCCATAAAAGGTAGGAGCGCCATTTATCTGATTTATTTATTTATTTATGTATGTGCGGAGAAGATGAAAAATATGTCGATGAGATTTTGCAAAACTATTTTAAATTACACATGATGGAATCAGTCTTGCTCTTTCAATTTTTAGAAATGCATTTTCGCATTGCATTTCAATCAAACAATAAACGTGAACATTTCGAAAAATTTTCAATATTTATTTTTCCATCATTTTTCAAAGTTAATAACAAATCTCGACATAAAAAAAGAATAATTTCAGGAGAAGCCATAAAAGGTAGGAGCGCCATTTATCTGATTTATTTATTTATTTATGTATGTGCGGAGAAGATGAAAAATATGTCGATGAGATTTTGCAAAACTATTTTAAATTACACATGATGGAATCAGTCTTGCTCTTTCAATTTTTAGAAATGCATTTTCGCATTGCATTTCAATCAAACAATAAACGTGAACATTTCGAAAAATTTTCAATATTCATTTTTCCATCATTTTTCAAAGTTAATAACAAATCTCGACATAAAAAAAGAATAATTTCAGGAGAAGCCATAAAAGGTAGGAGCGCCATTTATCTGATTTATTTATGTATGTGCGGAGAAGATGAAAAATATGTCGATGAGATTTTGCAAAACTATTTTAAATTACACATGATGGAATCAGTCTTGCTCTTTCAATTTTTAGAAATGCATTTTCGCATTGCATTTCAATCAAACAATAAACGTGAACATTTCGAAAAATTTTCAATATTCATTTTTCCATCATTTTTCAAAGTTAATAACAAATCTCGACATAAAAAAAGAATAATTTCAGGAGAAGCCATAAAAGGTAGGAGCGCCATTTATCTGATTTATTTATTTATTTATGTATGTGCGGAGAAGATGAAAAATATGTCGATGAGATTTTGCAAAACTATTTTAAATTACACATGATGGAATCAGTCTTGCTCTTTCAATTTTTAGAAATGCATTTTCGCATTGCATTTCAATCAAACAATAAACGTGAACATTTCGAAAAATTTTCAATATTCATTTTTCCATCATTTTTCAAAGTTAATAACAAATCTCGACATAAAAAAAGAATAATTTCAGGAGAAGCCATAAAAGGTAGGAGCGCCATTTATCTGATTTATTTATGTATGTGCGGAGAAGATGAAAAATATGTCGATGAGATTTTGCAAAACTATTTTAAATTACACATGATGGAATCAGTCTTGCTCTTTCAATTTTTAGAAATGCATTTTCGCATTGCATTTCAATCAAACAATAAACGTGAACATTTCGAAAAATTTTCAATATTCATTTTTCCATCATTTTTCAAAGTTAATAACAAATCTCGACATAAAAAAAGAATAATTTCAGGAGAAGCCATAAAAGGTAGGAGCGCCATTTATCTGATTTATTTATGTATGTGCGGAGAAGATGAAAAATATGTCGATGAGATTTTGCAAAACTATTTTAAATTACACATGATGGAATCAGTCTTGCTCTTTCAATTTTTAGAAATGCATTTTCGCATTGCATTTCAATCAAACAATAAACGTGAACATTTCGAAAAATTTTCAATATTCATTTTTCCATCATTTTTCAAAGTTAATAACAAATCTCGACATAAAAAAAGAATAATTTCAGGAGAAGCCATAAAAGGTAGGAGCGCCATTTATCTGATTTATTTATTTATTTATGTATGTGCGGAGAAGATGAAAAATATGTCGATGAGATTTTGCAAAACTATTTTAAATTACACATGATGGAATCAGTCTTGCTCTTTCAATTTTTAGAAATGCATTTTCGCATTGCATTTCAATCAAACAATAAACGTGAACATTTCGAAAAATTTTCAATATTCATTTTTCCATCATTTTTCAAAGTTAATAACAAATCTCGACATAAAAAAAGAATAATTTCAGGAGAAGCCATAAAAGGTAGGAGCGCCATTTATCTGATTTATTTATGTATGTGCGGAGAAGATGAAAAATATGTCGATGAGATTTTGCAAAACTATTTTAAATTACACATGATGGAATCAGTCTTGCTCTTTCAATTTTTAGAAATGCATTTTCGCATTGCATTTCAATCAAACAATAAACGTGAACATTTCGAAAAATTTTCAATATTCATTTTTCCATCATTTTTCAAAGTTAATAACAAATCTCGACATAAAAAAAGAATAATTTCAGGAGAAGCCATAAAAGGTAGGAGCGCCATTTATCTGATTTATTTATTTATTTATGTATGTGCGGAGAAGATGAAAAATATGTCGATGAGATTTTGCAAAACTATTTTAAATTACACATGATGGAATCAGTCTTGCTCTTTCAATTTTTAGAAATGCATTTTCGCATTGCATTTCAATCAAACAATAAACGTGAACATTTCGAAAAATTTTCAATATTCATTTTTCCATCATTTTTCAAAGTTAATAACAAATCTCGACATAAAAAAAGAATAATTTCAGGAGAAGCCATAAAAGGTAGGAGCGCCATTTATCTGATTTATTTATGTATGTGCGGAGAAGATGAAAAATATGTCGATGAGATTTTGCAAAACTATTTTAAATTACACATGATGGAATCAGTCTTGCTCTTTCAATTTTTAGAAATGCATTTTCGCATTGCATTTCAATCAAACAATAAACGTGAACATTTCGAAAAATTTTCAATATTCATTTTTCCATCATTTTTCAAAGTTAATAACAAATCTCGACATAAAAAAAGAATAATTTCAGGAGAAGCCATAAAAGGTAGGAGCGCCATTTATCTGATTTATTTATGTATGTGCGGAGAAGATGAAAAATATGTCGATGAGATTTTGCAAAACTATTTTAAATTACACATGATGGAATCAGTCTTGCTCTTTCAATTTTTAGAAATGCATTTTCGCATTGCATTTCAATCAAACAATAAACGTGAACATTTCGAAAAATTTTCAATATTCATTTTTCCATCATTTTTCAAAGTTAATAACAAATCTCGACATAAAAAAAGAATAATTTCAGGAGAAGCCATAAAAGGTAGGAGCGCCATTTATCTGATTTATTTATTTATTTATGTATGTGCGGAGAAGATGAAAAATATGTCGATGAGATTTTGCAAAACTATTTTAAATTACACATGATGGAATCAGTCTTGCTCTTTCAATTTTTAGAAATGCATTTTCGCATTGCATTTTAATCAAACAATAAACGTGAACATTTCGAAAAATTTTCAATATTCATTTTTCCATCATTTTTCAAAGTTAATAACAAATCTCGACATAAAAAAAGAATAATTTCAGGAGAAGCCATAAAAGGTAGGAGCGCCATTTATCTGATTTTTATTTATGTATGTGCGGAGAAGATGAAAAATATGTCGATGAGATTTTGCAAAACTATTTTAAATTACACATGATGGAATCAGTCTTGCTCTTTCAATTTTTAGAAATGCATTTTCGCATTGCATTTCAAACAATAAACGTGAACATTTCGAAAAATTTTCAATATTCATTTTTCCATCATTTTTCAAAGTTAATAACAAATCTCGACATAAAAAAAGAATAATTTCAGGAGAAGCCATAAAAGGTAGGAGCGCCATTTATCTGATTTATTTATTTATTTATGTATGTGCGGAGAAGATGAAAAATATGTCGATGAGATTTTGCAAAACTATTTTAAATTACACATGATGGAATCAGTCTTGCTCTTTCAATTTTTAGAAATGCATTTTCGCATTGCATTTCAATCAAACAATAAACGTGAACATTTCGAAAAATTTTCAATATTTATTTTTCCATCATTTTTCAAAGTTAATAACAAATCTCGACATAAAAAAAGAATAATTTCAGGAGAAGCCATAAAAGGTAGGAGCGCCATTTATCTGATTTATTTATTTATTTATGTATGTGCGGAGAAGATGAAAAATATGTCGATGAGATTTTGCAAAACTATTTTAAATTACACATGATGGAATCAGTCTTGCTCTTTCAATTTTTAGAAATGCATTTTCGCATTGCATTTCAATCAAACAATAAACGTGAACATTTCGAAAAATTTTCAATATTCATTTTTCCATCATTTTTCAAAGTTAATAACAAATCTCGACATAAAAAAAGAATAATTTCAGGAGAAGCCATAAAAGGTAGGAGCGCCATTTATCTGATTTATTTATTTATTTATGTATGTGCGGAGAAGATGAAAAATATGTCGATGAGATTTTGCAAAACTATTTTAAATTACACATGATGGAATCAGTCTTGCTCTTTCAATTTTTAGAAATGCATTTTCGCATTGCATTTCAATCAAACAATAAACGTGAACATTTCGAAAAATTTTCAATATTTATTTTTCCATCATTTTTCAAAGTTAATAACAAATCTCGACATAAAAAAAGAATAATTTCAGGAGAAGCCATAAAAGGTAGGAGCGCCATTTATCTGATTTATTTATTTATTTATGTATGTGCGGAGAAGATGAAAAATATGTCGATGAGATTTTGCAAAACTATTTTAAATTACACATGATGGAATCAGTCTTGCTCTTTCAATTTTTAGAAATGCATTTTCGCATTGCATTTCAATCAAACAATAAACGTGAACATTTCGAAAAATTTTCAATATTCATTTTTCCATCATTTTTCAAAGTTAATAACAAATCTCGACATAAAAAAAGAATAATTTCAGGAGAAGCCATAAAAGGTAGGAGCGCCATTTATCTGATTTATTTATGTATGTGCGGAGAAGATGAAAAATATGTCGATGAGATTTTGCAAAACTATTTTAAATTACACATGATGGAATCAGTCTTGCTCTTTCAATTTTTAGAAATGCATTTTCGCATTGCATTTCAATCAAACAATAAACGTGAACATTTCGAAAAATTTTCAATATTTATTTTTCCATCATTTTTCAAAGTTAATAACAAATCTCGACATAAAAAAAGAATAATTTCAGGAGAAGCCATAAAAGGTAGGAGCGCCATTTATCTGATTTATTTATTTATTTATGTATGTGCGGAGAAGATGAAAAATATGTCGATGAGATTTTGCAAAACTATTTTAAATTACACATGATGGAATCAGTCTTGCTCTTTCAATTTTTAGAAATGCATTTTCGCATTGCATTTCAATCAAACAATAAACGTAAACATTTCGAAAAATTTTCAATATTCATTTTTCCATCATTTTTCAAAGTTAATAACAAATCTCGACATAAAAAAAGAATAATTTCAGGAGAAGCCATAAAAGGTAGGAGCGCCATTTATCTGATTTATTTATTTATTTATGTATGTGCGGAGAAGATGAAAAATATGTCGATGAGATTTTGCAAAACTATTTTAAATTACACATGATGGAATCAGTCTTGCTCTTTCAATTTTTAGAAATGCATTTTCGCATTGCATTTCAATCAAACAATAAACGTGAACATTTCGAAAAATTTTCAATATTCATTTTTCCATCATTTTTCAAAGTTAATAACAAATCTCGACATAAAAAAAGAATAATTTCAGGAGAAGCCATAAAAGGTAGGAGCGCCATTTATCTGATTTACTTATTTATTTATGTATGTGCGGAGAAGATGAAAAATATGTAGATGAGATTTTGCAAAACTATTTTAAATTACACATGATGGAATCAGTCTTGCTCTTTCAATTTTTAGAAATGCATTTTCGCATTGCATTTCAATCAAACAATAAACGTGAACATTTCGAAAAATTTTCAATATTCATTTTTCCATCATTTTTCAAAGTTAATAACAAATCTCGACATAAAAAAAGAATAATTTCAGGAGAAGCCATAAAAGGTAGGAGCGCCATTTATCTGATTTATTTATTTATTTATGTATGTGCGGAGAAGATGAAAAATATGTCGATGAGATTTTGCAAAACTATTTTAAATTACACATGATGGAATCAGTCTTGCTCTTTCAATTTTTAGAAATGCATTTTCGCATTGCATTTCAATCAAACAATAAACGTGAACATTTCGAAAAATTTTCAATATTCATTTTTCCATCATTTTTCAAAGTTAATAACAAATCTCGACATAAAAAAAGAATAATTTCAGGAGAAGCCATAAAAGGTAGGAGCGCCATTTATCTGATTTATTTATTTATTTATGTATGTGCGGAGAAGATGAAAAATATGTCGATGAGATTTTGCAAAACTATTTTAAATTACACATGATGGAATCAGTCTTGCTCTTTCAATTTTTAGAAATGCATTTTCGCATTGCATTTCAATCAAACAATAAACGTGAACATTTCGAAAAATTTTCAATATTCATTTTTCCATCATTTTTCAAAGTTAATAACAAATCTCGACATAAAAAAAGAATAATTTCAGGAGAAGCCATAAAAGGTAGGAGCGCCATTTATCTGATTTATTTATTTATTTATGTATGTGCGGAGAAGATGAAAAATATGTCGATGAGATTTTGCAAAACTATTTTAAATTACACATGATGGAATCAGTCTTGCTCTTTCAATTTTTAGAAATGCATTTTCGCATTGCATTTCAATCAAACAATAAACGTGAACATTTCGAAAAATTTTCAATATTCATTTTTCCATCATTTTTCAAAGTTAATAACAAATCTCGACATAAAAAAAGAATAATTTCAGGAGAAGCCATAAAAGGTAGGAGCGCCATTTATCTGATTTATTTATTTATTTATGTATGTGCGGAGAAGATGATAAATATGTCGATGAGATTTTGCAAAACTATTTTAAATTACACATGATGGAATCAGTCTTGCTCTTTCAATTTTTAGAAATGCATTTTCGCATTGCATTTCAATCAAACAATAAACGTGAACATTTCGAAAAATTTTCAATATTTATTTTTCCATCATTTTTCAAAGTTAATAACAAATCTCGACATAAAAAAAGAATAATTTCAGGAGAAGCCATAAAAGGTAGGAGCGCCATTTATCTGATTTATTTATTTATTTATGTATGTGCGGAGAAGATGAAAAATATGTCGATGAGATTTTGCAAAACTATTTTAAATTACACATGATGGAATCAGTCTTGCTCTTTCAATTTTTAGAAATGCATTTTCGCATTGCATTTCAATCAAACAATAAACGTGAACATTTCGAAAAATTTTCAATATTCATTTTTCCATCATTTTTCAAAGTTAATAACAAATCTCGACATAAAAAAAGAATAATTTCAGGAGAAGCCATAAAAGGTAGGAGCGCCATTTATCTGATTTATTTATTTATTTATGTATGTGCGGAGAAGATGAAAAATATGTCGATGAGATTTTGCAAAACTATTTTAAATTACACATGATGGAATCAGTCTTGCTCTTTCAATTTTTAGAAATGCATTTTCGCATTGCATTTTAATCAAACAATAAACGTGAACATTTCGAAAAATTTTCAATATTCATTTTTCCATCATTTTTCAAAGTTAATAACAAATCTCGACATAAAAAAAGAATAATTTCAGGAGAAGCCATAAAAGGTAGGAGCGCCATTTATCTGATTTATTTATTTATTTATGTATGTGCGGAGAAGATGAAAAATATGTCGATGAGATTTTGCAAAACTATTTTAAATTACACATGATGGAATCAGTCTTGCTCTTTCAATTTTTAGAAATGCATTTTCGCATTGCATTTCAATCAAACAATAAACGTGAACATTTCGAAAAATTTTCAATATTCATTTTTCCATCATTTTTCAAAGTTAATAACAAATCTCGACATAAAAAAAGAATAATTTCAGGAGAAGCCATAAAAGGTAGGAGCGCCATTTATCTGATTTATTTATTTATTTATGTATGTGCGGAGAAGATGAAAAATATGTCGATGAGATTTTGCAAAACTATTTTAAATTACACATGATGGAATCAGTCTTGCTCTTTCAATTTTTAGAAATGCATTTTCGCATTGCATTTCAATCAAACAATAAACGTGAACATTTCGAAAAATTTTCAATATTCATTTTTCCATCATTTTTCAAAGTTAATAACAAATCTCGACATAAAAAAAGAATAATTTCAGGAGAAGCCATAAAAGGTAGGAGCGCCATTTATCTGATTTATTTATTTATTTATGTATGTGCGGAGAAGATGAAAAATATGTCGATGAGATTTTGCAAAACTATTTTAAATTACACATGATGGAATCAGTCTTGCTCTTTCAATTTTTAGAAATGCATTTTCGCATTGCATTTCAATCAAACAATAAACGTGAACATTTCGAAAAATTTTCAATATTCATTTTTCCATCATTTTTCAAAGTTAATAACAAATCTCGACATAAAAAAAGAATAATTTCAGGAGAAGCCATAAAAGGTAGGAGCGCCATTTATCTGATTTATTTATTTATTTATGTATGTGCGGAGAAGATGAAAAATATGTCGATGAGATTTTGCAAAACTATTTTAAATTACACATGATGGAATCAGTCTTGCTCTTTCAATTTTTAGAAATGCATTTTCGCATTGCATTTCAATCAAACAATAAACGTGAACATTTCGAAAAATTTTCAATATTCATTTTTCCATCATTTTTCAAAGTTAATAACAAATCTCGACATAAAAAAAGAATAATTTCAGGAGAAGCCATAAAAGGTGGGAGCGCCATTTATCTGATTTATTTATTT
Organism: Eledona agricola; assembly: GCA_964023215.1. NCBI lineage: Eukaryota > Metazoa > Arthropoda > Insecta > Coleoptera > Tenebrionidae > Eledona > Eledona agricola. Next base: position 5,651,668 of record OZ026856.1, read on the forward strand.
ATTTATGTATGTGCGGAGAAGATGAAAAATTTGTCGATGAGATTTTGCAAAACTATTTTAAATTACACATGATGGAATCAGTCTTGCTCTTTCAATTTTTAGAAATGCATTTTCGCATTGCATTTCAATCAAACAATAAACGTGAACATTTCGAAAAATTTTCAATATTCATTTTTCCATCATTTTTCAAAGTTAATAACAAATCTCGACATAAAAAAAGAATAATTTCAGGAGAAGCCATAAAAGGTAGGAGCGCCATTTATCTGATTTATTTATTTATTTATGTATGTGCGGAGAAGATGAAAAATATGTCGATGAGATTTTGCAAAACTATTTTAAATTACACATGATGGAATCAGTCTTGCTCTTTCAATTTTTAGAAATGCATTTTCGCATTGCATTTCAATCAAACAATAAACGTGAACATTTCGAAAAATTTTCAATATTCATTTTTCCATCATTTTTTAAAGTTAATAACAAATCTCGACATAAAAAAAGAATAATTTCAGGAGAAGCCATAAAAGGTAGGAGCGCCATTTATCTGATTTACTTATTTATTTATGTATGTGCGGAGAATATGAAAAATATGTCGATGAGATTTTGCAAAACTATTTTAAATTACACATGATGGAATCAGTCTTGCTCTTTCAATTTTTAGAAATGCATTTTCGCATTGCATTTCAATCAAACAATAAACGTGAACATTTCGAAAAATTTTCAATATTCATTTTTCCATCATTTTTTAAAGTTAATAACAAATCTCGACATAAAAAAAGAATAATTTCAGGAGAAGCCATAAAAGGTAGGAGCGCCATTTATCTGATTTACTTATTTATTTATGTATGTGCGGAGAAGATGAAAAATATGTCGATGAGATTTTGCAAAACTATTTTAAATTACACATGATGGAATCAGTCTTGCTCTTTCAATTTTTAGAAATGCATTTTCGCATTGCATTTCAATCAAACAATAAACGTGAACATTTCGAAAAATTTTCAATATTCATTTTTCCATCATTTTTCAAAGTTAATAACAAATCTCGACATAAAAAAAGAATAATTTCAGGAGAAGCCATAAAAGGTAGGAGCGCCATTTATCTGATTTATTTATTTATTTATGTATGTGCGGAGAAGATGAAAAATATGTCGATGAGATTTTGCAAAACTATTTTAAATTACACATGATGGAATCAGTCTTGCTCTTTCAATTTTTAGAAATGCATTTTCGCATTGCATTTCAATCAAACAATAAACGTGAACATTTCGAAAAATTTTCAATATTCATTTTTCCATCATTTTTCAAAGTTAATAACAAATCTCGACATAAAAAAAGAATAATTTCAGGAGAAGCCATAAAAGGTGGGAGCGCCATTTATCTGATTTATTTATTTATTTATGTATGTGCGGAGAAGATGAAAAATTTGTCGATGAGATTTTGCAAAACTATTTTAAATTACACATGATGGAATCAGTCTTGCTCTTTCAATTTTTAGAAATGCATTTTCGCATTGCATTTCAATCAAACAATAAACGTGAACATTTCGAAAAATTTTCAATATTCATTTTTCCATCATTTTTCAAAGTTAATAACAAATCTCGACATAAAAAAAGAATAATTTCAGGAGAAGCCATAAAAGGTAGGAGCGCCATTTATCTGATTTATTTATTTATTTATGTATGTGCGGAGAAGATGAAAAATATGTCGATGAGATTTTGCAAAACTATTTTAAATTACACATGATGGAATCAGTCTTGCTCTTTCAATTTTTAGAAATGCATTTTCGCATTGCATTTCAATCAAACAATAAACGTGAACATTTCGAAAAATTTTCAATATTCATTTTTCCATCATTTTTCAAAGTTAATAACAAATCTCGACATAAAAAAAGAATAATTTCAGGAGAAGCCATAAAAGGTGGGAGCGCCATTTATCTGATTTATTTATTTATTTATGTATGTGCGGAGAAGATGAAAAATATGTCGATGAGATTTTGCAAAACTATTTTAAATTACACATGATGGAATCAGTCTTGCTCTTTCAATTTTTAGAAATGCATTTTCGCATTGCATTTCAATCAAACAATAAACGTGAACATTTCGAAAAATTTTCAATATTCATTTTTCCATCATTTTTCAAAGTTAATAACAAATCTCGACATAAAAAAAGAATAATTTCAGGAGAAGCCATAAAAGGTAGGAGCGCCATTTATCTGATTTATTTATTTATTTATGTATGTGCGGAGAAGATGAAAAATATGTCGATGAGATTTTGCAAAACTATTTTAAATTACACATGATGGAATCAGTCTTGCTTTTTCAATTTTTAGAAATGCATTTTCGCATTGCATTTCAATCAAACAATAAACGTGAACATTTCGAAAAATTTTCAATATTCATTTTTCCATCATTTTTTAAAGTTAATAACAAATCTCGACATAAAAAAAGAATAATTTCAGGAGAAGCCATAAAAGGTAGGAGCGCCATTTATCTGATTTACTTATTTATTTATGTATGTGCGGAGAAGATGAAAAATATGTCGATGAGATTTTGCAAAACTATTTTAAATTACACATGATGGAATCAGTCTTGCTCTTTCAATTTTTAGAAATGCATTTTCGCATTGCATTTCAATCAAACAATAAACGTGAACATTTCGAAAAATTTTCAATATTCATTTTTCCATCATTTTTCAAAGTTAATAACAAATCTCGACATAAAAAAAGAATAATTTCAGGAGAAGCCATAAAAGGTAGGAGCGCCATTTATCTGATTTATTTATTTATTTATGTATGTGCGGAGAAGATGAAAAATATGTCGATGAGATTTTGCAAAACTATTTTAAATTACACATGATGGAATCAGTCTTGCTCTTTCAATTTTTAGAAATGCATTTTCGCATTGCATTTCAATCAAACAATAAACGTGAACATTTCGAAAAATTTTCAATATTCATTTTTCCATCATTTTTCAAAGTTAATAACAAATCTCGACATAAAAAAAGAATAATTTCAGGAGAAGCCATAAAAGGTGGGAGCGCCATTTATCTGATTTATTTATTTATTTATGTATGTGCGGAGAAGATGAAAAATTTGTCGATGAGATTTTGCAAAACTATTTTAAATTACACATGATGGAATCAGTCTTGCTCTTTCAATTTTTAGAAATGCATTTTCGCATTGCATTTCAATCAAACAATAAACGTGAACATTTCGAAAAATTTTCAATATTCATTTTTCCATCATTTTTCAAAGTTAATAACAAATCTCGACATAAAAAAAGAATAATTTCAGGAGAAGCCATAAAAGGTAGGAGCGCCATTTATCTGATTTATTTATTTATTTATGTATGTGCGGAGAAGATGAAAAATATGTCGATGAGATTTTGCAAAACTATTTTAAATTACACATGATGGAATCAGTCTTGCTCTTTCAATTTTTAGAAATGCATTTTCGCATTGCATTTCAATCAAACAATAAACGTGAACATTTCGAAAAATTTTCAATATTCATTTTCCCATCATTTTTCAAAGTTAATAACAAATCTCGACATAAAAAAAGAATAATTTCAGGAGAAGCCATAAAAGGTGGGAGCGCCATTTATCTGATTTATTTATTTATTTATGTATGTGCGGAGAAGATGAAAAATTTGTCGATGAGATTTTGCAAAACTATTTTAAATTACACATGATGGAATCAGTCTTGCTCTTTCAATTTTTAGAAATGCATTTTCGCATTGCATTTCAATCAAACAATAAACGTGAACATTTCGAAAAATTTTCAATATTCATTTTTCCATCATTTTTCAAAGTTAATAACAAATCTCGACATAAAAAAAGAATAATTTCAGGAGAAGCCATAAAAGGTGGGAGCGCCATTTATCTGATTTATTTATTTATTTATGTATGTGCGGAGAAGATGAAAAATATGTCGATGAGATTTTGCAAAACTATTTTAAATTACACATGATGGAATCAGTCTTGCTCTTTCAATTTTTAGAAATGCATTTTCGCATTGCATTTCAATCAAACAATAAACGTGAACATTTCGAAAAATTTTCAATATTCATTTTTCCATCATTTTTTAAAGTTAATAACAAATCTCGACATAAAAAAAGAATAATTTCAGGAGAAGCCATAAAAAGTAGGAGCGCCATTTATCTGATTTACTTATTTATTTATGTATGTGCGGAGAAGATGAAAAATATGTCGATGAGATTTTGCAAAACTATTTTAAATTACACATGATGGAATCAGTCTTGCTCTTTCAATTTTTAGAAATGCATTTTCGCATTGCATTTCAATCAAACAATAAACGTGAACATTTCGAAAAATTTTCAATATTCATTTTTCCATCATTTTTCAAAGTTAATAACAAATCTCGACATAAAAAAAGAATAATTTCAGGAGAAGCCATAAAAGGTAGGAGCGCCATTTATCTGATTTATTTATTTATTTATGTATGTGCGGAGAAGATGAAAAATATGTCGATGAGATTTTGCAAAACTATTTTAAATTACACATGATGGAATCAGTCTTGCTCTTTCAATTTTTAGAAATGCATTTTCGCATTGCATTTCAATCAAACAATAAACGTGAACATTTCGAAAAATTTTCAATATTCATTTTTCCATCATTTTTCAAAGTTAATAACAAATCTCGACATAAAAAAAGAATAATTTCAGGAGAAGCCATAAAAGGTGGGAGCGCCATTTTTCTGATTTATTTATTTATTTATGTATGTGCGGAGAAGATGAAAAATTTGTCGATGAGATTTTGCAAAACTATTTTAAATTACACATGATGGAATCAGTCTTGCTCTTTCAATTTTTAGAAATGCATTTTCGCATTGCATTTCAATCAAACAATAAACGTGAACATTTCGAAAAATTTTCAATATTCATTTTTCCATCATTTTTCAAAGTTAATAACAAATCTCGACATAAAAAAAGAATAATTTCAGGAGAAGCCATAAAAGGTAGGAGCGCCATTTATCTGATTTATTTATTTATTTATGTATGTGCGGAGAAGATGAAAAATATGTCGATGAGATTTTGCAAAACTATTTTAAATTACACATGATGGAATCAGTCTTGCTCTTTCAATTTTTAGAAATGCATTTTCGCATTGCATTTCAATCAAACAATAAACGTGAACATTTCGAAAAATTTTCAATATTCATTTTTCCATCATTTTTCAAAGTTAATAACAAATCTCGACATAAAAAAAGAATAATTTCAGGAGAAGCCATAAAAGGTAGGAGCGCCATTTATCTGATTTATTTATTTATTTATGTATGTGCGGAGAAGATGAAAAATATGTCGATGAGATTTTGCAAAACTATTTTAAATTACACATGATGGAATCAGTCTTGCTCTTTCAATTTTTAGAAATGCATTTTCGCATTGCATTTCAATCAAACAATAAACGTGAACATTTCGAAAAATTTTCAATATTCATTTTTCCATCATTTTTCAAAGTTAATAACAAATCTCGACATAAAAAAAGAATAATTTCAGGAGAAGCCATAAAAGGTAGGAGCGCCATTTATCTGATTTATTTATTTATTTATGTATGTGCGGAGAAGATGAAAAATATGTCGATGAGATTTTGCAAAACTATTTTAAATTACACATGATGGAATCAGTCTTGCTCTTTCAATTTTTAGAAATGCATTTTCGCATTGCATTTCAATCAAACAATAAACGTGAACATTTCGAAAAATTTTCAATATTCATTTTTCCATCATTTTTTAAAGTTAATAACAAATCTCGACATAAAAAAAGAATAATTTCAGGAGAAGCCATAAAAGGTAGGAGCGCCATTTATCTGATTTACTTATTTATTTATGTATGTGCGGAGAAGATGAAAAATATGTCGACGAGATTTTGCAAAACTATTTTAAATTACACATGATGGAATCAGTCTTGCTCTTTCAATTTTTAGAAATGCATTTTCGCATTGCATTTCAATCAAACAATAAACGTGAACATTTCGAAAAATTTTCAATATTCATTTTTCCATCATTTTTCAAAGTTAATAACAAATCTCGACATAAAAAAAGAATAATTTCAGGAGAAGCCATAAAAGGTGGTAGCGCCATTTTTTTGATTTATTTATTTATTTATGTATGTGCGGAGAAGATGAAAAATTTGTCGATGAGATTTTGCAAAACTATTTTAAATTACACATGATGGAATCAGTCTTGCTCTTTCAATTTTTAGAAATGCATTTTCGCATTGCATTTCAATCAAACAATAAACGTGAACATTTCGAAAAATTTTCAATATTCATTTTTCCATCATTTTTCAAAGTTAATAACAAATCTCGACATAAAAAAAGAATAATTTCAGGAGAAGCCATAAAAGGTAGGAGCGCCATTTATCTGATTTATTTATTTATTTATGTATGTGCGGAGAAGATGAAAAATATGTCGATGAGATTTTGCAAAACTATTTTAAATTACACATGATGGAATCAGTCTTGCTCTTTCAATTTTTAGAAATGCATTTTCGCATTGCATTTCAATCAAACAATAAACGTGAACATTTCGAAAAATTTTCAATATTCATTTTTCCATCATTTTTCAAAGTTAATAACAAATCTCGACATAAAAAAAGAATAATTTCAGGAGAAGCCATAAAAGGTAGGAGCGCCATTTATCTGATTTATTTATTTATTTATGTATGTGCGGAGAAGATGAAAAATATGTCGATGAGATTTTGCAAAACTATTTTAAATTACACATGATGGAATCAGTCTTGCTCTTTCAATTTTTAGAAATGCATTTTCGCATTGCATTTCAATCAAACAATAAACGTGAACATTTCGAAAAATTTTCAATATTCATTTTTCCATCATTTTTCAAAGTTAATAACAAATCTCGACATAAAAAAAGAATAATTTCAGGAGAAGCCATAAAAGGTAGGAGCGCCATTTATCTGATTTATTTATTTATTTATGTATGTGCGGAGAAGATGAAAAATATGTCGATGAGATTTTGCAAAACTATTTTAAATTACACATGATGGAATCAGTCTTGCTCTTTCAATTTTTAGAAATGCATTTTCGCATTGCATTTCAATCAAACAATAAACGTGAACATTTCGAAAAATTTTCAATATTCATTTTTCCATCATTTTTCAAAGTTAATAACAAATCTCGACATAAAAAAAGAATAATTTCAGGAGAAGCCATAAAAGGTAGGAGCGCCATTTATCTGATTTATTTATTTATTTATGTATGTGCGGAGAAGATGATAAATATGTCGACGAGATTTTGCAAAACTATTTTAAATTACACATGATGGAATCAGTCTTGCTCTTTCAATTTTTAGAAATGCATTTTCGCATTGCATTTCAATCAAACAATAAACGTGAACATTTCGATAAATTTTCAATATTCATTTTTCCATCATTTTTCAAAGTTAATAACAAATCTCGACATAAAAAAAGAATAATTTCAGGAGAAGCCATAAAAGGTGGTAGCGCCATTTTTCTGATTTATTTATTTATTTATGTATGTGCGGAGAAGATGAAAAATTTGTCGATGAGATTTTGCAAAACTATTTTAAATTACACATGATGGAATCAGTCTTGCTCTTTCAATTTTTAGAAATGCATTTTCGCATTGCATTTCAATCAAACAATAAACGTGAACATTTCGAAAAATTTTCAATATTCATTTTTCCATCATTTTTCAAAGTTAATAACAAATCTCGACATAAAAAAAGAATAATTTCAGGAGAAGCCATAAAAGGTAGGAGCGCCATTTATCTGATTTATTTATTTATTTATGTATGTGCGGAGAAGATGAAAAATATGTCGATGAGATTTTGCAAAACTATTTTAAATTACACATGATGGAATCAGTCTTGCTCTTTCAATTTTTAGAAATGCATTTTCGCATTGCATTTCAATCAAACAATAAACGTGAACATTTCGAAAAATTTTCAATATTCATTTTTCCATCATTTTTCAAAGTTAATAACAAATCTCGACATAAAAAAAGAATAATTTCAGGAGAAGCCATAAAAGGTAGGAGCGCCATTTATCTGATTTATTTATTTATTTATGTATGTGCGGAGAAGATGAAAAATATGTCGATGAGATTTTGCAAAACTATTTTAAATTACACATGATGGAATCAGTCTTGCTCTTTCAATTTTTAGAAATGCATTTTCGCATTGCATTTCAATCAAACAATAAACGTGAACATTTCGAAAAATTTTCAATATTCATTTTTCCATCATTTTTCAAAGTTAATAACAAATCTCGACATAAAAAAAGAATAATTTCAGGAGAAGCCATAAAAGGTGGGAGCGCCATTTTTCTGATTTATTTATTTATTTATGTATGTGCGGAGAAGATGAAAAATTTGTCGATGAGATTTTGCAAAACTATTTTAAATTACACATGATGGAATCAGTCTTGCTCTTTCAATTTTTAGAAATGCATTTTCGCATTGCATTTCAATCAAACAATAAACGTGAACATTTCGAAAAATTTTCAATATTCATTTTTCCATCATTTTTCAAAGTTAATAACAAATCTCGACATAAAAAAAGAATAATTTCAGGAGAAGCCATAAAAGGTAGGAGCGCCATTTATCTGATTTATTTATTTATTTATGTATGTGCGGAGAAGATGAAAAATATGTCGATGAGATTTTGCAAAACTATTTTAAATTACACATGATGGAATCAGTCTTGCTCTTTCAATTTTTAGAAATGCATTTTCGCATTGCATTTCAATCAAACAATAAACGTGAACATTTCGAAAAATTTTCAATATTCATTTTTCCATCATTTTTCAAAGTTAATAACAAATCTCGACATAAAAAAAGAATAATTTCAGGAGAAGCCATAAAAGGTAGGAGCGCCATTTATCTGATTTATTTATTTATTTATGTATGTGCGGAGAAGATGAAAAATATGTCGATGAGATTTTGCAAAACTATTTTAAATTACACATGATGGAATCAGTCTTGCTCTTTCAATTTTTAGAAATGCATTTTCGCATTGCATTTCAATCAAACAATAAACGTGAACATTTCGAAAAATTTTCAATATTCATTTTTCCATCATTTTTCAAAGTTAATAACAAATCTCGACATAAAAAAAGAATAATTTCAGGAGAAGCCATAAAAGGTAGGAGCGCCATTTATCTGATTTATTTATTTATTTATGTATGTGCGGAGAAGATGAAAAATATGTCGATGAGATTTTGCAAAACTATTTTAAATTACACATGATGGAATCAGTCTTGCTCTTTCAATTTTTAGAAATGCATTTTCGCATTGCATTTCAATCAAACAATAAACGTGAACATTTCGAAAAATTTTCAATATTCATTTTTCCATCATTTTTTAAAGTTAATAACAAATCTCGACATAAAAAAAGAATAATTTCAGGAGAAGCCATAAAAGGTAGGAGCGCCATTTATCTGATTTACTTATTTATTTATGTATGTGCGGAGAAGATGAAAAATATGTCGACGAGATTTTGCAAAACTATTTTAAATTACACATGATGGAATCAGTCTTGCTCTTTCAATTTTTAGAAATGCATTTTCGCATTGCATTTCAATCAAACAATAAACGTGAACATTTCGAAAAATTTTCAATATTCATTTTTCCATCATTTTTCAAAGTTAATAACAAATCTCGACATAAAAAAAGAATAATTTCAGGAGAAGCCATAAAAGGTGGTAGCGCCATTTTTCTGATTTATTTATTTATTTATGTATGTGCGGAGAAGATGAAAAATTTGTCGATGAGATTTTGCAAAACTATTTTAAATTACACATGATGGAATCAGTCTTGCTCTTTCAATTTTTAGAAATGCATTTTCGCATTGCATTTCAATCAAACAATAAACGTGAACATTTCGAAAAATTTTCAATATTCATTTTTCCATCATTTTTCAAAGTTAATAACAAATCTCGACATAAAAAAAGAATAATTTCAGGAGAAGCCATAAAAGGTAGGAGCGCCATTTATCTGATTTATTTATTTATTTATGTATGTGCGGAGAAGATGAAAAATATGTCGATGAGATTTTGCAAAACTATTTTAAATTACACATGATGGAATCAGTCTTGCTCTTTCAATTTTTAGAAATGCATTTTCGCATTGCATTTCAATCAAACAATAAACGTGAACATTTCGAAAAATTTTCAATATTCATTTTTCCATCATTTTTCAAAGTTAATAACAAATCTCGACATAAAAAAAGAATAATTTCAGGAGAAGCCATAAAAGGTAGGAGCGCCATTTATCTGATTTATTTATTTATTTATGTATGTGCGGAGAAGATGAAAAATATGTCGATGAGATTTTGCAAAACTATTTTAAATTACACATGATGGAATCAGTCTTGCTCTTTCAATTTTTAGAAATGCATTTTCGCATTGCATTTCAATCAAACAATAAACGTGAACATTTCGAAAAATTTTCAATATTCATTTTTCCATCATTTTTCAAAGTTAATAACAAATCTCGACATAAAAAAAGAATAATTTCAGGAGAAGCCATAAAAGGTAGGAGCGCCATTTATCTGATTTATTTATTTATTTATGTATGTGCGGAGAAGATGAAAAATATGTCGATGAGATTTTGCAAAACTATTTTAAATTACACATGATGGAATCAGTCTTGCTCTTTCAATTTTTAGAAATGCATTTTCGCATTGCATTTCAATCAAACAATAAACGTGAACATTTCGAAAAATTTTCAATATTCATTTTTCCATCATTTTTCAAAGTTAATAACAAATCTCGACATAAAAAAAGAATAATTTCAGGAGAAGCCATAAAAGGTAGGAGCGCCATTTATCTGATTTATTTATTTATTTATGTATGTGCGGAGAAGATGATAAATATGTCGATGAGATTTTGCAAAACTATTTTAAATTACACATGATGGAATCAGTCTTGCTCTTTCAATTTTTAGAAATGCATTTTCGCATTGCATTTCAATCAAACAATAAACGTGAACATTTCGATAAATTTTCAATATTCATTTTTCCATCATTTTTCAAAGTTAATAACAAATCTCGACATAAAAAAAAGAATAATTTTCAAAACTAATTAAAAATATTTTAAAGTTTTTGTGTTGCTGTTTACTTTGAACTTGCCTTTGATACGAATATGGCATTTCTGAGGATGACATACCACCGTAGAAAAACTAAATTACACTAGTTGAAATATGAAACCACAGTATGAACTCAAATATTTAGAGAGATCTGTATCACAGATCTGTATATAGAGATCAGTGGTTATGACTAATAAAAATAGGTTATGTAAATTTTTTTATTGAGGTTAGAAAATTGTGGTAAAATTACACACACATGGATTTAAATGTTTTCCGTAGATTTTTGTGAAATTGTGTACTAGAAATACGCTCAGGATGAATGTTCTAGGGCTTGCAAATGCGTTCAGCAGGTTAAATGTGCAGACACTTCAAAGCACCATCCACCGGACAATTACTTCAAATTCAATTTTAAACTTTAAAGCGACTCCCTGTTTGATGTAAGGGTTACAAAATCAACGTACTTGTATATATTTACGTGATTTAGGGCAGAGCCTTTGAAAAAAAAGAGAAAGTTGGATCCGGCAGTAATTAAAGCCAGGGAAGATCGTAAAAAACGCCGAATTGAGAAACAAATCAGACGACTCGAACGAAACGCTCGTCAGTTGAAACCAATTGAGGAGTGTGACGTGCCCCTTCAGTTGTTGGATGAAAAAAAGTAAACATTTCCCATGAAAACTTTTACTTTTGTACAATCTGTATATATTTAGGTCACGCATGAGGAATTTACCATCGTTTTCGTTTGAAGTGCTGGAAAGTAGAGCGCTGTTAGAGAAGCAGTGGGCTAATTATAAAAAAAAGCAACATTTGGCCGATATGCAAATGCTAGATCGCATAACTTTTGCCCAGCAACGAGCCTTGGACGAATTGAAACAGGAGTCAGAGGAACTGTATCAGGAGGCGTTACAAGTAAAGTTTTTGTTGTAAAACACCGGATATGTATTCTAAACAGTTTTTTACAGATTGATTTTCGATTGATGACGATCAAGCGCGAGGGGCCGCTTGAAACTCCACCACTTGAAAATTATGATAGCCCCGATGGTGACTACTTGGATGTATCTAAGAAATGGGAATAGCTCATGTCAAGATTAGTAATAAATACTTAATGTCGTCCAAATGTGTTTCATTTGTACCCGCCACTAAAAACCAAAAATTTAAAAATAAATCGAATGCAATGGGAAAAAAGACGTCATCACATTATCACAAACACTAACAGACAATTCTATGAATGCCACGAAATTTATTACTAGGGTTTTAATAATTCGAAAATTATAACCTTGCTGGAGTGACGTAAGAGACTAAAAAGAATGAAGTATTGAAGCTAATCACCAAATAGAATTAGATTATTTACGTAAGTTGGAATTGGAAAATCTAATTTTACTATTTCTCTCGCACTTGACGATTTTTTTAGGTTAGGTGTGTCTATTTTCGTACAAAAACCGACCAAATCCCCATATAATGTAGACAAAATCGTGTGTTAAAAATGTCACAAATAATGATGATAATAGCAGCTGCACATTTGGTGTATTGTCCATTCACCAAAGTGGAGGAAAGCTTCAATTTACAAGCAATGCACGATATTTTATATCACAAATGGAACATCAGCCAGGTAATGGAGTCGTGTGGTTCCACGTAAACAATGCAAATTTTCAGTACGACCACCTTGAATTCCCAGGAGTTGTACCACGAACATTCATCGGCCCATTGTTCATGTCGGTGTTAGTCTCACCTGCCATATACCTTTTACAAGCGTTCGATGCTAGCAAATTCTGGGCCCAGTACATAGGTGCTTTGTTCGGCTAATCATTGACTTGTACGTTATGACAATATTTACAGTTAGGTTTGCACTGGGAGGCTGCGTAATTGCCAGCTTCCATGCACTGTCCCAAACTCTAGCCAAGACTTTCGGACCAAAGTGGCTACAATGGTTCATGGCCATCACTGTAACCCAAAGCCACTTCATGTTCTACTTGAGTCGACCACTACCGAATATTTTTGCCCTACCGCTTGGTAATATTATAAAGTACGAGACGATTGTTTGATTCGTTTGTTTTTTGTAGTGCTGCTAGCATTGAACAGTTGGCTCAAAAACGAGAGCAAACAATTTATTTTGTATTCCGGCGCCGCTGTTATAATATTCAGGGCGGAATTGGCCTTACTTCTGGGATTACTTCTTCTGTACGATTTCGTCTATAAAAGAATTAGCATTAAACGGTAGGTCAGTAATAATGTCCTGATTCGAATTATGAAGTGATTGCGTGTGTTTTAAGTTTTCTTCAGTTAGCTGTTCCGGCCGGTTTGGGCTTTTTGTTGTTGTCCGTTGTGGTCGATTCGATTTTTTGGAACAGGCCTGTGTGGCCCGAAGGTGAAGTGTTGTGGTTCAACACGGTGATGAACCGAAGCTCAGATTATGGCGTATCCTTTTTTACATTTTGTGGCGCCAAACATGTGACTTGTTAAATCACCAATCGCTTAACCAAATCAGACCTCGCCGTTTTTGTGGTATTTTTACTCGGCCGTTCCACGCGGAATGGCGGCGTCCGTTTTTCTCGTTCCTCTGGGATTGTACTTCGACTCGCGCGTAAGAAAACTATTTATTCCAGCAGTAGTGTTTGTATTTTTATACTCCGTTCTACCGCATAAGGAGCTCAGGTTTATCATTTACGTTTTTCCGTTTTTAAACGCTTGTGCGGCAACAGCGTGTCACAGGATGTGAGTTGATTTAAGTTGAGTCGCTGTTTGTTTAAATAGTCGGTCTTGCAGCTGGGAGAACCGCAACAAGACACCCATTTACCATTTGTTGTCGTTGGGTGTGTGCGGTCATCTCGCTGTCAACGTTTTGTTCACATTGTTTCTTTTGAGTATTTCGGGAACGAATTATCCTGGAGGTACTGCCATTTCGCACCTCCATAGACTAGCCAAGGACGAGCACAACGTTAGTGTGCACATCGCAAATCTTGCTGCCCAAACCGGCGTTACCAGATTCACCCAAGTCAATACAAATTGGACGTAAGTTTTATGATGCAAGTTATAAAAAGCACAAGCGACGTGTCTATAGGTACTGTAAAAAAGAAAATTTGAGAGCGGGCAGTTTGGAAATGTACGAAGACTATTCCTATTTAATAGCGGAGGCCAAGAGCAAGTTTTCTACAAATTTGAAGCCGTACGCGTCCACTCACGACATCGTCGATACCATTGAGGCTTTCCACCAGTTGTCGTTCAACTACTTCACAATTCCCCCAATTAAAATTAGGACCAGACCTGTGCTTTTCATACTGAAGCGAAGAGACAATTACAAGGAGTTTCTGGAATTGAAAATGTTGGATGGTCTGGATGACATTATCGAAGAAGAGATGGACGAGAAAAGTGTAGAAAACATAGACGAGCTGGAGGAGGACAAGCCGAAGGAAGACGTGGAAGAAAAATTTGAAACTGGTTTGAATGACGCAATTAAGTCTGAAACTACGGAAGATGACCCTAAAACTACCAAAAAAACGTTAGAAGAAAAGTCAGCCGAACCGACCAAAGATGAGTCAAAAAATGCCAAGAGAGCTATTGATGAGAAGTCGGCTGAATCGACAAAACGAAGTTTTGAAGAAAAATCTGCCGAATTGCCTAAAGTAAAATTTACGAGGAAATTAACAAGAACGCAAGAGCTTAGCGAGGAACAGAAGAAATACACGGAACAAGTAGAGAGAGCGGATAATTTAAAGACTATCAAGAAAATTCCGTTAAGGAAACTAATCACCGATGAAAACGACGACGATTTAAACACGGGCGTTGTAAATTATGTGCAAAATACGACTGATCAGAAACAGACTGTTAAAAAGAACATCCGCAAATTGATTCAGAAGTACAAACGACGCAAAGAGGATGACACAGTCTTGGAGCAGAAAACTTCCCACACTAAAGACACAATAAAGCGCATAATTGAAGAGGAAAAAATTAGAGAGGCCAAAGAGGCGGACGAGTTAAAAAAAATTCAACAACAAATCTTCGAAATAATCGAAACGAGCCCGAATATAATAAACAAAAATTTGATCAAGGATAAGCTGCACGAAACGATTTCAAGTGGGTTTACTAATGTGGACAACAGCAAAAAAGTTGATTTTAAATTGAAGGGAAGACACGTGGAACATGTCGAGGATAAAAAGAAGCCAACTAAAAAAGGACAAGGACTTGAGGAATTAGACGAGAACGCTGTCGATTTTTATGAACCAATGTCAGATCAAAATGAGCAAGGCGAAGATATCGAAAGGTTCTCCCAGATGTCTGATCGATTTTTGGAAGCCAGCAAGAAAATTGCCGACATAATGGCAATAATCGATGAAATTGTGGATACCATGGAAATTGCGGATGAAAGTGAAGAAAATTGAAGTGCAGGTGTATATAACTTGTTTTTGTTAATAAATACAACCGAATTGATTGGAAGTTTATTTAACAATTACACATGAATAAGACTTTAGTTTGACTACTAGTTTAATTAATTGATTTACTTTTGTGCAAACTCGTAGAAGGTGAAAAATGTGTATCCAAGACCGCCCAATGTCAGACCCAGAGTCAATCTGTACAAAAGCCTATCGGCAACTCCACCTTTCAAAAACACTGGGACACCGTCCTCGACCTGAAATTAAACAATTAGAGCCACATTTGCCACATTTTCTCTTTCACCCCGAATTTCTCCTGGAGCCGCTTCAGTCGCGGGAAATTACGGCTTGGGACTTCAGACTGTTTGACTGCTGTTTTGCTGAAATGCCTCACTGCCAATTGGGCCAAAGCGAGCGTTCTCTGAAAAAATTAAAAAGATTAGTGATTACATAAACAGTTATCGATTGCAGCAAAATACTGGAAATTACAATTATGACTTTTTAGGAAAAAACTGCAAATTCACCGCTGTGAAATACAATAATTTTATAAAACACTTACTCCGGAATTGTTCATTTTTAATGAAAGTTTTAAGAGAATTTAACCAATTTCAGCAAAATATGGCGACTATCACACGAATTTGAGGCATGTAACCTAAAGGAAGGTCAGAGCCGTAGATCAAATAACAGAAATTGCTAAAATAGTTAAATAGAGCATGCGTAAAACTTGAAAAGTTAAGTCTTGCGAATTATACCACCGTTTTTTTGTAGATGAATTCTATAATGAAATTTCCAAATTTGATATGAACAAAATTATATACGCTTAAAAAATGGGGGAATTACGCAAGCATTTGAACTACTTCGTATAGTCAAGCTTTGATAGACCTACTTCAAATGACAGAGCACAAACGTCAAACTTTTAAAATAACCTCTAAATAATTTTATAACGGCTTCCGCACGTGGCTTTTACAGTAGTTTTTGGTATGTAAATTTTGGAAGTAACTTACTTGAAAAATGGTAAGTGTTTCTGGCTTATTATTAATTGAACTTTCCCATTGCGAATTACACAAGTATCAAATTCTGGTGTCACTACCCATAATTTGGTTTGTTGAAAATAATAAAACCTTAAATCTGGAACCCAAATGTAGACCAAAAGGTGTCATCCATACACAAGACGTTTAAATCACTTTTTATTCACAATCGTTAGCAATATCTTTTTGCATCGACTTTCTTTGATTGCTTTACTCGTTTGGATTTTTTACCCAACCAGGACTATATAACGTGCGTAGAAATAAGAAAATATTCAAAATAAGCCGTGGAATTACTTTGGAATTCGTTAGAGAGAGAAAATGTTTGTCCTTGAGATTTTGAAATTTGAAAGTTTTCTGTTGATAACTGTTTCGGGCATGATATATGTATAAAACAATGTCTTTTTTAACAAATTACATCTGAGAGCGACGATTAAGCAACGTTTTGGTTGACAGTTCCTGTCGAATGTCATGATAAGTCAATGTCAAACGTCTACATTAAAAAATAAAACAAAAACTAGATTCCCTGGCCTGCTCTGAATCCTGTTTTATTTGTACGTGTGATCGCTCGTTTTTGTTATCAAAAAAAGTTTCATTTAACATTGGAGGCCCTCCGAATTTCCGATTAAGAATGACATACATTTAATGCTTATGACGCCTTAAAATATGAGTTTTTAACTTTTTTTAATTCCATAATTTCGTGAGCGATATGACGAACTATTATCATCTTAAAATTTAATTGCTACTGAAACGGTGTAAAACCCAAAATGTTTATTGATTACTCTATTTCTCTCTCCAGGAGGAAGAACTATCACAACCAATTGCTGATTCAATAAATGAAAAACTGAAAGTCCCGCTTAGGCGATCGACGCGTTTAAGTTCCAAAAGTCCCCCCACAAGTCCCGCGAAAAATATGAAAAGAGTACAGCGAAATCGAAAGAGCACTTCCGTATCGGAAGAGAGCACAAAAGAAGAAAAAGATGAGAACATAAAAAGTGAATCGCTGACTACAGTTACTAGACGAATAACCAGATCAAGGATGAAGACTGAAAATGTAGAATCAACAGCACAACAAACCGATGCAAATAAGTTAAGTGAAACACCGAAAATTGCAGGAAGGATCACAAGGTCTAGATCTACAGACAACAATGATAAATTAGTTGGGAATCAAAAGAATAAAAAAAAAAGTTCTAAGCAGATGGACGAGCTTGTGGTACAAATTGAAAAATGTACCGTCGAGAATCGGGTGTTATCTCCAATTGAGGAAGTGGATGCAAATAAGGAAAATGAAAATTATGAAAAATGTGCCTTGGAAGATACAAGTTCAAGCGCCACAATCAAAACGTCTATAACAAGAATTAATCACAGCGATGAAGACAGTGAAGACATAAAAGCAGATTTATTGAATATTCTTGAAGCAAAGGAAATGGAGGCCACATCAGCAGAAGTGGAATTGAACAACAGTAATATTGTAATGGAAATGCCTAGTGAAGAAAACAGAAAACACAATAGTAACGAAAGTCTTGATGTGGAAGAAAATATTACCGAAAATGTCGACAAGAAAGGTGCGGAAGAAGAAAATGTTAACGTAAATATAGACATAAAACCTACAAATGACGAAAGTGTGAATGAAACTCTCGACAGAGAAACTGTTAAAGATAATAACGTTAATAAAAGTCTAGACGTAGAAGGCACAGACGACAAAAGTGCTAATGAAAATTTCGACACAGAAAGTGGGCAAGATGAAAATGTTAAAGAAATTGTCGATATTGAAAACGCAGAAGAAGGAAATATTAAGGAAAATCCAGACACAGAAGGCGCAGCAGATGGAAGTATTATGGAAAATCTGGATACAGAAGGCGCAGATCATGAAAATGACAATGAAAATATTTTTACGGAAGGCGCAGAAGATGAAAATGACAAGGAAATTCCCGATGCAGGAAACGCAGACGACGAAAATGTTAAGGAGAAACCCAATATAGAAGGCACAGAACATGAAAAAGTTAAGGAAGATTATGACAAAGAAGTTGCAGCTGATGAAAATTTGAATGCAAAGGACAGTAGTAACATTTCCCTAATTGATGAAGACCAAAGTGCTAAAGACAGAAACGATGAAAATGAAACATTGAGTTTGAAGAAAGACAATATAACAGTGTCAAGCGACGTGGAATCAAAAATCGATCAGTTGATAGAAAACATTTCATCTACAACTAGCGACGAAAGTGACGAGGAGCGTCATTCTTTATTTAATTCAATGGCAGAGGAAGGTGAGGAAGATACTCCGTCAGAGGGCAGCAATGATATTATAGATGTTGGTGAAGAAATTAACACAACAGAATCAGAATTAGAATCAGACGACTCGTATGATAAAGATTCGTTTATCGACGATGACGGTAATCACGAACTTTTGTCTGGAAATGAGTTTGATATTTCGTTAGAAGAACAGCAAAAGAAAACACGAATTATAGAAGTGGGTAGCAGCAGTGATGAAGGAATAGTCCGTATTAAAAAAACACAGAAGAAAGTCAAAGTGAAGAAGAAGTCGAGAATTATTCGCGTTGAGGACTCGAGTAGTGAAAGTGAAGACGAGTCAAATATCTGTAATCTTGATTCTGCTTCCAATACAGAACCGTCAGATGAAAAAGAAGTCGAAAATGTTGAAGCAAGTTCTAGTGAAATCGAAGTTTCAAACGATGCAGACGCAAATGCAAGTGCGGATTCAAAGAAGATAGTTATCATTGAAAATATTATTTTACGACCGTCAGTTGAGAGAAGTCGTCCATTGGATGATCATAAAAAATCTTTAATAAACGACAACTCATCTTCTACTGGACATGCAACATCGGATTCTGACGACAATTCCGAAAATCCACAAATAAATAAAATAAATGAGGAGTTAACCGTTTCACAAGTCTGCAGAAAATTGGACACGAACAAAAAAGATCAACGTAGGGAAACGCCAACCAATGAAATTTTTCATCTGAACATCAACGAAAATAAGGAAAAAAGTGAATTAAAAAAGAAGAAACGCCCCCAGGATCTTTCTGCCGAGAAAAGTAATGCGTTCAAGAAAGAAGATTTTAGAAATTCAAGCCCAATGGAATGTATTTCAGTGGAACAAGATTCTATTTTGAAGGAGAGGGAAATTAATGAAGCGTTCAGCATGAATCAGTCAACAATAAAATCTAAAAAACGAAGATGGGAGCCCGACTTGAACGTGTTGGATTTGCGTTTTGAAAATCAAGAAACTCCCGCTAAAAGGAAGAAGAGGAATAAGAGGAATCGGCAAAAATATAAACAAAACGTGTCCAATCAAGAGACAATTTCCATAAAACCTTCCAGATCTACTGAAAAAATCCAAGAAGAGTGGCTTTTAAAAACCAATAGAAAGACTAATGCATCGTCGTTAGTTATAAAGCCAAATTTACCATCAAACAGTGATTGGACCAGCAGATCAGCTCAGCTGTTGCCATACACTCCAAGTCAAGAGAGTGTACCAATCAGATGTAGCAAAAGGGGACAGGCGGCTCCTACAAAATTCGACGTCAAATATTTCAAGAGCATGATGCTTTGCAATAACAGCTTGCGAAGGGTTCAGATGAAAAAGATGTCAAAGAAGAAAAAATGTTAAACGCATTGTTTTGAGTTGAGGTTTTTTAAATAAATAGTTCAGTTAATTTTTTTTCTTTTTTAAATATGTTACACTAAAAAAAACAAAAGCTAGATTTCTAATTATTTAAAATTAGGGATATTTTAATTTATCTTCAAATCGAACTCCGTGCGTAAAAAATTAGTATAATTAAATTTAAAGTTAATATTAAATTATTTACGTTACGTAATGTAAACAGTCCCTTAGAGTTTCAATGGCTCAGTGCTGCCACCGCTGCACCGTAAAACTCCCAATTTCCAGCGACATTTTGTAATTTTGACAGAATGACTTTGTAATTTGTCGTTCTTTCTTCTAAGTATTTCTTGTGTCCTGAGAGATATATTGAGAATAATTAAACTTCTACTCGTGTTCAATTAACAAGAAGAAACATGGTAAGACTTGAATCCATTAGGATGAATTTGAATAAAATGTTTTTTTTACTGAAAAAAGGGTCAAAGTCAGTCAGGCCCTGGTGGCGGCGACAAGAAGGAAGAAAAAGATAAGAAGAAGAAGTACGAACCCCCAATTCCCACGCGCGTTGGAAAAAAGAAGCGCCGCACCAAGGGTCCGGACACTGCTTTAAAACTACCGGTGGTAACTCCTCATACTCGCTGCCGTTTGAAGTTGTTGAAACTGGAACGCATTAAAGACTATCTGCTGATGGAGGAAGAGTTTATTCGCAACCAGGAGCGCCTGAAGCCGCAAGAAGAGAAAAACGAGGAGGAGAGGTCTAAGGTTGACGACTTGAGGGGTACACCCATGTCTGTCGGTAATTTGGAAGAGATAATTGATGACAACCACGCAATCGTTTCAACGTCAGTGGGAAGCGAGCATTATGTCAGTATTTTGTCGTTTGTTGACAAGGACCAGCTGGAGCCTGGATGTTCAGTTCTTTTGAACCACAAAGTCCATGCCGTTGTGGGGGTGTTAGGTGACGATACCGATCCCATGGTGACTGTAATGAAGCTTGAAAAAGCACCGCAAGAAACGTACGCCGATATTGGGGGTTTGGATACTCAGATTCAGGAGATCAAAGAGTCAGTGGAGTTGCCTCTCACTCACCCTGAATATTATGAAGAAATGGGTAAAAATGTTTCTTGATTTTGCACAATATGTTTTTAAAGCGTTTTTTGTCTCAAATAGGTATTAAGCCTCCAAAAGGTGTGATCCTGTATGGACCTCCAGGTACCGGCAAGACCTTACTGGCTAAAGCTGTGGCCAATCAGACATCGGCAACGTTTTTGCGTGTTGTGGGGTCAGAATTGATTCAAAAATACTTGGTAATAATTGTCGTAAATATACGCATGTTAGTTACTTTGTATGTTATCAGGGTGATGGTCCAAAATTGGTGCGGGAGTTGTTCAGAGTCGCCGAGGAACATGCACCGTCCATCGTTTTCATTGACGAAATCGATGCCGTCGGTACGAAGCGTTATGATTCGAATTCGGGCGGTGAGCGTGAAATTCAACGAACGATGTTGGAACTCCTAAACCAGTTGGACGGTTTCGATTCGCGTGGCGATGTGAAAGTTATTATGGCGACCAACAGAATCGAAACTCTCGACCCGGCGTTGATTCGTCCAGGTCGTATCGATCGGAAAATCGAGTTTCCGTTGCCCGATGAAAAAACCAAGAAACGAATCTTCAATATACATACTTCTAGAATGACGCTCGCCGAAGACGTTAATTTGCAAGAGCTGATTATGGCAAAGGACGACCTATCCGGTGCCGATATTAAAGTAAGGATAGGGGTATTGTTGGAATTTTGTTAATTTGTGCTTTCAGGCGATTTGCACCGAGGCTGGGCTAATGGCGTTGAGAGAACGTAGAATGAAAGTCATGAATGAAGATTTCAAAAAGTCTAAAGAGAGCGTTTTGTATAGAAAGAAGGAAGGAACACCAGAAGGGCTTTATCTTTGAATAAATTTGTGTTTTTTATTTGAAAATAAACATTACTTAATCCTCTAATTGTGGGTGTAATTGTAGAGTTGAAGCAAACTTACTGCCAAATTGAAGGTAGAGCTGTTTCAAGTTTTCATTACAAACTTCAGTTTGCTGGACTTTGATTTCGGTAATTTGAGACTTTAAATGCTCTTTGTTGTCACATATTTGGCACCATCCACGTTTCGGTTGCTTCAGAAGTTGATTTATTGCCGAATCTTCATTCACACTATTCTCCAAACTGAAATTAATGAACAATAACACTGTGAAATAAATAAAAAAATACACACAATGCAAGAGCTTTATATTGTCCCACTGCAAAACCGTTCCGAAAACCCTCAATAAATCCTTCGTCAAAATTCTGTTGATAAGAACTTTCTCTTCCAATTGCAATTCCATCTTTCAGTCCTATCTTAAATTTTTTACTGTTAAAAGAATTCATCTATTTCAAAATAGCTACTTTTTTAAAATTATTCTCCAGCTTATTCCAAGTGCGCTCAACTTCATCCGGGTTTTCCAAATCTTCTGAATCAGACATCTACCCTAATTTTGCCTAATTGCTTTCGAAACTTATGTTTTGTATTTTTGTAAAATAAAGACAAAGTGAGGTTAAACAAAAATTGACAGACCAAACTGGAATTCGTGATTTTAATCACATTTCCTAAATTTGTTTTAAATTATTGTATGACCCAACTTTTTTTCATGAAATAAATAAAAGCCGCAATAAACATTACTGAATTTTATTTAGAAGTAATTAATTTCAATGTAAAATTAGATTCATATTTTCCGTGGATAAGACTACATATTTGGTTGTGTATAATTGGTTGCATGCATCATACCGCTTTTTTTTAAATAAAATTTTTATTATATTATATTTTCTTCCTAAAAGTTGTTTGGAATTGTGGATAAAATTGAAATTAGGGTTTTTAAAGTTCTGGTACTGTTGAGTAACTACCAATAGAGACATGTAGCAAACCCCCCCAAGGGCTAAGAGTCTAATTAATAATTAATGTTATTTGTAAACAATATGAGCTAAATTGATTAAAGTGCGTATTTTTTCCTAAGCTCAAAGACCGAAATGGCCCATTGAGACTATGCGAAAAACACGCCCAAACTGCCACTAAAGATATTTACCGTACTTGTAAATAAAACGTCGAAAGAAT
Source organism: Eledona agricola (assembly GCA_964023215.1). Lineage (NCBI taxonomy): Eukaryota > Metazoa > Arthropoda > Insecta > Coleoptera > Tenebrionidae > Eledona > Eledona agricola. The sequence goes on from OZ026856.1 coordinate 5,674,894, forward strand.
TTGCTACATCCCCTCAATAGATCAATCAGATTAGGCGGAAAGAATGTGCTACGTTAGCTAAACAATTTATTAATTTATTGGTGTAACTGCTAGTTTGAAAAAACAACAACATTAAATAGAAAACATCAAATATCAAAATAGTTAATAAATAAGTTATCAATAATTATCCTAGTTGGAGAGTTCGACTTTGGGTTGCGTTTCGGTTGATGCAGAGGTGACCGTTGCTTTTGCAGGTCCCGTTTGTGTAATCGGCACCACTCTGTCACCACTCGGGGGCTTCAAGGTCTTCTTCGGGGCGGTAACAGTCAAAATTCCATCTGACGACAAACTGGAGACGACGTCCTCGATGTCGTGTTCTTGAGGCAGCACATATCTTCGTACAAAGTGGCGCGAGATGAAACCGTGCTCGTCCTGCTTCTCTTCGTGCTTTCCTTCAACAATTATACTGTTTCCGCTCGTTTTGACTGTAATTTCACTGGGAGCGAATTGTTGGACGTCGAGTATGACTTGGAATTTCTCTTTATCTTGCTGGATTGTAGATCCGGAATCTTGGCGTTGTAACGCTGTAGAAGTGCGCCACGGCCGGACGTAGCTCCTGAACAGCGAACTTCTGGGAAAGTTGCTGAAAGTGTTGACGAGGTCGTCGCGTCGAAGACCTAGCCCGAAGTGCTGGTCCAGGAGACGAGACGGACGGGCGAAATCCTCATCGTCCCACCAGTCGCGGTAAAGAAGAGGAACTACGGACATCTAAAATGCAAAAAAGTTAAATTAATTGTAAGAGAAACTTGCGAGATTTACGTTTAATTCGTGCTGACAGCTTTCAACTCGCTTTCTGGGTTTAGACTGAACATTCCTTGAACTTGCCGAATATATAAGGGAGAGGCGTGAGGAAACTCTGGTTTGTTCGAGAATGCAGGTGTATTTTTAGGACAAACTATTTCAAAAAAGCCAACATCCAGTGGAACAGACAGAGACGTAACGTTCTGACAATCGTTTAAAATAGCTGTGTGAGTAAACAGAGTCTCGGTAAGTTTTGAATTTTCATGCCGTTTTTCGTGCCATATAAATAGAAATCTGATGCATCTTCTCCGCTCTTGCCTAATTTAGCCACCGATCAAAGTTTGAAAGTCGCATCATCAGATTTACTCGTTTTCAAGCACTTACGCGTGTCTGGTGGCAGGATAAATAAGAAACACGAATTTGCAAAAGATCATTTATGAATTTTTAAACTTCACATCGATACAGTTTCCATAAAAAACAGTAAGAACATGATTGTACACTTCACTTAAAATAGGTTGTATTAAAAGTAAACAATAATTTAATAAAATATTGAATCTTGAATATGCACGTCCAGCATGCATCGTAAACCATTTACGTTTAAATATTGAGGTACGCAATATATCTTTTATTTATGATATAAATTTATGTATGATGTATATATAAAGAAGACGATATGCACAATTTTGTTAGTTAACATTCACAGTTTTAGCGAGGGAAATTCAACTTAGCGCCGCCAATGTTGTGACCTAAAACACCGTTCCTCAACCACAGCCTCAACACTTTGAAAGCGTGAAAACTTACGAAGAAGTTGGCATCAGTTGGATTTGGTGGATTTTGCGGGAAACATCGGACACATAAGAACATTGGTTTGCACTTTAATAATATCAGCCAAAGTGTTGAGACCTTCCTCGTCGAACTCCTTCCACCGGATGTAGTTCTGTCGCATGTACTTTATCAAATCGGGCATGTCGATGAAAGCTACAACAAATCACAAATGTGCACCGGACCACGTCAACAAGAACTCTTGTACCGTTCCAGGCTTCAAACATGTCATTGATTATGTAGTCCACAAAACCGATCTGAGATTTGGGGATGGAGCAGGTGTGTCTATCAAACATGGGCATCACCACAGGCAAACCTCTCTCCTTCTCTTCGTCGGTCTGCTGAAAATACTCTTCGGCAATCCTCCTCGCCCATTCCACGCACAGTCTCAACGGTCTGGTAGGATTTGAGACGTCCGAACACTTGATCATCATTCGTTTTATGAGCGTCACGTTTTCGGGCAGCCCCAGAGGCGGATAATCCGAATCATTCTGCAAAACACTCAAACAAATCCTCCTCATTATTGTCACGCGCTTACCTCAACTTCCGTCGACGACGACTTCGTGCAGAAGACGTTGACGAACTTGGCCAAGTGCTCGAAGTGTTTTGTCATTTCCGTTGCCAGAATCATATCGATAACGTTGTGCCGCGCTATTTTGTAGTTCTCCTTGTCTAGGTTCTTAAAGATATTCACTCGTTCGTCACCTGCAGCAAATCGTTGACCATCATCGACGACACGGCGTAAAACACAAACCTAATGTTAGTTTGAACATGAGAGCCGCGTGGTGCGACTCCAAAATGGTGATATCGTTATACAGAATGGCCAATGGATTGTCTGCGTTGGACAAGAACGCGTTGGACTTGCCCGGATGGTCAACATCATGGGCAGCTGCAGCTATCAAACTGGTGGCTTCGTCCATCGGGTCCATAATTGACTTCAGCTTCTCTCTTTCGAGAAAGCCGGCCGTTGCTTGCATGACATCAGCAGCGTGCGTGGAGTTGTGGTAAGTGTTGTCGGTGTGGTAGTTGGCTTCGATGATGATGAGCCAATTATACAACACCTTCTCGTCGCAGTTTAACACCGACGAAACCTCGAAGTGTGTGAACAGATTCATTCCCAGATACTGCAGCGGCCGCTTCTTCGTCAGCTCTTCCAGCCGGAAAATGTCGAATTCCCAGGACAGCGACTCGTTCAACAGTTCTTTCAAAACGGCGGGAACCTTAATCACGCCACCTTTCGACGGTCTGTAGACCGACGAGTCGTTGCTGCTTCTTCGCGACGACAATGCCAAGTTGGGTTGAGATTGTTTCTGCAACCGGTGTTAAATAATAACAGTGTTGTGGAAGTCGGTAAAAACTTACCGACAGAAGGGCGGAGATCAGCTCGGACACTATCGGTTCCTTATACTTATCGTCCTCCTTCACTTGTGGCGCGTACAATTCCGGACACCGCAAAATATCTTCGACTCTGTCTAATAATTGAACTAATTGAGTATTCGTCCCGGAACTTTCTCTTGCTTGATCGATCAGACTAATTAACTACAATATCAAGGATTAGCATCTTGACGTCAGCGCGCCTTTTACAATAAAGACGAGGCAGCTCGGTTGAATTAACCACAGTCTATTAAACCGAACTAATCAAAGCAGAACACACGCTTCGTGATTAAACTCTTACAACATTAACAGAAGCTGTCGTTGCCAAACTTGATGCCTACCTTTGTTATGGGTGCCTCTAAAGGCAACGAATTTAGCTTAGCCAGAGACGTTCGTCTGTGAAAATCGCTCCCGACACTTCGCACGTCGTTCGATCCTCTCCTCACTGAAGGAACGCTTCCTCTGGATTGACCGTCATACACGTGGGAGGTGTCCAAAACCAGCACAAAATGCGTGGGAAGTCTAGACGCGTAACTGTGTCAATTGCAACTTAATCCAACAACATTTACCTTCCAGCACAGGTAATGGGAACTGCTCTACAAGCCGATAAAACAACTTCCTGGTTTTTTTTTCGTACATTTAACGTCCCGTTCCATTCGCGGCCTCGTAACAAAGACGAGCCCATAGTCGTTATTTGTAAAGTGTCGTAAGCCAATTGCTCCTGCAGCGTCTTTCCAAGCATATCCTCTGGACGAATGTTTAAATACTTCTCACAAGCTCTGTTGGCGTACTGAAATGGAAGCAAACGAGAAAATTGTTGTAAAACTAACAAAGTGGACAATTACCTGACATCTGTAGCTATCGTCGGTGATGATGACAATGTCCTTGCACTTATCCAGTGCAGCATACATGGACTGACAAGTCGCATGTTGAGCCAGAGGCTGGATATCGCTATGTTTTATCTGAATAAGCTCGTTGACCACACCGATTAGATTCGTGTTCTCCACCATACACTAAAAGCTAGGTCTTTAACAAAGTAAAAACAGCAAAACAGTGGATGTTACCCTGTTGAAGCCGGAATCCAGTAAACCCGAAACTGCGGCATCATCTTTTTCGAACGTGCTGAAAGGTGTCGTGTTAAAAAAACGCGAAGGGTGCAGGGAAAAAGTTTATTACAGTCGCAATAACTCGACGGTTCATGTTTTTCTCACCTTTTTCGTACGACTGCTACCAGCGCCGAATGCTGACTTCCTCTCGCGTTCCTGATCGAACTGAGAATGAAAAATGTAAAAGACCGCATAAGCGTTCCGTTTCTATGAAACTAATGATGGATTTAAGCATCGTATATTTCCGGACGGAAACGCGGAAAATAGGTCACGAAATGCTCGAGAGCGGCGAAATTGATCTGTTGAAAGCAACAGGTACGAAATCCCTCTTGTGCAAAAATGTCAACCTGAAGCTTAATCCAATTCCACGCGAATTTCAAAGGCTAATCGTGATTTGAAACGTTTGAAAAAGTCATAAACAATGTTAAAAAGTGATGCTGTGGTTGTGTAATAAGACTCATTTCCAAAATCGCTAACAAACCTAACGTGCGTTCAAAAAAAAAACGAGGCTGCGTTGGCCATGGAATTTATCGGCTTTCCAGTGTAGAAACCACAAATGACAAGAACTGTCAGTCTAAAATTTTCCACTATAATAAAACGGACCAATTTTATGTAAATTGTTTATAATAAATGCCAGGACATGTGTACATCGCTCTCATAAACATAATGCCACCCTCCTTTGCGTCCATTTATTGAAATTTGTCCCAATATAATAATCGTTTACGAAACCATTGTCAACAAAGAACCCAACCTAAAAACTATCTGACAGATTCGAACTGACAGTTCGAAATTTTATTACACTAAATTGATGCACAAAGTTTTTCCATGGCCAACGCACCCTCGTTTTTTTTTTGAACGCATGTTATATAAAAACAAATTCTAAAAGTGCTGCAACCACATTAAAATGCAATAGTTGTGTTTAAAGCAAAGACGCAAGTTGAGTAATTCAAAATAAATGTTACGGTAACAAAAACAACAATGTAATGTTGCGGAGTCGAATAAAATTGTGGCTCGTAGTAATTTTCGACATTTGATACACTCACTGCCAGAATGACGCGCACTTTTATTCAAATAATATTGCATTCGTTCCAGTATATTTGAATTTATTCGAAATGAATTCAGATACAAATAAATTTCAATGATTCAGTTGAAAGTTGTTAAGTAATAGAACTACGGGTGATATTAATTGCCAATGCGACCAAAGTTTATCTTGTAAGTTTGCGTCCGGTAAGCTTTTAATTATTTTAAACATCTTGTCTTAAATATGAAAGACTAATTAATTAACTTCCCAAGTTTTAAGACCCAATTGTGCACTTTGCTACAAAAAGCAGCGTTAAGTAGAGTAAAAAAAAACGCGGATGCGCAACTGATTTTATACAATGTTACTCGCACTATGACATTTCCAAATGATGCTGCAGCTCTGTTGGAGACAATACATCGTTGTACAATTGACATGACGTTGCTGGATGTAGTGATTAGCTAGCTTGACAGAATTCCTTACATGATTTACCCTTACAAATATATTATTGTTACGCGGTCTTGTCAGTGTTAAACAAGCAGTGACGCTGGAAATCGGATGTCGGTGACTTGCAAGAAGTATTAAAATAGTTAAAAATTCAGCCGCGTGCTGTAATTTAGTGTTAAGTTGAAGTTTAATGTTAATATTTGAGGTTTTGTGGAGGGAAGTTCGATTAGACCGGCGCCTCCACCATTTTTGCATGTACTCGGTTGATTCGCGTGCTGTAAATTCCGACAGGAAAGCTAAATTCAAGAATGACGCTCGGACCATTAAGCCCGTTGAATACACAATAAAGCGTGAAATATTTATATGAAAAAGGGAGCGGCGTTTTTGGGCGAGAGGGCTTGCTTGTAATTTTGTCGGCTAAAGGGGAAATTGTGCTTGGGAAACAATCGATACAGCAACAAGTGAATGTTGGACACCCGGTCTTTCTACAACTTCCTGGACCAATTCAGCGCGGGTCATTTCATTATCTCGTCTGTTTTCAAAACATGTCCACAATCTCCATTAATTAGGGTTTAAAAACACGCTTGTTTAAATTACAAATTTGGGTCGCGCCGTCTGACCATGCAAACAGACAAAATTAACAATAAAAAGCGTTGTTTCGTAATCACGAAATTAAAAAATTTGCACGGCAGTTAAAATTCCGCCAAAATTAATTAAAAGTGCCGAAGAATGCCTTAATTGGTTCATCTCAGAGATTAGTAAAATAAGTTTGGTAAAAGCTTGAAGCTCGTGTTTCGCACATTGTATTACAGATGTGTGTGCTTTGTAACAATTTCTGGAGTCTAACGTAAACCGCATTTTAGCGCTGCGAATTGAACGTAAACCTCCGGACTCGTGCCTAATTAAATGTCCGTAACAAGTTAACGATCGATCTGTTAACATCGTTTACGGACCATAATTTGGACGAGCCAAACAAACATCCTCTCAAGACGGCAGTTGCAAACTCGCACTAAAACGCGAACTTTTAAGAGTATTAGTTGTGCAGTGGCCGCCTGAATCCATCTATATTTAATCTGCTAAATAATAAAGCTGGGGTTAGGTAGCGCGCTTAGACCAAAACTGATCGATCTCGTCAGAGCCTGTAAATTTGAGTGTGTTATAAATAAACAATGCGGGGCGCTTTTCCGTCGCTGTTTTTTACGAGAGTTTATAAAAATTTGCCCGCTTTCAGTTTTACAGCCGACCCAACGTAATTAAGCCCTATTCAAACTTATTCTTGTTTGCGAATTAGCTGTAGGGCGTCTTCTAACAAGCCGTGGAACAAACATATTTGATTTCGAATACCGATGTACGTTTCCGTTCACATTGCTCGGATAAACGAATTAACGAATTCGGCGCGGGTTCTAATTTATTTAGTCGCTTTCGTCTATGGAACAATTAAAACTTGTTTGAAACAAATTGGGCCATTTCACGGAAATTATGGCAACGGAAATTGGTGCAGAAGTCAATTATGCCTTTGGCAATAGTCCAACGGACAAAAATCAAAATATTTTATAACGAGTTATTTATCATTTGGTATTTATAAATATAAGCCTTAGATAACCGTTTCATACGATTATCACATTGCCATTTTTTTTCAAACAATACAATGACCAAAATTCAGGGATTAATTCCTTTTGACGTAGTCTTTTTCTCACTTGCATTTTAGTTTTTGTGTCTAGTGCATTGCTTCTACAGAAAAAACCACGCCATGTATAGAGTTTACATTCAAAGGTACATACTTATGTACTACTTTAAAATACTATACATACTTGATTTAAGAAGTTTTAGTCATCAAATTATTTGACATGCTTGTAAAGTGTGAGCAATCAATTTTATTTAAAACTCTAACTTTGAAGAAGCTTTAAAAAAAACACGAAATATTATTCTTATTGCTTTGTGTATACACTTGAATTTGTAGTGCAGTTTGACTGCGTCTGCATGCGACTTTCATTATTTTATATTATAATTTTTTTTCTTCAGGAAGTTTTACCATAACGAACGCACATTTGCCGGAAATATGTTTCCTATACAAAAAGGGCAATCGAATACCTATAGTTTTTAATAAACTATTTTTGCTGTTGATTGTGGAGGAGTTGAATAATACCGAAGAAAATAATTAAAACAACGAACAAAAATATCGTTAAAAATTTATAAATGCAGGTAAAGGACTTGCACTAGCAGGACATCTGCAGAATTGAGATGTGCTGCAGATGTGACTAAGTATTCTTTCGGCTTATTTTTCATCAAACACTAACTTTATTCATAGATTTAGACTTCGCACGCTTAATATTATATTGCCCAAACTCAAAATAGAAAATTTGGATTCTCATATGGATAGATTACTTTTAGCGTCGTCAATCAAAATTACGCTAACGACACTATCGTTTAGTTAGACCAAACTTATTTACATTATTTGCCTTAATCTTATAATTTAAAAAATTACTAAATTGTTTACATCAATTAGTATTTTTCGGTCATGATCGGAAATTTTGTTTTTATTTTCGTATTGGGTGCGATTTGTCCGAAAGGAAATATAAATTGTAAAGGTCTGTGGTAAATGATGGTGTATACGAGGATTGCTTTCCCAGCTTGTATTTATTAAATTTGACAAAAAATACCATGTTAACAATTCTCAACTTAATTATTAAATGCTGTTATATAAAAAATATTAGTTTAATTTCAGAAAGCAAAAACCAATGCAATTAAGCCCGAAACTCGACAATTTTGAATAATTTTTATTTTTGTCTATTTTATCCATACCATCAAAGACTGTGGATCGAGTATTTAAAGCCAAACAAAGTTTCATGTATTTAATCCGAATCATGGATGATACTTGAACGTGCAAGTTCCTCGTGAAAGGGAAAATTGTTTAGTAAAAGTTACTTGATGGGAAGCATTTCCCGGGAACGAATTGAGGTTTCTTTCAAAGATTTCAATCGATAATTTCATTCCACTATTGAATCGTGGAGATTAGCTCGGTTCAACGCACACGAACATATAACCTTATTAGTTTTTTCAGCGAAGCGATATTCGGTCGAGCACTCCACAATTTTGACGATAGCGTTCTGTTTTTCAATGATTGATAAAATCAAAGTGCTTCGATAAACGGGCGATTTCAACACAAACCTATCAAATGCTAAAAAAATAACAGCAAAATAACAACAAATCCTGTAATGTCCTCTTAGTCGTATGCAATTAGGCGCAATTTGTATTGTCAAGTCTGCTAGCTGCACTAAATTTCCAATTTCATTTCCTCCCAAAGAAAGTTTGTTACACGAAACTGAGTTACCTCCAGATCTTTCGCGGTCCCCCCGGAATCCAACTTCTTCGACATTTATGAAGTGTTTTATTGCGAGATGAAAAAATACTGATTGCTTCATTCAGTTTTAAAGCGCAGTCGTTGCCGGGACCCTCTCATCTAATTTACTTCTACTCACCGACATAACGTATTGAAATCGATAGATTTGGGATTTCGGGCGTCTACAATGACAAGATCGTGCGATTTGGACTGAAACTGCTCCAACGCAGAATCCTCAGAATTACACACCGTGCACTCGAAGCCGAGTTTTTCAGCAGCACGGAACTGGGTATCGGCAACGGGATCCTGTTGGGCATAAACTAGCAGAACCTGAAATTTTAACGTTCCAGCAATTCACGTCACCTGCTTTGGTCCAACGTACCTTTGGTGGAGCTTTCGCGTGCGGGAACAGAAATCCGTACTTGACTTCTTGTGGTCCTCGCTGAAATAAAACAAAACTTTTTAGAAATAGTGGAAAATTGCAGGCGTCACTGTTGTAATTAAAAACGAAGTCGCGCGTTTGTTCGTTGCATAATTATGCGTAATTATCCTTGCAAACCTTGTTGCAGTGACTGTACCCCAGACCCTGCGTTGTCACACCTTCTCCCAGTTCCTTGTCGCTAACCGTTCGTTGTTTCATTTCAGGAAAACAGCCCAATTCTTGTTCTTCCAGATGCGGCGTTTTTGCTTCGTCCTGCGGGACTTTTTGTCCGGATTGCGACAGAGGTAACAGTATAGACTCGCTCGGAGTCAAAACTGGATTATATAATCTTCTAACGGCTCGTTTGGGCCTAATAGCTGCCCTGTCAATCGACGTGGAAACGTCCCTCGTTTCAATAATTTGCACCTTGAACTTGGGGTCGGCCATGCCTTCGTCACCGTTCAGCTTGAGAAAGGACTTGGGTATATCCAACTGCGATTCAGTCTTAATTTCTGGTTCGAATTCCGTGCCAATAAGTGTCATCGATGAAGCGGTCTGTTTACTTCCGCCGCAACATTTCAACAGACACTTTCTTTTAGAGCACATTTATACGGCAGATGCATTTCAAACCTAAATCTGACGAACCACAAGATGCCAAAACAACACTTACGTCAATCGGACATGCACCTACTAAAATCGGAGTAACACAAACCATGTTCTTAAGTATGGGATTTTGGTTCTTGCCACTTTTTCGTCTAACGTGGTTGACCACGTCCGTCTCGAAGTGAATCGTCTTGCGTCTCTCATAGCGACCATCGGAGTTGTTAAAAGGCGCCGCTTCTTTGCCTCGACTCGCCTCGTTATTCGTGGAAAGAAAACGAAAATACCACCAGCCGGGGTCGTCACTTTTCGTCACATTGTTAGTGCTTTGGCCGCAAAAACGACAAGTTGAAGTCATTTCGATCAAATATCAAATACTTGATAACAACACGAACGCATTTAAAAATAAATGATGGTCCGTGTTATCGGCTTGATTAGATAGTGCGACGATATTTGGAGGTGTTATTGCGAGACATTACAACTTCAAAGCCGTTGGTATTAACGGTTTGTAATTAAATGATTGTGACTGGGGATTATGTGTGCAGCGACTATATCGGGTCCAAATAAAAGAAGCAATTAGCATGATCATCCCCGTTTATTCCCATCAAATCCGTCCGATTTAACAGCGCACGAGAGCGGAAACAGCGCCAAATAAATACTATAATTCGAAGGCCAGTGATCATTCATTTCGTCGTTTATCTTCAGATTAATCGATTGAACAGAATTTCCAAAGTAGACTTGGTCATATCACACTTCTCGGTATTGGTAGCTTTGTTTAACTGGCGAATTCGATGCGTTATTTTATCGATCGGTTTTGATTTGTAGTAGCATTTTAAACGCATTTTGTAACCCGAGCCGGGTGATTTTTGTTGATAAAGCGTGTTGACTTGTGTGTGTACAAGCCACAAATTCGCAATGTAAAAGCTCCGCTTTTATTCGCCGCTTTGTTGACGAGAGCGAAGATTAAAAAATAATTGTAATTTATTCTTTAAGTGGGTTTCCTGTAGACGTTTCAGGGATTGAACTTTTTACATCGACGTTCATTAATTATTCAAAAGCCGGAGTGGCATTTTTATGTTTACTAAAGAAATCGTTGCCGCGGTTGTTTCCTTTTATTTATTTTTTTTGGTTTGGCGACGCATGGAAATTTTCCTAAATTATTAATCGCTGCCCGACTGCATAAAATTGCCGGATAATGGGACATAACACCTACATATTTACTGCTATTATCATCAATGACGTAGATTTAGATAAAGCCTACCCGTGTCAAATTAAAAACGCAGAAGCTTAACCCAATATTTTATCATGTACGATATTAATAATTTGCGAACTTATTTTAAGACTCGTGTACGAAATGTGGTGTATTTTATTTTCGGTAGTTGGGTTATTCAACAGATTGAGCTACCTTAACTAGGATTTCTGCTGACGCCATAAAGGGATGGGGTAGAAACGATAAGGCGGATTTGGGTGTCTCTTATAAAGCTCCAGTTAGATTGCAAAGAAGAAGCTTTGCCAAATTTCATCCTACGTTGTATAAAAAATACTTCCGTATATCAGTTGTATGGTACAAAATAAGAAGTTTCATAAATTCCAATTTAGACGCAACCTCGCTGAATTATTTATGAAAAATTGTGGAAAAATAACACGTTTTTGTCAATTAACTGGACGAATTGCCGTGATGCATTTTTTAGCGCGTAAATATGATAAATCTTGACTTTAACAAGATTTTCTGGTTGCCTAACCAACAAAAGCTCGAATTGGTTTTTCAGCAATGATTTTCTCAAATTTCCTTGGAAAATGACCTACACTCGTTGGCTAACTGGTCAATTTTCCTTCCGGAGCAGTTGTTTAACTCAAGGCAAAAATATGAATAATAACACATGTAAAATTGCTACAACTTTTTCATAAAGTAGTCAGGTAATTTTACATTCCTACGTTATCCAGATTGCCACAGATGGAAATCCTCGACCATATTGCACAGACAGACATTGAAACTAGCCCCAACTATTGCAGATAATGAAAGCAGCTCTTGGTAATGAACACATTACACTTAATCTCCAAAAGGAATTTTAATTGTACTTGCTCCGAAATTTAAATTATTTCCAACATCCCAGCGAGAACCAATCACCGCTTAAATTCTGCCATGAATTTCGGTTTAAAATAACAAAAACGAATATTTAATTAACAAATGTGTGTAATTTGGTGGCAATGTTCACGTGCCAGCTACATTTCTAAAAACGAGAGCTGCTTTCAAAGTAATTTATAATACAATATCGCACCGAACGAAACATTTTTATAATTTTTTTACTGGTTATTTTATTTTAATAAAACTGACCCATATAGCTAAGTGATGAAGCCGTAAAAACTGGGTTTATGCTCCAAAAAACCGAACCTGCGTAATGAAACATTGGGGGCGTTCGTTTATTGTGGCTCCTTATGAAAATAGCTGTTGTTGTGGTTGTTTGGGGTTTAATTCCCAAAGATAACAATTTTTATAGAAAAAACATTTTTAGCACAACCGTAAACAACTTTATCGTTTTCATTTACTGGATTTGTAAATTTAGATTGGTACGCACAATACGTTACGATTATTGGAACGTTTATCAGAATGAAAAAAGGTGTAAAAATATCCATACGAAGGAGCCACAGGTACGGATCGTTAAATCCGAACCAGATGAATCTTATTTGACTACCAATTACGACAAGGTTGAACCAGATAATGTAAATACGAAATATGGTCACGTCTAATTGGAACTCGTTTTCTGACAACGTTAACCTGAATGTTAAACAATTATCGGCTCAAAATCTGCACAATTAATTCGACTTACGTTTAAATCTGTGGACTCGTCCTCAGGTGTCAGCGCTAAGGAGCTCTTTCTGTGAATCAGCGTCCTATTTGTATCTGAAACAAGGAATTGCTTAATTTTCGCGCAAAAAATTGTTTTCATATGGAGTGAGTCGTGGACGCTAATTAATCATTTATTGAGTCATTAATTGAATTGGAATTGTCGTGTTTGTTTGCAATTTCCTTCTCGAAAATGCCAATCGATATCTGCTAGATTCGATGCTGAAAAACGCTAATGGACTTGTCTTTTGAAAATTCGATACACAAACGAATCCGGCGACGTTCTGCTCCAGTGCCTGAAAGCTTTTCATTTGTTATTCTACTTTTCAAGAAGGATGCGTCCGGTTTTTGACTTCATTAACCGTCGTGAAAACACACCAAATTCGTCCTATATTTGTTCGATTAAATTAAAGGACAAATCATTATTGAATTTTACCGGAACTTAATAACAGACTGCAAATTACCGACATCGTTCATGACATTTTAAATTGTGTAATTTTTAGTTTGTTGTTAACTGACGAACAATTACGTAATTAGAGATATAAACAATAACTCGGCTGAAAAATTCCTAAATGCGTCACGACACATCCTCCAGGAATTAATCCGAGATTGCTTGACTACGTTTCGGTCGAATCTTTTGCATACACGCCACGCAAATAAACGTAAACGTCATAAATATTTTATCATCGGTGATATAAAATATCTAACAAATTACATGGGTTGAATTACAAACAACCACAACTCTATTGTTGGATTGTGGTAAATTTTCCAAGTAAAAACGAGAGTCCTGAAACCGGGACGAAAAAAATCGTTGCGTTTAGCCCAAAAATTTTGCCATGGAAAAGTGTGTCAAAAAATAAAACAACTAGATCGACAAGCACGTCGCTTGTTTCTTCGGCTCGACCTTTTACACAAATTTAACAAATTACGACAAGGAAGTGGGTTATCAGAAAGCACTCATATTTTTCCAAAAAGCAACTTTGCTGTTTAATCGGTGTTAATTGCGTGTGGCGTTATTTAGTCTAGCGCCTTTGATCCAGTTGTCAAAAGCAAAAGATTCGCGACACAATTCAGCTAATGACAACAAGAACAAAGCTAGACGTACTTGACCCACACTCAAATTTCCAACAAACAACCTACCTACAAAAAAAATTACAAAACGATTTAGATCACTATTAATTTAGATCTGGGATTCATCTCGGGAATTATCAGACATTTCTCATCCACCGAAGGAATTTCTTGATAAAACATAAGCGGCATTCATTACTGACGTAAGAATTTCACAGCCCATACATATGTAAAATATATTGCGACGTCAATATACCTCGGCAGGCTTCCAATTAATTTATTACCAGCAATTACACGTACTCGTTCATCGTTTTGTCAACAATTTCAATCGGGGCTTGTAATAGATGCATTTTATAATCACATCAGCTTCCTTATTAAAAATAAAAACCAATTTTTCATTTCCATCCATCAGCAGTTGGCGACGGCTTCCACATCACAGTTTCATGACTATTTTTAAGCTAAAAATCCGGAAATGCAAGTGTCTTTGTAAGGATTGATTGATTGCCACACTACTTCAGCTTTTAAAATCGACGAAGTAATGTCTGAACGTAGCGTCGTTCTTATTATTTATGTGGCAGTCTTATTGTATGCCGATGCTAGTTTATGAAGGTGTAATATAAATTTATGTCACTCCTTAAATCACGCAGGTTTATTGTAAACATACAATCATTAATATCGCTAAAGACACACTAAATCAGTTGTTTACTCCAAACGATTAGAAAATTCATATTCGTTATCAATTGTTAAAAGGAATTTTGAGTTTTTACATATTGCTTTATCGATTTGTTAAAAGCATACTGACGTTAGATTGAGATGATAACTGTATTTGACAAAAGTAAACACGAATTTCGCAAACCGACTCTTGTTAGTTAAAAGAGATGTCGGAGCTGGCCAACGAGTTTGTGGTAGCTGCATTAAACATACTTATAATATTTTAGTGATGTCATTAATTTAATCCCGGAATAACACATGGACTTAGCCATTATCTGCGACATAATAAAACCGTAGGATGTCTTCGGTGCCCGGGCGATTTAACGAAACATTAATCTTGTTCCAAAAATCTTGAAATTTGCGGTCCGGTTATCGGAGTGCGTTTAGAGCAATTCCGTGTTCTTTGATTGCATAATTATGTACACGGAATAAAGATGTTTGCTGCCGAATTCGACAAGTTTGTGGCGATTACTTCGGCAAGAGAGCGGAACGGTTCATTAAGTATAATTATGTCAAAATTTCGGTCGTTCCCCGATCGCTTCTTATTTGCCACAAACGAACCCGATAAAGCAAATATTGAAACCTGTTCTCCTTTCAAATTCCGATTCCCGCTTCGAGAATTATTAACGGCAAATAAATGAAATCGTAAATTATTTTTAATTACCAGTTTCGATCGATTTGAAATTTTGAGGTGTGTTCGTGTGGGACTGCAACATCGACTCGAAGCGGTCGTTCGTTCTCCAAAATTATTATTTATGTCGCCTGACTAAATTCTAAACTTTTCAAAACACAATCAGTTCAAGAAGTTCGAATTTAATCGCTTTTATTCGATCATGAAAACTGGAAAAATATTGGTTGCGTGGAATTTTTTATTTGTTTATCTCAGTTTGACGAATTGGTGCTTCAAATTCAATGGACCACACACTGCTTGGAATTAGCATAAAACAGTGAGCTAAGTGTAATTTTCTGATATTTGGTATGAAAAATGTCGCCTTGGTTCGTGAACGTAATTATTGCACTCGTAATTGTTGAAAGTGCGATCGTTTCGATGCATTGTACCATTCAATTTGATGCAATGACAATACATATTCGTCGATGGAGATGAAAGAGAATGTCAATGTCGTGCTGAATAAAATTGAATGGAACAGCTATTGAATAAATATTTCGCCGAGGACTTGTAAATATCAAGAATGGCTCTAAGGACTGCGAAATATTAACAGGTGAAAACGTGACTGAATATGGGATTCGGAAAAATTGATCAAGATGCTTTATAATCCCGTTCGGACGTTATGTAGTTTGTAAATTGAAATCCTTAGGGAATACTTAATTAATTTTCCTCGTCGCTGCAGCAGGAAAATGATTTATCGCCGCTCTTTGCCATATTAATCTTGCGCTCGTGTGAAAAAATCGCTCACAGAAACGATCTTTTCATTAGACGACTAACTAATTCACCGAATTTTAATTATTTGAATCGAGCGTCATTCGTTGCAAGCAACATATGCACAATGAAACAAAAAAATCTTAGCTATCTAAATTAAACATTCGGCGATAATACAAAAATCCCTGGTTTTGGTTTTCACGACGCTTGGATAAAATGCAGGGCTGACATAATGAAATATATCCCGTCATAAAAATTCAATCTTCGTTGTGTGTAGATGATATCGCAAGATGACCCAAGTCTTGTTCGACAAGTCCAACATTTTTTATTCGTTTCACCCAGGCTAAATTTATTCGGATTGTGATTAATCGGTGGGCATTGCTCGTTTTCGGTCAAAATAAAACTGATTATGGTTTATGGACGGGTAGCAATAAAAACCGACAGATATTTTATGAGATCAGATACACTGCTATTTTCTACCTCAAGCGATCATTTTTCTCAGAACCACGAACCAGTGACCGGTCCATCCCTGATATCAATCGTACTCAGCTTCTTGTGCCTTGTAAACTGGTTACGTAGCGGTTATCACACACCAAATGATAAATTAATTAGATTAATTTGGCGCTATTAAATTGAATGCGAACGTCCGTGATGATAGCCTTGTTATTTATTTTTCAGGACGTGAGATTAGTGCACATTTCGTACACGTTCCAGTTACCACCTTTTGATCTATATTTTATAATTCAATTACATTTATTATTCATACTTATATAAATAATAAAAACATTACGTCATAGTCAAACGTCGAATTTTATCCTAAAAGCGAAACGTTCACTTAATTAAATAATTACTTCAGATTTCAACCCTATTAAAGCATAATTACAAATAAACTAATTCGTAATTGTATTAGCTCATTTCGGACTGTCAAAGTCGCTAATTAAAGTGAAACTGACGAAATTAGTTTTTCCAACTAAATTCTAAATTAATTAAATAGAACGTTCACACAATCAACGAATTCCGACTAAAAATGCAAGCGTGTTTTGGACAAATTACAAGCGAAACACTGTTAAATTAAACTGATGAAGTAAAAAATTTAAAACACTTATTAGTACACCAAACGTGACGGGTTCAATTTCACAATACTCGGATTGTTTGAGATGTAATACACGAATCCTCACTATTTCGTTCTAAGACACACTTAATCTGCTTAGTTTTTAATTAACAAGGTTATTTGATTTACATAAATAAATAAATTGTAATCAAGTTTTGTAATTTATGCAAATTCTTGTAAGTGTGAATTCTCGATACTCTTGATACGAGCTTGTTGTTCTTGTGTTACTCGTGAAGACTCCTTGTTGTTTTGTGTTTTTAGTGACACGTGTTTCTGCCTCCGCTTAACTTTGCATGGGATTAGCTGCTAAATCGGAGATAAATTTGTACTGCTGATCGAAGAAAATGCAACAAAACTTGGCACACATCATTACTTTGATAAGTTGAGCAAAATAGGGTAATAACGTATGAGTAAAGTGATATTTCTCTCACAAGCTTTGCGATATGTAGATGATTAAAAAGAATACATTATTTTAAAATTTCAGTAACATAAAACCTAAAGATTATTTAAATATATATAATTATGGATCCGGTGGATGTCTAAAAAATAAAGTGTTATAAAGAGTGTACCTGGGTTTTCCTCGCACTACTTGTCGGTGTGTAATTTCCGATTTTAGAGAAGGGTGTACAAAAAAAATTTCGGCAAAGAATGAAAACTACATACGTACAAGTTGTGCAAAATGTTCGGTAAAAAATTATAAAATAGGCATTCCCTTCGAGTTTCAGGAAAATATGCATAGGGCGAGTAGAACACTTTACTTTATCAAGTTTATCTTGCAACGAGCTGACTTCCAATCTCTTCCCGACTAAATTTATCACAGAAAAGAGCACTTGTTTGGAAATATTAATAATTAATTTGTTAAATAAAAGCAGTCATGCAAGCACCTAAATCAATCTTGATTCGAGAACAAGTTAAAGTGCTTCCAAGTGAATAAATGAACCGTTAATTAAAACACCGTTAATACCATTAGAATATTTGAATTTTTTTATTCGCTGTACGTTTCTGTATACGAGCAAAAGACTCGGGCCGTTTAATTACAGTTTCGTTGAAATTCGAGTGGCTTCTTTAATGCAGCAGATCAAAACGGACGCCGCCAAAACCTTTTAAATTTATAACATCTCTTAGCAGCAGGAGCAGCTCACGCAAGCCGACTTTTCACTCTGTTTACCGTTGGACTCCTTATCTACGGCGTCTTCCTCGGCGGTGCTATCCATCATATTGTCCGAATCCTTGTTCTGTATGATCATATTTTGACGGGAGATGACACACGCCGAACCACATTAAATCCAAACACTGCGGTCTGCAAGAACTCACTGAACTTCGCGCGTCAGAAATCTTTAAAAAATAATTGGATGTACGACGGACGTTCGTTTCGAAAACTTGTTACGCAAACAATGTAAATATTTAGCAGAACTGGACGTGCGATTTGTCACATGGCATCACATTATTATCAAAATCGCAATATTGTGCGGTACTATTTTCGGGTATCCGTCTAAAACCCACATGCTGTACGATTTCCACGTAATAAATTGTTCAACACAAAAAGATTAGTGCATATCATTTTCGACAATCGAGCGGAGTTTGTCGGTCGGAGAGCGTAAACTCCGACAAGATCCGTGTTTGTAGATTTAATTGCGCCAATTAATCGTCCGATTTAGTTTAATGGCACTTCAACGAAAATTATCGGGAGACATCCATCTCGGCTGGATCTGTTTGAAAGTAGCGTAAATAATAGCTCCCGCAACACTTGCTGAAAAAATAATTGTGACCGAATTATGTTTCCATGCAATGAATTCGTTTGCGGAGGATCGAACCGTCGTCGTACATCCATAAAACACTTAGGTGTAAAACGATTACTTTATTAGAAATAGACGAGTGACGCGGATAACTCATTTACACTGGGGTATTAACGAGCACGAAGCAAACACGGAAGATTTGCCGATTTTCCTCTGCCGGCACCGGTTACACTCGCGCCACCAGAAAACCCATCGTCGTCATCCGCGTTTATCGATTCGACGTCCACAAATGCATAACCAAACAGATAAGATAACATCGTCGTCGGAGAGTCCGCACTTGAGGCTCCTCTTGGAGCTGCAGCACCTCACATCGAGCCAACACCTGGCGAACTGGCGAACGACGGCTTTTTACCTCTCTGCGGCCGTGCGAGAGTGTGTGGCAATCTGGTGGAAGTCACGGCGATGACGACGAGGCTGTTCTATGAGGTTTATGTGTGCATGCGACATTGCCACACAATAGGAAGCAGGCCTTGGATTCGAAATGCAGCAAGAAAAACACCGCCGCGGATACATCTCGAGCATCTTAACTAGGAATTGTGATTCAACGGCCGCGGAATCAAGGCTGCAAGTTGCTCCAACTTGCCTGATTTTCACAAGAGATATCGAGACATGTATCATTTCGTTTACATTGCCTCGGAACGATATAATATGTAATAAACTATGTCCCACAACATCTGCTGCTATTACGAGTATTTTCAATCCACCACTAATCACGCACAAAACTGCTAACTTCCCTTCAGATTCACATAATAGAAATATGTGTTTTATAGTCCGTACGCTAAAATTTAAACACTGGCTTAAAGTTAGTCCATATTTTCCTTGCACCCAATTTTTATGGAAATCAAAAATGAACAAAAAGAAACATATCAGAAAATGGCTGAAATTTGGGAGATTCACTCTATCGCAACTAAAAAAATGGATGCAATTATCGTTGATGCAAAATTGTGCCCTTTTTATTCAACTTTGCATAACTTTTTTCAATATATTGGTCGTTATGTTGTCAATTTCTTGTCGATTGTTGTCTTTCTTGTGCTCCAAAGTTTGTCTAAAAATACTACTACAGTATGTCTATAAATGATTGTAGCACCCAGAGAGCTATGCAAATATTAAACATAACAATTATGCCGCTTCATAGTATAGGTAAATACTAATCTGTCATTTAAACTGGCACCCTGTATAAAAGAACTACCCGATTAGTTTTTCTGCACTAACTCCGCAGCAAAAAGTAACTGTTTCGGTATGCGAAGATGTTTGATGCGTGGGTACTCAGTTCCGCCTTGTTTTATGGGGTTATTTAAAAAGCAGGGTCTATGCAAATAATCCTCAATCTTTCGAGCACAAGAAAAATAACTTTCAACAAAAAATTAACAGCATGACGCCCAATATATTAAATTTAAATTTATAAAAAAATGCAAAATGCTATAAAAAAATTTGCCACCATTTGTTGAATATTATTGTAGAGTGGGTGAATCTCTCTCAGCCTTCTTCTGATATGTTCCCTTTTCTGAATTTTTGATTTCAATAAAAGTTAAGCGCAAAAGAAAATAGCTACTAATTTAAGCCCACTCTGTAGTAACTTTCACTTGCGATTTTAATGTCCCGCGATGCTCCTGCAGAAAATATCTGCTGCCATGGTCCCCTAGTGCTAATGGTATATAACACTAAAGACGACCTACGTTCTATGTATTTATTGCACACCATATAAATATTCATATTATTCGAGCATTTGAATCAATATAACTACAGAAAATTGCAAATTCGGTCGTTCTCCTCTTAGTCTTTTTATTTTGTGATTACTATAGTGTGCCTCTAAGAAAATGGTAGATTTGCCACTGAAGACGACTAAATCCCATTATCAATCCTAGTAACCTTGTCTCACTCATGAGATCTTCTTCTAATCATGCTCTGCAAGTTCGAATCCTTGTAGAGCCATTTCAAATTATTCTCATAAAATCTCTGAGAATTCCAGCTTAACGTAAACCCATTATTCGACCTTAATAAAACATTTTGGATTTTTTTGAACAAGGATAAATTGTAAAGTTTTCGAATAAAACAACAAAAACGTCTATATAATAAATTTTATTTATCATACCTTCTTTTCAACACATTTGGTCCAATGAAGCTCGAGAGCCAATATCCCCCCAGTATGAAAAATATTTTTCAACCGCGTCTTTAACCGTATTACCGCATCTCTACCGCCAAGAAATCTTTTGAATTTGGGAAACGAATGGTAATTTAAAGGACCTATATCTGGCGGATGTGTAGAATTTCGTAGCCGAATTCGTTTAATTTTATCATAGAAACTGCAGACGGGTGGCAATTGCCTTGTCTTGGCAGAAACATGATTTTCTTCTTGGTTAAACCAGGTCTTTTTTTCTCAATATTTTTCTCTAACTGGTCTAAAAAGTTAGCATAATATGCCACTGTTATAGTCGGTTGTTCTCCTCTTCGCCTTTTTATTTTGTGGTCAATATCGTGTGCATCTACCTAAGCAAATGCTAGATTTGCCACTGAAGACGACTGAATCCCATTCTCAATTCTAGTAACTTTGTCTCGCTCATGAGATCTTCTTCAAACCATGCTCTGCAAGTTCGAATCCCTGTAGAGCCATTTCAAATTATTCTCATAAAATCTCTGTAAATGAGATTCCAGCTTAACGTAACCCATTATTCGACCTCTTTAAAACATTTAGGATTTTTTTGTACAAGGGTAAATTGTAAAGTTTTCGAATAAAACAACAAAAACGTCTATAATGATTTAAATTATATTTTATTTATCAACATGTTCTCCCTCCTTTTCAACACATTTGGTCCAATGAAGCTCGAGAGCCAATATCCCCCCAATATGAAAAATATTGTTCAACCGCGCCTTTAACCGCATTACCGCATATCTGCCGCCAAGAAATCTTGAACTTGGGAATCAAATGGTAATTTGTTGGTAGAATTTCGTAGCCGAACTCGTTTAATTTTATCATGGAAACTGCAGAGGCGTGGACTCTTGCCTTGTCTTGGTAGAAACATGATTTTCTTCTTGGTTAAACCAAGTCTTTTTTTCTCAATATTTTTCTATAACTGGTCTAAAAAATTAGCATAATATGCCACTGTTATAGTCGGTTGTTCTCCTCTTCACCTTTTTATTTTGTGGCCAATATCGTGTGCATCTAAGCAAATGCTAGATTTGCCACTGAAGACGACTGAATCCCATTCCCAATTCTAGTAACTTTGTCTCGCTCATAAGATCTTCTTCTAACCATGCTCTGCAAGTTCGAATCCCTCTAGAGCCATTTTAAATTATTCTCATAAAATCTCAGTGAATGAAATTCCAGCTTCACGTAAACCCATTATTCGACCTCTTTAAAACATTTAGGCTTTTTTTTGTACAAGGGTAAATTGTAAAGTTTTCGAATAAAACAATAAAAGCCGTCTATAATGATATAATTATATTTTATTTATCAACATATTCTCCCTCATTTTCAACACATTTGGTCCAATGAAGCTCGGGAGCCAATATCCTCCCAATATGCAAAATATTGTTCAACCGCGTCTTTAACCGCATTACCGCATCTCTTGCCGCTAAGAAATCTTTTGAATTTGGGAAATAAATGGTAATTTGAGGGACTTATATCTGGCGGATGTGGTAGAATTTCGTAGCTGAATTCGTTTAATTTTATCATGGAAACTGCAGAGGCGTGGACTCTTGCATTGTCTTGGTGGAAGATGATTTTCTTCTTGGTGAAACCAGGTCTTTTTTTCTCAATATTTCTCTCTAACTGGTCTAAAAGGTTAGCATAATATGCCACTATTATAGTCTGCCCCTTTGGAACGTAATCTATTATCGGTAACCTTACAACTCTTTACGAAATATTTTATAACGTCGCGTTACCGGATTTTAATCATGTTCAAAAATAATAAAGACTTTTTTTAAACGGCTCTAAGAACAAAACTATTTGACCGAGTGAAAATATTTGACACGAAATAAACCAAAAATTTGAATACCGTAAAAAATTTGTAATTTTAATCCGTTCAAATGATCCTCAAATGTACACTTTTAATGAGACTTAAAAACACCAGAATTTGAAAGCAAAGACAAAAGTTGAAAAATGAACTAAATAGAGTGAAATTATCGAAAAAGCTGATACTTGTCTCTGTATATTTCGCTATTTGTATCAAAGTAAAGAAGGGTGTCAAGTTTCGTTGAAATGTATCGATTAGTTCTTGGTGTTGCATTTTTTATGATAAGCAACATATTTTATGTATGAATAAAACGTATTCATGTTAGTTTTTTAGTACAATAACAGATTTTTTTTGCCCGTTTCTACAAACATTAAAATTTAAAATCATTTCGAATGGCGACGATTACAAAAATTATGTTGTGCGTATCATCAATATCTGAAAAGTACAAGATGCTGTGATTTATGATACAAACTGATTAGAAACCAAAGCAAATAAATTAGCATCCATCGAAATCGTGTTGGTAGACAGATAAGTGCATTAAATAAGTCGCTTTATCACCAGCAAATATGTACATTGTAATAATACATCTTCATAAAGTCGTAATATAAAAATGATTGTATTTTTTTGGTTTTAAAAGATTATCGCTGAACGTTGTGTTGTGTTGTCACAATTTATGACCTTTCCTCACTCACATGAGCAAGACAGCTCAAGAGAAATTGAAGTAAAGCAAGCAAATGCAAATTAGCATTCCTGAATCAAGCAGTATTTGAGCTAAAAGCGAATTTGAGTGATTTTACACACAGGTGATGGGAAAATAATGAGAATGTTGTCGTGGTTAGGGAACTTTTAAACGCACTATATCAAATTTCAGCAAACTTGTGGAGAAAAAAGCGAAACTTTGTAATGGAGTTAACCTGATCTTTGAGGGCAACTTGAATCTTTTCAAGGGCGCCACGGATACGCAGTCTTAGAGGCAATCGTGATAAATCAGGTCGTGCGAACTTTCGGCTTAATTACAAGCAGGAGATTCGCCTCGATAGAACACAAAAGATTGGCGAAATTGTGAATTCGGGTTTCGTCAGTTACGTAACAATTTGTTGCGTTAATGTATGTAGTTTGCTCTCATTTCTGACGTCACATTAGCTCCAGTCGTCGGACGCTGTAATTGGTGTCAAATTTGCATTATCAAATTACCTTATAAATCTTAATGATTTTTAAATATAACCAAGGATTTTCGCACAACATCAACAGTAAAGATTATTTCCGACGTTGTTAGTTTTACAAAGAATGGAAAAAGCGTCTTGTTTCCACACAGAAACAAGTAATATGATCTAGTCTAATTAATTCGGGAATCGCACTTCAAAGCGAACTCCACCTAGCACGTAATATTTCAATTTAATTCGGAGCGGTTCTTCGCCGGTTATGGTATATGCGAGTTATACAACTGCGAAAAGCACCAAGATAAAAGCTTTAAAAGCGCGCGGATTCGATCCGACTGAAATGAATGCGCTCATTAATCGCGAAATAATGAAACGGTCGCAATTTGCATATAAATAAGTATTTCCCAACACTCGAAAACCATCAAACCTCAAAAACGTACTTAAGATGTCGAGTAGATTAGCGATTAGTTTTAATTGAAACGAAACGATTGAGGTGGGACTTCGGTCATCACAAACCGGGTAATAAACACTCCCGAAGAGCGTCAGCAACATGAAACGTCGAATTCTAATCGCCGATCAAACCACTACATATTACCACACACTTTGAGAATATCGTGTAATGCTCGCGGATTTGATTCAGTGTGGAATTAAGAAAATGGAACGCTCGTCGGGCTGGAAAATGGTCGGTGTTGCAAAAAGTGGCTCGATCCAAAAGCGACGGCTTTAATTAAGTATAATAAAATCGCCTATTATGAAAAGCAACAACCAGTCCGATTGCTGGCGATAATTATTCAGATTATCATTCGCTTTTAATTGAGTCGTTGGGTTGCGGCACGGTGCTGCAACCTTTATAAATTTCAAGAGCTGACTATTAGTGTTTTGAGGTTGTCGGATAAATCCCATTAACTTCACTGTCGACACTTTCAAATCCGTCTGTCAAACCCTATTTGGTGCAAACGACGCTTATTTATATTAACTATGATAATTATACGCTTCAAAAATAGAAGTAAAATACATTTTTGCCTGTTATCGTGATTTATGCAGGCTCGCGTCGGGATTTACGACAATTCACCGACAATTTATATATGAAATTGTGCCGCCTTACCTACCTTTTTTTGCATCGTAATTATACGTGAAATTCGCTTGAGTAATTGTCGATAATCAATTTCCGTCTCAATTGTGCGCTACCAGGAAAACAAAGTTGTTGTTATCGACTCAGAACGAAAATAGAATGAAAAATTATTTTCGTCTTGTCAGTTGCGCTTCTCTCGTTTATTAACATTTTGTAAATGTGACGATTTAATTTCTGCTAATGCTAATTTCGAAACTTTTTGGCTGCTTCAGACGAAACATATAAGCAGAGATTCTGCCGGACATTATCGATCGGTAGTTGCGAACATAATCTGTTGATTTAAATTACGCCCATCTATCAACGAGATAAGTCGTTATCGAGATCCAATCGCACGATTCATACGTCACTCTAATTCAGAAATTGTTGGGCTGAAATACAATAAAAGAAACATGTCTTCTTGCATTTATCAAAATCCCACGCGCTGTCCAGTGAACAAATACGGCTCGATACATTCCCATGCTCGTTACATGACACACTCATTTTTGGATCTGAAAATGTATCGACATTTGGTGCATGGGTTGCAAGTGCCACTACAAATGCTTCTACATTTATTCAATCGATAACCCTCTATTTTCCTTGTATCCCGAGGATTACTGATAATCGAGGGTATATTGTATAACCATGATGAGTTTTTGATAAAGTGATTGCGTCTTCGACGACTGCAAACAGAGCGGAAAAAGTTTTTCACATTCAATCTATTTCCAGTAATTCAGCTTCGTTCTATTAAATATACCAAAGTATCAATAACATGCTTTGAACACAACCATTTACAATATTAGAAAAATTACTGAAACTAACCAATTGACAAATTATATTTCGTGTTAAAGGGCGTAGTTCGTTGCATTGAATTTAATTTTTTACTATTCAAAGTTTTGCAAAAAAAAGAATCCAAATTTCAAAATCTTCACAATCTGTGTTTGCCCACTTTGAGCTGGCTCCTGAGGGTTCCGTGGTTTTCGAAGCCACAAGAAAGATACAAGCGAGGCATTCTCCTCCGTAATATTCAGAGACAACTTCGAACAATCCAGAATATTATTGAAAGTTTGTACAAACAATTTCACGTAATATCAATAATAACAACAGGAATTTGATAAACATTTTTTTACAACACACATATCAAAGAGCTTTCACTGATATAAATATTTTAATTTTTCAGGCCGAGGCCAAACCTATATTTTTTCCTGAAAATAATTGCAGGTGTCTTTAATATTCATTGGACTCGTTTCGATGACACAGGGTTTGAAATTAATGAGAAAATAAACAATAAGCACTTTCTAAACTTGACATGATAAACATTAATGCTTGATGTACTGGATCAATAATATACGTATAATATGGTAAAATTTTGCTGGTGTGAAATGGGAAACAACCCTTGTTAATTTCGAATCAGTTTTACTTCAAATTTTTTGTTGCACAACTTTTAATTTATAATAAATTAAATTTGTTACCAGAGTTCAGAGTTCAGTAACTTTTCAAATTTGTGTAATATTTTTTATTTCAAATAAACCCTGTCATCTTTCACGATCTTACTGGATATTTTTATATTTCATTTAAATTGCAAATTATAATCGAAATTCATTTTAATTGTCCCACATTATGTACATACCTGAGATTACTTAGACAATAGTTTATTAAAAATATTTGATTTGTGTTTTTTATGCAGTCGATCACTTTTGAATAAAAAATAATAAAACGAGGCTGCGTAGGCCAAAGAATAACTTTGACGTTCGACACAGTTTAGGAAAAGCAAAATTAAGTTACTTGTCAATAACCATCTCGGACACAATAAATAAGATACATTTAACGTTTTTGTCAACAAATTCCATCTCCAGGTCGCTGTTTAGAAGTTGTTTGACCAAATATTTGTTTGACAGATCCTTTCAAATATCATTATTTGATAGTTTGAAATGCCTACACTGTTAAAATAAAACAAAACCTCCTATAATAACCTCCTAATAATAACCTATTTGTTCGGCCCTTAACTGCATAACTCGAGTTTTTGTGATTTTGCGTTATCTACTTTACCCGCTTAATTTGTCACACCCTTTTAATAATCGGGGCTTTTTTAGGATTTCATTATTAAAGCTAGCTGCTACATATCCCGAATATAAATTAAATTTGCTGCAACTTTGTAACTGAGGAGCAAGTCAGCAGAACGCATTAAATCAGTAATATAAAATTTGGGTTATTAACTAGTCAAATTAAATATAATTGTTACGGTTAAAGTGTTTACTTGGCTAGTTTTAAACTAACTGGTAAGTTTATAAACTAGCCTAATTTTAAGAGAAAATACCTTTTCCATTAAAATAGCCGAAGTCTTTGGTTAGTTCATATACTATCCAATTAGTTTGTAAACTAGTCTTAACGTTGGTAAAAAGCAACTAAATAAAACATGCTGTGCTTCTTGGCTAGTTCAAAGACTAACAGAAAATATTTGCGTAATGTATGAATTTCATCACTTATAAGGCAAAATAACCAACACTTCTTGATTAATATGTAAACTAATTTTGCAGATTCAATTCGTTTTCAATTCAAATGATGTATACAAAATTTAATTATGAATATTGAATTAAAAATAAAATATGAATATTTTACATTACTGAATTAAGAGCAAAATTCCGTTTAAGAAAATTCCTATTTAAAAAATCTGTTTCCTCAATTTTTAAAATTTCTTTTAACACTCTTTCCAAAGATACTATTTTTCAAATAATAAGAGGTTTTAGCGACGCTGCAGGTATACGCATTGTGTTATAATAAATAAAAAATAAATTCTTCAAAACTTTTATTTAAACTAACAAACGTAAACATTAATGAAACAACAAAAAATAACACATATGTATGTTCAATTCTGTAATCCTGTTAACGTTCAATACTATTACATGTATATTCTTATGCAAGACATTTACACTTTTTATTAACGCAACTTTTTTGTAATGACGTCCTCCATGGTCAGTTTCCTGAAGAGCAACTTTTATGGCATCTTAGTATACATTACAATGTAAGATAATTTGGCAGGTTTCTTGGCTAGTTTACAAACTTATTGGATTGTATACATATAAACGAACCAAATACCTTGGTTAATTTTGCGGAAAGAGCATTTTCTACTAAAATGCCATGTGACTACATTTTACCCCTAACATAACTAAAAACAAATATTATTTCTTCTTTTCTTTAAATGATTTTCTCAGGTGCGCTATTTTGAGTGTCAACTGAGAATGTTTTATTACATTTTTTTACCTTTCTTCATAGTTTCAGGACTTTCAGTAGCACTTTCGTAACGAAATGTTCATAAATTTAAATATTGCTTTTTTGCTCAGTTTTTCCTCAATTGCTCTTCTGAAAATGCAATAATTTCAAGTTACCCAGTAGTATAATATTAAGGGAACAATATTACACAAACTTGTCCACATGTAATGCATAAAATGCTATTGTTTTCAACTCCAACAACGTCCCACAAAAAACAATTCCATTGATTCTAATAGAGCAATTTTAATAGAATTATTTGACCACGTTCAAATCATATAACTTGTTCGACAGAACTTCCAAATCTGTTTTTTTATTTCACTCATTTTGAATGTCGGATTGTTCGAAAATTAGCAGTAATGGCTCACTCGATAGTAACACATCAATGACTTTGCAAACTTCTACGCTTCATTATCCTTTTACAATATGTTTCATGATCCTTCAATCGGAGTGTACAGTTTTGCGAAATATTTTGATTTGTTCTTTTTGAAACGTGACAAATCGGCAGCTACTAACAAACACGTGTTCAATTTTTCAACACCCACAACGTCTCCATTCTCGTCCCGTAAAATGAGACGTGTTCAAGCGGTTTCAGTCAAAAAACCGCAGACCAGCTAACATCTTTGGTCCACGAGCGATTACCCTCTATTGTCCCGCTATTTCTTTCGAAACGGAATAATTTATCGGCGTTTTGTATCAAGGCACCAAATCGAATTTTTCTTATTCGTTTGATTCACAGTCGGATTAAATAACAGCTCGTTTTGCCTTAGGTGCGGTTAGAAAACGATGACGCCATACTAAACGCACGTTAATTACTCGTAAATAATAGCCGGGGGAGCTTTGGACCACACATCGCCACGTTGAATAATAATAATAATTGCTGGTGGCATATTCCGTCTCTCGTTACTTATTGCCCGACATCGATTATGCGGCTTTTTGTGTCGATCGCGCCGATTATATTTTTTCTATCTGGTCCATTAAAGCAATTGCCGGCGTCGTTTTGACAACGCACTGAGAGATTGCTGGACGAAGCTTTGACCAAATAAGGACCAAAGGACCGGATTTGATTGAAGCTAAATGGGTTAATTAGTCCGAACGTTTTGTTTCATGGGTCCGCTGTATTTGGCAATCTCTCCCGCAATTATAACGATTGCACACTTTCGGAACGAGAATCTGAGCGGTGGCCGAAAGTTGGGAATTTGAGCACCGGCTTGGTTAATTAGTAAATTAGTTAAGAGGATTTATTGTGGTTTCATCAACGGCTTCAGCATGCAACTCGCAATTAATTAAAACCAATAATGAATTAATAATTACACGCAAAGAACGGCTAGTGACGGCAAGGCAAAAATTTTTCCTGTCCTCGATCGTGCGCGACATGATTAATATTTGATAATTGTTTATGGATTAAATGTCGGGTTTTGCAATAAATTATACATCAGACTGCGGCTCCGCTTCTTATTTGAACGATTTTACTTTATTAGATCAGTTAGTCGGTCATAAATCAGTGTTATAAAAGCGCAAAATCCTCGCCCACGCCGAATTGTGGCCGAGCATTTGAAGAAGTGAATGGTGGGTAACGACAAGTCTGCATAATTGAATTATAAACTTTATGTAAAGTTCATGCCATGGTCGTACCGTAAAGGCACGAGTCAAGGTTCAATAAAAGTGTGCAGCCACGGAATTGTTAATTTTTTTACGACTATTTGTTTTTGCCGAAATCAATTTGTGGCAAACGCTAGCTGTGAAAGGACAAATTGCAAAAAAATGTATCATAAATTTTTAGAAAGGGATGATTTATTAAAGAAAACCCATTTTGTAATAGACAGGCCATAGTAATTAATCACTGGAAATAAGTCGTAAATTTTAATTTTTTATGGCTGCCTATAATGGTATAATAATTTGGTATATAAACTTTCACAAGCGCGCAGAGCGCAGCAAAACAAACCGTACGATATTTTCATGCGTTCGTAATATTAGTTTGATCAAATTTCACCGCCAAGATTTTTGGGCAAATCATAAATAATGCACGCCTGTAATTTAACCCAACATTACCCTTTCAAATTGCCCAAATTAGCTCTTTGCAGACCACGTTTTATTGCCTAACTGCTAGATGTGAGGCAAATACAAACTTTTACATTTTTTAATCGATGTTATTTACTTATTTAATAGATTTAATAACCCGATTTCACAGAGAAATATTGCAAAATTGCTCGGATCACGACTTTCAGAATTTGAGATCGATCTTCGATTTGAATAATTTTGCGGGTGAATCCCTGCCGACAAATTTAATTACATCGCCATTCCAATTAATCCACACAATCGGGCAGTAAAATGCTTCCAAATATAGAGCCGCCTACAAAGATTCAAAAACGAGACTTCCTACCTTAGCTAGCAAAAAATAAACCGATAAAAGTTTGCAGTATTGCCGTCATCATCCGTGAACAATTACTTCCATGCATTATAATGGAGGCACTAATGCAACATCAAACTACAGAAGACTCTTTCGGTGAAAAAAGCACCGAACGGAAACTAATTCAAAATGAGGCAAACTTAATAAGCTGATATCTTAATAATAGGACACGAAGAAAAGATTTAGGTGATGACATTCCAACGGAGAAATGTTGCCGCGATAATTAATATGTTATTTAGAATTCATGTGAGAGCCGGCTTCCAGTTGCATTCATGAAATGATTCTCATTTTTGTGGACAAGAAGAGACGGCTTCAACAACCGAGTCACGTACATCATTTAACCAGGAATGGCGCACTGATAATATATTAGGTGTTATTGTTAAAGAGTGGAGTGACTGACCTTTCTTGTTACTCTGCGCCGTGTTTCTTTTTATAGTCTTCGCGTGATTCGACGTGCTGTCTCTGTGGATGTGCTCCAGCAGAACACTGGGAGAGCAGCCCATGCCACCCTCAGACTCCTGCAGGATTTAAAGCATTTCACCTCTCGCAGGACGTCCGCTTCGCTGCAACAGATCACAAATCTCCGTTGCTGAGATTTTTCAAATCATGCAATTTCAGATTTTAGATATCATTGGCATTCAGATTAATGCATATCCATGCAAATCAATCATTTCCATACAAAGTGGCTGACACGTGCAATTTAACGATACATGTTTGTATCCGAAACAAATATTTATTTTTCGTTCAAAGTTGTGAGAATTAAATTTTAAAGTACCGCCACATTGCTGCACCGTTGAAAGCATTTCAAACTGAATTCATAATTTAACTTTTGTAAATGTTTCTTGGTGTCGCTGTTTAGAGTACCCGTCAAGCGATCACGCTTGGAAAGTTGCCGCAATTTTTTCTACCCAAATTAAAAATAATTCAACGCCAAAATTAGTAATCCCTCAATAATTTCAAACACATGTTTGAATTAAATTTGAGCCTTGTTACTTGCTTGCATTCGGTTCAATTAAATATTTTGTTTTAATAGCGAATCGACAAAATTACAAAACAATGCAGAGATTAATGAAGCGATTTTATAAATTTCGGCAAAACAGTGTTTAGGATATTTAATAATTCACAAATATAAAAGGTTTTAATAAATTTGAAATGGCTGTAAAAACAAGTAGACTAAATATGCAATTATTTGACGCTAATTTTTAATATTTGCAAAGTTAATAATTTAAGTCTATTTGTTCGAGTTTGTAATTTTACATTTACTAAACGCGTGTGAATGTTTAGACCGTCGCGAACCAATCGGGAGCTTGCTTTTTTCAGCGCCACTCACATTTTAAAAAATCCAATTATTTCATTAACGGTATTGATTGCAAACTCTAAATGTAATTTACTGAAACAAATCCGTTTTTGAGTACCGGGTTATGATTGACAGTGCTATTTCCAACACTGCTTTCAGAGACCATTGACCCGTACCCCCAAAATACAAAAATTAAGTGCTTTAAATACAGGAGAGTATCGATCGATTTTTTAACTTTTCTATATTCTTCATAAAAAACAAACAGCATTTGAAATTATTATAAAACGTTCTGTTAAAATCGAGAATATTGCAACGACAATAATTGAATCGTGATATGGTGTGATAAAACAAATTAAAAAAACAAAATAACTGAAATTTTAATAAAGGACGCAATTTGCAGTTCAAGTAAAAATACAATAATACACTACAATATAACGGAAATACAAAAAAAATGTTGACATATTGTAATCACTTTGTAAAATGTTTGACCTTGAAATTTGAAATTCGAAAATAATTTATCGGTTTCATGAACAAAATATAAGATTGTTTTAATGTTTTTTTCCACAAATTTCAAATTTCATCTCCAGGACGTCGTTTGGGTATCTTTTTAAATTTAAGTTAAATGACATGATTTTAAAACATCAAAGGTCTACGCTGTAAAAATGCAACAAAACTAGTTTCCCTGGCCCACTGCGGATTCTCTTTTTTGTACGCTCTGTATAAACTGTTGCATTCAATGTTCTAACAATCTGCAGTGAGCTAGCTGACTTGTTCGCGTTGTAATTTACATAAATGTTTTATCTTGTGTTTGCTTTAGATATCGTCACAATTATTACGATCAAATTTTAAATGTGTTTGTTTATATTGTAAATCAATAAGAGTATCAACGAGATACGCTTTAGTATAAATTGTTCGAAATCTTATGCCAAATTCAAATGAAAAATGAAATTTTTTCTACACTTTAATCGTCCTTACCTGTGTTATTGATAACGACATATGTCCTTTATAAAAACAGCGGACGAGGAATAATTAACAACTATAATACGAGTCGGATATTTACAACACAGGACCGCGTTGAATCGCAACTAATAAAAAAATCATTCTACTTACTTTAATTAATTCAGGGACATAATCTCTTCGCATTTTGTCATGCATTTATCACTCGAATTGAGTCGCGAATTACGCAAGATCACGTGCGATTATTTTCTTTTATTATTTCATTATTGTTTGTGATTGTTTCATTTAAATAAATAGATTCACGTGCGATGTGACGAGTTGTTTACCGGCCCGATTTAACACATCACTCTCGTTCATCTCAGGTCCAACAAGTGAATTGTAACACGCATTTACGACCCGCCGAAAATTTCGAGTTTGCGCTTGATTATCTTCTTCGAGAGGACGCTACCTGCTGCCTTTATCGACTAACAATTTACAGATTTTTGTAAGAAACACACATGCGCCCTGTATATTAAATTTTGCCAAATCAAAAACGAGACATTTTTAAATGTAATTGCCTTATTTGATTAAAATCGATATGGTTATTGTTAAATATAATAAATTTTTAAAGTATTTTAATATTTTTTTATTTTAACCCACTATACCGCACTGCTGTATTGTTGGCTGCATAGCACATATCATGTTTTCCAATTGATTTGAAAATTTGCACTCCCAAATAAATTATATTAAAGATGTCATTAGCTGAAAAAATAAATTTTAAACTGGTAAATCTTAGCGTATTTTAAAACTAGGAATAATTTTGCTTGACTCATTCCAAATTTTCCTTATAAAAAAAATTCCATATTAAATCTAACAAAAATTGAAAACGGACGGACAAAGTTATGTAATCATCACTTCAGTTTGTACTGCATTGTAAATATACAAAATATTGTTGAAATATAAGTTGTAAGAAAAAAAATGGTTTTAGAAATTTATTTTGAAATCGTTCCGTTTTAGCTTTATTAGTTCCAGCAATCTAAATATAATTGAACATACAACTACAAATTTAAACTAATAGATTTGAACAAATCTTAGCACATTTTTAATTTAAATAGAAATGAATAAATATTGAATAAAAAAGTTTATAAATAAATGTTTCAAAATAAACTAAGAATGTAACAATAAATTATAAACTTAATTGTTACATCTGTAGAAATATTCTCAAAGTTCACTTCATAAAACTAGACCTCTTTCACTATTTGTAATTTTAATAGTATCTCTGTTGCCCTCTTTAAAGCAGTAGACAAACTAAAATTACGCAGATAGATATTCAAGAATGATATTGCGGCAATGGTTGGTTGCCTAGCTATCACCAAAATTGTTTGACACTCAATTCAAACCAAAATTACGAAAACACACAAAATATTATATATTAATATATATAATATTTAAATGAAATTTGTTGTAGGTTACAGCTATTAATTTCCAGAAAATAATTCTAGAAACTACTATAATGTTCCTCAATTTAAGAAACTTTGTGCAAGCCTTGTAAAATTGTGGTAGTCCACGTCTTTGTAGTTCTTAGTAATATATTCAAATAATTTTAATTCTTTTACCATTTGATTTGTGCTCAAAGGCTTGACAACAACTTTGCTCCAGCTTTAAATTGCAGCTTCGTGATTAAATTATATTTAAATCAATTGCTCTTACCTCAAATACTAAAATTAATACTAGTTAATACTAATAGTTATTGACAAAAAATTTTGAAATTAGCATAAATTCTCTCTTATGATTAAAACAAAATTGGTATCATACTTCTAAATATGTCTTTTTTTTAAATAGTGTACGAATTAATTTTTGTTGTACATTTTTTAAATTTCTCTGCATTTTCTTGTTAGATTACTTCTCAATTTATTTTAAATGATAATTAAGTTTTTTTTTTTAATTTACAGATGTATAGAGCAGAATGTTAAAGTTTCGAATACACTTTTTTTTGTTTACCATTCTAGAAAACCTTTTGAGATTCCTAGTTAATTAGTAAATGGGACTAGGGCGTCATCCTACTTAAATCCGCTACTGATAATAAAGTCGAGTTGTCAACAAAAAAGAATAATGTTTTGGTATAGGGTAAAATTGTTTTTTTTATTTGTAAGAAAATAAGTGTCGATGTAATAAATATACAGAAAAGAACAGACAGAGTTACGAACATGTTTAATGATAACTGTATTTACAGCAATACAATGAAGAATAATGATCCTCGGACTCGCGTCCTGTATGCAAACATTTTTTGAGACGAACCATAACACAAGACAGGAATATGTTTTTCACACGTTTACCACCAAATATCCCTGAGATAATCAGATCAAGAAATCAACAAATTTTAATATTTTACGCATCGTTTTTGAAGATCAAGTCACATTATCGATCTACGACTACATTTGGAGCTACAATATTCTGTATAAGTATCTAAGCTTATGACTAATATTGCTACACATTAATTAATTTTATAAATACACTACGAATCACTTAATAAATAAGTGTCTTTACTAAAAGAATTTATTTAAAAAATAATAAAATAACAGTCTTTTGGTAGATATACAAAAAATATAACACACACTATATATCGTGAAATACTGATTCTAACGTATTTACAAAAGAATTTTAAAACGACATAACAAAAGACCGAATAATAAAACGTTGCAAATTTTATTGATTTTCTGATTCTATTCGTTTACTTTATTACGTCATTGAATACAAAACCGGCCGTGCATTTCGATATCAACACTGTTCTAATTTCACATCGATAAAACATTAATTTTCTAGTATTCGAAATGCACGGCCGGTTACAACTTCTTCATTTACGAAGCTAACGCAGTCCTTCCACTAGATGGCGAAGTCTGTGCAAATAACACCCCTTGGTATGTCACCCCGTTCAATTCCATACTCACAACTAACGATGAATTGTCACCGTTTCGTGCATCCCCTACAAAATAAACACCAAATCGTTAATCACTCCGAACGCTTAGTTTATTTGACAATGAAGCGGACAAGCAACTACTGAAGATGCCTGTTCCTGCTTTTTATTTCAATGCATCACGACCATTGATGAAACTTGTGAACTTCACTCCGTATAATAATTAGAACAAGAACACAACAGAAACTCCAAAAATGAAATTATGACGTAACACCGTGACTTTGTTGGTGAAATAACATGCGATGAAAACTATGAAAAAAATTGCTTTGGTTTTAATAGCAAAACACTAATGTCCTTTCGAATAATTAAAGAGATTGACATTAAAATACAAAGAAGAGATAAGAAATGAATATGATATGATAATGATGTTTTACAGACTATTCACTATCTGAATCAGAGATGAGAATAGTTTTGAAACTAATCTTCATAAGACTACAAATTGCAGATGTTAAGGTGGGAAAAAAAGCATGAAAATTTTCCATAAGAGGGTTTTGAGGGTTTAAATTCCTAATTTTCCAACAGAATCGTCTGATTTTTTGGTATTGCGTTGACAATTTAAATTAACATTATATGAGATTCATTGTAATAGTAGTTATTTAATAATTAATTAATTAAACGGCCCTTACATAATGCTGAAAAAGATGACACCAAAGCAGATTATTTTGGAATGTGATTATGATGAAGATGTCTCAGTTTATCAAAACCTTTTACCAAAAGATGAATGCCCTAAATTGCCTAATAACTGAGATTAAGCATTATTTTTAACGTGTTTCATGTAAAACCTACGTTCTCAACTTCAAAACGAGATGTCGGTGCCGATCAACTTTTCGTTCCTAAATGAAATATCGGCAAAATGTATTTCCAAAACTACTTTCTACAACGAATACTACGATTCATCGTAATCTTTGAGGCAAAAAAAACAGGGAAAATGCTAAAATTTGGCCGCCTGCCTTTGATGGATAAATAATCGATCATTGCGACATCTAGCGTGAATCGTAACAAATGAAAAATTTCCCACCTTAAATTCGTAGTAAAAGTATTGCAAGACAAAAATCGTATACCTTAGAGAAATAAATAAAGAATAATAAAAAAGTAGTCAACAAATTGAAGCAGAGATACTTATAAGATGGTACATAGATAGAATGAGTGATAAAATATGACCAAAGATATTACTAATAAAAAAGTAGGCTCTACAATGGACACAAGGAACGTGTCGTGAAACATGGGAATAAAAATGAAATGAATATGAAGATGCAAATAGAAATTAGATGAATATGAAGAAGACGCCACTATAATCATCCTCTTACTGTACCAGAAATCAAAAGAACTGAGTGACTTTTTTTATTTTTTGTTTATTCAGTAAACTTACCCCGACTATTGATTTTGATGTGCGTGGCTGACGTCAACTGTTTGTGGTCGTCGTCTTCTTTGCAGTCTCTCTTCTTCGGCGGCGACGGTGAATCCCGGTGTTGGGGTTCACGTTTTGGAGTCAGTGCCACGGGCTCCGAAAGGTTGAGCGCTTCCTTCTGGGGTTCCACGGGTGTTTGGTTATTATTATACATGTTCCACAACGTTATCCTTGAGAGCTCGAGCTGATTAAGCGGGGACGTCGCGTTAGGCGGTGACAC
Organism: Eledona agricola; assembly: GCA_964023215.1. Lineage (NCBI taxonomy): Eukaryota > Metazoa > Arthropoda > Insecta > Coleoptera > Tenebrionidae > Eledona > Eledona agricola. The sequence goes on from OZ026856.1 coordinate 5,712,444, forward strand.
ATCTCCAGGTCTTGGAGGTGTAGCCGTGCGAATTTCTTTGTTGAGCAGCTTCACGTACTCCATCATTCGCGCCTCGAACTCGCTTGGAGCCAAGCCGGGAAGAGGTCCTCCGTTAAGAGGTTGTCCTAGTGGCTGGGGATGGCTTGGGTGATGGACGCCGTTGTGCAGACCCATTCCTCCGGTCATGACGGAGTTCATGCGGGCTGCTAACTGCTGCTGCTGGGAGACCAGCGATAGGGGCGACATTTGGGATGAGTTGGGTGAGCGTGTCATGGAGTCGTACTGGGCGTAATTGCCCCGACGGCCTTCTCTTCGGTTACCATCGATGGCCGCCTGTAATTCTGCAGGTGTACTCAAGCGCCGCTTCTCGCATTCGTACGGATACAAGTACTTCATGTATCTGGAAATTTAAGAACACGTCACATCAGAAGGTGGAGGAAGCTTGCAAAAAATGTGACGAATGGTCGGCTGTTTATGTACGCGCTGGCAGTTTTATGAAATTGCCATTGTTAGGCGAGGTTTTATGTGGAGTACGAGACAATGCTGATTATAATGAGGAGGTTGTGTCCCGTTTAATAGCGCTGCACTTGGCATCAAACATATTTAACCAAGTCTGACGGATGACAGCTACGCTCAGTAGATAAATGATCAGTTCTATATTAAGATCCGGGCGATGGTGATTGCCACACAGACCTGACTGACTGAATCATTTTTAATTAATAGTGTTTAGGAAAAATTAATTAGCGGCGCTGCACACAATACTGGCCGTTTCTTGGAAGCGCATAAAACACACACTAAAAAATCGAAAAAATATTATTGGAGCTTAACATAAACTGCCAGAAACGTCCGGAGGTGATTTACAACCCGACGTTAATAAAAATTTAAATCATATGCTATAAACTGATATTCAAGAACGGCCGGGCATAAAATACCCTCGTCTTAACAATGAAAAATTGACTGCAGGATTTCATCGCCGTAACGGTTCTTTGCAAATCAAATACTGCGGCTGCTAACATTATTATTTGCCAATCAATATGGGTGTGAATGAACTTGGAATGGAGAATGATCGGAGGCGCGTTCACGAAGCATACTCACTGGGTTCTTAGTGTAAATGCAGCCGAAGTGATCGAAGACGGGAGATGCAAGCCTTTGATGATTTCCTGCCACAGCTTCTTGTTGATGACGTCCACGAGTCCGCCCCTAGCGATTACCAAGTTGTACAACTCGTACAAGTCCAGAACGGATTTGGCCATGATGGGAAGTCTATTAATCGGCGTACCTGAAACAATAGTGCAAATTGCTGAAACAGCTGTCATGCCGGATGCAACCTAAACATCGCGAGATGAAAGCTCGCCGATCTAAATATAAATCAGGCGGCTACAACTGAAAAATTTGTCGTTCCGAAATTAATAACACGTGTTTAAAAAGTAATAAAACGTTGACCGATGCGATCGACTTGGGTATTTATGGAAAGGGTCGTCGGAATTGGTGACATTCAGTCGGATAGTGATTGATTTGCTTTGTGAATATATAGAATCGTTAATGACGAACGAATCTTTTAATAGCCGATCATCATATGACAGTCCAGTTTTGTTTTTCTGGCTCGCATCTAAAGAATGCCGTGATGATTTATTTAATTTTAGCGTTTGTCCGTAGATTATGATTTCAGATTCTATTTCGGAGCCAGTAATTATACTTGATGCGTTTTCAAGACAAATGTTTCCAATCTCAGATGCGTCAATCTTCATTAGGTTTACGCAACTAGGAAAAATCAACGAATCAAATTAACGTACAAAGTTATGAAGCTTCACGTTTACCACCAGCACATACAATATTATCATCGCCGATTCGTGCTTAGCATTTTTCACGCGGACTAGTTTCGGGGTTCACCTGATTTATAGCAGCGTTTTGTTTCCGATATATACCTTGTAACGTTAGACGACATACATAATGACAGCTAAGAGACGCTGGGACTCTGCCAATTTGTTAATAAACTAAATTCACCGGTTGACATAATATTACAGCTTCTGACTTGTTCGTCACACGATAAAATTATAATCATCACTCCAGCAGACACGAAACAATCCGAAAACGGTGCACGAAAATAATAAAGTACGCATTTTTCAACGATATAAATAGAAATTAAAAATTACCATATCACCTGCTCGCGATTTATAAAAACAATTTAAATGATACGTGCGGAGCGTCTTCACACACACTCCTAACAAATTGCTTCGTTAATCCAATTACTGCATCGATAAATATAAAAATTAACCCGGTATCGTACCATTACAGCGATTACAACTGCAATTTTATGCATATTTACGTTCGGATAATTGCATCTCCAGCCAGATGTAGAAGATCCGATCAGAGCAAATCAAGTTGTATTTAATTCAACGTTTGAATACACACCATTAAATAAAATGCACTCCTGCTGAGAACTAATAAATTGGCGTAACTGCCTTGCCGAAGGAAAATTTGAGGGATTTCATTACGTCAAATAAAAGTGGTTAAACGAGGAAAAAAATCATTCAATACAAATCGCTTTCTCGATTATTCAAGAAATCAAGTCTAATAGCTTTAAATGGGTAGGCCACCTCACCTAACCACACTTGGGGTGGATATTCAAGCGCGAAAAGAAGTGGCACAAAGCTATTCTCGGTAAAGACAAATGGTGAAAGGCAGCAAAGACCCACCCAAAGTTATAGCGCTACGAGAAGAAGAAGAAGAGGAAGTTTTACTTCACCTATCCGACAATTTAAATCCTGAGGGCAGATAAAAAAAATTGTTATATGGAGATTTGTCAGTTTTATTTTATTTTGTTTTATTACTGTTTTATTTTTGTACGTATATTGTATTTATTTTGTTATTGTATTTGTTGCGAGGCACAATAAAGAGGTTTATTAATTTATTTATTTAAGCAATGGAAGGGGTTAGAAGAAAAAGGGTTCAATACGAGGCACAATAAAGAGGTTTATTAATTTATTTATTTAAGCAATGGAAGGGGTTAGAAGAAAAAAGGTTCAAGTCTCAAAAAAGCAAAAATAAGCTAAATACGTTTACGCACCTTAAAAACTATGAATTTGTTGGTGGGAAAACGAACTCAGTGATTTTCGCAACTTGATGGAAAAAAAACGCAGTGGAAATTTAAATCAACTTTTTACATTTTGTGAAATATTATAAGCCCTTGTTGAATGAAAATAAATCTACTAATAAAGAATCTCAAAAAAGTCAAAAGAAAAAAAATAAAAAATCAAAAGTTGATAATACATAATAACTGAAGAAAAATTTTATTTGGATGACTTATGGGTTGAATTAGATTCTGATGAATAAGGACATTATAGTTTTTCATATTTTGTGCTTTTTTATGTTTGTTCTGCTTTAATAAAATATTACTACTATCCGGCAAAAGTATGGAATAAATTAATTAAATCCGAAACATTTTCAAAAGATAATTGAAAGTTTGAAAACATTATTTTTATTACGAGCAAAAACAACTCAAAAAGTCAAGTTCAACACTTCATCAAAGATATGTCAATTTCATTCGCTCGTATTTTTTTTACAAAATTCTATTAAAATTGCACATTTACAAATTAAAGATAAATTAAAATTAAAATGTATATGCGATGTGTTTCTGTTAAATGTGCCATTTTGTAAGAATTTTGTAAAACAAATACAAAAATCGAATAAAATTGCCACTTATTTCATTTTTCCATTTTGAAAGAATTTTGTAAAACAAATGACAAAATCGAATAAAATTGACACTTATTTCATTTTTCCTAGTTGTTCAAAGTTGAGATTTTGTTCGTAATAAAATTTATTTTTTTCAACCTTTCGCAAAAATTTCCTTATGTAAGATATCAAAATTTTCATTTGCCATCACTGCCATTTTGACAATTAAAAGGGTCATCAAAATCAACAAAAGAATACGGGGTTTTCATTCGAAAAACACACCGATGACGTCTTTGCTCGAAAACAAATGACCAGAAGAAATTTTATTTGATACAAAAATATGTATTTTATTAAACTGAACCTATCCGAAAATGTTTTTGAAAACATTTTCGTTACAATTTTAATTAATTTATTTCATACTTTTGGTAATTTATTTTACCACGGAGGGATGTTATGATAGAAGGCGATAATGTAGAATGAGGAGAATATTTCCACTTTCCTGCAAATGTGCACAAAATTTTTGAAAATGTTCCTGAGGCTCATTTGTCTGGTCACCACCACCATGGTGGAATTTATTTCAATGGACCATAGTCACAAAACCAGAAGAACAATAATTTCAACTTTGGTGTCTTGCTGCACCGATACAAATATACAGCATGTCGAATAAATACAAAACTGCCTCAAGCCGAAGAAAAAAATTTAAAAGTGCAACAATTTCACAAATCTGATACAAATTTCTATAAAATTATCCGAAAGAGATGTGGCTTTTTAATCCCATGGAGTAAACTTTGTTGGTGGTCGAGGAATCGTTGGATCGGTACCTTTTTGGTTTACCAATGGGTGCTCGGTCCCACCTTCCGCCACTTTTGATCCATAAATGTCACCACGTGTAAATTATAGTTTCATGTGGCAGTGCAGCACTTCGCCGTGTTACTTTTACGAGCTCGGATGGTCGGAATGCACATGAAAGAACAGTTTGTGTTTTATGTATCATTTGTTGCAGTGTGTCGCCGCCGCTTTTGCCTCTTCGATATATGTATAATTTGATCAAAGGGAGTGACATTGTACGAGGCTGCAGTGACTGCGTTTGATGGTTCTTCGCCCTATCGAATCGCCCTCGTTAAAACTTAAACGATTCCAAATGTACTTATTTGAAAGATCGCCTTTCTTCAGGGCGGCGTTACTAAAAAAGAAGCGACTTGGCTCGCCGGGATTTGTTTGTGATCGAATTGGCTGCACTGCTACCTGCGCAAAGTAGCGAAGAATAAATGTGACAAAATAACCGGATGAGTGACAAACCGTGACTGATTACGTTCACGTGATCAGATCGACTCGGTGACAATAATAAAAATATCCTTAGCGGCAGACGGTATCATTATAAAAATAGTTTATAACCGCTCTAATTTCATTCGGGTCGGGAACACGTGGTGCCCAAATTTCTTTGTTGCTTTTTACTTGATTTGACACGCACGTCTCGGATATTTATAAATCGAAATTGTTTGCCAGCCTTGATACCTCAATTAAGCGGAAAAACGGGGTGACCAAACTATCGCCACTTTTCCTCCCAAAAATGCGCACCCGTCCGTTACGTTCGCTGTTATTTTCGCGTAAATCACCGGTGATTATCTTAATAATGCTCTCTGCCGCATCCCTACAAGGAATCGTCCCAGGGGGACACATGTTTCCAATCTAAAAACAAATAACGCATCGCAATATCGCATTGAAACGTAACTATATGCAATTAAGTTGATTTTGTAGAAATTGTCTGGAATTTCTGGTAGATCACGAAATGATTTTAATATTATAGTTTGCACATTTCTACCGTATTATTATATGTAATATGCATATCAAAGGTAATTTCAGTAATTTCTCCTTATTACAAAACGAACACCACAACTCGTTCCGGCAATAGAGGAGGATCTTCTCGTGGGGCTTGAATAAATTTTAAAGAAATGTACCGACCAACTGACTGCTCCAATAATGATGTTAGAGCTTCCTAAAATTTACTATAATTGGTGCCGAAATTGCACATTCGACGATATTTTACGGATACCGTTCATTAGGGACATTATTTAAAATAATTAGTTTTTAATTTCGAATGCACCTGCCGCGGTACTCCCCGTTTTTATAGTTCAAGTCGTACTTTAATGCGTTTTAAATTAAATTTAAACATGTTAAATGTTGAAATAAAGTTATTAAATTCTGTGGAAGTTTTTCTAAAGAAGCGGGAGGCTCAAACACAGAAATTTGATAGAATCACAATCAGACTAATAATCGTTGATATTTATTTTGGACGGACGTTTAATTTATTTCATTTAGAAAAACGTCTGGAGCGTGTTGTGAGAGGCAAAGTGAAATTTTATTGGGGAATAATGTGACGTCCGCAGTGGACCACGGCAATTAAATCGCAGCTGTTTTAATTTATGCCGTTTAACGATCCGCGATCAAAGGGTCCGCCATTTTTACAATTTCATTCATTTTCCGCGAAACGTTTGGCCACGCTGGGTCGCACATTGTATTTTATACGACCGTTCTTAGAAGTTAAATTTATTCGCCGACTTGCTCAAATGTAGACCGCTTGTCTGCAGATCTATTTACAAACATGTGTGATGCAAGGCTCGGGGAAAAAGTACCGGCGACCCGGTGAACCCCACGCCGGAAGGGTTCACAAAAATCAAAAATAGATGCCCTCCAGAATTCGTATCATTGTGCCGCTGCTGCACATAAATCTCGAATTCGATTTAAGAGCGTATAAAACTAAATTTGTTTGTAAAAATTCAATCGGGACGATAGTAAAAATTTTAAGAGCGAACGGCTCGCCACATGTTCGTTCTTCATCGACGTCTTCTAAGCGATTATCCCGCCGAATATCGGTGCAAAATAAACGTAGGAATTGGCCACTCCACAACCGTACACTTTTTACCACGTACAACTTAATGAGTTTTAAAATTTTGATTTACATGGCACTTTGGTTTATATCGCGGATATTTCGGGATTAATGGCATAGATTAAACGGAAAAGGCGGTCCTCGGTGGACGTAAACAAATTCCTGCACATCACACATTTCGCCTTTATTTTCTTGGGGGCACTTTGCACGGACGATATCTCTTTGTTTTTAATAAAATGTGACGTGCGATTAACGGGAGTATCTATCATCTTGTCTAGTCAGGTATCCGATCCCACCCCACACTTCTTTCTTCACCCAATTATCATTTTTATAACGAGTGGTTCATTTAATTTTCACCTGTGGCTATAATTCCGTATTAATATGCATGGGTCCGGGTCCGATCATTTGTAAGTGTTTTTGTTTTCTCTCGACTTGATACGATTTTCCGAAGTAATCGGATAAAAAAATTATGGCATCGAATTGTGATGACGGTTGTGATATCGAAGGTGCAGGTACGGCCTGGCATTTTACGGACGGAGATCATAATTTACGATACAATTAATAAAGAGTTGGTAATTATAGGAAATGCTATCGAGGTGTCTGGTCGGAGGTGCCATTAGGTACCCCGTTGATCATGTAATTGTGTCTGCAGAAGGCCGATTAACAAGCTTGTCAACATATTGTTTATGCCCACATAAAGAGTCGATATTTGAAATGTATTGGCACCATAATGCCGTGCTTCCAGATAAATTGATGTAAATTGCCTTCAACTTGATTAATTCTTGTGATAAACGGTCCGGAACGTTGGAGGACGCCGTATAAAGATTATGTATAGAGGTAGGCAATTAAAAAGTTCGCTCTTTTAATTGTATTTTCTTCGAGACAGCTAGGCACTGTCCATTACGCGAGAAACGAATTCGCAAAACGTGCCCGAGCAGATGTGGTGGCGTAGGTGCGCTTATGGACAATTAAATTCAATTACAATGTATGCAAGATTTCACAGTTGTAGTATGTACAAACACAAGAGCGAGGTGACCGAGCTTTGTGGCCGCCATTGCGATCATTCACAAAAAGAACATATCCATGTCGCACTATTGCGAAAAGCGTGAACGGTGGAATGTCACGTTCGGGTACAAGAAAAAAACTCTGATTAGCTATCGACCGATTTGTTTGTAAATTTAGATCGAAAACCGTTAACATTTTATTGAGAGAACCGGCGCGGCGAGACGTTTTCAGCGGCAAATGGCCGTGCAGGTGGAACGACGCCGGCGTCGCGTGATTTTTACTCTTATCGTTACTTTCATCGAGCTCGTTGCCATTGTCGACCCACAAACCCTATCCACCCATTGCTGAAAAATTCATTCCTTTATGACAATTTCACAACTTTTACTAGATGATACAAATTCGGGTTCTCCTTATTCTCGTCCGGAACAAGTACATATTCTTGGTGAACCAAGTTTTCTCATGGATTTTTCTTATCTATAGACAAGATGATATAACTTTTTTTTTAAGAAGTGTTAAATATTTATTATTACCGTCACTTAAATTATACATATAGGTACCCATTCTTCAGATTATTTTTCTGGATCACCTATTTTTAACCTAGTGAGAAATGCAACAACGAAATTGAAAGTCTACACTCCTTCATTAGATTTACTTAAAATTTTAGAAAGTGTGATAAGTGTACCCGGGAGACCAGTGACGAATTAATTACATAGTTCCAGACTTTTTTATGAAATTTTTTCATCTTTCAAGTTGTTGAAATTTATGAAAAAAATTGATTTGGAGAAGTCTTTTTTAGCATCAGATCTTAACAAGAATTACATCAACCGAATTTGAATGGAAACGCCCGACCCTTGCTTTTTCGCATTTTTTGTTTGAAAAAATGCACATATCTGCGCCAATCACAGCGGAGGCATGGCTCCCGCGCTGAATTTTTTTAGGACAATTAGTACATGATTGGGTACGTGCTTCGGATGGGGTATAGGTTTCGGTGCCTGAAAAAACCTGAACCGGAGGTACGCCCATAGTTTCAGAACCAATCAGAAGTCGTATGTCGGGAAAAATGCAAGAGTTATAAACCGTCATTAACCACTTTCTGTAATTTCAAGACATAGAAGTCATGGTGTTTTATGAATTATAAACGCACTTTGGAAGAATTGTTGGAATTACTAATAAAAACTAAAATTCTTGGAAAATTTGAATTGGAAAATAAAGTAACAGCAGGAACTTATTACTGCAATTATGGTAGGACATTTAACCGGTAGGTAACTTAAAATTAAAATAATCGCTCTTCAAACTGTTTCATTGTTACGCTCATTCGTTAAATTTCGAACAATGCATGAACTCAATGGAATACGAGAAATTTATTGTATCGTATCGTAATTTTCAAAATTTTTATTAAAAAAATCACTAGAACAATTCATATGTAGTATTTTCAATTGAAAAGCAGCTTGTCATAAAATTATATAAAACATTTTACAAAATTTAAGGCCATTATAACTAATTAAAAATTCATTGCTTCAACAACAAAATGATCACGAGCCGCCACTGAGTAAAATCTCTTAGTACGTGCTTTTAATGATCATCGTGGTTTTATAGGAAGACTGGAGCAGATCTCCAGTAAATCTTCATGGTCCTCCATGGATTTTAGGTGGACCCGATGATTCACTCCTTTTTTCCCTAAGGTTTTAGATACAGTAAATCGCAGTATATTAAAAAAAACTTCGTCCCCGTTTCGTTTGTTCTTGTAGGTATATAATAATATATTCAGTTCGTTAAATAAAAGAAATAAATTTTTAGTTTAATTCTTGTTATTCTGGTATGCCTCAAGGAAGCGCATTTTGGCCCTCTGCCTTCAAATATATGTATTATTTAGAAATGATTTTTCCTAGTCATTTATTGCCGGATAACTGTTTAGAAATATATCGTGTTGAAAAGACTCTCACAATTTATTTTCGAAATCTTATGACCCTAAATTTGAAAAGTGTAAGGTTGGATTCTTTTCTAATCTAATGCCTGTTTGCACCGTAACTTTAAAGCAGACTTAAAAATTAAGTATTATTAAAAGTACAGTTTGCAAATTGGCAAATTTCAAATGTTCCTCTTCCAAAAAATGATGCAATTAATTCTTGGAGAATTAATTCGATTAATTCTTTCGGAAATTTATAAAATTATATCGAAATTATGAAAATGCAAGTTTCTTTTTTAATTGCAATATACAATTTCAAAAATTCTAGTTGCAATTTATGTTGTTCAACATAATTCTTTTTGCCATATTAAATCATTCTGCATCATTCTCCATCTCCATGTCAGCTTTTAGTAATTTCTTCTCTCACGAACCCAACCGCAAGTGGAACTTAAAAATCCAAATAAAGATTAAAAATGAAAACCGTTGTGTTAAGAAACCGAATATGAAGTATGACGACTATGACGAGCACAAAAGGTACCAAAAATTAACCAGATTTTACTTGCCACAAATGTCGTTTGTTAAGTTATACTTTTTTAAGTATATTAACTATTGCTTGAAGTTAAGCATGCTTTAATAAATAATTTAAAATCATAAATAAGCTAAAGTTGTAAAAGGTGCAAACGGGCATAAGTGATAATATTTAGTAGGTATGTTTTATTAACCAAAGTTGGAATCATTCATTATCTAATATTAAATTAAAAACTCTTGATTTGCTTGTCCTTATTGTTAACTCATTAAATTTCTACAGGTACTCTTCACTGGTTCGTTTTATTCTAAAATACCGCAGTCGTGCTCTGCAGTGTATTACGTAAATATGAACGTGTTCAAAATACATTTTTATGCTACTGGACTTGTAATAATGTGATTTTCATTTAGATTAACCTAGAAATGTTTGCCTCTATATATAATAGATAATATTAGATAATATAATTTCATATTTCAGAATTTTTAATTTTGGCGCAGTTCTATACAGAAAAATGTCTTCCTTGTATTGTTTTTGGCACCGAGTAGATTGCAGCAATACGTTATAATGAATCACTTGTGAGGCTAGAAGGGCTCGTTAAGTGACCAAAAAATATTTCTCTTTTTCTCCTTGCTTTTGATCTCGCTTATGCCCACACATATTTTTTCTGAATGCGGATAAATCATTCCGTGCATTTTTACGAAACCGTCGCAATTGCCTTGCCAAATTGAATCCGGCTCGAGTGTTAACCGTTAATTCGACCAATTTAAGCATCATCGCGAAAAATACGCGAATTATAACACCTTTCGGATCACGGAGTCCATTCCGGTTGTAACCCGATAACAATCTTTGAAGTGTCATTTGCGTAAATTAAATATTTGTCATCGCCATTTAGCGGATCAAGAATCATAAAATAATACAATCGTGATATATGTATCCCAGACGTTTGATCCCTTGAAGTTTCATTCTGGTTACGCACAGGTGTTGTCTGCAAAGTTAACGCCAGGTCAAAAGGCAGCAAGCCATCGTCGAGTGTTGACTTGAGGTTTATTTACAGTCTGTCACACGCGGTCATTTGCCGCGCAAAACATTACAAACTTGGTACAGCAGCAGCTCGTGGTGTGTCCTTCAGATGTGTTAGTCAATGAACAGAGAGAGCGTCTGCTTTCTGATTTCTGATTAATCGCACGGGGTAGCTGAGTTGCACCACCACATGCAGAGTTGGCAGCAGAAGAGACATAATGGCGGAGACGATGAGTGACGGGAATGCGTACGCAAGGGCTGCCAACACAAACAGACCGGAAGTGTCCGCTAATTATAAATGTGTTCTCATCAATCACGGTTTCCATTTGACATCGGCTTCTCAGTATCACATGATGAAGGAGATATATTAATAATGGAAGCATCCCGGTGGTTGCTTCTTCTTTCGCCAGAACAAAGACAGCTCGCATTTTTGTGTGCGTTTCCATAAATGCGAACATTGAAATTGTCCCAATTATGTCGTGACCCAAAGGAATCGTGCGGCTATTAAAATTATTAAAACGTTTGCAATGCTACAGTTCTCGGAAAGGAAGATCGTTGGGTACATTGGCGTGCTGCTGAAATTTCCAATTTGCTAAATTGGTCACAGAGGACACATTATAAATACGTTAAGTGCGACTACTTTGGAATTCGCCATTTGTTATGATTTACGATACAGAAATTGATTGCAAACGAATATCGACGGTTGTCAAGAGTGTATTGTTAGAAACGTCAGCTGCCGAAGACGAGGCCCTGCTGACGAAGAAACAATCACGCGATCATGCCGGGAGTGCATACACGAAACTTTATTCTAGTGCTTTGAAAACTTGTCTGAAATGCATCCCAATTCGACAAATAACTCCCCCAAATGAAATAGTGTTGTCTGCTTGGAATCGTGGAATCCAGCGATTGAATCCCTTCTTCTCGTGACACGTTTCCTTTCGCCACCCTTCTTCCTTCGGGGTTTTGTGTCAAGCACGTGCTAACAGCAAAAACGAACTACCTGGCCCTTATTTACAGCGATCAAACGAGAAAACAGAAACCGCAACACGGACAGGATTTGCACAGGACGAACGATTATTTGAAATTGTTTATTGTCAATTTATATATATATATTTATGATATATTTGTCAACCAGAGATGAGAAACTTCCATAGGATTTGCACAGGACGAACGATTATTTGAAATTAATTATTGTCAATTTATATATATTTATTATTTATTTAGCCTTTGCCCGCGCGACTTCGTTGGCGTGGAAATTTTGATGTGCATGTTTGTGAACTGTATGATATAAATTAGGGAACTTGTAACTCATTGATTGACTTATTTATTTATTTATTCCAATACCGTTCTGTATACAACATTACATACATCTCTCGACATGTAAACGAAAAATGATTCCAAGTGGAAATATCCGAATTTTTTCTCAATTTATTTATCTATAAACTCCCATTGAGAAGGTTTGTTTCTTTCCCTACTATTTCCTCTCCTAAAAAATCAACAACTGTGCAAAAAACCATGTCGATCCCTTGCTCTATGAAAAACAATATCCCACGGGAACATTTTTCCGGGATAAATAGTAGCCCTTGTGCTATTCCAGACTATAATCTATATATGTGCCAAATTTCATCCAGATTCGTTCAGCCGTTCTGGCGTGATTGAGCAACAAACATCCAAACTGTCGCATTTATGATATTATATAGTATATATAGTATAGAATTGTCAACTAGAGATGAGAAACTTCCATAAATCGTATGATTGAAATTGACACGTATAATTCAAATAGATCTCACGCTACTTCATCATTTTTTCTGTTTAAATTTAAAATAATTTCTTGTCATATCTAATTGATTTATTGTGACAATGAAAATCAATTTAGATCATGATTATTTAAATTTCAAGTTGGATCTTGCTCTTCTTAGCATCATCAGCACTTTTCTGTTAAAATTTAATAAAACAGTGTAAAAGTTTTTAGTGTTTGAATTTCGCAGATTATTTTATCGACGCCACTTGTTTAACAATGTTAAATATTATTGAGTAGGTTTTAAAACGCACACGTGAAGTGTTTAATTTTTAATTTTATTAACATTTCAAGGTGTGTTTTCCGTTTTGGTAATTTATTCTATGGTCGCCACCATTTCAAATTGCTCGATTAACAGTGATAAACACCTATTTTCGAACGAGCTTTTAAAATGTAGATATTACGCGAGGTGTTAGTTTAATTTTATTACGTGCATGAGTAGGCGCTTGGTAATCGCAAGTAGTATAAATAATTTACGAGTAATATCTATAAATTTTTCGTCGGCCGGTCTCGCCCAATTTGCACAATCGCTTTTGCCAAAAAAACTCATTTGGCAACAAGGCCGACTGGGCGGCAAGCTGTCCCTCTTTTACCCGGAAAACTGGAAATAAAACCACTCGCTTAAATAGTTATCATCATCATCATCGGCCAGGTCCCAGATGTAAAATTAGCCGCATAAAGAAACGGCCTCATCATCCTCGGGATGATTCGGCTGTAATTTGGGCGAATTAAACGGTAGCGACGGACCCCTGTAATTCAATAATAGCTTAATAACCATCCCGAATCTGATAGATGCCACTTAAGGTGGTGATTGGCGTGATTTCGGCGTCGCTACCGTCCTTTGATTTATGAGAAAAACGACTTTGCGTTGTTGCAACGTTACTCATCTCGAATTCTGGGACTAGTTCGATTGTTAGGGGGCAGGTATTAGGCGGCTCGGTGCGATTTCCATTATTCGAGGGTGAAATCGAACTTCCAAGAAGGCAACTTGAGTTATTTATAGACGAAGGACAGTACCGACAAAATGTCCACGACAACTTACCCCGTTTCTGCATGAACATGAAGAGGTCGTCCAGGAACTCCTTGCGCTTGGGGTCGTCGTTGATTTCGTACAACTGCAACAAAAATTCGATTAATCGGCGCTAATGTCGTGATTTACGGTTTATTTTCCGGGGAATTGCCGGTTTATTTGCCAATTAACAAACATAAAGCAGGTACAATGTTGCGTTGTTGTGCAAACCGTTTTATTCTACAGAGGCACGTCTATCGCACTATTAATATTATTGCGGAAATGCGCTTATCAATAAATTATGTCGTTTTGGAATATGTTTAGAACGTTGTTCCTATCACGTCCTAGCAACGCCGATAAGCCGCCATTAAACTAGGACATGTTGTAGGCGAACATTCCACGAATTTGATCATTTTAATGCGGCCAACGAAACGGCCATAACTCCACACTGTATAATATAATTCGTGATTAATTGCGTAAATTCTCAGGGTTAAGTTTATGAACTCCTCGTCAAATGTTTGTGTTCGCTGCCTCTTAACTTTTTACGCTGTGTTTTATTGGATCTTATCCTTCAACGTTAAATTATCCCAAACATTAATTACCATTTCCAAATTAACTTTTTTATTGGATATTAATTACTCATCACCGACTCGGTTTCTAATTACGGCCATCGCGGGCGTTTAATGTTAAAAAAAATCACCAAACGAGCACGAAGTGCAGCGGAGCTACCGAAACGACTTCGATGTCGTATTTTTGCGTGGAATTGCCCGACAATATATCGAGAGCGATTGTCAGACGCAAATTGGCTGCACGAGGACCAGAAAGAGCAAAGCCCCATCAATATCAAAATCGTAATTCATAAATTTGTTATTGTAGTAATCGAGGTTGCACTGAATGCGCGTCGCTCGGGGCCCAGCAAAGTAACTTGTAAAGATAGATGACCACGGCGGACAGATTAGTTAACCAGGGTTATTAATGACCATGTTTAACCTCCACAACCCCACCTCACAACAATGGCCGATGTTTTAACACCACATTACAAGCGATTACGACTGCTGCTACACTGTATTAACTGGGCTTCTGATACCGGCGCGTCCAAATCGCAATAACGGAAAATGCTTTAATTGATAGGTGGATTTGTCTGGTTTACGGGCTCGTCCCCGCATCAATCAAAATGCTGTTAGCGCTCATCAAGCCCCGGATCATCAACAAACTCGCCCCTCATATAAGACTGTTAATCGACCGCAATCAATCTAAGACGGAGGTAGGTATAAGATCGCATCTAGCTTATAAGCATTTCGTCTTGGAAATGTCAGCCGGCTTGTATATTGCGCCCCATGTGCTCGTTGGAAAGGTCGAATAACGATATATTGTATTGAACGACACGAATTACAGAATTATTGCGAAAGTCGACGATTTTAATGTGGAACGCGTTCCCGGTATTGTTAATTATTAGGTGTCACTCGAGCGTCATCATTAGCGGATATCACTTTGTGGCGGAGCCGGTGATTCATTGGAAAAATTCCAAAATTGACATAAACAATGAACAGAGTCGTTATTCTTTCGGACGGACGTTATTTTGATTCGGTTTAAAAATAAATGTCACCGGATTGAAGAATTTATATTTGAAAACAAAGCCCGGCGGCGGATCCGTTTCAATCAAAATTGCGCCAGTTGTGAATTTTATCGTTTCTCACACAAGCAATGCCGGTAGGTCTCCGAAACGTGCCGTTGCGTAAGGTTTTATCATCCATTTACACAAATTTATTGGAAAAAGCGGCTTTTCCGCCCGCATGCCGACAATAAAATGATAACACGTCTTATCAATTAAAATTAAAAGTACCATTACGCCGGTAAACGTGCTAACAAATAAAATAAAACGCCCGATAATCAAGAAAATAATAAAACGTATCCTTGGAAAACAGTGCTATCGCATAATAAATGTATAAATTTTATCGACAAATAAATAATTCATGAGCGATGTTATTGTTGTTATTGAAATTTTGTACATGGACGATAAAAAGCTCAAAATTAGACGCAAGGTTGCGTGCTCGCGTTCAAGTCTCCAGACCGAGCGCGCTCTCCCGAAATTAATACTAATTTTATTGAAATGTATTCAGCGATGACATTTGAGATAAGGGGGCCGATTTGTAACCCCGATAGCACCACCACCTCGAAGGAGACAAAATACAATCAAAATCACTTGACTTCCAACAAAAGACGTGGTAACCTGGAGATGTGACCCCACGCGGAACGTCACTGAAAAGGACCCTCCAGTATTGTGCGCGCCCTAAGACCACAATGCACACAACAATGTGATGTTTACATGCATTGTCACTAACAATGCCACAATATGGACTTACGACTCACTGACGTGCCGGTAGTCTGCCATAATTAGGGCGATTATAATGCATGGACGCCTCCCTTAGACATGATTCCACGTTCGTTACGCAAATTTCAATGTTTTCCTCACATTTTCACGCCGAATGGGGATGTGGGGCTGAACCGGTAATGCCGTCATGCCAGAATGAATTATAATAACTGTCATCGTTTCACACGACGATTAGTACAGACGGGGGGCGATTGTTTAAAAAATTTACAAAGCTCAACCGAATTTAAAGCATTTTTTTGTTAAAAAAAAATTCAAGAATAACAGATATCGATTTAGAACCATATAAAAACGATTATTTCACCTTTCTAAAGTTTAAACTTGCATTTACCATTAGAAGGCCCAAGAACCACAAATAATACGAGTTGAAGTGACCAAGAGCGATGTTACAGAATTTTGTAAACAAAACGTAAATCTTTTTTTAAGCGCATATTTAAAAATCTACCGATTTAGAACTTAAACGGAATTTAGATTAGATCAAAATAAAAAAAGTCGCATTTACGACTGGTACAGACAGAGTATCGATTCACAAAATTTGGCAAGAAGAAACCGATTTGGAAACACTCAAAATGTAAATGTTGGACAGGTGAGAATGAAATCGAGGATATCAGAAAACAATTTGTGGCAGCAAAAAAATTAGCTGAAGTTGCCGGCCATTTGAAAATTATGTTAACCAAAGAGAATAAATATTATTAATAATACACTGCCTCATTAAAGTTAGGGATATTGCTGCTTAGACTTGTTACAATAAAGCTAAAAAAAATTATAACCAAAATAGGAAGTTTTTGGAATCCGCCAAAAACCCATTTCATTTAGGCGAAATGAATACCTACTAAGAAAATATTAAAGTATCCCATCACAAAATATTTCTCATTTTAATTTTCTAATTCAATAATTCAGCAATATCCCTAATTTTATTGGGTCAGTGTATTAGCAAATTTCTACAATTTGAAGTTGAAACGATTACAAAACGCCGCGGAAGTGCACAAGAGAAAACTAAACTAGGTTTACTAATGTAAAAGACCCAAATGCAATTTTGAAAAATTTGGTAACCAAACAAGATTTAGGAAGCTGATATCGATTTGGAAACAATTTTTGGAACAAAATGAAAATGTGAGACACGTTGAAGATCAAATCGACACTATCACTAAGCAAAGTGTGGAAGTCAAAAAATGAGATATATTGAAGAATTTAGTAACCAAAAAGAATAATTATTACCTACTAATTAATTATATCAGCAAATTGCTACAAATTTAAGATGAAACGATTACTAAAAGCCGAGGAAGTGCTCAAGAGCAAAGTAGAGAATACTAGTATAAAAGGCCAAAATGCAGTGTTGAAAAATTTAGTTGAAACCGATTTGGAAATAATTTTTGGCCACGCAGTCTCACAGGTTGAAGAACAAATCCACGGTAAGACAAAACAATGTGTGGCACCCAAAAAATCAGTTGACCTGATCAAAGTGCAATATTGAAGAATCTGGTGTTGACTAAAAAATATGAATATTACAAATTACCGAATTATATCACCAAATATATAGCCACAATTTGACGATTCCAAAAACCCTGAAAGAACTAAATGAAAAACAGAAAATTCCAATCTAATTAACCAAAATGCAAGATTGAAAAATGATAACCAAAGAAAATAAATTCCTCAAATGGAAAAATGTAAATAAAATAAGGAATATAAACAAAAATTAAAGAGGACCAATTCATTAACGTAGAAGTCCCAATTTTGAGCGGATTTTGCACACATTTGGATAAAATGGAGACGAAAACAATGCCGGTGTACGAGTTTTTTTATACTATTTTTTTCTATTTCGCATCTTTCACGTAATTTTTAATTTCAATAAAAATAAAAATATTCAATTTTAATATTTGGGGAACTTTGCATGAGTAAGTAGTTTAACAATTGTCAAAATTGAAATTGGGGGTGAAAATAATTTTCAGTAAAATATTGTGGCAAGCAACCTAACTGGGATTAATTTAAGTGCTCAAGACACATGCGACGTAACAATTAATGTTTATAATAATTGAGAAAAGCTAATTTAAATTAAAATCATTGTAACGTCTTGGTGTTTACTTTGAAGTTTGACATGACATTTCTGATCATGACATACAACATACAACTTTAGAAAAACTAAAATACACTAGTTCTATTACGAAACTCAAAAAGCTATTAACGCGCTCAATTGAGTCCTTTAACAGCTTTGTTATAGACGCGAAGTAGAAAAACCGTTTTGAAGTATCACTTGTAGTAAAATAGCGTACAATTGTATGTCGTGCATCTTGGTGCAATAAAGAAATAAAGAATCGATGCAAAGAAGCGAAGCGATTGGAGCCTCCTACGCTTCCCAACGAAGCGGGTCCATCTATTATCATCACACGTTTCCGATCACGTGTGGAATTCTCCACGCGGCAATAATTCATTCCATTAATATCGAACACCTACGTTTCTAATAAATCGATTAAAACAAAACGAAATTAATCGAAATACCATCATCATCATAGAACTATAACACACCTCGAAAACAATTAATTCCCTTTTTTCGAGCGATTGTGCGGCCCACACCAAATCATCTATCATGAGTATCGTTGACATGTTCTAAATTAAAAACACTAACCTGTAGTCGTGCCCCTGCTTGAGGACGGCGTCGACGTGCGGCAAACCCAAGAGAAGAAGGGTTGCGACTCTTTGCGATGATGAACTCGTCAAGCCTCGGGGAAATCTTTTGATTACATTTCTTATTTTATAAAGTGTATTAAACTACACTGGTTTAAGTAATTAACGAGGAACGCTGTGGGGTGTCACTTTTCACGGCCCAGGGATGAAATTTACTG
This sequence comes from Eledona agricola, assembly GCA_964023215.1. Lineage (NCBI taxonomy): Eukaryota > Metazoa > Arthropoda > Insecta > Coleoptera > Tenebrionidae > Eledona > Eledona agricola. Next base: position 5,731,496 of record OZ026856.1, read on the forward strand.
CTCTATCACGAGATAGCTACATAATCTCTTGATTTATCGCGCGCAATTTCGTAGCCACGTGTTTTTTTTCCTTTCGTAAAACTGGTCAGGTGCGACGCAGATGGCGATGATTGGTTTCGAGTAGTTTTATAACAATTACAGATAAATCACGCGAAAAACAATAAGCAATAATAATCGACCGAAAGAAGTGTTGTTGTCGTCGTAATAACCTTGTGGCCATAGGGAATCGTAAAATTTTTATTGCAAATTTCAATAATCCTAATCCGGCGACGAAGAGTGTCCCGGAGTTTCGGCGGCCCGACTGAAACGCGATCTAAGTTTGATGGATCTAATTTAAAACAATCCATAAAAGCTCGACACACAAAAACTTATTCAGACTGATCCGGCAATAATAAAAATCGCATTAAAAATGAATATTAATATGAAATATGTTTCTGGGGAACATAAAATTTTTACTGGCAGAGAGCATTTTATATCAGTCCATTGTGTTAATAAATTCCAAAGGGTCTAGCCGAACAAAGGTGCCGTTCACCGGCAATTAAATTTTTCTATTAAAATAAATACGGCCGTTTCATTTCCATACATTATGGCTAAATTATTTCTGGAAAGCACTGTAATGTGTGCACTTGGTATTGTTGTAATGGCACAACGCGAACGCTTTATTCCAGTTAATTAAAATCTGCTCGTATTTCATCCGCCACACTTCTTGCACGTCATATAATTCATTTTGCAAAATCACCACCTTGCGGTCCAATAGGTGCTGCAATGCGAAGAATAAGCGAGGGGGCCAAACACGAGCCGCACAATTTTATTTCGGAATTAGAATTGAGAAGCGACGACCAACTATTTGGCAGTTTCCCTAATGATTCATCAATTGTCAGATCATCTCAGTAAACAGAAATCTCGAAATCACGACGATACCGCAGCGCTTTATTATTAGCTCGGGGATTTCATAAAGAGTCCGGCTAGTTTGTTAGATGATGATTCGAGGCAAGGACTCGTTAGTGGTTTAATTAAATTTAATTTGATGCATTAGAAATTGTAGAAAGGTAGGCCGGCAGATTGGGAAACTGTTAATGAAACAATAATAAAAATAAAGTGTTAAATTCATCACTTAATAAAACACCATAAACCGAATCCCACACACGTCGACCTATTAAACAAAAGAATAAACAAAGAAATGTACAAATAACTAGAGAGAAGAGAGCAAATAAAAGGAAGGCGGGCGGCAACAACGCTCGGGCCTTCAGGTATACATACGACGGATATAAAAATACAACACCTACCATTATTGTTAATAAAATCTAAGTACGTAAAAAGAATATAACGCTTTGTATTGAAACTATTTGCGTAATTAATTAGTGTGCGCACGTTAACGAGGGCCTAGTTTTTAATAGTAAAACCCTAAGTGAACCCAACAAGTGTTAATGAGCCGGTGGCATTAAATTAAACATGCACTGACCTCCTCGCGCTCCGGCTTGGCCATGGTAGCGCTGCAGCACCATAACACCGACCAGAAACAATATACCTATGACACTGGAAGGAAAATGGTAGGAAGACGAGAAATGGGTGAAATGGTGGGTGGGTTCGATTCTCGGTAACTCCAGGTACTTGGGATTTAACCTTTGTTGGTAAATAGTTTTTCGTTTCGCGGTACGGCTTAGCTAGACTACCAGTAAGTAGATGAGCAGCGGCGTGCCATTTCCTATTTTTTCCGGCGGTGGTGAATAGGAGCAGCGTTTATTTAGCATAATCGGCCCACGCGAGGGGGGTGAGGGCTGTTTAAACAGCTATTACGACGTTCATTAGGGAACGGAATCAAAGCAGACCGGTGTGTAATTATAAAGTATTTACAGACGTAGCTGGCGCGGAGGAGTGGGACCCTGTAATTCATCACATAGACAGCTCATTTGCTATTCGTATTATCATATTTGAGCACGGGTTGAGTGGCCGTTTAGTGAGGTGTAGGCCGATATAATCTAATATCGCGATAAGCGAGGATGGTACAAGATACCCATTGTATGGGGTGGTCGCGCCAACAAACCCATACCGAACGCCGAACCCAACACAATTTGCCAATAATAACGATAGCATTCGGTTCGATGGAAATTAACATGTTTACTCGGCGCTGCAATGTTTAATGGCTAATTAAAACGCCCGTATGCACGAAATAATGAAACAGAAAATTTTCCAAGCACAGCACTGAAAAATTTGTTCTTCGTAAACCTAGACCTGCTTTCGACACATTTTCTCATAACTTCATTTAGAAAAACAATCAATAATGTTTAGTTACATAAAATAAATTAAAGTAACACTTTATTAATTCATAACATCAGTAAATTGAGTCTAATAAAATTGAAAAATTATAATCCGGAAATGACGAGTTGAAAAAGAAGAGTCGCCAAATTTGTGCGTAAAACAAATATAGAATGCAGAATGCATCCTAAGGTAAGATTATGGTTCGGGGGTGGTCGGAATGTGTCGATTGCTTTGACACGAAGTGCGAAGCCCACCACTAAAAGTCTCGTCTTTCGTTGACTGGTTGTTCCTATTCTTGTTTCACGCACATATTTGCCGACTCTTTAATTTTTCCACTGTATAGCCCCTTAATACTAAAACTTGAGTTATCTACTTGTACTAATTTAATTTTTCACGTTTTTAACAACCAGAAGGACTTTATTAATATTATTATTATTATTAAAGCTGCTATTATTAAGATCTGCTGTAATGCTCCCCTGAAAATTCCATGATTACAAGTTATCCAGTTGTAGTTAGTATTAAGGGGACGATATTATGAATTTTAATAAATTTATTTAAACCAATTGCTGCTTTAGTACGCCAAGTAGAAATACAATACCTGAAAAGGTAAAAGTTTCTTGAAGAAAAAAAATTGGAAATTCTTAAGCTTTTGCCACTTTCTGTTTTTATGAAATTTAATATTTAGTTAGGTATCAAGTTACTTTATTTTTTAACTTATGAATATTTTCATTTGATAATAATTTATATATAGACCTTTTTGATCTAACTTATGAATTTGAATAAAACATAATTTTAAACAAATTTACTTATGTGGTTAGACTATTCAATGTGGAATCTTAAAATACCTAATTTTCCCAAAATTTTGACTCCACACACCACAGAATAATAATTTTATCTCATCGTGGTCCATATCGACATGTGTATTCGAAAACGTGGTGGTCAAACACATTAGTAATTTTAATTTCACGAATTTATATTTTCCTCCGACGTAATTAATCACTTATTTATTCACCAACTTAACTCTGACACTCTTACTAAAATCGCTGGAATCTAACTTTTATATCATGGCGACATTTAGTATAATATTTCCAACAGAAATTACCATTTTTGACCAACTTTTAAGTAATACTTTAATGAGTGAAATTTTGAAGATACTGTGCTGCTGTTTTTGAAACAGTTACATTGTGAAAAGCAGTGGCGGCTGGTCAGGGGAGGCACAGGAAATAGTGCTTCCGCTGCACAAATGACGAATTAATTAGTTCCAGACTATATAAATTTATGAATTATTCCCTTTCAAGTTGAAAAAAATTGACAAAAAAAATTGATTTGGTAGAAGATATTTTTTCAGCTTCAGATCTAGAATTATTTAATTATTAATTATTTATTCATTATTTCCCCCCTAATGGGACTTGAAATGGTACATGCTCCAAAAATCCTAATAAGATCGTTAATTATTAATAACACCGACCGTGAAAGCCCAAACACTTTCATAATAATTATTTCAACCGAATTTGAATGGGAACGCCCGATCCGAACTTTTTATGCATTTTTTGCTTGACAAAATGGACCGCACTGCTCAATCACGGCTCCGAAGCGCTATGACTTTTTTACGAAGGCAAGTACGTGATTGGGTACGTTCTTCGGATGGGCATAGGCTTCGGTGCCTGAAAAACTCTGAAAAAACTCTCAAACACGCCCAGTCTAGAACTAATCGGGAGTCGAATTTTGAATTTAGCGCACATCATCTTTGCCTTTAGTTAGATTTCTATTGAAATTTAAATTTTATAATTTTATGAAGGAAAAATAAGCAACCAATGTTGATGTGTTAGGTGTTTCAATTTATTCGGCTTTGTTGTGTTTGTTCGTCACAAATTTTTTAGTTTCTCGTCCAGACTTGAGCGTTTTTTGGTTAATTAGGGTAAACCACCTCGAGAATTTCTTAATTCTTATTGCAGGAAATTTAAATGGTTAACGGGTAGTTTAATTTCAAACAATCGTTTGTTGGCCATGTGCTTTATTTTTGAATAGTGCTGCAGATATTTAATTACAGAAATTTAAATCACTTAAGCGCCATACAAAAAGTCAGGATCGTATTAGACAACATGTAAATTGCATGTTTAAACAAACAAAATGTAATACATTTAATTGATACACCACGCCGGTAACAAACGATAATAAATACCTATATAAAAAGTTTATTTATATTTTTCTTTATTTTTCTAATGTGGTTGAAAATTAACAGGAATTAGTGATCCGCCAATACGCGAATATCCATTTTCAATTCAAAATAACTACTATATTCTATAACTCATGTTGTAACTAAAAACATAAATTTGTAAAGTAATAGTTCAAATTTTTTACATGTACCTAAAATTGGTGAGAGAAAATTGGTGTAGATATAAACAGTTATTAACAACTTTCTGTAATTTTAAAACATATTCATTTTGGAGGAATTGCTGGAATTATTAATCTAACTCAATGTTTGGAAAAATTCGAATTGGAAAATAAACTAATAGCACAAACTTTTTACTGCAATTATGATAGGACATTTAACTGGTTGGCAACTTAAAATTAAAATAATCGCTCCTCAAACTCTATTTATTCATTGCTATTGTTACGCTCATTGGTTAAACTTTTTACAATGCATGAATTCAATCGAAGAAGATTTATTTAATAGCATCGTATTTTTCAAAACATTTTATGTCAAGTTGACGAAAAAAATAATTGGAAGGATTACCATCGGACAAGAAAAATATACATATGTGTATGGCTCAGTAATTTCAACTGAGAAGGAACTTGTCAGAAAATGAAATACAAAAATAGCACACAAAATTTAAGACCATTATTAACAAAATGATCACGATCAAAAGTATGATCTTATTATTGTCAGATAGTCTTTTAATTTGTTTTACTGTCTATTATCTGCACGAAATCTAAGAACAATGATGACAGTCCGCCAATAAATCACAGACCCATGTTTATCAGAATTTTCATCTATCTTTGATGTGGAAAATCGGCAGAAATAAATTTTTGTAACAATGTGTATTGAATCGTTTGGTAGAAAAACTCGACTTCGTTAAAAATTATTCGATCTTTAAGATTCAAAGAACTCGTTTCGAATCGTTTTGTAAATTTATACACAATGGGTGTTTAACATCACATTTTTTTCGGCTGATGTAATTCAAACGGTTTGAAATGAAAAAAGTACAGCGCGCTATAATTAATTTCGGTTGATGAATGAGCCATATCGTTCCCGGTTCTTTCCCAATCCGGGCATTATTCGGTGGGCCGTGCTGTAAATATTTACCGCGTTATCAATCACCAACCGAACAACACGTATAATTAAATTCATTCCTCGTTAGTCCTTATACGAACGAGAGAAGAGAGGAAATTGCCAAATCGTCTGGGGTAAATTAATGAATTAACAAAATAATCAGAGAGCTGACTAATTCCGGCCTCCGCTCTTAATCAAGCCGGTTGCCAAATGTGTAGCACAGCTGTCTAGATCTCATAATCCCGAATACTCCATCGACAGGGGTTAGAGGTTAAATTTAGAGCCGCACATAAATTTGACATCAGCTGAAATTTCCTCGGAGCTGGTTTAAATTCGTTTCGGGGTTTGTAAAGGGTGGTAAGGAGACGACGCTGTGGAAACAACGAATTTAACGAACAATTTGCAATGAATCAACATTTTAACATTCGCTCGCGGCGGTGGCTCTTGCATTTGGGCAGTTTAGTGCCGTGAGAAGCAACACATTTCTCGATTGTAAAATCCGGAGGAAATGTGGCCAGAAACGGGCCTCGCCAAATCTATTTGCAGATAAATGATTGAATCTTAAGGCTGAAGACCGGCGAACAAATCTATCGGCGATAAGAAGTATTGGAGTCCTTTACGGACGCTATTTTCGCCGCTTTCGGACCAAATCGCCCAGACCACTTCATTATGTCGTTGATTGAGTCATTTACTTCCCCCTTATATGAGATTAATACATGTGCCACTACTAGTGGGGTAGGTAACTGCCAAATCCGAAGGGGATTTACCGCAACAACAAAAAAATTCATAAACTCGCCTCGTAATCGTTAATCGTCAAGAGCAATAACGAAAAAACAAGTCGAAATCAATGTTTCCGATTCGGAATCCAAATCACTTAAAGTAAAATTGTCCAATACGAATTCCGTCAAATCAATCGTTGGCACGGAACATCCGGTCCCATCTTAGCATATGTTTGCCAGTTGTGTGTTAAAACCATAATAAATTCACCAAAATAAAACCAAACCGATATAATTTATTCTAGCTTCAATCACACGACCGCGATTAAAAATGACGCGTTCTTGGTGTTAATAGATTTCGATTGGAAAGTTACAAACAAAATTCACCACACTAATGGACGAATAAAATGCGATCGTTAGTGGAAATCCGCTAAAATCGATGATGAAAGTTTTTGGCGGATCCGTATTAATCAATTCCATTTCGTTTACAGCTAACCGAAATCATTTCGTTGGCACGCCAATATTTTATAAACGCTTTTTTTTATTTACCTAATAAGAGGGTTTAAAGTCAAACACTTGGTCTGGAGATATTAACTCAAGCTGTATACAATTAAATTAGTTAATGACTGTAAAGTATCTCTTTAATACTGTTGGTAGTCGAAAATAGTTTTCTTAGCACAGCAATTAAATGTCATAAACACCACCTTTTTAGTGAGCTTTAGACGCTTTACAGCACCGTTTTACAAATCACTGCGACTCGCTACGGAATCTTAAAGAATCGCCGTCTTGAAAAAACAACTCTTAATTATCGAATCGTGCGAGGGTGATTCGTTGATTTATGTCGGAATCTGGATTAGATAGTCGCCGGGCGATTATTCAAAACTGAGCAACGAATGATTTCCAAGAAGATCAAGCAATTACTTTGATTAATTGTCGCGGTAATGTGCTCGCTTCGTTATCTTTTCGGAAACGGACATCTAACCCCCTTGTTGCTTTATCTATTTATACAGCCCGGTTTAAATTTATTCCGTCTTAAAAGCGTAATTATTGGACCCATATGTCGTAAATGCGTTTCCAATGCGACCTTAACACCCTCGGCTCCCGTTCGTTACATCAATAAGGCCACACGTCTGTTCGCATCGATTTTGCCTATTCCCCCAATTCCAAAAATAAGTAGAAATATGCCGGTCTGCCTCATTTCTGAATCTTTGACATTTGTGATAGATTCTCGAAGGGGATTTAAACTAATGTTACCATTTGCCGAAACTTTTACCCTGTTTTGATTAGTTTTTACGTCGTCTCGTTATTTTTGGAAAGGTGTTAAGACGTAATTTTTTTTTTACCAATTGCCGGGGGAGGATAGGAACCGATCAGGCGACATTTATGTGTGTTTACCGGTGGACATCTAACAAGTCTTTGTGAAATGGTATCTCTTGTTTTCTCAAGTTTGCAGCGTTTTGTCGGTGAGGCGGTTAGTTTGTTTATGCTGACGGTGTAGATCAAAGATTCCGCATCGTTAATTCGGTATCAAAGGAACTATCATTAATGAATTAAGACTTTACGGCAGGATACAGTTGGATCGTGTCCACGGGCTGCTTTCATTTACTTTAATAATATTTTGATATGTTTATCGTGAACGATGAAACCGGACTAATAGTACATTTGTAGGCGTCTATTTTCGGATCGTCTACACTCTAATTACGACTTTACGATCTAAGCAGATTTAGCCAAAATCCAGCGCGCGGTTCTTGCGAGCCTCATTTTTGCGTGGCCGCATGCTTATTATTATTGTGCTTTATTCATGCAATTGAATTAAATTGCAGTAATTTATCTATTCAAATGCGGCCCGTACATCTCGAGACGGCACATTATGAGCTTGATATTAAAATATAATAACACCTACGACGTTATATTTCATACAGAATAGAGGCAGCAGCGTATGTTTTCCTGCAGGAGTTCGCCGTGTACTAAATACAACAACACCCCACGTAATTTCGTGGATGTGAGAACATTAATTTAAGGAAATCGTTTTGTTGTCTCGGCCGCATGTAATTCAATCAACCATTGTTCCGTGCGTTTCGGACGAAAAAGAAAAACGTCGCCTTTTCAATAAATTATAATTGAATTAGTCGGATGTGTTGTGTGCGAATTAAAAATGTTTAAAAATGACGAAGGAGTCGGTTAGGTTGTGGGACGAATGGTGCAACAGCAGGTAGAGCCTTTCAGACGGCATCGGCAATACAAAAAATATCTGCGCTAATTTTTAATAACCATAAATCATCGAAAACGGCCATAAAATATCCGATGCATTATGCCAAATTATAATAGTACCGGGAATGCAGGAATACTTCAACATTTAGGTACAAATTAAATACAAGCGATAACGGCCCGTCCTTATTCATAATAATGTTCCTTAATAATAGAGACAAGGACACGAAACGCCGACTTTTACGATTGAATAACTCTAAAAATGTACTGTAATTCCTGCGCTGATGAAATTATGCGCCATAAAACTGGCGAATAATATAACTTATATGAGGTTGGGTCCAGACGAGCGGTTACAACCGGCGCATGCGTTGCCTTAAATCGCACAGGAAATTGCCCATACAAAATTGCCCAGATCCGAAACGGACACTCAACAACATTATATTAAACCACCACGCAAAAATCTGACGTTATCTCCATGATACAAAGTACAAGAAACATTGGACAGGCAATAGCTTAAAAGTTGCAACAGCAACCAGCTCGCCCAGTACAACACAGAAGCAAATAAACGAAGAAAGTAGAATGACAACAAAGAGTCTACTGGAACTTCGAGAAGAAACTGAACAAAACTAATTAATTATGTCTTGCTTGTTCGTGGCAAACAAGAAAATCTCGCAATAGGCTTTTAACACGGTCCCTGTTTCTCATTTCACAAAGATTTTAATGAAAGATACGTTGAACATGTAAAAATATTATTCCCTAATTAATAACCCCTGTCACTAGTTACGTGGAAAAATCTCGTCAATATATTGATACTTGTGTTTTAGTTAAATGTTATTGGAAATTCCAAAAAAGTTGATTGAAGAAAATGTTTCAAAATTACAAGCAAATAAAAAGTAGAACGACAACAAAAAGTCTAGACAACGCTTTGCAAAATGTAATCAGAATCAGCTTTCCGTGGATTTTTTAAAAGAAAACAGAAAAAATTCCTTGCTCTTATTAGCTCTTGTGCACAACTAATATTTATAATAGAAAAATTAGCTCAAGTTGAGGATAAAACTTTTTTTTAATTAATAATCTACCACCCAAACCGCTTAAAAATTTCAAGCTGCATTAATTATTATTTTTGTTATTATGACTGTTAAAAGGCCAACTGGACTTTTCGAAACTTTCAGTCAAATGAATAGAATCAGCTGTTATTTTTCTATAATAAGCAAAATGGGGGTATAACGAGAAAATTCCTCTTAGGAGTTTATTTTTAAGAAACTTTATTTTTAGGTATTAACCCCAAGTTCAGCATCGACCCTTAAAACATTTTCTTTATTTAATAATCTGATTAATCGATCATGCCATTTGAAAAAATATTGGTTCTGTTAAAGGTTAACAAAATACAAAAAACATCGACATGCAATCAGAATAAATGCGTGCAAAATGTTATCAATCAGAAAGTTGAATGGGCCACGTGGATCTACGACAAAAAATGAACAAATTTAAGCCCATGAGTTGTAGAAATTGATTAGCAAAAAGAGCAACGAAAAAAAGTATTTCGAAGTGAACGTATGAGAATAATAATTTCCATAATAAATGTGAACAGTTTTTTCTATATTTGCCAACAAATATGTATTTTTAAATTTCACTCAATCTGAGTTGAAATCTAGCAAACAATTTTTCGTAATAAAAAATCCTGCATAAACTATTTCTTCTGTTATGTAGCAAAATCCTGGAATCGCATTGGTACTTTCTCACTTTCGGTTCGTCTATGTTTCAAATATACAAAATAAAAATAATATTCAAAGTGATACGTTAAAGAATTGCAAGCAAAATGCAAATAGAAAGTGGAATGCAACTAAGAAACCACTGACAGGTTTGAAAAGAAGTTGATCAAATTGACACAGAATATTTATGAATGATAAGCAAGGAATAGAAATGCACATTCTCTTACTTATCTATTTTTAAAGATTTTTCCAAAATTTTGAGTTATCACTATGGAAATTATCACATAAATTATCCTATCGATCATGAAGCAATTAGATTAGTTTTTAAATAACCAATAAAATTTTTCGATTGCGCATTCAGCTTAAATTCAGAATCCACAAAACATATTTTTTAACCAATCAAATATTTCAGGGTTCTAACGAATCAAAATTCCACAACAAGATTGCACTTTAGAGTTTTTCTTACTTTTTCAGTTTAATAATGTTTCGGTATGAAAAACCGAGTCGGCAAAGACGTTTGAAAAAAGATGTATGCAGAATCTACAAGTAAACGAAAACAAACAAAAATCAGATTGAAGAGAATCAGAAAAAACAGTTCTGTCTATGGGCTGTCCACAATATCCAAGAATGCAAAAGTAACCTTTTGGTAATTTTACAAAATTGTGAATGGTTCTAAAGGCGCTGGGAGTTTTTTAAGAACCAACATATATTTACGAATTTCGCTCAATCCCGAGTTGGAATCTAGCAAACAATTTTTCGTAATAAAAAAATCCTGCATAAACTATTTCTTCTGTGAATGTAGCAAAAATCTGGAATCGCATTGGTGCTTTCTCATTTTCGCTTCGGCTATTCCAAGATACAAAATAAAAATCATATTCAAAGTGATACGTTAAAGAATTGCAAGGAGAATGCAAAAGCTTCATGAATCATACCAAGCAGAAAGTGAAATGCAACTAAGAAGCCACTGACAATTTTGAAAATAAATTAATCAAATTGACACTTAATATTTACAAATGATAAGCAAGGAATGGAAACGCACATTCTTGTTTTTATCTATTTTTTAAGATTTTTCACCGAAAAATTGAGTTATTACGAAGGAAATTATCATATCATAAATTATCAAACCAATCATTCTGCAATTAGATTAGTTTTTAATAACCAATAAAAATGAGCATTTAGTAAGCTAAATTAATTAATTTAAGAATTCAGAATACATACACAAAAATATTTTTTAATTAATGAAAAATTTTAGGGATATAACGTATAAAAATTTAGCAATAACATTGAGATAAGTTTTTGTTAATGTTTCAGTTTTATAATGTTTCACGGTATAAGAACCCGAATGGGCAATGACGTTTAAAAAAAGTTGTATGCAGAATTTACAAGTAAAAATTAAAACAAGGAGAAAGTAGAATGATGAGAATCAGAAGATACATTTCTGCCTGTGGGCTGTCCACAAAATGCAAAATTGCACATTTTGTTTATTTTACAAGATTGTGAATGTTACTAAAGGCGCTCGGAGTTTAAATTATCATATCATAAATTCTCAAATCAATAATTCTGCAATTAGATTAGTTTTTAATAACCTTTAAAAATTTTCGATGAGCATTTAGCAAGCTAAATTAATTAATTCAAGAATTCAGAATACATACACGAAAAATAGTTTTTAACTAATGAAATATTTTAGGTTTATAACGTAACAAAATTTAGCAATAAGATTGAGATAAGTTTTTGTTACTGTTTCAGTTTAATAATGTTTCACGGTACGAAAAACCGAGTCGGCAAAGATGTTTAAAAAAATTTGTATGCAGAAGTACAAATCAAAACAACATAAAGCAGAATGAGGAGAATCAGAAGAAACAGTTGTGGGCTGTCCACAATATGCAAGATTGCAAAGAGTAACCCTTTGGTTATTTTGCAAGATTGTGAATGTTTCTAAAAGCGCCGGGCGTGTTTTGAAGAACCAACAAAAATTTACACTCTGCACAAAATCAGGAATCAGATTTAATGTTATCGCTTCCGTAAAGAGTCACCGTCGCGACGACCGACTCCTTGTAGATGCTATCGCTGCTGTGGCACGTTCTAACACTAAACGACCTACCTGACGCACCTGTTTGAATTGTTCTTCGAATGACCAGGTGTGTTGTGAAGATGCGCTACCTTCCGAAGAGTGCGAACTCCCCGACGAAGGAGCCGTGGGTGGTGGCAAAATCGGTGTCATGAACGGCGTGCTGGGATGTGGAAACGGAAACGGAGCCGGCAAATGGAAAGTGTCCTGCAGGCTTCTGTTTGTCAGTGGAAAGTTGAGATGGCGGGCAGTTTCAAAGTCGTCCTGAAATCACCATTAATTCCACTAAGCTCGATACTCAGTTATTTACAAACTAAGTCATAACATTCGCGTTCTTTCATTACCGCGATCGTTTTTATTTTTAACGCTGCATAACCTGCTGATGGTGATGCTTGCTTACCCCTACCTTGATGTCCCTCACTTGCATCTTCAGTTTGGCGAGAACGTCCCCGTGGTCGGCCAGGAGGCTGTTTCCTCCATGTCTTCTAATTCCGTCGCAGCTGTCCATGTCGTCGTGCTCTCTACCCGACTCACCATCCACGTCTCCGTCGCTTATTTCTTCGTCGTTGTGCGACTGCAAAGAAAATAGTTTCGTCATCGATTCACACTTCGATAAGAAAACGCTGCCGAAGAAAACAACCGGGATATTGTTGAATTTTACTAGGGCAATTTTGCGAATTTTACCAGTCGATAAGCGTAGTAGACCGGATCCGTAAAAATAATAAATCAACTTGAGTGTTTCTTTCTTCCAAGTATTGAAATTAAAGTCAAAGCATCTCGGTGGCGCCTACAACTGTATACCAAGTCATTTCCGTCCTCTTCTAGCACGCGCGAACGACAAAGATCCAGACACGCTTCTCTAGGCGTCGATGTATGGCAATTTCTTCTTTTCCAAGAAATGGGGTTCAATTATGACCGAATTCGAGAGTTTGCGCACCGATATCGCCCCAGACCACCCCAGATCCATTTACCAACCTTTAAACCGTAAAAAAGGCCAGGACTGATACCCAATTGCTATAAAATCGTTTTCTGTGGTGTTATCTGCTGCCATTCGGAAGCAATAAATTTCCAGAGCTTCAGCGATAACTGAGCGGTTTTGACGGATTGATTTTGAGGAATGCACTTATCAGGGTTCGATTTAATCGATAATAAGAAATCTTATACTTGTTTGTAATTTACCAGTAATCCAATTTCATAAAATTGCATTATATTTTGTGTGTTAGGTGCGCGTTGAAGCGAAGAGTCGGATTTCGACAATGATATCATTCAGTGTCGTGGACGTCTTCTTCATATAAAATTCATTTCACCCGATGTAATTTAATTAGGATTAATGGTCGTAAGTGTAAGTTACCCGGTAATGCGATCACATGAAGAAGTCTTATTAGGGTGGGTTTAATATTAGAAATTGTACCCTTGCGACTTTCTTCGTCTCGGTTTTGCGTTGTAGAAAATTTCCTGGCATGTTGACATAGGTGAATCGTCTCTGATACCATGAGATAGCTGCAATTAATATGTTTGTTCCCGACAAATACGCGAAAAATAATAGTCAGTTTCAAACAAACGGATGTTAATTCTCCTAATGCTTGTTGACAATTATTGTTAGAAAGGTGGATTTGTGTTTGTTCGGCCCAAGATGCTGTGAGAACATTAATACCGCCTCACCGCTTGACTGATTCCCAATCAATCTTTCGCAAAAGCGTTGAAAAGTTGCACCCGCAGGGATTTAACATTTAACAGGTACATCTTTCCGGGAATGTCACAATTGATTTGGGGATTAGAAACGAGGAAAGGGTTCGAAGCAACGGCGGATTTCTCATGCTTGACCCTCCGGAGATTTCGCTTAATCTGCTTCTGAGTTTATGCGAAGCGTTTATTGCACGAGGAAGTGGCCGCAATTAAAACAAAAATCTGCATGAAGCACCAGTGAGAAATGATAAATCTCCGGCTCGTAAAATGGTATAAATGCATGAAATGGTTTCCTACGTTTTATTCCCTCGCCGAAACCGTTTCGAATACCAATTTTAAAATGCTAATTTCTGTTCTGTGCTTGTCTGCTTTCGATCGGATAGGTTATATGGAATTAGGTGCGTGTGTGTGTGGGTTAACTTCGACGTCACTTCCGACCTACCCTAACTAAGGTCTAGGCAGCACGTGACTGTACTAAAAATAAGAATGTATTTCGTCGCGAGATGCACTTCTTTGTTTAGGTGGATGACGGAAATATGAGATGTTTATGCATTTAAATTCAATTTGTGTGATTTTCGAGTATTGTAATTTGTGTGTGGATGCTGCAAGCAATGAAACACTCGTTCAAGATGTCAATTTTTAATTGTAATTTACGGTAGGTCCGGAAATGTCAACGCTCATTTATGCCAATATAAAAGGAATCGTATTTATTTTTTCTGTGCCAGATGAAATCTGTCCCTTCCAAAATGGACCACATGTTGTTTTAACCTAACCCAAGTCCCGAATTTACATCTTGCACTTTCCGTGACGAAACACTACCAGAGGTTGTAAAAATGTGACAATGAACTGTACAAACCGGCAGTGCTTTACAATTTATGCCTAATAAATTTAGTGCCCGGCGGTTCGTATAAATAATTTGGATCGCACACCCACAATTTGAGGCCGATTTTTGTTGTGGAAACGGCTTCAAGTGGGAACATTTTGTTGGCCACCGCGCATTCGTGCAAATGCCACATGGTGTCCCTGATCTTGAAATAATCAACAAAAACTGTTTATCCCCTTGATCCACGAAAGGACGAATGCTCGAGGAGGGGTGCCGAAATTGCAGAAACCGAACAAAAAACGTGCACGATATTCAAATTTCAAAAAGCACATTTGATAACGCCAAATAAGCAAACGATTATTGTTAGTTAGCGTCGAGTTGCTTTATTTTGCGAGGGATCATTCGTGCTGCACATTGCTACTGTATCCCGAATCGCGTGCAACTCGTGTTTTTATTTGAACGTCTGCCAGGTTGGCACCCTGCAATTATAGTTATTAAATTTTGTCTGATCGCATTAAAAAATGTTTATTATAACGATATACAGAGTTTCGGTTCAACTACCAAAAAATACGTGTGTGAGTTGCACCAACGTAACATTAACCTCGGCTGGTCGAAAAAGGAACGTCGGTATTTATTCAATTAGTTACTAAAAGGTGTAGTCGGTCGAGACGTGCCTTCGATTTGTTTAATTATAGAACCTGTCGCCAGTCTATATTAACTTAGGACATAAAGAAAATTATGCCAGTTTTATTCAACTGTGGACTATATCGCCGGGAATTTAGAGGCGAACGATAGGGACACCGACACACGTGAATAAATATTTGCGAAGAATCCTTTGGATATCTCGATGTTTGATTATGGTAGAAAAATGTCGTCGTCTCGGGACCGGATCGGAAATCGAGCACATTGTGGCCGTTGCTGTTATAAAATTGTTGGGTGTGTAACTCGAGATTTCTACCAGCACGTTATTTTTAACCCATAAAGTCGCAACAGTCAAGTTTAAGGTGATTTGGTTACAATGAAGTTGGTACGCGCAAGTATCCCGCCGCTAACAATGCCCTTGCGTGCGATAAATTATGAGAGAAAAAATTATTGCCAGATCAAAATTCGATAAACGAGCACGTTACTTTTGCACGCCAAATTTAAATATCATGGGTACAAGTCTGTAATTGCTCTAATTGCGTTTATTGCAATTATGCGCACATTTTTCGCAACCCGTTATATCCCACTCGCGACTAATCAAATTTAGAAAATTGCCAAACAGTTGGTGAACGTCCGCGCTTATGACAATCGATCGCTTATTCGAGCTTCTTTTCGGTGCTAAACATTATTTAAACAAATTTTACGCGAAATGAACTGAGTCATGCACATGAATAAATAAGAATATTGTTCTTTAATGGCTTTCTCGGTATGAAAATCATTTTACGGTTAGTGATAATCAACACAGTTCCAAGAAATTTCAAATTTCTACCTTTAATAAGCACCAAGTGCAGAACACGCACTTCACTTCACTCATATAATTTATTTAGGAATTCCAGGAGTTTGGTTGCTGTAGGGATGCAATTCCCAAGGTCCTTCTTTGTACAATTCGTCGCACACAGACCGTTTTATTGCTCGGACATCTGGATTGAACCCATGACAATATCTTCGTTTTATGGCCGTGCCTTAAATCTACCCGATTTTGGCAGTATTTTATCTTGAATTTTTTCTCAATGCAAACGTGCTGCGATATTATGTTCTTCTCTGTGCCATAAAGCGACAATTCACCGGGAACGCATTGACAGTAAAATTAAAAAACGCGTGCAAGAGCCGATCATAAATCACGAGGGACAGTTCGTGATGGAACCGCTTGATAATGGCAGATTAATTCGCCTTCGATTCGGAAAATAAAAAGTTTGAGTTGGGGGAGATATTGATACGTTGCCCCCCACGGATGATGCTCTACCCCGCTGGTTTCCCACGAGCTCGCTTCCGACTCGTGACTCTAATCGCACCTGACAAATGAGATCCACTTGCTCTGACCTGACTCGTCTCCGAAGCCTCCGCAGAGATCTTACTCACAGAGTCGGGAGACGTGGTACATTTAAGCAATCCCCCGAAATTAATAATTCGAACAAGGGGCAGTGTTTTGGCATCACTTATGATCATTAATAATTCCTCGTCGGAATGTGGGCGATTTTTGTTAATTTGTTGCAATTTCATATTCCGAACGTGACGGCGCCTTCGGCGACTCATTTAAAATGAACCTCGCCATCGAGACACAACAAGTACACACACACACCACAAGAGACATCAAAAGAACCATCTAAAATTAAAACTAGACTTTGCTGGATTAATTTCTCGGAATGATTCTTATTAAATCCAGCATCCGCCGCTGGCAAACAGCGCCGATATCTCGTCCTCCTCTAATTAAACCAGATGGACAAAACGCGACAAAGAAACGCTATAAACGTGCAATTATATTTATTCACTTTCTAAGAATACGCGGTTTCGACGAACATTGTCCCGGCGTCTTTTTTATTTGGCAGTCCGCGAACGACGTCGCTACGTAGGTGCGTTTTTGATTAATGCAGATTAAAAAAAATGCCAAGCTGGTGGGGCATGTTGAGGTTATTTTCGGTTTTATTAATAAGACACCGAATGTTCTTGTCTATCAGACAGGGCGCATATGTTCAAGCTGCAGGAGATTAAGTTTAGATTATCATTTCATAAAGTCTGTCCACTCTTCTTCTGACCTCGCCTCTTGAAACAATCGACGAAATCACGAATAAATCTATTAAGACCCCACCTATTTGTCACATTTATCATAATAAAAACCTAATCTGCACCTTTGTCTCCATTTGATTGCATTTTCTCCATCGCAGAACATTTATTAGTCGTTGCTTACAAAATAACGTCCCTATCTTGTTTTATTATTATTATTGTTGTACATTATTATTTCCAAACAAATTAGAATTGCCACAATGTACACGTCATTTTATTACTGAGCATTTTTGGGGATTACCATGGAGTTAGATGACAGTTAAAATAATCTTATTTTTCAGTCATTATCAATTTATAGAATTGTAGTGATTATGCAATTGAAAAATTCCATTACAAATTTATTTATTATCAAATCTAGACACTTAAACGATTTGCAAATAACAGTTGCTTGAGAAACCGCAGTTAATTTGACGAGATAAGTTCAAAAAATGTCTTCTCTCATAATGACGTGATAATTTTATTGATTATGTTTGTGTTGTGAGAGGAATTTATGATTGATAATTGCCTCGATACTCTGTGAAAGTACGATTCAACTTCCTTACCCATAACCTGAATATTCCCGCAATTGCAAATGAGTTCCAATAATTTTTAATGCTAGTTTAATTACTCCTGGCGTTTCGTAAGGAATACGATTTGGATTTGCTCTTTCATAATTAAACTGCGAACCTGAAAATTTCACAATTTGTTACAAGATGCAAGAAAGTTTATTTTTGAAGCTGATTTATAGCATTAATTTTAATTATGAATGTTCGATTAGTAACATAATTCATGTCCTGTCTTAGCATGAAAATGCAAACATGTAAACAATTGGTTTTAACGGTACATACGGAATTTATTTAATTTAGGAAACAAAACGGTCGTGAAATAAGATTCATTGTCTTTGCAAAAATGCAGCTTGGGTTTCTTTTAAATTTTGATTATTTTTCTAAACATTTGGTTTATTCGTTTTATAATTTTTCCATAAAAATGTCCGTGAAAGCCTACACTGTTTCATAATGTAGAAAGTAGTAAATAAAAAACAAATATGTACTGAAAATAAGCCATCTCAAAAAAATTCTCTACATGATTTGAATTAAACGAAATGGAATCTGTGTTTTTATTTAAGTTCTTTGTTCAATGAACGCATGCTTTGTCTTCACAAGAAAAAAGAAACCTGCATTCCAATTTATTTTTTAACATTTTATTTCATTCTTGTTCTTTCGACTGTATAGCATAGTGTATAAAAGAAAAGAAAATGGAAATAAAAAAAGTCTCAAATCAATTTTCAAAATATCTTTATTTTCTTCTCTTCGTAGCTTACAATTAAGTAGGTAACGAATTTGTTCACACCAATACTTCTTCTAGTTCTTTTTATTCATGGATTCTTTCGAATTCGCCATATTTTCTCTTTTGTTGAATCTTTCGGATTTTAATATCTATAAATCTCCATACGATTATTTAGATGTTTAAGCTTACTAAAAATTAAATTGAATTGCTCTTGGAATTGTTTGTATTTATCCGTCTTTCTTTGTGGATTAGTAATTATTTCTTATAAATTTCTCTGAATATTTAAGATTTCCCAAGACTAGAATTCTGAATTTGTTTGGATTTCTTTTCTTGGCATCCTTTTAAGTGTCTCTAGGGTTCTGTAAGGATATCTTATTCTTTTTAAAATTCTTAGGTTTTCTTTACGTTTGATTTGGATTAATTACAATTTTCTTTTGTTGAATCCCTCGATTTTTTAATTCCAGGTATCTCTACGATTATTTCGATATTAAGCTTACTAATAATTATTTTGAATTTATTTTAGAATTGTTTGTATTTCTTCGTCTTTGTTAATTTGTTATTTATTTTACATTTCTCTGAATATTTAAGGTTTCCCAGAATTCTAAATTTGTTTGGATTTAATTTCTTTCCATCTTATTCATTATATGGTTACTTTTTTGAGTCTTTACTGTTCTTCACGGATTTTTTTATGATCCTGAGGTTTTCCATACGTTGGATTAATTACAATTTTAATTTTTTGTTTTTTTATGTTTTTAAATTTTCTTAAATTTACAAAAAAAATTTACTTTTAGATTTTCTTTGTGGATTCGATATGATTTTCTGTTCTAAAAGATTCCTTAGTTTCTTTCGTAACTTGTCAGCTTTCTTAGAACTCTTTGTTGAATATCTTATTTCATAGGATTTGCTTTGGATTTCCTTTTTTGAAATCGTAATTTTTCTCCTCTGTACTTCTTTTTATAATGCCTTAACTTTTAGATTTGTCTTGAAATCTACGCTGTTCAGTACGTTTCCATTTGGATTATCATAATTTCTACATGTAGAACCCTTTCGTCCTTTTATAATTTTAATTTTTTTAATTCCAAGGCATTCTAAAAAAATCATTAGTCGTTTAAATTACATTTCTTTGAAATTCCTTAGCATACTCTCATTTGTGTTGCTGTATATATTTTGTTTAATTCTTGAGATGTTAAAGAATCCAACGAGTAGTTTAATATTTTATAAATTTAATTGCTAACAAATTCTTGCTAAAATGTGTTTTTTAAGTAACAAACTTAATCATGCAAAGTTGTGAAGTAAGCACTTCAAATTTGAAACGCATCTATCGAACGAAGCCGAAAATCCCGGCCTGGAAGCTCATATCCGAAGCAAGAGGACCGGACAGGGGCGTGGGCTGCCGCGAGATTTATAAATTTGTCATAAATAATGCAGCATCTCCATGGGGGCACTGAGGACACTATTAGTACAGCGATGTAGGGAATTGATTTATCATGGCGAGCAGCGGGAAGTCCCCACAACATTACATTCATATTAATATACAGTTCCATTTTAATATTGTCACCAAGTATTTATAGCGGCCTTTGAATATTTGTTTTGTCTGGAACGATGCACACCAAATACTTGAATAATTGAATTTATAAAACGAGGTGCGGTGTTTTATCGCGCCAGGGGTTGAAACACCTTCTTCCCCCACACGACACGAATGCCTAATTTCTTGGAAATTAACTGTGTCCAGATGCTAGTAGAAAAAAAATGATTTTGTTACACAAAACAAGGCTTTCTCTTCAATTATTACACAACAATTAAATATCGGAATAATATTGTTGCCGATCGTGCATGCATCAACTTTCACACTGCCATCATTACGAGCGTATAAGTAGAAAATAATTAAAATCGACTTAATTGCAAACACTTTAAATAATTAGACCTCGAAGCTTTACGTTTGCGATTCGATCCGCTCGAAATGGATTGCTTACAAATCCACTTTTATATAAATGTGAAATATTTTGGCCTCGCTCCATGTCTGGGTTTTTATATCATTTGCGGCAATTTATTTAGGAACGTTTAATTATCTGGCAGCGCGCCAAATTAGTAAAATTCCAACGGAACGCGGCCACAATACGATTCTTTCTTGTGTTTAATTAAAAAAGGCCGCCGAACAAAGCGACGCGAGGCGAAAATTTAAATGTGGGATTTTTTTATTTTATTTAAACAATTGCGCACATTAAAATTCCCAGTTTTACGGGGAAACATGAGCAATGGTGTGGGTATTTCTCGGACGAAATAAACGAATCAATTCGTGTTTTACACAAAGAGACATCACGGACTCGATTAAGATAATCTTCTCGTGGAATCGCCAACTCTCCGTGAGTCCGATACGAATCAGTATTCAATAGTGCCCGAATCGATCATCATTCTTCCTGAGACTGATTCATTTCTCTGCGATGGACGGTTGACAATGAAATAATAAAGAATTCGAGAAATTCGGCGCGGACATTCCCAATGGAGATGTTTACCCAAAACACGTAATTTATAAGTCGCCCGACGATTGCCCGAATACTATTTACAAGTGACTCACATCAAAACAACATTTTATACCAGATAATTACGCATATTAAGTGGAAATTTTGGGGATTATTGATGGAAAACCCATTACGCCGAGCTTAATTTGTTTGTTCTCCTAATGCAAACAAATTAAATTTTATATTAAACTATCGAGCGATATCTAATTGCTGGTGCAGCAGGCGAAACGATGATTTAACGACCCGACTGAATTTTCCCCCGGCAAGTTCGCATCCAGACAGGCTCCAGGCTTTACATGTAATTAAATTTGGTGGTTTAATTCCCGAACAAGTCGTAAAACAAAGGTAACGTGCGGTCTTTGATTGGCTGCACGCCGCTTGAACACGCCTTTCCCGGTTATTATCCCGGTTTATAACCGCGAAAGATGCTCTTTCGATTATAAAACCGACACACCATCCTGCCAAATCAAAACATTCGGTTAGAGACAAAACGAACAAAGGAAATGGGAAAGTTCGCACTTTTTAATAAGTCTGAAAGAACGAATAAGGGCCGAGCCGGACATACACGGCTATAAAAATGCAATTCCGCGAGTTGGACGTAATTACAGGTGAGTTTTTATGCGGTTGCTTGTTTTATTAGCAAACGAACACTCCTAAAACTCGCGGTCCTAATCGCCCCGGGTCTTATCATTCTGTGGTGGCCGGACCGGCCAAAGTGGATAATTGCGAAATCGCACAACCCCGAATTCGCCAAATTGCACGTAAACATTGACCAATTATATACAATGATAATATTTCGGGGATTTTGTAATGCGGGGCCCTCATACACGTGAGAAATTTCACGACGCCCAACACTCCGACTGGAACTCTTTCTTCGAAGGCCGCTTTTTGGAAACAATGTCCATCGAGCAATCTGTTTCAATTCCGAACGGATCTGGCTAATTGATAGCAATTGGCAGTGATTTCGGAAAGATTGGGCGCTTCTAAGTGATATTTAATTAGAGCAATTAAATTTAATTCCGCACCAAGGACACCACCGGACACAACAAGTCGACTCTAAATTAACGATTCTTGTCATTATAATAAAATTCTTGGAAAATTTATGTTTCAGTACGAACTAAATTTGTGTTGTAAATCGACCGCTCCAAACCGTTTTAATATAAAATTTTAAGTAACGATACCGAAATGGAAATAATTTTAATCAGCGATACGAGCCTCGTATCATATCGTTACTTGTGTGCATAAAATAATTAAATTTTTATACATTTTTTTAATGATTAAATGGTATTACAATAATGGTTACTTGGAAGTAAATTAGAAACGTAAGTGCTCGGAGAAAATACCTAAGTCAAGTTTATAAATTGACTGGCTGGGACCCGCCACCAAGGACAAATAACTTTCTTCGTGATTTTAAATACCGTTATCTATCCATAGCAACTGCAGCCCCCATTGTTGTGCCTTTTCAGGACTTGTAAATCTGACCGTCTCCTCTAAATACAATCTTCTTCGCTGCAATGACAATTTATGTTTCCCTTGTCAAACTTACTGCCGTTTTATTTTTAAAATTGATGCTTTCTATAGAAATCGTCGAAAACGGGTTGTAAATCTATCAAGAGAAGATTAAAGACAGCAGACTGTACAAGAACTCTATTAAAACTCGACGTGATTTCGGTATTTGTATTTTGTGCGCACATGCTAACACTTGTCGTCAATCGAACTGTCATTAATACTTGTTCTAATTTATTCGTTTGTGGCCGAATTTATAAAAAAATGCAAAATGGAACGATAATTATTTCTACTTTCGATTATGTCAAACGTTAAGACGCAAAAATGCGTTAACAAGTTTTATATGGTATAAAATGGATCACATTGCAGAGTAAACAATTTAAATGGTGCCACGACTTCATGAAGCGAAACAAACCAGGATAAAATTTAAAATTATATCAGGTTCGATTTTTTGTAGTTTTTTTTTATTTGTCGCTTTGTGTGTGAGATTCCGAGATTTTCATCCAACTGAAAACACAAACAATTTTTCTATTTTCGGGTGATTTGGTTAGGTTATAGTGAATTTAAAAAAGCTCAATTTATACAAATCTGGCCTAATGTAATCGATTCTAAATAGCCTCAAAGGAGGTTAATTATTATTTAATTTTTTTACTATCTCGCACTCGCGTTACGTCCAAGATTTTGAACTCTCATCGATCTATCCGTAATAAATTGCTTCTTAATTTTGTCATCATTTTCTACTTATTTATTTGTCACTGAACTTATGCATGTAAGTAAGTACTTGATATTATAATGTGTCCATTTCCAGCGAAATTTTTAGTCACCGTATGAATTTGCAAAATCTACAGTTGAAGCAAATTAAGCTAAATAAATGCAACTGATTCCAAAATGCATCGATTAAAATATTTTTTTTATAAATTTGACAGATTTGTTGTTCGTTCGTTCGTTCGTCATTCAACTTTTAATTTTATTTATTTTTCAAGTCACACGTCATAATATATTTAATAATTTTACTTTTTTCTGTGCGATTTTGTTCAGAACAGAGTTCCAAGATACACATCATCGGTTTCCAAAACCTTAAATTTTTTTATTATACCATCTGAAATAATTTTCTTGTTATCAGTCTAAGCTCATTTCCTCACTTGTTTTCTGTTAACTGTTCCCTGTGTGCTTTCAATAATTTATCGGCTAAATAAATTGATTGATTTTTGTCGTCATTTTCAGCTTCTTTCCTTTTCTTCTATTTAGTTTTGTGCAAGATTATACACTTTCAGTTAAATGTAGTAATTTTTTCCATTTTGTGGGTGACTCGTCTCAATATGAACGAACATTAAAAACCAATTTTATCGATTCGTGCTTAACGTAATCGGTTTCGGAAAGCTCCAAATGTGATTATTTATTTAATCGTTCGAACTGTAGCGATAGATTATTTGTTTTGTCATGATTTTCTTTGCATTTTTTTCAAATATCACAATATTCCATTGGGCTAAAAACACAATCAAATATGTAGTTAATAATGTTTCTATTTTTGAATATTTATTTTCAGAATATGAACATCAACAAATTCAAATATAAAAATTCTAAAAAAATATATTCGAATCAGATACGATCTTATGTAATAAAGTCATGTCATTATTTTCAGGTTCTTTCTTTATTTTAATTATTGGTCAAGTTATATCCAAGATTCTTCCATTCTGCCATCATTTCCAAGTTCTTGCATTTTTTAATTGTGACGTTACGCCCAAGCTGAACTAAAAACACAACCAACTGAATATTTTTTCCATTCAGTGTGTAATTCTAGTTAGTCAGTTGATAGCGATTTTTGCGTAAAAATGGCGGTCAGGGTCACGGCCGCCACATTGTGTGAATGTTAAAAAAACCTCATTTCCACCAATTATGAAATACAGTCAGGGGTGAACAAAATTGCTGAAACCGCGAGGTATGCGTGAGCCCAATGGAGATGTGCAAGGCGTGGCCTGATGATGTTCTCTCCCAATGGTAAGGCGGGAATCTCGTCCGTGGCAGGCAGCGATCGCTGTAATAACGTGATATCAAAGCGCATATCCATGGGTCCCCCCGCGTCTTCTTCCCATTGCGCCTGCCCACATTCACCGACGCCGCCGCGAACAATCGACCCCGTCCATGGGTCTGACCCGGCGCAATAAAAAAATTGAAAAAAGGAAATCCCGAGACGATCCAGACGATTTGCTGCGTTCTACTGCGACGATTTAACACTTACAATGTTTCTGTTTATGTTTCGGGTTTACACTTTACGTGGCATTGTGTTGGTACAACCGTACGACAACAACAACAAGCGTCTAGTAGATTCTTTGATGTTTGAGTTGTTTTTCTCACTTTTCATTCTTGGACCTGGAGTAAATGAACGGTGGTACAATGCTAGGAAGCCATCGACTATAGAATATTGATTCTTCGAAGTTAAACGTGTCTTTGTTTGGATATACAAATAAATGTTAACTTTGTAGTCTTCTTCAGTCTCTCTACTGTTCATAAAATTGGGTCCGAGACATAAATGATGTAAATTCATTACATTTTGTCAGGGAAACTGGAAACATTTCAGAACCAAAAGCACCACTGGCTTGGAAATTCAAATAATTGATAACTTTTTCGTTTTTGTAGGGTTTACTTAGTACTTTTTATTATTGAAAATGTTAATACCTTGATATTGTTGAACATTGAAGGGTTTTAGGTAAAAACAAAAAACAACACTGCAATTCAATGACAAAAATAGAAGCAATGGAGTACTGATTATTAAAAGGCATTCTTGTTTGGAAAAATAAATAAAAAATTATTTCAATTCTTTACATTGCATTATTTGTGGATGTCGAAATACGTAACACTGTAATACGAGTAAATATATTGTATTTTGTAATTTCGATATTGAGAGAAACAACTGGAATTGAAAGAAATGAATAAGAAGTAAAATATGGACAAAATCGAGAATCGAACATTATTTCTTCTCAATTTGAACATACACACAAATGTTAAATTTATGTTACATGTATTATTAGTGTATTGCTTTGTATTATTGAAAATTTCGGTGCCCTGATATTAATAATTTAACGTAATATTGTGAATTTAGAAATTATTCATGTAAAAGTGGAATTGAAAGACATATTGGTTAATGGGCTATACTAAATTTTCGGTGCCGAATATAGTCGCATTCTGACAAAAAGCAGCAGTGGTAAATATAAACTGGAACTGAAATAAATGAAGAGCAAGTGAAAATATACAAATTGTGCAAACTGACACCAGCCAGTGGATTTGAATTTTGAAAAAATATTAAGTAATACATCAAACAATAAATGGTGCATTTAGTGTTAAATTATCAATAAACAGGACGTAATGCGGGTCTTATCAAGCGGAAAATTGCAAAAACTTATCAATTCATATTAAAAAGCATAATTTATTGCATGTACAGTCCAAGAAATGAAACGTAAACGAATTTATGTAGGCAGTTGTCGACTAAGGTTGGGAAAAACAAAATTACAATTTTTACGTTTCATAAATATTTTAAGCAAATAGCGGATATCGTGTGTCGCATTATAATGCAATACGTCATATTTTAATGTAAAACGCTAAAAACTAAAACCGGCAAAACTTAACAATGTTCACTTGTGAGTTAATAACAGAGCCGTGGTTACACAATACTGAAATGGGAATAGTTCTGTCGCATTTATACAAATGTTGTAATTTTTGTTGACCAACACAAATTTAAAAAGCCATTCACTTAGTTCAAATTTGTAAATTATTTTTAAATCTATATACGTACTTATGTAAATTATTATGCAATAAAAACATACAATTTGACTGAAATCTTATACAAATAGTAATTTTGTAAAAGCGACTTTGACCTATTCTGGAATACAGAACAAAATCCTATAAATAATTTCCTCCTACCACCAAATGTAGATTCAAAATTTAGATATGAAAGAAAATATTTAGGCTGCACCCTGTTCTAGAATATTATCTACGACACTGCGTGTGGGGTATACAGGGGGCGCAAAATCAATGACTGAATAGTTGAAATTCTGAAAATGACTTATAATATACTTGTTTGGGTTTTGGGATTCTGGATTAATTAGTCTATTTCTGATCAAGATATCAAATTTAATATTCAAATTAAAATTTGAACTACACCTTCTAGAATTTCTCTAATTTGAAGAGGCAAAAGCCATTCAGTATTGTTCGTTGAGTAGATTCAGTTCTAGAATTGAAGATTGAAGTTATTCTTTTTTGTCGTGCATTGAGTTTATTTGGGACTTCTTCAATTAATTACTAAACGACTGGAAAACTAATGTACCTTGGCTGTTAATGTACCTGAAAAAATCTTCTTGCATCAATTCTTTTTAATTTTTGATAATTCAGTTGGTAAGTAAATGGTTACTGCAATCTACTTTTTTCAAACGTTTTGCTCCCTTAGTCGGAAGTATAAAAATTAATTTTATCTCATTTAATAGCAGTTTCTTAATTCAGTTTAGTGTCTGAGTGTGCTGAGTCGTCTTGTCTTTTAGATGATTCCCCAAATGATAAGCACCACTTATTACTCATGTATCATGTGCTTCTCTTATTATATTTCTAACACGTGTTGTAGTGTTTTATAAGAAAAATTACAGCAACATAAAAAAATGCTTCAAGGTTCAACAGGAATGATCAAAACTGTCACATCCAGGAAAATTTAAACAAAAAACAATATATCCGAATCATTATCACATTGTCTTTAAATGCTTGTGTTTACTTGTTACAGGTAGGTATACTTCGTCTATATGTATCGATTTGCAAATTCGATAAAATGTAAGAAATATAAGAATTGACAAAAACATATCAAACTTTCTTCTTTTGGATTTACTGATAAAGCCGTTTGGTCCAAGACTGGCGGCAATAAACAGATACCTAAATCGTTAAATTCTACAAGCATCTCGCTACCTGGCGTCGAAATAAAATGGTAATTGTAGAATACTCACCACAGGACTGTCGTCTCCGAGATCGCTCTCCCGTTCTTGCGGATCCATTTCCATGGCGTAAACCGGAACGGGTTCTCTATTTTTGACGCGAATTTTGCCGGATTTGTCTGTAGCAGAATGCCGAAAGCACTCTGCACACTACACCAGAAAAGGAAAATGTACGAAAAAAGGGAAATCACAATTCCGCGAACCTCACGCACGACGTCGCGTAAACACCAGCGTCCGGTACCTTCGAAGTTATGTCATGTGGTCGGTGGTTTCAGTGTTTTCAGTTCAATGTTCAGTTCTGCTAAACGAAACACCACCAACGAGCGCTTACACGAGTCTCCAGAGCCACGAGCTTCGGACCGGCGTCTTGCCCGCTTTTCCCCGTCATTGTTCGCGTCCACCAATGGTGAGGCCAGGAGGAGCTTATAAAGTGGAGGGGCGGCCCCAACTTTCAGGACTTACATGTAATCATATGCTTTTATTGCATACATTATCCAATCGCACTTGCCAATGTATACATTGTTGATTCTGGGTTTGAGATTGATTGTCTTCGAAACCGCTCCTCCACGCTACTGTCCTTATCGGACCCGAGTACGTATCCCTACGTACGATAAAGAAAGCATTCGACTATTAAATTTGCTATAAAAATTAATCAAATAAGTGGGAACGGTTTACGGCTTATTGTCCAGTGAGTGAATATTCATACCATGAATTAGAAATAATGGAATCCGCGGCTCTAACATTAACCGGTTTAATTGTTTGCAGTCAATAATAAAAAAAACTACATTTGAATTCGAAGACACCGTTACTTCATTATTTTTAATTGAAAGTTACTGCTCCCTCCTGTTACGTGAACCCGACGAATAAGTGGTAAGACGATTTTTACTATATAGGGATGGATCAATTTAATAAAATCACATTTTTTACTAGAACAAACAACATGGATGCTTAACCATAAGTGTTCGCGAGAAATTGGAAAAGTATCATTAATAGATTTTCGTTATAAACAAAAATTGATAAAAACAGGAACGAAATTATACAATGATCATTCTTCTTCTTATTATTATTTTTATTGTTGTTGTTATTATTATGTTAGGACATATTCTGTATTTTCTCAGCTTAGGCAGCCGGTCATTCTTCTTCCACTTGGAGCCCATCTCATTATATCCCAAATTGTGCCTCTTGATTCGTGGTTATTTTGCTGTCGTATACTATTTTTCGTTATCAATAGAACATTCAAATTTTCGTCGTTTTCTTTTATCGTATTATCGACGAAACTGAAAATAGACAAACGGAAAAAGACACAGTACACAAAGTTACAATGCAAAACGAAACGAAATGTCTGGTCTACCACAGAACATAGATATAATGAAGCAAAAATTAGAGAAAAGTAGGGAAATATAAATTGGACATCGGGGGCCCATAGATAGTTTCAATTTTGACTTCAGCAAAAGGAAAATAGGTGCAGTAACTGTAAATAACTTACCGAGGAACGTTATATAAAATACAATAATATTGTTGAAAATAGCTTAGAAATTAAATAGGCAAAAATAAATAAGTAAATAAATAAAAAACATCTAGGTATAGCAAACCAAACAGATTAATTAACCATATAGTAAAAACAGAAAATAAAATTAAAAAGGAACATTGAAAGAAAATGTTTATGTCAGAATAGACAATACACGATAACCATCTACAATACAAGAAGAAAGGTATAAAAGTAACGGAATTATAAGAGCAAGTAATAAAAACGACACATGACTAGTTTGGAATATTACAATACAAGAAGTTATTTGAAAGCATTAAAATTGTGCGATAATATTTAACATTAAAAAAGAAAGCAAACCAATTAAATAAAAATGTATATATCTATATGAAAAAATTAGTTAGAATACTAACATCAAAGAGAAAATTATTTTTAAAAATGCAATAATTTAGAGCAATTGTTTAAGCTGAAAATGGTAAGAATGAATGGTAATAGAAGAGTTGAGTATGACATCAGTCACGCAACCAATAGAGAAGATTTAGCTGTAATGTCTTGAACAGTATTGAGTTAGATAATAGTACCTATAACTGGAGAAAGGACAGTGTGAATAGGGAACAAAAGATGAAGTAAAGGCAACAACTAAATATCTTAAAAGAGACAAATCGGCACGATCAAATAATCCCGGAAATTATGTAACATTTCAAATCAAAATCTAATTATTATTTATTAATTAATTTATAATATTTAATATAACATAATAATTTGAAAAAAGATTATGTGCAAATTACTGTCGAATTAATCACATATGTAAGATTATTATTAAAAATAAATTTTATTTTATTTTAATTAACTTTGTAAAGAATGATACAAATATTAAAATGAAAAAAAGAAAATTGGGGAACGCAACAGTCAGAAATTTATTAATTTAAAAATGTTTAAGGCAAGGGGGGAGAATGAGCCAAATACGATTTAGTTTATCATCGACGCCGTTATCAGTGCAGAACAAAACAAAAAAATGCATGTGTGATGTAAATATCTGTAAACAGTAACATTCACAGAGTTTGTACTTTCGCAGACGATATGGTATGATAGGAACATCAAGACAAATAAAATTTCAAATAAATTTAATAATTTAGAGCAATTTCTCTTAATAAAAATCGTAAGAATTAATAGGAAGGGCAGTCAGGGCATCAGTTACAAAAATACATGCTTTGAATTTCTGTATTCAATCTTTATTTTCAAAGTACAGTTCACAGAGTATCATTTTCAAAATACATATGCCATTATAGTTGCAAATAAAGGTTTCAAAGTTGTACATTTAAACTGCGTTAAATAACATAAAATAGTAAACTGTGAAACCGAAAATTTTAATCCTTGACCCATATTCCGTGTTCTGATTTCTGCTCTTTTAACCATTTCTAAGAACCGCTCAAACCATTGAAACGCCTCGTGTGTGACTCGGATCTGAGTCGTTTTTTCAGAAGAAAGAAATTTGGAAGAATCGATAGAACTGTAATTATTTTAAACCATAGATTTTATTTTTATCTGTTTATCCTTTAGATTTAGATTATGATTTGCATTTCTTCTCTTTTTCAGACGTTCTACAGACACGACGAAACAAACTATTTGAACTGTTTTTATTTTTTACAAAGCACACATTTTATTTTAACAGGTGATTTATTTTATTCCATGTATTTCTACAATATAAATTGTTCGTTCTCTTTCCTGGTAGTTATACCGTTTCGTTACCTACCAGTCCAGGTAAATTGTTATCGTTTGATTTTACCCGTTCTCCGTAAATCACATTAAAGGATTTGCAACCGCTTTTACGCAGTAGCACGATTTTTAAATTCTCGGAGCAAATTTTTCACAACTTCCCCTTTTTGAATATCCGTTCGGATAGAGCAAGTTTTATGAAAATTCTTCCCAATTCATTGGCGGTGCAAGTCAGGAATCGACCGGCACAGCCGCTGACGAGGGAACGCTAATATAAAACAAACTTTGAACTAAAATTAATGGAAATTTCTCTATATCGTTTTCGCGGTGACAAGCGAAACTATCAATCAACCTAAACCGCGTTCAAATTGCAGAATTCCGCATGCAAAAACGGCTACGTTTATTCTCCGTAGATGGCGCTTCCAGAATCTGCGAGAGCGGCATCGCCTTTATTTGCACCCCAATCGGCATCAACCCCTTCGCTTGTTCCTCCACTTCTGAAGGCAAGAGAAAGCGTCCTTGTGGAGACGTGCGAGCGAAACACCCGAGATGGACTCCGCTTAATATCAGTGTCGAGGAACATCGTTAATCTTGCTCTGCCTACATAGAATGTAATTATCGGGATATAGAATACATTGGGCTTCGAATTCGTCGACTTGGATGGTGAAGGGCTGATGTTCGTCTCGTTTCCTTCGTTTTTTCTCTCGACGGTCGGCCGATTAGTGGCTGATTTAATAATGTGAATTCTTTATAAAGCATGTAATCTTTTCTAAATTACACGTCATTTATTGAGGGGCGGGCAGCCAGAAACTTTGTGATTAATTGATGAACAATGCGGCGGTAATGGTTCTTGATGCTCTGATACGTTACCTCGTTATCACTTAAACACTTATCCGAGTGTTCAAACTGCTAAGATTTCGTCTCTATTTTATTTATATAACCTGCGGTTGGAAATACTACGAAATTTCAACATGACTTTGTTAAGAATCTCGAATGGAAATAGGTACACCTTAAATTAAACCAATAGCTTTGCCCATCCGCTCAGATAACACAGTCAATATTTGCATTGTTCAGGTGAGTTTCGTTCAATGTACCTCATTAAATTATACAATCTTATATTGGCTCGGTTATTGTTTACAAAATATAATAATAAAAAACTGCTTTTCTTTGCCTTCTTTGTTTGAATAACGTTTCACCAACATTGTTGAAATTGATGTGAATTCGGATCTAAATTATTAATCTAAATATTTATATCACAGTTACCGATGTCATTGTGTGTCTACCAGGAACCGTTGCACTTTTAAAATTTTAAATTTTTGAAAAAAAAAGGATTATCCCAAATGAAGGGGGAATCTACTTCCAGACTGTTGATTTCGGAACCGTTTTTTCGTATTTATTCCGGGAACCAAATGACACCTGCCAACACAAATTTACCTGCTTCGAAGATTTTAAATATTTTTCTCTACTACTACATTGCAGCACATTTGTGGTGCATAATCAAAATATTTTTTAGTTTCTTCTGATTCCGATAGTATAACACTCTATTCGTATTGCATAAGATATTCAGAGACTTCAGTTGAAAGAGGCAAAACGAGAGGTATCCAGTTGAATTTTTAATATTGTTATCTTATGCGACTGCGTCCACCACATATCAAACATAAATACACGTAACACGTATCGTGGAATTTCCAATTAAGACGCAAAAAGGAATTGTTAAAAATAAAATTTATTTGTGTTGCTGTAATCTAAATAATTTTTCAGTTTACCATAAATATCAGAATTGCTGTCCCGATAAAATTAATTGTTATGTCCTAAATGAATAATTATCATTTTGCCTTTAAATTATTAAAATTAGCATATTATCACTATACAGAGATATCCAACAATAAAAACTTTATAATTTACGCTGGTGCATTTGAAAAATGTCAAGTAAAGGTTAGGACCTAAATTTGATTAAATGCGACGAAACGAGCGCCCGAAAACATTCTTGCGATATCAAAATGGAGTGCTTTCGATAAGCGAAATCATGAATCAAATGTCCTCCCATTACTAGTGCATTCTTGGTTCGGGTAAAATTTATTGCCATTGTGAAGATAAGGGCGCCGATAAGTGTTCAAAAATTGTCGAAATTGAGTCATTTTCGGCGCGACACGTCCACGATTCGATGGCCACCATGATTTATGGTGCAGGAGCGTAGCAGAAGGTACAGCTTTTAAATGAAATTTATTAACGACGTGCGAATGATGCGACAAAGAATAAAATGTTTGATGGGAGGCCGAGGAAGGCCTCTCATTCCACACGGCTCGAGAACAAACACGACGAATTAAAGATAAATAACAATCAAGTTATAAGCTGTTATATTGTGTGCATTAACAACGTATCTGGGTAATTAACAGGTTGGTACGAACATATTTATGGAGTCTGAACGTCCGGACTATAAATGCTGAGTCAATATTGTCCTTTGCTTTCTTGAGAATATCTCGAAGAACTCAAATTATCAATATTAACTTTGTTTTACCATCAGACATCCTTTTATTGTTAAATATCATTCTCGGGTTCGTGTTGTTTGTCCGCTCTATCGCCATGCAATTAAAAGGATTCCATCACTCCCCCGTCTTTTGCATCTCTTACCTGGTTAAATATGATAAATCAATAGTGCTTCGTTATGGTCTTTACCCACTACGACCATGACCATTTTAAAATAAAATTTTCAGAAAACGGGTTTGTGATCAATTTCCAGAAAGTCGACACTAGACCATCTAATAATTGACGATGAAATTTAAATGCGAAACGAGGAAACTTTACAACGACCAACTGCTTAACAACCCTTCATTTACCTGCCTCCATTTAACGGATTACCATGCTGGGTACTGATTTTGTTGAGATTCATCACTTGATAAGATTTACATTTTACCAAGGTATAATTCTTTAATAAATCAAGCACATACAAGAATGTTATTAAATATTTTTTTAATTAAAAATTTGCGCTTTACCTAATTCTGGTTTCAACAAAAGTTTGTTTAAGAAGCACTGCGCCATCTATGCGTTTCAGTCTTAACAATATATGGAAGAATTCAAATACCGAGTGACTATAAATGATTGACATTTTTTGTGTTAGGTTGGAAATATTTTTTAACTCTTCCATTGGGTACACTTATTTTCAAATTTTAAATTGTCAAATAAACGTCAAATTTAAAAATTGCCAATATCAGACTTGTTTTCAAAATGGTTTCTACAGCTGGAAGATCATTTAGTATATTTGTATTCTGTGGTTTAGTGACATATGTTACCATCTATCGTCAACCGCTGACATTAAAAATTAATAAATTATATTATATGGTTTGGTGACATCTGTTGACATCTAGCGTCAACCGGTGGCATTAAAATTTAATTAATTTGTATTCTATTATTCTATTCTATTCTATTCTATCGTCAACAGATGGATTAAAAATAATGAAATAAAAAAAGCTTTTTTAGAAATTGCCATAATAATTATGCTAAAATTAAAACATAATATTTTATTTTATGAAAGTATGTAGGCTTTTACGGACAGTGTTTCATTTGAAGTTCCACTAATGGAATTAAAATAGACAAGTAATTTTATCTATTATCATTGATTATATATTATATATAATCAATGCTATTATATAAAGCGAATATTATATAAAATAATCTACTCAAGTTGAGGTTTCAGTTTCATTTGCTTGTACTTTTTTCAAATCATTTAAATGCAATTGAGCATGAAATCATTAATTTGATAATTCATAATTAATTTGCCTCTGTTGCGTCTCCACACAGTTATTAAAAACATATTTTTTGTTTGGAAACGTTTTTAAATTTAAGGAATACATTTTTTAATTTATAGTGTTCTGTAGGATTATTTTAGTTGTTACATAACATTAAAGATGTCACTCCACATAATTGATTATTGAAATATATATTCTTCCTAAGTGGAGCGTCATTTTAACATTAATGCAACAATGATAAATATCTGCAGAAGTCTATAACATCTACATTTTAAATTAAAATTGCAGTTGTTTGTAATTTTTTAGTTGTCCAATATAGTCAAGATGTCACCCCACTCATCTATTTTTTTTATTTGGTTTACTTAATAATACATTCATATCTAGCACCTTAAAATGTATAAAGCTGAAAAAGTAATATCACGGCAAGATCTTAAATTAACATTACAGTTATTTGTAATTTCTTTAGTTTATAATGATCAGTTGAAATTACTAAGTTTTATTTGCCTAATGTATAGTTTTACCCTTCTCACCATTGAGTGATTAGTTATTTAACAAACTCGTTTTAAGTTATGAATATGTTTCAATAAATTTTTATACATAAACACCGTGTGTCTTATTTTATTTAATCGGAGGTACTGGCAAGAAAAGGAGAAATTTCGCTAAACTGCAATTTTTTATTTGGAGCAAATGTAGACAACCAACAATACAGTTTCAATTCTGATAAATTTATTTGGCTAAAATCAGAAGTTTCTACCAGGAACACATGAACGCGAGGAGATCTTTCGCGCCAATTATAATTTTATTCGGTTTTACAAAATAATTTGGCTAAAATCAGGAGTTTGTAGCCGGAACACATAAACGCGAGGAGATCTTTTAGCGCCAAATACATTTTTATTCGATTTTACAAAATAATTTTGACAAAATCAGGACATAGTACCAGGAACATATGAACGCGAGGAGATCTTTAGACGCCAAATACAATTTTATTTTATTTTACAAAATAATTTTGACAAAATCACATATTAATATTTGACCAGGCAGGAATGCCAAACCTTCGAATCGGATAGACTTTTGTGAATGGAACACACTATTAATTTGAACAATTGCGCAATAAAAATTTCATTTTTCAGCGTTCACCATTATCTTAACATAAAGGTATTTAGGTAATTGAAATGACTGCGAATTTAATTTTTTATTTATTTATTACGTATCCAGTAAAATATATAAAAATATTTAATAATTGTAAATCACAGATCAATATTATAGAAATATACAAACATGGTACAAATATAATCTTAAATCATTAAACAGTAAAACCATAAATTTCAACAAAATAACTAGACCTCAAAATTGTCTTAGCTCTTGTAGCCTTTTTTCCAAACAGTATCCTTCAAATAAACAGCCTGACCACTTTCAATAAAATCCTCAACGATATCAGTAAAGCGCAACTCACTTGCGATTCGGTATTTCATATGAGGGGAGTTCAGTCTCTTCAAAATATTCTTCATACACTTTATTTGATTTAAAGAATTACTGCTGGACGCTATAAATTTTCTGGAAATGTCATAAACGAGAGCGTCAGTCAAGGAAAGATGGCTAAAAAAACCCTCGAAAAATATCACATTGTTTTGTACCACGTACTGGTCGTAGAGGACTGCAGCCCAATCGGGATTAAAATTATAAGCTTCTGCCACGATCCAGCACTGCTCGAAACTGGAACACAATGTTTGATAAAGAGTTAAAAAACTTGATAAAAAGAGTTATGCAGCTATGTACCTGAGTTTGGAATATAAGACAGTGGAAATTTGGCTGTGTTTCAAGTTCAACAAACAAATTGCTGAACTATTAGCCGCGGTTTCACTCAGAAGACCAAGTTGAAGCGCTATAAGCTCGGCTTGTTTTGAAGAGTTCAAAGCTCTGGTCAGTTTTTCGCCTTGTAAATGGAAGTCGGTTGCATGTGTCAAGTTCTTCATCGCCTGATTACAACGAATTAGTTGTTTTTTACACGTATCTTAGATGTTACCTTGATCAAACTGTTTTTAGTGCTTTCATTATTCTGGAGCAGAATAAACGGTTCCTCCTCAACATTCAGCTTGTTATTTTGCATCTCTAAAACGGCAATTGATAGGAGGTTTTTGATAACACTTTGCGCTTCTTTTTCCCACAACATGGCGACTTCAGAGAACAAGGCAAAATGTAACGCGACTATAGTGTAGAGGTCGTGATTGTTGGGACAAAACTTCTTCAAGTAGTCCAGGAGCGCGATCTTAAGCGAGTTGTCGTTCTTCCTCAAGCCTTTCCTTAACAAATACTCAAACTGATGCTTCTCTCTTAATATTTCAAACACGTAATTCATCTCAGTGTATCGTCCAACACCGGTCAAAAGCCTAACGATCAGTTTCCAGTCTTCGAGCACCAAAAGACTTCCCACAATTTCCTTGGACTTTTTCAAAATTGACGATATTCCTTCCATGTTGCAGTCGGAAGTAAAACAGTCATGCGCTCGAATGAGCAACTCGCTTATTAGCTGTAAATCGGCGTTGCCTAACACTTGTCGTGATTCAATCTTTGACTTTTGAAAGGTACTCGCGTAACTATAGATTTTGTGGCCTAAACTGGAACAATCTTGAAGAAGCTGTAAAACCAACTTGAAGTCTTGATCCAGTTGAAGATCCCACATGACCACGCAATCTGAATCTGACTCCACATAACGACAACACGCATTGATAAGTTCCTCGCTAATAAAATCGGCCACCTGTAAACATTTTTTACGATTGTTACTTGAGTTGAAACCGAGCGGCGTTTACCTCATCCTTGGACCATTTGTACGAAAAAATGAAGTCGTGCACCACGTCCAGCTTGTTTTTACAATTGTCGGCTAAGGCGTCTCTTAAAGTGTTCATGTAGTCGGTTGTTAGCACCACGACTTCGTAGGGAATTTCAATATTGACGCTTATTCTATAGTTCATGAAAATTGTGTGGCCGATTTCCACGCCGCTGTGCAAATGCTCTGAGAGCATTTTCAATATGGCGAGGGTGTCGTTCGTGTACAAATCTGCAGAATCCGCTGCTGGGACTTGCGGGGATTGTGACAAGCTGTGCGAAGCTGCAAAATGAGATAAGTGGACGAAGCTCGCAGATTACACCGAACGTACAAGAGCTTAAACTCGAAACTCGAGTCGATAGAAAGGTTCGTCTGTGACTGTAAGGCTTCAAGTAGCGCACGTTTGACAGTAAAAGTCGTTGCTCGGCGTTCAGCTGAAACGGAAGCAAAATGCCTTCGGCCAAGCTGTGGCACAATTTGAGCGTCTCCAGGTCGGCGTTCTTGCACTTGAATATCTTCTGCAGCCTGAGAGCCAACCAAAAGTTTCCTTTGTTCAATACAAACGCCAGAATTCGCTCGAGCTGATTCGCGAGCTCCTTACTGAGCTCGCAATCCATTGGAGCCACATTATTCACCAACTCTGACAGATCCTTGTAAAGAAACGTGGACGCTCGTATGTTGAAGACGTCTAAATCCTTCCGCTTGTCGTCCAGTTGGAGAAAAGCGAGCCACATTTTTTTCTCCAGCTCGTAATGACTGGACAAGTCGTACTTGTGGGCCCATTCGTACGCGATTTTCAGCAATGTAAATTTTTCGAACGCTTCTGGAAACTTGTCTGAACAATCCACGAAAAAGTCGACGACACAATCGGCTGTGACGTTGTTTTTCGTAAACGATTCGTTGCAGAGCTGCCAGAAGTTGGGATCGCTCCGGTCGTCGATTTTATTCTGCCACTCCTTCACCAGAATCAAATCGGACGGAAGATTTTCAATTCCCGCTACGGTTAAAGCGACGTGGTACAGCTGTTTGTCCAGTAACTCGCCAATGCAAGCCACTATAGCTTGTCGACTGTTCTTCAGATCAAACATTATGCTCATATTCAAGCGGACGTTGCTCTCGCTCTCGTACAGAGCTCTCAGTATGTGTGAAATGTTCGTAAAGTTGGGACATTCGCACGAGAAGTAAGTCCAAACCTCCACTTTGCACAGACTTTGCACAATGAGAAGTTGCTCGTAAAACGAGTCGCAATTACAATCCAACAGAGCCGACAACAGCCTCAAGGCGGTCGTTTCAATCCAAATCCTGTTATTTAAGTAAGTAAGTTCGTGGTCGTTCTCGTTGATGATACAATTCTCTCGGCACATTTTCATCGCTGTTTGGAACGTCTTAAGCTTGACTTTCATGAGCGAGTTGTCCAGATTCAGCACCCCACACTCACACACGAACTCCGCGAAAATCTTCAAAGGACTCTCCTGAAACGGCCGTCGTTCATGCGGATTCATTCGCCTTGACACTTACGGGAATAAAAATTTCGAAGCTCTCCAAAACCGTCTTGGCGTATCGCTTTCGTACGCAATCTTCCAGAAGCTTGCTGACGGAACTCGCAGACAAAGCCGTGGTCTCGTAGTTTGTAAAAACCTTGCACTGCTCGCAAGACACCGCCAACCAAGTCAGCCAGTTCGTGACTGTAGAGTCCGGTTCGTAGCTCGTGGCGAAGATGGCCAGCAGAGGATTGCGATACAATTGACAGGCTTGAAGGAGCGCCTTGGGCGGATCTGTGCTGTTGTGGCATCGAATCAAAGTTTGCAAGAGAGTCGCTTTGATGTTGGAAACGTCGATTTCGAAAAGATCGGAGCCGCTGGAGCTCGCGTAACTCGATTGCGACTTAATTGACTGGGAAGGGGTGAGATTGGCGGCGATGTTTTTGCGAACTCCGACCTTCGACAGCAGGTAATTCCGCGAGTCCCTGTCGCGCATTAAAACGTTCTTGTCCTCGATTTGAATGTCGTTCAGAACGCCGTGAGTCAAGTGCTCGAGCAAGTTGGGACTTTTAAAGAACTGAATAAGCAATTTGAGCTGATCGACTGGGTAGTTGTGGATTTGGGCCACGATCAAGAAGGGGAGCCACAAATTACGCCCGGCTAAGTATTTCAAAAACAACTCCGGCAGTTTAATGTTGTTGAGCTCGCTGAATTGAACGACAATTTCGTACATTTTCAGCGCTTGAACCGTCTGAGATCCGCTCTCAAAATCGATCGAAACAATAGCTTCCATAACATTTTTTTCTAGCAGATTTTGTACGGTGTAAGGGTCGTACTCGCTGTTGAATAACAACTCCACCACGGACTGTCGGTCAAGTCCAGATTGATACAACATTTTGGCTGTTTTCAAAAGCACCCGTAATTTCATTGAGGCCAAACCGACCATTTCCATGAAACTTACACAACTGGCGCTGACTCTGTCACAGTCGAAAAAATTAATCGCCAATTTACAAGTTTTCTTCTCAATTTCGCTCAGTTTACTTTCGCTACTTGTGAGTTTAACGGCAGCACTTGGTCTCGCTTGTTTCAAGTAGAACTTATAGCCAATCGTCTTAGAGTAGCCGTAGTTTTGCACGACTTTACTCTTATAAAAATTGGACAAATCGCAGTCGATGTGTCTGAACGCAAACAATTCATCAGGATCCAGTTTTAAATGAACACGAATCAAATCGTACACGCTCAAATAACACTTGGGACCACCATTGATTTTAGCTTTGAAAATAGAAAACAACACTTGAAACTGCTTCAGCAAACTCGTTATGCAACTGTTTAGTTGTACGTTATTAGCTACAAACTCAGACGAAGTCAGCGTGTGCAGAATATCAACGTCTGAAAAAAACAAGAGCGATAATAAAATGGTGGGGTTGGTATTGAAATAATGCAACAAATCGTCGTCCAGAAAAGTGGACACGTTAAAAATACTATCGCCCAAATGGTCCTCTGTAAAATTAGCAGTCAACTTGCGGAAATCGTTCATTAGAAGTAAATCATTGCTTGATGGAATTTTGAAATCTTTCAAACAAACGTTGAGGATGTTGTATTGGCGGTGTTTTACGCAATATTCGGTCAGCATTTTTACGAAATGGTCGACGTTGACCACCGACAAACTAGTGTCGAGTATTTTATATAACTGCGCAATGGCGTGTGAGTTTTTCAGGCGTTCCAGAATCGACAAAAAATCGTTCTTTTCGTCATTGTTGAATATCCCAAAACGGCTCAGCTCGTTGTAGAGCGCATTTTTAGTGGCACTTTCTGCGCTTGCAATCATGTTCAGCATGTCGTTGGAAATGGGGAACTTTTTAAACAGATCCACCATTTTTTCGTCGGCGTCGTCGATCTGCGACTTGAATTTTATATTTACCCACGTCACCAAATTGTGCAAGTCGTTGTTAGTTAGCAGGTGCTTCCACAGCGTTTCCGCGTTTAAAAACCCCTTTAAACGACTGTCTAAAATGTAATAAAGGAATTGAATAAGTTAATTGATTGAGTTGGCAAATTCTTGCCTTCTGTTTTAATAAAGAGGATTGTGGCAACTTCCGATTTCGTTTCTGGAGCTTGGTTGTTGAGGCACTCCAAACTGTTAGTTTCAAGTGTGAAGTGTGCAATTACACTTTCGTTTTCTTTAATCAAAGCAAGAAATGA
The DNA here is from genome assembly GCA_964023215.1 of Eledona agricola. Taxonomy (NCBI): domain Eukaryota; kingdom Metazoa; phylum Arthropoda; class Insecta; order Coleoptera; family Tenebrionidae; genus Eledona; species Eledona agricola. The sequence continues at coordinate 5,772,721 of OZ026856.1, forward strand.
CCACAACTGCTGCAAGTTCTCTTCCAATTTGTCGGTCTTTAATAGATGTTTACCAATGTACTCCCGCACGTCTGCATTGTCAGTCTTATAAAATATCCTGGAAAATTCCGCTGTTGAATCAACTCCAATGTTGTTTAAAACATGGGATGCTCTAAATATTTGTTTTCTGTCCAGTAACTCATCAACCCATTTAGCCACCTAATAAATTAGCCCACTTAGTTAATAGTACTAGTACCATGTCTCATACTTCAGCCCTAAACCACGACTGGGCGTCCTCGCAACTGATTTTTCTTCGAGCGGACAGAAAAGTGATTGCCAAGTCAACGTGTGAACCTTTTGCTGCAGCTTCTCTCGCCACTTCCTTGTCGCCTATATTGCCCCACCCGTTCCATACTCCTACGGTCTCCTTGTTTAAATTTAGCGGGGGTGTCGGGTTCATGATTCTGAAAATGATTTCGGATCAAAACTGCGTCGATGACTAAAAACTTTGAATACCTGGTTTGGCTCACTCAAATTCAATTACAATAAAACGTCACAACATAAAGGTCGCATTTTCGTCACAATAACATTTTCGGTTTCGGTGATAACTTACGTTTTGATAACAAATATATATAAAAAATAGTTTTTGACAATCAGCTGATCGACGTCAAACGTGACATTTAAAACTGCGGTTATGTAAAAAAACATTTGTTTTTTACTTAGGTAATGGTTTTTATTCTGATTCAGGTAGGATCCATGATAAATAAGAATAAATTAAGTTGAATCAAATGTAACAAAAGAAAAATATATAAATATAAATGATGTGAAAAGGATTACGTGATTTGCGACACCTATAAACGCACCTTATAAATAAAAAGTTAGGAACCTGTAACACCAAACAAAAAATCATTATGGCTCAGGCTCAGGGTTCAGACACAGATTACTGTAATCTGTTGTTCAGGTAACGTTCATGATGAAAAAGGCGGCTACGCTACGTAAATGGAAATTTAATATTGTTTATTTTTAAAGATTGGTTACCATTTAAAAGTATTGTTACCGTCCGTAATACTTCATCGGCATGTTCTTGTTATAAATTTATGTTATAGAATATGAACACAGTGACACAGTACAAGAATAACTTTTTAGGATAGTTTTAAAATTATATATTTTTGAGTTTAGTATAGTAAAAGCAGCTGTTTTATAGTGAAGTTGCCAAAATTGTTTGATTTACAACCATGTCATTTTCGTTGTCAGACAGCATTGCAGTCCAAATAGTATCTTAGATCAATCGCTACCGCCTATAAAGCGAATGGAAGATGTTCTTGTGCAAGAAGTATGGGCTAGTCCCACACCTAAAGCGACTGACATAGTAATGGCATTGTTTAAGTATATAAGAATATACTTAAACAATGGTAATGGACAGCACCACAGTGGATCAGGTGAAGCAAGCAATGGTCAGCAAGCAGTGTATAATTTTCTTAAATTTATTATTTTGGACTTGCAACACAAACTTTTATTTTTTCAAATGGAACATTTACCTATATATTTTAACATATTTGAAATCCCCATACAATTAGATTTTCAACGATATACAACAATCGATACTTCTATCTGTAAATGGTATTGTAGAGAATTAAAAGTAGCTTTAAATAATATAAATAAATATTATAAACAAAAATTCAATTCTCACGAAAAAAAGGGACTGTCAAGATGCGTTTCAGCAACCATGACTGTGGAACTGTTAAGTGTTGAAAATTTTTTAACTTTACTAGCCGTAAAAGTAACAAATTCATCCATAGCGTGTTTAATTTTTTATATATTAATTTTTTTTATATGCTATTGGAAACTAGTATTAATTACCTGGAATATCATTTGCTTAAATAGCGAATTAGACTAGCCGTAAATAACAAATGAATCCATAGCTTACTTAATTATTTATATTTTATTATTTTTTTTATATTATTGAAAACTATTATTAATTGTCTAAAATATTGTTTGCATAAATATCGAATGTATATTGTTTAAAAGCGAATTTTTAGATATTTTAAATATTCAATAAAATTTAAAAATAGCATTGAGACATCGGAGAATTACACAGCCGGAAATGACGTCAGAAAGAACCGGTTTCAACCTGACACCAAACGCCACTATAAATAGCGGCGCACATCAGATCCAAAATCAGTTGGAAGTGAGACCGGCTCGAGTGCACTTCGATCTGGACCACGTGGCCTCTGACGATGACCAACGCAGTCGTGGACGAAACGTCTGGGAGCCCCTCGGGGGGCTAAATAATAATAACAATAACAATAAACAATAAACAATAACAATAACAATAACAATAACAATAACAATAACAATAACCAAACACTAAAACTAAAACAATAACCAATAACCAAACACTAAAACTAAAACAATAACCAAACACTAAAACTAAAACAATAAAACACTAACCAATAATAAACCGCTAAAACACTAAAACTAAAACAATAAAACACTAACCAATAACAAACCGCTAATACACTAAAACTAAAAAAATAACCAATAACAAAACACTAAAACTAAAACAATAATACACTAACCAATAACAAACCACTAATACACTAAAACTAAAACAATAAAACACTAACCAATAACAAACCGCTAATACACTAAAACTAAAACAATAAAACACTAACCTACAACAAACCACTAAAACACTAAAATTAAAACAATAAAACACTAACCAATAACAAACCACTAAAACACTAAAACTAAAAAAATAACCAATAACAAACCACTAAAACACTAAAACTAAAACAATAAAACACTAACCAATAACAAACCACTAAAACACTAAAACTAAAACAATAATACACTAACCAATAACAAACCACTAAAACACTAAAATTAAAACAATAAAACAATAACCAATAACAAACCACTAAAACACTAAAATTAAAACAATAAAACACTAACCAATAACAAACCACTAAAACACTAAAACTAAAACAATAAAACACTAACCAATAACAAACCACTAAAACACTAAAACTAAAACAATAAAACACTAACCAATAACAAACCGCTAATACACTAAAACTAAAACAATAATACACTAACCAATAACAAACCACTAAAACACTAAAACTAAAACAATAAAACACTAACCAATAACAAACCACTAAAACACTAAAATTAAAACAATAAAACAATAACCAATAACAAACCACTAAAACAATAAAATTAAAACAATAAAACACTAACCAATAACAAACCACTAAAACACTAAAACTAAAACAATAAAACACTAACCAATAACAAACCACTAAAACACTAAAACTAAAACAATAAAACACTAACCAATAACAAACCGCTAATACACTAAAACTAAAACAATAATACACTAACCAATAACAAACCACTAAAACACTAAAACTAAAACAATAAAACACTAACCAATAACAAACCGCTAATACACTAAAACTAAAACAATAATACACTAACCAATAACAAACCACTAAAACACTAAAACTAAAACAATAAAACACTAACCAATAACAAACCACTAAAACACTAAAATTAAAACAATAAAACAATAACCAATAACAAACCACTAAAACAATAAAATTAAAACAATAAAACACTAACCAATAACAAACCACTAAAACAATAAAACACTAACCAATAACAAACCACTAAAACACTAAAACTAAAACAATAAAACACTAACCAATAACAAACCGCTAATACACTAAAACTAAAACAATAATACACTAACCAATAACAAACCACTAAAACACTAAAACTAAAACAATAAAACACTAACCAATAACAAACCACTAAAACACTAAAATTAAAACAATAAAATACTAACCAATAACAAACCACTAAAACACTAAAACTAAAACAATAATACACTAACCAATAACAAGCCACTAAAACACTAAAACTAAAACAATAAAACACTAACCAATAACAAACCACTAAAACACTAAAATTAAAAAAATAACCAATAACAAGCCACTAAAACACTAAAACTAAAACAATAATACACTAACCAATAACAAACCACTAAAACAATAAAACTAAAACAATAAAACACTAACCAATAACAAACCACTAAAACACTAAAATTAAAACAATAAAACAATAACCAATAACAAACCACTAAAACACTAAAATTAAAACAATAAAACACTAACCAATAACAAACCACTAAAACACTAAAACTAAAACAATAAAACACTAACCAATAACAAACCACTAAAACACTAAAACTAAAACAATAAAACACTAACCAATAACAAACCGCTAATACACTAAAACTAAAACAATAATACACTAACCAATAACAAACCACTAAAACACTAAAACTAAAACAATAAAACACTAACCAATAACAAACCACTAAAACACTAAAATTAAAACAATAAAACAATAACCAATAACAAACCACTAAAACAATAAAATTAAAACAATAAAACACTAACCAATAACAAACCACTAAAACACTAAAACTAAAACAATAAAACACTAACCAATAACAAACCACTAAAACACTAAAACTAAAACAATAAAACACTAACCAATAACAAACCGCTAATACACTAAAACTAAAACAATAATACACTAACCAATAACAAAACACTAAAACTAAAACACTAACCAATAACAAACCACTAAAACACTAAAATTAAAACAATAAAATACTAACCAATAACAAACCACTAAAACACTAAAACTAAAACAATAATACACTAACCAATAACAAGCCACTAAAACACTAAAACTAAAACAATAAAACACTAACCAATAACAAACCACTAAAACACTAAATTTAAAAAAATAACCAATAACAAGCCACTAAAACACTAAAACTAAAACAATAATACACTAACCAATAACAAACCACTAAAACACTAAAACTAAAACAATAAAACACTAACCAATAACAAACCACTAAAACACTAAAATTAAAACAATAAAACACTAACCAATAACAAACCACTAAAACACTAAAACTAAAACAATAAAACACTAACCAATAACAAACCACTAAAACACTAAAACTAAAACAATAATACACTAACCAATAACAAACCACTAAAACACTAAAATTAAAACAATAAAACAATAACCAATAACAAACCACTAAAACACTAAAATTAAAACAATAAAACACTAACCAATAACAAACCACTAAAACACTAAAACTAAAACAATAAAACACTAACCAATAACAAACCACTAAAACACTAAAACTAAAACAATAAAACACTCACCAATAACAAACCGCTAATACACTAAAACTAAAACAATAATACACTAACCAATAACAAACCACTAAAACACTAAAACACTAAAACTAAAACAATAAAACACTAACCAATAACAAACCACTAAAACACTAAAATTAAAACAATAAAACAATAACCAATAACAAACCACTAAAACAATAAAATTAAAACAATAAAACACTAACCAATAACAAACCACTAAAACACTAAAACTAAAACAATAAAACACTAACCAATAACAAACCACTAAAACACTAAAACTAAAACAATAAAACACTAACCAATAACAAACCGCTAATACACTAAAACTAAAACAATAATACACTAACCAATAACAAACCACTAAAACACTAAAACTAAAACAATAAAACACTAACCAATAACAAACCACTAAAACACTAAAACTAAAACAATAAAATACTAACCAATAACAAACCACTAAAACACTAAAATTAAAACAATAAAACACTAACCAATAACAAGCCACTAAAACACTAAAACTAAAACAATAAAACACTAACCAATAACCAACCACTAAAACACTAAAACTAAAACAATAATACACTAACCAATAACACACCACTAAAACACTAAAACTAAAACAATAAAACACTAACCAATAACAAACCACTAAAACACTAAAACTAAAACAATAATACACTAACCAATAACAAACCACTAAAACACTAAAACTAAAACAATAAAACACACACCAATAACAAACCACTAAAACACTAAAACTAAAACATTAAAACACTAACCAATAACAAACCACTAATACACTAAAATTAAAACAATAAAACACTAACCAATAACAAACCACTAAAACACTAAAATTAAAACAATAAAACACTAACCAATAACAAACCACTAAAACACTAAAACTAAAACAATAAAACACTAACCAATAACAAACCGCTAATACACTAAAATTAAAACAATAACCAATAACAAACCACTAAAACACTAAAACTAAAACAATAAAACACTAACCAATAACAAACCGCTAAAACACTAAAACTAAAACAATAAAACACTAACCAATAACAAACCGCTAATACACTAAAACTAAAAAAATAACCAATAACAAAACACTAAAACTAAAACAATAATACACTAACCAATAACAAACCACTAATACACTAAAACTAAAACAATAAAACACTAACCAATAACAAACCGCTAATACACTAAAACTAAAACAATAAAACACTAACCTACAACAAACCACTAAAACACTAAAATTAAAACAATAAAACACTAACCAATAACAAACCACTAAAACACTAAAACTAAAAAAATAACCAATAACAAACCACTAAAACACTAAAACTAAAACAATAAAACACTAACCAATAACAAACCACTAAAACACTAAAACTAAAACAATAATACACTAACCAATAACAAACCACTAAAACACTAAAATTAAAACAATAAAACAATAACCAATAACAAACCACTAAAACACTAAAATTAAAACAATAAAACACTAACCAATAACAAACCACTAAAACACTAAAACTAAAACAATAAAACACTAACCAATAACAAACCACTAAAACACTAAAACTAAAACAATAAAACACTAACCAATAACAAACCGCTAATACACTAAAACTAAAACAATAATACACTAACCAATAACAAACCACTAAAACACTAAAATTTAAAAAATAACCAATAACAAGCCACTAAAACACTAAAACTAAAACAATAATACACTAACCAATAACAAACCACTAAAACACTAAAACTAAAACAATAAAACACTAACCAATAACAAACCACTAAAACACTAAAACTAAAACAATAAAACACACACCAATAACAAACCACTAAAACACTAAAACTAAAACATTAAAACACTAACCAATAACAAACCACTAATACACTAAAATTAAAACAATAAAACACTAACCAATAACAAACCACTAAAACACTAAAATTAAAACAATAAAACACTAACCAATAACAAACCACTAAAACACTAAAACTAAAACAATAAAACACTAACCAATAACAAACCGCTAATACACTAAAATTAAAACAATAACCAATAACAAACCACTAAAACACTAAAACTAAAACAATAAAACACTAACCAATAACAAACCGCTAAAACACTAAAACTAAAACAATAAAACACTAACCAATAACAAACCGCTAATACACTAAAACTAAAAAAATAACCAATAACAAAACACTAAAACTAAAACAATAATACACTAACCAATAACAAACCACTAATACACTAAAACTAAAACAATAAAACACTAACCAATAACAAACCGCTAATACACTAAAACTAAAACAATAAAACACTAACCTACAACAAACCACTAAAACACTAAAATTAAAACAATAAAACACTAACCAATAACAAACCACTAAAACACTAAAACTAAAAAAATAACCAATAACAAACCACTAAAACACTAAAACTAAAACAATAAAACACTAACCAATAACAAACCACTAAAACACTAAAACTAAAACAATAATACACTAACCAATAACAAACCACTAAAACACTAAAATTAAAACAATAAAACAATAACCAATAACAAACCACTAAAACACTAAAATTAAAACAATAAAACACTAACCAATAACAAACCACTAAAACACTAAAACTAAAACAATAAAACACTAACCAATAACAAACCACTAAAACACTAAAACTAAAACAATAAAACACTAACCAATAACAAACCGCTAATACACTAAAACTAAAACAATAATACACTAACCAATAACAAACCACTAAATCACTAAAACTAAAACAATAAAACACTAACCAATAACAAACCACTAAAACACTAAAATTAAAACAATAAAACAATAACCAATAACAAACCACTAAAACAATAAAATTAAAACAATAAAACACTAACCAATAACAAACCACTAAAACACTAAAACTAAAACAATAAAACACTAACCAATAACAAACCACTAAAACACTAAAACTAAAACAATAAAACACTAACCAATAACAAACCGCTAATACACTAAAACTAAAACAATAATACACTAACCAATAACAAACCACTAAAACACTAAAACTAAAACAATAAAACACTAACCAATAACAAACCACTAAAACACTAAAATTAAAACAATAAAATACTAACCAATAACAAACCACTAAAACACTAAAACTAAAACAATAATACACTAACCAATAACAAGCCACTAAAACACTAAAACTAAAACAATAAAACACTAACCAATAACAAACCACTAAAACACTAAAATTAAAAAAATAACCAATAACAAGCCACTAAAACACTAAAACTAAAACAATAATACACTAACCAATAACAAACCACTAAAACAATAAAACTAAAACAATAAAACACTAACCAATAACAAACCACTAAAACACTAAAATTAAAACAATAAAACAATAACCAATAACAAACCACTAAAACACTAAAATTAAAACAATAAAACACTAACCAATAACAAACCACTAAAACACTAAAACTAAAACAATAAAACACTAACCAATAACAAACCACTAAAACACTAAAACTAAAACAATAAAACACTAACCAATAACAAACCGCTAATACACTAAAACTAAAACAATAATACACTAACCAATAACAAACCACTAAAACACTAAAACTAAAACAATAAAACACTAACCAATAACAAACCACTAAAACACTAAAATTAAAACAATAAAACAATAACCAATAACAAACCACTAAAACAATAAAATTAAAACAATAAAACACTAACCAATAACAAACCACTAAAACACTAAAACTAAAACAATAAAACACTAACCAATAACAAACCACTAAAACACTAAAACTAAAACAATAAAACACTAACCAATAACAAACCGCTAATACACTAAAACTAAAACAATAATACACTAACCAATAACAAAACACCAAAACTAAAACACTAACCAATAACAAACCACTAAAACACTAAAATTAAAACAATAAAATACTAACCAATAACAAACCACTAAAACACTAAAACTAAAACAATAATACACTAACCAATAACAAGCCACTAAAACACTAAAACTAAAACAATAAAACACTAACCAATAACAAACCACTAAAACACTAAATTTAAAAAAATAACCAATAACAAGCCACTAAAACACTAAAACTAAAACAATAATACACTAACCAATAACAAACCACTAAAACACTAAAACTAAAACAATAAAACACTAACCAATAACAAACCACTAAAACACTAAAATTAAAACAATAAAACACTAACCAATAACAAACCACTAAAACACTAAAACTAAAACAATAAAACACTAACCAATAACAAACCACTAAAACACTAAAACTAAAACAATAATACACTAACCAATAACAAACCACTAAAACACTAAAATTAAAACAATAAAACAATAACCAATAACAAACCACTAAAACACTAAAATTAAAACAATAAAACACTAACCAATAACAAACCACTAAAACACTAAAACTAAAACAATAAAACACTAACCAATAACAAACCACTAAAACACTAAAACTAAAACAATAAAACACTCACCAATAACAAACCGCTAATACACTAAAACTAAAACAATAATACACTAACCAATAACAAACCACTAAAACACTAAAACTAAAACAATAAAACACTAACCAATAACAAACCACTAAAACACTAAAATTAAAACAATAAAACAATAACCAATAACAAACCACTAAAACAATAAAATTAAAACAATAAAACACTAACCAATAACAAACCACTAAAACACTAAAACTAAAACAATAAAACACTAACCAATAACAAACCACTAAAACACTAAAACTAAAACAATAAAACACTAACCAATAACAAACCGCTAATACACTAAAACTAAAACAATAATACACTAACCAATAACAAACCACTAAAACACTAAAACTAAAACAATAAAACACTAACCAATAACAAACCACTAAAACACTAAAACTAAAACAATAAAATACTAACCAATAACAAACCACTAAAACACTAAAATTAAAACAATAAAACACTAACCAATAACAAGCCACTAAAACACTAAAACTAAAACAATAAAACACTAACCAATAACAAACCACTAAAACACTAAAATTTAAAAAATAACCAATAACAAGCCACTAAAACACTAAAACTAAAACAATAATACACTAACCAATAACAAACCACTAAAACACTAAAACTAAAACAATAAAACACTAACCAATAACAAACCACTAAAACACTAAAACTAAAACAATAAAACACACACCAATAACAAACCACTAAAACACTAAAACTAAAACATTAAAACACTAACCAATAACAAACCACTAATACACTAAAATTAAAACAATAAAACACTAACCAATAACAAACCACTAAAACACTAAAATTAAAACAATAAAACACTAACCAATAACAAACCACTAAAACACTAAAACTAAAACAATAAAACACTAACCAATAACAAACCGCTAATACACTAAAATTAAAACAATAACCAATAACAAACCACTAAAACACTAAAACTAAAACAATAAAACACTAACCAATAACAAACCGCTAAAACACTAAAACTAAAACAATAAAACACTAACCAATAACAAACCACTAAAACACTAAAACTAAAACAATAAAACACTAACCAATAACAAACCGCTAATACATTAAAACTAAAAAAATAACCAATAACAAACCACTAAAACACTAAAACTAAAACAATAAAACAATAACCAATAACAAACCACTAAAACACTAAAATTAAAACAATAAAACAATAACCAATAACAAACCACTAAAACACTAAAACTAAAACAATAATACACTAACCAATAACAAACCACTAATACACTAAAATTAAAACAATAAAACACTAACCAATAACAAACCACTAAAACACTAAAATTAAAACAATAAAACAATAACCAATAACAAACCACTAATACACTAAAATTAAAACAATAAAACACTAACCAATAACAAACCACTAAAACACTAAAATTAAAACAATAAAACACTAACCAATAACAAACCACTAAAACACTAAAACTAAAACAATAAAACACTAACCAATAACAAACCGCTAATACACTAAAATTAAAACAATAACCAATAACAAACCACTAAAACACTAAAACTAAAACAATAAAACACTAACCAATAACAAACCGCTAATACACTAAAACTAAAAAAATAACCAATAACAAACCACTAAAACACTAAAACTAAAACAATAATACACTAACCAATAACAAAACATTAATACACTAAAATTAAAACAATAAAACACTAACCAATAACAAACCACTAAAACACTAAAACTAAAACAATTAAACACTAACCAATAACAAACCGCTAATACACTAAAACTAAAAAAATAACCAATAACAAACCACTAATACACTAAAATTAAAACAATAAAACACTAACCAATAACAAACCACTAAAACACTAAAATTAAAACAATAAAACAATAACCAATAACAAACCACTAATACACTAAAATTAAAACAATAAAACACTAACCTATAACAAACCACTAAAACACTAAAACTAAAACAATAAAACACTAACCAATAACAAACCGCTAATACACTAAAATTAAAACAATAACCAATAACAAACCACTAAAACACTAAAACTAAAACAATAAAACACTAACCAATAACAAACCGCTAATACACTAAAACTAAAAAAATAACCAATAACAAACCACTAAAACACTAAAACTAAAACAATGATACACTAACCAATAACAAACCACTAAAACACTAAAACTAAAACAATAATACACTAACCAATAACAAACCACTAAAACACTAAAATTAAAACAATAAAACACTAACCAATAACAAACCACTAAAACACTAAAACTAAAACAATAAAACACTAACCAATAACAAACCACTAAAACACTAAAATTTAAAAAATAACCAATAACAAGCCACTAAAACACTAAAACTAAAACAATAATACACTAACCAATAACAAACCACTAAAACACTAAAACTAAAACAATAAAACACTAACCAATAACAAACCACTAAAACACTAAAACTAAAACAATAAAACACTAACCAATAACAAACCACTAAAACACTAAAACTAAAACATTAAAACACTAACCAATAACAAACCACTAATACACTAAAATTAAAACAATAAAACACTAACCAATAACAAACCACTAAAACACTAAAATTAAAACAATAAAACACTAACCAATAACAAACCACTAAAACACTAAAACTAAAACAATAAAACACTAACCAATAACAAACCGCTAATACACTAAAATTAAAACAATAACCAATAACAAACCACTAAAACACTAAAACTAAAACAATAAAACACTAACCAATAACAAACCGCTAAAACACTAAAACTAAAACAATAAAACACTAACCAATAACAAACCACTAAAACACTAAAACTAAAACAATAAAACACTAACCAATAACAAACCGCTAATACATTAAAACTAAAAAAATAACCAATAACAAACCACTAAAACACTAAAACTAAAACAATAAAACAATAACCAATAACAAACCACTAAAACACTAAAATTAAAACAATAAAACAATAACCAATAACAAACCACTAAAACACTAAAACTAAAACAATAATACACTAACCAATAACAAACCACTAATACACTAAAATTAAAACAATAAAACACTAACCAATAACAAACCACTAAAACACTAAAATTAAAACAATAAAACAATAACCAATAACAAACCACTAATACACTAAAATTAAAACAATAAAACACTAACCAATAACAAACCACTAAAACACTAAAATTAAAACAATAAAACACTAACCAATAACAAACCACTAAAACACTAAAACTAAAACAATAAAACACTAACCAATAACAAACCGCTAATACACTAAAATTAAAACAATAACCAATAACAAACCACTAAAACACTAAAACTAAAACAATAAAACACTAACCAATAACAAACCGCTAATACACTAAAACTAAAAAAATAACCAATAACAAACCACTAAAACACTAAAACTAAAACAATAATACACTAACCAATAACAAAACATTAATACACTAAAATTAAAACAATAAAACACTAACCAATAACAAACCACTAAAACACTAAAACTAAAACAATTAAACACTAACCAATAACAAACCGCTAATACACTAAAACTAAAAAAATAACCAATAACAAACCACTAATACACTAAAATTAAAACAATAAAACACTAACCAATAACAAACCACTAAAACACTAAAATTAAAACAATAAAACAATAACCAATAACAAACCACTAATACACTAAAATTAAAACAATAAAACACTAACCAATGACAAACCACTAAAACACTAAAATTAAAACAATAAAACACTAACCAATAACAAACCACTAAAACACTAAAACTAAAACAATAAAACACTAACCAATAACAAACCGCTAATACACTAAAACTAAAAAAATAACCAATAACAAACCACTAAAACACTAAAACTAAAACAATAATACACTAACCAATAACAAAACACTAATACACTAAAATTAAAACAATAAAACACTAACCAATAACACACCACTAAAACACTAAAACTAAAACAATTAAACACTAACCAATAACAAACCGCTAATACACTAAAACTAAAAAAATAACCAATAACAAACCACTAAAACACTAAAACTAAAACAATAATACACTAACCAATAACAAGCCACTAAAACACTAAAACTAAAACAATAAAACACTAACCAATAACAAACCACTAAAACACTAAAATTAAAACAATAAAACACTAACCAATAACAAACCACTAAAACACTAAAACTAAAACAATAAAACACTAACCAATAACAAACCGCTAATACACTAAAATTAAAACAATAACCAATAACAAACCACTAAAACACTAAAACTAAAACAATAAAACACTAACCAATAACAAACTGCTAATACACTAAAACTAAAAAAATAACCAATAACAAACCACTAAAACACTAAAACTAAAACAATAATACACTAACCAATAACAAACCACTAAAACACTAAAATTAAAACAATAACCAATAACAAACCACTAAAACACTAAAACTAAAACAATAATACACTAACCAATAACAAACTACTAAAACACTAAAACTAAAACAATAATACACTAACCAATAACAAACCACTAAAACACTAAAATTAAAACAATAAAACACAAACCAATAACAAACCACTAAAACACTAAAATTAAAACAATAAAACACTAACCAATAACAAACCACTAAAACACTAAAATTAAAACAATAAAACACTAACCTATAACAAACCACTAAAACACTAAAACTAAAACAATAAAACACTAACCAATAACAAACCGCTAATACACTAAAATTAAAACAATAACCAATAACAAACCACTAAAACACTAAAACTAAAACAATAAAACACTAACCAATAACAAACCGCTAATACACTAAAACTAAAAAAATAACCAATAACAAACCACTAAAACACTAAAACTAAAACAATGATACACTAACCAATAACAAACCACTAAAACACTAAAACTAAAACAATAATACACTAACCAATAACAAACCACTAAAACACTAAAATTAAAACAATAAAACACTAACCAATAACAAACCACTAAAACACTAAAATTAAAACAATAAAACACTAACCAATAACAAACCACTAAAACACTAAAACTAAAACAATAAAACACTAACCAATAACAAACCGCTAATACACTAAAATTAAAACAATAACCAATAACAAACCACTAAAACACTAAAACTAAAACAATAAAAACACTAACCAATAACAAACCGCTAATACACTAAAACTAAAAAAATAACCAATAACAAACCACTAAAACACTAAAACTAAAACAATAATACACTAACCAATAACAAACAACTAATACACTAAAACTAAAACAATAAAACACTAACCAATAACAAACCACTAAAACACTAAAATTAAAACAATAACCAATAACAAACCACTAAAACACTAAAACTAAAACAATAAAAACACTAACCAATAACAAACCGCTAATACAATAAAACTAAAAAAATTACCAATAACAAACCACTAAAACACTAAAACTAAAACAATAATACACTAACCAATAACAAACAACTAATACACTAAAACTAAAACAATAAAACACTAACCAATAACAAACCGCTAATACACTAAAATTAAAACAATAACCAATAACAAACCACTAAAACACTAAAACTAAAACAATAAAAACACTAACCAATAACAAACCGCTAATACACTAAAACTAAAAAAATAACCAATAACAAACCACTAAAACACTAAAACTAAAACAATAATACACTAACCAATAACAAACAACTAATACACTAAAACTAAAACAATAAAACACTAACCAATAACAAACCACTAAAACACTAAAACTAAAACAATAATTCACTAACCAATAACAAACCACTAATACACTAAAATTAAAACAATAAAACACTAACCAATAACAAACCACTAAAACACTAAAACTAAAACAATAATTCACTAACCAATAACAAACCACTAAAACACTAAAATTAAAACAATAAAACACTAACCAATAACAAACCGCTAAAACACTAAAACTAAAACAATAAAACACTAACCAATAACAAACCACTAAAACACTAAAACTAAAACAATAAAACACTAACCAATAACAAACCGCTAAAACACTAAAACTAAAACAATAAAACACTAACCAATAACAAACCGCTAATACACTAAAACTAAAAAAATAACCAATAACAAACCACTAAAACACTAAAACTAAAACAATAATACACTAACCAATAACAAACCACTAAAACACTAAAACTAAAACAATAAAACACTAACCAATAACAAACCGCTAAAACACTAAAACTAAAACAATAAAACACTAACCAATAACAAACCGCTAATACACTAAAACTAAAAAAAATAACCAATAACAAACCACTAAAACACTAAAACTAAAACAATAATACACTAACCAATAACAAACCACTAAAACACTAAAATTAAGACAATAAAACACTAACCAATAACAAACCACTAAAACACTAAAACTAAAACAATAAAACACTAACCAATAACAAACCACTAAAACACTAAAACTAAAAAAATAACCAATAACAAACCACTAAAACACTAAAACTAAAACAATAAAACACTAACCAATAACAAATCGCTAATACACTAAAACTAAAAAAATAACCAATAACAAACCACTAAAACATTAAAACTAAAACAATAATACAATAACCAATAACAAACCACTAAAACACTAAAACTAAAACAATGAAACACTAACCAATAACAAACCACTAAAACACTAAAATTAAAACAATAAAACACTAACCAATAACAAACCACAAAAACACTAAAACTAAAAAAATAACCAATAACAAGCCACTAAAACACTAAAACTGAAACAATAATACACTAACCAATAACAAACCACTAAAACACTAAAATTAAAACAATAAAACAATAACCAATAACAAACCACTAAAACACTAAAATTAAAACAATAAAACACTCACCAATAACAAACCACTAAAACACTAAAACTAAAACAATAAAACACTAACCAATAACAAACCACTAAAACACTAAAACTAAAACAATAATACACTAACCAATAACAAACCACTAAAACACTAAAACTAAAACAATAAAACACTAACCAATAACAAACCACTAAAACACTAAAATTAAAACAATAAAATACTAACCAATAACAAACCACTAAAACACTAAAACTAAAACAATAAAACAATAACCAATAACAAACCACTAAAACACTAAAATTAAAACAATAAAACAATAACCAATAACAAACCACTAATACACTAAAATTAAAACAATAAAATACTAACCAATAACAAACCACTAAAACACTAAAATTAAAACAATAAAACACTAACCAATAACAAACCACTAAAACACTAAAACTAAAACAATAATACACTAACCAATAACAAAACACTAATACACTAAAATTAAAACAATAAAACACTAACCAATAACAAACCACTAAAACACTTAAACTAAAACAATAAAACACTAACCAATAACAAACCGCTAATACACTAAAACTAAAAAAATAACCAATAACAAACCACTAAAACACTAAAACTAAAACAATAAAACACTAACCAATAACAAACCACTAAAACACTAAAATTAAAACAATAAAACAATAACCAATAACAAACCACTAAAACACTAAAACTAAAACAATAATACACTAACCAATAACAAACCACTAATACACTAAAATTAAAACAATAAAACACTAACCAATAACAAACCACTAAAACACTAAAATTAAAACAATAAAACACTAACCAATAACAAACCACTAAAACACTAAAACTAAAACAATAAAACACTAACCAATAACAAACCGCTAATACACTAAAATTAAAACAATAACCAATAACAAACCACTAAAACACTAAAACTAAAACAATAAAACACTAACCAATAACAAACCGCTAATACACTAAAACTAAAAAAATAACCAATAACAAACCACTAAAACACTAAAACTAAAACAATAATACACTAACCAATAACAAACCACTAAAACACTAAAACTAAAACAATAACCAATAACAAACCACTAAAACACTAAAACTAAAACAATAAAACACTAACCAATAACAAACCGCTAATACACTAAAACTAAAAAAATAACCAATAACAAGCCACTAAAACTAAAACAATAATACACTAACCAATAACAAACCACTAAAACACTAAAACTAAAACAATAAAACACTAACCAATAACAAACCACTAAAACACTAAAATTAAAGCAATAAAACACTAACCAATAACAAACCACTAAAACACTAAAACTAAAACAATAAAACACTAACCAATAACAAACCACTAAAACACTAAAACTAAAACAATAAAACACTAACCAATAACAAACCGCTAATACATTAAAACTAAAAAAATAACCAATAACAAACCACTAAAACACTAAAACTAAAACAATAATACACTAACCAATAACAAACCACTAATACACTAAAATTAAAACAATAAAACACTAACCAATAACAAACCACTAAAACACTAAAATTAAAACAATAAAACACTAACCAATAACAAACCACTAAAACACTAAAACTAAAACAATAAAACACTAACCAATAACAAACCGCTAATACACTAAAATTAAAACAATAACCAATAACAAACCACTAAAACACTAAAACTAAAACAATAAAACACTAACCAATAACAAACCACTAAAACACTAAAATTAAAACAATAAAACAATAACCAATAACAAACCACTAAAACACTAAAACTAAAACAATAATACACTAACCAATAACAAACCACTAAAACACTAAAACTAAAACAATAATACACTAACCAATAACAAACCACTAAAACACTAAAATTAAAACAATAAAACACTAACCAATAACAAACCACTAAAACACTAAAATTAAAACAATAAAACACTAACCAATAACAAACCACTAAAACACTAAAATTAAAACAATAAAACACTAACCAATAACAAACCACTAAAACACTAAAACTAAAACAATAAAACACTAACCAATAACAAACCGCTAATACACTAAAACTAAAAAAATAACCAATAACAAACCACTAAAACACTAAAACTAAAACAATAATACACTAACCAATAACAAACCACTAAAACACTAAAACTAAAACAATAAAACACTAACCAATAACAAACCGCTAATACACTAAAACTAAAAAAATAACCAATAACAAACCACTAAAACACTAAAACTAAAACAATAATACACTAACCAATAACAAACCACTAAAACACTAAAACTAAAACAATAATACACTAACCAATAACAAACCACTAAAACACTAAAATTAAAACAATAAAACAATAACCAATAACAAACCACTAAAACAATAAAACACTAACCAATAACAAACCGCTAATACACTAAAACTAAAAAAATAACCAATAACAAACCACTAAAACACTAAAACTAAAACAATAATACACTAACCAATAACAAACCACTAAAACACTAAAACTAAAACAATAATACACTAACCAATAACAAACCACTAAAACACTAAAATTAAAACAATAAAACACTAACCAATAACAAACCACTAAAACACTAAAATTAAAACAATAAAACACTAACCAATAACAAACCACTAAAACACTAAAACTAAAACAATAAAACACTAACCAATAACAAACCGCTAATACACTAAAATTAAAACAATAACCAATAACCAATAACAAACCACTAAAACACTAAAACTAAAACAATAAAACACTAACCAATAACAAACCGCTAATACACTAAAACTAAAAAAATTACCAATAACAAACCACTAAAACACTAAAACTAAAACAATAATACACTAACCAATAACAAACCACTAAAACACTAAAACTAAAACAATAAAACACTAACCAATAACAAACCACTAAAATACTAAAATTAAAACAATAAAACACTAACCAATAACAAACCACTAAAACACGAAACCTAAAACAATAATACACTAACCAATAACAAACCACTAATACACTCAAAATAAAACAATAAAACACTAACCAATAACAAACCACTAAAACACTAAAATTAAAACAATAAAACACTAACCAATAACAAACCACTAAAACACTAAAACTAAAACAATAAAACACTAACCAATAACAAACCACTAAAACACTAAAATTAAAACAATAAAACACTAACCAATAACAAACCACTAAAACACTAAAACTAAAACAATAAAACACTAACCAATAACAAACCGCTAATACACTAAAACTAAAACAATAAAACACTAACCAATAACAAACCGCTAATACACTAAAACTAAAAAAATAACAATAACAATTTACTAAAACAATAAAACACTAACCAATAACAAACCACTAAAACACTAAAACTAAAACAATAATACACTAACCAATAACAAACCACTAATACACTAAAATTAAAACAATAAAACACTAACCAATAACAAACCGCTAAAACACTAAAATTAAAACAATAAAACACTAACCAATAACAAACCACTAAAACACTAAAACTAAAACAATAATACACTAACCAATAACAAACCACTAAAACACTAAAACTAAAACACTAAAATTAAAACACTAAAACTAAAACACTAAAACTAAAACACTAAAACTAAAACACTAAAACTAAAACACTAAAACTAAAACACTAAAACTAAAACACTAAAACTAAAACACTAAAACTAAAACACTAAAACTAAAACACTAAAACTAAAACACTAAAACTAAAACACTAAAACTAAAACACTAAAACTAAAACACTAAAACTAAAACACTAAAACTAAAACACTAAAACTAAAACACTAAAACTAAAACACTAAAACTAAAACACTAAAACTAAAACACTAAAACTAAAACACTAAAACTAAAACACTAAAACTAAAACACTAAAACTAAAACACTAAAACTAAAACACTAAAACTAAAACACTAAAACTAAAACACTAAAACTAAAACACTAAAACTAAAACACTAAAACTAAAACACTAAAACTAAAACACTAAAACTAAAACACTAAAACTAAAACACTAAAACTAAAACACTAAAACTAAAACACTAAAACTAAAACACTAAAACTAAAACACTAAAACTAAAACAC
This sequence comes from Eledona agricola, assembly GCA_964023215.1. Taxonomy (NCBI): domain Eukaryota; kingdom Metazoa; phylum Arthropoda; class Insecta; order Coleoptera; family Tenebrionidae; genus Eledona; species Eledona agricola. Next base: position 5,793,647 of record OZ026856.1, read on the forward strand.
TAAAACTAAAACACTAAAACTAAAACACTAAAACTAAAACACTAAAACTAAAACACTAAAACTAAAGCACTAAAACTAAAACACTAAAACACTAAAATTAAAGAAGCAGCACCACCACCACCACAGCAGCACCACCACAGCAGCACCACCACAGCAGCACCACCACAGCAGCAGCAGCAGCAATTGTGGCTGCTGGAAGAACACTTCGACCACGACCACACCGCCACACCGCCACTGAAAATGTCCACCACAGGTTTGGACGAAACGTTTTGCAGAGTTTCATTGGGATCACTTGTTGAGTTAGCCCTCCGGGGCGCTCACTACATCCCCCCTTATGGTGAATAACCCTTAGGCCACGACCACACCGCCACTGAAGATGTCCACCGCAGTTGTGGGCGAAACGTTTGGCAGAGTTTCATGGGGATCACTTGTTGAGTTAGCCCTCCGGGGCGCTCACTACATCCCCCCTTATAGGACTTCGCTTAAAACACGGTAAACAATCCCAAACACAAAAACATCAAAACGTCAAAACGCCAACGTTTTTAAAAACTTCGCATTCATTTTTCAGAGTTAATTACAAATCTTGACACAAAAAAGAATTCTTTGAAAGCAATGTTTATATTTCAGTCAAATGACGAACGCGTATAAAAATTAATAAGAAATTTCGACACACAAAAAAATAATTCCTTGGAAACAAATTTTTACATTTTCATTTTTAATAACAAATAACCTAAAAAAATTTCAGGAGAAGCCAAAAAAGGTAGGAGCGCCATTTATCTGATTTATTTTTTCATGTGCGAATAAAATCGATGAGATTTTGCAAAACTATTTTAAATTACACATGATGGAATTAGTCTTGCTCTTTCAATTTTTAGAAATGCATTTTCGCATTGCATTTCAATCAAACAATGAACGCGAACATTTCGAAAAATTTTCAACATTCATTTTTCCATCATTTTTCAAAGTTAATAACAAATCTCGACATAAAAAAAGAATAATTTCAGGAGAAGCCATAAAAGGTAGGAGCGCCATTTATCTGATTTATTTATGTATTGTGAAGAGAAGATGATAATATGTCGATGAGATTTTGCAAAACTATTTTAAATTACACATGATGGAATCAGTCTTGCTCTTTCAATTTTTGGCTATGCATTTTCGCATTGCATTTCAATCAAACAATGAACGCGAACACTTAGAAAAATTTTCAATATTCATTTTTCCATCACTTTTCAAAGTTAATAACAAATCTCGACATAAAAAAAAAATAATTTCAGGAGAAGCCATTAAAGGTAGGAGCGCCATTTATCTGATTTATTTATGTATTGTGAGGAGAAGATGATAATATGTCGATGAGATTTTGCAAAACTATTTTAAGTTACACATGATGGAATCAGTCTTGCTCTTTCAATTTTTAGAAATGCATTTTCGCATTGCATTTCAATCAAACAATAAATGTGAACATTTCGAAAAATTTTCAATATTCATTTTTCCATCATTTTTCAAAGTTAATAACAAATCTCGACATAAAAAAAGAATAATTTCAGGAGAAGCCATAAAAGGTAGGAGCGCCATTTATCTGATTTATCTATGTATTGTGAGGAGAAGATGATAATATGTCGATGAGATTTTGCAAAACTATTTTAAATTACACATGATGGAATCAGTCTTGCTCTTTCAATTTTTGGCTATGCATTTTCGCATTGCATTTCAATCAAACAATGAACGCGAACACTTAGAAAAATTTTCAATATTCATTTTTCCATCACTTTTCAAAATTAATAACAAATCTCGACATAAAAAAAGAATAATTTCAGGAGAAGCCATTAAAGGTAGGAGCGCCATTTATCTGATTTATTTATTTATGCATGTGCGGAGAAGATGATAATATGTCGATGAGATTTTGCAAAACTATTTTAAATTACACATGATGGAATCAATCTTGCTCTTTCAATTTTTAGAAATGCATTTTCGCATTGCATTTTAATCAAACAATGAACGCGAACACTTAGATAAATTTTCAATATTCATTTTTCCATCATTTTTCAAAATTAATAACAAATCTCGACATAAAAAAAGAATAATTTCAGGAGAAGCCATAAAAGGTAGGAGCGCCATTTATCTGATTTATTTATGTATTGTGAGGAGAAGATGATAATATGTCGATGAGATTTTGCAAAACTATTTTAAGTTACACATGATGGAATCAGTCTTGCTCTTCCAATTTTTGAAATGCATTTTCGCATTGCATTTCAATCAAACAATGAACGCGAACATTTCAAAATATTTTCAATATTCATTTTTCCATCACTTTTCAAAGTTAATAACAAATCTCGACATAAAAAAAGAATAATTTCAGGAGAAGCCATTAAAGGTAGGAGCGCCATTTATCTGATTTATTTATTTATGCATGTGCGGAGAAGATGATAATATGTCGATGAGATTTTGCAAAACTATTTTAAATTACACATGATGGAATCAATCTTGCTCTTTCAATTTTTAGAAATGCATTTTCGCATTGCATTTTAATCAAACAATGAACGCGAACACTTAGATAAATTTTCAATATTCATTTTTCCATCATTTTTCAAAATTAATAACAAATCTCGACATAAAAAAAGAATAATTTCAGGAGAAGCCATAAAAGGTAGGAGCGCCATTTATCTGATTTATTTATGTATTGTGAGGAGAAGATGATAATATGTCGATGAGATTTTGCAAAACTATTTTAAGTTACACATGATGGAATCAGTCTTGCTCTTTCAATTTTTAGAAATGCATTTTCGCATTGCATTTCAATCAAACAATGAACGCGAACATTTCAAAATATTTTCAATATTCATTTTTCCATCACTTTTCAAAGTTAATAACAAATCTCGACATAAAAAAAGAATAATTTCAGGAGAAGCCATTAAAGGTAGGAGCGCCATTTATCTGATTTATTTATTTATGTATGTGCGGAGAAGATGATAATATGTCGATGAGATTTTGCAAAACTATTTTAAATTACACATGATGGAATCAGTCTTGCTCTTTCAATTTTTAGAAATGCATTTTCGCATTGCATTTCAATCAAACAATAAACGTGAACATTTCGAAAAATTTTCAATATTCATTTTTCCATCATTTTTCAAAGTTAATAACAAATCTCGACATAAAAAAAAAATAATTTCAGGAGAAGCCATAAAAGGTAGGAGCGCCATTTATCTGATTTATTTATGTATTGTGAGGAGAAGATGATAATATGTCGATGAGATTTTGCAAAACTATTTTAAATTACACATGATGGAATCAGTCTTGCTCTTTCAATTTTTGGCTATGCATTTTCGCATTGCATTTCAATCAAACAATGAACGCGAACACTTAGAAAAATTTTCAATATTCATTTTTCCATCACTTTTCAAAGTTATTAACAAATCTCGACATAAAAAAAGAATAATGAGATTTTGCAAAACTATTTTAAAACACATGATGGAATCAGTCTTGCTCTTTCAATTTTTGGCTATGCATTTTCGCATTGCATTTCAATCAAACAATGAACGCGAACATTTCAAAATATTTTCAATATTCATTTTTCCATCACTTTTCAAAGTTAATAACAAATTTCGACATAAAAAAAGAATAATTTCAGGAGAAGCTATAAAAGGTAGGAGCGCCATTTATCTGATTTATTTATTTATTTATGTATGTGCGGAGAAGATGAAAAATATGTCGATGAGATTTTGCAAAACTATTTTAAATTACACATGATGGAATCAGTCTTGCTCTTTCAATTTTTAGAAATGCATTTTCGCATTGCATTTCAATCAAACAATGAACGCGAACATTTCAAAATATTTTCAATATTCATTTTTCCATCACTTTTCAAAGTTAATAACAAATCTCGACATAAAAAAAGAATAATTTCAGGAGAAGCCATTAAAGGTAGGAGCGCCATTTATCTGATTTATTTATTTATGCATGTGCGGAGAAGATGATAATATGTCGATGAGATTTTGCAAAACTATTTTAAATTACACATGATGGAATCAATCTTGCTCTTTCAATTTTTAGAAATGCATTTTCGCATTGCATTTTAATCAAACAATGAACGCGAACACTTAGATAAATTTTCAATATTCATTTTTCCATCATTTTTCAAAATTAATAACAAATCTCGACATAAAAAAAGAATAATTTCAGGAGAAGCCATAAAAGGTAGGAGCGCCATTTATCTGATTTATTTATGTATTGTGAGGAGAAGATGATAATATGTCGATGAGATTTTGCAAAACTATTTTAAGTTACACATGATGGAATCAGTCTTGCTCTTTCAATTTTTAGAAATGCATTTTCGCATTGCATTTCAATCAAACAATGAACGCGAACATTTCAAAATATTTTCAATATTCATTTTTCCATCACTTTTCAAAGTTAATAACAAATCTCGACATAAAAAAAGAATAATTTCAGGAGAAGCCATTAAAGGTAGGAGCGCCATTTATCTGATTTATTTATTTATGTATGTGCGGAGAAGATGATAATATGTCGATGAGATTTTGCAAAACTATTTTAAATTACACATGATGGAATCAGTCTTGCTCTTTCAATTTTTAGAAATGCATTTTCGCATTGCATTTTAATCAAACAATGAACGCGAACATTTCGAAAAATTTTCAACATTCATTTTTCCATCATTTTTCAAAGTTAATAACAAATCTCGACATAAAAAAAAAATAATTTCAGGAGAAGCCATAAAAGGTAGGAGCGCCATTTATCTGATTTATTTATGTATTGTGAGGAGAAGATGATAATATGTCGATGAGATTTTGCAAAACTATTTTAAATTACACATGATGGAATCAGTCTTGCTCTTTCAATTTTTGGCTATGCATTTTCGCATTGCATTTCAATCAAACAATGAACGCGAACACTTAGAAAAATTTTCAATATTCATTTTTCCATCACTTTTCAAAGTTATTAACAAATCTCGACATAAAAAAAGAATAATGAGATTTTGCAAAACTATTTTAAATTACACATGATGGAATCAGTCTTGCTCTTTCAATTTTTGGCTATGCATTTTCGCATTGCATTTCAATCAAACAATGAACGCGAACACTTAGAAAAATTTTCAATATTCATTTTTCCATCACTTTTCAAAATTAATAACAAATCTCGACATAAAAAAAGAATAATTTCAGGAGAAGCCATTAAAGGTAGGAGCGCCATTTATCTGATTTATTTATTTATGCATGTGCGGAGAAGATGATAATATGTCGATGAGATTTTGCAAAACTATTTTAAATTACACATGATGGAATCAATCTTGCTCTTTCAATTTTTAGAAATGCATTTTCGCATTGCATTTTAATCAAACAATGAACGCGAACACTTAGATAAATTTTCAATATTCATTTTTCCATCATTTTTCAAAATTAATAACAAATCTCGACATAAAAAAAGAATAATTTCAGGAGAAGCCATAAAAGGTAGGAGCGCCATTTATCTGATTTATTTATGTATTGTGAGGAGAAGATGATAATATGTCGATGAGATTTTGCAAAACTATTTTAAGTTACACATGATGGAATCAGTCTTGCTCTTCCAATTTTTGAAATGCATTTTCGCATTGCATTTCAATCAAACAATGAACGCGAACATTTCAAAATATTTTCAATATTCATTTTTCCATCACTTTTCAAAGTTAATAACAAATCTCGACATAAAAAAAGAATAATTTCAGGAGAAGCCATTAAAGGTAGGAGCGCCATTTATCTGATTTATTTATTTATGCATGTGCGGAGAAGATGATAATATGTCGATGAGATTTTGCAAAACTATTTTAAATTACACATGATGGAATCAATCTTGCTCTTTCAATTTTTAGAAATGCATTTTCGCATTGCATTTTAATCAAACAATGAACGCGAACACTTAGATAAATTTTCAATATTCATTTTTCCATCATTTTTCAAAATTAATAACAAATCTCGACATAAAAAAAGAATAATTTCAGGAGAAGCCATAAAAGGTAGGAGCGCCATTTATCTGATTTATTTATGTATTGTGAGGAGAAGATGATAATATGTCGATGAGATTTTGCAAAACTATTTTAAGTTACACATGATGGAATCAGTCTTGCTCTTTCAATTTTTAGAAATGCATTTTCGCATTGCATTTCAATCAAACAATGAACGCGAACATTTCAAAATATTTTCAATATTCATTTTTCCATCACTTTTCAAAGTTAATAACAAATCTCGACATAAAAAAAGAATAATTTCAGGAGAAGCCATTAAAGGTAGGAGCGCCATTTATCTGATTTATTTATTTATGTATGTGCGGAGAAGATGATAATATGTCGATGAGATTTTGCAAAACTATTTTAAATTACACATGATGGAATCAGTCTTGCTCTTTCAATTTTTAGAAATGCATTTTCGCATTGCATTTCAATCAAACAATAAACGTGAACATTTCGAAAAATTTTCAATATTCATTTTTCCATCATTTTTCAAAGTTAATAACAAATCTCGACATAAAAAAAAAATAATTTCAGGAGAAGCCATAAAAGGTAGGAGCGCCATTTATCTGATTTATTTATGTATTGTGAGGAGAAGATGATAATATGTCGATGAGATTTTGCAAAACTATTTTAAATTACACATGATGGAATCAGTCTTGCTCTTTCAATTTTTGGCTATGCATTTTCGCATTGCATTTCAATCAAACAATGAACGCGAACACTTAGAAAAATTTTCAATATTCATTTTTCCATCACTTTTCAAAGTTATTAACAAATCTCGACATAAAAAAAGAATAATGAGATTTTGCAAAACTATTTTAAAACACATGATGGAATCAGTCTTGCTCTTTCAATTTTTGGCTATGCATTTTCGCATTGCATTTCAATCAAACAATGAACGCGAACACTTAGAAAAATTTTCAATATTCATTTTTCCATCACTTTTCAAAGTTAATAACAAATCTCGACATAAAAAAAAAATAATTTCAGGAGAAGCCATAAAAGGTAGGAGCGCCATTTATCTGATTTATTTATTTATTTATGTATGTGCGGAGAAGATGATAATATGTCGATGAGATTTTGCAAAACTATTTTAAGTTACACATGATGGAATCAGTCTTGCTCTTTCAATTTTTAGAAATGCATTTTCGCATTGCATTTCAATCAAACAATGAACGCGAACATTTCAAAATATTTTCAATATTCATTTTTCCATCACTTTTCAAAGTTAATAACAAATTTCGACATAAAAAAAGAATAATTTCAGGAGAAGCTATAAAAGGTAGGAGCGCCATTTATCTGATTTATTTATTTATTTATGTATGTGCGGAGAAGATGAAAAATATGTCGATGAGATTTTGCAAAACTATTTTAAATTACACATGATGGAATCCGTCTTGCTCTTTCAATTTTTAGAAATGCATTTTCGCATTGCATTTCAATCAAACAATGAACGCGAACATTTCAAAATATTTTCAATATTCATTTTTCCATCACTTTTCAAAGTTAATAACAAATCTCGACATAAAAAAAGAATAATTTCAGGAGAAGCCATTAAAGGTAGGAGCGCCATTTATCTGATTTATTTATTTATGCATGTGCGGAGAAGATGATAATATGTCGATGAGATTTTGCAAAACTATTTTAAATTACACATGATGGAATCAATCTTGCTCTTTCAATTTTTAGAAATGCATTTTCGCATTGCATTTTAATCAAACAATGAACGCGAACACTTAGATAAATTTTCAATATTCATTTTTCCATCATTTTTCAAAATTAATAACAAATCTCGACATAAAAAAAGAATAATTTCAGGAGAAGCCATAAAAGGTAGGAGCGCCATTTATCTGATTTATTTATGTATTGTGAGGAGAAGATGATAATATGTCGATGAGATTTTGCAAAACTATTTTAAATTACACATGATGGAATCAGTCTTGCTCTTTCAATTTTTAGAAATGCATTTTCGCATTGCATTTTAATCAAACAATGAACGCGAACATTTCGAAAAATTTTCAACATTCATTTTTCCATCATTTTTCAAAGTTAATAACAAATCTCGACATAAAAAAAAAAAAATTTCAGGAGAAGCCATAAAAGGTAGGAGCGCCATTTATCTGATTTATTTATGTATTGTGAGGAGAAGATGATAATATGTCGATGAGATTTTGCAAAACTATTTTAAATTACACATGATGGAATCAGTCTTGCTCTTTCAATTTTTGGCTATGCATTTTCGCATTGCATTTCAATCAAACAATGAACGCGAACACTTAGAAAAATTTTCAATATTCATTTTTCCATCACTTTTCAAAGTTATTAACAAATCTCGACATAAAAAAAGAATAATGAGATTTTGCAAAACTATTTTAAATTACACATGATGGAATCAGTCTTGCTCTTTCAATTTTTGGCTATGCATTTTCGCATTGCATTTCAATCAAACAATGAACGCGAACACTTAGAAAAATTTTCAATATTCATTTTTCCATCACTTTTCAAAGTTAATAACAAATCTCGACATAAAAAAAAATAATTTCAGGAGAAGCCATAAAAGGTAGGAGCGCCATTTATCTGATTTATTTATTTATTTATGTATGTGCGGAGAAGATGATAATATGTCGATGAGATTTTGCAAAACTATTTTAAGTTACACATGATGGAATCAGTCTTGCTCTTTCAATTTTTAGAAATGCATTTTCGCATTGCATTTCAATCAAACAATGAACGCGAACATTTCAAAATATTTTCAATATTCATTTTTCCATCACTTTTCAAAGTTAATAACAAATTTCGACATAAAAAAAGAATAATTTCAGGAGAAGCTATAAAAGGTAGGAGCGCCATTTATCTGATTTATTTATTTATTTATGTATGTGCGGAGAAGATGAAAAATATGTCGATGAGATTTTGCAAAACTATTTTAAATTACACATGATGGAATCAGTCTTGCTCTTTCAATTTTTAGAAATGCATTTTCGCATTGCATTTCAATCAAACAATAAACGTGAACATTTCGAAAAATTTTCAATATTCATTTTTCCATCATTTTTCAAAGTTAATAACAAATCTCGACATAAAAAAAGAATAATTTCAGGAGAAGCCATAAAAGGTAGGAGCGCCATTTATCTGATTTATTTATTTATTTATGTATGTGCGGAGAAGATGAAAAATATGTCGATGAGATTTTGCAAAACTATTTTAAATTACACATGATGGAATCAGTCTTGCTCTTTCAATTTTTAGAAATGCATTTTCGCATTGCATTTCAATCAAACAATAAACGTGAACATTTCGAAAAATTTTCAATATTCATTTTTCCATCATTTTTCAAAGTTAATAACAAATCTCGACATAAAAAAAGAATAATTTCAGGAGAAGCCATAAAAGATAGGAGCGCCATTTATCTGATTTATTTATTTATTTATGTATGTGCGGAGAAGAAGAAAAATATGTCGATGAGATTTTGCAAAACTATTTTAAATTACACATGATGGAATCAGTCTTGCTCTTTCAATTTTTAGAAATGCATTTTCGCATTGCATTTCAATCAAACAATAAACGTGAACATTTCGAAAAATTTTCAATATTCATTTTTCCATCATTTTTCAAAGTTAATAACAAATCTCGACATAAAAAAAGAATAATTTCAGGAGAAGCCATAAAAGGTAGGAGCGCCATTTATCTGATTTATTTATTTATTTATGTATGTGCGGAGAAGATGAAAAATATGTCGATGAGATTTTGCAAAACTATTTTAAATTACACATGATGGAATCAGTCTTGCTCTTTCAATTTTTAGAAATGCATTTTCGCATTGCATTTCAATCAAACAATAAACGTGAACATTTCGAAAAATTTTCAATATTCATTTTTCCATCATTTTTCAAAGTTAATAACAAATCTCGATATAAAAAAAGAATAATTTCAGGAGAAGCCATAAAAGGTAGGAGCGCCATTTATCTGATTTATTTATTTATTTATGTATGTGCGGAGAAGATGAAAAATATGTCGATGAGATTTTGCAAAACTATTTTAAATTACACATGATGGAATCAGTCTTGCTCTTTCAATTTTTAGAAATGCATTTTCGCATTGCATTTCAATCAAACAATAAACGTGAACATTTCGAAAAATTTTCAATATTCATTTTTCCATCATTTTTCAAAGTTAATAACAAATCTCGACATAAAAAAAGAATAATTTCAGGAGAAGCCATTAAAGGTAGGAGCGCCATTTATCTGATTTATTTATTTATGTATGTGCGGAGAAGATGATAATATGTCGATGAGATTTTGCAAAACTATTTTAAATTACACATGATGGAATCAGTCTTGCTCTTTCAATTTTTAGAAATGCATTTTCGCATTGCATTTTAATCAAACAATGAACGCGAACATTTCGAAAAATTTTCAACATTCATTTTTCCATCATTTTTCAAAGTTAATAACAAATCTCGACATAAAAAAAAAATAATTTCAGGAGAAGCCATAAAAGGTAGGAGCGCCATTTATCTGATTTATTTATGTATTGTGAGGAGAAGATGATAATATGTCGATGAGATTTTGCAAAACTATTTTAAATTACACATGATGGAATCAGTCTTGCTCTTTCAATTTTTGGCTATGCATTTTCGCATTGCATTTCAATCAAACAATGAACGCGAACACTTAGAAAAATTTTCAATATTCATTTTTCCATCACTTTTCAAAGTTATTAACAAATCTCGACATAAAAAAAGAATAATGAGATTTTGCAAAACTATTTTAAATTACACATGATGGAATCAGTCTTGCTCTTTCAATTTTTGGCTATGCATTTTCGCATTGCATTTCAATCAAACAATGAACGCGAACACTTAGAAAAATTTTCAATATTCATTTTTCCATCACTTTTCAAAGTTAATAACAAATCTCGACATAAAAAAAAATAATTTCAGGAGAAGCCATAAAAGGTAGGAGCGCCATTTATCTGATTTATTTATTTATTTATGTATGTGCGGAGAAGATGATAATATGTCGATGAGATTTTGCAAAACTATTTTAAGTTACACATGATGGAATCAGTCTTGCTCTTTCAATTTTTAGAAATGCATTTTCGCATTGCATTTCAATCAAACAATGAACGCGAACATTTCAAAATATTTTCAATATTCATTTTTCCATCACTTTTCAAAGTTAATAACAAATCTCGACATAAAAAAAGAATAATTTCAGGAGAAGCCATAAAAGGTAGGAGCGCCATTTATCTGATTTATTTATTTATTTATGTATGTGCGGAGAAGATGATAAATATGTCGATGAGATTTTGCAAAACTATTTTAAATTACACATGATGGAATCAGTCTTGCTCTTTCAATTTTTAGAAATGCATTTTCGCATTGCATTTCAATCAAACAATAAACGTGAACATTTCGAAAAATTTTCAATATTCATTTTTCCATCATTTTTCAAAGTTAATAACAAATCTCGACATAAAAAAAGAATAATTTCAGGAGAAGCCATAAAAGGTAGGAGCGCCATTTATCTGATTTATTTATTTATTGATGTATGTGCGGAGAAGATGAAAAATATGTCGATGAGATTTTGAAAAACTATTTTAAATTACACATGATGGAATCAGTCTTGCTCTTTCAATTTTTAGAAATGCATTTTCGCATTGCATTTCAATCAAACAATGAACGCGAACATTTCGAAAAATTTTCTAGTGAACCGTCTACGTGAATCATCCTGTATAGTTGCAAATAACAAATTTAGTGTTTCAAATTTTCGTCCAACAGCAAATGTTTCCTACTTGTGTTTTTTACATAGGACACTCAAGATATTTTTACATCTAAGGACGCAGAATAAAAAACCACTTTCAGCAATATTATCAAAAATTTGTTTATTCTTGGAAGCCATACAAAATATTAAAAAATTCGGGTGACGCAAAATTAAAATATGTTTGAAAATCATTTTGAAACTGCAAAAACAAATTCCATCTTCGGGTGTCAGTTTAGACGTCTTTTCACGTGTCATTATTCTTGTCATCAATAAACGCGTATTTGTATAGTCTGATCGGTGAAATATGAAGGGCCCGCGGTGAAGAGGAGAGTACCGTTAGGAAGAGTTATCTATGTCTGCTCGATAGTCTACATTGTTTTCCAAGAAACTAAAAGATAATTTCTTATCGGAGCGCTCAACGCCTTCTGATAGGATAGCACGCGGTGTTGCAAATTCAAATCGTCAAGATTTTCATGAGTCGTCAGAAAACGCCAATAAATATTAAATTTCACCCCAATAGTACCGCCATCTGTTGATGTTACCAATATCTCGGAACGTTTAGCCATTGTTTAAGTATATACTACTATATATTAAGAATATACTTAAACAATGGTTTAGCCATCAGAAGAACGTTTTTATTAAAAGTGACATCTTGTGGAAGGAATTAAAACTTCGGAGGTAAATATTTACGATTTTAACGCTGACCTGTATATAGAAATGGATGAGCAATCGTGTAAGTGAAAAGTGAGGCAAATTGAATCTGCGTCGGAACCTAATGAGTTTGCGCACTAAAGTTTTACAAACCGTATAAAAAAAATTAAACCGTTAAAACCGAAGAGAATTGAAAACTGTCCACTTACACCTCGAAAAGGCTCTAATAAAACAGTAACATCTAAAAATACGCCCAAATACTCAAAACACACGGCGTTCAAAATTATAAATTCCTGTAAAATTCCATCCAACATTACAGATTCCTGAAAAAATACTACAAAAGAGCCATGCGACTGCTGCATACGTAACGGCAAACACCTGCACTACTTCAAAATTGATCAAATGCGCATGTGTATCAGGTTCCGACTCCATTTTGGAGGGCACGGTAATGGTCACAAATTTTTCTGGCGCATCCCAATGTTGTGCTTATCCATATTATATAGAGGTCAGTGGATTTTAACGATGTAAGCGCCACAGGCATAAGTAGTCGGAACTAAATTGCGCTGGCCCCTTCACCAAAAAGTAAAATATTAATGAAATAACGTAAATTCATTACAAGTTATTTATTAGGTAAACAAAAACGGATACTTAGTAGACCGTGGAGTCTAGCTTTTGTTTTATTTTTAACAGTGTAGTTTTTTAAATTTTTCAGTGACTTTCTTAAAAATTGTTCAAACGACGTCTAAACCGAGACCTGGAGATGGAATTAGTTGAAGAAAACATTGAACGTATCTTATGTATTCTGCCTACATTTCAAATTTCTCTAATTCAAGGTTAAAATAGCTCTACACTCTAACGAATTTCCATGACCTACGCCATGTTTTTGCAAATAGATTTTAAAAAGGTTTACAGGATATTTGTTTTCAATAAAAATCAATACATCTTTCACAATTTATTACAAAAAAAATGTATACATCCTAAACTAAAGTGTTAAAATTAACTAGTTGTGGAACATATCTATATTTCTTTGGTAGAGATGAAGGCCTGGGCGCCTTCTTAAGTTCAACCAGTGGCTGCAAGGTTACATTTGATATGACTTCAACAGGCCTCACTGACCCGAAAAAGTCAGTAATTGGTACTTCATGTGGATTTCTTTTAAATAAATCCTTCCTTACTCCAACTGTTGAAATGCAAACTCGTTTAGGACACACATGTAGCTGCAAAAAATTAATTTAACGCCATCATTACAGTAGTTTTAATCTTACAAATTCCCCCAGTGATTTCTTAGAGTTTGCATCGACATTCTCCAGGAATTCCAACGCATAATACGTGTAACGATCAATAATGTATACCCCAATGGCAGGATCGACGTGATGCTAAAAAAGACACTTCAAACTAGTCCAAGTGTTAAATCAAAACATACAGAAAGAGAATCTTCACCGACTAGGCTGCTCCCGACTGCTAGAATATTAGGAGAGTAAAACTTCTCATACATCGAAGCTGCTTGACACGTGTCAATCATAAAAAATATTTCATGGTATCTTTGCTTTTGCCACATTTGCTCCAGCGCGTCGGCCATTTCCTGACTGGTAATCTCCTCCGAATCTTGGAATTTTAGAAAACCATCACCGCCGTGACCTGTTAGATAAATTAAAACGTTGCTACCCTCGTCTGTGAGCAACTGCTTCGATCGCGGAGTGCCGGGAGGCAGTCGTCCGGTCAACAACCGCACAAAATTCTCAACAGTCACCTAATTATCACATCAATAAACAATTAATTGCAATTTTATTGTGTTACTTCATATCCGCGATAGTCCACCTCAACGTCGTCCCCGTACACGTTAATGTGCTGATTGGCGTTGTTGAATACAGTGGCAGGACGTGGGTTCCGTGGATTACAAGCCATATCGTCAGCAATCATTAAAATTATCTGACTGTCAGGAATTCCAAGCCGCTTCACGCTTCTGTAGATTGAAAGAACGTTAGCCACATGGCGATAATTGAACCAGAAGCGACTCGTGTCCACTAGAACAGCCCAGTTGTTCGTATGACCATCTTTCGGAAATTGGAAGTCAAACTGAAATTACATAAAACGTTTATATAAAATACGTCAACGACTAACTAATACTTGGGCTCTGCTTATGTGTAAAAACTGGACCATAAAAATGCACGCCAAATACAGTTTCATGGTTCCGAATAAACTGTTAGGGTTGGGATGAGATAATGAGAAAGGGAGGTTATGGTGAAATATTGATTATTTCGTACGTTGTAAACTTGGACTCGGCCGAATTATAACAGCTCCATAATCAAACGCGGACACTTTGAAGTCGTCGAAGGTGTGCGTTTGTGCAAATTTTCGACATAACTAATTTACTACAATTTCGTTGGAATTGAATTTGGCGCGTTTTCTGTGTCAAAGGCGACGTCATTTAGGAAAACCGAGCAAAAAAATTGAAAGTAACTGAAAAATTACTAGAAACAAATGAACGCGGTGACAGTTTGTTTGTTTGTGTAAAAAGTCAAAGGGAAAGCATTTCCGTTTTAGTAAATTTTCCAAGTTTGTGTAAAATTTCAAACTGGCGCTTCTGGAAACCGGAAAGAGACACTCTACCTGCGCCGGAAAATGCTCAGAGCACCGATTTGGCATTTAATGCGCGCAGTACCGGTTTTCGTCGTCTTGCATATTTTGCAAGTGTTTTGCTTTTATACAACATATTTGACTCGAATGTGGCAAAGCTTGAGTGAAATTAGTCCATTAATTCTTCACACAGACGACTTCGACTATCTGACGACCTGAGCGATTGCCAAAAAGGTGAGCACCATCGTTTTCTTTGTTAACGAGAATGTTTATTGTCCCGCAATGGTAACTCATACACGTGGACTCGAGTTTATTTCACGTTTCTCGCGTTATTTCCCACTTCAATTGGACAGTTTCCAGCGGTTATCGATATTAATAGTCGTGGGAAACACGCTTTCGGAAATTGTCTGAGAGGTTAAGGTACGCGGGCGAGTTCCTTTCGCCCAGCCGCATAAAAAATTTACAGTTAGAGAAATAATAAGGTTAGAAAAGTCGCCAGACGCCGCTTGATTTCTCCGTGAACCGTCCGTGAAACACCCATATTTTATGAATTTCGAAGCTTTTTTGGGCAGGTCACATGGTCGGGGGTGCAGAATCGGGTCACGTTGCCCATCTTTGCTCGCATTTATGATACGAGCACCGATAAAACTAACCAGGAATTAAGCCAGCGGTTGCATTTCGTCGTTTTTTGTTAAATAAATGTACGAGTGATCAAGTGCAACAAGATAATTAATCAAAAACTTAAAACACATTGCTCGTTTCCCCACAGATAACTGTAAATCTGTACCTTGTAATTTGCTTCTTCATGCTGAACGCGGCTCTTCAAGAATTCAATTAACTTTTTTTTGCAAAATTTGTAGCGTTTATGTTGTCTTACCATTCCTGTGATGAATATGCATGGTAATTGTGCGTTTCTGATTAATTCGCGCCAAGGTCACAATTTTACTGGGAAATTATCTAAATGAAAACAGAATCATTGATTATCGTCGAAATTTATTCAGTTAGTTGGTTGAACTCGTCAAGTTCACTCGCTGATTAGAACAAGAATGGAAACGGTATGTTTTAGTCAGTTTTAGTTTTAGTACGTAATTATACCGTTGTCAATTTGTGACTATTTGGACAAAGTTGTATTAAAAAAAATTCCAATTGTTCAACGCAACAACAGAATATATAAGCTTGTGGCGATTTATTATTTATGACGGTTCATAAATTTTGTTCTATTACTTTTACAACGAACGAGACAGAAACCACTCAGTTAAAAATACGACGTATGATAAGATATTATCGACGTAATGCAGTATCTTGTGCATCGCTTGAAATTACTTCACTTTTTCCTGTTTTTAATAAAAAATCGAAGCACTTGTTAATTAAATTAAAATGTGAAGCAGAAACGGATAGTAACAATTATTAGGACTTGTTATTTTTCATTTAGGAAACTGAAACCAACTTTAATCAATTTTTTCTACTTCGCGTCTACAATATAGCTTTTTGAGTTTCGTAATAGAGCGTAATTTGAGTAATCAAAGTAAACACCAAAACAAAACGTTACAATATTTTTAATTTAAATTAGCTTTCCCCAATTGGCTAATTGCATTTGAAAATCAAAATTGCAATTTTGACAATTGTCGACCAACCCATGCAAAATTCCCCAAATTTTAAAATTGCAAAAATTGAATAAATAGTGCGAAGTAGAAAAAATATTATAAAAAACCTCGTTCATAAAATATGCCTTATGGAACTCGTTCTTTAATATACTGTTGCGAATAAATGGTGCGAAGTAGAAAAAACAGTATAAAAAACCTCGTTCATAAAATATGCCTTATGGAACTCATTCTTTAATATACTATTGCGAATAAATGGTGCGAAGTAGAAAAAATAGTATAAAAAAACCTCCTTCATAAAATATGCTTTATGGGACTCCTTTAATATATTGTTGCATTAAATTAAAACTATTGAGAGTATTTAGATCATTAGTGCACCAATTTTATCTTATCTTCCTCGTCAAGGTATTCAATTCAATTTTTTTCTCTTCCTGGTTATAGCTGCTTTAGAACTTTATCTCTTTGCCACATCACGAATGTTTCAAGTCAAATTAATCACATCGTGATATGTGACTTGTTCCTATCGAAATTTGGCTCTATTTCGACTTGATTGGCTTAATGGTCATTAGCTATTTAATCTGGTTTTCATTGTTATGTTTGTTACTAGTAAATTTGGTTAAAACTTTAAATGATTTAATTTTCAAAACTTAAAGCTAGGCTTACTTCAGTTAAATGAATTTGAATCTAGTAAAATTGTTAAAATAAATGTAACGTGCGTTCAAAAAAAAACGAGGCTGCGTTGGCCATGGAATTTATTGGCTTTCCAGTGTAGAAACCACAAATGACACGAACTGTCAGTCTAAAATTTTCCACCATAATAAAGCGGACCAATTTTATGTAAATTGTTTATAATAAATGCCAGGACATGTGTACATCGCTCTCATAAACATAATGCCACCCTCCTTTGCGTCAATTTATTGAAATTTGTCCCAACATAATAATCGTTGACGAAACCATTGTCAACAAAGAACCCAACCTAAAAACTATTTGACAGATTCGAACTGACAGTTCGAAATTTTGCTACACTAAATTGATGCACAAAGTTTTTCCATGGCCAACGCAACCTCGTTTTTTTTTTTTGAACGCACGTTAGTAATCTAGTAGAATTGTAACGTGCCTACAGAAATAAAATAAGGGTGCCTGAAGTAGTTTATTGAAATACTTTGTCTAGAAATTTTTGATTTTGAAATGACAACTTATCTGTTACCAACCGCATTGAAAATATACATTTTATGCTTTGTATTAACAAAGTCCAACTCTTGCACAGACATTCCCTGACAAATTTCATGATTTCAAGTCTACACGGTAAAAAATAAAACAATCTTGTGTTTTTTGTATGCTCTTTATTTTTAAATGTTCTGCTCTTTGTGAGTCTCTCTATGAATTCCTAAACGTTTTGTGATCTATTTTCCGAGTTTAAAAGATCCAATTCTCATAAAGTCGATAGTTATGAGGATTATTTACAATAATGTAAACAAGCCTAGGAAATAATGCTTCATTTTTTCCAGTTGTGTGAGTCTCTATGAATTCCTAAACGTTTTGTGATCTATTTTTTGAGTTTAAAGGATCCAATTCTCATGAAGTCGATAGTTAATGAGGATTATTTACAATAATGTAAACAAGCCTAGGAAATAAGAATGCTTAATTTTTTTCCAGTTGTACTAATAAAATGAGCTGAAACGACATAATTTCTATTATGAAACGGCAATTTAGTCCAGTCTAATTGAATTACATAATTGATTGTCAATTGCAGACATCGTCTAATCAGCAAAGCTAAGCATGCGTCTTCATCACTTTTCAATTTAAACATTTTATAATTTTTTAATTTAGTTTGTAACAACATTATTGTTAGAAAACTTCTTCCCGGTGCTTGTCGTTTTGATGTTTATCATTTGTTGCATTATTCATTAATGACCCCACCAAATGTGCGGATAAATTTAGAGTTAGACGTGATAAGAAGCGATTTATGTAATATCGGTGTTTGGTTTAAAATCGATGAATCACATTGGGTAAGAAGTCTCGCGCTTGATAAAACTTTTCCAATATATTCTTAACGTAGTAAAGTTGATGTTATTGCGTCATGTGTCGGGGTCCACGTGCGATTTCTGTTCTTAGCGCGGACTGATTGGGGTTTGATTTTCAGGCAGCGATGAGTTCCGGAAGCATATGCTACAAATGCAACCAGCCGGGTCATTTCGCGCGCGAGTGTTCCCAACCGGGCGGACGTGACGGAGGACGCGGGGGCTTCAACAGGAACCGCGAGAAGTGCCACAAATGCAACAAGACCGGCCACTACGCCCGCGACTGCAAAGAAGATTCGGCTCGCTGTTACCGCTGCTACGGAGAAGGTCACTTCGCTAAAGACTGCCTTCAGAGTCCCGATATGCCGTCCTGCTACAACTGCAGAAAGCCGGGCCACATCGCCCGGAATTGTCCCGAAGGCGGTGGCATCTCGGACGAGACGTGCCACAACTGCCAACGACCGGGCCACATCTCCCGGAATTGTCCGGAAAATACGAAAATTTGCTATCTATGCCACAAGCCCGGCCACTTGAAGCGGGACTGTCAGGAGAACGATTACAGGAAGTAGTGGACGTTGACGACGCTGTTTTATTTGTTGTATTTTATATATATACGTTATGAAATTGTCTGTTTTCTGGAGCATATTGTTAAACCGATGTTTCTTATTTATATTTCAAGTTTCCTATCTGTTTTTTCCTGTAGACGCTAAGGAAATCATTATAAACATTGATTTTAACTGTAACTTTTTGAACTTACTACTAAAGGTTTTTCCATACATTTAGTTCTATATCTGACTGTAGTTCCTTCATGAGTGGGTCGCCGAGGTGTGAGTCGAGGAAGTTTTCCGCTACATCGGTTTGATGGTCTTATTTTTCTTTGTATTTATTTATTTACTTACTTACTTCATTTTGGGTGGAGAACTGCGTTTGTATTCGGTTTGTACTTTCGGAATTGTAATTTTTTTTGATAACGTCTTTATATTTTAAATAAAATACTTCGAAGGTGTGTCCAGTTTCTGCCTCCGATTTTCAAAATACAATAGGTGAGTCCACATGCCACTATTTCGGAACGAGCGTGCCTCATATCGTACTTAAAAAAACGGCATGGAGATTAAATTTATTGTCAGAATGAACGTTAGCGCATTTCGAGCCTCCAATTGTCAAGCATTCTAAAATCGTGGAAGTGTGGTTTTGTCCTATTTTAAAAAGAACTGAATCATTCTAAACGGGAAGTATGTGAGGGATATGTAACAGAAGATTTGACAAGAAATTCGATTCAATATTTTCAAACTTCTCATTTGTACACAGAGATATTTAATAAAAGTGGATTCGTTCTAGAATGCAGTTTTTATTTAAACCTCTAAAAACATTATGTGCGAATAAAAAATAAGGTGTTTAAAATTAAATATGATTAATAAATATTAAGATGTTGGATTCAAAGAATGGTTTAATCAAAATAACCCATGACGGCTTAGTTTTGTTTAAAACAGCAATGGATTTAGGTAATTAATTTTATTGTTACAATTTAAAGCGTACCGTTTTTCCTGCAAAATATATTTAAACTAATTTATGAACATATTTGCAATACCGTTCACATATACGGATAACATGGCAAACCTCATAAATTGAAAAAATAAATTGTATACATTCACATGAGTATTTGTGGCAAATTTTTCGCCAGTTTTTTCTCCTTTCTTTCCGTGTCGTTGACTACGTAAATAAACAAGTATCTAGCACAGAAACGGCTACACTATTGTTAGTTCAATCAGGCTTTTTCTAATAATGCAGATAACATGAGACGAATTTGATTTTGTAGAAATTATTTCTTCATGTTTGTCTTTCTTAGTATTATTGGTGACATCACTAATGAGATGAGAGAACATTCAGTGTTCGAAAATATATTAAATGTCGTCTGATCTTATGCATAAGATTAACATGGGTACAAATAAAAATGGAGGCTCAGGAGACGATAAAGCTTAGCTTTTGTTTTATTTTTTGCAGTGTAGACTTTTGAAATTCAAATCATGACATTTGACAGGAGCTCTCATTCAAAAGCAAGTCTAAGCCGAGACCTGTTATGTATTGTGTCCGAGACTGTTATTAACAAAGAAATTAATTTCGAATTTCTCCAACTCAAGGTCAAACACTCTGTCGGACGTTCAAGTTATTCCATCGCAGCCTCGTTTTATTTTTGTACACACGTTACATGAATAAAGAGACTCAGTAATGGTAAATACAAGATAATGATTTATTAGAAGATTAGAGAACATTTATTAATGAAATCTGTTGTCCACAATCTAATCTTGTACTGCAAGAAGCTTCATTGATAATTTGTTTATTATATCGGTGTGGACGTACTGATTTTATAACAATCTGGACTTTTTATGATGAAGTGTTACGAAACGTCTCGATTAGCCTCATTTTTTGTGGCACGCTCTTTGGGCCCTAGAGAGACAAAATCCAGTTTGATGACCCAGACCGTGAAGGTTAACACCTGTCGGCCCCACTAATTATTCTCTTTGTAAAAATAAAAATTTGAACTTGGCGCCGACTTCGTTACCGACCGCGTCTGTCACCCAACCATCAATTTGACCGCCATATAAACTGTCAATCCTGAAGCACGCGTGACATAAAATTGTGACAATTTCGCCTAAATAATCGAAAAACTGTGCGTCGGCCCGGTTCGAGTGTGATTTCTTGAAGGAAAATGCGTAGTTGTTTGAAAAAATCGTCGGGTTATGTTGAATGCACGTGACAACGCCGTCAATCGTTTCTATTTACCGTCGTGATTTTTGAATGTCACTTCGTTGCATGAGGATACATTGCAAATACCGCGGGGCGCTTCAAATTTGGTCGCCGCGAAATTGATTCGCCGTGAATCGCATTTGCCGCAAGTGTGGTGCAGATAAATAGCAGTGTTACGTAAATTCATGTTTTGATTTGACGTCCTGTCAACTTTGAAAATGAAAGTCCGTAAGTATCGTCTTTGTTCGTGTTTTGTGAATGAACGTGGCTGTTTTTCGTTGCATATTTTCATGCAATTGCATTGTCCCCAGTGGCAAGAATCGGAATTGTTAATTAGATGATTTTAATTATGCGGCTTAATTTCCTTGGCGACCACGAGGTAGCCATTTCTGTCACGAGGAGTAAGCGCAGGACGCGATCAGTCAAGAATGTCAAGTTGCACAATCGGCGCCATCTTCAGCGCGCCGCACTAATAATAACAACGCGCCCACATATTTGTTTAATTTACGCCAAAAAACCTTGTGGGTAATTCTGATGGGGGTTTGTGTCGCAAAATCGGCTTTTTTAGGTCCGTCTTCCGCTTGGGTCGGTCCGTTGGTGCGATTTTTCAAATTTCAAGCTAAGCGGCGCATGCGTGGTGCGCGATCGTGTTCTGTGTTTGTTTGTCGTTTGTTTCGCATCTGTCAATTGTCACTTTCAGTTGTCACTCAACATGTTTATTTGTGCGTTTGAAAAATGAACAAATAACGTTTTTTGCGGTGCGATTTTCGAATGAACAATTAGTGAGAATCGTTGATTTTATAGTTGCGGACGCGATGGCCGAAACGCTATATTCGGAAGCTTGTGAGTATAGCGGCGGAATGTCGATTTTGGTGGAACGTGTTTGGAGCGCGCGGCAAATGCCAAAAGTTGACTTTGAGTTGTTCATTTGTTATTTTGTTTACGATTTTAATTCGTCCACGCGAGAACGATTTCGATTCATAATTATTCCGTTGGGATTTAGTTTTGGAAACATGACCGAATTTGTTACAGATCGTGAACGTTTCCAATCGAGCAGCAGCACCGACGAGAATGAGTCCGGATCTGAACAGGAGGACCACCACCAGCTCTTGCAGATTGCCAATCTTACGAATCTCTCCGTGGAGCCGACGCGGAAACGAAGAGGCAATCTGCCCAAGCACTCCGTCAAGATTCTGAAGAGGTGGCTCTATGAACACAGGTATGCACAAAAGGCAATGCGGTAGTAATACAAAAACATACAAAAAGTAGTTATTTCATATTTCTGCAATGTATGTATGCGCCAAAAGATTCCACAACTGCAGCTCTTAAAATTGTGTCTGTCATGGGCATGATTTGAAAATGAATTAATTTACGTCTACAAAATGGCTTTGATTTGACATTGTTTTGACAGTAATTTAAATATGATTTTTGAAATGATTAAAATACAGCGCGATTTAGGTTTCAACGTTTACTTCTTGGAGGTTTTTAAAACTGTGATGTAACGCATTGTTGGCTGACAGTCACTAACATTGCTGCTAGCATCCAAAATTTTATTTACTCGAAAATGTCATTGGCCACTATCTATTTGATCCCAGATTTTCTTGTATCCACCAATTCTTAAGTCGTCACTAGACAAGTGCCCCATGATAAATGGGCCCCAATTGCAATAGCACTTGTTTTTGCTATAGCTTCTCAATTTTTTTTCTTTAATATTTTCATGATTTAACAGCCGTTTAGATGAAAACAAAAACCGTGTTTTTTATTTTATTTTAAACATAACTGCACATGTTCGAGAAAATGTCTTCTTTTCAGGAGGAAAATAAAATTAATTAGCAGTGTGAATTATTGAAATAAGACAAAATATCGCACGCTTAATTATATACATACTGACCCAATTAAAAAAACAATAAAATTGAGTTTCCTATATGGATAGATTAGTTTTAGCGCCATCAAAGAAGATTACGATAACGACACTATCGTGTGGATCAAACTTATTTCCATTATTTGCCTTATAATTTAAAATATTAGCAAAATGTTTAGAGCAACTTATCAATTTTTAACCAGAAAACGTCAATTTCAAATTAGGTCAGTATGCATGGTGACTGGCTACTCGTGTTATAAACTTTGTCAATGTAAAAGGAACAAAAAAGTTTCTTTTTATTATAGTCCGATTCCCACTCGTGACTTTTTTTGATTTTGAAGATTTCAATTTGAAAAGACGCCAATAACTCCGGAATTACTAATCCAACAAATCTGAGAGTTCTCTATTATTTTTCGCTGAATCAATAGAATGAATTTAAGTCAGGAGCTGCCTCCAATATGTAACATAAATGAAAATTTACACAATTGTGAAAATTTCTGATGTATTTGACCGACTCCAAACCTAAGAACCAGCAAAATCACAAAAACTGCTTCTTTAACTAAGCTTTCTAAAGGTATAATAATATATGTGGTTACATTGTCCGAATGTCCACAAATCGTTCAGGCAATATTATAAAAACGTGCGGTAAGGAAGTAAGGTGACTAAAAGAAGCTATGAATTTGAAAAAATTGATTTGGAGGACTCAAGGGTTGAATTAGAGTCTGCCTATAATGAATACGGACATTATTGTTTTTCATATTTTGTGTTTTTTATGAGTTAGTACTTAATTTTGCTTTAATTAAATATTATTTTACTATACTACAACAACGCATGTGATTTTTTTTTGAAGCAAAAGTGTCTAAATGCAAGTTTGCAATAAATATACTAAAATATTGGATACCACACATTTATATTTTTCAAACAATTTTTGCAATTCTGAGCTACGAATTTTATAAAAAGAGAGACTTTAAAATCCATTTGCTCCAGTTTTACGATTTTCCAGTTGAAGCCATTTGCTTCATTTGTGAGGTACTTGTCTAGAACAAAGAATGAACTTTTTACTGTACTTATAATGCGTTAACGAGAAACTAACTTAACACATTTCTTGAACATGTGCAAAAAGTTAATTTTTTCCAAATCTCGCACAATTTACGAGTTTTAGCAATTAAATAGATTGTATTTTGCTACTGTTATGTGCCAAAACCAAGAAAATAGTGCAGCGATAATTTTTGAAATATAATAACTAAAAAAATTATAATTATTACAACAAGGCTCAGGGATTTGGATTGTATAGACAGTTTGGGATCTGTACATTTTGAAATGAGGTCACCGAATGAAAAGCTGCAAATAAAAGTTATTTTAGTGTTTTTTATTTGTATTTTATTTTCACACATTTTACACAATTCAAGAAATTACATAATCGACTAACATCTTGAGTAAAAGAGAAAATCAAAACAAATCTCCACTATCACATTATTATGAAATACATTTTGATAACTCCCGGCTTTTTGTCGAATTAAAGTATTCTTCCAAATTTATTTATGAGTCGGGTTCGTTGATCCGCCACCCTTCGGCACACGTGTCTCTATTACGAAACAGTGTTCAAACACGGGCAGCTGCATCACAAGCGCGCGGTTGTGCAAGCCGGAATATGTGTAAATGTGACGGCGAAAACAATTAACGAGTGTCACAGCCTCATAAGCGCGCGCCTTTTCAGATACAACGCCTATCCGAGCGACGCCGAAAAAGTGACACTTTCGCGCGAGGCCAACCTGACCGTGCTGCAGGTCTGCAATTGGTTCATCAACGCGCGTCGCAGGATCCTCCCGGAGATGATCCGGCGCGAGGGCCACGATCCGCTCCACTACACCATTTCGAGGCGAGGCAAGAAACTGACCAACTCGGGTTCGATGGGTGTGGATCAGTCGCGCGCCCAGTGGGACGAAGAAATCGCCACCGTCGGAGGGAAACGGATCAGATTGGATCACGACTACGACGACACGATGAATCTCATTTATCGGTCCGAGGAGGACAGTCCCAACGAGTACGAGAGCTCGAGTCCGAGCGAGGAGGAGAAGTTCAATCCGTGGCAGACGGTCATCAGGTATGGTGTCGCCAAGGAACCCGCATATCCACTCAAAAGAGGGTAAGTGAGACTTGCTCGTCAATGTTCAATGTTTTGTTTAAAAAAAAGTCTCTAAGCTAAAACATCAGTTTTTATTGAATCTTACATGTGCATTGTATTGTCATTTTTGGATTTAATTTTAAGGTGGGAAATTTTTCATTTGTTACGATTCACGGCCGCTAGATGTCGCAATGATCGATTATTTATCCATCAAAGGCAGGCGGCCAAATTTTAGCATTTCCCTAGTTTTTTTGCCTCAAAGGTTACAATGAATCGTAGTATTCGTTGTAGAAAGTAGTTTTGGAAATACATCTTGCCGATATTTCATTTAGGAACGCAAAGTTGATCGGCAGCGACATCTCATTTTCAAGTTGAGAACGTAGGTTTTACATGAAACACGTTAAAAATAATGCTTAATCTCAGTTATTAGGCAATTTAGGGCATTCGTCTTTTGGTAAAAGGTTTTGGTAAACTGAGGCATCTTCATCATAATCACATTCCAAAATAATCTGCTTTGGTGTCATCTTTTTCAGCATTATGTAAGGGCCGTTTAGTTAATTAATTATTAAATAACTACTATTACGATGAATCTCATATGATCTTAATTTAAATTGCAATGTTCACTGAAGGTAATACCAAAAAATCAGACAATTGTGTTGGAAAATAAAAAAGGTTAACCCTCAAAACCCTCCTATGGAAAAATTGCATGTAACGTGCGTTCAAAAAAAAAACGAGGCTGCGTTGGCTATGGAATTTATCGGCTTTCCAGTGTAGAAACCACAAATGACAAGAACTGTCAGTCTAAAATTTTCCACCAAAATAAAACGGACCAATTTTTTGTAAATTGTTTATAATAAATGTCAGGACATGTGTACATCGCTCTCATAAACATAATGCTACCCTCCTTCGCGTCCATTTATTGAAATAATAATCGTATTCGAAACCATAATCAACAAAGAACCCAACCTAAAAACTATCTGACAGTTCGAAATTTTGCTACACTAAATTGATGCACAAAGTTTTTCCATGGCCAACGCAGCCTCGTTTTTTTTTTAACGCACGTTATTCACGTGCGTTCAAAAAAAAACGAGGCTGCGTTGGCCATGGAATTTATTGGCTTTCCAGTGTAGACACCATAGACAACATAAACATTGATTTGACAAATGTCAAGATCTGTCAGTTTAAAATTTACCATCGAAATAAAACGGCCCAAACGCTAGGACAGTTTAATTTTATTTTTAATGAACATTTTTAATAATCATTGGTTTTTAAACCTTCGAATCCAAACAAATCCGAACCTTTTTTTTATAATGTATATTGTGTAATTTATAACTCACTAGTGGTCAACGTTCGTGTTTAACTATGTATACAACGATTGGTAGGTCACAAACATATTATTATTACTTAAATGATGGGGCAAAAAAAAATTGGTACTTTAAATAAAACGTAGACATGTAAAAATAATTAATGTAAACTTTAATTAAAGACAATCCGTAATTAAACTCCAAAAACAAACAACATTTATCGCAATTGCTTTCGATTTTTTTTTTGTAACTCGTCTAAATTTTTTGGCCTACTAAAATAATAAACCTTCGAATCCAAGCAAACCCGAACCTTTTTTTTCTAATGTATATTGTGTAATACAACTCCCTAAGAGCGTTTTCACACACACCGACAAAATCGGCTGTCGGTGTCGGGTCCGATTCCGAGCCGGCCAAAGGAGCTTTTCACACACACCGACATTGTCGGTGTCGATTTTAGTACGTGTAGGTTTTTAATCAGTTTATTAATTAATTTGATAATTTTGCAGAGTATTTTCTAAGTACTGCGGGGGCCAACTGATGGTTTTATGATCCCAATATTTGATCTTAAAATGTTGACTATTTGAGAAAATTTTCACTTATAATAAATTGTATGTAAACCCTCTTTGTGCAAACAATATTTCGTAATATTAGTGTTGAAAGTGTTGCCACTGCCACTGTTGAATCGTTTTGTACCTACTTCATCCTCATATTCACAAATAATTGATACAAAATTTAACAAACAGTTCTCCGACACCGACTCCTGTGTGAAAGTGTGCATAAGAAAGCATTGAAATCGACAAATCGGTGTCGGTTCCGACACCGATTTGTCGAGTTCAAGACCGACTGCATTTGTCGGTGTCGGAGCCAGCACCGACATTTCTGCCGGATCGGACTGTGTGTGAAAGCACCCATTTGATTACATTGAACTCGACATCGGTGTCGGAACCGACACCGATTTTGTCGGTGTGTGTGAAAACGCTCTTACGGTCGACGTCCGTGTTTAACTATATATACAACGATTTTTGAAATATTAGTTGAGAATGCAGTTGCTCTTAAACTGAATTGGTAGGTCTCGAGTTGCGCATAGAGACTGATGACCCATGAAGGTTGACGGGTAACTGAGTGCTGCCAAATATTCTCAAGACATTTTTCGGTTTTGAGACTGATTCTTCTTCATCGATCTATTCACGACTTACAGTTATATCAAATTAATGACCGTCCTGGTCGTGCCGATATTCTCCTCAACAGAGGAGAAGCTGTAACAATGAATAGATTGATGTTTGGATTCACAACGATACCGGGAAATGTTTTGCACTTTTTTTTTATCCCATAATGATTTATCCCATTGCCAACAAGGAAGCTAACCTAAACATGAACAGACTCGCACTGACACTTTGAAGTTTTGCTACACTAAATTGATGCACAAAGTTTTTCCATGGCCAACGCAGCCTGGTTTTTTTTTTAAACGCACGTTATTATTTTCTTAAATAACTACGACTATAAATGATTAAAATTTTTTGTGTTAGGTTGGCAATATTTTTTAAGTCTTCTATTGGTATACTGATTTTCAAATTTGAAATTGTCATATAAACGTCAAATTTAAAAATTGCCCATACCGGAATTGTTTTCAAAATGGTATTTACAAGTGGAAGATCTTTTCGATCACTCGCTGTAACTGCGTTTCCTCCGTTATTTGTCACTTTTCGTTCGCCATTATTTTGTAAGTTACACTTTTTGACAAAAATATTCTAACCTAAAAAGTTAGTTGACATAAATCCACTGACCTCTATATACAGGTCAGTGCATAAATCACGACGACAGTTTATCTGGTACCAATTCTTCACTGTTGCCAATTATCTAAATTTAAGTCAATCATTTACAGTCACCCGGTATTATTAGGATGAATCTCAAATGATGTTGATTTCAATTGCAATGTTCAACGAATGCTATACCAAAAAATCAGACAAATCTGTTGGAAAATTAGGAAATTAAACCCTCAAAACACTCTTATGGAAAATTTGCATGCGTTTTTTCCCACCTTAATAAAGGTCGGTCCCTACAGTTAAATCGTTCATGTTAATCCAGTGAATTATTATAATAACGTTTTTGTTTCTTCCGTTATTTTAGCCATTTTTTTCTCTTTCAAATTGTATATAAATGTCATATTTGACATTTAAGATTTATTTTTCATTAATTTTTTAAATTGTTTGATGATGGTTTTTTACAATTGGAAAATGTTCGTTGCAGGCCGTCCGAGGAGGGCCAGATCACGACGAGCCAGTATTGGAACACGACCCATCCCCAGCTAACCCATTTACCGCAGCTACAGCACCCTTTGTCGACTCCCAAGGTGCAGGTGATGCCGGCGCACCAGATCAACCCCCTCCACACAGAGCCGGATTCGTTGAGTGCCAACGACGAAGAGGACAAGGACAAGTTCAAATGTCTGTATTTGCTGGTGGAGACGGCCGTGGCGGTACGACAGCGCGAAAAGGAGCAGGGGAACGTCCAAGTATAGCCCCGAGCATCGGACGTCGTCGCACTTGTGCCTTGCTTAGTTTAGTTCGCGCAAAATCAGACGATACCGGTTGATAAAAGCGAGCGAGGTAAACGTCGTTACCCTTCCACGGTCGACACAGATTTTGTTGTAGGGTTTCATCTTTTACATGTATCTTGTAGTTTTTCATTTTAGTTGTAGTGTCTTTGGAGTGACTACTTTTAATAATTTCTCCCCCATTTTTCGAAAGAGTGATATTACTGTGGTTTTATTTTCATTGTAATCATTTTGTAATATTACGATTAGAAGTATTTGTTGTTTTCTTTGGATGAGGCAGCAGATTATCCCGTTAAATTCTACAGGGTAGTATCAACAAGTAAATCGTTCTGTGATAGTTTGCTGGTTAGGAACAAAATTAACCGAATCTAGGGGCTCCAAAATCAATTCATGACAAACTAGTTGTGCCATACGTTTGACGGGATAATCTGGGCGTCGAGTACTTAGCCATTTGATCTGATAATGTCATAATTTTTAGGAAGTAAACAGAAGTAAATATTTTGTACTGGACTAGACAAAATTGCAGCGTACCTGTTGTGGAATTTTCACCAATTTTCTCAGTGTTTTAATCGTTTGGAACTTTCAAATCAGATGCCAGTTTTCTACGGAGTTTTTTATATACTGTACATTTTGTAAAATCAATTAATGTGTTGTTTATATTGTTAATAGACGATAGCATTTAGATTTTTCCATGATTGGAATAGGTACTCTGAACCGACTTTTGTAAATATCTCGATTTTGTACGACGAATTGTGGTTTCTCATTATTTTCATACATATTTCTTCTTGTTTCGCACAAAATTCTATTGGAAACGTTATACATTTGCTCAAGTACGAGAGTACAAAATCTCTATGGTTAACTAAGCAATACTGTAGAAGATACAACTATTTTTAATAATAATCTTAATTGCCAGAGGGAGAAATATGTGTGGAACACTTCCACTGCCAAAACTACTGTAACGTTGAGGGCTGCTACTGTTTATATACCTCAACTCTGTATTTAGGTAGTTAATAAACATGTTTGAGCGCACATTCATTTATTGAACAACATCTTCCTGAAGTCCTCGTTGCTCTTACTGGGCGTACTCTTGGCGTCTCCGTTGCTGGACGCTTTACTTTGAATCGATCTGGGAACTAGGGGCACCTGCAGTTTGGTTCTGGAAGCCCTCGTCGGCGCCGGCGTCGCTTCCGCTGCCGCTTGCGGCTTCTTCACGGGCGGCGCGCTTATAGCAACTGTGATCGTGTGCTCTCCAATCTGCATCTGGTCAGTTTTTTCCATCGCTTTTTTGGCGGAACCGTCGTCGGCAAATTCCACAAACGCCAAGCCTTTGGGTTGCCCACTCTTGCGTCTCACCAGTCTCACGGTCTTGGCGCCCAACGGCTTGAAGATTTTCTCAATGTCCTCTTCCTTGTGGTCCAGCGGAAGCCCCTTAATAAACAACTTGTTCGTTTCCATCTCTTGGGAATACTGAAATCCCGCCTTCCTGTCTTCTCGACTCGGCTTGCAGTTGGAAATGAAAACAGGACGGCCGTCCAGCGGCTCGCGATCCCGGGCCAAGGCAACCATCACCTCTTCTTCCTTATTGAACTGAACATAACCGTAGCAGCGCGACTTCCCTTGCTTGTTCGTCACGACTTCTGTGTTCACAGCGTTGGGGAACATTTTTTTCAGCTTCTTCTCGTTGACGTTCGTGTGGAGGTTGCTCACAAACACTGTTTTGGTCGGATCCCTGAGGACTCTCTGCTTCCCGAAGACGATTTCTTCGCTTTTTGGTTTTTTCGCGGTCGACTCCTGTGCGTGCGACACCTTTCTTTTGACCCCCTTGCTCGTTTGAGCCGTTTCTTGCACTTCTTGCGGCTGTGGCGCGGTTTTAAGTACTTCGTTCCGCTTCTCTATGCACTTCATGACGTCCTCCAGTTGGCCGCACTCTCGCTCGAACATCAACCATTCTTCTACCACAAACTGTGGCCAGTCTGTACAATTGGTCAGTGCTCTTTGATACAAACTCCTCAGTTGAGTGTTGTCGCCGTACTGACGCTCCAAATTCGCCAACTCCAACCAAATACTCGCAACTCCTTTATTTTGTTGAATCTTTAATATGCTCTTCCACAGGCGTCTCGCGCCGATCATGTCCCCGTTCTTGGCCAAGACTCGTGCATTCCACTTGGCCACTTTCGTGTATCCTTCATCGTGATACTGCAGCTGCCCCAAAGCTTGTTCAAACAGTTTCAACAACTTCTCTTTCTCACTGTTTCTGTTAACGTATTCAAGATAAGAAAGCCACAGCTCGACGTTCTGGCCGCCTAGAGTCGCAGCCCCTTGCTCGAAACCCTTCATAACTTCCTCTTCACCCCTTCCGAGCTTCTCCAACACTCTCAGTCGCATCGCCCACAAGTCTTCGCTCCACGGACAGTTTCTCAAAGCTCTAGTGCTAGTCTTATCAGCAGGTGGCCCCAATTTCAAGCAATAGCTGCAGTAGTCTGACCAGATGCTAGTGTTAAGACACATGCGCGCCACTGCTCGCTCATAAACGCAGATTATCGTCGAAGGGTCCG
This sequence comes from Eledona agricola, assembly GCA_964023215.1. NCBI lineage: Eukaryota > Metazoa > Arthropoda > Insecta > Coleoptera > Tenebrionidae > Eledona > Eledona agricola. The sequence continues at coordinate 5,825,410 of OZ026856.1, forward strand.
ACAGCACTTTGACATAATCTTTGTAAATTTGAAGCAGCTCAGATTCGCTACTCGTTGCTTGGAGTTTCGCCTCAAACGGTTTGTAAGCCTCCAGCGACTTCAGAGCTTTGTTGTAGCTCCATTCGATGGGTTGTGCGTCGATTTTGTGGTCGTCCGGTAACTGCCCCAACCACTCTTTCCACTCCTTGTAAGTGTTTTCCATGTCTAAAAGCGGAACGGAGAGTTGGCGTCTGAAAACTTCCACAACTTTAACTAGCTGTTCTTTCCACGCCTCGGTGCCTGCTTCGGCGATTGATAAGTGGGCGAACTCTAGTTCGCGGAGGGTGTCCCAGAGGAGGCTCGCATCTGAGACGTGGAGACCGGCCGCTGTGAGGCCACGTTCTAGGATTTGACGCGTCGTTTCTAAGCTACTCGCCCCGATAGAGTACTGGGCGTATTCCACCCACAAGTTGACGGCTGCAACAATAGCATGTATAAAAGTTAAAAATAGAAATCACGATCATTTACACAAATAGTCCTCAACAGCTTTGTCGAATAATGAAAAAATGTGTTTAATCTCAGCTTCGGAATTCGCTAGGGACTTCTCGTCGTTGATCCATGCCAACCAAATTTCCGGCGTCAGGGGGAAGAATTCATGGAATCGCTCGTAAGCTAGTCGCATCGACTTCAAATCTCCCACTTTACGGTAAATGTTCACCAGCTCCTCGTGGGCGTTGTACAAGTATTTGTTGTCGGAGATTTGGCGCTCCAAATCTTCTGCTTTGGCCACAAGCAACTGAAATCGATAAAATTGTAATATATAGGGTTCAAGTTAATTTTGATTTCCTGCTACTTTCTCGCCTTCATCGTCTGAACTGGAATCGTCGGAGTCTGAGTTGACTTCCATGGGTCCGTTTGATTCCTCCTTTTCTTCCATTTCGTAAATATCACCTCAATTCGGGGATTCACTAAACGTAACAAGACACAAAAACTGACATTTTATTTTATAGGTTATTTTGTTTACTTCTAAAAACAGTGACCTACAAACGTTAGTGCTGGGACAAATATGAAAAATTGCAAAAAAGCTGTGAAATAAAATTAAATAATTGAAATATATTTTTTATTTTAAAATTATTTTGTCTTGTAAACGGTCCTATTTATATTTCCCCGTGAATAGCGTCCTGCAATTTATTTTTTATTTTACATTTTTGAAACGTCTGATTTGTGGTCAAAGTATCGACCACAACCAACCACAACTAACTAAGTGGTTTTAGACACAATGATCAACAACTTGCATTATAAAACGAGCAACTATAATTATTGGCTGATAAAATAAAAAAAAAGTGTAATTACATTTGCACTAACTTGCTATATAGTTGTTTTAATTATTACATAGCAATTTGTACCAAATTTTACCAAGCATTAGGAAGTTTAGGACTTTCAGGTTTTTTGTCGTTTGACGTTTACGTGTGAATGTCAAAAATTTGAATTCAGCGAGAGTTCGTTTAATTTTAAATCGTTCTCATCATCCGTATTTAATAAATTACTGAAATGTCTGTGGATCGAATAGAAGAGTGGTTACGAAAAATGGGCTACGACGGCAAAATACCGTCCAGTTTATCTAAGTCTGTTATTAACTTTGTTGCTTGCAAATGTTCACGTTTAGTGTTTCAGGATCTGTAATCCGTCGACTTCTTTCATTTGGGAACAGCTTATGACCAACATAAAGCCCAGACAAGAGGCCCGAGTCATCAAACACAATTTAATAATTGACCGATTAACAAAAACACCCATCGATAAGCAAGTAAGTTGGGAACCGTTTCGAAGAGTTCTAGCGCTTGTTTAGGGTGATTACAGCTATCCAATCAAAGAAATCGAGATTTATGCACAAAAAAAGAAACTGGAGCAAAAAATGCACGCGCTGGAATCGCAAATAAGGGAGAAAGAAGCAATGATTGACAATCAGCTGAAAAAAAACAAAAAGATGTGTTAGTTCTTTACTTGTTTTGATATTTAACATACATTTGTATTGCCGTTTATTTGTAGATGTTCAGATTGACACTATTAAGGCGAGAATCAAGGAGAATCAAGAAAAACGATTTTTATTGCAAAGGAAATCCAAAATGCTAGAAAAGGAAATTGTCAACGCCCAGGAAACCCTTACTTTGGCCAGAAACTTAACGCCGGTTGAAGTGGAAGCGAGTTCAAGTGAAGACGACATAACTGTAAGCCGCCCAGTGGAACCCATTTCATTTTTTCTCAGAAAACTTTGCAGAAGTGTGCCGAAAAGCTGCTAAAAATCTCCGAAGACGTTTACTCACAGAAACGCACAAAATCGACGTCCAAACTGTTGATTAAACATACAAAAACACCGACTGCTGTTTCGCGAAAGTTGTTTAAAACCGTAAATCAGTCGCTGAACGATTTGATATCCACAAATCCGTCCAGATTTGCAGATAAGGAGAATTGGGATTTCTCCAACATTTCACACAGTCACGCGTTGAAATTCCCCATTGAAGCAGCCATAGATGAACGCTCGGTTAAAAATAAAGCACGCGAATCTCTGGGATTGTTGTCAGATGAGTTTGATTCGTTCTTAAACTCAAACGTTGATAACTTTCTCCAGTCGAGCAGTCTGGACAGTTTCACCACTAAAAATGACCCTGAAAACACAGTAGTTAAAAAATTGTACAAAAATCAGGTTGTAACAGACGCCTTGAAGCAGTTATTGCATAAAAACAACAGATTTATGATTGTGACACAGTGGAAAGTTATTTTTGATAATTTAATCAATGAAATCACGTGTCTGGTCACCGACTCGATTCAGCCAAGGTAAATTGTTTCATTTCTGAAGTTGTGTAATCTTGTTTTTGGCCCTCGAGATGTAGCAAGGGTATCAGCCAGGAGGATTGGACCAAGCTGTATTTTACTCACATCAAATCTGAGTTGCAAAGAGAAAAACATGAAACAGTTTTAAAGCAACTCAAGACCATTACTAAAAAGCAAAAGGAGGAACACACTGTACACATTGCACATGTCTAATGCCCACTTTTACACTGTTTCTTGCAGATAAAAATGGTTGACAAATCGAGCGGCGTTAGAATGTTGGATTTGCAAATAGAGCAGGCATATTTGACTGCTGCTACACATTTTCTTAGGCGCGAAATCGATTCGTTGAAAAAACGCGAGGCACCGGTAGATTTGGCCGAAATTACGAGCAGAATTGAAAATATCATGGCGGAAATCGGTCAGAAACAGGAATATTCGCAGGAGCTGATCGCACACGCAAATCGCGTTTTGGAAGACATCAGAAACAACCAAGAAGAGTTTCACGTGTCACTGCAAAGACTGAATCCGTATTTTTCTGACTTGTCATGGGCGAGCGTCCTGGAACAAGATGTCAACTCTGAGGAGGTTGAAACGTTTAAATCGTTTCCGCTCGAGTTTAATCGTAGTTTTCACACAAAGTAATTGTTAGTCGTTGCTTGAGCATGTTTAATTTCTTTAAATTTGTAGCCAGGGCAGGGTTTATTGTAGAAATGTTTCCAAAATGACAATACCTTCATATATCCATTTGGGGCCCAATGATTTGGACACAGTGGCCACGATCATGGATTTGCCATTCAGCTATGCTGAGAGTGTTATTTTCAAAGCGCTTAATTCACGACTGGCTCTCAATACTTTACTTAGGGCACTGGAATCACGTCCGGATTTTTCAAATATTAGTTATGAGAAGTGTAAGTCGTTTCAGGCGTTTTGTTGTTGTTGTTTCACACATTTGTTTGTAGATTCCCGTGAAGAATTGATCAAGCAAGAGGATTACGTCGAGCCTGTTATAAATAAATTAAATTCCATTATAAATTCGGTCGGGGTTAAGGATGTGTTGTCAGCACCGAAGGAATTTAAGGAAGTCGGCGATTTGTGGTTGGAGATGCCGTTCAGATATTATATTTCTAAGGAACGAATTGTTGATGGTCACGATTATGAATATTACGAAAACATTTTAAAGAACCTGCAAAAACGTTCCATTTAATTTAAGCTTTCGGTGGTAGCGTTTAAAATGTGCTCACATCATTCAAATACATATTTTTTATTGTATGGTTGTTTTTTATTTCCTAAATTCCCACAACTTGGTTCAAACCATACAAACATTAATATTTTTTCTAATAATTAATCATACACTTATTCGTGGTTTTTATTTTTGAGATTACTCTTCAACGAGTATAAATGCACTCAAGTGAACTTAATTCTTAACTTTAACTTTAATTTTCTCGTACATTTAGGATATGTGGGATAGGAAAATATGAAACTTGAGAGTCTGATTAATATATTGGTAACATTTAAGAGTTCCATGTCCATTTGCCTATGGATTCCGAAATTAAACAAACATCAAAGACTGGTTAAATTTCTAAATTTATTTACATTTGTCAGCCAGCTGAAGCAAGCAAAATACAATCTCAAATAATAATTAAAATCTCTGTTTCCTTATATAATTAACCTAAGGCCTTATGTCTTTATTATAAATAACGAAACGCTTTATATTTCTGTACAAATCTCAACTCATAACAAATCAAACAATAATTACGAGTAGAAAATATAAGCTCTTGTGGTCGTCGTCGTACTTGTACAATATTTAGTAAAAATAAAATCGAATAATTCTAGACAGTTTATACTAATGTGAGAAGGATCACACGCTTATATTACAGTACGGTACAGTAAGAGATTGATGGATTCATTACTAGTGGTTCTTCTAGGTTCTACTTAAAAATATATTATTCTTTATCAAATGTTAACAGATACAAAAAATAAAATGGAATGTAACCGAAATTACATCTTCATTCGATTCTCGTGAGCCTTCTTAACTATAGCCAACTTTGAATGCGGGTCAAGCACGGACAATTCGGTGTAGGGTGGTTCTTTCGTACCATGCAGCATCAAAGTCCACTCTTTGAGAAATCCTGTTTGGGGCACCTGCGAGTTGAAGCTCGCCTGCAACCATAAATCGTACAATCCCTTCTAATTCGTAAAATTTCTAAATCACCTCCAGCAACCAAGTGCCTTGGGGGTACTCTCCCCACGTGTGGGTCGTCATAAAAGGCCACTTAGTAAAACCGTCCCTGGAGTCGTCGTCGTTCTGTCGGCGGCTTAGAATCATAGACCTGGTGCCCATCGGAGAAGTCAGGAATAACTCCAAATCACCACGTCTAGTGGCATTTACGGTGAGAACGGCCTGCACGTGCTCCAGATACCTCACTTCGGTGCTCTCGTCCTGACAAGCGTTTGTGGTGATTTTCATTACTAGCGAGTTTGATGAGGGGATTTTCCTGCGGAATTGAGTTTGAACTTTATTTGCGCAACGTCGAACAAGTGGAGGACTTATTGAATCGTTTCATGCGGTTTTTTAGCTGAAAATATTTTTTGATTGGAGCAAAGCCGCTTTGAATGGAAATTCTAGCGCTCCGGAAAAATACTTTTCAGCTGCGGATTACGTTAAAAAATGAATTTTCTGGATGCGAATCGAATAATAAATTGCTTCAAGAATGAGAGATGTTTACTTGAGAAATTGAGTTTTTAAACAGATTCACTTTTTAAATAATAACGACGTACGAATTTTTAGCTTTCAGTTGCTCTGGAAATAGTATAAAAATAATAAACAATGTTTTATGTGTTTACTTGTTTACATGTGTACCAAATTTACAGCCAAAACTTCGCCTTGTATAGACGCGAAATTTGACATTAATTTCGTCTAGTCATTTTAAGATTCATTATAATATATAATTATTATGAATATTAAAATCGCAATAAACAAGAAAAAATATACAAACCTATAAATATCATTTGAATATTTACTAAGCTAAATAACAAATAAATTGCTTCGAGAAAAGGTTTGGCGTAATACTATGACAATATATATCAATATATATAAACGCTTTTTTAAAAAATCGGATGATGACAAGAAAATAAGAGCGGACGGTTCAAATAAAAACAGGGACTCATAAGGTCATAGAATATTGGTTTTGTTTTATTTTTTACAGTGTATACAACTGTAACTGTTATTTCATTACATTAAACATAAACTGTCAATTTAAAAATTGCTTAAACGATCTCTAAACCGACTACTGGGAATGCAATTTATCGAACAAGACACTATATAAAGTATCCAAGGTCGCATGTTCGAAACGGTTGTCAATAGAAAACTTAATTTGGAATTTCTTTAGCTGAAGCTCAAATTGTTTTTACACTCTAAACACAGCGTGGCCTACGAAACCTCCTTTTATTTTTGTACCCACCTTAAGTCCTTTTAAGAACATTAGGATTGTGAGCCAAACTCCACCAACATTTCAAAGCATTAAACACAGATTTTTAAATTTATATTTTTTATAAGTTTTCCAAAAACTTCTGTTTTGTAGAGATCGCAATAATGTTTGAATCAGTACCATACATTTTTTTTGCAGTTTAGCCCGTTAAACTTGAATTTTTTTTTTATTGCAATAAATGAAAAGAAATTTACACAAAACTTTTTAATCGTTCTTTAGTCTGTAGTAATTTTTAAATCGTTGGCCCAACCCGGCGCATCCACCAAAAGTAAAATTAAATTTAATATTTCGTGTCTTTATAACTAATGGCCATATATAAAATTATTTTTAATTGCATCTTTAAAATAAAATGCTTCAAAATTTGGTGTATTAGTAATTTTATTTAGTAGTTTTTAAATCAACCAAAAGTTCATATAAAAATCAATTTTATTTGTATGTTTAAAATGAAATGAAAAATAATATTTTCACCATCAGGAAATAATTGATGCTTCAAAAATTGCTGTATTACTAATTATTTAATAATTTTTTAATCAATGGCTTCAAAAGTACATTTAAAAAAAATATTTGTATGTTTAAAATGAAATGAAAAATAATATTTTCACCATCAGGAAATAATTGATGCCTCAAAAATTGGTGTATTACTAATTATTTAATAATTTTTTTATCAATGGCCAAACTCGGAGAATCCAGCAAAAGTGCATAAAAACATTTCTATTTGCATGTTTAAAATAAAATAAAAAAAATATCCAAATTTACAGCCAAAATTTCGTCATGTATGATGCAAAATTTCGCATTAATTACGCTTAGTCATTTTGAGACGATTTATTTTACAGGAATGAAAATTAAAATCGTAATGAACAAGAAAAAATACACAAAACTTTAAATCCCATTCGAATCTTTATTAAGCGCTATGTGACGAATACATTTTATTGAGAAAAAGTTCGGGTTAATATTATGAAAAAGATTGGAAAATAGATTATTTAATTAAACACTTTTTAAAAATGGGATGCTGGTAAGAAAATTAATGCGGATTGTACAAATCGGAGGAATAGAACTTAAGGAATCTGGGTCTTGTTTTATTTGTTACAGTGTCATATCATGACATTTAACAGGAACTGTCTACATTATAAACACTTTCAAAGTGCTTCCATGGTCTACGCAGCCTCGTTTTATTTTTGTACACACGTTACACGTACATACGATTGTGAGCCAAACTCCAGACATTTTTTCTCAAATTTTTTCATTTAAACGGAATTTCTAATTTCTTTAGAGATTTCAATAAATATTTGTCCAGTACCATAAATCGTCAAATACAAGTTTTTGCAATTTGTCCCGTTAAACTCGAATTTTTTTCAGAGTTCAATAAATCATTAGATCGCAATAAACAAAAAGAAAATCGCACAAAACTTTTAAATCGTTCTTTAAATCTATCCTGTGCCATTCAACATAAAAGTTCCTTCTATTCCAACTCAGATTAACGAATGTAGTTGAAACTCGAGTTATCAGCTTTTTCAACTAAAACCCGACTCGATAATCCTCTTAAAATTTGAACCAGCTTCCACGATTATAATCATCAACACAGATCCAAGACCTCCGCTTCAAATGTTATTAAATCGCATTAATCTCCTAAATAAAATGCAAAACAAAATCGCCACTTACTGAACCTCGGAAACCGTCCCCGCCTCGCAGTGAAACCTCGGCGGCACCGTCTTCCATTGCTTGGCAAGAGCTACCATGGCACCAGCATCCAAAACTCCAAATCCGAAGAGATGATTGAATTCCAAACCCACACCGTTCATCGTCCAATGAAATCGACCTTTAGCGTCGAAAAGCGAGTTTCTTTTGGACGTGAGCACTGTAAGATGCTGAATGTCTCTCCACGTTAAATTGTTGCTGGAACAAGGGAATGTAATTAATAATCGTTAGGGTTCAATTATCGCACGAGTGGACCAATTAGGACGACTTACTTCGCTTCCAGAGCTAAAGCAAACACTCCTGCTGCTTCAGGGGCGGCAGCTGAAGTCCCGGAGTGAGTCGTCGTGCATTTACCGTACAAGTCTGTCGTTGCCTTTTAATAAGCAACAAGAAAAACGCGTTTAATTCAGAATGTCCCAATTAATTTTTTCAAGTCACTTACGACTCCGGTGTTGGGATCTTTCGCTCCGTTGCTGAACGTAGAGGCCAAAGTAGACGAGCAGCTCTCGTCATAATGAGCATTTTGACCGTCGTTGATGGCACTATTAATGCTTACGGTCCACATACTGGCAGCATAACCATCGCAGTTACAATCATCATCTTCGCCGCCGTCTCCACTCGCCCAAACGTAAATATTCCCCAGTCCATTGCGGCCCTATTTGAACACGTCGTTCAAATATTTATTTTCGTTCCGGAAGATAGGTAATTACCTCGTTAACACCTCTTACGATGGCTCGCATTGTTGCGTTTCTTGGACCATCGACGGTTTTTCCATCGTCTGTGGGGCCCCAAGAGGCGCTGTAAATGTCGATGAGGCCGGGCTCGTGTCCCATGGAATTGGCCTCGATTAAGTCAGTCATGTAGGGTTGATCGAGCATTCGGATGCCTTTAAGGGACAGAAACGATTACGTTGCATAATTCAGGTCGGGGAATTGGATACAAACAAGTTTGCGAAGGAAAGATGGACTGGATGAGATTAGATAGTTTCTTTGTGCGTTCGATTCAAGGGACAAGAAATAAAAATAGGAATCTCTTGAAATTTATTTTCGTGTGAGTTACTTTACGTTGAATCGTTTGACAACTTTTTCAGCTGGATTTTTTCTATTTTCTTCTTAAATTAAATTTCAACCCTGAATGTACGTCATTTGCTTCGTTTTGTGTTGTTTTCCAATTGACTAAGCAACCACGCATTTCACAATGCTTCAGAGTTGTGAAATTCGCCCAATCTAAGGACTGCCATTCACTATATGCATTCCTAAGATTGTCAAAATATTTGACAAGTATCGTTTTTGTTGTGTTTGTTCCTATTGTATAAAAACAAATCTATAAAATGACGACAATACACATAATTAAATATTATTATTCTATAATGCTGCAAACCGGAGAAAATATTTTTTTAATATCACTTATATGCATCAAAACATTTATAAGTTACAATTGCAATTTGCTAAATTTAAAACGTAATTATCTGAAAAAATTATATTTTATGAGTCGGTTTCATACAGTTAAATATACCAATGTCTATAATTTAAGTTTTAAAGTATGGTGTATTAATAATTATTTAGTAATTTTTAAATCAATGATTTAGCCCGACGCATCCCGCAGAAGTGCATGATAAAACATTTTCATTCGCATCTTTAAAATGAAATGAAAAATAATAATTCACCATCCTAATATTTATTATTTATTTAATAATTATTTAGTATTTTTTTAATAATCGGCTTAACCCGGCGCATCCACCAAAAGTTCAAAATAAATAATTTTTATTTGCGGGTTTAAAATGAAATTTAAAATAATATTATCACCATCAGAAATTACATAATTAAATATTATTATTCTATAAAGCTGCAAGCCGAAGAAAATATCTTTTCAATCTCACTTGTTTGCACCAAAACGTTTATAAATCACGATTGCAATTTTATAATTCTAAAACGTAAATATCTGAAAAATTAATTATATTTAATTAATCAGCTTGATGCAGTTGAATATACCAATAATTTATGTTTCAATATTTGGTGTATTAATAATTATTTAGTAATTTTTAAATTAATGACAGACCCACGCATCCACCAAAATGGCATTATAAATCATTTTTATTTGCATCTCTAAAATGATATGAAAAATAATATTTTCACGAGCAGAAAATGATGTATTATGCTTTAAAATTTGTGCATTAGTAATTTTATTTAGTAATTTTTTATAAATGGCCTAACCCGGTACCACAAAAAGTACAAAATAAATAATGTTTATTAGCGTGTTTAAAATGAAATGAAAAATAATACTATCACCATTTAATTATGTAAAATATTATTATTCTATAAAGCTGCAAGCCAAAGAAAATATCTTTTTAATCTCACTTGTTTGCACCAAACATTTATAAATCGCAATTGTAATTTGTTAATTTTAAAACGTAAATATCTGAAAAAAAAATTATATTTAATGAGTCAGCATGATGTAGTTGAATATATCTTTGTCTATAATTTATGTTTCAATATTTGGTGAATTAATAATTATTTAGCAATTTTTAAATCAATGACTTAGACCGATGCATTCACCAAAAGTGCATTATAAAATATTTTTATTTGCATGTTTAAAATGGAATGAAAAATAATATTATCACTATCAGAAATTACCTAATTAAATATTATTATTATTATAAAGTTGCAAGCCAAAGAAAATATCTTTTTAATCTCACTTGTTTGCATCAAAAATTTTAAAGCGTAAACTTGATTTATGATTAAAAATTTTGGGTATTAATTATTATGTAGTTAGTAAATTTAAAATCAGTGGCATAACCCGGCGCGTCCACCAAAAATACATATTTATTTGCGTGTTTAAAGTGAAATGAAAATTAATATTATTAGCATCAAAAAATAATTTATGGTTAAAACTTTCGTGTCTTTATAACTAATGTCCATATAAAAATTTATTTTTATTTGTGTTTAAAATGAAACGAAATTAACGTATGCTTCAAAATTTTGCAATTTTTTTTAGTAATTTTTAAATCAATGACCTAACCCGGAGCATCCACCAAAAGTGCATAAAAAACATTTATATTTTCATGTTTAAAATGAAATAAAAAATAATATTACCAGTATCAGAAAATATAGTAATAGAAATTACCTAAACATTCCAAAGGTTACGTGTCAAAATATAATAGTACTATAATAAAAATATTTATTATATTATAAAGTTTCATGAAAGAAATAACTTAATTATTGACAGTAATTCCTATCAGAAAAATTTATTAGATACATGTGCAATTCGCTATATTTAGTCTAAATTAACAAAGCTTAAATCTGAGATAAAGAATTGAGATAAAATATATTTGACATGTATGAGTCAGATTTATAAAATTCTGAAGATTGCTATTGCTTGTAATTCATGTTTCAAAGTTTAGTGATAAATAATTAATCAAATTATTATTTCAAAGAAGTTAATGTATTATTTATGCACTTCAGAGCGCACATTTATACAAAAATAAATGATGGCAAAATGCACACCATAAATGTATGCCTATTTTATTGTAATTATGAATCAAACCCGGCGCATCCACCAAAATGTTCAACCAGAATTTGCTACATACATTGTTGTTTAAAATGAAACGAAGAAAGAATATGTTATTGTCGCCAGTAATAGACAGCATTTATCGTACGGAGCACCTGAGCACGAAATAAAATAACAAAGTTGTTGAAAGTTATGGTCCAATTGTCGTAAAAATGGGACGGCATTTATTTTAACACTAGGGAGTACGGCATAAAGGTCACGAGTTTATATTCAGACCTATACGTAATACGGAAGACTAAGGATAATTAAATGAAGGAAAAACAAGAAAGAATGTGTGTACTGACGCTCACAAACCTGCAATTTTCGAGTCGTAAGCGACACCAACGCCACATATTCCATTATCTCTGGCAGCTGCTACTTCTCCCGCACATCTAGTTCCGTGACTGAAATAGATTATGTTTGAGATATCTTTTCGTATAAATGAGAAAAGTGCTTCCTTTAATTGTCACATTTCAAGCAAACAACTTCTTATTGTAAAATAAATAGTAAACCGTTACATTGTAAAAATTATTACGTGCTGTTACGAGTGTATCAAAGCCCAATTATTATTATGCTATTTATAAGTTGCTTGGTATATTGTTAAAAGTAAAATGCAGCATTACTGTTGCAAACAGTTCAGTTCGAAAAACTTAATTTGCAAAAGAGTTGCGAAAGTTGCAACGCTATCGTTTTATTTCCAGATGAAGTTTAATAAAGGTCAAAACTCGGAAAATTAATGTTTTTCACGTAAATTTTGTATCATTTTTATTGCTCAAATGAAAGTTTCACATTTAATTTTAGTCTTTCTTGTTGATTCAGTTCAAAACTTCTCCAATTCAACTTTTTTAATCTCGCAAAAATTATGAGAAACATAAAGAGAAATCCGCGGCACCTGCTATATGAGGATTTTCCCAATGGTAAATTATTGACGCTTGAAATGTGTAAAAACTAATTAATTTAAAAAAAAGATTTGGTAAGCCGAGTCAAATGTTAGCAAAAAATCAAGATATCTTTAATTATTCCCATTTCTATTTAAGTCGTGACTATTTGTAGAAACCGTGTTTTTTTAATAAAGCGTATGTCAGCATTTGGGTTATAATTTCGATGAGCCGATAAAAGACACGAACGTCGTTTCAAGTGGTACTTTTAGCGGCGAGCTTTTTATTTGTGCAGTCGCTCGTCAAAAGCTCTTCTAAAGAGTTGTTTTTAATAGATTGCATTTTCTATGTTGTGATTATGACGGATTTACCACACAGCTTTGATTTGAATTATGCAAAGTATTTATGGAACAAGTGCATATTACTGTCGTCGCAGCAATCGATTTTATGTCGTGTCCGGCAATTGTGCAAGAACTTACACAATAAAAACAAAAATTGATAGCCGCATTGGTTTTCCGACGAAAATAGGAATTCAGCTATGCATGAAGAAAAAAAGTGAAATACCTGTTAAACCAGTCGTCCGTGTATCGAGGATAAGGGAAAGGATCATTACTGCTGAAGTCGTAGCTGGCTCTTGCGTTCTGAACAAAAAAATCCATTCAGAATTGTTGTCTGACGAAAGATCTTCAATACTTACGTAATTGTATTTTAAATCAGGGTGCATGTAATCAACGCCTGAAACAAATTGCAGTTCGTTTTGAAACTAAAGTAAAATATTAAAGTGCAGGCCCGAATGATTTACTCAATCGCGGTCGGATTTCGTACGGGTCAAATTGATTAATTTAGGGAAAAGTAGGACGTGTGTGAAATTCAAGCCCCTTGGAAAATTGGTTTAGAGTTAAAAGTTCAAGAGGGTGAATGAAGGGCTTCTTACACTCTCTGGAAATTGAACGAAACTGGATATTATCAATTGATTTCCAGACGCCATTGCGAAAACCTACTCGAGCGATTTCCATCGGCGAAATTTTTGTGGCTAAAATTGTCGCATTTCCGCACCAATGCTTTCCAGAAAAACCAAATTATTAGATTGCTCTTATCAGCGATATTAAGCTGCAAATCATTTCGATTAACACTAAATGACGTCACAAAGATTACTGAAAAATATTGTGGCGCATCTAATTATTTTGCAGAATTAATAATACCGCGAAATAAACAATATTCGAACTAAATGAAGCTGAGTAAGCGTTTGCTATTTTAGCTCGAGCCTCGTGAGAAATATGTTCGAAATTGTTTCGTGCCAAGAATTTACGAAGCGTAATACTGGGAAATCGTTGTATCCGTGGATCTTATTATTGTATCATTTGCAGCTGAGATTCATTTTGTGTTCAATTTACATCATTAGATCTGGCGTGCCTTGTGTTCTTCAAGCAAGAATAAAAAATAAAATCTCGATAATAGAGTTGTGAAATTATTTGCCCGGCGCATCCACCAAATTTTCTTTTTAGGTATTTTATAAGCTTGTGGCGTTTGTATAATATTTGGAAGTATTATTTTGCAGTTTCTGTTCGTAAAAGGAGTTTTAAGACGTAATTTTATCATGTACAAAGGAAACATGCAAAATAGCCGCTAAAGTAGAAAATCACCATATATGGCAAAACTTTTTACCCGAGGAATGTGAAAATTTTATAATCACTACATTTAATTCAACTATTGTAACTGAAATTCAGAATATTGATCCCACTCGAGGAAGCGATATTTTTACTTATTAATTACAAATAAAAATTTACTGAACTTTTAACATATTTTGTTGTTAATAAAAAATTAATTAATGCTCATACGAAGGTTGTTACAAAAAAAAAGGTGTGCAGGTTTTGGAATAGCCATTTACGCCTACTGCTAAATTTTAAACATGAAAAAATATGATAAATGAAATGCGCGAGGTTTTTGTGTGTGACATAATTTAATCGCTCGTTCTATTTTTTCTGCTGACGGATAAAAACAATGCTTTGCTGCTTGAAATAATAAGACAAATTTTAGCCGGCATGACAATAAAACACAAACAATAAAAGCTTTTGAAAATTAATTCGCATGAATATTATGTTTCAATTTGTTGAAATAGTTCATTTAACATTTTTCTTTTGAAACAAAATTATTGCAATTTGCCTGCTTTTGTTTTAGACTGTGATAAATGTTCTACTTCTACCACACCGTAAAAAATTGACTTTGTTTTGCTTTGTACATCGAAAAAATCCTTTTTAAAACGTGACATGTTTTAGTAAATGCAAATGTGGGCTTTTTGTTCATCCCACGCCTAACTAATGAAAAACATTGCAATATTGTTACATTTTCCATTGATTTTTTACAGCTGTTTGTGCCGGTAAATGAGCGACGATTTCAAGGATTTGATTTGAACCTACCGACTTGTTTTTCATTAATCTATTTTTAAGTCCGGCGATCAATCACCCGCGCGCAATTTTTATGGAGCGTCCCACATTTCAAACTTTTTTCACTTGTGTCAGAAGCAACATCTCACCATCATCCATTATTGCCGTTGTAATGTTCTTTCCCGTCACGCCCTGAGCCCAAGCCGCTTCCACGTTCAAATCCAATTTGGCTTTGCCACCATTTTGTCCAGTGTTCTTCAAATACCACTGGAACGGAAAATAGGGATCGGTGGGGTCTCTGTGTGGCTGAATATTTTTTACGAGATTTTCCACTTTGAGAGGCTTATATCCTCTTTTGACGCGTATGAATCCCGGCTGCTGTACGGCCGTGTGAATCTGCAACAAAAATAATATCTAATATCACTTTTATCGTTTTTATGATTTAATTGCGCTGCGAAAACGCGAGATAAAGTTTATTGTTCTACTCGCGTTTCGTTTTATTGTGGCGATAAAGTCGTGTGAAGGTTTAATATCGTCGGCTCCGACAAAAATGGAAAGGTATCGCTTTCTCTTGCGATCCTCTCGAGAATTTTTGCCTGAATTTAATAAGCGTTTCGTCAAAGCACGGCGCAAGGGAAATAATCCTTGAAACGCTTCATGTTGCAAAATCCCGAATCTCACTGATTCCTAACTTATTGTTATGCGACTGGTGTGGAATTCGTTATTATGATTCCGAGCAGCTTTCGCGTTAAGCTTTCTAATTAATTTTAAGCGTCCTGCGTTAAATTCCAAAAACCAGATTCACTCTGTTTAGGACTTGAACACTTTAAAAATAACGGACGATTTATGCTTGTTTCGAAATGCACGAAAGTTGTGGCTCTCTCAGGCTCTTGTTGGGTCGACGTTAATATCGTCTTTCGCCTTGAAGATGTCAATATTGCCGTCTTGTTAGTTTTGTCTTATAAATAAATTTCCGCTCCATTTGTCTCAAGTTATTAGGTTGGAGGAAGCAACTTATAAGACTTTACATGAAGTTTTCGTTTTATGTAAGAATCGTAATTAATTTATCTGCAATATTCTGTTTCATTTTTATGAAATATTTATAACATAAATAGTGTTTCTTACATAACAATAATTATTGATAAAAAAATTTCCCGGCGCCTCCACCAAATTTATAAACATAGCAAAATGCGCTTCAAATCTTTTGGTAATGGCAAATTTTCTTCATGTAACTCAACTTTCTGTTTACTTAAAATATTTTAGTTTGTTTTTTATCCAAAGAGCTAAATGCACTTGAAGTTTAACTTATCGGAAAGTTTCAGAAATGTTGCGGCTTAGTTATGGTTTCGTAGGTATTAATATTACATAATATATAAGCTAAAAGTCTTTCAAGTTGTGCCTGAGGCATTCAAAATCGCGAACTTAAAGTTTTGGAGCACCTGAAAAAGCTCTAAATATGAAACAACCAACATAACATTTTCATGCGTTGCTTCACTCTTATCCAAGCATTGTGCTGAAAGAAGTCTTTCTATTGTAATAAATCAAATAATTTTTATGGCAGTCTAAACGAAGTATTAAAATTTTGAATTCGTTGCCATCGCCTCCAGAATGAAATTTATTGAACCATCGATCGTTTCTTTAAAGTTTCCGGGCCAAATGTATCGTTTAGTTTGCGACTATGTTTGCTTTTTATCACACGTTTCTTTCTCATAAAAGAGGGTGTTTTATAGTAACCAATCTCACAAACATCATTAACATGACCAGAACAAATAGATTTTACCCCACTAAAAAATTGAGCTTTGAATTCAGAACATAAAAAGCGCAATTATTTTCCAATTAATTTAATGAATGTACGTGAAATGTAAATATAATTGTAAGTCAAATGTTAATTAGAGCTATTTTTAGTATAAAAGTGCTATACGCTATAAGAGAAGTTATTATTTAGTTTTGGCTTAAAGAAATAAAATTTATGTGCAAACTTATTATATTCTAGAAAAAGGAAATTATTTTTATTTATCATCCAAACAACATTTGCATTTGCATTATGCATTTGAAAAACTGGCATGTATTGTACTGAAAAGCCGTAGACGCTCTTTGTGATTGTAAATTAGTCATTCACTGAAAGAGACGCCCGCATTACTTTTCTTTGTAATAAAAACACAACGCCCGCTCTCATTTCATTAAAACGCTTTGAAGTATGGAAACTCTCTCTCATCATCGAAATCAATTTTTAGTTATTAGAAATATTGCACAAAAACATCGTGATAATTATAATGAGCACATAATCACAACCAGATTTATAAGAAGCCACAAATTCCATTATATTTCCGCGAGGATAAAGTTTGTTACATATTCATGTCTCTATTTCAGTGTTCGGTAATTCGCGGAACGTGCTAAATGCAGTTACGTCAATTTGCATGCAAACCGCACTGAATCACTGTTAATATCTTCCGCAAGAGCAAAGCACACGAACTTCTGTATCACATAACAGCGAATTGCGGGATTTGAACATTTGGCATTTTAGCGTGCAAATCACATTTGTTTTTTATAAAACTTATATAAGTTGACTTACCAATGGGTCCACTTTCAAGCTCCGCATGTGGGGTATGCTCCTCCTGGTCCTAGCAACTGGGATCCCGTGATTTACGAAGTGGAACTCGTTTTTTGAGCCCAGGACCTGCAAAGAAAACATCGAGTTAGATGCACGCCCACGCACGTCGTGTTTATATCAATTAGCAAACGAATATTTACGCAAACGAATTAAAGGAAGTTGGAAGACGTCTGCTCTGGTTGCATTTTATACGCTTGGAAAATCAATCTTAGCGGATCGAGCGTGGGTCGAAGACGACGGAATAAATATTAATGCGGCTTTTCACAAGAATGTATGTAAGAAAATCAGAAGTCAAGAGACGCGAAACGCTAAATTAATAGAACCGGAGACTATATTCATGGAAATAAATAATGACGTTAAGGAACCCAGGATTTGAAACAATAAATCACAAATAATGACGGACTAAATATGGTATCAACAAACTAACGCAATTTTAATTAATTTTTTTATTCTGATTTGTAGAAATTGGAAATAGAAAATCGAAAGAATAGACACGTTAAAAGAAAATGTATTAAATATATTCTGTTTGCTTTTTCTGTCTTGTTAATTTTTAATATAGTAATTAATCATGATTAAAATGTTTCAAATATTACATTAAAGCAAATAAACAAAATAAAAAATATTCATATTTTTCTGACCCGGCGCATCCACCAATTGTCATTTCTCATATTAGTGCAATTAACTTATTTGTAACACAGGAAATCGTCAATGCAGCCAACAATATGTTTGTGGAAATGGGATGGGGGGGGAGCGTTACAAGATAGTTAAAATTTATGTACACATCAATATGAGATTGTACGAGAATAAACATATTAAAAAAAAACATTAAAACATTTTCAGAATTTATCTTATATCACTTTAGACATCATTGTGTTTGCTTGGACAAACAATATCTTTCTTGTTCTTATTAAGAAAGCTGTCAAATGCAATAAAAATTTCGTAACAAGCAAACAAACATAATAAATATATCGATCAGGATTAATCTAGAGATTAATAAAGGATGATCCAAATCCTAAATAGTTGTTTACCATTCCACCAATTTTGAATAATAAACGATCCTGATAGGACATTAAAAACCCTTATGGTTAAATGGTGAAATGTGAAAGCTTTCCACTTAAACTACTCAAAAGTTTGAGCGAAATACGTAACCACTAACTTTGATTAAAACAAGTCTAGACTCTCCTTTATCCTTAACTACTTTGCAATGAACTGTCAAATCCAATCAATGCTAGAACATAATCACAAACTTCACTACAAAAACATGCCCACAATATGAATAAGATGATGAAGACCAATGTTCTTCTAATTTGCGACAAATGCAGCATCACCGTTATTTTTACCATCACTTAATTTTTAAAGCCAAATACGAAGATGGGAAAAATTTAATAATATATGATTTTGTGTGTTAATAATTTCCAACGTTTGATCATTTGACGCTTGAGTGAATTGATTTCCGCTTATCCCTCTAGCAAATCATCCCACTCAAGCAAATAAAAAACTGGAGTGAATAGTGCGTGTGGGTGAAGTATACGTGACATCCATAGTTAGTGTTTACTGATTTAAGCAGATAGACAATTAATTTCCCTCCCCACCAGGATCGATTATTTGCTATTTTCAGAAGTGCTGATTATTCCTACAAGATTGCAAGCTGTTAATACTAATTGACGTCACCATAAACGCCTACCAAAAATAATTTCATTCAAGAAGTAATTACGAGGGTGGCCGATCAGGCGGACAAAATTTAATAGACGCTGCTAAGGCCGGGATTAGCTTCTTCTTGTCTCTTTAAGTGAATAATTGTGCTAAAGGCTTTGTTTGTAGGGTTTTGTAACTCGTTTTGAAGCCTTTAACATTTTCCTAATTGCTTGTTTCTCGATTGTTTGAAGCGCATGTGGTTAGTTTATTAATAGTCAATAATTGAAATTGCCACATCCTAAAACCGTTAATGTTTTAGTAGATAGTGGTTGTTTGCGGGGGTTATAACGTATTTATGATCTATCAACCCACGCAGTAAATTCGTACATATAAATGACGGGCGTTTATTTGATCCATTCGTCATATTTCATCGAAATCATCAAATTAATGGGCTGCATATATTACGTCTAAACTCTGTAATTTAGATTAACAGTCATGTTCGATTACAAAGTGATGGTAAAAATGCAATTATTATCACATTGGAAGATTTAAAAAAGGTGTAAAGTTGAAATTTTGCCGTTTTGCTTGTTGAGTTCAAACACGTGTCGAATTTAGTGTTTAACTCCAACATACACTCTCACATAAATATAAAAATGTTACTCAAACAAATTTGTTTGAAACATTCTCATATTTACTCCAAATACACTGAGAAACATCGTCTGAGGCAATCGCATTGTTTGAACTCTTTGGCATTTTCACTGAGCTGACTATTCAATGGTAAAACCGATAAGTTGATTGTTTTCTTGGGGAACAAAATTGGGTATGTTAACGTTTACGAACGAATTCGCTCATTAAATAAATATATTTTTGTATTTTACATCAACAGTGAAAAATATTTGAAATATAAAAACGCCTTCTGTTTCAAACAGCTGAAATAATAAATCCCCACAGGACTTTCGCTGAAATAAAATAAAATACTTTATTTTGATACAAGCGGCGGACTAAAAATACGTCGGATGAATCTGGAGTGTTGTTGAAATGTAATAAGTAGCTTGCATTTTTTAAATTTAATCACTCTCTTGACGATTGTGTCGGCTTAATGTAATTGACACAATTCTACGCGAGTCTAGACGATAAAAATTGATTTTCAAAGCATTTAACATGAGATAAGCATCGAGAATGTTATTCGAGATTTTATTTTTTACGGAGGTAAACGTTGCTTCAAATATGTATTTTGGTAAAAATGTTGAATGAAGTAAACTCCGCCTGGGGGCAATTGAGTTGAGCAGTTCATGCTGACGTTGTTGGTCTCAAGCTCTGATAAAGGTCAAGTTAAAACCCCACTCATCGAACTAATGCTCTTAGAACTCCAAAAATACAGTCTTGGAACAAAGGCAGATCCCACAGAATAATGATACGATAAAGTAACGGAAACGAATAGGGCACTCGCACTACGTTTACCCACGTAGAACAATAAAAAGCAAGAAGTTAAATTGTTAAGTGGGAAAAGATAAAAAAAAAGAAAGAACTAAAATTCAGAAACTATAATATTGTTCTACAGTGAAAAAAAAAATAAGCATGTTCGAGGATAGGAAATAATAAAAAAAAATTATTATAAAAGAAATTATTGCTGCAGCGCAATAATGACATCATTCTACGAGTTACTCTCAAATTACAAAATGGTAAAAATAATGTTTTAATGGGGGATTTTAGTTGGAGAATTGAAAGTTTGCTTATACCAGAAGTGATGCAGAGGACGATGTAGGGTAGAGAATGTTACTAAATATATACCTCCTACACAAATTCCGTATCAATAACACCTACTTTAAGAATAAACCCCAGTATAAATATACGTTTAATAACTCGGGAGGACAAAGATAATTGTAGACTCCATAATAACGAAGCTAACTAATCCAAAATAAATTTTCGATGTAAGAACCCGCTCCAATTTTAAGTAAAAAGTATTAAAAATAAATTTACAATTGAGAAAGTGGCAGAATATTCACCAAAATTTAAAATCTAATATTTTATAAACAAAAGCACGATGACACAATAACAGGGAAGGAAAGAATAATGTATGCTTTATTTTTAGTGAATTATGAAGATATTATAAGGCACTAAAAGCTGATGTATTTTCAAAATAGAGAAAACGAATTCGAATTTCTTAATCCATTCGCTTTTTGTTCATAGGATAAACGATAGAGTCTTCACACTTTTCGTCAAATCGTGAATGTGAATTTCTAAATCATTTCACTTAAATCGATGCATCAAACACGCTGTACATCTTAAAATACATATTCATGACATTTGTATCACCCGCAAAGCTCTTGCATCTTGGATGTATATTCAAATAAAATCCAAACTTCCAGTGGCAAAATTTACATTGCTAATACATGTAAATTAAGGGTACATCGTAGTTGTCCGTTAATGCGTTAATTTGAATTTGCTTTCTCCTATATAAAAAAGGATTCATCTTCTCGCCCACATTACTTAATCGTGCGAAATGTTTATAAAATTGGAAAAGTTTTAATTGCACTTAACGTATCCAAGAGCTAAGGTAATTAATGCTTTGAATGTGACACGGAGACGGCGTTGCTCACTCTGTATCGTTCTAATTAGAAATTTATCCTAATTATGCATGGAACAATTATTAATTAAAGTTAAAGCTTTGTTATATGTGCGGATGGTGCTTTATCAAGCAATCACATTCGCTGTACGAGTACGAATACAAGTTACAGCGCCCATAAATTGCGATCGTTTCATTCGCAAGATTTATTAGGACCTAATCTCTTGTGTACCTTTGGCTATCGCAGATGTTGCCAGACAAATTTATTTGCGGCGGGAATTACCATTCGAAGTAAATTCACAAAAGCCGCACTATAAAATGTAAAATGGGTTTGTTCAGAATATCCTGAAGCGGAGAGTGAAATGACGTCTTATCAAATTCTAGTAAATTTAATTATGAAGTTTCAACGAACCTTTCAATCAAAATTTTAGCGATATTTACATGGTAATTTTAGTCAATTGTTTTTGGCAACAGTTGAGGTAAATATTCTAAATAATTAATGAAAGCATCGCCGCATTGATTTTGAAATAGGTAAGGTAATGTATGATGGTGAACACGTTCTTAATTAAGATGATGAAATAATCGGCTCGGATCAATATGGTGGTCAATAAAAATAAAAAAATTCAAAATAATCAGTAGAAAAAAACTCGTTTTGAGCGCTTTGTTTAAGTTTATGATTTTGTGTCATTTCCACGCTAGTTTTCCAAGCTGATAGTTTAATAAAGAACAGCTGTTTTACAAATTGACATACCGGTCCCATGTTGACGAAGCCGTGCCTGGAAGCCACGTCGAGGGCCTCCTCCGGGTCGACATCTCGCCGGAATCTGACGAGGAACGAGTTACTGAAGATTTCTTTACCGGACGAGAGTCCAACAATCGGAACAAGAAGCAGCAGAAATTGCCTCCATGAAAGAGGCATCGTCAGTTTACTGCTGCAAGTTCTCGACTGACGCCGACGGCGACGCCGACGTCGCGCACCCCATTTGACGTCACGTGCATCGATTTTACCAACACGCGCTATTACGATTTTGGTTCGTCAAACGATTGATCAGTCTTCATATCGGAAAAACTGGCGGCAGCTTTATGGAGGTGACAAGCCGATTGATAGTCAAAACGTCTAAATAATATTTGCAAAGAAGAAAAATTTAAAAATCTGCTTGGAAACATGACCTTGCCCATGAAGGATTTTTTAAAGTAAAATCTATTAATGTTTAAAGAACGAAAGCTAGGTTGTGTTTGCATAACATAACTCCTGAAGATTTAAAGCCCAAACCATTGCACAAACAATACAATCAGCACAATCGTAATTGTAATTAAAATGTCGAATTGTTTGTTCTGATTAAAAAATTAAGAATAAGGAAAATTAAATGTGCTTCAGTTTCGTAGTCGTGTTTTTAAAACAAACCGTTCAAGTTTTAGAAAACAACAAAACCAAACAACGGAATCATAATTAAAGTGTCGAGCAACTTGTGAATATAATTAAAATATTAAATATGTTTTGCATTCACACTGCATGCGTTTGTCATTAGCAGCTGAACAAAGTTTTAGTTTAAACTAAGAACTCTTAATACAAATAAACTTATTATTGCAGCAGTAACTCAGCTACTGAAATGCGGCGTAATTGACTTTGAACCGAAAAGCAAAATACTAAAAATGTAACAACGCAGAAAATGACGTCAATGCAAAGACATGTATAAAAAATTGAAAATTGAACGATGATAAATTGTAAAGATCACATCGCAGGATAAGATGTAAACGATACATAATCGACGTGATTTTCTGGATTTTACCAGTTTTCAACAAGTTTAAAAATTGATGACACTGATATATACAAAATCAACAACAATTTCTGGTTTTTACTAGATTTCAAAATCAATTCTAATTGAATTTTGAAAGTGCAGATCAACTGAGTAATTTATAAACTCAGTTTAGTTTCTTATTCAACGACGAGCCCCCTTCATGCAGTTCGTGCAATTATTTATGCCCGTTTATTTTTAGTTTAGCAAAGTTTTTAGTTTCCTCTTAAACAAATTAATGCTCTACTAAATATGTTTTTATTAATTGATTTCAGCTATAACTGCGCCGAGTTGTATTAATACGGAACTAGCAAATATCATTTTTTTGCCGATTTTAAACGACAATAATCCACGATTAAAATGCTGAAAAGATAACGAGCGAAGCTTCGTTAAATTTTAACTCCCAGTGGAAATCCTCTTCGTTGACATTTTATAATAATTTGGAGAGACTCCTCATTAAGCGAGAAGTGGTTTTAGGTCAATAGGTATTCTCACCGTTTTTTTATTCTAGAAGAGAAAATATTTTCATAGAATCATTTAGAAAGTTTTCGGACTCAGTTACGTAAGAACATAGATAAAATCGTTTTTTAGTTTCCGAATTTGTGTTCTAGAAATTTATGTATTATCTTTCGTCTGGTTTTCCTTGTATATCATGTGCTTTCTCGTAGCAACAGGAAAAGTCAAACTATCTATTATTGGGGATTCTGTAATTTATATCACCAATTAATTAGTTTATTGGTATTAGTAATGTTTTTACAACAGATAATTGTTTTATAAATTACTCAAATTATAGTAATTGTAACTCTTATCGATAATTTATTTACGACTATTTGATGTTGTTTTGGTGAAGTTACTTAAGACTGAAGAAAGGACTATTAAGAAAGTTCCTTCTTCAGTACACTCTTTCATTGATTCATTGATGAAAAAGTGCTTCAATCAAAAAATTAAACCACCTATTAAATGTTTAATAAATCTTTACTATCTCTAAACTAATTGCGCAGATAACAAGTATCATTAGATTTTGTTTTAAATTTTGTAATAATGTCACAAGTGCAATAAAGTGTTTACTGTTGCACGAGTGATTGGAAATTACAAAAATTCATGAAAGGAAAATAACAACAATAAAACGATTTGGATAACATGGATTTAATAAAATTATTATTTACTACAAATATGATAAATTAATTAAAGCCTTTAAATATTTACAATAGGTGTTACATTACTTACATTAGAATTAATAATAATGGTGATAAATTGAAAACAAGGTACAGTGAAAATATGTGAAAAATTAAATTAAAAAACTTGATTTCTTTTAAATTTTTTAAATATTTTTGATTACTCTATTATAAATTTTCGCATTTTTTGTTTTTCTAAAGTATATCCAAAACGTGCAACAATTCGTAAGTTTTCAAGATTTTAAAGGTTTATTGGTAATGTGATTTAAATATTTAATAATTTAACTTTCACAATTCTTAAAATCTGAAATTATTTAAGCTGTAAATTTATTAAATTTCTCATGAAAAACGAATTATTAATTATAGTTCTTCATTTCATAAAAATCAAACAGTAAAAATAAAATTTAGAACTTAATTACAGTGACATAATAGAATATTTAATAATATTTACAAGAGCTTACAATGATAACGATGAATAAACAATTCTTGGATGAGATATGATGTAATGAAATTCAGGAAAAGTGTTTTTATTTAAATAAGGATTAATGATGAAGCCTTTCTCATAATTTCAATGCGTTTATTATAAGTAAAATAAATAATACAAATATTATACAAGATTTATTATGAACAAATAATGGTTTTTAACGTTTGTGTCAACAACAAGTAGTTGTTGGTTGGCTTCCCAAATAGGACGTGCACTTTATCCGCGGTAGAAGATTTACTCCAAAGTGCATGGCTGAAATGGCGTGAGAGCAAAAGTAGTAAAAAAGCATTTTATGATTATTTTCATCCACCGCTTACACTGAACGCAAACATGCCATGAACGAAACAGCAAAAAACTGCTGAAATTAAAAAATGCAAGCACGACCAAATGGAAAACCAATAATTAAAACGCACGAGCTTCGTCAAATATTTTTTTACATTTACTCCCATGACTGGTACAACAATTTATTTAATCACCGAATTAAAGCTTGAAAAACATAGGGACTGTTGACCCAAGATACAGAAATATTGAGCAACCAAGGCCATAAAATCGTGTTTTACTTTTGAAATTTTTACGAGCTGTTTACTGTAAGTTTGATGAAGTTGTGTACGTGGGATATAAAGTAATTTTAAGCAAATCATCTGAGATGAAAATATTTGACTTCGGCAAACTTCGCACATCACTTATCACTAATTGCTGATTGATAATTGGCGAGTAAAATAACCGACAAAGCTGACACAAATATTTTATGGTGACTGTTTTGCTAAATTAATAAAAGTATTATAATAATAAATCGGACACACCTTTAATCTTTAACAGGAACTATAAAAGGATTTGCGTCTTTTATGTACCAAGAGATTATACGTCCTTTTAAAGAAGCAGATTTGCCGAAAATCGTCAGATTCGCGTGTGCTTTACATTTGTACCAGTGCTACTAGTAGTAGTAGGGTCCTAGTTTGAAAATGGTCAAACTTGCAGTGCTTCTGGCAGGCGCTTGCATCGCTCTTGGAGCGGCTTCTGCAGCCACGAGTACAACCCCAAACACCTAATTTTTACATTTTTTTACCAATTCTGTGCTTTCTCAGACAAAGTTGTGTGCTATCATGGAATCTGGTCGGTGTACCGACAAGGCAATGGTAATTTCAACGTGGACAAGATTGATCCCAATTTGTGCACGCACATAATTTACGCATTTATTGGAGTCCTGAACGATGGCAGCATCAGACACATCGAGGAAAATTTGGACATCAACAGAGGTACATTAAAAAATTGAAAAACAACTGGCTTTATATTGTATGTCCCTCGCAGGCAACATCAACAAATTCAACGCTTTGAAGCAGCGCAATCCGAATTTGAAGACTTTGGTCGCTATCGGAGGTTGGGGCGAAGGTTCCATTAGATTCTCCACTGTTACTGCCAATCCTGTTACACGAGCGAATTTTATAAGAAGTGCAGTTTACTTTGTAGAAAAATGGGGATTTGATGGTTTTGATTTGGACTGGGAATATCCAGGGCAGCGAGGCGGTGCCGCTGCTGATAAGGTAAAGCTTGCAGAGTTTGAAATCAAAAACTAAATGCTTCTTCCAGCAAAATTTCGTTACTCTGATTCGAGAACTTCGCCAAGAGTTTGATACGCGCGGCTTGCTTTTAACGGCTGCCGTTGCTGCTGTTCCTTCTTCTGTTGACTTGTCTTACAATGTTCCAGAACTATCAAAGTAAGTCCGACTGTTTATGATACTGTCCATTTTTCTGTTAAAAAGCACGCCTTAATCGCTTTGCTCTTTGTTGATCATGCACCCACAATGTTGTACCCACGTGCTTAATTATTTTCCTTTATTGAAATTGCTAATAATCTTCAACAAAAACACATCATGTCTTTGTTTTATACGCACTCACGAACGGGTCCAAAATATTTCTTGATCGTAATCTATAAAAACACAATGGTGCATATCTAATTTGTTTGTTTTTCAAAGCTTACATGCGCTTATCTGCTGCAAAACATGTTTAAGTTCATTCTAATTGTTTTAATGTTGTGTAAAGATACTTGGACCTCATCCACGTGATGGCCTACGACTTGCACGGCTCTTGGGATGGAGTCACTGGTCAAAATGCGCCACTTTACGCATCACCTTCTGATCAACTGACAGTAGACGCTTCGATTCGGGGATGGCTTCAACGAGGTGCCGATCCGCAAAAAATTGCACTCGGTTTGGGTCTCTACGGCAGAAGTTACACTCTGGCCAATGGCAATGTTAACGCAGTTGGAGCTCCTATTGTCAACGCTGGAAATGCTGGGCCCTACACTGGAGAATCCGGAGTTTTGGGATACAACGAAGTAAGCACTTACAATTATCTCAAAAATGGAATTTTGAAAATTTTTGATCAGATTGTAGAGCTGCAGCTAAATGGAGGCTGGACTGTTGTGTGGGATGACGTGCAGAAAAATCCTTACGCATATAAAGAAAATCAATGGATCGGTTATGATGATCCACAGTCACTCACCATCAAAGTATGAGTATTTGTAACGAAGGAGTTGAAATAATTCTAATGGTGGGGTTTCAGGTGGAATATGCCAAGTCGCTGAATTTGGGAGGTGTAATGATTTGGCCCATTGAAACCGATGATTTTAATGGACTTGGAGGTGTAAAATACCCACTGCTTACAGCTATAAACAAAGCACTTGGCGTAAGTTCTTTCTTGCATGTTTCTGATACTAGTTAGTGTTGTTTTTCAGAAACCCACAGAAAATCCAGGTGCTCCTCAACCGAGTCCACCAGCTGCCATACCTACACAAGCACCCATCATAACGACTCCTAAACCCACACCTGCGCCCACCCCAAGTCCAACCTCCAAGCCAACATCACCAGCTGGTAACTCAGGAAGCGTTTGCACAAGACCAGGATATGTCAGAGATCCAAGCAACTGCTCAATCTTCTATTATTGCCTTCCTCATAATGGTCTTCTAATTCCTCTAGAAAATCGATGCGTTGCCGGGTTGGTATTCGACGAGGAAACAATCAGGTGTGATTATCCTTCAGCCGTGCAGTGTTAAATTGTTTTTGTGGCACATTTACAAAATAAAATGCAATAAGTAGTATGTTTTTTTTATTTTGCTCCCTCACCTCGGCTTTTATAATCAGTTAGAATTATTGTATTGGCTATTCCACGCTCAGATAAATATATTGAAAAAAATTAAAACCAAATATGTACTATCGTACTCACAGATCTGTGCACCTGTCATTAAAAACCATTGAATTAAATACGTAATGACGTTCTTTTCTAGATTTTTTCCATACACAATTTTACACCCCCTTACACCTCTTAAAGATTGAATTTCAAAAATTTTTTTTTATTATTTTCCTACTAAGGTTTGGAATATACATAGTTTGGATAATTTTTGAAAACAGACAAACATAAAACGACATTTAATGACAGACAAAATTTCAAAACATCAATACATGTACAAAACATATATTTTAATGCCCAAACCATGCTCTTTATCTTCCCGACATCAAAAAATACATATCCTGTAAATTTGAGCGCAATTCGTTACCTAAGTAGTTTCCGAGGCTAGACTGGACATGCAAAGATACAAACAAACAAACAATTATTTTAATAGATTCGTATATCGATGGCCTCAAATTAGTACCTCGTAAATCCGAAATTTGCACTGCACTTTTTTTTCATTCAATACCTCGAATATCCATTATGAAATTAAAGTTACTATTTTTACTAATATGGATCGTCAAATTAAATTAATATTATTTCATCGTTTATAACGAAATGTAAAAGTGGTAATGATACCAAACAGAATTAAACAGTTTTTTTAAACTTGATTTGAGGCCATTGATATACAGATTGTTTTTAAAATACCCTGACAAAAAAAGCTGGTAATTGATCATGAGAGCTTAGAGCTTTTTTAGAGAAAAATGCCTGAAAGAATGTCTTTTCGCTTTGGAGATAAAGCGTCTTTAAGCAGTGCTAAAAATTGTGTTTACGTTGCTGAGTTGATAATTTTCTGAAGGTATTTGCTGTTTCCTGGCGACATATTATGCTACTATAATTCCACTTGTAAATTTCTAAACTGTCATGGTCAGAATCGAATTTGTTTCCAAATGGAGCCCTATACTCATATCACAGCTAATCCTTATATGATTTGAAGAACACAAGAATCCCTGGTACGTCGTGCTAAACGATGGTCGTCATTTTGAGAATCTTCTCTAGACCAAAACTTGTTACAAATACTTATTTGGCAGGCATGAGATTATTTTCAATATCAAAAATATATACGCAATCACTTGTTGGGTTGCTAGACCTAATAAAAGATTTATTATTGTTCACTTAATTTTTTCCATTGGCGTAGAAAGATCGTGATTGAGGATATATTACGATATTGTTTTTAATCCCTGAAATAGTGTTTAAAATGCTTATTATGGTGTCTTGATATATCAGAATTTTTTTGTTGGAGTATTTCAAAACACCCCGTTTATATTAAAAACGACTGAAATACCACAAGTTGTTAATTAAAATTCAGTTACCACAAGCAACCACCTTCCGTAAAGTTTCCTCATTATTCGTTGTGCGCACTAAATTTCTGAAGATGTTTTCTAATTAAATTTGTTGTTCGGACTTATATTCCGTTCAGAAATAATTATAAAAAAGTTTTAAACTTTACTCCACAGTAAACCAGGCTTAATTGCGCCGAACCCATATCAAATAAAACGAGTTTTACTACAAACAGTATTCGCCGGGAACAATATGTCGCTGTAAAAGCAATTCTGTTGAATAAATAAAAAACTCGATCAGCAACAACTTTGTTTAATAGATTAAAACAATTAATATAAATGTTTTTTTATAAGACGACTTATAAACATTAGGATTAGGTTTGGTTTGTTACATATTAAAACAGCAAATAAAAAAGGGAGAAGAATTTAATTTAGTAGAATCAGTGTCATGTACAAATTATGTGGACGTCTTGAAGAACCCTCTGTTGATGGCGCTAAGTATTGGATAGCGGCCATTACCGCAAATTCCCCTGAAATCATCAGTATCCAGAGACCAAACCATGACACCTCCAAGTCCTTTCGAGCTGGCGAATTGCGCCTGAAATTATAAATTCAACAAAAGCGTAAACATTTAACCACCGTTACCTTTAATTCAGCAGATTGAGCATCGTCATAACCGATCCATTGATCCCCATTGCGAATATGTGGCACTTGCTGTTCATCATCCCAAATTCTTTGCCAGTTGCCGTCGTATTCACAAATCTACCAAAACGTTAAATTTGCTGGACTTAAAACGGAAGCACTCACCTCGTTGTATCCGAGAGTTCCTTCGGTTTGAGTGTATGGTCCAGCAGCAGATCCTCCATTAGTTGGGGCGTACAACTGATCGTTGCCAGGATCAGCTAGTCTGAATCCACGACCATAAGTTCCAATTCCTAGATTAATTTTGCTAGCATCCGCACCTTGGTCCAACCAGAATTGAAGACCGGTTACCTTAAAAGGCGTTTTAAAAGAAAATTGTTGAATTGTTGGCCACGTACGACATTGAGAGTCTTCTGCTCGTCGGTTGCGTCCAAATGAGAGGGGCGGAGAGGAGCGTAGTGGCCGACAAACGGCTCGAAGGCACCATGGAAGTCGTAGACCATCAAATTGATCAAATCCAAGTTCCTTAACAAATCATCGTTAATTAAATTAGTTTGGGGTTGGAATAATGGTACCTGCTGACTTGACCAATATCGTAGGACAGTTGCGACGATGCAACACCTCCTGAAACGGCAGCCGAGAGGATTAGACCTCTGGAGTTGAGAGCCTCTTTCAATTGACCAAGCAGAGTGATGTAGTTGTCCTAACAATTTTGATTAAACTAGTTTTGTAAAGAGTTGTTCTTACTTTATCAGCCTCGTTGCCTCCGCGTTGGTTTGGATATTCCCAGTCCAAGTCGAAACCATCCAAACCGTATTGGTTGACGAAATCAAGTACAGAGTTCACCAAGTTCTGTCTAGCACCTGGATCTCCAGCGACTTGCGAGTAAGTCTGTGACCCTTCGTTCCAACCGCCCATGCTGACCAGAATCTTCAAGTTACCATTCTGTTGCTTCAGACTGAGCAAGTGGTTCATTTCCGCTACAATCACAGCGTGACGATTTTGAAGAATTCAAGTCGGTAAATTACCCAATCCGGTAAGTTCCCAGTCGTCGAGAACACGGACACTTCCATCATAATTTAGACCCACGAAGGCGTAGATGATGTGGGTGCAAAGATTTGGGTCGACGTCTGCGGCAGTGTATTTTCCATTTCCAACTCTGTAGATGGTCCAACTGGAGAAGTAGCAAACGACTCTACCAGAGGCGGGAAGCGCCAAATAGGCGGCAGCCAAAGCCAGAAGGAAAGACACTTTCATTTTGTTTAGTTCAAAAACTCACTAACTTCTCCGTGGATTTTGAGACCCTTTTATTGGTGATTAGAGTGCAAACAGTTTTTATCAGTCAAGTGATATCTATCTCTAACCAGCGAAGCCTGCAAGACTTGAGTGGTGATAACAAGACGCCAGTGATTTATCCGTGCTCTCAATATTTTCAAATGCACACTTGGCATAACAGTTCTTAATTTTTGTCAACAATACGAGTGCGAAAGCTTAAAATGTGATGGACGAATACACAAAACCATGCTCATCAAATAATGGAAACGTACAAAAAAATGTTTCATGATTATTCACTTATCAGCATACAATTATTGGAAGATGTTGTTGAAACTAATCCTGTTTGACTTTAATAAGGATCTGTGTCAAAACACTTCAATTGATTGATGCTGCCTTACGTTAGCGGTAATATTAGCTATGATTTTTCAACTAGTTATCTTAGAACATTAAACGGAATATTTTTTTCTATTCTTAGATTGGATTATCCAAATTTGTCAACATAGTTCGTAAGTTGCAAAATTTTCTCTTTATTCGTTTCGTTGAAAGAGTAGTAAATTTTGGGAGTGTTTCCAGCTTCTACCATTTCTTCAGTACGAGACGAATACTTCATCTGCATGGCTTCAACAATCAAGTTTTTGATTTTTACATCCTTGCTTTCACCTTATATCTCAACCAACGTCCTCAGTTGTGTTTTGCAAAGCACACATTACATCAACTACAGCTTAATTTATTTTAATCAATTCTTAGTTTGCACTATGACAAAACTTATCTCTTACCTTAAATATTTACTTCAAGTGTTTCACGTGGTTCAGTATGTCCACAGTATAAACAATTATTGTTTTTGACTTAATTTTTTCTAAATAATGGCAATGTATCTGAAGAATTGTGCTATCTATAAAATATCTACAAAAATTTTTGTAGATATGTGTTAATGTGTTAACATGTTAATCAATTATTACTCTTGCACTAAGACCAAAACTTATCTCTTACCTTAAATATTTACTTCAAGTGTTTCACGTTATTTAATATGTCCACAGTTTAAAAAATTATTGTTGAGGACTTATTTTTTTCTAAATAATGGCACTGTACCTGTAGAATTGTACTATCGATACGTTATCTACAAAAATGTTAAATATTTCAAGAAAATGTAAGCGTGCTCATAATCAAGATATAATATGTTTTGAAGGTCATCATTTCTGGTCGTCGAATCATTTTTGAGATAAAATTTCAAATGGCCCTGATATTCTTATAATTTAGTCAAATATTATTCCGTTAACATTCATATTACAAAGAAAACACTCATTTGCTTGTTAATAAAAAATCGTGTAAAATATACTCCGCAATAAATTTATCTTAACACCCTTAGATTTGTTTGTAATATTTTTTTCTTCACCTTTGTAATATGTGTTGTTTATTACGTTTTAAATTTTCAATAATTGTTATTATTTGTATTACAGGTACACTGTTGTATAAATACAGATAAAGATAAAGATAAAGATAAAGAATTATAACGACAAATTTTCTTTGTTGGGGGTAAGAGAATAAGACAATACAAACAATAAGACACCTAGTGTTTTTTTTTTGTAGTTATACCTATTTATGAGACATTCATCTTGGTATAAATTGCTCTTAAAATGGTTTATGTATTCAAGAAAAACCTACAACGAAGTGAGTTAACTAAGAGAAGAAAGAACGGCTAAAAGGAGTACATTTGGATTTTGGGATTTACTCCATTTTGTTTACTAAAAAACTAAACAACTAACTGTTTAATAGACGAAAGCGGATTTTAACCAATTACGTATTTATCCAAAAGCTGAGAAACTGAGCCATTTTGATTAATTTCAGTCGTAACTTAAAACAATTAACTTTTATTTTTCATGGTAGAGCGTATTTAAAGAATTTTTAACAAGAACCTAAGTTTAAAAACCTTGTCATGTTGACTCAAATACTTCAACTAGATATTGCCAAAATGGTTGTTTCAAGAAATACACAATGAATTGATTGTTTATGTTATGTTATTGGTTTTGGATTTTTTATTCCGAACTATTGGTCTTTTTTATCTCTGATAGCACGGAAGAGAATTATCCAGCAGCATCCATGAAATCATTGCTCCTCTTGTTATTATTGATTCAATCAATATAAAAATAAAGGCTTAAAACAATTGAAAATTTTACTGAAATCATTGATAGCTTAAATAGATTGCACGTTATCAGTACCAAACCAAAGATTACCGTTGACACAAATCTGCACTATATTTGCTCATCATCCCACTGTCACTGTCCTTAACTTTCTCAATACTACGACAATGCGAAATCGTTATCTGTATGCTTCTGGGAGATACTTCGCAATAAGTTATTTGCAATCTTTCTGGTGGTGCTCTCTTTTCTGCTTCAACAATAAGAGAATGGAGTCTATGATTTTCAAAACTTCTAAGTCATGAAAGATAATTCCTGGAATTATCTTGTCAGGAAAAGTATAAGTAGTATCTGTAATCCGTAAATTTTTCTGGCCTTTGTTCATTTTATTTTGATGTGGAAACTTAGCCCAAGAGAAGGCACTATGAATTTGTTGCACATTTCATGAAATAATTCCAAGTGGACAATACAAAAAAAAAACACATGAACCAATACCCTAAAATAAATCAACAAACAATCTATTCGTTATCCATCTGACAGTTAACATCTTCAATGATTGAATTGTATAACGTTTCAAAGATTTGGGCTGCGATTGCCCCGATAAACAACATATATAAGCTCTCGATTACTTTATCAGCGTTGTTGAGTAAAATTTCCCAGCCAAAAATGAGATTTCATACAGTAAGCATCTGCGTATTTGCAGTTTTTGTTGGACAGGTATTCGGTGCCACAGGTTTGGAGCAAAATCTCGTAATCCCAGCTTTATAATAATTGGGACTTCCACAGATAAAGTAATCTGTTATTATGCCAGCTGGGCCGTAACTCGACCCGGAGGAGGCCAGTACGGACCTGATAAAATGGACCCTCACGTATGCACCCACATCAACTACGCGTTTGCTGGTTTGAACCAAGACGGAAGCATAGAAGTGCAAGACGAAGAACATGATGTTAATGACGGTGACTTTCAAGTGATGCCTACCGGTTCAACTATTTCATGAGTTGGTGTTTTAGGAGGTTTTCGGAAAGTCGCCGGCTTGAAAGAGAAAAACCCGAATTTGAAAGTACTTTTGAGTGTGGGTGGTGCCGCAGGTGGTGGTGGATTTGGTGTAGTTGCAGGAAATCAGCAACTAGAACAGAACTTTGCACAAAGTGCCATCCAGTTCTTTGAAAAATATAATTTTGACGGTTTGGACGTGGATTGGGAGTATCCAAACGACGCCGGTGCCTTCAACTCTATGTTGAACACTCTAAAAAGCGCGTTTCAGCCACGAGGATATCTCTTAACAGCTGCTGTTAACTCCATTCCTTCTGATGTTGGAGGATATGATGTTGCCGCAATGTCAAAGTAAGAGTTAGTTAAAATAGGTGCGGTGATAATAACTCTAAATCCAGTGCTTTGGATATCATCAACGTGATGACGTATGACTTCCATGGAGCTTGGGCTGGAACTACTGGTGAAAACTCACCCTTGTATGCTGGTGACTTTGAACCAGAGTGGGAAAAACTGTACCAAAACTGCGACGCTGCTCTTGGATGGTGGATTAGTAAAGGTGCTGAACCGCAAAAATTAGCTCTAGGAATTGGGTTCTATGGTCATTCGTACAAATTGCAAGATCCTGGTCGACATGGGATTAATGATCCCACGGTTGGTCCCGCTGATCCAGGTCCATACACAAACAATATGGGAACTTTAGGTTATAGCGAGGTAACATATTTTACACAAACTGTTATTCTTGTATCTAATTAAATGTTTTAGATTTGTGAATTTCACAGAAATGGTCAAGTTGCGTTTTTGGAAGACATGAGAGTGCCATATTTGTATGATGGAGATTTTTGGGTTGGTTATGACAACGAGCAGTCCATTAGGGAAAAAGTATTTTATAAATTCAAGTATTTAAACTTTATTATGTAGTTTTAATTTTCATTTCAGGTGCAATATGCAAAAGAGCATAATCTGGCAGGTGTTTTTGTTTGGTCCATGGATACTGATGATATAAATGGGTATTGTGGAGGGCAAGGATTATTGCCAGTGATGAGAGAAGCCATGGGAATATAAATGTAAAAAGAAGCTCAAATTTTATTATAAATAAAAAATAATGTATTTATAGCTATTTATTTTTGAGTATAAGATTTTTATAAAATATTGTTATATACTAAAAAAAACATTATTATATACTAATTGAGTTATAACGGCATGTCTAAATATTTTTTGGTTCGACATTAATTGCAGCATACGTAAAACACTCCAGTGCAAGGCTTCTAGCAATAAAAAACACAAAAAGTGTTAAAAAATAAATAAAATAAAAATAATGGCTTAGTATAAAATATGAAATGTGTTAAAATTAAAACAATTTTTCTTATAATCTTTTTATTATTTAAATCTTTTAAATCCTGCACCCTTATCACCCAAAAAATTAAAATTTTTAATTTGTAGTGTACATATTTTTTTGTTTCATTCTATTTCTTCAAGCTCTTCAATTTTTTACATTTCACAATTTTCTCGTCAGATTATTTACCCTTAATTATAACGTATTGTTTAAATGTTTGCGATCTCACTAAAATCTTAGAATCGATAGGTTTCTTGAAACCTTTTCTGAATCATATCAAACAAGATAGTGGTGGGTGACTCAAGTTCTTTAGACTGTATTTAGCCAAGATTATTTACGTTTTTCTTGTTTTTTAGATTTTATCATTTTATACTCGATTTTATACATTCAGTGCTATTTACAATCATTAGGTAAGTATTTCAACTAATTCATCAGTTCCAGTTTCACTTCCTTCAGATTCATTTAGTTTCCTTAAAGCCTCGAGACCTAGTATACCTATAATAATTACACATTACACACTTATTTTTCACAGATACATAAACATGAATCAGTTATTTAAACACGAAATCTGAGATCGAGACTTTTCTTTGAATCTTTTGCGTCACTATCACTCAAACAAGATTAAGATGAAGATTTCAGATGTCGCGAAAAATTTCGATAACTATTTCTGCCCCCTAATTAAATATATGTTGCTCTTTAAGATAATTCCAAGTAATTAAATATTTTTAAAATACAAAAATATCGGGAAAGGCAATTTATTTTTCGTATGTAAAACTTACAATATTCTTTGGCTTGTTCCTGCTCCCGTGAAAATATAATTTAAAGCGTATGTAACAAAAAGTAGATTTTTTATTTTCAATACATAACAAACTGCAAAGGACGAAAATGGAAAATTCCAATACAGCTCTATACTTTTGTTAAATGGAAAGGAATTGAGGCATTTTCATTCTACTACGATCACGAGCTATCAGGAGTGGTGCTCTAAATTCTGTTCGAATAAGGAAATTCTTCCAATATTTTCACAAATTTTTTTTGAAGTAGCATGTATAGATTATCAACCTATAGATAAACAGGAATTGTATAAAAGTCTGCGATTCTATGATAGCTGTTAGTTGATCTCGTAAAAATGCGTCTCATATTAATTACGACCTGTCTGCTTGGTGTTTTTATTGAATCATCGATTGGCACCACTAGTTTGTATTAAAAAAATATACAGAAATAAAAAATTATTATTTCTATTTGTAGATAAAATAATTTGCTACTACCAAAGCGGCGCTGCCACTAGAACCGGGGAGGATTGGTACGGTCCTGAAAAAATCGATCCTTTCGCTTGCACTCACCTAAACTATGCATTTGCTGGTCTTGACCAAAATGCATCGATAGTAATACTAGACGAAGAAGCCGACCTCAACCAAGGTAACCAAGGTCTTTTGCAGCATCCGACTTTAGTAAAAAACCTAATCATTCAGGTGGTTTTGAAAAAATGGCCGCTTTAAAGCTCCAGAATCCCGAATTGAAAGTTCTTTTAAGCATCGGTGGCGGAGGTGGCGCTTTATTGGGATTTTTTACCGTTGCTGGCCATCAAGATCTAGAAAAGAAGTTTGCTCAAAGCGCCATTGACTTTTTCCAAAAATACAATTTCGATGGCTTGGATATCGACTGGGAATATCCATTCAACGCGAACGATTTCAGCTCCTTATTGTTGACTTTAAAAACGGCGTTTCTGCCAGGAGGGTATCTTCTTACAACCGCCGTTTACTCGATTCCTTCGGAACGAGATGGTTACGACGTTCCTGTTATATCCAGGTACTTTATCTAACTTTTCTGCACAACTGTGACGAGTCGATAGAACCGTAGATATAATAAACGTAATGACATACGATTTTCATCCGCTTTGGATGGATTATACTGCCGAACATTCGCCTTTATATAGCGGACAATTAGAAAACGACTTTGACAAAGAGAACCGTAACTGTAATGTTTCTATTCGGGCCTGGATTGATGCTGGCGCAGATCCGAAAAAAATAGCACTTGGTGTACCATTTTATGGACGCTCATACAAACTGCAAGATACCGATCGACATAATGTTAATGATCCAATTGTAGGCTTGGGCGATCCAAGAATGTTGGGATACAATGAAGTAATTATTTTTTTGTACAGCAGCCGAGAATATTAATAATATTAATAAAATTTTCACAGATTTGTAAAATGTACGAAAATAGTCATGTCGAGTTCCTGGAAGACATGAGAGTCCCTTATTTATATCAGGATGATTTATGGGTTGGTTACGACAACGAGCAGTCTGTTAAAGAAAAAGTAATTTTATAATTTTTTTTGAAATATTTTATTGTAAAATTTTCTAAGGTGGAATTCGCGCAAGAATTCAATTTGACGGGAATTTTTATCTGGGCCATCGATTCTGATGACGTCAATGGTTATTGTGGCGGGAAAGGATTATTGTCAACTGTTAGAGAAACCGTGGAGAGGGGCAAAAAAAATATCAAATAACAATCACATTTTCGACAACAAAAACAAGGAATTAGATTAGGAAATATTTTTATTTATTTAGTTGTTTTTATGCCGTCATGTATTTATCATTGGAGCGACATTTATTAGTCAATAAAATAATAATAAAAGAAGTAAATCAATCATATCAGACTGTGATTGAATCTAAAAATCTTCAACACCATGGGAAAATAAGACGTATCATTTTTAGAATGAAGCTTAAATATTTAAAACTGTTCTAAATTGAAAATTTTTCTTAATTTATTTGCAATTTTTTTTTTAGGTCTTTAAATTCCGTCATGTCTATCATTTTCACTATCACATTTTCGTCAACAAAAAGAAGGAATTAGATTAGGAAATATTTTTATTTATTTACTTTTTTAGTTGTTTTTATTCCGTCATGTATCTATTATTGGAGCGACATTTCTTAGCCAATAATATAATAATAAAAGAAGCAAATCAATCATATCAGACTGTGATTGAATTTAAAAATTTTCAACACCATGGGAAAATAAGATGTATCATTTTTAGAATGAGGCTTAAATATTTAAAACTGTTCTAAATTGAACATTTTTCTTAATTTATTTGATGTTTAATTTTTTTTTGTTGTTTAAATTCCGTCATGTCTCTATATTTTCACTATCACATTTTCGTCAACAAAAACAAGGAATTAGATTAGGAAATATTTTTATTTATTTAGTTTTTTAGTTGTTTTTATTCCGTCATGTATCTATCGACATTTCTTCGGCAATAAAATAATAATAAAAAAATGTAAATCGATCATATCAGACTGTGTTTGGATCTAAAAATCTTCAGCAGCATGGAAAATTAAGTGGTCGTTGCATCATTTTTAAAATGAGGCTTAAATATTTATTGCCGTTCTAAATTGAAAGTTTTTCCTATTTTTTAAATTTTTGAACCATTTTCACCGACTTATATTATGTAAAGAACACAAAAAATCTTTATTGAGTGAGTGGAGCATCAGATACACCACTTTAGATATTTCTGATAATAAAAACATATAAAAGCTGTTGACGGCCGATGAACGTTGTTGAGTACAATTCCTCATCTCAAAATGGATTTTAAACTTATAACGACTTGTTTGGTGGCAATTTTTGTGGGAAAAGCACTGACAGCAACCGGTTTGTATTTGAATTGCCTAAATCTTGACCCAAAAATATTTTGTATTTGTAGACAAAGTAATATGTTACTATGCCAGCTGGGCCGTGACGCGTCCCGAAGGAGGTCAATATGGTCCTGAAAAAATGGACCCACACGTCTGCACCCACATCAATTACGCATTCGCCAGTTTGAACCAAGATGGAACCATAGCAATAGAAGACGAAGAACATGATGTTATTCAAGGTATATTCCACCGCAGTAGAGAAAATAATAAAAAAATCTGTGGTAGGTGGCTTTCAAAAAGTTGCGGCTTTGAAGCAGCAAAACCCCAACTTGAAAGTTTTGCTAAGTATTGGTGGGGCTTCCGGCAGTGGCGCTTTCAGTGGTATTGCCGGGTACCAGCAGCTAGAGCAAGCGTTAGCTCAAAGTGCCATCCAGTTTTTTGAAAAGTACAACTTTGACGGTTTGGATATCGACTGGGAGTATCCGTACAATAAAGAGTCATTCAACTCGCTTTGTTCGACTTTAAAGGATGCGTTCCAACCACGAGGATATCTTGTAACCGCCGCTGTAAATTCAATTCCGTCAGAAGTAGGAGGATATGACATTCCAGCAATGTCAAGGTAAATAACAGTTTTTCTTAATTGTTTTATATCTTTTTTAATAACGCAGAAATCTGGATATTATTAATGTTATGACTTACGACTTCCACGCCATGTGGGTAGGTTACACAGCCGAAAACTCTCCTTTGTATGGAGGCGATTTTGAAAGTGATTGGCAAAAGGATAATCGCAATTGTGATGCTGCAATTCGTTACTGGATTGATGGCGGGGCAGATCCTCAAAAAGTCGCGCTAGGCATAGCGCTTTATGGACATACTTATAAACTAACAAATCCTGGACAGCATAACATTAACGATCCTAGTAGCGGACCTGGAGATGAAGGACCATATACTGATAACTTGGGGACTTTGGGTTACAACGAAGTATCACATTTAAACCAAAATTTTTACAACAAATTAATACCAATATTGTAGATTTGCGAATTTCATTCAAACGGGCAGGTCGAGTACTTGCAAGACATGAAAGTGCCCTATTTGTATGATGGAGAGTTGTGGGTGGGCTTCGATAATGAGCAGTCAGTTAAAGAAAAAGTATTTTTACTCGTAGTTTAGTTAACAGTACTAAAAAATTGCATTTAGGTCCAGTATGCAAAGGAACATAATTTGGCAGGGGTTTTCGTTTGGTCTATGGATACCGATGATGTCAGTGGTCATTGTGGAGGAAGAGGTTTATTGCCTGTTATAAGCGAATCCATGCAAAATTAAATTTCAGTCTTGTTTATTAAATTTAATAAAAAAATTAAACAGCACATTTTACTCTGTTGGTCAATTGTAATGGCCAATTATGTGTATGCATTAAGGAAAAATATTCGCAACGTCTCGGATTTGTTAATAAACGCAAATAAAAATTGTTTTAAATTTTACTAAAAAAAATATACATTTTGATTAAGGATTTGATCTAATCGCGATGCAAAAATGTTTAGTCTTTTTATAATGACGACTGCTTTAATAAAAAATTACTAATGCAAATTAAATAATAAACTTTTATTTTACTGTTACAGTTACCCAAAAAATTAAATGAAATGAATTTCGGACACACATGTCGCTAGGACATTAGAAGATTTAATTTTTTTTATGTAGAGATCTGCATTTTTATTTTTGTCTTAACTTGATCACAACAAAGCAAATAAAGTACTTAAAAGTGTTTTTATCAGAAGTGAACTGACAAGGCCTCGATTGCAAAATCTATAACTTGACGAGAAATCTACAAGTTTATCACGTTACGCGTTCTGAACCTAACCATGAGTCTCAATGTTCTAATACAAATTCTCGTTTTTACGTATTTTCAAAGTGTAGCATGGGGCGCTACTGGTAGGATTTTTTACGATTTATTCACTTGTTGACATGTAATTGCAGACAGAGTTATTTGTTATTATGCAAGCTGGGCCGTTAACCGTCCCAGCAATGGTAGATTCGTTCCCGAAGAC
The DNA here is from genome assembly GCA_964023215.1 of Eledona agricola. Lineage (NCBI taxonomy): Eukaryota > Metazoa > Arthropoda > Insecta > Coleoptera > Tenebrionidae > Eledona > Eledona agricola. The sequence continues at coordinate 5,867,037 of OZ026856.1, forward strand.
ATCGATCCCAGCCTGTGTACCATTATTAATTACGCCTTCCTGGGTCTGAACCGCGATGGAACCTTACAGATTCTGGATGAAGAAAACGACGTCAATCAAGGTAGAAATTTATATTAGAAAACGGTTTGATTAAATTCGTTTGAAGGAGGTTTCAGCAAAGTCAGTGCTTTGAAGCAACAAAACCCGAATTTAAAAGTCCTGTTTAGCGTTGGTGGGGCCTCTGCTGATACCGGAGTTTTTACTACAGTATCCTCAGACGCCGGATTGAGGCAAGCAATGGTCAATAGCGCTCTAGACCTTTGCCAGACTTACAATTTTGATGGTTTGGATGTCGATTGGGAGTACCCACGAGGCGGCGATCAAGACAAGTTTGTTGATCTCTTAGCCGCTTTAAAAGATGCTTTCCAAACCAGAGGATATCTTGTAACAGTCGCTGTTAACTCAATCCCAGATGAAGTGGGAGGTTACAACATACCAGCAATGTCCAAGTACTAAATTGAAACATATACATTTTTAAAGATTTTATTGATGTTATGATTCAGTGTTTTGGATATAATCAACGTGATGACCTACGACTTCCATGCAATTTGGGGCGGAGTTACTGCCGAAAATTCTCCTCTATATGGTGGTGCAAACGAAAGCCAATGGCAAAGAGATAATCGGAATTCCGATGCTGCTATTAGATACTGGATAGATGGAGGTGCAGACCCACAGAAAATCGCGATAGGAATTGCATTTTATGGCCATTCTTTTACCCTTGCTGATCCCAATAATCATGGACTTGACGCTCCAACCAGTGGCCCAGCTGATCCTGGTCCTTACACTGATAATCTTGGAAGTTTGGGCTATAACGAGGTTTGTTATAAACAGTCGCAGATTAATAAATTTAGGTTGTTTTTAAAGATTTGTGAGTTTCATCCAAATGGCCATGTCGTGTTTCTGGATGATATGAAAGTTCCGTATTTGTATGACGGTTCGTTTTGGATTGGATTCGATAACGAACAGTCTGTGGCCGAAAAGGTAAATTTGTGAATAGCTCATATTTTTAATAATGCACCATTAATATATATTATAGGTAGCATATGCAAAGCAGAAGAATTTGGCGGGAGTGTTTATTTGGTCCATAGAAACTGATGACATGCATGAATTTTGCGGCGAAAGATATGGGCTTCTGAAAGCTGTAAATCGAGCCATCCGAACCTAATCCTCATATTGTGACAATTTTGTAAAAATGTAATGGGTCAGTAATGTGTTTATTATTATCTCCAGGTTTTTTCTGCAATACACTTCAACCGATATTTGAAAACAGCATCATTAATAAATTCTACAATGCACGATTTATGTCATTATTTTTTATTTTTCCTGTCCATAACAATTTCAACTACAAATTGGAAACAAATTAACGTAAGCTAATTATCTTATTAGCTTTTGATTATTCTGACGTCCACATTCTTTTTCTACCAAGGATTTACAGAATACTGATCCAACAACAACCGAATATTATTGAAACGCTTTGAAATTGCTAATACGATTCACACAAATCCATTTCATTTCATTTTCGGTCAAAGTATGAGGAGTTCTCAGCTACTTTATTAAAATCTACAATTGTCTCTGTTACATATTTTCAAATAAATTGCATTATGAATCTGATACATCCGGATCGAATTATTTTTTCAAAGGCGATAAAATGCGGCAGACGCTGAGACACGTACGTTAAAGATAAAACCAAAACAACTGAGCAAGCAACACCGTGAGAATGGCAAACCACTTTTTTGTTCTGGGAATCGACACATTTGATTATTCTTGCTTTAGATGTTGCGTTTTAAATTGTTTTTTTATTTATACTTTAATTCCCAAGCCTAATATATATATATTTACTAATAGTTCAAAGAAATTAAAAGTTTTTAAACAAAATAATAATCAACCATACTTCAAATTGTGAACTCTCGACACCTGATTGATCGAAATTTACGACCGTGTATGAAGCATTAGAGCCTTTCATGTTTTTTTCTTATTTCTAATTCACAAAATAAACGGTTCGATAATGCGCGACGTGCTAACTTCTTATTTCGCCGCTGGAAAAGATTCTTAGAGCCTAATAAGAAATAATGTAACAGAATTAGCTTTGGACAATCCTGATGTCTGCAATCATTGCTTTTTTTTGTAAACAGTAGCCAGTAATGTTATCCACACAATATTTGTTAATCTCAATTATTATTTTTAAGAATTTTACATAAATATGACACAACCTCGGTACGAAATTATTTTAAAAACAACAGAAATGGTATCAATTATGTTCATTGTTTAAATAAGTTCAATAATTTAATTTAAAATATATACTTTCAACTAAATAAATAGTATTCATGTTACGAATTCCAAAGCAACGATCTGATTCGACTTACAAAACTATGAAAAGCATAAGGTCTTTTCTAACTTTTTGAATATGTTTCTGAAAATATAATACATATATCGGCTGATGGTATTTTTCTTTAAGGTAATATAATGTAAATATTTATGTAATTTAATTATAAAGAACATTAATTAATTAATTATATATTTTGACGATTCATGCTATTATTTTTTATTGATCCTGACCAAACAAAAATTTAAAAAAATAATGGAAATAAAATGGACTGTTCTGACGCCCATAAAATTATCATCTTTACTAAAAAACTTTTTACCGATAAACTACATATTATCATTTTGTACAAATGGAACATAAATCTATTAGTTTAATTGATGCATTTTCGTCCAAAGTGCAATCAAACTTTGTATATTTGCTGTTTTAAAATAAAATACAAAAATATATACGCCACGTCCGGTGTGATATCAACTCGAATAATAACCAATAAGTAATCAATAATAATTTAACAAAAATTCGAGGAAACATTTATCTGAAACAATTGTCAATGGCACTTCAAACTTTGTTGCTAATTTCGAAATACCAATCCGATTGGATTAAAATTTTCGACACTATATAAACGACCAGAGCTTTCCTTGATTTATATTCCACTTTAACAGCAAACAACAATGGTGTACAAAGCTGTAATAATTTGTGCAGCGGTCTTGGCATGCACCTCTTTGACCAAAGCCGATACAGGTACCCACAATTTTAAGCTTAGATTCATTTTTATATTTTATTATTTCCAGACAAAGTAATCTGTTTCTTTGCCAGTTGGGCTGACTACAGAAACGGCGACGGTTCCTTCAAACCCGCCAACATCGATCCGAATCTTTGCACCCACGTTCTGTATGCTTTCTTGGGAGTCAACACCGATGGTACTCTTAACATTCTGGATCCTTGGAACGAAATCGACTTGGGTCAACTCGCGAAAGTTGCCGCGCTAAAGGAAGACAATCCCGACTTGAAAGTACTGATCAGTGTCGGAGGTTGGAATGCCGGAAATGCTATTTTGAACGGAATCGTGGCGTCAACAAAACTGCGAAAGAATTTAATCGACAGCTGTTTGGACTTCTTCTATCAGTATGACTATGATGGAATCGATATCGATTGGGAGTATCCTACCACTAATGACAAGGTAAGACTAATGCCATTATATTTTTAAATATTAAAAGTATATAACATGTGTTTGTAGTTAAACTTTGTCAGGCTTTTGCAAGAAATGAGAGAAGCATTCGACGATAACGGTTACGTGCTTTCTGTAACAGTTCATGGTGATCCTCTTGACGCATACGATATTCCTAAAATTACCGAGTAAGCAATTGGAGCCATCTTCGATGATTATTGTTAACTGATCGTTGTTACAGAGCAGTAGATTTGATAAACATAATGTCGTATGACTTTCACAGCAGTTCTGATGGTCACACAGGATTTAATGCAGCTCTCTATGGTATTTACAGCGTGAACAGCTCTGTTATAGCTTGGTTGGGTGCAGGAGCAAACAGCTCTAAGCTAACTCTAAGTGTGCCTTTCTACGGCCATTCTTATACCCTTGCCAGTGCATCTAAACATGAAGTCGGCGATTCTGCTACTACAGGCATTGCTGGTCCTTACAGCCAAATTCCTGGTACTTTAGGATACAACGAGGTACGCAACGCTTTAACATCATCAGTTATAACTTAGGAGTTGTGTTTCAGATTTGCGACTTTTACAACGACTGGACCAGAGTGTGGGATGAGGACGCTCAAGTACCTTACAGTTATGATGGTACAAATTGGCTGAGCTACGACGATCCAGAATCGATCGCCTTAAAGGTAAATTTATGTTTGAATAACGGTTCTAGTTGATCTATTTTGTGACTTTAAGACCAAATATGCTGTTGATCACAAGCTTGCGGGTGTTGCTATTTGGTCCATTGACACGGACGACTTTGAAGGAAACTGCGGAGATCAAGATCCTCTTCTCCAAACAATTAATGACAACCTTTCGTCTTTGAAGAAGATGAGAAGCGCATAAAATTGTATTTGTAAACATAAATAAATTAATTAAATAAATATTATCGATCGAATAATTTGTTATCGATAATACTCGTATCTAAAAATTTGACAACAAGGCAACAAAGTGTTCACTTTTCCTAAATTAATCAAATGTACTCCAAAGATATAAGTCATAAATTAAGTGCTAAACAGATCATGGTATCTATTTTTAGAAAGTCACATATTGAGAAGTGATCGTATTTATTACATAAATAAAAATTAAATGCTGTACGGCTAAACCAATTCGCCAATTTTTTTAATGTTTGTAAGAGTCCGAATAAAGTTTTTAGGAAAAGAAAAATTGGAAAAGTGCCCGGAAAATTTAAAAATTCGAGAAAAACTGAAAGTGCTTTTTTCTATGGGATTTTTGTATGCATTCAGCACCATAACTCACGATTCGAACGATGGATATGCGTAATTATTTTTTTGTTTTGTTGGTCCTGTAAACGATCACTCAGAAATACGTTTTTCGCAAATTCACACAACGATCACAAACAAATTTATTGAAATTTGGACAGGACTATCCGACCCAGTTTTGAATAATTTGAAGCTTGCTTGCTTAAAACGAATAAAAAAATTAATAAAATTAAATTTTTTTCCTGCAAGAACCAACAGAGATCAAATAAGTGGCTTCTAAATATTGAACATTTTCTGCTGCAAAATCAACAAGACACTTCTAAGTAGTGGACATTTTCACTGCAAAGTGCAAAATTAAGGGCTACGAATTAGAATGTTATTTAATTAACGGTATTTAATTAATGTTGATGTTATTTAATTAAATGGTATAAAAATAATACATTTTGTAAGATTTTGATATAAAATTAGCGAGAGAATAAGGGACATAGTAACTTTATTATTGTCTTTGTAGCTCACAACACTTCAAATCGTGATATGATATATATCGATTACAATAGATACGTTTGGGTATTTAAACATTTTTTTATGACACAGCTACTTTTATTTATTTACCGATTTGTGTGAAACAGCAAGAAGTCATCATTCTGTAATGTTTTCAAAACTATTATTACCAATTATTCTTGCTTTTTTTGGTCACTACGTACATAGCGCCACAGGTTGTTGAATTTACCTCGACGAATAATTGCTACGTTTGTTTGTAGATAAAGTGATTTGTTACTATGCAAGCTGGGCGATTTACCGTCCAGCTAAAGGTGCATACAATGCCGAAGACATCGATCCTAGTATTTGTACCCACGTCAACTACGCCTTTCTGGGAATATTTCCGAATGGAAGTCTTGAAATTGTCGACGAATGGGGTGATATCGAAAAAGGTATTGGAAATTTGCATTTACAAGAATTAGACATAAATGTCTCGTAGGTAACTTGGCTGAAGTTGAAGGACTGAAACAGATCAACCCTAATTTGAAAACAATTATAAGTGTGGGGGGTTGGAATGCTGGAAACGCGATTTTATCCCCAATCGCCGCCTCTCCAGAGTTGCGAGCAAATTTAATCGCAAGTTCATTGGAGTATTTCGACAAGTACGGTTTTAATGGTTTGGATATCGATTGGGAGTACCCGACAGCTGCTGATGGGGTAAAAATACGTTCTTTTATACATTTCCTGATGGGCTGTTTAGGATAACTTCGTCACGCTTCTCAGAGAAATCAAAACGGCATTCCAACCCCGAGGTTATCTTCTAACAATCGCCGTTTCAGCAATTCCCATAGACGGGGCCTACGATATTCGCGCAATGTCCGAAAACGTGGACATCATCAACTTGATGAGTTACGACTTCCACGTTGCCGGTGCTGGGGTTACTGGTGAAAACTCACCGCTTTATTATAGCGAAGCGGACAATCAGTGGCAACGCGAATACGAAAATGTAAATTCGAGCGTTGTTAACTGGATCAATGGAGGTGCCGATCCTCAGAAGCTGGCAATTGGGTTAGCTTTCTACGGACACACTTTCAACTTAGCCGATTCTGGTAATCATGGAATCGGAGCGCCGGTTGTTGGGTCCGGAATCTCAGGACCGTATACTAAAGGAATCGGTTCATTGGGATACAATGAGGTGATTTATTTTTTACTTATTCAAATTGATTTATATATTTCAGACATTTTTATTGTATTTATTAGGACAATTATTAATTTTGCAGATTTGTGAGTTTACAAGTGACTGGACCAGAGTTTTTGATGACCAACAGAAAGTACCATACAAGTACCAAAACGACCAGTGGGTTGGATACGACGACGAGCAATCAATTGCTTTAAAGGTAATGAACCCAAGATGAAATTTTGCACTTTATCAATTTTTTCAGGTGCAATTCGCAAGAGAACATAATTTGGCAGGTGTGATGATTTGGACCGTTGATACTGACGATTTCTTAGGAGTGTGTGGAACAAAAAATCCGCTGCTGCAAGCAATTAAGAACAACTTGTAACCCCAATTTTCAGTCGTCAAAAAATAAACAATTGTTTGTTTCGTTTGTTATTGTTTTTTAGTATTTTCATAACATCACCTTCATCGGGTTAAAGTCGAAATAATTTCAATGTTCTTTTGTCATCCTCAAGATATTCAAATTCAAATTTATTCTAATTTATTCTAATGTTTTACTGCCGTTTTATGACTACAAATTTGCTGCTCTGACGAGTTTAGGTCGCAAAATTTCGTGATGGCAACCGAGAAAGTACACAAAAGGGCACCGACAAAGTCATCAATCAAATCCTGACCGAGATAAGCAGTATGAATGCAAAAAGAATTTAATTATGGTAGAAGTAATTAAAATATGTGGCCATATACAGTATGTCCACGATCGGAGTTGCAAGATAATTTTTTTTAAATTTTTTAGAAAAAATGTGTGTTGATAAAATGGCCTGCTTGCTCTCAAACGCGTATAACTTTCATTTTCATTTAAACAGTAAGTTATTTTTTAAATTACTTTTTAATTTTATTTTTAATTATAATTTTTTTAATTTTCTTTTAAATTATAATTTTTTAAATTTTATTTTGTGAAAGTAACAGTAAGCAAAATTGTGACAACAACTGCCAGAACCTTTGGGAAATAGAAAAAAATTGACAGCGAGGATAATTCACGCGATGCTAAATCGGTTATCGATGGATATAAAATAAATTCTTCCTGGATAATCAACATTAAGATATTTGTAGAGGTAACTACTTTAAAATTGTAGGTAAACGTCTGAATCTAGCTTTGCTTACTCGTACTATTGCACAGGTCAAGAAATAAAAATTTTTGAGGCTATTTCTAATTTTCTAATAATTTCGGTCGAAAGATACCTGAAATCATCGTTTATTCTTAAAAAACTTTGCTTTTTTATCTTTTACAATGTTCAATAAATATTTATGTTTTTATATGAGCATCTAAGAAGGAACGCACGCATTAAGTAAAAGCGGGAACGAGCGCTTGTAGTTATCTAATAAAACATTTTTTTATTTTATTAGTTACGTGGAAAAAATTAAAATTTGCCATCTAGAACCTACATTCAAAATTCGTGTTAACCGCTGTTATTAAATATCGATGATAATATTTAAACTCATCTCCAAATAAAAAAAAAAAAATTTAAAAAAAACATCCTGTAAAGCCCGTCTTACTCTATGTCTATGTCAAATTTTACGTGAATTTGTACGTGAAATAAAATTTTTTATATAAAATCTGTACAAAAATTTGTAATGCTACATTACAGATTTTATATAAATGTTTTTGTTGCAGAGTATTTTAAGTAATGACTTTATATATTTTTTTAATTAAGATTTTATATAAAATTTGACATAGTGTCAGACTGTTTAAATGAAAATTAAATGGTTTTTAGAGATTTGAAAACAATAAGCCGGCCATTTTATCAAGAATACATTTTTCTGAGAAATGAAATATAAACAAAATGTTCCCCCCTTTGACAGACCCAACTGTAGATTATAAAATGTAACTACAAATTCACAGCTCATCAATTATTTTTCGTTGTCACAAATTCCTGAAAAGTGATAACTCCACTAAAAATAGAACTTTACTTATTATGGATTTTGCTTTAAAATCCAGGACATGAGCTACACAAATGAAATTTTTTAAATCAACTAATTTCTAATAGACACTTATTTATACAAAAAATTTAGGGTTTGTTACAAAATTTTGAAAATTATGCTCTTTCACGAACTAACATAAATTCCGAAACTTATCGGTAAACAGCACTTTAAAACTCGAGTACTCATTGTACTGAAAATATAAGAAAGGACACGCATGATTGTATTTTGAGTTGTTATTCTCAAATACATCAAAATGGTCGAAAAATACTCTCTAACTTTCATGGTGTTCTTGGCATATCTGTCTTTGACGTCCGGTGCAACTGGTATCGATTACTTCCAATAATATCAATGAACAACGAATAACAAGTGTTTCTAGATAAGGTATTTTGTTACTACGAATCCTGGGCAGAGGGTGATTTCGGCCCCGACGACATCGACATCAACATCTGCACTCACATCAATTACTCCTTCTTCGGAATCAACAGCGATGGAACGCTTCGTTCAGACGGAAACCCAGATTTGCTGAACAGACTAGCAGCTTTGAAAAAAGAAAACCCAAACTTGAAGCTGATTATTAGCGTCGGTGGCTGGGGCGAGGATCCAAGAGGATTCTCTCAAGTCGCCGCCGACCCCAAACTTCTGGATACCATGGCAGACAGTGCCCTGTCCTATTTGAAACAATTCAACTTTGATGGCATCGATATCGATTGGGAATATCCCGGTAAACGTGGCGGAACCGATGCTGATAAAGTAAAAACGTGAAGATTTTATAAATTTGGAAACAGACGGTTGGTTTCAGCAAAACTTCATCAATATGCTTCGTGCGCTTCGCGACAAATTCGAACAAAATGGGGGTTATTTGTTGACGGCGGCTGTTTGCGCCGACCCTGAATGTGGTCTATACAATGTTGGTGACATCTCCAAGTAAGTCCCAAGTGATTAAAAAAAAGATTGTTGTTTGTTTGTGTTCCCAGAATTGTTGATTATATAAATGTAATGACTTACGACTTCCACGGAGAGGGTGAAAATAAAACTGGAGAAAATTCGCCTTTGTATGCTTCCTCGACAGACAGTGCCTGGGAAAGAGATCACGCCAACTGCGACGCTTCAATTAACAACTGGCTCAACAGAGGTGCAAATCCACAGAAACTTGTCTTGGGGTTGGCTTTCTACGGCCACGGTTTCACTCTTAAAGATCCCAACGTTCATGGAGTTGGGGCGCCGGTTTCGGGTGGTGGGAAATATGGTGGAGATTACAGCACAGTACACACAATTAATTCGTTTACTAAATTTTAACCATAACAAGGCTCTTTAAGATCTGCACTCTTGACTGGAATGAAGGTTGGGATGACGAGCAAGAAGTGCCTTACAAGTGGCAAGGCGACCAATGGGTCGGTTACGATAATCCACGTTCCATTGCTTTAAAGGTGAGAGTTGTTAAGATTTTACTTTTGGTCGTGTAAGAAAGTGTTTAGGTCCAATATGCCAAGAGTAGGAATCTTGGAGGAGTGATGATGTGGGCCGTCGATGGAGATGACAAGAATGGTGCTTGTGGGCCCAGATATGGTTTATTGCAGACAATTAAAGAAAATTTGCAAATAGCCACTGTAGAGAAATTTTAACTGTAATAAGTCATGTGTAAAGCTAAGATCCGAAAATCCAATTTTATAGTCATCAATTTTATTGTTTTCTTGTAGTTTGTAAAGGTCAAAGAAATAAAATACGCAACTATTACAGAACCTTTTTATTTCTCGTTCAAAACTATCTCACATAATATTGTTTGAATTCAAATAATTATGACAAATACAAATAAAAAAGACGGTGAACATTGAGCCTGAACGTTTAACTGTATAAATCGTCTTCAGGATCATCTTGGAAATTCCCTTGGTCACCCCCGGTCCCGCCAGGAGCTGTTGTCCCTCCGGTTCCTGACGGGAAACGGAAATTGGTGCCGAACCCGCGAGACTGCTGCAGCGTCTGAGCGAACATTTCATATTTCCTGATGTCGTTGTCTGAGACAGATCTTCTGGCGAAGCGCATCGCCTCCTCAAAGTGGGCGCGTGTTATTTCCGGAACTGGATCATCTTCATCCAGCTACAAAAAAGCGGCGTCAGGCAATATTTTCGAAAAAACAACAACTTACATCCATGGCGCTGTTGGGGTTCTGGGCTCTTTCGCGTTCCCTTCTGATTTCGGATTCGATGCTTTGACGAATGGCCAGCTTACACGCCCGCTGACATATTTCGGTCAAATCGGCCCCAGAGAATCCGTGAGTAACCTTAGCCAAATAGATTAAATCCACGTCTTTGGCAATGGGAGATTTGCGCAGATTCGCCTTGAATATCGACTCTCGCGACTTTTCGTCTGGTAGTGGAATATAAATTAATTGATCTAAACGTCCAGGTCTGAGAATGGCGGGGTCAATGATGTCTGCAAACAAAACGTAACTAAACTTGTCTCCCATGGAGAACAACGCACCAGGTCGATTTGTGGCCCCGATAATAAACACGTTCTTTTTGGCACCCATACCGTCCATCTCGGTCAGGATCTGATTGATTACTCTGTCGGCGGCGCCTCCTGCATCCCCAACGTTACCCCCGCGAGATTTAGCGATCGAATCCAACTCGTCAAAGAACAAGACGCACGGTGCAGCGGAACGAGCCTAATTAACAAACAAGCATTATAACTAGAGCAACTTAACACAGTTTAAGACAAAGCTTACCTTATCGAAAATGTCCCGGACGTTGGCTTCAGATTCACCGAACCACATGGTGAGCAACTCGGGCCCCTTGACTGAGATGAAATTGGCCTGGCACTCGTTGGCGATGGCCTTCGCCAGCATAGTTTTACCGCAACCAGGCGGTCCATAGAACAAAACACCGCGCGACGGTTGCATTCCAAACTTCAAAAACTTGTCGGGATGCTCAACTGGGTACTGCACCAGCTCTTGCAGCTCCTTCTTGACGTTCAACAAACCTCCAATATCTTCCCAGGACGTGTTCGGCACCTCGACCACCGTCTCCCTGAGAGCGCTGGGACTGCTCTTGGTCATAGCATAGCGGAAGTTCTCCATGCTGACCGCCAACGAGTTCAACACTTCGGCGTCCACCTGGTCGTCGTCCAAGTCGATCAGATCCATCTTCTCGCGGATCTGCTGCAACGCCGCTTCCGAACAAAGCGAGGCGAGATCGGCGCCGACGTGACCGTGAGTCTCGGCGGCGATCTGCTCGAGATCGACGTCGTCGGCCAGTTTCATGTTCTTCGTGTGGATGCGCAACACCTCCAGGCGTCCGGTGGCGTCCGGAATTCCGATATCGATCTCCCTGTCGAAGCGGCCGAAACGACGAAGAGCGGGATCGATCGAGTTGGGCCTGTTGGTGGCGGCCATGACGATGACGTGCGAGCTCTTCTTCATGCCGTCCATCAGAGTCAGCAGCTGCGAAACGATGCGTCTTTCCACTTCTCCGTGCGTTTTCTCGCGTTTCGGAGCGATGGCGTCCAGCTCATCGATGAAGATAATTGCGGGTGAATTCTTGTCCGCCTCCTCGAAAGCCTTCCGCAAATTGCTCTCGGATTCGCCCGCCAGTTTGCTCATAATTTCCGGGCCGTTGATCAGGAAAAAGAACGCCCCAGTCTCGTTCGCCACAGCGCGGGCGATCAAAGTCTTACCGGTACCCGGAGGACCGTACAGGAGTATTCCGCGAGGAGGCTTAACACCGATAGCCTTGAAAAGCGAAGGGTGTCTCAACGGCAACTCCACCATCTCTTTGATTTGCGCCAGCTGTTTCCTGCAGCCGCCGATGTCGTCGTAACCCACCGCGTTCAAAGCTTCCTCCTCTTCCTCGCGCTTGATGGGATCGCCATCGCAGTGGATGACCGTATCGGGAGCGACGATGCAGTACGGTGAGGGCTCGGTCTCCACCACCTTAAATTCGACGGCCCTCATGCCGCCGCGCACGATGAAGACGTCGCCCTTGTGGATCGGGCGATACGCCTCCAGGAAGTATGGTTTTAAGTACACTTCAAACAGATTCCTGCAACGAAAACGTCTGCGGTGGAACGAGAAAGAGGGCAAACGGCGGGAGAGTGAGATGGACTGACACGAGCAAAATGACATGACTCACAATAAATTGCTATTTGATTATTAAAACAATTCTACTCCACGTAGCCGCTTTAAAAGAAATTATATTTTTAATTGATCGTATTATGTAAACCTTGACTAAATTAGCAAATATTCCAATAGACGATTCAAATTTGCCACAGTTTATCCCGAATTTCCTCAAAATATTATTTTCTAACAGAAAGCGTAAAGTAACGATTTTTATTGGTCTAGAATACACAGCTCCAACTGTCACGAATGTTGATTTCCCAGAAAAGATAAATAACTGCATTTTTAGATTACGAAACAGCAGCAGAAATCATCATAAAGTTGGTAATCTCTGCTACATTAAATTAAATAAAGGCGTTCCTGCTAAAGTGTTTTCTAAAAACGATGCCAATGACACTGATGAATATTGAATCATGAAATGCGCTTATCAATGCCAATTATTTAAAGAATAATAATAAAAAATAACTATAATAATTAAAGAGACCCATTAAAGGGATTAAAACAACATTTTTAAAAATATAATTATTTTTTCATTGTGTCATTACTTCCATTAAAAAAGGAAGAGAGAATCACTCATAAAAGACCAACAACGAGTATATAAAAAAACACTTGAAACATTAAAAGGTCAAGAGAAAAGGTTAATGAACGTCGTCAGACTACCGAATGGACAAAAAAAATAAACACGAAGCACACGTAAAATATAAGAATAATAAAATCGTTGGAAAAAAAGCCGATATAACGAAGTTTTTTAATAATTTATAATTATTGCCATAAATATTTTTATTTTCAACCAAAGACACAGTAATTTTCTATGCATATAACGTAACCTAAGCAGAGCTTCCTCGCAAAGACATCGCAAAATTTTACAAAATCTTTATATTTTTATTTCCATTTTCAATTCAATGTGATACACTCGCTATTTTGCAGTGTACTTTTTAGGATTATACTTACAGCGCCCTGGTAAACCAGATTCGGCAAAGACGCTGAGAATTTAAAAAGTTTGGCAACCATTTGTTGTTTCTTCAAGCAGTGAGAACTAAAGTTGGGTCGTTCGACGAACGAACTATTAAGAAGAACTAGAAATGAACTAAACGAACTAGTTCGCAATGCGCAAACGAACTAGTTCTCCGCGAACTAAAACAAACTGTCACTGAATGAGTAGAAGTGGGAACCGGCGAACGATACGGAAGATTTGCAGTTCGCACTTAGCAGCGAAATCTATGCAACTCAAATTCTGAACTATTACGTTGAACGAGAACGACTGCGTTTCGGTCGCGATTATTAGAACCTTGGATGGATACAATAATTAATAATGGAAACTATTAAAACTTCTGAAAATGTCTGAACGTACCCGTCCTCGCTTTCCACATAAAATAAAAATAATGGCCGTTTTTTATGTCAATACCAATTAAAATTGTCCGAGAGCAACAAAAAATTATAAAAACACATTAATTTATTATTATCTATTTTTTTGTGTTATTTTTATTTAGACGAAAATTTTATTATTTTAAATTAAGTTAAACAAATGATGAAAATATGTTTATCTATCTGTTCCTAATAATTTACATTGTAGTGTAATGTAACGTGCGTTCAAAAAAAAACGAGGCTGCGTTGGCCATGGAAAAACTTTGTGCATCAATTTAGTGTAGCAAAATTTCAAAGTGTCAGTTCGAGCCTGTTCATGTTTAGGTTAGCTTCCTTGTTGATAATGGGATAAAAAAAAGTGCAAAACATTTCCCGGTATCGTTGTGAATCCAAACATCAATCTATTCATTGTTACAGCTTCTCCTCTGTTGAGGAGAATATCGACACGACCAGGACGGTCATTAATTTGATATAACTGTAAGTCGTGAATAGATCGATGAAGAAGAATCAGTCTCAAAACCGAAAAATGTCTTGAGAATATTTGGCAGCACTCAGTTGCCCGTCAACCTTCATGGGTCATCAGTCTCTATGCGCAACTCGAGACCTACCAATTCAGTTTAAGAGCAACTGCATTCTCAATTAATATTTCAAAAATCGTTGTATATATAGTTAAACACGGACGTCGACCGTTAGGGAGTTATATTACACAATATACATTAGAAAAAAAAGGTTCGGGTTTGCTTGGATTCGAAGGTTTATTATTTTAGTAGGCCAAAAAATCGAAAGCAATTGCGATAAATGTTTGTTTTTGGAGTTTAATTATGGATTGTCTTTCATTAAAGTTTACATTAATTTTTTTTACATGTTTACATTTTACTTAAAGTACCAAATTTTTTTCCCCCATCATTTAAGTAATAATAATAATAATATGTTTGTGACCTACCAATCGTTGTATACATTGTTAAACACGAACGTTGACCACTAGTGAGTTATAAATCACACAATATACATTAGAAAAAAAAGGTTCGGATTTGTTTGGTTCGAAGATTTAAAAACCAATGATTATTAAAAATCTTCATTAAAAATAAAATTAAACTGTCCTAGCGTTTGGGCCGTTTTATTTCGATGGTAAATTTTAAACTGACAGATCTTGACATTTGTCAAATCTATCTTTATGTTTTCTATGGTGTCTACACTGGAAAGCCGATAAATTCCATGACCAACGCAGCCTCGTTTTTTTCTAACGCACGTTACTTATTGTACAGTCTGTACGGGATAAAAGCAATCAATGAGAACTGACGAAAATTATAATTATTATGAAATCAGCCAACGTAACTTCCAGGTGCCAGACAACTCACTCGTAGATTCTATTAATAACCTATCAGAAATCAACTAGTTCGAACTAAAAACGTCTGTAATCCGTTGCTTGCGAACCTTTTAGTTCGCGAACCAGTTCGTTGAATTAGTTCGCAGCAGGTAATTAGTTCGCGCGAACTAGTTCACTGAAAAGAACTATTAAGCCCATCACTAGTGAGAACAAAAAAATGTTTATTTGGATAAAGTTTGAGTTTGAACTTTGTCCATGTCTGCATAAAGTGAATCAAAACTTTTGTTTCCTTTTTGCTTTGTCATTCTTTTCACTTAACCTCTTGTAACTAACTCATTTCTTAAGATTGTTTTTTATATATCAAAACTCGTATTAGGTTTCTTTTGGCTTGGCATTATGATGGAATATTTGCATATTCAATTATAAATGATAACACAAAATATACATTAAAACCTACAGTGTAATCCCGTTTTCCCTAATTTGAAGAGATTTGTGCATTTTCTACCGCCAATAAAACAGCAATTTAAACAATTTTCTGGTTTATTTCCTGTAGTTAAATAGTTGTTTCCTAACGTTTCGTGGCATTTTCGTTAAAAATCCTACTGAATCTTGTGAACAACATTAATAAAGTTAAACGCTTCGAAGTATTAAATTTTTTTTGCAAGATCCAGAAGAACTCTTTCAATACAGCACAAATTTCATAACTGTATAAAATATTTATGACATTTGATGTGTGTGTTATACCAAACAGATTTTATAAGCACATGAGTCAACTAACTGTAATGTTCTTATCAAAACTGTGAGAAAATTATGTTGTGTCTTACTGGCTAATGATCCCCACTGCAGGTATATGGGCAGAATTTAAAACGACCGCCGAAACTCTGCGCTCCAATTGACTCATTTACATTGCCAAAGTTTACATAAGGTCCAGGTTTGTTTTTCTTGCGCAAACACCGATTTGGCACTGATTAATCTGATTTGATTAGTCTGAACCCTTTTTTATGTTATTTTTACAACAATCGTCGACTAACGATTTAATAAACGGCTTTATTGGTATGTTTTTGCCCCAGCAATTTACTCACCCAACCAGTCCCTCGACTGTGTCATCTATTGGAAGTACATGGATTCTCTTCCCGTATTTGACGTCGGGGCAGGGTTGTATCCACACGACGTCCGAGAGACGAACTCTCAAGTTGTTCCTAACGATCCTGTTCATGCGAATCTTCTCGTCCGGACAGTTTTCGTCGGCCAGGACAATGCAAACTGTCTCTTTCCTTCGCTTGCCTTTCAGCAGCACCGTGTCACCACGGAACAGCATCAGCTCATCCATTTTCGCCTGCGAAAGCGCCACGACCGAATTGTCGTCGTTGGTGGCTTCCTCGACGAGGAGTCTGTTCGGGCGGTCCTTGCGGCGGAGGATCGCCGTGGCCAAATCATCAGGACTGTATTGGAAAAAAAACACGAACCGATGAAAAAAATTTTACTTGGATGCCGTTTCCACCATGATGACATGTACAAAATATTTATACTGGTAGAAAAGAAAGATGCCGGCTCGACGAGAACCATGGACGGTGCCCAACACTCACCTCTTTCCTTCGGCCATGTCTTCAGGGAATTTACAGTGAATAGACGAACGCTTACACTAAATCAAACTAAAGAAGTCGGAGTGCTACAAAAACCTAAACCTCCACAGACAGTCTAACGATCGGTAGGGAATGACGTAGCTTTTCACTATTTGCTTATTCGAGAATTTGGCAGACGACAGCAGATGATGGAGGAGGAAACAACGGATCGGTAAAACAGAAACCCACACCGATTCACAAATCTGCCACTTTAAACACGCAACTTAGGCACAATCAAATAATTCAATTCTTACACCACTTAGATACAATTTTACGCCGTTTCGTTTTCTGGCAACGTACGAACTCATTCGATTGCTATTAAATTAAAAGTTATGAGAAATTAATGTTGCCCTCTGTTGAGTTTGATCTTATTACGAATCATGTGACACAAACAGCCAACTTTAAAAAATAAAATATCAAAATCAGGTGATTTTATTATTAAAAAAGACACGACACCTTACTAATTACCCCAACCAGTAATTTTGATAATGGTATCTTGTGGTATATTAATCGAGCAAAAAGCAGAAACGAAATATGCAAATTATTGGCGCAAAATCTACGCATTTTTGGTAGTTCCTGTGGTAGTTCCTAAAACGTCCAAAGCGCCACCTTATCGGAAAAAAGCGCAACTTTTTGACAACTGAACGATAATATTTTTGTGTATTTTGTTGAATTTTCACAAATTTTCCTTAGAATATAAATTTAAACGGAATATGTGGAGAGATTCTTCCGGTTGAGACCTAACACGTTCATAAATTTCGAATATATCAAGCGAATAGATAGGCACAATGGCCGGAATTAAAAGTAAGTAGCAAAAAGCTAAGAAATCGATTGTCTTACTCATCAAGCCCTAATAATAATAATGATTCACTCCAAAACTGTGGCCCCCACGATTATGTCATAAATCATTTATTTGCATTTGCTGCAAACATGTAAACAAATAACATTTGTATGTATTTACCTGTCGAGTAATTTCTAATGTGTTTCTTTTCCTCTGCTCTCTCTCACCACCTGGAATGTGCAGCGTAAGTGTTTCAGCATGATAGTTTTGCAGAGAATTGAGCGAATTTTGCAGGTTGGTTATTTTGGCCTTTATGGGTTCAATCGGTATGACGATGATCATCCTAGCCTGTAGCCTTCCCCAATACAAGCAAGTAGCCGCGTTTGTCGTATGCACGTACCTAACTCCAGTATTGCAGGTTGTGGTGGCCTTTTTTCGTTGTATTATTTTACGTGCTAGCCCCCATACCGACCCTCCTAGCAAGGCGATATTCGGAAGTTCAAGGCTCGAGTAATGCCTGTCTGGAAACAGCAATATTTCTTACAATGGGTATTTTGGTGAGCGCGTTTGCCTTGCCCATTGTTCTGGCAAGGGTGGAAGTAATATATTGGGGCGCTTGTTACTTGACTTTGGCCGGGAATGTTGTCATATTTGCCACTCTTCTAGGCTTCTTTCTCACGTTTGATCAGGACGATGCTGATTACAACATGTGGTAGGGCGTGTCTGTATAATAAATCTGAAAATATTGTACTCATAAATAATTTACTTATTTAAAATGTATGTAAGCTTAATCTTTTGTAAAGCTAATATAGAGTGTATCAGTGGTTTTCGTTCATGTTTTCCTGTAATTGTAGACAACCCCGTTGTTTGTTATGAAATTTAAAAATGTGTTTCTAAGTTTCTTAGGTTTTTTTTGATTAATTTCTTCAGTTTTTTTGACACCTTAAAAATTTTAAGAAACCCTAATGAGTTTACAGAATCTAAGGCAAATACTCCTATTCAGTAACCCAAAGAGTTTACAGAGATTTTAAATTGGTTTATGAGGTCTGAAAGGTTTGAAAAGTGCGTGAAAATCAGAAGGTATTCAAGTTATTGACAAAAATGGAAAATGCTGCAAATACCAGAATGGCCTGGCTATTTTTACTATTGCTTTGTTTGCCTTTCTATTAATTCTATGATGGGTGGTCAAACGAGTACAAGTCAAAATTATGCAAACCGAGAAAAACGCGTTTTAAAATATTGGCACTCAAATACAATTTTATTTTTTCGAGGTTCGTTTGAGAAGTAATTTATAATCTTACAAAGGTGTCTATTATTATTATGGAGTTTCTTTATTTTTTAATGCTTTGAAAATTTTTGTTTGATAATAATGTTCAAATAAAAAAGTCATTCTTTTTTGACCTAACCTTATGTATTTCCACTAAAATATTATTTCAAGGAAACTTGGTTATGCTGAAATGTAATTTTACATTGCTGACGATGTGGAATCGTAAAATACCTACAAAAACATGTTTTATTCTCGCAAAATTTGTTCTTTCATGTACGTACATGCACCGTACAAATTTTAATAGTTTTAGTTTAGTTATCATTTTGTGTTTTTATCTATTTATTTGTATCGCAGACCAAATTTTTATTCCATATAATCCAAACATTCACATAAAACCTAACGAATTTAGCTACCGGTTCTAGTTTTTTTTTTAATCTTTAGGTCCTTTACAACTCTCAATTCTTTTTACAAATTTAAAGATCTAAGAAAATACCATTGTCATTCCGAAATTTTGTAGTCCGCTATAATACGTGCGTGACTAATCAAATTTTCTTCATAACTTTAATGTCGAGAAAATAGCAGAAAATAAATGTATTGAAGAATTAAAGGGCAATGAAATAATAGATTGTCATAAAAAACGTGTAGTTTTTGGAAAACTCCAAATAGATTACTTGTAGACATTCAGTTTTTCTAAAAGCAATTTACGTTTTTGCATTCTCAAACCGAGGAAAATAAATTTGTTATAACGTGCGTACAAATGAAAAAGGATTCAGGGTGGGTCCCGGAATCACTGGAATTCGTGAGAGGGTAGAAAATATTTGATCTTGAGATGGAGAAATTTGAAATAAAGTTTTCGTTGACAATCGTTTTCGGACACGACATGTAAGATACGTTTAGTGTCTTTTCTAATTAATTCCATCTCATCTCCAGGCGTCGGTTTCGTCGTCGTTTTTAATTGACAGTTTCTTTCAATTATGATATGTCAAACGTCAACACTAAAAAACAAAAGCAACCTTCAAATATATTTTTGTTCACTCTACATAACTCTCTATATTAATAATCATTATTTGATAAGGCGGCATTTAATATCGTTTTGTGTTTTTTTGCATCGCATGTTCTACTTATTTTTTAGTTTCTGTTTAGAAAAATTACCGACTCTTTTTTGAACTGTCATGGCAGATGGCGCAATAAATTATCTCTGATCATCTCTGACAACGTTCCAACTTTTTCTTTTCTATATTATTTTGGAAAACGGGCAAGAACCGCATTCGTTTTACCACGTATTGTTTTTACTGTTTTTGAATAGATTTTCTCGGGTATGTTTTTTTTAAGAATAAATCGCAGGTGCTATCTATGGACGAGTTGACCAACTGCGAAGATAACGTAAGTCTTGGTAACTTCATGACAGATGGCAACATGTCAAATCACGTGAAACCCCACTAAAGATCAGCTGTCTGTCGGGGAGTGGTTGTGTTTGGTAAGGGTGGTTTTCCCTTTTTTCGTCAAGTAAACGCAGTGAGTAAATAGAATTAATTGATCTCTATTAATAGAACCTCGTCTCACAAATTTTTCCACTCTATCAATACACCGAAGGCCACGGCACCCTTCTTGCATATCAATATTTCAGTGCAACGCCACCACCATTTCTCCCAAACCCTTGTATTTGTGACACCTCCCTCGCCTCATTAACGAAATTAGTTATTCGTTTCGACGAATTCGTTTAGTGAAATAGTCGTTTCCTGCGACCATTTAGTTCACACCCCCACGTCCGGGGGTTGTATGACATGTGGGAGTCCAATTGGAACCTGGTAGTGGTTCAATTCAAACTAATTCACCCCCAGAAATGCTCTTTTCCCCGCGAAAATATTGTCTAAATTAAAGTCACATGACAAATTCTGATGTGTGATGGAACACTGCTATTGGGTCTCTGCACATTCTGCTGTTTAGTATAAGGGGGTTGGGTATGAGGTTCTTTTCGAAAAGGTCAGTTAAAGCTGTTTATTGCATTCAAACCGTGTGATTTGTTTTTAAATGCGTGTTTTTTTCAGCAAGAAAGAATCACCGGACAAACCGTTGAAATCCAACAAGGACATGACGGAATATTGGCTAATATCTGCGCCAGGGGACAAAACCTGCCAGCAGACATTTGAGGCAATGAACAATCTCACAAGCAAACAGAACTCGCTTTCAGTGAATTACAAGTTTCACATTCCCGACCTGAAAGTGAGTAGTCAGAAGACAAACGGTGCGGATGCATACTAATTGCAATGGTTTCAGGTGGGAACTTTGGATCAGCTTGTTGGCTTGTCCGACGATTTGGGCAAGCTGGACGCTTTCGTCGAGCAGGTGACTAGGAAAGTGTCGAGTTACTTGGGTGAAGTGTTGGAGGACCAGAGGGACAAGCTGCAGGAGAACTTGATGGCGAATAACAGTATGTCCTGTTCTGATCTCTATATGAAAATGGAATGGCGGTGAAGTGTTTCTTGTTAACAAAAGCGCATGTTTTTGTTACAGTGACTGCATTAAATCCAGTTGCATAACGGAGTGCATGCAAATGGGTTTAAGAGCGTTCATTTTAAACTGTGACCAGGACCATGCACAGCATAATACCTAACATTCTTCTCTATTCTAAAGAATTTTGTATTATGCATACTTCGGCATGCCTAAACTAACAACAAAATAACCACAGACACACGAGCATGTCTCTTTAATTTTTTCAAACTACACTAACAAATTCATAACCATTGATTTGGGTACAGTAAACACCGCTTTAACAACTTAACCCCTGCTTGATTTAGATTCTTCTTCTTTGACTCTTTGCTAGCTCAACTCGTAATCTGTCCATTTTAATGTCTTCAGTCGTCCCTAAATAGTTCTACTAATAGGGCTATAGAAGTACTAAACAGCTTAGGTTTCAGAAAATAATATGCAGCGATTTATATGAAATTGGCAATGTTTGCAATTTAAATGTGCCGAATTTTAACTGATGAATTATAATACTGCGCCACATGTTCACATTTTATTGTTGCTCATATTACCACTAACACATTATAAATTAAACAAGCTATTGAAGAAAAAGAAGTAACTCTGAATGGAATGTGAAGTCAATGCTTTGAGGGTTTTTTTTTCAGTACACATGAAATGATAAATGAATGGTTTTTAATATGACATATATCAGAACAAAACAACTCTGTAGCTGATCCAATTGTTATATCATTCAAGTGATTAATGTGTTTGCTATATAATCTTCCAATATGTCAATAATTAATTGTCTGAATTTATTGGCAAGTCGTTGCAGACGTTATCAAGATGTCTATTTGCATCCAATCTAATAAAAATAATAATGCTTATTTTCCTTAGATTATTTTACAATAATATGGAAAACGTCAAAACCCAAATATAAGTACATATAAATAAATAAACCCTATGAATTACAATATTCCTCAATACGATAAAAGCAGTTCCTTAAAAGATGGGCAGTGAAACGTTTTAAAGTTATCTAATAATTTTATGTCTTGAGGAAGATTGTTGTACAAAACTGGTCCCATGTCTCCTACTCCGCTCTCAAATATATTTTACTTATGAGCCGGAATAAACAAATCATTGAATCCCCTAGTTTCATAATTATGGTAACTGTTGTTTTTAAAAAAATATTAAATTAGTCTTAACATAAGTGACAATTAAGTATTTATACACACATTAATGGCAAAAGATCTATTGTATAAATTTTATAATAAAAAACGATTATTATCGAAAAATATTGTCTCAGAGCTTCAAAAAAAAAAAGATCCTAAATTTAGTGTATTTTGTAAAATAGACGCAAGGAATTAGTTTTTTTATAACGTGCGTTCAAAAAAAAAACGAGGCTGCGTTGGCCATGGAAAAACTTTGTGCATCAATTTAGTGTAGCAAAACTTCAAAGTGTCAGTTCGAGTCTGTCAGATAGTTTTTAGGTTAGGTTCTTTGTTGACAATGGTTTCGTATACGATTATGTTGAGACAAATTTCAATAAATGGACGCGAAAAAGGGCAGCATTATGTTTATGAGAGCGATGTACACATGTCCTGGCATTTATTATAAACAATTTACATTAAATTTGTCCGTTTTATTTTGGTGGAAAATTTTAGACTGACAGTTCTTGTCATTTGTGGTTTCTACACTGGAAAGCCGATAAATTCCATGGCCAACGCAGCCTCGTTTTTTTTTTGAACGCACGTTATAAAATAAAGCAATCTTCCCACCTAAATATTTAGCTCGCAGACTTAATCAAGATGTTACAAAAAAGCAAGGAACTTTTGGACAGTTGCACTGTTCCAATTCGCACACTATTTTATTCAAAATATTTTTATAACTAAAAACATTTGTCTAAAATATTTTATTTTATCCCGAGTCACAATCCATCAAATACAGCGGATTGTTCCACCCTATATACAGAAATCCAAAAAAAGTCCAATAGTGTCGTTATGATCTCACGCTATTCTCATCGAAATATTTGTGTCAGAAAATTCGAAATTTCGCTTATGTATTTAGTACAAGGTAGAAAACAAGTTGCTGATATTGGACCAATAGTAAGGCTGTCCAAGTCTACTTGTTTGGTTTTTGGTGTGTATTTTAGTTTCAATTACTTTAAATTTAGCCAGTGTGTGTATTTTTTTTATTTATTTGTTTCTATTATTACATCGCACATTTTCTACAGAAGTGACACAACTCAAAAACATTTACTTTTCAGTAGGCGCAAAAAAGAAAAAAAATTGAATTAATTAGCAGTGCGCATTATTAAAACAAGACAAAAAGTATTAGCTAATAATGTTTCTTTGCGACTGTCCTGTCGGTTCAATTCGACATATTGACATTGAGCTATGTAGCTCCAATTAGTAGATATATTTTAGAAACTTTACTAAAACAAAGAACGCACTTTTTACTGTATTTCCAGTGAGTTAACTAAAAAATTACCCTGTTTCAGGTGTGTCACTTCTGTATTACATGTGCGATATGAGTAAAGTAGCTGTTTTTAATAAATCTTGTTTCGTGACTGCTGTTATCTTTCATCGCTGAAATAATGTAAATCATCCCATTACTATCGAGCGTATGTAAGTTTTTTATTGCAGCCGAGCACAATCGGACCATTATTGCTGATTTCGCATTGTTTTATCACATTTTCAATACTGCATTATATTGCTACCATAATTTATAAGTTTGTGTTAACGTGGTCTAGAATACAGCTACTGATATTTAAATCGGAAGAAATCGATATTGTGGTGGTGGAGAGTCTTCGTGTGTTTTTTGACGCGTTCGTAGAATTTTGGATTTGGAGGTGTTGGAGCGCCAGTTTACTGTACCACAGTCAGAAAAGAGTCTAGAGGTCGGGTAGTAGAAGGGGGTATATGGCTTGTGCTTGTTTGGCTGTGCTTGTGACGGTTGTTTGGTGGTGGGGGCAGGTGGGCGACCGCCCGAGGATGAAGGCGGTGGTGGGTCTGCAGACAAGGACTCGGAAAGCTCCTCCGGCGTATACGTGACGCCATTGCAGTCGCCTCCGGACAGTGCGAGATCCACTCCTGACCAAACCCCAACCGACATGTTCCTACTACCCCTAGGGCCAGGTCAGTGGCCGGACCAGCTTGATGCACACCAGCTTCTCACGCCAGTTTCGTTCTGTTATTTTCGTTGTTGTTTAATGGCAATGCAGTGCAGTTCATATTATATATTGTATATAAACGAGTGCTCTCTATCTTTCTCAATTTCTCTTAGCAGCCGCTGTACAATAAAGTCCACACTACACTCTGATTGATCACTACTTGGCTTCCATTCGTAGAAAGTGTGTGGTATCGTTTTTCTCATGTACGCTTGCAGCGCAAATCGGACAGAGGAACTCTTACACAATTCACGGAAAAGCGATCGGTGGTTTAGTCTCTTCCAAATTCTAAACTGACCTTCGTTCGTCTTCTTTCGTTTCGTTTAGTTCGTACAAAAGAAAAAATGAAATTGTAGTTTTAGTAGTGGCGGTTTTGTGAACGGCATAAAAAATAATTTGCGTAATCAACAAATCAAGTGCAAACAATTGATTTGTAGGAGATGTCGTCTCTAGCTATCCGAATCGCGGCCGCAAAGTTGCTTCCTATAATTTCGCTGTATATTGTTTGCTGCAACAGTTATGATTTGCATAAGCCTCGCGTTTATGCAGTAGTTGAATCGGCAATGTAAGAGTTTTCTCTCAACGAAAAGTTGTATGTCGACAAGATGTTGGATGTCGTGCTGTCCACGGCTAAAAGCGTTTATTGTGTATCCTCTCTTATCTCCTTTTAGCCGATCTGCCGAGTTACATCACGCGTTTCCAATGGGACATCGCCAAATATCCCATCAAACAGTCGTTGCGCAACATCGCCGATATCATCAGCAAGCAAGTGGGTCAAATCGACGCCGATCTGAAGACCAAATCCACTGCGTACAACAACCTGAAGGGCAATCTCCAGAACTTGGAGAAGAAGCAAACGTAATGATCCGAAAAAACACGTAAATTTGGTTGATTGAATCGGTTGTTGTTTGCAGCGGGAGTTTGCTCACTCGTAATCTGGCCGACTTGGTCAAGAAGGAGCACTTTATTCTGGACTCGGAGTACTTGACCACGCTCCTCGTCATCGTCCCCAAGTACGTAGTTTCAGATGCAAATTATTATTTATTTATTCATTTTTACCACCGCAAGTTATGAACAAGCTTTTCGTTTCGTGTCCTGCGAAAAATGCCGTTAATTCTCCGATAAAATAAAGATAAAATAAGAATTATACTTCCTCGTTGGTATAAACTTTATGAAACAACAATATGTAGTAATTTTCCATTATTAATCGGCACCTGAGAGTGAAAAGGTTCGGAATGCGTTTTTAGGCTTGTGTGCAAAAACGAACTTGAATTATGCAGTGCTAATATTTTATTTCTATCCCGTTTACTTTGCTAGGAAATTCGTCTGTCCTTTTACGTAATCATTTTTAACCTCTGATAGGGGACTAAACAAAAAATATCTGTGGAAGTGCAGGTAGTTAGCGTGTTTTTTAATAACATAAGGTTCTATAAACTGGTTAGAACTTTATTAAACGACACTCCATTAAAACAAATTTTATTTAAATAAAATAAAATAAATAAATAAAAATAGTAAATGCTGTTTGAATTAATTTTTTCTGAGTATTCAATTTTTTGCCATTATTATTGAATTTTTTCTGAATATTAGAATTTAATGCAATCAATCACATTTTAACAAATTTTTATAATACAACTTATCATCTACTCGGTGCCATTTTCTTCGAGGATGCTATCTTTTCTTTCGAAATTTTTATATTTTTTGAACTGTCCTGGGAACCACTTGGAATGCTGGAGTTTGTGGAGCATCACTAGAATATCGATTACAAGAGTTATTATTATTATTTGAATGTGCACCACGTGTGCGGATTGTCCCTCCTGGTGCTTCCTCCACGCCTTTGAACTGATCCCCTTTGTGGGGAACATTTTTTTTAATATGATTGCTTCCACGTAAATACTTAATATGTGAGACGTTTTAAAACGTACTGTTAAGTTCTTTAGGTACAACTTTAGAAAATGGTACTTTCTTATAATGAAAATTGAACTCGCATTCTTCATAATTTTTGTAGTCATCGTCTTGCAATTGAATGATTACGCATGGGTGGTTTCTATTAACTTATTTAAGATTTTTTATAAAACTCAAAGGCGAGAAGAATTCGGCTCTTTTCATCTAAGATTCAATGTTACTGTGGACTGAATCAACTTATTGCACCGGTCCATGTCCAGGAGAAGAATGTTTCATTGTCACAATTTGGAAATCTGGATTTTGTCGCAATGTTTTCTAAATTGTAAACACAATGTAAGAATTTCTATTTTGAGCGAGACAGGTAATACAGGAAATCAAGTGGGGTTCAATATTTTTATCAAACAGTACCTTATTTATACATTTTTTAAAGCACTTGCCAAGCAAATATTTTGTCTTTCTTGCTGAGTTTCAATCCATAAGGGGCAGCAAACACTTTTTGTGGTTGTTAAATAAGCCGTCAGATTGTACAAGTTCATGTAGAAAAATTCCCCTATAATGTTCTAGGACAAGTAATCACATTGTCTAGCTCAATAAAATAGTCTTTGTCTTTCCTCTTTTGTTCTCTTGTTGCGTTTTTTTGCGACTTGAACCTCATGTGTATTCACTTCTTCGGGGCTTTAATTATTCTCTTTTTTGTCTTATTTTTGCCTTTTCACTCTAAGGTGTCGTAATAGCAATCAGTTCTATAATTGCGAAATGAAACTGCTATAAGAATTTGTGCAGCATCGCTTTTTAGGTGCTAAACAATGCCAATATAAGCAGGGCATCTTCTTAATACTTTTAAAACACAGGTCGTCGTTCAACGAGTGGCAGGCGAACTACGAAAAGATAACCGACATGATAGTGCCTAGGTCGTCTCAGCTCATTATTCAGGACAACGAGTACGGTCTCTACACCGTCTCGCTGTTCAAGAAGGTGGTGGAGGAGTTCAAACTCCACGCGCGTGAACGCAAATTCATAGTGCGCGAATTCACCTACAACGAGGAGGAGTTGGCGGCTGGGAAGAACGAAATCACCAAGCTAGTTACCGATAAGAAGAAGCAGTTTGTTAGTACAACCACGATTCGTGAGGGGCTGTTGTAATAAAAGAGTGGGTTTGTAGGGTCCGCTCGTGAGATGGCTGAAAGTCAACTTTAGCGAGTGTTTCTGTGCCTGGATCCACGTGAAAGCCTTGCGCGTTTTTGTCGAGTCCGTTTTAAGGTTTGTAGGATGACGCAAGTCATCAGTTGGTTGAAACATTGGATTGCAGATACGGCCTGCCCGTCAATTTTCAAGCGATTCTTATCCATCCGAACAAGAAGATGATGAAGCGTCTGAGAGATGTTCTCCATCAACTGTACGGACACTTAGATAGTAGTGCCGCACTATCAGGATCCAATACCGACGTGAGTGTTTTGTTTCAGCTTAAAAAATGATGTTGTTACGGTCGGATTTTTTCAGAGTGTCGACATTCCAGGCTTAGGTTTCGGCCAGTCAGAGTATTACCCGTATGTATATTATAAAATAAATATCGACATGATTGAGTCGTCAAAAGTTTAAATTCCAATAGACAGTTTTAGTTGGTTTGTTTAGAATTAAATATTCTAAAGCAAGATTATCATTACGTTTTTGAAATAGTACCAACTTCTTTGTCCAGATGCGCATCTATATATAGGCTAATGATTTTATATGCAATTTGTGCAATATTGGTCACACAGCTTGTTAGAAGTCGACAATACTAGGTCATAATACCGATTTTACGATACATGATTCCTAAGCCGGTTTTTTTGGTTTCTTTTCGAGAGCAGTATTGGGCATTGTAAATAATGTGTAAATAAGAATGATTTCATTTGGTTTTAAGCTCATTTTTATTATGAAAATAATATTCCGAACTTGTATTATAGGTTCCAGTTTTAATTTAATGTCTGTTAATATAGGTGTTTAGAGGTGTTATGAGGTTCATTGTTCAACTGTAAATTTGTTAGACGATTAAAACTATTTCATTACGCCATTTATTTTTATGAGCTGTGTTTACCCTTGCTTTTGTATTCGTCCGGCTCCTTATAATCCTTCAAGTTTTCCAAAACCTGTAGTCAAACTAGTATGTAACACAACATTTCCTTTATTGATTTTAATCATAATACAACAATTGAGAAGTCTAAAGGCAAAGTAACAAAAATATACATAGCAATGACTTTCATGAAAATATTCTCTTTATGCTTAGAGTTTCACAGACGATTTGGCCTCGATTGTACATTTAAGAGTTGTATGTGTTCAGTTTTTGGTTTTGACCTTGATCTCTTCCAAATCTTTCTGTAGATAATGGAGGACGTAATGGAGTACCACGTCGTAACAGTACTTGTACTCGGTCTACGAAATGACTTTAATACAATTTAGTGTTACTCGAACATACTTACAATGTTTTCAATCAGCTGTGGCCGATGTCTTCGTACAGTTCTCACGGCTTGGAAGATATCGACTTCACCGTGTTGAATGACTTGCTCGATACAAGCGTTTGCCGCGCAATAAATTCCGCAGCGACTTCGTCCGTCGCTGTTAATTAATCGAAAATTAATAGCTAAGTTAAGTAAAATAAATTGCTTACGGAGAGACAACACAGACAGGGCCGTATTCAGTACGCTGCCTCCAGCGCTCAACCATGTTCATCAGCTCCACCAGAGAGTTCGTGGACGTGGGCACTTTGTGCCCCATAGGCCAGCAAGTGAGCTGAAACAATTGGACGGTTTTCGGGGGCGCTTTCACCCCGGCCATCAATTCGGTCAGAGATACTATCTGAAATGAGCGTCGCAATAAATCAATTCCGAGTTATGAGTAAACAACCTTCTTATTGATGCGAAAGACCCACGTTTTTATGTTGCTGTAATGGTTATGCGAAATGTGATCGATGGTGAAGACCGGGCCGTATTTTTTGGGGGTGCGACCTTCCGGCCAAAACGGAGGAAATTGTTGCTACAAAAAATTTTATTCAATAATCTATGCAGATTGTCCTTAAAACGTTAATAAACTTTATAACTTGTGGACGTATTTTTTTCAGGATGAAATATAGTTTTGTTTGTTTCCTTACAAAAACGAATGTTTGATTAGTTTACACAACCATCCAAGTAAATTTAAAGTCAAGAGATAATATAATTATTATGAAACGGCAATGCATCAAAAGTTATAACATAAAAACAGCCTCTTATAAATAATTCCGTTACGTTTCTGGTAATGCACGAGTTGTATATGCATCCGGGTTTTTATTCCCTATCGAATTATTACAGCGAGATTCACTCAATATTTATCCAATAAAGTTTTCACGATCTAATTAAACCTGAAAACGGTTATAAACAGCGGTCGGGAACTTGTGTAAGCTGAAAATTGAAAGTTACATCACGTAGTATAATAGAAACAGACTGGCGGAAATTTCAGTCACATCAATTTAGGTGTCATCGGCATGATTCTGTTATGTGTGTGGCTTTGGCATGTACTAATGTCAATTGAGATTAACATGTAAAAGCCTCTTCACATCTCTCTCAACTACCTGCTTTACACACCACATTTCAGGAATTTAGGTTGTGCATGCCGGTGCTATTTATTCCTGCCGATTATTTGTCTTGCGAGAAACAGACGCGGAATGCTTAGACGCTTAATAAGATCCATAAAACGGCGTTAACGATTGGGAATCATTGGGTTCGGTTTCCAGGCAAAGTTGCGAGAAGTCGCGGCGAAATTGAAGTAAAATTAAGCGCATCAAAAAAGCGACCACGAGTTGTCTTTTTTAACTTTGCAAGCTTCCGAAACATGTCACAGTTAATTCGGAACTTCGCTGAGTTACATCAAAACAACTGGCAAATCTTCATCGAGCTGGAAAAAGTAAATGTGTGACAATGATTGATGATGGCGAATATTTGGCAGTTTTTACCCTGTCACTGGGCTGAAATTGAATATTTCCGTCTTGCCAGAGAAGTTTTTAGAAATATTATAAGATTGCTTTGCAGCATTTTTCGTGCGTGCTTAATTAAACAAGCTGTTTTTTAACAGAAACGTATTATGTGTGTATATCCGTTTGAAATTTAAATCGCAACCGAATTGAATAAATCAAACCCCTTCAGAGACAAGATTACATGTTAAAATCGGTTTTGTGGCAAACCTAATATACGGTCTCTGTTACATTGATCGGTTAGTTAAATGTGAAATTCGAATCCAATCACTCCGACCGATTTTATTGATAAGAATTTAATTAAACGGTTCTGATACGGATGGTTGATTAAATCGAAGCAACTATAAATTGACATTATTGACTACAAGCCTGTGCATGCAGCAAAACATAACTTGTTTCAGAATTCAGTTCAGACAAACTTATTGCTGGTCATCAATGGTTCAAATTGGCATTATTCACAATTTCATTGTTATTATTTAAATCTGCTTTAGGTTGTACTTACCGAATTGTGTGGAGGCACGCAGAGGATAACTACAGCCGAGCACTCGTAATCGTATACAAGAGACCAGAACTCCCCGCATGTTGATTTTAAGGGCCACTCTGTGACTATGTATTCTCTTGGCTTTGTATAACCCTAAAACACCAACAATTTGCATAATATTGAAACGTGCAAGGCGGGGCTCTGATTTTGCGTTGTAGAATTAAATCAGCTCGAGTCATGTCCACAATTGCATTAAAATTATTGCTTTCCGTGTGGCGCAATAATTCGAAGTAGATTTGCGAATTCGTTATCGATTTTGCCAAGATTGTCAAGATTTTCGTCTCTTCGTTCGTACAACCGGATGCATTCTAATCTTCGCATTGTCCGCGCGACACCTAATTAAATTACCTTTCCATCCCCAACGCAAATATTTGCGGCAAACGTTTTTGGCTCAAGCACACCCTAATTGCACCCTTGAAGACCTCGCTATACTCACATCCACAAACACGGCGTTAATGTAATCCGTGTAATTATTCCCCTGGAATGAAGTCAAATACGGGCGGAAATTGTCAGCTATTTACAGACAAAACAGCTAATTAAAGGACAAAGACAATTTTCCAACTCACGTGGAACGATGAGGACGTCTCTGTTCTTCTTGCGATTATCTCCACGATGTCCTCCGGCGCAATCACCGATGGTGAATCTTGGAGTTTGCTTGCATATCAAAGTGTATTCCCTTTGGTACTCGTTGAGTTTTGTTGACTCGTTTTTGGCGGATTTCTGTTTGAGGCGTTGAGACAACTCACTCACCGGAAACCAAGAGTTGCCACACGTCACATACTCTTCCAGAGTGTCGTAGACGAATTTGTATTGATCCTGAAATAAGCGCGGATAAATCCCGAGACAGAATTGCTGCGAAACTTGGCGCGTTTTGCACAAAATCTAATAATGTTTGCTTACAAGAACAATTTGCAAGCGGTAAAGCCCAAGGCAACTGATTTCAACGAACGAGAGTTTACTTTAGAAAGAAACTGCACAGCTGCCGATGTAATGTATGCATTTACATCCGTCACCGAAGGCATTTGTTGCACGAACTTTGACGTTAATACTTTACCAAGTTGCAACGTTGAATTTGCAAAAATGAAATGCATTAAATCCAGATTATGCAAATTTAGTTTCGATTCGTCGAACTTGGAAACACTTTTGGAAAATTTGGAAGATAAACGGCTAAATGCTATAAATCACTTTTATAGAAAGTTTAGATAGTTTTCATAAATTTATTACACCACAAAATTAGCATTTTGTTCAGACTTTAAAATCAGCTGTACGTAGCTTATATTTTGTTAGAAATATTTAATTAATAACAAAAAATTTAAGAAGGAAATAAAAAAAATAGATGAAAAGAGTAATTGTTCTCCCGGCGCATCCACCATTTTCGCACAATTTTTTAAAAAGTTTGGGCACTTCATAAATTTCACAAATTGAACATTTTGTTCGGACTTTAAAGTCAGTTGCACATGAAAAAATGTAATAATTAATAAAAATTCACAATCACAAATCACAAAAAAATTGATAAAATTTGTAATTGTCCCGGCGCATCCACCACTTTTGCACAGTTTGGAAAGTTTAGATAGCTTTCATACATTTATTGAAAACACAAATTTAGCATTTTGTTCACACTTCAAAGTAAGTTATACGTAACTTATAATATTTCGTTAAAGAAATAAAATAATTGATTATAAATCAATCAGTTTATAAAAAACAGATAAAAGTCGTAAGTTTTGTCCCGGCGCATCCACGCATCGCATTCCAAATTGAATATTTAAATTATTGATTATTGTTCTGCATTTTATATCGATAATCGCAGTTCAATTTACTATTTGGATTATTGAAAATACTACAACAAAAACGCCATTGTCAATTATTCAGTCGCACGCGACAAGGCAAATGCTTTCGAGGCGTTTTTTATTATAAAACTATATGCAAAAAATGTGATCATGTAAAGCACTTGCACAAATGAAGGAAGTGGGTTAGGTACTTAAATGCAATTTTAGTCTGCACTTAATTACGGTATTAAAGCACTACCGCAGTTTCGTTGTAATAATTTTATTTTATTACCTCATGACCTGTTTAAACGTAATCTTCAGGTTTGGGGTTTCTACGGACATGCTTACATTTCAATGTAAATAACCGACATTTTTTCGGCTTACAAATAAATAACATTCAGTAGACAGGAATTTTTTTACAATAGCCAAATAGATTAGGAATAGAAATTTTATAATTTGTAGCCACAGTTCCGTTTACAATTTTGTATGTTTATATTTACAACCAGAACGCTATAAATTCCCAGTTATTAAAACTAGTCGAGGCAAAACTGAGATGTTTACGACAGAAAGAGAATCGTAAACTGATTCCATCGCCACATCATCATCGATTTTTATCCAAGCAGATAGACCGATATGACCCAAATAATTTTACGAGCAATGCATACGAAATAGCGCCATGATAAAAGCAGCCCATTTTCCTTCCAATTCCTGGGGGTGTCTACAATCAATTTAAGAGTTGTGGGCGCTTACCTCGAGGGATATCGCCGATACAACTTGGAAAAGCGAACGAGAAGCACTTATTTCAATTTAAACTTACCACGTTATCCACTAATCCTTTTCTCGACTGGCGGAGCTTTTTCAAGTAGCCGAAAACGTCAAATTTGTCTTCTTCCTCTTGCAGTTCCATATTGGCATCGATGGCCAGGTAGACACCAGATCGTCCACCGCCATCACTTTACAATAAATTTTATAACATGTTCATGTTATGTAAGTAAATGATAACGTACTTGCAGTGTACCACCATGGGTCCTGCTTCATTCGACTTGATTCTGTGTCCCACCACAGCTCGTACTCTTCTTCTGAATTCTAGAACTGCGTTGCTGAAAGGACACGTGTGGCTGTGCCATTCAGTGAAATGGAATTGCAAAATAAATCTTTCCTCAACCACTTGCTATAACATCAAATGACACACAACTTATACCGTACTTCAATAACTTACATCAGCACTCTTTTTACACAATCTAAACGTGCGTATGTGGAAATTCGCCAGTTCTTCTTCCTGAACGATTCCAATAGTGATCCCGCCGTAAGTCTCCTCTAACTCTTTCGCTGGTGGCCAGTATTGTACGCACATCACCTATTATATTCCGCATTATTTAAGATAAAAAAAAAAATGCTGTATAGTAAACCTTGATGAAATCGAATGTCTTAGTCAGCATTACGATGCAGCAAGCTCTTTCCTGCCACACCATGCGCCAGAAATCTGTGACGGTTTCTTCGGTTGGTCCTTGAGTTACAATGTAGGCGTTAGGCTTCAGTAAACTCTAAAATAAATCGTTTCCAGTGCACATATTTGGTGCGAATTTATGCGACTTACATCTACGTAGGACGCGTTCACGTAATCCGTATCGTGTTCTCCTTCTATCGTCTCTAGAACTACCCTATTATAGTCGTCTGGAACAAAACGAGTTTAAAGAGAATTGGAAAATGTTGGGGTGGTTCGTATTAATAGAAAACACTGACAAAAATTGTGGATGGAACAAGTCGCACACAAGAATCTTGTCGTGAGAGTTGCAGACCGGAACACCCAAAAGGATCAAAACGAATTCGCCGAAAAAGAAGCAATATTTCAGTTGTGCTTATCGTTTCGACGCTGTCTCTTTTTCGAATTATTAATCGTCGCAATAAAAAGACATTTTCGGGATGGGATGGATTTATCGCCGTTAATGTTTTTTAGAATTTCGTCCGCGGCGGACAATTTTTACAAATGCAAATTCGGTTAATTGTAAACTGGACCTGCTTCCAAGTAAATTAACAAACGAGCTTCGCCTATATGAACTTTACTTTGACGGGTTTCCGGATGTTCTGTAATTGGATTTGTGGTCTCTGGCGGAATCGTCTTTTTTGATATCCAACCGTGCATTAAATAATTCCAGCACTAAACCCAATCCAAAGCGATTTTAACCGTTCCTTAAACATTAAGAAATTTTCTACCAAAACTTGTTTCTTTGAAAGCGGTGGACTTCATTATAAAGTAGACCTTGTTCGAAAGAACATTGTAATTTAATTTAGCTTCCGGTTTGCTTTATAAAAAGAACTGACTTGGCTTTAAGACTAAATAACGAATTTAAAGAGAGGACCATTCCTTATAAGCCTGTTAGTTATTTCCCATTTTACGGGCTTAATAATTTTATTCTTTAATTAGTAATTTTACTGTAAATCGAGTGAAAACACTTGTTTATTAATTTTAAAAAAAGTTTACAATCATCATAAAGATTCGAAAGCAATAATACTTTTTCAACACGATTTGTACACAAAGGCGTGGCATGTAGCCGCAAGGACTGAATTTATGCGAACACAAAAACCGTACGAGGCGTTAATCTACCTAAAAAGATTTATAGCTCCATAAATTATCACGACGTATTAAATTGCAATACAAGAGCTTGCGCGGCTAAAAGTAGTTGCTAATCCTTGGAAGATTGTTAGCGAACAGACTTCCCCGTTGAAGCAGTATATTTAATCCAATTATAAAATAAATGAAGCCATTAGACGAAAACTGAAACTCTACCGTCGTCTTTCAAAGAATTACCAAGATTCGAACAAAGCATTCGACGACATCAAACCACCCAACCCTGAAACCCAAAACTGGTAAAGCTCGCGCGTCTCTTAACGCTCCACTGAAAATTGTAATAATTGCGGTTTTATTCAGTTATGAAAGCATCTGCGAAGCGACGCCGTAACGTTACGAAACGAAGCTCCGTCTGTTCGACAAGCCGCAAAAGCTCATTAAGTTCTGCTAAATGAATGCTATTTAGTAATTAGAGCTGCACACACACTTCCTATTGATTTTGCACCAAGTGCTGAAAATCCGGGAGACTTAATAAAATGTTGGGATTATTCCGAGCCGTATTGATAAAGCGCTCGATCTGCATCCTCTTGATGAGATATTCATGCTGCAATTGCATACTGACCCTTTTTCAATTGACTTAAGGCCAATGTAAACGAAAGCTTGTAAGCGCTACGAGGTTGTCATGGAAACGGGCGTGCAGGTGAAAAGCTTCGAGTTTACGTCGGGAAAAATCAAGGACTCGAGTGTTGCGGATTTTTACACTTAAACGTAGCACGAGGTCAAATGTGACCAGAATTATAATTAAGACTGCGAAAAATAAACAAGTTATAAACTGAATATTAATTTTGAAATTAGTGAGAGACTTTAAATATATCGGCAGTAGAAGTTGCCGGACTTGTTTAATAATGCGCTTTATGTTTCTGTTTTCATCTGATTCCTTTTTCTCTTTTGTGAGACGAAAGCTTTAAGATTATTACTTCTCATAAGAACGACACTTTACGATGTCACCATCAAAGCAATTTTCATGAAGGTTGTACTCCAACGGTCAATATTTTATCCGGATTAATAACTTTTCATAATGAATGTTTATCCTAAAGAGCATGGCTCAGAAGTGTAATAAAAAAATTATAAAAAAATCTTACGTAAATTTGACGAATTTGAAAGAAACAAAATTAACAAATTGAAAACAATTTTGACAATATTTTCCGTTGTGCGTTTATTTCAAGGCAAGACTGAAAACTAATAAATGTTGTGAAAATCATTATGTGAAATTATACAATTTTATTTGTTACCACACAATTTAAAGCAACAAAAAATGTATTGTACGATGTAATTATGTAAAGCACGTGAAACTTAATTCTTCATTAATTTTGCACAAACGATAGAGAATGGGTTACATAAAAGCAATTTGGTCCTTACAGTTAATTTAAGCACTGCCGCAATTTTATTATAATAATTTCATTTAATTACATCTATATTACCGTGTTAAAATGTAAGCTTCAGAAATTGCGTTTCTATGGAGATGTGAAAGCTGAGCTCCATTTCAGTGTAAATATCCGAGACCCAATTTTTTTATTCAAAAACAACAAGCACTGAATGGAGTCGAATAACAAATAATCCACCAAAAAACCTCAACACCTCTGAATAAACCAATATTTAGATACTTATTAAATGGAACAAAATAAATGAGTTTTGTAATATTATACCGCTGAATAAACCAAGTTTAGATATATATTAAATGGAATGAAATAAGTGTTTTGTAATATTATCAATAACACAAAATTTAGGAAAAACGTTAAAGAGTATCTACGCAGCAAAGACTGCTTTCTGCTGTAAAATGGCGTCTGTGTTATGCGCATGTAAATATTCGTGTTGCTGAATTAATGCGTGACTTTACTTGACATTGTTTCAGATTTATTTCTTACCTGAGTGTGTTTATCAACGACTCAAATTAAATTTTATGTCCAAATTTGCGTTTGTGGAAGTATATATAACGCAGACCCACAATCACGTAAATGAAACGTTAAAGCATGATTGACGATCACCATGGTCGTAAAATATGGAAAGCTTATTTTAATTCGGTTTATCACTTAGTGCAATTAACTTTATTTGGCGCTAAGATTGATGGCATTGTTTTTCTTTCTATGGAACAGCAGGATGACGCATTATGGAGTTGATTAGATTTGACGGTCGATGAGTACTTACAAGGAATGCATCTTTGGTTCTGGTTCTTTTCTTGATTGGCTCGTTTCATGCCATGACGACAGGAGTGGGTCTCTACCTTAATGGCGATCTGAAACATTTATATTGACGTGAAATGGTGGATGCGCCGGTATAAAGTAAAAATTGGTTTCAACAAAAAAAATTCAAATATCAATAATGAAAATGCCTATATCACCTGTAAGTACGTTGTCGTTTTCGTCACCTTACCACATAACTCTATGGTTAGGAGTTTAAATAAACATGTTTGTGCTGATGTCTAGCTTTATTCTATTTTAACATAACTCGTCACCAGTTCCGGGAAGAAACGCACACGTAATGATAAATTAGCAATGTTCACACCGAAAACAAGCCATTAAACGCTTAAGAAAAACTCTAGCTTCTAACAGTTTTGAATTATTGCAGTTTCGGTTTTAGAAACTTTGAAATTGTTATAACAGAAACGCTTTATTCAATATTCGTATTACGGATTGAACACCTTGTATTTGGAAAGCAACAAAACGGCTATAAAATCCTTAAAAGCGAATCGATAGAGGAGAAGCAGTGAAGTCGGAGCTTTGAGAAAGCTGCTCCTAAAGCGACATTTACAAATATTACGACTCGTACCATTTTTAAAGAGAAACTTTTTATGGAAATATTGTCTGAATGTAGCTTTGTTTTTGGAAATCAAGCTCAGTCTATGCGAACATTTCGCTCGTTCAGTCAATTTTTATTTTACGCTCGAAGAACCTTGAAGTCGCGCATTTCATGCCGCATTGGCTTCATTAAAACAATAATGTGTGAGTGACGCTGATCTTGTAATTAAAGTATTCCGCATACAAATCACGCCCAGCTTCAGAAGCTGCATGTTGATTGTTTAGCATTGCAAATCAGTACCGCCAACCGAGGAGAAAAAACCGGCGTTACACAAAACTCGTTTACATAAACTCCGAAACACGCAACAGCTTTTAAACTAGGCGAGCTTTGTTGCTTGTTAGCTTATTTATTTCTGGAATTACTTACTTGAAATTCTAATTTATACAGCACCTGGAACTTTCTGCGTTCCTCGCATACCTTTATGTAGTTTTTGAGTTCGATGGGATTGTCTGTGATGGTGGCCACAAGCGAACCGTTCTCATCTGGAATAGAAACCGGTAAATTAATACAGATTGCTGCAAAGCGGCGTGAGATCACGACTAGATCAATTAACACTCTTTAATTAACCTCATTCCGGTTGTTAATGCCGGAGGGAAAGTTATAACAGTTAATTAACTAATTACTTTTGAGCACAAACTGCCTAATTAATTTTTTTTTGAACAGAATGTTCGTGTAATATTTGCTTTTTGGAAATACTGGAAAGACTGAATTTGAAGCGGTGTTTTAGTTAATTGAAAACAAATATTATTTTTGCTAACACAAATATTGATGAAATAAAGGCAACAAACGTATTGCGCACATTGAATACCTGTGTTTTTTTGTAATAAAATAATAATTTCAAAAGGATAAATATTAAAATCGGTTTTGTTTATGATTTAAAGCATTTTCATGTTATGTAAATTGTATCACTTATTTCGCACACGAGCGTGATAATATCAATTTTTATCTCAGTTCCACAATTTCGATTTTTTCCACAACCATACTTGGAAATCATCTGTAAGTTCATTGTAAATGAAAAAGGAAATGATAATGTAATTTAATATGAGCTTGGTAGTTTATTCTCATTTCAATCGAGCTAATATCAACTCATATTTTAAACATAATTTATGCTCATCAATGATGCAAAAAATGGCGACAAGAGAAGAAGAAGTTGTAAGAAATACTGCCTTTCCGAAGGTCGAAAAGAATCGAAAAAGCGAATCCAAGTTTGCAGGGTGCGTGACGCTATAAAACCATTCGTCGACACTAAAGTCTGATAAGATAACCAAGCGAGCTTTTGTTCCAACTCAAGCACAATCACGCAGCAAATATTCTCAAAATCATTGCAGAGCTAACTAAATGTCAACAGTCGCAACGCCAAGTCTCAAGAGCTTTGTTAATTAAGACAAATAATACAAATATTTGAGCTGTCGTGCTTAAAGCACCACGAGCTTTGATCCTTATTGAAGTATAGTTATAACAATGCAGGAAATGTTGAAAATGTAATTGCAAAAGTTTGTGATCTGTCATTTGAGCTTTTACATGTTAATTGGTCAATTATGACGGTGTTTCGAGGACGGACGACTAATTAGCCGATGGATGAAATAATAACGATCGAACGTCGAGGTTCAGTTGTGAACTTTGGCATAAATCATCGGTCTCTGCAAAATGGAGACGTCGATGGTCCGGACACACGATAATCAGAAAGTAATTATGCATATGCGTGCAATAGGCAAATGCAATTAGACCTGTGGCGTCACACTATTCGATTATAAATATTTAGACCCAGGAGGAATTGCTGGCAAGTCCATTTTGCACTCTAATTATGAATTATTAGGCAAGAGAAATAATGACTCAAAATTGGTTTCATCTAAGTGATTGATCATCAATTTCTCGAAATTTCCTGTAAAGCTTATTTCGTGTACGAATCAAATTACTGTTAAATGAGTTTAGCTGGAATGAATAAATTTGCAACCGGATTTTCAAACAGTGGGGGTACCAAATATTTAAGCTTTGCTGAAAAACTAAATAACTGTGCTGAAAAATATATGTTTTGAATCGAAAGTCGGTAGACCAGGCGTCTGCATTCTAAATATTTCAGCAAGTGCAACTGCACGGATTTTAATAATAACTCAGTGCATTTGAAACAACAAACGGGCGCAGTAATCGTTCGGCCGATTTGAAACGGAATAAAATGTTGTGAAAATTGCACCAAACCAAATAATACAGCGGTGAGATCATGGGTTATGAATTCTCTCATGGCGTTATTATGAAGTCTCATTTAAATTGTTGAAATTCATGAGCTCGTAGGTCTGGTTTTATTGCCGGCTCCCCAGCGAGACGTTTGTGGAAAGAGAAGTAGTTCCTAATTTTCTTATCACGCGCGGATGGGTAATCTGACATTGAAATTTTAAGGATATGCAAATGCGCAATGTCAAATAATGAAATATGAAACATACAGTTACAAAATTACAAATATCTTACTTTTAGTTTTTACGCAAGTTTTAGTACACCTCTTTTCGTAATTAATCAATTAATTAATTAATTACATTATTATTAAAAAATAAAAACCAAATTACTTGATTCATACGAGTTATGATTGTGTTCTGATCCGTACAATATTTCAAATTATTTTAAATATTTTTTGTTAAAATTAATCCGGCGCATCCGCCAAATTTAAACAAAGCTAAACATCAAATTATTGTGTAACTAATGAGCCGAATAATTAATATGAAATGTGTGTTATTATTATTATTATCTAATTTTGCTCATCTTTTTCATTTCTATCTCAATTTTTCAGAAAATAAACACGATTCGGTTTTTCGTCAGTGTATTTAAAGTTCGTTCGTTTTGAATATGTCCAAACACACTGAATCACATCCACCCTACTTTGCATCATTGCAACATAAATCTGCTTACAGTGCTTATTCAACGCTGAAATATGTAAGCACATCAACTTGAGCTGCGTTCCATTTCTTGTACCAAAACCCGCACGTGTCGAATCGGGCCCACATCCCAACTAAATGAAACAATTTTTAAAAGGATCCCGTTTCATGGTCACTCATATTTTATTTTGCTCCATCTTTCTAAGCCAACCCCTTCGAAGATCAATACTTGAAGTCTTTGATACGATCTGACATGTATACCAAGGTACATTTTCCAATATGGAAAATTTGCGAGTTTCGGGCAAGCTCAAGTTATTGGAAGCATTTGATTGGGCTCAAATTTCGAGTTTTACATACTCAATAAATATTTTCGGCGAGTTCAACACAAGATTGATGACGTCTAGAAATCCGATCCCTTTATTTCTTGCGGCCAACAACCTTCTTACATTTCGTATAAATTGAAATCGAGCGGTTTTCAGTAATTAAGCGTCAAATCTCTATAAAATAATAAGGCTTCGACAATTTCCAACCACCATTTGTCAGCGTCGCTTAATTTCGATTCCGTTGCTAAACCGCAAATATTCCTCAGAGGAAAACTTGATACATAATTCATGGAATAAATTTACAAATTTTTCACATAAATTTATGGGGTGCCGATGGGGTTGGCGACAGTTTGTTTTGTAAACAAATCTTAAATTGAACAACGTTTGCGCAGCAAATAATGGGAGCTGTTGTTGTTTTCCCACGAGATTTCTTTACTTTTTTACTTTTTACTTTCATCGAACTTTGTGTCATTTCATCATTGAAAACGTATGCAGTTTGCATTCGATAATTGTTTTCTGTTCCTTTTCGTTTGCTTAAGTTTCGACTCGATGCTGTAATTTTTGAAAAAGCTTAACAGACAGTTTTCAACGAACAACCGTCATTCTTTCATCCAAGTACAATTCCGGCGTTGAAATTTGGCAAAATCGAATGAAACTCGGTTCGAAAGCTGCATATATCTCATTTGAACTTGGATAGTCCACACCTGGTTATATTTAGCGACTCTAATTAAACACGGCGATTAGCGTGGAACATTCCAAATTCTGACCTTGTTGGAACGAATCTCCCACTTTAAGATGGTGTAATCTTAATAATTAATGTTTGCAAGCCCGGAATGCATTACCGCGAACACATTAGTTTGATTAAAGCCGTTATTTCCAAGTTTCCAGCATCATTCCCGTGATCATTCGATGATTTATCGCCGGAATGGCTCGGCTTCGAGCGCATAAGAAGTAACAATCGAGTCGATGTTATTGATGTTTTTCAGCAGATCATTTTTTACTGTAAAAGCTGTTTAAAGTGCTGAAATCTGCACTCATAAATAACTTTAGTTTATTTTTAAATTTTTTCGTCAAGCCTAATTTAAGTTGATGAACGAGCGAACGCGTTGCTACGCGGAAATCCGCTTTTTATAACAAATTTTTACTTCTTACACTCAGTGCAGGCCATTACTCATGATTTAGCTATTTCATCAAAGGTGTAAAATAATATTTCCGATGATGCGTTTTTCGGCTGCGAAAATTAAATTAAATTTAGCAGGCGTCAAGTGAAATGTTTATAGCTGTGTCATGTAATTACCTAAACTAATCAACAACATGGTGAGAGAGCATCTTGAGCTAAATGCTTTGATGGTAGAAATAGATATGCAAGCTTGCCCAGCATTCGTAATGGACCGTATCATTATACGTTATTCCCAACGTTCTATTTATAATGTTCGTCTGTTCTACTTTACATATTATTCATTATCACTCAAGAAGCACGCGAATTATTTATACAGTTTTAGTAGAGCAGCTAGCAATAAAACCAACTCGGAAAAATTTTGCGCTCGTAAACACGAAACTGTTGATATCATTCGAAAGCCGAATGAATCATTCTCATCTTAAACATAACAATACAAAATGCGTTGGAACGAAGCGAAAATAAAAAATTTGGGTGGGTGGGAATTTTTTATCTCTCTGCATTTTCTAATTAGAATTTATCACTCGCGCGTTAGAAACTTTTTCACTTGGACGACCGGCTCTAAATTACGATTAGCCTGAACTGTGGCGAATACAAGTTGCAGGAATAAAAATCTCGCAGGAAATAAATATAAATAAAGGTCTCAGTCTCTCTAGAGCTATTTTTCTGCCTTAATGTATCGGAAACGCTAAAAGCTGCAAAAGTAAAAGCTTTCAGGCACTCAATCAATTTCAACGTTATTAATTACGAGCTTTATTACGTCAATTAGTGGTAATTCCTGCTCTTACAGTTGCATTCCACTCACTGATTTATATAAGAACACCACTTTACATACAATAGTTATGAAAAAAATTTAGTGGGTAAAACTAGTACTTTTTTTTAACGAAATAATATAGGAATTGGGAACAGAGCATCAGACGTACAAATTATAGTTCTTTAATTCTCATATTTAAACAGGAATCAATTTTATCGGTGTCGCTGTTAAAAATATTCGAAGAAAGCTGGAAATGGTGGCATCAGATAATAAAATCCCCGATGCAGAATTTCATAAAATTTTACACCTCGGAGACATCCCTTGTGAGATAATTCAACCCACGCTTGTTGCACGGCATCGGTTCTTCGGTTTATTTGTGTGCGACTTACAAATGCAAACTTTAACTGAAAGTCAGACACGCTGACCCTGAAACTTTGAATGTTTGGGACAATTTACCGATTAAACTATTTTTTGACGAAACTGCGGTAATATAAATGGCACGTGTCCAAGCGGACGTGCAAAACATAAAACTCCATAAAAATAATCGCCTTCAGACTGAAACACTTCTAACAAATGTGGCACGATAAACTTGCATCAGAAATATCGTGCGGTAGTTGCATTGTTTGAGAACTTGTTTTCCAACATTGCATGTGACCTAAAAAGATTACAGCTTCTTTTACTGAAACACTAACCCTGAAATATGCACATGCATTGACCCAAAAATAAGTTTTCCCCAATTGACAAAAATAAAAGAAGCAAACTTCGTTTCAAACGCCCACATTTGCCTTTAATAATTTGTTAGTAGCACAGACGCGATTTTCCTCGGCGGATCGTTTGCAGAAGACGATAAGCTCAGTAACGACTCTCTCGTGCACACGAAAACTTACTGTTATATCTGCTTGTTGGCAGAAGTCCGCTGTTAAGCATGGACAATTTGATGGTGTTGGGGAGCGTGACCAACGAGGTGGCAGCACTAATGTGCCTCTTTTTCCTGGGCTTTTCCACATCGCTGTATCGCGGAGTTGACCGAGATCGATGTTTCCGTCGAACGGTTCCCGAAGAATGGTCTTTGAGTTTATCTGGTTCACTTGACATTCTCGAAGACCAAAACTCGCAACACGATTTATTAATTCCTTCCGACTTACGCAAAATCAATCGTCGCCGATGTGGATTGATTCTGTTAAATCTTCTCCGATTGGAAAACTTTGAGGGAATGTCATAAATTACGCGGAAGTCGCCGACTTTCCACTCGCTTTTCGCAGATTGCTCTGAAAAGAAATCAAAACAAATTACAATGCGAATTACATGGCAAAATAAAATTTCTGCACAAAAATTGCGGAATGATTTAATCAGTTCAAATTTAACTCGAGGCACTTTCTTTGTTTAGTCCCGGTCATCTGCATCCCATTCCAAGATTAAATCTTGGCGCATATTAAATTTTTGCTGAATTGTTGGTTTAACTATCTCAGTTTAAAGCACAAAAGGACGAGAATTTAATTTAATAAAAGCGGGCAGTCTATGTATACGCTAAGAACATCGCAAAAATTACACATTAGAAGTTTCAGTTACGGCCACCGAATAAAAAACA
The DNA here is from genome assembly GCA_964023215.1 of Eledona agricola. Lineage (NCBI taxonomy): Eukaryota > Metazoa > Arthropoda > Insecta > Coleoptera > Tenebrionidae > Eledona > Eledona agricola. The sequence goes on from OZ026856.1 coordinate 5,911,892, forward strand.
ACTTTGGCGAGTTTTACTTGCAAATACTCTGTAATTTGGTTGAGACTAACGATATTTAGATATTCGCTGCAAGTTAAGCGGTGTATTAGAAGCTATTCATAATTTTTAATTTCGTTGAATTGCTTTTTGTCCATTTGATTAAGGACATTTTTCATGGCGCTAATTCAAGCATGAAGGAAGCAATAATTGAGCAAGAATCAAATGCATGTTGCTAACAACTACACCCAAGGACTTTATTATAGTCACAAATTATTGTTCTGAATTAATTATAATAAACGTATCAAGTATATATTGTAGAAAAAAGCTTGCAATTAAATATTCGGCGCTGCTCCTGTTTGTTGTGTCACTTTAAGAGATTTCTACTTAAATTTGACACATGTCATAAATGTTGCGAGATTATCATAAAGCAGTCGGCAATAAAAATGTAAAATCCGTGCAAACTTAAACATCGCAAAGTCTACAATCGAAAGCAGTGAAAGTATAACTTTGCAATGTAAATGCAAAACTTCGCTCCGATCAGCGATAGTAAGTGATCGACAGAAAAAACTTCTTGTAGAATTATGGAGAAGTTCATGAAAAGGCACCTTAAGGGCATTTACTAGAGTTGAACGAAAATACTGAATTGGATTTGTTAAAAAAATGTTGTTGCAAGTTTGTGTGGGCGATTACCGAAAAAGAGTGATAAGATCCAAATCGTAAGCCTTTCATACATATATAAAGCAGACAGTAAAGTTTCCAAAAACTCTACTAATTTTGGAATGCCTCCGCAAACAAGAGGGAGCATTTTTAATTTATTGAAGGAACAGGAAATGATGTTCAATTCCAAGAATAGAAAAATTTTATACTGAGGATTATTATTTATTTTTCATAAAAATGGTGATTCTTGTCGTTCGAGCTAAATCGACCAAAAAGCGGTTCGCTGAAAATAATATTGTGTTATCATGGTCCTCGAATAGCCCATATCTTAACGTTATTGAAACACTGCCATAAAATGAAGCAACATTTAAAAAACAAACCTAAATGACAAGAAGTAAAAGAAATCTTGCCAGAAATATGAAACGGATTTACTCGTATTTCTGTAGATCTCTTCGAAATCGAAACGCAATTAAATCAAAATTCACTAATCACATTCTTCTTCCAACTTGAATTCATTTGTTACCAAAAATCACCAAAAATTTTAAATTTTACGATACAGCGATTGCAGCCCATGGAATTTCATAACCAAAAAAATCCCAGGCTTAAAGCGGTGTAAATAAATAATGATAACGATCTTTTTCGGGTTTATGGACCATTTGAACTTCCATTAAATAAATAATTGTGTAAACCTTCTGCGGTTAGGGCTGATGAATTATTTAAAAACAGTTCAATTGCAATATAATACATATACAATAATATAATACAATACAATACACAAACACTAAAAATTTTGTTAAAATTGCAACAAAATAAACTTAAAAATTAATTCAAGACACAACGAAAATGACAAACAACAAATTGCATAAAAAAATTAAGACAGAAACACCTCAGACGTAAACTTAAAACAACCAAGTCAAACGAATTTTGCATAAAGTGTCCTTTGTCGTGTGCATTGTCAGCCAAAATCAGGAATTTCATGAATTAATTGTTGATGATCACTAAATCCATTTACCAAATTGAACCCACATTTTCCGCTGCATTTTAATCATCGATTATGCATTTCACTAAATTGTTACAAATTCTTTTCATACGTAACATTATTCTGTTTTGTCTTCAGTAATTAAGTGCACATTTCAGTCAACGCCCATTTTTTCATCACATTTACGTAGACACGTCGAATGCCAAACATTTAAAATATGAATTCCGTCCGTCTTTTGCCAGGTGAGGCTTAGTTTCGAATTGTGCTGTTGACTAAGCACCCACTTAAAAATAGACAAAACAGCATTCACAAATCCAGATGAAAATTTTATAATCTCAGGGTACGAAGTCCTACAGTTCCGATTACAGCTCTATTAAATTAAATAAACTTTCCTTGAAATACCGCCGAGTTAAAAATAAAACGCGAACTAAAGAACAGACCGATATTGGTGCCAAATGTAATGGAAGTTATTTATTTTGACCATGCCCACATCTTGTGGATATTTTACAATTACGATATTCATTAGCAGGCATTTAATATTCGCGTTTGCTAAAAATTTATGAAGCAGCAAACTGCACCTTGACTCGCGCAAATTAATTTATGACATCAGTTGTGGGCCGCAAAGAACAAATCGCAAAAGTTTAGCTAACAAAGCACACGCGTTTAATTTATAATTCTCCAATCTCATCCCACATGTTTATTTAGCGATTTTCAGTCTCCGCCACTAGTTTTGCGTTTAAATAATAAATCCAGCTGTATCGAACGGGCGACGTTTTAATTCACAGCATTTTGAAACTCACTTCGACATATTAAAAATTCATCGACGTTTAACAAATTTGCGCTTAATTGGCGCTCACTAATTGCATAAATTAGTTCGTAAAGTGCAGAGCGTTGCGGCCGTTTCGAGCGACAAGATTCGATTACCGCAGCTTCTTTTTCTTTGAGAAGCACCATCAATATTATAATCATTAACATGATTCTCTTAGTGACACTGATCGATGAAGGTGGACGTCGAGATCGGTGTATGTAGGTCCCATTTGTTCGGTTCCTTTTTTAAACGATCCACTTAACCTAACAGTTTTACGACTCGCCAAAAATTCGTTCCCGAGTTTTCAAGTCGTGGTTGCTTTTGCAACAGTTCAGATATCAAACTCTACGATTGCTGGTATCGAACCTCATAATACCCTCCAATTTATTTAAAGGCGTACTCAACCGTGCAGGATAACGTAGACCCTGGCATTTGGAAGGTAAATTACCTGTCTTGTGTTCCATGAACTGGCGGCCAGCTAAACAACAGGCAAAAACAAATCCTCAAAACGCTCCGCCGAACAGAAAATCGATGGATTCGACTTATTTTTCACATAAATTCATAACACCTGCCATGTTTTAGCTTTGAAAAGCTCCTTTCGGATGCAACGTCAACTTTATGCATACATAATTGGGAGCTTTGAGATGGAGCGCCGTATTTTGTGAAAACTTCAAAGATATTGCAGAAAAGCAAACAACAATTAAACGGAGGACTTAAAACTATGCGAGGAAGTTTGCTCGCAAGCAGACGAAATTTCCTCCAGAAATAACCGCGCGTAAATTAAAAGAGAAGGCCCAACTGATAAATTACAAGAAGTTCAAATTTATTGCCGCCGCTTTCGGTCAGAGCGAGCTATCATCCAAATTCGAAAGGACCAAAAGCACAAACAACTCGAGGACGATCAGGTTTCGCCCACTCTCAAAAGCTATCAAACTTGGAGAATAAGTAATTTGCTGCTTCAGCGCTAATACACGCACAGTTTTTTTCCAGGAGTCGCTTGAAACTTCTATCGGCCTTTTTACAAAATGTAAATAAGCTCGCCGAAGACCAAATAAAATTTTCGAGCGCCGGCAGAATAATTCAGTTCGTTCGTCTCGACGCCGCAAAGAAAGTAATTTATTTAAAACAAATTTCTTCATAATGGAAATGTTCCAGGAAAATATTTTAGACATTCAGGTCAAGTCTCTTATTTTGTGGTCAAGTGCATGCCGCCCTACATATTCTATTTATATTAAGTTCATCAACGCACTATATATAAAATATTCTGCATATTGCTCATCCATCTGCCGCCGAAAACATCCTGTTGCGTGTTGCCTCGATACGGCAATAATAAAATTCTTTAAATAGTTTGTTGACAAAAATATAAAATTCCAATAAAAAGTAATGTGCTGTCAAATCTGGCTTCACGGAACGGATGCGATAAAATGAAAATTACAGACCTGCTATTTTTACATCGCGTCCAAAATCGCAAATCGCAAAAATCGCAAGCTCATTTTGGAAGTACAATCGGATTTATTGCACTATTAGTTTTTTATGTAAAGCGCAGGATAGTTGGAAATTTCCTGAGTTTACTCTCTGTTCCAAACACTAAACTCTTGTTGATTATAAAAAAAGTTGTAAAACGTTGGTGCTGCAAAATTTCGGGATAACATACTTCTACTGTTACCAATAATATATGTTATAACATAACAATAATTATAATTTCCTTAAAATTTTAAATTTTCAAAAAAAATCCTACTTCACCGAATGAAAATAAATTATTTTCATTGCGTGGCAAATTGAGTTAAGCGCCCAAAAATTTAATTTGGACAAAATCACTTTTTACCATGATTTTTAGAATTAATTTTTTTTAATGTAAATTGCCATCAAAACAACAATTTATCGTATTAGAAACACCAACTCAAGTAGTTGAATATTTAGAGGGTCTAAAGATACAATTCGTGGTTTCGTGGGAAAAAAGGAAGGGAAGAAAAGTAACTCAAAATGGCATATCTAGGATTTCACAAAGTACATTTCATATACGATTTTAATCAAAATTCTTGAAAAATATATAATTTCAACTTATCCTTTTTTTCCGAGAAACCACGAATAATATTGGCTTTTCAGTTTAGGATTTAGCGCCCTTTGACTTTTTGCTATTTCCTAATGTGAATAAAAATTCGGGACCTTTTGTGACACCTAAAGAAGCCGTGGAAGCTTACAAATTACATGATTTGGGTGTAACTTGTTCCGAATGGAAAAATTTTTTCATGGCCTGATTTGAACGGTGCAAAAGAGTAACGTATAATATTTTGTAAACCAACAAACCGGTTTTTTACCTTCCCTGTTTTTCCACATATTATCCTGAAATTTATGTAACAACTCATGTATAACTATAATAATTTATTTTCCTCGATTCTAAAATGTAAAAACGTATATTGCGTAGAAGTAATGTATTTGGAGCTTTCCTAAAACGATACGCTTTTTATGCATATTTCTATTCCATTTCTTTTTCTGTTTCTAGTCCTCTATATTCTATTCTATTCTTGTCATTCTATTCTATTCTATTTCGTTCTTCCAAACATTTATTTTCTGCCATTTTCTCGACATTAAAATTATCAAAAAAGAGAATTTGAAAATCCACGTATTAAAGCGGATTGTAAAAATTCCATAATAATTTCGCAATAAAATAAAATTTTTCTTATGTAAGTTCTCAATTAAATTGAATTTAGTTACAGCAACTGATCGATCACCTCTAAATCTGGCACAAATTTAAATTTTAAATTTTTGTAAAGGAAAAAGTGTGAGAAGCAAAATGTCTGACAGTTTCCTCTGAAAAACGTATAATTGGCGTCGAATAACTTCAAAACAGGTTTAGTTGTTAGTCGCATTTCATTTAATTTAATAAATGCAGGCTACTTCATTTTCCTGTGTTAGAGTTGACAAAATGTGCTTTCTTTTTAAAATCCTGCTTTTAATTTTGCAGATTATTCTTTACTTAAATTTTCTAAAAGCCAAGTAAAATTCAGTGAAATGTAAAAGCGGTGCACGGCTCAAAATTTGTGCTTATGTCGTCGGGTCATAATTGCCTGTTGTAATTTCGACAAATGTAACCACTTGAATGTTTATAATCCGTGCCTGGTGTTTTTTTTAAAAGCAATTTGGTGTCATTTAATTGTTATTTGCGCTTTAACATCTGACATAATTACACCACTGATTATTGGTCCGATTAGATATAAATAATTATCCTTCATCCACTTGTTGGTCCCAATTACATTAGCAAAAAATTCACCACACACCACGCCTAATTTATTCTTAGCGTCGGAATCCAAAGTGAAAATGTACTTACATTTTTCGGCCAAAGCTCTGAACGAAAATTGTTTGAAAATGATTTACAAAGGGAAATGTTCATAAAACTTTTCTATTTCCTCCTTCAAAACATTTATTTTCTGCTAATTTCTCCACATTAAAATTGTCCAAAAATTTTAAAGGGAATTTGAAAATCTGATTTGAACGATGCAAAAGAGTAATCTATTATTTTGTAAAACAACAATTTTTTTGCGTTTTCTATTTTCCCACATATTATCCTAAAATTTTTGTAACAACTCACGTATAACAAATTTATTTTCCTCGTTTTGAAAATGCAAGAACTTTTAGAAAAACATTTTGCGTAAAAGTAATCTACATGGAGCTTTCTTAAAACGATACGCTTTTTATGCAGTCTATTATTTCATTTCTATTTCGTCCATCCAAACATTTATTTTCTGCTATTTTCCCGATATTAAAATTTACAAAAAAATGTAAAGCCAATTTGAAAATCCATTATTATAGAGGTTTGTAAAAATTCAGAATGTACATGGTAATTTCGCAATAAAATAATATTTGTCTTGATAAAGTCGTCTTATGTAAGTTCTGAATTAAATTGAATTTAGTTACAGTTACTGATCGATCACCTCTAAATTTGGCACAAATTTAATTTTCAAATTTTTGTAAAGCCAGAAGTGTGAAAAGCAAAATGTCTCACAGAATCCTCTGAAAAACTTATAATTGGCGTCGAATAACTTCAAATAAGGTTTAGTTGTTAGTCGCATTTCATTTAATTAAATAAATTCATGCTACTTCATTTTCCTGTGTTGGAGTTGGCAAAATGTGCTTTCTTTTTAAAATCCTGCCTTTAATTATTGCAGATTATTCTTTACTTAAATTTTCTAAAAGCCAATTGAAATTCAGTGAAATGTAAAAGAGGTCCACGGCTCAAAATTTGTGCTAATGTCGTCGGGTCCATTATTGTAACCATTTGAAGGTTGATAATCCGTGTCTGATAATTTTTTAAAAAATCAATTTGGTGTCCTCTAATCATAATTTACGCTTTAACATCTGACATAATTATACCACCGATTGTTGGTCCTATTATTGAATATAAATAATTATTCTTCATTCACCTGTTGGTCGTAATTACATTAGCAACAAATTCAAAAGCGCACACCACGCCTAATTTATTCTTAGCGTCGGAATCCAAAGTGAAAATTTACTTACATTTTTCGGGGAAAACTACGAACGAAAATTGTTTGAAAATTATTTACAAGGCGTAATGTTCATGAAACTGGAAAATCGCACACAGAAAACACGTGCTTTCTCCGTGCGCGTGCAGAAATGCTTTCACGTAATTTACAGAAGCGACTCGCGGACGCGTATTATCTCTGGCATCGCGACGCACACACTAGCGTCGCCTGCGTCGTCTGGCGGGCGTCGGTGAGCATCAGCTGTTCAAGTACTCCCAGTTATATTGGGAAATTCTGGGTGGCTTGCTCTTAGTTCACACAACGCTTGCGGACCATCAGCGCTCTGCTAATTAATGGCGTGGAAAAGCTCTTCTTTCCCGATTTTGCTTTGTTGTTTCCAAGGAGGGCTTCCGGCGAGATAGGGGCGAATTTATTAGGCTAGTTAAGTGGAGGAGTAATAGAGTGGAGCGGATTAAAAGCTGATTTTTTTCCGTCCAAGCAGAATATCACACTTCCACAATCCACAATCCTGAAGATGAAATATAATACCTAATCTACTCAGCTTAATACGGATGGAGTTATGAAGTCTTTAGTCGAGCACTTATTTTATTATATATATAACATTTTTCACTTGAAAATATTAACAAATCATTTTTCGAATTACTTTCGGAAGTATCTTATATTTTAGATATTATTCAACATAACATCATAATTGAACTGAAAAAAATATTTCAATAATCCATTTAATAATTTAGCACAAATTTCACCACAAGATGTAATTCCATCAAAGTTTCTTGGAATTTACCACAATGCGACAAATGTAAATAAGCATTTGTAATCATGTCGAAGAAAAATTAGTCAAAATGTCTTTAAATTACCTTGTCCGCGTGATTTGAATATAACTATGTGATAATAAACTAATAATAATAAATTTTTAGCTGAGTTTTGTATTATGCATAACGCTGGGGTTGGGAAATGCAATGCAATAAATAAAGCAGCATTGTTGTTTTTACTCATATCTTTTTTAGTTGATTTCCAATACTTTTTACCGATCCTGAATCCCCAACATTTTTTGATCATTTCGACAGGGGACACTTACAAAAGGATATATTCCGTAAATAAGTCCTTGTATTCAGTTCCTAATGCATATTCATTATTGCCATTTTTAAATTGAAAATTACATCAATTGTCGTAAAAATACATTATATTATTAAAAAATTATTTGCGAAACCGTACAGCTCAAGAGAAAAATACTTTTCTGACTTGAGGAACTAGGGAATTGAGACAATTAAGACTAACGCGCAAAAGAAACAGAACGAACAGAAAATGGACGAGCTGAAGCTTAATTTCATTAATAAGAAAAATAAAAAAATGCAACAAAACCTTGAAAATATTTAATAAATTGATAGAATATACAAATATGTCGTAGCACGATTTGAAGAGATTTTACGGTGGGAAAAAGAATGCATTTTTTTCCGTAACAGAAAACAATTGTAGCATTTACTAATTTTGCAACATATTCGTTTGATTTTTTGGTATTGCATTTGAGATTCATCCCAATTGTAATTATTTAATAATTAATTAATGAAGCGGCCTTTACATAATGCTCTAAAAACGATGACTTAAGACAACCCAAAACTGTCGATTATTAAAGATTGAAGATAAAAAAAAACCTGAAATATTAGACTGATTTTGTATAAATAGGAGTAATTTATAATTGTAACTTTTTATTATTATTATATGTAAAGTACTTTTAAGAAAGAAGGAAGGAAAATAAAACACAATTGCTATAATTTCTATTTTTATTAAACCTTACGAGACTTGCATAAGTTAGACAAAATTTACATCAATCTATGATAAATCTACTATAGAAATTATGGGGAGTTGGAAATATCCATGTTGTCAGATTTTTCGGACGATTCTTTCTCATTTGTTGAATCCGGTTCCCTGGCGCTGGACTTTTCCGAGTCAAATCCTTTCTCTTCCTCATCGTAATTCCTGGGAATCTTTGATCGTGATCGCGACCTGTCACGCTTCTCTTTTTTGTCCTTCCTGTCTTTTTTCTTGTCCTTACTTTTCGATCTACTCCTCTTCCTTGATGCCTTCGGGGAAGGAGATCTTCTGCGTCCTTTAGATCTAGACCGTTTCCTCTCCTTATCTTTCGCCTTCCTGTCTCTGGACCTACTTCTGCGCCGACTTTGCGAGCTCGACCTCTTCTTCTCACCAAGCGCCCCCTCAATACTGCTCTCCTTGTCGTTTTTCTTGTCTTTAGACTCGCGGCTCGACTTGTCCTTCGTTCTGGTCGTCACGTCCTTCTCTTTAGATTTCCTTACATCCTTGTCTTTAGACTTCCTGTCTTTGTCTCGTTTGCGATCTCGGGATTTATCCCTAACTCTACTTTCTTTATCCCTGGATATTGCGCGTGCATTTCGCTCTTTGGAGCCGTGCCTGCTGCGTTTTTTCGTCGGCGACTTGGAACGCGACCTCTTGGATCTGGAGCGTCTCGACCTGGACGGCGATCGCTTCCTGGACCTGGACTTTGATCTCTTGCGCCGGTCCCGCGACCTTGAGCGACGCGGACGCGACGCCGATCGACGCCGACGTCGTGATGCCGATCTGGACCGTGAACGCCTCCTCCTCCCCCTGGACCTGGACCGCGAACGTCGCGAACTACGCTTATCTTTCGTCAGCATCCCAATCACCGGCTCGATTGACGCGTTTATCATATTCTGCGCTTCTTTGAACCGCGACATCGCTTCCTCTATCTCCTTCTGCGCGGCTTCGTTGCTCTTTGCCTGGGGCTTAATTATGGGCTGCGTGGCATGGACGATTTCCAGCTGTTTCTCCTTGAATTCTTCACCGTTAAGTTTGAGAGCGTTCACCACGCTAGGTTGTTCCGTAAATTCGATTAATACGTGCGTGGTGTTTTCGGCGGGGCACTCGCACACCCGCAAGTACTTCACTTCACCCGCTTGTGAAAAATATTGTATTAGTTCATCAGTTGGGATGCTGGGGTCAATGTTGAGGACTTGAACGGTGCGTCGTGTCTCTTCCACTTTAATGCTGTCGTATTTTGCGGGCAAAGGCGGGTAGGGTATCAGCCCGTTGTCTGTTAAGTGTGGGTCTGTTGTCACCACAACTTTGTCTTCGCCCGTACCTTGGTATGAGTTACTAACGTGTGGGGGCAACTTTGGTTCGTTCACATTGAATCCAGGGACAATTGTGCCGTTTCTTGTCATTTCTAAAGCGTAATACTCGTCCGGGATATCACCGTTGATCACCGGGATTACAATAAGGGCCCGATCTATAAAAACTGTGTTGGTCATATGCTGGGCTATGCCTACGGTGGTGGAATCCACGAACTTCACATAGCAAATACGCGACTGGACTGGACAGGAAACGTCGCGAATCGTTGGGTATAGACGTATGTCTTCGATTTTGCCCAAATAGCCGAAAAGCGTCTGCATTTGGTCCTTGGTGGCTTGGGGCGCTATGTTGGTCACTTGGACCACTTTTGTGTTTCCCACAACCATCATGAGCGACTATTTTGCACTATTTTTAATAGATTTTAGAAACAAACGCAGGATAAACGTTTCATTGCACAAGCCGAATACCAACAACTGTCAAATGTCTGCTGTCAGTTGTGCGCACAGAACAATAAAATATAGAATCGGTTGTCTGGTAATAGCGCTCGTAGCGGTGACATACCTCACTATATCGCCCTGTCGGTATGTGAAAACGAGAAATTTGAATTTCCAATTTTGGCCAAACATTTTTAAGAACAATTAGGTCAATAATTAGCGCAGTCATTTTTGTTGTGACGAATACATTTCAAAACTACAAACACTAAAGTATGTTGAATCAAGTATTGTACATATCGGACTAATTTTTTTAGTCCAGTTACAAAAAAGAGCAAAATAAATTACATGCTAATATAAAGAATTTGTTTCGATTGGAATGTTATCGTGACAAAGATAACTTAACACTACCCTAATCTATAATCATTCGTATAAGCAACGTTAAGAAATTAGTAAATATTAGGAAAACTTTAATTTAACACTTTCACTTTTCGTGGAATAGTAAAATAACACAACATCAGATTTACTATTTGACGCGCCAAAAATATGATTTACAATATTTATTTTAAACACATTTGAATATGACAGAAAATTTTTCATTATTTTATAATCCAAGCCTGTCCTAGACCTAGTCTGTGTGGCCATCTTTAAATTTAAATTTATATTTTCTAACCTCAAACATGATTCGCTTTACAATTTAAGCTTTTGAGCAACATTTATTAGCTCGAGCAGAAGTTATTATGCTCAGGGTCGATCAGTAATTTATATAATAACTAATTTTACAAGTGCGGTATGTTTTTGTCCGATCCATTACTTTTTGCGTTTTCTCTCCTTGACACCGGTTCAGTATTGTTTCTTCTCGTCTATTTCGTAATTCACGCCCGTCCTCTCATGTGAATCCAATGCTTAATATAGTTTGCAGGTCATAACTTTGTCTGACTTGGAATGTGATTATTTGAATGCTCAAGAATGTTGCTCGAAGCTGAACCAGTGGATGCTGCCAAAACTGATAGCTCATGGGTTTTTATCGTTTTTGTTTCTAATCCACGGCCACTGGCTACTAATGGTGTTAAACTTCCCAATGGCCATGTGGATGGTCTATGAACTGGTCTCCATTCCGAGTGGGAATTTAGGAGTTTATGATCCTACAGAGATCCACAACAGGGGACAGCTAAAAAACCATATTAGAGACTGCATGATACATTTAGGGTATTATTTATTATTCTTCTTCGCGTATTTATATTGGTAATTATACACAAACTAAAGAAACACATTCTAAACATTTTTTCCAGCATGATCGTTGCCTTATTACAGGGTGACCCCATCAACAGAAATGATCAGTTTGAGATAGATTCGTAACCGCTTTAGTCCCACTAATAAAAGTCAAGTACACTTGCAAGTATTTTATTGAAAAAAAACCTTTTTTATCAATTTCAATAAAAATTGTACAAAAAAAATGAGGCTGTACAGGTCATGGAAGTACTTTTAAGTTCTTCAGGCGTCGATTTAAACGTTGTTTGCACAACTTTTATTTTGTCAATTCCGGTCAAATTTGACAACGTCAAATACCTACACTGTAAAATAAAAACCAAAAGCTAGTTTCTTGTTCTCTTGAGCCTCTGCTTTTTTGTACGCTCTATATAATTGTTGGTAAAAAACATCAGGTGATAAATTGTTGAGTCAAATTATACGGATTAGAGCAAAAATCGAATAATGACAAAAAAATGAGAGTTCGGCAGCCTTTTCGAGATTTTCGTTTAAGATCAATATTTTTATTTTGATACCGAATCAATAATGAATCGATTTTCTGGCATTATGAAAAATATTCAATTTTATTAGAGACATTTCGAGAAATACCGGGTGACTATAAATGATTGACTTAAAACTAGGTGATTGGCAACAGTGAAGAATTAGTACCAGATTAACTGTCGTCGTGATTTAAGTCTATTAACTTTTCAGGTTAGAATATTGTTGTCAAAAAGTGTAACTTACTGAATAATAGCGAACGAAAAGTGACAAATAATGGAGAAGTTGTAAAAACCATTTTGAAAACCATTCTGACATCGGCAATTTTAAAATTTGACGTTTATTTGACCATTTTAAATTTGAAAATCAGTGTACCCAATGGAAGAGTTCAAAAAATATTGCCAATCTAACACAAAAAATGTCAATCATTTAACGTGTGTTCAAAAAGAAAACGATGCTGCGTTGGCCATGGAAAAACCTTGTGCATCAATTTAGTGTAGCAAAATTTCAAACTGTCAGTTCGAGTCTGTTCATGTTTTTTAGGTTAGCTTTCTTGTTGACAATGGGATAACAAAAAAGTGCAAAACATTTCCCGGTATCGTTGTGAATCCAAACATCAATCTATTCATTGTTACAGCTTCTCCTCTGTTGAGGAGAATATCGGCACGACCAGGACGGTCATTAATTTGATATAACTGTAAGTCGTGAATAGATCGATGAAGAAGAATCAGTCTCAAAACCGAAAAATGTCTTGAGAATATTTGGCAGCACTCAGTTACCCGTCAACCTTCATGGGTCATCAGTCTCTATGCGCAACTCGAGACCTACCAATTCAGTTTAAGAGCAACTGCATTCTCAATTAATATTTCAAAAATCGTTGTATATATAGTTAAACACGGACGTCGACCGTTAGGGAGTTGTATTACACAATATACATTAGAAAAAAAAGGGTCGGGTTTGCTTGGATTCGAAGGTTCGAAGGTTTATTATTTTAGTAGGCCAAAAAATTTAGACGAGTTACCGCAAAAAATGGAAAGGAATTGCGATAAATGTTGTTTGCTTTTGGAGTTTAATTACGGATTGTCTTTCATTAAAGTTTACATTAATTTTTTTTACATGTTTACATTTTATTTAAAGTACCAATTTTTTTACCCTATCATTTAAGTAATAATAATAATAATAATAGCAATTTAAAAATATAACCTACCAATCGTTGTATATAGTTAAACACGAACGTTGACCAGTAGTGAGTTATAAATTACATAATATACATTAGAAAAAAAAGGTTCGGATTTGCTTGGATTCGAAGGTTCAAAAACCAATGAATATTAAAAAATAAAATAAAACTGTCCTAGCGTTTGGGCCGTTTTATTTCGATGAAACTGACATTTGTCAAATCTATGTTTATGTTTCTATGGTTTCTACACTGGAAAGCCGATAAATTCCATGGCCAGCGCAGCCTCGTTTTATTTTTGAACTCACGTTATTCACCCGGTAGTTTATCGATAGGGATTTTTTTTAATAGTTTTGTAAATGGCTAAAATTTGTTATGTTGGCGCGCCTGTTTCCAACCTACTTTCTCTAGTACCAACCCAACAAATTTAAACAAAAAGTCATTCGTTTAGGTGATGTGTTGGTCGATGGTGTTAATTTTAAAATTACAACAAAATTAACATAAAATGAGTGATCCTCAAGCGGAGAACGCCTCCGCTCCTAATGACGAAGTGGCCAAACCAGACGAATCGCAGCCCCCGACAGTCGAAGTACGTAAATCAATAACTTAAAAAATATCAATTGTGAAATGACTCATTTCCAGCAACAACCTGCACCTCAGCGCCAGCCGACCCGAATGGAGTCGTTCCTCTCAGTCACCAAATCGCTCGTGGTGCGTGTCTTGATCATCTATTTCATTACGTCAATGTTCCGTAAACCTTCGGCCCCTCAAACTAATAGTACCGGGGCCGCTACTCCGTCATTCACCGCCATGAACATCTTCACGGATGGGACTCCCCTCACGCTGCATGTCTACATAAGCGAGACCGAGGACCTGACCGATTTTGATGCATCGAATCTGTTCTGGTACAAAGACGTGGTGTATGGTGACTGGACTGCGGGCATGGAAAGAGATGGAACGTTCTTTGTAGAAAAGAATCTCACCATAACCGATCATATAAGAAATAACGGTTCGTTGTACTTGCACGCGTTTGTGACGAAACGCAACGAAAGTCCCAATCCCAAGTCCAGTAACTATGCCAAAAACCAAATGAGCGCGGTCACCAAACAGTTAAATAAGTACAAAAAGCTAAAAGCCAGCACCACTAAAAATTTGCTGACTGGTGTTACAGAGAAGGCAGATGTTGAAGATGGGAAGATCGTGTCCCATTGGCATCCCAATTTTACACTCAACTTGGTAACTGATCAGACCGCCTGGACTTATGGCGGAGTTCCGGCGCCGCTTGACCAGTACATAAAGTTTACGGCAGATGGCAAATTTTACAAACCGGTTTTATACGCAAACGACTTTTGGAACATGGCACGCGATTATCAAGCTTTGAACGAAAGTCTGTACTTGCGGGTTCTCTTTCAACCGCTTAGCTTGTTCAAGTGGCAGCTATACGCGGCTCAGAGTATGCGACAAATGTGGAACGTTTGGGGCGAAGCCGAGGGTGAATCCGACGAGGAACAGGACACGCTCAAGGAGACACTCATGGATACCAACCCCTATTTGCTGGGCATAACGATTTTCGTGTCGATACTGCACTCCGTATTCGAACTGCTAGCGTTTAAGAACGACATCCAGTTCTGGAACAACCGCAACTCGCTCGAGGGCTTGTCGGTACGATCTGTCTTCTTTGGCGTCTTCCAATCGCTCGTGGTTTTGCTCTACGTGCTCGACAACGAAACCAATACTCTAGTGCGTATTAGCTGCCTTGTAGGACTGGGAATCGAGCTTTGGAAGATTTGCAAAGTCGTCGATATCAAATTCGAAAACGGGCGACCCGTTTTCAAAGACAAGGGCTCGTACGTGGAAAGCAGTACCAAAGTGTACGATAATCTAGCATTTAAATACTTGTCCTGGCTTTGCTTTCCCCTGCTCGTGGGCTATAGTGTTTACGCGCTCTGGTATTTGGAGCACAAAGGCTGGTATTCGTTCGTCTTGGATTTGCTGTACGGTTATCTGTTGACTTTCGGCTTCATCATGATGACGCCACAGCTGTTTATCAACTACAAACTTAAATCCGTTGCCCATCTGCCGTGGAGAATGCTAACGTACAAATTTTTGAATACATTCATCGACGATATGTTCGCATTCGTCATCAAAATGCCGACGATGTATCGAATCGGTTGCTTCAGGGATGATATAGTGTTCCTCATTTTCTTGTACCAGCGTTGGATTTATCCAGTGGACAAGACGAGGCGGAACGAATTCGGATATAGCGCCGAAGAAGACACGACGAAAGCTATTGAGAATAACGTCGACAGTCAGGAATCCAAGAAAACCAAATAAACTACTGTCTGTATTAGATTTTGTAAAAATAAGCGCTGCTTAGACTCGATTGTTTTTATTGTTGTCAAGTCTTTCGGTAGGCTGTAGTCGAACAGTGATAATATTTTATCTTGGGCCACAGCTCATCTTGTCTGTGGACCAAGAAGAGTATTTGCGCAGTTATACATGTTGTGGATATCTTTGAATTAAGTGAATAAAAATTAAGTGTTGGAAGTTTCTGCTGCCTAATTTGCAAGCCCCAGATAACAAGGTGACTAACTTTTAAATGGTGCTCTTATCTATTTTTTGTAGTGTTTAGCGATTGTCTTAACACATTTGTTTATCAGACGATTAGATATTTCAAATTGCTTCCAAAATAATCAAGACATGACCAAAAGTTATTAATGCAGTTTTGAAAAAATCAAGTTTGATGCAGTTTTTGGGTATCCAGTACAAAATTAAAGTCAAAATGTTTATACACTAACAAATATCAAAATTAATCCATGTTCCATGTCCTCTTAAATTAATAACAAATCTCGACAAAAAAATATTTACAGATAGAAGCCATAAAGGTAAGTGGCATATTTATTTATTTATTTATTTATGCACTTAGAAGTTGATGATATTATGTCGATGAGATTTTGCCAACCTATTTTGTTAAATTACATACCATGGAATCAATTCTTAGAAAGTCATTTTCGTATTTCATCTGAATCAAACAACGAACGCGAAAAGCTTGAATTTTTTTAAACATTTCTTCATCATTATAAAAAATAAGGGCATTCTATAGTAATCTGTATAAATTAAGTATAAATTGGCAAGCAACTCAAATTTTATATTTTTTGCTCATGATTTGTAACTTCGCCTCACTGTTAAATTTCGCGCTTTAAAAAACACAGGTTTCTATAAGTGATACGAATGAATGAATAAAAATATTACGTTTTCAAATAGATGACACTGCAAACTTTCTTATAGAAAAAGTAGGGATTTTTATAGAAAAACTAGCTGAATGTACCCGGCATAAACGCATCTGTGGATGAAAGTAAAAATACTACCGGGTATAAATGATTGACTTCAATTTAGATAATTGGCAACAGTGAGGAATTGGTACCCGATTAACTTTTCAGGTTAGAATATTGTTGTCAATAATTGTAACTTACCGAATAAAAAATAACAGAGAAAATGGTTACAGCGAGTGATCGAAAAGGTCTTCCAGTTGTAAAAACCATTTTGAAAACAATTCTGATATGGGCAATTTTTAAATTTGACGTTTATTTGACAATTTCAAATTTGACTTTCAGTGTACCCAATGGAAGAGTTAAAATATATTGCCAACCTAACACAAAAAATGTCAATCATTTGTAGTTACCCGGTAATATCGCTATTAAAAAATAGGGGTTGATCGTAGAAGGGTGAAAATTAAGGGTTGTATGTATTTTTGTACGCAGTATCATAAAAAAATAAAAACGAAAAAAATTTTAAGTAAAATAAATGAGAAATTATCATATATGTATTAATTAATACATATATGGAAATTATACTGTAGGTGGCAGCTTATTCGCTAATTTTTATTAAGGGTAGGTGGCGCTGTAAAAGACCCAAATAAAATTAAAATGTGTTTAAATTACATTTATTTCAAAATTGCTACAGTTCTAAAATAATAGTATATATTTTTATAATATATAATTTACATCATTATACCACAAAATTGCTGACAGGCATGAATATGTTAAAAAATATACAAACAATTGTCAACGTCAACTTGTCAGTTGTCAATATTACAACTGTCAAAGTAGTAATTTTCAAATAATCATAAGAACAAATTAAATTTTTTTGCAATTACTTATTGTCTATTAAGTAAGTTATTAAATTATGATCATCAATCATTTTGCCCGAATTCTGGGGATAAACCATGTGTTGTTATTACATAATTATTTCACAATGTTTTATCACAACTTTTCCCAACCATATGTAAACTACAAAACAAATAGCATTTATAAATAACTAATTTGTTTGAAATCAATTTCAGTAAGACCCAACAAAATGGTTTGGGAAGAGGCACCCGATTGCACGGACTGCTGCAGATCCACCCAACACGGCGACATAATAACTGCTGCAATTTCCAGACAGGGCGTCTCTGACTATGACTTGTGCTCCTATCTGAAACACATCTGTAACTGTTGTGAGTCAGTCAAAGATTCAACAGGACGACGGGCACTGCATGTAGCTGCATCATGTGGCCGTGTCCAGCTAGTTAAATGGCTGGTACAAAACCGGCACGCGGATATCAACGCGAGAGACGACGAGTCCGGCTTTACGCCGTTGCACAGGAGCATTTTATATGGCAAAATACAAGTAGCTGTTGAACTGATGAAACTGGGGGCCCTCACTACACTGTTGGACTTAAACAGACTCACAGTGTTTGAGCATGCAATGATGGATGGGTTTGAACCGGGTGATTCGATTCGGGGCGAGTTGTATGTGTGGGGGTCTAATTCCAACAATTCGTTGGGGCCACAAAAGTCGCGCTCCACCCCAGAGCTGCATGACGTCTTCCATAAAAAGTGTTGCGAAGAGTTGGTTGAGAAAGTAGTTGTGGAGAAGTTTCATATTATGATTTTAACATCAAGTGGGAAAGTGTACAGTTGTGGACATGGGCAAGGCGGGCGGCTGGGCTTAGGTAGTCAAAGAACTGTGATTGAACCGGAAATTGTAACATTTCCTGAACATCCCGAGCCGATTACTTGTATAGACGTCGCGATTTCGCGCGACCACAGCTTGTTTTTATGTTCTGACGGAAACGTAATCCCGACTCTGTAGTTTTTCTATCGTTTAACAACAAAAAATTGCAGCTGTACTCGTGCGGTTTGAATACTCATCACGTTCTGGGGCTCCATTCTGCTCCAGAAGAAGCTCTCGTTCCTACACCGCTCAGGCGTTTGGCTCAAGAAGTGAGTCATGTTTGTACAGGCAGATATCATTCGGTGGCCTGGGGACCGAAGTGTTTGTACACTTGGGGTTTGAATGCTGGACAGTTGGGCCTCAGGGCGAGGTCTAAAGATAAATATGTAACACGTCCAAGAGTTTTGAATTTTGACGCAAATGAAATCGTCCTCGTGGATTCGAGCGATGGGGCCGTTTGTGTGTACACGAAAACGGGCGATATTTATGTTTTACATGAATATCAGTGCAGGAAAATTGCCTCCAGGTGAGTCAACTTCGTCTCAAAATCTTGAAATTGCATAATTTATTGTAATATTTTATAAGTTGCATTCGCAAATGTTTAGACATACACAAATTTAACAAAAACTCTCATATTCTCTGCTTATTTTATTTATTGTTTTTTTGGTGTAGAAATTGTTTAGCAAATGTTAAAAATTGCGTTTACTCTGAACTAATTTCTTCAAGACCCTAAATAAAAAATGGTCAGTGCTCAAATCGAGTGATCTCGGAAGCTATGATGAATGATATTTCTCACTAAAGCTTTCGCACCGTTTTTGAGAAAATGGCAGAATATTTTTTTCTTATTTTTAAAAGCATATCCTCTGAGTCCAGTTAGATTATTCTCTGTAAAATGAAGGTAGTTATTACCTGTCAAAGTCCCTGATGAATATAAGCCGCATTCAAATAAAAACGGAGGGTCAGGAGGCCATTGAATCTAGCTTTTATTGTTATATTTTTTACAGTGTAGATATTGGAGACTCGTAAATCATGACATTCAAAATTTTGCTCAGACGACGTCTAAACGGAGACCTGGAGATGAAATTTGTTGAAGAAGACAATAAATGTGTCATGTGTTGCGTCCGAGATGGTTAGCAACAAAAAACTTAATTATAAATGTCTGCAACTCAACATTGAAATTTTGCTACATTCTTTAGAACATGAGAGTTATGCCATGGCTGTTTTATTTTTGTACGTACAGTCGTGGTCGTAGAAAAAGGGTTACCAAACTTTTTACTGTGTAAAACAGGCTTTTAGGTTCGTACTTCAAAATCAAAAGATATTATATTATGAGTTTATTGCAGAAGAGCAATTTGCTGGGTAAAAACATCTTTGGTAGGAGTACACCAAATTTTTGCTGCGGCCGTTTAATACGTATTATTACAGTTATAAATATGGCTTATGTTATAAAATTAGAATCTTGAAACTACAATCAGAAAAACAAATTTATCCAACTAAATGTTTTCTGCAGTCTTTTAAAATACTCGTGGGTAGTTATAAACATTTTTATGTTTAATAAATTTAAATATTAAATCTAAAATCTGAAAATCACTCAAGTTAATTGCATCGCAAGAAACATTTTTGCCCGTTTGACTTTCGAGTTTTTAATAAAAAAATGTATATTAAAAAAATGTTTTTCCTCAGAAACTAATTGTCCAATCGGAATAGATAACAAAAATAATCCGCCAACTGTGAACTATATCTAAATGTTTTTTTCGTTTTGATTGTCACTGCGTTATTACTTAATAGTGTAATCTTTATAACAGTCGAGCCCTCACACCTCTGTCATTGCAAAATTTTCTTTGACTTTCTGGCGTTGGCAAATACATATCTGAATATAACAATATTTATTAGAACCACAGATTATTAGAACTTTTAGAACTGAAGATTGGAAACATCTCGGCTATTGTTGATTTGTTTACGTCGTTGGGCGAATCGAGGATTTATCAACAACTGTTTTGAAATTTCTGTTATAGGTAAAATGATGAGATCCATCCATTGAACTTGAAAGAATTGAATAATTTTGGAGAAACATTTTTTTCTGATGAAAAAACGTTTCAATCCTTCTCAAATGGAAATGGAAGTAATAGTATACAGGTCGGTAAATTTTTCGAGGGCCACCATTGCTCTCTCGGAACCCATTAGAAATAGAAAATTGGTTAAATGAGAAAAAATGCATTATTTCATGGTGATTATAAATATGAAAAACTTACAAATAACTTTATTCGTTTTATGGCTATAAAACTTAAAATCGCCATTTTAATTAAAATTTAATAAAACCCTTATTATGGACGCAATTTTTATGGAACTGAAACTCCTAGATTTGGAGTAACGGCATTGAACTTGTGACTTTCTTATAACCGCCATATTACATTTTTACACAGTTAGATAAAATAAAATTTCAGATTTTCAAATTTTTACAAAAATAATAATAGCTTGTTGTATGTGTTTCTTAAATTAAAAAAGGTAATAAATTAAATATCCTTAGCATTCCATCTTTTATTTATTCCATTTGTGAATTACATCAATTTTTTACCATAAGTGTTCAAACCATAATTCGGGAGATGATGTTTACATATTTTGGTATAATAAAAACTTTTCGCACCCGTAGAGGTATAAACCCGTTTCAAACAACTAAAAAATCGTTAAAAACTGCTTCAAGACATGACTCTTTTTCTACGGCCACGACTGTACGTTTTAAAAAAGGGCACATCATATGAAAAAATATTAAAAGAAAGCGTTTTCCTAAAATTTTACAACTTTAATAGGAACTAAAATAATATAAAATTTGAAGAATTTTGATTGAAACTTTGATATCTTGGTTCCATTTTAAACACTTGAATAATATTTTTTCTATTCACTTTTGATGATTTGCTTCAGACAACTCAACCTGGCCAGAGTCAGTATTTTCGGCGGAAAACTCAATACATCTCTCGACAAGGAATTATCCGACGAACCCAACCGCGAACTGAAAATAGCCGCCCTCACCAACACCGGCATTCTTTTTCTGTGGCAAGAATCCGACCAGCAACTATGCCGTTGTTTTTTTCCATCAGTGAACAGACCAATCGTTATCAGACAAGCGTATCTCAACAATTTGGGTGTGCTGTTTGTAACCCAAACCGGTGAGGCTTTCCAGGGTTATTTCAAGCCGCGCAGGAAAAGAACCACACCGGGCAGTAACACGAAAGGCGCGCTTTGTAGGTTCCTCGAGCGTGAGGATTGCATTTGCGTGAAACTGTTGAAATTTCCAAGGATACATCGAGCGGTATACATTACAAGCGACGTTAAAGGATCGGACTATTGCGTGGTTCAAGTTCCCCCCTATAAGATGTTCGAAATGCCGGATTTTGTCGAGTCGGAAATGAAACGGAATCTAAACACGTTGCTGGAAGCGTGCAATGAAAACGACGACATGCACGATGTTGTTTTCAAACTGGATGGTCGCTGTTTTCCAGCACATAAATATATAGTAGCGTCCAGAAGTACTTATTTTGAAAAACTGCTCCTTGACTGTGATAAAGTACTAACGCTGAATGGTTACGATCCTTATATTTTTGAGCAGTTCCTCGCTTATGCATATACAGGCGAATGCAAGTTTCTGGAGTCTGATAAGTTTAAAAATCTTCGTGAGGAATGCAAAGATGCTGCGAGTGAAGAGATTGACATCGACGAAAACATTTCGGCTTTTGAGGTGTATACTAAAATGGCCAAGCAAAAACAAGAAGACAAAGCAAACGAACTGAAAAATACTGTGAGGATGTTACGCGAAATGGCCAAGAAATTCGGCTGTGCGGATTTGTATGAAATTTTAAAAAACTACGAGTTGGAGAAGTCTGTCATAAGAAAAAACAACAAGAAAAAAGTTATTGTGAAATCAATACAGTTTGACCAAACGTCGCTTCCTGATTTTTGTGATGTTACCATTATGTGTACGCATGGGAAAGAAGTGAAAGCGCATAAATGTATTCTTGCTTCACAGAGCGAGTATTTCAACAATTTGTTCTCTACCAGATGGCACGGGGTAAGTGCCAAATTCAACAAAATACATTTTCAACACTATTATTTGCGGCTTTTTGCAGAATGATACAACAACAATAACACTACCATATCCAAAAAACACAGTAGACGTTCTTCTGGACTACCTCTACACCGATATTCTTTCCTGCAAAAACACGGACCTTCTTTTTCAACTAATCACGCTGGCAGACCATCTCTTGATAAACCGCTTGAAGGAGCAATGCGAGTGCAACCTCTTCCATCGTCTCACGTTAAAAAATGCCGTTCAGTTTCTATCATTCGCCAGCACTTACAACGCAAATAAACTAAAATATTGCTGTATGAACTTCATCGCGTCTAATATCGCCCCGTTGTTGGAGGTCCACGCCTTCGACGACATGGACGAAGAACTGTTGAAAGAGTTGAGCAACTTTTATTTCGTGAAAAACCGCGAAGTTTCCTATAGAGTACTAACGCCATATTCCACTGCACCGTTAGAGGAAGAAATAATTTCTATAAGCAGTGCGTATCCGGTTTCGTTGGACGCAGAAGTGGAGAAAAGTGTACAGAAGAGTGGTCAGAAGCGGAGGTCGAGAGGACACAAGAGCGCGGACTCAACTCAGAAGAGCGTGAAGGAAGAAGCGTGTGAGGAGAACTTTTTACAGTTTCCCGACTCGCCTCCTCTGCATTGTAATATCGAGAGTGTAGCGTTGAGTCGGTTGAGGGCGATTAAACTCGCGGAAGCAAGTCTCGAAAGCCAAGAATATTCACCGAAAATGACCAAACTAGTGTCCAAGAATAGCGCAGATTCCGATGTTTTTGACTCGTCTTTCGAAGAATTTCCGCTGTTGAGCAGTCCGCCAAGCAGCAGTAGTCTTTCGAAATCCCACCGCTTTGACAGCAAACACAAAATTGTGAAGATTTCGCAAAAACTGCGAAAGCGATTGTCGTCGGACAGCTCCGAAATACCAACTCCAGGTCCGACTTTCGTAATTTGGGTTTATAGTTCCACGTGTGTTTTTAGATAGCCCTAAAAACCCGTGGAAGATTGTTAGCGATGTCGAAAGTCCACCGACGCCAGGGACGAGCATGAGCGCCATTATATCGTCGGAAAAGAAGCAGAAAGAGAATTTGGTGAAGATTCAAAGCAAGTTATTAAAATATACCCAAGTGAGTGGAGGCCACTTCAAGGATTTGTGCCCATTTTTAGTCGATTTTTCAGATCGAAGATAAGGCGATCGAAGATCTTCGACGGTTTTACAATGTTGAAAACGACCCCGACGAATTAATTCGTGTTGAGCGGGTCAACAATATCGGTGCTGTTGCGACTCCGATTTGGGTTCCAGGTGTCAAGAAGCTGGACTCCTCATAACTCGTTGACGACGATTTGTTTTTAAATGTAAATCTGATTTATTTTAAGAAACAATTAAATCTTTATTTCAGTTTCCTGATGTTTTATTTCCTACAAAAACCGTAAACGTTAATCAGCTTGCTTACATAATTGTTACAACAATATTTGAGGTACAACAATTAGAAAAAACAAGTAGATAATGAGTAATATAAATGAAAAACTTAACACTGAAAACTATTTCACTTTTAATGGTACAGCCATGTACCATTTTATGTCTTTTTAATGACAGATTGCACGTGGCATAGAACAAGAATTTTGATAAAATGTGTTATTTGGCGCCGCGTATTTTTCCAAGCTATAAAATTCGTGAATAATCAGAAATAAAAATTTAATAGCATTCGATTCATTAACATGCTACGAAAGTTGATAAGACGGTAAGATGAAAAAGAGGCGAAAACTGCGATGCGGTTGAACAGTTAACTTGAATGATAAGATTAAGATGAAGTTTGTGATTTTTTAAAAATGTGTAATTCTTATAGCAAGGAAATTAAAAATAAATAGCTTGTGCCACAATGAATTGCTAAAAAAATAATAAGGCGAAGTATTGAGGACAAACATGTGAAATTTACTATCATTTTACCACATTATGTGTTATTTCTGTTCGATAACAGTTTGTGTAATAAACTATTGTTTTGTGTTTCAATTCATATAAGTTATAAAAACAGATTAAATCCAAATCATTTAATTAATTCGGTTTTATTTATATTGTTCACAATGACTTGGAACAAGTCGGGACTTTGCCACTGTTATCATGAAACCGGAACAAAAACATAAACAAAAATTAAATTTTCACTTTTCATTTTTCTCGAAACCGTAATGAAAATTCCAATTCGCGTCGTTTCTCGTGCGTCATTTATAAACTCTTCTAAAACCAGAAGAGCGCACGCTCCATACCCCATCCAAACTTTAAAATCAAACTAACCTACAAATTTTGTTTACTTTGTTTACAATTTGCACAGTGTTATCAGTACCAAGAGAAGAAGTGTGTTTTTTTATTTAACTCGTGTCATAAAGATACTGTCCACGAAGAGAACGTTCGTCTAATTTTAACAGTTTGTGTATTTTATTATAAGCCGCACTTGAATAGAAGCTTCCCCAAAAAGTTACACAAAACATTCTTTTCTGTTGGGGCTATGTGAAAATGAGCATATATCGAGGCAAAAACAAGAACGAAATTTATTTGTCTTCTTTACTCTACGACGCTATTGAAGATTCGGACTTGCGGTAAGTGTTTTTAAAATTCAGTGTTTCTTCCAATTTTTTATTGTATTGTCAACTTCCAAACTACACACTGCACAAGAAGCATTTTGTGTATTTATTGCGTCATTTAGACATTCACTATTATGTTTACTATTATATTCTACAATTTGCAGATAGTAAATTTCTGATACCATACACTAGGTGAATGATAATCTACTACTAAGAATTTACACCCATGATTTACTTTAAAGACTGTGGCACATGAACATGTTCCATTCTTTAGATAAATTTTATTTTATTTGACAAAAGTATGCGAAATAAGTAGATACATGTTCATTATTTTATTGATTCGACACTTGAACTTTCCATAAAAAATAAAGTTAATCTAAAAAATGGAATATTTAATGTAAATTAAAGTGGATGGTCACACGGCCTTAATATCTCCATTGATGGTTTTGAATTGCCTTTAAACTTTGTTTTATATCAACCTTAAAATTAAAATGAATTTAGAATAGCCTCAACAATTTGACCCACTTCTTTCCTTTTACTAACGAAATTTGTGTTGACACTCTTTCGACAAATTTTTGTAGATCGTTTCGGCATTGTTATATGTGTGTCTTTTTAGTCTTGGACTTTGTTGTACACACTTTTATCTATTTTGTGGTCTTCTAGTTCTTTAACTTAAATTTCGCCTTTTACCAATAAATTCTGACGAGAGAATATTTTAATAATTTCTGCTCCTTGCTGCTTTTAATTTATTCGATTGTTGCCATAACGTATTTTTCGTTAATTTTCATGCAAGTTTAGTTACTTGAATCCAGTTAAATTTGACTTGTTTTCTTAATTTGCTTGTTACATTTGTATTAATTTGTTTAATTGGTTTGTCGATATGGAAATATCGCAATATCCAGAAATTGTGTAAGCTGGCTCTCAATATCTTGAATTTTTTTCTAAAAAAAAATTGGTATTTGATTCCAATTTATATAATTTTTTGTTGATTTCTAATAAAACAAACTTGCTTTTAAAACCACGTTTCTTGAAATTATATATTTTATAAACTCTAGAATTGGCTGCTGTACATATCGTCACATAAACATTTTATCTTGGTGATAAAATTCAGGCGCCTCGTCTAGTTACATAACATTTTAGTTTTATTATAATTTTAATTATTTTATTTATAACATTCGTATTATAAAACAGTACATGTATCTTATTGTGGCCGTCATGTCCTTTGTTTCATTCATTATATTGTGTAAATGGAAAAATGCGCACACTGATAATAAATTCTATAAATACATTTAAAATGTTTAAAATAACATCCATCTATTACAACCTTGTATTTGTGCATATATTATGAAATATAAAATTGAGTTAATCGCACAAAATTCAATATTTTTGAATTTTCAATTATTTATAAATTTTTGTTGATGGTGCGTCTAAAGTCCGCCACATAATGGATTGAAGAACCGAAAAAACGAAACTAGTTTCTGTTGCTGTGATAATAAAAAAATGCCTAATTATAATACATTTGCATAAACATTTATTAATCTAATCACAACAGATGACGAAGGAGGCGCCTAACGTCCTTAAGTTGCAGTCTCGAATCTTTGATACGATCCATTTCTTTCAAACATTTTAATGGATTATTGACCTCTCTACTAACATTTTTACGCACAAAGTGTAGTACTACATCAGCTTCACACCCATATCGTCGTCTATAAATACGTTTTAATGTCTTCGATAATCTCTTATATATTTTTCTTGTTTTTCTGTTTTTGGCAAAGGTTGTAATGACGTTCCCGCTACGTTGCATTGAACTAAAAATAGTTGTTTGTTGGAATCGGAAGACCGTAACTGGGAGACGATTTTCATCATCTTTGTTTTGACAGCAAGTGGCCATCGATGCTGAACAATCTCGTGGTTTTTGTTTGAAGAAAGCGTGATAAGATCTCTGTGATTGGAGCTGGATGTATCTGGAGAGATGCACTACCAGTTTCAATGAACTATTACGGTTTTCTCAGAGAAATGATTTCAGTTACGTCACGCAGATAAGCAGTCAATTTATTTCGACTTTGGATGTGAATCCGTGTTTTGCTTACATTATCATTGGTTGTTATCGCAGACCAGACGCCAATCGCCATATTTAATTATCCGATTGTTCTAGGTATTTCTTAAATTTTATTTTCATTTTATGTTGGATACTACGCTGCAAGACCTTATCAGGAAGTTTACTAATAATTTGAACGAAATAGTAAACATTCAGTTCGCATTAGAAACACGAATGATTGATGCGAAGCAATTAATAAGTACGAGAAATAGGAAATGGCGGACAAGTTGATAATGTTATCAGATAGATAGTTGACGCATTGGCCCTATTATAAAAAGTGTCAAGAGGTCATTAATCATTTTATTGAGGATCACGCCGGGTTCACTTAGTTTTCACAAAAATCACGAACCAATAAAGATTTTAAAGAATTGTGGTTGTTTATTGATTTCTAAAAAAATTGCAACTCTATTTCTGTGTTTTAAATTATTTTACACCACTTTCAACTCCAGTTACAATGGAAAAAACTAAATGCAAGGAATATGTCTCCAAACAGAACAGAATAAAATAAAGAAGTTTTTAATTTCAAACCTGAATTATTATCCAATGCCAGCCAGAATGAAATGAACTATTATAGACAGAGAATAAATTTCAAGAGACAGGATTGATGCAATTTAAACTTTTTAAACTTCAAGTCTGAATTATGGTTTAATAGCCACTGAAAAAGAAATAAATTAAAAGCAAACAGAAATTATGTAGATATAAAACTAGTTTTACCTTTTTGTGTGGACCTTGAATTATGCAAGTGAAAATATAAAAATGTAGAAGCAAAGCATTTCCAAAAAGTAATTGAGGATTGGGAGCAGATTAACTTTTTAAACTTTATCCTGGATAATTGTAAAATCCGTAAAATATTATTTTTGAGAATTCATTTCAAGGAACAGGAATGATACATAATTAACTTTTTAAATTTCAAATCAGAATTATGGTTTAATAGCCACTGAAAAAGATATAATTTAAAAGCAAAAATAAATTATGTAGATATGAAAGTAATTTTATCTTTTTTTATGAGGAACCTGAATTATGAAGTGAAAATAAAAAAACGTAGAAGCAAAGCATTTCCAAGTAATTAGGAATTGGGAGCAGTTTAACTTTTTGAACTTTATCCTGAATATTTGTAAAATCCATAAAATATAATTTTTGATATAATTAATGTCAAGAGAAAGGAATGATGCAATAATAACTTCTTAAACTTAAAATTTGAATTAAGGTTATAGCCGCTGAAAAAGAAATAAATTAAAAACAAAAAGAAATTATGTAGATATGAAAGTAATTTTATTTTTTTTATGAGCAACCTGAATTATGAAATGAAAATAAAAAAATGTAGAAGTAAAGCATTTCCAAGAAGTAATAGAAGATTGGGAGCAGTTTAAATTATTAAACTTTATCCTGGATAATTGTAAAATCCGTAAAACATTATTTTTGAGAATACATTTCAAGAAACAGGAATGATGCAATATTAACTTTTTAAATTTCAAATCTGAATTATGCTATTAGCCGCTGAAAAAAATAAATTAAAAACAAAATGAAATTATGTAGGTATTAAAGTAATTTAACTTTTTTGTGTGGAATCTGATAGTTATATGCAAGTGAGAATAAAAAATTTAGAAGCAAAGATTGCATTTACAAAAAGTGAGTGAGGATTGGGAGCAGTTTAACTTTTTAAACTTTATTCTGAATAATTGTAAAACTGTAAAATATTATTTTTGGGACTGCTTCATAACAAGAAACGGCACTCAAACTAGGTTCAAATAATTTTATTAGGAGTTAAATAGGCAACCAAATATACACACATTGCCAAATTTATTTTGTTGCAAATTTGCAATTGCATTTTTGTATTCTTAATTGTGATTTTCTTTGCAGTTCCGTCAAACTCCTCTTAGCTGAAAAACACGCCGACCCTAACTTAATCCTTCCCAAAACGAAAATCTCCCCATTTCATCTCATAATCGGCAACGACTCTGCAAAATTCGCTTTGGACGTCACTACTTTGATTCTGCAACACGGAGGAAATCCCAATATCCAGTAAGTAATCAATCATCTTTGCAAACCTTCGATTTGACGTCGATTAATATCATTAAATTCGAATTTAAACGTCGCCAATCGTTCAACCTTGACAAAACCGAGCAACAAATTTAAGGGGTCATTGCATTCATCGGGAGATAAATCTAATTGCGACGATAAGAATTGCATAAGATTGAAGCAAAAACTTGTTTGATTGTGGCAGATCCGACGACGGTTTGACTCCTGTGCATATCGCAGCAGCGTGGGGCCGATATGATATCCTTAAACTTCTCTTGGACTGTGGAGGCAGTGCCGAAGTGCGTGACATCAACAAAAAGACTCCGCTACATTACGCTTTTGAAGAGAGCTTTCAGGACTGTTACAACTTGCTCAAGCTTTACCAAATCGACAAAGCGGCGATTTTATTCAAGGAAAAAGAAGACTGCGTTCGATACATCATCACCTTAGGTAGCAAACATCACATAGACATTTTCAACATCTAATCTACTTCACTAGTTTTTCAATCGAGTGAAGCATGATATTTGCACATGAAATTCGTGTAAAAACTAGCGATACCATTAATCTTTATTATGGGTCTTCAAAGTCAAACGAAGTTTGCATGTTTACACATTTAAAAATAGCATTGTTGTCTTAAGTTGGCTCCATAAGTGAACATAAACATTTTGTTGGATTGCTGCTTCCAGACGTTTCAATTGCGATTTTCTTCACAGATAAAATTCTCGTGAACAACGCGACGACGGTCGGCGAATACGAAATCGTCAACGAATACAAGACTGACAGTATTTCTACTAAAGACTTACAGAAGCAAAAACTGCAAAATTTGCCCCAATCCGACAGCAAGGAGTATGTTATGAACTGGTTCAACAACCAGCTACAAAACACTCCGAAACAAATAATTCAAAGCGAAATCAGCGATCAGTCGGCTGATTCGTTCAAAGAATCAGACGAGGAGCGCTCGAGTTATCTCAACGTGGACAAAATCTGCTTCAGGAAGGTCTATCGCAAGAAGGGGAAGACACCAAAACTGAAAAGCTCGCCAGTTAATACAACGCGCGATACTACTAGCAAAGAGTTTTCCAAAGAGAGCGGAATCACTGCTTTCGATCGGTCGAGTCCAGCCTTCAGCGATTATATGACTTGCACTAGCAGCATCTATCCAGACGTTCACGAACGTAACATCTTTGATTTGAACAGCTTAATCACGAGTGATGAAAGCAATAGAAGCATCAAGAGCCAAGTGAGCGTGGCGACCAAATCGGAAGGCATAAGCAGCTCAGATTTGAGCTTCGTCAGTGTTTCAGAAGTGTACAAATACGTGGATGAAGAGCAAGGAATTGTCTTGTACGAGCGGCGATTCCTGAAGACGCCACTAAGGTAATTAAACAAGCTTTACTTTGCAACAAAGCTTAATAATTGTTTATACTTATAGCGACGTCAACGGAAGCGTTAAGAGCTTCGTTTCGTCGAAGCATTCGCTACCAGAATCGTTTGATTATGATGACATCGACTCGGATACAATTAGACGCGAGTTGAGTAGTTTAGGCTATAATGCTGGGCCTATTACCATCACCACCAAGAGGGTGTATTTAAAGAAATTAAAGGAGTTGAGGAAGCATCCTTTTGTCAACAATTCAGCAAGTGTTACTCCTACCAGAGGTGAGTTTGTGTTTAAGCCACATAATCCATTATCTTCATAAAAACTTTGAATCATTGGATTTTATTTGCGTCAAATGTCATTTTGATTTATCATGTTTCGGCGTTTTTTTTCCTGTTGTAAAAAGAAAATTACAAAACGTGACCTTATTTCAGTATATTCGAATGAGCTTGAAAAAACGCTGAAGAATCCAGAGTGGTTGAAAGACCTCGCGTTTTACAGGAGCTTAGACGAAGCAGTATCGCGCCAGTTTCACACAACTGATGCGTCCATAAAATGGCGCGAAGGCACCAATAAAACCTCCTTCACTTACCTTCTTTTGGATCCTCGAGTCACCAACAACCTCCCAATGAGAGCTGAGCAGTTGAAGCCAAAGGAAATCTGGGAAACGTTTCTTTCATCGATTTTTTACGTGGGTAAAGGCAAACGTTCGAGGCCTTACGACCACTTGTACGACGCCGTTAATTTATGGAATGAGGGACTGCGCACTTCGTCGAAGTGTAAGAAGTTGGAGAGGATTCTGAACATTTGGAGTGACGAAAGCGGCGTGATTTGTCTGCACTTGTTTCAAAACGCTATTCCCGTGGAAGCGTACACGCGGGAGGCGGCGATAATGAACGCTTTAAAAATCGAAAACTTGTGTAATGTTAAAAGTGGCAATTTCTACGGCGTGGCGGCGACGTGGACGCAGAAGGAAAAAGCGATGTTTGGAGTGTTTTTGTTGTACAAAGCGATGGTTATTTTCTTGCACGAAGGGGAGCGGCAACTGTGTCCAAGCGATATAAATTAGAAGAAGTGGATTTTGCAATATTTGTAATTAATTTAGAGCGATTGTGTCAAGCTGTAACCGTTCAATGCAGGTATTAAACAGTATTAAAGACTTGTCCATCATTTTCTTTCGCCATACACATTGTTCTAAATTTTCATGAGTTTTACAGGTTGACATAATTGCTTTCTTAATGTGAACGCTCATAATGTGCATTTTTTTATTTATAAATCATACACTATTGTCTAGTCGTGTGTAACGTGTAAAGTCGTTGAAATTATACTTTATAAGTAGGCATCTGGCTGTTTCAAGATTCGTTTACATATTTTGTATATTGTAAATTTATTTATAGTAAAAGTGACAATAAACCAATTTGTGATAAAATTTGTTTTATTGACTATTGCGTGAACCGCTTTATCAAACATTAGTCATTTATTTGGACACCACTTATTCTAATAAGTAATGTGAGTGAAATAATGAAAAATACGCCTTTCAAGATTCTACAGCGACAATTATACAAGATGCTACAATGTTACTACACTTACCTCTTCAGCTAACCATCTCTGGTAGCTAATTGAGTAATTGAAAATTTGTTTTTGAGAACCAGCAATCGTTGCCTTGGTTGTCCAGTTCATTTTTCTTTGTTCCCTTTTTTCTTCTGCAAACCTCGCATTGCGATTCAAACAAAAGCCAATGTACAACTATTCTTTCTTTCAAACTCAATTAACTGATGAAACTGTCTACGAGTAGTCGTTTCTCTTGAATCACTGAATATTGAAGATAATCAGTGATTGTTTACAAATAAAATGAACTCGAATATTAGAATAGAATAGAAATTAACACCGACTATTACAAGAAATTTACCTAAAACCCAACAAATGTCGTAAAAAATTTAAGCAAAAAGGGACTGAAAAAATTGACACGGTTTAGTGCCAAATAAATTGTAACCAATTTTTTCCCAAGAAATTAGAAAAGTAGAATATTATGTAGCACTGCATTTCTATGTCCTATGTCCTAAATTGATTCACCTCTTGATAAATTAAACTTGAATGATTGTATTTCTAATGTCTTTTACTACATCTTATATATAAAACGTTAAATAGATGTCAAATAAAACGTTGAATAAACGTTTTTTAGTTTAATTAAAAAAACGTTTCTAATTTACGTTGAATAAACGTTAAAAAAAACGTTGAATAGTGGTTTCTAATAACGTTAAATCGCGGGACATTAAAACGTTAAATAAACGTCAAATAAAACGTTGAAGAAACGTTTCTAAGTTTAGTTAAAAAAACGTTTCTAATTTACGTTGAATAAACGTTAAAAATACGTTGAAAATTGGTTTCTAATATCGTTAAATCGCGGGACATTAAAACGTTAAATAAACGTCAAACAAAACGTTGAATAAACGTTTTTAATTTTGGTTAAAAAAACGTTTCTAATTTACGTTCAATAAACGTTAAAAAAACGTTGAATATTTGGTTTCTAATAACGTTAAATTGCGGGACATGAAAACGTTAAATAAACGTCAATAAAACGTTGAAGTAACGTTTATCATTTCAGTTAAAAAAACGTTTCTAATTTACGTTGAATAAACGTTAAAAAAACGTTAAATCGGAAACGTTTTAAAATCAACTGAAAATAAACGTTTAAAATTCAACGTAAAACCGTTTTTCAACCGACTAAACGTTTCCTCAACGTTTAAAAAACGTTAAATGCATTTTGTGTGTTTACTGGGTATTATCAACAAAATTTATTAACTCCTTGATAAATCGAATCTAAGTTATCTTAAAAGTATCTGAACGTTAGAAATGACGAAATCGATCGGGTTAACGGACTGGATTCCAATTGTTTTGTTATATTTTAGAACTTGAGGATTTTTTACGAAACAATTAAAGTGCGCTGATAAGAATTTTATCATTAACTCTAATTGTTGTTTCAATCAAATAGCTTTTGTCATTCTAGTATGTCCAATGGAAAAGCATTTACATTGTTTAATAAATATTAACAAGTAAGTACTTACTAACTCTTGTACTTTTTAAATTTTAAAGTACAATATTTTGTACTTATTTTTTTTTATAATTATTTTTTCAGGAAAGGGTTTTGTTAAATTTAGAAAAATGCTGGCTTTTGTTATTGCACTATTTCTCGTGGTGCCAGTTTATGGTCTAAACAACGGCTTAGCTTTAACACCTCCAATGGGTTGGATGACTTGGGAGCGATTTCGATGCCAAATCGACTGCAAGAACTTCCCCCACGAATGCTTGGAGTAAACCACTTGGTTATTAAAACATTAAAATTACAATTTTTATAATTTTAAGTGAAAATCTTATTCGCGAAATGGCCGACCGCATGGCAAATGATGGCTATTTGGAAGCCGGTTATGAGTATTTGATCATTGATGATTGTTGGTTGGCCACTGAAAGAGACACCCACGATCGACTTCAACCTGATCCTGATAGATTTCCAAGCGGAATGGAAGCTTTGGGTGATTACGTAGGACCCCATTAAAAACCAACAATTTTAGTAATAGTTTGAACATAGATCCACGACAAAGGACTAAAGTTTGGTTTATACGAAGACTATGGGACTAAAACTTGCGGAGGATATCCAGGAATTCTTGGCCACCTAGAAACCGATGCACAAACTTTCAGCGAGTGGGGAGTCGATTATTTGAAGTTGGATGGATGCTACGCTGACATGGAAGGCATGGAAGAAGGTAAAACGCCAATCTTTAATCATGAGGTGTAATTGAAACTGTTACAGGTTATGCAGAAATGGGGCGATACTTAAACCGGACTGGACGGCCAATTGTGTACTCGTGCAGTTTTCCAGCTTACAAAGACATCGACGTGTGCACTTACCACCTTAGAATTTTACAAAAAAAATAAAATGTGTACATTTTAGACAAACTATACTGCAGCCGTTGAAATATGTAATCTGTGGAGAAACTACGACGACATTCAAGACTCCTGGAAGAGTGTTACAAACATTGTAGACTGGTTTGTCGACAACCAAGGCTATTTAGCTCGGTTTGCAGGTCCGGGTCATTGGAACGATCCAGACATGGTACCATTCCATTAAAATTCACACATATCATTACAGTGCCACTATTTCAGTTGATTGTTGGCAACTTCGGGTTGAGCTACGATCAAAGCATTTCGCAGATGATTATATGGAGTGTGATGGCTGC
The DNA here is from genome assembly GCA_964023215.1 of Eledona agricola. Lineage (NCBI taxonomy): Eukaryota > Metazoa > Arthropoda > Insecta > Coleoptera > Tenebrionidae > Eledona > Eledona agricola. The sequence goes on from OZ026856.1 coordinate 5,946,677, forward strand.
TCCTCTTATAATGTCTGTTGATTTGAGAACAATTAAACCAGAGTTCAGAGATGTTCTACTAAATTCGGATGCGATCCGAATAAATCAGGACCCGCTAGGAATTCCAGGATTGCTAACTAAAAAAGTACTATTTTATCATTGATAATATTCTAAGGCTTTAATGATGTGGGGTTAGATAAATGGCGTGTGGGTCTGGACCAAACCGATTCTTCCTAAAAATGGGGACGAGTATTCATATGCAGTTGGACTTGTTAGTTTTCGTGATGATTATCCTGCGCTAATTCAGATTTCACTCGAAGATTTCAACTTGAACAATAATGAAGGATACGTTGTTAAAGTGGGTAGAAGGAGTTGTTAAATTGGATAATGTTTGTAATTTTACAGAATGTTTTTGGGCAAAGCGAACCGATTACTGTTGCAAACACTGAAACGGTTGAAGTAAAAGTGAATCCTTCAGGTGATTATTATTTGGTCATCAATAAATCGATAATGTTGTTTTATTACAGGCGGGGTCCTTCTGGAATTTACTGTACTGTCGGATGTAAAAGAAAATCCAAAATAAAGTTATAATAAAAAAGTTTTTTCTTTAATTTATATTTCATAATAAACCCACTCCTTTTGGAGTAATGATTTGTAGATTTCAAGACTTTTTATTAATTGTTAATAATTTTAAAGTTAAAAACTTATTGTTTCCAAAAATTTCACTGCGGTATAGTAAATATAATATAAACTACAACAAAAACAACTCAGTAGAAAATAAAAATGCTTTTTATTAGAAATGAGCGTAACGAAGTAGCATGTTTTCATTTTGAATCTAAGAATTACGAAACAATGCACTAATATTACACCTAGCAATCATTTCACAATATGAGTTTTTACTAACAGGAAATGTTAAATGTTTGCCGTTCGTGTTTTCCGATATTTTTGACCAAAATTCAAACGAGTGTATATACCTAATAAAATTTTATTACACACTTTTAACTATTGTCGATAAAAATATTCGATTCGATAAGAAAACAATAATTTTCATATGTCAGAAATTCAAGTATAAATTCTCAATGCAACACTATTTAAGCGTTTGTTCTGAGCAACTCACAAAATTGGTAAATATAAACTGTTTCACGTTTTCCCATTTCAAATTTGAAAGTTGTGGAATAGGTTTTTCAGCAATAGATGTAAGATCCAATAACAATTGTAATGAACAACTTCACACTAGAAGTACAAACGAGCAATAAATAAAATAAAGACTGCGAGTAAAATTAATGTTTTTTGTAACTTTTAGGCAGGATGTTGAAATTGTTGTTACTGCTGGTTGTATGTGACATTTCAACAATCCACTCACTGGACAATGGTCTTGCTTTAACACCTCCAATGGGCTGGTCACATTGGGAAAGATTCAGATGTAATATCGACTGTGACAAATACCCAAAAGACTGCATTAGGTACTAAGCAACTGTACCAAAACCACAACCAATTTCATTTTTAGCGAAAATCTCTTCAAAGAAATGGCTGATCGTATGTTTGCCGATGGTTTCTTAGCCGCTGGATATGAGTATGTCATAATGGAGGATTGCTGGTTGGCCATGCAACGTGACCACTATGGACAATTACAAGCAGATCCTAAAAGATTCCCCAGCGGAATTCAAGCTCTAGCCGATTACGTCAGTACAAACCAATCACCTACATTGGTTTTATTATTGACGCTTTGCAGATCCATGCCAAGGGTTTAAAGTTTGGAATCTACGAAAACTACGGACCCAACACTTGTGAAGGATTTCCGGGTAGTTTGGACTCCTTGGAAATCGACGCGCACACTTTTGCCGATTGGGGTGTCGATTATTTGAAGTTTGATGGTTGCAACACCACTGTGAGTGAAGAAATGGAACAGGGTCATATGAAAATGGGAAAATATTTGAATGAAACAGGCCGCCCCATTGTTTTCTCGTGCGAGTTTCCACTATACAGGGGAAGCAACGTAAGTATCATTCAATGAATGTAATTGACGATGTAAAAACGTTCCTCAGGCAAATTATAATGTGGCCGTGCAAGCTTGCAACCTCTGGAGGAATCAAGAAGATGTCCAGGACTCGTGGAGCAGCGTCAGTAATATTATCGAGTCCTACAAGAACGATCAAGACACTTTGATTCCGTTGGCTGGACCAGGACATTGGAACGATCCAGACGCGGTATTTCCCAACAACTAATTACAGACAATTTCTAAAATATTTCCGCAGCTGATTATAGGTAACTTTGGCCTTAGTTTGGAGCAAAGCAAGGCGCAGATGACAGTTTGGTCGATTCTTGCGGCACCTTTGATTATGTCCAACGACTTGCGCAACATTCGGCCCGAATTTAAGGATATCCTGCTCAACGATATCGCGATTAAAATCAATCAAGATCCTCTGGGAAAACAAGGACACCTCTACAAAAGTGTGAGTACACCAAGTTCTAGTAATTTAAAAATGTTGTTTGTATTTCCAGGTGAATAGCGTAGACATTTGGAAGAAATACCTATCGCCTAAAGCCGACGACAATTATTCGTTTGGTTTGGGTTTTGTCAACAATCGTGACGATGGGACGCCGTACAGATTAAAATTGACACTACAATCGTTGGGTTTGAAAAACGACGCTGGTTACATGTTAACGGTACATTTGAATTATTGAACTACTAAAACTACTTCTTTCGTAATATTTGTAGGACGCTTTCAGCTATGAATGCCCCAGGCTAGTGCATATTACTGAGACGTTAGAAGTACACATCAATCCAACTGGTAATAGTGTTGAACAAATTTGCAGATTTTTTTATTTATTAACATATGTTGCTGCAGGAGCCGTGTTGTGGCATTTGGAAGCTATGACTGTATGTATTCAAAGGAGATAACGGTTGTTATCATAACATAATTACGTGTGCATCTATTCCTATTCGACAACTGCAAACTGCAAATATACTAGCAATTTATAATCAAAAATGTAATCATGCGTCTTATTTAAATTTCAAATCGCCATGAAATGTATCTCTATGCTAGACAGGTTAGCTGGGACAAGTCGAGGTTTAATGGTTTCTTGACCTCACATAAATAAATTACTTGTATTATCATTATTTAATCAGTAGTTAGAGTGAACAGTTTGGCGGTGTTTGTGTTGGGTTCAGAGGTAAGTACGTTCAATTTAATTTTGAGTTTTTGGAGTGAAACAAATACGTGGTTTGTTGTTACTGTTAAGACGTGTTTCGTTGTTAGGAGCTGCAAAATGATTTGGTTCGTCGTTGGTTCGTTATGCTTTTTATCAACGGGACATGCTCTAGATAATGGATTGGCATTGACTCCTCCAATGGGCTGGATGCACTGGCAAAGGTTCAGGTGTTTGGTCGATTGCGATGCTTACCCAGATCAATGTATCAGGTACAGTTTTTTTGCATAAAAAGTTTTACTATTGTTACAGAAATTTCGCAAAGAATGCTTACAAAATAATTACTCATTCGTCTACATTAAATTTTTGTTGTAAAATTGTGTAAATTTTGTTTTATATTTTCGTGGTTTTTACGCAATGCAAGGTTGTTTAACGAACCAAAACTTTATTTGCAACGTGACTTTTCCATACATTATAATAGGAAAACAGTAAAATTTTATTTTATGTTTTAACAGAATTTAACACATTAAAAATACTTTTTATTACAGTATTAAAGTATGATTATTGTTTATCAAAGTTTTATTATTTATCCCAAAAGTTTTTAGTTGTTTTAAAAATGTATGTTATTAAAGCACAAGTTTGCGTGGGTTGCTGCAAAAATTTCAAAATATAATGTGAGAAAACATGAAGACTTAATAAAAGGGTTTAACATTTATAATATTCGTTCAAAGTAATTTTTTTTGGAACGAATTATATAACTTACAGGGTGTTTGAATGACGTCAAAATATCTCGACTGGAATGTAAATTTGCCATAAACGCCATAACAGGTCATTTATTACACCAAGAGGAACACATTTATATAACGTCATTTGAAACAGTTTTAAGCCTCTTTACAAATGTGAATTTTAAAATTAGTTTTGATCTTATATTTTCAAAAAAACAAACGTAGTTTATTAGTTTGTTGTATTTATTGAGAAGAGTAACAAAACTTAATTTTGTTAGTTATGTTCTTAAATTTAGCTCAATTTATTTGAAATGACCTAAAGAGTAGTAACATTATTTTTATAAAAAGTTTACTCGGTTATCTATCATGACACTTTTTTCGCAGTTTTTTCAATGTTTTTTGACTTATTTAATTTCTCCACACATAATCGTAAAAATTGAATAAGCAAGAGGCAGCAAGATCGCCCGATCTCACCCCATTAGATGTTTTTAAAGGGTTATCTAAAATCAAAAGTTTACCAAACGCAGAGCGGATCACTAAAATTACGCCAAAGAATTGTTAATGTCAACAGCTGACTCTAGAAATACTGCAAAATATGATAGACAGGCTATACTTTTCTATTAAAGCAAATACAGTCAACATTTAGCACATTATTTATAATAAAATTTGTTTTTTTGTTATTAATTTTATTTATAATAATAGTTTTTTTCTTTTTTGACAAAATTATACTTTTTTTTTAAAGTACACATTTGTAAGAACACTTAAAAAACCTTTAAAATGATGGGGACACTCAACCTATTTTCTTTTTTCAAAATTTAGGGAATTTTTTTTGTAAATTTACATTCCAGCCGAGATATTTTGACTGGTTCGTTTTCATTGAAACACACAGAATAATAATTCGTAAGCTTCCACATTTTTTTGAGTTGACTCAAAACGCCGATCCCACATTATTTTCATCTCAGTTATCTCAGCGAACAGGAAAAAGTCACTGAAAGCTAAATCAAGAATTTAATGGCAACGGCATCTTTTCTCTAAATATGCAACGTTTTGAGTTGTCATGAGGCAATCAAATTATCGAATACGAATCAATTCTTCTTCTTCTGAAGCCACACTAGCAATATGACCAATAATGAAAAAAAAACGATAATGGTTAAACACATCGAGAACAAACAACCTTTCTTGGTACTTCACTTCATAAGAAATCATGCTACGAAAATGCCAATTAACAAACGTAGTTTGACACGTAGTAAAACTCTGAACCAAATGACTTTAATTTCCTTAAAATGTATAAAATTTTACCAGAAATATGTTATTCTTAAAACTTTAGCCGCAACCAAATTAATAGCTAATATACTCATTCCGTCGTGTGATCAGTATTTAACAGTGTTGTTAATTTTTAGCGAAAGACTATTTCGCAAAATGGCCGACCTCCTAGCATCTGATGGATATTTGGAGGCAGGATACAATTACATCATAATCGATGATTGTTGGATGGCCAATGAGAGAGATTCTGACGGAAAACTACAACCCAACGCTACAAGATTTCCCAACGGAATTAAATCTCTTGCAGATTATGTAATGCATAATCACAGATCTATCTCATAACTCAGTGACCCTTGTAGATACACTCCAAAGGATTGAAATTTGGAATTTACGCAGATTTTGGAAACAAAACTTGCGCCGGTTATCCGGGAAGCTACTACCATTTAGAAACGGACGCGAAAACTTTTGCAGAATGGGAAGTTGACTATTTGAAGCTTGACGGCTGCTATGCAGACTTAGACGACTTGGAACCAGGTTCAGCTCAATTTTTTAACGATTAACAGTAATATTAACACACACCATTTAGGATACATCGAGATGGGAAGATATTTAAACGCAACAGGTCGACCAATTGTGTATTCCTGCAGCTGGCCCGCTTACCAAGAACCAGAAGGAATTAAAGTTATTTCTCCGGGTCTTTGGTTCCAGAAATTAATGTTGTATATTTTAGCCAAATTACACAGCTTTGCAAAAAGCCTGCAACTTGTGGCGAAATTGGGACGACATTGACGACACCTGGACTAACGTTACAAGAATTTTGAACTGGTTCAGTAATAATCAAAACCGAATAGCCTCATTTTCAGGACCGGGACATTGGAATGACCCTGACATGGTTCCTAACTGAAAATACAAATTATTTTAAAACCATATGTTTATGAATTTTAGCTAATTATTGGTAATTTTGGATTGAGTTACGAACAAAGCAAGGCACAGATGGCATTGTGGGCAATTTTAGCGGCTCCTCTTATCATGTCAGTTGACTTGCGAACCATTGAACCAAAATACAAGGATATTCTTTTAAACAGAAATGTTATAAAAATTAATCAAGATGCGCTAGGTGTTCAAGGACGACTAGTTACGACTGTGAGTTAAATTTAATTAAAATTGCATCGTTTCATGAAAAGATTGTTACAGGTGAAGAATATTGACATTTGGACCAAACCAATTTTGCCAAAGAACGAGGAAGGGGATTTATCTTATGCCATCGGTTTTTTGAGCAACCGTGTAGATGGATATCCGTACAGACTGAATGTCACTCTTTCAGATTTGAAAATTACTCAAGCAGCTAAATATAACGTCAAGGTAAGAAAAATGATTGAGACATGCAAACATTAAATCAGTCAATTGTATTGTTGGCTATCTATAATAAAATACAAAATTTACTTCTCATTAGTTCTCATACAACAAAAAGGAACTAAACAATTTGTTTTTCGCAATTTCTTTATCATTACGTTTTATAAAAATATTTTAGTAAAATTTTAATGTTGAAATATGTGGTTGCCAATTAAAAAATTAATTGACTAATCCGAAGAAGAAGCCGTTCACTGGCATTTCTCATTTATCTCCGCCTCGTTAATAAGTAAAAGTTGGAAATGTAAATTTCAGAGCGAGGTACAGTTTCACCGTATAAAATTAGCCTGCGTTCGAATTGAATATTTACCAAAGAGGAACCTTTGAAACGGCAAAGTAAACGCTAAGCGGTTATCATTTCCAATGCCATTATCATTATAGTTCAATAACTTATTGGTTTTTTAACTTCACATTCGATCTCTACTTTGTCTTCACGTTTAAGAAGCTTGCGCAAATGAAGCGCTCAACAAAAAGTTTCCGTGTCAGTGTCAACATGTCATCAGATAAAAACATTCTTTGCGTTATGTAAAATAATGTTAAAGGTTGAATTTTGCAGGATGTATTTGACCCCATGACTGTGACGATTAGTCCGACTGATTTACTTTTCGTAAGAGTGAAACCCACAGGTGAGTTATTTATTGTAGTCATAACTTGCTTCCGCTTAAAATCGTCGTACGATTTAAAAGAAAGTCATCGAAGACGTCTTCGTATATCATAGCGAGTAGAAAGTAAAACTCACATTAGAAAGTGAGAACATTATTCATTCGCTTTTACACACACGATAACTATACAAAATTATGTCAAATTTCTACAGCCGACAAACAATTGCGTTTAAAAACGTGATGAAACGACCACACCGTGTAAATCTGAAGGTCTTAGGAAGAGAAACAAATCGCGCTTTGCTCGCTGCTTTCGCGTTTTCAGAATTTCGGATTTATTATGTTATGATCGTCACATCCTGCCAGACGGTTTCTATCGGACGATTTCACTGTAACCTTGTCCGGTTCAAAAATTACTTTTACTTCCGGTTTGTGTGTCAAGTTCAATGTAAACCACTACCATCAGACCATTAAATCTGACATGGATGTTTGTTCACAGGTGTCGTCCTTCTTACTGCCACACCCGTATCAGTAACTTAAATAATCAAAACAATTTTTTTCAAACAAACTGCTTTCGTCAATTTGCGTCATATCCCGCAACTAAATCGTCACATTTTTATAATATTTCGCAATCTATATTATTAAGCTAAGTCGCAGATTAAACCAGGCGTGGTATCTTGTGTGTATTGGAAAAATGTGACGATAACGAGAGAATAAAATTTCAGTTTAAATAACTCACACAATCATTTAATAGTTATTCTACAAAGCGAAAATTTAAATCATAATTAAACTATTTGTTAGGACGTGCAGTTTTGAACGTTTCGTCCACAATTCCGATAGACATCCCCATGGATAGTTATGACAGCGTCAACAATTTTAAAAACTAAATTATCCTATTTTAAAATGACGTAAATAATGGTCGGGTAAGTTTAGATACGTGGAAAATGTAAATTGAGGAAATGCGTTCATATTTCGTTGTTTTAAAATTAATCGTGTTTGATTTTTCTTTCGGTGAAGTGGTATAATTATTAAATTATGATGAAGAGAAACCGTGACAATTTATTCACTTAACTTTTCAAGGCCTATAAACCCATGACGTTATTCATTATTAAATTCGTACTTTGCGATTCGTTGACATCCTGTGCACGCAATAAGTAGTGATTCATCACCATTCGACTCGATTGTAGGCAAAAAGTGGTTTGGTAAGGAACCGATGTCGGGAATATTGGAATTAAGATTTTGGAGGTGGTATTAAACAGCTGCTGTAATAATAAAACTTTAATAGAATGCAACAAATAAATTTACAAGTCAACAAAATAACATGTTCTGTATGAATCGACGAAAACATAATAAATAATTGTCCGTTAACTATTCCCAAGCTCCCGCCACTAAAACCTACACTGGTATTTTATCTTAAACAAACAGACGCAACTTTGTAATACTTGTCACTATTGCCGAAGCGTCAACGTTTGGAGAAATAATGCTACGAAGTGGAATTACCCGAAAACTGATCAATAAATCTTAATTAGGCTTTAAACGAAAGCGTGAGTGATTTTTCACTGTTCACACCGACTTCTAGGCACTTTGTATAATTTGAGCACGTTCTTATCCTAGTGTTCCCTGCTCGATCTAAGATCTTATCCTTAAAAACTACTAAGCGTGTCCGTTAGTGGCCACGGGAATTCTATCGTAGAAGCGTCGATGCAGTTCGTCGATTCTGGTCAAATAATATGTACCGGGGAAGAAATGGTCAATGGATCCCGACGGTTCGTAGGGCGCTTTGTGACAATTCCTCGCACGCAACTCTAAATTGGCCTCGAACTTCTCGGGCGCGACTTTTTGTCGCTGCTGGAGAAGCGGCTTGATTTGCTGGAGATTCGAGATCAATCGAAACAGCGCCGACTTTTCATTACAGTCTTTCGTAACAGTTATCGAAAAAAGTGAGGCGGCAAGACCAGAACCGTACGAAAACAACCCGATTTTGGTACCGGCCAATTGCGCAATATCCGTGCTGGCGAGAAGCGAAACCAAACCTCCATAAAGCGATGGAGTGTACATGTTTCCAACTTGACTTGCGATTAAAAGCGAAGGTTTGGTTTTGCGCTCGAACGCGTCTTTGCTCTGTGCCAAAAACGCCTTCTCCACGTCCCGATCAAAGTAACTGCGTTCTAAGCACACGCCGCTGAAGCCGTCCAGGCCTGGAAACTCCGCTTCGCGAGCATCTGCAGGACTCGCCACGAAATCGTTCAGCGCTAATCTCGCTAGCGATTTCTGCACCAGCTTGCAGAACGGCGAATGAAATAGCATGGCGTCGAAATAGTTCAATGTGACTCTGGTGTCGAGTTTTTTCGCCACGTTTTTGGCGTAGAGCCGATAGCAATTGTCCAAAGCACTAAGATAGCATTGAATTGACAATTTCCCGTCGACGGTCGGATATTCAGACGTCAAATCGGGCTTGTAGAAATCGTAAGCGTGTTTTACGTAAGTGGCGCGCACCCCGCGATCCATCACAAGGGGCGCGTTGGGCCCCACGAGCATCGCGATAGCTCCTGCACCTCCGGTGGGTCGGGCGGAACCTTTAGCGTACACGGCGATGTCCCCTGCGACGACTAGCGCGTAGCGCCCGTTCCACGCCGACGACTCCACCCAGGAGATCGCGTTGAATAAAGCAGCGGTGCCCCCATAACACGCGTTTGTAGTGTCGATCCCCTCAATGTCCGTAACGCCATGGGGCTCAAACAACTGCATCAAAACCGTTTTCACGCTCTTCGACTTGTCGATGATGGTCTCGGTGCCCACTTCGAGGCGCCCGATTTGCGAGTACTGCACATTGTTCTTCTCGAGCAGCCGCTTCACCACAGTCAGACACAATGAGTTAATGTCTTCGCGATCCGAACAGAATCCCATTTTCTGTTGCCCCAGACCGATGGTGTACTTTCCGGCGGAGGCCCCATCGTATTCTTCAAGCTCGGTTTGGTCCACGTATTGAGAAGGAAAGTAGAGCTCCAGAGCTAGGATGCCGACGTCGTTGGGCCAGGAAGACATGATGATGATGACACGGATGATTATCACTGATTTCACTGATGCGCGGCGCAAGACGACCGAACCAGGTCTGATGTTGAGTAATTTCTACCATTCACCTCTAAGCGGCGTTCCAATAATAACCTGCACCCTACTCTTCCGACTTACAGCTACTTAACCTCAATTTGCGGCGGACCGGTGACATTTGACAGCGAGTCTAGCGACAGATAGTCGACTTAATTCCCAGATTTAAAAGTACGTTTACACGCTAAAAAATTTGCGTCAATTGGTACAATTAAATTGACGCAAGTAAAGTGAAGCTTGAGGCTGACTCAAGCCGAAACAAGATAAACTCAGCGTATCCGCAATCCAAAAACTCAATTAATTTGTGCTAATTTTTTGAATAAATCTTTGCGCAAATATTTGAGCATCTAAACCTATCTTAAATAAAAAAGTACACGCCTGGGAATGTAGTGGAAGTGCGGGATGTAGTTATGTCATCGTCCGAGTGAAGTTAGCCGAAGCGATCCACACACTAAGACCAAGTACACATGTGTCGCTTAAAATGAACAATTTTTTAATTACACCGTGAAACGGCTTACAATTCGGGAGTGCAACTAAAAAATCAAATCTACTCATAGATACAAACGTTTCATAAAGTGAGGACCAAACATGAAAGAAAACACATAAATCGAATAATAACGCACATCTGTACAGAAGACATTAAAAAAGTAGCAGATGTCTACAATCGATTTTTGAAAACAATTGAATAACAAAAACTGTATTCCGATATCCTAATTCGTTTAAGAGCTTCAGGTGTACCTTCTTTATTTATGAATTTTTTGTATTTGTATTTTTATTTCGATTTGGAGTTTTTTACATAGAATATAATGGCATGGCGGGTTATTTTTTAAAATGTACCATGTTTAACTTATGACACAAACTTGTGTTTTTTAATGGAACACCTATATATTTTTATATATTTGAAACCTTTTTAACGATATGCAACATTCGATATTTCTTGAATGGTAATTTACAGAATTAAAAATAGTTTTGTTTAATATATAAAAAACTCAAGGTGAAAATAACGTGCGTTCAAAAAAAAAACGAGGCTGCGTTGGCCATGGAAAAACTTTGTGCATCAATATAGTGTAGCAAAATTTCGAACTGTCAGTTCGAATCTGTCAGAAAGTTTTTAGGTTGGGTTCTTTGTTGACAATGGTTTCGTATACGATTATTATGTTGGGAGAAATTTCAATAAATGGACGCGAAGGAGGGTAGCATTATGTTTATGAGAGCGATATACACATGTCATGGCATTTATTATAAACAATTTACATAAAATTGGTCCGTTTTATTTTGGTAGAAAATTTTAGACTGACAGTTCTTGTCATTTGTGGTTTCTATACTGGAAAGCAGATAAATTCCATGGCCAACTCAGCCTCGGTTTTTTTTGAACGCACGTAAGTTCAACACTCTATTGAACATCAAAGTTGTTCCATGGCCTACGCTGCCTGGTATTTTTGTACTCACGTTATTAATTGGTTGTCTATGAAAGACACCCAATACATAGTCCGTTTTGTTGTTTTTTTGTTCCATCGCGCAAGAAAAAACTAAATTCAATCTAACTGGATCATGTACACTATTAAATTAAGCTACTAATTATTCCGGCGACAACTGTACAAATGGTCGTCTGTGTGGACGTGGCCTTAGGGTGCTTTTAAATGCAATCTGTCAAGTTACCATTTAATCGCAACTAACTTCACACGAGACAGTTTCCAGCACGGTTTTGCTTGTTTATGTGGTTCTGTCGTTTCCCTTACAATTTTCCCCTAATAATGCATTTTCCAACAGATTTCCTTCATTTATTCTGCGTTATATTTATGTATTGTGTGTGTTCATGATAAAAATATGTCAGATTCGTGTGAAATGGACACCACTGAAAGTAGTGGAAATGGCCTCAAAACCAAATACGAATTATCGGAAATTTTGAAAGAAAAGTTGGTAGATTTTCCAGACGTTTTAGAGTATATCAAAATGCTGGAAAAGCAGTTAAAGAAGCAGGGGAGGAAGCTGAGGAGGATCAAATCAAAGTATAAGGTTTGAGGTTATGTTTATTGTTTTTCTTGTTGTTTGTTTGTTAACTATCTAATTAAGGAAGTACAAAGTTGCAGGATGTGATGTACATTACTGGGTCATTAAATATGTGGTGTACAGTCTAAATTTAGCTTATTTTTATAATGAACAAAACAATAATGTTCATATGTAAATTTTATTAGTGTGTTTATCTATTTTGAGTTTTGGTTTGTAATTGAAAATGAATATTCTAAAATTGAGAGGCCTCAATAGATATTGTTCTTTGGTAATCTATAAAGGAGTGTTTGCCTATTTTTGATCTAATCAAAAGAGAATATTCATAATAAATAAATATTATTGGCTTGCCTGATATTATCCATTGTACTTATTTAAACATAATTCCTTATTGTGTGTCTTCCCAATTACGTGTTCTTTGCAATTTTTTCATAAAATTAATGAAAAGCCAATTATTGCATCGTTTTATACATATTTCTTTGTCATTGTTTGCCAAGTTTATGTTTCATCACTTAATGCATGACTCATAAGATGCGTACAAATAAAAAAAAAGGCCATTGAATCCAGCTTTGTTTTATTATTTTCAGTGTAAACGTTTGACGTTGACATAAAATGACAATTAGCGCCGTGCTTGTTGCAAAAGGACGCACAAAAAATATAAAATATGACTTGATATGTGCCGATATTTTTTTAAACGCTTGTCGAACCCAGAAATAATTATAAATAACCTTGACTTGCAGAATTCGGCTAATAGAGAAAAAAAAACGATTTAAACGAAAACCTTTTCCGCAGCTTTGAGGCCCTTTATAAGCAAACTGAAGCAACTTTGGCCAGAAGTAATTTGGGCTAAATCGATCTGCATATTTGAAATCAAAGATTAAATACCTGGTAACAATTAAAAAAGATTCAGAGTAGGCCAGAGAATCTGACTTTGTTTAATTTTTTCAGTGTAAACGTTTGACATTGACATATCATGACATTTGACAGGGACTGTCCGTCTTCTGGAATAATCATTCACGATATTTTTTATGCGGAATTTAACTTCAATGATTAAAGATTGAGATATTTATTTTATTCTTAAAAGGCATTTATCTTTTGTTTTTTTTTACTTTGATTATTTGTATCTGTGATCCAAACACACAGGGAATATGAATAAATATCGCTAAAAAAACAATTTATATACAATACAGGTTAAGTCATTAGTGCGGGATCGGTCCATAACTTCTAAACCATGTAAGATACAAAATTTTTTTAAAAACAATTTGTACATCGTTTGTTAGGCTGCACAACTCAAAAATATTTTAACGTATACAGATTGTTCCAAAACTAGAAAAGCTACACAACTTAATTTTTTCCAATTGAACCACCTATATTTTATTTCACTGTTAGAACCCATTTTGAACTAAATTTATGGCGATATAAGGTATTTTACATTTTGGACCACTGTTATCAAATTACAATTTTTTTTTCACATTTTTTGACATTTACATGTGTTTATTTGTTAATTTATTTAACGTTGAGCGTAAATTGCCTTAAGCTAAGGATTTCTTTCGCCTTCTCCCAGACAATAAATCATATCGATTTGTTTTTGTAAAATATAAATTATTGTGGATAATGGAATGGATAATCAAATGTCAAATCAATGATGACACAACTGTGCAGTGCTGAAATGTGACTTAAAATGATTTCCATGACACACTACCTACCTTATCCTGGCTCAATCTGTATCACAGCCAAAAATATCAAATATCTCGTTAATTATGAATTTTAGCTATAGATTAACCTTAATAAAAAACGTAGCCAGACTCCAGACGCATTCGATGGCATACAAAAATATAGGGGGTGCCATTTAAAAAACTAAAGTTAAGCTTATTTAAAAATAGTATAATTTGACACGAATTATTGCAGAACCTGTATAGTAAAAGCTGTTAAAACAACCTCTCAGTAAATTTTTAAGTGACCCTCTGTAAATGACAAAAAATGTGAAAAAAAAATTGTAATTTGATAACAGTAGTCCAAAATGTAAAATACCTTATCGCCATAAATCTATGTCAAAATGTGTTCCAACAGTAAAATAAAATATAGGTGATTCTATTTGAAAAAATAAAGTTGTCTAGCATGCGTGAGTTTTGGAACAGCCTGTATATGTTAAAATATATTTATGTTGTGCAGCCTGACAAACGGTGTACAAATTGTATTGAAAAAATTTTTGTATCTTACATCGTTTAGAAGTTATGGACCGATCCCGCACTAATGACTCAGCCTGTATATAAAATTAAACCATTTCGCATTTCTTATTATGCGAACAAACACTTTAACTTGTAACAACTGATTTTAAGGCACAATTTGGAAATATATTAAGTTCGCCAAATTGAAATCAGAAGTAAATATTATTATTTTAAATATATTTTTTGCATACGCTTTAAATGTAGAAAATCTAAATATATATATACATATGTATATTTGGGAACACAAAAAAATTGTAAAAAACTTGCGAATAGATATGTGTATTTGTTGATAATTGTATCTGTTATAGGTTTGTCAGAATAACATTTTTTTTGTTTTTTTTTTTTTTAGAAAGCTGGGTGCAATATTTTAAAATACAATTTGTGTATGCATTTTTTAAAATAGTTATTTATAAATCTAGGTGTTTTTTATTCCTTGATAGGAGCGGCGAAACTTTATATTTTTCTCTAGACCAGTTCTAAATTAGTAATTGTAACATTCGTTTTACCAAAACATATTGTAAATAAATCTTACGAAATCAGTATAAGTAAAAATGTATATCATTTATTTCTTTAATTTAAATTTTTTTCTATATTGTCTTAACTGACTATAGCCCATTTCTGAGATGCGTGATGCCCAAACCCAGACCGGATCATCGGAGCCCAAAACTATCGCCGAAGAAATCACCGAAGCCGCCGAATTAGCCACTCAGAGCGCGGGGTTCGTCTATGATGAAGCAACAGGAATGTACTACGATTCCAACACGGGTTATTACTACAGCACGGTATAATTTTTTTTCGGGTAATTTTTTAATTTTTACGAATCCTCGTTCCTAGGAATACGGCTTGTACTTCGATCCAAAATCGGGCACCTATCTTTCATACAAACAGGACACGAACACTTACGAGTTCCACTCCAGAGTTTACGTACCTTCACAAGATAGCAAAACGCACAATAAACTAACGAAAGGAAAGAAGAAAAGTAAGGACGAGTCAAAAGTGAGTGACGTTGTTTCAGTTCGATTGGTTCGGTTCGTATTATTTGTGGACGTTTTAGGTAAACATTTCTTCCGATTTGGAGCATCTATCGCGTTGCTTCAATTCTTTGACCATTAATAAACTTCGCACATACGCGGAGGGTACGTATACTTCAGTAAAATGGTGTTCTTTGTAGGCTGCGAAGAGGTCCGCGAGTTCTATGGAAACGGAAGAAGGGGAGTGTTCAGACAGCAGCACAAACGACTCATCTGATGATTCGAACACTAGTGGTACATTGCTTTCACAACACTCCTCTTAACCGGAAGAATGAATTAAAGGTTTTTTTGCGCAGATATCGCCAAGTCGTGGCCACCCTGCATGAGAATCATTGTGGAGAAGTCAACACACCATAAAATCAAAATCGGATCATTGCACATTTTGACGTACGAGGGCGGTACGTTGGGGCGGGAAGGCGACCACGCCATCATCCTTCCGGACATCAACATCAGCAAGTGTCACCTGCGATTCAGCTACGACAAGGAGAGGAATTCGTACTTGGTCACAGATCTGGGCTCTAGGAACGGTACAGTTTTGAACGGTAGAAGAATGAGCAGTTCGAAAAGCGAGAGTGAAGAGATGGAAGTGGCTCATGGGAGTAGGATTCAAATCGGATCAGTCGTTCTGCTGTGTCACGTTCATGACGGTACCAAGACTTGTGGGCACTGCGAGCCGGGTTTGATACAAGCTCCCGAAAGTACGTTTTTGTAAATTACTGTTCTCGTTTTTAACACTTGACTCTGTAGAGAAAATTGAGCCGGTTGCGATAAGGGGTAGTAAATGCGAGCAGCACAAGAGCGAGTTGAAGAAGTTGAGGAAAAAGTTTGGTGTGAGTGTTTTTGAGGAGGAGACGGTTAAATTGGCGACGGGTTATACAGATAGAGCACAAAAACGGAGAGAAACTGTCGGTAGTCAAAATCCTCACGAGAAGACTGAAGTTGCATCTTTGAATGAGTAACTAATGTAGATTAGTGTATGGTTCGTGCTTAGTCGCTGTTTTTAGGACTATTTCTTCGCAAAATAAAGGTTTCAAAATGCTGGAAAAAATGGGTTGGAAGGAAGGTCAATCGTTAGGTAAAGACAATCAAGGAATGGTGGAACCAGTAAGTTTTTGCAAATCAAAGATTTGTTGTTTCAAGTTTGACTTTTAGGTTCCTTTGATTTCAAACCCTGGAACTTCAGGAATTGGACATGCTGAACCTAAGAGTTTTTCACAAGTTGATGCAAATAAACAGTCGATTTGGAGGAAGACTCAGGACAGGTTTCAAAAACTGCCAGAGACTGGAATTTTCAACGATTCAGATTGATATTTGTAATTGTTAATTTATTTGTTGGTTGTTATTGTGTATATTTGTTTCATTACTACAAGTGTTACAATTCGTGTGTTTTTCCAATTTCAACACAAACACTTTGACTAAAATTGGAGAATCAAAAACATAGTTGTACAGGATGATTTTTCAAAGTAGGTCAAATACTTTTAAATAATTCCTGGTATGCAGGATCATTTTTTAATAGCTTGGCCACAATAAATTTGTGAAATTGAGATATTTCAAATAAGGATAACTCAATTCTTTTAAGTGGAACCCCTTACTTTCTTTACAGATATCGATAGAGTATTGAATTTGGAACAATTTCTTTCATCGATATGCTTATCATTAACCGTTTTTAAACAAAACATACTATCGTCAACCGGTGGCAATAAAATTTAATTAATTATTTTGCTGTTAAATAATTAGGACGAGTTTTTGAATTTAAAAAAAAATGAAATTGACTCAATAATTAACCAAAGATTAAAAATTGTTGAAACAATATTTAACTTGTTTAAATTGCTCCTAGTATAAGAAACGTGACAATTAACCTCATAAGTCTCAGGACTTTGGAGTCTCCGCACAGGTATACACTTTGAATAAAATATAAAATAAAATCAAATCAAATTGTATTTGGCGCCAAAAGATCTCCTCGCGTTCATGTGTTCCGGCCGCAAACTCTCGATTTTGTCAAAATTATTTTGTAAAATTAAATAAAATTAAATTTGGCGCCAAAAGAGTTCCTCGCGTTCATGTTTTCCGGCTACAAACTCTCGATTTTGTCAAAATTATTCTGTAAAATTAAATAAAATTAAATTTGGCGCCAAAAGAGTTCCTCGCGTTCATGTGTTCCGGCTACAAACTCTCGATTTTGCCAAAATTATTTTATAAAAATAAATAAAATTATATTTGGCGCCAAAAGATCTCCTCGCGTGCATGTGTTCCTGATACTAATATATGATTTTAGTCAAATAATTTTGTAAAATTAAATAAAATTATATTTGGCGCCATAAGATCTCCTCGCGTTCATGTGTTCCGGCTACAAACTCTCGATTTTGTCAAAATTATTTTGTAAAATTAAATAAAATTAAATTTGGCGCCAAAAGTTCTCCTCGCGTTCATGTGTTCCTGATACTAATGTATGAGTTTAGCCAATCAAATTTGATGCTGTATTGTTGGTTGCCTACATTTGCTTCAAATCAAGAATTGCAGCTTAGCTAAATTTCTCCTTTTCTTGCCTGTACATACCTCCGATTAAATAAAACACGAACACGGTGGTTATGTATAAAAATGTATTGAAACATATTCGTAACATAAAACTAGTTTGTTAATTAACTATTTACTCAAAGGGTAAAACTATGCATTTGGCAAATAGACCTTAGATTAGTAATTTCAACAGTTCGTTGTACACTGCACTGCAATGCTAAAAATTTACAGATTTCTGCAAGCACATTTAGTTGTAAAATTAATAACTATTAAGCGACATCTTTAAAATTATGCAACAACTAAAATAAACTTACACAACACTGTAATGTGAAAAATTCTAGGCTTCTCCACAGATTACTCCAGATGACTGACTTCATAGGGCGATTTTGTCCGGAACTATCTCTTTTCTTCACATTTAAACTAGGCGCATGACATCTTTGTCACAGATACCATAAGCAAATGTAGAGGCGCTGTAGTCGTTGCTAATACTTTTTACGACCGCTAGATGTCACTACAAAAACTTTTATTTAAATTCAAATAAAAGGCCCAATATTTTTACTCTTTTAAATTGAACGATGTACCATTCTGCGTTTTTTAAAAAGCGTGACTGTTTCTACGCTTATTGCTTTTTTTCTGACTAATATATTAAAAACAGCATTTTGCTGCAATTATAATCAAGCAAGTAAATGTCTAAACTAGCTTGTATATTGAATTTGTCAATAATTTTAAGCGAAAGATGAGTATTTCTTACATTATTTGTGGTTTTGGTGAAAACGAAGCGGAGAAACTGCATTGTTTTCCAAAAAGTGAAGAATGGTAAGGATGCTTTATTAATACAACAAATTCAGGAAATCTAATTACATAATTCTAGAGCGAAACTGTGGCAAGAAGCTCTAAACGTCCAAAATTCCAATCTAAAGCAGAAGTGGAGGGTTTGCAAAAAACACTTTTTGGCATCGTTAGATATTCATTATTCCTTATTTTTGTGTATGAATTTGAAGAAGTAAGTCAGGTTGCTCAATTGGTTGTCCGGCAAGTCTTTCAAAATTTCCATTATTATATAATAACCCCAAGTAATTATCATATGTGTAAGTTTTACCTATCTTAAAAATGTAATTGTTAACATTTTGGCTATAATTTTGTTTAATTTAAATTATGTAATATAATAAATTGATTTTTATAAAATTGTTTGTTTGTATGACGTGTAAATAATGAAGGAATATTTTATGATTTATTCTACAAAACAATTTTTTACATTATTTTGTAGAATACATCATAAAATATTCAAAATATAATAGCATTTTTTCTACCTATATAAAGAGGAGAGAATATTTAAATTTGCCGCAAAATTTGATCGATGCGCCATCTGAAAACTGTTACAAAATTTGAAGGGCGTTAAAGGTCATTCCGCCAAAATATTTGCATTGAGTCAGTCATCTGGAGTAATATGTGGCTACTCCAACCATATCGACTCTTAAAATTTTACATAGACACAAACAAAATAATAAATTTGTATTTGGAGACAAATTAAATTATAAATTATTAAATTAGTGATTTAATTTTGAATTACAACTATAAAACGATTTGAAAAATCGTCATAAATGAAACTGAAACCTCAACTAGATTCAGGTAGATTATTTTAATTGAAATAAAATTGTTAAAATAGTAATTCTACAATTACTTAATCATAGTATTTACAGAAGCAACTTACTTGCCTGATGTGGGTGCCACAGTATGTTAATACAGACATTATCATGTGCCTTCTATTTCTTATACAATTTTGTTGTCTTTCAGTCCCAAATGTAACACTTTCCATCTGCATCACCCGACACCAAATTTCTACATTATATTATTAAAACAAGTTGCAATTTTTTATAAAATTTGTTATATCTTCGTAACCGTAACAAATAAGTAAACATAACTGGACCAAAAATAAAGCAAATTAAGCGAAGAGTCTAGTCCCGTTAAAAAAATAAATAGTTTTATTTAAAACAACAAAGTTGAAGATGACCATTTTGATAAAAATGTAACATAGAACAATGGTGGTGTGTCAAATTTAAAATCTCAATTTGTTAGAAGCCGAGAAACGTCTGATGGGGTAATAAAAAATTATCTTGTATTGTAATATTGTTCAAATAGGATTAAGAAGGACGCGGCATCTACACCTGCAAGTTCGAAGAGTAAATTTATTCAGTAAGAAATTGTGCTTACGTTGTGCTCGCTGTTGGAAGGTGGGGCTAGCAGCAATGATCATAAATTTAAAAAATATTTTCTAAATAACGAAAGTATTCAACAACAAAAAATTTTTTTTAACCTATTATATTGTTTTATTTGATTTGATTTGCTGTGGCCAATTCAAGCACAGTCTCAATGTCAAAAATCCCTAGCCAAGATCCGGATTCTCAGTCATTTACACCCATTTCTGGCGACAAATATGGATCGTAAATAGATGACTAATCGAAATAAAACACGGATATATTTTTTCAATTATTGGTATCGGGTCCTATTTATCCGTAAAAATCATTGCCATCATCGCACCAGAAAGCACCCATTATTTAAGAAAAATTGTTTCACGTCTACGCGGCATGGGGAAATGCTGCAATAATGATATTTGAAACTCACGCCAATGATGAAATGCCCAATTTGTCTTACACATTGCAGAGGTCAACGTAACGCGATAAATATTCGACGATAACTATGCGTAAAATACTTAAACCCTCGTCAGTTTCATCATAGATTACTTCCTAGTAATATGTCTCGTCTGCGTGTTGCTTTCACTCTTTTTTCTTTGTGTTTGTCCTGCGTTCGTGGGTCGCCGTCCGTAATAATCGTGGGGGCAGGACCTGCAGGAATCGCCGCCGCGACTAAACTCCTGCAGAACTCAATAACGAACATTACGATTCTGGAGGCCGAAGGCAGGATTGGCGGAAGGATAAACAGCGTCAGGATCGGTGATGGATTTGTTGATGTGGGTGCAGAGTATTGCCACGGCAAGAAAAACAATATTGTTTACGAATTAGTGAAGGACTTGGATGTATTGGAGCCAATATCGGAGGAGTTCACTCCAGCTTTGTATTATTCCAACGGATCCAGGCTGGATACTAATTTTACAAACGAGCTGCAAGCTGTGATTTTGGGCTACGATTCAAACATTCCAGACTTAAACACCACCGGACTTAGTATCGGAGAATTGTTCATCAAAAAGTGAGTATTTCAATCGTGTTGGTCATGTTATTATCATTATTAAGTAATACACAACCAATAATATAAAAACGATTGCACCGCTAAGTGGACAACAAATAACAAAATTACGGTTAGTTTCGGAAAATTCAAATTTTATTAAAAACGTGTTATAGAACCAAAAAATATAATAATTGCAGAACTTCATACAGTTATGAAACGTGCAATTGCATTCCTTGTAAAATTTTAAATAAAATAAAAGTGCAACTGCGTTTATTGCGTGTTCTTCGTTGTGGTTTTATATGAAAAATTTGATGTTCTCTCGTTCTCTGGTCATTGGTACAGGACGTCGTTTTCGCTTTTGACGACTTGGCCAGTACGTCTTTCATTTTGCAACCTCGTCGGAAGACATCAATCCAAATTAATTGCCTTTATCAGATTTCGAGCCGCACTCCCGAAACCTGCCACATTAACCCAAAACAGCACAACATTGTTGCACCTTTATCGCACCATTAAATCTGCTCTTAAACAGGTACAACTCTACGATAATTCGCCAATACGGCGACGACCACGAAAAACTGAAAATACTGAACGCTGCACTCAGACTTGCCGAGAAAGTGTCGTTGATGATCGATGGCGCATTTTCCTGGCTCGATACCTCACCAGTCAAACATTATGAAAGAAGCGAAGGGCATCAGCTTCTGGTGTGGAAAGGCCGCGGCTACAAAACCATTCTAGACGTCTTAACAAAGGCGTATCCTGACGCTGAAGACAAACTGCCGATCGACGATAAAATTCACCTCGAACAGGAGGTGTCGAAAGTAATTTGGAACGGAAGCCGCGTTCTTGTACGCACACAAAACGCTACATTCGTCGCTGATCACGTCATTTTCACCCCTTCAGTTGGCGTTTTGAAGGAAAGGAGTCGCGAGTTATTTATACCCGAGTTACCGGAGGATAAGCAAAACGCTATCAGAGCTATAGGAATTGGCGGTGTTATGAAGATTATTATGCTTTTTGACGAAGAGTGGTGGCGCAGTGACGATGTCATTTTCACGTTTTTGTGGAGCGATGATGACTTATATAGCATAGTCGAGCAGTTTCCGCTTGGACCTGTTAGAAATGGTATTTCGTGGGTGTCTTCGGTGGCGCTTCTTGCTAAAGTTCCGGGTAACCCCAAAGTTTTGATCGCTTGGGTTACTGGCGAATTTGTTCCGGAAATCGAGAAACTTTCCGAAGATATTTTGCGGCAAGGTTGCAACTATTTGTTGCAGAAATTTCTGGGGGGCGCTTATAACATCAGCCGGCCACAGCGCATCATCAAGTAAGTTGAATTCAACTCATTCTAGTGAAAATTATCGAATTTAAACATAAACTATCTACAAAAACTAATTATTAAAAAATTCGTAAATTTTTCAACTGAAAGTAGTTGAATAATTCCATTCTTCCTTGCAAAAAAATTTAAATTGTGATTTTGCTATAAAAAATAGTGTCGTAATGTGCTATTTTAGATATTTGACTTCTTCCGCACAATTTTTGAAATTATAATATCCTGAGATTATGCCACTTATAGTGGTAACATTACGGTTTAAGCTCGGTGTTAAATGTTAAAACCTGAAGAAATACCATAAGACTTATCATAATATTTAAACAGACAAAATGTACAAAAAGTAATTATTAAAAAATTAGTAAATGTTTCAACTGAAAATAGTTGATTATTTCCATTTTTTCTTGTAAAATAATTTTAAATTGTGATTTTGCTATAAAAAATAAATAGTGACGTGAATGTGCTATTTTAGATATTTTACTTCTTCCGCACAATTTTTGAAATTATAATAACCTGAGATTATGCCACTTATAACATTGGTAACATTGCGGTTTAAGTTCGGTGTTAAATGTTAAAACCTGAAGAGGTACCATAAGGCTTACCATAATATTTAAACAGACAAAATGTACAAAAACTAATTACTAAAAAATTCGTAAATTTTTCAACTAAAAATAGTTGAATACTTAAATTTTTCCTTGCAAAATAATATTAAATTGTGTTTTTGCTATAAAAAATAGTGACGTGAATGTGCTATTTTAGATATGTGTCTTGTTCCGCACAATTTTTGAAATTATTATATCTGAGGTTATGCCACTTATAGTGGAAACATTGCGGTTTAAGCTCGGTGTTAAATAAATAAATAAATAAGCATTTATTGCCTCGCAACAAGTACAAAATAACTACAATATACAGTACAAAAATAAAACAATAATGAAACAAAATAAATTAACACTGTGATATAAAACAAAGACCTGAACTACATAAACTTGTCTAGAGACACAAAGGGGGATAGTTTGGCTCTGGGCCATTCATCCACTACCCCTGTAAGAATTACGACATATTTTATTTTACTATTTACGCTTATGTGCTATATGTACATATAACACAACTACAGATCCATAATGTCAATGCGATGAAGCAAAATGTCTCTCTTCAATTTAATTTAAAAATTTATGTTTGATAAGTGTAGGTATGTGTTGAAAAAATTCAGTAAGTATGGTGCCATAAATGAAAAGCACCCTTCAAACTTAAATGTTAAAACCTGAAGAGATACAACGACTTACCCTAATATTTAAACAGACAAAATGTACAAAAAGTAATTATTAAAGAATTCGTAAATTTTTCAACTAAAAATAGTTGAATACTTCCATTTTTCCTTGTAATTAATTTTAAATTGTAATTTTACTATAAACAAAATACTAACGTGAATGTGCTATTTAAGATGTTTGACTTTTTCCGCACAATTTTTGAAATTATAATATCCTGAGGTTATGCCATTTATGTGGTAACATTGCGGTTTAAGCTGGGTGTTAAATGTTAAAAACTGAAAAGATACACCGACTTAGCATAATATTTAAACAGACATTTATAATATACTTTATTAGTCGCATAATTTAATTTTTATATAAAATTTTAATATTATAATTTAATAATTTATTATGATTTTTTGTTTTAATTTGGTATTTGTTAATGATTTAGATCTACGTGGCGATCAAATCCTCATTTCCGTGGAACTTACTCGTACGAAAGAGCGGGATTCGAGCGCCAAAACGTGCGGTATCAAGTAAATTTAGCCTCACCTCTTAGCGATCCGAATGGAAGGCCTTTGGTCCTCTTCGCCGGTGAAGCCTCCAACCCAATCCACTACTCCACAGTCCACGGAGCAATCGAAACGGGTCACCGCGAAGCCGACCGTATTATAAATCTGTACAAACAAACGTAAAAAAAGGTCCTGTGCGACTGTATTGAATAATAAATTGGTGGAACGTAACCGAGCGACGATTTCCTCCCCCAGGTCTCGTATAGTCATAAGCGCCGATAAGTAATGAGTATAAACGAGCTTCCCGGCATCCAGTCTTGGGGAACAATGAGATGGCGACGTTGATTCCATTCTCTCGTACGATTTCTCTTACTCAGTTCGTTTGTGTTTGAGAAAAGAGCGACCGGGTTGCATATGAAGATTGATTGCATAAAAAGAGTAAACGGTGCGCGGTGCATTGTTGATGGCGTCTGGCCACTTAATAAACTTTAGCTAGACTCTATACATCAGCCGGTCTCGGTTCCGCCATCGTCACGACGCCGCTATTGTGAGCTCCGCGACTGTATTATGGGCATGTTATGGGTGGAAAAAGCGCATTAAGGGGTCGAGGTGATGGCGGGCGACAGGAAAATGGATTTATTAGAATCGGGTGGAGATGCTAAGGTTTCACGAGCAAAAGCGTCAAGCTGCTGGAAATTGATTAAAGCATTAAACATTTTGTAAATTTGCTCGTTCAAAAAAGTGTTTGTCTCGAACTAAATCATTTTCTACCAGGAAAGAAATTGTAAGTGGCGGCTCGTGGGTTCTAAAACAGGATGGGCACAAAACAAAAAAGTGGCAAAGAAAACTTAACAATACATTTTTTTTGTACATTATATTTTTCTTGCTGCAAAATAACTCAATCACACCAAATCACAACGAACTAAAAGTAATAATCTATAAAAAATATATTTATTCCTCTAGCATCAGCGAGCACGTGCCCCTGTGCCCTTTAGCACCAGCCGCCACTGGATATTATAATTATAATGATACTGTGATTATTTTTCAAGATTTGAATAAATTGAATAAAAATCCATCGTGGTTCGACTTTTATTTCAAATATTTATTTTTCGCAAAAATTTGTATTCAATGTTTTATTTAGCTAATGTAAAATAATGTCAAGAGAATGTACCAATGTAGTGTGAACTTCGATTCAGCTTTCCACATTTTGTTGGGTACAGTAATAGGTGCTATTCAACGTTTAAAGAAAAATCCATTCAAAAACAAACTAAAAAAATATGTTTTTCTAATATCTTCTTATATAAGAGGAAGTCAAAATCAATCAAGTAGTAAGAAAACGCACATTTTGTAAATTTAATCCATTAAAAATAGCCTAGACCAAATTCCAGCAAGAAATTTGTAGCAAAAGAATTTGTTGAAAAAGCTAAGTATACAGAGTGGAAACTACTGGAGTAAATTCAGTATATTGAATACACATAATTTCGCGAAAAATTCCTGAAATACGTTAATTTTCGTTTTTAACTTGCTACATTTCAGCCTATTTAATTTTCCTTTTTTTACTCAGGAGGCTGTAATCACCCTTAAATTTTATTTTCAAATGGTAAAATGTACATTGACACGTTATAACAAAGCTCATGGAAAAAGGAGTATAACATTGTATAATATAACATGAGTGTAAAATTTGTCAAATAAAAGGTGAAATCAAAAAGAGTCTGCAAAGAGAATGAAATTTCTTGCAAAAATGGTGTTTGCACCGCATGAAGAAAACGAAAAACATTGAAACATCTTAAAAACAGTTTTTAAGATGCTTCAATGATTTTTATTTGCTCTCACATAAGACATGAAAACGTGAAAAAAAAACTCCTTTTTTCATAAGCTTTTTCAATTGAACTATACTTCCTTTAAAAGAAAGTTAAACGTGTTTACAAGTCCCCTGAGTTCCAAGAAAAAACTGAATAGGCTACAAAATAGCAAGTTCAAAACAAAAATCGACGTGTTTCAGGAATTTTTCGCCAAATCATTTGTATTCAAGATACTGAATTTATTCCAGTTATAGTTTCCACTCTGCATATAAGAGATAAATATAAGTAACTCAAAGATAATGGTGATTGGAAAAAACGGGACACGGACATTTGTAAAACTTCACAATACGTAGAAGTTACTTACGAATAAAAATACAAGACAAAGGAAAAATATAGCAGGCTAAAGCAACGGTAAAAATAACAAAGAGTAGACCGAGCAAAATAGGAGATGATGTGGAAAATAGTGGAAAACCTCAGAAAGAAGAACCAAACCTAAAAGGAAGGAAAAGAATTGGCACAGGATAAGAAAAAATGGGCAAAGTTTGTTGATAGCTTTACAATTACTTCGCATTCATGCGGCAACTTTGTTAGTTCCATATCCATAATAGCAATATGCAAAAATTAATTAAATTAATTGAAATTAATTAATTAAATTAATTGAAATTAATTAATTAAATTAATTGAAATTAATTAATTAAATTAATTGAAATTAATTAATTAAATTAACTGAAATTAATTAATTAAATTAATTAATTGAAATGATTATGAGTGTGTGGACAAATTTGCAACCTAATTTTGATTTGAATTTGAATAATTTTGTTGACAGCATGAATTTAAGAATTTAATTAAGTTAATTAGAAAAAAAAGGTAATTTTTTTATTGATTAAAACTTGGCGGCGCTTTAGTTATGCACATGCAGCTTTTCAATTTTTACTTACAAATTTGTTGCAAATGGCTTTAAATTTATTTAAAATATTTTGTTTATTATACAATATTTCTTATCTCAATATTCAAGAGGAAAAAATATTTTAAAACGTGTAGTTATGCACGTCAATTTATAATCGGAGGTAAAGTTTTATTGTTATAAAGGAAAAAAATTATTAGAGAGGCATTTAATATTGGTAAGATTTTTGGTGTAGACTATTGCTTAAAATGTTTATTTGAAAAAATTTGCAATGTACATTATGTTACACATTTATTTTATGTAAATGAATAATTCTTTCTGCTTCTCTCCAACCTGTTTCGATAGCACCATGCACTGTTGAAAAATGCACAGGATTTGTTGCTTCTCCTGCAAATAAGACACGCGGCTGATTTGCGCTTTCCAAAGGTTCAGCCAATACATTTTGAAGCGAAAATCCTTTTCTATAGTATGCAGTTTTGGTGAACGAATAAGTGCCACCGAAATTTTCGTTAGAGCACCACGACGATCCAGTAATATTACCAATCTCTGTTACGTTATAATCCCGGCTTAAAAACGTGTCCAAAACATACTTGCATCCTTGTTCCAAAACCTCCACTGGCAGTTTCTCAATTTGTGGTACTAAATTGCCACTAATCCAACCCACCCAAACATTTTTATTGTGCGGGAGTTTTAGTATGTATCTAAACTGAGTCACCCAAGACGTGCCATTTTCACTTGGCCCCTTTGTGAAGTTAGCACTTCTGTAATCGTGCCAAAAAAATGAAAACGCAGAGTCCTCGTCTTTCCACCACTGCCTTCGGAAATAGAAAAACACTTTCATGACACCCGCAAATCCAGTGAAATTAATAGCGTCAACTTTTGAAGATGGTAGAGCTGGGTTAAAGAGCGTATGATGGCGTTGTTTTAAAACTCCAATCGATGGTGTAAAAATTACGTAATTTGAAAAGTAGCTTTTATTGTTGGATGTGGTAACTGTCACCAACTGACTCTGGTTATAAGCGATGGTTTCCACTTTAGAATTAAAATGGATTTTTGAATCAATTGGTAGCTTGTTGTGAGAATGGGGATAACTCTTCATGAGGATGTCCAATACGACTTTATAACCTAAGCCTTTCCAGGTTAGTGCTTGATTTCCTTCGCATTGTTCGTAATCGTTTTGGACCGACGGACTAAACCACGAAAACGCCCCAAAATGTACAACAATATAGCCCTCTAAAAATCGCAACCCTTCTACAAATAGTTCATAGTTTTTTGTGTTACTGCTAGAAACTTCTTGCAATTTTCTCGAGTATCTAACAACAATTCAGACTAGTGGAAACGCAATGAAATCGAGCTAATACTCACTTGTTCAAGAACAATTCACCAATAGAGCGTCCCGTTTCGTTGAAATTCTCATCGGAATTATTGTCATACTCAGAATACAACTGTTTAATTTCTTGCACAAACCAAGGTTCCAACCGGGAACCATTGGAATAGTAAATCGTATTCTGGAGCGATCTCAAACCTGGTTCCAAAATATCATATCCGCGGGCGAGTTCAAATGCCACATTCCCCTCTTCTCCATGGCAGTACTGAGCCCCCAAGTCAACGACTCCACTCCCAAACCAAACACTGTTAATTCGTCCACCAATTCTATTTTCCGCCTCTAGGATTGTAATATTAGTTATCGAATTTTCCAAAAGCTTTGTTGCCGCAGCGATTCCCGCAGGACCGCCCCCAACTATTATCACGGAGGGCTTCTGCAGAAGTGTTGGAATTAATTGGCAACAAAGAACAAGCACAAAAAGCGGACCAAACATATTGGTGGTTGGATTTGAACTGAGGGAATTATCAATTTCGTTGTGTAATGTTTGACGAAAAGCTGATGTAATTTTGTTTATATTTCCTTGTGATTGTGGTGGTGTCCAAAGATGATTTAATTCGTAACTTTGTCAACTCAGTTCGCTCCTTAAAATAATTTTTCGTTTAATAAAAAAAAATTGACGCGGCTAAATCGATCAATAAAGTAAGAATGATTAAATTCATGATTTTCTATTTTTATAACTCAATATAAATCAACGATACATTTGTACGTAAACTGAACGTATCTGAAATCTGAGAATTAAGAACAATAATTAAGACTCAGATTGAACCTTCCAAATGCACGAGTTGGGAAACCCGAATTATATTTACAATTGCAGTCCGCATCTTGCAATTTATTGTAATGGACACAGTCCAAGTCAATTGTTCAGTAATAAAAGATGTAATTTGTTTCCATTAGATAAACACAATTTGCAAAAAAGACTTTCTCAACATCAACAACTCGTAACTCTTCTCTTGTTTAATCAGTACCAAGTTCAATAACTGTTTGGCTAAACGTGATGGTGCTAATTTAGCCCCCAATTCTGTCTGCAGCTTCCAAAATAGCAAGTTGGTAATTGAGTTCTTAACGAGTTTAGTCGCGGCGATTCCCACAACTCTCACTCCGATTATGATAACAGACGAGTTTTCTTTGCACGAACACATAAATTACAGGAAAGGATTAAGACGAACAGTCATGTTTTTTTAACACAACTAATGTTTCCAGATAAATAAAAATGATTTAATCGTTTCAGCTCCAGCTTAGTTTCATGTAATAAAATATAGATCATGACTTGTGTTTTTTAATATTCCTTTCTGCCTCACGATGTCCTGTTTCGATAGCACCAGGAACAGTACCGGATTTTTTGCTTCTCCTGCAAATAATAAACCTCCGTTGGTACCAAGCAACGGTTTGCCCAGTTTAGAACGATGGGACACTCCATTTTGGTAAAACTTGGGACAGTTAAACGAGTAAGATCCCAAAAAATTCTGATTCGTGCACCAGTTACTTTTGAGAATCTTATCAATTTGGGTGACGTTATAATATTTACTAAAGAACTTATCGAGGAGGAACTCGAATCCTGACTTCAATGTCCCATCAGATAATTTTTCAATTTGCGGAACGAAATGACCAGTAACCCAAGCCACCCACAAGTTCGGATCGTTGTTGTTTTGCACGAAAACTGTAACGTCGGTAATCCACGAAACTCCATTTTTTCTTGGACCACGAGGAAACTCGCTGCTGGAGGTGTTCACATTTTCAGTGTTCCAAAGAAGTGGGATAATTCGGTCGGTGTCTCTCCACCATTTCTTTCGGAAATAAAGAAACACTTTCATTACGCCTCCAAAGCCGATCGCGTGAATTGCCTGTTGCTTTGACGATGGTGGTTCCGGGTCGAATAATTTTTTATGTTGTTTTTTGAGCACCCCGATTGATGGAGTAAAAATGACGTAATCAGCTGCATATTTTTGGTTGTCGTAAGTTTCAACGATAAGCGACCGCTTTCGTTTCCAGTTAATTGTTTTAACTCTAGAATTCAAATGAATTACGTCGTCAATCGGTAGTTTTTTGCTCGGATCGGGGTAACTCTTCATAAGAAATTCTAGGATTATTTTGAAACCGACTTGTTTCCAAATTACTCTTTGTAGTCGCTCATGTACAGTGAATCAAACCAAGAAAACAAGCCCTTGTTCGAATTAATGAAATGTTTGGAATATCTGAGCCAATCAGATAACATTTTCAAAACATCCTCATCGTTCTCGTACTTCTTCAAAAATGTTAGTTTAAAACTACAATCAAATGACTGGATTCGCAAAATTCTGAGTTTGCTACGTTCTACTTACTGATCATTGAACACCTCCCCAACTGATTTCCCAGTTACGTTGTAGTTCTGAAGAGAAAGTTTGGAGTAATTCTCTAACGACTGTTGCCATTCGAGCAAAAACGCCGCATTATTCAATTTTGACCCGTTCGAGTAAAAAATGACATTATCGAAAAAGTGATTTGAAGAAAATCGTAATCTTTCACCAAGTCATAGACGATATTTCTTTTGGTGCCCATGCAAAATTCCACTCCCAACTCCACTAAACCATGGTTAAACTTAATGGTGTTCAATCGACCTCCAATTCGGTTCTCTGCTTCGAGAATTGTCACATTGTCTATGGAGTTTTCTAGCAATTTTGTTGCTGCTGCTATTCCTGCAGGACCGGCTCCTATTATAATGACAGAAGGATTTTCAAATGATGCTAAATTTATGTAACTGAAAAGCGTGAGAAGATAGATTAGCCCGACATTAAATACTTTGCTATTAGAAAACAGAATGGTTACTAAAGTCATATTATTAGAAACGATGTGCAAATATTTTGTTTATCAAAAATGTATTGTAATTAATGAGTTTGTTTAAAAATATCTGACCTGAGCAGATTAAATTGAAAATGTTATTTATGTATCTACTGCTTGACGTGCTAAGATAAAGATAATTTTAATAATTTTAATAAGATTTTTATTAAATTTAACTTTATTGAATTTTTTTATAAACGATGCTTATATATTTTGTTTATGAAAATGTGTTGTATGTTTGTGTTATGTGTTTGTTTAAAAATAAATTGAAAAATATATGAACCATGCGCAGATTAAATTTAAAATTTTATTTCTGCATCTATTTATTCACGTGGAGTTAAAGATAATAGATTTTTATTACATTTAACTTTACTGCAATTAACGATTTTGCAATTATTTTCAAAAGATAGTATACATCAACGGAACTACGAGCGGATTAATTTTTATGTTTCTACATTTACAATTTACTATAAAAATAAAAAAATTTAATTTAAATTTTATTCCTACATCTATTTATTCACATGCTGAGTTAAAGATAATATTTTTATTAAATTTAATTTTACTGCAATTAACGATTTTGCAATTATTTTAAAAAGATAGTATACATCAACTGAACTACGAGCGGATTAATTATTATGTTTCTACATTTACAAATTGATATAAAAATAAAAAATTAAATTTAAATTAGAAATTTATTAAATTTTAAGTGAATTAACAATAGAGTGGAATAAATAAAATATTTGAATGTTTTAGTATTTTTCAGCTTAATTAATTAAATTTTACAAAAACCTACATCAAATTATTATTGTCAAATAATTTATAGTGGAAATTTGACTGATTCAATTAAAATGACAATATTTGATTGGTATTTTCTTTAATTTTTTTTCTGTAATTTTATTATTCTTTCTGCCTCCCTGTGTCCTGTTTCAATAGCCCCATGCACGGTAGAATAATGAATTGGGTTGGTGGCCTCTCCCGCAAACAACAAACCACTGACTCCATGGGTCCCAAGCAAAGGATCGGCCAATTTAGAACGATGTGAATATCCCTTCTGGTAAAACCCAGGTCTGTCGAAGGAATAAGTCCCAAGAAAATTACGATTGGAACGCCAATTTGTCTTGACGATACTTTCAATCTCTGTCAAATTATATCGCTTGCCTAGAAATTTATTCAACACATATTCGAATCCTGCTTTGAGCGTCCCATCAGATAATTTTTCAATTTGCGGGACCAAATCACCGGTAACCCAAGCCACCCACACGTCAGGGTCGTTGTTGTTTTTTACCATCACTCGGATTTGAGCGACCCAAGAGACTTCGTCCTTGGAAGGTCCGCGCGGAAATTCCGCGACGGTTGTTTTCAGATCCTCTTTGCGCCATAAAAAGGTAAACCCTGTATCGTTGGCGTGCCACCATCGATTTGAAAAGTGTAGAAAAACTTTCACTACTCCACCAATTCCGATCGCTTCGATCGCTTGTTCTTTGGGATACGGCAGTTCGGGTTTGAATAATTTGTGGGACTGTTTTTTCAAAACTCCGATGGACGGAGTAAAAATTACGTAGTCGGCTGAAAATGCTTCTTCGTCGTACGTTTCGACAATGTTTGTCTGGTTTTGGCCCCAAGTAATGGATTTAACGCGCGAATTCAACCGGATTTTGTCATCTATAGGCAGCTTTTTTGTTGAATCAGGATAACTCTTCATGAGAAGCTCTAAAATAGTTTTATAACCCACTTGTTTCCATAGGAGTTGCTGATTTCCTGCACACTCTTCAAAATCGCTTTGTTGTGATGAATCAAACCAAGAAAACGCTCCTTCACTACTTAAAATCAAGCCTTCGGATGATCTCAGCGCTTCTCGGAAGATTTTCAGTTTATCCGCATCGTTTTCATATTTCTTCAACAGAGTGTCGTTGAAACTAGAATGCGTTTTTAAATTTTGCTAGTTATGTGTTTCGACTCACTGATGAATAAACACTTCACCGATTGATTTTCCCGTGGTGTTGTATTCCCCTTGACTTGTAACGTCGTAATAGTTATCCAACAACTCTTCCCATTCGTGCATTAATCCGGAATCTAGGGTTGATCCGTTTGAGTAGTTAACTTCGGCAAAAAAATTTGGTGGTGCCCGCTCAAGTAAATCGTAGCTTTTCACAGTTTCATACACGATATTTTCTTTCTCTCCGTGACAGTATTCGGCTCCTAGTTCGATAAGGCCCTTGTTGAACTTTACAGTATTTATTCGTCCTCCAATTCGGTTTTCTGCTTCAAAAATGGTAATGTTTGTAATGGAATTTTGAAGCAGTTTTGTCGCCGCTGCTATTCCTGCAGGACCCGCTCCTATTATTATTACCGAAGGATTTTTGCTTAGTCCTTGGTTTGGACAATTTAACAGCGCGAGCACACATAGCAACCGCAACTCCATCGTTCAATAATAAATTAATGACTGAGTCTCGGTCTATGTTCTAATCTTAATTCGGTACTTTCCTCTACAAATATTTACGAATTTATATTAATTATTATCATTTGTGGATTATGAAACGTTACGTAGTCTCGGTCTATGTTCTAATCTTAATTCGGTACTTTCCTCTACAAATATTTACGAATTTTTATTCATTATTATCATTTGTGGATTATGAAACGTTACGTGATAAATGCGACTAACATATTATTAAATTTAAACTATTTTCTCATTTTAATAGACTTGAGTGGCATTTCAACTCGAACTCGAATTATTCAAATTTTGACAAAACCGTTAGATTACATAATTAAAATGGCGTGCTAATGATTTTCTTTTACAAATTGTCTTTGTATTTGGTAAATTTCAAAATTTCAGTACCGATTTACGAGTCATTATCAGTTTTGCGAAATTTAAGGAACGTTTTAGTGTGAGGTGAAAAAACAGTTAGAATAGGAATCGTTTTCGGGTAACTTTCAAATCCGAAATGAGAACAATTTAAAAATTTCATTGAACCCATTTCGAAAGATGCTTCCAGGAAACATTAGATTTTTTCGTCAAGGCTATCTAATT
Source organism: Eledona agricola (assembly GCA_964023215.1). Lineage (NCBI taxonomy): Eukaryota > Metazoa > Arthropoda > Insecta > Coleoptera > Tenebrionidae > Eledona > Eledona agricola. Next base: position 5,980,889 of record OZ026856.1, read on the forward strand.
ATGTACACGAACCTGTCATTTTTTCCATTAATTACTTTAATGAGAATGTCAAGCAGTAGCGGCTACTGAATAAACATGCTCGAAACAACGAATGTGTTATTGTTAGAAAATTTCAACTGTCAAACTAATAAAAAATAATTCCGTCTTGATTAAAAGCAATTTCCTGCAATTTTCATTAGATCAAGTATGGCAAATTGGCAATAAACTGAGTCATCGAAGATGATCTTTCCGTCTCGAAGCTCCAGTGAATCGTCCCCAATAAATTTTATCGTTATAATTATTTCAGATATAAAATGATATTAATGAGGTAGCGGTCGGGTGGGCGGTTTGCTAGATGCGACCCGGAGGTCATTGCATTCAATCCACATTGCAGAAATTCTAGGTCACCACTATTTGTCTTGCGAGGAAAAGCTTTAAGTACCTGTCCACGCAATATCAATCTTCTGTCGCAAGAGCTTTTGGATGCACTTGCAACTTGAGTGTGTTTTCACACTCCAACTAACACTCTGGTGATGCTGCATTTAACACTTCTTGCATCCAGATAGATGGCTGCACACATTTCAATGCATCAATCTTCAGGATATCTTTTATTTGCCACCAACAAAAATTTCAGTAAAATACTAATTGATACTAACCAACTTCGTTATGAATTAGTACTACATTAAACTAGGTTTTGCATTACAACTTTTGTAAGAGACCCACAATTTAAGTAATCGTAAAAATACAGGGTGTCTAGAAAAAAATTGTAAACTTGAAATGCTGGTAATGAAATAACGACAAAGAGTACTGAAAAAAAGTTTATTTCGAATTAAAGTACAGATTATGGGATTTTATTTCATAAAAATAACTTCATCTAAATGTGCTCTGTTCCGCTCTCGTCACTCTTCTAAACGCGAAGTAAAATTCCTGAGTACTGTCTGACACGTAGCTTTTGAAACAACTTGTATAAAGGCCATTAATTGAGGAAAATCTCTTGAATACGCCGAAAACAATTTCTAGAATACCTGAAAAGGACGGATGGTGCACAAATTTCACCTTAAATATCGTGCTTTCGCTAATTAAAAGCGAAACAAAGAGTGCGACAGGATATAATAAATTAAAGTGTTATTTTTACTCGATGCATATTTCCGCTGAATTCCGTCCCAATGGAAAACGAGCATTAAAAGAGCAGAATGTTTCTAATGATAATAAGGGTACCTTCAATTAAGCTGGTGGGTAATTATTATACTACACACATTCCAGGCACGAGTAAATGGTATTTGTCGTATTCAAAGAACCATTGCAGCGCTAGCTCGTTCCAGGTCTACTCGAGAAAAAAATCTATTGTGTCGGCTTTAAGGAATTTGCCATATCGTTCCGACTTTTTAATTGCACACAATAGCGGTGTCAAGGTCAGTTTTTTAGAACGTACGGTATTATTCCGTTGGGATTTTGAATATTATCGACTTCTGAACGTCGTAGCCGGAAAATGCAACCATATTTTTTTTATATCATCCTTTTTCACTTACTAAGCTCGTCTCATTTTTTACAATTCCCCATTGTTGAGCTATCGACGTGGAATCGTATGACGCGGATTAAATCACACGCTCATTCTGTCTGTCTCAAGAAAGGTCAGGGATGTGTGGTGAGCTTATCAGGAGCGGCTGATGTGACACAGTGAGATAGTTCTATATTATAAACGCACACACACATTATGTTTTAGTCGAGTCAAAATACTGGGAAATTTCGCTCTTCTCACATTTCATTAGAAGTCTCAGTTGAAATTCCAGTGAAGGCGATCGTTTAATGATTTGATGCACGGTTAAAGTTAATTCGTTTGCGGAAAACGTTTTGGTGAAATTTCAGGAAAATGACTCACCTGCATCATTTCGAACACAAACAAATTTTCTCTAAAGTCATCCGTTTAAGCTTATTTTTAGTGATTATTTAGAGATTCTATGATTGGAGTCCTTCTTTACGAGCTTTGTTTGTGACGTTTTTATGTTATTTAATGTTTTAAAATAACGATTAGATGACCAACAAATCGAAAAATTAAAGCCACTTTTAGAGATTCAACCTTGTTTTTTAATGCTTTTTATGGCCACAATCCCAAATTTGTTTACGAAATTATAATAACATTCTATTATGTTTCTGACACCTGCCGTTTGATAACATATTTCATCTTCTTATCGATGGAACATCTTAAAGGAAAATGAATCAAAATACAAATCTGTTACTGCCACATGGGAAAGTCGAAGTAAGGGCCTCAATTTAGTAACATCTTAATGTATTAGTACAGATAAGCCTATACAAGGAATGTCAATTAAATTAAAACCTCATGTCTCCATGCAACAAAAATCAAACATTTTAAATTTGTTCAGCTTAGTATGATATGACGCAAAATAAATTCAAGGAGTGCGCGCTCGTGTACATTTTACATTTTATTCTTACGAAAGACGGCTGTTCATATTTGTGAGGTTTGTTGAAATAATCAATCAGAATACAACTTATTTCAATTATTGACACTCTTTTTAGTTTTGTTTCATACTTTATGAGTGCGGGGCATTTTTGTAAACGGATCGACACTTACACAAAAGATATTGAGATGTAACTGTGAAAATTACACACAAGGATTGAAATGTTTGTCAATACACGTGATCGCTACCAAATTGTTGAAGAGGATATCACACGGCTCACGAAGTAGATGTGAAGACCAAGGATGATATTATTAATCCTTTATCCGTTTATTTAGTTTACTTTTAAATAACTTCTTTTAATATTTCAAATTACACCGTTTGAATCATTCATTGTCTAAGGCTAGATCTTCAGCTATATACAAAGTTATAAAGTTTGCCTTTCAGTCATGCACACTCAAAATTTGGGAAGATAGGTGCTTTTCTGGGTGTCTACATCTCACGTCTTCTAAGATGGGTTTTTCTTTCTTAAAATAAAATATGGGGGGATGAGATTGAACAAGCTCCAAAGCTTTAAATAATTCAGTAATTTTAGGTAATAAATCGAATACCTATTAATCGTTTTTTTTTTGTTAACAACTTATGTTCTTGTCCCGTAGCAAGCTCCAAAGCTTTAAATAATTCAGTATTTTTAGGTAATAAATCGAAAACCTATTTCTCGTTTTTTTTTTTGTTAACAACTTATGTTCTTGTCCCGTAGCAAGCTCCAAAGCTTTAAATAATTCAGTATTTTTAGGTAATAAATCGAAAACCTATTTCTCGTTTTTTTGTCAAGAGCTTATATTCTTGTCCCGTAGCTTGTGTCATATGTTCCTTTTAAAAACACAAAAAAAAAAGATTTTAAAAATTTTCAATGTTTATTATGATGTAGATCCACGATTTTAATTTTAATTGAAAAAATCCTTTATCCGTTTATTTAGTTTACTTTTAAATAACTTCTTTTAATATTTCAAATTACACCGTTTGAATCATTCATTGTCTAAGGCTAGATCTTCAGCTATATACAAAGTTATAAAGTTTGCCTTTCAGTCATGCACACTCAAAATTTGGGAAGATAGGTGCTTTTCTGGGTGTCTACATCTCACGTCTTCTAAGATGGGTTTTTCTTTCTTAAAATAAAATATGGGGGGATGAGATTGAACAAGCTCCAAAGCTTTAAATAATTCAGTAATTTTAGGTAATAAATCGAATACCTATTAATCGTTTTTTTTTGTTAACAACTTATGTTCTTGTCCCGTAGCAAGCTCCAAAGCTTTAAATAATTCAGTATTTTTAGGTAATAAATCGAAAACCTATTTCTCGTTTTTTTGTCAAGAGCTTATATTCTTGTCCCGTAGCTTGTGTCATATGTTCCTTTTAAAAACACAAAAAAAAAGATTTTAAAAATTTTCAATGTTTATTATGATGTAGATCCACGATTTTAATTTTAATTGAAAAAATCCTTTATCCGTTTATTTAGTTTACTTTTAAATAACTTCTTTTAATATTTCAAATTACACCGTTTGAATCATTCATTGTCTAAGGCTAGATCTTCAGCTATATACAAAGTTATAAAGTTTGCCTTTCAGTCATGCACACTCAAAATTTGGGAAGATAGGTGCTTTTCTGGGTGTCTACATCTCACGTCTTCTAAGATGGGTTTTTCTTTCTTAAAATAAAATATGGGGGGATGAGATTGAACAAGCTCCAAAGCTTTAAATAATTCAGTAATTTTAGGTAATAAATCGAATACCTATTAATCGTTTTTTTTTGTTAACAACTTATGTTCTTGTCCCGTAGCAAGCTCCAAAGCTTTAAATAATTCAGTATTTTTAGGTAATAAATCGAAAACCTATTTCTCGTTTTTTTGTCAAGAGCTTATATTCTTGTCCCGTAGCTTGTGTCATATGTTCCTTCTAAAAACACAAAAAAAAAGATTTTAAAAATTTTCAATGTTTATTATGATGTAGATCCACGATTTTAATTGAAGAAAAGGAGGATGTGACGATCTACTGGAAGATTTTTTATTAATTTGCAACTAGTTTTAGAATAACCACTCCATAATGAGTGCAAAACATAACCCAGAAAACAAAACAACAAAAGTTAAAATTCTTGTATAAGCATAGTTTAGTATTTGCATATTTTTTTTTTGTAAAAATTAAGTAAGCAATAGTTTTCGTAAAAACTATTTAATCTGTTAGACAACGATACGTTATAAATACTTTATGGATTTGTGGATATGAAGCAGGAATCAATAAAACATAATAACTGCAAATACAATATATTTAAAACAAAATAAATTACCAAAAGAAATAATAGCCCTGACAAGGACTTATGAAATGACAGAATTATCAAGCTTTATTATTCATTTATTTGCATGTTGTCAAAGAAGTTAAATAGATGATTAAAATATTAATAACTAGCTGACTAGAAAAACGTTGTCCTGTCCAAATTTCAATAAATTTGTTTGTGATCGTTTTGTGAATTTGTGAAAAAATATTGGAAATGTGTAAAAACAAAGTAACAATGAGAAAAAACGTATTTCTGAGTGATCTACAAGTGATTGTGAGTATATTCAGAAGAATGCCAATGAGAAATTTTACATGTGAAATGAATTCTATCGGCAGAACACCGCTGAAATGGAAACAACACAAAAGTAAAAACAAATGTAATTTTATTTTAATTTAGGCTGGGATACGTTTTTCCATATTTACCTTCAGATCTCCCATTTTTTTTTTTAATTGAAATTATTCAATTCAGTTATTTCCATTCCGGGTGCATAACGAACAAAACAAAAAAGAATCTACAAAATATGTCGTTCAGTTATGATCGAGAGTCCAAATTATCAGACTTTCCTTTGTAATTGTCTGAAAATTTTTCCTTAAAACTTCCAGGACCATAACGAAAAAACAAAAAAAATTACGCACATCCAGTGTTCGAGTCATGAGTTATGGTCTTGAATTCATGCAAAAATCCCATAGAAAAACATTTTCCCGAATTTAAAAATTTTCCGGCCAACTTCTCCAATTTTTGTTTCCCTAAAAACCTTATGCGGACTATTACGAACATTAAAAAAAAATAGGTGAATCGGTCAGCCATTCTCCAATGATGCGATTACTAACGAACAGCATTTAAATTTTATTTATATAAAGAACTACTAAGCTAAAAAAATACTATTTTCAAAAATTTAAATTAACTTTAAAAAATTTTAATCGAATACGTTCCTACAACTATCTATTTCAGGAAGACCATGATTAATTTCATACTTGTTACTTTTTCTTTAATATTGTCTAGGTTTCAATCACAAAATATTTCGAAAATTATTCCACTGGACCTGACTATGCAAAACTTTAATAAATTTTAATCGAATATATTCCTACACGTTCCTACAACTATCTATTTCAGGAAGACCATGATGAATTTTATACTTGTTCCTTTTTCTTTAATATTGTCTAGCTTTCAATCACAAAATATTTCGACAATTATTCCACCGGACCTGACTATGCAAAACTTTAATAAAATTTAATCGAATATATTCCTATACGTTCCTACAACTATCTATTTCAGGAAGACCATGATTAATTTCATACTTGTTACTTTTTCTTTAATATTGTCTAGCTTTCAATCACAAAATATTTCGACAATTATTCCACCGGACCTGACTATGCAAAAGTGGTCCAAAATTATGTAAGTGCAGGTATATTTATGACTTATTATGTTGAGTGCGGTGGAATTTCAAATCAGAGATCGAGTGAGTAAAAATAATGATTTTGACGAAAATTGTTTTTCTACTGGTCGACTTGAACTTGCAATATGTTTTTGAAGTGTTTTTGAAAGGAGTAGCCGCGAAGCGAAGCTGGGAGCCGAGAAGCCACCCCCAGAAGAAGGTCTGGCGAGAGCGAAGTGGACGTCGGTCCCGTCCAGTGGCGTGCGTCCCGTCGTCGGCGCCACTTGTTGCTCCCTCCCGGCGCGGGCACACCAGGTGCGCGTCTCCGGCGTCGAGTGCAATATGACGTCGTTCCGTGCAGGTGCACTCACCTGTCGGAGCTCGCAGCCAACGAAGCAGCGCTGCTGCTGCTGCTTCACTTATACATTCCCCGCCAGGAGTTTTTTTGGATCGCAAAGGCTACGGTCGTACCTCAGTCGACTGCTGGCCACTTGCATGCTCGGTCACGACTCCGCGCTCCACCACGAGCTCCAGGTCCTTACTTATGTCCTTACATACTCCTGCTACCGCCGTCGCCGTCGCTCACTCCTCGAACTCGCTCTCCATGTGGTGATGTAACACTTGGAGAATCCGACCACGGTGATTGTTGTTCATTCATTGATTTACTGACTGGTCGTCGAACGCTCCGTCCCCAGTTGCAACCCCTAATTTCGGTGAGTACCTTTTACCGTTTTTTGCCGCCAAAATTTGCATTTCCTGCACTTTCAAAAAATTTTTTTATTTTATAATTCGGTCATTATTTTATTTTTTACTGTTATTTATCTATTGTAATTGTGTTTAATTTTGAATGGCCCAAGACCAGGAGATGATATGCCGGAAACGGCACACTTTTCAACGAATTTAAGAAAATTGTTGGATTTTTTAAAAACGTGTCGACAGCTTGGAATTTGATATTTCACGACCGTAAACGAAAAAGTCGCTTTGCAAATTTTTACGCATTTTAAGCATTATTTTTGTTTTAGTCTCGTGATGTGAATTTAGCTTTGCACAAACCTATTTTGTTATTAATTATTAATTTCTTCATAATATGCACATTTAAAATTTTATAAAATTATTTTCTATATACAAATAAGAAAAAATGTATTTATTTTTTTATATTGGCAAATAGAAAATAATTTAATAAAATTTTAAAATGCGGACATTTGCATATTATGTATTACGATGTGAAGCAAATTTCGTATTTTTAGATTTTTGGCACAGTATTGCTTGTGCTTATGCTAAATATCGAACTGTGTATTTTAATTAACTAATAACTATTAATTTTACCAAATTGTACATTTTATAAATTTTGTTTTATCTTGTATCTTGAAAATTTGTAAAATATAATTCGAGTTGAGTTTATCAGTATTACAAATGCGGTTGCACTGTCGTAGTAGACGCCAGATTTCTTGCAATAAAATCTTCGAGTTCCCATGTGCATCCTAGACATGAATCACATAAACAATTACAAAAATAATTATACGCTTAGCAACCGCGCAAATTTCCGAAATGATGTAATCTCCCAGAAGGTCTGCTAACAACAATTAACACAAGTCCGCTCGGCGGACCGGAGTTTCGATTTTTTTGTAGCGGTTTTGTGAGGCATAAAAATATTTTGATTCCGCCCACCGATGTCAATTTGTCGTCATAAATTTCTATTCCGACACGTGTTTTGGTAGCGGCCCAAAGAGGACTTTTTGGCCATTTTGTTGTTGTTCCCATTGTTCATCTGCACGTAAAAATATGCCATAAAGAAAGGCCCCGAGGCAGCTGCCTGAATGCAGCTTGATTAGATATTGCAGCTGTGTAGAAAATGTGTTTAAATGAATGTAGGACTATAAAGATTAGCAACGTGTTTACAGATTCTTTTAATCTACATCTCGAAACCTGTACGGTGCACGCAGATAAAATTAATTAATTGCCACCATTTCTATTTATAAACATTATTAGAAACCCACGTGCTTATAAATAGACGCGAAAAGTGCAGCCGGGAATTATGCATAGTGCTCCGATATGATTTATTCGCATTTATTCGATTCTTGTGTCTATAATTTGTTTCAATTTACGTTCGTGCACGTCCGACATTATGACATAATATGACACTTTTCCTATAATTACTTGCTTAAAGAAATGACTCGAGAATGTATTAGGAACTTGTGCCGGGCATTTTTATACCGACATTATACAAAGGCTGCACTATGTACAAGAAGTTAGACTAGCTGTAAAATTAATTCCAATCATGTACTTTTAATTCTGTGATAAGTTGCAGCAATTACACGAGACGTTAAAGAAAAGTGTTGTGGTAAATGGGTTGTCGTTAAATTTGATTGGTTGGAAGTTTGCGTCCAATGCAATTAATTGCAATTTCTTATATTTTAACATGAAACTTCTCAACTACTAAGAGCAGACCACATTTGACCAAACACAAATACCTACCCCCCTAAAAAAAATTTTAAAATAAAAACAACCATATGTTTTAATTTGCACGTATTTATTTAATCTATGAGAGAACATGGAATGTGTGGAACATTCTCTTCGTCCCCTTACATAATTCCCGAGGTAAGATATTTTTTGAACTCCAGATGTAACACTTCGCATTACCCGCAGCTCGGCAGCTGCCAAAACGCACCAAAAATCTTTGTCTCATAAAACAGTTTTCGTTACAAATTGAATATTTTTGGAGAGCTGACAGCTCTTATGTGTTCGTACGTAATAAAGAAAAATGTTTCGTCTATAAATATCGCTGCCAATCAGTGTCCTCCTCGTACGTCTGGAAGTCGAACAAAACAATGACATATAAATAAATAGAATACCACCTGTTGCCGTTGAACTTTTGTGCAGACAGTCGGTCGCGCCTCTTCGTCTGAATCAGCGCTTCAAATTTCAGCACGATAAGAAGTATTGTGTCTAACGCTAATCAGGCGACGTGCGAAATCGTAAAATGGCGAATTGATGCCTAAAAGTCCGGCTCTGTCTGCCGTTTTAATTGTGTCCGTTAAGTCCGGAGCTAACTACCGCCGCCCACGCTTTCCAGATAATATTGCACTTGAAGACATACTTTATCCGACAATTGGAACGCGCACGCCGCATTCCGCAAGGTCATTACCTAACAACAGTAAATTATTTACCACATATACATCCTATTTGCGTTAGTCTTCCGAGAAATCCGCCCAACGCTCTTTCCCTCCGGAGCATGCGATGCTAAGAAGTGGAGCTGGGCTCACATGCAACAATTTCCAGGAAGAGTGCATAAATCAGAGGCGGGAACGCTCCCGGAAACCTATCCGGAGTGGTTCCGGGTATTGGGCGGATTTGTAGAAATATTTGGGTTGGACGGTTGAGGTGGATTCGTGTGTTCGACTCGGAATATCTGGGTTAAAAGTTCGGAGTTGTTTGCGAACGAATTAATCGGTTATTTTGAGATGTAAACGGAATTGCAGAGTTTGTTTCGATATTCAGATTTTCATTCAATCAGGCGGGTTGTTCATTTTTTGCACGCTTTTACTTCGCTCATCTCTTTTACCGGCTTTATGATACCACTTTGGTCAAAATGAAATCAATAAATTATATTTCAAAATTTTTTACAGAGTCTAGTAACAGGTGAAATATTAACCAATGTCAGAATATTGTATTGTAGACGATGTCCCACGTGCAACTTGCAAAAGAAAAACTAATCGATAACAAATTATCAAAATTTGTAGACATGCCAATTTCGGTGAGCCCAATTCAATGAAATTAATTACTTTTGGTCGAAAGTAATCAGCGTATTTTATTACATTTACAGGATGTTTCTTTAATATCGGAAAAAAAGGAGCGATTCCTAGTTCAAAAATATAAACTTATTTCCAAAAACGTCTTCTATCATTTCGCCACTGTAAAAAAAGTAGGTTAAAATTCCCTTTTTGTTTATTTCCCAAATTTGTTGAGTTTCAAAGAAGAATTGTTGAAAATAAGAACGAAAACGAGAAATTTGGGATGAAACTCGTAATTATCTGCTATCCTCAAAAAGGGTTGAAAATTTCAACTCTTAATTTTTCATTTGTATCTATTAACGAAGTTAATACATAATGTATTAATTTTTTTTTAATTGTAGAGCTACGCTAAGTATCATAAATAACACAAGAATAATTGGGAAACGAACTGAACTTTGAGAAAAAAACAGGAAACAGGAAATCGGACTTCAAATGTAAGACTTTTGAAATGAAGAAATCTGCCTTTGAACGAAACAACCCCAAATTTTGTTTTATATTGCAGGACTGGATTCTAGCCAACTTATTTTACTAGCCAAGTTAAAAATAACGATTTTGCAGTTTAGTGTATTTAACATTTTAATTTGACAATAAAACGTCAGATACTTGCAAATTGTGGTAATTATTCTTTCAGAAACCAAATTAGAGCAATGCATAAATATATGACGCAACAGAGCGCTAATGCATCTCTGACTTTTGTGCATCAGTTTAGTAGTAAATAATAATAATAGTAATAATAATAAACCGGTCTTTTATTGCAGTAAAAAATAAAAACGAGCAATGTGGCGAAGTTTAGCCTCAGGCTATTCTTACTCTTAACCACTAGAAAATACAAAAAACAAAAATTAAAAATTACATAAATTAAAAACTACTTCTTAGATTTTTGTTCCTCAAGCAGAGAGAGACGTATTTTAGCGAACATCCTAGCCTCAGTGTTTTTGTCAGCACAGCTTAATCAATTAAATAATGATAAAGTGACTAATTTGAATTAACAGAGTCGTCCTAATCGATTTTTAGCAAAGGGTTTTAATTGTTTTTAAACAACAACAAGATACAAAAAATAGTTGCCCGAACAAACTCGTAAATTTCCAAATTAATTTTTTGCCGAAAAACAAACAACCTCATCCACAAACCGAGCGTGTTTGTTTTGCAAATTATAGTCGCGTCGTTAATTTATAATATATAAATAAAAATTTCTTCTGAGCTAACAAAATCGGCGCCAACAGCTCGCAATTTGGTACATTAGCGATGAATAATTATGATTTGCCTCCACCACAAGATCGATTTAATGCGTCAATTCACCAATAACATATGATTATATCTATAAATAAGAATGGTTTCAAAAATTTCCGCATGATATATTGCAGAGTTGTGAGCGAACGATTGCTTTACAATGCCCACCGGTCGTTTAACTGAAATGTAAAATAATAAATGTCGGTAATTTAATTAGCATTTGAAAGAGAAAGTGTTTGCATGGTCTGAAAACTTTGCAGAATTTAGTGCGTTAGACTGTGCCCCGTGAATCACGACCGCCTTTTTATAAATTCGTTTTTAAATTCGTCGTTCGAGCACAATAATAATATGAAAATGAATTAGAAGAACAAACTAGTAAATAAGGTTGGGAGAGGAAATAATTTATCGGTACAATAACCGCGTTCGCCCCAGCTCAATAAATTACATCAAAAATCTAGGCGCCTCTAAATAAATTTTTCTGGCCGTTGCCAAATTATGTGTCTATCTCAATCGTCGGCGCCTATCTAAAATAATACGCACGTGTTAAAAAAATTTGAATGAGGCGCTTTACGAAAATGCAACAATTCACCAACAATTCTCTGAGACATTATTCACGTTTAGTCACTTTCGTCTTTAATAATAGATTTTTCTAGAAATAATTGAATGCGGCTTTGTTGCTACCTGAAACTGGCACCTCCAACCTATGACTTGGACTCTTCGTTAATCTGGGACGAGGAGAGTGTCTGATTTCAGTCAATCATTAACTCTTCTCGGTTTACAATCAATTGCGTCGTTAAAACTTTTACACCTAAATTGCGGAAATTCAAGCTTCAAATACAATATTATTACTTGGTATATTCTATAAATTATTACTTCACGTGTTCCATTGTTTATTTCCAACCACCAACGTGGCTGTAGGCTTTGTTTATTTTTTAGTCATTTTGTGTCTTGCGATACATTACTACTGCACTCCTCCTCCGTGTTGTTTTTTCTGCTTTTGCATCTTTGTGATGTACTCATTTAGCGCGCGGCCGAAGTGAAATATCCTCAAATCCTCGCATAAATAGGCGCCAAGAAGGGGCGTTAGCGACGTGCGAGTGCCAATAAAATAACAAAATTATCTTTACGGTGCGTGTAAGTTTCTAGTCGGTAATTCAACGATGTCAAGGGGTAATTCACGACTTAATTTATTTTATACAAACCCACCGAGTTACGGTGGACGGGTCATTTCGTTCGTGTGGTGCAGAAAGAGCACAATAAAACCTAATGGAATCCGATTGTGCATTTCATTTGAGCTAATTAGATGCTTGCGTGTGCGAGGAATTAGAAAAATGCACTACTGAATCATGAAATTTTTGTGAGTCGTAAAATTAAAAAAAGAATTGGTGCTATTTTGGGATCGATGCCGCCGTTTTACGGTCAAGTTCATTATCTGGTGCAGGCACGAAAATATTTGTAAAAAAATTAGCACCGTCTAAAATTAAATAACATTGCCCCGGGGTGCAACCCGCGGTTCGAGGTCAAAAGGTTGAGCACGAAATGTGCTAAATCACACGTCTGCATCCTTCTCGAACGAACATCACAAAAATTTTACTCAACTTTCTCATTTTTGATTCATTATTTGGGCAGTGACTGTTAATGCGAATTCGACACTTTGATCCTTTTTGTAATGATAATTAAAACTCGTGCATTCGCAACTCCTGAATTTCTGGCGCCCGTTCTCGTCACCGACAAATTAACTCCATTTCGGAATATCGCTTAACATTACTCATGTAAAAATAGTTCCGTCAAAATATCACTTCTGCTTCATTTTAACATGCAAATGAAATAAAGCGTACGGAAGGATTTTTAACATTCTTTTTTTAACAAGGACAAATTGCACATTTTTAAAATACTACATGAAAGAATGTGTTTGGCACAGTACAAAACGTTTCCACTTTACAGTCAAGTCCCTTCACAGACCGCCAATGATTATTTTCTTACCGGATTTTGGTGAACTGTAGCTAAAATGAACGTTATAATTTCCGCCTTAAAATTTTGCAGTCGCGAAACATAAAATCCGTCGTCGGAATGCGGCTGTACGTAATAACCGCCCCCATTTACAAAAAGCGATCTATTTAAAACCGCCGGCGTCCGATTTAATAGGGAAGTGATGCTTTCTTCTATAATAGAGTGCGCGTGGTTGTGGATCGAATAAATTGAAACAGATCCGTGCCATAAAACCGAAACACGAGCCCACACGAGATGAGTCCTCCCGGTATTCATCACTTAAAAATAGGCATTTTTACTGGCGCGTTTTAATTCATTTTAACTGAATCGGAAGCATAAATCCAGCGATTTATTAATTCCGCGATTTATTCCGCTGGTGGCCAATTAAACCGTGTCGGTTGGTTGATGACATCGTGGATTTTTTCACACTTAATTAAAACACAGACGAAAACATCAACATGTCGGAGTTTGTTTGCGAAGCAATTGTGTTCGCGTTAATCAACCAGTTTTTTAATCAAATGCATCTGAAAAAATTTCATACAATCGTCGCTCAAACGCGCGACAACATGCTTTTTCGGCGCGGCTTGTTTATAAAATTGTGCATTTCCTGGCGCAATTGGGTAACGGTTTTGCCTCAAATAAAATACAAACGCATGCTGAAGAGTCTGTGCATACAAATCCCACTTGACTTAAAATTCTTGTCACAGTATTTACAGTAATATTCAGTGAAACGCAAACGTGGACGTACTGAAACAATAAAATGCGTAACTGATTTCAACGACTTATTCTGAAGCTGCATTTTTATGCAAATTTTGTTAGGAAGAATTTTTGACCCAGCGCCTCCACCAAAATTGCACATTTGCTGGTGCGCTCGAAATTATTTCCAACGCTAATTAAGCACGTAAATTGTAGGTATTTACACTTTGAGGTAAAATAACAATTATATCAGTGACCCATTTTAAAAATAAGTCATTTTCTTTCACAGAGTCCAGCAACCAGTACCACTTTTTTTCAATAGCTAACTTTTGGTTATGAGTAATAGGAAGAGGCTACTGAACATACATTTTTGAAGCGTGAAACATGCCATTTTAAAAACTCAATTAATTTTTTGCAAAATTATATTTTTTAAGTAAGTACAATTGCAATTCAGGCAACATCTTCTAATAAAATTTTGAATTATGTGAACATACTGAAATATTTTGTAAAAGCGGAACTAACTGCTCCAGTTTTTTTTATGGCAACATTTCAAAGTTAAAGTTTATGAGCTTCATCTAGAAATATTTGGTACTTTGGTTGGCGCAAGTTATTATTTTGCTGCGTGTTAAAATAGTACATATATTAAAAAACGAGTTCCATAAGGCATATTTTATTGCATGAGTCCAAATTTATAAAACGACCGGCGAAGTCATAATAGCCTCACTAACGAGTTTTTTATACTATTTTTTCTACTTCGCAACTATGTATTATGCAATTTATAATTAAAATTTGGGAAATTTTGCACGAAATTTCGATTTTCAAATGCAATTAGACGGCGGCACAACAGTTGGTGGCGAAAATAATTTTCAGCAAAATATTGTGGAAAGCAACGAACCGGGATTCATTTAAGTGCTCAAGACACATCTTGTCGATTAATGTTTATAACAATTGGGAAAAGCTAATTTCAATTAAAAATATTGTAACGTTCTAGTTCTATTACAAAAGTCAATTGAGTGCTTTAACAGCTTTGTTATAGACGCAAAGTAGAAAGAAAACGTTTATATGTCGAGATTGCGTGATGGTACTCCCTTGAACGATGTAATTTGCAAAAAATGAATTAAGTTTATAAAATGGTACATTTTAAGCGTCAAAAATTTGTATTGAGTATTTTTCTCCTAACACTTATAACCAAAAGTCGGCTGTTCAATGTTCTTAGATTCATTTTTCAATTTTCGGTCCAAACAGACATTTTGATCCCACTCAGTGACAGATATAATAGATAAACGCAAAAATTAAATAATATGGATATTTAACACATTCAAGAAACACACCAAGTCAAAAAAATTGTTTAAATTCGTTTTGTTAGTGATTAGCTCAGTTTTTTAGCTCATTTTGCGAGTTAGGCAATTTTCATTTTAGAACGACGATAAATTATACATTTTTATTAGTTTTCAATAGTTTAAGATTCTGACAGGAATACATTTTAGCTGAAGGTAGAATAAAATTTGAAACATTTACGCGTTTACTATACATATTCTATGTATAAACTCTAGCTAGAAAAAATCTGGCCTGAATTTTTAAATAATTAAATATAAAAATTTTAAATTTCATGTATTTGTAAATTATTATTTTTTAAGCGTATGTGTTTGCAAAAAAGTCCAAAAAAATGCTCGAATTAATTAAATTTGTAACACTTACGCGTTTACTATACATATTCAATGTATAAACTCTAGCTAGAAAAAAATCTGGCCTAAATTTTTAAATGGTAAGTTTTAAATTTGATGCATCTTTAAAGTTTTTTTTTTTGGATCAAGTTGCTGCAGAAAGGTCCAAAAAAATGTTCGAATGATGAAGTTATTTCTACAATTATTTATTACTTGTTATAGATCTGTGCATTTAGGTTAAGTTACGCCATCAAGGTACGAAGTGTATTTGAACTGAGGCCTCTGAGTGATCATTCGATAGTCTGATTTATTTCCAAAGACCCATCCAATTAGTTTGTTTGTCTAAAATAAAAATAAAATACTAAAGCAGCTCAAGTTGCATTTCTCCTTTAGATATTTTAAGCTGCAGAATGAATAAACTGTCGAGTGTAAAGTACATATAATAATTTAAATGGTCACACCTCGTGAAGTGAAGAGGACTCGCTTAAAATTAGTATAAGTAGAAAAAGTGGAGGTACCAACTAGATACTAGTTGCAAGGAATATTTGAAAACCAAACAGTAAGAGTAAACTGCAGAGCATTTTTCAACTGTAAATATGTTTGTCTGGAAAAATAAAAATAAATATAGGGATGGAATATAAGAAGGAAGTTTGACAATGTGATTCGTTTTATACCACATAACACTTTTTTAAATGTTTTTGTATGTAATGTTTGTATTGAACTGATGATGGAGGTTGTCCCTCTTCCGAAACTATTCTGCCAATAACAACTGCAAGTAGATCCCCAGACATTTATCCAAATTAAAATTAAAACGATCTACTACATCATCATGAACCTGGTAAATTCAGGAATATTCTTTCTGTAAACTTCTCACTCCTCGAGGTTCGTATTCTATAAAATGTTGTTTCACTGAGACACTATGATCCTGATAAAATCCTAAATCAGACGTTTCGTCTACTGTTACGGTAGACATTCCCAGGGCGAGGAATTCTTCTAGTCAACTCCGGATGATAAATCTTTAACTGACTGTTAATAAAACCGACCGTGTATACCCTATACTTTGAAATTTAGTCAGAAATTTGTATTTCTGTCTTTTTGTGTAATTATTGCGACCGCAAGAGCAGCAGAGCCGTTACCTTGCGCATGTTGCTCTCTGTTACTCTTGTGTTTGTGGCAACTTTGTATGTGTAATATGCAATTACGGGTGATTTGAAGTGATTTTTTTGCGTTTCAGAGAGTCGGAGTCGATGGTGCATAGCATGTAAAAGTGTTGGTCGCAGGGGGCTACGGCCCAATCCGTGTCCATCGACCATCGCCCATCGCGATGAATGCTGCACTCATCGTCAAATTTCAATTGCTGCTCATATTCCATCTCCTATTCAAATTCCAATTCACGATCGGTAAGTATGTCAAGTTGTAAATAAGCGAGCGGGCGAACTGACTAGAAAGGATCGTTGAGGTGCACTTTGAAGCGAAAAGAAAAACTCCAACTTTACAGAGCTATTAAAGTTCTTTAGAGGTAGACGTTAGGAGCGAAAGTACGTCTCGCACCATTGAAATTCGCGTGAAAACGACAGCCGCCATATATCAATCACTTATTGTCTAAATTATAACGTGCAGAAACTTTAATTTATAGTTTATCGACGGATAATGTGGGAAGGGACATTAATCACGCCAAAACTGCGTTTCCTAATCGGCTCCGGGCGATTCCAGCACTTCGTTACCGTTTACCCGTTTACCCCATTAAAACGCCATTTTAGCAATGATGTAAGGTGCACTTTTCGAACACTTCGGCCGCGTAATTTTGCATACGATCCGATTTATGGACGTTTTACGGCGGCCTTTACTGCCGGACCGTCGACCTATTTAGCTTTTATTTTGCTTTATTTTAGACGAAATGTTTCAGTTTGCAAAACGATGGTAAGTAATTACAGAGTCCTGATCGACGCTCATTATTCATTTTTCATGAGATAATTATAGATCGAGCGTACGCAGGATCGGCCGTGTTGGAATAAAGTTGTAATCAATTGCGCCTTCGGTAATCACCGACTACATTGTAGCAAATTGATGTATTAAGTGAAACTTCGTACATAAATTACGCCGCACAATTAAAAGAAAACGCGCCACGGGCCAGTGTCACAGTTGTCGTTGTTTTTAGTACATTTTTTCTCTTGTCGGCGACGGTAGTGATTACGTGCGTTTCGAATTATACGCTGCTTCTTAAAATTTATTCATATTAATTTTTTTGGTAAATTTGCGCCGTGATCCATTTTGATTCTTCGGTGGCCAGTCGGCAATTAATCGTCCGAGTTAGATCAAGAACTTTGTTATTGTTTCCAACACTAGTTGGGGACTTGATGCTTACGGTAGTTGGAAGCAATTATCGGCGATCGTTCGGCAAAAAACTGTGAAGTCTTCAGCTTATGAGCACCTAGGGTACGATCGCAAAGTCTCGGAATTGCATCCAACAGAATTATGGTTTCGCGGACTCTGCTTTAAACTAATCGCGCTCAATTAATGAAGCGAATGAATTTTTTCTCCATCTATTTTGAGTTGATTTCCGCCAGTTTTTGAATCGCGCAATCTATGCGCCATCTCCGAACCAATAAATTACAACATCAAAGCGAACTCAAATAGACCTTGCCTTTTTAATTGTGCCAAAATTCCAATTAGCGCGATGATTCTTCGAAAACAATCGGAAATTCGTAAACGTCAAGCACGGCTCTTCGGTCCGGCGATTTCGCTTTTCCGACGATTGATTTATGTGCCCTTAGTCATTAAATCTTGACGTTAATTAAAAGTGTTTTCGATTCGAGTCGGTGTGGGTGTCGTCCGACTAAATTTTGGCGGAAGCTGAAACTGTTGCCCACGTGCCATATTTATGGCCGAGTCCAGGACGCGGTGCAGGGCTTTGACTTTTCGCAAACCATAAAGCAATTTAAATTCGATCGAGGAGGACGCAAACAAAAACAGAGTCGTTGAGGAGTAGATTGATAATTCGGCGTAAATTGCTCGAATCTCTTTTAAATTGACGAAAGTGTCCGTCGGGCTTCGTCACAATATTTTGATATGTCACTTATAAATAGAAAACGTACTCGCTTTCTTCACTCTGCCGGAATAAACCGACTAAAGCAAACATCCGCCTAGATATTTTATTTAGAACGTCCAACAGGTTAGGTGCTAATTATAGAGCGCCTTTTTCCGAATCCATCGTCTTGAAGAGATTCCAAATGATTCAAACATGGACGAGGCTGGGTTACAGCTTTATTCGCTAAACCTTCATCTTACATCCTTCATCCAAACAAATTAAAATTGAATCTTCATAGAGTACATTTATTATGCTCGCACATAACGACACCTTATTTTAGGAATTATCCAATGGACAATAATCTAAAATCAAAATATTTTCTAACGAGTTATTTACCATTTGGTATTTATAAATAAGTCTTAGACAACCGTTTCATATGATTATCTCATGTTAATTTTTTTGAAGGCAATACAATGGCCAAAATTCAAGAATGAATTCCTTTTGATATAATCTCTCTATAACTTACAAATTAGTTTTTGTGTAAAGCGCATTTTTTCTATAAGGTAAAAACCACGCCATGTAAAGAATTTACAGGAAAATGTAGCTGTGTAGCTATATTTGATTTAAGAAGTTTTTTCGGTTATTAGATTATCTTGCATGTCTGTAAAGTGTACCAATCAATTTTATTTAAAACTCCAACTTTGAGGAAGCTTTTAAAAAAATAATGAAATATCATTTTGCATATTCTTATTGCTTGGTGCATACACTCTAATTTTCAGTGTAGTTTTACTGCGTCCGAATGCGACTTTTATAGTTTTATAATTTTCTTTCTTTAGGCAGATTTACTATAACGAACGCCCAGTTGATGGAAATATGTTTCCTACAGAAAAAAAGCGATCGAAGGTCTACAGTTTTCGATAAACTATGTTTGCTGTCGAATGTGGAACAATACCCAAAAATAATAATTAAAACAACGAACATCTTTTGAAAAAATATTGTTAAAAAATAAAAAAATACAGGTAAAGGACCTAGCAGAACATCTGCTGAATTAAGATTTGCTGCAGATATGACTGCGAAATGTTCTGCTCATATTCGAAAGTAATATCATCAAGCACTAGCTGTATTCATACATTTAGATTTCAATATATATTGACCAAACTCAAAAAATTATAAATTTGGATAGATTACTTTTAGCGCCATCAATAAAAATTACGTAAACGACACTATCGTTTATTTAGGCCAAACTTTTTCACATTATATGCCTTAGAATTAAAAAAAATTAAATTCAAAAATATGTTTCGGTCTTAACCAGAAAATTTACATTTTTTACTCTAATTTCTAAAGGTCGAACTTTCTTCTGTAAGTCTAATATCAGAAGGCAAAAACCAATGCAATTAACCCACAAACTCGATCATTTTGAATAGTTTTTATTTGTGTGCGCGGCGCCCGAAATTTTGGAAGGGAGTGAAACGGTTGCTTCAATACATAAATATGAATAAATTAAACATTAAATAATTTATGGACGCGTGCTTGATTTACGACCACCTTTATGGGTTGCATACGAGGCTTGGAGTCATCGGGCCGCTAAAACGCAACAGCTACTAAAAATTTCGACTATTTACATCGTAACGCGAAACTAGGCTAGTAATTCAAATACCTATGAAATTTTATTGTTCATAAATCGCTGCCAAAGTTTTGTGAATATTTCCTGATTGTTTGGGTTCGATTTAATGAATAAATACAAATTATTACACAACTACTATTATCTCTCTGTTCCTACTCTTTAATTTAGTTTATCAACAAATTTTCGCATCACATTCATGTCGTGTCGGAGGCCTATTTGAATTGTAAAAAATGCAGTGATAAAGTATCTAGTCCCAAGATTTATGGCCACCTGTTGACAACATTAAAAGATGAATGTCTTGCTGATTCTGCTAGAAGAAAAAAGACGAATTAAGTAACTGGAGAACTATAAATCAACTAAGACGTGCTTGTGAGGGAAGTCACAGTTTTGGGACGAAAGTTATTTCTAATGTAAAAAACAAAATTGGCTAAATTTGTTGGAGTTTAGCGATTTGTCATTTGAGAAAATGTACATACAATGTATTTTTCGTTTGATTAACGAGTGCATCTGGCTCGTGCCACTCACTTCTTAGGTTTTGGGTCTTGTGTCAAATGCATCCAAGTCCAAGTGAAGTCGCGTGGAACTAATTCTTCTTGTCACCTAAGCTAGATCGATTAAGCTAATAGGCCCGCATTCGAGAAACCGAAACGCATACATAATCCCCGCAATATTATTCTATAAATAAATGATTTGCTTGCATCTGGCGCTCGTCCAGCCTCCGTGACAATTTGTTTATTATTGCGATTACGCGAACTGACGCTAATTCAATCCTCCACTTCTTCTGGAAGCTTTTCGTCCGAACGCAAATATTTTTCGAGACGACGCCGTTGCACTCTAGTGCAAAACAGCAACAATGTTATTTTTGGCCGCTTTTATTCGGCGAGTTAAAGTAGGTGAGGACTGTTTTCTCTTCCCAGATGAACGCGATCGAAATGTTTTCTTGGCACATCCCGCATTGACCAAGAATAATACTTACTTAGTTGTGAGACTGCAGTCGGGGCTTCGGCCTCTCCACCTACGACGACCTGCGATTTAAGAAAAAGCGCGCATAAATTTCAACACGATTTTTGCGCCGGGAGCTGTGTTGCCTTTTCCGTAAACAAATCGTAAAGTCTACGGGAGAATGCGTTAAGGACGTCTGTCATGCAAGAATTTTTGATTTAAGCCGTGTTGTTATGCCGGCTCGCTGCGGAGAGCAGAGGTGGCTCGTCGACTGCGGAAGTCTGGGGAAAAATTATTAGGTTCACGGGCGAGGTCGCTTTTCGGGATTTAAATTTGTTGATGCATCGACTGCCGTCCAAGAAAATTTTTAGGTCTGGCACACAACCTGACACTTTCAATTATAGTAACAGTTGTTAACGTCAGCGAATAATTAAACTAAAAGCGTCGACGCATTTGTAACGAAACTCGAAATGTTTCACAATGAGCCGCAGAAAAATCAACGCGATAAAATTGCATTTCGCACAAACTGCTTTTTTCCAATTATTCCGTCTTTCACAAGAGAATTATATAACATAACTAGCAAAAAATTCTAGATTCGTTCCTTAAAAAATTACGCCTAATAAAAATTGGAGTTTATGTAAAGGCATCTTTCAGGGACCACTTTTTAGGTAAATACAGTTATTAAAGTTATGGAAGTTTGATACAGGGCATAAATCTGAAAATTCTTACAAAATTATTTAGAAATCATATAACTTAGAGACAATGACGATGACTGCGTAGTTTTTAAAAATATACTACTCGGACGGATTATTTTCAATATTCTTAGTTTTATACAGGGCATAAATCCGAAAATTGTTACAAAATTATTTGGAAATCATTTATTTAGGCACAATTACGATTAGAGAGAACGTAATCAAATGACTGTAATTTTTACAAATTTACCACTCAGATATTCAATAGTCTTAGTTTGATGCAGGCCGAAAATTCGATGTTGTTACAAAAATATTTGGAAAATCACACAATTTAGACACAATTACGATTAGGGAGATGTGATGAAATAACTGTGCAATTTAAAAAAATGCACCACTTAGATATTCAAATAGAAATTTTAGACAATTTTGTAATTCACTCTACGCTTAATTTGATTTCTTTTAAGGTGGTAATTTACTATTTTTTGTATTATTTTCAATATTTTTAGTTTCATACAGGGCATAAATCCGAAAACTGTTACAAAATTATTTGGAAACCATTTAATTTAGACACAATTACGATTAGAGAGAACGTAATCAAATGACTGTGTAATTTAAAAAAATTTACCACTCAGATATTCAAATAGAAATTTTAGTAAATACTGTAATTGACTCTAGACTTAATTTGATTTCTTTTAAGACGGTAATTTACTATTTTTTATATTATTTTCAATATTCCTAGTTTTATATCGGGGGAATAAATCCGAAAATTGTTACAAAATTATTTGGAAATCATTTAATTTAGAGACAATTACGATTAGAGTGAACGTAATCAAATGACTGTGTAATTTTTACAAATTTACAACTCAGACACTGAAAACAAATTTTAGTGAATTTTCAATATTCTTAGTTATATAGAGGGCATAAATTTAATTATTTGGAAATCATTTAATTTAGACACAAATACGATTAGAGAGAACGCAACGAAATGAAACTAATTTTTTAAATTTACAACTCAGACATTCAAAAAGAAATTTTAGTAAATTTTGTAATTCATTCTACACTTAATTTAATTTTTTTTAAGATGGTAATTTACTATTTTTTGTAGTATTTTCAATATTTTTAGTTTTATACAGGGCATAAATCCGAAAATTGTTACAAAATTATTTGGAAACCATTTAATTTTGACAGAATTACGATTAGAGTGAACGTAATCAATAGACTGTAATTTTTACAAATTTACAACTCAGACTTCAAAGAGAAATTTTAATAAATTTTGTAATTCACGCTTAATTTTATTTCTTTGAAGATGTTATTTTACTATTTTTTTATTATTATGAATATTATTAGTTTTATACATGACATAAATCCGAAAATTGTTAGATAATTATTTGGAAACCATTTAATTTAGACACAATTACGATTAGAGAGAACGTAATCAAATGACTGTGTAATTTAAAAAAATGTACCGCTCAGATATTCAAATATAAATTTTAGTAAATATTGTAATTCACTCTAGACTTAATTTGATTTCTTTTAAGACGGTAATTTACTATTTTTTATATTATTTTCAATATTCCTAGTTTTATACAGGGCATAAATCCGAAAATTGTTAGAAAAGTATTTGAAAATCATTTAATTTAGAGACAATTACGATTAGAGTGAACGTAATCAAATGACTGTGTAATTTTTACAAATTTACAACTCAGACACTGAAAAACAAATTTAGTCAATTTTGTAATTAACTTTACGCTTAATTGGATTTTTTTTTAATATGGTAATTTACTATTTTTTTGTATTATTTTCAATATTCTTATTTATATAGAGGGCATAAATTTAATAATTTGGAAATCATTTAATTTAGACACAAATACGATTAGAGAGAACGCAATGAAATGAAACTAATTTTTAAAAAATTTTCCACTCAGATATTCAAATAGAAATTTTAGTCAATTTTATAATTCACTATACGCTTAATTTTTTAAGGTTGTAATTTACTATATGTATTTTGTATTATTTTCTATATCCTTAGTTTGATACAGGGCATATATCCGAAAATTGTTTCTAAATTATTTCGAAATTGTATAATTTAGCCACAATTACTATTACATAGAACGTGATGATGTGTGTGTAATTTTTAAAAATTTACCACTTAGACATTCAAAAATTATTCAAAATTTCATTCAAAATTATTTGGAAAATTACAAAATTCAGACACAATTACGATCAGAGGGAACGTAATGAAATATTGTGTAATTTAAAAAGACGGAACATTTGAAAACATTTTTTAATCATGTCTGCTTAATTCGATTTATTTTAAGATGTTAATGTACAATGTTTTTGTATATTTTTCAATATTCCTTTTTAATGCTCTTAAATGTTTCACTAATATGCGCTTTTTGCTGCTCATCTTTGAACCTAGGAGCGAGTAGCCACTGAAATGTGAAAAACTTCCGCCTGGGCAGATATTACGGGCTTGTTTACGCGAGCACCAATAAATCCACGTGTCAAAAATGATGAATCCGCGCCATCCCCGAATAAGTTCGGTGAAGGTGGTATCGAAATCCGATCGCCGGATGAAAAATCTTGGTCCACCAAGGCCGGCCGAAATCTGTCAAGGTCGCGCCCGACGACGACGACGACGAGTCGACCATGCAGACACATGCACAGCACACTTACATAACCCGCGCACCGCGTACCGTGCCGGCCTTTAGAGGTTATTACCTCGGCGAACTCGCGCCCGTCTCTTTGCTGTCTGCTGTCTGATGTCTGCACGCCGAACCACCGACCGACCGACCGGACCTGACTCCATCACCGAGAAAAATGTGAACACCGTACGACGACGCTGCTGCTCTTGGTGCTTTTGCTGCCCTTCTTGCAGCAGACGCTTTGGTGCCAAATTGGCTTCGTCTGCGGTGGTGGAGCAACGAACAGCTCAGATTAAATCCCTCCCAAAAAATATAAAAAGCGTTTTAAAACGCTGTGTCTTCTGCATTGTTGAACCTCAACTACTTAAGTGGCAGTTATATAAACATAAACATGTTTTGGACTCCAATTCCACAATTTTTGAAAAATACTTCAAATCATGTTTTGGAACATTCTAGAAGATCTAAATCTTGCCTTTAAATTTCGTGTTATGTTTCTGTATCAATAAAAAATTAGGTGTTCCTAGAGTACGACAACTTCAGTTTTAAGTAATCAAATTCCATGTGAAGTTGTTTAGTCCACGTCACTGGCTCTAGAAGATCTAAATCTTGCCTTTAAATTTTGTGTTAGTTTCTGTACCAATCAAAAATTTGGTGTTCCTAGAGTACGATAATTTCAGTTTTAAGTAATCAAATTCCATGTGAAGTTGTTTAGTCCACGCCACTGGCTCTAGAAGATCTAAACCTTGCCTTTAAATTTTGTGTTAGTTTCTGTATCAATCAAAAATTTGGTGTTCCTAGAGTACGATAATTTCAGTTTTAAGTAATCAAATTCCATGTGAAGTTGTTTAGTCCACGCCACTGGCTCTAGAAGATCTAAATCTTGCCTTTAAATTTTGTGTTAGTTTCTGTATCAATCAAAAATTAGGTGTTCCTAGAGTACGACAACTTCAGTTTTAAGTAATCAAATTCCATGTGAAGTTGTTTAGTCCACGCCACTGGCTCTAGAAGATCTAAATCTTGCCTTTAAATTTTGTGTTAGTTTCTGTATCAATCAAAAATTTGGTGTTCCTAGAGTACGATAACTTCAGTTTTAAATAATCAAAATCGATGAAAAGTTGTTTAGTCCACGCCACTGGCTCGATGCAAGACAGATTTGGTTTATCGTTTTGGTTTATTTCTAAGACGCGCTTATAGACTCGCTGTTTTGTTTTACAGTTAAAGCAAAGAGCGTTTCGTATCGGTAATTTCCATTATCATCTCTCCGCTCACTTCTTTTATGAAGTAAACAAAATCCGAAGCAAGTTCTTCGAATCTAGCAACGGGTTCCGGTAGCTAGAACGCCGATGGTCGTTAATTAGCCGGGCAAAGTATCGTCTAGTTCGCGAGCGCAGAGGAGGAATTGGGTTTTTGCGTTGGGAGAAAAGGGAAAAACGGTAGAGGAAACGTTTTTTGCGCTGCGAAGGCACGTTGCCTTCCCGGATGAGTCACTCTTGTGCATCAGCTGCTGCATACCAGGTGTTCCAAAGCAGACGCATGAGGGTACAACATGCATTCTCCAATTTGGAAAAACTAGTCAGATTTTATTGTGCGGAGACGCTTCGGAGTCGATTTGCTGCACGAAGCCGCTCTTGGAGCGCGCAGCGGCGGTTACATAATAATGTCAAGAGATTATTAACTTGCGCAACAAAAAATCGCAACTAATTTCCGCTGAATGGCAATAACCGTCTCTGGTTCTTCGTCTGAAATCATCATCGTCTGCATTTATATCGCTAGGAGAGCGCTATTTGCCCGCGGCGATCGTCTGGTCATGCAGTCATTTTTTTCTCTTCTTCGCTCATCTGCCACAATTGAAACATCATTAATCATCTAGTTGAAAAATATCGTCCGGTCGCTTCGATCCATTTTTAACGTCAATTGCCACTAGTTAAGATCACCGATTCATAAACGCGAAAATACCTAGTCACGACGATTATATCATTCTACTGATCTAATTTTTTCGGCGTCGAAAATGCCACGAAGAGGAGGAGGATATCGGGTTTTGAACTTTTTCAAGCGCAGCCTTGGATCTTCAGGTTCCAATTGTTGGTAGCGTTATGTAACGAACTTTGGATGCTAGCCCCGGGGCTAGGTGCCAAGACCCAATCTGCAAACTCGAAATGCTGAAGAAGACGGGCCAAAGCACAATTATGTAACTGGTAACAGGCAGGGGTCCACAAAATAAACACAATTTATAAGTGTCGTCTTCAACTCGGCAAAGAAATCCACAACTTTCTAGCATAAATGTCATTCAAACAGCAATTGCAACAAAAATTTATAAAAAATTAAAATTATATAATATCTTTGCTAAATTAGGTTTTTGTAATATTTCAACTGTCACACGCGACGAATAAAAATAAAATAGTCTAACGAAGAATTTTGATTTTTATTTACTTTGCTGAACAAGTGGTTTAAATTAAACAAATCTAAAATAAATTCGCAGACAATTGATCGAAATTGAAAAACTGAAATTTTGAGAAGTTGTAATATTTTATTCACTTGCTTGGACGTAAAAATAATTTATACAAAATTTGTATTGTAAAGATTGTAGAATAGTTGAGTCAAAAAATTAGATATTTAGTTTTCTTGATATAGCGTTTTCTCAACTTCAGCCGATGTAAAATACGATAATGTCGGATGTCTTTATTACATGACCATAATTTCCGAAATCCTTTTTGGCGTGGCTTTTTTGGCATAGTGCTCGACTGCATTTGGGATGACCTTCGTAAATACGAGTGCAGCACCGAAAATAGCCTTTATTATTTTATTTGGGGCCAATAATAGAACAGACTGCCCTCGACTTGACTTAACCTTTACATTCGCAAATAGTTTTCCGGTTATGTAAACATTTATGAAACTGCACAAAAATTCAGATGAAAAAATAATTACGCCATATATTTAGGCATTCCCGCGGACTTGTGCAATCGCTTCCGACGAGAAAACTAGACGAATTCATATTTTAAGAAACAAACAGCAGGGGATTTTAAGGGCGCTGATTGAGCGCCAAGACAACAATCGATACCCTTCAATCGGCGGATTGACCCAGAGTCAAATTCATGTAACGCTGTTTACGCTTCATTTATTATCTAACTCCAGACAACAAATAAAACTTTATGGTTATTAATACAAGAATGCCCATTTATAAACGTCAACGCTACATTATCGTCTCTATTACTGCGTGTGAAGGAAGGCTGCTGCAAGATAAATTCTTGCAAATAATTTTATTAACTCCTAAATTAGATGGGATTGCATAGATTGCAACAATATTGTTCGTTTTATTGCCTTACCGTTACGTTCCACGCGGAAAATAAATGAAAAACATTGTATAACAGTCTCGTTATTTAATTCTCTTCTTCTTATAGAAACCCATTATGGTTTTACGACTGGATCGTTGCCTATTTTAGTGTCAACACGATTTTTTCGCAATTGATAAAGACATTAAAGCACAAGGTGTCCGGAGGAAAGTGTAAATGACTACAGACTAATTTTTCTAAAATTCTAAAATTCCAAGTCCCTATAGTTCCCTTTTTCATGTTTTGATGGTTGGATATGACCAAAAATGGATACCTTGCTAATATGATTTGATTGATCTGTTCCCTCGATTGAATGAAAATGTGATGACAGTGTTACAGTTAATTGAAAACAGTCAATTTTTCTGTATCTACGCGCGCGGCAGAAAATGTATCAAAGCAAATGACGTAATTTTTAGTATACGCGCAATTTTGAATTTCTTCAAATTGGTTGTCAACGACGATAATGGGCGGTTGTGGTCATAAATCTCTTCTCCGATCGCAAAAAGTGGATAATGTGATTTTATTGATCATTTTCCTCAATTGAGGGAAGGTCTAATTACGGTATTAATTTGGCATTTTGCACGTAAAGCTGCAAAACTACTTCCAATTTCTTTCCAAACAGGTTATTACATCCAGGTGTTGAGACGTGTCGGTTGATAATACCATAATTACGTAAATTACTGTCTTTATTTATAATAAAAGCTAGAGTATACGGTCCAAACATCAATTAACTAACAAACGAAGAAACGAAGCGAAACTCGCGTCGACGTCGAGACTGAAAGAAAATTTCCAAAAAATTCTACTCTCGTTTCTACTTCTTCTTCTCGGGTTGCAAGAAGATGGCCATCAATCTAGCCGATGGTGGCAAGCGCGCATCAAACGGATTGATGGTGTACCGAGAGTTTGTTTTTTTCATGGTCGTTACATGAGTGATTACATACTGGTTTATACACCGATGTAGATAAATTATAATCATTACGCGTCATTTAGTACACATAACTGTAGAAAATGATTTGTTGGAAAAAATCGCTGCTCGCCTGACGCGTCCTATTAGCTCTTGGTTCGGTCGTGGTGCGTTTTTTCACGAGTGGCTCGCTGATGACCGCTTCATCTAGCCACGAAAGTCGGCGTCACGGCCAATGGTGAGGGCTGAAGCAGTTTTTCAGCGAGTAATGAGAAGTAGACGGAAAAACTGGACGCGCTTGGTGGGACGCTCGTCAACAGGGGGCGTTACGGCCGACATCATCACCAGCAACGTCTTGGACGAAGCAATGTAATGCCAGCATTAAATCCCGTCAAATCGTCTGCAAATAACAACTCTGATGGAGCTGGAAATGAAGGTTATTATTATAGCTGTCACAAGTGTTCTACAAATCGGGAGATGGAGGCGCGTATTTTTTGCCCAACGCAATGAAAAATGCTGAAAGAAGCAGTCGGGAGACCAAGGACACTTCCATTGAAAAGTATTTCTTACTGCAGAAACCTCTGGAGAATTCTCTTTGCCGAGAAGAGAATAAATATCTAATTATAACATTCTCCATAAAAACTGTACCATAAGACATTACAAACCAGGAAGACGTTGTAACATGCACGGATTAATAGCTGCAAAAACATTTTATTATGATGTAATGCATAAAAATGTAACGCGGAAAAAATAAAATTAACATTGACTTAAAAACAAGATCCTGCGGTAATGATATATTTTTATCTGAGACGCAAATCAGTAGACAAACACATTGTTAATTAATGAGAAGCAGGATTTAGAACAACTATATGGTAATACGTATGAAGGATTAAAATGGACCAGGGCCCATCATACAATATAAAATATAACAAGTTTGTCAAAATGTTTTTATCAGGTTTTTGTTAGAACTTCCGCAATATGGTCACACACCAAATTCCAGAAGAAGAAATGTACATATTTTTTCACTTCTTCTCGAAATCTTCTTACAAATGTTGAACTTTGTTTCTGTGGAATAAATTCTAGAAGTTGTTCAGTAGTGATGCGAACGTGGTCGAAATACTCTTCTCTTTGGGTCCGAAAAAGCCTACACTTTTTCATATTTGATGCTTAAACTAGAAAATCTCGTAAGTCCATTTATTCTCATTTATTAGATTTTGGATTCCTTGAAACTGCAGGCTTGTAAGTCAATTTTCAGTTCAGTCTACAATACCTGTGGCTCCAACTTTCAAAACTTCGTAATCGTTGTTTTGTAAAATTTTAATAATTTGACTTGTTCCAATTGTTCTTATATTCTTACCTGGTTTTTGCATTGTTTAATTTTTTTTTAATCTGTTTACAAAATTACTAAGACCATTATTTTCTTCTGCTTTGCTCTATAAAATTAATTGCTAGTAATAAAATTGATGCGTATGTATTTCCTGTTAGTATGCATAACATACAACATTCATGACTGAACAGAAATATTTTAAATCACAATAACGATATTTTGTTACAATTCTCTGTGAATAACAAGTTTTTTAATTTGGTTTTATTTAACCTTAATAATAAAACAGAACGTATAAAATTAAACTTATGAAAGTATGTAGGCTTTCACGGTCGGTGTTATTAATTATAACGTTCTTCTTTGGGATTTTGGACCGTGTTCCATTTGAAGTTCCATTAGGGGGGGTGTAGTGAACGCTCCGAGGAGCTAATTCAACAAGTGACCCCAATGATGAAATCCACCGCAGTTGTGGATGAAACGTCTGGAGATTCATTGGGGTCACTTGTTGAATTAGCTCCTCGGAGCGTTCACTACACCCCCCCTAATGGAACTTCAAATGGAACACGGTCCAAAATCCCAAAGAAGAACGTTATAATTAAAATTAAACTTGTTCAAAAAGACAACAAAATTGCAGCAAATGCAGAAATTTCATGTTTTTTTTTATTAGTATAATGCTACACACTGTCATAAAATGATTTTACTGCATTTTTTGTATGTTAAAAATGAACGTGCTCAGCATAGATTTGCTAAAACAGTTCACTTGGGAAAGTGCACTGGCACGTTGCG
Organism: Eledona agricola; assembly: GCA_964023215.1. NCBI lineage: Eukaryota > Metazoa > Arthropoda > Insecta > Coleoptera > Tenebrionidae > Eledona > Eledona agricola. Next base: position 6,011,632 of record OZ026856.1, read on the forward strand.
TACATCTTCTGAGAATTTCCAGCAATTTGTGCGATTTCTTTGCAAGCGCTTCTAAATTTATAATTAAATGTGTGTCACAAGATGTGCGTTTCAAACAAATTTGAACAAATTTATTCAGTCATTCGTTTTTTAGTTCCGTGTTTTATTGTCGGACTCGTTCCAAACGAATTAATTATTAGCGATCGTGATTTGTGTGACGACACAAGATAATTTTATTACTCTCTGATGGTGATTGTAGAAAACGTCGCGTAATTATACATAATGTGGGTATTTACAATCAAAAAACCGTTTGACGTTTCACTAATTTTGAAATTTTTATTACTGTTATTAGGCAATGTCCAAAATATTTATCGTTATTAAAAACGCAAGAGGTTTTTAGTGTGGCAATTCCAGGAGGATTATAAAAACTGAATTTGTATTTGCGACAGTTCGCTTTACGACATTTCCAATAAGTCTGCGAAAATTGTGAAAGCTCATGAGTAGCAGTGGAGCTTTGTTCAAAAAATGCGTGTCACTAGGTCTTAGTGCCCCTCAAACGGCTGAATGATAATTACCCCCTTTGGGGACATTAAAACGTAATAAAAGACGTCCACAATTCCTCTACTCCAAAGTGCATCATAGTGACGTAGATTCTAATTATGCAGCAGGCTGAACTGCACAAGGTTAACAGGTTTAGCCTTTCATTCATTTCCTCCATCATACTATTGAATTGCCTCGATGCAAAAAAGCGCATCGTAAGTAGGAAAAAACGAGCTTTATTGAGGCGTTTTTCCAGAGGGAAGGAGTTAATTGAGAACACCTGTACGTGTTGCCTGAATCGATTTTCGATTCGACTAGATTCGTATGCAAATCATAGTGTGATAAATAGTTTCATATCGCGTTATTGTTACGTAAAAGCGAACTGACGGGGGATTTTTTCGTCTGCTCGTGGAAAACGAACAGTCGGAAAGCGCCAATGGACATTAGAAAGGAAGTGGAAATGTTGAAAGTCGGTTAGCGAAGGGAAACCTCGACGTCGGACCGAGCAATGATTAATTTTCCCATGTAATTGATAAGTGCCATTTCCAAGAAAATTATTCAGCAGAAAGCTCGGGCTGCAATTAAATCAAATTATTAATTATTATAGTTCGTTTAGGGACGCGTTTATGTATTGCGGACAATTAAACACCTGCGAAAATAATTGCTGTAATTATTAATGGTAATGTTTTTCCAACATCAAGGGCTTAAAAGTGTTGAACATTTGCAAGAAATTATCGGTGGTTGTGTTTAAAATTCATAGGAAACATGCGAGCTTTCAGTGAGCATTTCATCAACAATATAAACTTGCTGCGTGGGACAAATACAAATGACAGCTTTAAGCTTTTAAAAAGTTAATAATTGTGAATGCTAAAATTTGTAGTAACAAATGTGTTATGTTGTTGAATTCTTTGATAAGTCATAAGCATTAGTTAAGTCACAAGTTTTAGTATTGATCATGTGACGAGTATTCAGCATTACAAGCTTTTTTTATTTTTAAAAACCCAACTAACTGTTGATTCCATATTTAACGTAAGAAGCATTTAAGTAGGATTATAATAAATCTTATAATTTTAAGTACACCATAAACAATATTATTGAGCAACTGTTGAAACCATTTTCAGTGAAACATTCAACTAAAAAATATTTGTTAACTGTTAACGAGAATAAAAATAAATCTTCAAAATTTACGTACGTCATGAATTTTGATGAAGGGGCAGCTTCGACAACACCACACAGGCCATCAAGATGATAAAAGAGAGCTTTCACAACATTTTTATTTGTTATAATTTTTTTTCAAGAAATTAAATTATTTTGAAGAAATTTCATTGCTTGCCCGCCGTTGTGCAGCTCTAACGTCTGCCACTAATTGAGACAAATTACTGCAAGATGAGAAATGTGCACATTGAAGAGACCGCAAAGCAGAACGCCAGTAATTGTCATCCTAGTTATTTACTTAATAGCTAAAAACGCTGCATAAAATTCAACCGCCGTAAATTCCAGCTAAAATAAACCGGAGCAAAATCCAGGAAATTAATGACAAGATAATTTCAGCTTATGGGATGCAATAAACCGAGAATTACATAAGTGCATTTAATTTAAAGTTTCCGATTTTTGCGAGGAGGTGACGTACTTTAACGACCCACGCGGAGTGCATCTGTGTGTGTGCAGCTTTTACTTTTAGAATTATACGAGCCAATGAAAATACCGTTTTATTAATATTACACGGCTCGAAACGCACAGGTTTATATTAATGTAGACCAAATAAAATTCCAATGAGGCGAGACTCCTCAAATATACGGCCCCTTTTAGAGAGCTCTCAAGCAGCACAACTCGGTCGTCGTTAGATTTCGAACAAAATGAAACAAGGAAAAGTTGGGATTGTGTCTGAACGGCAAAAATTCCGTCAACTGTTTGGCCTCTCTAGAGCGCGCAGCTTCTTCGTCCGAGAGCAAGGGCAGATAAGAGTTTGATAGGATGAGGCCGTTTCGTCTGGGACGTGATTTGCGAAAAGTTGTTTGTGTTTTGAGCCGCACGTAAACAAAGCACGCCGTATTATGCATTCCGGCGTCCAAAAAAGACGACCCATCACGTTCGCAATGACAAATGTGCGCTTTGGTGATGGCCCAGGACCGTAATGGCCTCTTAGTGAGCCGTGAAATCGCCGTATTCAATTCAATTAAGGAGTCTAGACGGAAAAGTATAAATTATGAGCGGCAACATACGAAAAAAAAACGCGGCGAAGGACAAATTTATGTAAGTAAAACCATAAATCATTTCCTGAACTAGAGGACGGACTCGACCGCAAACTCTACCTTTCCAAGTAGGACAAATTAATTGTACGTATGCATCGGAGTGACTAATGATTTTCGGGGGTCCCAGACGGTGACGTAACGTCTAATCCACGATTCATTATTTACTCACAGATTCATCTGGCGCAGTTACGGGCATTTTTCAAAAGCATAAAAAGCGCCGGAATTTCCGACATATGTCTCATTTCAATAATTACTCGACGTTTCACTTTTCTAATGTGTAATCTAATGGCGCTCGCCGCTCACAAAATAACATAAAATTTTATCGCCCCGAATTACCGCGGCATTAATTTTATGTAAATCGACTTTTCTGATATGATTCGCCCGTAATTGGTTTTAAATATTCATGGGGCGGTTTTTCTCGCGCCCGATTCTGACGAAACAAACATTTTTATGCATATTCGTCGGTGGAAACGAATTCGGTAATGAATTCGATCGCGGCAGGTAAACATGTACAAACCGTGACACACGGGAAAAACAGGATGTATGTCGGTCAGACATAAAACTTTTATATATGCAACTAACGAGTTAACGCATGATTTCCTTTCGTTCGAGAAAAAGGCAACATCCTTCGATTACGTTTACGATCCCTTCGTTCCGAGATGAACACGCATCCAGCCGTCTGCCTCGCTTTTTACGCTTAGGAAACAAGAAAATGGACCACAAAAACGATCCAGCTGCTGAAAATTAGACAACGTGTTTTGTCAAAACAGATTCTGTTCAGGATGACGGATGGAAGAGAACAACATATTTGTTTTTGCTGCCTCTAGCAGGTTAATTAATTTTAAAATGTGAAGTCGTTAAGTAATAAAACAAAACTACCAACAAATAGAAGAGATTTTTAGTGCAAGGCTCCGACGACGATAATCACTTAATAAGCTACAAAAAATATCACATGTGGTCGACAGCAAATCGTAATTTTGTTACATCACGTGTTTTAATAAAGCCATTTGTCTTTAAACTTTTCTATTTTCTAATAACAATTTTTGCACAAATATTTTCTACTGCTAGTGATTTTTGCAGTTTTCTCACCCCTCTCCCCAGTTTTTTTAAATTTTAACCGTTACCTTTATTAGACGTTCGATTTCAACTACATAATTTGTAAACGCATTCAAATATTTTTGAACCAGCTGAATGTAGTTGTAAAAGTATTTAAATTCTCTGGTTTCCATTATTTATGCTGGCAACTATTCGATATTATTAAACTTCTGGACAACTGGAACCTTCCATCCTAACTCGATTCGCAAAACGATTTTTATTCGATGAAAAGCCCAATTTTTTTGACGAGAGACTACTGACGATATCAAACTCACGTAATCTGTAGAGTTTATATAGGTATTGTGAAAATTTTGAAGTTTAGACCGTCTTCAATTCCCGAAAAATTCTTCCGGAATTGAGTTAATGCTTCTGACATGTTTCCTAACATCTTTTAGAGGTTTACGTGTTGGTTTTATGTTCTCCTCTAACATAAATGGTACCAACTTCATTATTTTCCCTTTAAGATTTGTAGCTCGCTTGCCTTAAAAAAGACATTGAAAAGTATGGGATTCATAAGAACGTCCCAAGTTTAAACGAACTATTAACAAGATTGATTCAAATTAAGAAGTAAAAGCTGTAGCACAGTTGTAAACAGAAAGCACTACTGTTTAGAAAAAATTCAAGATTATAGCGAAATACTCAATTGAATATTGGTATTCTCGGAAAGACTCCTAATATGTTCTTACTCATCAGCGCCAAATTTCTAAGTCCCTATTTTTAAGATGATTAGATGCAAATCCTCTCATTCGTGGCCATATACTGGTCGTTACTTCCCACGTGGCGGTAAAAAATGTCTCAGATACAAAATTGTAAAAATTTTGTTGTTACAGCACAAATTGCAAATTATGGGTTTGTTGGAAATGGAAATAATTAAAAAAATATGAAAGGTAAACACAATTGAAGGGATCAGAAGCAAAAGTTGTAAAAGTGGAATCCTAGTCTATCCTTTCTTAGAAAATACGTGGCTCAAAATTTAAAAACTTGTTTAAAAAATTTAAATATGTAGTAGGTATCTAATATTTAAGTATATTTATTGAAAACTTCATTGACTTACACTTTCTGGCAAAAAATGCACTTTTGCCGTCAAAAACATAATTTGCATCATTTTATTACAGTAGGTAGATTAATATTTTATTAAAGTAGAACAAAGTATCACATGTTCTTGACAGAAGAAATTATTGCAAGGTTGTAAAAAAAATATTTAGCATTTTTTCAGGCTTTGTTCTTTAATATTATTATACTATCCATTATAATATTCTAATGGGACTTGCTTCAAATGGAACACGGTCCGAAGATCCGAATAAGATCGTTATTATTAAAGTCCAACTCACAAAAAAGCACAAAATATGAAAAACAATAATATCCACATTCCTCATAGAATCTAATTCAACCCTATAGAGTTATCCAAATCAAAATTTTCTTCACTTACAATATTATCAACTTTTGATTTTATTATATTTTTTTGCCATTTTTGCTTAGCAGTTTTATTTTCGTGCGACGTAGACTTATAATACTTATTCATGATAAATAGGAGGTATAAAAGGTAATAGTTGATACAAATTTTCCCAATCACAGATAAGTTATCTTTAAAGCGGTGTCATATAGCCATTATTCATAGTTTTTAATGCGCAAATACGTACTTAGTTTATTGTTTTCTTTTTTGTCACTTGATCCCTCTCGTTTGCTTTTCACTCCTTCAATAAATATTTATAAAAATTTAGATTTATTAATAAACAATATTTACCTGCATTAAAATTAAAATTGTAATTAAATAAGTGAATAATAGGAATAATAAGTTCTGACTGTATTTACATTTCAAATGAGACAATTGAGTAGAAAATCAATAACAGATTTTAACCATACCCACGAGTAAACCGAGATTTCATTCAAAAATAAAACTAAAAAAATTTAATTTTAAATCCGTCTTGTGGCATCTTCATTTTGACTAAAACTTTCAAAAACAGTTGTAAACGCAATTCGACGTACCTAACTATTTCTGGTACTAAAATATTAAGAAAGCAAATTTGTCTAACCGAATAATCAGTTTTTTTTAGTTGTTCTCGACTTCCATTTAAGAAACCTTGTCGTATTATGCAACGTCTGTAATACAAACATTAATTTGTTTTACAATTTTTGCAAGAACCCAGATGGAGTTTACACAGTATGGGTATTTTAATGACTGATTGGCAAGAAGCTAACTGTAAACCGTAGAATTTTAATTAGTCTGGGTTAGAAATGTAAATTTGCACATGCAACGTAAATATTTACCGCAAAAATTCTAAGAGATCATTTGGAGTGGTTTCTCCGGCAGTTGCAAACGAATTGCGGCTGCATTCGAGAGTGGTGTCTATTTTAGTTTTGCGGGCGAAAAATTCGATTTGATTTCGCGGAAGAACGGGCGTAGAGTAACGCAAACGCTTATTTTAAAATTGTTTTCCGAACGTAAAAATAAATCGTTGCATTTTATTACATACCGAAGTGCGCTCTTCTCGGAAAAGTCGGAGTTTTTTCTAAAAATTCGCTCTTAGTCAGTGTCGGAAAAAAGCCCGGCATCAATCTTGATTACTCATTTGGCGAGAGAGTTGGCTATTGTGGAGCAGCAGTTGCAGTTGCACTCGCCTGTCATTGCAAGACATTATTCAAAAAGTTGTTTATGGTTTTTAGGCTACTTCCAGCGACGAATTTAATCCGGTCGTTTGTAGCATGACAGGAATTTTAATTAACTTCATGATTTTTGTGTAATTTATCCCTCCACTGGTTATGAAATCCGCCATGTCGACGTTTATTTGCGTCCACGTCATTCCACTTATGTCAAATCCGAATAATCTCAAAATAGCGTTTAGCTTTCGAGCGCGACATTTTCTTCCCAGCCGAACGCCATTTTAAATAAAGCAGTAAAACGGCATTGCCAAAAATTCGGGTCGTAAACGTTAATTTAGCGTCATTAAAACACGAACGAAGAGTGATGTTTTTCAGGTAGGGAGAGATTCATCGCCAACTCAGGGACATAAAATTTCCTTTTTCAAGTATTAAACGTTGCACACGACCAGACCAGACTTTATTGCCTTATAGAACAAAAAGTCTGATCGCCAGTATCTCCTCCTCGACTTCTTTTATTTACGGCGGCGGAAAGAAAGTACATAAAATTTGTTTTCTTCGTCTCGAAAGATCGCGATCTGAATCTGACGCTCGCAATCAAAACACGATATTTCACTTCTCGGAAATTGATAGTGGGTTGTGTATGAGCCTCATCTTAACCTCCTCTACCAGATGTACAATTGCAATTGTGCATTGTTTACGAATTCCCGCTGCAGTTCTGGGAAACGCAAGCTTGCACAAGAACATCTTTACACGCCGCATATACACGGTGGTAACCTCACAAATTTACACCGAAAGACATCTCGACTGATAAGTACAAACCAGAAACAAGAACAACAATAAAAGACGCCGTTCCAAGAGCTAAAAACTATAATAGTCAAACTGGGAGTTGTTGAAACGCGCGGCACCTTAGGTCATTTCTTGATCGTCCGTAATCACCACTTTTGACACACCTCATAAATTTTTATGTTTCAATAATCCTCCACCTCTGTTTTTTCATTGGCGACGTCAATCAAGCCGTTTGCCGTGAATCTACTCCGATTATATAACCCGATTTGCATTCAATCAACAAATTTGCACCGATGAAAATCCTCGTGCGACGCCCACGTAGTTTGTTATTGACGGAACGCATTTGCTTTGATCTTGTGTGCATCCAGTGCATTAAGAAAGGACGACCCTGATCATGTAACACGGCCTTGGAGTGCACACCTGCAAATTTTTCCAATAGAAATATAGCGCAGAGCACTCAAACAACTCCACGCTTACGGAGAACCCGTGGAAATTTCGGCGCTATTTATAGCACTGTCGAAAGCTCGCAGGACATCTCGAGTTTGTCGACCCGAGTAGCGCACTTGAATTTTTATGATCGAGCTTTGACAAAACGTAAAAATAATACAACGCAAGTGTAAACACTGCCCGGCAATCAAAAAATCCGTTTGCAAACAAGACAGCGGCGGATTTGGCAAATTTGGCTCGGAGACTTCGACGCCGCGTCACGAAAGCAGCCGCTCGGTTTATTAGCGATATCTCCATTGATACTGCTTCGATTTTAATAAAACGTACATCGTCGTGTTGCTCATTTCGGGCACAATCTGCACCATACCAAATTTCCCAAACTTTGCACGTTTCTTTCCGTTTTTATCAACTGATAAATGTGGTCTTAGAGCGATATCGTTTTGGCCACTGTTTCCCCACGTAATTGCGCAACGATATCGTTGTAATAGAAGCGTCTGGTTCGTTTCTAGAGAAACATCCGCCGACAACGACGAACAATAAGTTTAATTATGGCGGAAGCGAACTCTTGCGCTTAGACGGTCTTTATCGACGCATTGCATCTCCGCAGTAATTCCTATCTGTTCAGCATTTGTACGAGATTTATTTATTTCATCCAAACCACCTGCTCTGTTATTATGGTTTGTATCGCTTAATTCCAGCGCAGTTTGCTGTAGCGACGGCGCAGACTTCAACTCTCGAGGACTTCAGCAACAGGTGTGATAGATAATATGCACGTTGCGTATTTGCAATTAAAATTAACGGCGGAACACAATTACGATTGTCTATCATGCAAATCAATTGCCGTCAACGATGAATGACTGCAGCCCGGGGCTGCACTTTGGCTAAAGAAGAAGTGGTCAGAAAAGTGCGGAAATCATTTCAACCCTGAGACCAGTAAAAAATTGCAGCGAAATTGCAGCGAAAAAAATTAATGGATTTTCTTTTCATCATCTTTAACATAGGTACTATATTTTGTGCTACAGCGTACGCTGTTAAATTGAAAACATTCAACAGATTAGTAGATTTATAGAAATACGCCAAGAGATTATAAACATAATACCTAAATATATAAATACATACTTATCTGATTTAATTTTTCCACCTCGAGACTAAATGGTAAATACTGAAATTGAATCGCCCCAAACTAAAGTAGGATCCCTTACCAGAAGACGGTCGTTATGTAATTTTTTCGATCGATGATAGTATCGTATCAAGTCGATTGCGTGAGGAAAGTCTTCGGTGTGAAAAATCGCCTCTGTGCTTTAATAATGGCATTTACGGCGGATTTCCGTCAAGATGACGAGATGATGACTCAAAAACCGTATCTGGTCTTTGATTTAAAATTAAAATAAGTCTTATATTAAATCGAGCGTATCTGCATAAACACAGCCTCTCGTTAAATCAATTCTTTCGCCAACATTCCGTCCGAGAATAATAAAAATTAACAAAACGAAACTGGTTGAGTTGCCGACTCGTCGTCTCCGTTTTCCGATGTCGATGGGTTTTATAGCGGAAGAAGTGTTAAAAATGGGAGATTTTTGCGCGCCCTGTTCATTCGTCTGCAACAGTTTTGCATTCGAAGCGGCTTTTAGGTCGATAAATTTGCGCTGCGGGAATAATGCACTATCATTAGAGAAAAAGAAACGGTCTCAGTGAACGTTTGTTTGCAGAGATTTATTTTAGCTCAAGGTACGGCAAATTTTATCAAGCGAATCAGGACAAGGAAGCTTGTATTAATAAAGGTTAGAGTCACGTAATGCAGCAATAACGGCGTGTTTAGTGGTTTGTATGCCGTAGTAAATGTCCTAAACTCCCTATTTAAATGTGCTCCTTCGCCGTAAATTCTCTAACAGAAAACCACGCTAATGATCTCAATTGCGCTCGGAATCGCCACAACGAAAGCCAACAACGCTCGCAATAATTTATTGAAGATCCTCAACCGCACCGAATTTCCGACAATTCGTTTGACTAATATCTAACTGCAAACTAATTTATTCAAAAGACCACGACGTATGATTAAGTCGTCATTTTTAACCATTTAACCATGGTATTCTTGAATCCTTTGATTCATGAAAATTGTTTTTTCTATTTCGCGTATATAACAAAGCTGTTAAAGCACTCAATTGAGTGCGTTAATAGCTTTCTGAATTTCGTAATAGAACCACTGTAGTTTAGTTTTTCTAGGGTGGCATGTCATGATCAGACATGTAATGACAAACGTCAAAGTAAACACCGAAATTTTTATTGAAATTAATCCCAGGTAGATCCGCAATATTTTGCTGAAAATTATTTTCACCGCCAAGTGTTGTGCGGGCTAATTGCATTTGAAAATCGATATTTCAATTTCGACAATTGTCAGTCAACTTCGAAAATTGCAAATTTTGAATTAAAAATGGCAGAAACGATGCAAAATAAAAAACTCGTTCATAAGGCTATTATGGCACTCGCCCATTACAAAACTCCGAGCTTCGCCGTAATTGATTATCCACGCGTTTTATTTAAATTTAATTAAAATATTTAAATCAATTAAATAAAGTTTGGGTTGTAAATTATGTGGGGTTTTTTGCTTCGTAATCAGTAAGTATCTAAAATTGCCCTTAAAAACTATAACAGTTATTTGTTAACATATCAGTTATGGAAAGTGAAATAAGATTTGGTTTTAATGCTGTAATATTCATCCCTAGGACTAAGGATAAAAAGGGTAAAAAAAACCACAAGAATGTTTAATGCTGGCCAGGTGCTTAATTTCGTCGTTTCAGCTGTAATTATAAGACAAACAACTGCTAGTAATGTTTTAAACGCCATTTGTAGGTATTATACATATATTTTGTAGTTAAACAATGAACGTGTTGTCAATGATGATAATCTCATTGGGTTTTGTAAACAATTGTAGTAATTGCGACAAATCAAGAACATTTTTCCATCAAAACAAGCACTGAGTGTAAATGATAGAAGCCATACACGTCTGCAGTTGGACAAAAGTCATAGTCGATCGTCCCGGATTTTAAAACGATCTTGTTGAATTCGGGGTTCTCAGATGCAGGCGATTTTCTATATGCCTAAAAATTAATTGGAAAAGTACAAATTAAAATACTATTTAACTTACATCAGGAAAAATCGATGGATGATAAGAAGGACTCGCTCAATTATTTGATTTTACATTTCCCATAAAATGTGTGCTGCATAATCCGATGATGTGACTTTGGCTGTCATTCTTTACTGTTATAATTTTGTGTACTGCAAGGGAATTGGTTAATAAATAATCGATAAAAACACAACTTACTGTATTGAATCCAAATTTTTTGCCTCTCCTTTTCATACCACTTACCAAGAATTCCGCGTTTTTATTTTATAATTTTTGGATTGAAGTTAGCATTTTCGTTCATATCTACGGTAGACATCTTCGTTAATTAAATATTAAACAGTTCAAACATAACTTACATGTTTCAATAATCGTTTTGTTAAAATTTACGATGACAGTTATTACAGCAGTACGTATTGTAATATCAATAGACGCGATAAGCCTGATTTGTTCCACATCCCAGTAATGATTATGTAGGACGTAACCGATAACTCGACATTCCATAAATTTCCACTTTGCGTCGATAGCGATTCTTTCGTTTCTTTATAGTTATTTTTTCAAATCCTGCCGAAATTCGAAATTTTTCACCTTGCAGTGCCCTCTCTTGGAGCCGAGAAACGTCCAAGCGGCGTGAAAGCAGGAAACAATGTCTTTGACAATTTATAACAGAACTTCTTTGTTGTACAAAGAATAAAACCATTTATGGCGATCCCTTTCAGCCGATAAAATCCTACCGCGCACCATTTATTTGCTAATAAGACGTGATCTTTGGCTTGAGCTCTTTTATTGTCGAGAAGCCTTGAACACGTGCTACCATATCCTTGCATGTATCATATCTTAGTGAAATATCACGCTGACATTTTAGTATCACCACAACACGTCGAATATTTACACAGAAATGTGCCAACCCGAAATAAAATCTAGTCCAATAATTCTGTCTGGCGGAATGTTATCTTTCCATAAAAAGCAAGAAATGGTGTTGTTCGGGCGTCAATGTCGCCACCACTTGCTAAGTTGAGATTTTCAATTGCAGCAGGCACCTGCTGGTTAGCCATGATGCGCAACGGCCGCTGCTCGGAAATCTTGTACGAGAAGAGCAGCAAAGAGAATTGCTGCGCCAACCCTCGCCTGCACACCGCATGGTCCCCCGAAGAATTCGACTCCGGCGCTTTCTTCCTCTATAAGGTGTTGGAGAACGGCGTCCGCTGCTCGCCTTGCAAAGGTAACATCCCCTTCGCTTCCATCGAACTAACTTTCAACAGTGCTCTCTCAGTGTCTTGCAAAGACGTGGATTGCGGCGTGGACAAGACGTGCGCCATCAAAAAGGGCCGGCCGAAATGCGTTTGCTCCTCCAAATGCAAGGAGGGCAAAGTGCGGTCGAAGCGCGGTCCGATTTGCGGCACAGACGGCCGCAGCTACCGCAACATCTGCAGGTTAAGAAAACGCGCCTGTCGACGCAAATCCAACAGTCTGTCGATCGCCTACAGCGGCAACTGTCAAAGTAAGGCTTCCTTCTCGTCCCGCTTTGAAAATAAAAGGGGCAGCTTTACAGCTTCCTGTGATAAAATCAAATGTCCATCCGGCATGCATTGCCTCTTAGACCAGAACCTCAGTCCGCACTGCGTTAACTGCTCGAAGAGGTGCAGCGATGTTCCGAAACGGAGGGAAGTCTGTGGATCGGATGGGCTCACCTACCCCAGCGCCTGCCATCTGCGCGAGAAGACCTGTCGCAAGGGCAAGGCCATACCCATCGCCTATAAAGGGCATTGCCGAGGTAAGATTTTACCACTTATTTATTTCCCTTTCGGATTATATAATACTTTTTTTCGGTAAACATTATATCTACTTGTTGTTCTTTGGCTATGAAGTTTGAAGATGTATAGCTTTTAAAAAATTAATTTCTTGTTCATCTTGTTCAAGTTTTTACGTTGGAATTGAATCATTTTTGGTTGCTCTATGTATCCTTTGATTTGTTATTCCAATCTTTGTCGATTCCAATTGCTGTCTAATGTGTTAATATTGTCACAGATTACTACAGATGGCCGACTCAATGCAAATATTTTGGCGGTATGGCCTTTAACCCTTAGGGTAACCGTTTTCAGATGGCGCATCGATCAAATCTTGCGGCAAATTTAAATGATCTCTCCTCTCTTTATAGGCAGTAAAAATGCTGTAATATTTTGAATATTTTATGATTTATTCTACAAAAATAATGTACAAAATTAGTTTTGTAGAATAAATCATGAAACATTCATTATTGACATGGCATAAAAACAAACAAATTTATAAAACCAATTTATTATATTACATAATTTAAATTAAACAAAATTATACCCAAAATGTTAACAATTACATTTCTAAGATAGGTATAATAACTTATACATATGATAATAACTTGGGGTTATTATACAGTGTGGATGAAAAGGTTGGAACTAATGCGATAACTTTTTTATAGGAAGCGACAGAAAAAATCGCTCGGACACGTTAATTTTTAATTTTAAATGCGCTATTTCTGAAAAAAAATTTGCTTTGTTATGTCGTCTCTTTCAAGGCCATGACGTCATTTAATTTTTTATAATGGCAACCCGAATTTTTTATTGTGTTATTTTAAAGAGCATGTTTTTTTGCATATAAAACAATAAAATTTGTAATGTGTTACATAACAATATTTTTGAGAAAAAAAGTATTTGTTCGTTTGTTATTTAGTAATTTGATGATTTTAACAATAGCAGTTTATTTAAATAACATAATAATTTACAAAATAAGCAGATTAAATGTTCAAACTGCCTACCTTCTTCAAGTTGACAATGACTAAGACGATGTTCAAATTCTTTTATGACATTATTTAAAATTTGTGGGGTGATTAGCAAAATTTCCTGAGTACCCAATTCTAATTTTTAATTTTCATTTTTTCTCAAAAATATTGTTATGTAACCTATTACAAATTTTATAGTTTTATATGCAAAAAACATGTTTTGTTATTTAGTAATTTAATGATTTTAACCATAGCAGTTTATTTAAATAACATGTAAAATTTACAAAATAATCATTAAATGTTCAAACTGCCTGCCTTCTTCAAGTTGACAATGACTAAGACGATGTTTCAATTTTTTTATGACATTTTTAAACCAAAATTTCTAATTTTTAAATTTTCATTTTTTTTCAAAAATATTGTTATGTAACCTATTACAAATTTTATAGTTTTATATGCAAAAAACATGTTTTGTTATTTAGTAATTTAATGATTTTAACCATAGCAGTTTATTTAAATAACATGTAAAATTTACAAAATAATCATTAAATGTTCAAACTGCCTGCCTTCTTCAAGTTGACAATGACTAAGACGATGTTCAAATTCTTTTATGACATTATTTAAAATTTGTGGGGTGATTAGCAAAATTTCCTGAGTAATTCTAATTTTTAAATTTGATTTTTTCTCAAAAATATTTTTATGTAACCTATTACAAATTTTATTGTTTTATATGCAAAAAAACATGTTCTTTAAAATGACGCAGGGTTGCCATTTAAAAAAACTGAAATGACGTCATAACCTTGAGCAAATTTGTATGTCAAAATTAGCGCATTTAAAATTAAAAATTCACGTGTCCAAGCGATTTTTTCTGTCGCTCCCTATAAAAAAGTTATCGAGTTAGTTCCAACCTTTTCATCCACACTGTATAATACTTTTTTCGGTAAACGTTATATCTACTTGTTGATTCCTTGGCTATGACGTTGTGAAGATGTATAGCTCTTAAAAATGTATTTCTTGTTCATATAATTTTTTACGTTGGAATTTAATTAATTTTGGTTGCTCTATGTATCATTTGATTTGTTATTCCAATCTTGGTCTTTGTCGATTTCAATTGCTGTCTAATGTGTCACAGATTACTACAGATGGCCGACTCAATGCAAATATTTTGGCGGAATGGCCTTTAATCTTTAGGGTAACCGTTTTCAGATGACGCATCGATCGAATTTTGCGGCAAATTTAAATGGTCTCTCCTCTTTTTATAGGTAGTAAAAATGCTGTAATATTTTGAATATTTTATGATTTATTCTACAAAAATAGTTTTATAGAATAAATCATAAAATATTCATTATTGACATGGCATAAAAACAAACAATTTTATTAAAACCAATTTATCATATTACATAATTTAAATGAAACAATATTATAATGTTAACAATTACATTTCTAAGATAGGTATAATAACTTATGCATATGATAATAACTTGGGGTTATTATATAATAATGGAAATCTTGAACTAGACAACTAGAGCAACCTGGCTTAGTTCCTCAAATTCATACACAAAAATCCTAATATCTAACGATGCCGAAAAGTGTTTGTTGCAAACCCTCCACTTTTACTTTTGCAATTTTTGGAGATTTAGAGCTTCTTGCCATAGTTTCGCTCTGCAATTATATAATTACATTTCCTGGATTTGTTTTATTAATAAAACATCCTTTCCTTTCTTTACTTTTTGGAAAACAATGCAGTTCCTCCTCTTCGTTTTCAGCAACAACAAATAATGCAAAGAACACCCATCTTTTAATGATTCACAAACTCAAAATGCAAGCAAGTTTTGACATTTACTTGCTTGATTATAATTGCAAAATACTGTTTTTAATATATTAGTCAGAAAAAAAGCAATAAGCGTAGAAACAGTCACGCTTTTTAAAAAACATCGTTCAATTTAAAATAGTAAAAATATTGGGCCTGTTATTTGAAATTAAATACAAGTTTTTGGCATCTAGCGGTCGTACAAAGTATTAACAACGACTACAGCGCCTCTACATTTGGTTACCCTATTTGTGACAAAGATGTCAAGCGCCTAGTTTCATAGTTCCGGGCAAAATCGCCCTATGAAGTCATCTGTGATACTTCTTATGACTGGGAAGAAACATGTGTTATTAGTATTGTTTGATGTTTTCAGAGGGCGCGACTTGCAGCAAGGTTCGTTGCCAGGACCGACAATCCTGTCTTACCGATCTGACAACTGGGATGCCCCGGTGCGTGAGTTGCAGCGCCACCTGTCGTCCACGCCACATGCAGGGTCCCATATGCGGTACCAACAACAGCACTTACCACTCGTGGTGCGACATGATGCTGGACTCCTGCAGCAAAGGCTACATCATCGACACCAAGTATCCGGGAAAATGCGTAAGAGATTGCTAAGAAGTGTCTGTCGTTTGGTGTAATTGATGTTGATAAATTTGTAGACGATCAACATTTGATCTTCGCTTAACTTCTTAGACTTTAGAGAGAACTAAAACCAAAGAGTAGGTAGCAGCGTTGGACTACTGTAACGATAAGGAATTCCATTGCATAACATAATACAAGGTAGCGATTTGAATAATTCCAAAGTAGATTAAAACGCGTGTTATAACAGCTATTGTAACACTCACGTGTTCTAATTTCTTAATTTAATACTTAGGGTAATAAAGTTAGCGGTCGTGGCGAAGGAGGCGCTTTCGACGCACAAGACTTACTTGTCCGCAGAAACGCCGCTTTCTTCTTTCTCTATGTAACAATTCACACTAATAACCAGTATTGAATTTTTTAGTAAATAGACGGCGTTCGTGTAGTGTCGTTCGTTGTGTAAGGCATGTTTACTTCGTCGAATTCGTTGTATTCGTTGACAAATTCTAGTCGGAACTAACAGACTTGTCGGACAGCGCTGGTTTTTAAATGTAAACAAATTAAATCTAATTTATTGTACCGTATCGAAATAATAGCAGTTTGATTTGCATTTAAAGCCTTCCACAGCTGGTTCTCAGACAACAAATAACATTAACTCAACCGACGTGATCTTTATACAGAAAACGTGTTCGGACAAATAAATGGCGAATTAAGTAAATTGTCGACGTTTCGAGTTTTGTCGAAAAATTATCATAAAGTCTCCGCGATGCACAGGAATGCATAACGTGACTCTTAACCCAAAAATTTATCTCGACGCACCGAAAAAATCCGGTCCGTTATATTATCGTCCTCGTCCTCGCTTTTACTCCAAATTTCACCTGATTGTCTGGAATGGGCCCGCCGCTCTTCTTCATTCGCGTACTTAAAATCGATTATTATTCTGTTTGAAATGTAAAATAGTTTGTTTTGTTAATTGATTCTTTATGTATTTGTTGTATCTTTTGTACAGTATTTTATTATATTAAAAGTATTTTTGTATTGTTATTTTTAAGAAGTTCCGGTGACTTATGTAAAACACGATGTATTAGACTGGCATAACTTATTAAATATTTATTGTAGATTTAGTTTTGCTTTTGTAATCTGACCCGAAACCCACAACTCCAAAACTCCCGAACCGAGGGGCGTCAAAAGATCACGTGTCGCGATCACTGCACTCAAATCGTCAGTTTTCGAACAGTTCCCCTACGAAATGTTTACTTCCTCTTGTTTGCTCCTCTTGTTGATCGCTTCAGGTACAATTTCCTGCTGACTATTTCGTTCCAACTTTTCGCTTCCGTTTCAGTAAAAGCTGATAGCTGTTCCAAAGGTCTCCTGCCAATATCACAACTAAAATCTGATTTACTATGCGGATACGATAATACCCTACCGCCCTTGGTTAACCACAACAGCTCGATTCAACTCGTTATTAAAATCCTGCTGAAATATTTCAACTTTGTAAGTCGACAAAGGAAAACTAAATTTGTGGGTTTAGATTTGAGTTTTTTAGGACATACACGAAAATGCATTCACCGTGGACACTTGGCTTTATTTGGTAAGAGTTTTTCAACGTACATTAAATAACGACTTCCTCATTGTCTTGAAAACGTAACCGTGGAAAAACTGACTCCAAATCAGATTCTCTTTATCTCTGTTCCAAATTGGTTGACGCAACCGTAACCTTGCATTTCTGCAGTTATGGTTTTAAACGCATTTGCTGCTCTTATTTGAACTAAGAACAATGAGAAATTAAAAAACTCGGGCTCTGCACTTTCTAATTTAGAAGATGCAATGCAAATATTTGATAACTTCCAGTTCTGGCTGGATGAACACCTGAAATGGAAGCCGTCCGAGTACGCTTCCATCAAAAGCCTACATTTGCGGCACTCCGACATTTGGATGCCGGATCTCTCAGTCTACAACAAGTAAGAATTCATTTTTTGTGCAACTCGATTACGATTTTCCATCAGGAGGGAACAAGGAGGTGACCAAAATGTTGTCGAGTCCGTTGTTTGTACCATAACATTCCAAGGACAAGTTGTCTGCGTACCATCCGTCAGAATATCAAGCATTTGCATCCCGGACCTGACCAAGTACCCTTACGACAGCCACAACTGTACCATACGTCTTGGATCTTGGACTCACTCCGGTGAAGAGTTAGATATCCGGGTTGCAGATACTCCAGTGACCAAAGATGATATGGTAGCAAATGGGGAATGGACCTTAGAGTCTGTACAAGTGTATAAGAGTCCCGGAATATATGATTGCTGTCCCAATAACACGTATCCAACGATTTATTTCAGCTTCATTATTAAAAGAGTGCCCGGAGCTCATGCTGCCACTGTCGTTCTACCAATTCTAGGTATCGTATTATCACTTTAACCTCGTTAAACCCACAATTCCGAACAGAACGGTTAAAAATTCAACAAGAAATCCTTAAGTGTTTTTTTATTGTGATAAACCAACTTGATATTTCTGACTATTATTCAACCTAAAAAATATTTTAGTGTGTTCTAAATTATTTGTTTTCAGCGTTAATTATAATCACTTTGACATCCCTGTGGATTTCTCCAGACCATCCTCAGCGTCTCGACATTTGTTTCGTAAACTTAATCTGTCAGTTTCTGAACGCCCAATACGTCTCATACCTACTTCCTCTGAACGGAGAAAATATTCCTTTAATAAGTATGCCTTTATTCATTATAATTATTAGCGATTTTGTTATAATTTACAACTTGCAGTATTATTTGCCAGAGATTCATTGCTGCTGTGCACCTTCACTGTGGTTTTCAGTGTCATACTTAAAAATATGGTTGAAAATGACCAACCAGCTCCGGGATGGATGTCGCAAATTGTTTCGCTAATCACCGGATGTTCTCCGGGTCGTCTTATCTTTTCCAGTGACACTTCCTTCAGGGTTTATTGAATTGAATTAAATTGAAATGTAAGAGTAATTGTCAATTTTAGGTGCTGCAAAAGTCGCAGAGTGAAGACGGTGCTGCTATTATCGGTACGTCCGAGGACAATAAGCAGAACAAGGACTGGCTTCTGTTTGCGAAAATCTTAGACAGACTGCTGTTTTCGATTTATGTGATTGTATACATTTGTATGATGATTGCGTTTATACCATAAAGAAAAGTAAAAAATTAGGGTACACAGCCATTTACAATTAGCTGAACAATGTATTTTTCTTCTTCATTTATTTATTATTACTTCGGATTTAATAAATGGTGAGCAGAATTCCATCAATTGATTTAACCTGCCCTTGTAAAGTTGTTCCTTCGTAGTCAAGTAAAGATGTATCATAACTTGATACAGGATTGTTCCAATTCAACCGATTTTTATTCCACTGCAAATTGCTGTGTGACGTTTCCATCTTACTTAAAATGTATCTTGCTAGTTCTCGTATAAATTCCAAGAGATACTATGCTTCGGTTATTAAATTTTTCTGCGTTTCCGTGTTTTAGGAACAGAAATTATTAATTTTAAGTTTTAGAAGGCAAATAACAACAAAACTGTTTGTGGCCTCATGATTCGGATAAGGGAATTTCAGCGTTGAGAAAAAAGGGACGAAAGCGACCCAAAAAAGTGGAGTGATTATGAAAGACATTTATTTTTTTGACAACAGATGTAACAGATTTGTACAACATTTATCAAAAAAATAGATAAGTAATAACAAAAAGATTTTATTTTATTTATTTTTATTAAGCAACTTTACATTAAAGCTCCTCGTAGTCTGTACAGTAGGTAATCTTCTCAAA
The DNA here is from genome assembly GCA_964023215.1 of Eledona agricola. Taxonomy (NCBI): domain Eukaryota; kingdom Metazoa; phylum Arthropoda; class Insecta; order Coleoptera; family Tenebrionidae; genus Eledona; species Eledona agricola. Next base: position 6,031,391 of record OZ026856.1, read on the forward strand.
TGTCAGTTTGAAACAATAATTTGCACAACGATCACAGTGTTCATTTATCTAGACCGACGAAAAAAAATTCGGCCCAACCGCAAAATACGAGCCGGTGCAAATGATAATAATAATAATGAAAGAAAATTGTGCGGCGGCAGTTAAAACTCCTGAGGAGAAACGATCACAGTGTAAATGATTTTCTGTACAAATCGAATTGTGTAAAATTAAGGATCGATTCGTCGTCGTCGTCGCAATAACGTACACACACAAAAAATGCAAGTAAATTGTCGTAATTTTGAAAAAAAAATTATATCAGGATGATACGGGCTTTGAATTGTCGGTGAAAATTTCTATACACACACAAGAACTTGTCACGGCTTATTTACAGAATATTACAAGATGTACAGACTCCAATCGTTTACGTAAAAAAAGACAGTGTCTATAATCATACAAATATTCCAATAAAACTGGAATGAAACAAATCGTTTAATAGTAAAAATAAAAAGTTATATCTAACCTTAGTAATTTTATGATAATAAAGAAGACAGTTTTACATTAAAAAATACACAGTTCTAATAGGTCAAATATCAGTCTACTACAAAGTATCAACTAATTATGACTTTAAAAGACATCGCGATGTCTTTGCGCTATTTACAATGAATAAAATAATAATGTACATTACGTTTGCGTTGCAAAACAGCTGTGGTTCTAGAAACAAAGTCATCTGGTTACATCATCAGCAGTGCACACTATTTAAACGAGACACAACTATGGAATGCTTTTGTCACTACGACGCGGTTCCAGTTCGAGCACTCACTTGGTCGGATAAGGATTGATAACTGTCACTGCTGCTGCTTGCTGGCTGGCCAATACGGCGGCTGAAACAAGAACCGTCACCAAATAAATATCCAGTCCGCCTTTGTCTGGAACTCTGTAACTGGAGCAACCAGAACGTTCTGCTTCAAATTTGATTGATATTACATTACTTGAAAATACACCAATCGAGTTTGAAAAACGCACAGTCTATTATCAAGCGATGGATGGTGTAATAATAATTTTTTTGTATGATATGGAAATTGCTCTGACTCTTCCTGCAACGAAATCACCATAAGTGATCATAATGTTACAAAAAGTTATCAAAACGTGACCCATTTGTCTCGAGACATTTTATATCTCTTCTTTTTTTGTTATCAAAAATAATTTGCAACTGATATCGCTGCAAGAACGAGTAATTTCCATATTTACTTGTTTAATGAACTGGGTTTCTGGTAGAAAGACTAAGCCCAATACCGATAATTCTGCAATTCATAAATTTAATTAATAAAGAAAAAAGTGGACAAGTTTATAAAATTGACCACCCATTGTTAAAAATGTAAAATGTTGGCCTCGTTGAATTTTATCTAAAGAGTAGTTGGAACGATGACATTTTTTAGATATTCGCCGAGGATTCGATGTGCTATTATTTTTATTTATTTGTATTATAGGTTTAAGGTCTTCAGTAGACAAATGTATTTCAATTAATTACTCTGTAATTGGTTCAGTTGAACATTATTATTTGCCAATATTCCTTGACAGAAGAAGTCAAGGAATATTTTAAATAAATATAATACAAGAAAAAATGTTTCGTCTTCGTCCAACTCTTAGATAAATAAATTTTGTGTTTTTGTTTACTACCAACTCGATTTCCAAACGTTTTTATCAAATGTTACCTATGACAGGGTAATACAGGGTGTCTAAAAATGATTGTCACATGGCAATGAAATATGCCACCTTTCGCTCTATCGCTCGCTCGATCATGATGTACATTACTATATAATGTCTGTCATGGTTAGTTTATGAGGTTATGTGTGGTTGTCACTTTTTGTGATTATGTTCTGTATATCTAAAATATATATTTGGTAATTAAATGATTGCATAAACCAAAGAAGCTTGCAAATAATAAGCAATTGACTAAAATTTCATAAAAGGAAAACTATTAAAAATTTAATATACATACACAAATAATTGTCGACGAATAAATTTGTCAAATTGAAATTTCTAAAGTTTTATTGTAAAATCATAATAATGTTACAAAAAAATTATCAAAATGTTGCCAATTTCTCTCGAGACATTTTGTAACACTGCTTTTTTTTGTGATCAAATATATTTTGCTACATCTGTTGACTGACACCTGCAAGAACGAGTAATTTCCATTCATTGTTATTCCTGAAATACAATTCATAGAGAAAAGTAATGCTTTTTACAGCTTACCTTAAAATGAACTTTATTGAGTTTAAAAAACTGTTTTTAATGTCACGCAGATTATTAAAACTACTAAAAAAGCGAAAATTGTGGAAAAAACCTGAAAAAACGAACAAACACAAACACTCACAGCAAATGACAATGATTAGTAACTGTACTATAAATATGAATCGGCAAAATTCTTGTGTTTGAAATTTGCAACGCCTTATGGATGCCACAATCATTTATAGACACCTGCAGAGATTACTTAAGTATCACAAGTATCACTGTTATTTGCATCAAAATATTTTACACAGGCAGCTCAATTATGTTTTTGGCACGTCTCAGCTGAACTGACTTATTTTGCCCCTCTGAATCCTTGTCCAGGCCAAAAAAACATTGTGAACAAGTTTCTTGAGAACAAAAATATTTTTGACAAAAGTTGTAATTAAACTTATAATTAACAAAAATTCAAAATTTTGTTATTAACAATGTTACTCAACAAAAGTCACCAACACATACTATTAACAATTTTCGGAATTTTGTATAACTTTGTTAAAATATTACCAGAAACACGTGTAAAAAAATAACTGTGCTAGATGGAGTAAAGACGATGTAACAGATGTGAAATCAAGCAAGAGTAAACTTTCAAGGAATGAAAATATACAGATGTCCCAAAATGGTGGAAAAACTACTGGTTGTTGGAGAGTCTTCAGAAAGTTAGGGGAAAATACAGTGGAACTTCTCGAACTCGAATCTCCGAGAGTCGAAAATTTACATTGAGTTAGGAAAAATTCGACTTACGGAGAAAAAATTATTAGGTAGGATTCACCTTTAAATACCTTTTATCTTCACAAAAAATTCGACCTGGGCGAATATTTCGAGTTATACAAGTTCGAGTTGGAGAAGCTCCACTGTAGTAAAAAATTCTTCCAGATCAATGCGAAGAGATATAAATAATTGAACACGACATTTCTTACATCTTTTATGTTATGTAGTATTTTAAAGAATAAAAGTACTCCAAAAAAGGAATAAAGGAGTGCCCTTCTTCTTTCAAGTAATAACAAAAACAATTATTGGTAAATTTTAATTCACTGTTGAACGAAATAAAAGGTTGGTTGTATATTATTATTCCCCTATTCATAACTCAATATTGGACTAATTGTAGAAGAAAATGGGAAAAGGCAACTGTTAAAATAAAAAAAACTGAACACAACAAAATGAAAGAGTAACAGGAAATGCTCCGGAAAAATAGCATAAACCGATGAAAAAACATACAAATCAACTATGTAATTGATTTTAGCTTCCTCACATCACATCGTTAGGGGGTTAAGTAAGTTCATCTGGTTTTATATTATGCAGTATTTTAAAGAATAAAAGTACTCCAAAAAAGAAATAAAGGAGTGCCTTTCTTCTTTCAAGTAATAACAAAAACAATTATTGGTAAATTTTAATTCACTGTTGAACGAAATAAAAAGTTGGTTGTATATTATTATTCCCCTATTCATAACTCAATATAGGACTAATTGTAGGAGAAAATGGGAAAAGGCAACTGTTAAAATAAAAAAAACTGAACACAACAAAATGGAAAAGTAACAGGAAATGCTCCGAAAAAATAGCATAAACCGATGAAAAAACATACAAATCAACTATGTAATTGATTTTAGCTTCCTCACATCACACCGTTAGGGGGTTAAGTAAAAGATGACTTCATTTGAAGATTGTATATTAACTTGAAAGTTCCAAAACTTCTTGCTCTGGTTACAGTTACAGTGTGAACTAATTAATTATGTAGCAACGTGTGAGAGTGACTCACCTCCGTATGGGGGCGGGTACATGGGGTATCCAAGGCCTACGTGTGTGTGATGGTGCGTGTGCACGTGCCTCTGCGGCGGCGGCGAGCGCGAATCTTTGCCGTCCCCCGGCGTTTGCTTCCCCCCAGCCGACTGCGTCGTGTTCGTAGGCTGCGTCTTGGTCTCCATCGACATATTCGAAGATTGCGACGTAACCACTGCTTGTCCACTATTAGTCGACGGACTCGAACTAGCGACCGACGTTTTGGGGGTGGGAGATTTAATCGCGCGCTCCTGGAGCTCGTGGATCTTGTGCGTGGCCGAATAGTATTGGGCGTGGTGCTGAAGCATGTCCAGCGCTTTGGTAGGTGGGGGCGCTCGCGATAAGTCTTCGGGACCGTGATAGCGCGGGAGTTGCGGGTGCAAGTAAGGGTTGCCGCTGTAAGGGCCTGGAACCATTATTCCCCGGTAGACGGGGTGATTCGGGTCGAAGGGTAAAGCGCCGTAATGCGCCGACTGCATGTAACTGGGATGGATGTAGGCGTATTGCGAAGTGGGGGGTGGTGGAGGACCTTGCGTCTCCATCGTCGGCTTCACGCCTTCCTGCTTCACGTCTTTATCTTTTTTATCCTCGCTCTTGGCATCTTTGTGTTTTACGCTAGGACTGGGCGGTGGCGGCGCCTTGCTCGGGGTGCCGCTTTTGTGGTCCGAAAGCGACTGCTGCTCTTTTCTTCGTTGGTCGTAGACGTAGAACCGCCTGACGTCTTCGTCTCGTTGGTTGTGGTGGGCCTGCTGCTGCGATTGGCGTGAGTACACGTACGGATTCATCTGGTTCTTCAGATCGATGCTCTCTTTGATTATTTGGTGGTTATCGTTTTGGTGCTTCTCTTTGACCTGGGGCTCGGCTTTCACTTTTCCCGGCGTGGGCACTTGAATGGGGTTGGGGATGGGTTGGGGCGGTTTGATCTGCTGGTCTATGATCGGACTGGGACTCTCTTTGATCCGCTCCTCCTTGATCTTGTCCTCCTGCACCATGGCGAAATTCGGATCCATATTGTAGGGGTATCCTGGCATGTAACCATACGGGTTGTAGTAGTGTTGCTGAGGTAAGATCTTTTGCTGGTAATCAGATCCTTCTTTCTTACCGTCTTTATCGACCGGCTTTTCGGACGCTTTTTCTGCTTCCTTGCTCTTGGCCTCCTGCTGCTGCTGCTGTTGCTGCTGGACCGATGGCACCAAATACTGAGGTTGTCCATAGAAGGGATACATTCCGTACTGCGGCATGTGAGGCATCGCCTGTCCGGATTCAGTCTTCTTGTCGACATTCTTGTTTTTATCTCCCAAGTCGGTCTCCATCACCGGAGCCCCGTCATCGGATATGTCCGAATACGCGGGACTCTGCACCTCGTCTCTGGCGTTCTGCTCAACCCCAAAAACGGGTTGTTCGGCCTGAGGCGGGTGCGGACTCCCAGCTGGCGATTTGCGGTTTTTCTTTTTGAAATTCTGCGGCTTGCTGTTGGGGTTGCCGTTCTGCTGCGTCTGCTGCTGCTTGGACTTGTCTTCGGGCATCAGTGCTGCGGTGGGTTTCACCTTGAACTGGGGCCTGCTGGCCTGCTGACTGGGCGATTGTGGGGCGTGCGGTGACATCGGAGGCGCGATCTGCGAATTTGCTTGCAGATTTTGAGGAGGGATTATGAGAGTCGGCGGTTGGGTGAACTGCTGAGAGGGCATGTTCACCTGAGATTGCAACTGATTCGTGAAAGACTGGGGCTGGGCGTTGGAGTCGGCTTGGGAAGTTGGCGGCTCGGAGGGAAGCGACACCGAAACGGTCCTCCCCGGCGGCAGGTTGCCAGAATTCGACATTGGCGTTCCTGCTAACAATTAATTATTCATCATTCACAAAATGACATCACAGGCAAACACGGTTAGGTAATTATTATAGTGTAGGAGACGATTCGTACCTGCAACTTGAGGCTTGTTGGCGGCGAAAACTCCCACGGGGTACTCTTCTGGAGGCGTATATCGTAGCACACCAGGTTTGACCACATTCTTGGTTTCCACTAATGGCACCGTAGGCGAAGCGGCGCCACCTCCAAGATCTTGCAAGCTCTGCGGTGTGGCAGGTGAAGGAGGAGTACTACGCGGCGTGGCTGGTTGACTTGGCACGTCTAACAACCCCGCACTTCTAAGTATAAGTGGCAGTTCGGTGTCCTTCTTCTGCGGCGTCAGCGGACTATCCTGACTCTTATCCGGAGATTTAACCGGCGTCGCAGGACTCGGCGCCTCGATGTTCGACTCGTCGTTTTCCGACATGGAAGTCACATCCTTCGTATCGTCGTCTTCCACAGAACCATGTGCGTGCGACTGGTGGTACTTGAGTCCGTTGATATGCTTGTATTTCTTGGAGCAGTTGGGTTCGGGGCACTCCAGAAGCACTGGCGAAGGCGGCGGACTCCCGCAGGGCGTACTGGGAGGTACTGGCGTCGGCGGCGGCACCGTGATTTTGGTCTTCTTGCCCTGCAAACCGGCCGCTGGGGTGTCCTCCTCTCCGGCGCGGCTCTTGCGCTTGCCGCCGGGTTCAGGTCGTGGAGGCACGAAGGGCGTCGGTGACGACGGAGCCGTCGAAGGGCCGGAGCCGTTCGCCGCTCCTCGACGTCCTTTCACGCCCCCGTTCCGCAATTTGCTATGCACGGAGGAGCGGGTCTCTGTGGAGGTGCTTAGATCAGTGCTGGGCGAAGCAGCGGCGGATGAACGTCCTCTCTTACCTCGTCCTTTCGGAGTGCGGTTGTCCAGGTCACTTGTGGGAGAATCACAGAATCTGCGGCAGAAAATCACAGCATTGAACACGGCTCTCGCAGACATGCGGACGCGCCTCGATCGCAATCCCAACATTGAGATGAATTCGTGTTCGGGAAATGCGATCGAAGAGCGGGTACACAGACCAGTGCAGGCGACGTAACAAAATAAAAAACCAAATAATTCACATTTGTTATGTATTTATGTTTTGAAAATACATAAAATTTACATAATAGAAAAATATACAAATAAATAACAAAACGCACTAAGACTAATTTGGTTGGTAACAAACGAAAGGCCAGAAAAAGTCTTATTTTGAAATGTTGCAAAACGAAATGATTCGATTCTCACCTAGGGGGCGCCCAATCATGGCGCGTACAGTCCAACAACGTTCCGACATAGGTTTTTCCTCTCCAAGTAACATTGACCACCAGGACACCTGTAACAATACAACGAAATGTTTTAGAAAATAATTCGCACAACTATCCTAACTGGGCCTAAAAGTGTTTAAAAAGAGTCACTAATCATGTGTTTCTGGTGAGTCACTTTATTTAACAAATTGCGACAAACGGATGCAACGCTAAACAACGCTAATTAAAATGTATTATTAATGAGTAAGTCGACAATTGTACGAACAAGCGATAAAGCTTTCATTTTTTGTTGCCCCACGGTGTCAAAAATTTTGATCCATATCGAAATTATGTATTGGAAAAAAATTCCACGTGCTAGAATTTCAAATAAATAGTTACTTATGGTTTGTGGTATTTTGTATGAACGATCATATATAAAAAAGAACGTGTAAACGTTAGAAAATTTAACAGATAAAAACTGATTGTTTAAAATGAGAAATTGATTTTTATTTGACAATGTCAAATAGTTACATTTCTGTAAAATCAACGTACTGAATAACTGTACCACGGCACCAAAATAAAACAAAACTAATAGAATTAAAAAGATTTAGTCACATACGATGGACATTACAACTGCTTTCCATGTATGTATTGCAGAAAAGAAGACATTGAGTATAATTTTAATCCTGCTCAATGTGATCATTTCTTCTGAGTAAAAGAGAATACCTCGTAAGACCGAAATCTGCACTGCACTTTTTTTCATTATATCTACATATTATAACAGTAAACTTATTATTTTTACAAATATGGATTATCAAATTAAATTGTCATATTATATTTCATTCTTTATAACGAAATAAAAAAGTGATAATCGCATCTAACAAAATTAAACAGTTTTTATTCAAAACTGTCAAATTGGACTTACGCGGTGCGGTATTGATTTGAGTGAATAAGTTAAAATTATTGTAGATATTTTTCAGGAAAATTGTTTAAAAAAATGTGGCTGTTTCAAATCCAGTTCTAGCATCGAGGTTCTCAAACTTTCAATATAATTCGTAATTTTTGACAATTGTTTGATGTTACGGCGCACATTGTAAAAATTGTGATCAGCTGCTGTAACCCATCGGCATTCAATGGATGAATCAAAATAATGTCACATTTACATGAAATACCAGTGTAAACAAATAAAGGAATATTTAATCCATGTTTAATAAAGGCGTGAGTAACGTATGTGATCATATTTTTCTAAAACTATTATTCTGACTATGATCTGATGACACATTTTGTGGAATGAGAATCAAAACAGAAGCACAACATTCTACGTAATATAAAAGATGCAGACAAAATTTCCGACAACAATAATACAGAAGCCCATTACAGAAATATTGTTTGTGTTTCATAACTCTACGCTTACGCAAACACAAGAAAAATTCGCACAAATTGAAGGGTATTTTAATCACCAAAAAATTTCCAATTCGTGGTAGAAAAAATTTTAAGTTACATATGCACCCGTGTTTACCAACTCTTAATTGAATTATAAGTAAATTAATTCGTCGTTTTCCAGTGTGTCTATTGTAAATTCAATCGCAGCAAACCCGTATTTTTAAAACATCAGTTGAATATCTTCAAGGAATATAAAACAAGCAAACATTGTATTTGAAACGTGTCAATATAGCAATTTATAGATTATTAAATAACGAATAACATATATAATATAAATATAAAAAAAAGGGTTAAATCGGGCACAGCTACATTCGGCTTAATTATTTTTCCAATTTCTGCTGCTTGTTTTTTGCAAACCTTTAGTATAATTAGGCCAGTTCGACTCACACAAATAAAAATTTTTAGAATCTCGTTGCGTCCCTGTGAAGTAGAGACAATGTAATTTAATTAATTAAATAACAGTCGACCGATGACTAGCAATTTGGTTTTATAAAAACAATGTCCCTTAATTGTAAGAACTGACCAACGTACTATTCCACACATAACTGTCTTAAAATAATGCATTATTTAAAGCTCACCTCCTTCGGTTTCGTGCCAAACGATTCCCTCGAGGGTGACACTTGTGCCCGGCTCGCAGGGACCCAGACAATCTGGTTCTGTGATGGTCCCAACGCTGGTTCCTATACAGACATCCGAAACCTCCTGTAATCAAAAAAACGCCACATTTAGCACAAAAGAAAACGCTCAAAGCAGAAAAATTTAATTATCTCCCTATTGTCCTGGCGACAGTCAACGGAGGCGATAAATTAAAAGCTTCCAGGAAACGTGCGTCTTTATTTAAAATTAAGCAGCGCCGAAAAGGAAACTGGAATTTTCACAATTTAATTTGTTTACGAAGCAGCGAACAAAGCTCACAACGAAAGCCTGCAAATTGCATTTCCTACGCTCAAAACCCGATTTTACAAAAATATCAGCGTTTAACTTCATTACAGCCGGAACGATTAATTCGTTTAACGAAGCCAATTTCATAAACGCTCAAAAGTGAATTGTCATTCGTTGTAATGGCCGATCGCCGGTCGAGGCAGACGGGCAAATTAACTCCGCAAAGTTATTTCGATATAAGTGGCGGGTCGGTGTATAAAGAAGACTGGTAATGAAAACTGTGCTTCGACCCTATTATTACTGCACCCACTCTCTCTTCGTGCCAAACAAGAAGTGCGAAAGCCTGGAACGCAACGAGCAATTTACTTAAATCTACTCTCGACAATTATGTGTCATTTGGCGAGAGACGCACACAACATCTGGCTCGATAATGAATTTTGTAATAACAGGATTCGGCAAAAATAAATGATACGAACTCATGGCTGAATTACACTCAATCTCTGACCTTCTATTATGATGTGCCATTGAAATTAACAGCTCAACAATCGCTCATCACTTGCAACTGTTCCCAACATGATCCTTGTCTTCTTGCAAAGATAATTAATTGAAAAATGGCGATACAAAATCATTGGTTTTATTTTGCTTGAATACGATAGGGATCGGTTTCATCGTACACTAATAAGCATTAATTTGCCACATTTGTGAATAAATTACTTATCTTTTAAATTCAAAGTTCACATCCGTATTATCCGTATCATCAAAACTTTTCATTGCACTTTCAAGTCGCTGAAGTTAATTTGGGACCGATCGAAAAACTTATTACTGAAGTTTCCAATATTAATTTTAATGGAGTGTAAAACGCTCCAAGCTCGTTAGCGAAAGCAATGATTACACATTCATTAAATAATATACGAATTTAATGCATTCATCAAACGCGAATGAAACATTAAATCCGAGCATGGCATAAATATACAAATCATACGATATGAATGAAACTGCAATTAGTTTTAATCTTTCAGCGGCAATTAATAACGCGAACAAAACAGATCCGTTTCTTTACAGACAGGCGAGCTCGAACACCTTTTGCAAAACAGGAACTTAGAATAATTAGATTATTAATCAATTATCATCAATATTTATGAGCGAGTTAATGTATATACATCTAGACAAATTAGAATTCCATCAGGCATGTTATTAACAGCGTTACGAATTATCCATATTATTAACATATCGTTAACGAACTTGTTTACGAGTTAAGTGAACGTGACGCCGAACAAGCCACAAAAGCGTGAATTTTTTTCGATCGGTATGAATTATCGATTCGCCAATTGCAACCAAAAACATTGAATCGCACCGTTCAGTTTAATAAACATTTGTGTGTAATTGGTCGATGGCTGTTTGGCTGAATTTGCACACAACACCGATTAGGACAATGGAATAAATTTCTATGCGTACGTCCTGAAATTGTTGAAACATTTTCACCGGATTGAACGATTTTACTCTGTGTTGAGTTAGCGAATCGATAAGTGACCCAACCTCTAACGCCAACACGACGAAAATGGATCGTACAAGTTGTTGAATGTCAATAAAGAAATGATTTAAGCGGCCGTCCTACACCGAATTGAAATAAATATTTTATTACGACAGTCTGCCTTATCGTTGTCATTTCCACGTAGATTTTTTGCGTCCCCCGATTCGTTTTCATTAAATCACAAAACGAGTAAAGCGATTCGACGACCCGTTCTACCGTGAAGCCGCCATTGTGAACGATCCCAATTAAATTATGTTAATCCCCCGAGACGTGTTATTGCTAATGCCATTCCGAAAATCCTCGCCCAAGGATAATAATTAATCAAAACGCCTACATCCAACAACCCTGCTAAATTAACTGTGCCACCATCAACAGGGACGACTACAAACGACTCCAATTTTGCGAGTAACTCCATTTCCGGTACAAAATACCATCTGGTGCAATCGCGCGTTTTATTATCCGATCCTATTACTCGGATAAATATTTAGAAACCATAAATACGCCCCCGCGTTTGTAAAAACATTTCCCATCCCGAGTTGAAACGCCGAAAAAACGGTTCGATGATTGAAACGGTTTGTTTGTTTAATGAATAAAAGCGACGTTCAAGTACCGCCACCAACACACAATTAATTTCGATTTATCTCGAACGAACCGCGAAATGATTGGTATTTACAGAGAAAATACGAGACAAGGAACAATGTTTTACGATTACGGTCTCCTTAAATCAGACGCTTTTCCCGCCTGAAAGAAGAACTCGAGGGAATTGTCGGCGACTTAATATCGTGTAAAACTGTCCGCGAAATTTACGGCACGTCGCATTAGTTCATGTAGTGCCCACTCGCATTTATGAATTACAACTAGTTCTCGGAAAAATGCAACTAATGACAGTTTAACTAGTTCGCTGCAATGTTGCGCGATATTAGATGAAAATCTGCGGCAACGGCCTGAAATGGGGAACGAGAGAAAGCAGACTAACTTCTCCCCAGCCGGTGAAGAGGTGTAATTTATTCGATTACACCGCTAAAGGGCACAAATGTGAGACATATTGAGATGTAGTAACGCGGAGGAACATTACCATTGTTCTGTCATTCAATTACTGCTGAAACTGGAGCACCTCCGTATTAGAAAATCTCAAATGAAATTCACAAGCACCGAACCTCTAAATGAAATAGTTTTTGTTTCCTAAAGGTCCTCAAACTACTCTAAATCGTTAGTCAAAGAATGCATTTTTATCCACCAACTTATGGTACGGACTAAAAACTATCCTTAGTGGATGATAGTGGACCATATCTGCAAATTTAATTCGTCGCAGAATCGCTTAGTTGATGGGTCAGGAATCAAATAAATAATTAAGATTTTAAAAATGGTTTTTATATTTAGGCACCTCTCAAGCTAGAAGAGAACCGCAATGCAATGGGGTTTTAGGGTATTATAGACAAAACAAATCTTATTCTCTATTACAGCGGGGTGTAGTAAAATGCTAATAAATAGTAAAAATAAAGTACATTTAATTTTGGTGACGAAGTTTTCTTCAGTTGATAATAAATGTTAATTTGAATTCCACAATTGTATCATTTCGATTGTAGTGGCACGTCCTGGTGACCCTCTCGTCTGGTAAAAAATGAAGATCATTTTTTATCTATTTCGATGAAAAAAATTATTAAAATCTATTTGCGGTTAGATAACTGCGCTTGGTTGTATACTTATTTCTATTCTTCCTATACTTACTAATAACAGAACGTATATAGTGAAGAGGGTGTAATCCAATCTAATTTTTAATTTATAATAATGTTCAAAATCACCCAGTCCAGAATTTATTTTGAAAGCAGGTAAAAGGTTACACTTCTTGCTTCGGGATAATTCTGACGGCAAGCTGATACAAGCATATAATTCATCTAGAGTGGCACCATTCAAGAACTTCTCGTAATCAATTAATAAATTAATAAACTACCTTCATTAATATACAATAAAATTACATGAATAAAATACACTAGTCGTTCGGAGCCAATTCTCATATCATATTATCCTCCAAAGTTAGTGAACAAAAACTAATAACTTGTAAATTATTGATTTCAAATTATGAATAATCGGTTTCGGCCGTTACTTAGATAGATGAATTGGAGTTGTTATTACGGTCATAGCATTTTTCCTTTCGTCTAATAGCATTCTTTAAAACTTTTGTTCTTTGTTTTATTTCCTACCTAATAGGTTGTTGTATCTGTGCATATTTGTTTCATTTAAATATGTTCTTCATTAGTATTAAATGAAACGATAGCAGCTTGCTTCATATGAATTACCTAACTAGAAATTTGTTTTTTACCTCCTATAAACTTTGCTACTATAGAATGGTATCTTTCAGCAGCTTTATTGTCTACATCTCCGAGCAAATTAACGGAACGAATTGCTATTGTCCTAATTATGTATTTTAAATTATTGACGAAATCTCCAGACAAGTTTGGAAGTTGTTTCTTCTTTTTCCGACAAAAAATACAAGAAAATCCTTATGGTCACCAAACACGTGTTTAAAACCATTCAGACTATCTAATTTCCGAAATTCCTAAGCTTCTTTTTTGTCTCCTATGTGTAATTGAATATGTAATTCCAGTGGAGACGCAAAATACGACGTTCAAGAAGTTTATGTCTTTGAATAATCTTTCACAATATTTTTCAATTTATTTCTGAAATTGAGGTGGTTGCGACATTCGATTTTTATTACGGGACAAGTATTTCCGAATGGATTGGCATTCACAATTTTCTTGTAGGTGCTGCTGTCTCCATCTCCAATTTACATACGTGTATTTTATATTATATTGTTCAACACTTTTTTAAACCCTTCTAAAATAATTTCGCCCTGCATGCTATGTATTTGACCTGTCGTTATGATTTCCAATGCACAAATATTCTAATAATGTACTTACTAATATTTCTACCAATAGCATTTTTACAACATCCCCAGGAGAGGTAAATTTCCCTGTCATAAATTATGGGATCAGCTTCTCTTGCAAAAAAACAATTTTTATTTTCAAATAAATCCAATTGTAGCGTCCTTAATACTCATCCGATATGGATTATTATTTTTTTAGAAGAAATAGTGCGTAAAAACTACAAATCGACTGGAGCCGAGTTTTGGTCCCAAAGTTATTGAACAAAAACTAATTTTGGGAAACATTTTAAAAACGCCTTTACACATTTATCTGTTTTTTATCAAAATGGTCGTTTTTTAGACAAATAAACAAGGGTCGACGTGGTTTTTGATTTATCAAAATAAGATCCTAATTCCACAAATACCGGATCCACGGTTAGATTCGTTAACATTGAGTTCCCTTAAAATAAATTTGTTGAAACTCGCCTAAAATTGAGTTGTTTATATGAAACGTCATCAGTATATTTTACTTCGCGCGAATTATCTTCCCAAATGATTGTCCCCAAAGCCGCACTTCAACTCATACAAACATCCCTCAAATTGCTCGGAGCCAACCCACGAATCAGTAAAGATAAATAACCACCAAGTTTCTGAAGCGTATAATTACCACGAGCTAAGAACAGTTATCGCGTCTAGACAGGATTTGAATTAGCATACAAGCGTCCAGATTTCTCAATCATTGTTATCGCAACTATTGCCAACTTCTCCCCCGAATCGCTAATTTATGCCCCCATAATAAGGCGATCCAGCGAAGGGCTCCCGGAAGCTGCGGCATCTGTCAAACGGAAGCTGTCGTGTCCGATGATCCGCTGAGTGTGTTAAAAACGACCGCCATTGGTGGTGGTGGTGGTGGCGGAGGCGACGGCCGAAGGGGACAGCATCACGTGGGGCCGAAATCAATACTGCGGTCTGTAAAGCCGCTCGCGCGAGTCCTGGGGGTTAACAAAGGCGGTGCCGGGGTGGCGGGGTAGAGACAAATTCCATTAAATTACAGGGGCGGGTGGCGAGAGAGACGAACAAACCGCAACGTGGTGTAACCACCTCATCCGCACGGCCGCTAATCGAAACTCGAGGACTATATGCATCACCACATGAAGAAGAACAAACAAAGACATTGTGGCAAAAAACCGCCCATTGCACGCTGCAATTGCAATGTTATTGCGTGCGTAATTCCATTAGACAACATTACGCGCCCGTCTCGTGTGCAATCTAAAACGTCGTAAATTTCAAATAGAAATTTAATTAACCCCATTAGTGTTAGATGACACATTCTGGAGTTGGCGGACCACGCGTTCCAATCTCATTCCTAGCATTCCTGATGGGATAATAAAGATAAACGCAGCACCATCTACCAAGTATATAAATTCTGCCCTCCAATATTTCCGCTCCAACAATGAAACATAACAGAACTTAAACATAAATAATAGAGCGCAACGTAAATAACACCAACAACGTCTGTCAATTTTCAACAAGCCATCGATTCCACAAATTGATGTGCACCTCTTTGTGGGTACACCAGACCGGAAAAGGATTGTTGAGTTGTTTGAGTACCTCACGACCGAGCACGATCAAACCCCTTCTTCACGAGAGGCAATTTTTCAAAACATCTCCCGATGTTTTATTCAATTAACGCAAACGAGTTGAAAAGGGTGTAAATCCCCTGCGGCTGGTTTGTCCCAGGACACGATCACAGCAAATGGTTGGCTTTACCTCACACCTGCTTCTGTTACATTGAGGGGAACACAGGCCGATAAGCAAGCGCTATAATTAGTGGTAAATGAGCGGAACCGTCGACCGCATCGGGCCAAATTGGAATTGATTACGACTAAATAAAATTAATCACTTCCGACACATCACGCACGGAAGGCGTCAATAATGCCACAATGAAAAAATGCTGAAATGGTGGTTTTACGTGTCGCCTCACTTCAAAGAGGTTGCGTGCTCGGGGCGGCTGGAAAATCATTCCTGCCACAAGCAGCGAGCTAATCGGTTACACTTCAATTTTCAACGAGCGAATGCAAAACTAGACGATAAAGTGAAAATTGCCATACTGAACCGAATGAAACTGTGTGTAAATGTGAAATGTTGGATAAAGAGAACAAAATTCACCTTCAATTCTAAATTACTAATTCCGAAAATACTTCATAATATTATCAAATGATTAGTGATGAGTACACCTAAATTTTGGCGTACCTAAGTAATAATTCCACAACTCATAAAATTTAATATTATTTTTATTATTTAATGAAAGTCCAATGTTATACCTTACAAAGAGACATGTAATCTGTACAGTTTACGCAGAGTAAAAAGTATACTTGTTTAGCTAGTAATTAAACAAATTGTATTTATTTGTTTATATTTCGTCGTTTCATCACTGAAGGAGATTAGATACAACGATTCCTATCATTCCTCATCTACAGATTTTATATTGGCGTGCGAAATGATTCAATTGGCGATAATAATCTTGAGTGAGTCTTGAAAGGTAACAAAAAGTTTCGAAACTCCATCAATCTTCCCCCAACACTGATAAAGTCGTTTGCAGGATTGAACACAGAAAAGGCAAAGGACGGTCTTTGGTGTGGAACAGCCGATGATAATTAGTATGATTAGTGCCAAGTCCATAAATTAAAACTCTTGAAGATAAGCAAAGCCGCTGGAGTTCTTTGTTGGATCGAGAAATACAAAGCGGAGCTCTTCTGAATATAGTTAGTGTGCACGCAATTATGCCATTAAAACCTACTGAATATTTCATGCCGCCGTGAATTATGAATAACTACACAGTTCGCGTGATTATCCCAAGATAAACCATTGTTGAAAATTGTTTCATTAGGGACTCATGTCGGGGTGGGTGGTGCTATTTGCTGTTGGTGCTAAACGTCCGCACACAATGGATCCGGATCCGGCGTGTTGCGATTCAATTAATTTACTGATTAACCACCTGTTCAGGACAAAGCGCGACCCGAAAGATATCTACATTCGGCTTCCAATAGGGAACGATCAATTTTTAACGAGCGATTTATACATACGCACATCCCTCAGCTGTCGCCTCATTTAAATAAAGACTTGCACCCCACAAAGTAGCCTAATCTGTTTTGGAAAAGTTCATTTCAAAACAAATTCCGCCAACGAGGTTATATACACAGGCCCGTACAAAAAGCGTTTATTTATAAACTTGGAAGTGTAAAAAACAAACACCCTTCAAGTCCGTAAATATTAGGATTAACTATTTGTCTTGAAATACCTCTTTCTCGCATAAATTTCAACGCTAATTTAATATTTGACTAGATGTTTCAGAGAAATTCCAAGACTAAATATAAAAACTTAAATGCTGAAGATTTTTTCCTCATCAAAATGTTATTAAAACACTGTATTGAGATGCATCTGAGCATTTTAGCCGCATGTCGTGCGCCAATAAAATTATGTACCTACCGCCTATAATAACCATTAAACTATTATAAAAAATGCTGAAAAATCGTGCTCAGTGTGCAAGTTACAAAATTGTGCCACAAAATGCGTAATGCAAAAACATAAACGGATTCCATATTTGGTGACCCATAAAATAATCCACGTTAATTGAATTTTTTATTGGAACATAAATTCTAGCGCCATCAATTTTATTTTAATTTTGTTTGGAAATCCTAAAACAAACTAAAAGTTACAGTAATATTTCGGAAAAATGCGAAATTCCCTGTTTTGTAGGGTGAAATATTTATTCGAACAACGTGCAGAAAATTACACTTGCGCCGTTATAATTTTCGAATACATCAAGACAATTTATCGCTGCGAAAACGGCGTCTTTGAACGTAAAGCGAACATTAAAAAAATTACGCGCGTCACGAAACCGAACAGCTATGAACAATTTAGGAAAAAGGGCATGAAATCCAGTGGCGGCTGGTGCTAAAGGCCACGTGCCCACTGATGCTAGAGAAATAATCTTTTTTATAGATTATAGATTTGGTGTGATTGAGTTATGTTGCAGCAAGAAAAATATAAGAATGGACTTCATGTACACATTAAAATGTTTTCTTTGCCACTTTTTTGGCACTAATGAAATACATGCTGGTCGCTGCGACAAAGCAAAGCAGCGATCACCGTTAGCTTAGCAGAATTATTTATTTGTTGCATGCAAGCGCCAAGCGTGTTGCAATGTGGGCCCCACCACCACTAAACTGGTATCGACCTGCGCAGCAGTTGCACGCCAGATGAGTCCTGAATTTCGTGCAACTCGTACGTGCAACTCGCGATGGAATCCGAAGAACCCGACAAGAAGATCGTGTGGGATCACGAATCTACCAGCCACTTGATCGAGCTCTACGAGAAACGTCCGGAGCTGTACGCCAGCAGTAACACTAACTACAAGAAAAAGTCGAAACGACTTGAGGCGCTACAAGCCATCAGGTTAGAGTTGATGCGAAGGGGACGACGGATGCGCATCTACGACATCAGGAAGAAAATACACTCGTTACGATCGCAATACGCCAGCGAATTGACCAAGATTAAAAACAGTAAGAAAAAATGTACAAATCCCGAAGAGGTGTACAAACCCACACTGTGGTGTTTTGGGCTGCTGGACGGGTTCTTCGAAAGCGTCAATTCAGCAACCGCCTGCGATTCAATAGTAATATTGATAAACGCAAACTAGCTTTTAGTTCCCTTTTTGTTATGTTCAGCAGCAAAGCCGGGAAGAGGATATTCATGAATCGAAAGATTTGGGAATACTAGAAATTTTCGGCAAGGACGAGGATACACGCGAAATGGGGAGATTTCACGACGAGATTGGATTGGGCAAACAAGAAAGTAGCACCCCGACTCGGTCGCAAAGTCCCAGTTTTATTTCCGCTGGCGTTGGCAAGAATACAAGCGGAGACGAAGACGACTTGTCGACGTTTGCGAAGTAAGGAGTTGGAATTTAATCAGGCTCGAGTGCAATTTATAAAATTTCAGGTTGGTCGAGTTCGAATTGAGGAAGATTAATAATCGGCAGCTGTTGAGGGGAGTGAAGCGTGATATTTTGGGTCTGCTGTTGAGCGCCCAAGAAGCCTGCGATTACTGATCATTGCGCAAACACATTTGTTATAAATACCACAAATACATAACTTGAAATAATTACATAATTGTCTGATAATCTAACAAATACCCCAGCTGGTTTATGCAACAAAAATAACTCTTATCTGACATTATTTCAGCAAGTACATTTGCAGTTAGATAAAACCTAAAACATCAAAAAAGTTCATGGAAAAACGCTAATACAATTAAAACCATAAACTAAAGTCTCCAAAATTCGTCAGGTCTCTTTGAACAAACGAAAAGATCGAATATGTTATTACAACTATAAAAAAGGGGTTGTCACTCTTCCATCACGTATAGCTCAAACGAGCCCGTAATATCGGTATCATATCAACAGTAAAACATCAATGCGGTTAAGTGAATTTTATTGGGGTCGTTATGAGGTGGCTAAATAATTAAACGGGGTTGTTTTACTGCGGCAATCGCCAAAGGCCGTCTTTCCTCCCCCCGTTGAGACAGGCGCTTATCTCAAACGCCAGATGATGATGTTCCTCCCAAAAATCCACCCTAGGGGCGACCCAGCTGTGGGACATAGGCCAATATGACTCCCCAACCCTCATTATGAGTAATTACCGCATTCGCCCCGAATTACTCCAGTGCCTTGATTACGGCACATCAAGGGAATTCACCCCTCCTTGCTGATGGGGTGATTTCGGCAAGTAATGAGACGAGTGGCGACGGCGAGCGCTCGATTTTCACTTGCCTTTATGAAGTTTGTAAGGCTACGTAATAAACGGCAGCGACAAACTTTGATATTAAGGGTGCACGCCCCTACGCAGCTGCGCAATCTCTACGGAAATTTCCACTGACTCACGGAAGGGCGGCACCCCGACGACTTTACCTAGTTATTATAAAGGGTGGAATAGTAGAAAAAGGGTTTCTTATGTGGAAAACTTGGGTGCAAACCCTTGAAACGTTTACGACTTTATTGACTACTAGAGATTTTATCTTGGCCGTCGACAGTTCTTGAAAGATTCTCTCGCCACCCGAAAATACACACAAATGCAGTCACATCTGCATAATAATCCTGCATCTCGTAGCAAATGGAAATTAGTTATTTTTTAACCCCACTTGATGAATACTGTGGAGCGTTGAGCATTATGTATTATTTATAAGCAGTCACGCTACTTTTCTTTGTTCGCCTTTTCGGATTAGAAATTTACATTTCACCGATCGCCGCCAACGACATTTTAACCCCGATCGTGTCGAGTCATTCGTAATTTACTAACTACAATAAAACCGAAACGTAAAACGGTCGCGTATTTGTTGAATTCTTGGGAAACGATAAAAATGTTGTTTCTTCTGAAATGTTGTACAATAAAAATGAATTCGCACGTCGTTTCACATTCTTGCGGCTAAAAATATTCCGCGAAACAAAAATAACGCTCATACAAAGTTGGGGAGATTCGCGGTCTCGAATCAACTTTTCAACGTTCTTGTTTCATGCCCAGTTTTAATAAATATGCTAAAATATACTGTGTTATTGTATTATACATTTCTACACATAATAATTCAATTTTCACTGCTCAAAACAAACCAATGGATTGTAGATTAATAAATAATTATTGAAACTTTTTCAATTATACAGGATCTTCATTAAGTATAGAACCGGCTTCATTTATTGTGATTCACTGTCGTTAGATGTCGCAACGATCGTAGTTCTATTTATTATTCAGACATTTACGAAAGTGATAACATTTCAAGAAAATTAGTTTTGATTAGAGTTTACATTGGATGTGATATATAAGAGAAATAAATGTAAACGCTAATGGCTCTCAAATTGAAAAGTTAGGTTTTACAAGTAATCTTATGAAGAACACTACAAACAACGATTTTTCTCGTTATTAGGCAACTTGGGGTTTTAGTCTTTTGGTAAAAGAATGTTAGTAGATGGTAGAAGGTAACAAGGTTGGTTTTTATAAATTAATGCAACTTCAATATAATCATCAGTTTTGGGTCGTTTTTGGAGCATTATGCAAAGGCCGCTTCATTAATTTATTATTGAATAACTACAATTGGGATGAATCTCAAAGGGCAATGCTCAATGAATGCAATACCAAAAAAATCAAACAAATATGTTGAAAAATCAGTAAATGCTCCTATTGTTGGAAAACTAGCATGCCGATTTCACAACTAAATATCTTCAAAACAATGGACCGGAGTAACTTGAAATTTGGGATGTGCATTCTCCTAATTAATATCTATTGTACCAATTTTTTTCCACCTATTTTGCATTGTTACTTTACGAGATACCCAGCCAACTTTGTTTTTTTTAATAGCAATAGGCATCAAATTTGACATCAATCGAGAGCTTATTTTTTCTGAATTTGTTAAAACATTGCCACCATAAGTATCAAATAAATTAAAAATTAAAATATCTAAAGATCGAAAAAACCAAATTGGAGCGGAAATGAACAATATTACACTGGAAATGTTAAATAGGGCAGAACAAAATTTGCCCAACTACTGCCAGGAAATTTATGGAGGAACATTTTATTAAGGAAAAAAATACCAGATGCTGCCAAATTTATTTCAAGTTTACTTATGATTTTTTGTTGCATTAAATCTTTTTAAATAATAAATGGTTCTATCATTTTGTCTATAAAACATATTTGGTTGTTTTAATTTTTTTGACGGTTTTTGTCATAAAATATATTAAGATATTAAGCGATTCCATACTTTAATGAAGAGCCTGTATATTGGTGACTTCAGTAGGAATCGTTCGACATAATTTTAATTTACTTAATTAAATTATTAAAAAAGTAACTTAAACACAATTTTACATTCTCTATGGGAAAGTCATAAATTCTCGTACAAAGTGGGGCGATTCGCTGTTTCAAATAAACTTTTCAACATTCATGTTTCATGCCAGTTTTAATAAAAATGCTAAAATATACTGTGTTGTTCTATTATAAATTTCTAGACAAATTAATAATTATTTTGTGTGACTTTAGTAGGAATCGTTCGACATAATTTTGATTTACTTAATTAAATTACTAATAAATAACTTATACACAATTTTACATGTTCTATGGCAGTCATCAATTCTTGTCTTCTGTACTTTGGGACCATTACGAGGGAAAATGTTTATGACAGGTCGGATTAGTGCTGGAGATTTAGTTGCAATAAACGCGCAATAAATTAAAATTTAAAGACGTCAAATGTGTATCCGTAAATTTATGATTGAAATAGCAATGTTCCAATCCGATTGCCATCGATATTATGCATGCGAACACAAATCCCAATAATTCGGAGGGATGCAAATCAAATTCGCCAAAACGCTGCCCAAAAACAATTAATTGTGTCGTTAGGACGCAATTATGTACACCCAACGCCCCAAAAGAATTTCCAATTACCGAATTTACGCCCGAACTTTACTATTACGATGTGCTCGTCCATAATAAACCCTGTATGAATTTTTTTTCACAAATTCCTAACACGCCATAAACAAACAATAAACGACACCTCGTTAAAATATTCCCAACTTCATTTTCAACCCACTCTTCGTAATTGTATTTACGTAAACTTTATAAACTTGCTTGGAGATCTAATAACAGTCTTCTGCGTGTTGCGAAATCATCGATAAGCGACTGACAGTTTATTTACTTAGGTCAATCCTCAACAACTAAACAACAATTCCATCGAATCGTTGCTTGAAAACTAGAAGCAGTGAAATAATTGTTTAAATTAACATTTCCATGTAATTTGCGTAATTACCTAATAAAATTATTAATAACAATTTAGCACAAGCCACATCAAGGTAATTATTATAAAGTGAGTTTTCTCCGGTTATGCACAGACACGCCGTGGAAATTCCGGTCGAAGTAGCGCTTGATTAAGTTTCAGTTCCTGTCGGTAGTTATAATTTGTTGGTTACGAGATGCAAACGGAATTCACAATTAATTGTAATTATGCCGTGCTGCTGCTGATTTGACTTCATGAGCATAAATTAGCATAAATAATGATAATTTCGTGGACAATTTATTTCAATGCGACATTCAGAAATCGTGTTGTGGGCAAATTTACATTTCAACCCAATACTATTGCTGTTTAATTAATTAATAATTATAATGCAAAACTGGTTCGCGTTTGTAGTCGCCGTTCGCAGACCCATAATTGAAATTAATTGCTTACTTGCAAATATGCGCAAAGCCATTAAAAAAAATTGGAATGTTTGCAAACGACAAGAAACGATACATTCAACTTGCACTGTAGAATTTTAGAAAAATTTAAAATTTTTGCATTCCACGTGTTTATCTGTTTAATGACGCCTATCGCACAATTGATAAGCTTTCCGCAACAGTGTGCAAAATTAAAGCGCCATTACTATAAATAACGGTGTTCCGTGCGAGCCAAAACAACTCGCCGAAAATAAAGCCATTGTTTACAGAAATTTTATCAAAAAAAAAAGCGATAAAAATACGACACGTGCTGCCGCATTAACAATTTTCCAAAACACGTCCGTCCGTTCGTGTAACATAAATTCACGAAATTCCTCCCATATTTTAGGACTGAATTAAAATTTAGCGGACTATAAGGATAATTTGTTTGTTTTTTGTTAATTTAATTGAAGCGGGATGTTAATTATAAACTACCAGATTCCAGATCTGTCGGTTACAACAACCTTCAACACCGCGCATCAAGATTCAGGACAATGTGGGCGAAGCCTCGCGCTTATTACCATATGCCCATCAGATTGTCCGCAACTGTATGCAAAAAAGATATTTTCAACGGCGACATGTAACGAATTTAAAAATAATTCAAACGTTTTGAAGTGTGTTTACGTCTGGAAAAAGTTGGCATCCGTCAAAAGCGCCTGGGTGAGTGGACGATAATTTTTGAATATTTTCCAAATATTTGAGTAGTTTAGTATTGGAAATAACAAACAAATAAGACCCCGATTTGTCGTTGAAGATTTACGCGATAGCACCAGATTTGGATCGCTTCCAAGTGCTTGGAATTAATACAGGGAGGCGACAAAATGCAAACACAATAATCGGAAGCATATATCAATTTAATGAGACTGGCCACAACATAGACAATATAAGTTTAAAAATTGATGGAGCGATCGTTGAATTGGTCTGACGTCCAAATAAACAGACAGGGGAGTTAAACGTTAAACGCGTTTGTCTGCGGGTCCATCCAGCAGCATCCATCCATCCTTCCCCTACCGCGTCACCGTTTAATCCCGGGAATCGCAGGAAGAGAGATATGGCATTGGCTCGGAAAGCCTCTTCCAAGCACGTCTCTCCCTCAAACCCTCCATCGATCGCAATAAGCATTTCACCCCACACCCTCTCGACATCGACATCTCGCTTCGAGTGTGCGGAATGACGACAATCTAACGGTATTTGCGCTCGTCTATCCGCCCTTTTAAACTCGTTCGCGATTTAATAAAAACTTTGACGACTTCAAAGGATGCCTCCTCACCACCACTACCCCTAAGAAATCAACTGCTTCCAATTTCACAGCGGCCGTAAACAAAGGAGTCGTGATGCGCAATCTCGCCTCGGGGGTATCTCCTTCGTCGACGTCGTCTTAAAGAAGCTTGTTACCGTATCAGATGATATCGCCCTATCTGAATCTGATTTACGTCGACTTTGTCATGTTAAAAATATTACCGAAAGATATACGAAGAGCCGCGGGGCGGACGATTAACATTTAAACTGTGCATTTATGGAGCTATAAAGTTGTCGCGGGATGATTTTTTATTGTTGCCTTCGTCTGCTGTAATAAATGTCGTTCGATATTACGATTTACATCATTTGGATTTGCATTTACGCGCGCAGCATGGATTTTTTTCACATCGCAAGAATTAATTCGTCATAAAGTACAAAGATGAAAAAAAACCTTTTAACCAGAGGGGACAAACAGTACGTATCCGTTTCGACTTTTTTTGTTGCATATTTTTAAATGCGTTGAGGTGCTTTTTCTGAAACTTTAAAGCCTTTCGGGGACTAAACGCACCAGTTTTGGATAAAAGCAAAGTCGATGTATTTTCAGAATAATAATCGCATGTTGCACACATTATTCTGGACACCCGTGTATATTTTTCAATGGGTTTGCAGCTTATGGGCAAATTCATTAAATAAGGGCGCTAAGCAATAATCTTATGATTAAAAATTACAAATTTAAGATTTCTAATTATGTTTATGAAATTAAGAAAACAATTATTTTAACCAGAGACAAACAGTACGTCCATCTTTCGAGTTTTATTTTTTGTTGCATTTTTTGAAATATGTGAGATGCCTTTTCTGAAACATTGAAGCCTTCTGAACTAAACAATCCAGTTTTGGATAGAGGCGAAATCGATGTATTTTCAGGATAATAATCACTATTATGGTATGTACACACATTCTCTGTATATTTTAAAAATGGTTTGCCACTTATGGGCCAAATTCAAGCAATTAAATAAAAGCAATCAGCAATACATGTATTAAAAATTACAAATTTGAGATTTCTAATTACGTTTATGAAATGAAAGAAAAAATCATTTTAACAATTTTAACCAGAGACAAACAGTAAGTACTTCGTTTCGAGTTTTATTTTATGTTGCATATTTTGAAATATGTTGAGGTGCCTTTACTGAACCTTTAAAATCTTCCGGACTAAACAAACCACTTTTGGTTAGAGGTGAAAAATCGATGTATTTTCAGGATAATTAATAATCGCTGCTATTATGGTACACACACAAGCGTTTGCTACTTTTGAGCCAAATTCAAGCAATTAAATAAGGGCGCTAAGCAATAATCGTATGATTAAAACTTACAATTTTAAGATATCTATTTGTTTATGAAATGAATAAAAAACATTTTAACCAGAGGGGACAAACAGTACGTACATCTTTTCGCGTTTTTTTTTCATGTTTTAAATGAGGCAGAGGTGCCTGAAAAATGGCAACTAAATTTTTTCTGTAACTTTGAAGCCAGTTTTGAATAAAGACGGAATAGATGTATTTTCAGGATAATAATGGTTATTATCATGCACACATATTTCTGGCACAGCCTGATTATTTTTAAAACGGGGTGGCACTTATGGACCAAATTCAAGCAATTAAATAAAAGCAATAATCAATATATTAAAAATTACAAATTAGATATTTCTAATTATTTTTATGAAATGAAGGAAAAAAATAATTTTAACCAGAGGAGACAAACAATCCGTCCATCATCTCGAGTTTTACCATTTATTGCATTTTTTTAAATATGTGAGATGCCTTTTTTGAAACTTTGAAGCCTTCCCGAGTAAACAAACCACTTTCGGACAGAGGCGAAATCGATGTTTTTTCAGGATAATTAATATTCGCTGCTATTGTGTTACACACATTATTCTTTGCCACTTATGTTATGTATATCGTTTAAAATTTTCTTTTTTGTTGCATGTTTTGAATAATTGCAGAGATGCCTGAAAAATAGTAAACTAAATTTTTTCTGAAACTTTGAAGCCTTCCGGAGTTAAACGGACCGGTTTTGGATAAAGGATAAAATCGATGTATTTTCAGGACAATAATCGCTATTACGGTGTACACATTGTTCTGGCACACCTGTGTATATTTTTAAAAGCGTTTGCCACATATGGGGCAAATACAAGCAATTAAATAAGAGGCCTTAGCAATAATCGTATGATTAAATATTACAATGTATATGAAATGAATAAAAAAAAACATTTTAACCAGAAGGGACATCGTTTCGAGTTTTTTTTCATATTTTAAATCATGCAGAGGTGCCTGAAAAATGACAAATTAAATTTTTTATGTAACTTTTGAAGCCTTCCGGGGACTAAACACGCCAGTTTTGGATAAAGACGGAATAGATGTATTTTCAGGATAATAATGGCTATTGTGGTGCACACATATTTCTGGCACGACTGTATATTTTTAAAACGGTGTGGCACTTGTAGGACAAATTCAAGCAAAAACATCAAGACGCTAAGAAATAATCGTATGATTAAAGATTACAATTTTGAGATATGTAATTGTTTACGAAATGAATAAAAAAACATTTTAACCAGAGGGGACATCGTTTCGAGTTTTTTTTTCATATTTGAAATCATGCAGAGGTGCCTGAAAAATGACAAATTAAATTTTTTATGTAACTTTTTGAAGCCTTCCGGGGACTAAACACGCCAGATGTGGATAAAGACGGAATAGATGTATTTTCAGGATAATAATGGCTATTGTGGTGCGCACATTTTTCTGGTACAGCCTGTATATTTTTAAAACGGTGTGGCACTTATACGACAAATTGACTAAAGATTACAATTTTGAGATCTCTAATTAGATGTTTATGAATTTGATGAAGAATAGGATGGATATGAAAAATTATTTTAAAATAAATATAAATTTGTAATAGCAAAAAATAAAAATAAAACTATTTCCATAAAAGTTAAACCTGCTTACAGAAATGTAAAAACTACATGGATAACTTCGAAATTGAATGAATCGTTACTGCAAGGCAAATACCGAATGTTTAAAATTTGTTATTTAGAATTTACCACATAAAAATGTGTAAATAAGGTATTAAAAACGAACGCTAACAAATTGTTTTTTGGACAAAAAGACGACCTGCCGTGTCTGGTACGTTTCCGCTTACCTTGGATTCGGTTTTGAGCTTTTTGGCAGGAGGCGGCGAAGAGCTGCGCTCGTCGAAGGTGGTGGAAGGCTGCAAAACAGAGGCGGCAGACGCCACCTTGGCTTGCTCGGGTTTGGCGGCCGACCCTTGGGCAGTGGCAGCCGCCGGACTCGGTGGCGGCCCTGGAGACGGCCCCGTCGAAGAGTTCTGTGGTGGGCCGGGGCCCGTACTTGCCGGAAACACGGATCGAGGCTGTCCCGTCTGAGGCGCACTCACTCTCACCATACCGTTCATTTCGGCCACGGAGACGGTTACCGCACTAGCCGGCTGCGAGTTCGCGACTTTTTGTCCGCCGCTCTTATCACTCGACGACGACGACGACGAAGACGACGAGGACGACGACGATGAAGACGACGACGAGCCGTGTTTATCCCTGATTTTGTCGCGACGGTGGCCGCTAGAACCGCGCTTACTGTTGCCCGAACTGTTTGAGGAAGCGGCCTGGGGCGGCACCGCGTTGTTGGCAGACACGTGTTTGGCGGCGGAAGGCAGCGCCGCTCCCTTGAGGTCGGCCTGGTCGGCGTTGCCGTTGAGCTCGTTCGACTTGACGATCTCGTGCTTGGCCTCCGAAGTCTTGGTGCCCGGTTTCGTGCGTTTGATCTTCATCTTGAGACCTTTGTCGACCGTGGCCGAGTGCTCGATTGCCATCTTGGCCGTGGCGGCCGCTTTGGCGGCTTGCGGCCCTCCAGCATTGGCGGCCATCGCGATCGCCGGCTGGGTGTTTGCACCCTCGTTGGTCTTTTCTATATCCGCATCCAAGTCGATAATTAGGTCGCCGATTCCTATGTCCCACTCGTTGTCATCATACTCGAAATTTGACGGCTGGGTGGATGCGATGTCTGGCTTCGCCGTGGCGTTCCCTGTCCTGGAGTCCGCCACCCTCGGTCGGTGGCCCGCGTCTTGCGAGCTGGATCTCATTGGGGCCGCCATGCGCTTGTCCGGGCCCCGCCGACGAGTCTTTGCCCCGCGGCGCCCGACAACTCCACACACTGCATCTTACCCCTGAAACAACATAACTACCCTCAGAATTGTACCAAATCATATTAAACTAATTCCATCAAACAAGTTCAAACAAACAGCAATTACACTCTACCTTATTCTGTTTACACGAATTCACTCGATAACAATACAACCTATTTACTATTTCCTTAATACATCGTAATTACGTCATATTTCTTACTTTATTATTACGAATTTTGTTTGTTGAGTAAGAAGCGGCGTTACAGCTCTGTTCAAGATGTTGTACAAAAGAGAGCAAGTTTTTGTGATGAAGCAAATCATTCGAAAACGAAGCGTATGATTTGAACATAAAAGAAAATCTTGTCAACAAGTGGCTTCAAAAAAGAGACAATGGATGTATTATGTATGTTTCCGTAAACTCAACGTTATGATGATTTTTATTCCACCGGCACTTTCTTTTCTTTACATGTGCTTTTTTTATTTCTTTTAATTGTGCCGTAAATATTTTTCCTAATTTCGGTTTCTGTTTTCTCGACGTTCTGTTGTTCTGTGTCATTAAACACCAGTAAAATGTTATTTCAAATTTCTTCTTAGGATTTCTAACAGTATTTTATTTAGAGTCATATTTTATATAGCCACAAGTGACAAGACCCCTATCAGCATCATCACTGTTGTATTTTCTTAATCTGAACTTCGAAAGCAATTACAAGTTCATCAAAAAAATAAAGCGAATTAAAACTACACAAAAATACATTTGTTATAAGCACTAAACAATTAATTTTGGTTAATAAATTTAACCAAATCTTCAACTATACAGGTGGTCCCAGCGCTGCGGGGAAGTATGATTACTTTCTAAAATGAAAAAAAAGAATATCTAGAGACGGTTTTCGACAAAAAGTAGGTACAAATTAAGAGAACACTTTGAAAATATCTGTTTATATGCAGAATGTCCACATACAGAGTGGCGTATCAAATTGTTTTTTTTTAAATGGAACATCCATTCGTACGCTATTTTCGGATTCTTATCAAAAAATAGTTCTACTTTTTTGTATAACCTTCTATGGACCTTACTTTAGTTGTTTTGTTATTATTTGACAATCAAGCGAAAAAAAGCCCTTTTTTTAAAAATTGCTGCTCCCAAACCAATGAGAATTTTGGCTTACAGATATAATATCGTCTAGTTTATAATGGTCAAGCCAAATTTTGAATTTTAATGGTTTTGTATACAGTGTGGCTTATGAACGAAACTCTGTATAATTTGGTATCAATCGATTTAGTGTCGGACAGAATTTTCGGTTTCGGCCTAGTTTCGGCAAAAAAACTGCATTCGGAAAGTTTTGCGAAATTCTTATTATTTTAATCCATTCGATTGAAGGATTATTTGCATCAAAAATATGTATTTATTTGTTGTATTTGGCAGATAGGTAGATACTTATTAATTTTAATTTTATTATAATTCGTTAACAAGAGAACCATACGACATGAGTTAGTAGTTATTTTTCAAGCGCTCAAATCGTCTTGAAAAGAATCAGGGAAATGATCCTAGGCAAGAAAATGGAAAGCAGGGATTTTCAATGAAAGCTTTTATGTTGGCGACACTGACTTTACGAATAATAAATTCTGAATTACATTTTCTGCTACTATTTGAATATGTGTTGGTGTGTCTTTATCCATTTTTACGTATTATAAGTAGAATTGTGCACTCAAATTACTCAAAACTTATAAAAGTCAAAAAAATTATTTTATCTCATTATATCATGGAATAGGTACGGCCAACAGAGGAAAAATAAATCAATAAACAATTAATGTAATTTTTTTAATTAAAATATTTTGTTAGCCGAAAACTGTCTTTTGCAGCTTCAGGCGTTGTAATAAAAATATCTATCGTTATTAGGATGAAACAGTGTTTTTTTTATTTGTGTTCATACCTAAACATTTATTAGGTAAGTTCTTTTTACTAAAAAGTATAAAAGTAATTTTGTTTTGTAGGTTTTATTTTATTTCATAATATTAAAAAAAAGTATAATTATTTGTGCTTATTGAAATAAGGGTTATAATATAACATGATAAGTTAATGATTACTTAAAAATATCAGATGCTGAATGATTAAAACGTGATTGATTAAAAAAAACAAAAGACTGATTATGATAATTTTTACTTTATTTTTCCCATTTGAAACATTTTGTCATCATTTCAAGCCATGTCAAATAATACTGAAGTCAGGTGCATAGTAGGTTATGTAAAGCAAAATATTATTTTTTGACAAGGAACTTCAACTAGGTGGTTTGCTGCCAGCACGATTAAAACACAATAACGCAATAACTATAAATTCTGCAAAGCTGAATATGCACATTTCACGTTAAATCAATAAAATTTAATTTACAATAGATAGCAACTGATCTGTGACCCCTGGCCCGAAATGAAGATAGCGTAAATTAATAATTGCGCAATAAAAAATTCACTACACTTCGTAGTGCTGCAGAAAACTTTAGCACTTCAGCTTCGTCTACGTAGCTGAAGAAATAATTAATTGAAAATCCAAACGAACAGCTTCCAATTTCGCACAGCTGCCAGCAGACAGTTTAAATAAAGATCTAATTTTGTCTCCTGTCGACTGAAACTCCTAACGGTCTCCACCGAGAAATTCAAAATCAATCAAAGCACGGCTCAAGTTATTAGTTCTTCATAAAACAACACTCAGTTACGCACCATTAGTAACGCCATACCTCCACAAGACACAGATTAACCGCCGAAGAAACTGTATCTTGCAAATTAATTGCATCGGCTTTTCCGAGCGCTTTATTAATGCACCTCGTCACCTGCGTGTACAAGCGGTACATTTAACTGTTATAGTAGTCGCGGCGAAAGCTGACCGGCGCCCATCGAAACCGATCGTCTGAACTAAGTAGTGTTATTCGCTGTCAAAAGTACAGTGGCGTGCTGTTTCAGCAGGGGTCACAATCAGTTAAATATATCAATAAATATATTAATATGTCCATAAAGTGTCGGATGTACAATTAGAGTATCATTTAGATCGATTTTGGGTACCCCAAAGTAGTTTAATATAAAGTCCGCGTGTGTTTTCTAGGTTATCAAAAAATCTTAACCTCTTAAAAATGTATTTATTTTTGCAAAATTATTATCGCTCTCACAAAGTGCATTTCTCTTCAATAACCAACTCCTCAGAATAAATGGCGAACTTCTATTGGTCATATTGCGTGATGTTTCATTTCAGATGCGTCGAGCACTTAGTCCAACGGCTGGCTCAGAAAGTACAATCACTTCCATCTTCACCAACAATGCAGTTAGTTTTTCGAATATAACTCATACAAAGGGTTAGGGTCCTTTCAAACGTGTGTGCCGGAAAGACTGCAATATAACTTTCCAAATAACCAATTTAATTGATCGTCTTTACATTTCGAATGTACGATACAACTATCAATAATAGTTCTAGCACGAATGCCGGTTGGTGGTATAGGTCACCACTATACGCCACTGTTCTGGGGTGCATTGGGCGAGTGATCGCTCCCACATCTCCAACACTCTCTTGTCGTCATATCCATCTTCTCCCATATGGGAATCGTAAAATGTTTTGGCCTAGAGAACACTGAATGGACTTATTAAAAACATGAGTATTATACTTAAAATAATAGTTGTACCTGTGCCCATATCAGTTCAATTGCATTGAACTGACAATGGTACGGTGGCAAGCGGAGGACTTCGTGTCCGTGTTCTCGCAAATACTCGTCCACTATGTATCTGCTTTGCTAAATTAAGCAACTCGGCCTTAAACATGTGGTGCTCAAACAGCACGTTGTGTTGGTGTAGCCACTCTTGTATTTGGCACTTCTTTCACACCGCAATAGGATTCCGTTCGACTACAATGCTGTGATAGGACGCATTGTCCATTACAATAATCGAGGGCTCTTCTAGATTGGGAACTAATTGCTCTTTTATCCACTTCATGAACAGTTCGGCATTCATGTCGCTGTAGTAATCCGCGAGCTTCGATTTTGTACCAAATATAAGCGAGGCGTTGGACACGAAACCGTCCTCCGTGCCATCACACATCACAAATGCTTTTTGGGCATCGTTTAACCGTCTGCCAGGCATTTTGAATCAATTTACGCTAAAAATAGACGTGAATTAATAAATAGAAGATCGTATAGATATTGACACTTACTGTTCGTTACAAATTCGAAAACGTTAATGTTTGGTAGGTTATAATTTTGACAGAGAGTTCGCACGCCAATGATGCACGACAGCGCTGCATCACAGACGAGAGATAGAACGCGCACAATAGCCCCGTCTTCGTCGAACGCGTTCAAATTAGAGTAAGAGCGAACGGTACAAATGGCGTAGATTGTTCGGCGCACCGTCGACAAACGTTTCAATGAGGTTTGAAGCTGCACTACATGTGCAAAGAAGATGGCAATACAGCGTGCATGTCTGTGATATGTTCAGGAAGGAATTGGCGCCGGTCAGCTTTCGCCGTTTCTACTATACACATTGTCAAATACGAATTTTCCAACACTTAACAATCTCCACACATTTACTTCGAGTCCGGAAGCCGGTTTCGTTTCAATCCTCGTCCTACATCCTGTCATTGTGCGAATAATGAATAAATTACAAGGTGGCGACAGAAAAAAATCTGATGAAGGATTAATCTCTGGCACGGAGCGAGCTAAATTATCTTCCATTTACTTCCAACAACTTCATGTAGTCGTGAGGTTATGAAAGATATCTTCCTGCGGAAATGCACCTGCTTTCAATAGAGAACGCCAGGATTAATCCAATTACAAATTACACTAAAGAGCAGCTGGCGGCGAAATTGCAAACATCAAGGAAGCAATTCCACGCGGGGAATGCAAAGTATGGCAGTTATTTGTCCACACATTCTTTACAAATAACGACAAAAACGGCGCCGATAAAAGTCGTAATTAAAGTTACATGTTATTTGAATAAATTACAAGCGGTGACGTTCATATTGTCTAAATGACGCAAACGCATTCCTTATAAACACCAAAGTTGCACCACAACTCCATCCTTTTGGAATCCGTTAGAACAGCCGTTTCAACAATTTCATCATTATAACGCGTTTTGATGCTGCTCACATAAAATTTAATTGATTCCCCTCATTTAATGCAAAACACTCAGCTGTGTAGCAGATATAATAAATACAGTAGGTAATTGTACCTTCATGGCTTTCAACTTCCGGCCATAAAACATTGATCGATTATGCCATGTAAATAAAACGAGTTAAAAATATATTGGAAAATGTATTTCGTGATGATTATAAATAACACCACAGTTACACAATTATCGATTTCGTGTAATAAGAAATAACGTAGCATGGAAATTATTTACATTACATCCTAATTTAAGGATTTAAGTACGAATATTATATTGAAGGATGCCAATAACCAACTGAAGAAATGATAATACTC
Organism: Eledona agricola; assembly: GCA_964023215.1. Lineage (NCBI taxonomy): Eukaryota > Metazoa > Arthropoda > Insecta > Coleoptera > Tenebrionidae > Eledona > Eledona agricola. Next base: position 6,065,415 of record OZ026856.1, read on the forward strand.
TGAATGCACAAATGTATCTACTCCAATTCTTTCAGGACTTGATTTCATTTTAAAATTGCACTACCGCAAATTTAGTAGATTTCAGTTTCCAGTAACAGTGGTTGTATTCGTTCCGGATGTTCCCGACATGCAATAAACGTCACGATAAATAACAATTCTTTGAACGAAGCGTGCCGTCAGGCTCGAATCATTGCAGGGGAAAACGCCGATCCTTCGCTGGGGATCATCCTCAACCCAACACAGACATCCGTCAGCGGTATCAAGATGATTACGTCTCGAATAATCCATTCTCGACGTCTCATTGTTCGAGCCCACCGTCATCTAATAACTATTCAAGTCTTAAGAACCGATTTTTCAGAAATCGATCCTCCATTGTTCAACGGCTGCAATATGCTGATGAGTTATGCGGCCGTTGCATGATAAAACGTGCAATTAGTGTGTCATTATGGGAAAACATGTGCATGACTATGTGCATGGGCGTAATGAAGATGTCGGTCATGTCACCCACTCTCCCAGCACCCACTCCTATAACCAATTTACTGTTGAACTACCGAAGAATAAATATGTAGACACAAATGGCCGCACCGCACGCCAATTCTATTATTAAACGACGTGTGCTGCTGATAACAGCTGGTTTATGTGCGCCCGCTTTTTCATTCATCACAAATTGGCTTCAAACTAAACTCCCGTTGGTCTTAAACGACCAGGTGACGTCAATGAGATGTATGGTGTGGGCTGCCAATTCAGGTGTGGTAATCAAGTCTATTTCTAATCAGCGAAACGAACACAAATGACAAAACGAGCATTCGAACGGTGTTTATGTAACAGAATAAACTACAAGATCAACTGATAATTATATAAACCGACAAGAAGCACATTTTCCATAAAAAATATATACATCATCTGACCGTGAATGTAGGTACCATAAATGAAAGAAGGTGGTAGGGAAAACTAAATAAACTAGCAACCGCTAAAAATTATCAAATAGGAAGCAACAGAAAACGCTCTTTCTGTGAGCACTGAGCTCTTCTGTAAAAATTCAAGAGTAAAGACACCATCTGGAAAACTGTACTGTAAATAAGAGTCAATTTGACTTGAATTGATGATACTGACGCTGAGGAATGCATTGAATACACAAGAAATAAGTCGATAAAGTGGTAACAAAGCAAAAGAATGGAGAATGAGGACATCATCTAGAGAAATAAACAATTGACGTGAATGAAGACAAACGTAAAGAAAGGTTTTAACTTTTTTCTGTTGAAAGTATGCACAACTCCATTGAAGATGTCCAGATGTGAACGAACAGGATGAAGCATGGGAACATGGCTTCGAACCATCAAGTTTTCAATAAACATGAAGAAGCAGACATTTTTCTTAAATTCTTGTTTAAATAAAAATACGTCTCAAGTGCCTTGCTGTTATTTACGTTTCCATGTTGACTCTATGTGATTAAAGCAAGTGTTGAAGCTAGTAAATGTTGTCTTTGTGTGCCCTCCTCATCGCATTTGAAGAACCACGAATCGTCGGGCGATAAGTTCATAAATCTTTGTTCCGGGCCTGGGAGCCGAGATAAATCCTCAAAGCAACGTTATCAAAGAGTCATGTAGGACATTCTCGTGACAAAACGATATCTGTGGCATCACACGCGACTTGAGTGCCGTTGATTGTAAAGCCGAACGCCTGGACGTTGACTCGTTCCGTATGTGTGTGTGTGTGTGCGTGTGTGTGTAAACTGTAAATTGCCTCCTCGTCGACGTCGTCCATAAATACACATAATGTACGGTACAAACACCGCCACTTCAAACAACGTCTCGATGAAAGGAACGTTATTCCGAGCAAAAAGACCCCTTTGTCGGATTATTCTCGGATCACGGTTCTCGTTCGAAGAGGAGGAGTGCACATCAAATGTTTTCCTTCTGAACAAATAACACGATTTACGTCTCCGCACTCTGGAAAAGTCATCGTAAAAATAAAACGACGTGACGTATTGCGAGACGTTCTTGGATAAATGGGAGAACACATATTATCTCCGCCCCTTGTGAACATCAAAAACTCGTTTGAGGGATGCAAATTGTAGGGAATTTTCTGCTCCCAAGAAAATCTCGCACAGGACCACAGGAGTATGCGTCGATGTATATTTTCAAACTAATCGTTGCTTCATTTATTTTTATTGACCTGGAATTAATTCTATGCAAACAAACATGTGAATTTACTGCGTAACTATTACGAGTATATCCTCATATCACTGCGAAAAAATTGACTTTTTTCGTAATAAAAAGTACATAAAAAAAAGCTAATTCTATTTAATGTATTCTACTGTCTTATTTTCGTCGGTGCTTTATTCAATTTAAGTTCCCACATGAATTCTAAAGAATTAAGTTCAAAACCTTCTTACGTCACGTCATATAGATGTTTACAAATATACATATTCCTGGTTAAAATGTCTGCCTTGATACAAGTTTCAGAAGCAATATAAGAACCATAACCACGAGTGAAAACCCTCTGACGACGCCGACGATTACACTTAACACGACCAGAAGCGTATCGCAATTAACTCGAGTAAATAGTGAAACCACTTACAAACTTATCCCGGCGATGGTATCTAAACCTCATTAACAAGTCCGGCTCCTCTTGTGAAATAAAAACCTAGGAACGTTTCGTGATTTCCCAAGTCGGCATTTTAACAATTCAAGAAGCAAACCTGCGCCTCTGTTCGATACTCGATGTTTTATTGTTGAGAGGAGTTCATAGAGGATGCGATAACTAGAATCGACGATACTTTCATTCCTGACACCAAATAAGAAGCGCCGCGATCTTTGTTCAATTCGACGCGACGACATTGCGGCGAATTTATTAGCAGAAGCTGGTTCGAAACAGATACAAAAGGTATGGTATCAAGTAATATGGCACTCAATACACATAAACACATCTTAACTATGTACATTTTTACGTCGAACAGATTGCATCGCCTTGTATAGTAAAACACGTTGGCAAAGTCGTTACAAATAACTTAGTATGGACTAAAGCAGGTTTGCCGTATACATTAAACAGGATGGTAGCCTTGTAGTTCCCAGAGCTATTTATTTATTTATGTCATCATTAACCCATTACGTTAATGACAAACCGATCCGAATGGCTTACAAATAAGATTTAATCGCACAAAAAAAAACTACGAGAAAATTTTAATTAGTTGAATGCTGGAATCAATTATCTCCGAGTCTTCGACATGTTAATTCCCTCATCATAATTATCTCAATTGGATGCGAGGATGTTGGGCTGTCTTCTATGGGAAACGATCCCCGACTGAATTATTCACGCAAACAAGAACAATTAACACTTAGCGATGGACCAACAGCTGGCACGAACAGTTCAAGCAATAAAAAGTTGTACAATAGTTGTGGTCAACCACAAATGACTAACATAAAAGCTAGCAGTAAAAAGAGAACTTAAACTAATAATGACACAATGGCGAAAGGCGTTTGTTTTGGAAACCGCCTTAAAAAATAAATGAAGGAATCGAACCAAGACAAAGATGTGGCATTACGAACATAATTTGTGACTACAAAAAAAAAACTGGAAGAATTTGATAAAGTGGTAAAATTAAAGAAGCATCAAATAGAAAGAAGAAGAGAAATGCATATTTTAAATAAACCTTGAACATGTAAAACCGATTTTCATTTAAAAAAAGTTTTAATATCAGTTTTGATCAGATGAACTGTGATGGATGCGTCCCTTAACCCCAGCTTCTTTAAATTCTACAGCCTCTCTCTCGAGCCATTAGCAGTGTGAGAAATCGACCCGAGTAATAGTTTTATAAACGCATCCGACTTCGATATAAACGCAGGGACGTGCCTGGAATAAATCGGCGTTTTCAATTTGCACCAAAGCAGAAAAAGCGATTGTTCTCGGTTTCGGTATTAACGTCTGAGTGAAGACCGCTTATGCAAAGTCCACAAGCTGTAAACGCCGAAGACACGACCGCTTTGTGTCTGTCACTTTGTTCAACAATAATAAGAACAGTCAATAACCACCGCGGACCGACGTGAAACCATTAAAGCGTTTCAGCAGAAAAAATACAATTGCGGTTTGTTTTTAAATGAGTGCACGACCGTCATTTCTTCACGCAGTGGTTGGGTAAAAATGCATTTTCATGAGGCGCTGATTGCGTCACGAGTCCGGAGGAGCAATCCGGAAAAAATCGTGGCCGTAATTACACTGAAAATTATAAAGAAGTGTACAATACAACTAAAGGAATTTCGCCGGTTTTGTTTCGCTAATAGAGCAAGACGTAATTATTTTATCTCGAGTGGAAATTAATATATAATGGAATTAACGAGCCGGACGAGATATCTAAATCATCCATCCATTTCATGAATCAAACCAGCAACAGCTATGTCTGTTGCACAAACAAAACATCCCGAGCCGAACAACATTAAACGTGGCGAGGATTGTTATTACGGCATCGATTGTAACTAATGCAAAATACATGCAAGAAATACCTCTGCATTATGTGCCTTTTACACTTCATTTAACATTAAAATTGAACACCTTTGGCAGCTGTACGCTCTTAAAAGCTCGGGGCTTTCAACGGCGTTTTTGCCTGCTTTTTTCCAAAAGAGAGATCCTGTTATGGAAACACGATCCCGACGTACTTCTGCTTCTACTTATCGACTCATCTCGCCACTAACTTGTCTGAGAATCTACTATCAAACATCTACAAATTCTCGGATATCTGAAGATGCACATAAACGTGATCCGGCTCTATTGTTTGAAATGAAATGTGGATCGCTGGATGCATAACCGGGGCAATTGCATTTTACGTTCACGCTATTAGGTACTTTGTTGCCACCGTTTTACGTTCGGTGATATCCCATTATGTAACGAACTGTAATTTTTCATTTTGCTTTTAAAGCAGGAAGTTGATAAATAGTGCTTCGCTTGGCAAGCTTTCATTTAACGTCCACAACATTATTTCGCCCATTTCGTGTATCGGGTTGTTTGTGCTCATTATCCTCATCCAAACACATTTGTTTTGTCTCCATTTCCAAATGTAGAGACGCTTCATTACCTCATTTCCTCAAATTTGCACTCGAAGGTGACTTGCATTCCTTTGTTTGTGATAAATGATTTTACAAACAGTTCGGACTGATATAGCAGTTGTTCATCCGATTCGTTCGGACTATCCTTATTTGTCTCCACTCACATTTACAACGCCTTCACGTCTACTCATGTATTCAATAATGTTATCCTTTTTTTTGTACTTTTTCTCTAATATGTTGGTTTGTTTACTAGGTAAAATATGTTTTATGTTAATATGTTTATTGTTGCATAATAAAGTTTGTTATTTAATGTATTAACCCACAAGCAGTTTTCAGAACGTTGAAACATTTACACATATTTTTTGAACCGTGTTCCATTGATTTCCAATTGGATAAATATCGTTCGGACAATCGCAAACATTAATGTTAATCTAAATATTCATTTCGCTGCACAAAAAACCAGTTGTGTTTTGCACAACGAATAAATACTAATTCAATATTTACGGGAGAGCCGGGCACAAAGCCGTTGCAAACTAAATGTTATGAATATGCAAATACACAATCAAGTTCGTTTCGACTCAAAGCGCAAATCATAAATTCATGGCGATTCCGTCCTTCATAAAACATGGGATCATAACTCGTCTCATCACAATTTAAACGTCAAAATTAGCCCCGTTTCAAAAAAACACACGGTAAACAAAGAAGATAGACCGGCAACTGACTTTTACATTTTCCGATCGCCCGAAGCGGCGCTGAATTAATTAATCCAACGTCATTTTCGTGTACAAACTGAAATTAATTTTTGCGTTGTTTACACTTTGGACAACGCACCACAAACTAAAAAACGAAAACCGAAATAGAAACGGCGGCAGCGGAAATTGCGCGGGTCAATCTCGTTACCCGGCAACCCCAGCATCATCCCATTCCGCATTAAACTTAATCCCCCAGCTTACAAGTGGGCATTTAATGAGCCAAACATCCACATGAAGCACAAAACACACAAATAATCGGGTCGCAAGACGTGGAGGGTTGGAGCACCCTTCATGTGTTCTCGTAATTAGTAATGGCAACGTCGGGGTTTCCACCCTCCTTTAACATTCGACTGCGCTTGCAGATTTAATCACACTAACACACAGGCAAAATAGGACACGTGGTTCAAACGCTTCATCTCTTGATTACTTAGCACCCGCCGCTTTGACTAACAAGCTTGTTGCAAAGGCGTCACTCATTTGCAAGGCTGACATTCCATCGCTTCCATTTATCAACGAAACGACGCGATTTCAATGCACTTCTTCCTGGCGTGATTACAACATTCCTATTCACACACATCTCATTTTACTGTAAACTGGATACAGAAGCACAAAAGAAACAGAAATGCTTCAATATAAAAGTTCTTACATGACTAATAAATTTTCAACTGGAGTCCAATGCATTAGAAAGCTCAGGTAGCGGAGTTGGTTACGATTGCTTTCAACCCCTCACTAAATATCTATTATGCAAGTTCGGGAGATTTACGTCCGACCACAGCAAGGGGAGAAGATTAAGAGGCAAATCCGGCACATCTGTATTTTGGATTATTTTTAATGTGGAAAAAATACGTAATAAAAAATACATAGGTACTTGGAACAATTTGCTTTACACGTAAAAGCTTTTGGCAATAAGTCCGTTTAAAATTCCGCGTTTTCCGTAATTGATTTCGGATCGTTAAATGCCGGAATCGTGGTTCGGTTCAGTGATTCGCTCTAATTTGGATCACACAGCTCCGTAAAGTTACCTCAATTTCAGCTACATGTGCTGGGTGCTAAGCCGTGACTAATGAGGCTTTAAGATAAATTTACAAAGCACACATAGTTAAAGCGTCTGGCGTCTAAGAGACAATCAGCGAAAGACACACAGCACGCGGTAATTGATACAGTGGAAAATAACGCTTTCATAGCTGAATGGCTATGAGTTTTCCACATGACAATACCGCGCCAGTTTCTAGAGCGCAGAACGAATTACGATCGACGTCGTTATAAAACACTGCTCAATCTCCATTTAATTGAGGCAGTAAAAATTATTTAACGTGACCGGCTTTTGTGGAGGCTGACGCGAGGCGAAAACACAACAATGGTGGGAATGCGGCGGTGTTCCAACAAAGAGTTTTCAATTACCATAAGCGAACGCCAACAATACGGACTTTGATTAATCTTTTAAAACTGAGCGTCGGAGCGATGAAAAAATCCACAGATTCCCTGGTAATTGAACGCAAACAGGGCGCTACTTAAAATTCCGACGGGTCCCAAAACGGGTTCCTTTCACGTAATGGTAGGATTGTTAACTTTATTTATCAACCGGATCCGCGAAGAATTCACATGGGTTGGAGGAACTCTTGCATTATTAATGAGTACGGGATGTGGACTTTCTCACCCCAGACCCATCAATATTTAACGCGAATCCGTGAGGGAAATGCAGACTTAATTAGAGCCGGCCTAGACATTTACCTTTTCATAATTGACAAGCTACACCCTCGTCTCGCCGATGCAAAAAAGTCCCCATTTGACGCGCCTCGCCATATTTTCATATTTTCGCGGTTTATATTGCAATAAAGTGGAGTGAACCTTTGAAGCCGTCGCCGTTTGGCTTGGAACTGCGCCAAAGTAAAGCTTTCAAGGAAAACACACAGAACGTGTGTTCATATTCATATGAATAAACGTTAAATTCCCACAACATCGTTTCCGTAAAATATAACTCGCTCGGGATAAATTTAATGTGCATCCGTTTCATTCCGCTTTTAGCTGATTTACAATAAACGAGTCAACGGAACGACGCCACTATTTTGACGACGCTAAAGGCTACCGGAGCAAAAACAGAAAGCGCATCTTGTAATATAAAACCGAACCGAGTTCATATTTCGTGTTCGTTAGCACACAGTCAACTTCTTGAAATTTATTGGCGCGCTTTAAATTTCGACTCGCCATCTGTCCAATTAAAATCGAAAGAGTGATTTTTATGAGCGCTGACTATTGGGGAAGGTGTTAATTAAACATTCCGTGGGCAATCGTAAATCTCGACGAAGGAAACCGAGATACTTATGAGTTGAAATGTGCTGGAAGCAGGAAGTTGGGCTAAATGGAAGAGGAAATTAGTAACGAATGGCTGAGAATCCGGACGCCGCACATCCGCATCTAGTTCGAGTGACGACTAATTGACTTTAAAACAGCCACGGTTCCTTAAGGCTCCCGACGTACAAAGGGTGAAATGTGGTGTATCACGGAAATGTTCAATTAACTACCGAAAGTGGTTTCTGGCGTCGTAAATCTCATCTCCAGTGCAACGCCAAGAATTAATTAAACAAAAAATGTATAAAAGGTATGCAGCAGAGGAAGACTACGGCACACCATGAATGCTAAACTAGCTACAACGTGCCTGACGTGAGAACGTCAGCAAGTAATAAGACACTTCTTCAAACGATTACTGGGATTTCGCACTGTTTGGAATAGGAAAGCAAAATATTTAGATTCTGGGCAGCGATATGTGATATAACAGACACCGCAAACGAAATTCGTTTTAGGAAAACAGCAGTTAGTTAGTCCGACTAACGAGATAACCGAGATAACCCGCCATATGCAACAGTTTAGTAATCTATGACCCAAAATTCCACAAAAAGTCCGACTGTTTGTCTATTAAAAAAAACACTTTAAACATTGCTAATTAAGGATGATTTAAAGGCTAGCTGTCCTTTATAAGCTGGAAAATAATTGAAAATAATTACGGGTTGGCAGCGTACATTATTAATTACTGACGCGAAATTACACGTCAACGTTTTTTTCATTTTTCCTAATCGCTTTTATGACCACTTTTAAAAAGATTTAATCCATTTTAATACCTATCATTTTCTTTATGACTTAATGAACCGATCTCAAGTTTTTTATAAACAACGTCATGTTTTATTACAGATATCATTTATAAATCGATTTCATACCACAATCATTTATTTGTCAGCTATCTACATAATCCCTCCATTATTTATGTCGTTAGAATATGGATCGAGTTGTGATTGAAATCGATAATACATTATTTATGTAGTTATTTTCCTTTGTATCCACACCGCACAAAACAAACTCTCTGACATAATTTCACCCTTGCAGTTCCTTAGGGTCTTTTTCAGTTTCGTGCCTGGAATCATGGAGAAAAATGTCTGCAATCCAGCATCTACTCCGAAGACGTTGTCCGGAATTCGTCGAATGCCTCACCGATTACGGCGCTATTAGAGCTCGATCAAGTCTATCTAGATCGGCAGATTAGCCATCAAAGTGGCCGCGCAAGCAATACATCTCTCCCCTAGTCTAGAGGTATTCCATCTCTCGACGGTGAGGCAGCCTTCGCCTTGGTTGTTTCGTTCTTTCTACCTGGCAAAAGGGAACCGGTTTCCGCTCGGCCAACATCTTCTACAAAACGAATATCCCACGTCTCGGGCAATTTCGTTTCGCCTCTCTCCGGCGGAAAAAGAGAGGCGATTCACAAAGAAAGAGCTTTGGGAAACACGCCACCGAGACGGTGCTTTGTCAATATTGCGCTTTATCGAACTCCCCATAAAGTGTGCTGCTGATGTTTTATTTATCGCGTCGACGCTCCCTGGGAGAGTTCGCTTCCTCCCCAGAGACGGTTGCGGATGCTTTATGTAAATATCAAAGGACTCCTGCTGGGTTGTCGTCTGGAGCGCCCCGCTTTCTATTTATCGCTCACTTATTTAATAGCGACGATGTTATTCATTGTTTGCGCGGCTGGAGCGTCTTCCGGTGACGATAAGAGTTGTTTGCCGAGAATTTTCGCCTTTTCACAAACAAATCTACCGCTGCTTTAATTTTCACCTGTGTTTCATGCGGGTTCTTGTATAAATCGCAGATTAAAACTTACTGCACTCTGAAATTTCCATATGCAAAACGGACAGGAGCTATGTACAGAACTGCCTACACTCAATGGATCGGTTCTAAGCCAACAAAAGACGCCATACAATCGCCGGGTTCCGCTGCCAGTCCAATTAAGGCATTCGCACAAGTGGCCATAAATTAAGGACGTCCTAACGTTCTCGTACAACGAACATGGTTAAATGATACCGCAAATGTCGGCTTTCATCTCTAATAACATTATCTATCACTGGCATTGATGACGGAGAAACAGTCTCTCTGAGAGATTAACTCCTAATTAGATCATATTAATACAAGACATTTATTTTCCACAATTCGATCCAACAATCACTTAACAGACAAATAGCAAAACTCAACGGGCAAAAAAATGTATAGAAGCTTATGTACCTACTGGAACAAAATGAAATACAATCCAAAAGAAGTGTTGAACAAAAAGACGAAATAAATCAGCTTGGAAAAAAACATAAAGGCGAAGAATAGGAAGAAAGTTTAATTACGCAACATATACAAAAAATAAAAATTCAAAACAACAGCAAAAAATGACAACATGAGTATTAATAGTATTGGAAACGATAACAAAACATTAGAAAGATGTATGAAGGCATTTAAGCACTGAAAGTAAAAATAAACGCAAAAAAATTGGGGTTGTAGTATTTCCAAAATTGCAAAAAAAATCCAAGAAAACGACAATAATATTTCTGTGAAATTTATATTCATACTGGAAAAGTGCACGGCACTGTAAATACACAAATTTGAAATAAAACATACACAAACTTCAGCAATGTTTTAAAAATGAGTATAAATAAAACGAGGATTGAATAAAACATACTCCAATGTAAAGTGGCGCAAAAATGTGAATAATTCACGAAATACGTAGACAAGCATTCACGTTAACGAGTTTAACATATTTCCAAATATGTAGTTATTAGGCAAATAATTTTCGTTTATTTGCGTTTTCACCTCAACTCCATAAATATTTAAACAGTTTCGAATTACAACAACTCGGTGCATATTTCAGTAGATAGGCGAATGCATGAATATTATGAGCATTTCCGAGAAATTTTAGTACACGTTGCATGAATATTTCCACGAATTAAAAATGCAAATGAAATTCCACACGATCGCCTGAAACTCTAGCTCTTGCAACCGTTTCTGGATCAAAGCCAAGAATAAAGTTATCTTCAATTACGGTCCCGATATAATCACAATCTTGTGTTTGCCAATTAACATCCGCCCATCAAAACTCAACACTTTCGCACCAGTTAACAAATTTAAAACGCACATCTGACGCTACTTCCTGCCACCATCAAATTCCAAGTGGAAATTTCATTAGCCTAGAATGTCGGCTCCATATACGCTGCCGACAATTACGAACAGCATCAGTTACTTTCACTCCTGGAACCCGACACCGTATTAATGATCCCGTCCAAAGTTCGGTACGAAAATCATCATCATCGACGTGAATGCGGTATCCACTTAACATTTTTTATCCCACCACATAATATCAAGCCATTATCTCGTCCCAAACGACGAATTAAATCAATCCCGCAGCGCTCAGATCTGGAATTTGTAATTTTCCGAAACGATTCTAATTAATCGCACGTAAAGTGCACTCTCATACGCCACTGGTTTATAACTCCTATAATTGCATTAATGGAGTCTGTGGCAACGATAATTATAATTCGCCGTGCGTAAATTAAGCGTGAAATTTAATTGGAACCGGGAAAAGTCGACCGTTCAAAAATACATTTATCACGAGACGAAGTCGCGTCACGAATGTAAATAACAAACAGCGGTTAGAATCAATAATAATCCACTTTTAACAAATATGCTATCCGACGAAGTCACATCAACACTCAAATGTGCATAATTATGTAAAGTAAACGCCGGTTCGTAGATAAAACCGTTTGGAAAGTAAATATAAAGTGCGTCACACCCAGTACAAAAATATAAATCGAATTCTAGTAGTACCAAAAAATATTTGATATCAAACCAAACCGATTGAATAACAAAATGACGTTTACTTATAGGAAAATGAAGCAGTTAACGTTTGGAACGTATTTTACGAAAATCATTGATATAAATCAGGAGCAAACAACTCCAATGAAATTAAAAGACAGGAAAAGCGGATTTTACCGAGTGAAATCAACAGAAAAGGTAAAAGTGAAACATAAATATAAAAACAGAAAAGCTGGTTTGACAAGCGAAAATAATCGTAAACAAGAATAAATACAAATATTAAAAATGTTATATAAATATGTGACACTTTTCCAAAAAACTTCCTATTGATTTGTGCCATAAAAACCAAATAATATTTTCAGAAAATCGCGCAATTAAGCCGACACAAACAACCACAACTAACTAAATCAAAGCAACTACTCTTTTCCACAAAGAATAGCTTTGGAGTTTCAGGAATTGTATTTTTAACAAAACTGAAATTACCACGCAATTACGAAAAGCACACACAATACATTATAACGTAAACATAAACAAGCGGCGCTAGTTAAATGAATATTTTACATCCATGCGTGCTTTCCGGAGCATTAAGCTTATTATTATAAAATGCAACGGAGCCGAGATTTTAAATTTTTGTCGGAAACGCGCAACACACTGACGTTTTGCTGCAAGACAATTAAGTATGAAAAAAATAAACAGTAGAGAATGAGGAATAAATAACGTAAAAGGTGTTGAAATCGTGATAGCACAATAATTTATCCATCCGTCTTATTATCATTATGTAATTGCGGCAATTACGTTACTCAATGCTTGGAGTTACTCACGAAAAACTACGACGGTGAATCTTGACGTACTTACACTCAATCGGTAATAATCCAGCTGAAACAAAAAACAATTAAATTAATAACACGATTTGTAAATAATTACATTTGGAAAACTGATACGATTGGTTTGGATTGCAAAAAACCATGTAATTTGGTCGATTATAATCGCTGCGAATGTGGAGTGGATTTAATTGTATGCATATTACTGTGATTTGCTTCGATTAAATTTGATATTTCCCAGTGAACCGTTCTTGACCTTATCCTGCATTAAACCAGCCAGCAACACCTTAATTTACCAAATCCCAAAGCTAATTGCAGCGGCATGCGCCAATTATTATTAATTCCCACGTCTTTTACTCGTTTCAGATACAGCTCATAAATTAAACCAAGGAGGAAGTTTTTTTTCTTCGTCTAGAGACGTGTTGCCGTCCCGCTGGTTTTTGATGCATAATTCAAGAACAAAAGATTGGCTGCCACTTTCACTATAATCTCTTACGACACGCAACATAATACCAATATCATAAGGTGTCTGTTTCCGTCTTGTAATTAAGACTCATCGTGAGAAATCCGATTTGTTAAAAATGAATGTTAAACGGTTGCAAGTTGCACCCGTATCGTCCGAACGGAAAAGACGTGGACTTTTATTTTTTTTATTGCCACCGCATTTAGTCGGCCGGTGTTAAACTTACGAGGGTCAGAAAGGTCCGTCGAGGTCAATCCCATGACCCCAACGCGAATGCCTCGTTCAAATAACAAGATGGAAGCTACATTTATCATGTCCCCTTCGATGTAACAACCGCAACATAATATCGTTACACTGCAATATCCATTACACGGTGTCATCGCGATGTTTATCTTGTGATGCACAACCGCAAGCACTTACAATATAATTTATAATCGACCGTGGAAATGCACACTCAGTCGCTTTAATTGCCCACAATGGTACAACTTTCTAATCGTCCCACGATGTAGGGTTTGCGATACAAACAACGGTCTTTTGCCCTTTTTTAAAACCTACGTTCCCAATTTTAGATTCCCTTCTCTCCAGTCAACGACATTTCCTCGGTCTCCATTTCGATTTTTTATGTTACGTTTTGTGACAGATTGTGGTGTAATTTTTATCGCCACAAACCGTGACTTCTTTCATTCTCCAAGCATTACCATACAATTCGCATTGTTTTAAATGTCGTGGAAAGATTTTAAGACAGTTTCGTGGCTGCGTTTCACCAGTCGAACAATAATTTTATAAAATTTTATTATAACGGAGGATAATGACACGTGTATTAACTATTAATTCATGTTATCAACATTTTAGAATATTCATCATGTAATTTCAAATTTTCAATAGTCAATTAAATCAATCCGCCTACTAATATGTTTGTTTTAATTCAAAACCGATTCCATTATTTGAAGCAAATTGCAACCGTTACAATGCTTGTTTAGCTCATTTCGTATGCACTGTATTTTTTAAATTTCCAATTGAAATGACTTTTTGTTGTAGTAAATTTAAAACACGCCTCAAAGCTACTAAACATTAACCTAATTCGTAATTTTTTTATGCATGTACATGTTTTTTCGTACTTTATTATATTTTTTACACAGTTCCTTGGAGATATGATATGCCGCGACTAAATGTGGATGAATAAATATTAATTTTTATAATACCGAGTTCTTGTTTTTTCAAACACAAGCTCTCATTCGTATATGGGTAATTATAAAATATGTGGATGTTATACATGGAGATTGAAGATTATTTCCAAATGAAGCGACCTGCATTCGTGACGAGCCGTCCCAAGGCTGAATCCTCGAAAGTCCACCAAACTCGGCACATTCGAGTCCATTTGCATTTTAATAGAATTTATAAACCGTACCGTCATGCCGTCAGCCGACGTGAATCCATTACAAAGTACAATTTTCCAGGAAACTCTCTTCCCAATTCATAAACAATTAAATGAGTATCGACTGAATTTTCATCACGACCTGTAATAGAGTCGTCCGACATGCAAATAATTTTTCGTCAAATACCTAACAAACTCATAATTTTTTTTTGAAACCTTGGCGTTACGCGATCTTTATAATACTGAAAGAATGAGAGCTGCGCTGCTTTGTACAGCTCCAATTCATATTTCAAAGCTGAAATTGAAGAAGTTTAGTCAAATGGCTGAAAGCTATATGCAAGCCGTGTCAAATGTGCCGGGTGAGCGAACGTGAAAGGAAAACACGAATGGGGTGAAATTAATAACCCCGTCTGTGCTAAAACAATTTGATCTTTAGCTGAAATGAGCCATCGCGATAAGCTCGAGCCGGAAAACCACGCTGCATTATTGATTAATCCATTACCCCAGTACCCTGAGGGAAAAGCTTCGTCGGGTGTGCTTTTATGGCAAATCGAAGCGAACGCTGCAGCCTACCAATCCGGAAAATAATTAATCACTCCTACAAACGAGCGGTACAAGAACTTTTTAATCACATCGTGTGGTCTTCGGCCACCACCACCAGATGTTTCTATAATCACAAGATCCGAGGCGTGTAATTTTCTTTTTAGCTTCACGTGAATGTCTCTCGAGGAATGTAATTGGTCCGAACTTTTAATGAGAGCTTTTGGAAAGATATCTAGCGTCTCTTTCTGCTGTTTAGCAAGTAAAATTTAATTTGAGCGCGCAAGGTTTCGGCATGTTGGACGATGTTGACGGTGGTGGATTAATTAACACGAAACGTCGTCACGAAACCTCTTTATCAGCACTTTTCATGCCGCTACTACGATTGTAAATAAAACAATGTTATCGACATGTTATGTATAAACATACACACATTCTACAATATATCCGTAAACCCACGCATTTAATCTCACGGCAGTTCAATAGCTCCAGCAGAGCACTTTAATTTAAAAATAATGAATTTGGAAAAAATAAAAAGCATATTAATTTTTTTTTTATTATTTATTGGGCCACGGTATTTATTTTCAAAATGATGAAAGTCCAAGAATTCAAAGCGGAAAAACCATTATTCCAAACAAATTATACATGAAACTGGGAATATTTATTTTTTTTTGGAAATTATTATGCCAACAACTGCTTGTATAATTTATGCACATTGCTCAACACAACGTGGCAGGTGTAACAAAGCAAAATTTTACTTTACTTTACATGCTTTTGCCAAATATGCTTTATCAACTTGATAAATAAATTATCACGTCAGATAGCACCCCAATCAGTTCAAAAATAAACTGATTAGGAACATCCATCCTCAAAACATGGAGGGTCGTCGACCGTCACCGTAATTTGTGTGGCTCAAAACAACGACTGCGCTAAATTCCGAAATGTGCAAACGTTTAATTTACGGCTGCATGAATTTGTGCGATGAAAAATAATAATTCGGCTAATTTATAGCGTTGAAGAGATAAAATCGAATGGGGCGGCCAAAGCGCGCGTTCCAATATTTCCCAATGATAATGAAATCCCTAAATCATTCCGTCCATAAATTCGATAAATGTACACAACACGCCGCCATCATACCGGAATATCCGGAAAGCAAATTAACGCGGCCAACAAGCTGCACGGAAAATAAATCAATTTGCTACTGTTATAGCCAGGATTTTGCAACGCGGATTATAAAAATAGAAAACTAGAGGAACTTAACTGACTCATCCACCGACCAATTAGAAATAAGCCGATTTAGAGTTACAAGCAAAGAACGGACTTTGGGTTGGTTTGTCTGTAGGATTTCTACCTGGGTTTGAAGGATCGAGGTAGCCACCCAACAAAGTAATAAAACGACAAGCCATTTGTATTGTAAAAAATTTAATGAAATAAATGTGCTCAATTGCCTAGAAAATTGTGTTGTATTGCCTTAGAGAGCTATCTTCGTCAGAAATATATTTTTTAAACAAGTTCTGAAAATCATGTTTCCCCTCTCCATTCTTTTTAAAAACAAATATTAATACATAGTGCAGACGTTTATGACACCATAAAATATTTCAAGGAATATTTGCGCCATGTTTCCAGGTAAAAAATATGGGTCTGAACTGAGTTTCTTATGTTTTAAAATTGTCGTAAAATTGATGTGCTCGGTGACACTCCAAGTAGGTTGGCATAATTATGCAGAAAAAGTAACAATTTGTCAACTAGCAGTTTAATCACAAATTTTATTCAAAGCAATTATGATAATTTCGCTGAAATCCAGGAGTAGCAGCATCGCATCGATTTTCACACAAAGAACGGCCAACTTCAGACGACGTTTTCAGAACCCGTAGTAGTCGGTCTGTAAAAGAGGATTTCAGATGCAACGGAGAGCGAACGAGTGGCTAAACGGCCAAAAAGGAGACAAACAAGCGCCTAAGAATGCCACTACGGACAAATAACTCCGGCGAATTCTCCTCGTGAAGGCTCCTCTTTCAGCGACGGATGAAGTATTGCCTCGGCTCAAAAACACGCGATATAATGCATTGTCAACACGACCAACTGCCATTTAATTAGACAAATTCGTTCCGAAGTCTTCGTTGTTTTCCCTGAGGATCGCTCCGCCACGTCCCTCGACGGTCCATTATTTCCGACCGGAGACGACACAAAAAGCCCAACCATCAGATAGCAATCTTGGCACAATGTAAAACCGTATCTTGGTAGCTTTTGTCTCACGTTACTGCCGCGTTTTTATCGCCCAGCCTCACTTTAAGCATTCACATTTTACGATTATCGCCTTGTTTTCCAACATCTCCAGACTCTCTCAGTATTATGACGTCGTTGCTTTTAATTGTATAGCTATCTCGTCATGTCACCAAAAATGTCCATGAAAAACGAACTTCCAATCGCTCGTGCGAAATTACGTATTCTACTATTGCAGAATTATTGTGTAGGAATGTGTGCGACGAAACTGGGAGTAAAGTAAAACTGTTGGAATGTTTAATTAAAAACCAGAGGTCCTTTGATATAAATGTATTGTAATGTATAAATGTAGTAACTTATTATTTGCACGAGCGCTCTCTGAGCTGGCTAAAAGCAAACTGAAGCAAACTGACTGAAAAACGCACAAACTGCAGATCATTGAGAGTATGCGAGACGTCGAACAATCGTAGTCAAAACAAGTCCACGTTAGACGACATCCGGACGCCTCACACACTCACAAAACTTGTGAATATTTTTCCAACACTCCCACGTATTCACAATCTTTTCAATTCAATTTGCGCTTAAAAACAACTTAAACAATATTAAATTAACAAATTTAGTTTAATAAGTAAGTCGTTCAACATTCGTTTTGTAAGCGGTTTTGTGAGTAAATCCGCCAATTGTTCACTTGAACTCACGAAACGCACTGAAATGTTGCCCTTTTCGCATTCATCACGCACAAAATGCACTTTCACATCGATGTGCTTGGTGCGGCTGTGAAGTTGCTGAGCTTGGGCTAACCTGATGGCTGATTGGTTGTCGACGCCGATGTCCACCGTTAAGATGTTGATGTCCAATTCTTGAAGAAGAGACTTCAACCACAGAGCCTCTTTGACACCTAGGGCTAGGGCGATGTACTCCGCTTCAGTGGTTGATTGTGCCACCATTGTTTGTTTTTGACTCTTCCATGTTACTGGACCGTTGGCAAGTACAAAAACATACCCACTCGTTGATTTTCTGGTCTCCGTACAACCAGCGTAATCTGCATCGGTATATCCAGTGACTTCGATTTTTTTGATGTGTTGGAGTACACTATTTTGTAATGGGACGTCTGCTTCAAATAGCGTAAAATTCGTTTTACGGCTTGCCAGTGATCTTCACTCCAGTTATTCAAAAAACGACTCACTTGATTTACGGCAAAACTGATGTCTGGACGACTCGAAGTAGCTAGGAAAATAAGCGATCCAACTGCTTCGCGGTAAGGCTGTCTCTGCTTGCACTCTGTATTATTTTCCACTGATTTTAAACGTATACCCGGATCGGCCGGAATTGCAAGTGGCTTTGCATCACTCATTTTAAATTTTTCAAGAACTTTTGCAATGTACAATTGCTGATGAACGGTTATTGTTCCCGCACTCAAGTCCTGTTGAATTTGAAGTCCAACAAAATGCATGTTGTTGTCTAAACTCGCGATTATTTTAAACTTGTTCTCTAAGATTTTAATGAGTTCGTTTATTACACTTGGCGATTTTGATATGATCAGTCCATCGTCCACGTAAATTGCTAAGTAAATCTCGAACTCAGCAATTCGACCGACAAACACACACGGATCGGATTTTAACTGTTTAAATTTGTACTCACTCAGAAAAGACACGAACTTATGATTCCAGCATCTAGGAGATTGTTTCAGACCGTACAAACTGCGGTTGAGTTTACACACCAGGTTCGGCTCTTCCTTTGAGACAAATCCTGTCGGTTGTTTCATGTACACATTCTCAATTAATTCACCGTATAAGAATGCCGTTTTTACATCAAAATTCGCGATTTTTAGTCCTTTTTCGGCTGCTAAGGCTAGCAAAATTCGAATTGAATCATAACGCGCGACGGGTGCAAATGTTTCTCCGTAATCCACTCCTTTTTCTTGTGTAAAACCGCGTGCGACCAGACGGGCTTTGTATCGTATCGGATTGCCGTTTGTATCACTTTTAATTCGAAAAACCCACTTATTGTCAATGATTCGCGAATTTTTCGGTAACTTCACAAGTGTCCACGTATCGTTTGATTTTAAAGAGTCCATTTCTTCTTCCATTGCTCGACGCCACTGTTCCGCATTTTTGTCTTTTATTGCACTTTCGTAACTGTCCGGTGTTAGAACTGCACAATAAATCGCTGGTCCATAATAATCGGGTCGTTGCAACGTACTTCGATCCCTTAATATATGAACGTTCTCTTCCGCTGCGTCTTCTTCATCCTTATTCTGTTCGTCTTCTTGTGTTGCTTCCGATGCTGATTCTTCATTTATTTCACTTTCCTGATTCTCAAATGTTATAGGAAACACAGAGGGATTTTCTTCTTCTTCACGTGATTCTTCTTTTGCAAATGCTTCTTTTTCGTTGAAATTAACGTTGCATGATATTTCAACTTTTCGTTTTCTTGGATCCCACAGTCTGTAGTTGTTGGAAATTTCCTGGTATCCAACAAACATTAGCTTCTTACTTTTCGGATCCCACTTTTTGCGAAATTGCGGAGGGATTGACATATATGCACAGCAACCAAAGACTTTAAAGTGATTTATTTCCGGTTTTCGTCCAAACCATTTTTCAAATGCACTTTCTTCTTGATTCTGTGATAATGATGTTCTGTTCAGAATGTAAACAGCGGTGTTTACAGCTTCTGCCCACAAATCATTGGGTACATTCTTGTTGTACAACATTGATCGCGCTGAATCAATTATTGTTCGCAATTCTCTCTCTGAAGATCCATTTTGCTGTGGTGTATAGGGAGCAGAACATTCGTGGATTATTCCTTCTTTTCTTAATCGCTCTTGAAAGTTCTGATTCTTGTATTCCGTTCCGTTGTCACTTCTCAAAATTTTTATTTTGTTGCCTGTTTGTTTTTCTGCAAGAGCCTTAAATTCGTCGAACTTATTAATGACTTCTGATTTCTGCTTCATGAAATGAACGCTTCTGTAGCTTGTTGCGTCATCTTTGAATAAAACGAAGTAACGTGATCCTCCTGGTGACTCGATGTTCATGGGGCCACATACATCAGTATGAATCATTTGTCCCGGTTTATTCTCTCTCTTCATTGTTGTCGAATGTGATTTTTGGAACTGTTTACCAAATTGACATGCTTCACAGAATTTTTCTTCTCGATGGTCAATTTTTAAACCACGAGATTTTACTGCTTTCTTTATTGCTCCGTAATTGACGTGACCAAGACGTTCGTGCCATGTCTTCAATGATGCTTGCTTGCTCAGATTACACTCCAGCTTCGACCTTATTCTGAATTTCATCACCCACAAATTATTTTCGCGAACACCCACACATGCAACATCACCATTTTCTTCTTGAAACTCGCACTTGTGTTTAAATGCTTTAAAGATGAACTTTTTGTCAGTCATTACTCCCACGGAAAACAAACTCCGATTGAGTTCCGGGATATACAAGACATTATGCATTTCTCTGTTGTGCCACTGGCCTTGAACTTGGACTTGGATGTCGATGTTTCCAATACCGACTGCTGATATTACCTTATCATTGGCAATTTTAACACTTATGGGCTTCTTTAGTGTTTCGATGTGTGTGAACCAATCTTTTCGATGAGTCATGTGGACGCTGGCTCCTGAATCACAAATCCACTTTTCTGAATTAATTTCTGAACTGGCTGAATAAAGCAATGAAATGTCGCTGATAAAAGCATTTTTTGGCTTTTCATTTGACTTTTGTCTGTCGTTTGCTTCTGCTAAGCGCTTTTGACATTCACGCGCCCAATGCCCTTTCTTTTTGCAGTAATTGCAGTTTGTCTTCTTTTTCAGATCTGCAATTTTGCTGTTCTTCTTTCCTTCTTGTTGAAGTTGACCTTCTAGTTTTGCTTGAAGCGCTTTCACTTGTTGTTCTAGAAGGGATGTCTCATCTTCTTGCGTGCTCATCCTGACCTCTTCTTTTAGCAGGCGTGCTGTGAGATACTCCAAATTTTGCGATTTGGGAGCAACTGAATCCCATGCAGTTCGAAAATTGTTAAACTTCGGCGGTAGACCGTTGATAATCTTCGAACACACTGCACTTTCACTCACTTTTTCGTCGACATCGTTGAGTTCTTTTACGATTGTTTCAATTCTGCACAAAAAACTTGACATCTTCTCTCCGGTGCTCATCCGCACTTCATAGAATTTTTGCCATGTTAATTCTCTTGACAATTCCGTCTTCTGCTCGTGCAATGTGGTCAGCTTTCGCCACATTTCCATTGCTGTCTTGCAATTTACCAACGATTGCAGGACGTTCGGTGAAATTGTTGTTAGCAGAACAACTTGGGCTTTTGAATCCTTTGCTTCCCAAGCTGCCCATTCAGCAGATTTGGTGTCTTCAGGCTCAGGTTCATGTCCATCAACGACTGACATGAGCTTTTCGGCTTTGAAGACGATGGAAACGCTGAATTTCCACAATTGAAAGTTGGAACCATTCAATTTGACGATCTGTGCAAGATCACTTCGCGACGCGGTTGCCATTTTATACTTTCGTTCAACGGGAATACTAACACTTAATTCTGTACCGACTTGTACTACACTTATACACAGTTTTAGTGACCTGGGCCCATAACCTGTTGGAATGTTTAATTAAAAACCAGAGGTCCTTTGATATAAATGTATTGTAATGTATAAATGTAGTAACTTATTATTTGCACGAGCGCTCTCTGAGCTGGCTAAAAGCAAACTGAAGCAAACTGACTGAAAAACGCACAAACTGCAGATCATTGAGAGTATGCGAGACGTCGAACAATCGTAGTCAAAACAAGTCCACGTTAGACGACATCCGGACGCCTCACACACTCACAAAACTTGTGAATATTTTTCCAACAAAAACCACAAAAATGTACGTCATGTTTCTGTTCACTGGGGCGTGTGCCCCCGACATAAGAGCAGAAATTCTAGTTACAACCTGACAAAAACAGTTTGATTGCTACTAGGAATTATAAAAGAAAAAATCAACAGTTAATTCGATTCCGCACAGAGACCGAGGAACTTTTTGCATTGAGACTGCGCCTGCAGGAAATATCGACTTCGTTTTATCTCTCGTTTACTTGGCCTGTTAGAAAAGCCCATGTTACCAGAATATCTCCCTCACATTTGTCTCAATCAAATGTTTATTTCTAAACAAAAACCATTGCAAAACGTTCACGTAATTATTAGCAACAGCACGATCAATAGACCATTTAATTATTAATGATTTTAACTGTCAATTTGCTGCGGTTGATGCATAAAAGGCAATAAAATTAAAATCTCTGTTTTATGCGAAGCCGCCATTGTGTTATTCACAATTACATTAGCAGGTCCCTGCACTAACATGTAATATACTTAATTACAATTGTAATTGTTTTTATGGTCTCCTATTCATCTCGAACATGTTTTTTACAAGACATCACATAATAATCGTACCGTTCATTAGCGTTCCCGTTGCTAAAAGTCTTCAGTTATCCATATTTCAAGAAATAATGAACGCTTTACTCCTACATTCCTCTGCATTATGGTTTTAAACTTCTATTGCCTGAAGATTTTTAGATTCACTAGACTTTATCTTAGTTTCTTAGTAGTTGCTTTTTTATTCTCTTGTATTTCTACTATTCCTTGATAGTTTTTTTAAATTAAAATGATAGATTTTTCGAAATTTGTTGCTTTAGACTAAGAGAATTTGAAGATCAAACGAACTTACCTGTAAGTGAAGTTCCGATCTTAATTATATGAAACACCTCGCCGGAAATGATCAACATTGTAGTACCCTCTATGTTACTACCAGAAACGCACATATTTAAAATAACAAAAAAAGCTCAGGTAGTGGGGGCATGTGGCCTCTTACCTCACCGCTGTCAATCAACCATTATGTTTAAAGGTGAATAAAGTCGCAACAATGAAATGATCTGGGAACGACAACGATAGGGAACGGGTGGGACTGATCATTTCCGGCGAGGTGTTTCATATAATTAAGATCGGAACTTCACTTACAGGTAAGTTCGTTTGATCTTCAAATTATATTCACACCTCGCCGTCATGATCAACATTGTAGATGTTTAAAGTTGTTGCGACTAAACATTATCCACAAGGACAATAAAGTAAATAGCTTAAATTTTAATTAAAGCCTTTTGTAACTGTGTAAAACATTTACATCAGAGACAAATCTTAGTTTAGAGAAAGAATTGGGAACAAAACTTGTTCGCATACCTTAATAAATTAAGGATTACAAATGAACTTTCGAAAACGTCTAGTAAAAACTGAATCTAAGTATAATTTTATATGACAATCTAAACAGCTTCCTCAGTGTTTGTATTTCAACTATTAAGAATAGCGTTTGTAAATATAGATTTGTCGCCAAGCGGTCTATTACAAAATTTCGCAAAGGTATGAGAAATTGCAGACCAACCTGCTCGTGCTCTGATCACGTCAAGTTGTACCCCCTTCCGTTTTGCTGCCGACGTCGATACGTGACGTACGCTATGTGCTGAGAAGCACTCAGTATCTATACTACTCGCCTTCAAGGTTGTTTTTACCCAGCGGCTTAAAGTTTGGGTTGAAGCTGACTGGTAGGGTCTTTTATAAGTGAGGAAGAGTGACTTTGTATCTCCCCTGATAGAACGGGTTCGATTTATGTAGCAATTCAGAACAGATGCTACACAAAGACTGGTTTCCTTTTTGTAAAACGGCAGGTATAGCGTAGGCTGTACTGCATCTTTAGAAGAAGTTTTGAACGGTTGTGTGATGGCTATTTCGATTCTGTCATTTCTTGTTTGAATAATTTCCAGTCCTATCAGAGATAATGTTTGCATGGGTTGGGCGGTCACCAACGCTAGAAAAGTTATTAGTTTGGAAGATAACTTCTCAAAAAGGAAGATCCTTCTCCGGTGAGAGCGATTTCGGTAGTTCAATACCGGTTGAGGATCCCATGTCGAGTCGTACCTTGGTGCTGGTGGGCACAGGTTGTAAATGCCTTTGAAGAAACGTTTCAATTTTGGGTCGTCGCCCCTCTCATTTGGTAACAAGCATAAAATTGCTGATCGAGCCGTATTTAGGCTGCTGTAACACGCCCCTTTTGCAAACAATTCCGTAAGAAACTCCATGATTTTCTCGAGTGAGGCTTCAAACGCTAAAATCAGTTTGAAAAGATATGCTTTATCAACTTGCATAAATTGTTGATGAAAACCTTGGAGCATATTTAATAAACTCCTTAGGATTTACAGAATACCCACCACTTCTTAAAGGTGGATTCATACTGTTTCATAGTAGAGGGGCGGATAGAGGCTGCCATTACCAATATGCCAGTAGCCGCCTCTCTGACAAGCTTTTGCAAAGTTCGTGATATCAGATCAAAGTGTGGGAAAGCATAAAAATAATATATAGACCAGTCGACTGTGAAGGAGTCTACAGCAATTGCTTCTGAATCCAAATCGATTTCAGGGCACCCAAAACAATTGTTTTGAAAGCTGTTTCCGAGAGACTCCATTCCATCACGGGTTGTAATGAAAACGAATTCCTTTCATGAGGTTTACATAGGACACAATCGTAGTATTGTCTATTCTTAAAAGACTTTCGTAATTGCTCAATTTTGTTGCAAGATGGGATAGTTCGCGGAAGACCGCTAGAAGTTCCAATAAATTTATAATTTATCTTTTCGGTCTCGGTCCAAAATCTAATTGTTTCAGATCCATACACAGCACCGCAACCCGTAGTTGAGGCGTCTGTGAAAATTGTAACTACAAAGTGACATTGGCGGATGGGGCAAAAGGCGCCACAAATGTTTTTCTTCCACCAGCATAAGTTCTCTTTGATGGATGGCGAGATGTTGACGAAACTGTCAAAGTTTCTCCACGTCTGCATAGTGCTAAATATTTTTCACGTTCCAAAGTTTTCGTGTAAAGCCAGTCATATTCGGTGGCCGGGCAAATGGAACCTAATGTTCCAAGAAAACGAGCAAACTCTCGAATTTTTCAACCTAAATCTGTCAATGACTTGAGTGTTTTTTGCACATTAAAGGTGCAACTTTTTATAGTATCGCCAAGGATAAGGAAGTCATCTAAGTAAACGATTGACACAATTCCCTGACGGCTCAGATGTTTCAACATTGGTTCCATGACCTTTGTGAATAACCATGGTGTTGTCAATAATCCAAAAGGAATACAATTAAATTGATACAGTTGTCGGCAGAAAGAAAACCTCAAATATTTCTAAAATTCAGGATCAATAGGTATCCTGTAATATGCGTCGCGTAAGTCCAGGATATATAAAATGTCCAGGACGAAGCTTGAAATGGTCTGGTTTCAAAAATGTGTTTACTCTTTTAAGGTTTAGAATAAACCTGTAAAAACCGTCTAGTTGGAAATTAAAGAAAAATTGGTGACAAGAACTGGTCCTTGCAAGGCAAGCATTTAGGAACTGCACCAGAGCTTAGTAGCTGTGAAATACCTGCATTGGTGGTTTATAATTCTTGAATATGTTTCTTGTTTTTGGGACCACGGCAGCAGGTCGGGCCTTCAAAGCACCCGATGTTTTTTCCCTTCACCTCTACTTCCGTTAAGATATCGGCTAGATCCCTGTTGGGAACATATTTCAAAATTGCCCGACGAGCTTGCGACTGTTCATAATGAACGTCTGCTAAGAGTCGTGCGGAATAACTGACATTTGATAATATCTGTGTGTCTAAAGGCGTTCGGTCTGTCTTCTCCAAGAGAATTGTGATGGTTCCTCCCAAAGCCGAGAGAGCTGCCCGGAGGCGGCTCTGAATCTTTACGAGTCGGTTGCCTCGGTTTTAGCACGCTTCTGAGACGGAGGTAAACTTCCCGAACTTCTTTATGAACTCGTGGAGGCGCCAAAAATGGGGAGCTCGGCAAGGTCTGATATTTTGCTACCAGTTTAGTTTGGAGTTCTTTAATCAAGCCTGAAAACAAGATGGCATTCCAAATAGTGGCTATGCGAGTGTGAACCAAACTAGTAGTTTTGGTTGTGGGACCTGTTGGCCCAACACCTTCAAAAGGTCTGGGTCAAGCGCAGTCTGCTTAGTTTCGACCGCTGCTTGGAGTTCAAGATGTTCTGTTTCAGTGTACTCCTCTGGCATAAGTTTCAAAAACTGTCTTTGCATGAAAAAAAAGTTTCAGCATGTCTGCGGATGCATTAAGATAAATCCTTGTTGTTAGAGTACCAAGAGGTGTCTTGATAAATGTGCCAAAAAGGCATTCATTGACTAATGAGACCAAAAGGTCAAAGCATGAACGCAGAAAATACGTTCAATATGCTGAATATGCTTGGTGGGTCACCATATTATCAAAAGAGAACAGCGACACCATCTTTTTCTAGTTTCAAAAACTGCCTTTGGCTGAAAAAAGTTTCAGCATGTATCGAGATGCGTAAGACCAAATTAATCCTTGTTGTTAGGGTACCAAAAGGTGTCTTGATAAACGTCCAACATGCCAAAAGGCATTCATTGACTCATGTGACCAAAATGTTAAAGCATGAACACAGGAAATACATTCAATATGTAATATGTAATATGCAAACTTACGGTTGCGAGTTTCTAAAGACGCATCATCCGAGTAGGGCACCAAAAGGTGTCTTGATAAACATTCAACATGCCAAAAGGCGTCTTGATAAATGTTCAACGAGACCAAAAGGTCAAAGCATGAACGCAGGCAATACGTTCCATATGCTGAATATGCTTGGTCCTTGGTGGGTCACCATATTATCAAAAGAGAACAGCGACACATCCTCCTCCAGTTTCAAAAACTGCCTTTGGATGAAAAAAAAAGTTTCAGCATGTATCGAGATGCGTAAAAATTAATCCATGTTGCCAGGGTACCAAAAGGTGCCTTGATAAACGTCCAACATGCCAAAAGGCATTCATTGACTCATGTGACCAAAAGGTCAAAGCATGAACACAGGAAATACATTCAAAATGTAAGTCCCACATTTGAGGTTAGGTGAGTTGTCACTTGTTGCATGGTCATGTGACCAAAAGGTCAAAGCATGAACACAGGAAATACATTCAAAATGTAAGTCCCACATTTGAGGTTAGGTGAGTTGTCACTTGTTGCATGATGCATATTCCTTAAACAGATTATTATTATTATATTGCAAGCTTACGGTTGCTAGTTTCTATAAGACGGCTCTCTCCATCATCCGAGTAGGGCACTGGCCCTTCAGTGACAGTTATTGAGTGTTTCCAATCCGCTTTTTTGTGAAGGAGCCGCTTTATCAATCGGCCTACACTCGCCTCAGGTTCTTCTGATGATGAGGATCACCTTTTTCTTTTCCTGCTCCTTCTTTCCATTTCGAAAACACTAGATTTTTCACGATTTTACGAAAATTTGTGAGCGGCGAAGCGTTTCTGATGCGCACAAAAGAAGTAATGGTTGATTGACAGCGGTGAGGTAAGAGGCCACATGCCCCCACTACCTGAGCTTTTTTTGTTATTTTAAATATGTGCGTTTCTGGTAGTAACATAGAGGGTACTACAATGTTGATCATGACGGCGAGGTGTGAATATAATGTAACCTATTAATGTTAAAACATCATTTTCTTAAATCTTGTTGAAATTTAGTTTTTAGTAGCAATTACCTTGAAAATTTTGTACATATTTATTAGCACATTAGAATAGACATTTCTGTGTTTTTTTTAATATATACATATAATCGTATGTCTAAATCAACTGAAATTATTAAAAGAATCAAGCGAAGACGAAAGCTTTGTTCATGGTTCGCAGCAGTGAAAAAATGTTCAAATCACGATCAAATCACCATAAATTCAAATATAAAATAATCCCGGACTAATTCTGCCTTCCACGAAACAATATTTTGTCCATAAAATACGACTTCCAACAAATTCCTCTTTATTTTCTCCCTTTATGAATTAAACCCCTTCATAAATAATTCTTTCAACTTGTTGGTTTTGTGATTATGTAACTTGGAAACTCGTCCTTTGAGGCGTAACACAATAAAATTAATTTTAATTGTTTATTGGTATTTAACCAAAAACTTTCCTAACCAAATTTGCATATTTTGTTGGTTTACTGCTGTAGGGGATTGCTGAACAAATGGATTTATTTCGCATTTGTATAATTTACAATAATTGGTCACATAATATCGGAAGTAAATAAACAAGGCCTTCAATGAAAGCTACAACATGAAAACATATCAAGATGTTGCCTTCGGTGCTAGGTAATGGTATAATTAGGGTATATTAAAGTTAATGATTCCTTCTCCTGAATGACCCTCCCAAATTATACGTTCTAGAAATCTGATAGAGACGAAATGTTTATTTCGCGAAACGCCTCTTTTTAAAGCCGTTTAACATTAATTTAAAAAAAATCACACGATAGTAGCATTTTTATTTAACAAACACATATTGACACAAGCCAAAGTAAATATTAAATGTTGATTAAAACAATGTTTACAATGATAAGATAAACAAACACGAAATTCCTGTGTGCAGCTAAATTATTATTATTAATAAAACAAATCGTGTTTGCCATATGGGTTTTATCTTGACGTCGCTTAAAACAGCGTTGAAAATTTTTCTTTGCAGTTTTGATGAAAACACGTGCGAACATCAATTAGTCAGCTTTGCCTGGCAAGTCGTTAAGTGATTAATTAATTGACGTCCATTGTTGGGAAACAACAAATTTAATTATCTTGCCCAACTTGGAAGGGCCACGCAATTAAGGAGCCGAATCTCGAGATGGGTCGATCGAACGGAAAAATGTGCAATTAAAATGTTTCTCATTAAAACGGCCGCGGCTATGTCTCTCGAGGGTAATCCTCGCGCAACAAAGGGCCATCAATTTGCTGAAACAGGGATGACCCCGAGCGTTCGGGGAAATTTTCTAAACCCACACCTGCTCGTAATTAATTCCAGCCATATCAAGAGTCGGAGAACACATAGCGTGTACAAAAATCTTTGACAAAATCCCAGCACGCGAATAAAACACACAACAAGGCATTCAGATAAAAACTCTCACGACAAATAACAATTTCGCTTGATGGATCTCGTATCTTTCGTAACAGTTGTAACGTCAAAAGTTGTATGAGAATAAGTTATGTTTGAGGTGCACTTTTTGGCCCCAAACTGTTTTGTTCAATTTCAAACTGAAGGTAGATATTTTAAATTGTTAGCTTAACTATAGTTGAGCTATAAAACGCGATAATATTAAATAGGAATTTAGCGCTCCATTAGCACCTGAACATATTTTAATTGACAGCTCCTCTAAAAAACCAAAGCATAATTAATATAGAGGAGTGAAGACACATGGATTTGCTTTACGCGTCTTCGAATTAATAATTCCGCCAAGAACGTAAGGAAGTGATGGGAAACGGGTATCTTCATTTGCCTTAAACTACGGCTATGAGCGCTGTTTGATCATCATGCCCAAAACGAATAAATAGGTTAATTCTTTTTAGTTATGTGAAAGTAACGGCTCTTTTTGTCAACTTTTAAATCATTCTCACTTTTAAATAATTGTAAAAAAGCCATTCATTTGGCAAACTAAATAACCCTTATAAGACAAAAAACATTTTATTATCACCAAAAAGTAATTGTGAGACATTCATAAGCTACAACTCTATTTCAATCTAATTATTAGGTGAGAATTACGTGATAATGAACATATCTGCATGCTAGAAAATAAAAGCGAAAACATTTGTCAGTTTCTGCATGCAAAACTTTTTGGGGCAAGGTGAACTAACTGGCACATCTGTGAGAATGCAATCGCAATTCAATTACAATTTTAAAACTTCTGATTTAAAAAGTAAATAGTGTGATGCATTTTTTTTTAATTCGCAAATGGCAACACATTACGTGCATTATGCACAAAACGGAGCGGCAAATAATAATAATAACTAGAATCGCTTTAATAACCAAATAAAGCCAACACTACGTGTGTTCGTTCCACTACGTATTTTAATAATTGCAATCGCAGTATTTTCCATAATTTCCCCATTAATGTAATCGAACCCACGTCATTAAAACTTTTTAGTAATTCAACACCCTTTTCCCGTCCAAAGGTGCTGAAAATTGCGCGAAACTTTCCGCTAGATTTCGTTTTCAAAGTTTCGGATATTCCCACTCGAGATAATCTCTGCTTTTCGTTTGAATTCTCACAGTTTGCTCGCACACTAAATCGCCAAGTCGAACAGGAAGTTAGCTTAAACATAAAACATACGTGCTGAAAACGCACAACTAGTTACTAGAGTGTAATTTAAGAATTAATAAAAAAAGAACGCAGTTACAAGCAGCAGTGACTAGAAAGTTAATGATCATCAAATGTCACATTTCCTGTTTGATCGATAAACCCCGGCCGACCGAAGCCATAATATTTATGCTAACCAAATGGTTCCGAGTTCTGGTTATTGTCGTTGGACGTCTTGTAAACAAATTGACGTGAAATTCGAGCTGGGAACGTCGATTCGGACACGCTCCATAGATTGACAAACCGATCAGTTTTCCCACGAAATGGCGAAATGTGCAAAAGCATCAGAATTTTGCTGTTACTTACCTAATTGAGCCTGTGTAATTGTCCGGCTGTGGCAGGACTACTTTTACTCCGAAAAGCACCGCACACGACATTAGTAGCACCACGACTTTTTCACTCACCTGCAACAGAAATTGCAAACGATTAAACGACAATTCATCTTAAGGCAATTACCATAAAACGGTCATTTGTCCTGAAACGTTCATTGTCGGCTTAATCTGATTAGAGCATTTTTGCAGCACAAATAACCATTACCTGGCATTTAGTTCGGAGGCAGCTAATTCTACTTTATTGGCATTACTTTGGCCATGTGCAACCGTTGAGCACATTGCTTATAATCGGAGATTACCATAACCGCAATTCCGGTTCGAGTCGACATTTCCGTTTAGGACGCCGATAATAAAACCGCTGTAAAAATTCCAGAGAAACTCTTCGTCTGACTTTAAAAATACCAATTATCGTGTTGTGTCCGGTGATCTTTCCACCTGATTGAGCTTTTCCGTTGGGCACCGAAGGGTTGTGGTAATTTATACCTGCCCAAGACCACCAACCTACCTGAACGCTATTATTTACTAATGATCTTAGCCAGGTTTCCATGAGGTGTGTCTGGCTTGCAGGACGGAAGCCCTTTTCTAAGAGGCGGATTTGTGTGTAAGTGATTACAAAAAATCGACACGAATGCCAGGTGGTCAGAATCAAAACCACGCTATTTGGCTTTACTAATATACTGGGTAAATAGAAGATTATAGGGGACTGGAGGAAGTTGTGTTTACCCTTCTTTTTTTTACACTTTTTTCCCTAGTAAACAATGACGAAGGCAAATGTTTGATAAAAACATTAAAAGAGTTATGCAATGAAATTAACGCCTGGAAAATATTCTTAGAATTCGGCAAAAACCAATCCGGTTTCCACTCAATCACAATGTAGAGAAAAGAACGTTAAAAAGCGAGAATTTCGGATTGGATTTGCATTTTGTTTACGCAAGGCCTCGGTTTCTTGTCTGCTTCGTGTCTATACACATGTTTGGTGAATTGTGAAACACCGCTTGCTCAATCTTGTCCAAACAAAGATGAAATTTACATTCTGATTTGTTTGTTGTAGCGTGAAACAACCAAGTCATGTGGAAATGTCAAGTTCCCACCTAATAATCCAACAACTATAATTATAAGATTTTAATAAGGCGATCGAATCGCGCTGAACCGATTCGTGCATCCACAATTTAAAAAACAAACGGATATTAAACAAACAAGCGAATTTGTCCGTCAAAGCGAAATTATTCAACGAAAGCACTGATTGCGCTAATTAACTTTGATGCGGCTGAGTTTGCCAACAGCAACAGATCTCCCGACTAATTAGCACATTGCAAATAAGCATCGCGATTTATCAAATATCGCCGGTTCATGAATAATACAAAATACCGAAGCGAATGGTCGATTCCCGCATATTTTCTGCTTCGTTTCCTTATGGGTAAAACCCAGTCATAAATATTCAAAAAATTCCCGGTGAATTATCTAATCGATATCAACAGGTTATAACACTCTATCAATGTATCACCGCCCAACACCTGGAACGGCTCAATTAATCGCAAATTCTAATATCGTAGCGGAAAAACGCGAAAAAGCAGTGGGGTTGTGTTAATTTGTTGGCACATTAAACCCAATGAGCTCTCATAAAGATGTTACTGCACTTAATGTAAATCATTAAAATTATTCCGTTGCAACAACGCTGAACTTTGCACACTCGGCCGCCGTTCATTTAAATACATAATGAAGTCGGACCTACCTATTTACATTATTTGTAATTCCGGACACTCCGAAATAGCGTTTTCGTGTTTACACACTTTTTCTGTCCGTTTAACGACGTCAGTTTTAGGGAAACGTGAACGCAAACATGATCTATATATCCCCAAACTAATGGGGAATCGTTGCCAATTCGCGTTTCACACTTTACAGCCGGTGCGTTTCTAAACAAACAGACGCGGATTCCGTGAACTGATTTCCAATCATCGCGATTCGATTTCGTTTGTGGTCGCAGTTTTTCGACAAATCAGCAGAACACTTCTTCGAAGCATGACGCTGGGTTTAAGCACAATAACATCTTCGGATTAATAAAACACATGGGCGGGGAGCAATCAAATCGACACCAGCTGGTGAAGTTAGTCGACTATGGGACTATTATTCACCACCATGAATAGGGGACCCTCGATTTGCTTTCCCCGACCGACACAGTGATGCCCCCAGATTGGGTTCTGAAAGGATCGTGGGATTAACAGATTAGGGAATCCTGATTTATGCGACAGCTCATTACGACTCTTTTATAAGCTGGGATCAATCGAGTGAAGGAAGCTCTTGGAGTGAAACGTTAAAACACAGGCGCAAGTGAACCGACACCGGACGTTACGCTTCTATAATTGAACGTTTCAATGTTTTCATTTAACACATCGTCACGTAATTATCGGGCGCAAAATTTCTCTTCGTGCAAACAAGGTTGAAGTTTCATGTTGCATGAAACATCCACACCCGTGCATACTACTGCAATGATAAGGAAAAGCACATCAGAATTACTACTCGACTCGGCGACGCCTCCATCTCTTGCCGTAATTAACACTGACCTCAATCATTTTGATAGGGAATAATTGGCCATGCGGCCTCTCGCTGATTGCCGGAGTTAACCTGTTCAAAGTCATCAATAAGCGTAGATAATTTGCAGATAAGAGCGAGACCTATTAGCACCAATTATAAAGACACATGCGAGGAACATCCGACCACTTTTACCGGTTCAAAGCTCCTTCTGAGCACTCGAACTATGTGATTACGGATGAACGGATTTCGGGCCACAAAGAAGCGGTACTTCAACGTCTTTTGTTGCCAACCAGTGAAAGGGTGTATCACAACCCCTACATGCTGCACTCCCTGAATACATTTGCTTGACTTGTCAGCGTTTTTTGACGCTGAATTTGTTGGTGAAATAGAACGACACGAAATTACCCAAGTTTCATGAAAAACTACTTTAAAGTGCTTACGGAAACACACAATTAGGAAGAAGCTTATAACTATCCTGTCTTAGTTTGGAGTTCTCTGAACGTTCCGACATATGTCAAATGTACTTTCCATACGATCCAAAAACATAAAATAGAATTAAAAAATAATTATATGTTCAATAAGTATTAATAATGCGATTAATTTCAATTTTTTACAACAATAAAATTTAAATCGATTTATGTCGCCTTGGAAGCACGTGTCCCATGAAATCAACACAAAGTTGACAACCTGCACAATTACACAAAAAACAGCAATTGCCATAGGTTTTTCCCATGGAAAATTAAAAGCAACTTGCACGTAACTATAAACAACATTAAAAACTACGCGCTCTGCGAAATATCAAAATCTGAATGTTATAAACCAAAAAGTTGCTGAAATAAATTATAAAAATAAACGGGTCTGGATATGGGCCAAAAACAATAGCCGCAAAATGGGCCACGCTAGAAGTCCAGCTCATTAATTCTGGCTAAATCGCCATTATCTACACATTTATAACATAAATTATTTAAGCTTTTGTAAAAGCTGAAAAACGTATCCGGATCGTTGACCCATGAAATTAAATTCATAATTTATTATTAACAGTTATAAAAACCACAAATCCAATTAACAGTCCACCGCTTGTCCATGTTAAACGCCACCGAATTCCAAAATTGAACGCAAACTACTAGTGCTAGAAAGTTTATTTCGGAACCGTGACGGTGTCGTTCTCATTGGAATGTAACTGTAACAAGAACACAAAACACGTTTACCGGTTACAGAATGTTTAACATCTAATCTACGAACACCCATTACGATCTTGGTGTACAGGAAAAAATCGATCGCCCACTCGAAATTTAATTGGATAAAAATGTTGTCCGTACAAACAAACACACGAATGGATTAGCGCTTAAAACGTATTAAGATTAAACTAACAAAACCAACAGTTGGATTTTGTTATCTGCCGTGATTAGAGCGAATAATTAATAAACGACGGAGATTAAGTGGAGGTGTACGGAAGATTTGCATAAATAAATGAAAATTATGCGCAGTTTCTCGGGACTTGTGTATCATCCCTCGCTAACGCAATTCTTTCGGAAAGTTTAAGCCGAGATTAGGCTCTCTAAAAATAGATAAGTCGTGTTATTGGAACCGGGATATAAAACAATCAGACCGTGATGTGTTTGGAGCTAAAACAAATGTCGAGATAAAATATCTTAGTTTGAAGATGTGTTTGTCCAAATGTCTACTGTTTCCGAGATTTATCAACTGGTACAGCTCTATTAATATTGGCAAAGAATTGGTGGTGGAAGATGCATATTTTGCGATAGAGATCGAGCAGGGTGGTCGTCAAGCCCAAGGCCAAATTGACAA
Organism: Eledona agricola; assembly: GCA_964023215.1. Taxonomy (NCBI): domain Eukaryota; kingdom Metazoa; phylum Arthropoda; class Insecta; order Coleoptera; family Tenebrionidae; genus Eledona; species Eledona agricola. The sequence goes on from OZ026856.1 coordinate 6,100,638, forward strand.
TTACCTGAACGCAGGTATACGGCGAAGACCGAGAATTCAATGCCAAAAAGCGAGTTGTTATTGTGATGCGACTCTAGATAATAAACATGTTTGCATCTGCCTTCGAAGATCGAACTCTTCCATCCACTTCATCACTTACGGAAAAATTTTAATTGAAACAAATAGGCGCGAAGACAAACATGCATTTTGCATCAATTACGAAAGTGACACTTGGTAAATGCAGCTCGGCTTCACAAACAAACCAAACCTGAAAGCTAAAAATATGCAAAAGCCAAATACAAAGTCGTGTTTGTTTTAACACTCCCACCGCCACAATTGACGTTCTGAACCAACAATTTGTCAAAGTTAATTATTAATGGGAGATTCCACCCACGCTCAAGTACTAAAGAGTTTTATTGCCGTCTAACAATTTAATCATGTTAGCACTTTATAAATCTTGATATTATGGAAATAAACTGAAGACGATCTACGTGACGGCTGGTCGATATCAATAAAACAAAACCTGCTTGATGGTCGCTTTGTTGGGTCAAGGGAGCCCGAGTATGGGTAATGACGTTATTGAACACAAAACGGTGAGACGAAGAGGCTGGTGTGTACAAGATTATCTGGTACGATTAATTAAAATGTGGTCGGCATTTTCAGCGAGGCGTGGTGCACCACGTCCTTTTTTTTCTTCGATCACGATACGTTCCACACATGACGTTTCCCATTACACCGCAACTACTAATTACCTCTCCATTGTAGAGCGGCCGACAAAACGAAAAGGAAAAAGCATCTGCCTATTAATTATTTCGAGATTAAGTTGTCATTGTGCACAATATTGGGTTTACTTTCGACTTCCCGACCAGGCAATTTAATTTGATGATGGCAATTCATCGGGAGGCGAAACGTAAACAATTAGCGGCTCCCATTGTCGGCACGAAAAAGTTGGAAAAACGTTCTAGATTTTGCATATTTAGTCCGGTTTGTCTTTGTTTGCTTTGCGGTTTTTTTGCTGCGTCAAAAAAATGAATTTGTTTGAATCCGACTCAATTAACAACGGCCGGAAAACGGGGAATGGAGTGCGGAGTTAATTGAAAAAAATCGAGGGAGCTGTTTTTCATTATTATTCGTTCGTTTGTGGGGTATAAATGGCCGTTTTCAGAAACGAAAAACCTGTTCGGGCCCAAATTTATCCAACAGTCATTTATTATTCCCGGAACGCGTTGTGACCGTCACCTTTGCCGGTTTTTGGAGCTTTTGCAAGAATTATACCTGGGATCGGCTCAGGAGATACCATATCAATCACTTAGACGATCAAACACCACGTTTTCTACTTCGCAATATCGCTTCGTAAAGGTAATTGGTGACTAAAAATAGTGGTAAAAATAATAAAAATAGAGGTTTTATTATGTGACAAAAGCCGCTATTATCTTGAAGGTTTCGCTGGCCACACGCAATAGTAATTTACGTATCTTTTGCCAAGAACATAATATATTGTGTGATCGTTTAAAAAAGACCAAATAATATAAAAATTGATGATTGCTTACCATAAAAAGAAATCAATTACTAGACGTTTATGTGACTATTTCTCATTATATGGAATATCAATCCATGTCGTTATGAACATGTTATACAAGTAAATGCAATCATATAACCAGATACGCACTACATTTTCTTATCAAACGATTCCAGTAATTGTTTTAAGAAAATACAAGCAAAAGCTGGGACATTGTAAATAATGCATAACGTCTTCCTCAGACATGTTAGAAGTTTCAATCACCTGTAGATATACGATCGACCTTCATCTTTCAAACACCCACCTTCTAGTCGCTCGTTTACACTGTCAATTGAATATTGCAAATCAACTCCATTGTTTCAAGCGAACGTGCGCTTGAGATTAAAAGAATAATGTCTATTAATAAGTGTTAGTCAATCAATTACTTAATCGATTAGTTAATTACCATCTACGACATGGTCAATCCGATAATCGATCGTTACAATGAACTGACATTTAAGAAACGACAATGTCGACGACAAAGCTACCGACTCCATTTGCATTCTCAGGTGCTTAGTGTCGGCCATCAATGCCAAATTTTCGACCGTGACATGTTTGCCAGATGAACGCGGAATATGTGCCTGAAATGTCTTCTACAACAATAGTTGCGCACTCTAAATTGCACAACAGAACTTAACCACTTCGTCATGGTTGATGGTCGCTAAATTGTCGGAAGTTGGAGCTGTGGAAAAGTTACGCGATAAATTTCAAAGTGTTGAAAGTAGTCCACTAACAAATACACTTGGCAAAACTAACAAGACTAATAACAGAAAAACATGCTGGCATCACTTCTATTGTTCCCGTCACGTTTTCCACCCCTCCTCTGACATTTTCAGGGAATTAATTGTACAAGGGAGATTCTACCAGTTTTCCGGACTCGAAACTTTCCAAACACCTCCGGGTGCGGATTAGCTGTGACGCTTACATTTACTGGAAACGTCACCGTGCTCTTTCCCCACATGTCAAGTGGGAGCTTTGGACCTGACGGCCACGAACGCGAAGATAAATCATTTTTAGTGCTCGTTGTAAATTACTAATTACGTTTGAATTAATCCATCGAGTACAACAAAAATCACAAACTTAACGACCCAAACCGTACTAAAAATAAACATCCATGCGGCCATCGTAAAAGATCCCTCTTAATGCTCTAATAAAAGAGATGCGTTATCTTTATCTGTCCTCGTCCGTCTCCCTCGCGTTCACACATGGCGAAGCGGAAAAGCAATAAAACCAAGCCTGATACTGACACATCCATTTCAGATGTGTTTGCAGTAGTAAATTTATAAAGCGCCCGCTCTTCTAATACAATTTCTAATAACGCACACGGCTTCAAGTTACGCTATCAGCGATAACACCTAATCAAATGTAATTTTTGCAAATTGCTTTCGCTTTAAGACGCCGCTCCGATCGCAGTCAATTAAAATTTGATTAAACGCTTCGTACGTTGCCGTTAGCGCAAAGATACGGCTTGTCGTGTAAACCGGCGCTTAATTAGAGATGCGCAAGAATATCGAGCCACTTAACCGGCTTTATTACAAATGTTTGAGGCATTAATGTAAATAAACTCATAAATATTAACGTCACGGTACGTGTAAATAAATTAAGGACGCGGTTTTTAAATAAGTGGAATTAAGGTCGTGCTGCAAAAATGCAACGGAACGTAAGCTTTAGTAGTGTTTTTATCAAACGCAATTATAGTAATAAATGTTATTGTGCAACGAGGGAATTGACTTTAAGTTTTTGTGGAAGGTGAGTTTGAGAAATGGAAAAACTGGCGACAACAGTGCAAGTAACGGGAATACCACAGCTATGAGCAAAATGGTTTAAAATAGATCAGTCATCTTGAGGCGCACCCAGCAAGAAAACATATTGCTGCAGATATCAAATACATATAGGATTTATTCACACATTTAAATATAAATGCTTTAAATGGCTCCAACCAACTATGCTTATTTATTAAAATTTAAAAAAAAATTATAATTTTCGGATAGTGATTTCCCAATTCCAAAAAAAGTAATTTTTTTTTTAAATAAAAATCGAACTAAAATATTTTGAATCAACATTATCATCAGAATACAAAATACAGATTTATTGAGATATACAAATATTTAAAGATTTAGACATAAGATACCTAGTATGGCTATCTTACAGTTGATACATGAAAATTATTCCATTTTGAAACAAATTTAGCCACGGACCAATTGATCATTTGTGAAGAAATGCCAATTGTGCACATCTACTGAAACTGTTGAATCTCCAGATAAATGTAACGAATGGGAGATACGATATTAACTGAAGAACAAATCATCAGAGTTCTTTATACATGGAACTTGGTATGTAACCATCTCCATTCATTACTGTTTCATCTCCATTAAAGCTCGCCTCAAAAGTACAAAACAATTTGAAAACTGGAAACTGTTTTGAAATAAAAATTAGATAATAAGTTGCATTGTACCAACATTTCCATAAGCCTACTGCAAATATCCATCTCTACACAATATGTATTTTTCGATTTATAACAGTATGTGAAGACATTAAAATATTTAGACATTGTTTCCAAATCTTGAGTTTCTTTCAGACACTTGCTTTATCTCGAGATAATATTCCACCAGTTGCAAAACATCAGAATTGGCAAGTATTTATTCTGCTATTTGGAAGCATGTGTGAAGTAAGTAAATTGAGGACAAATGTTCGTTGCGCTGAAAAAAGCTCAAGTGCCACGCCACTGGACAACCTACTGTTACTGGTAACTTCCTATTGAAAATAATTAGTGACAATAGTGATGAACGAAAAGGGTCCCAATGCCCGTCTGCTTTTCAAAAGAAGCCAATTACAGACAAATAAACGAGCTAATTACCCGGAACACAACTGTAAATATTGTCATACAGGGAATACAATAAAGACTCGAATTCATGATCGATTAATTATTGGAATGTACTAAATTGGTGTAATCGATGGGCCGGTGATGGTAATGTCGGCTACAAAAATTCAAATTTTCCCCAACGACCGAAAGCTCAGGCCGTAATCACAAAATGGCTTCCCCGAGCGATCGAAGAGCGAAACGACGCTTGTTTACAAACGATGGAGGAAGGGAGACGGTTGCATTCCGATCGGAAGTGGGAGCGAGAGGGGTTCGGGCGACGTGCACCCAACGAGGCGTCAGTCAAGACGGCCGGAGGGACAAAGAGGACCGAAAAACAAACGAATGCGGCTAAGGCGCGGTCCACACTCACCAGCGGTATCGGCGAATTCGGGCAGGATAATCCACCAGGGGGATACTCCGTATCACAGACACAACACACCACCACTACGCACACCCAAAACACACAACACACCTCGGGCACAGAGCACTAGTACTCCTCCATTCTAGCAAAGAAACGAAAAAATAATAATAATAATGTTGGAAATAATGTTGGTGTTTGGTGTCACCGCACTATCCTCTGCTCGCGCTCACTGTTCGCAACAGAGACGAGGCTGCCAACTGCCGTTCGACGCTCCTGAGCGCAGCCGAACCGATACGGAGCCTTCCGAACGCAAAACAAAGCACGAATTCACGATAGCGCCACGCTAAGATCGTGTGGATGACTCGATGACTGGAAGAGGACTGAAGAAGCAAAACTGCAAATTGGACCTTCCACCTCTTTCTTAATCCACCACAAAAACGAGAGATATTATACAACCCATACAAGACTATAGATTGTTTAAACAAATTGGGGATGTAATTACACAAACCTAAATGTCGACTAGATACACACTCTCTCAAATATCAAAATCAGCTCACACCGTATTCTACATGTAGAAATTCTCAAAGAAGTGTTTATAAAAAAATCAAAAATATTCTTAAAGAATGTACAGGCGAATCGATTCCTTTTCATTATCGAGCTTTGGACACCTTAGCTGGTTTTTCTTTATCTGATAATTAATAAAAGAAATGCATCAAAATTGTGGAATTTGCAATGACACTTGCACATAAATATCTACCTGACTAGAAAAAAAATACAAACTTTGAAAAAATGTATTCCAGGCAATTAACATGAAACGACCGTGTTCTAGGTCTTAATTTTCTGTCGTCTCATGTAGTCTTCGAGCTCTGCACTGCACACCATATAAGATGAACAGAACACAGCTGAAAAAGTGGTTAGTAGCAACAGGGTATTCAATTTGTATTCTGAAAAAAATATAGAGTACGTTTAGGAAGCTAATTTGCGGTAATAATTCTTAACGGTTCCGACGATAATGAAGTGCATAGTGAATATGTAGCAACACTTTTCCAAGCATCAAATGGTTTATGATGTAATTCTTACACACTGTAAGTTGCAAGAAGATGGAACACTTCCTTATTTTGCAAACAATGTCCTCTGCTAATTCAAAGAAACAGTTACGATCACAATGATGCAATAAGACACTAGCAAGTCATTATTTCAAATGTCGTCGATCACTACCATCAAACATCAAGTAAGTAGGAACCACTCCCAAACCACTCCGAGAGCAAGTGGCTGACTACTATGTTGAGATTATTATGGTCGAAATAAAAAATTAAAGACTGAATTCGAGGTCCATAATATTGGATCAATATTTAAAACAAGTATGAAGAAATTATAAACACAAAACGACATAGCAAACAAATTGATTTCAAGATATTCTCAACGGCTTTGTCGAAAATCGTTCTCTAATTTAACTAAGTTATTTAGAGTTTATTAATCAAAATTTTAAACAGCCTCAACATCGCTATACTCTTATTTCACAAATTGAAAATAGTACCTAATAATTTGAAAGCAATTTACAACAGTGAATACGTGTCATCAGATTATAAAATGTCTTGTATGTAATAGTAAAAATTTAATCTTAAGGATATAAGCTTTAAGAACTGATAATAAAATTGTTTTAAATATAATCATATAACCGATGGAGATCAATAAAACTAGAGTAACATTTTTTAGGATCAATTTCAGTATGACGTGATTGGTGCATTCAATTCCAGTATAATGCAACTCCTAATTTTACAAATTTTGTCAGAAACCTACTTCAAAAAACTGCTTAAATATTTTTTAAATAATTTTCTGAAAGACTCTTTCGCGGTCGACGTTATCAACAACTTTAAAATTTTATATTTTGATTTAGATGATTTCGAACATCATCACAACATATGATATATATGTATAATATCAAATTTAATTAATCGAAACAATGTAGCATCCTGTAAGTTAAAAGTAAACTCTTAAAGTAGATAAATTTGAAATAAATATATAAGAAGTAACTTTTATATTAAAGAGACAAAATTTTTATTTTTATATTAGGTAACTCTCCAGTTAAATCTTCGCACAAATTATGTAGAAGCGTTTTATTTGTACATTAAACTACTGTAAACTGTAAACAAATTTATACTGATATAATGAACATCAATTTGTTTCCTTCGCAATAATGTATTTTTAATGTTTTCGCTTTTTATACCCACGTTTTTTGTATAATTTGTTTAATACGTGCTTTTCTTGTCATAATTTAGATGCCCCGACACTTGAAACAGTCATTGGTCAACACATGAGCATCTGTTTGATATACGTTCAAAAAAATAATTCCGTTACATTTTTTCTTTCACACTTTTCGTTTCTCTTTCATGCTCGTAAACTCGTATTTGATTTTATTAGAATGTAATTTATGTCAAGAATTATGGTTTCTGTAACTCCAACACTTATTTGAAGTTGTGAGTTGTTTTTACCTGAAATGAAACCGGATCGATCTGTTATGTCGGACCCTGTTTTTGGACCCCCTTATTATCGGTTCTGCTCGTGTTTACTCAACTTTGTTTGCGTTTGGCTTCACAATGGCCCTTTGTAAGTTATATTTTGCCTGCTTGTTGCACATTTATTTTGTGGAAGCTTTAAATAAGTTAGGAATTTTTAACTTTATTTGGGTTTATAAAGATTACAAAACCTCTTATTTATCATACATTTCGGCGTAGAATATGTATTTTTACAGAACCTTGGCAATGTTCTAGGAGGGCTGATATATTTTAACGAGTGCAATCGAAACGAATTGAAAACCTAGCTTTACGGTCAGGCCAGAACCCAATACAATAGTAATGCATTGAAAAATTAATTGAGGTCCTTCTGAATAAATCATAATTAAGTTAAATAATCTCCCTAGAAAAATTCAATCTAAATGAAGTCACGTAAATTTAGGTGAAAATGGGAGGCTGTACATATGTCTCACCCATTCGAGATTGTGAAATTGAAGAATGAATAGTCAAGTTACATCGGACGAACATTCAGAATTACTTAAATATAATTAGTTTCCAAACAAGTATAATTTCTAATTATCACAATTTATTAAAATATTTCACTTTAAATGCCTGGCAGTCATGTAGAAACATTAATTACGGATGGCCTATGGAAAAATTAAAAACACTTTTACGCCTCAAATTGTACTTTGTAATAAAGATGACTAATGTTTTTTTTTTCATATGAGAATATATTTCTAGTGTTTTGACAAGTGGTTTGCATAATGACATCATGAAGCTACCGTTATTTGCCCACAAGATCAGACATTGACACCGGCACAAAAAATTTCTCTATATTTTTTAAAAAGTCGTTAGCCATTGAAATTCTAAAACGTTATCTAAAATGATTAATCCACAATTGCCGGTGCTGGTCCTTCGTTACTTCGTTTGCGTAACAACCCCAAGTCGTCACTTTCACCCTCTATTCCGTCACGTGACCAAACCATATGGGCCGGGATTATGGCGCACAATTACAAAGTGCATCCATCCGCTAACGTGACGTGGCAGTTGTTAACAGAAGAAGCCTATCAACTGGAACACCGCAACGACAAATTGGATCACAAATTTAAAAAGATGCGTCATCGAGCGCTTGTTTCGGTTGTGCCATCTTTGAAAGTCCCAACGATGATGACATTCAGCATCTCATAAAACAAGTAATTAATACTAATTTCAATTAGTCGGGCGCTAATTAGACGACTAAATAATAACATATGGTTAAATAAAAAGTTGAAAAGTGCTAAATTATCAAAGAGCGCGATTAGCATTTCCTCGCTGGATGAAAGAAGAGCAAATTGTTCCAATTAGCGACGCGCTGATGTCATTATTTCCAACAATGCATCCCTGTTTATCGAGCAAATTAACCGAAACTATGAATGTCTCGTGCTCGGTGCAAAATTTCCAACCGCTAACGACAGGAGATTTATTTCTCAAACATTGTAAGCTGATAAAAGCCAAAACGCCACAGACAAGTTCGAGAGCAAAACGATCATTTAATGGTTGTCAAATAATTTTCGCAATTGTATACAGCGTCGGGAACGAGCGCCAAGAATTTTAAACATCTCTATAAACTGATGTCAATTTAATAATGCAAAGACTTCGCTGCGTGCAGCATTTACCCAGTTAATAAAATGAATTCGGTGCATGGCAAATAACAAACGAGATGAAACTGCAAATAGTCAGAGTACACTGAAAACGATAAGGACGTGCAAAGAAGCTACCGAGTTCTACACAAATTGTTTATCTCTAGAATAAATGATTTTCAAAGAAAAACGCCGCGAAATCTTAGATTTCAAGTATTAAATGCTTTTAAAACAAACGGGAGATAACATGCATGATAACCTAATTTACAATTTATGTGCTCGAAAATATTTCCAGAACATTAAACACGGTTTGTTTGAGATTTTTACGGATAAGGTTAATACGACCGACAAATATACTGTAGTTGTAGTTTACTCCGTAAACTTTTAGCTGAAGATTACCGCACACAGAATCTGTACGAGGCAGAACGGAGCAGACGACTATAGAAGATTTTACTCGAGTGTGAATTTCAAGTGTTCGTCCGTCCGTCTGTGTTTGAGGTGAGATAAAGCTGTCGAAATGTCGGTTGAAGTCTTTCTGTTCTTTTATTATGCTGATATAAAGTGTAAATCAATCATTGCCATGTCATCTTTAGTTTATTTTTATTATTTTTTTACTACCTATTTATAATGATAATAGTAAGCATTATTAAAGCTAAATTAAATAATTAAATTGAGTGATTAGATAAAATTTACAAGTGAGATCATTTCGTTTCAAATTGCTTTTTATTAGAATTTTATAAGAGCAATATCATAAATGCCGATACGTCCTTCATATAACCGTGAACTAGATGTCTGCGTTCCTGATTCATTAATCACTCTGTATTTCAACAAAGAAGGTGTAGGAGAACTCCCCACAAGAACTCATCAATTTCAACTCTTACCACAACAAAAAAAACATTGCGTATGTATGTACAAATCAATGTGACCTTGTAACTACAAAATATAGAATTGAAAACACACAAAAATGACATATTTAGTATATAAAACCTATAAAAAGTAAGGATGTAAAATTATTATCTTGTTCAAGTTTTTAATTGGCAAAATCCGCTAAAACTTAACGATCTTGATAGTTTACGATTAGATAAAACAATTAATTCTACAGAAATTCAAATTTCCTGTCAATAGACGTGGATTTCTATTAATAACAGCGGAACACCATAATAATGGGTTATTTAATAATTGAAGAATTCTTTCGGTTGCATGTTTGAAAAGAATTTCTAATTAATAGCTCTTCCAACTCATTATTCCCGGCCAGTCATGAAACCCCAAATTGAACGTTCTCAACTAATAACAACTACTCGAGGCAGCCTTTTGTTTGCTTGGTAATATTTATTCTACTGTTAATATTCAGCATGAGTGTAGACTTCGGGTCAGATCGTAATTAAGCTCTTAACTGTTTGAATTCGTGCATTACAACACACTCAATGACTGAATCAAGCCAAACGCGCATCCATATTAATTGTTAGAAACAGAACGAACAAGCTCGGGATGACCCACAGTTGCATCACGCAATCAACAACGATAATGTTACTGACATATTGTACTTAATCCAGCTTGGATTAGAGAGCTTTCGCCTCGCTTTGTGCGAGTAGAAAGACCGATTTCGCGGAAAGCACAAAAACAACGGATCATGGTAATTTCATTAAATTCGTATTCAAAGTGAAATAGCTGATTCATAGAACTTTATTCTTGTTTTAATTAAACTGCTCCAGTCAGAATTAATAATCCTCTTCAATGAATAGCGCTGTATAAAAAACAGTAAGACAAAAGAGCAAATCCTCGCTTACAAACTTACAAATTACACTTTTGCTGAACTCATAAATACGAAAAGAATGATAAAAAACAGGAAATTTCAATTTATACAAATAGAACTAAAAAGCGAAATTTTCCCACTCTCACGTAAGTATGTTTCATACCACTTTATTGGCAGTATTGATAAAGACCCGTCCTAACAAAAAAACAAGTGTAAAGTGGTCCAATCATCATCACTGTACAATAAGAAAGACAACGCCAATTAAATTTCCGCACACATTAAATAAAAGTTGAATATTAGTTAGTTATTTAATTACACTTATCTAATACTGCAATTTAAAAAGCTTAAAAAACTAATGTTTGAAATGAATGATGTTGATGTTATCCTTATTCAGTATTGACGAACCTTATAAAATACTTTGAACACAATAAAATATTCATACGAAAAATATAAATTCAAAGATTCCTGAAGTATAATAATCCGTAACCCAATTCACTGCTACATGACACTGATATTAATCTTAATAATTTGTCAGCAAAGTGCCTTTATCTAAAATCGTTGTAAACACTTAAATTTTAATACACTCTCGGCATGAGTGCCTCTTTACATTGCAGTCTATAATTTTAGCCGCGTTATTTTTATGGAGATAGCAATATCTAATCTCTGTTTTCGGAAAAATAATCGTTAAATTATACACGACGAACGATAGTACGTACAATTTAGGAAATTGAACCCTGACAAACAACCAGATAATTATTGTTATGTTTCAGTGGACAAAAAACGCGAAATTCCGTCAGAACTCACCGACTTAATTATCGTTTTTAAATAATCTAATCACGTAGCTTTAAACGCGTTGAAAAAACCCGACTATCATGCTTTTCACGCTTCTGTTTAAACCGTTTAATTAATCTGTAAACGTTTTCTGTCCTCTCCTATTTCCGGATTTATCGTGGACATTAATAATGAGATTAATGAGGCATTCGTGTGATAAAAACCCAAAGTTGTGCGTCATTTTTCAGGCTTCCGACTGAATCGAACAATTCAGCTTATTGAACGCACATTATGCAACAAGTCATTACAGCTAATGGACAGCTCAATGGTATATAAAATATGAAAACGCGATGAATTCGCTAATACAACGTAAAGCACTCACCGACAACAGCGGACAATGAATTTACCATCAAACACGCACACACCCATGCACAAAACAGGCGGTAAAAATTTTAATGCGACCGTGAATTTCTTTTCACTCGTTCACGCGTCCATTTTTAATTTGAATCATATATTTGTATATTTGACAAGAGATTAACATCGGGCCACTGCTAACGACGACCCGCTTTCGTTTCGTTATCTCTGCCCCAGATGCTGGTGATATATCCATCATGGTCTCGGGGACACTGATTGGAAGGCGTAATTGATGATGGTGACTTCAAGAAGTCGGACACCGTACCCATCATGGTATGGATTGCGGTATGTGGTACGGTATTGTATTCTAATCGCTTCTAATTTTCATAGAGACATAGCTTGTCAGCTGTATTAATGTGAAGAATTTTCATCAGAAACGCGTGTTAAATCATCAAATGTGGAAATGGTCGAAATTATGCCTGAAAGTGGGGAATTTAAATCGTAAATTTGCTAAGAAATTTCAGGAATTTCGGCGGCGTTCACTTTACCGAACCAGTTTCGAGTTTTCGGATTTCTGTTACAAATTTACGTGTTTCAATTATTTTTAATTGCTAATCAGATTCATATTTTATACTTGGGTGTTGCATAAAATGGCACTTTTAACACAACTTTTTATGTGCGTAAAACAAGTCAAATTACAATGAAATGCGTCACGTTTTCATGAGTGGAGTTATGAATATCTCACCTTCATGGATACATTTATCAATAGCTGTCTTTTATGTCTATTCGAAGAAAACATCCACTCCTACGTAATTAAATTTAGCAGCTTTTATCGGGAGTAGAACGAAATGCAGTGGTTGCATAAAATCTACATTGATCGAGCTGAACCGGAAAGAAGGGATTCACTCTGGGTCTGGATACTTGAGAGTGTCACTCATTCACAACACTATTTGCTTAGTTTATGCTGTATAAAGCTCTAAGCTTATATCGAGGACGAGGGAAGCCTCCGGAATATTAAACAGCGTACAGTGGTCACTAATCCTTCTAAGCGTATTAAGCCGAGACTTGGAGGTTTAAAAAACCCGACCGGAAAAAACGTATAAAACACAAATTGTCTTGAAACTACTAAGGATTCTGTTCGGTGCCTCATCAAATGAAACTGACCCGAGGCAGAGAAGTTACCAATTGATATAAGTAAACGAAACACTTGTTGGTTACGACGTCCTTGTCGCCGTTCTTGATGCTTTAAGCGGCAGTGGATGGAGTTTGTTACGTTAAGCCTTAATAATTAATTCAACAGTTCCACATTTTCTCGAGTCACTCAACTCATGCAGCATGCAAGAAAATTATACCAGAGCCACTGGTAAATGGAGTTCTGGGATTCTAGGCATACATTTACAACACATTCTTTTCTTTTGCTGTCATAACATTATGACAAGCGGCAACTTCTTGCATTATTTAGATTTTTAACACCGTTGTCCGTGAACCCATGCAGCTGTGTCCAGCGAACGTTTCTCTCTCTTTAGATGACATATTTCACACAAACGTGATACGATCGTAATTTTCAGTAGCAGAGGATCGTGTGAAAATCGCCGTTTCCTCGCTCGAGTAACAATAGATAATTGCGGCGATCAACCAGTGCGGAATTGTAAATGCGCTTGTTATTGTTATGAATAGATATGAACGTTTGTTGAGATTGCATACATAAACAGCAAGATACGCGAGCGTAGACGATTATTTATTTATTTACACGGTCATGGCTTCCGAATTAAAAACTATGATTTGTTTGTTTGCGGAAATTGGCAATTTTTACGCATAAAAGCGCGCAAAAATTACGATTATCATTGTACATTCAGCCTACGTAATTTGCTGAGTAATGACAGAAAATATATTAGTGGTTCGTTGGCTTAATTAATTACAATTATAATGAATCTATAATTAATTTTAAAACAACTATTCATTACTGTCAACTTTTGAATAGTGTTAATAGCAATTCAGAAAGTTCAAGTTTGAATCAATCCTTGTGTGCAGAAGATATTTCTTAAATTCATCGAGGAAAGACGCAAAATGAACAGTATATTAAATGGACTTTCTTGTGCATCTTGTTTTCTTTCTCTGTTCTTTCATGTTGTTGTCATAATTTACATCAACTTGTACGGCTTGTGGAAAGAAACCTCCGAATATTGTGGCAAAATTATCCTTTTTGTTTCCTTCACATATCGTTAGCAACCACTTTTCTTTGCTTCAGCATTCCATATTTCATTTCCCGAGCGTGAATAGTTATCAAACTGCCGACTTGAACACGAACCCGGGCTTCAGCACGATAAATTGCGGGAGAATGAAGCGGTTCTTAAAATGTTTTCCAGTAATACACATCTGCACGAAATTCAACAGCCTGATTTATATGTATATCTACGGAGCAAAATTATTAACCGACCGATAAATTTATGCAACACGAAGAAATCTTTGCACCCGGAGCATTTAAACTTCTAATCTATAAATAAATCACGCCGCATTCTAATCCGCGTTTGCACTTTCCCGGATTTAATATAATTAAGCTTTCGGGGCTGTTTGTATGAATCGTGCAAGATGCATATTATGTATGCACCGCCACTAATCCGGTCTGGCTCGTAAAATTATGCAATGCATATATGAGGAGCATTTATTGCTGAAGTTGTAAATTAGGTATAATGCCCAACGGGTGTGTCAACATTGTGCTGCATATTAATAATGAAAAAGATAAAACGCAAGTATCGTGTGTATACATCCCGTTTAAATGGGATCATGTCCTTCGAAGACCTATGGCTTCAGATCGTTCATCTCTGACTGTATTATACCAAGATCGTTTTTCGTTACTGTTACATTTTACTTTTTGTCAGATATCGACCCGAATAAGTACCGTATGTCAATGTCACTGATAGTAACGGTGGCAGGGTACGTAATTGTCCCACAGATGAAATCGTAACAAAACATTCCATCTCTCAAACGCTTCGTCATTTCACTGTTTAAAAATTTTCATCTCGAAATCATTACCTTGCAGTTTTTAGATTATACTTTACTCGCTAGGTACAATGTAAACTAAACATACATTACGATGACGAAGATTGAAATGAACTTTTGAAGGTATATTTATTACCCACCGTCACGTGACTTCCGCCATAACGTCCCCCATATTTTGATATGGATAACAAACAATAATAACACGAAGAACGCAATCACAATTTATGAACGAAATAAACGTAACCAATGGCTCGTAACAACTTAATGAATATACGTAATAAAACGAATTTTGGAAACATTGCTGACCTCGTTGCTTAAATTATAGCCGTGGCAACGTTCGGTTATCGTTATCTCGATAAAAATTGACACCGACAATATTGTTCCATTTGCTTTCACTATGTTAGCGATTAGTTTTCACTATTCTACACCCTACAGGAGTTAACGCCATTTTTCACACTTTCTACGTAATTAAATTATTCACCGTCAGTAAATCACACGCTGCATTTAGTGACAATCGACAGATTTATCACAAACAATTACAGGTTTCGCTGCAAAAACACCGGAGCGAATTGAAAATGTCAATTGCGAAATAAATGTATTGCAGTAGTTTAAAGCTTAAGTACAGTTATCATGGAAAAAAATTAACACGCAGAATCATTCACCCAGAATGACCAGAAACACAGAAATAATTAACTTTGTTGTTATAAATAGAAAATACGATGCTGTTAGGAAATTAAATGCAAACTAATATGTTAAAAAAACACGCACCCACTGCTTTATAAAAATAATTATTATGGGATACTATTAGACATTTAAAAAATCTTAAATAAAAAAATTACTCTTTGAGATATCTACAAATATCCAATTGTTGTATGAAAAGAATGTCAACAGTTACAACAGTAAAAAAGTTCCTGGAAATCGTCGACGCTGTCTTTACGCTTGCATTTCTCCTGCAATGAAGCACTTATTAATCCATGTGCCAATACAAAATGCCAAAATGCTGGCTCCTCACAACTACTTCTAAGAAAACTTATTATTGACGTTCGTAAATTTTATGTTTCTGAAAGCGTCACTTTCGGACAGATTTACGGTAGGGCTGTCCACTGTAGTTTGGCATTGTAGACAAATGTTAATCTACGTGAAGAAGAGTATTGGAGGTATTAGAGCCATCCTAACGACCATTAAGAGAGTTGGCTCTACTGCAAATTCTCGGGATTACGGCGCTTGGCCAACTTGTAAACGAATTCACTATCAACAATCTGACAAGATTGGAACGATCCACGCAGTAAACATCCGTACACCCAAAGTTTAATCTCCCGAAACAGTTCCGTAGCTACTTTATTAAAAATTCACGTCGCCGAACAATGAAGGCGATTGCGCCTGCAAAACAGATTACGACACATTGACCCGGACCGACTCCCTTGTCGACTTCTCGCTCTCCCCTGTCAAGATTTTAATTAATCCAGATAAGAAAACTGATTTTAGATAATCGTACGCGATCGGAAATTTCCAGGCGCTGTAAATTGGGATCGACTTCAACGATAAAGGTCGTTTTAAACTATGACATTCAAACATTTAGCTGCTGCTGCTGCAGCGAATCTAGTTTGGGGCATTAGCCAACTAACAATCTGATGCGAGGGATAATAATCCGAAATCTCCGGACTGTGTATTGCATCCACCTCGCTCAACGGAAGCTAATCACGGTGCGAATATGGACGCAACATGAATGTGCCCGATCACGGTTCGCTGTTCTTTTAGAATAGTCCGTAAGGGTGTTTGGTAATGCAAAACGTGTTGCTGTTGTGTTGGTTTCAGTTAAAGTGTCCGAGAAAACTGATGGGCCCCGTTCATTTAAGAATTCATGTTTCGTGCCGACGATTTTTACATTTCCACTTCATTGTAGCTGTAACCGTGCACGTAATTCATAAACGTGTCTTCAAAACTAGAAGTGATTAATTTAATCTTATTCCATTATTTCTAATTTCCGTATGGCACTTCCGATATTTTAAACTGTGTATTGTCTTATTTTCATGCTTTTAACAGCGAGTCATTCCACTGATCTTTACGGCCTTAATTAGTATAAAATTTATATTAGTTTCTGGCAGAACATCCTAGTTTACTACCTTGTCTTAAGCCATAAGGTTCTCTCTTATTTTATATTTTACTACGTAATTGTATGGCATAAATTAAGAAGCCTCTTCTCTCGTGGTGAGGGTGTCTTTTGACCATTTCTTTTGCATGCGTATTTTGAATATGCAGTTTCATTAAAATCTAATTGCTTTAAGTTCTACATTTTCGAATTTTCATTTAATTCTCTATGAAAACCGTTTATTAACCATTCCTTCGTAATTAAAGAATGTAGCTTCGCACAGCCGACATTCCTGTTAAAATTAAGATTTGCCTGACTTTGATGCTGTGGTCCATTGGAATGAATTCCATATGTTTTATCTACATGACCGGTAGAGAACGTCAATAAAGGTGCAGAGTGCGGACGTGGTCGAAGCTTCCAAATTCCTTATAAAATAACTTATTAAACTTATGCAATTACTCAAACTCTTTCTTTTTATTTTTGATTTCGATTTTAAAACTTACTTTTTTTGTGTTGCAAGAAAATGATATCCGGCGCCGTCTATTTTATTTCTTCTTGCTTAAATATTAATTAAATTGATTAAGCGTTCACTCCGTTCGTGCTTTCCTCCTTAACTTAAATAATTCAACATTTCTGTAATTATCCAATTCCTTCCTGTATTTTTTGTCGAGCTTGACACTTTCCAAACATAACTATTTGTGTATTGACTCGCAAGAAATTGTTATCCGGCGTCTTTATTTTTTTTTCTTTTTGCATAATTATATTAAATTTCAATTGATTAAGCGTTCTTTCAGCTTCTTCGTGCAAATATTGTTTTAGAAATGTTTCTAATTATTGATAAATCGCTTGAAATCAGTACATAATTGCACTTTTATATGCCCTTCTGTCGTTTCCGTTTAAACCCCAAACTCCGTGAGAACAAAAAATCTTTTGTTCGGCGCCAACTTCTTAACGCAACATCCAATTTTCTACCTCACTTTTTCCTTTGCCCAAAGACACGACCGCATTTCTTTCTCGGTCTGTGATCTTCATAAAGTAATAATAATGCCTTGTGGCGATCCTTGTGTTATCTTTTGTGTTGAAAATACACTGAGATTTGGTTAATGGAAAAATAAACCTGGTCCGTTTGAATAATCCACTTCTTCCTCTAAATCATTCATATTGTTTGGCACTCGTGGCCCGGCCAGCGGCCGAATTTTTCGGTAATGAAATTAGCCGCCAATTCCTGAATGCCTCTCAGTCCGCCGCCGCTTGAAACCAAACCAAGAAGGCTGCCGGTCGCGGGACGCGGGGGGCGCAGAGGGGCATCCTTGTAGCACATGGTAGACTAGAGACCTCCGCAGAGCGACTGTGCACGGCAGGGAAAGGCTCGGCACGGCAGCGTTCGATTCTATGTTTCCGTCGGAACAACCGCCGACTCGGCCGTTGTTCGCGCCGAACAGCTTTCATCTGCGAGGAAGACTGACTTTTAAAAAACTCTTTTCATCTCCTTACGGCTCTGTATTCTTGTAATACAACATATCTGTTATTCGCCGGCCCTCATTCCACTCGTCTGGGGCCAACGAGCGTGTCCGAAAACGCACTCAAAAAACGACTTCACTAATGTCAAAAAAAAATGACGGCAATCGCGCCCACTTGATCGGAGCGACGTACGGACGGAACAAAACAAAAGCGAAAGGAAACTGGAAATTTCGGCGTCGGTTAAATAATACGGTTGGGATTCTTCAAACATGTAAATGGATAACGTATGTGTAACGCGCGCTACCAACTTTGTAATAAAATGTGTTTAGGTCGGATGTTTTATTGTAGCGGCGGCGGTAAAAGCATCCCAACAATAAAAATAACATGTTTCTAACGCGAATCGACATCAACGGGAGGTGGTCGCACTACAATCGGATCACTCCGTGCAGTTGTCTCGGCTTACGCTCGAAAATAAAGCATTGCGAACCTATTTTTACATTCGATCTCATGGAGCGATTTCTTATAATTACTGCGGTAGCGGTTCCCCGCTTCCAAGTCCTCACACAGGTCCTTTTGTCTAAGTGCAAGTCCAAGTTTTTTGCACACTTTTTAGCAGTTTGGCTGAGCACGTTGAACTCCATTGATTAGAACACTGACACCAACACTGGATAATTACTGCTGCACTAAATATGCAGACTGAAAATTCACTTTTTGCATTTGAAACCCAACGCACCACTAACGGAAAAACTTTTCAATATTATAACTGCCACACCTTGAATTAGCACAAATTACCGACTGAGACGCTGACCGGTATTAGAGATGAGAGTGATCGGCGTGACCTTAATTGCAGCATTTTGAGTAAATATTTATAAAACTACTGTGCGGCGAGAAAACGATTTCATTATTAATAATTGGATTTATTATTAATTTACAACGCTATTTAATATAATTAAAAGTCATAATAGATTATTTATTACATTTTTTGACGTTTAACTAAAAAAATAAAAATAACTGAGCCACCACAGATGATTATGTTCAACTGAAAATTTTGCCAAATTTCAGAACTATTATTATCTTTTATGTTTAAATAAAGTAATTAATTTATTTTAGAATGTCATCTGATGTCAAATCGCGAGACTATTAATTACCGATTGAGACATTTTTATTGTGACATTTGACACTAAAAAATGGTGCATGTATCTCAAGTGATTTTTTTAGTAATTGGTGCAGTTATGGGACATAAGGTATGTAAAAATATTACTGCAGGAAATAAAAAACACAAATTTAATCATATTTGTGTTGAATAATGTGTCTAATTGTTATATTATTCATGTAATTATTATGTGTCTTGCTAATAACAGACTCCAATTATTTTTGCATCAGCAGGTGATTAAAAATACAATAATGTCCATTCATGCCTACACACATTTCGTGTAAAAGAAACAAGAATCCAAGAACCCTATTCTATAGGGGACAAGGTGCGCGGAGTCAGCTGTAGTAACATTTGTGTGTTCCAGGGTAAGTCGGAAAGGCCGAGAGCAGCTGTACTTGTCAACAAACAAGTGCAGGCACAGGAGCTACCGGGGTTCTGCCATCGAGACCTGGTGGCTGTCACAATTGACCAGATCGGCGAAAGACGCGTTGTAATGTGCTCAGCGTACCTGCCGTTTGATTCACCGACTCCTCCGCCGACACAGGAACTGTGTGACCTAGTGGAGTTCTGTAGGAATAAGTCCTGGTCCCTGATAGTGGGCTGCGATGCGAACTCACACCACACGGTGTGGGGAAGCAGCGACACCAACAGGAGGGGATCAGCACTGCTCGAATTCATTACTTCTACGGGGCTGGAGGTCGCTAACCGCGGATCCGAACCCACTTTCGTGACTAGTGCACGAAAGGAAGTAATAGACATTACTCTGTGTTCCAGCACGGTCGCACAGCGGATCAAGAATTGGAAGGTACTAGATGAGCCGTCGCTCTCGGATCATCGGTACATACAATTCAAAATAGCGCTCCAAATCGACGTCTCGACTAGGACGTACAGGAACCCTAAGGCCACTGATTGGAACTCCTACCGGAGGGACTTACAGGCGAAACTTGGGGACAAACGGATTAGACCACGTACGAGGGCGGATTTGGACCATGAAGTCGACGCTCTTCGTGGGGACATTATTTCCTCCTTCGAGTCGAACTGCCCTTTGAGAACGGGGCAGGATAAACAACCACCATGGTGGAATGGTGAGCTAGAGGCGCTAAGACGGGAAACTAGGAAAAAGTTGAACCGGGCCATGCGCATTAACCGGCAACCGGAATGGGAATCCTACAAGGACTCCCAACGACGGTTCAAAGGCCTCATAAAAAAGAGGAAAAGGGACGGCTGGAGGAACTTTTGTGCGAACATGGAAGGGCTTTCAGAAGTTGCTAAGTTAAGGAAAGTTCTGGGGGGGAGCGCCCGCGTGGGGGCTCTGAGGCTGCCGGACGGGTCGTTTACGGACTCAGACGCGGCGGCTTTGGAGCTTCTCGTGGAGACGCACTTTCCCGAACCAACAACGAACAATGACGGGACTGATCGGTGGTCCGGCCCGGTTAGGGACTGGCACACTGCCTCAGAGATCGTTTCCTACGACAAAATAAGATGGGCGATCACTACGTTCGCACCGTTCAAAGCGGCGGGCCCAGACGGGATCTTCCCGGCTCTCCTTCAGGAGGCTGGGGAGTGTCTTATCGGTCCGTTGTACCACATTATCCGGGCGTCTATCGCCCTGAGCCACATCCCACCTTCTTGGAGACAGGTAAAGGTGGTGTTCATGCCTAAGGCTGGGAAATTGCAACATGACCAGCCGAAAGACTTCCGTCCTATCAGCCTCTCTTCCTTCTTGCTGAAACTCAGTGAGAGATTGGTTGATAGGCACATCAAAGATGGGGCTCTTCACACGTTTCCCATCCATCCCAACCAGCACGCTTATAGAACTGGTCGGTCCACAGAAACGGCGCTTCACCAGCTAGTTGCAAGAGCGGAGGACGCCATTCTGAAGAAGGAATGGGCACTAGCTGCCTTCCTTGACGTCGAAGGCGCCTTCAGCAATCCGTCGTTCGACTCGTTGTGCGACGGCGCCTTCGAGCACGGCATTCACCGGACCATTGTTACCTGGATACGGCGCATGCTCGAGGGACGCCGCATTCAGTCATCTCTGAGAGGGGCTTCCACTCAGGCCGTGGTAGCGAGGGGCTGTCCGCAGGGGGGAGTTCTTTCTCCTCTCCTGTGGTCGCTTCTCCTGGACGGTCTGCTGGAGGACCTTAATGCGAATGGGTTCTATGCGCAAGCATATGCGGACGATCTCTGTATAATTATACAGGGAAAGTTTTTGGGACCAATCACGGAGCTCATGCAAAGAGCCCTGGGTATGGTCAATAGGTGGTGTGGTAGTAAGGGCCTTTCGATGAATCCGTCGAAAATGGAACTTATGCTCTTTACCAGAAAAAGGAATGTGGACACGGTCCAGTGGCCATGTATCCAAGGCGTCACACTAAAGTTGGCCGAGAGGGTTAAATATCTAGGGGTAACCTTGGATCCGAAACTCTCTTGGACTGACCATGTGGGAAGCCAAGTGCGGAAGGCAACGACCACCTTTTGGGCGTGCCGTCGGTTCTGGGGCAGCACATGGGGTCTACAACCTCAGGTGTCTTTCTGGCTATACACCACGATAGTCAGACCTATTGTAACATACGGTGCCTTGGTCTGGTGGCGCTCTACGGAGCGGCAGTCGATCAGGGCGAATCTGGGACGGGTTCAGAGACTGGGATGCCTCATGGTGACCGGAGCTCTGAGAACAACGCCTACCGCGGCGATGGAGGCCCTGTTGGGTCTCGAGCCCCTTCACCTCAGGGTTAGGGCCGAGGCCTTCAGGGCGGTGACAAAGCTAAGGTTGGAAACGAGGGGGCGACTAGAGGGAGCCTATCATTGGCCCGTATCCATCCCGGGGTGCAATGACTTGTGCTCTGGGATGATCAGGGACGATATGGAACGCATCTGGCGTTTCGATAAACCTTTTAAGATCAGGATCCCATCAAGGGAGGACTGGAGGATAAAAGGAGAAGATATGCTCACGCCGAAAGGACTAGTCTGGTACACAGATGGGTCCAAAACGGGAGAGGGTACTGGCGCGGGCATCTTTGGTAAAACACCCAGAGTGGAAGTTTCCGTTCCGCTGGGGACTTACCCGAGCGTTTTTCAAGCGGAATTGTTCGCTATCCTGAGATGTGCGCAGGAGAATCTCGAGAGAGAATACTCGGGCAGCCACATCTTCATTTGTACGGACAGTCAGGCGGCCATCGGGGCCCTCAACTCAAACGAGGTGAGATCTAGATTGGTGCTGGACTGTATACACGCGCTGTCAAGATTGGCAGAGGTGAATGCTGTCACGGTCGTATGGGTTCCAGGCCATACGGGCGTGGCAGGTAACGAAAGGGCCGATGAGTTGGCCAGAGAGGCGGCGGAGACGCCGTATCTCGGCCCGCAGCCCTCGTGCGGCGTAAGTGGGGGTTACTTGAGACAGAGGACGCAAAGTGCGCTTAAGTCTCAATTTGACTCCTACTGGAGGAACATCAGCGGGCTGAGGCAGGCCAAGTTCCTGATAAAGGGAGTGGCCAGCCCGGTAGCTCGGAGATGGATGCTTAAGCTCAGTCGAACTAGACTGAGGAGGCTGGTGGGTGTCCTAACGGGACACTGCCAGCTGAGGCGACATCTTTACATCATGGGCCTCTCGGAGGAACGTAGATGTCGGCTGTGCAATGAAGACGAGGAAACTCCAATTCATCTGTTGACCAACTGTGGCCCTTTAAGTCACAGTAGGGCAAATTTTCTAGGAACACACCATGTCCCTATTGAAGAGCTCCATACGCTCCCCTGGCCCAAGATACTGAGCTTCATAGAAAGGTCAGGACTTGAGTAGGGTGAGCGGGGAGAGAAGGGCGGGCATAATGGGCCGCAAGGCCTGAATGCAGCGGTCCTACATAGGAACGCACCGCAACACAGAAGAAGAAGAAGAACTGTGGAGCGGACAAAAAGAGGTAGGCCATGGAATCTAGCACTTGACCCATTTTTAACAGTGTAAATCCTTGACACTGTCAAATCCTGACATTTTACAGAAACGGACAATTAAAAAGTTGTTGCAACGACGTCTAAATCGCCGCCCGGAGATGGAATTTGATAAAAAAGACGCAAAATGTATGTATTATATCGTGTCCGAAACGGTTGTCAGCACCAAACTTAATTTCAAGTCTCTCCATCTCAGGGTCCAGCATTTTATGCACTTTAACGAATTCCAAAGTGATTGGATGGCCTACTGAATCCTTTTTGGTCCCGTTATTTATGAAGTGCTTACTTATGCTAAAATGTGTGAATTGCCAGAGCTGGAATCTGAGCCAAAAATCTTGAATGAGGTTCATGTTTAAAGAAAAATACATATATTAACGACATTTGCCCTGAATGTAACTAGACAAAAAACTTCGTTAGTTGAAGCTTTTTTAACGGTCTTGGGTTCATTCATTTTCTTTACTTTCTGAGTAAAAGTCGTGATGCTATTAAACATTAATAGAATTCCACATATAAGTATAATTTGGAATTTCAAATATTTTTCAATCGTCCAGTACAAAAATTGCGAACTTTGATTTGGACACCATAAATTCATTTAAATGTAACTGTTCTTTTGCAACTGTAAAAAGATTGATAATGTTCAATTTGGAACGTTTTAGGTCTCCAGCTTATTATTAGCATATTTGCCAATAGTATTGCATATTTTTGAAGAAACCCTGCACTTTTACGGTTCGATTTTAGCCCTAAATACTTGCGGCGAAATGTGCACGAAAATCTTGTTGACATTTTTATTGTATTTGCTGCTATTTTAATTTCATATTGCCTTGAGCAGTTTTTATTAACAGTTCATTAATTATACGTTATCCAACAACAACAAAACCAGCCTATTCATAAAGCCAACGATTATAATCCATAAAAATTAATCCCATTAGCGGAAGTTACGCTTGTGAGCACACAGTAATATTGTAGGTGCTGCGTACGACACACGCTACTACAATCCATTGCGGTCGAGGAGGAGTGCTCAGACAAGTGCAATATCGAGGATTACGAATCCGTCGATGTTAATAACAATCGCCAGCCGTTAAAAACACTTTCGTACATAAAACTGGAGGTGAGCGCTTAACTGCCGCCTAGACTCGTAAAAGAGTTTATGTCGCCTTGGAATTTCTGTCATTTCTCGCAAAGAGCACTCGAACATGTTAATGTCCGGCAGCGATATTTACTGAATTACGCTATTTGCGCTCGGAGATCAGCCCACGAGCTGTCATGATCAACGCATTACCGAGTCCGGCGTACTCAAGTATTGCCAGTATTTACAGCCGATCTTCGTTTAGCAGAGCAGCCAATCTCCAATAAGGTAAACGCTAACGGAATAAGCGACCCCATTACGACTTAACTAGTCCGACGTTACGAGCGCCGCTTAAATTTTTATTCGTTGTTAATGATGCGGCAGGGATTGGTGAATGCGATGTCGATGTCGTAAATTATGTCGGGCGCGTTTCGAATTATTTCCTACGGTTCATTACGCTGTTAGGCCCACGTTTTCCTCCTTATCCCTATCTGTCGCACATACAAATATTACGACTGAAACACTTATGCGGGCCTGAACGACTGACTGAAACCCTCGAAAGCGGAAACGCTTGCGATCGATGCGAATGGAAATTCGAACGGACAATGAAACTCTATTTTACAACACTTGAAATTTATGGAGATTTATTAACGCGGCCGGCGAGCTTTTTATTGCCGGCTTTGGCTTTAATTAGGCTTTCATTTCGCAGATTGTACAAACGCTCATTTATTACACAATGTCGTTTTTACATTTCTTTCGGATTCAAACGTTATTCAATTTTATATTTCTGTCATCAAGGATGCACAAATCCCGAAATTCGTTGCCGTTGTCTTTGTGGAGCTTTTCTGGAACGCAACCAGCAATACACAAACACAGAACTCAACCGTATTTGCATTTACTGTGTGTGTGAGCGTAAATGATCGATGGCCACTGCCGGATTTCATTGTAAAACATGCCGACAAAAAGCCATTTCGTGTTATAAAATATTTCCAAAACCGAAACAATGTCTACGATGACATCCGCAATAAATAAACGATTTCACAATTACTAAAAGCGGGCGTCCAACTCGCATCCCACCTCTCCAAAAATCGAATGAGATCGTCAGACGCTTGCAAATTTTACCATTCATTATCATAGACAACTTGAAATGCGGCGGTAATTGCGCTACGCTTCCGATTCAAGACGGGTTATTTTCGTTTTAAATTCGCGAACTCTAGGTAATTCGGGTCTTTGTTGCATTGTTGGTGCTCCTATTAATTTCTCGTTAGTCTTTTTAAGGGTGCAACGGGCACTTATTCAACTCAGCAGTCGCCTGTTCAGACCTAGGGGTGATGTAAATCGTGTAACTTGAGGAAGGGGAGGTGTTAGGCAGTTGGGGGTCTTTGTAAGGAAACAGCTTAAAAACGAATAAATACAATATGTTTGTTGTAAAATGTAATTATAAAAAATAAGGGGGATTGTTTTAAAGCCTACAACAGAAAATTTAAAATTTAAAAAAAAAATTGATTTTGAAACTTGGGGCAGTAATCAGTCAACACGACCTAAAATAAAATATAGCTGACATGGCTGCATTTCCAGAAATACAGGAAGTTGACGCCATTTTATTTATTTTTAATAGCAACTCACATTTATTTTATCAGTGTGATGTGCATTTAATTTTGAGAAAAATAAATTCTAGTTGTCTATACCCATCGCACATCGTTTTTGCGATATGATAATTTTTGTGACAAAAATTGTACTTGCAGAAGTTTGTTTAAAAAATAAAATAATATGTTGAAAACAGTCAAGGATAGTTAATGCTCTTTTATGTTCTTAGTGATGTAAGGGTCCAGATGTGGTGTATATAAAATTATACTCTGATAACGTATCTAACGATTGCTGCTATTTGTTAAATCTGGCAATCAAGAAAGGTCAAAAACTAATTTTTTTAAAAGGCACCTGTTAATTTTTTTGCAGGTAATCGACGTATGATTAAAATCGAGCGCCACTTAATGTTAGGATGTCCTATACCTAACATAATAATTTGTGTTTTTCGTAAAAAACGTGTTTCTTGTTAATTATTTTGTTACCATTAAGTGAAAAACAATGAAATCATAAATTGTTATATTTCAATAGCCAGCATTTGTAAAGTAGGTTATTTATTCCCAAAAATGTTTGTATTGGTTAATAAACTAAGAAACAAAACATTTATTGTAGAAATTACAAAAATTAATAAAGGTAAAACGAATAAACGATGATGCTTATGCACATACTGAATTTTTATATCGCTGACTAGGTCCATCCCAAGTCAGAACACGCTGCCCGGATGGATAAGTAGCAAAATATCCTAGAATATTTATTTGGTTGTCCCCTAAATTTGCAACAAAGCTGTTTCTTTTCTTTTAGTGCTAAATATTGCCAAATTGGAGAAACTTTCTTTTAATTCATGTTAGTAATAATAATAATAATTAATAAAGAAACTTTAAATGGAACACGGTCCAAAATCCCGAATGAGATCGTCATATGTAATTAATAACACCGACCGTGAAAGCCTACATACTTTCGTATCTCCTTTAATGCTTCTAAACTTGGTCCTTTGCATTGGAGGCAAATTCTGGTATTTATTATTATTTTGGCACAACTACCATGTAAAAGATAGAAATAAAAATGTATTTCAGTCGAGTAAGTGCCATTTTATGTCATAAAATAGTAGCAAATCTACATTATTATTTGTTATTCAACTCAAATCGGACGTTGGGAATGACAGCTTCCTTGCTAAGAAAAGAAACACACAAAAAGCATTTTTGCCATTAAAAGAATAGAATGTTTGACTTATTTTGATTGCCAGATTTAACAAATCGCAGCAATCATTAGAAACGTTATCAAAAGAGAATTTTATATGCACCACATTTCTGGACACTTACGTAACTAAATACTTAGATGACCATTTAATTATATTTGACCGTTTACAAGATATGATTTTTTAAATAAACTTCTGCATGTACAATTTTTCTAACAAAAATTATCATATCTCATAAAATATTAGCGATGGGTATAGACAACAACCTGACTGTATTCTACCTGTGATTCTACACAGAATTAAATGCACATTACACTAATAAAATAAAAAATAAGGGTTGCTTTTTAAAATAACTAAAATTATATATAGGTACATTATTTTAGGTCGTATTGACTGATTATAGATGTGCTCCAATTTTTAAAACCTTAGCTTGTTTATAAATTGATGCTTTAAAACAATCACCCTGTATATTTACTTATATGTACAATATAAATTAAATATTAATGAAAACGTAGATATTTGTTTCATTCTCCCAACCAATGCTGTTGTATCCAAATTTTTAACACTTGCACTATTTGTTCGTGTCCATTAATTATTTAAAATTAAAAAGTACCTAACAACTAATATTGAAAAGGATTTTCATTAGTTGTGGAACTACATTTTATTACATAATTTATGAAATTGAAAAAGAGAAATATAAACCGAATAATATAAAAATTTGCTACGTTATTACCTCTGTTTAGTCGGGTGTTCTTCTGTTACTACTTGATGCATATAACATGTACAGTTTAGAACATTGGCAGAAATTAAATAATCAAAATTGTATATTGACATTGACTTTATTTGTAGGTGCTACGATCGAGTCCTAAACAACAATAGCCAGCTGATAAATTGTATAAAGAATACACTAGTTCAATGGACATATGCGTTATAGGAGGATCAGGTGAAAGTAATAATTTAAATGTGACTTTAATATCGATCGTTGTAGTTGGTGATTATCTGGTGATACTAAAAAATTCTTCAAGCATATTCATGTTTCTTTTAACAGATGCAAGATGTAAGTTCATAAAGAACGAGATGACGTTAGAAAACAAATTAGAATTACCTTTTTTAATTTAAATCGCGTTGCAAGGAAGACGTTGGAATCATTTGGAATTGCTTTGGAGAATGTCAATAAGCGGACCGGTCTCGAAATCTGCGAGTTTAATAAGTTTGAGTTGGAAACAATAGCAGAGGACTTGACGGCAACTGAATATTAAGTTATGGATACCAATCAGGCACGATTTGGATTTTGAATGGATGCCCGACCGAGACCGCTGGCATTTATTTCACGGTTTGAGTGTCGTCCGAGCGATTGTCATGGCACATTGTCGCCCAACGACCTGTGAAATCTCTCAATACATATTTTATTGTTCCGTTTCGCATTGGCGGTAACGCAAATCATTCGCAAGCGGCTCAATTAAGCCGTTAACTCCGAGGTCGAAATTTAAATCGGAGTGCGGTTGCGATCCGGTTAATTTCGCATCTCGTCCGTTGAAACATCCAATTCCCCGTGCCTCATTTGGTACATTGTGATCGAAACGACAATCGGGACACCCGCCGCTCGCCCATTATAATAAACAATTCGGAAAATTGCGACGACAGCTCTGTTAAAAGCGCCAGTTTAAAATTCGATGGAGTTGTTTGCGTTTGTAACACAATCCCGGCTTTAATTGTTCCGTTTCGTAACTTGGATTTCAATTCGAGCAGCTGTTACGTGGGAGCCTCATCAATTATTGCTCGGAAACCGGGACCATTAAGTAATCGGTGTAGTGAACCAATGTTTTGTTGTGTTGTGTTCAGTGATTTTAACGGCCCACGGTTTACTTGGTTCGCGTGTAAACTCGCTTATTTTTAGACTTTCGCCGCCCGAAAATAAACAACGCTTCACAGCTACAATCATCGTAATTTTTTATTTTCTTCGTTTGCGTGTAAATGCCCGCGTCATTTAATTTGAATAATCGAGGAGCAAGAGCCTGTTTGCATTTTTCAAGCCCGGTTTACGTATTTAAATTCCACTCGCCTTGTTCGTCGCCGCAGCTCCAGGGGGCCAACACCACAATGCATGAGAAATCACTGCTGTTTAGATCAATTCCACGTCCAATTGAGATTCACATAAAAACGCCAATCGGAAGAGTGCTGTTAAATGTGCCAAGACATTCACGAACCCTCCACAACGTGAATATAAATTTAGAAGTAATTTTTATGTTGTGGCTGGTACCGGTGAAGTGTATTTTAGTGTCAAGATTGTGAAAAAGTCGGACTTAAATGGGTTCAGGGATTCGCTGTAGTTTTAAGAACCGTTGACAATATAAATCAGCTTTAAAATACTTGTTCAACAACTTTATCGATTGGGATCTGTGGAGTCTGGAGTGTAATACCATTGATTATATATATATAATCAATGGTAATACCCAGTAAGTCAAAGAGGATCTGGTTGGGAATATATGAGAGCCTTAAATATTTTTATTTTGCCACGCATTTATTTTTAGATTTTTTATTGTCACAACACATATGTCTATATCGTCGCTGAAAATACAAATGGGTTAATCTAAAAAAAAAAAATTAGTTAATTAGTTAATTCCATAAGAGATATTCTGACAAACCTGTGTAACTTAAATAATTCAGGAATTTGACTTAGCTATGGGCTTAACTCACGTTTTACTTCATTTAGAGAATAGATAAGAAGCAGAACCCTACAAAGCCATCTAGAAGACATAAAACAAATCATTACCATCTTACACGAGGCACTACCGCAGTTCTTTTCATGTTCTTAAATACTCTAAGCACATCTGAAAAAAGCCTGTGCACATTACAAAAAAATTGAAACTGCCGTTATGGAGCATGAAATACCAGGACATGGAAATAAGGACGAGGAAAGCAAACATTAGAGGTCAAAAATAAAAAATCAATGGAAATTCACGCATTGGTCTTGCAACATATTAAGAGGTTTCTTCGATTGAAATCACACTATTGCCAAAAATGTCCCAACAGAGAGAGTCTTTACCCCCAAAATTAATAGTAAAAAAATGCAAAGCATGTTCTTGAAATAAACCGGAGAATCAGTTAGTTAGAAGCTAGATCCTAGAAGATATACTTGAAAGTCTTTGACAGTTAAATTTATCTTTCCTACTACCAAAAATGTAGTCGGAATACCGGATTATTGGTTTAAAAAGAACAACAGTGACGCCTAATATTTTGCCCTCAAAATTATATAAAAGTCCTCCAAAAAGAAGAAATAAGAAAAATGTAAAGATGTGAAGGAAGGCTCTTTGTCAAGGACAAACACCAATTATTTGTATTCTGGAATATGTAAATTTCTGTAAAAATTTACCACATTGACATGTTGTTTTTTGTACTGTTGTTGTTCCATTTTTTCTCTTGTTTGCTCTGTACTGCTGGTTTTATTGATAAACATTATTCTTTTTAAGATCAAACTGTAATATGAAATAAAACATTCGATACAATTATAAATTCTTTTTTTTATATATATAAATACCTACCCATAGTAGTTATGTCGTGAGGCGTAATAAACTTCGAATAAGGGCAAGAAACATGATTTTAATTTCTTATGTTATTTTACATTATAAAACCAAAATACGGTAATAGTCAATAATTTTAGCCAGTGATAATGTAAATCCCATATAATAGGTAATCACACATTTGATTTTCTTTAAAATCGCTTTCCCGCGATTTGTATGTATAATTATTCGAGATTTGCCTTCTCAGCGGCGATATGTTGCATTAGTTTTTTAATAAATTAAACAAGTTGTTCCTACCCTTAACTTGATAATAACTTGAATAATTCTCATTCGTCGCCTTTTTTTGATATGAAGAGAAGTTTTGCTCGTCACGTCACGCAACTAACTTTATTCGAATTGAAGAAAGTCTCGTTCAAATGACATTTTACTTACAACCGAGTCGTGTAAACGCCTCTATGTCTAATAAAATAAAATCGTTGACATAGTTTTAAAGTGAAAAGATTTACGAGTTTGTTAATTGACTCTGAGGAGATGTCGAATAATAATTTCGTATGTGTCTGTTATCCACGTCCACACGGCAGTGATGAAAACAGTTAACACGGCCATTAGCACCGTTTTCAAAAGACATTCACAATTTCACGCAGTAATTCTGCGGTGTTTAAGTGTGATGACTGGTGGATGCATTCAACTCCGACACGAAACAATTAAAACATTGGATTTGTTGGTGGAAGTTTATGAAGCGTTTTATTCGCCGGTTTGATACCGTTTTATATCGCCGGAGATAAAACCCGTGATTGCGCCCCATAATGGAACGCCTTTATTGAATTTTTTATCGGTTTCGTATCGTTAATACGTTTATTAGTTCAGATTTATTAAATATAACCGCATCTTCTAACACCCGGCGATTTGAAAAAAATATTACCCGTTGACATTTTTGAACCGGATTTCACCGCGCAATGGTTTAATTAAACTTTTATCGTCGCTAATTTATGCGAGCGTAATATAGTAATAGTTATGTAGGATTTTCACCTTGGATGGGAATTCCGGATAGGTTACGGAATGGAATTGAAACGACGTGTTCTGCATATTAACGCTAATTAGAGAAATGAGAGGCGGTTTGAACAGCGACCGATTAGCACTTTACATAATTTTTTGCTAATAGATCGACGTAGATTGCGTCCTGCAACGAACACGCCTTGTTGCTTGTTGGTCTGCGTTTTTAATGGAAACACCATCACGCGATCGAAATATTATATCTTGACCAACCTAAATACATTACACCTGCCCGGCCACACGGAAAATTATGACCTGCCGTTGGAAAAAAGTTTTTTATGTTTATTTGATGAGAAAGTGTTAGGCGAATTAGTGTAATTTATGGTGATTATGTCGTGCTTTAATGGACCGCGTGGGTAATGATCTTATCAGACCTCTTCACATAAAATCACTCATTTCCAACCTGCTTTAATTACATTTTCATTTGGGGAATCTCGAGCACGACCCAATCGGCTATGCTTAATTATTAAAGCCAAGGTTTTAATTGATTATTTATTTAACTTTCGCTTTAATTTTTCCATGTACTACGTGTTGTTTCTTCTCGTACTGTTTTATATTTATTATGCAACTTGTAAATGATGTAGAACATGTTTTTGGACTGGTGACAGTCGCAAACGTCAAAATTGAGTCGTTGGGACGATGTACCAAATCCTGACAGTGCCCCTCATCGGCGAAGTGTCCGCGTTACACTTCAACCTCGTCCTCGTCGCATCCGCTTCCTTTTTTTTCTTCGGCGGCTGGTGGATAATGATATCTTTGCTTGCCGAAAGTGTAGCCAGAGTCGTCGACTTCCTCCCCGGACTCTTCTGCAGCGTGGCCCTCATCGTCGTCAATGCCATCCCGACCAGTCACATCCAGGAGCCCAATTTGTATGCATACAACACCTGGTCGGGTCGTCTCGCGATCAAAACCTGTCTTCTGATCGGATTCATGATAGCGTTCGGCGCCTTAATTGCTGCATGTTACCTATTGTTCAACGATTACATCTTGGACGAGAAAGAAGCGAACAAATGGCCCGGCTACGGGGTTTTTCTACAGACGCTGTTTATTTTTGTTGCGATTGTGCTGCTGAAATGCCGAAAGTCGCGGGAGTTTTTCTAAGCGTCTAATAAATTCGTGGAAAATGAGAACGAAGCGACCGGAGTCGTAATTGGGATAAATCCGAGCGCCTCGAGGTACAATTATTTACCACTTAGTCGAGAGATTCTGGTTTAGATTGTAACTACTGGTAGCAATTTCGTCGAGGCTTATCAGAAGTCGGTAAATATCATCATCAGCACTTGATGATGACATCTTGATCTCGTAATCCAAACAACGTAATTACTGTAGTATTTTCTTGGTGAATCCCTCCGTGTTGTTATTTAGATTGGAGATAAGTTTATTGCCGCAGCTTCACGACGTCGTTGGCGTCCAATTACTTACTCCACCTTACACGGAAATTTGTCAATATACTGAAGAACAAGTGGAACGCTTTGACCGAATTATTTCTAGCTTAATAGACTTGTAACTGTGATCGTTCGCCTTATTGGAATTGCATGATTTTATCTTGGAAGCAAAGGCGCATTCATTGCCAGGCGTTGGCGGCTTTTCCATTTTCTTCAAATGATAAATAAAATGTTGGCGATTTTAATGAAATGTTGACAAGGCCGTCGTGCTTTGTAAAAGTAGAACAGTTTAAATCACATTTATCACTGACACCTGTTCATTAGCTTTATGTTTATTTTATTGTTGTGAATTTAATAAAATATGCTATTTAGAATGTCAGTGCCGAACCATAAATCATATTTTATTACTATGTATAAAACGGTTTAATGCATCGTGAATTATTGAGCTGCATTTTTGTCGTGGTTCGCAGCGATCGGGATAGATTCGAAGAAATTTCCCGTAAATAGTTAATTTATTACGACCTGGGGCAAGTTCATATTCAAAATATGTTCATATTTTGCAACAATCACCAAGGATCTTAAAAATGTATGCGTTATTATCACGAAACATGATTTTTTGTACAAATTACAGGTGTTCACCTTCTACCTAGTTCCACATAGGTTTTTTCATTGACACTTGCAAAAAGTTATAAAGTCTAAGGTTCTATTTCTCTCTCGTTGTTGTCAGTATTTTATGTTGCTCGCATTGTTTAATTCTGATTTTTATTTGTTAAATTCGCGTAATTATTTTATTACTAAGTATTTGAATTTCTTGTATTATTTCATTTTCTTTTCATGTAATGGCTTAAATGCTTTTATATTTTGTTACTTTCAAATTTTGATTCAATTACCTTTTAAGCTATAGTTGGGGTAGTTTTTATTTTTATAAATGATAGGAAATAGGGAGATGTAATGAATAAAATGCGAGTTCACTTTATCATTTATTAAATGACTTAAACACGAACCCTTCTTACACATCTTAAATTCTCTTCCAAGTAAAAACTGCCTAAATACATTATAATCAGACAAAATTTTAAAACTTGCAATTTTGTTTGAGGATTATGTTTATAGGATTAATTCAGGGTGCATATTCCACATAATTTGTAGATTTGAGGAGCTTAAATGCTTTAGAAAATACATGAGTTCACTTTGAGAAATACCCGTAGTAAATTTAATGTTTCCAGGAACGAATAATATTTACAAATCCTTGTCATAAACACTTTATCCCAGATTTTAATGGCTGTTATGAAAATATTTCCAGGTAGATACTGTTAGACAAAGAATAAATATCGTCGAAAATCCAAAGGCAAAGCTGTCGTTCTGCAAATTTGTTGTTGCAATCTTAACTAGACATACAAATTAGCCGTCTCTCAATATTCATATACAGTTGAAACCAGCCTTTTATAAATTTTTATCAACAGGGAAGCCCAACCCTGATGTCCTTTTGAAAGCGGTCATAATAAATCATATTACTTATTTTACCAACATTCCTACTGATAAAAATTCACTGGCACAAATTATAAAACACAAAATTTGGTTTCAACAACACAGTGTCATTGTTTACGCACTAACTAAATTACTTGTTCAAAATGTAAACACAACGATGGAGTTGCCTGAACGTTAAAATAAATAAAAACAAACTTTTTGAAAATCTATATTGACGTTAACAATAACTGCATCAAATCCATTGAATACAGGTTGCATGTGGAACTGACTCGATACAATAAAATATTTGCAAATATATTACTTCAAAATTTGCAGCAACAAAAACAGCAACTTAACACTAATATGACTATTAGTAGCTGTAAAAACAATGTCAGATGATATTTGAACAAACAGAAGGGATAAGGCCATTAAACCATATTGCATAATGATAAAAAGTACAATACACCTCCATTAATTCCTTTTAAAAATACCATATTATAATTTAACAATAATTGCGGATATTTGTTTAAGAATTAAAATCCTATCTAAATTAATAACTCGACGCTACATGAAGTCATCATAGTCGTCGTAATCATTAACATAAGCTGACAAAGGCTGGAAACACACATTAAATAAATAAACCATTTCCTCAAGTTATATTATACTTACATTTCCATCATCCAGTTTTAATTTTGCTTTGCCTTTTCCTTTATTCTTCTTTGATTTCTCGCCTTTTTCGATTTTTTGTTTCTCCAAGAACAAATTGTCTAGAGTATTCTTAATTTTTTTAATATCTAAAGAAGACACTGAAACATGTTTGTTAAATGCATTAATTTATAGAGGGTTAAGATCTTACTGGTGGCACATAGATTTCGAAGTAGATTTTCAATGAACTGTGGATATTCTGTGTTAGAGGATAGTGGCAACAATTTTTTAGAGAGAGTGTCTGTAAACTCCTGAAAGTCTTCTTTGGTGGAAGGTAAACATAATCCATCTATATTTCCAGAAGTGGCATTTTCGTCTCCCCCAAAAGTAGTTTCTAAAGCTAGGTTTAGGTCCGATTCTTTCTCCATTCGTATTTTTTCCTCAGCTGACAATTCTTCCTCCTGCTGCTCTCTCAATCTCTTTTCAATTTCCTCTCTCTTGCGCCTCTGCACATTAAATCGTTTAATCAATCACACTTGCGGAAATAAAATACACACAGCCACTTACTTCTTTTTCTGCAATTTTTTCTGCTAATGTCTGTTTCTTAGGTTTGGGTTTGTCCTCAACTGTATTTTCAACTTTTTCCTCCTCTTCATCTTCCCAACTTTCCTGTACAAGCCGAAATATTAAACTGGAGCAAGTAAGTGTAGAAAAATTGAATAACAATGACTTTCACTCAAATGATCTGGCATTTGAGAGAGCGCTTAAAAACTTGATGATTCATCGGGATAAAAATAAGTTTTGGAAGTGAATTAAATCGATAAGGTTGTGGGGCGATATAAACAGATAAAAATGTACTTACTTTGACGTCTTCCTCCTCGTCCTCGCCTACCCATTTGTTGGCGATTGCGGTGGCAGGTGGAACGGTGGCTGGCTCGAAATTCTCGTCGTCTGAAAGAGTCCACCACTTCGGTCGTTACGCATTCGCTAATCGTTATGTAAAAACTCACCCCACGATTCCATATTGTTGAAAATATCTCAGAAATGAGAGCAAACCGAGCTCAACCTCCAAATTCACGTGTGCTAATTGTACGATTGCACGAAATTCCGCCAGGGGACACTGTCGAACCGTCGAATGTGTCAGCAAACCAAGTTTTCCCGAAAATTTCGCGAATTGTCTACTATCTTGCTATATCAAACAATACGCTTAGGCTTTTTATATCTTTGGCAGCGGGACGAAAACAAATCCAAATTGCTTGAAACGGCCAAATTTACAAATGAAATACCTCCCCGAACACCCATTTCACTTTGACACTAACAGAATACTAAGCGCTACCAACTTTAACACGAACGATCCCAAAATTCACCAAATTTCCAGCTAATATTTCCCAATACTCGAAATTTATCCGTTAATTTGTTTTCTAACAAACCATAATAATCAACTCAAACAAACTGAAAATCAACCGTTTGTAATTAATTTGTTTACAGAAACCAATACTATATTTGGTAACTTTTTTTACTAGTGACACTTTGGTACACCTGAAACCCACAATCCAAACTGGCGAAATAAAACCCAAATCTGTTAACAATTTAATTTTATTTAGCACATTTCTTTAAAACATTCTTATGTAACAACTGAAACTTTTATGTTTTTTTATATTTCAACTTATTTTTAAACTTCTTGGGATTGATGCCATATGCTGACAATCGTGCATCTGAAATCCCAATATCTTGAGTTTTCTCTTTAAAACCCATTCTGGCTTTTTTGCTGGGAGCATCTTTGTCTGAATTATGTTTTCGTTTTTTGCCAACTTTTTTCATATGACTTCCATTCAAATTCTTACTCATTCCAACACTATTTTGAGCGGCACCAACCGCAATTTTTTGCCCCTTCTTCTTACTATTATTTTCACCATGTTGTTTATTGTTATCAACGTGACCTTGCTCTTTATTTTCCTGGGTGTCCTTTTGTTTCTTAGCACTGACGTTATCTTCAATCTTGCCCATTTCTTCATTTTCTAAAATTTTTGTTGTTGCTTTTTCTTTTTTACCTTCAACGGTGGCTCCATTTTGTGCTTTCTTCTTTTTCTTCTTCTTGTTCTTTTTCGCACTAACGTCCTTACTGGTTAATGCTTCTTTTTCTGATTTAGTGTCACTCTTCTCACCTTTCACACATCTAATCTTTGTTTTCTTCTTCTTCTCAATACTGTTACTAACAACCTGATTATCATCTGGTGCACTATCTTTTTTACTCTCGAATAAACTTGGTAACAACTTTTTTTTCAATTCAAAATTTTGTGCTCTCTTTTCAAACGCGATTTGGTCGTATTTCTCCACATGATCTGGACGATACTGCAGTGCTTTTTTAAGAGAGCACCATTTGTTCAGTTCTTTATCGTTTGCATTCAAAATTTCCTCAACTGTAAGTCCAAAACTGTTAGGTACCACTTTTCTGTATTTGAATCTGCATGGTATATCACCGATGATGTCTTCACAATCTAGCTTATAGTACTCGTCCAAGTACTCTTCATAAGTTTTGTCATTGGGATCAAATGTCGGTTTCGGCTGATCTAGTGCTTTGGCAAAAAGTGACTTTCTTTTTCGTTTTTTCCTACCATTGCTGTTTTCAATGAGTTCGTTTTGTGTTGAAGCAGTTGGGTCATAGTCGCAATCCATCTATTAAAAAATATATATGGAAAAAGCGAAACAGTTTAACGATAAACTCACATTAAAATCTTCATCCTCACAATGTGGAGTGTTTACAGCTGCCTCAACGTTCTCTCCCTTCCAATTTCCCCAGTTTTCTGTGAATGAAAACACAAATCAATCCAAGCGCAATATTTTTGACAAATTGTTACCTATTTCTAGATATTCATCAAATTCAGGAAATTCAGGTTTTTGGTCTCCCTCGGCCCCTTCATAGAAATCGTCATTAAATAAACTTTGCATGCGCTTATCGTGAGCCTCTGGATCAAAATCTCCATCCAAATCCTCATCCTACAATTTTCATATTAAATGTGTTAATATTAAATGTTTCTAATCATTTCACTACTTTAAATTCCATGTCTTCATTTCCAGTAATTTCCTTCAATTTTTGAATTTTGTCCACGATTTCCTGCCGTTTTAGTTCTTGAAGTTTCCTCAGCTCTTGCATCTTCTGTTCCTTCTCTTTCTGCTTCCGCTCTTTAGTCTCAACTCTTTTGATTTTTCTCTTGTCGTCTGTTCGTCGCAATGACTGTTCCACGGTTCTGGGATAGCGCTTTATCTAAAATTAACATCACTTAAGTAATTCTCTTGTAATTATTTCAAATGCATACAAAATCCTGGTCAGGTTCTTCAAACCGAAAGTTGTACTTGTGTTCGAAATCCTCCTGTTTCTCTATAGCTTGCTCGTCTTCAGATAAATCCTTGTCAGAATCGTGAATGATTTCATCATATGTGGGAATATAATCATCGTCGTCTTTGCTTAAAAACCTCTTCTGCAGAATATAATCCCTCAAGAATTTTTCATCAGCATCCAACTTGGGATTGTTCCAAAACTCCTTCAGTGGTTTCAGCTCCGTGGCCACTTCTTCATCATCAAGATTTTCCTTTTGCCCTGCCAGCCATTCTTTATAATCAGCCTCTTCCTTATGTTTCTCTTCTTGTGACTTTTGCCGCACTTTCAGCACCCCACCCCACTGTTCCTCATCATCCTCCTCTGTTATATCATTCAATAGTTTTTTGAAGCTCTCCTTAATTTTTCGCTGTTCCTCAACATATGTTGGTGACTTATTTTCTAATGCACGTTCATTGTCTTCTTCATCATTGTCACTGACTTCCCCATTCTTCTGCAGAATGAGTTCGCGTTCATAATCGTTAATAAACAGTGGCTTGTCTTTCTTAGTTTTCTTCTTATCTTTCTTCGGTGAATTATCAACTGGATCATCAAAGAATTTCACATTTTCATCATATATTCTGGGGTCCTTGTTCTTCAAACAGGAGAGTGTTTTAAAAAACTGTTTTTCAATTTCTTCCGTTAATTCCACTCCGTCGTCGTCGTCCTCCGACGAACTTGACGTCTCTTCTTGTAGCACTTCTTCTCCGTATCGTGTTTTAACTAAAAAAATGATTAGCGCGTGTGGAATGTTTTTGTACAATATTTACGTCTATTTAACTCTTCTTTCTTCCTCCAGTTGTCGTAGTTTTTTGCGTATTCATTGTTGGTTTTTATTTCAACGTCCGAGTCGTAATCACCTTCAAATATTTTACTCATTTTGGTAAAATTAAGTTGAAGGAATGAGGTTATATTTTTTTGTAAAGCATGCCTACTAATTTGTTTTTATAGTGTTGGTGTCCATGTTCATTATGATTGCTTTAAATTAATCTATAAAACTAATTTTGTAATTTATGATAAATAACAAATATTTAGATTATCATAGAATAAAAATTATATTATTTTCACTACGCTTGTATTTTAGATTGAAATAATGGAAAAATACATTTTCTTCTTGGATAATTATTAATTTTGAGCATGGTAACACTGTTGGTGCTTCTGTCATTGATTGTTGTCAAAATTTCAATTGTTATTGTTTTTATTTAAGTGTCAAAAATTGCAATGAATCAAGTGTAGCTTTCTAATAAAAAGTGTTCCAAATGCGGACAAGCGCCGAAAAACTAGCAAAATCAAAGAACATGTCCGAAGAACTGTCGGGCGCGACTGTTGTTATCATAATAGGTTTAGGTGTATTGACTTTTATCCTTTTATTTATATTTGCAAAACGACAGATTATGAGATTTGCGCTTAGATCTAGAAGAGGCCCACACGTGCCCATTGGGCACGATGGTTCAAAGGTAAAATCCGCCAGTACTTGACAATTGTACTAATTTACAAAGTGCTTCAAGGCATTGAAGAGAGAAATCGACAGACGAATAAATCTCATACCTAGAATTATATGCGAGCCTCAGTTGATCTCCAAAAAGGATCCCCGTTATATTGTCTATCCAGGCCAACAAATACCCGCACATTATTACAGATTAAAGGCTGTGGACGATGTGAAAACACTAGGCAAGTGACACAACTAATGAACTTTGAGTAATTGTCACTTGCAGAGGCTGAAATAACAAAGCAAGACAGTTGTCTGGTTCGGCACCCCAGTGAAAACTTACGAGCATATCTTCTAACAACACTTGCCGCCCCGTTAAACGGAAGCGGCCAACGTTTGATTCACCAGTTTTGTGATTTATATGAGCACGCGCGGCATGATCCCAACCATTTTGGCGATGAAGAATATCAGCAGTACAATCGCCTCCTTTTGAAACTAATCGATGCGTGAGTGATTGTAGTGAATACACAATTTCAAACGGTAAAAGGTATGCTTCAGGGCGAAGCTTTTAAAATCATACAACAGCAGAAAGTCGTCCCCTAGCCGCACTCCCAATCGACAGAAACAAACGCCACAAGAAAAAAATCGAAATTTATTGGACCCCTCGCGGTTACATCCTCTTCCACCAAATTATAATGTTGATGAAGAAGTCATAAACACTGAACGTGTAGATTCCAGACCGACTTCGCTATCTGTTCCTCCAGTTTCAGACAACGAGACATCAGTATGATATATTAGCAATAGAATAGGTTTCTCACTTGTCCTGGACCTGACGCTACTTATGTAAGTGTTCTCTAGTAATAGCTGCAATTTTATTTGTTGAAGACATTTTTAAAGTGTGTAGCAGTAGAGTGAAAAGTCTGATTTTAAAAATAAACCCTCCTAACATTCCACGTTTAAGTATTTCGTCCACTTCATGTTTTTGCAAAATTCACTTTCATATCGCAACGAACGCAAACATTGCACAAACATGCCGCGATAAAGCTTGTTGAAGTTTCTTTCACTGGTCATGTGACAAAACCACTCAAGCGCTTGATTTGTACAAATGCTCCAATGATTAACATCGAGCAACGTGGCGATGGCACGTGGGAAATATCGGCACATCTCACTGCAATCTGGAAAGTTTTTCAGAAGAACGAAGTGTCCGGAAAACACGAGCGTGGCCAAAACTAGAACGTTGCACAAAAACTGTACGAGTTTTGCGTCAGATTTCTCGGCGGTAACTGCCTGAATTTGGCCGATTAAATCTAAATACCACAACACACAATCGGTGCTTTTTTGGTGTTGCAGGAAAACAGCGGCAAATTGTTCAAACATGAACTGTGTGGTGCTGCAACAGTAAAATTGTGGGAATGTCACAGACCGCATTCAACTTACGAAGGAAATGCACTTCCAACGTCTATCAAGTCGTTCAACCAATTGAGCGGCGCTTCTTTATCGTTCAAAGCCCGATAACACCTAATCCTGATGACTCTCTTCAACCACTCCACCCTCACTTCTTTTACCTTCTTTGGTGAAGTCATTTCTTCGAGGAAACTTACGGGAAACAACACTACCGACTCTAGCAGGACCTCAAACAGCTGCAAAAATTACCCAGTCATCCTCATCTCTTCTCGTAGTCAATACCTTTGATTCAAAGTTGGTTTGATGAAACACCTCACTTAGAATCTGGGCGATTACGGTTTTGTTCGCCTCTTGGATCGTTCCATCCTTCAGAGTCTCTTGCACGTGTTTCAAAATCGCAGCAAAATGTGCACTTGTTTCTTTTTCGTTCTTAAACATTTCTACAGCTCCCAGAATTGTGACTTGAAGAAACGGCATTAAAATGAGGGGTTGTATGCTATTTGCCATATACTTGAGGTTGCAATAAATGCGGAGAATATCGTCGTTCTGCAAAAAATCGTTAGAGTTTGTTATACAGGGTGTCCCAACAGTGCATTCGCGGCGTATAACTCAATACCTGGTAGAGGTAAAAAAAAGTAAAGACAAAAGTTACGTGAATTCGGATACTGCATAATATAAAAATATTGTTATACCTAAACGTGGTAAAATTAATAAAATATTTAATGATATTTAATACATTTTTGGATGGGATTTAAAATTCCAAACATCGTTTGTATAACATCATATTTACATAAACCTACTAGTTTTGTAGAAATTTGACATTTTCTACATAAAATTGATTTTTTTATTAATTAAACAGGTCATATCTTATTTACTTTCAATTGGGGAATTACGATTTCCGCGACTGTTTTGTCCATATTTCGACTTATTGTTGGCAGTAATAAAATATGAGTTTCATCAAGGGGTAAATCTAATGAAAAGACGACAAATTCCAAATATTCGAAACACTTTTTTTGTATTTATGTATTTTATCCGTTAATTTTTTAAACAATTTTTTTTTCATTTTTGTTAAGTATGTCCTATACCTGTGATAGTTATGGAGATTTTTGCAAAAATTTTATTGAAAGGAAACCTGCTATGTTGCGATGAAGCCTTGGAAAACAAATATAAGGACACAAAAATTAAACACTTTAATAACAAAAAAAATTGGTTCCATTATTAAATAAAAATTTTGCAAATAACTTAAAAATCTTGATAACTACCACAGATCGGTAGGACATACTTAATAAAAATGAAAGATATTTATTAGTATTAAAAATGTAGTAATAAAATACCATGCGTTCCATTAAAAAAAAAAGAGTTTTGGCGTTTTGAAATTAGTCGTGTTTTGATTACATTACGACCGGTGAAACTCAAATTTAATTACTGTCAACAATAAGTTTAAATATGGGTTAAAACTGTCGCAAATATTGTAATTCCCATATTTAAAATAAATAATAACGTGCGTTCAAAAAAAAAACAAGGCTACGTTGGCC
Organism: Eledona agricola; assembly: GCA_964023215.1. Lineage (NCBI taxonomy): Eukaryota > Metazoa > Arthropoda > Insecta > Coleoptera > Tenebrionidae > Eledona > Eledona agricola. The sequence goes on from OZ026856.1 coordinate 6,143,714, forward strand.
ATGGAATTTATCGGCTTTCCAGTGTAGAAACCACAAATGACAAGAACTGTCAGTCTAAAATTTTCTACTAAAATAAAACGGACGAATTTTATGTAAATTGTTTATAATAAATGCCAGGACGTGTGTACATCGCTCTCATAAACATAATGCTACCCTCCTTCTCGTCCATTTATTGAAATTTGTCCCAACATAATAATCGTATACGAAACCATTGTCAACAAAGAACCCAACCTAAAAACTATCTGACAGATTCGAACTGACAGTTCGAAATTTTGCTACACTAAATTGACGCACAAAGTTTTTCCATGGCCAACGCAGCCTCGTTTTTTTTTGAACGCACGTTATATGACTAACCAATAAAAAATCAAATACAAAACAAAACCAGTAGGTTTAAGTAAAAATCAAACTATGCAAAAAAAAATATTAAAAAATAATGAAAGTGTGTAGGCTTTCACGGTCGGTGTTTTAATTATAACGATGTTCTTCGGGATTTTGGACCGTGTTCCATTTAATGGAACACGGTCCAAAATCCCGAAGAACATCGTTATACAAAATAAGTTTGGAATTTCAAGTCCTATCGAAAAATGTCTTAACATTTGAGTGTTTCCCTTTAAAATAATGAAGAAATGTCATACCAAGTTTATAGTACACCCTGCATACATAAAATATTTTTATCTTGTGTAGTCTCCGGTAACTTTTTCCTTTACCCTTTTTTTCTCACTCCCGGTCTTTTTTATATTTGTTTTGCTTTTACACTGTTCCCTACTACCGAGTATTGAGTCATCGGTCGAGAAAGCAGTGTTGGGACACCCTGTATAAAGCTTTGACCGTTTTACGTTCGTGTGATTTGCAGTGATCGCTTCGATATAGTTTACTATAAATCGGCGAGCAGTTCCAGAGAGCACGACTTGATGCGCCGCTATTCTGATGCAATAGTCTTTGGTGCGTGGTTCGTGCACTAGTTCTTGTAAAAAGCACCAATCTAACGGCGGCAGAGGTTTGCTGTATTCTTCGCTAAAAACGCGCAAACACTCCAGATACACCTCCTCGTAAGCGCTGCCTTTCCATTTCAACAGTTTCGATTTTATGTGCGCGGAAATGCCTCTAACTACGCTGTTAGCGGGCAGATAGGAATAATCCACGGGTTCTCGCGTCCCCTTCACTTGATAAACAAACTTCAAATAAGCCTGGACTTCCAGCGATATCATTTTGATCAAAAAGTCGCCGGCGATTTTCAGTTTGGACGCCGAACAGTTTTTCAAAAACTCCACCCAGCAGTTGCCTGAAAACCAATTAAAATAGTCACGTTCAAACCAGCTTGATGGGCACCTGGTATAATTTGCCCGCTTCTTTTAATTTCGAGCAACTCTTCGCTGAGGAAGTGTTCGGGCATTTGCGGGACGATTTGTTCGAGACTGAAGTGACTCAACGCGTTCAAAGCAGCCTCCCACACTTCGTCATCTTGATTTATAACGATGTACTGCCACAACTTTTCGATTACTTCTTCCGTTAGTTTGGGGTAGGCTTCTGTGTATGATAGTGTGGGAATTTCCGAAACGAGAGAACACACGCTGAAGTGATCTCATCAGTTAAAAGGCGACAGTAAAGTGTTTGAACTACCTTTTTATCACCGGAACTCTCACTTCGTTTTTAAACATGGGCGCTAGAGTTGCCCAAGTCGTTACGGCGTCTATTATTTCTGATTTGCACAAAAGCGCTATGCCTTCGATCGCCAAAGCTGAGGCCACGGCACCGTCGCCGTTGTTGCATTCGTTCAAAATTTTCGACAGGTGGGCCACCATGTCTTTGCCATACAGTTCCGGTCTGTAATCAGCGAAACACCACAAAATTGACAATTCGTAACTTGTGTGTTGCATTTGTACTCACTTCAAGGCACACAACTCTTTTAAAACGTGCGCTCTGGTGATATAAAACTCCCATTTGTGCCCTTGATGGTTGAATGGACTTATCAGAAACTTCTCCAAGTGGTTGTAGCACTTGCTATCTATTTTCCACAAATCCAGCATCAAGCTTGTACTGAACGTTTTCAAAACATTAGGTCCCTTGCTTAAGGCGTGAATGGTTCCAACTACTTTCTGCAAATTGTCCTTTAGCACGGCCATTTTTGGTATGGCTTTAAGTAATTGAAAATGCAGTTGTGAATTAGTGGTGTTTGTGAGCTTATAAAGAACGACGGTGAGGACTTTTGACGCCAACATTTTGTTGTACTCGACGCATTTCATTATTAAATTGAAAGCAATGGAGTTAATTGTATTTTCACCGAATTCTGTTATGAACAGACCCAACAAAAAATCCACCATTTTGATTGTGAAGAAAAGGGGCGCTTTTTGTAACTTCCCCAACCAGTGGATTACGTCTTTATTACATCTCCAATTAGCAAGAATAATGTGCAATTGTATAGAAATGTAAGCGTCCGCGTTTGTGTTTATCAGCGCCTCAAAATTGTCAACAAACTCATTTAATAGTTTACATTGGACTGAATCAGTTTTGTCGTCAAGATATGTGAATATTGAACTTGCAAGCGACACCGCGTCTGATGTTAAATTGGACGGATTTGCTATCCACTGTAACAGTGAACTCTTTATCATGTTCCTAGTGATTGCATGACAATTTGTGCGGTAAATCACACTTTTATCTACAATTCGTTACATCATTAGCGTACTCATTATTAATTCGAGCTGTTTAACTTACATAGTTTGATTAAAAGGAAAATGTGTGCAGAGGAGCATGCTGAGATCGACTTTGTAAGCATGAGCAAGACTGGATTTAAGACGACCCAATTCACTTCATCTTCCAACAGATCTATGATAGCGTATATCAAATCTCTGGGGTCAAAACTGTGCAATATTAACTGATGCAACGCCGATACTTTCCATAAAAGTAAAACGTTTGAATCTACATTTCGTTCAGTTGAGAGTTGAATCAAAAATTCGCTGTTTGTTTCAATTAAACCCCTAGCTTCAAACTAAAACTCACTTTCAGTATTTGTGTGTCTGAAATAAATTAATCATACATGCATCCACATCAGTAATGAATAAATTAGAGGGTCTTCGATTTGTATAACAAAATTCCACATTTTTTGTTTGAGTGCGGTTAAATTACCGGGTTGTGAGTTGGGGTTGCACAAGACATACAGAAAGACAGATTTGTACAACTCGTTGTAGTGTGTGATGTTGCTGAAATTAAAAAAAATATAATCGTTAAAACCTTGCAGGAAATGTACTTGTCGCTGCGGTAGGAATGTACAATTTCTCTGAAAATCGTAGCCCACAATCCGGGATTTTCATTTAGTATTGTTATGAAAGGATGTTGAGGTAAACGTAAGTTAAATTTACAGCTGTACGTAGTATTAGTGGCCAGTTCGTGATTCATATCGCTCACTAGCAAGTTGTTCATTAAGAATACTACGTCAGGAGAGCACCTGCAACTTACTGTTAGTAACATTACAGAAAATATTTGGTTGTTACTTTATGGTAGTGACGACCGTTACAAATTCTGTGATTGCTGATTTTACTAATAAAGAATTGTCGCGGACTGCGTCCAAAATCGCGTAAGAAGCCACCACACTCACGGCACGGTTCTCACTCAAACATTTCTCTTTCAGGAATTTAAATTCTATAGTCTCGAACAAGTCGGGCTTGCCTTTAATGTTTTGGACCATTTTTGAGATGATTTGGGCAACCAGAACTGGATTACCCGAACTCAGCTTGCTGTTGAGCTCGTCCATGTTTGTAACAATTAAACGATAACAAGTTTAAATCATTTTAAAGGTAAAACATCCACTTTTGTCATGTGTAAAAAATGAGGTTACCTAACAATTCAAATTTTTGACATTTGTCAAATACGAGAGCCCCCTAGACTGTTCAAATTTTCCGAAATTAAATTATTTAAAATAGGTCGAGTTTCAATTAGAAACCAGTCAACCGATTGGAAACTAATCCTATCGTTGATTTGACGCATTAATTCGGTTTAATTAATTAGCTGTATGTGTTAATATCGCAGTTTTTAAATCTCAAAATGAGGCATTTTTGTAGCCACTGACTTCTTTCAAGGTCAAATATGATCCCAGCTGACTTTCTTTCCTAACCTAAACAATGCTTTTTGTCAGTGTCAAATGAGTAAAAGACACGTCGTAAATTTGCAATGAATTATAAAATTGATTTCCAATCAATTTCCCATCGCAATGTTTAATGAATATATTTTAAAATCAACAAGTTGATTTAGAAACAGCAAAAAGCATGGGTCTCTCGCGGCAAGAAGTTAACTTGAGGCGACTGTTGGCAAAATGTGAACTAATGTGTAAAAGTAACAACAAAGACGACGAAAGAATGCCTAAGTATGTCGAGTCGCTGGAGGATATGTACCAGGAAGTAAAAAAACAAACAGAGTGAGTGCTGCACAGTTTGAGTATAAATCTTTATTTGCATTCGTAGCCCAAACTATGATTTTTTGCTGAGCTATCAGCGTCGTATCGCACAAATTAAAGCGGAATTGGGCATCACCACTAGTAAATACGAGTCAGAGAACGAGGCTGAGCTTTTGAGGGAAAGTCTGTTAGGTGTAAGACATAGGAACGCAGCTAAGGGTCCGTCAGACTCCAGTGATTTGAACCAAGTGATTGATTTTCACGAGAACTTGCAGACGAAAATTACCGACGACATTTTAATTCTCACAAAAAACTTGAAGGAGCAGTCAGAGTTAGCCAACAAAATCATAAAAAAAGATACTGAAGTATGATGTAAAATACAAAATTCTGTTTGATGGTTTAATGCTTTTTCTGCAGGTTGTGAGTAGGTCCACTCAACTGACGGATCGCAACTATTCCAAACTAACATCTGAATCAAACAAGTTAGCTGAACACTCAAAACGAGCTTGGAAATGTTGGATGTGGATTATGCTACTGGTGGTGGTGGTGGTTTTTATAAGTAAGTCTCTTCAGCTTCATCATTTGTATTTGTAAAAGAATAATTTCAGACATGGTGTTGTTCATGAAAGTGATGAAAAAGAAGAATTAGCGTTTGTCCACATTTGTTTTCTATTTATGGAGCATTGGTTAAGTTAAAATCCGATTTGCTTCTACTGAAAAATTCATTAAAGCTGAGTTGATACAACAGTTGTGTTAAATGGGTCCCCTTTGATTTCTTGTGGAGCCTTTGGAGTATAAACAAGAGAGATTCCACTATTGTATCTACACGTTTTTGAAACTCCTCGAATTCTGTCACTTCAAGTCCTGTTAGTTCGGCCTCCCAACTTCCAGCAATTATGCAAAAGCTGTCACAGAGCTCCAGCAAACGTATTACTACATTATATACCTGTTCAAGTGAAACGAATTTACTTAAGCCACATACAAATTATTTACTTACCTTGCTGGGGACATCAAACTGAACGGCGGGTGTTTGATGCAGATGGTGCTTGTTTTGGTAAGTGTGTGTCTAAAAATGGTGCCCCAAATATTAAGTGAGATTTATTAAGCTAAATTATACCTCATCCGGCGTTAGGACAAACGTTTTGGCCAATAAATTACTAATGAACTCGTGGTGGACTTTTATAATGTCTTCAAATTCGTTCGCACTTTCCACAGCCTTAAGAAGTATGGAAAATTCGGCTTCGATCACGTCCACTTGTAGATAATACTGCAAATTGTTGACTAGGAAAAGTAATTGTTGACGTAGCGACCAAACGCGTCGATCTCTAAACCAAAAAATCGATTAGTTTGTTGTTGTTTCCTCACGATTAAACTGACATGTTTTTCTTCGTAGATATGTGAAAATGCCACAGTTTGTGTAGATTTTTTTGAGTCGTGCTTAGTCGCAGCAAATATGAAAACAACTTGTTGTATAATTCAATAGATTTGGGATGGAATACAATGTGTAAAGGCCAGTTTATTTCAAAGTTGAGTTGCAGCTTGGTCCAGGGATTCGTACCTGAAACGAACTGTAAACTATTGTAATTTAATAAACCTAGTCCTACTCAGTGTTTCTGCTTTGGATGTCGTCAGTTCGAACCTCAAATAACTCTTGTCGTTCTCGCCGTATATTTTGCGCGCAGTTTCAGCAAAAATAAAGTTCAAGTTGTGCGAATTCTGGTCGAGAGAGGCACTCCTGACATGATTTTCCACACCTGCGATGAACTGATGGAAGAGTTCACCTCGTCCAAGAGCGTAATAGTCTCGAATCAAGTGCAGATGTTCTTTGAGATTGCCTTCGTCCAGCATCACCGACCACAAATACTAAACGATAAGATTTAAAAATCGATTTATGAATAGCCGGTGCATACTTGAGTCAGTTTGATTCTGCACTCTTCCATTACGCGCTTGAACTCCAACTGGTCGAAGGTTTGTGTCTCCAAAGCTTGGATTTTCTTATAATATTCGATATCTTTACCATCCCAAATTTCGTACTTGTGCTTGGTCCTACAGCGGTCGGTTGTGGATTTCTTTGGTTTGTTACGCACAATCCACACAATTCGCCCCATGAATAATATGCTTTCAGCAGTATCCTCGCTTATAAACATGGGAACCATGTCCCAGTTTATGTAAAATTTGTGCACGATTGGGGGTCGCTTGATTTTAGTTTTCTGCATTAGTATGTTTAAAAATAAGCGTAATTTTAATGCTACGACTTACAACTTTGTCAACTGTAGAAGAGGACGCAGTTAGTTCCTCTAGTTGCTGTGGTGTTAAAAAATTTTCATCCGGACATTTTCCATCGCAAATGAAAAACTCGTCGTGCAAGTCGACCAGGTCTCCATATATAATCCAGTTGCACAATTGTCGATAAAAAATGCTGTTGAAGCAGTGAGTGATCCTAAAAACGCACACGAATGAGAACGTTTTTATAATCGTCGCAAATCGTACTTTTCAGCTGCAGACGCCACAAGATCCACGCCACAATTAACATATTTGTGTAAGCGCCTCATGAGCAGACACCCATGCAAGTTATCTTTCTGCAACATCAGGATTACGGACTTTAACGTGTTGAACAACACTTGATATTTTTCCAACGAACTGAATATGAAAACAAGCGGCAACTGGGGGTTGTGTAAAAACGACTCCTCCAAGTCCACAATTTCATTGCGGTAATCCTCCAGGACTTGGAAAACACCATTGGCGAACGCTTTTATATACAGGCCGTGCAGGCTAGTGGCTGTGGCCTCATCATTGCCGTTCTCGCCGACTTTCCAGTTTTGAACTCTTTTACAAAAAGCGACTATCCAGTGGTAATTCAGTGCGATTTCCATGATGCTTTGCAGCAAGTTTTTCTCGCCGGGATGCAAGAATTCCTGGAGTTCAAACAAGTTGGACAACTGGAAACACGACTCGGTTACATTGAATTAGACGTTTTAAAGACACGCTTGTACTTCTGCATCTTCGGAGTTGTGCCACAAATGAATTAAGGTCTTGTGAATCATTTTTTCATTTGAAGGTTATGTTGATGATAGCAAGTCACTTGTTTGGGGCATTTTTCGCTTGCGATTACGTTTCAAAGTCCAAATTTTGATTGAGTGTTTATGTCCGAAGTAGTTTCTTCTTGGCTGAAAAAAATATTTGAAACCTTTTGCATTCCAACAATTTTGCAGAACTGCTACCAACCTCACCCGGAGAAAAAATTACTGGAATTAGAATTTGTTTCTGTATCTTTATTAATTACAGTAAATGATGTGAGGAGAATGTGCACAATTTTTTAAAATAAAGTGATAAGTTTTGTTGGTTTTTGCTTTTGTGGTGGTGGTTTTTTGGTGATTTACAGAAACGGCCGCCATGTTTTGTTGTGATAGGTTGGCAGCACTACGTCGTTTTCATGAATGCAACGATGTAAAGAATGTGGCTGTGCGTGATAAATAGTGGTAATAATTTGGCGGCAGAGAATGAGATCGTATTGTTAAATTACGGGATGGTTTAAGTCCCTTGTGAACTTGCAGCTACGCCATTTACTAATTGAAATTGGGTGCAAGAGGTGGATGGTGTAGTTGGCGGTGAAGTGACAGTCTACGCTAGTTTACTTGGTATCAACATTTTCGTGTTATTTATTTGTTTAAATGGTTGAATTGACGTTAATATTGTTATTCTCGAGCTGGATCAGCAACAGGAAATGTCAGAAAACATAGATGAGTTGCGGGTAAGAGGCTGAAATCTTCATCCTAACCTTAGGAGTGAAACCTCCCAGCAGTTGTTGTCGGACCTTAGTTGCAAATTGTGTTTAAGCTATCGGTTTTTTTTATTGTTCATTGCCATTAGGGGTGTCCATGTAAGTAGTCATTGTTTGTGAGGCCACTTGATCCAAGTCTTGTCACATGTGAGCCCCCCTTTTGACTCCCCTGGCTCAGTGAATGTCAGTGGTTCAATGTTATTATGATTAGCTGTTATTGTCAAAAAAGTTGTTGCTGAATCTATAAATAATACATTTTCTCTTGTTCAAGAATATGCTAATAACGTTTCGGGTGTCTGAGCTGCAAATGTTATTGGGTTTTGCTGGTAAAAATAAGTCTGGAAGAAAAAATGAACTGCAACAGAGAGCTATAGAGTTGTTAAGAGTTAGGTCGCATCCAATTCATCAGAAAATCAGGGATTTATACAAGACCATACAGTTAGTATCCCGTAAGCGTATTATGAACGTTTTTTAACTTTGGATGTTTTCAGACAGAACGGGACTCTCAATAGTGTAACGCCCCCTTCAGTTTCTCCGGGAAACAAAGACTTAAACATGCCCCAAACTCCAGGCAGTGTGCCGAGAAACACGGCCACTGTGCATCCTTACGCCATAGACAGTCGTCAAATAGCGGTAAGCAGTAAATACAGTTTCAAACTACCGTAATTAGGCGAGGAAATTTTTTTCCGACATAATTACAAATGGTAGTTCTCTGGCCACGCATAGATGGCGCCAGTGGATACAACTCACTAGCGTTACGCGTACCCACTTCATAAACCACGATTGGGCGCCCAAACTCCCTGATCCTTCTATTGGTCCAAAGGGGAGATGATGAATGGGTTTGTTCAGAGATTTATTTCTGAAGTCTGCGGCCTTTTTGTTACGACATTTGGCAGGCAATACCCATCTGATCCCATGTTTTTGCGAAGGATCAAATTTTTTACAAAAAAAAAGGTTTAGTTAGTATATAACAGTTCCGGAATTATCGGATCCGCATAAACTGCAGCAATGTTAATGAGTTCCAAATTTGTTTCAATTTTCACACATTTTTTTGCGATGTAAATAAAATGAGCACCTCGTTAATAAATGCTTTATTTTCCAAGACCAAGCTCTTTCCTAAATTTGAGCGTTCATTTTAAGTCTCGTTTTTGAGCTTGAATTATTTATTATTATTCTGTGTCAAGGTACAAAATTGCGCAACAATGTACGGCTTTCCGACAACTTCATTCATTTAACATAACATAGCACATGTGAATTTTATTCACTGGTCCTTTGAACCATCAACAGGCATGCACCAAACACATTGTTTGGGTTTTTACATGCATTTATGGCCATGAACAGGATATGGTAGACCTTAGCATAAAGGATCATACACCTGACACCGAGCAAATTATCACTCATTCTATTTCATTAGAAAATTTAATTAAATGCTTCACAAGCAAAATGCATTGTTCCGTTATTTTATTCAATGCTAAATGCTCAGTAAAGTAACGCAGGGTATAATATACGAAATGCCCATTAGTAAAATAAAACACGTGGTTACAAAATTAAACATTGCCTAATAAATAATAAATTGAAAAATAAATCAAATGATGGTATTGAAGTATATTTACAACTAGCAAATGTACCCAGTGACCCATCAGAAAGCGGACCACTTCTCTAAAATTGTTATTTGTTAATCGATTTAAACGTTTTTTTAATGATAAATAAAAATAAATTTAAAATACTTTCAATTTTACAAAAAAATATTACCTGCTAACAACAATTAAAGTTATTTCTTTTATCAAAATGTTTCGAATTATCATTATGTAAATCACAATTATTTTGTAAAAATATTGCTTGATAGTAAATATGTTCTTAATAACATATTCTTATAAGGTATACATTTTAGATTAATGGGCTTCATGTTATTTACATATCGGACCAAATAAACGCAGAATTTACATCAAAATGGAGCTGTACCTACTCGTATTTAAAACATGTCGAAATAAAAGAAAGACTGCCAATATTATGAATAACTTTCTGAGCCTATTTAGAACAGTCATTTTTATTTATCTAGATTATGTATGTTTAAACATGGAACGTGAAGTATTCCGTTTCAATTATTTATTTTGGTTTAATGTTATCACATCCATGGGTCAGGGTATTGATTAAACACAAAAAAATATTTTTAACCTAAATGAATATTTTTTCTCTATTTATTTTGAGGGAGTTAAAATCTGTACCTAACAATAGAGTAAATTATATTTAGTAAATAAAGAATTAAATATTATACAGTACGTCAATTATTATATTTACTTATCGTAATAGGAGGGCTCTTTTTGATTTTGAAGGCCGACTTCGACGCCGTTTAACCCCATTTCATTTATCGAAGATTTAATATTTTTCTCAAGAAAAATTAAAAAATTAACCGAGTATAAATTACTACGTAAAAACAAAAAAATGCATGCTATAAAACTAGTTACAAAAAACACTGAATCATTATACATTTAATACTGAGCAAATAGTATTTTTTACCGTACAAAATGATATAAAGTAATCGGTATTTTATTAGTTGAAACAGACATCTGGTTAATAAGTACATCAACATTTTTTGTGATTCGTTTATTGTTATGTCTTTATGGGTAATGACTAATGCCATTTGTTTAATCTGCAGTTGTCTGTCTGAATTTATACGGATGGGCAACTCAGGGTAACTTTGATGTTAAAACAATCACTGTGCTATTAGGTCAAAGCGTTATATTTACATGCTCACTATTTTAAACAGAAAAACAGACAGTCCTTTCGCTATGAATCGCAAAGGCTCAATGCCGCTAACACTTCAATCAGGTAGCGGCTTGGATGTTTTGGGCCGGGGAAAAAGACCGGCCATATGGTCTGCACATTTAAGATTGGTCATAAATAATCGTCTTTGCTCGACAGAAATATTGATACATTGGATTTTGAGACCAATAAACAGAAACAAATGATAAAAGCCGCCGCCCTTGAAACTACCTAGTTTTAACACAACAAAAAAAAAACAATTGTAATAGTAATAGGCCTGGATGAAGATTTGTTATATGATAATGTTTAAGCAACAAATTCGTAACATGATGTTTTTCTGGAAGTACAATTTGATGCCTTTGATCATACGATAAATGGGAATTTTTAATTCGCCCTCCAACACGAATAATTTCGTCACTATCTAAGAACGGATTTAATGATTTAAGTTTGCTATTATGGCGGATCTTTTTATCTCGTTTTAGAGATGCGATATCTTCCGGAAATGCCTGAGCCTGCATGATTTTAATAATTGCAATTTCGCCTTTTGCTCGTTGCAGTTTCAAGTTTACCACAAGCGCAACAGTAGTAACGGCACTCCCAGATAAATATAAAAGTTTTGGGTTATCCATTTTAGAACAAATCATGGGAATTATTGAAATTGAGGTTAATATCCGGGTATGTGGTTTCACCGTAAAACCACCTATACAAAATTTTTTATCCAGTGTTGTACCGGTTTTAAGCTGAAACCACGTTGGTTATATACTTAACTTAGCGGGTACATTGTTATCTTGCTCTGCCGATAAGTTTAGAAACAGTGCAACTATGTTTTTATAGAATTGACATCCAACCACTTTAGATATTTATTCTTTTGCAAAAAGTTTTTCGAAAAATTTCTAAGGTAAAAAAATATAAAATAAAAAATTATATCACCACTTATTTATTGTCGAAATTAGTACAAATTATCAGTTGTCACTTTCTCTATATCGGACATGTCTTTTTGTGAGATTTTGTTTTGGTTTCATTTGAAATCTCAATAAAACAAATAAAAATTTTCCAAATATTTTTTTTCTAGAATGAGCTCAAATCAAAAAGGATCTTGGGGTATTAACTTTTTTTAATTTTGTTGTCTTTGTTACACAGTGGTTATCTGTAAAAGCCACTAAATAAATAATTGTTCGAATAAAATGTTTCTATTCTTGGTTTATATGTTATTTAGGTCCAAAAAACCATGGAAAAGATAAAAGTTTGCTAAAATTCAATAAAAAAAAGTCGTGCCGTGATTGTTTTAACATCAAAGTTACCCTGAGTTGCCCATCCGTATAAATCCGGAGGCAACAACTGCAAATTAAACACCATTCCCATATGGTTTTCTTACTTCTCGCAATATTTATAAATGTTATATGAAGAATGCACTTGGCATTGCATAATTCAATTTCACTCGGCTATCAAACAATGTCCTTGACCTACATTAACGTTGAATGAATTGGTAGGAAAGGTTACATCACCCCGGGCGAAGATAAACTAAACATTTTTTCGATATAATGTATCATTGATATTTTTTAGAAATTATTTTGAAATACTAACGTGCGTATAAAAATAAAATGCAGCTGTTTTACCGTTCAAAACAGTGCAGCAAAATTTCGACTTTTAGCTGGAAAAATTTGATATTAAATTTTTTGTTAATAACGGTCTCGGACATAATACATAAGATATATTTAACTCTTCTTCATCAAATTTCATCACCACATCAAATGTCATGATTTCACAGTTTTACAAGTCTACACTGTAAAAAATAAAACAACCGAGCCTCCGTTTTTATTTGTACGTGTTAGTTTTTAATTTTTTTAACGTCTATGAGTTTGCTCAAACCCTTCTCGATTTGGAATTTAAATGGACATCAAAATTTTCTTATGTATTAACGAAAATTTAGTTCTCTTCTCAAATTCAAACATTTTCTACACTCAAACGAATTCCAAAGAAATTCTCCATGGCCTACTCTAAATTTTTTTTGAACGCCTTTAACTTAAAACGGGCTACTCAGTCTGTTTTCCATTTCAATTATTTATTTTTGCACATGCATCGGTCAGGGTATTGGTTTATTGTCACAATTTGATAATGCGACATAATTGATAACAGGTAAACTAATCAGTGTAACATTGCAGCCGCGCCAACCAATGTTCAGCAGCGTGTACAGCCCTTATCCACAATACACGCAGAAATCCCAACAAGGCAGCGTCGCTGCGAACAATTTCCCCATACACCCCGACGTCAAATTCCGCAGATTACCATTCTACGACATCATTTCCGATCTGCTGAAGCCGTCGACTCTGGTGCCGCAGAGCACCCAGGGAATGCAAGAAACTAGTTTCTATTTTCATCTCACGCCACAACAAGCCACAGACGTCGCCGGTTCCCGCGATATCAGACCGGGAGTCAAGTGCGATTACATTAAGCAGGTGCAGCTGCGTTTTTGCCTCCTGGAGACCACCTGTGAACAGGACGATTTCTTTCCGCCAAACGTCATCGTCAAAGTTAACAATAAACCGTGTCCGTTGCCGGTTAGTGCCGTCGATTTTTTTGCATCCACTTTGTGATATCAACGATCGCTTTCGTAGAATCCTATCCCGACTAATAAGCCAGGCGTGGAGCCGAAGCGTCCACCGAGACCTGTCAACATTACCCCGATGGTGAAGCTGAGTCCGCTCGTTGCTAATATGATAACAGTGTCGTGGAGTCCCGATTACGGCGGAAGAGGATACGTGATATCGGTCGCCTTAGTACAGAAACTCACGTCGTCGGATTTGCTTCATCGCCTGAAAGCCAAAGGGGCCAAGCATTCCGACCACACCAGGGGCCTGAGTGAGTTTAGGGGGCCCAAAATGTGAATTACGGCTAACTGTTTTTGTTGCCAGTTAAAGAGAAGCTGAAGGAAGATGCGGATTCTGAAATTACCACCACTTGCTTGAGAGTGTCGTTGATTTGTCCTTTGGGCAAGATGAGAATGGCGACTCCTTCTCGGGCCATCAGCTGCAACCACTTGCAGTGCTTTGATGCGTCTTTGTTTCTTCAGATGAACGAGAGGAAGCCCACTTGGTGTTGTCCTGTTTGTGACAAGCCTGCACTTTATGATAATTTGGTCATTGATGGGTATAGTCTTGTTGGTTGAATAAAAAAATGGTTTTTACGTACTTATTTTAGGTATTTCCAAGAGGTGTTGGTCTCGTCATCCTTGCCTGCAGATCTAAACGAGATCCAATTGCATAAAGATGGTTCTTGGAGCACTCAAGAGATAGAGAAGAAGATCCCAAAAACTGAGAGAGTTCCTATAGATGATTCTATTGAAATTATTGGAGATGATGTTGGTGAGTTGTCCATTTCAACACAATACATGAAAAATAAGAGACGTTAATGATTTTGTCAAAGTTATTAACGTCTGAGATCTATACTAATATTATAAATGTGAATGTTTGGATGTTTGTTGCTCAATCACGCCAGAACGGCTGAACGGATCTGGATGAAATTTGGCACAGAGATAGATTATAGTCTGGAATAGCACATAGGCTACTAATTATCCTGGAAAAATGTTCCTGCGGGATATATTTTATCGTTTTTTTTTATAGAGTACTTTTCAAGCCATCACTAGATGGCGGTGATGGTTGCAAGCTGTCATCAGAGCTGTCATAAATTATTCTTACGTCAGTTATAATTTGTGTGAATTGTTATTATTTGGAGGTTTTTGAAATGCCCGTAAAACGAGGAGTAATGAGGCTCGGGCTATGAAGATAGCTAGAAAGAAGTCGAGGAACGACTCCTCAAGTAGAGCTTAGAAGAATTGAATAAGCGGAGCGAAAAGTCGGAGCAGTCAGAAATGAGGCGAATACAGCACGCTGAATATACAGAACGGTATTGAAATAAATCTATACGAAAGTTTGGATGTGTGTTACTCAATCACGCCAGAACGGATCTGCATTAAATTTGGCACAGAGATAGATTATAGTCTGGAGTAGCACATAAGCTACTATTTATCCCGGAAACATGTTCCTGTGGGATAGATGTTTTTGTTCTTCATAGAGCAAGGGATCGTATCGGTAGCATTTCAAGCCATCACTAGATGGCGGTGATGGTCGCAAGCTGTCATCTATACTTTATTATGATCAGGCCGTAATTTCACAAATATACACATCAAAATTTCCACGCGAACGAAGTCGCGGACAAAGGCTAGTAATCAAATAAATTGAAACTGATTCTTCCTAGTATTTTTAAAGTACAAAACACTTGTAAGTTCATCTCAACGAGTTTCTTCAGTTGATTTGACTGTGTTTGCAAGAGTAAGAGGGTTTCTTGGTGGACTTTTTGTACGATTTTTTCTCTCCTATTTGTAGAACTAGTCTCATCTGGCACGACCGCCACCTCCTCCACAGATAAAGCGAAAGACGACAGTTCAAAAGATAAAGTGGTGGATCTCACCGGTTCAGACTCAGATGACGACGAGCCGCTTGCTAAACGTCGTGTGATCAACGCGAAACCAGACTCGACGATCAAGTTTTCGGGTAAACGACTTGTGTTTTTATACCAATAAAAATCGACTGTAGAATTTTTGTAGACACGACAAGCATCTCTTCTAGCAGCAACCAATCGCGCGTGACCACCACTCCAGGTCCGTCGTCTGTGTCTAGTTCGGGATATCCAGCAAGTCCCTCGATTATCACATTAGACAGTCCGTCGCCGCCGCGTTCGCCCCACGTGGAGCAACAAAATCAGCCCCCTTCGTGCATGATGGCGAATCAGAACGGAACGAGCAATCAGTCCACCTCCATCTTCAATCCGGGTTCGTTGCCGTTTTTGGATCTGGAAAATGAAGCTGCGAGTGCTAACATGAATTATACCACTGGGTATTGATTAGACTGGCCGCGGTTTTCTTCATAAGTTAGATTGTGTGTTACCATTAAGTTTTTTCTCATGTAAATAACGCATTTAGTGCTGAGTTGGGACAGCCTGATTTTAGTTTTAAGACGCGACAAAATCCCAGCAGTTTCTATTCGCTAATACTTACCAATGTAATTTGGGGTTTATTATTTTAGGTGAACATGCGGACTTGAAGTTTAAGATTTTTGTACAAAGAGTTTGTCGCAGTTTTGAGATAGGACTACAGTGTATCAGATCATAATCACACATTTTGTTTGATGTTGATATTTTTCGTGAAAGTCGCAGTTTCAAGTTGCGGGTTTACAAAATAAAATGTTCTCTTTAGCGCTTGCAGTGCATTATTTACTAAATTATGAACATTTTCTGTAAATTATGACATAAAGTTTTGTAGAAAATGCTGGCATTTGTTTTATTTTAATAAATGAATGTCGCATCTGCCCCCCACCATATCCTCGATGTGTTTATAAAAATACTGAGTATTGTTTGAAGAAAAGTCGTTCAGTTTTCACGCGAAATGGCTACAGAAGATAACACTCATGTGGTTTATGGGCCCGACCCTTTGGTCGACCCTTTACCTAACATTTCCATGGCGAAACTAATGTATGATGGATTATTAGCGAATTATAGCAAAGGTTCGGCTTTGGTAAGTTTCTATTTGAAATTATAATTTGTTTGTGTTGAAAGCGTAACGTCTTTATTTTCCCAACTGAATAGCCGTCTAAAAAATCCTATAAAAACAATTGCGTATGTACTTGTTAGGGGTAGAGTACTGACCAAGTCTACAGGCCTTGGACCCATTGTCCATTTAAAACCTAAATTGTCTGTTGTCACGCCATTATTTTAGACAGTTATGCATGGGTACCATCTAAATGAGTCCTTTAATCAATATTTACTGTCCCACATAAAACGCGTGCTTTGATTTTTGCTAATTGTATTTAACGTCTTAACAGATTTATCAATATTATCACCAGTAATTGATATTGTATTTGTATAATAATATTTTTTACGCTTTGCATAATTTCAATAATATTAAATAAACACAAACAGTTGGTTCACTTTAACATTGCCGACCTTTATGGTAATTTGAATTAAAAAATGAAATTATTAGCTATTGTCTGCTCCTCACCTTGCACCGTTCAGTTATGTAAAAATGGTTGGTCTTAATTATTAAGCAAAAAGTCTTGGGCATTTGGTATTGTGCAGGTCGATGCCGTTACTGGAGCGAGCATTTCTTACAAACAGCTCCTGGAAGATTCTTGCAGCCTGGCAGAAAGTCTTCGTAGAAGCGGCTACGGACTAAACACCATAATATCGATCTGTAGCGAAAACAACATTGAATTTTACATCCCAGTCATTGCAAGCCTCTTCATTGGGGCCACTGTGGCACCGCTTAATTACAACTACACCCATCAAGAGCTGACCCACTGCCTCAACATTTGCAAGCCTCCAGTGATATTTTGCTCGAAAGCTGTTTGTAAAAAATTTGTTTTTCTGAAAGAGAGCTGCAAATTTATTGAGCGAATTATTGTCATCGATAGCGTGGACCAGGACTTTGGCGTTGAAACCTTGAAAGGGTTTGTTTCCAGAAGCTCAAAAGAGGTTCAATTGGCCGAATTTAATCCCAACGAGCAAGTTGCATTCGTTTTGTGTTCCTCTGGAACCACTGGGATGCCGAAAGGTGTCATGTTGACTCATCGAAACCTTCTGGTGCGCTATTTTCACAGAAAGCAAGCACTTCAAACCGTAAAAATTACTTTTAAAAATAATTTGCCATTCGTAGAGATCCACGTTATGTAATAGAAATGCACAACTTCTTAGGAGTGCTTCCGTTTTTCCACGCATACGGATTGATTACATGTTTCATTTCGATAATCCTAGGCCAACAAGTGGTGGTAATGAAAAGGTTTGAAGAGGAATTGTTCTGTAAAACAATTCAAGACTTCAAAATTAACGCACTGTGGATAGCACCTCCGTTAGTGGTGCTTCTTGCAAAAAGTCCCTTGGTTGAAAAATACGACTTGTCTTGCGTTGAAGAGATAACATGCGGTGCCGCTCCATTGAGTAAAGACACCGAAGACCTAGTGAAGAGGAGGTTTGTCCAAATTTCAGGTTTTCAATAATTTTCACCAATTGCTTGTAGGTTAAACATCAAAAGAGTCAGACAAGCGTACGGATTAACCGAAGCCACTTTAGTGCTGCTAATGATGGGTGTTGGAGAGGTCAGAAGTGGTTCGGTTGGTCGCGTGGTTAGTTATGCGGCTGGTAAAGTCAGAGACCCAGAAACTGGGAAATCTCTGGGACCTGGAGAACTTGGAGAGCTGTGCTTCAAAGCACCGCTTTTAATGAAAGGATATTACGGAAACGTTGAAGCTACAAAAAATTCTTTTACGTCCGATGGTTGGTTACGCACCGGTGATTTGGGCTATTACGACCAGGACCATTACTTTTACGTGGTGGACAGGTTGAAGGAACTCATCAAGTACAAAGCGTTCCAGGTTTGATTTTTTCCAAATTTGTTATGGGTCTAAACGTGAAGGTTGTAGGTGGCTCCCGCTGAACTAGAAGCTGTCGTACTGAGCCATCCGAAGGTTAAAGATGTGGGAGTTGTGGGGATTCCAGATGAGGAAGTTGGAGAGTTGCCAGTTGCATTTGTGGTGAAAGCTACTGGTGCAAATGTTAGCGAAAAGGAACTTGTGGAGTTTGTAGCAGAGAGAGTTTCGGCTCATAAGCGGTTACGTGGTGGCGTTATTTTTGTATCTTCGATTCCCAAGAACCCGAGCGGAAAAATACTCAGGCGCGAGTTGAGGAAAATGATCGGAAATATGTTCTTATCAAAATTGTAACTTAATAAGTCCCCTCTTCATGGCGACTATCTGGGACAATGAGAAATACCATCATTTTACCATTTACCATATATTTTTAAACCTTCGCGGCAATTGCCACAGTCAATATTGAGGAAACCTAAATCAGATAACTGTAAATTGTTACTAGTTGTGTTGTGAGTTCAGCACGAAATGATCGAAGACGATACTTTTGTAATAAAAGGAATGACTCCCTTAGTTTCAATTCCAGACAAATCAGTTGGAAGAATACTTTACGAGAAATTGTTGCAACATTGTTCAAATAACGTTGCTCTGGTATGTATGAACATGTGAATGTTGTGTATTTAAATATTTTTCGTGCGACCTAGTTACCCAGAAGTTGCGTTTTAACAAATGTCTTTAACAGCTTCTTTAGTTTTAAAACAAGGTGTATATTCGACCATAAAATTTGTATCCTCTGTTGATAATTTTTAATAAATAAATATTTCTCAGCGCATTTCTTTATTGTAGAACATTATAATAAATTTAAAAAAATGACTTTCAAATATAATACGTATTTCCAATTGTCCTAATTATATAAAAAACTATAAATAAATTGAAATAACGTGCATAAAAAAATGAGCGTGGCTGCGTACGCTACGAAATCGCATTGACGTTCAAAAGAGTGTAGCAAAATTTCGACCTTGCTTTAGAGAAATTGGAAAATAAATTCTATATTCATTCACAACTGTTTTAGACACGACTCATAAGATACAATTTATGCCTTCTTCAACAAATTCCATCTCCAAGTCTCGCTTTAGACGTTGTTCCTCGTTTCAGCAAATTTTTGAATCGCAGCTTTTGACAAATGTCATGATTTGAGAGTTTCAGAAGTTTACACTGTAAAAAATTTAACAAAAGTTAACAAAGCTAGATTCCTTAGCCTCCGTTTCAATTTATTCGCACGTTAGAAGTAAAATTATTAAATCACATATTACTCGTATTAAGACGCGGCCTAATTGCGTTATTATGTAGATGAAACGATTTTTAGGTTGTGGCAAATTTACATATTTTTATTATTATGTAAGCTGGAATTAATATGGTATCCACAACTCGTTTCTTTAACTTGGTCTGAATGAAATTTATTCCAGATTGATGCGGCCTCTGAAAAGAGAATTTCCTTCAAAACCCTTCTGGAAAAGACATGCTCCCTGGCCGAAAGTCTACGCAAATCCGGCTACGGCTCTCACAACATCCTCGCAATTTGTAGCGAAAACTGTATAGAATTTTTCATCTCCGTCATCGCTGCAATGTACATTGGAGCCACTTTTGCCCCCGTGAATAACAATTACACCTTGCATGAACTCGTCCACGTATTAAATATATCCAAGCCTCAATTAATCTTCTGCTCCAAACAGACACTGCCAAAATTGCAGGATTTGAAGCAAAAATTCCGTTTTAAAATAATCGTAATAAATAGCGATGAAAACGAGAGTGGCGAAGAGTGTTTGAACTCATTTGTGGCTAAGTTTGTGCCGGAGAACCAACTTTTGCATAAATGTCTTATTGAGGATGTTCCTCTAAGTCACGTCGCGTTTATTCTGTGCTCTTCTGGAACTACTGGATTGCCGAAAGGAGTTATGTTAACGCACGAAAACACTGTTTCTAAGTTTCCTAATTTTCTGTGAGTGGTATTTTAACGGCGATTTGTTTTTAATTGGTAATTTGGTAGTGATGGACGTTTTTCATTTGAGAAGAGTGGAAGCTGTCGGTTTATATTCTTGCCTGCGTTTCACTTATATGGTCTCTTCGCAAGTATTAAAAATATTTATGAAGGCGCGCAAATGGTGGTGATGAATAAATTCGACGAGCACATCTTTTTGAGAACTATAGAAAAATACAAAATATCGGTTTTGCCGCTAGTTCCTCCACTCGCATTATTTTTGGCAAGAAGTCCTTTGGTGGACAAGTACGACTTATCAAGTGTTAAGGAAATTTTGAGTGGTGCGGCTCCCCTAGACAAGGCAACCGAAGAAGTGCTTAAGAAAAGGTGATTGTTTGAAATAAGCGCCCGTTTTAGTAAAAATTAGATTAAAGGTACAAATAGTCCGCCAAGCATACGGCTTGACTGAAACTGGAGGAGCGACGATGTTTGTTCCTAATGGTGAACAAAAACATGGGTCTTCCGGTAAAGTGTTGCCGAATCTCTTGTGTAAAATTCGAGATCCTGTGACTCGGAAAAGTTTGGGACCGAAACAAGTCGGAGAAATTTGCCTCAAAGGTCCTGTTGTAATGAAAGGATATTACGGAGACGAGGAGGCCACAAGAAATTCGTTCACTTCTGATGGTTGGCTTCTTACTGGAGATTTGGGTTATTACGACGAAGATGAATTTTTTTACATAACCGGCAGATTGAAGGAACTAATAAAGTACAAAGGGTTTCAAGTAACATTTCCTAAACCACGCAGTAACGTTTTATGATTTATATTTATAATTTTAGGTGGCACCGGCAGAGTTGGAAGCAATTCTTCTGACAAATCCCAAAATCAAAGACGCGGCCGTTGTGGGATTACCAAATAAAGATGCGGGGGAGTTGCCTTTGGCGTTTGTCGTAAGAAATCCTAACGTAACGTTAACCGAAAAAGACGTGGAATCGTTCATGGCGGGTGAGTCTTGACCCAGTCATTGTAAAAAATGAACATAAATCGTTTTCAGATAAAGTGTCTTCTCATAAGAAGCTGCGTGGAGGTGTTTTGTTTATTTCTGAAATTCCGAAAAATCCAAGTGGAAAAATAATGAGACGGAAATTGCAGGAGCTGCTTAAAACCAAATACAATAACTCTAAGCTGTAGGAATTATAAAAATTGTTCTTTAAATCATCATTCCATATTTTGATTTACAACTAATATATTGCAGTTAATAATAAAGCTTTAAAATTATTATCAAGCAATTTCTCGGACAAATCCAAAAATAAAAGAAGCAGCAACCCAGAAGGAAGTCGGAGTGTTACAGTATCATTTATGACGTAACCTGAAGAAGCAAATGTTACCGAGAAAAACCGAAATATACTCAGGATCGAGCGACTTAAGAAACATTGTTGGATATTTTATTCAACCAAAATTGTTACTTATTTAAATTATTCTGCAATTATATTAAATTTTTCAATAAAATTCTCTTCAATTGTTGTGATTTTTCTCGTATACCTAAGAGTATGCTTTTTTGCTGGTTCCAATTTTTTTCGCTCCCACAACCATTACATAACTTATATAGATTTAAAAATTATAAAAAAGCAAAATGTTTGTTTTTTAATTCCGCATGGAATTATATAACATTAAACAGGGGTTTATATTTAAATTTAAAAAAATTAGAGGCTTTGAATTTTGAAGAGTTTGCCAGTAAATTTTGCACATCCTGTAATATTTAGGATCAATCAAACTTGATTAACATGACTGTTAGACTTTATTTAATAAGTAACTGCCACTAATTTCATCAAGGCACTATTTGTATTTTTTAGAAAGTTTTAAAACTAGTGATGGAAAACCAATTTTATTTGTTTTTATTTTTTCACAGTTATTTTTGAACCGATTTGGAAAACTTTGTCGGAATATATTTATAAGCAACTATTTCCTTACACTTGTTGTAAGCAACTAAAAATGCCCCTTAATAGACACAAGAGTTAATTAGCATGCAATTTTAAAACTATATCATTATAACGTCACACTTTTTTGGGACTATTTGTATAATAAAAAATATTTTTCTGAAATGCGTCTTAGAATGCAAAATATCAAAATTCCAATTTATGTAATAACTGAGCTACAAAAACGCGAGCTGAAATGAAGAACTTGGTATAACTGATGTAAAAAAAATTAAATAAAAACCATGCATTTTTAAATTTTACCAATTTTGATAATCAAAAGTAATTGACCAACATTACATATAATCAAAATGAATGAGTATAATAATGTGAGTGGTGTAAGTGACGCACTGAGCAATTTATATCTTTTCTTTTGATATCTACAGTGACTTATGAAGTTTTGAACTTTACCCTTAATAATATTCTGCACCATCAAAGTTGAATGAACCTTAGCGATAATAATAAATTTTCGGCAATTCAATGATATCGATAATGTCTCATGTAACATGTAATTTGCCCCATAGATTAACTTTGTCCTTCCAGTAATCTAATAACAATACAACAAGGAGATTTTGTATTTTATTTGTTTGTTCAAACCAGTCACCTTGAACCACACGCAAATACACATTATTATCTCTTAGCATTTTATATATGTTTCTGGTTCAGAAAGTGCAAATTCAAGTTGCGATATGAAGTGAAATGACCGCGGAAGACGACACGTGTGTTGTTTTCGGAGCGGAGGCGCTCCAACCTTTACCTAACATTTCTTTGGGAAAATTGGTTTACGACAGCTTATTGTCCAATCCTAATACACATCCGGCTCTGGTAAGTAATTTTTTCTAACACCAAACTTACATTTAAATTATGTGAAAAGAAGTAAAAGTAACAAATCCTGACAGGTCGACGCCGTCACCGGAGAAAGCATAAGTTACGCACAACTTCTGGAGCAATCATGTCTTCTGGCGGCAAGTCTACGACAAAGCGGCTACGGGCTAAACACCATTATTTCAATTAGCAGCGAGAACAGCATCCAATTTTTTACACCCATTATTGCAAGTCTGTTTATAGGGGCCATTGTGGCTCCGATTAATCACAACTACACCGAACTAGAATTGCGCCACTCGCTCGACATCTTCAAGCCGAAGATAATATTCTGTTCGCGAGCAGTTAGTCAGAAATTTGTACTTCTGAAAGCGAACTGCTTCTTTATTGAACGAATAATTGTCATTGACAGCGACCATGCGATTCCTGGCACTGAAACGTTGCAAGAGTTCGTTTCTAAAAACCTGAAAGGGTTTCCCAGCCTGCAGCGAATCAAACTTGCAGAATTTGATCCCAATGAGCAAATTGCTTTTATTATGTTATCTTCCGGCACCACTGGACTTCCGAAAGGTGTTATGCTGACACATCGAAATATTCTCGTGCGATATATGCACAGGATGTATGCACTACCTTTTTAACCAATTGGTGCTGAAGTTAATTTGTAGCGACCCTCGACTTATAACGAAATTGAACAACTTCCTAGGAGTACTTCCATTCTTCCACGGCTATGGATTAATCACAAATTTCAATACAATAATCGTGGGTCAACAAATAGTCGTCATAAAAAAGTTTGACGAAAAAGTGTTTTTGCAAAGCATTCAAGACTACAAAATCTCGGACTTGTGGCTGGCACCCCCTCTCGTAGTGCTTCTTGCTAAAAGTCCGCTAGTGCCGAAATATGACCTATCCTGTGTTCGAGAGATTACAAGCGGTGCCGCTCCGCTTAACAAAAGCACCGAAGAACTAGTGAAGAAAAGGTTTGACCCATTATGAGTAATAATTCCAATTAGTTTGATGAGTTTTAGATTAAATATCCGAACAATTCGCCAAGGATACGGTTTGACTGAAACCACATTAGCAGTAATGATGATGCCTTTACATGAAAACAGACATGGTTCTTCTGGTAAAATTGTCTCTTATATGAAGTGCAAAGTCAGAGACCCAGAAACTGGAAAATCACTCGGACCAGAACAAGTCGGGGAGTTGTGTTTTAAAGGGCCGATGGTCATGAAAGGCTATTACGGCAATCTAGAAGCTACGAAAAATTCTTTTACTTCGGATGGATGGTTACTTTCTGGCGACTTGGGCTATTATGACCAAGACCACTATTTTTATATAGTGGACAGATTGAAGGAATTAATCAAGTATAAAGCATTCCAGGTTGGTGATCTCCAACAGTTGATCTTCCACTGTCATGTGGTGGGTTTTAGGTGGCACCAGCTGAACTAGAAGCTGTTTTGTTGAGTAATTCCAACGTTCAAGATGCTGGAGTTGTTGGTGTTCCAGATGAAGAAGCTGGAGAGTTACCGCTAGCATTCGTGGTAAAAACTTCCGGCTCGAATGTTACCGAAAGAGAGATTGTGGATTTTGTAGCCAGTAAAATAACACTAGTGTCTTGATACTGTTGGATTCTGTTTTTTTTTAGAAAAAGTATCGTTTCAGAAGCGATTACGCGCTGGAGTTATTTTTGTATCTGCCATCCCTAAAAATGCAAGTGGAAAGATTCTGAGGCGCGAGTTGCGAAAAATGGTTGCTGATTTGCTCAAGTCAAAACTGTAAATGTGTTCCGAAAGGTTTTAAAATGACCACAAACTGTTAAACTGTCAACAAATAAATTTTCTTTGTATTGTTTTTTAACTGTTGAATGTATATTAAATTTTCAAGGCTTATAATTACTATTTTAAGTAGTGTAGTTTATAAATATATGAAAGGGAGGCAGCCCAAAATTATATATTTTTTAAGAACTACAAGATCAAGATGATGATGGAATGATGAAACGATTCGCAAACAATTAACCATAAAAACAGTCCTTTGGTAACTTTTCCTGTTTCCACCACTACCTAAATCTGATTGAATCTGGCTGAACAAAATAAATGACTCATAATATATTAGATAAAAATTTTAAAAGCAAAAGTAGCAATTGTTTTTGCTTAAATTTTAAATTATAGTTTTAAACAGCTTCGATGTAATCTAAATTGTATCAATTGTATCAGTTTCATTTTTTATTTGGTGTTTTTCCATGATTGCTTAAAGTTACTTAATTTCCTTGTAGCTGTATATAAAAGAAGTTAACATATTGTTTATAAAATACAATAAAAGAAATCATTAATAAATTACCTCAAAGTATTTATTTAGTTTAAAAAACCACAGTTGTTGTTATATTAACTTAGTGTTGTATTAACTGTATTAACACAATACTATTCTAATATAATACTGTACAATACAAATAATATATGATCAGGATTTGATATTTAGAGAAATATTTCAGTTTATTGTAATATAACTTGTTTCAATTACAGTTTGTTTATAATAACGAAAGTACAAAAAAATGATTCAAAAATCTTTGACATGGAAATGGAGAAATTAAGTTTTCGGTTGACAACTTTGTTTGGGACATGGTAAATAATACAGAGATCAAATACATTTCGTGTCTTTAAAAAAAATGAATCTGCAGTTTGGACGTTATTTGAGCAATTTGTTTGATGGACATTTCCTGTCATATGTCATCACGTGTTAGCGCCAAAGGTCTACACTGTAAAAAATAAAACAAAAACTAGATGTCCTACTGAAAATAATTATTTTTTTAATCTCTATTATAACAATACATATTTATTTTTAGTTAGATATTTTTGCAGCTGTCAACAATTTATAATAAATAAAAAAGGTGGTCTGGAAAATGTTTTTTTAAAGCGAGTGAGCGGTTAAAACAATTAAATTTAAAAAAATTAGAAAAAAATCAAACAACAATTCTCTCCAAACTATCAAAAAACCTCCGGTTTTGTTTGTTCATTTTAATTAAAATTGTCATTCTGTTAACAACATTCTTGCAATTCATTGGTGTACAGAAAAACAAACCCATTTTTGTCTGAAGCAAATGTAATTTATAAGTAAAAGCACTGAATCATTCTGTAATGATTTTATAATATTTGGTTGTAGATGTTTTCTAGTGTGGAATTTTTTCTCATTGCTCTAACTTAAGTTCATAGTAATCTTGAGTAAACATCTCATTTTACAACGAATTAATGTGATTTGCCGTTTAGATAGTAGAAGTAATGTTAAACGTGATGACAAATCGAAATTCAAATATTATCAATATTGTTATCAATAAATATCAAAACACGATAAAAATACGGACATATCGTTGCAACACAGGTTGCAATTAAACAACCTGGTAATTGTAATTAACAAGTTTAGTTTAATTATCATATTATGCAATGCAATAGCTGAAAATTGCAATATTCAAAGATTTGTTTGAACTTGAAATTTACCTGTAATGTTATTAAATCCAACATAATGAACATTGCTATTTAATCGTATTAAAAATAATAATGTAAAAGAATTATTTTCATTTTTCGGAATTGCTTTATGATTTTTAATTTGTTTATTTTGTATTTGAGAACGACATAATAATTATGTAATTGCGTGTTGTGAACTTACAGAATCATGACTCATCACTCAATAATAGCATAAAACATCTGTTTGTGTATTTTATTATAAATACATTATTCCACCATTTTTTGTTTTCCAACTCAGTTTGAAAAATGCACACATTAGTTAATTTTAGCAGTTATTTTTTAAGTTCCGTATTTACATAAGTAGCAACTAAATGAAATAGTTTATTATAATAATTATATATAAACTAATTATACATACATTAATCCAGTAACATAAACATCGGAAAATTGTTAAATTGTTTGATAACAGTGTCCATAATTTGATTGGCTTCTTGGAATCCTAAACAATTCTCATTACTTTGTACGGTTTGAAACAACGAGCATAATGCGCGAAAATCAAACTTTTATCATCACTAACTGCTAATAAATATTTATCAGCAAAATCTGTTGTTATCATCTTCATCACTTGCGCCATTTGTTGCAAACTAACACCGGTATAAATAGCGTTCCTCTCCCAACACCACCACATAACATTTCCAAGTTCATGTAGTGAGTGAAGCATGGAAGTTTTAAAAGAGCGTCCCGCAATTCTCGATGTGGTCAAATCCGTGTCTGAAGAAAACGGAATCGTTGATTATGTCATCACCGATGTTAAAACCAACCAGAAAGGCGAAGGATACCTGGGCGAGATATTCATGGTCACTGTCAAGGATTCCCACACCGGCAAACACTTCGAATTCGTTATAAAATCCGCTTTTGAAGACGACAAAGTGCGCGAGATGGCCAACATCAAGATGGCCTTCCAAAACGAGATCAACTTTTACGAAAATCTGCTAGAAGTCTTCGACGAGTTGGAGCGCGACTGCGGGATCGTAAATACTCCCCTGGCTCCCGAGTGCTTCCAAGTCAGAGTTGAAGACAAGCACGAGATATTGGCCTTGGAAAATTTGCGATCGTCTGGGTTTGAAGTGTTCGACAAGACGAAAATTTTGGACCACGACCACGTCGCGTTGATTTTTCAAACTTACGGACGATTCCATGCCTACTCCTTCGCCTTGCGCGACCAAGATCCCGAAGAATTTAACCGACTCGCTAAAACTGTGCACAACGTTTTCGGGGAGTTTGCAAAGAAGGAGCACTTCGCCGAGCATCTTGGCGTAATCAGTGGATATGTGGAAAAGACGTTTACGCAAGGCGAAGACGACGAGATTATTCGCAAATATCAGAAGTACTCGGGCAAGAAACTGTCCGAACATTTCGCTGATGTTATAAACAGTGATTGCGATCATTCAGTTATCCTTCACGGCGACAGTTGGAGCAACAACATGATGTTTAAATACAAGGTTAGTGGGGTATTATACTGTAGTAATCATCCAGTTGACATAATGCGAATAAATAAGAACATTTAATCGACGTCCTTGACTGTTTGAACACTTACCTCACCACTATTTGCTCTACAATTAAATTTTTTCAGGACACCGACAACGGAAAGAAGCCAACAGAAATGCGTCTCATTGACTGGCAGCTTTCAAAAATTGGAAGTCCCGTGTTAGATTTGTCCTACAGCTTGTACTCGGGGGCCTCTAAGAAGATCTTTGATAGTTTGAACGATTATCTAGAAATCTACTACAAGAGTCTGTCGTCTCAGTTGAAATGTCTTGGAAGCGATCCGGATCGAGTGTACCCGTTCTCGGTATTGAAATCTGACTGGGAGAAATTTTCGAAATTCGGAATGATTATGGCGTTTGCCATCATCCGCATGAAGTTGACTTTCAAGCAGGACCTCCTCGATTTTACTGACGGTTTCGATGCCAATGATATGCACAGTTTGTTTGCTAATATGCGAGTGGATGAAGACGGTTTCAGCAAGCGGATAAAAGACTTGATTTGGCACATGTCGGACATAAACGCTTTATAACGTGCGCTGACTATGGAATGCAAAATATGCTCCGCAAATGGTGATAATTATCATAGCCAGAAGTGGTTTTGAATAATTGATTACGAAATTGTTACATAATTTAATAGAACCAGTATTAATATCAAACAGAGGACTGTAAGTTGGAACTTTCAGGGACATCAGCCGCTCTGATTGCGTCTCTTGAGACTTTAATTTCAAACTAGTTGTATTTGTAATTTTTAAGACCAGGTTAAGTATTTTTAATTCATCTGAAGGCTTTAACCTATTTTTTCTATGTATCTATTTGAAATAACACATCAGTATATTTAGAAAAAGGGTTGCCAAGCATGAATATTATAAAAAGGATTTTGCAAACATTACGTAATATACTCCACGTTTTTGTACACCTTTCGTAAAAACTATTGAAGTATTTTAATCTGTGATTGAAATTAAATAAAAAATAATAAGAAGTGTAAACAGTAATATTTTTTTATATAATGGAATTTTAAAAAAACGTTTCGATATACATGAAAGAGGGTATTTTTCCAAATAAAACAACGTCTAATAGAACACGGTCTTCGAGTTCAAGAAATACCACCACTGATGTATAGTACTTCCTAACAAAATTCCTTGAACTTTTTATGCCAATCAAAATGATGTTTTACATGTGTTCACTGAATTAAAGCTGTTTGTTTTTTGTGCGCGCCCGTGAATCCTCTTGGTTGTCGTAGGACGGATGCGACGCAGCTTTGGGGTGGTTTGTGGAGACAAACGCTTTCGAATACACTGTACACTATGTTTAATATTTACAAAGTTATGCAGTTTACACTTTTTCTATTTACAAATGCAGAATCAATGTCTACTCAATTCCTTCTGAATGTCTTATATTAAAATGTGAATCTGAGTGAATATGTATGAATCTGAATGAGAGTGTATGAGTCTGAATGAGTCTGTATGAATCTGAATGAGTCTGTATGTCAATGTCTTCTGGTGCCGTTTTTGTTTACAACTAGGGGGTGGGGTGCAACCCCTCCACTGGAAGAGAGTGGGGTGCAATCGTCATGATTGTACACTGTTTTTGTATTTTATTTTGATTTTATGTTTATATAGTTCAACCGGTTAATATAGTCAAAGTTTATATATACTATAGTCAAAGATTAGTTAGTTTTGGAAGCGTGTTTGGAATATTTGTTCAGATATTGCTTATCTTATTATTGTTTATTTTGACTATTTTTTATTGATTTGTTGTATTTCAAATATACGATGTTACAGATCCAAATTTATTTCAATGTATTTTCCTTTGATTTTTATGGTATTAAAAGTTGGATTTAATGTCGAGGACTATACGAGATGTGGCTATAAATAACGAAAGTCGAGTTACAACATCTTTCTATTTAAATATTATTCATTCATTGACTCTAAAAATGTGTGTCCTTCTTGCACTTAGTGTTCCAAGAAGATCCCACGACGTCTTCTCGCTCTTTATCAAATCTTCTGTGCCAGTTTATTTGAAACACCAAGTTGTACAAATATGAATTATAAAATATTATCATTTTATTTGATTAACGTTTACAATTAGTTTAAACAGTATAAAAATTCTGAGAAAAATGCTTGTTTGTTTTATCGTTTTACCGCTTGGAATGTGCTTGGGGAGTGGGAGATGTTAGTTAAACAGATTATCAATAGATTGCGCTATGACCAAAATACCGTTTTAAGAATGGTAATCTTCAAATTAATAGTTCAGTCATTGGCTTTGATGCAGTATTAAGGGAGATATGGCGTACCGACAAAAACACCCTTGAGAAATAATATATAAAGATTATAACTTATCTAACGGGGCCAAATCGTAAAGGAACGTGCGTACAAATAAAAAAGGATTCAGAGTATGTCATGAAATAATTTTGGAATTTTTTAGAAGGTAGACAATGTTTGACTTTAAGATGGAGAAATTTGAAACTAAGTTTCTTCCATAAGTCAAATTTAAAGTTTAAAAAAATAACATCTTTGAGCGTTGGTTTACACGTCTTTTGTCTTTTGAGCATATTTTTGTTCCTGTCAAATGCCATGATATGTAAATGTCAAACGTCTACACTGAAAAAATCCCTTTTTATTTGTATGCACGTAACATAATTTACAATATTCAGTCTAAAAATAACGAGTTTGATGCAAACTCATCAACTTATAAAAGTGCAGATTAGTAAGAGTTTGCGTTAATTGCTGTTATATAATTATAAACTTATAAACTTCCTTCGACTCGGTCATAAACGACCGCATCTACAATAATTATACGTAACTAAACATGACTTTGTAGAATTTTCTCACGATAATTGGTCGTGCAATTCATTGTGGACCGACAATTAATTCTAAATAACAAGGCAAACATGATATGTAATTCTTAATTTTTCGGTAGATTAATGTATGTAGTTTATAACAATGATGGACTTTTATTTAATTACAAGAACACGTGTGCGGACATACATTTATGTTGGAAGCTAACCACATACCTCACACACAAAGCACAAGGCCATATACATTTTGAATTTTATAAAATCATTTTGCACTTCGATGCATTCGAGTCATAGCCAAGATGGGTAGTGCAACTGTTGAAGATCTCAACAACTGGATCCAGAAGATGATGCTGTCGTTGAATATCAACGACTACGAGATGAACATCGGTGGCAACTCTACGAAGGGGGATGGATATTTGGGTGAAGTGACGTTTCTGAATGTGGAGACCAAGAAGAACGGCGCGAAGCACAACTACGATTTGGTAATAAAATCGGCTAAGAAGAGCGACAAGCTTCGGAAGCAAACTCCAGTAAAAGAAGCTTACGACCGAGAGTGTTTTTTCTACAAGACCATTTTTCCCACACTGGACGCGTTTCAACGAGAGATGCGAGTGAAGAATTTGTTCGATAACGTTGCAAAATGCTACAGTGTCTGTAGAGAAAACTACAACGAAGCAGTGATTTTACAAAATCTGAAAACCAAAGGTTTTGATCTTCATGACAGGAAGAGCGCGATGAACCAGCACCACGTGCTTTTGGTGTTTCAAAACTACGGACGATTTCACGCCTTGTCGTTGGCCTTAAAGCACAAAAAGCCGCAGGTTTTTAACGACATTACGCGCAATTTGAGCGATGTAATGGGAATGTTTATAACGCAAACTAACATGATTACTATTTTCCACAAACAGTTTGAGCACTTGCTGAAATTATTAAAGGACGACAAACAAATTGAGGCGCTGAAAAAGTATAAAAATTTCGACAAGCAGTTTGAACGAATTCTTGTAAATTGCACAAACGAAGACACTGTCCCTTCTGTAATTCTTCATGGTGACTGTTGGAACAACAATTTTATGTTCAAATACAATGTAAGTGCCTGCGTTCAAATTTTTGAAACATGGTAAACGTTCTAACCACTTTACAGGCTGGCGACAAAACCAAACCGGTTGACATGCGTTTTTTGGATTTCCAACTCTCGAGAGTCGGATCTCCAATACTCGACTTGTCTTATTTTTTCTACACGTGTGCAGACACTCAAGCGCTGGACAACATCGATGTCATTCTTCGAGCTTACCATTCCAGCCTCTCCGAATTTTTAACCGAACTAGGATGTGATGCAAACGAACTGTTTCCTTTCATTAAACTGAAGGAGCACTGGAGGGAATATGCTAAATACGGTCTGGTGTTGGCGCTTTTTATTTTAAAAATTTCCTTGTGCGACTCAGAGGACGCACCTGATTTGATAGAGACCGCTGAGAGTGGGCAAGATTTCAAAGAAGCTTTCCAGTTCAAGATTCTACACGAATCCGTCTACAACGACAGAGTTAAAAATATTTTTATACATTTCGCCGATAAGTTTTTATAAATCGCCAATGGTTACAAAATAAATTTAATGGCAGGGCATTGAATTTTATTTACCCAACAGCTACCAAATTAGGCTGTTAACGCAAAAAAATTGCGTAAACAACTTTTTTAATGGCAGATCAGTGAATATATTACATAAAATGCACTCCACGTATTGCTGATTGAAAATATTTATTCAACTTTCAACATTTTTACAATAAAAAAGAAAATTATTTCTAATTCGTTTGTAATAATCGTGACTGCCGTCAACCGAAATATCAAACATTTGCGAAACATCCTTCCCTTGATTTACAACATCTGCCGCGTCTAAAACCTTGTCCGAATTCAAACATAGTTTTATGATCAAAGAACTAACAATAAGTCCAAAGCGCGAAAACTTCTTCCAGTGTTCTAGTAATTTGTCGAACGGAAAAATTGCTTGAGGATCGCATCCACAAGCGACTAGTTGTTTACAGAAGCTTTCGTGGTAAATTTTCAGGAATTCCTTGACATCTTGGTGTCGTTCCGTGTCAGCACAGCAGAAGATAAAGTGCGATAAATCGAAAGCTGGAGATGCTAATCCTGAGCACTGCCAATCGAGTACTCTGACTTCTAACGGATTGTTCTGAAAAGTACACATTTTCATCTGAAGTATATTGCTGCTGAAATACGCACCGCTGTTTTAAACAAGAAGTTGTTGGTCCAACAATCTCCGTGTAAAATGACGTGGTACTCCGCGTCTTCAAAAAACATTTCCTTAAAAACGTGTGAAATATCTTCCGCAGAAAACTGCAAATTTTTGAATATAGCATCGTCCCGGGAGGTGAGTTTCTCCCTGAGGTTGGAAAACTCCTTAATTGTTAGAGGACCCAAATTTAATAATTCACACACTTTCGTGAACATGTTAACGTTATTATCGACAAGTTTTCCAAAAACTGAAGGTTGTTGCATTTTTAAAGCCATAGACAAGGCGTGCCATTGGCCGTAAGCTTCCAGAACCAAACGCACGTGCTTGAGGGTCATAGGAAGGGTTTTGTCCCACAATTCAAATCCTTGCGTTTTCAAATTCTCAAAAATCAACGTTTCTCTTTCATTTTCAACAACGGTAGCGTAACAAAACGGCATAAACCTGATTTCGCAATCAAGTCCTTGTTTTTGTTGAAATTTTTCGAAAGCCACTTTCACAACTTCATAAACATAAATTTCTTTTAAGGACACTTCTCTCATTAGGCCATGATTCCTCAACAGTTCGCTGTCCTTCGAAATTTTTAAAGCGAAGTGAAGAGACTTGTCGCCGCTTTCGTTCGATCCTTCGGCAGTTGCAAATACAACATCAGTTGCGTACCCTTCTCCTTTATTATTTGGTCCATTTATTTTGATTTTATAATCGGTCAGGTTGCAATTTTTTAAAGCGGAAATCACGAGGTTTTCAATGTCTTTTTCACTCATTCTACGCAGGTTTCACTGAATTGACACGATGCAATATTGTCAATAACTAAACGGAAAATTTATGTGAAGTAGTTTTATCAATATGAAGATAGAGATAAAAGTTTGTAATATGAGACAACGTTACACCAATTTCGGAGACCTTCTATTTTTAAACATGGACAAGACGCGACGCATTGACAAATTTAATCAGTTGATTTTCACATATCTACTAATCAAGTTGAGAATTTTTATATATTTTTTTAAACTACACGCGTACTAATAAAAAAGTTTTCAAAATAGGTAGTGGAATTTGGCTTTTCTTTAATTTTTTACAGTGTAGGCAATTATAATTGTCAAGGACTGTCAAACAAAAGTTACTCAAAAGACGTGTAAACGTCACTATTAAATTTGTCGCTATCTGGTGTTTAGTACATGTCTATCTACTTAGATTTTAATATAATTACTCTCTCACGAACATTAATTACTATTTTATTCAAATTTATTTTAAAAAAATACAAAAAGTCCTATGTTGTAAAGTGTTGTTTCTGGTCGCGTAAATCAAAAATTTATATAAAATAAGCAAAAACGAATTTCTTTATTCAAAAAATCGGCAATTCTATTGAAAAAAATGTCTAAATATTGTCTGTAAAATTTGTTGGTAATCATTGGCACAGAATAGAAAAAGGTATCAATTATGCATTTGTTAGTAGATGAAATGAAAAGCAAAATGTATTTCTGGCGAAACTTTAGAGATTTTTAATCTGCTACTGTTGGAAAGATTGGTATCTACCATTAGCCGTCATTTGTCTTTTGTGCAGGTTCTTTCCGTATTAGCCTGATTTTATTATTTAATTAATTTAATTACTCGCTCACAAAGGCTCATGCCTATTTTTTTTAAATAAAAAAATGCAGTGGATCCAATACTTTATTTACAACACATTACAAATTAACAGAACTTGGTCAAACTTCAACATTTTTGCAATAAAATACAAAATTATTTTTTACGCGTTTAAGAAGATTGTCGTGGTCCTCCGCTGACAAATCAAAACTTTCATTTTTTTGTTTTACTTTCTCACTTAGTGAAAACACTTTGCTGGTATTAACACAAATTTTCGAGCACAAAAGCGATACGAAAAGTCCGAAACGCGAGAAACGCTTCCATTCTTCCAGCAACTTATCAAACGGATAAATTTCTTCAGGAGCGCATCCGTACGAAGTTAAATGTTTGGAGAGACTTTCGTGGTAAATTTTCAGCACTTCTGTTACGTCTTGGTTTCGCTCAGTGTCCATACAACAGAAAATAAAGTATGACAGATCAAAAACGGGCGATGATAATCCTGAGCATTGCCAATCAAGTATTCGAACTTCTGACGGATTGTTCTGAAAAATTCAAATCGAAATGACCACAAATGGTGAGTGGATTGTTACGTACCGCGGTTTTAAACAAGAAATTGTTATTCCAGCAGTCGCCGTGTAAAATTACGTGGTGCTCTGTCTCGTCAAAAAACTTTTCCTTCAAACCGTTTAATATATCGTCCGAAGAAAATTGCAAATGTTTGAAATCGCTTGCTTCCTCATCGGATATGAGATGTTTTTTCATTGCTAGAAACAGTTCGGCGGACGAATGATTCAGTTTGAATGCTTCGTACAGTTTGTAAAACACGTTAATATTATTTTCGGTGATTTTTCCAAAAACAGAAGGTTGTTGCTTTTTTAAAGCCATGGATAAAGCGTGCCATTGGCCGTAAGCTTCCAAAACCAAACGCACGTGCTTGAGTGTCATAAGAATCGCTTTGTTGTTCAGTTCAAACCCTTGCATTTTCAAATTTTCAAAAACTAGAGTCTCTCTGCTGCTTTCAACAACAGTGGCGTAGCAAAGCGGCATGAATTTGATTTGAGGCTCGAGTCCTTTTTCTTGTTGAAATTTTTCGAAAGCCACTTTTACAACATCATAAATGTGTACTTCTTTTAATGTCGCTTCTCCTATTGAGCCCATTTTTCGCAACATTTCGTTGTCTGGGGAAATTTTCAGCGCCAAATGAAGCGATTTCGATTCGCCTCTTTGGGTGGTTCCTTCGACCGTCACAAACAATACGTTGCATATGAAACCTTCTCCTTTATTATTCTCTTCTTTCAGTTTGACTTCATAATTAATCAAATCGGAATTCTTCAAGGCTAGGGCGACGTAATTGTCGATGACGTTTTCACCCATTTTACACAACACACTTTTAGATGCGGAGAAGAAACGAATGTGCAATATTCCCAAGATAAATAACTGAACTGATTGCTAGATATATTATCTATCAGGTAGTTAGATATATGGACCCAGTTTTATAAATAACACCAATTTGTAGCGCAATCAGCAAGCACTTAAAGTAATTCTTACCATTTTAAAGAAACATTATTTTAAATGGTACTACCTATAAAATTAAACTAAAAATATTTTTTATAATAAATAATAAAAATTTATACTCACGTATTATGAAGCTTCTGCAATTATTTTGTTTGTAAAAACTATGCAACTATGTCTACGTCTGATTTTCAATGTACCCCGCCAGCGGGGAAATTACGGAAGCGGCAAGAGCAACTGTTGGAAAATTGTTACTAACAAATTCAAGTGTCATCTATGAAGCAAGCTATGAAGTGGAGTGTGGAGAAAAATTTAACCGTTTTGAAGCGTATTACTGGTATACTTTTCGCAAAGAAAGTTCCAGCGTGTGGTTTTATTATTATTATTTTTATTACTCCCATTATTATCCCAATCTCCCTATACAAAATTTTATAAAAAATCATGTAACTTTTACGACCAGCCATAGAAGTTAAAAACTTTGGTAAAAGTTAACAACTTTTATAACAGTCTGTTATTTATATCACTTTGTAATTGAATGATAAGAGATCGACAAGATAATTAATGGGATATTTATGTAAGATAATTCATAATCTCCAAAACATGATTTGCAATAAGATCTAATTTTTTATCAAACATTGCACCACATTTTACAACGACTTAAATGTATTTAAAGATAAATTACTAATTTTTTTAAAGTACTCTAACAAAACAATGTTTAAACAACGTAACTTCAAATATCTATCTTATCCTACGGGGGAGCGAGAAGAGTAAAGTCAAAATTCCAATTTGTATGAAGAGTGCAGGAAGATGAAGAGATTCTAGAAAAAATTCTGTATCAATGTCGCATGCAAACAAATGTATTCTATTTCCGGTACATGTGACTGACGTTTGTAATTTCAAAAATTGCACGTGTTTATTGTTTTATTTAAATAAGGAGTAAAATAAAAATCTAATTAAACTGACAGAATATATTAAATATCCAACTATGTTTTAGATACATATTCTACAAGAGGTCGGGTCCTTATTTTAATATTATGCAAGTCGACATTAACATGTGTAAACATTTCTGTAAAGTCCCTTCCGCCCTCCAGAAGGTCATCCATACCTACAACATCTTCTTTCTGCGTGGAACATATTCTTATTGCTAGGGCGCCCATAATAATGCCATATGTGCTGTATTTTTTCCAATCTTTCAAAAATTGATCGAGAGGATACAGCAAATCAGCTTTGTTGACACCAAACGATCGTAAATGATTTACAAACGACTTGTGATACAGCTCCAACAATTGATTTAGATCCTCCAAGTCTTGTCCAGAAATGTTGCTGAATAAAAAGTATGATAAGTCAGTGACTGGAGACGAGTATTTTGTTAATTGAAAATCCAACAAGGCCACGTTCACACCTCCGTCTTCCTACGAAGACAAAAACAAGCTGAAAAAATCAATAATAGCGTAAGTCTTACTCGCGTTTGGTACATAAAATTATTATTCCAACAGTCTCCATGCGTGATTACTTTTAAACCATCAATCTCCTCCAGCATTGTGGTTATAGTGTAAGAAACGTCGCTTTTCAAATTCCTCCACTTAGCCAGAACACTGTCATCAAGTTCACTTTGCAAAAGGTCGGCTGCTTGATCTATGGCGAAATCGAAAGGAAGGATCATCTCTCCAGCTTCAATAAATTCTTTAAAGGTGTCCTTAAAGCCTCTTGTAAACTCTTCAAATTTTTCCGGATTCTGCTCTTTCAGCGCGACTGAAATGGCGTGATATTTTCCGTATTCCTTTAAAACCAGCTCGATGTGAGATCGTGGCAACGGAAGTTTTTTGGGCCACAATTCAAACCCCCGTTTTTTCAGATTTTCAAAAACTAGCACTTCCTTGTTTACGTCTGTGATGGCTCCGTAGCATTTAGCGACGCTGTCGAAAGGTTTGACGTGTTTTTGTTCTTGAAAATTGGTCAAAAACGGAACGACGGTCGTGTAGAAATAGATTTCGTTTAAGAAAGCTGACGCGACGGGAGTTTTTTCACGCAAGGCTTGACTTTTTTTACTGCACTTCAAAACCAAGTCAAAGGTTTGCGTAGAATTGTCTTGCGTTTTGGCGGTTGCAGTTACAAAGTATATATCTCCCAGATAGCCATCGCCTTTCTCTGAGTTTCCCTGCAGTTTGACTAAAATGTCACGAAAATTGTATTTTTCGAAAACTGTAGTTAACCACGTTTTGATTTCGCCTTTACAAGTTGTCTCCATCGTGACCAAAGAGATAACTAACAATTTATCAAACTACTAGCTATTTATCTAATTACTATCACTGTTATCGCGACCATTTCTGATAGCAGAGAGGAAATCTTCACAAGATACGGGATTATAATACAAATTTATAATATAGGTATAGTAATAAATGATTAGATATTGAACACAAAAAGTTAAGAATGTATGAGAATTTTCAACTGTTATGCACTCTTAGGCATATTTCTAACGAAATGGCCAATCTATTCTTCAGGAAGATAATATTAAACGGTTTTTATTTCATGTCACACAGCATCAAAGTCTGCGGAGAATAACTCATCCTAGAACCTCAGACTGTTCTGTATTGGATGTAAGCAGTACTTGTATTCCTTCTTACACAAACAACATATTACATTTTTTTATTGTCACATTTCTTGAAAACAAAATACTGAAAAATGCAGTTTCAAAAAAGAACTAAACAGTGCACACTGCAACTGCAAATTTAACCAACATCTCGATGAAAATTTAGTGTGCCGCAATGAAAAAATATCAATATTATGTTATTACCAACTTGGTCGCTATTGTTATCTGCCAACGAAATAACAGAAAAAAGATAAAACTGTTAAATGAAATACATTGATAAATTGGATCAGATTCCACAGAAGGGCTAATTGTATTATTAGGATTAAAAAAAACTCCGCTTTGTTTCACTTCTGGAATCAGTGTGTTCGGGGGCTGCCGGTCTAAGCCGAGGTCCCATATAATTTGGAATTGTGGAACATTTTGAATTTAATCTGTATCAGACTCAATCGGATTTTCTATCGATGGAGAATTAATTCGTTAGAGATATTGTATTGGATTTAATCAGTAAGAAACTACTTATATTCCTTCTTACACAAACAACATTACCTATTATGTTTTTATTATCGTCTCGCTATTTTTAGCTATGTACAGCCATACACGAATACATTCCTTAAA
Organism: Eledona agricola; assembly: GCA_964023215.1. Lineage (NCBI taxonomy): Eukaryota > Metazoa > Arthropoda > Insecta > Coleoptera > Tenebrionidae > Eledona > Eledona agricola. The sequence continues at coordinate 6,183,170 of OZ026856.1, forward strand.
GTTACACAGCAGCGTTAACCGTTTATCGCTACATATATAAGCAAATAATGATATAATATAATTATATTTATATAGTTAAATCATTGAATGCAATTCTTATAAAATATTATATTTATTAGACCCAGCATATTGTAAATATTAATGACTAGCTGACCCGACAGACGTTGTCCTATCCAAATTTCAATAAATTTGTTTGTGAGCGAGTTTCCTTTGTAATAGTCTCGAATTTTTTTTTCCTGAAAACTTTTCCAAGTCCATAACGAACAAAAAAAGCATTACGCATATCCATCGTTCGAATCGTGAGTATAGTTTTATATATTTTATATAGTTTTCAGTTTTTCCTGAATTTAAAATTTTTCCGGGCAACTTTTTAATTTCCCTAAAAATCTTATTCAAACTATTACAAACATTTGAAAAAAATTGTCAAATCGGTCCAGCCGTTTTCAAGTAATTCCCTTACCAACGTACATCATTTAATTTTTATTTATTTAGATTAACGTAAAGCCAAAATGTTATATATACTGATATGTTCGTTCATATCGTCGTTGAATTTAATATTGGAAGGAAAATGAAAGAGCGTTTTAACAAAATTAGATAAAATAATACGTTATACGTTGAACATTTATCTTAACAGCAAACCATCAGAATTAAATTTAAACAAATTAAGTGATAAGAAATCGGCAAGATAATTATATAATAAGTTATATTTTTTTCAAAACGTTTCCAGACATTTTTCAATAATTGAAATTTACTCATCTTTTTTTTAAGTATTCTGTCAGACAAAAGTTATTAAACGTACTCTCAAACACAGTCGTAAATAATACTGAGGAACGAGAAGAATAAAGTCAAAATTAGAATTTTTATCAAGACTTCTAGGACGATATCCTAGAGAAAATGCCGCATGCAAATGTATTTTACTCCGCCGACTAAAACGCGTTTACCCCGACAATTTTAATTTTGATGAACATTTGCAATTGCGTGTTTATTGTTTTGGTTAATTAAGTAAGGCGTAAAATAAAAATAGAATTAAATTGAAAGAATTTATTAAATATCTATCTATGTTTTAGATACATATTCTATAAGAGGTCGGGTCCTTATTTTAATATTATGCACGTCCGCATTATCATTTGTAAGCGCCTCTGCAAAGTCTTTCCCGCTCTCTACGAGGTCAGCCATATCCTTAACATCTTCTTTTTGCGTGGAACAAATCCTTATTGTCATGGCGGCCATGATAATGCCATACTTGCTGTATTTTTTCCAATCTTCCAACAATTGATCGAGCGGATACAGCGAATCGGCCTTTTTGACACCAAACGATCGCAAATTATCTACAAACGATCTGTGATAAAGCTCCAACAAGTCATTTAGGTTCTCCAAGTCTTGTCCAGAAATGTTGCTGAATAAAAAGTAAGATAAATCGATGACCGGAGAAGAATATTTTGTGAATTGAAAATCTAACAAGGCCACGTTCACACTTCCGTCTTCCTACAAATACAAAAACAATCTGAAAAAATCAATAATAACGTAAGCCTTTTACTCGCGTTTGGTACATAAAATTGTTATTCCAACAGTCTCCGTGCGTGATTACTTTTAAACCATCAATCTCCTCCAGCATTTTGGTTATAGTGTAAGAAACGTCGCTTTTCAAATTCCTCCACTTAGCCAGGACACTGTCGTCAAGTTCACCTTGCAAAAGGTCGGCTCCTTTATCTATGGCGAATTGTAAAGGACGCACAATATCTCCAGCATCAGATAATCCTTTAACCGTATCTTGAAAACCTTTTCTAAACTTTTCAAACTTCTCCGGATTCTCCTCTTTCAGAGCGACTGGAATTGCGTGATATTTTCCGTATTCCTTTAAAACCAGCTCGATGTGAGATCGTGGCAGCGCCTGTTCTTTGGGCCACATTTCAAATCCCCGTTTTTTTAAGTTCTCAAAAACTAGCACTTCCCTGTTTACGTCTTTGATAGCTCCGTAGCATTTAGCGACGCTGTCGAACGGTTTAACGTGTTTCTGTTCTTGAAAATCGGTGAAGAATGGAAGAACGGTCGTGTAGAGATAGATTTCGTTTAAAAAAGCTGTGGCGACGGAAGCTTTTTCACGTAAGGCTTGACTTTGTTTGCTACATTTCAAAACCAAGTCAAAGATTTGGGTGGAATTTTCTTGGGTTTTGGCGGTTGCAGTTACAAAGTATATATCTCCCAGAAAGCCATCGCTCTTCTCGGGGTTTCCCTGCAGGTCGACTGAAATATCACGAAAGTTGTATTCTTGGAAAACTGTTGTTAACCACTTTTTGATTTCGCTTTCACAATTTGTCTTGCTCAGCATTATGTACCAAAGAAATACTCGCAACTAACAAGCTAATCAAACTGCTACCTATTTATCTAATTACAATCACTGTTATCGCGTCCATTTCTGATACCTAGTAGAAAGGAAATCTACTACAAGATGCTGGATTATAATACAAATGTATAATATTGATCGATTTGTAGTCCAAAAACATTTCGACAAGTATCGTACGGAATTATTTATTTGATTATAATAGTATAACACCTTCAATTAAACCCGTTTTTAAAAATTGTAGGCACCTCCTCTATTACTTTTAACATGGAAAATTCATCGCAACCTGAGAGTTTTTGAGGGCTTCTGTGACATATACACTATGCTTAAAATGTCCAATCAATGTTTTGCATCTTTTTAAATGCGGACAAACTAATTTTTTTTTGAAGTACACGTACTTTCAATAATTTTCAAGTGTACGGTGTATGCCACAAAAGGAAGGGTATCTTTTCGTTAATTGTGTTCTTAAAATTTGCTCCTTTATCGCTAACAATTGTTAGTAGATACTTTCTCATGCAGTCCTCATCCTTGCAAAATATTTGATAGCGTATATTCCCTGAATGGGAGCCCAATATATGCCTAATTTATAGTCATAAATGTTTGAACTCCAGGTATCAGTGGCTGCAGCGATATGTTTAGATTCAAATATATTTTTAAAATTTAAAATCAAATCTTAAAGTTAATTTTTCTATTAACGGTTGATAATCAGATGTATGTAATAATAATCTTTATTAGTTTGTTGTCAATTTAATTATTTCGTCTGCTGGTCGTTGAAATTACCACATGCACCACCAAATTACGAGAACGTTTATTGAAAAGTTTTTCGTAACACCTGTAATTATGAGATGTATTAGTAGACCGAATATGTACGTATTGAATGGCAATATTTTAAAATTCTATTACATATTAATATAAAAACAAAAAAAAAACGTGCAAGCACCAAAATCCTACTTGACATATCTGTAGACAGAGAATTCTTCGCTTTGTTTCACATTTGAAATCAGTTTATCGAGGGCTGACACTTCATTTAAAATTGTGGAATTATATTTTTAAAGTAGATCAGTATAAAACTCATTCTGACATTCAATCGATGGAAAATTAAAAAATCGTTGGCGATCTTGAACTTGATGCAATCAGTACTTACATTCCTTGTTACGCAAACAATTTATCAGATATTTTTATCGTCATATCTCTTGAAAAACTCTCAAACAAAAAAACTTGTCGCTCCTCCTTTGTTCGTTAAATTCTATTATTAGAAATATTAACTGACAACCCAACACAACACAGAAAACCTTTGCTTTGTGCTATAACCTTCTTGGTCACTTTTGTATAGTGTATATAGTTAATTCTTTGGTTGCAACTCTTATAAAATCTTTATTATACCTATTTTATTGCATTTAAAGATAAACGTAAAGCCTAAATGGTATGCTGATGTCTTCTTTCATATCGTGGTTGATTTTAATATTGGAAGCTAAATGAAGAAGGGTTTCAACAAAATGAGATACATTAAAACCGTATACATTTGTTTTAACAGCAGACGGTTATTGACTTTAGAACGAATTGAGTGATAAGAAATCGACAAGATAACTTATAATGGGATATTTATCTATCGCAATTCCTAATCTCTGAAACGTGATTTGCAATAAGTAATTTATTTCGTTTTTCAGTAATTTAAATATATTGTATGATTTACTCAAATCCTTTTTTAAGTATTCTAGCAAAAGGGAATCAAAGTTTATTAAAAAAAAATCTAAATCTAAATGAATTAAGTAAGCAATGTAATTAAACGTAACCTTAAATACAGTGATAAATAATACAGAGAGCGACAAGAATAAAGTCAAAATTCGAATTTGTATCAAGAGAACTACAGAAAGATGAAAAGAAAATGTTGCATGCAAATGTATTATTCCGCCGACTAAAACACGCTCGTTTACTATTGACGTTTTTAATTCCACGCATTGCACTTGTATGTATCAGAACATGTCTAATATCATGTTTATTGTTTCCAGTAAATAAAGAGTAAAATATAAATCAAATTATGTATATTGAAAAAAATTATTGAATATTTAACATTGTTTTAGATGCATATTCTATAAGCGGTCGAGTCCTTATTTTAATATTATGCACGTCGACATTATCATGTGTAAACGCTTCTGTAATGTCCTTTCCACTCTCTAGGACGTCAACCATATCCTTAACATCTTCTTTCTGCGTGGAACAAGCCCTTATTACCATAACGGCCATGATAATCCCATATCTGCTGTATTTTTTCCAATCTTCCAGCAATTGATCGAACGGATACAGCGAATCAGCCTTCTTGACACCAAACGATCGTAAATGATCTACGAACGACTTGTGATACAGCTCCAACAATTGATTTAGGTCCTCCAAGTCTTGTCCAGAAATGTTGCTGAATAAAAAGTAGGATAAATCAGTGACTGGAGACGAGCATTTTGTTAATTGAAAATCCAACAAGGCCACGTTCACACCTCCGTCTTCCTATGAATACAAATACAAGCTAAAAAAATTAACATTAGCGTAAGTCTTACTCGCGTTTGGTACATAAAATTATTATTCCAACAGTCTCCGTGCGTGATTACTTTTAAACCATCAATCTCCTCCAGCATTGTTGTCAAAATATATGAAACGTCGTTTTTCAAATTCCTCCATTTAGCCAGGACACTGTCATCAAATTCACCTTGCAAAATGTCGGCTCCCTTATCTATGGCATACTCGAAAATTTGCACTCTGTCTCCAGCAACAAATTCTTTAAAAGTATCCTGAAAACCTCTTGTAAACTCTTTGAACTTTTCCGGATTCTCCTCTTTCAGCGCGACTGAAATGGCGTGATATTTTCCGTATTCCCTTAAAACCAGCTCGATGTGAGATCGTGGCAGCGGATGTTTTTTGGGCCATAATTCGAACCCCATTTTTTTTAAATTATCAAAAACTAGCACTTCCTTGTTTTCGTCTGTGATGGCTCCGTAGCATTTAGCGACGCTGTCGAACGGTTTGACGTGTTTTTGTTCTTGAAAACTGGTGAAAAACGGAAGGACAGTAGTGTAGAAATATGTTTCGTTTAGGAAAGCCGACGCGACCGGAGTTTTTTCTCGAAAGGCTTGACTTTGTTTGCTACATTTCAAAACTAGGTCAAAGGTTTGCGTGGAATTTTCTTGCGTTTTGGCGATCGCAGTTACAAAGTATATATCGCCGAGATAGCCATCGCCTTTCTCTGAGTTTCCTTGCAGGTTGACTGAAATGTCACGAAAATTGTCTTTTTCGAAAACTGTAGTTAACCACGTTTTGATTTCACTTTCAAATCTTGTCTTGTTCATCATTGTATATCAACTAGATAACTAACAAGCCGGGCAAACTGCTATCTATTTATCTAATGGATTCGTTATCTAATTACAAACACTTTATCGCGACCATTTCTGATAATAAAGAAGTAATCAACTATTATATGATATAATTACAATACTAATTAGTAGTTTTACTAGTTTTAAATTTCAACATATTTCAACAACTTTCATTTTGAAAAATGCTCGACTAGGGAAGGATCGTAAGGAACTATTATTTCATGTAAATAATGAAGTGAATTAAAAGATATTGTTTCGAATAAAAAAATACAACATTAAGAAAGAATTGATAATTATATTTGTTTTGCCACACTCTTTCGAAAGTCAAAGTTATTCCGTAGCCAACGCAGCCTCCGGTTTTTTTTTAGAACGGTCGTTAGGAAGTTTATTTCTTTCCGTTGGGTTTGGTGCGGGCGAGAGTCAAGTGTTATCCTACAGGAATATTTATTATTCAGAAGATGATTTTCTGAAACTGCATCCGCAATATTGCCAGAGATAATTATCTCTAATAGTACTTTAATACTGCTGTAAACGTAGTTGAGTTTTATTTGGATGTATTAATCTATTTCACATAAGTTTTAATATAATGTTTTAAATTTCTTATGTATTTAAAATTTTATGGCAAGTTTAATTGGTTGCCTATACAGCAATTTTAGTTATAAATGTCACTTATAAAGTAGGAATCTATAATTAGTTATCTAAAATTTATTAATACAAAGAATTCAAATGCAAGAACAATACAAGCCACTATTTGTCTATTTTTCCATAATTTTTTTCGGATTCATATTAGTGTAGAGGTCCATAAAAATACAGGTTAGGTGTAGTTATTAGCTTTGTTTTATCAACAGAAGACCTCCTCGCATCCCTATATTCTTGATTAAATTAAACTTTTAACGCTATTCCGTCCACAAACTAAAACGCAGAAAGAATTTATGTATCCGTTATAAATGAAAGCATAATTAAATTTCACTCAAGTGGTGCTGCCATCTGTTGAAAAAAAATCTTACCAATGTGTCGGGACGTTTAGCCGTAAATCGACCGGCATCGCCCTAAATTAAATTTAAATTTAATGATGATTTTTTAATTTATGTCATTTAAATTTAATAATAAATTAGTTTAGTTATTTTGTTTTTAATAATTTAATGAAATGTGTCACATTTATCTCAGGTAACATTTTGGAATAGGGATCTGTAAGTATTAAATGGTTCCACGGTTTTAGATCCTGAGACTTCCTCGCGTTCCTACTCTCCTGGTCCATATTCGAGTTTTAACGCTATTTCGCAAACTCATACGACGTTTTGTAACTTTTTGCGTTTACGTTCTTGTTGCGCAAATGAAAACCGTACCTCAAATTCTTTTCTCAATTCGTTCAACGTTAGTTTATTTTTTTATGTAAATTTATATCAGTTGAAATTTTGTTTTATTTACTATTATTTAATTAATTTATTATTAGGTGCAATTAAAAAAATCGTAACTTTTCGGATATTTTATTTATTTTCTTGTAAACATTAAATTAAGGAATTTTCAACATTTTTACAATAAAAACGAAAATGGCTTCGGGCACGTTTATAATACTCGTTACCATCGTCAACAGTAATTTTAAAAGTTTCTGAAATATCCTCTCCTTGATCTAGCGTATCGGTCATTTGTGAAACCATTTCCGAGTTCACACAAACTTTAATAACCAAAAGACTAAGAAAAAATCCAAAACGTGAAAACCGCTTCCAGTGTTCCACTAATTTATGAAACGGATAAATCGCTTCGGGATCGCATCCGTACGACGTTAGATGTTTGGACAAGCTTCCATAGTAAATTCTCAGCAATTCTGTAACGTCTTGATGTTGTTCAGTATCAGCGCAACAGAAGATAAAGTGTGATAAATCAAATGCGGGCGATGCCAATCCCGAAGCTTGCCAATCCAGAATTCGAACATCTGTCGGATCGCTCTGCAAAATTAGTTGCTCTCGTTTTATATCAAAATTAACAGCTGCTAAAACACTTACTGGTGTTTTAAATAAAAAATTGTTGTTCCAGCAATCTCCGTGTAGAATGACATGATATTCTGGTTTCTCAAAATACATTTCCTTGAAGGCATACAGGATTTCATCTTCAGAAAATTGTAGGCTCGCCTCCCTCGCGTTGAGTTTATCTCTAGCGTTTAAAAACTCTTCGACACATAAGTGATTCACCTTAATGGCTTCCACCACGCGAGAGAACATATTCACGTTGTTCTCGACAAGTTTTTCAAAAATTTGCGGTTCTTGAATTTTTAAGGCCATGGACAGAGCGTGCCATTGGCCGAAAGCCTCCAGAACCAAACGCAGGTGCTCGATTGTCATGGGACGCGTTTTGTCCCACATTTCAAAGCCTTGCATTTTCAAATTATCAAGAACCAGCGTCTCTCTATCACTTTCAACCATCGTTCCGTAACAAAACGGCATGAACCTGATCTCATAGTCCAGTCCTTTGTCTTTTTGAAACTTTTCGAACGCTTTTCTCACAACTTCGTATATGCGGATTTCATTCAAGGATGCTTCTCGCATCGGGACTTGCTTTCTCAACTCTTCGTTCTCTTTCGAAATCTTCAGCACCAAGTGAATCGACTTATTCTCACCCTCTTTGGTGGATCCCACGACTGTGGCGAAAATTATATCACCGGAATAGCCGTCTGCTTTATTTTCTGGCTCCAATTTGATTTCATAACGAATCAAATCGTAATTTTTCAAGGCTAGAGCGACGTATTTTTCTACACGGTTTACACTCATCGTTTTCAATGTTGAAGATGAAATAATGTGGTCACAATACAACACACAAAACAAGGAAGGTTTTCACAATGTGATGCAATATACTGCGAGTCCAAAGCCCCACTCTCTATCTGATTATCTAATAATTGAGATAGAATATTTAAAAAAAATATTTCTTTTACTCATGGTGTTATCTCGGCATTTTTGTATAGACTTTCTAACTCGGAAAGGATCGTTTCAACACTTGTAGACGTGATCTTTTAGTATCGAATTTATCTGTATCGTTTAATAAACGTGTCAGTTTTGCCTTGAGTGATTTTTAACTAATTTTTCCAAGGTACTAATTTGGAATGATTACGGTAAAAAATACACACAGTACAACCACAGCCTTTGATAAACGATAAATCTTGATTATATAATCTTCGAATCTCTGGTCTTTTAAATTATATGGTCCCTACTCAACTCAATAGAGACTATTGTATGGCATTTAGGTTGTTCTAATAAATTGAAGTGTTTGACTCGCCTTCTTTCTTGCTAGAGAAAGCAGCAGAATTATATATCTCTTTGCGAAGAGGTCCACTTTTTTGTTCGCTTTATTACTTGCATGGTCTTTTACCCATGTCAAGGTGAATATGTTATGATCCGCTAAGCGAGTTAACAGTCATTAACTGTTTTAGAGTGTAATTCCACAGTCTCCAGAGCTCACAGACTATCAGTGCAGGATTATTCTAGGGCAATAGTTCCTCCTGTACATTTCCTGGCTCTTGGTAGTTAAGCCAGATAAAACTAAGGAACACTAAAGGTCTTTTTGAAGAAATTTGTGGTGAAAAAGAAACAGGCAATTTAGTTCTTCAGATGAGAAATGCGGAAATTGTTTAAATTTTGCCCTATTGGGGGAATTTTATTACGTTATCTATCGCTCTGATCTATCGGGTTGGCTATACTGTGCCAACAGAAAAAGTTGATATACAACGTCAAATTTTTACAAAAAAATTGTTTGAAAGTTTGATCGATTTGTAATTGATTAAAATAGCTGAAAATGGTAAAATTATGAAATTCCCCATTAAATATTCCTTATAGCAAGGTGAAAACTAACGTGTGTTCAAAAAGAAAACGAGGCTGCGTTGGCCATGGAAAAACTTTGTGCATGAATTTAGTGTAGCAAAATTTCAAACTGTCAATTTAGGTTAGCTTCCTTGTTGACAATGGAATAAAAAAAGTGCAAAACATTTTCCGGTATCGTTGTGAATCCAAACATCAATCTATTCATTGTTACAGCTTCTCCTCTGTTGAGGAGAATATCGGCACGACCAGGACGGTCATTAATTTGATATAACTGTAAGTCGTGAATAGATCGATGAAGAAGAATCAGTCTCAAAACCGAAAAATGTCTTGAGAATATTTGGCAGCACTCAGTTACCCGTCAACCTTCATGGGTCATCAGTCTCTATGCGCAACTCGAGACCTACCAATTCAGTTTAAGAACAACTGCATTCTCAATTAATATTTCAAAAATCGTTGTATATATAGTTAAACACGGACGTCGACCGTTAGGGAGTTATATTACACAATATACATTAGAAAAAAAAGGTTTGGGTTTGCTTGGATTCGAAGGTTTATTATTTTAGTAGGCCAAAAAATTTAGACGAGTTACGGCAAAAAATCGAAAGCAATTGCGATAAATGTTGTTTGTTTTTGGAGTTTAATTACGGATTGTCTTTCATTAAAGTTTACATTAATTTTTTTTACATGTTTAGATTTGCTTAGATTCGAAGGTTCAAAAACCAATGATTATTAAAAATGCTCATTAAAAAATAAAATTAAACTGGCCTAGCGTTTGAGCCGTTTTATTTTGATGGTAAATTTTAAACTGACAGATCTTGACATTTGTCAAATCTATGTTTATGTTTTCTACGGTTTCTACACTGGAAAGCCGATAAATTCCATGGCCAACGCAGCCTCGTTTTATTTTAGAACGCACGTTATAATTAATAAGTAGATTTCATTGTGGCTCTTGGTACTTACGGAAAAGTAAATATGAGGAACACTAACGGTATTTTCGAAGAGAAATTGGTGGTGAAAACGAAACTCTTATAAGATAAGAAAAGCGCTCTTTATTTAAATTTTGCCGTGTTGGGGGAATATGATTACGTTATCTGTTACGTTGGCCATTCTGTTACAACAGAAAAAGTTGATGAATAATGTCAAATTTTCACACAAAAAGTGTTTGAAAGTTTGATCGATTTTTAAGTGATATAAATATCTGAAATAGGTAAAATTATGACATTTTCTATTAAAAAAGCACCATCATTTGATTTGCAGAGTGGCGGGATGAATCCTGTACTACTACATAAACAACTGAAAAACAATGCAACTGATTTGCAGGATTTCTACAAGGATTTAAAAACTTGGGGGGCTGATATGAAACGAAAAGAAGACTCACGTCAACAGTCCAATAATAACAACAACAATAATGTGAGCCACAAATTACATAGCATTCGGAAACATAACAATTGACCCTCTAGACACTATCGGCTGATAAAAAGAGGAAAATTGCTCCAGCAGTTAAACAGCCGGAAAAAGTAAAACCCGAAGGTCGTAAAGTTGCCTGTACCAACTATGCAGCTTGGGATAAGTTTGATGCGGATGCCGAGTGTGAAAAAGTAGATTATGATGAAAACGAAGAGTCAGATTTAACTGATGAATGCGACGAAAGCTCCAGAGACCTTGCCTACGTTGAAAAAGAAAAAGTGAGAGTCGTTTGTTCTTAACACATCTAATGTTGGTTTTTAGGGAAATAAATTTGTGAAAGATAAAAAATGGGATGAGGCGATTGCATGTTACAGCACGGCCATTAATTATCACGCGTATGATCCTGTTTTTTATGCCAACAGGGCGTTGTGCTACTTGAAGAAACAAGAGTAAGTTGTTTGAGTTGTAATTTTTTAATAGTGAAGTGTGGCAGTTTTTCTGAAGCTGAATCAGACTGCACAATGTCAATAAAGCTGGACAAGACCTATGCAAAGGCGTATTTGAGAAGAGCGGCAGCACGGGAGGCTCTAAATAAACTACAAGATGCCGAAGTGGATTTGTTACAGGTGCTGGAACTTGAGCCAAAAAATAGCGAAGCAAAAAGTAACTTGGACAACTTGAGAAAGAAGCGTGTTGAAGTACAATCTGTATAATTACTGATTTTATAATTGTTTAATTTTATTTTGATAGGTTGAGGACAAAGTCCAAAGGCCTGTAAGCAAATTTACAATATCCAGAGGCAAAGCAGGAATAAAGAGTACGAGTATCAACTCCAGTGGTGTGACCAATAATAATGTGACAAAAATTATTGCAAATCATTGGCCCACTGAAGAGAATATCATCTTAGTTAAAACAATAAAAAAACCCGTTCATTCGCGGTCAAAAAAGCCATTAAAGCGCATTGAAATTAAAGAAATTGATGTTATTGGCGACACTGGAACTGCAGCTGAGAGTGTTAGACCATTTCCAAGAAATGAACATAAATTGTCGTTTAACACGGATGATTTGCATATCATTGAAAAACAACCAATTCATGAGAAAATTAAAGAAAATAACAATTCAAATAATTTGAAAATTAATGAAGCTCAGCGCGAATTAACTCCCCCTATTAATTCGGTTCAGTTCTATTCAGTGTGGCGCCACTTCAAAACTCTGGAAAGCAAATACACCTACTTGAAATTAATCAACCCAGAGGACTTGCCAAATATATTTAAAGAATCTTTGGACAGTAAAATTTACAGCGAAGTTTTGGAGGTTTTAGCTGAGAAATTCATTGAGAGTGATGATGATGTCTACTGTTATTTGGCAGCAATTAGCAAAATTAGACGGTTTTCAACAATCACATTATTTATGTCAGATGATGACAAGGATTGTAAGTATTATGAGATGTTTCAGCAGATGCAGTTAACATTTTTTTTTATAGATGTTAAGAAGTTATTTGATTATGTTAGGCTTCATGGTGGCCATCCAAAAGACGAGGTGGACCAATTATTCAAGAAATATGAACTATAGAGTTCTGTTATATAAATAATGGACAATAAAAAATATACTCTTCAAAATGTTGCTTCAAGTGCAACTCCATTCCATTATTCCCAAATACCAGAACATGTTCCCTTGGTGAAGTCCTGCATAATGGTTTGCCCACTTTATTTTGAAGTTGTTTTTATTTATGAAATAGAGACAAATGCGGAAACTTGACTTTATCGCTGGATCAAGTAAATTAAAAAAACACACAAACTGGAGGAAAGATTATTTGTATTTCAAAATTATTTTGGACGTCGTATATTTTTTATACTTCTACGATTTGAGACAATTTTTAATCCTGCTTGCAAAAAATAAAAATTGAAAAAACGACCTGGAGTTCAAGCTGGAATTTGAAACTACTTTGAGACGAATTAGTGCATTCAAATGAATTGTGAATATTTAGAAAAGCTCTTTATTCTGCGAGCTTTAATAATACATATTTTCATTTTTAGTGCCATTAAACTCTGATCAGTTTTTAAAAACAATCGGTTAACATAAAACGTGATAACTTGAGTACCAATCAACTAAATAGCAATCTAAAAATAATAATTAACGATATGATTTTTGAAATTGTAAAATCTTTAAGATTTGCCAAATCGTGTCATTAGAGCGTCATCCTTAGACAAACAAAAATAAAATTCCGTCAAAATATTTTTCCGCGGACTCCACGTATGAATGAATAATATAGAAATGACGTTTGTGGAAGGCGGAGTTTACATCGTACGATGTCCTAAAATATATAACACGTGTCCGCTTTTATTTTCCCTGCGGAATTAGTAAATTTACTAGTAGCTTTTTTACCACTGCCAACGACGCAGTCAATGCTCTTCTGTTATCTGCTTCTTAAGCGTTCGATCCTTTCATAACAATCGTGTTTGTCTAGATTTAAATTTGTTCAATGCCAAATACTCTCGTTCCCCTTCCTGCTGTTTGTTTATTATCGGTTCACTGATATTTAACGCATACTCAGTCTGTTTATCTATCAGTGTTGTGTAAATCGCGTTTACGTGAGCAAGTAAAAGTGAACAATCTTGTGCCATCTTAAAAAAACGATATTTGTCTGCAAGCCCCGAAATGAAGAAAGGTCTCCACCGCTGCCATAGTCATATTTTAAAGGCCTCGTTTCGGTATGTTGATTTTGCCAATCCTCTAGCATTTAAATTTTGGAAAATTCTTGTTTCATTAGAAAACGATGTCGAAATTTTTTGTATGTAATGTAATAATGAAAGTAAAGATAAAATCACGCCATAAAATGACGGTGACAGACGAGGACAATTTCCAATTTTTAATTTGTTTACAAACAGATGTTGCTATGGAGAGGTGGATTGGAATTGCGCAAACAATTTACTTCTTGCGCAGATACAGGAAAAAGCGAAAAGTGGCGTGATATTGTTTTTGTCGACCGTTTGTTAAAAGGGCTATTAACTATTAATGCATGATTTCGTCTAAGAAATCGTTCATTAATGTAGGTCATTAATGCATGATTTTAAGATTAAAAGAATTTACGGTGAACAAAAAAATATTTTTATAACAAAATATAACATTAACATACTTATGTTTATTAAATAACTGACTATAAATGTTCGCACCTCGACCTGCACAAATTTGTTGTCAATTCTCACGTTTTTGACTTTATAAATATTTGTTTATTAATGTTTTGCTCACTCTTCCTTTCCATCGCTTTTTTCTTTGTATTTTTGGTTTTATTACTAAGCCAGACTCAAAACTACTCAAGTTATTTTTCAATCTTTCTGAACATTTTAATTACTTTCATCGCCTCGTCGTGGCATTATCTTCTCATTTTCTTTACCTTCTGTATTGATCTCGGGCTTATACATTTGTTTTAAAACGATAATTGCAGCCACATTGATCGTCCATTTGCATCATATTTAATTATTTTTAAACTTATTTTAAACGAATTTTTTTGTCACACAATCGAACTGAAACTATTCCATTTGTTCCCACATTGTTACATCTTATCACTTTTTTCGTCGGTTTATTTCGTTTCACTGCTTTTTATTTATATTTTGCAAATTTATATTTATTTTATTATTATTTAATTCAATATTTTCAGACATATTATCAGTCAAATTGAAATTGTTTCAAATATTCGTACGTTGTATTACTTTTCAACACGTCATCAATTTATTTCGTTTCTTTGACTGTTTTAAACCAATATTTTTAGATACAAAATCAGTCAAGTGGAGACTGTTCCATTTTTACTTCTCACCTTCACGAGCTAGTAATGTATCTAAAAAAAAAACTTGACACACACACTGAAAATATTTTGTTAATCGTTAAATTATGATATAAAAAGAAATGTAATAGAATGCAAATAAAATAATTTTGCACTAAATTTAATAATAAAAAGTACATCTATCAAGAAATGTTTTTTCAGGAAACTTAATTCAGACGCATCGAATACGGTAAATTCGAATAAGCTTGAACCAAAAACCGTGATATTATCCCAATGGAAGCTAATGAACCAACTAAAAAATCACCTATCGAACTACTTAAACCCAAAATCCGTGGAGGCAGTATTGAACCAAGAATTCGTCAAATTCCTAGAGAAAATTCAACCGACCATAAGCACAGCAGACTTGCGGAAATATGTAAACTCTTTATCACTCCCCAACTTGAGAAATGAAGACGTTACTAATAAAAACAAAGAAGACACCGAAATTCAAGTTAAAAATATCAATAAAAAGGGAATCTTGGTTCCGAAATGGAAAACTGCCTCCATTACAATTTCCAAGGTGATGATTATTTTATAAATTTGTAAATCGCAAAAAATTACATTTTTTTAATTAGGAGTGCATAACGTCACGGACTCAACAGCTCTTAGTTTTGTTATCAAACGCACAAACCGAACAATCTATTTTGAACAGACTCGAGGATTTCAACGACCACTTGAACAAATATCCGGAAGCCAAACACATCGCTGTTAAAGTGAATGCCGTTTAATAATTAAACTCCCGTTCAGTATTGTTCTTTTAGCAACAAGCAATCCGTTTGGTATTAAAATTGAAGCAGCAATTGTTGCGTAATGAAAATGCGGGTGCTGTCAATGAGACCCTCGCTTTGCTTGGTTACGCTCCGCGCGTCTCCGGAAAAGGAGTACGAATTCTATCAATCGACGGTGGAGGAGTTCGCGGAATTCTCGTAATAGAAATGCTGAAGAAACTGGAAGAACTGACAGGCAGACGAATCCACGAAATGTTCGATTTGATTTGTGGCGTGAGCACCGGTGCCATAATCGCTAGCTTATTGGGTACATTTCTAGTACGATGCCGACATAAATTATCGATAAGTTGCAGGGATTAAGCAAAACACACTGGACGAAATATTGGAAATCTACAAGGACCTCAGCATGCAGATTTTTACGCAGTCGCCTTTTAGAGGCACGAGCAGCCTCGTTTGGAGTCATTCCTATTACGACACGGCGCGTTGGGAGAAATTGCTGCAGGATCAAATCGGGGAACTCGCTCTCATTAAATCGGCAAGGAACTCCAAGTGCCCTAAAGTACAAAATGAACAATGCCAAACGAACATCTAACTAATCAACACACAAATGTTTGTTTTAGTTGTGTATTTTGTCGGCGCTCGTAAATCATTCCCGACTCTCGGCTTACGTTTTTCGCAACTACGATTTACCCTGTCATCTGCAGTCGCAATATATGGGGAGTCATAAACATTTGATTTGGGAGGCCGTGAGGGCATCGGCTGCGGCCCCCACATATTTCGAAGAGTTTAAATTAGGCAGTTTGCTGCATCAGGTATTCTAACAATACTTTGTTGATTAGAATGTTTGTGAAATGTTTTAAATAGGATGGTGGCATTCTTTTTAATAACCCCACGGCTGTGGCGATACACGAGGCGCGTCTGTTGTGGCCGGAAACTCCAATCCAATGCGTCTTCTCCTTCGGAACCGGAAGAACGGTTCCTTTGCCCATTGATCCGAACGAGAAGAAACCGATCAACACGTCGTCGTGGAAAAGCAAATTTAACGCGATCATCGAAAGCGCGACAGACACTGAAGGTGATTTAAAAAATTTCAGCGTCACGAAATTTTATAAACATATATTGCAGGTGTACACACGATGTTGTCGGATTTGTTGCCAGAAAACATTTATTATCGTTTCAACCCGTACCTGACTGAAATGCTGGACATTGCAGAGATCGATCCGGGGAAATTGGAACAGTTGAGGCGTGATGCTATTATGTACTTGAGAAGAAACGAAGACAAGTTTCAGGAAGCAGCGAAGGTTTTAAACTGCGAGAAGTCGCTTGGACAAAAAGCTCTCGACTGGATTAACTTGCAGAGGGAGATTTACGGGTTTAAAATATTGCTTTAATAGCCACGGTTTTGTGGACCAGTTGAATTTTTACTAGTGAAAGGAACCAAAAGGTCCGCCGTTTTTAGATTGTGATAACGTTATTAGGTAAGTAAAAAAGTATTTTTGACCAATACTTTTTACAATTATTTGTGATTATGATGTGATATCTATGGAACGAAACATATTTGAATAAACAACCATATAAATATTTTTCTTAATTTAACTGTGTAAACGTGTGTTTAATAACTTTTCAAATAATTTAATATGACTGCTCAAGCGTTTGCAATAATATGCAAACAAAAATTAAAGTTCTTATACCTATAGCCTCGACTTATACAATGTTTCTGAATAATGTGTTTCGATCAGTATTTATTCAGTTCAGAAACAGTTTAACCACAGTTAAAATACTATTATTACATAACGAAAGGCCTAGATTTTTCGCTTAATTTGCATTCTGGGTCTGAGTTATGTTTACTTATATGTCATGGTTGCCAAGGTATATCAATTTTTATTAAAAATCGGATTTTATGGTATTGTTTTGACGAGAATGTTGGATAATAACATACTGTGTTATAATAATTTTGTATAAAATGTGTATTCTGTGGTTTGGTGTCATCTGCTGTTATCTAGCGTCAATAGGTAGCATTTAATTTACATTCTGTGGTTTGATGACATCTGTTGCCATCTATCGTCAACCGGTGACACTAACATTTAAGTATTCTGTGATTTGGTGAAATATGTTGCCATCTGTGGTCGACGCCAACAAAAAAAATTAAAATTCTCGCGAAACGTTATAATCTGAATTAAAAGCAAGTGTTTCCATTTGTTTTGAACATAGATTTTGAACCTAACAAAATGTTTAATTATATTATTATATTTTATTATTATTATTAAAGTAACTAGCTAATTGTGCGTCTGTTTTACTGTAAATTTAATTATTCATTAAACTATTTCCTCTGCGCTAGATTTTGTTTAAAAAAATTGTGGGTAAAATCATGTTTTTAACAACTTAAAATAATATATTCTCCAAACAGAGGTAGAAGTTACAGTTGAAAAACAATGTTAAAGAACAATAACAGATTGACTAAAAGCACAGTTAAATGACAATGATAATATCATACAGTACTCAAGCAGGATGATGAAAAATGTCAGTTTATAAATATCTTAGTGTTACAAATAAATACATTAACTTAGTATACAATCTTCATCTTTTTCTAATAATATATGTAACAATAACATTGATTTAAATCGTCGGAGCAACTTGAATGAGGCCCTCAATCAATCCGTTTTATAAAAAGACGACTCCGAATCAAATCGCTATTCTAACTCTATTTTTTATCTTCATTATCAAAGTCTTCAAAATCATCAGTCCACTTGAGATCGGTTGCCTTTGGTGAGTCCCCGGCGGGGCCCTTTTTGTTGTGATTACTGGCCACGTTTTCACTGAAAAAATCGTCATCGAACGGATCGCTTTCCCGCGCAAAAATATTTACAGATTCCGATTTCTTGATGTTGATATCGGAATGCAGATTCCCCGACAATCTGTGTTTGTTAAACTTCTTCTTCCTGCTCGTTACATTCTCGAAATTGTTGACGCAGAACGCGCCTTCTTTTTCATTCGAATCGGTTTCTTCCTTAATGCTTGATATGCTGTTGTCTTCAGGTAACGTTTCGTTTTTGCGCGAGAAATCGTCATCGAAGAGCGACTTCGGCTTGGCTTGCAGGCGAGAGGAGTTCAGTTCCTTCAACGACCTTTGCCGGTACCCCTCTTTGTTGAATTCGTTGTGCAAACTGTGCTGCTGCCTCAGTTCCCTCAACGTTTTGTTGGAAATCGTGGGCGATTCCGCTTCTGAAGTCTCCATGTCGTTGGGATTCTCCTCCGACGGAACGAAATCATTCTCGAATAAAGACTTGGCGCGACTCGTCCCCTTCCGCGGAAACGTGCCGACCACGTTCATTTCGCCCTTCGGACTCTCCTTCGATTTCTTCCGATTGGTCAAAGTCGCGCTCTTCTTATTGCTGTGGTCCATTTTAGAATTGTCGGTTTGCTTCTTGTCGGGAAACTCGTTCTCGAACTGTTTAGAATAGGGTTTGAGTCGGTGCGGTCCACGCATTGCGGAGTTGGCGTCCGATTTATGCCGATGCGAAAACTCCGAATAATGCGAATCGCGACTCCTCGACCTCCTTCCGGGTTTGTACCTCCTGTCTCGTTCGCCATCGCTGCCACCTGACGCACGACACAAAAACAATACAAAATAAACCAGTGATTACACCATTACCTGTTGCTAAATAGTGCTTCGATTTGATCTCGCCGGTCTTCCTGTCCATCTCCGAGGCGCTGCTCGGCCTCTTCCAGTTTCGCTTAGCGGTCAGATAATGTGGCGACGGAATTTCGTCCGCCTCGTTCGAATAGTCGTCTTCCCACGGCGATTCCTGCGATTCTCTGTAATACCGTTCGTCGTATTTGCGATCGCGCCACATCCCCGACGGCCAACGACTCCCTTTGGTCGGTTTTTCTAAAACTAAAGAACTGGTCAACACACGAACGACAGGTTTCAGTTTACAACCATGTTCGCTTTGATCCCAGTCTGGACAGCACCAACGCTCACGCCTCCTGTGCCGTCTTTCATCAACCCAATCGTTTTCCCATCTATCCACGTCACCGTATCGTTCCCTCTCTAGCTCTCGTTTAGGACGCTCACCGCGATGAAACGTCGGTTCCCCTTCATACCTAAAAACTCCAATCAAACAAATTGCCAGACCATTATTTCAAATTACTCGTAATCGTCCTCTTCATCCCAGCTGTCAGCATGTCTCATCTCCCTGTGCTTTTCAAACGAATGCTGGCGTGCATGTTTCATCCATCCAGTTCTTCGTCGCGGCTCCTCCTCCCACGGACTCACGTCTCTTGAACTCGACGAATGTCCACCGGCGCCTCCCGTGTGCACGTATCCCGTCTGTTTTTTGCGCCTTGGTCGTTCGTAACATTCGTAGTATTCGTCTTCGTAGCTGTCGGTTGAACGTCGATGGCTTGGATAGTACTGCACTGGAAGCAACAACATAAAAAATGTCGTCTAAACATCACAATTCTCATGCGTTTTGTACCGTTTTTGTGCGGATAAATAATTGTGCAACGTTTACTACTCCTACTTATTGCGCCCTTGATTTAAATGTGCGAACATATAAAAAACAGAAACTCGGGAGGTTATGAAATCGCGCTTGTTTTAATTTTTTACAGTTGAAACAGTCAAAACAAATTTTGACCAAACGACGTCGAAAGCGCGACCTGGAGATGACATATACTACATATAACTCTTATTAACAAAAAACTGTATTTCAAATTCCTCCAATTCAAGATCGAAAGTTTGCTACGCTGTTCTGCTAAGCACACATGAAGTCGTATCTACAAAAAGTAATATTGTGTGCAAATTAAGATTTTTATGTTTTGGTCTTCCGCATTTCCGATCGGTAATTTGTTCTCGATATACTTCTAATGTGCACTATTTCAACAGCTTTAATTATTTTTGGAAATGTTTTCAAATATTTTAATTAAACGGGTCAGAAGCAAAGGATTGTAAAAGTGGAGTAAATGCATCTTAAAGTCTCCCCTTTTTTATCAAATTCGTGGCTCAAGATTGTAAAAATTGATTATTTCAACAGTTTTAATTATTTTTGGCAATTTTTTCAAATATTGTAATTAAACTGGTGAGAAGCAAAAGGATTGTTAAAGTAGAGTAAATGCATCTTTAACGTCTCTCCTTTTTTATAAAATTACTGGCTCAAAATTGGAAACGTTAATAAATAAATCTGTGGTATTCAATATCTGAGTAACTATATTTGTTGAAAACTTACACATTTTTGATATAAAATGCATTTAGACAATTTTGCCTTAAAAAAAGAAATCGCTTGCATCATTTTATTAAAGTAGTAGAAAAAGTAGAAACTCATAAAAATCACAAAATATGAAAAACGATAATGTCCAATTCATCATAATCAGAATCTAATTCAACCCTTGAGTCCTCCAAATAAAAATGTTCTTCATAATTTGATTATTGAAATTGTTACTTTTGACTTTGTTGAGATTTTTTATTACAAGTTTCATTTAAAAAGCCTTATAATATTCATGGTAAATTGGAGGCACAAAAGGTAAGAGTTGATTTCAATTTTCCCACTGCGATTTTTCCCCCAAGTGCGAAAATCACTTATTTCGTTTTGAAATCAACGAATTCGTAGTTTTTAAATGTTTAGTGTACAAAAACGTACTTATCCTTTTTGCCGTGGCTTTAACCCATTTGCTTCCGACCCTTCATTAATTAATTGTAAAAGTAAGTTTTGAGAGATACAACAATTTTGCCTAGCAATGTTTTAAAAAAAATGACTTTCATTGTTTGGTATGTCCTGAGTTCAACAAAAATATTAGAGAATGCATTTACTCCACTTTTACAATCCTTTTGCTTCTCACCAGTTTAATTAAAATATTAGAAAAAATTGCCAAAAATAATTAAAACTGATGAAATAATCAACTTTTCCAATCTTGAGCCACTACTAAAGTACCACTAACAAAAAGAAATTACTCCTAACTTTATTAATATCAATCGAAATCAAAAACGGTTTTTACTATATGTTTTGTGATTGTTTCTAAATCACGCTCACTAGTAAATAAATGATTGATAAAATTAGGCGCAAAGATTTGAGCAAGCGTGATTTACAGGAATTTGTAGATGGAATTAAATGAGTTTTGAAATAAATAAGTCTAAAAATAGAAGCAAAATCCATAATGCACTTAAAATGCATGGAGTGCTGTTTTTGTGAATCGATATTACAGTATTACTAATTAATTAATCAGTACTTAACCCATTAATTAAATAATTAGTAATTAATTAGTAATTAACTAATCAAATAAATTAATTAATTAATTACTAATTAGGTTAATCACTATTTATTAATTTTTTATGTAACATGTATTTTCGTACGCGGGATTATTTATTTTACAAAGACATGCTCCGGAGCGCTCTTAGCATCGAAAATTTCTTACACTCTTTCGAATGTCAAAATTATTCCTTGGTCTATGCTCTCTCGTTTTATTATAACGTGTGTTCAAAAATAAAACGAGGCTGCGTTGGCCATGAAATTTATCGGCTTTCCAGTGTACCATAGAAACCATAGAAAACGTAAACAAATAGATTTCACAAATGTCAGTTTACAATTTTCCATCAAAATAAAACGGACCAATTTTATTTAAATTGTTTATAATAAATGCCATCGCTTTTATTTTATAATGAGCCACCTTAAGACATAAAATTGTTACTTACGACGTCATGTATTTTTGTACAATGACGTCATCATTGGTTTTTGAACCTTCGGAACCAAGCAAACCCGAACCTTTTTTTTCTAATGTATATTGTGTAATATAACTCCCTAGCGGTCGACGTCCGTGTTTAACTATATATACAACGATTTTTGAAATATTAATTGAGAATGCAGTTGCTCTTAAACTGAATTGGTAGGTCTCGAGTTGCGCATAGAGACTGATGACCCATGAAGGTTGACGGGACAAACTGAGTGGTTCCCAAATATTCTCAAAACATTTTTCGGTTTTGTGACTGACTCTTATCTATCTATTCAAAACTTACAGTAATATAGAATTAATGACCCGTCCTGTTAATTCAAGAATGGCACACCACCATTCCTGAATTCACAGGACGGTTGATGATTCTCCTCGACAGACAAAAAGAGGAATTGCTGTAATAAAGAATAGATTGATGATTGGATTCACAACAGAAGCGGGAAATGTTTTGTACTTTTTTTATTCCATAATAAAAACCATTTTGATTACAAATAAAATATTATAGGAATAATTCATTATGGCACAACAAAATTCGATCCAAATTGAAAAAAATTCAAAAGTAACTCGGCGTTCGATATTAAGTGCAGATGAAATGCCGAGAAGTCTAAATTAAATGTTAAAGAAAACACCAAATGTATCGTATACGAAAGAACCTAACCTAAACATGAACATACTCGAAATGAGTTTAAAATTTTGCTACGCTAAATTGATGCATAAAGTTGTTCCATGGCCAACGCGGCCTCGTTTTCTTTTTGAACACACGTTAGAACGCACGTTATAATAAACTACTTGGCACGTGCAAATAATTCGCATCTCAATCATTTTGATTTGCCGTTTTACCTTTTGGGATGCAGAAGTGAGAAATGTTAAATGTTGACAAGCGACAACAATGGCGCTATGACCAAAATGCGATTAAGATTTTTTATAAATTGTTTGTTTATTTCTCGCATCTAGCGGTGAAGGTAATCTTCAAAATGATGGCTCATTTATTGGCTTTGATGAAGCATTAAGGGAGATATGGCGTTCCCTTGAGAAATAATACAAAAAAATTCGATGAACATTCTCTTGGGGAATGTAATCGCTAAAATCTAGAAATCTCGAAACGTTTACATAATACATATTTAGGAATTTTTTGTGCGGTTCAGAGATACAACTTGGCGGCTACTTATGTCAAATTAAGAATGTATAAAAATAATCAATCGATGCGGGATAATATTAATTTTGGAAACTGTTCTTTCGATTAACACAAAATTGTGAAACGCCAATTTTATTATGACTGACATCGAAAATAAGAAACCCGAAGGTGTCGTTCCTACTAACGATGGGCAGAATCGAGTACTTTTAGGAATCGAGAAAATAGTACTCGAGTACTTTAGAGTATCGATATCGATACGATACCTCACCCGAGGATCGGTTCTGTTCTGGCATGCAAATATGATTGTTTTTTGGAATGCTTGTATATAATTTTCTATTTATTTCTATACATGTATGGTTTTATTTATACTTTATGGTCGTATTATATTATTTTTGTTTATTTAGACAATAATTTTAATATTGTTTTGAAAAATTGAAATATATATAATAGTTTATTCAATCAAAATACTAGGTGTCTTTAACGATGCCGATATGATTTCCCAAACGAACTCGTGCGTAAAGATTAAAAATCGTTCGAGGAGTAATAATTTTTGTTCTCATACTTTTAGATGTTTTTTGAATCTAATTCATTAAAGTATTCGAAAGCCAGTAGGTAAGTTTTTGAGAACGAGTACAATGAAGATTGGTTGACACTGACACTCGATACTGTGGTCTCGAGTACTCCGATCACTAGTCTTTTGTATCGAACTCATTCGAGGACTTCTGGGATAGTACTCGAATACTACGAGTACAGTGAGGAATCGAATAGCTTCGATACTTTGTACTCGAATACTCCGATCGTTAGTTCCTACCTTCTGGTTCCGCAGACGTGTCCCACCATCCTTCCTGATCCCGACGGTTGTGCCTCTTGGTCCAGTTGTCACTTCCAGAATCCGTCCGTCTCCACTCGGACGGCGACCCATTCCCGAACTCCTTGGAATCGCTGGACCACGGCGAAACGCCTTCCTCGCTCTGCACTGCTTGCTTTTCTTTGCTCGGATCAGCGGCGACGTTCCCTTGCTCGAAAATCGCCCAACTTTCTCCGGCCACGTCGTCGGCTTTCTTCCCCATTTCGCTGTTACTTCCCGTGTTGTCAATCTCCGGGGAACTGCCGCTCACCACGTCCGACAAAGACCCGGAATTCAGCCTGGCGCTGGTGTGCATTATTTCGGCGACGGCCACGGGCACGGGACTCTTGACGATCTTCTGCGGCGACTTCAAGTTTGCTGCTTCAGCAGTCTTATTATCGGATGAGTCCGTGTTGTATTCGATGAACGCCGGTTTGTCTTTACCGTCACCCGCCAACTTGTTCTCCAAATTGAGCATGTTCCTTTGCTCTTGTTCCTCGTTTTGCGTGCGCTCGCGCTCGTTCACGTTATCGTCGCCTGTTTCGATCTTCGCCTCGGTCTCGCCCAGCTTCAGTTCAGTTTCCACAATTTCCCGCAGTGCTGCATACTTGTCATCCGCCGACGAATAAACATGATTAACATTGTTAACATTGGCGTCGACATCGTCCGGATGCGCCAATTCCTCTGTCAACTGTTCGGGTTCCGTGTCGATTTTAGTTTGCTTTATTTCTTCGTTCATGAGTTCGCGGAAGACGGCGTAGCGATCGTAGGGCTCCGCTGTCGCGCTAAAATTCGCAGCAAAATCCGCGTGAAAAGTGCTGTGACTCTCCGAGGTTACAGCGTTGTTGTCTTGGGCTTCGTTCCTGGTTTTCTCTCTGATGAAGTTCGACAAATAGTTGGTGAGTTGGACGAGAGTCATGTTGCTCAGCTGCTTCGGTGGAATGTGGAGTTTGGAGGCGAGTTCGTTCAAGCCGCTTAATGTGAGCTGAGTGAGAGTGATGTCCAAACCTTCAACTCCTGCGACGGTCGTTGTCAGGTTCGGTTTGGCCTCCAAATAGGACGCTACTGTGACCTGTGCCGTGTTTTGCTTCTTGGACGAACGCTGTGGCGGCGGCAGCAGAACCGATTTCGTGTCGGGGAAAGAAACAGGCGTCAGGTAGTCTTCCTCGCTGGATTGCAAATTGAATTGTTTCTTTGGACGCTCCGGGAACGTGGTGAAATCAGAGTCGAATTTTAGTTTTCGTGCTGGAAGCGGTAACGGCGGGCTTTTCTCTATGCTTTTCGTGAACTCTAAGCTGTTGGGGGCCGTCTGGTACTCGTCCATGTAGTCGTAGTTGGACTCTTCGGTGTGTGGAGGTCTCGGTGGCGGTTTAACGGACAAGTCGTTGGGCAACTTCTTCGGAGGCAGAGGAGGCGGTTTGATTTGCATCAGCGTCGATTCGGGTCGAGGCGGAGGCTCGGGGGCGCATTCCGACTCCGACGAAATATCCAAACTGGCTTTTTCGTGCAGTTTGAGCAGCTTCGTGTTGGTCCTGTCAAACTGCACCTCGAAGACGTTTTGCTTGTTGAAGCGAACCGGCGACGGCGGTTTCGGTGGTAACTCGTTATAGGCGTCGAGGCCGTTAGACTTGGATGGCGTTTTGAAAGCGGCAAATTCCGTTTCGAAGGGGTCCTGTTTGGCAAAGTCGGTCTCGGCAAAGGGATCTTCGGCCACGAACGGATCCTCACCGAAGGGATCGGTGGTGAAGTCGGCTCGCGCCACTTTCGCCGTACTGTTATTTTTGGGGAACAGATTCTGCTCTGGTTGGGTTTGCGACACCAACTCATTGAGTACTTTTTTGGGTGGATTTTTAAGTTCTTGAAAGAAATGTTTCTTATCAATATATGGCTTACTTCTGCCAGTACCTAAGGTAAAATAAAATATACTGTTTATTAAATAAAAACCCACAGCAACTAATAACTGAAAATCAAACAAAAAAGTTTTTATTTTATTTTACCACAGATATCGTCGTATTGGAGTGATATGAACACGTTCGCAAGTGTTTGATGAAAAACAAGCCACACACAAAAACTAAATCGCTCGTATTATTCATGACTGGATGAAAATTAACACATCGGTATTGCAAAGCCGCATAAATGAATGTTCGCGCGCATGCTCCGTAACTTACCAAGCGGGTCCAGTTCGGTGAAAACGTCAAATTGCGACAAAATCTCCTCCTTCGTTAACTTGTGTTTTTCCTCTCTACTGTGCTCAGCCCCTGGAGCGGGTTCTTCGAAAATCGTTTTACTTGCCGGCTGAACCAACCATTCTTCAGTTGTGGAGTCCCGCTGGGAACCACCATGAAAAAAAATGTCTCGTTTCAACTTCCCCTCTTTTGAATAACTTAAGCTAGTGTCGCCACAACTTGAATCTACACTGCTCAAGTTGTTGAGTGTCTTTGGACTGAAGATACTGCTACTGTCTGATGTTCTGCTGGATCTCTCCCGCCCTGATGATGGCGGCGGTGGCAGAATTGGTTTCTGAAATTATTGCCTTTATTACAACTCTCGACAATCAAATTTCCAACCTCAGCCACTAATTGAATCGGTTAGATGAAAAACACTACAAGTCCAAATTTCAATATTTTCCCTTCATATCGACTTTGATTTAACATTTTTATTGAATGTATTTAAAAACTATAAGATATTTTTCGTAGGAGGTGTCACAATTTGTGGAGGGTATTTTACCTCATTCGTTACGTTAATTTAAATTCTATTGGCGACATCAATGCAAAAAGCTGAAATTTGGACTCTTTCTTGATTCTCACTGATTCAATTATAAACAGTAGAACGGACAAATAAAACATGATTCAGAGTAGGCCATGGAATCACTTTGGAATTCGTCAGAGGGTAGAAAATGAAATTAAGTTTTCTATTGACAATCGTTTCGGACATGACATATAAAACACATCTATATAAATAAAAATTAAAAGCTGTTTGATGGTAAGCCCATCACTTGAGAACGGCTGGACCGAATAGGATTTTTAGGAAAGAAAAATTGAAAATGTTACCCGGAAAATACGAGAATTCAAAAAAAACCGAAAGTAATTTTTCTATGGAATTTTTTGTATGAACTAAAGACCATAACTCACGATTTGAACGATGGATATGCGTAATAATTTTTTTGTTTTGTTCGTTATGGTCCTGAAATTTGAACAGAATATGTGAATGTTAAACGTCTACAATGAAAAAAATAAAACAAAAGCTAGATGGTCTAGTCTGAATCCTATTATTTGTACCCAAGTTATCAATTATTTATCATCGAAATATGCAAACTTTCGCGACTGTTAAGCAACTTCCATTGATTGTATTGTAATAGTTATTTCCAGTTTGTTTATATCTTTGGTAGACCCCAGTATATTTTCTGAACATATTTCATAACCGAGATTAATGTTCTAAAATTTTTACGTCCAAAAAAATTTGATTCACTACTATTAATTATGGATGAAAATATTTGTGTGTATCCAAGAAAAAACAATTATAACTGTTACGTTTTAATGAAAATGAAATGGTTTTTGGAGGTTTCAGAGCAAACAGATCTTTTATCAAAAAATAATTTTTATTAAAAAAAAATCTTAACATGCTTAAAAATGTAACACCAGCCGCAGACATACTGCAGTGACTTTTTTTATCCGCGTAAACTGAAGCACAAAAACACGGCACTTCAAAAATATTAAAATAGAAAAAACGGAAGTATAAGTCTTTTATCTCTTGCAAAATATTAATAATTTGCATTGTTAAGAAAATTGTTGTTCTGAAGACGTAGCGAAACGTTTGTAAATAACTCTTTGCTAGACATCCTCAGTAGATTTTTAGAACAATTTTTATAACCCAGATTAATGTTTTTACAATGACAAGACGTAAATGTTTGGAAATAAATATTTAAAAACAATCTAGGCAAAAGTTTCCAAAATAAAAACTTGCAACACTTAAATATCAACTCTCAAGAACAAATACTGCATTTTCAGTTGAGATTCAATAATCATCTTACTGTGTAGCTGGTGAAGCTGTCACCAAACGGATCGTCTTTGGAACCAAACGGATCCGAGGGCGTTATCCTTTCCATTTGATTAAGACCCTGCTGCAAACTGTTCAACTCCAATTCTAAATCAACTAAATCCGCAACAGCCGTCCCCGACGTTTTAGAGTCTGAATTGTGGCCGCTCTTGCTTTCACTAACGATGCTTTTGGACGCTTCCTGCGAAACGGTCTGTAACTGCACAAAAAGTTGTAACCATTCACCACCTTAAAAAATCTACACCTTATTGGAGACAGACGCGTCGCAAAATATCGGCGAACTACTAAATCGGTTTTTGTCTAGATGTTGTTTGGCCAATTCGATTTCCTTCTTCTTCAGCGCAAACACCACTTGGAACAAATCTCTCATCGCAATAACCACCTGTAAATCCCGACATCAAGCACCGAGGCGAATATGATAACACCCAAATTACTTGACTGGCCGCTTTGTCGGTTTTAATGCCAAAAAAACGGTGGCCCGTGTCCGGCGATCCGAATATGTATCCAAACGCACGCGAGTCCGTCATGTCTTGTGCGATGAACGAGATTTTGTGGACCGGGTGGTGATACAAGGAGTCCTACAACCGAAAGTGAGAAAATGTTGTGGCGGTGTAATGTTTCACCCCAGTCTTTTCATCCCTCAAGCGTAAACCGTCAATAGCTATGTTGATAGTAATGCGTTGTTTGTGTTCCCCTGCAGCTCTTATGGCCATCTTCAAGTCAGAAAGCGCCTCCTGACACATTCTATCCCCTCTTGCTTCAGACACTTCCAAAATCCCTATGAGTTTGGCTTTGAAACTCACCCCATCGCCGAGAAAGCGAGTCGTTTCGTTCTTGTCTAAGAAAAAGCGTCTCTGTTAGAGCGAGTACAGTTTCGCGGATGGGGTGAAAGGCAAGCATAGACAAGAACAAGATGCGGGCTCCAGCAGGTGTTACTCACATTTTAAAGGGCTAGTTTTTTTTCTCAACGTTTGCATGTTTTGCTTATTACACGAAAAGCGGTAGATTTTCAATATAAAACACTCTCAACCATCTGCGACCAAAACATCACATTGTATCACATTATAAATTGACTTTACACTTTCCACAGTTCATGGAAATGATCAGTGGTAAAAGACAGTTGTCCGAAAATTGCTCATTGTGGAAATGTGCACTGAATTAATTCTTCATATTGATCAGAGAACCCATTGATCAACCCCATTTAGGGGTGTAGCAAGTTTGGGGTTGATATTTGCACATGCTCAGTCTAGTCCAAATTTATTGATTTAAAAAAATATATTTCTTAGTCGATGGTGATGGTAATGTTTGTCGACGAACTAAATTAATCTCTTAACGTTCTTAATTATTGTCCCTTCACCTGAATTTTCGGACCCGTTCTGATGTCAAAGCGATAATCAGTAAGTAAATTGCTACTAAAAGAACTACCGTCTGGTGACATATCACAGCTTTTCCAATAATAAAAAAATCACTTTTCACTCCCGAATTTGTAATTTTCGCTCACTGGACCACAATGACAACAATCATAACCTCAAACGTTAAATAAAATAACAGTAAAATCAGAATCAAGTGTTTTATTTAGAAATGACGCACAATCGATTAAATACACACATTCTTGTTGCTTGTTGACTTATTTTGCTATTAAAAAATATGTAAACCTGCTGATGATTGATTAGTTTTAATTAATTACAAAAAAAAACTGTTTAAACTTTTAAACAGATTATAACCACAAAATCAAAGAATTTGTTTTTATTAAATGTTTGTACGTGATAAATAGCGCGCAGATAAAAAATATAAATTCGAATAAGTTATTTTAAAATTTTGACAATTTCGAATAAACAGAAACCTGTAAAAATATCTGTCAGTATTTACCAGAGGTACCACATTTTCCTATGACATTTTCTCAATTCTAACCTATGTTTTGAACGAGAAAAAATTTGTTGTATAAACTTTCCTAGTTTTGCAATTTATAATGCACGTTTAGTGGTTTTATTAACAATTACAACTTCATTGGGCGCAGCTTCTGGTGCATAGTAACTTAATTTATTTCACAACTTGTTATAGGTTATATTTCAGCTTCCAAATACACACGTGGGTTTTATTTAAGATTCAATTTGTGGATTAAAAAAATAATACAAAATGTCGACTGACCTCAAACGAATTTCATCTGTTAAACAGAAAATTAAAAATTACCAACAACAAAAATTGGCCATCAAAACAGCTTTAAGTAATGTGGTAAGTTGTCAGAATACAATTAATTAATTAATTTATACAGAAAATGTTTGAAGGAATGATTTATAGTGTCATAATTATTTTTTATGTAATTATTTAAACAATTAGTGCTCTTATATTAATGTAATTTATTTGTTTTTAATTTTAATTGTAGGATTTAAAGAGCAAGAAAAAGGTTTTTGCCGATGGTGAAGAAACTTCAAACACAGTATCATCAAATAAACAAAATAACAAGCAGAAGAAGTCTCTGTTTGAGAGCGACGATGATGATGCAGAGGACAATTTTAACATTTCTGAAAATACTAGCTTTGAAGTTAAGGATCCGAAAGTATATTTTTATGGTTGTGACTGAAATAGCACTAAGCAAACTGTTTTCAGCTCTTTGAACTGCAAACCAAATTTAAAAGTGACAAACGTTTCAAGATTGATGAGAGATTTGTTGATGACAGTGAGGAAGCGGCGGAAGTGATTAACGACGACTCTGAGGACATATCGCTTGAGATGGAAAAAAAGAAGGAAATGGATATTTTGTCCCAGGTTTTGGGGACCAGTGTAAGGCCCAAAGACGCCAAGCTACAAGAAAAATTGTATTTTTCAATTCATTTTAAATTCGTTATTAACTATTTTGTTTAGTGGCAGTGTTGGTAAAAAAGGAATGTTGAGATTCGATCCAACACAGCAGGATCATTTAAAATATGAAGTCAAGCATCCAGCGCAAGCCAATGATGCTGGCAAGAAATCAAAAATTAAGCGCAAAGAAAAAGCGGAAAATGACGAGGAGACTGAAAAACCGATTGTGTCCAAAGACGTGTTTTATAAGGTTGAAGACGGTTTAAAGAACGCACTACAAGGACCACAAGACTTTAGTTTGTTGAATTTATTCGGACACAAAGGCGACGATAAACCGTTGGAAAATGAAGCAGAAGCAACCGCAATTGATCATAAAAATAATTCGCACTTTGACAATAATCCCTTTCGATACGATTCTTCCGACGACGAGGCTGAAATTAAAACGGAACCAGCCGAAGAAGCCCACTCAAACAAAGACATCGTCAGCAGCGATGGAACTTTTTGGGCGGAACCGTTTTTCTTTAAAGCGAACGATTCTCGTTTGAAGGGTGCGTTTTTGTGTAAACCGGCGCAGTGTTTTTATTCTCTCAATTGCAGAGGGAGCCGAGTTTATTACGAAAATAGGAAACGAAAAAAAGGGCGAATTTTTGGAACAGCGGAAAAGTTTGAAGCATTTGATCAAAGTCAAAGCTAAGAACATCGAGAAGCAGAATAATCCCTTCAAGAAGAAGCTGGGAGGAAACAAAGCGAAACAACTAAAGTTAAAAAGGGCCCTAAAAAGATAAATAAAGTTTTTTACAAATTAAATAAACTTAACTTACCTCTCTTCAAGTGCTTGATTTATGGTTGAAAATCAATACATATATAAAAGTAAGATTTCATAGAATTAATTATTTGAAAAATTATTATACAAAATACCAATACGACTTCTTCCTATTTCTAATATTTAATTTGAGAAAACATTAATATTAAACGAAATTTTGTACAGATAAAATATAGTCTATCCTAGCCATGAGAATTGATATTATATAACTGCATGTTGAAAACGCATCACTAAATAATTTCACTCTGTAACAAAAGCTAAATCAAGTTAAACTGCTAGAAAGAAACAAATGTAAACTACAAGAAGCTGTATGAGAAGAGTTTTCAATAAACCTTCATCAGACTCAGCCTGCACCCCTCAATGCGGTGCATTTTTCGTTACATTAAGAACATTCGCAATAAAATGTTGAAGACTGTTACAAACGATAATCATGACTGAAGCGGTTATAAAATTAACGGCTAGTCATAAACAGCAAATATTTGGAACATTGAAATGTATTTATTCCTTTGCGGGCACTTCGATCACCCGAGGTTTGTCAATGATCCTGGCGGTGCGGTTGCCTTTTTCCACAATCCCGATAATCCACGCTTGGTAGCCTTCTTGCTTTTCAATGTCCTTACAATACGCCGCCGCCTGTTCCCTCGGCAAACAGATCAACAGTCCTCCCGAAGTCTCGGCGGAATGTCCTTGCAAAAGTTGGAACATGTTACCGCAAGCTTTTGCCACCGCTGCCATCTTGGCGATGACGGGCAAATTGTGGATGACAAACGAGACGTCGTTCTTCTGATGGGAGGCCAACGTCTGCGCGTGACCCAGCAGTCCGAAACCCGTCACGTCCGTAGCACCATGTGCGTTGTATTTATGCATCAGCCGGCTGGCGATTCGGTTCAGCCGCGCCATCGAATCCATCGCACGATGATACGCTTTCCTTACGTCCTCCTCGCTCACGACCAGTTTGATGCGATTCCAACGTTCGGGTTGGTCCAGCCACTGATGGGCGTTCACTGCAACCTACGTTAAAAAACGGTTATAATAAAATGTTAACAAACTTGTATTTCGTTCGAACCTGCGTCCCGAGCGGTTTGGTGAGGACCAGGACGTCTCCAACGACCGCGTTGTCTGGAACGATGTATTCGTTCGGCTGACAAACCGTGGTGGCGACTCCTCCGATCGTACACCACGGATTCACAACAGTTTGGCCACCCGTCACTGTAGTTCCCGCCTCCAGTGCCGAATCTTTGAAGCCGCGCATTATCAAGGGAATGACCACGTCGCGCTCTTTTTCAGTCATTTTGGTGCTCACTCCCAACAACATCAGCATATTGTCGCACTCGGTCACTCCCATTGCGTATAAGTCACTCAGGACGTTGGCACATGCAATTTTTCCCATCATATAGGGGTCGTCCACCAGGGGATAGAAGAAATCGGTGGTCTGCACTAAGCATAAGCCGCCGTGGCGGACCGGTGTCACCTAAACACAACAAAAAATTAACAAAATTTCAAAACGAAAATGAGTTAAGAAAAAAATTTGCGTTGGCCAATGTTCCTTTGAAATTCGTAACAGTATAGCAAATTTTAGATAAGGTAGAAAGAAGTTCGTGATACGATACTAGCTTCTCTGCAAATTGAATAACATAATCGAGATTTAAGGCAAAAGACTAAAAAATATTCAAAGTGATTTGGCACAATATAAAATATATCGAAGAATGCTAATTGCATTAAAACGAATTTCGTGGTAGGATTATAGTGTTCCATATCCAAAAATCAATCTTTTGGGAATCCGACTTTGAATATTTAAAACCAGATGCCTTTTATTTCAAGAAATATGACAAAAATAACAGTCGTTGTAAAGTCTAGATCACTCTTGTTTTTATCCTTGTATAATAGCGACTGTAACTATTGTAAAAAATTTGTAATTGCTGAAATTAAAATAGCCAAGTTTGGATATAGAACAATTACCATACAAACAGTCTCAAAAGAGCGGGATAAAGAACAAAGAATTAATAGATAACATGTATTTTGTTGGAAAGTCATTCGTTTATTAAAAAATTGCGTAAAAATATTAAACAAACATAACAAATAAAATTAACATTATGTTAAGAAAACATTTTTTAGAAATTGGGTAATTTTTTACAACACTTGCCATAAGATCTATTTTTCTCTCCAGTTTTGAAAACTTTGGTGTTTGTTTTTTGGTCTTGATGACAATAATTGCACGATTTGTTCCATTAGCTTTTTTGGTTTGAATTGAGACAGTCTTTGCTTTAAGTTGTTTTAATTTTAGCACCTTTGTACGGTGCTCTTTGGCACTGTCGACCATCTCTAGTGGGTTTTTGTGAGTTGGAGCTGAATTTTCCTTTTGAGTAGTTCGAGCAATTTGCACAGATTTGGGCATTTTACAGCCCCATTTAATCAAACTTCTCCTCGTTATTTCTTTTGACAACCAATTGCATTAAAACAAATTTCGTGGTGGGATTATAGTGTTAAATATCTAAAAATGAAACTTTTGGGAATCCGACTTTAAATATTTAAAACCGAAGATTATGACAAAAAATAACAGTCGTTGTAAAGTCTAGATCACTCTTGTTTTTATCCTTGCATAATAGCGACTAACTATTGCCCAAAATGTGTAATCGTTGAAATTAAAATAGCCAAATTTGGATATGTAACAATTACCATACAAACTGCCTCAAAAAAGCGGAATAAAGAAAAAATAATTAATGAATAAGAAGATGTATTTTGTTGGAAAGTTATTCGTTTATTAAAAAACTGCGCAAAAATATTGATCGAACATAAATAATAAAATTAACATTATCTTAAGAAAACCATTTTTAGAAATTAGATAATTTTTTACAACACATGCCATAAGATCTCTTTTTCCGTCGAGTTTTGAAAACATTGGTGTTTGTATTTTGGTCTTGATGACAATAATTTCACGATTTGTTCCATTAGCTTTTTTTGGTTTGAATTGAGACAGTCTTTGCTTTAGTCGTTCTAGTTTTAGCACCTTTGGCCGGTGCTTTTTGCCACTAGTGGGTTTTTGTCAGTTGGAGCTGAATTTACCGTTTGAGCAGTTCGAGCAATTTGCACAGATTTGGGCATTTTTACACCCTCTTTAATCAAACTTCTCCTCGTTATTTCTTTTGACAACCAATTATACACTATTGACTTTTCTAATACGTCATGAATATGAGGGGTCCAATGTAAGATTCAGCCAAGTCCACTTTTTTTTAAATCAGTTAGGAGCACGGTTAACTCCCAAAAAATAGAGATAATTTAAATGAGCATCAAATTATTTATTAAGCATCAACTTTTTCTTGCAATTTTATTTACTGCTTACCAGAAGATTAATTGAGCACCAAAAACAATAAATGAGAACTTTAATGCCACCGCCAAAAAATATATATTTTTACACCAACTTACAATAAAATCTAGACATATCAATTGAACAGTAGAAAAAATAAACAATCCTAAAAAATCATAATAACTAGCAAGTATAAATAATCTCCATAAAAAATAGTAATCTAAAATAATTATTGGTTCCAAAAAAATAATTGTAAGCAACAAAAATATAATTAATAAGTTAAGTTATATGGTCTACCTTTTTATTTTTAGTACATATTTTATTAAAATTGTTACAAACTGTTTTTTATTTATTTTATTTTTGTTGGAAGATATGTAGTTTTCTTTTTAAACTATAGTAACTAGTAACTACTATTCCAATTTATTTGGGCCAAATTTTCGTAACTTACTGCTTTTGAGTTGCTCCGGCAATGTATTAATTCTGGCGTAACATCTTATTTCTTTGAGAATAGATTTAGTGTATTTTTATGCTCAAACAACTGGTACCAAACTCGTTTTTAGGTACCGAATCTGAGCAATGAGGCTAAAATTTCGATGTTCCATTATTTATTTAGGTGAGAAATTTGGAGTCCAAAACATAACTTTGTGCTCGCTTAAATACAAGCCCAAAATATTGCTGTACTCGCTGGTGAATACAATAAGTACACAATTTTCAGGCAGATGACAATGCTACTTCTGTTTCATAATTTAGCGACGAATAATAAATTAAAACTAAAAATTAGTTAATGTTCACTGTTTTTCAATAACATTTTATAAAACCATAATTGATTTATGAATTAAGAAAATTAATGTACAAAACCGTGCAACGTGCAGCCAAGTCCAAGATTTTTTTGTAATTAACGAGCGTTCAAGAAAAAAACACGGAGACAATTTTTATTTCACATTTCTCCAACTGAAGGTTGAAATTTTGCCACACTCCTTCGAATGTCAAAGTTATTCCATGGCCTACAGCCGCCATTCTCAACCTGTGGTGGATAATAAGTGTGGGGGTCCGCAGTCTCATCTGTGGACCATTTGACAATAATAAATATAGTAAAAACAAATACAGAAACAGATTAAAAGTAAAATCTGATTTGAGATTACAACATAGTGGTAACATCAACCCGAATATCACTAATTTAGTTGCAACCTTCACCATTAACGTATTTTTTATGAAAAAGTATTTTTTTTGTATTTGTAGTACTATATATAATAAATGGTTCGCTGTTTTTTTTTATTGAGGAGGTCCTTGAAAATTGTGCTTGATTTCCAAGGGGTCCATGGACTGAAAAAGGTTAAGAAACGCTGGCCTACAGGGTCTAGGTTTTTTTAATCTTTGTTATCTAAAAGCATGTTAATCAAATATTGTTACTTATTGGGTTCTTGCAGTAACCCGACGATATATCAGTCACTGCCGTATCATGACAAAAATTGCCAATAAAAAATGCGGCAAATTGTTGAAGAATGTAGTAAATGTTAATGTTATGTATCGTGTCCTAACAGTTGTCGATCCTAAACTCAAAATGTTTCCAATCCAAAGTCAAAAATTCGCTAGGTACACTCTAATCAGATTCAAACATACGCCTCCGCTTTTCTAAACAATATATTTGAATATTTCAAGTGTTAACATAAAAAACAATCGTTATATTTTACTTTTCTTTAGATGCTTTTACTTTGGTGTCTAGCATATGTAACCATTACCCATTTGGAAAAATCGGTTTGTTTCCACGTTAACATTCATGCAACGTGCGTCAGATACGTGAAAAATAACACAAGACGAGATAAACTGACATCGTCGTTCGCAGCTGAAAATTGAATTGTTACGAGTTTGTATTATTTCTGTGGTCTTATGCGGACGTGAAACGAAGTCGAAAACAATTAGTCCCTAAACTGTGGTTTTTAATTTTTTGTCGTAAACGATCATAAGGAACGTTACGAACGTGTCCCCGTCGTGAGAATTGTTTTTAGTTAACGGTCCGGCGGCGTTTCTCATACGATCAAAACGATCTCCTTCGAGTTAAATTAAATAAGTGTAAACCGAGTAAAGGTTGGCATGGAATAAATGATGTGAACGCGGTTCACGTGCTTTAGCGGCCGGATTCAAAACTTACGGAACAATCGAGACCGATGCCGATGCGAGGTATGGCCAAATGCATGAAATGAGTATGTTCGTGGTCGGCGGCGGTATTGTAATCCTGCTGCAGTCCTTCCACCAGCTTGTTGAGTACCTCCTGGGGCACCTTGCAGCCGCGGCCCTTCAAATCGGCAAAGCGCGTCAATCTAAAGTTCGCCTCCAAGTCGTGGGCTAAGGGATCGAAGGGCCGCCTCAGCGCCAAAGCGTTCGGATTTCCGCCGAGCTCCAACTGGACGGTGCCCAAAGGATCCTGAGGAACTCCCGCTACTTGATAATCACCCATGCCGGCTTTTCAACTATTGCAACTTTACACTGACAATAACTCGTACTATCGTGGTGAAAACACTGGGCTCGAGGAGAGCGTTTCTCAAACAATCAAGCGACGCCGACAATATGGCTACCGCTGCCTCCACGGCCGACGCGATCTGCGCATG
Source organism: Eledona agricola (assembly GCA_964023215.1). Taxonomy (NCBI): domain Eukaryota; kingdom Metazoa; phylum Arthropoda; class Insecta; order Coleoptera; family Tenebrionidae; genus Eledona; species Eledona agricola. Next base: position 6,220,924 of record OZ026856.1, read on the forward strand.
CACCCCACACGGAACGCTCCCGATTGGCTCAGACCCTCTGCGCAATTATTCACGAGGTTGTCAAAATTTTTAATTCGAATTGTCCCCAACGAAAAGTACTAAAATTCAGGCGCTTGTATTTTTTTTCTATTTTTGACCCGAAGAATGGCTGTTCGCATCAAAAGTCACCTGACACCCATTTTCACTATTATCTCGTTACTTTTATCGGACATTGCAGCAGTACTACGTCAAAATCACAGATTACTCCAGATGACTGACTTCATAGGGCGATTTCGTCCGGAACTATCTCTTTTCTATACATTTAAACTAGGCGCATGACATCTTTGTCACAGATACCATAAGCAAATGTAGAGGCGCTGTAGTCGTTGCTAATACTTTGTACGACCGCTAGATGTCACTACAAAATTTTTTATTTAAATTCAAATAAAAGGCCCAATATTTGTACTATTTTAAATTGAACAATCTACAATTCCGTGTTTTTTAAAAAGCGTGACTGTTTCTACGCTTGTTGCTTTTTTTCTGACCAATATTTTAAAAACAGCATTTTGCTGCAATTATAATCAAGCCAGTAAATGTCAAAACTTGCTTGTCGATTGAATTTGTGAAAAATTTTAAGCGAAAGATGGGTCTTTTTTACATTATTTGTGGTGTTGGTGAAAACTAAGCGGAGAAACTGCAACTGGTTTTCCGAAAAGTGAAGAAAGTTAAGGATGTTTTATTAATATAACAAATTCAGGAATTCTAATTACATAATTCTAAAGCGAAACTGTGGCAAGAAGCTCTAAATGTCCAAAATTGCAATCTAAAGCAAAAGTGGAGGGTTTGCAAACAACACTTTTCGGCATCGTTAGATATTAGGCTTCATTATGCCTTATTTTTGTGTATGAATTTGAAGAACTAAGCCAGGTTGCTCTGTTGGTTGTCCGGCAAGTCTTTCAAAATTTCCTTTATTATATAATAACTCCGAGTAATTATTATATGTGTAAGTTATACCTATCTTAAAAATGTAATTGTTAACATTTTGGGTACAATTTTGTTTAATTTATATAATGTAATATAATAAATTGATTTTTATAAAATTGTTTGTTTGTATGACGTGTAAATAATGAAGGAATATTTTATGATTTATTCTACAAAACAATTTTTTACATTAGTTTTGTAGAATAAATCATAAAATATTCAAAATATAATAGCATTTTTACCTGTAAAAAGCGGAAAGACTATTTAAATTTGCCGAAAAATTTGATCGATGCGCCATCTGAAAACTGTTACATAATTTGAAGGTCGTTAAAGGTCATCTCGCCAAAATATTTGCATTGTGCAAAACTTTGCTACACTCCAACGTTCCATAGAGCGTAGCAAAGTTTTTATCTTGAATTGGAGTAAACGAAATTAAGTTTTTGTTGACAACCGTTTCGGACACGATGCATGAGATACATTTAATATCTTCTTCAGCAAATTACATCGGTTTAGGCGTCGTTTGGGCAATTTATAAATTGACAGATCATGACTGTCTACGCTGTGAAAAATAAAACAAGAACTAGTTTCCATGGCCTCCTGAGTCTTGGTTTTTGTAACGTTTGCCGCTTTTACATTTTTTAACATTTAATTAGCGAACAAAACTTTCAGTACGCGAAGAAGTCGCCCAAAGTGTTTTTTGGATGTGGAAAGCTAATCCACATTAAAATAGCGTTTTCAAAAGCTAAAAAAGTGATGAAAAGCTAGTTGAAATAAGCCTTAAACTTGTTATTTTTAAAGTATTTACAAATTCTATTTAAATTTGTTGTAATACGGTTAGTTTTCTGAATTTTAAAAATAAGCTGAATGTCGAGTAAAATTAATTTAATTTTTTATAGTTTTAAAAAAGATCGAATTATTGAAATTTCCATCGAGATTTACTCTCCGAGGATTTATTGAACAATTATGCGAGATTAGTCCGCGTTCCTCGAGTCAGGCCTGGCCCTTTATAACTTTAAATTCCCTAGGCCGTCCGACCGAAGCGCTGCAATTTCTTGAAAGATAGTAATTCCGTTGCGATGTTGTCAATTCGTTTGAAATTTTAACGTGAATTTAGTTTGAAATTATAATCAATTGGATGGTTTACGAACCCGTCTGAGTGGCTTCTGCGTTAGGGTTTTTGCATGAGAACGTCTTACATTCCCCACTAAATTTACATCCGGCTAAAAACTGACTTGTCGCCTTTGGTAAATTCGTTTTTGTCTATGGTCGATGGTTTTTGCAATGTTGCCATTAGACACAAACGGCAATTTATAAACCCCGTATTTTGGCGATTTTAGACTAAAACCGCAGTTTCTGCAAGAATTTTAGTATAAATCGGTGCTCGGTGTTAAATCTTGTGCCAAAGATTGCAACGAAAACGTTAACTTAAAAACCTTAAAAACATAACCTAGAACGCGGCGTACATTGATGGATTATTGCTTTGTGTTTGTAAAAATATAATTCGTTAAAGTGTTTGGGCGACTCCTTCAGGTCCTTCTTTTCATTTGCTAATTCGTACTAAAAACCGTAAAAAGCTAGCAAACGTTGTAACAATTTTTTTGAAAAATTATTTCTAGGTAAGCTGCAATGACCGATAAAGCTAACGAGACGATAATGAAAATGGTAACGCAGCTGAAGTCCACCGCCGACAACGATGCGAATTTTTCGTTTGGGTGGAGCCGCAAGCGTTCCATCGGCACAGCATCAAACGACAGCTTGGAGGAATTAACAGAGGCGAAAAAAATTAAGACTGAGAATAAGTTCAATTTAACTTATATGGCGTCACCACGAGAGACAAGACGTTTGAGAATGGATCTGGTGGAGAGCCGTAACGTTATTTTGAATCTGGAAAGCACAATTCAACAGATGCACAATCTGAGGAAGGAAATGGAAGTTATGTACGAAAACGAACGCAAAGTGCTCAAGAGACAGCACGAGAGCGACCGTAAGACGATTGAAGAGTTGGAAGTGCAACTACAATCTCTGCGACAGAGAGAGGCTGATTTAAAACAACAACTAAACAATGTATTTGGTTTAGTAATGTTAGTTTGAGGTACGCTAACTGTGTGAGTTGCAGGTTAACAACAAGTACAGCGTAATGACAGTGACTAAAGATGAGGAGATTGAAGAGTTGGAGAAGAATTTGTCCGAGCTCAAAGAGGAGTCGCGCCTTTATGACGGCGAAGAAAATGTGGAAATAGTGGTGCTCAACCGAAAACTGGGTGAATTGCAGATGATGCTTGATACAGCCGAGGAAGAAGCGGAATCCCAGAAAAAATTGGTGCTTGATTTAGGTGAGTAGCACACTCTACGACTAATAAGTGTGTGACTCGTTTTATTAAACAGAGAAGCAGTTGTCGGAAAAATGCGCGGTCGAGCGAGAGCTAGAGAAAAAGGATCATGCGCTTACGGCAGCTCTTTTAAAAGTAAAGTCTTACGAGTTTGCCAAAGACAATTACTTCGAATATCAGGAACAAGCCAAAGTAAGCTGATTTAAAAATTCGTGTTACATTTTCACGGAATTATATCAATTTGTAGAGTCAAGCAGAGAAGTTGGCCAATTACATAGACTTGGAGCGGGAAGTAGAACGTTTAAAAGAAGAAAACATACGCCTAAAAGACGAAGTGAGGAACAAGCTTGTTCTGGAGGAAGAAGTGCACGATTTAAAGTGCAGACTTGTAAACTACAAAGAACAGGAGAAGAAATTGGCAAACTTACAGGTTTTACCACACATTTTTTAGTACATGTTCTATTGTTTTCATTGACTAGGCTCAGAGTATGCAAACGGAGCTGTGTTTGGATGAATGGCGATCAGTGGCGCGTGGTATCTGCGAAATAACCGGTTCCGACTCTTCTTTGCCGCATCTTTTGCGTTCGGCAGTTGAAAGGTTGCAACAACAAGAAATTTTCTTAACTTCTGCCAAAGTTGAGTTGGAGTCGCAACTGAACTCTTCTCGATATGTGAGTTTGTTTTGTGCTAACGTTCGGCGTGACCTTTTGCCTTTCAGGAACTCAAAATGACCAAGACCGAGATGGAAAAGATGCAAAAACTGCTTGCCGATTTGAAAAAAACCAACGACCAAAAGCAAACTCTCTTCCATCGCATGCAGAAAAAGCTGTCTTTAGTTAGTCGCGAACGAGATAGTTACCGATTGCAGCTTGATTCCTACGAGAAAGAATTAACGTTTTCTCTAAACCCGGCGTCGAGTAGCGTCGTCAGCGGCAACAAGGTGCAGGCCCTAAGAGACCGCATCGAGAGTTTGGAGACGATGGTGGAAGGCTACAAGGAATTGAATGCGAAATTGGAACAGGATTTACAAAATAGCAGTTCTGCTCTCATTTCAGGTAGTTTGTACATAACCCTTGGCTTTTTTGTTAATTTTTGTTGTATGTAATCTAGACACGTCAACAAGTAAACTGGAACAACTGTCGAATTTGCAAGAGGAAGTGAACAAGTTAAAAGTGGAAAACGAAATGTTGAGAGAGCGACGCGACGAGCTTGAAATTCAGCTGGAAGATTTGTTAGTCGGCCACGACACTCTTCAGGGTGGCCAAGTGTTTCATATGATTGAAAATCCGCTGACTGAATGTTTGACGCAGCGCGAGCAATACGTGGAAAAACTGGAACAAGACGTAAAAGGCATCAAGTGCAAATCGTCATTTACATATGGCTCGATTTCAGGTCGAGAAACTCAAACGTAAAATAAAAAGCTTCGAAGACGGAATAGAGACGAGTAAGTTGAGCGAGTCGACCCTTTGCCCCCAGGAAGTTAAAACGCTAAAGGAGCAAATCAAATCGCAGGAGGTGCAAATGGAGCGTATGAAAGATTACTTCAAATCTTCGTTGCACGAGTTTCGTGACGTTGTTTATATGTTGTTGGGGTACAAGGTCGACAGGACTTCAACGGCGCTCTATAAATTGACAAGCGTTTACGCGGAACGCGCTGAGGATCATCTGATTTTCCAGCTGAATACTGAAGGGACATTAAACTTGTTTGAAAACGAGTTTAGTGCGACACTCGAAGAAATGGTTAATTTGCATTTAAGACATCAAAAATCTATTCCAGTTTTTCTAAGCGCCATTACAATGGATTTGTTCAATAACAGTACAATGACCACCAAAACGTTTCAAATAGATTAGGAGTTTCTGTTAGCAAATAACAATTATTGTATTTCAATGTTATATGCGAAAATAAAATACCAAAAGAACATTTCTTGTTTTATTTTCCCCCATTTAAAAACCGCACAAAAAAGGTACCAAAAAAAAAACGCAAAGTAGGCCGTACAATCACTTTGGAATTCGTTAGAGTAGAAAATATTTGACCTTCAAATGAAGAAGTTTGAAATTCGTTTCTTTGTTAAAAATCGTTTAGGACACATTACAACAAAATTCCATCTTCCACAGCATTTTTATCGACAGCATTAGCAGTTAATTTTTTACAGTGTACACCTTTGACACTAATAAGCCTTGGCATATAACAGAAAGATTTGCTTCTAGACTCTTGTCTACGAAACGACGTCTAAACCGACGCCTGGACATGAAATTTGTCCAAAAAAACGTAAAATATACAAAAGGAACAACGAAATATTTAATAAAAAAAAGAAAATTTAATCTCTTCTAGCAAATGTTCTACGCTCCATCGATTTTCAAAGTCCTTCCGTGCTATATCAGCCTTATTTTATTTTAAATGCATGTTGTAATATTTTTCAAGCAAAATGTCGGCGATTGGTAGCACCAAAAGTCCCTAAAAATTATTTTTGTGCACCAGGTGCACTGTTGGTGCAACTGCTACAAAATGCGCGAAATTTGTATTTATAATTCTATTATTCCATCGCCGATTTTCATCAAAAAATCATTTATTGATCATTTCCGTATTGAATTTAGTAGTTTTAATCGTACACTAGCTACTGCTGTTGAAGTCCAGCTGAAAATCTATAAAAAATAGGGTTAGTTACATAACCTTAACCTGTGAAAATTTCCTAATTTTTTTAGAGAACCAATAGTACTCAATAATTACTTGCAGAGATTATGTTCAAGAAGCTAAATATTTTGATTCCCAACTTCAGGAACAATAAACTATCAAAACCTCGATCGTCTGAAGTATTAAGTTGCTATCTCAAGCAATGCAACAATCCCCCCTGGACATCTTATTTTGTGAAAGTAAAATAGCAGTCCATCCCCATCCAAATTATTAATTGCAGTTTTAGTACAGTAGCGTGAATGATGATCAGTGGGGCAAATCGCATTTTAATTGGCATGTGGACGATTGCAATTATCATATACTGAGAACAGGCTGCTTTCCCTATATTAAATATCATTGTACGAAAAGAGCACCGCAAAATTTGACAGTGGAAGATAGTTTTTTCAGGATAATAAAAGTGCTGAATTTGGGTGGGTAATGATCACGCGTGAAACTTTTTTAAAGCACTACATTGCAGGTATCCCTTGCTTAGCATATGGCATTGCAGCTGTCTTTTTAATAAAACATACTGAGACTGTTGGTACAAGTTGCGGGAGTGTTGACATTTATTTTCTTTACCCAGAGGACAAAGGTTCGCGCTATTGAAAAATTGTGAACTTGGGAAGGAAAGTTTTTAAGCAATTAAGTATTAAATTTTGGAAAATATTTTTTGTCTTTGTTATTTGCACTTGTTCATTTGGCAGTGGTGTTAAAACTCCAATATCTTGCTGGACGAATGAAGCAAACAAATGTTCAGCTTTTGCCAGATCTGCAACGAAATATCTCAAGAAATTTGATTAAATGTTTGAACTTGTAGAAAATGGATGACAAGTTGAAGACAATTTAACTCATCGTTGCCCCAGAAAATATTAGAACTTTTGAATTTCAACAACGGTAGTGAAACGTTTCGTCTACGACTGGTAGACATCTTCAGTGACCGTATGGACGTGGTCGAAATAATCTTCTCGCTGTCCAAATCGCAACTTTAAAATTGTTGAATTGCAGTGCAAAGATGAACCGAATGAAATAAAATCGGGAAAACTGATTTTAGTAGAGAAATACAATTACATGGAGTATTTATGGAAGTATCGTCGGTTTTGGTAACTGTTGCGTTTCTGTTCTTGGAACATTTGAAAGATTTGAAATTTGAAAAGTGGAGGAGGATGAGATGCGCTTGCGTCCAATAGAACGGGTGCGTTGCGGTTGTTTCATTTTGTTTTCCCAAGTCCTCAAATGGAAGTAGCGAAGAAGTAACAATAATTTAATGTTATGTTGTCAAAATGTAGGTGCAGTTTGTTGTATTGTGTTTCAATATGGCTCCCGACGATATCGCAGAAATATTCGATTAGTTACTAGAATCGGTGACAAAACGGAGGGCTAAAAGTGCTGTGAAAGGTTGACTTCCGTGGCTAAAAATTATCAAACATATTTTGTTTTGTGTTCTGTGATCATGGAGGAACAACCATCCGAAGAAGTTTTAATTCCTCTTTCGTCAGGTTTGTACCTAACTATTATTCATTGTTCAAATTAGAAATTCTAATATCCAAGAGGCAAATTATTCGCACGACCGACTAAAATGGAACACTAACAGTTTCGCCGTAAGGTTATGGAGTGCATTTGCATAATAATATTGTCTAAGTATCGGTGTCCAATAAAAAAGAACCCAAGTAAATTTAAGGATGTGGTTTTGTAACCTCATCCTCGTACAAAAAACTAAAATAAATAAGCAAAGTCGCCGCCTTTATAGCGACTACTTAGCAATCAAATCAGATCTTCCTTATTTATCATTGTTATTATTTTTCTCACAACACCAAGTGTATCATGGCTTTGTTAAGTTTGTTTCTGATTAAATTTATATTTTTTGTGTATTTCGTGCAATGTTTCTGCCACCTCTGTTTGGTTCCGGCATTTTTTACGCGTGAATAGTTCGATAACAACTTATCCGAATATTTTAATTCTGCCAAAGGTAATTAAGCAATTATAACATTCCAAATATGATATCAAAATTGATAACACTCAGTCTGTGATACGTTATACGTGGACGGGTGCCTCAAAGGTTGCCTAATTTGAATGCGGTTGAACTACCACAGAATATACAGGATGGACACTGAAACTAGCCGATTCTGAAAAAACCTTAACATGGACAACACCGTTACTAAAAAAATAATTAACATAAAAACTCAATAATTAAAAAAAAGGGCAAGGAAGAGGCACGCATCAAACGGGAAAGAAAGAGTTAAAAACTTAAAATTATTTAAAGATGGTAAAGATGATGAGTTTATGAAATTTCAACGTATGAAAAGAATGCGCACAAATCCAAATAAAGACAAAGATAAAGGTGTCATATGTAAATTATGAAAGTAACTAAATCAAACAACAATTACTAGGGCAACAAAAGTTGGAAAAAAATTTTTTTATCCTTTGTTAGGATTACCAGCTTCAAGTAATTGACCTGTTAAAAAAGAATATATAAAAAAGAAAAAAAAAATCTCTTGTCAAAGTAGCAAATGTTATACGCTCCAACGAATTTCATAGTCGTTCCGTGCTATACCTGCCTTATTTAATTTTGAATGCACGTTAAATACTTTCGAAACAAAATAATTTGTTGTTGATTGGTAGCACCAAAAGTCCTTAAAAAATTATTTTTTATGCTTGATCACTTGATGACCATTTCCTTATTGAATTTAGTAGTTTTAATTGTCCCTAGCTACTGCTAGTGAAGTCCAGTTGAAAATGTATAAAAAATAGGGTTAGTTACATTAAAAAAAAGGGAACAAAATTCAGGACTCGTTGAAGAGGCACGCACCAAACGGGAAAGATAGAGTTAAAAACTTAATAATTATTTAAAGATGTTCATCACCTTGACCATCTTTAAATAATTATTAAGTTTATGAAATTTTAAGGTATAAACACAAGTATCCAGATAAAGGCAAAAATAAAGGTGGCATGAGTAAATTATAAAAGTAACTAAATCAAACAACAATTACTAGGACAACAAATGATGGAATAAAAAAATTTATTTCTTTGTTAAAATTACACGCTCCAAGTAATTAACCTGTTAAATAATAAAATAAATTTTATGCTTTGATTTAAAATAGTCAGTCGATATTTCAACAAGTAAATTCAAAACCAACAGTGGTAATGATTTGAAAAATACATTAATATTAGAAACGTTTTATAATGTTGAAATTACAAAGCCTCAATAACCGTATCGCGAATATTTATCCACTAGGTACAGTATTATAAATAAAAAATAAATAAAAATATTAAAACAAAGGTGGCATGAGTAAATTATGAAAGTAACTAAATCAAACAACAATTACTAGGACAACAAAAGATGGAATAAGAATTTTTATTTCTTTGTTAAAATTACAAGCTGAACGTAATTGACTTGTTAAAAAATAAAATAAATTTTATGCTTTGATTTAAAATAGTCAGTCGATATTTAAAAAAGTAATAGCAACAGTGGTGTAATGAGGTAAAAATTCATTAATATTAGAAACATTTTATAATGTTGAAATTACAAAGACTCAATAACCATATCGCGAATATTTATGCACTAGGTGCAGTATTATAAATAAAATATTAAAAGAGTGTCGACAATCAAGAGGCACATGTACGCAACAGTTTCAGAATTTTGTTTCCATTTTATGATAATTTTGATTTTCTCATTCTCCGACTTGATCGAAATATTGTCCGCACCTGCCAGACGGGCCTGCACTTCTATTTAAAGATTTTTAATCTCTAATCATCTGAACAAATTTTGATTTGTGTAGAGCGCAAGCGCTTGCAATCGATTTGGTCACGACGGCCCAGGCAAGGCATCTTTAGTGGTACTGGAACTTTGTGAAATTTGTCTGCAACAATTGTCTTCTCTTTGAACGGCAGGTATTTTCCGATCTATGTTACCCGTGCTTGTATTTTTTATTGTATGTTGGCTTGGCATGCAAGAAATACGAACGATTTGTGCTCCGAGTTAAACAATCAATTGTATTTTTGTAGTAGTTGTGCATTTTTGTTTAGTTTTATTCGCACCGATTTAGTTCGATTTAACTAGTTTTTATGTTCTTGCAGTTGTAATGTTATTGTTGTTTGCGACGCCGCGTAAGAAGTCTTACAAGTGAGAGTTTAGGCAGCTTTGCGGTCTGCGCGAAATAAATCGAAGCTTAGTTTATCAACTTGCTAGTATCAATCAGTGATTATTTTCCGTAACATCCTTTGAATTCCAAGGCAAGTTTTAGTCCACCTATCTGTTGGTGTCTGGTGCAAGTTGGCTGTACGATTTATAGTATAGTTACGTACATACAACCGATATCAAATTTATGATGTCGCGTTCCGGTTGTAAAGTAGCAGAGTGGCTAATTAGATCGACTTTTCGTTATCACGCTGCCGGCACTGCAAAGCTTAAAAACAAAGTTTGTAAGTGCGGCAGGTGAGTTTAACGCCGGTAGTCTCTATTGTGTGGTATGTATTGTAGCTATTTTGTTTCGTAATAGACGAATGTGGTCATAGTGGAGGAGATCCAGACAGTGACGAAGACGTCATCACCGACTATCACATCTCCAGCCTGGACATGCTTCCAAGGCCGGGACCGCTTCCAACGATCAGCGTCACGCCGCATTCACCCGCCAGCAAGATATATCCAGTCCTGGAGGACAGTTTGCAACAAGTCCGCGAGTTACACGAAAGCGTACATCACATGCGCAATGTCACCATACAGGGTTAGTGCGTTCCAGGTCTTCATCGTGTACTCTGACGGTTGTTGTAGATTTTCACGTGAAGGACCTCGCGTTCGCCCTTAATCCTTTGATATCGCACATATCGCGCCTAAGTTCGAGTTGTCCAGCTTTGAACGAAGCAAACGCGGAGTTGGACGCGTTGTGCGGTTCGCTGGGATCGTCCCCGCTTCATCAACCGCCGAGTCGAAAAGGAAGCAGTGAGTTTTAACGACACAAAACGGCGATTTGTACGCAAGCTGACGTGTTTTTAAGGCGCCCAGGAGTGGTTGTGTCAGCCCGAAACGCACAGACGACGATCATGGACCGCGCTGGAGGATCTCACCATCAAAGACAAAATAAAAGGGTGTCGGCAAAGAAGGTAATAAGTAGCCTTGGACCGGAGCTTGCGCACAAAACACAACGTTTTAGTATCTCGCTGAGCAGCATGGAGTCGGAAGCTGACGAATCGTCTTGTATTGACAACATCGACGGGAGTTCTGTTAGACTGTTGGGATCGGAAGTTACAGCAGCGGTCAGACACAGGGCGGCGAGGAGCGCCGGTGGAGCCACTAGCACTCATTCGTTGAACGAAGCCGATTTACAAGTACTGTAAAGTCCGCGTATTGTCGCATCGTCATTGTTTTATTTCAGAGCGATTTTAATAAAGTGAAAGCGAAACGGGAAGCGGAGCAGAGATTGTTACCACAAAGATTGACGTTACAAAAGAGCATTTCCACCCCTTCGATTATCGCCGTGCGGGACCTCGCCCCGGAACCGCCTTTGACGGGGACTCAACCCACCCTTCCCATGTGAGTCTTATCAATTTCTAGTCGTCTTGATTACGTGTGGGGCCCAAAGAATACTTGTACTTATTCTTTGAATTGTTGTTGTGATAATTGGTGGGTTTATTTGTCGTGGACTTGTTCATAAAATAATTTAGTTAGACGCAATGTAGTGCATGGCTTAGCTTGATGTCTAGGGGCCGTCCCAGTGGCACCGAAAGCGAAACAGAAGAAGAAGGAAGTCGACAGGTCCGTTACCCTCTTCCCACACACTTACAATTGTAAGTAACCAAGCACAAACACCACGTAGTCGCATGATTTGTATAGACAATCCGAGTCTCACTTTTTCTCTTTTGATGTAAATATGGCGCCAGCTGTCGTCGTTTGTGATATTTTACGAGCCGTTGTAATGTTATAGCGAGCCCTACGACACCCACTCGGAGAAACGAAGAAAACGAGGAAGTATTTTTTTCCGAAAGCGAAAGGTACGCGTTTTTTTTACCTATGAGGAGGTATATTTCAAAACGCAATATTTGGTAGGAGCGGTAAAAAAACGGAGCCTTAAGAGGCTATGGAATCGAGATTTTGTTATATTTTTTCCAATGTAGACGTTCGAAACTGCCGAATCATGACATTTCTCAAATGACGTCTAAACCATTGAAAAAGGCACAAAAGGTACCTTACGTATTGTGTCCGAGGCGGTAACTAATAAAGAACTTAATTTCAAGTTTCTCCAACTCAAAGTCGAAATTTTGCCACACTCTTTCGAACGTCAAAGTTATTCCGTGGCCAACGTAGCCTCTTGTTTTTTTTTTAAACTCGTTATTACACAATTTACGAAATATTCGACAGTTAGCTCGGCATATCTAGCGAAGAAATTTAATTTTTGACTAAATACATACATAAAAATGTTTGCTTGAAGAATATTCAATTATTGTCAACGATTATAAAATTGCTGCATTTTGAATGATACATAAAAAATCAAATATGAAAGAAACAGGTGAAAAAACTGCGTTTTGCCACGAATGACGCAATTATTTTGAAAATTCTGTTTTTAAACTCGTTACTACACAATTTATGAAATATTCGACAGTTAGCTCGACATATCTAGCGAAGAAATTTAATTTTTGACTAAATACATTAAAATGTTTGCTTCAAGAATATTCAATTATGGTCAACGATTACAAAATTGGTGCATTTTGAATGATACGTAAAAAACCAAATATGAAAGAAACAGGTTACAAAACTGCGTTTTGCCACGAATGACGCATTTATTTTGAAAATTCTGTTTTTAAACTCGTTACTACACAATTTATGAAATATTCGACAGTTAGCTCGACATATTTAGCGAAAAAATTTAATTTTTGACTAAATACATTAAAATGTTTGCTTCAAGAATATTCAATTATGGTCAACGATTATAAAATTGGTGCATTTTGAATGATACATAAAAAACCAAATATGAAAGTAACAGGTGAAAAAAACTGCGTTTTGCCACGAATGACGCGTTGTTTTGAAAATTATGTTTACGAAACAATGTGAACAAAAATACTCAAAAGTACACTAAAACAAAATATAGATTTCTGTATTTTTTTTGATAATGACTCTCAACAAAAATAAAACAGTCTTGGATCATCAACTTCATCGTGGTTTTCAAAAATATTTCCAGGCCGTCTGGGTCCTTGTAAAACCTTAATTTTTCTTTTGTTATCCGCCCAATTTTTTATTGGTACTGAAGTCTTTTCTTGAATAGGCTTCATCCAAAAATTGCTCAAAATTTTTGAACTTTTCTGCTTAATCCAAGATGCGTAAGTGCGCAAGCGATTTTCCTCTCTTTAATCATTTTACATTGTTCCTGTTAAATGGTTCAATGATTTCGGTTATAGTTTTAGCAGTTTTCTTTTCAGTATAAAGTATTTTTGCGACTCGTATTGCACTTATCTTCTTCAATATTCCCTTTAATCATGTTCAGCATGTCAGGTATTACGAGAAAAAAAGTGTTTTAAAACGAACATGTTAAAACAGCGAATTGAAAGCAACATTTTGAAAAACACACTGAATTTGTTTTAAGCGGTAAATACGCCAGCTTGACTGGAGAAGGTAGTCCAAATCGAAACAGGACGTTTTAAAGTCCATGCTGTCATCTTTTTCCCGATTTTGATATTAGAGTCAAATATTGCGTTTTGAAACCTCTTATACGAATTGTATCGCTGATTCGGTTATTTCGCAGGATAAAAATAAAAAAGACTCGCACCACTCGAAAGACAGCATAACGGAGGGTAGCAAGTCGAAGAGTTCGAAAGTGAGTTGGATTTTCGCGAGCACGAAACATGGTTGCGACTGTATTTTTTCAGAGTGCGAGTAAACAATCAGGATTTACGGTTTCGTTGCCGAATTCGAAAAATTCGTTTTCGAAGCGCGGCTCGTCCTCGTTTGGCAGTCATCAGAACAGTTCGTCTAATAGGTACGTTTGTTGGGAATTGATTTCGTCGAAAAGTTAATAACTCACGGTTTGAGTCCCGAAAAAATACTACCGCTGTGTAGACTAAGACGTTTATATGTTTCGTTTTCTGTTTTTGCTAATTGTGTAGGTAATTTGAAAATAGTGTTTTATTTGTTTAGATCAATTTCAGTTAGGTTTTGCATTAGTTTTTGCATTTTTCGATACAAAAGTTTGTTCGTCTTTATGTGTCGTATTAACGGAGTTGAAACAAGTTTTTGGAAAACTCCGTTAACACCGTCTTGACTAGTAAATGGCGTTGAGTACGATTTCATGTTACATTCTGTAAACTTCTACATGTTGTGCGTAATATTAAAGAAAACTTTTACATGTTACACAATATAAACTTCCCTTCCTCTCAGTACAACCTCTGCTTGGCTTTTTTGGTACCTATCTTATTTGCCTGCTTCGTAGCTACTAACACGTTTATTTTTCTAGTGAGATGTGCGTTAGAGTGTGCTTTTTTAGTAGACGGTGTAATTTTTCGTTTTATTTTTTTTCTGGTAATCGTGGTTTGTGTGTGTGTCGACGAGTTCACCACTCTTCAAGCTAAAAAAGAAGTGAATTCGAAGATCGAGTAACGTACACGCCGGTCGAATTTTCTCTATTATAAGCTGGATATTGTATTTAGCACATAAATGTGCATTTAAAGGGTGTGGCTAATTTGTTGCCTGTTACCCGCACCTCCCGTAGGAGGAATCAGCTCTGCTATTCGCCTTGGCGCAGGGTTGCCACGAAACTGGGAGTAAAGTAAGTCCCGACCCTTACTTTCACATCCTAAGCATTTTCTTTTTCATCTCTTCATGTTGGCGCTCTCTTGGGGCACTTCCAACGACCTCCCGACTGTCTGAATGGATTTTTTGCAGTAAATCATCCTTCACGCCTGATTTACGCAATTTTTTCCTACTAATACGCTTTTCGCTTTTGCATGCGTTCTACTAAATTTGCCTTTGAGTCGCTACCATATCCACAAACATATCTACATCGACGGATTATTTTAAATGGAAATGGCGAGTCGATTCGTTTCGGTGCGGCTGAATTACATTTTTTTGTTTGCAGCCAGATTCTTTGCGACGACAAAGACAGCGACTCCCAGCACGGACACCACGACTCCACAAGGTATCCGCGTCCTTTTTTACGAACCTAAATGTAATTAGCGCGGTTTTAGTTTTCCAGACGATGTTCCATTGGTTCCTTTAGAATTTCTTTCAGATTCCCCCTTAACTGCCGCAGATTTGTGTACAGATATCAGTTTGGGACTCCACGAGATCGAACCCGACTCGTGGACGCCCCACGTGGGCAAGGAAATCGCGCGCAAGCTCAAAGAAAAAGAAGTCAAAAGACAGGAGCACATTTACGAGTTCATTTTAACCGAGAAACATCACTGCATGACTTTACTCGTCATGCAAAAAGTATGCGTCTGGCCCTGTGGTGGTTGCGGTTTCTTTACGAAAGTTTTGCAGATTTTCGTGGAGGGTCTGCAGAAATACTTTCAGCTTGGGCCGAGTTTGGAGCGGATGTTTCCCAGACTGGCGGACCTAACAGAATTGCATTTAGCGTTGCTGTCGAAGTTGCGACAGCGCCAGAAGGAAAGTCCAGTCGTGCAGACGATTGCCGACATCCTACTGGAGCAATTTTCAAACCAGAACGCGCTAAAACTAAAATCCGCATACGGTAGGAGTGCGAATTGGCGACTTTGCGGTGCTGAAAAAAGCGTTTCAGGTGATTTCTGCAGCAGACACAGAGACGCCGTCGAAATTTACAAGTGCTACCTTCAGAGCGACCCGCGCTTCGGTCAGTTCGTTCGTCATTGCCAGAACAACCCTCTTTTGAAAAAGAAGGGCATCCCCGAATGTATTTTATTCATAACGCAACGTTTGACGAAATATCCTCTTCTGATAGAGCCGCTAATCAAAACGAGTAAAGAAAACAAACAGGAGCAGGAAACATTACAGAAGGCGCTCGTTCTGATTAAGGAGATCTTGGTGGAGGTCGACGCTCAGGTGGCCGAGAAGGAGAAGGAGGACAGGAAATTGGAAATCTACAATCGAATCGACGCCAAATCGTACACGGTGCACAGAGACCACAAATTTAAGAAATCGGATATTTTGCAAGGCAATCGCACTTTAAAGTTTGAAGGAGTGGCGATGTTGATGCAAGGCCGAAGCAAAATGCAAATCGTCCTCATCATAGTTCTGTCGGACGTTTTGTTCTTCCTACAAGAAAATTCCCATAAATATACGTTTTTCACGCCTGACAATAAAGTAAGTGGTTAGATGACGGTTTGGGCATTTTTTAACGTTTTTTGCAGGCTGGCGTGGTATCGTTGCAGAAGCTACTAGTGAGAGAAAAAGCAGGTCAGGATTCGCGCGGGATCTATTTGATTTCGTCCAATCCGGCCGATCCCGAAATGTTCGAGCTGAAAGTGCACAAACCCAAAGATAAACAGATCTGGATACACGCCATCAGGTTCGTTGCCCACGTGTGCTGTGCATAGCGATTCTAATAAATTTTGCAGAGATGCGGTGCAGGCGTGTCCTGAAGACGACGAAGACAGCATCGTTTTGAGCGCGGAAGAGAAGCAAAGTCTGATGAATGCAAGACAAAATCAAATCAGACACTTAGTCGGTGAGTAATTGTACAAAATTTCGACTAAACCCGACACTACAAATAACAGATAATATTATCAGTCATTGCATGAAGTAATCATTTAAAAATAAAATTACTACATGTGAGAGTTGTGTTAGTGTACATATTTGTGTTGCTCTGTTTTCGACAGATGCAGAATCGGATATCGAAGGTAACTTCATTGACTTCAAGCAAGGCATGTTTATTACGTGCGAGCCGTGTTTTATACGTTTCTATCTGCTTTGTACGGTGAGAATTACTATTCAGCTTGACTTAGAACTAATTTCAAAATTGTAAGCAAAACATATAAGAGGTGATCTTGATTGTTGATAGTCGTAAACCCTCGTTCGTTAATCGGAACTAGATATCAAAATCATCGTTATATGTGTGCGGAAAATGCTTATTTTGCCGATAGAAAAGTACAATTCTCGACTCGGAATTATGGCTAGCCTTTCAAAATGATAATACTTTGATATCGCATGATATTTTATTGCATTGTGTGTGTTTTTTTTTGTAGTATTATGAAACGCAATTGTTTTTTTATTATGTCGGTAAATTGGTAAAGCTGCATGAAAAAAGCGTTTAAAAGTAAAAGGGAATTGAGTAGACCGATATGTTTCTGGAAAGTTAACATTAACCATTTCATTGTGGTCGCAATTTAAGGCTTCTGTATAGTCAGAAAGAACGGTGTTTGGAACTGTGGACAAGTCGATTTATTTTTAGATTTGTCTTATTTTATTCAATGGGTGTCATTACCTATATTTATTTTGAAATAGTAAAATATTAATTCACCATAGCACAACAACAATCATCCATGCAAAGTGTATTGTTCCGTTATTTTATTCAGTTTAAGACAAATACCAAATGCTCAGTGAACTACTAAATATTCGCTAAATACATGCTGCCCTAAAAATAATGGCACTCGTCAAACCCAACAACTTTTTGTTGTAAACGTTTTGGTGAATAAGTTAAAATGGTTGGAAGATTTGACTTTTATTTTGTTACCCGCCTTTGGATAATAATGCTCCATGTAATACACCGATAAGTGCAGAACAATAAGCCACTGCAAAAAAAAATTATCCTACTTTTTGGTTCTTTCGACACAGCAACTCATTAATTTGACCGTTGCTATTATTGTATTGTTCTATAATTCAAATTGAAAAATGTCACTGATGTCAATTTCAGAGTAGGTAAAATTCTAAAATAAAATGTCGAAAAAATGGTACATAGAAAAAGTGTTTGTGTAATAAACGCACAGTGAAATACTAAATGTTTTGAAAAAAATGTGAAATGCACGTTATAAATACGAAATGCTCATCAATAAAATAAAACACTTGACTAAATTAAACATTCTGTAATAAAATTAATATATAAAAGTGTGTAGGCTTTCACGGTCGGTGTTGTCAACAACGGTGGTATTAATCGGGTTTGTTGACCGTGTTCCATGCGAAGTTCCATGAGGGGGGGTGTAGTGAGCGCCCCGAGAGGCTAACTCAGCAAGTGATCCCCATGAATCTCTGCCAAACGTTTCGTGTGGTCGTGGTCGAAGTACTCTCCCAGCTGTCACAGTCGCGACTGTGACAGCTGGGAGAGTACTTCGACCACGACCACACCGCCACTGAAGATGTCCACCGCAGCTGTGGACGAAACGTTTGGCAGAGATTCATGGGGATCACTTGCTGAGTTAGCCTCTCGGGGCGCTCACTACACCCCCCCTCATGGAACTTCGCATGGAACACGGTCAACAAACCCGATTAATACCACCGTTGTTGAAAATTAATATACTTATTCAAAAAAAAATCCCATGATATCCAATCCTATAAATGAAGAATATTCAAACATGGAACTTATGGAAGTAAAATATAAATTTCTTTTAGATAACACATTTAACAAAACAAAATAAAATAAGATAAACATAAGGATTATTATTAACTGGAACATACAGAAACATAAAAAAAACATATTTTTAACATAAATAAACTTTCTTTCTCTTTTTATTTTGGCAGATCGATGGTCCAAACAAACGGGCATTGAAATCTGTACCAATAGTAAATATTGCACATATAGTTCGTCAATTGTAATAGAAGAGCTCTTTTCGATTTTGAAGGCACACCTAGACGCCATTTAACTCCAATTTATTCACTGAAAAATTTGATAGTTTTTTCGAGCAAAGTTAAAAAATAAACCGAGTAAAATTACTTGGTAAATACAATACGTCTTCCTGCAAAACTACAAAAAAACACTTAATATTTTCTACATTTAATATCGAGAATTTAGTATTTATTGATGAACATTTAGTATTTTTTACTGTACAAAATGATATAAAATAATGAGCACTTTATTACTACCCTTCATAAAAGCACAGAAATATTCTTCTAAAAATGTCTGGCAAGTTGGTTACTGATAAAGTATCTGGATATAAATGGCATCATAATTGCCTTAAAATTTGATATTTTCTAAACAACTGTCATTGAGGGAATTAATAAATTCCTGCTCGTTTTTTTTTTTGGACAAATGGTAAATCTATGATTTCACAAAGTACATTTCATGCACGATTTTTTAAATTCGCGCATCAATAAATATCCAAAAAATACTTTGCAGCTGCCACATCGATTTAAATAAATTTTCCTGAAAAATTTATGATTTCAACTTAATTATCTCCTTTTTCCCAGATACCACAGAAATGTGTTTTAGTTCAGTTTTCGTTGCGAATTGAGTTGGGAAAAACGTTCAAGAATCAAATTTGGGTCGTGAGCTTTTGCCATGATTTTTCATCAATTTCGAAGTAATTTAACAACGATTTGTTGTGGTTTTTGGTCGTGAAACATTGTCAGAAACAACATGCGTTGCTTCGTCGATGCTTTTCGCTGATTGATATATAACAATTTGTTTGCTGCAAGCATCAGTGAAGTTAACAAAAACATTGCGAAAAGACTAATCATCCTGCATTATGAGAATGCGGTGTGCATTGATGATTTTTTTACTCTGGGACGAAGAAAAAAGGTGGATTTTGTGACATCCAAAGAATATGTGGAATTAAATGTTTTGGATATACCTCGGTTCGCAGGAAAAATGTTTCAATGACTAATATAATAATGTGTATAAACAGCAACGGAGAATACTTTGAAAAACATTAAATTATTTTTTTTACTTTTCCTGTCTTCTCACCTATTTCCCCGAATTTTTTACAGCAACCCACATAGGAGCCTCATTTAGGCTTATTTGTTATTATATTAAGTTATAACCTTCTCGTGATGATTACCTACGACGATAAATTAAAATAAGTCTAGCACTACTTGTTTTATTTATTGTAGTTTTAGTAAAATTAATATTAGTTTTTTATAAATATTTATAAATAACAAAATGGGATGAAATCTAAATTATGAGCTAGTTTTTGTTATTCAAAAGGTATTAGTTCTTCAATTAACAACTAGTAAAAAATAAGTAATTTCACGATTTCTTAGCTATTGTGTGAAGATAAAAAAAAAATATTGTAGCTAGACCTAGAGCTAAAGCTCGAGTGTAAATTCAAATAAATATACATCGCAATAAAAACGAAAAATAAAGTCGTATCATTAAATTAAATCGACTATGTGGGAGCCTTGACCATTTAATCTTTGTCGCAATTTAACGATGTTTAGTTTGTTTAACATTTCGCTCGAGATTTGTATGAACCATAGCATGTCAAACTGCATTCTACTCCATCAAATATTTGTTCCAACTTTTTGTTCAGTTCAATTTTTTTGTTCTTAGGTCTTTTGCGTCAGAAGGATATAGAGCAGGCGTTACTTTTGGAAGAGAAAATGTCGTTACAGTTGAAACTGCTGACGGCGGCTGGAATAGATCCTCCGTCGCCTCCATCTTACCGACACTTGGTGAACGATAACGTGGACACTCACCAGATGTGGAAGGAAGTGTTGACGGCAGTGCAAGTACGATTTTTTGTTATCTACGCATAATTACCTTGCTTTCAAATCATCAAATTAAATTAATATAACTATAACAAAACATGTACAACCGTGGACAGTCAAGAATAACACTTTAGCCGGCGGATGTGATACAAATACCAACTCAATGACAATGTGTCATAGAGTCGGTATTTGCATGACACGGGTGTTATTCTTGACTGTCCATGGCTGTACAACGCTAGTTCATCGAAAATGTAATACATATACTAGTTTTTGTAGCGGGCTTGTATAATAATTTCTTTTATACAGTGTGGAACAAAATGATTGTCATCTAGTTACCTTTGCAATACCCTTGTAAAAATAGGAAGTGCCGCTCTACAAAAAAAGGAGGGCGGTATCCTAATCGCAAAAAATACATTACATTTCAAACTATGCGTCCAGATCGAAAATACGCCTCAATGATGAAAGTGTTTTTTTGCACGGGTATACATTTTTAGTCTTTGTTAATTCAATTCACTTCAATAAATTGTAATAACTGTCAATTTGATTGATGTCATTTACTGACAGAACTATGAACTTAGATTATTAGACTATTAACTAGATGTTAATCATTTTGTTCCACACTGTATACGAATGGTCAAGTATAATTCTTTGGCTTGTAGGAAGTCAGTCATTTGTCGAGCTCGTTGTATACCACTGGCACCAACTTATCACGAAGCGTCAGCTCAGTCGGTGAGCACCAGAGCGATACTTATGTGTCGCCAAGTCTTCCGAAGCGAGCGGAAACGTTTGGGGGAAACAGCGACCGGTCCCAGCAAGCGATTGCTCCACGCGACGCCCCCAATTTGATAACTTTGGGACGCGACCAGCAATATACAGCAATT
The DNA here is from genome assembly GCA_964023215.1 of Eledona agricola. Taxonomy (NCBI): domain Eukaryota; kingdom Metazoa; phylum Arthropoda; class Insecta; order Coleoptera; family Tenebrionidae; genus Eledona; species Eledona agricola. The sequence goes on from OZ026856.1 coordinate 6,242,305, forward strand.
CAGTTATCGCACTATGTTTACACGTTACTTTGTATAATTTCGCAGCTGATGACCACGAACGAGAGGTGCGGTTCGCGAAATTGTGGCAATTGAGCGTTCTAATTGTCGGATTCTAGTTATCAAGCTCAAATTTACACGTTGAGGGGCGGCGGCGAGGGGGCCAAGCAATATAGACACAACCAGCAGCTGGAAGAGCTGAGAAATTTGCAAGACAAATTGAGCGGCGAGAAAGCGGCATGGGCCGCGCTTCGAGATCAGGAAACCAAAGAATTGGAGGAGAAAAAAGCGGATCTTTTAAAATTACAGGTGCGTTGCGTCCAATGAAACAGTTTCACGTGGTAATTGTTGTTTGCAGGAACAAATCAGGTGCGAACAGGAGGATATTAAAGAACAACGGGAACAGTTGTTTAGGAAAATGGAGAAGTTGACGAATAAAGGTCTAATTATATCACCGAACGTGGGCGCGCTTCCCGTGATGGGACTGTCTGAAGACTCTAAAGACAGTTCCGAAGATAGCAGTCCGCAGTCGGATAGTTCGTCACTGGCGTCCGCCAGCTCCCAAACAATACCCACAGACAAACGCAAAGACGCCAAATGGAGTAAAAGTGAGAACCGTATCATTGGGATTGCCTCGTTCAGGTGTCGTTTCAGAAGCCTCCGACACGCAAATAAAATCGCAACTGCCCTTAAACTTGATGAGCACCACCAATCAGCAGAAGGCGTCGAGTGTTCCCGTTAAGCAACAAATTCCCCTGAAGCTGGCCTCCCGGTTGAGTTCGGGAGGTGCGAGCGGGGCCATGGGAGGACCTCCGCAGATGCTGCCCCTCAAGTTGAGTCAGGAGGAAAAGACGAGACGGACGAGTACGTCTGGATATCAGCGGTTGAGCCCGCCCTCCGGAGACACCGTACGTGCACCATAATATTTATGTTACAATTCTAAGGACGCAGTTTTAGACTCCGACGATGCACGCGCACAGTCGCACCGGCTCGAGTCCGGCGATGATGCAGGGGTCGCCCTCGCCGCCCACTCGGCAGTCTCCGGTAAACACGAAACCTGCTCGAACCCATACCTATCCGAAGATCGCGGAGAAACTCAAACAGCCGTCGGGCGAGGAGGAAGTTATATATTTTTGACGTTTTTCAACGAAAATGTTCAATTTTGTGACTTTTCTATTTCGAAAATGTAAGAGGAGTAAAAAAGTTTCGTAACTCTCTCGACGCAATGAGATTTTATTTTGGAACTTTTCTAGTAGATCGTTTATTCAAGTTTTTATCGCTGTAACGAAATTATTCTACGTCATGTTTTCCATTGTGGTTTCTTACATTTTCGTGTCTTCCTACATGAAATACAAATCAGTATTGACTAACGTACTCAAAACTTGTGACAATACGAAATTCTAGAATACATTCCTTTTCCTTTTATCTATGTAGATAAGAGTATTATACACATGAAACTTACTTTATTGAAAATGTATTATATCATCATCAAGTGTATAACTACTATTGTTAGTATTGTTAACAGTTGATTGTTTATAAACTTGTTCTTTGCAAGAATACCCTTAAATGTTATTGACCTTTAAAATTAATCAATCGATCGTGGTTGAATGTCGACGCTATTTTGCGAAGAATGTCAAAGGCCTACTTTTTGTCTCTTCAAATAATTATGTAAACTGAAAGATATTTTTATAAAACATTTATCTTTCAAATAAAATCTTATTTCGTAAACGATACAATAACTCGTTCATTTTATTTGAGAAGTTTGTGGCAAATTCACTTTTATTACAACATCTTGCCGTTGATTTTTTAAACAGTATTGGTTCTCGAAACCACCTAGACTGCTATTTGATGTTTTTCATTTCAAATCACATCACACCAGTGTTAATAAATATATATTCGGATTTATTATTGAAACTTTATTTTATTATAAATACATTCTCATTATTTATTAGTTGGGTAGTTTAATTTTAATCCCCTCCCAACCAACTCATTTCAAACTTTTTATTTGTTTTGAAAAAACTACATCTGTAGATTAATAGCACCACAGATCTCCCTGATGAAATCAGCATAAAATCTTTTAGAAAAATATAGGGTCCCATCTATTTTTATATATATCAGGTACTAGCCGTTGCAGTATCACAAATTCGTTCCAGACTTTGCAATCAGGGACTGTTCCTGTTTAATTTCCGCCTCTTTTTGTTGCTTGACATACTCTTGTTTTTCTTTAAGCTGTTGCAGTTTCAAGGCACGCTTCTACAATCACGATTACATTCTCAATAACACCACTTTTAAATGCTCACTTTCAATTTAGTGCTTTTATCATGAAGACTTTTCATCTCTCGTTTTATATTAACCAGTTTAGCCTGATACAGTTCGATTTTTTTAAAAACATCGTTCAACTCATCTGAATGTTGTGTTGCAGATAAATTTAAATTTTCACTGTGAACCTCAGCCAGTAGACTCAACTCTTTCTTTCTAAAATGTGAAACCTTAGAAGAGTTTTATATAAATAAAATGTAAGTATAATACGTCAGTTCATTTAATGCCGTTTCGATTTGCTTCAAGCTCGGTTCGTAAGTTTTTAATAAACCCTTTGTTAAGGGGGCGACTACATTTGTAAATGGATTTTCTGCCGTATAGCTGCAATTTCAAAACTAAACTTTAGTTAATTTATTAGAAATGCTTACGAAGGCAAATTTTCGGGGGTCGATTCGGCTTGCATTTGTAAAAGTATCAAAAATTTCAAAATTTACAAATAAAAATTTATAGGTTAGAACGTCAGAATGACAGATTTATCCCCATATTTGTTGATATAAATATCCCTATCCCTTAATTTAAAAAAAATTAAATCAACTATTTCGTTTGATATTTTCAAAATTCTAAGAAATACAATTAATAAACACATTGTTATTTAATAACATGGTGAATATTTTATTTAATTTCATGATTTATGATTTCAATGCAATCTGTCGGTATTGAAAGCATTTATAATGTTTAAGTCGGTAGAAGCGGTTTCTTTAATGTGAAACGTCATCATATGTAAATAAATAAAAATTGTTTGTTAACAAAATTTAAATGGAAGCAAAATAACAGATAACGTTATAAACTGGACGTTAAATGTCATAAAAGTGAATATAAAAATTAAAATAAAATGTAATTTCATATAACATTTTCAGCAATGCAACCAGCGAATATGTCAATACATAATCATTACGGAAATATGATATAATGAGAAAATTTATCAGTTTTGAGCTAATACGTACGTACGTCAAGTAATATTAATCAATTTCTTATCAAATTTAATTAGCAACAACTTGCTGCAAAATCACCGAAAAGAAACATTTAAAAAAATTATTTTAGCGAATATTCAGTAACGAAAACGATAAAAACATGTCTGTGGGGCAATGGAAAGTGCTGAATCAATTAAAAGACACACTGTCGAAGGTGAGGAATGAGAAATACGTGCAAAGTTTCATTCCCAAGGATGCCTCACAAATGATCGAAAAATTGCCAATTGTGCTTCATAGAGAATTTTTTAAATACTTGCAACAAGCTAATACAACAAAGAATAGACTAATGACAAATATTTCCACAGCGAAAGTAAATGGAGTTGGTAGTAAAAAACCAAAATGGAAAGACCAACGTTCCATTTCAAGGGTAAACTGTCATTTCATAGAAATATTGTAGCAATAATAGCAAATTAATAGTTAAGTTAGATAAATTGTATTATTTAAACTGAAATTTTAGTCGAGTGTTTCATCCCAAACCCAGCATGTGATACTGTCGTTGCTGACGGCAGAAAACGACTCTTTAATGTCAGACAGGATCGAAGCGTTTATTTTGCACCTTAAACAGTATCCAGAGGGAAGGAACTCTGCCATTAGAGTGAAGAACATTGATTGTAATGAACTTCTATATTTATCAAACGTTGCAGGCCGGTGCGATTAGAATTCTGTTAAACATCCGCAAGAAATCACGTCATGAAAATATTCAGGGGGCTGCGAGAGAAGCGTTAGCTTTGTTGGGATATTCTGACCCTGTTCCTGGCAATGGAATCAGAATATTGTCGATGGACGGCGGCGGTATTAGAGGATTACTCATTTTGGAAATGTTGAAAAAGTTGGAAGAGCTCACAGGACAAAGAGTGCATGAATTATTCGACATTTTCTGTGGGGTCAGCACGGGGGCTATTTTATCATTTAGTTTAGGTAGAGTCCCGTTATTTGATTAATGCGATCAGTTCCATGAGAAGTCGTTACAATCCATAGGTATTCATCACAAGGATTTGAACGAGGTCGCCGAAGGCTACAAAGACATCAGTTTGGAAGTCTTCAAGCAGTCCCCGTTGAAAGGGACAGGAAATTTGATGTGGAGTCAAGCTTATTACGACACCTCATTGTGGGAAAACAAGCTTCGCGAACATTTAGGAACCAGCAGCTTAATTAGCACGTCACGGAGTCCTCAATGTCCCAAAGTAAAATTGTTTTTGCTGTTTTTACTCTCATGTTACATAAATATTATAGTTGTGCGCCATATCTGCTGTTGTAAATCAATCGCGGCTTTCTGCATACGTCTTCAGAAACTATTCACTTCCTTGGAAAGTGAAATCGCATTATTTTGGAGGTAGCGATTGCGAAGTGTGGCAAGCGGCGCGAGCTTCAGCGGCGGCCCCAACTTACTTTCAGGAATTCAAACTGGGCAAATTTTTGCATCAAGTACAAATTTTACTTAGGCTAATACCAGACAATGAAATGGTTTTGTAGGATGGCGGGATTTTAGTCAATAATCCTACCGCCGTTGCTCTGCACGAAGCCAAGCTAATTTGGCCAAACACACCGATTCAATGCGTCGTGTCGTTTGGAACCGGAAGAACTGTTCCTGCTCCAAACGATTTTTCCAAAGATTCTGTCCAGAACGAAGGGAGCAACAGCACTTCGTGGACTAACAAGTTTATGAAAATATTAGACAGTGCAACCGACACGGAAGGTACTATTTGTTTTTGCAGCAAATTGTTTTTATTTGCGTTTTTAAGGGGTTCATATAATGCTGAGCGATTTATTGCCCGACGATGTGTATTATCGCTTCAATCCCTACCTCACTGAAATGATAAGTATGGTGGAAATTAATCCTCAAAAACTGGAACAGCTCGAACGTGATGCTATTATGTATCTGAGACGCAACGAGGACAAGTTTCAGGAAGCCGCCAAGGTTTTGACACAAAAGAAGACTCTTATGCAAAAAATTAAAGATGCAGTTACTGAAAAAAGAGATTTATATGGGCTGTAGTTTATGTCGCATGTGATAAATTTATCGTTTTTATTATTTTGAGGATGGAATTCGTCATGACAATTAGTCTGTAAATTGCCAGTATAGGTTTATAAGTGTACGCTATAGTTCCGTTAAAACGTTAATTGTGATTATTATTTTTTATTACCAAAATAAATCAAATAAAAAAATTGCAATGTAAGCACATTACAATTTTGATGTTATTCTAGTCCAGGGTTGTGATTTCGTAGAATGTTTGATGTGGAGTTCGTGAAGAAGTGTAGAATCTATAATTAGGCAACGTTTACAATTATATTTTGTACGAAACTGACTCACCCTGATTTTTTAAAAAATTGTAAAGAATAGGAGCGATAGTGGCGAACGGAATGGCCATGTTAAAATGCGGAAACACAACTTTTTCACACTTTGTGTTACAAACTATGATTCCTATCACCTGGCCCAATTTATTTAAAACTGGACCACCGCTCATCCCGGAATTAACACAACAAGTCGTTGTTACCATAGATTCGCTTGACTGGGCCACAAAACCTTTGGTAATGGACGGCTTACATGATACATTTTTTGAAAACAGAGAAAAACCAGCGCAATATACTTCGTCCCCTTGAAATGTAACAAATTTCATTACCGTTGTCTAATAAAAACACAGTAAATAAGCCTCACCTACACTTACAGACGATTTAAAATATGTAACAGGTTTTACATTGCAAGCATTCAATGACGATACGTTACACCTCAGAACAGCTAAATCAAAATGTTTAAAGTCGGGAGTTTTGTAAATAATCGCTGCCGTTGCTTTATGCCCCTTCCAGTAAACATTAATTTCATTTATACTGTCCTATTAATTGAATAAATGTACTAAATCATTGCAGTTGTATTATTTAACGTTTCTTACAATTACGTGCGAATTTGTAAGAACAATCCCCTGCTCCACACTCAAAATCACGCCGGTTCCCCATTGCATTCCACAATAAATCTGAACCAAACTCGAATCAACAACATCTGCAAAAACTAAGTGTAAAAAGAACGAATTTTCATGAAACTCATACACCTAACAGCGGATGGCGTATTATATTATTTTCGAAGCTTTCCACGTAATTGAAAGAAAGTAATTCGCATAGAACAGGGCGAACGTCTGCGATTAAAGTCAATCCAGTCCAATCTCCTCTCCACCAACACGAACTTGATATTACGATTCCGAATGGACAATTGCTGAAATTATTTAATCAGTTGTATAAGTAGAATGCGGATGGTTAAAAGCACCTATTAATTTTATAAACTGGACTTCCCTCGCTTCCAGGTGTAAGACAACAGTCGCTTACAACAAGACACAAATCAGATCCGACTAAATTTGAAACAATTCCTCGACTGTAAGAATCCAATAAGAATCTGTTACCGAATGCGGCGCTCTCGATTGCGATCTCGTCCTTTCGGTCCACTCTTTCACATCGTATTAAATTCCACCACCGCGTTAACAGTGCTTTAAAATCCGACGCATTTTCGGTTGATTCATTCGACTGAACTTTAACAACGAAAAATACCGACAATATTGTTTCCAAATCTTTAACGTTGTCCGTTGTATCCACTGCCCAATCACTCAGAGTTTGTTTTGTACTTTTCTTTAATTTATCACTGACGAACATTGCCCACAACACCCCGGTTTTAAGTTCAAACTTATCGTCAGAGTTTTTCGAAATTATTTTCAGTGTAATGTGTTTGAAACGACTGGAACGAAATATTTCTCCTGGTTTCAGAAACCGTGTGTTATTATTTAAATCAAAGTTGGTGTGAGCTGCAAAGACATTAGCCGTGACCATTACGTATTTCTTATCCAACATTATTCCAGAGGAGCCGTAAATACTGTTTTTTTCAGTGTCTGATCTTTCTACTGCCACAACGCGAATTTCCATTATATCTAAAAAACGTTATTTGATTAAATTTTTTTCAGTTTTACCGGACCCAATTACTGGTAATAGTTGTGTGCAAGTCCTTGGATTATAGCAACTATTTAAATTTCGTATTCACACGGTAGAAGAGCTAGGAGTTGAATGAAAGCAACCCAAAACACTTTAATGTTGTTTAAGTTTATATACTTGTAGTAAAATGTGTACTGTTATATTAAAAATGAATAAAATTGATAAAATAGCACATGTGGCTAAACCATTGATTATTTATTATAAATACATTTTTATTTAAATTTCAAATGATTTACGTATGTATGATAGACTGTTTGTAGAAAGTGTATAATAATAATAATTTACCAAATTTTTGGATTTATTTCATAACAGTCACTTAAAATCACACGAAAATTTACCAGGCTTTACACCTGGTAAACGAAGCACGACAAATTACGCACAGAGTAACTCAAATTTTGCAACTAATTGATTGTTATGGTGAGTTGGCATCTGTTTACAACAAACTACAAGCAACACACGTGTAGAGTTGGTTGACAATAATTAATCAATAGGAAAACTTTTAAAGTTTAATTGTATTATTTGAATATAATTTATTTTATTATCTTCCTTTCAAATATATCAAATCATCAGCATAAGCAGCAATTAATTAAATATTTTCCTGTGCCATGATTTACGAATGTTTAAAAAATTCCAAGTCTAACAAATTGAACTATTTCCGTGCACAATTGGGAAGAAATAAAATGAATACGTTATTTAACCTCATAATTCAACAAACTACTCATCACGCCTCTGCTGCATTTTTTTTATTTATTCGATTACGTTGCGACTGATTGAATACGTTTTGCCATTTTATTAAATCGAGCATTGATGAAATAAGTTAATAGACTTGCGCAACTTGTCTAATAAGTCCCTTATTTCATCATCAATTTTTACGACAATTTATATTGTCCTGCAGTCCTGTAAAACTTTCAATTTCAGTATACGAATTAAATGTGCTTATTATAAAAGATCCGCTTTTTCACAAAAAATGAGGAACGATAAAAGCAGTTTCATAAAATTGTGGAAATATGTTCTTAACAAATATAATACCGCTTTATTAGAGCAACCAGCCCTCTCATTACGCCTTCTCAATTTTTATTGATGTTTCCTACTATTTTTTTTACAAAGTTCAGTGATTGTGTGCAAAAATAGATTCAAGTCCAAATTCTAATTGGAACTGAATAAAAACTAAATTATTTTTCTTTATATAGAACAACTTTCACTAATCACATTATAAAATAAAACTTTTAATTAAATGAAAACATTGAAATATTAGTCTACTTGTTTAGTTTTTTCATGGATTATTATCAACTTTAAACACATTTTTGGATTTTGAATTTTATAAACCAATGACTATCGTTATTAATAAATTATGTACTGTTCGCAATCACCTCGATTCTGTCCAAACCATTGCAACACAAAAAATCATAAATTCTGAAATAGAAGAATACATTCAGCAAGTGTTTTAATTTTTGAAAAAAAAATCTTTAATGGGGTCACGCTTCACACGATCGATGGGTACTACGAAGTTTATAAGACTTTTACGCCATATAATGGGAATTCCCATCGTACGATTAAACCAGTTCTATGTAATTATCCATTTAAATTATGACCAGTTATTTTTATAATTCGATCAGAAGGTTCGAATCAAATATTATCATCAATAAAGAAACAGCGAATTTTAAGATATAACATTACTACTATAATATGGGCCTGTTCAGAACAATTTGATTTTTAAGTAATATGAGTTTCATCAAAGGGGGTGGTCGTAAATTTAATCAAGACACGACAAATTTCAAAATACCAAAACTCTTTTTTTTATACTAATAAATATCATTCATTTTTGTTAAGTATGTCTTATACCTATCTGTGATATATTTTTTAATTGAATAAAGGAAACTTGCTAACTTGCACAGGAAGCCATGGGAAGCAAAGATAAAGACACAAAAATTAAACACTTTAATAACAAATAAAAAATTAAAAAACACATTAGGGTCGAGATAAATTCAATCTGAAGTATTATACTGGGATTAATTGAGTTTATGGGGTTTATTTGAGTTTGGGAATTGGGTAGAATGGAAAAAATATCAAAGTCAAACTGATTTATAAATATCAGATGCCTGAATTTTTATATTTATTAATTTCTCTGGTGTGTTCTTTTCGTCTCATTTTAATAATTATACAAACTATCGATTATTGTGGACCTAAAAATCATTGTGTATCGAACGGGCTTTCCTTTTTTCTTTTGGTACGTCCCGAAAGTTGAGATGCATTATATATTTTTTATTGTAACATATTTATTTCAGGAATTGATTTAATTATGACTAATTTCAACTAAAATTATTAATTCTGAACAGGCCCATATAGTAGTAACATTGATTTGTTTGTAAGTAATTCGTTTTTATTTTCAGTTTATTTTCCATTTAAGCTGTAAGGTTCATGACCTACAACAAGTTGGTAATGAGAAAATATCATGGTAAACAGGAAAAAGTTCAATTCAAAGCTAACTGGAGGGTTTAAAAGTATTATTAAAGTTCGATTCTAAATCCAACAAGTTTTGTAGGAGTCAAGTGATCAAGGTGTGTTAATGAATAGATGTGTAAATAGTGAAAAGAAGACAATAAAATAATCATATTTACAATTTCACAATTACGGAAGTATTGTGTGAATAAGTAAAAGTCTATATTTACGTAAATGTGGTCTCGGTCGTTTCGAGCAATTCAAGCAATTCTTGGTGATGGATAATTGAAAACTACAGGAGGTCTAAGTGGGGCCTATATTGAGACGATTCCCTTATATTACGCTCACTTCATCCGTGCATTCTTAGTCGAAAAAGACGTCTGGACAGGACGTCTCGAGTCATGTTAAGGGTGAGGATACTTTATGTGTGCTTCATGTGTGTTTGCTTAACGTTGAAAAATCTAAGATGTTGCAAAAAATAATCATTTCATTATACAAGGTGTGTGCAAAAATGCAGACTCAATGAATGACATAATAGCTAAAAATAGCTACAATGGGAACCGAAAAAGTGACCTGCTACCACCAATCTATCTTCTCATGGTAATATAATTGTCTGGCAGCGAAATCGCCGCGAGCCGCTCTTAACGAGACTGACAGGTGAAAAAAAAGCAAATATTCGAAAATATTGACCATGACTCATAATGGGTTCAGTTTTTGCCATGACATCATCATTTTTTCTACACGAAACTTTCCTTTTATTATAGCATTTGGAAAGCGGAATTTCGTTGAACAAAACGATTATGTAAATCGTTCCCATCATTGATAAAATCTGAGGCATCTAAGAATAAAAATGAACAAAATAAAGACGTAATTTCCACTTAACAATAATAATGTATGTATCTCTTGTGCGGTCATGTGCATTATAAAAGAAATACTCTAATTAAAATGTTACTCATAACTCATGATGTCCTTTTTGATTATGAATTGTTATCCCACATCTCGCTAACTTCTATTGACCGTCACGTGTTTCGAATCACGCAATAAATCCGCCGAAGGTGTAATATTTGCTCTTTCCAAGTTTCCACGTACCGCCGCTGGAGGGAACACTTTAGGCGGAACATTTAATTACCACGTGCAAAGTGCAACAAGTTACAAGAAAATTGTAATTAAGTACTGACATCACGCACGACACGACGATGACTGGAAAAAAATGCGGAAAAAATCTAGAAGATGAACTTTATGTCAAAGGGCGAAAATGGGTGAATTGTTGCAAAATTTTGCGCTAAAAAAAGATGAAACCAGTACCTATCATGGTGAAACGCAACAACTCGACAGGACCTCCTTGTATGTGTAACATGAACGTCCGCAAAAGAATTGTCCGTTACGGGTGTTAATGTTGTTGCTTTTACTCAGATCGGAGCTTGAACGAGAGGAAGGCGAGCGGAACGTAGAGGCGTAAACGAGATTTAGTTTAAATAAATTGCGTAGAGCCAGGCTGTCTGCTATGTATATAGCGACTGTAAAATTTATTTTTATTATTTTCCCAACTCGTTAAATGGAATGCAGAGTTGCTTTCATTTTGCTCCACGTCGGAGGTGAGCTGTGTAAGCACCAGTACAAGACACTCATGCACATGTAATAGCTCACCTCCTGATGTGTTTCACATTAAATTAGAAAATTATCACCATATTTGCGGTGATCGTGTGTTGGATTTATTAATTAACAAAACCGATTCTGTTTTATGTTTCGGTTTTCTTCCATAAAATAACTGTCTTTGGCAGATCGTCGCGAGCATGTGTTTTATTCACGAATGTTTCATTATCAAGGCACAATATGAACAAATTAATTAATTATAAAATCAATTGTTGCGCAATTCTAAAACAATTTTATGCGACACTGATCGCCGCCTTTAAATTGCAATTAAACACGCGGTTTATACCCTCGAGGAATATTTTATTAACACGAGTTCTTGCGTTGGGAAATGCTCGAGAGGTGGATGGGCATTAACTGATTCATACCTTCAAGAATTTACCCACAAATTGCAAGAATGTTTCGTTCATTTCCTACATTCGCAGAACTTTAAAATTATTCGCCCTGCTTTCGCTAGATTTAGGTTGTCATTTGCTAATAATTTGGAAACGGATTGTTGTGACCCCCGACAAATACGAAACTCTGATTCTAAAATGAAGGTTGTGTCCTTTAGTAATAATTCATTTGTGTGTTGTTCCCAGAGCTTTGACACTAACTTGACATTGAGACTACCGAAAAAACGCATTTGCATCACACATGCGAACCACAAAATTACTCAATTATTGCCGGCGACATTTTTGATTTACCGATCGTCTTAAATTTATTTCGAATCGAGCAATTTTTCATAACCAGTACCTGCCGAAATCAACTTTCGATTAGTAAAAAATTTAGAAATCTTTATCTTAAATAAATAAAAAACAAAAATCGAATTTTTTTTTAAATTAATTAATTCATCATTTTTTCCAGCTAGATGCTGTGAAAGTGCTTACCTCATAATGTCAGATTTTCATAAAAAACGCGCTAGGAGAATCACGAATTTGACACTAATTTCACCTAGCAGTGAACTAAAAAAATATATTTGAGTGTTTTGCATAAATTGAGACTTTAAAACGACTCACATTATCCTAAATTTTTATTTTTTTAACAATGTCGCTCAAGCTGATATGACGGGAGTACGACATTTCTTTAACTGTTAATCAGTTCGTGGAGTTATTAATTGATTTGGAGTCGAGTGAGTGGGTGCTTCGTGTCTATAAAAAGATGCAATTAATAAATTTAATAAAAATAAGTGGACAATAAGTCACGTGTGAAGATCGTACCGGGTCATGGGACTAGTCTCCGTTAATAAACTCCATCCTGTATGATGACTTTCGTGAAAATGTTACTCTACATACGAACGTGTTCTGACAACAGCGCACAAATCTTTTGGTTTTATTAATTGTTGTGCGCATTTTACAGTTTTGTGAAGTGCCCTCCTTACAATGCCACAAAAACTCAAATTTTACGTACAAAAATGTACCAAAAACACAAAATAGGTGAGTTTTATTAAAAAGCGAAAATTGCACGTGGCGAAGGTTGCTTCATTTTATAGAAGTTAAATTAGGTGCTTGTGGATAGATGTGAGTAGGTCATCTGAATGAATCCCTAATCATGATTTATCATGATTGAAGCTCCTCTCGAATCAAGTGCTCTTTATTTCTATTTATAACATTCGTTTCCAGTGTTGTACAAATCTATTTTTCATATCATGTCACTGTCATTGTGTAGTGGTTCATAAAATTGAATGCGATCAGACCGGAAATATATAAGACGAAATATCAAGTCTAGAATGAATTTGCTGTGTATCAAACGAATTGGATAATATCCAATATTTAATTATAAACCGAACCAACAGATGTTTTAGATAAGTATATCAGTGAAAGAAGCCGATTTATGGGTCTCGCCAAAAGTAATAAAACTAAAAAAAAATCATAAAACGCAAAACGCACTCTTCGTTAACTGGTTTCAAATTATTGCACCGCATTGTTACAAATGACTAAATGACGCAACTCCATTACCAAAATCCGGACCGAAATACACATGTCTCGGTCTTCTTACGAGCGCAAGTCCTGCAACCAGATTAGGATGAGTCAGTTTCGGTAATTTTTCAGAACATATCTCCGTTGATTTTGTGTGTGACGCTCTACATTAAAGAAATTCCTCTTCGTCATTTCAATTATGTCTTTAATTAAACCGTTCGCGGAATATCGTCGTGCATCATATTTTTTCAGGCCTGCATTGGACGTCAAGGCGAGAGTGCGATTCAAAAAAATTACTCTTGCACAACTTAAAGGGATCGGGGTTCGCGCTACACACGACACAGTAAATATATTAAATTTTATAAATTGCCGGCTTTCAGTTTTACGATATCGTAAAGTGGATAATTACTTAGTTCTTTTCGTATGAAACCGAAACGGGATGTTAAGTGGCGCTGAAGGAATAATTCATAAAACACTCGTAAACGCCATCAGATATAGAATTTATGAGATTTGATTGATTAGGAAAACTGGGGCGTCGGTTCTCGATTGCAAAACTTTATTGTATTTAGGTTTTCGAAACAATTCGAGCTTGGAATACGAAATAATGCAGTTACACAAAAAAAAACACCTGCCATGTCTGGCTATTTCAGTTCAGGTTCAACAAACTCTAAAAAACGCATTTATTAAAATTTGGAAACATGGAAACGACACCTTTATCAAATTTCTAATACCACGCGACGAAGCCCGAATGCGAATTGGAGCTAAACGCGAGATTTTACTTTAATTATTGTCATTTTTTTAAAGCAGGATGATAACAGCAAATTTAACTCAAGTCACGTCATTTGGTGACTGGGCTTTTTCCAGTTGGACGTCAACTTAGGCGACGTAAACGGAAGAAAAACATTACATAAAAGAGTTTTTTCAGATTCTGTGTTTGTTTTAATTTATTCGCGGAGGCGGGTGTTGTGTCAAAATTTCAAAAAACACACACAAGACCTACTGGGAATATTAATTACAAAGCGTTCCGCGGAAGCTGTCAAAAGTGATATTTGTAATTGTGGCTGGAAGAGAATGCTTCTTTTAGCTAATGGAATGCTTAGCTGCAGGCAAATTCGGCCGCAGCTTTTTCTAAGTAATTTTTTTTGAATCCTGTATGACTAATATGTCGATATATTCGCAAGTAGTCGACAAGAGTTAAGGAAGAGAAAAATCCGCAAAGAAATGACCGGAGGTACTACGTTATTATTATTTATTCATTGGAGCTAACCGCTACGAATACGATACCATCACAAAACACGTGTTTAAATTTGATAGTCTATTAATCACACTATTAATTACTTAAGTATACTGTTAGAACCGAAAAATAAATAAATTTGGACACCTAGATTTTGGATATTTAATATCTTTTGTCTCAGTAGAACCGTTATCTACAAATTATATATTTGTATAATTTAAATTATGAGTTAATAGTTTTTTCTAACATAAGCACTTGCTGGGGAGTTTAAATTGACTTCTCGCTTTTTTTAAGCGCGGGGCACGTGGAGGGGTGTGAAGAAGAACTTGAATGTATGAATGTTGTTAATGGATAAAATTAAAATAAATATTAATTTTGTGGTCTGCTTTAAAAATATAAAGTTTTTCTAAATTTATCAATAAAAGGGATGCTAAGTGGGAAGATAACAACTAAATTTCACAAAACCTAATTTTGTCGGTTTTGGTTCAAAAAATTAAAACAAGCAAGTCATTGAAAATCAATATTAAAATTTATTTCATGTAATTGCTCACTATAAAAATGACCCTTAATTTGGGCCACCTTGTCTTAGGTTCCAGGCGAAGATCGGAAAATGGACATTCTTTAATAGAACCCCAATCAGGAGTTTGTTATAAAAACCTCATCTACAAATCATTTTGGTTTTATTCCCGGCTACAAAAAATGATTTTATTATAGCCCCCTTAGTAAAATTTTTATTTTCGGTGCCTTTACGACTATTATTTTATATGGTCATTTTAATGGAGGGCCCGTAGAGAAGTTCACTGCTCTCAAAAAAGGAACCAGTTCGGTCGTAAAATATTAGACACCACTTGTCCCGAAATTTGCACACATTTAATTATTGTCCAAGAAAATGACTCGGGCTTCGATCGGTCTTTCCTTTGATAATTTTCAATACTTTAATAATTATGGGGGTGAGGTGGGGGGGAGCGTATAGCATAAGAGTGGAGTGCTGCTTGATACACTGTCGACTCAGATCCAGCGGCCAATGTATTTTCCACATCCCATGAAAGAGCTACTGAGAGAGTTCTGATCGTGCGTGCGCCATTAATTTTTTCACGTTGGTCGATCGTTTTAAAACCAATTTTGCAACTTATTCTTGTGTGTATTTTGTGAGATAATATTATTTTCACCGTCACTTGGCGTAGAGGTCGACTCGCATCCGTTGGATAACTTACAAGTAAGATTTTTTTCCTTTAGTTAACACCCTCTAATGCTACTGGCGATTGTGAAGCGAAAACGGCGGAGGAAAATTCGCACTGTTCCAGCCTTTCTCGTTTTATAATTGGCAATACTTTCACTCAAATAACGTTAGGATTTTGTGGAAAACTGAACTCAATCGCAACTCGATAAAATCCCAATTAATTACACATGATAAAAATGTCTAAATATTACGTCAGCAGGTTTAAGTGGGGTAGTACAGCAATCTGACGCTAATCTTCGAACGTCCTCTTAGAAATCCACAATATTTTACATTTTATGTTTCCCCCGGTTCCCACGCCCACGTCTTTCCGTACTCATTATATGGTAACGATTGAACGAATATCATATGGTGCAGGATCTAATAACCGTGCGTCGATTCGCAAAATACCACTAAAATGAAGATTTTGCAAAAATTTCACGTTTCCGCCTTTGATTTGCGTCAATGTAAGACGCCGGATCCGCCGACGAGCCATTACTAGGTCAGTATTGCATGATAAACGGTCGGCCGTACCAAAATTTCATTGTTGCATGAATCGTAAGTTGACACTTAATCAAGGCAACTTATTTCCGACGAAGGTTGTGCGAATAGGGTAAAGTGCCAAAGAGAGGGAGTCATAGACTAGGTAACGGCAAGGTTTTCCTACCTAGTCCTTGCACAATTACTTCCAGTTTGTAGGAAATTTGTATAGTCGTTGGTACCGCGCACGTTCGACATGACTTGGAAGAGAACCAAGTCAAGTAGGTTTAAGTCGCGCCATGCTGTCTGTTATAACGGCCTTGATTTGCGCACTTGGAAAATCTTTCGTCGCAACCGACAATCATTTTTACATCTGTGTTTTCGCGGTGCCACTCGCTTCGGACTTCCCGAGATCTACTTTTTGCAAAAAGAAATTCGCTTCTTGCAAAAACAGGTTGACCGTGAATTAGTGACAGTTTCGATGAATTCGAGCAATTCCAATCGATCAATTATTATACACCCGCCCCCATTTTTGCTTCCTCGATTTATCCTTACCGGCGACCTCACTCACCCAGTCGAATTAATTCGATACATTCTTCTACTGTCACCGATAATCTGGCTAAATCGTTTTCTTAAAACTTGATATATTTTTAAGCAAATTGCCATTGACATAATGAATAAATCTGATTTGGTTCAGTTGAGAAAAGCGGTAACAAAAAATTAATTTGGGTCGTGAACATATCGTGCCATGATTTTTTTACCATGTTTGAAGTAATTCAACGCAACAAGCGGCTTTTGGTGATGAAGCACAATCAAAAACAGTTTATCGGTGGTTCCAAGAAATTCGAGTTGGGCGAAGCAACCGATGGATGTTTTTCGTGAAGGTCGTCCATCAACTGCAGTTGTCCCAGAAAACATCGATTGTGTGCAGGAAGTGATAAAGGTGGACCGACATTATAGGTACCGATTTTTCATGATCATATAAACGTATGAAAACTGTCGATTTTCTAAAACTGCTCATATTGCTACTGTGCTTCAAAATACTGATGAAGAGTGCTGATTGGCATACAACAATTTGCTAGCCACAAATCGTCAGTGAAGTCAGGAAAAACAATGGGAAAAGGCGGATCATCCTGCATCTGACAATGCAAGCTCACACACGACAACTCAAATATGTAGTTGAATATTACATGTTTTGGAAAAAAAAAGTTTCAATGACTGTTCTGAACGAATGCAACATTCCCCGTTTTCTCAGATATTTGTACGAAATTTGTGCAGCAATCCGCGCACAACGCGGGAACTTGCGAGTATTAATTACATAATAATAATTTTAATATTGTGGACGTTTGCACGAAATTTTGGAACTTGCAGAGCGGGCGCATCCGAGGTATGCAGCAGAAGCAAGCCATGCAAGCGAGGTTCGGATCAAGTGAAGATATAATTGCCATTAATTAAGATATTAATAAACAAGTCAATAAACGCGTTAGTTAAATAGTGTGTGTTATATTTCTAGAACGCGCAGGCTTTGGTCGGGATCTTGGCGTTATAAGCGGAGATCGAGGTGTCTTCTGCACCTGGTGTTAAATAACACTGTTTAGAAAAAATTGAAATGAGAAAATAAAACGTCGGAGCGGATGCAGTGTTTGTTTCTGTTTATTTGTATAATCGTAATTTTTCGTTAAACGCAACTCGGTTCGAATTAAAAGAAAGTGTCTTTCACTTCCACGACTAAAGTTAATGTACTGTTAAACCTAAAAATACATTTTTCACAAATAAAGCATGTTTTACAGTGAATGTTCATGAATCGATGTAAGACTCGATAAAAACAATGTTTACGTTGAAAATTGTCAAATAAACACAAAGAATCAGAAGAGTTCCGTTTTCAAGCACTAGAGTTGAACGGGGTTATCGGTAGTAGTTTGGTAAAATTTTATTGCTACAATATCAGAGTTTAATGGCGTGATATATAACATTTACGATATCTGTTTGTTTTTATTTTTCTTCTAAATTTACAAACATGCAGCCGCCGTGATAACAGTACCATTTAAATAATTTCCAGAAGCGCTAGTACAAGAATCGTCAGAAAAAGTAAAAAACTTTAGGGCGCATTAACATTGGCCCTACAATGTATCTCAAGAAAGATAGGGTTCTTGGACTATTCATTCATTCATTCATGACCAATGATGTTTAATTTTGAATAAATAATGAACAGCTTGCGCAATAATAACAAAATTACGTCTTCAGTTCAATGAAATGTATTTTTGATTTCGTAAATAAATCGATGAGCAATTAAAGCAGTCGGAAGCGCGATACATGTTTCTCCACATCGTAAAATCATACCTTCAATCTTCCTGGGTTTATTTTTTGTACGCACGTTATATTATGGTCAATACGACAAGATAATCTTCGAAAAGTCTTCAAAATCAAAACAAGAAAAAACCAACACATGCATCCATAATTGCTCGGTCAATTTATAACAAACTAGATGCAGACCCCCAGCGAAATTCGACGATAAAGATAATGATTTAAATTAAACGGCATATTTTTATAACAAACATAATTTTTCTTTTATTTTTTATCATGTCGAGCAAACTTCAATGTTTTTTATGATTGTGTGAGCCTGTATATGTTACGGTTATATAAAATATGAAATTCGTTTGTAAACTAGCCAAGAATGAAGTAATCAAAAAACGAGTGTGTTTTGGTTAGTTTATAAACTGACAGAAATTATTTGGATAAAGTGTGGTCTCAATAACTAGTAAGACAAAATAACAAAATTCTTGGTTGATAATAAACTAATTTTAAAAAAATATTCAAATAATTGAAAAAAAAATTCTTGAAAAATTTTATTTACAATAAACACGTAAACATTTATTAAACAAAAATAATAACAAAAAATAACATGCTGAATGCAGCACACAACAATAAAAATATAAACTAAAAAAACTAAACTATTAAATTATTAGGTTTGATTGGTTTACACAATATCTAAGAAGTTTGTTAGTTAGTATTCGAATTCTTTCGGTTCGTTTGGATAGAACGGCCATTTCATGATAACGGACGGGAAGCAGCGAATTTCAAAGAACGGACTTTTGTTGGTTTAAATGTCAAATAATAGGAAAACAACTGAAGTTAGGTCCATAACAGGTTATACAAAGTATAATTATTTTTTAATAAGGAATCCGGAAATAGCATGGGTGTTCCATTTAAAAAAAAAACTAAGTTTGATGCGCCACTCTGTAAGTGGACAGACTGTATATAAGCAGATATTTTCAGACTGTTCTCTTAAACGGATTGTAGTTTTTGTCGAAAACTCGGTATCCATTTCCATTTTAGAGTAATCTTACTTCCCCACAGCGCTGGAACACCTGTATATATAAGTTTCTTACAAAATCGGTTTAGCTTCAAATGTTTATTGGATATTCTAAATTTCGCCATCAAACGGCTTACAAGTTATTCCAAAAACAATCTCGGTCGTGCAGCTGCGACGAATTGCATCATCTCTGTTGGGATTTTCGACCCACGACCAGGGTAAATTTTTTGTTTCTTTTTTTTGTCACCGAAATATTGGGGGTTTGATAAAGGGAAGAAATTGTGTTTGATGTGTGAGAGCCAGCAACTGGCAATTACGACGGGAGCTTTCTCCGCGCCAATAAGTTTGGTTGTCTATGTCGTTCCTGAGGGCCCAGTCATTCTGCCGAGTACGCTAACGGAAGAGAAAACAACCAAGAGGAAGAAAACCGTGCTCGGAGAGATAACTTGATCTCGTTGTGTGGCCACTTGTGGTGGTTCTTTCAGAGATTGCGCTTTTTCATTAAGTGCAAGGCCGATGATTGCCAAAGGCTTCGAAAAACTTAACATATCTTAATTCCGTTCGTTTTTCTTCAATAAAAATCCATCGCCGACTGGCAGAACGGGCTCGATAAAGACGGAAATCCGAGGCGAAGGCAGGACCGTATCGCCGCACAATTTTCTAATAATTGCCCACAAAACGCCTGGTTTTCTCGGAAAAGAGACATTCCAAACGGTTCGCTAAAAATAGAAGAACCAGTTTAGAGTGGAGAGATCACCAACTTATGATAACAGCGTACGCATTGTGGTGGTAAAAGCACATCATATGTTCTTATGATCTCGTCGCACAACAGGTGCGCTCTCGGAAAACTTACACAGGAATTATTCACGCATTACGGATTTGAGTTTCAATCGCGGTTTATTTTTATCAGTCCACAACTCCTATGGACAAAATTTGCCAAGGCCGCTTTGCTCTACGGCTTCGCAACCTTCCATCGCAAAAATACTAATTACATACCCTGTTTTCCTTTTTTTATTTTTCTAGTCGTTTGTAAAAAATTACCATTCGGTTTGGTTCGGAAAAAATATATATTTTTTACCAGGGAATCGGTACAGAGAAAAGTTCGAGTAGGACATCAAAATGGGAGCATGAATGAAATCGGACAAGGACAGAAATTTAAGAGCGGAAATAACATGGTCTACGCGAAAACATGAGTAACTTTTAGAAATTGGAAAAAATTTAATAATTGACGGTTCGTGTTATGAGAAATGTTTTCTTATTGTCGCTATACACGCAAATAACAAAATTGAAAAAAAAGTGTAAAATAAACAAAGTTTTTCAAAAATCTGTTGAACGTTTCGTGCTTTCGGACGTCCGCAATTTATTGCGAGGCATGAATAACGCTAATTAATCGAGCACAATAAATTTATTACAATTGAGCGATTTGACTGTTGAAACGATCCTGCGAGATTACCGGAGGTAGTGATTGCCACCAAATGATACCTTCTCAAAGGCGGCTTGTTACAGAATAAATGGATGGCACGTAATCACAGATCTGTAGGCGAAAACAAGTTATGGCTTTATCCCTACAAGACCACCAACCTATATGCTATACGCATTTTTCTGTTTTCTTTGCAGCCAATTGAAACAATTCGATATCGCTATGTTGTAACAGTTTTTAATAGAAATGACTTGAAGAAGTTATCTATCAGTGATGAAATTAACCCGATTTCCTAAATATATCACACCGTGCACTATGCAATTTATAAAACTCGGATAAAGTTCCCAATTTTAACAATCATTTCACGTGTGTTAACCTTGGCGTTATTAATCAATTACTAATATTGGAGTCCAGCAGCTAGCCGCTTCTACTAACCATTACAATTTCTGCAAAACAAATTAAACGGCACGTGCCCTTTTTTCTCGCTATTGCAGATGAATTACCGATCATCAAAAATTAACAGCACTCAAGTAGTGTGGGTGTGTATGACCCTACTGGTGGTCCTCCAAGTCGCTAACTGCAGTCCGGCCAACAGATCTCCCGTGTTGCTTCCTCACCACTTTACGAAGAGATCCTTCTTCGACATTCAGTGCAAAGGTGTTTATGACAAGAGCATATTCGCCAAACTGGACAGCATATGCGAGGACTGCTACAATCTGTTTCGAGAACCGCAGCTACATTCTCTATGCAGGTAAATTCAACACATGCACATTTCGAATGGGCGGTCAAAAACAACGGTTCACATTTCTCCGTCGAGTGGTTATCTTGTTTCCGGTTGGCGGCTTCGGAAGCTGAATATTGATATATCTATATCATTCTAATTTAGCGTGAGAAAATTGAGATTTTTTTTATCACAATGAATGACTCAGAGGCATAGGAATGTCATTAATGATTATACAACTGCAGTTTCTTAAAACGCTGACTTTCGTAGGCCTTCTGACAACACGGGATGTTACACCTGGAAATTTTTTACATGGAATTCATAACATCAATTGAAAATTTACTAAACTTGTGGTGCATAATATTACGAAAATTCTTCTTTCAGGAAAAACTGTTTCACGACAGATTACTTCAAAGGATGTCTTGAAACATTACAGCTTTCAGACGAGGAGGCGCAAATACAGCTTTGGATAAAACAGATTCGTGGGGCCGAGCTAGGGGGTTTAGGTACTTTGGCACATTTTTATTTTTTTATTTTCTAACACTTACTTTTAAGTTACCATTCCTTATTAATTACACCCTCCTTTTTTTTTTCAATTGCACTGCAAATTTTTCTTGACGTTCCAACTTACGATTTTTCCAACACTTGTTTTTGATTTTTATCTCAATTTTTGTGCCAATTTTGGCCACCACGAATGTGGGAGGGGATACAAGTGTTTACATTTTTGCAGCATTTTTGAAGTGCAACCAACTAATCCGGACTCCACTAATTATTAACATCGTGCATGAATACAACTCTTCGCCATTTCCAGTCTAATTTTTTGTTGGTTTTAGGTCCCAGTGCTTCACCACCAAATACTTCATAGGGTGTGCGGAATCTTTACTGTTAGGCGAAGACATGCCCAAATATCGCAAGATGATCGAATATCTTTCGAAGTGAATCTCCTACTGTTCTAGTCTTAAAAGTAAACCAGATACATTAAGTTAGATCTGACAGAATTTTTGTTTTTGTATCATCCTCCACTTGTTCGGTCACATCAAACGCGACCAGCTTATTGTAGTCGAGAATGTGTGTTTTTGACATTGATTTGAGCCCCTCAGATGTTTTCGATTTCTGCTACAATCGATGTGACCAAATAATGTAGGATGGTTGAAAGCAACAAAACTAATTTTTGATTGTTTATTGATCAAAAATCGGTTGCGCTGAATTCACATAGAAACATCACGTCAATATTGTTACACTATAGTATTATTAAAATGATGCACCACTTCTACACCTATTTATTTTACATCATTTGAATTTTAAATTGTTTTGCTAGGCTGGACGAAAACAATTCTACATTTCGCTCATAATTATTTAATTCATTTGTATCACTCAGTTAATATATTTATACAATAAAATTAAATTATTTATTAAAACATAGTTGATACATTTTGCATTGACGATATATGTAGTATTTTAAACTTTAAATTGTAAGAAAATGTATGAACTATCTTTTTGAGTGTTGCTTGAACGCAACGCAAAAATGTACATTTTCTTCTCACATTCCATAATCAGTATTGCGAAGTTGTCATGGGTCCATCAATATCCACAAATTTTTCCACTGTGTGTCTATGTTGCTCTCATCAAAATTTAGAACCATGTCGTAGTAAAACGATAATCTATTAAAAAATGTAACATCCTCGTATAATTCATTCAAATATTAAATGACAGCTTCGGTGCCTAAATATTGTCAAATGACAGAGTGGTTTTATTCCTTTTTCGCGTCACATCCTCGTACTCATGAGGTATCTCACAAAAGTGGTATCTCACAAAATATATAATTTAACTTCCTAACGGCGAAAATAATAGAGAATATCAATTGGGCTCTTTGAATTCGTTTTTAAACTCCTTATCATACGTCTTTCAAATTTCTTCAATTATAATTGAATCGTCTTTTGTCCTTTAGATACCTTACATTATTGTCTTGCATTTGTATTCAATGCCTAAAGTACCACCAGAAATATCTCTCACCAAAGATCGCTCAGTTATACTTTTCTTGTGGTCAGGTCAGTTGTTTAATAAAGTATAAAAACACTACAGTACTTTAAAGCTTTCCGGTCCTTCAAACGTGAGATTCTTATCCAATCCTATTCGATTAGATTATATCCTACGTATCCCTCCACAATTCATATAATTCTCTTTTTTTTTAGTCTTTTACCCTTTTAATTCTTTCTGTAGAACATTAGCTTATCGATGAAATTAATAATAATATACATAGCTTTGATGTTCTTATAATATTAGATGTATTATGGATCTGTTTGATATTTTGTTTTTTGATTTGTTTTTGCCTATTGTGAATTTTAATTTTAATTAATTTATTTGAGAAAATACTATAGCACTAAAACATGGCAACGTGAATATTTTAAATACAAAATAATTTAAAGCATTAAAAATAGGTGTGTTATACATAATAATAATAAGAAATGCCAGCTTGAAATAAAAAATTTAAATCCAAATTATTTCACAAATTTTTGTTAGATAATAATGCGGCAATTCAATATACACTGGTGTTCTTTACAACAAGCAGCAAAAAAACATAAACATTTTGTTAATAAAATGTGCGTATCATATAAAATTATATGTTTAAATAACCATTACTGTATATACAGGATTAGTCTCGGAACCGTCGAATAACTTTTTAATTTAATATCAGTGTCAACGACAAAAAATGTACACCAATGAGGAATATTGTCAAATGCTAACTTATCGTTTTACGAATTTTGGGGTAATTAATTATATAAGTTATGGCTAAAATAATTGATTTAAACAAATATTTATAAGTCGGTTTCAATAATGAGGAATAATGAGAAATGCTAACTTATAGGGAGCGCGGAAGAATTGCTACTTCCGCGGTCATTTTGACATCTTCTTTGAATATTTTTTATTAACAAACAGAATTTTTTCACATTTATTATTATCATTCTTATTTGTACCAATGACAAACTAATACACCTATGCGCTTGTAAGATGCAAAACCTGCGTAACGTCGAAAACGAAGCCCTTACTCAAAATTTGGCTTGCGACATTGGAATCTACTTCCACATTTATTTATTGGGACATATATGGAGGATATATATTTATTGGTACGTATATTAGTATAGAGATGGACCATTAAAAAAAACAATGACAGCTTTCTGATAAAAAATTTAAATTAAAAAAATTATTGTTGGGCAATAATGCGGCAACCCAATATACACTCTTGTATTCTTTTCAGCAAACGCGATAAAAATATAAAATGTAAGGTAAATATTTTATTAATACCACTTGAACAATAAACTCCAAAAAGTTAAATATGTTAAAATACAGCATCGAATAATAATAATATAAACTATATTTATTTGTTTTACCGATAACACTGATAACTGATAACAACGTTCAGTTGTGAGTGCTGTGTTTCAAAATCAGTTGGTAATACGATTATTTGCGTTATTAGCTTTTAAGAACAAATATATTTTACATGTTCTTAATATGTTAAGAAAATATAACTAATCGACTATATTTCAAAGTGAAACTAGACGGACTCACAGTGAAATCGTATACTATCCTGCATTATTCTTATCTTGCTAGTAACAAAGAGAGATAAAATACCATACGGAATATAATATTAAATATACATAACACTAGTATGTATATATTAATGGCAATTAATTAATGACATTCTCACATTGATCATGCTTTTCTTACTACTATGGAAGAACTTGTTAATTCGAAAAAGACATTGGTTCTTAACGGCAACAGAAGTGTCGGTACCAGTGATACTGTTCACACTATTAGCTTATGAACGATCAACAGTAAACGGGTTGAACAAGGTCCAAATTGACTCTGCCACTTACTACGAAACGATTACATCCTATGGCATCTACAGTCATTTACCCGTGTCTGAAATACATTTATGGTACTGTCCTTATAATGAATTCACAGAGGATATCGTAAGAAGAATCCAAGAAGAGTTTCAAATGACCGCCGATGGTATTGTCGATTAGTATTGCTTCATTCATTCAAGTTCGTTTACAGCTATTAAACCTTTTCGTTCAAAATCGGACCTCTTGGAACATTTCCAGCAAAACAGTTCATCGGCCACTTATGTAGTTACTTTTGAAGGAAGCAATCTGACACACTTAAAGTACGAAATCGGCATTTTTGATCAGTATCTAGTGTGGGACACAGACAAGTTATTTTTTCCGCTAACCGTCAATGAAGACACAAGTAACCATTTAAAATAATAATAAAAAATCAATAAAAAAAATTTAATTCTAGCTCTATCGAAATATTTGCTAAAAGGTTTTGCGGCCTTGCAGTTCGCCATAGACAAGGCCTTTTTACAAATGCATAATCCCACACAGGATATCCTATTTTCAATACAAGAGTTTCCATTTCCACCATACGTTGACGATTCGGGACTCAGTGTGTTGTTCATACGTTACTTACCATTGGTAACAATGATCAGTTTCATATTTTTGTGTCCAGCGGTTATACAGCGAGTTGGAGAAGAAAAACAATCCGGTACAAAAGTAAGTACTAATCTTTCATTTATACCAACTCCTTTCGAAAACTGTTTTGTTCTATTCAAAGGAGTTCATGAAAATTGTCGGCGTTAAATCGTGGATGATTTGGTTGGGATGGTTGATCCATGCCTTAATCACTAATATGCTCTCCATTATAATGGTGATTGTTATAATGAAAGTACCTTTTTGGGGCGTACCATATCCACTAATAGAATTCACCGATGGCGTAGTTTTATTCGTTTTTCTCTTTTTTTACTGTATGGCTGCGTTAACGTTTTGTTTTCTCATCGCTACTATTGAAACGACTCGTAAGTAGAGAAATGGTCATTTTTTTTTGTAAATTTGCATCGTAGCAACGGCTGCAAGTGCCGCTGGTATATTTTTGTGGCTGCTGTCATATTTTCTTCCGCAACAACTGGTCGCATCAAATGACGGTTTGGAATGGAAATACAAAATTTTACTAGGTTTATTCCCCAACATGGGTCTTTATTATGGGTATTCGGCTATATCGGTTTACGAAATTCGGGGTAATTACATAAGTTTTTGCTGAAATAATTGATTGAAATAAATATTTAGAAGTCGGTGTTCAGTGGTACAACATAATGCAACCCGGAAGTGGTAGCGACGAAGACGTCACTCTGTTTCATGTGTTTATCATGTTCCTCATCGACGTGGTGCTGTTCATGGTGCTCACCCTCTACATTGAGAATATTAAACCTGGAAAATATGGAATTGCTAAGCCATACTTTTTCCCTTTCACGAACATAAAATGTGTAAGTTTTTTGCATAGTTTCCCACTTAATCTACAATTTAAAGGAAACAGTGGATTAAAAGAAGAAACCGAAATCAGCAGGATGAAGAAAACCCACTGAAAAATACCAGAGAAAATCGATCGATTATACAGATTGTCGCCTTGAACAAAACATTTGGGAAACAAGTTGTTGTTCACGACTTAAACCTAGACATTTACAGGAATCAAATCACAATGTTGCTGGGCCACAATGGGGCTGGAAAAACTACAACAATGAGCATGATAACAGGTAATTTGCAACGTCAATAAACATTCAATTCTAAAAAGATTTTAGGAATGATCAACGCATCGAATGGACATATTATAATAAACAATAAAGACATTAATAGAGATGCCGATGTTGTGAGAAAAGGCATAGGCTTATGTCCGCAGCATAATTTGCTGTTCCCAGATTTGACAGTAATTGAACAGTTAATGTTTTTTGGCAAAGTAAAAAATTAATTTAGATATCTCAAACATCTAATTATGGTTTACAGCTGAGAGGTTCGGATCATCCGCGAAAAGAAGCAACGACTGTCCTGGAAAAATTGGGCCTTAGTGGTCAGGCAAACAAACTGCCTTTCAGTTTGTCGGGCGGAATGAAGCGAAAAGTTTGTCTTGGAATGGCGATGGTTGGCAATTCGGATGTAAGAACCGTTTTAGTTCGTATAAATTTTTGTGAAAAACTAGATATATCATTCGGTGTCGCAAAGTGTTGTTGATCTAAGTTGTTTCCGATGTAGCAACTATTTACTAAAAAAATAGGCTTGTTAATCGATATAACAAATCATCGAAATCTAAACATTTATTGCAATGTAAACTGTATTTGCACAATGATGTATTGCGCAAGATAAGTCACTGCACACTGCAAAAAAATGTCACTTAATCTACAGTTTACCAAAATAGTGGATTAAAAGAAGATATCGAAATAAGCAAGATGAAGAAGCTCCACTACTGAACCTACAGAGAAGGAACCAAATATGCAGCTTGTCCACAATGAAAAAAAATCGAACCAAACGTTAAGGACTTAAACATGGGGTTTTCCAGATTTCGATGCTGTTTCGTCTACATCCGAGGCAGACATATCCGGTGAACGTGATCAAAGTATATTTCTTATGTAACGCTTCCAAAATATTTATTATTATTTTATCATTCAAGAGGGAACTCATGTTTTTTATTTTTTCATGATGTACCCCTTTCTTTATATTAAGATAACATAACTCGCACAAAATTAAAAAAATCACTCCATCATACACATATCATAATTGAATACTAGTATAATTAGGCATGTTAAGTATTAACATGTTTAAAATTTAAGATTCTCATTCTGGACGAGCCAACGTCTGGTATGGATACAGAATCTCGTAGAAAATGTTGGGACATCTTATTGGAGTACAAAAAATCAAAGACAATTTTGATTAGCACTCATTTCATGGAAGAAGCAGATGTACTGGGAGATCACATTGCCATCATGAATCACGGAACACTTCAGTGTTACAATACACCAATGGAATTGAAAAAGAAATACAGTAAGACTAATTTTCGAGAAAGTTTAGCTTATTTTCATCTTATATTTTAAGACACAGGTTATCATTTTACGCTCACATTCGATAAAAATTCAAAAATAAGTGACTCCAAATTACGTAAAGAAATTATTACAAAAGTAGAAAAGTTCATCAGGAGCCGTATACCAGAAGCAAAACTAATAAAAGAAAGTTACGACACTTTCGTTTTTTTATTGCCACTCAATCAAAATCAAGAAATCACCATCATCCTTGAATTTTTGGAAAAAAGAAAAAGTGAATGGTATATTAACTATATGAGTCTGAACATCACTACGCTAAATGATGTTTTTTTAAAGTAAATGCATAACTTTGCCACTGTAACTAAATAATTTTGATCGTTGCTCACATTTTAGGACCAGGCTGGAAAACAACGAAGACCCAAAATTGTTGAATGAACAACCAATTCATCAAACACCAACACAAGGTATGAAGGTATTAATTATTTATGTTTCACTTCATAAACTTGATAATTTTCTATTCAAAATATTTATGTTGGGTTTGTCTTATTGGGTAATTTTAATTTCGCCTCCGAGGTTTTATTTAAAATTTTATTTAAAAAAAGAAAGCTGCAATACCAAGGAATCACTTGGAAATTGAGCGGAGTGTAGCAAATTTTTCACCTTAATTTGTGGAAGTTGAAGTTTGAAGTGAAAGCTGTTGACAACAATTTCGAATATGATACATAATTTACATTTCGTATCTTCTTTAACACTATCAACTTTAGTTTGACGATTTCTTTAAAATGTTCGTATTTGACAATGTCAAAGATCTACACTGTAAAAAAGAAAATAAAAGCTAAATTTCCATGATTCTATGGCCTCCTATTTTTTTTTGTTGTACGCTCTGACAAATCTGCGATGGCCGTAAGTCTAATTTGACAGTTTTGAGATATATGAAAAAACTAATTTAATAAATTTAATTTTTTAAGGTCTGCTTATTAGTTTTTTTATTCGTTATAAACAATGAAATAATGTGACAAGTTAATTTGATGACGCCATATTTATAAAAATAGTACGTTTAATGTTATAATGGATATTTACAAGGTATTGAAAGAAAACAAAATGCAGTGCAAATTTCGGACAGTAGTATACTTATTATGATATTGTCATATCGCACGCTTAATAATATTCTGATCTAATCCGAAAATTAAGTTTTCTAATTATGATATCTTAAATTTCGTTGCCCTAAATACATATTATGACAATATTTTAAATCTAAGGCACATTTACCATTAACATCTACTCATATAGAAAAAATAATTTTTAGTTTTTTTGATTTAGGTCCGTATAATATTAAGCGTGCCATTAATATCGATCCGTTTTTTTAAATTCCATATTTATTAATTTTCAGAAACTTTCACACGCACAAAGCACACGCGTCTATGCTTACAGATTTGTGCGTTAATATTAAAACGTTGGTACTTTTTAAAAAGAGAAATTCTATTCTACATCCCCGCAGTAAGTAATTCATTATTACATATTTGAATAAGTCTTCCAGTACAAATTATTTCAATGACCTTGTCTTACGATAATAACTAGAAATTGCGTTCTTTTAGCTTTTCTTCTCCATTTGTACGTTTTTGCTGGCCATATTTTTACCGAAGTTCACCATGGCAAACGTTAACGATGGTGGCCCCGAGTTGAATTTAAATTTGGATTTGTATGGCAAAAATTGCGTGATTTATGGTGGGAACAATTCTACAAGTTTAACATCAGCAAAACTCAGAGAAACGTACAGAGAATCCATAGTTCAACAGAATGGAGATCCATTTCTTCAAGAAGACGTATCAGCTGGTAAATTTTTACAGAAGATTTTTATTTGCCTCAATTTGTACATTACAGAAATCATAAAGAGAGGAATCGATAATATGGCGTTTTATAAACGACAAATGGTAGTGGCGGCGGAATTTAACGTAACCGAAAATAAAAACGAAGTACTTGTGAATGCTTTGTACTCACCACGAGCCTACCATAGTCTACCGATATCAATAAATCTTGCCATGAATGCGGTGATTAAGACTTTTCTCAACGAGAGTTTTTCAATTACTGTTCGCAATAGTCCGTTGAAACAAACAGCCAGCGATTTTACCCCATCAGAATTGTCTAAATTTACAGTGCTAACCTTGTGGGTGATTTTTGTACCGTTTGGTAAGTTCATACTGTGTAATCTGTTCAACAATTTTATAGAATACTATTTTTAAGGGATGACAATATTGATCGGCAATTACATGTTCTTTCCCAATTCAGAGGTGACAACTAACTATTTCCACATTCAAAGCATTGCCGGAATTTCCTCCTTTTTATTTTGGTTTACAAACAGTGTTTTCGACATAATTATGGGTCTGTTCCAAATGATAATTTTTCTTGGGGTGTCACTGACAATCATAGATTACGTATTCTACGATTTTACTTTTTTCCGAAAAGAGGAAATCGGTAAGGCATACACCAGGTCGTCCCCTTTATACTACAACTGGGTAACTTGAAATTATTGAATTTTCAGGAGAGCAATTCTAAAGTTGCCATTAATAAATAGTGCTATATTACAGCAAATCTATTTTATGTACGGAATATGTTTACCTTTAAAAATCTCCTAATAAAGTTCTTTTGATTATTGAAAGATCGTGAAGAAATAAACGGGTACAAGTAGATAAGTCAAAATCAAAATAAATTTTGATTCTCCAGTTTTAGTATGAAGGGGACCAAATCTAACATGCGTATAAAAATAACACGGGGCCTACGCGGCCATGGAAGCACAAGTTCATTAGAATGTCGAACGTGGTGTCTTGAGATGGAGAAATTAGAGATTAATCTTTCGAAAACGATGCGTAAGATACCGGCTGATTATAAATGATTGAAATCAATTTAGTTCATTGGCGACATTGAGGAATTGGTACCAGATTAACTGTCATTGTGATTTATGGCTATTCACTTTTTATGTTAGAATTTTGTTGTCAAAAAGTGTAACTTACGAGAATTTTGGCAAACGAAAAGTGTAATTTACGAGAATTTTGGCAAACGAAAAGTGAAAAATAACGGAGAAAATTGTTACAGCTTGTTATCGAAATGCTCTTCAGTTGTAAAATCCATTTTGAAAAAAATTCAGATATGGGCAATTTTAAAATTTTAAAATGGAAGAGCTAAAAAACATTGCCAACCTAACACAATTTCAATGATTTATAGTCACCCAGTATATTTAATGTGTGCTTTAAAATATTCCATCACCAGACGACCATTTAGTCGTCGTTTGGGCAAACTTTTCGTTGACTTTTCCTGTCAAATGTCACGATTTGACAATGTCAAAGGCCTACACGGGATAAAATAAAACAAAATCGTTTATTTTTGTACGTTCTACATAATTTCGTTTCAGGTGCCATCGCTTTCATATGTCTGACATTCGCCGTCGCGTCTATCCCATTTACATATCTTTTTAGTTACACGAAAATAGAAAAAGGACATGCATTACAGATGATGAGTGTAATTGTCTTGGGCATTTTACCATTCATTACAATGGAATCATTACAAAACCAAGATTACTTGCTTGTTGCGCAATTTTTGAAACACATCTTCTTGGTTATCTCTCCACAGTTTGGTTTTATTTACAATTGGGTAGGATTTTCATACAAATTCGTTGACAATTTAAATTGGAAATACATGGATCCTAGAAGAAAATTCTACATCTGCCTGCACGAACCAAATCCATGTTGCAACGGTAAGTAAAAGACCAGTGAATCCTATTTAATTATATTGTATTGTAAATTATGCCAATGCTTATTTTTATTAATTTGTTAGGTGAAACTTCCAACGAATGCACCAGATATAAAAGTTATTTTGATAATGAAGAACACGGTATACTGTATGATGTTTTGGAAATGTATGCTTCGTTTGCTGCATATTTCTTAATCTTAGCCTTTGGGACTACCTGGTTTAGGAAAATACAAATATGCTTACTCTCAACTTCGCCTAAACATGATGCAGATACAAAACAAATACCAAATATCGCACTGAGCGTCAGAAAATTATGTAAAAAGTTTGGCGGCAAAAACATCATTGAAAAGTTGAATTTGAATATTGGAAAACAAAAATGTTTTGGCTTGTTGGGGGTGAATGGTGCGGGAAAAACGACAACATTCCGCATTCTAACCAAAAATTTATTGTGTGATAGCGGCGATATACGCATTATAGAAACAAAAAAGAATAAAGAGATCGGAGTATCAATTTTTGAAGATAGGTACAGCAAAATGATTGGCTATTGTCCCCAAGAAAATTCTCTAAACGAATCTTTGTCCGCTAATGAAATCTTATTCACACTTGCGTTGATGAACGGATATTCATTCACAACATCCAAGCATCTATCGGAACATTTAATAACAACATTTGGTAAGTCCAAACTGTAAAGGATCGTTTACGATTTACGTATGCGAATTTTAGGCTTGCAAGAATACCCAAATTTACCTTGTTATGCGTACAGTGGTGGAAATAAAAGAAAGTTGAACACTTGCATAGCATTTCTGGATAATCGAAACATAATAATGCTTGATGAACCGACCAGCGGTGTCGATCCTCTCAGTTGCCGTTTATTTTGGGATTTCATTACACAATTCAAAAAAAATCAAAATTCCTCAGTCATACTTTGTTCGCACAGTATGGAAGAAACTGAGAAAATATGCGACGAGTGCGTATTGGTAACAAAATAACGTCCACTAATTTATTGTAAATTTTACAGAGTTGCAATAATGAAAGGTGGAACAGTAAAAGCGTCAGGCAGTCCGAATTCTTTAAGGAACATGTTTAAGGTTGGATACAAAATAACGATTAAGGTAGGAAACGATTGTAAGGATGAAGATTTGACCAAAATAAAGAACGCATTGAATAAATCGTTGGATAGTAAACCGCAGGAAGAACACGGAGTAAGTTTACGGTAGTTAGAGGATGTTACTCACTCGTATTCGAATTTTAGAATTCGTTCGAGTACCTATCAGAAAATAAAAGATTAAGTCATCTTTTCCGCCACTTAGAAACCTTCAAAGAAGAACATTCGTACGTTGAAGATTACAGCATTACAGAGCAGACATCCTTTGAAGATGCGTTCTTAAGGGTTGCAAAAGACAAAACAAACGATACTACCATTGTTTAAGAATATACTTAAACAATGATACTACTATGTATATAAATATGAATCGTATATGTATATAAATATGAAAAAAATATTAATCGAAATAGGAGTAAGAATAATAAAAAGTATTATATAAAGTTAATTTAGTTATTAATTAGTTAATTTATAAACAATAACATTATATTTTCAAACGATATGACCTTATAATATTAAAAAATGATGTTATTTATTTTTAACGTGTGATAAAAGAAATTCAAAAATGTCAACAAAACTGCGATAACGCCAGTGAGTAGTGCCTTGGTGTTTACGTTTTTGGTTGCACACGAGGATTGCGACAAGGCGAACTTTGAGTATCCTCAATAAGGTCGTGAAAGATTCGAAAGTGACGAATATCCAGCTCTTGCAGACTGTCCATATAAGTATTTAACTGTTAAACTCACGTGGGTGCCCCGTCCGTGACGTAGCGCGCTGGAGAACACGATTCTCGTTGGAAACTTACATGCTCTCTTCACTTTCAAAAAGAGCGCGATCGCGTTCGCACGTATCTCAATCCACTTCGTGTTATTATTATTTATTACATTAATTTTGTTCGCGAACTAATACCGGAACGTAATCTAGTGAGAAAAAGTGCCCTAAAATGACGGTGAACAAGTCGACGTCGAAATCCAAGAAGCAGAATACGACTTCCACTTCGACGAGCTCGACTTCCGTGGCCAGCACGTCCAGCACGAAATCGACGAAGACATCCAAACTGGTAGGTGCAACAACGACCTCGACAAACGCATCCCAAAACATTGGAACCCTCTCTAAAACGTCTTCGGCGTCCAGTTTGCAAATCTCAGACATTTCGCACTTGCCGGTCAATGCGAATCTTGTTAGTTACACCGTCACCGAATGTTTGCCCACGGGCAGCGGTGAAAAAATCACCACGTACAATGAATCGGGCGCCACCAGCACCGAATATCGACATTTCGTCGCACAAGACTCTACATCGAAACACACCTCAGACGCCACAATCACCCAACTCAGCTCCACCCTTAACCGATCCACGTCCAATATCTCCCAAGAGTCGGGATCGACGTACACGGTTACGGAACCACGAGAAGAAATGAAACTAACGTATAACAAGAACGACTCGGGGTGGAACGGAAAGTTCGTTCACGAACAACCCACCCCGAAAAAATCTGTTGTAAAAGAGCACTCTTCAAGCTCGACCTCGCACGAGGAACGGTCTTCACAGACCAAGAGTTCGTCCAGCAGCTACGCCATTGAGATAGTCGACGGCAAAGAGCGAATAGTCGATCAGAAACGCCACGAATCCGCTTCTGCGGAATCCGCAATCAACGACGAACACCTTTCTATGAAAACAGGCACTAATGTGGTTCCAGAAGTACACTACAAGCAAGGGGCTAAGAAGAGCTCCACCAGGTTCGATACGGCCAAACCAGAATTGACGCAGCCGAAAACGAGAACGTCTGAATCTGTTCGAGAGATACATCAAGTGGGAGATGTGCAAACATCGACTGTTAGTGCTATCCACGACAATTCCGGAAAGCGCTCTGATAGATTCGACAGCATCGTGGACAAAAATGTAAGCAAAAGTTCACATCATGTGGGGACAACAGATGCAAGAAATGTTAAAAGCGACACAGAACTCAGAAGTGTAAAAACAGACGGTCGTAGTAATGCCAGGAGCACAAGTAACACCCAGGAAGTAACCACGACCACGACTACAACGTACTACGACTCGAAAGGTAACGTGATAAACACGGCAACAGATGTAGACACGCAACAAATTCCCGGTTCCAAAACAGTCGTCCACGACAATTCATCAGATTTAAGAGAATCAAAAAATACTTTTCTGACGAGCGACGAACGCCGCTCGGCCAAATCGCATCAGAACGAACGTCATCTGGCTGATTCGTCGTCTGCTGTTCGAAAGACTGATAAAACAAGCTCTACCACAACGCAGGATGATTCCAAAGAGTACCGTCGAAGTATCGACGATTCCAACAGCAGCAATGTCGTCGACTCACACGACTTTTCCAAACAAAGATCGACAAATGTTTCGAGCGATTCAAAAAACTTTTACGGCCACGGGGTCGACTCTGCGACCACGCGAGTAAAAAACGTGTATGACGATAAGGCCGTGCAAAATACAATCGGAACAAGAGGTAGAATATTGATGGATAACACAATCGATACGACTGATGTAGTTTTTTCGAACGATCGCAATTACGGCAAAACCGGATGGAACGGTAACTTCACTTATGAAACGCCTGTTGCGTCCAAGAAAAAAGAACGCGCAGATAAACTCCCTTCCAAATCGCATCCCAAGGAACGTCATCCGGCTGATTCGTCGTCCGGTGTTCGAAAAACTGATAAAACAAGCTCAACCACAACGCAGGATGATTCCAGAGAATACCACAAAAGTACCCACGATTCCATCAGCAGCAATGTGGTCGACTCACACGACTTTTCCAAGCAAATTTCGACCAACGTTTCGAGCGATTCAAAAAACTTCTACGCCCACGGGGTCGACTCAGCGACCACACGAGTAAAAAACGTGTATGACGATAAGGCCGTGCAGAACACAATCGGAACAAGAGGTAAAATATTGATGGATGACACAATCGACACAACTGATTTAGTATATTCGAACGATCGCAATTACGGCAAAACCGGATGGAACGGTGTCTTCACCTACGAAACGCCTGTTGCGCCCAAGAAAAAAGAACCAACAGATAAACAAGAACGTCTCTCTTCCAAATCGCAAATCAAGGAATGTCATCCGGTTGATTCGTCGTCTGGTGTTCGAAAAACAGATAAAACAAGCTCAACCACAACCCAGGATGACTCCCGAGAATATCGCAAAAGTACCGACGATTCCATCAGCAGCAATGTCGTCGACTCACACGACTTTTCCAAGCAAATATCGGCCAATGTTTCGAGCGATTCAAAAAACTTCTACGGTCACGGGGTCGACTCTGCGACCACACGAGTAAAAAACGTGTATGACGATAAGGCCGTGCAAAATACAATCGGAACAAGAGGTAGAATATTGATGGATAACACAATCGATACGACTGATGTAGTTTTTTCGAACGATCGCAATTACGGCAAAACCGGATGGAACGGTAACTTCACTTACGAAACGCCTGTTGCGTCCAAGAAAAAAGAACCAGCAGATAAACTCCCTTCCAAATCGCATCTCAACGAACGTCATCCCGTTGATTCGTCGTCTGGTGTTCGAAAAACGGATAAAACAAGCTCTACCACAACCCAGCATGATTCCCGAGAATACCGCAAAAGTACCGACGATTCCATCAGCAGCAATGTGGTCGACTCACACGACTTTTCCAAGCAAATATCAGACAACGTTTCTAGCGATTCAAAAAACTTTTACGGCCACGGGGTCGACTCTGCGACCACACGAGTAAAAAACGTGTATGACGATAAGGCCGTGCAAAATACAATCGGAACCAGAGGCAGAATATTGATGGATAACACAATCGACACAACTGATTTAATTTATTCGAACGATCGCAATTACGGCAAAACCGGATGGAACGGTAAATTCACTTACGAAACGCCTGTTGCACCCAAGAAAAAAGAACCCGCTGATAAACGAGAAGCTTCACCTAAAAGAACTGCACGGAAACCCGAGAGTAAATCTCCAGTGCGAAGAACGGGACCGAAAGACAAAATTACCAACAAACCTCAGGATTTTTTATCGACGGAAATCGGAGAAAATATTAAGCAATCTACCAGTACGACATTCGGTGAGAAAACGGACAAAGTCAGCAAAACAGTTCAGGATTTTTTATCGAGCGAAATTAGCGAAAATATTAATCAGGCTACTAGCAGCCGTAATGTGGATTATTCGACAAGCACCACAGTGATTAGGGGACCGGAAACTAAATCAACAACAGACTCAACAACCGTAGTGATTGAGGGAATCGAGAGCAAAACACCGAAACCGTTCACTTCAACAACTACCAAAGACACAACAACTGTTTTCAAAGATTCAAAAACATCATCGGATCAATTGGATGTGGTTTCGTTACGAGATGCACGGCCTGTATCGACCACAAACTTTGACATCGTAACAGACGAAAAAACTTCGACAACCAACTTTCAGCAAGACATTCAAAAATCATCAAGCACCACCATCGTGGACTTCAAGGAACAAATAAGCACAAGCACTATCAAAGACTCGTCCACTTTTCTTGATTCCAAATCGTTTGTCGATAAGCAACAAACTGTGGATCATTTTTCAACCACTGGCCCAAGTCGACAAGGGCCAGTGAAAATTGGCGACAAACCTAGAAAACCGTCGGATGTAAGAAGTGAACATTTTGTCGATAAAAAAACCTTCGACGTCGAAGATAAGAAGGATGTAACGGTGACGAAAACTACCACTGACCACAAACAACAAACCGTGGAACATTTTTCAACCACTGACTCAAGTCGCGAAATCAACCACTTAAAAGAAGGACCATTAAAACCCACGAAACCACAAGACAAACCTAGAAAACCGTCAGACGTTGGAAGAAGTGAGCATTTTGTCGATAGAAAAACCACCGTTGATGTTGAAGACAAGAAGGATGTAACAGTGAGGAAATTTTCCACAGACCATGTCAACAAAACATTTGTCGAAGAAAATATCGTGGACATCAAATCAATTGTAAGTATAAACTTAACAGCTTGACAAGAGTTGTGCTACATTTAGTCGTTTTAAGGATGAAGTGGAAAATATAACAAATATTGAACGCTTTTCGGACAATAAAGTAATCAATATTGTTAAAACTGTGAAAATACCTCAGAAACCGGCCGAAATTAAGATTCCGAAGAAGGAGGCTTGTATCTGTGAACTGTGCACTTGCGGGTAAGTGGTTTTTACTCTCTTCAAAAATTAAAACATATGTCGTTTATGAAACAAGGACGGACATATAATATTATTTAAAGTTTCGTTAAAAACATATAACAATTAAAAAATAGTTATAGAAAAACATAAAATAACATTTACAACATTTACATTGAATTTAGTATTTAGGAGACAGAACATATAATATTACAATTAAAAAGTCATTATGAAGTTTTTGGGTCATTTGTACAGTGGACAAACATGGTGCCTTCAAATTTAACAACTTCCATTTGCTGTTTAACAGTATTTGTAATAAAAACCGAAGGTCTGTGACATTGCAATTCCAAATGGATTAGCAAAACACCTTCGCAGAAAACTGTTAAGCATGACATCACTGGCCAGAATATTTGCTATGGGTGTTTGCATTCAGAACAAACCTGTTTGACGAGATTGGGTGGAAGTGTGGGTTATAAATTAGCTCTTTATTTTTAACACCTGAATCTTCACAGAACTGTAGCTCGTTCAGTTTGAAACCTAGCGAAAAAATTTTGCGTTTAGCCCACGCAGACGAGGAAAATTCTTCGGCGGTTAAGTGTTAAATTGTTCGCTTTGATCTCTGACTTGCACTTATCTTCATTGTCCGAATGAGATTTTATTACGATGCAAGGTTACGTCGCTTATTTTCCAAATGTTGGCGGAAAAATTGACAGTTTTTGATTAATGCCACTATTAGATAATTGCACACCGTATTCAAGAGGGAAGAGAAGGCGGCGTTTGAAACGATATTCTTAATTTGACATTGTGGTCAATGATAGTCGGCCAACGTCTTACATTGATAAATAAAGTATGATCTCCTCCACTGCCATTTAGGGAATCTTTTTCTTGGAATTGTTGTTATACTTGGGAAGGCCAGACGAAGATAGTGGGAGTGTTTCAATGGCCTACTTCCAACTTGACAGAATGCATTGAAATTTGAGAGAGATCTGCGGTTTGTATAACGATGTCTTCACTGTCACTTCGGGTCAAGTGACGAAATGTACTTACACTTGTTTCGTCATCAAGTTAAATTTAAATAGTGATGAAGAAAGCCGTAACCGTTCAGCTTTTTTGTCGAACGAATAATTTTTAGAAAAATGAATTTGATTAGTTAATACTCAAATGTTGAAAAAGGGGAACTTCTTTCAAAATTTCTCTTCGTATACTTGCAAATAAGTGTATACAACACATGTTTTGTGTTACTCACTAAGTGGGACGAGTTCCTCAAAATGCTTAGTAATTAGTATTAGACCACAATAAATTAATCTCAAAAACATGCACACACACTCACAAAATACAGATCCATGCATTTATTGGTACGATTATTAGAAACATGGGTTTGGTTTACTTGTCCTGATTAATATTGACAAATCAAGATAAACCGCATTACCCATTACGGTACGCCATATGGTCGGCTTAATGAAATATGCATCAGTGATATTTCTTAACATCTTCGTAATTCTCTGTGGAAATAATTCTTGAAAACCTCTGTTTCATTAATTAACTCATTTACTATTTGTATTATGTGTATTCTTTCAACCTTAACTCTTATTCAAATTATTCATCACGCCTCGTTGACTTTATTTTCAACTGACGCACTTGTTCCCAAATTAGTTCGATTACAGTTGACTGAATTTTGCTGAACTCGAATTGGAAATGATTTTTGTACAAGTGCGGCCCCCCAAATTAATGTTACGTAATTTTGATCCTATCTATAAAAGCAAATTTTCAT
Source organism: Eledona agricola (assembly GCA_964023215.1). Taxonomy (NCBI): domain Eukaryota; kingdom Metazoa; phylum Arthropoda; class Insecta; order Coleoptera; family Tenebrionidae; genus Eledona; species Eledona agricola. The sequence continues at coordinate 6,282,581 of OZ026856.1, forward strand.
AAATTTTCATTTTCGTGACTCATGATTGAAGTTGATTTAATAGATGTGCACACAGAACGACTACGAACACGACTGTAAACATATGTAATGGCGGCAATAATACAAGCAAAACGCTTGAAATAAATTAGGTAACAATAATAATAATAAACAAATCCTGACTAAAATTTGCATGACTAGATGCTCTAGAAATGTGTGTATGAAAATGTTACAAATTAAGGTCAAATATAGGCATTTCGATGAAATTGAACTAGCCTTGCAGTCGGACAATAGAAATGTTTTACCATTTTTTTTCAGTGCTTCACGTTCGCATTTTTACAACAAAGGTAAAGCTTATATCACGCCTAAAAATAGAAATAATGACTAAGCAGCATTTGTTGTTGTTATATTTTTTACTATTTGTTGTTAAATAATTGTCGTCTGATGTTGGGACTTGTTTTATTAAAAGAGCTTTCTAAAATCCACCCACAAAATCTCGTCCTACTCCCTAAACTCCCACTAAAATGACTCATGTCTTATTTTCTTCAGTCATTGTTTATAGAAACGGGATTACGAAAATGGGTACAATTTTCTGCCAAATTATCACTCAATTATTCACTTATAATAATGTTTTGATTCCATTACTTATGGAATTTCTATTTATATAATTATCACAGCTCTGATATTGAAGTAAACACTTTCACAAAATATAATTTAATTAAAAAACAAGTGATTAAATAAATTAACCCATTTGCCACGCTTCTGCAAAACTTGTTGTTTTTATCCAACTAATCAATAAATTTAGAAACTCAAGATGTCTAATTTTTTAAAACACTCACAGTGTCCCTTAAATTCATTGCGTCATACATTTTCGTTCCGTTTTTATTTAAATTAAATAGGTTTATATTCGGAAACTCATGCGAAAAATTTTCAAAGCTACATTAATTAATAACTTTTCAACGTTGCTAATTCTTGCTAATGTAAGTCACTTTTTATTCATCACCTTCTCAGCAATGGTAATATTTTTTTTAAATAATAGATAAATGTATTGGTGGGTGGGTTCCATTCTCCTTTACAAATTTAATCAATTAATTAATTTATAACATGAGGATTTATAATGTCCCTCGTGTTATAAATTAATTCATTTGATTAAGTTTGGAAAAAACCAGTAAATGGAAATGAAACCCACCACTACTTTTGTCTATTATTTAAAAATAATAATACCAGGTAAAAAGGTGATGAATAAAAAGTTTGTCACATTAGCAAGAATTAGCAACGGAAATAAGTTATTAATTAATGTAGCCTTGATAATTTGTCACGTCAATTTCAGAATTATATAAACCTATTTTTAACGGTAGCTAGTTCCCAAATTTTATCGATTAAAGACATTACATATTTATCGAACTCCTCGATAATTTAAATCTCGATCACAAAACACACATTATCGAATTCGCTCATGTACTGTTATGAACATGTAAACCAAAAGAAACTTGACACGTAAAGAAATGTACACATCTTGAATATCAATATACTTAAATAGAACAAAAATGTGGTGTTGAAAATTAAAAAAAAAAGCGATGACTTTGCGTCGTGCCAATTGTAACTAAGCTATTAATACAAATTTTGGGATACCAGGACTAGACGCGACCTATTCAATTTATTCCACTTTCTAGGGCACGGTGTCAGCCAGCCTTGGGTGAAGTAGTTTTAGTGGTGACGCTATGCGTCGCGAGGTCGGACGTCTTTTGTTCCGTCGGTCTTTATAGTTTGCGAAATATTATTTTTTGTTGTAATTTAATAAGGTTGTTATGGATTGGGCAGATAAATAGTTCAGTTAAAACACATTTTAAATGTTTTACTAAAACTCAATAATTTTCTGCATATTAGCGATATCATAAAAAATTGCTTAACGCAAACAAATAACCTGCATTACGTGAATTGCGGATAAGTAATATCAGCAGTAAAAAATCCTGAAAACTCTATATGAAATTATTTATTAATAATCCTTTTCGCAAATTTGTGGATGGAGTCATCAAACGGTAAGAAATAAGAAAATTTCAGCAATTACATTTCGATATTGCACGTCTCCTACAAAAATGAGGCTACAAGCTAAATATTGATATTCAGTGAATAGTTAAATAGAGATAATCAATAAGTGCTAAGAAACGTCAGTCTGTTCTCTTTATACAATGTTTTAACACCCTCGGATGCTCGGTTCACGTTTAAAATATATTCGATTAAATGAAATATAAATATAAAATTAAAAAAATGAAATATGAAAATATATATTTAAAGAAAATGGAAATGATTTTAATTATAACGATCTTCTTCGGGATTTTGGACCGTGTTATATTTGAAGTTCCATTAGGGGGGCGTGGGGGTAGTGTAATGTAGAAGCTAATTCAACAAGTGAACCTCCAGACGCGTTTCATCCACAACTGCGGTGGTAAAAGTGGCGATGTGGAAGAGCAAAGTGTTCTCTTTGCTGTCACATTTATATTCTGCGTCGGAATTCATTGTTTGGAAATGATTTTATTTGAATTGTTACTATTACAGACGCCACACTTGTCCACATAACCCCGACGACTATAACGACCATCTTCATTTAGAAGGACCATTTTTGGGCAAGCCGAAGGATGAATACGGCGCAATCAAAGGTGAACGAGCCCCCGTTATTAAACCTCAAGATAATTTAAAGCCTGAGGGTGAATTTGAAAAACGACAGCCTCAGAAATGGGCTCCGGGCGAAAGAGCTCCGGTAAAGAAACCAGAAGATCACTTGAAGCCAGAAGGAGAGTTCGAAAAAAGGCGCCCCGATGAGTGGAAACCCGGCGATCGCGCCCCAATAAAGAAACCTCAAGACAATTTAAGACCAGAGGGAGATTTTGAAAAGAGAAGAACGGAACCATGGGCACCGGGTGAAAGGGCCCCAGTTAAAAAACCGCAGGATAATCTACGACCGGAGGGCGAATTTGAAAAAAGACATCCGGACGAGTGGAAACCGGGAGATCGCGCTCCGGTGAAGAAACCACAAGACAATTTGAAACCAGAGGGCGATTTTGAAAAGAGGAAACAGGAACCGTGGTCACCCGGTGATAGGGCACCTGTTAAAAAACCAAAGGACAATCTAAAACCGGAAGGTGAATTTGAAAAACGTAAGCCAGAAGAATGGAAACCTGGAGAGAGGGCACCGGTTAGAAAGCCGGAAGATAACTTGCACCCTGAAGGTGAATTTCAGAAACGAGTTCCGGATAAATGGGCACCGGGAGAACGAGAGCCGGTTAAAAAACCTAAGGATAACTTAAGACCAGAAGGAGATTTTGAAATTCCCGAACCAGAAGCGTGGAGGCCGGCCGAACGCGTGAAGCCTTCCAGGCCAAAGGACAATCTAAAACCGGAAGGGGAATTTACAGGAACCAGAACCATTATTGAAGACTATCGTATAATTCGTGGTGAACGAGCAGATATCAAACGCCATGAAGACAACATAACAATCAGGGGTGAATTCACAGGTAAGAATGTTTGTCATTCGATATCGTCAATATTAATACCTTCTTATTTCACAGACGAAACTACCAACAAAGTTGACTTTAATGGCGAGTTGGTGCCGAGACCTAGTCCCATTAGACGCAACACTTGGACAAAAGTGGAAGGAGAATTTATTACAGACACTACGAACAAATCGGAATTTATAGACTACAGTAGTGTCATCGAACGAACTAACATAGTAAAAAAACGCGAAGATAATTTAACGGTTGAAGGAGACATGACATTCGAAACATCCACAACATTAGACTACACGGAAAAAACTCCAGAATTTGAGCAAAGAAGACGAAGGACATGGACAAAGGACGATGTCGACAAATTCTATTCAACTCAAACAACTGAAACAACTACGACCACACAAGAAATGTACAAGCAATTTGATAATAAAGATGCTCGTCAAACTATAATTATCCAACGAGATAATTTAAAGCCGGAGGGGCCATTTGAAGGTACGCCCAAATCTAGAGAAGATTATGTGCCCAAACTTACCGAAAGGCCGAAGCAAAAGAAGCCTAAAGACAACCTCAAACCAGAAGGCGATTTTGAAAAACGTACGCCAGAAAAATTCGTTCCGGCCGAGAGATTAAAGCCAAAAAAGCCAGAAGACAACTTAAAACCAGAGGGTGATTTTGAGCGTCCTGAAAAACCAGGTTTTAGGCCTGCCGAGCGACCAAAGCAAAAACGCCCTGAAGATAATCTTCGTCCAGAAGGTGATTTTGAACGCCCTGAGAAACCTGGGTATAGACCCGCTGAACGACCCCAACAAAAACGCCCCGAAGATAATTTAAGACCTGAAGGAGATTTTGAAAGACCAACACCAACAAAAGTGGGACCAGCTGAACGAAGAACTCCTATCAAGCATGATGATAACCTTCGTCCTGAGGGTGATTTTGAACGGCCTGAAAAGCCTGGCTTCAGGCCTGCTGAGCGAACAGAACAGAAGCGTCCTAAAGACAATCTTCGTCCTGAAGGTGATTTCGAACGACCAGAAAAACCGAAATATAAGCCAGCTGAAAGGCCGAAACAGAAGCGTCCAGAAGATAATCTGCGCCCTGAAGGCGAGTTTGAGAGACCAAGTCCAACTAAAGTGGGACCGGGCGAACGGAGGTCTCCCATAAAACACGACGATAATCTTCGTCCGGAAGGTGACTTTGAACGTCCTGAAAAACCTGATTACAGGCCTGGTGAACGACCAAAGCAGATCCGTCCCGAAGATAATCTTCGGCCAGAGGGGGATTTCGAAAGACCAACACCTACGAAAATTGGACCAGCTGAACGAAGAAGTCCCATCAAACACGACGATAACCTTCGACCAGAAGGTGACTTTCAACGACCCGAAAAACCACAGTACAGACCTGCAGAACGGCCTCAACAAAAACGTCCTGAAGACAATCTAAAACCTGAAGGAGACTTTGAAAGACCAACACCAACAAAAATGGGACCAGGCGAACGGAGAAGTCCTATCAAGCATGACGATAATCTCCGCCCAGAGGGTGACTTTGAACGTCCCGAAAAACCAGGATATAGGCCCGCTGAACGGCCTCAACAAAAACGTCCTCAAGATAATTTGAGACCTGAAGGAGATTTCGAAAGACCAACACCAACAAAAGTGGGACCAGGCGAACGGAGAAGTCCTATTAAACATGACGATAATCTACGTCCAGAGGGTGAGTTTGAAAGACCAGAAAAACCAGGATATAGGCCCGCTGAACGGCCTCAACAAAAACGTCCTCAAGATAATTTGAGACCTGAAGGAGATTTCGAAAGACCAACACCAACAAAAGTGGGACCAGGCGAACGGAGAAGTCCTATTAAACATGACGATAATCTACGTCCAGAGGGTGAGTTTGAAAGACCAGAAAAACCAGAATATAGGCCCGCTGAACGGCCTCAACAAAAACGTCCTCAAGATAATTTGAGACCTGAAGGAGATTTCGAAAGACCAACACCAACAAAAGTGGGACCAGGCGAACGGAGAAGTCCTATTAAACATGACGATAATCTACGTCCAGAGGGTGAGTTTGAAAGACCAGAAAAACCAGGATATAGGCCCGCTGAACGACCCCAACAAAAACGTCCTCAAGATAATTTGAGACCTGAAGGAGATTTCGAAAGACCAACACCAACTAAAGTGGGACCAGGCGAACGAAGAACTCCTATTAAACCCGACGATAACCTCCGCCCAGAGGGTGACTTTGAGCGTCCTGAAAAACCAGGATATAGACCAGCTGAACAGCCTCAACAAAAACGTCCCGAAGATAATTTGAGACCTGAAGGAGATTTTGAAAGACCAACACCAACAAAAGTGGGACCAGGCGAACGAAGAACTCCTATTAAACATGACGATAATCTCCGTCCAGAGGGTGACTTTGAGCGTCCTGAAAAACCAGGATATAGACCCGCTGAACGACCCCAACAAAAACGTCCTCAAGATAATTTGAGACCTGAAGGAGATTTCGAAAGACCAACACCAACAAAAGTGGGACCAGGCGAACGAAGAAGTCCTATTAAACATGACGATAATCTACGTCCAGAGGGTGAGTTTGAAAGACCAGAAAAACCAGGATACAGGCCCGCTGAACGACCCCAACAAAAACGTCCTCAAGATAATTTGAGACCTGAAGGAGATTTCGAAAGACCAACACCAACTAAAGTGGGACCAGGCGAACGAAGAACTCCTATTAAACCCGACGATAACCTCCGCCCAGAGGGTGACTTTGAGCGTCCTGAAAAACCAGGATATAGACCAGCTGAACGGCCTCAACAAAAACGTCCCGAAGATAATTTGAGACCTGAAGGAGATTTTGAAAGACCAACACCAACAAAAGTGGGACCAGGCGAACGAAGAACTCCTATTAAACATGACGATAATCTACGTCCAGAGGGTGAGTTTGAAAGACCAGAAAAACCAGGATACAGGCCCGCTGAACGACCCCAACAAAAACGTCCTCAAGATAATTTGAGACCTGAAGGCGATTTTGAAAGACCAACACCAACGAAAGTAGGACCAGCTGAACGAAGAACTCCTATTAAACCCGACGATAACCTCCGCCCAGAGGGTGACTTTGAGCGTCCTGAAAAACCAGGATATAGACCAGCTGAACGGCCTCAACAAAAACGTCCCGAAGATAATTTGAGACCTGAAGGAGATTTTGAAAGACCAACACCAACAAAAGTGGGACCAGGCGAACGAAGAACTCCAATCAAGCATGACGATAATCTCCGTCCAGAGGGTGACTTTGAGCGTCCTGAAAAACCAGGATATAGACCCGCTGAACGACCCCAACAAAAACGTCCTCAAGATAATTTGAGACCTGAAGGAGATTTCGAAAGACCAACGCCAACGAAAGTAGGACCAGCCGAGCGTAGAACTCCTATTAAACACGACGATAATCTTCGTCCAGAGGGTGACTTTGAACGTCCCGAAAAACCAGGGTATAGACCAGGTGAACGACCTCAACAAAAACGTCCTGAAGATAATTTGAGACCTGAAGGAGATTTCGAAAGACCAACACCAACGAAAGTAGGACCAGCTGAACGAAGAACTCCTATTAAACCCGACGATAACCTCCGACCAGAAGGTGACTTTGAACGTCCTGAAAAACCAGGATATAGACCAGCTGAACGACCTCAACAAAAACGTCCTGAAGATAATTTGAGACCTGAAGGAGATTTTGAAAGACCAACACCAACAAAAGTGGGACCAGGTGAACGAAGAACTCCTATTAAGCATGACGATAATCTCCGTCCAGAGGGTGAGTTTGAAAGACCAGAAAAACCAGGATACAGGCCCGCTGAACGACCTCAACAAAAACGTCCTCAAGATAATTTAAGACCTGAAGGAGATTTCGAAAGACCATCTCCCACGAAAGTAGGACCAGCTGAACGAAGAAGTCCTATTAAACACGACGATAACCTTCGACCAGAGGGTGACTTTGAACGGCCAGAAAAACCAGGATACAGACCAGCTGAACGACCTCAACAAAAACGCCCTGAAGATAATTTGAGACCTGAAGGAGATTTCGAAAGACCAACACCAACTAAAGTGGGACCAGGCGAACGAAGAACTCCTATTAAACCCGACGATAACCTCCGTCCAGAGGGTGACTTTGAACGTCCCGAAAAACCAGAATACAGGTCCGCTGAACGGCCCCAACAAAAACGTCCTCAAGATAATTTGAGACCTGAAGGAGATTTCGAAAGACCATCTCCCACGAAAGTAGGACCAGCTGAACGAAGAAGTCCTATTAAACACGACGATAACCTTCGACCAGAAGGTGACTTTGAACGGCCAGAAAAACCAGGATACAGATCAGCTGAACGACCTCAACAAAAACGTCCCGAAGATAATTTAAGGCCTGAAGGAGATTTTGAAAGACCAACACCAACTAAAGTGGGACCAGGCGAACGAAGAACTCCTATTAAACCCGACGATAACCTCCGCCCAGAGGGTGACTTTGAGCGTCCTGAAAAACCAGGATATAGACCAGCTGAACGACCTCAACAAAAACGCCCTGAAGATAATTTGAGACCTGAAGGAGATTTCGAAAGACCAACACCAACAAAAGTGGGACCAGGCGAACGGAGAACTCCTATCAAGCATGACGATAATCTCCGTCCAGAGGGTAATTTTGAACGTCCAGAAAAACCAGGATACAGACCAGCTGAACGACCTCAACAAAAACGTCCTGAAGATAATTTGAGACCTGAAGGAGATTTCGAAAGACCAACACCAACAAAAGTGGGACCAGGCGAACGGAGAAGTCCTATTAAACATGATGATAACCTTCATCCTGAAGGCGATTTCGAACGCCCTCATAAACCAGAGTACCGACCGGCAGAAAGACCCAAACAGAAACGACCAGAAGATAATCTCAAACCGGAAGGTGAATTTGAAAGACCCGAACTGAAAGAGGTTGGTCCTTGCGAAATAAGGCGTCCAATTAAACACGAAGATAATCTCAAACAAGAAGGGACTATGCTCGTAACAAGGAAAGACGACTATAACGTTGTCAAAGGCGAACGAACGAATATTATAAAACACGAAGATAATTTGCATCTTGAAGGACAGTGGGACCTTAGACGAAAAGACGATTACGTTCAAACAACTGTTGTGGATCGAGTCGATGTGGTGAAGAGACAAGACAATTTACATATGGAAGGTGAATTTACCGACACAAGAACAAGGGATGATTTCAGAGTTGTGAAAGGTGAAAGATGCGACACAATTATTCGACAAGATAATTTGAAAGTGGGGGGCGAATTCACGGATAGAAGGACAAGTGATGAGTATTCGGTTGTAAAAGGAGAGCGGGCTGAAATCGTTACTAGAAAAGACAATCTGAGAATGGAAGGAAAATTCAACGAATATAAAAAATGTGATGAATATAATACTCGTGTTGTTGAAAGAACTGAAGTTATTCGACACGAAGATAATTTGCGGTTGGAGGGTGAGTTCGATCGTCCCAGTCCTAGTAAAACAGGACCTGGAGAACGTCGCACGCCCATAAAACACGAAGATAATTTAAGACCTGAAGGAGGTTTCGAAAGACCAACACCAACAAAAGTGGGACCAGCTGAACGAAGAACTCCTATCAAGCATGATGATAATCTTCGTCCTGAGGGTGATTTCGAACGTCCACAAAAACCGGAATATAAGCCAGCTGAAAGGCCGAAACAGAAACGTCCGGAGGATAACTTGCGACCTGAAGGCGAGTTCGAGAGACCCAGCTCAACTAAAATAGGACCGGGTGAACGAAGAAGTCCTATAAGACATGACGACAATCTTCGTCCGGAAGGTGATTTTGAACGTCCTGAAAAACCGGGTTATAGACCAGCTGAACGACCTCAACAGAAGCGTCCCGAAGATAACCTGCGCCCTGAAGGTGAGTTCGAAAGACCTACTCCGTCTAAAGTGGGGCCTGGCGAACGAAGAACTCCAATAAGACACGAAGACAATCTTCACCCTGAAGGAGACTTTGTGCGACCCCAAAAAACAGGCTACCAGCCAACAGAACGGCCCACGCCCAAGAAACCTCAAGACAATTTAAAACCAGAGGGCGAATTCGAGAAACGTAAACCCGCGGATAATGGACCGGGCGAACGGCGCACACCCATCAGACACCAAGACAATCTTCATCCAGAGGGCGACTTTGACCGACCAGAAAAAGCAAAATATTCACCAGGCGAAAGACCTTCCATGAAAAAACCGCAAGACAACTTGAAACCCGAAGGCCAGTTCGAAACTCCGCCGAAACCTAAATATGGACCTGGCGAACGCGCCTCCATTGTGAAACACCCAGACAACTTGAAACCGGAAGGAGAGTTTATTGGAACCCCCAAAAGCAAAGACGATTTCAAACCCACACGCGGTGAACGTGCACCAGTAAAGAAACCACAAGACAACATCAAGATAACCGGCGAATTCCAAGGAACAACCATGCAGAAATCTGAATTCGTGGTGACGAGAGGAGAACGTGCAGAAGTTAAGAAACACCAGGACTCGCTCACTATTGGCGACGGACGAACCGATTATACGACCACGTCAAATGAGACGTTCACGAGAACTCCACAAAAGCAGTATCCGGTGAGTCCGGCCGGTCCGATAAACCGAAGACGTCACGTGGAGTCACACATCACCCTCGGAAACGACGTCAGAGTCATGGAGACCACCAACCAGAACAACTACAACACCTACACGAAGAAAGTGGAGCGAAAAGAAACCACCGCCAACAAAAGCGACGTTTCATCAACAACCAACAAATCCCTATCGACCGACAAGAAAACGCTGGCCGATGGAACTGTTGTCGTCACAACCAAAACAACAACCACCAGAAATATCGGCGCCCAACAACACCATCAAGAGCAAGCCGCTAAAGAATCACTGTCACGCACACAAATCGTTTCGAATGTGGGCCAAGTACAGAAGTCATCGTCGCAGACTGAAGTCGTTTCAAAAGTCAACCAAGTGCAAAAATCTTCATCTCAGACCCATCTCCAACAGAGCAACGTGAACATCGTTAAAAATGCCCACAGCGAGGTGAACACCTCAAGTCAACAGAGCAACGTGACCAACAAACAATCAGTCCATCACCGTAAAAGCGTCATGACTTCGGCGGAGGAAATCAACAACCAGATTCTGCACCGCAAAGGAATGCATACATCCACCGAGGCTCTACACGCCACGAGTTCGGCCGCCTTGGACATGAGAAAATCGATATGCAACCTCCATGATCAGGGCCACGTCAGCCAAAACAGCGAACGGAGGAGTCTGAGCTCGATCCATCGTTCCGCGCAAGAAAGCAACATCGCCAATCGACGACACAACCAATCCTCCAACGTATTTCAATCGTTGGAGAGACCACAGAAGATAATCAGAAAGGATAATTTGTCCGTAGGTGGCCACTTCTACGGCCAGTCCGAAGCCAAGTCGTACGGAGAATTCACGAAGCAACAAAACGTTCAAAAAGTCGAAAGAGTCAGCAGGAGGTCTAACGTGTCGAATATCAGTCTGGGCGATAGTCACACGACCATCGTCACGTCTTATAAGAACGAATATTTGCCAAGAAATGTTGGGCCTTGCCCCGCGGCCTTGATTGATTTGCCCAAGGGACCTTTCAAGCATACCAGAGATACCAAGTCTCACAAATTCTACGCGCCCGTGTTGGGCAAATGAGTATTTTCCAGAGACTGTTCTAACATTCTAATATTGTGATATCCGTATGGTTTGTTATTATTATTGTAAGAAGCTTTATTTTTGTAGCGGTAAAGGAAACTTGATGGAAAATGCTTGCGACAGCTTCGGTATGGGTTTTATAACATTAACTTGTACAAGAGTGTAGACTTGCCGTGCCGGCTCCATTAGTGGATGTATTTCTCGGATATATGGACCGTGATCCGATCGAAGATGTTTCTTGACGAGCTATTCTTCTCGTGGTCTCGGTCACAACTGAAACAATTTGATTAGATGTTGCCGTATTTATACCTTATCCGGTGGGGGTGTTACGACATTCGTAACAGGCGAAGGTATTTCGGCGGATGATGTCAGTTTCTTATTTTGTAAGACCGAATGCCAGTTTTTATTAACTTCTTCCGATTTTCGTTTTTTCGATTTTTTCGCGGTTCACTTACCCGCGAAATACATCCACTAATTAACTTGTACGTTTATTTAATTAAAAACATATCTACGTAGACTATTACATATTTTTTATGCTCGAGAAGCTTGTGCAAGCTTGTATGACTTGAAAACCCAATAAACTTTATATTATAAATAGTGTTTTTGGTTTCGTTCTTTTCAAATTGTTCTTATTAGGTAGGTATAGGTGAGGCTATCATTTGATGTTTGTGAGACTCCTGCTTTCTTCTTAAATGAACTAAAGTTAGGAGTAAAATTATTTACTTTTGCTGCATTAACCACTAATAAGTAAAAAATTACTTATTTCGTGAAAAATTATGAAATAAACTTTTATATTAGTACATGCGACTTTTTTGTGAATGGATTTGGTAATAGAGGTAATTTTTTGGGATAAACTGAACAAGTAGGTAAAAATATTAAAAACTTTATGTCGAGACGGTTCTTTATTTTTCATGTACGTCTTAGTATTACATTGTACTCCAATTTTTTTATGAAATTGTATTATTCTAAACTAAAGAAGATATAGAACATTAATTATCCAAGGACTTTAAAACGTCGCCGAAAACTGTACTCTCTTTAAAAACAGCTTACACTAGAGAAAACACAACGCGAGGCAATTGCAATAATGAAATGCAAATTTAGTTATCATTGATAACAATAAACCAGCCGGATGTATTTTTTTATGGTTTAATAAAATAACTGAAAAATAAGTCGGCAAGAAAAACCACGGTCAATAAAAATCCATTACACAATAAACACAAAAAAACTGATAATATCGATTATCGATTTATTCGTGTTCTTAAATCACGTATTTTATCATGACACTGTGTATCAGTTTATCTATCATATTGTCCCGTCTGAGCAATCATAACAACGAAGGCGCGAAAATGGCATAAATATAATCGTAATCATTCTTAAAATTAATATACTTATAAAAATAGTTGTTGAAAATCCTTTAGAAGATTTGTACAAGTATGAATCGTATTCAAGTTTCACAAGACGTATTATACATTAAAAATATGTAATTATAAATTTTTTGACTTACCTTTAGGCCGAGCGATGGTTTGAATGAAGACGAGATGGTTGGTCAGTTACTCTATTGAAGGTCTCTGGATCTAAAATTAAAAAAAAAATTAATTAAAATTAAAACACGGACTTAACCCTGCAGAAAACTAAAAATCAAAAAGATAAACGAAAACAAGGGTTGAAGTAAAGGTGCAGGTTCAAAATATAGAAATACTTAAAAGATTAAAGAAGTATCCGTGAGACATCTGAGATGATTTGACGTTTTTGATTGTTTTACATCAATGTGACAAACAGTCGCATTAATTTTTCTACCATAACTCTATATTATGAAAAGAACTTATCATGTCAATTTTGGGGCGTACATTGTAAGTTTGATCGTAGCTTCCACGCTGGCGAAATCATTCGACGAAGTGAAAAGTTTTGGAGATGACAGCAAGTGAGTTGAAGCATGATTTTAGAAAGCTTTTCTTACATTTACGTCTTTACATCAGATTACGTTGTTCTGAGGCAAATGCAGGATCAGAGTATAGTAAAAACACCCCGAACTTGTTTGCGGACTATTATAAGCCGCGGTCAAATTTCGATGAAGCTGAAAAAATACCGATCAAGCCTTTAGAGTATGAGGAAAAGAGATCGCCTGGCGAAGATTTCACGGGAGAAACCCTGCAAAAGAGACAAGTGGGAGTAATTTATAAGGACGACAAGCCGATTGGAATATTACAGGTACGTGCGATTGTCCGTTTTTTTCTAATCTGACGATAAGTTACACCGTAGCCTTTTCAACGGTCCTACAGATTCATCCCTGTCAAAGAGGAAAAATCAAACGGTGTGGGAGATGAACCGGAATCGTACACTTTGCCACACAGCGAAGTGAATAAACGTGACGTAAATTCTATCAATCCTACAATTGCGGAAAGCTATCCCCTGATTCTTACAAATTTCAAGATCGGCAGCAAACTCGACAAGAAAAGTGAGTAAACCGTTTTATAATCTATAAAATTATAACAAAAAGTAGGAAATTATGAAGAAATTTCCGACGATAATGTACGGGATTTGAAAGCCACCATTCGCAAATTGAGATCGTCGAACCCCCACAATGCTGAACAAATCGAAGAAGAGCTCAAAAGTATTCTGGACGATATGGGTCTAATAGATGACGACGAAGTGCAAAAACGTGAAGCCGCAGACGAAGATGACAATGAGGCGGAAATTGACATCAAGTCTGATCCGGATAAAGAAAAAAGAAACGATGTATCCATCAAGGATTCATCTCCAAATATTAGACCTGATACTGAAAACCTCTTGACGTCGGAAGAGCGGCGGGGCGAAAAAAGCAACGAAATACTCGCAATGAACAGACGAGGTTCGGACGAGGACGACGAAAAAGTGCAAAGAAAAAAGCGACAAAAGCAGGAGCCAAACATGGGTATAGACCGTTCGGAACTGGAAAATCTAAAAAATTCCGGAAGTCAAGTCGGTGGATACAAATCCCCCGTGTCAAGTCCAGCAATTACAATTCGTGACGCCGAAGACAAGGAAGACTACGACGACGACTACGAAAAGCGCGTGGAACGTAACATTCAAAACAAAATTAATACGTTAAGAGAAGAAGTAAAACGCGAGATCCAGGCTTACAAGATGAAGCAAAACGTCGACGAAGACACACAGCGGAAAAAACGACAAGTCATTGGCGATCTCGTAAACGCCGAAACGGATGAAATAAATCCGGCGCTAAATCCGGACGGCGATTTGAAGCCCGTGATCAGGAAAAGACGAGACAATTCAAAGAGAACAAAACGAGAGACTGCAAGCGAGTCGACGCTCAAAAAAGACGAAGAGTCAGGTGGAGAATTGTTAGGAGACGACTTCGAGGAAAGTGCCGTTAGCAAAAGGAACACTCGCACGGCGAAGCTAAGTAAAGTACGAAACAAACGATCGCGTGTCTCGGACAGCAATTTGCATAGATATAAACGTTTTTACAAGAACCGCAGATCGAAGCGGTTTCTACGATCCAAATCGAACCGCTTACGGCCCAGGTTCAGAAGACGCGTCGAAAATAAGCCAGTCATCAACAGACCCCAACAGCTCAGCGATATGTCCGCAGTGGATCTTTTCGGGGCGCTCCCTAAAAGTTACGAAGGAGAGCTATCTCGGTTTAAACGTGTCAGACGAAACTAAGATTATACCCACTATTTATCGATATTTGTTGTAAAAGAAAATAAATATACATTATTTTACGTGTTATGTTTCACTCGGTCAAAGGTGCGAATAAAACTGCAAACTCTTTACAAATCATTAAATATAATTGTTTTAAAATTTAAAAAAATAACAACGAAGCATGCAACAATTGACGTTTTGTGTCTGATTAAGATTCTAAAATAAAAATATATAAATGTAATATGAATTTATAGTGTATCATGACTACTTATGTACAAAAATGAGATAAAAGGTAGATATTAAAGAATTACTTATCTCCGCGTCAAACGTCTGATAAGATTCGGTTGATGCAACCCTAAAAGAACAAACAAATGATATATTAAGCACTTAAATTATGTACATAGGACTAACAGGCAGTTGCATCAACCAAACTGACGTTTCTCTATGAAATATGACTTAGGTCCACTTACAAGATTTGATCTTTACATCTTTTTCAAACTGACCACGAACGTAGCCAAATAATATACAAATAATTGTCTTTTATAAATCGTAGAAAACAGTAGTCAGCCCTCCGTTATCTCATAAAGGGAAAAATGTTATGAAACTTTCTCACTTGAGCAATGAAAAAGCTGTAAATTTGGCTAACAAACGATCGTAGATTGGCGTAAAACATCGATAATTGACATTGAACACAAACATTTGCCCTTATGCGAAACTTGAACGATTCGTATCTAGTCATTTTGCGTTCAATATAATTTTATTCGAAGCTGATATGTTTTACTTGTGTTTTTTAAGACCAATATAATTTGTCAGCCAAATTTAGTTAAACCCATTTGCAGGGACAACATTCCAAAACTGTGACTAATAAAATAGCACCAACAGTCTACAACACACCCTTATGAATCTATTCTAGACATTATAGATGATGTACTCACAAACACAAATATTTATTTGCTTTAGAATAGGTTGAGATTCGTGTGAAACGTTTGGGTCTATATGTTCATTGTTATACTGAGAGATGAAAAGAGAGCCATCCATATATTTGAATTTATGTAAAATACACGCTAGCAGCATTCTTACATTGTCCAATTTTTTAGATCGCCTAGTTGCATCGTAATTATGATAATGACTCACATTGTACAATTGCGGAATTTAAGTCGAATTAATGGACAATATAAAAATATGATTCCCCTTACATTAAACTTGTGCGCTTCTATACTACTCTAACGCAGTCCGATCCATGAAAAGAGAAGAACTTTCCAAAGTCCTGGCGACGTCTCTTTTATCTGTTACATAGTACTAACTTTTAAAAATAATTCTTTTAAATTTAAGTAAAGTAAATAAACATCTGAAGTACTCAACACGATATGAACAAGAAAAATATTGCACCATGGTTACTTGACACTTCATTCGCTAAAACTTCTTAAAACAAGATGCAAGATTTCCAAAAAATTCCAAAATTTTTATAATAAATATAATATAAAATACAAATTCTTAATTTAAAAATTAACAGTAATGTATTTTGTACAAACACCTAGGATTCTAGTTAATCTAGTGACAAATTGTTTCAGGTAAAAAATGCTGAAGTTTATGTATCTACTAGTCGCTAAGTCAATATCAAAAAAAAAAAAAAACAACAGATAGAATTATTTAATGTAACGTTAAAGTTCCAAAATTCGTTTACAACAGTCTTAAACTGTTCTTCAGTCTTTTTTAAAGTGTCCCTACATTTTCCGAATCATTGCATTTGCAAAGTGATAATAATATCAAAACACTGTGATGTTGTTTTCGAAATATATTCAAAATCTCATGACTCGTAATTAAAAAACTTTTTTTTAACAACACAACGTTGTAGGTCCTACCTTCAGCATGTAATCTTGGCCACGTTTCAGGGAAGTCACTAAATCTAACAATCACACTTAAATGGTTCGAATTTCGACGGCGCCATTTAAGAAACCTCCAATTATTTCAAATGCTTATACAACGTCAATTAGTAAGAAACTATTAAACGTTTGGCAGTGAATTCCTGAAACGTAAAATCACAAATCGAAAACACACACTCTCGAAATCACCCACCACTGTTATGAACGATGCAGTCTGAACCCGTCTTCCACCCCGTCCGGAATAAGATTCATGCTGGGATCGGTGAGCATTTGCAGCTCGTCGAAATTTAGGGGTTCCAGACTTTCGCGCAGAGACTCCTCTGAAAAGAAATCGTTCTCCAACTGCTTGCTCAGATCCTGTCTGGACATTTCGTCGGTCGCCGAAAAATCTGCAACACGAATACGATCGCTGCCATTCTGCGTCAATACACTGTTTGAACTTATCAACCTGTCAGGATTATGTCCGGTATGCTAGTTGGTGTATTCGGTGTCGTATGCAGACTCGGCGGTGCCGTCGGATACACCAACTGCGACGGCGAAGTGCTGTAATATCCCGGGTCGGAAGTCAGCTCTATACTCCCTACCGTCGATGCCTCAGGTACTGATTGGGTATTTGATTGCGACAACTGCCCGGTGGGTTGTTCTACATACGATACACTACTAACGGGTGAATCCAACTGACAACATAAAAGACTATTAATGCGGTGCCGCGCACTTGAACGAAATAATATATAAAACACTAACAAGCATTCGCTTCAACGGCTAGACACCCCTTCATTTGGTAAGGTATCTAACTGGTGAATAAAAAACTGTCACTAATTCATTTATAACATTCAACATAATACGACTATTAAATCAAATCATGCGCAAACGGAATGACTGAAGTTTGTTTTTTTTTTTAAATGGAATCGTTGAGTTTCCAATAGACGTCCTATTATCTCTAAACATAATAAAAATGTATTTACTCCTTTTTTCGTCCGAGATATGTGTATTGTCAGATGAATGTTTCTATTGTTGCATCATCAGAATCAGAATTACGTGGCTGGGCATTTAAGTCACAATTTGCCGCATTCCGATTAGAGATAATAGAACACAGACCAAATAAAAGAGCACACATTAAGCTTCATGCGAAAAAAGTTGAGCTGTTTAATGAAACGTCGTATAAAATCTTACTAATAAAAAAGTACAGAATAACGCAACCTAAGCGTAATGAAACTAACTGTACAAAATTAGTCTCCATCCAACAAACCATCGAGAAGAAAAAATCAATCAACAAACCAACAGCACCGCGTCATAGTTATACTGGGTTGGATGCAAGACCGTGTAACTGAAATCATGTTCCGCATTCCAAAATAAAATCAAATAATCGAATCGGAAAGAGGTTTCTTTTGGAATGTATCGGAGGCTCTCATATAAAAAGCTACATCGAGCAGAAAGTGTCAATAATAATAAGATATAACCAACCACACAGCCGACTCAGTATTAATGTTAGTCACCTGCAATTGTGCGCTCCAGGTGCAGCCTGACTCCAATAGGCTTGCTACCAGCTGCGCCCAATCCTAGCACAACAAATCTTAAGCAGAATTGATAAAAAGCGGCGTGTTAATCAATGCTAATTCATCTCGATTCCATTCAACAACATTAATGAATGAATTCGAGCGTTCACGTCGGATGAATGCTTTAAAGAAGACTAATTGCAGACGTATTCTTGGATAATAAATGTATGAACTGAACGTTTACTGTGTATTTCATCTCTTACAACATACTGTCCTTGTTTTTTTTTTACTTATTTCGATTTGAAACATTCAAAGTTTCTATTAAACAGCACAACACGCACAACTCTCCATCGTCAGAACGCAATTTAGGATTACTAAGGACGTTTCTACTCCGTTAACAACTGCTTACATCAAAAAAAACCTATGAGGTGTATGTATGAAACATCGTGATGTTCAATGTTATGAATTCGACATCGCATAACAAACATGACTTACCACTCCCTGATAGCACACAACAACATAACAACGCATTAGGACTACTATTCAGTGGTCATAAATTCATCTAAGCAACTAACATCATTCCGACGACACGTCTAACGCGTCGCACTCTCGTTCTCGATTTAAAATTCAGAAGTGTGTTTCGTAATGTCCTGTTTGTTATTTAGACACAACGATGATGATTGCGAGGAGGTGTGACGACAAAAGTGCCTGCTTACCATCGATAACTGTTCAAAGTGTTGCTGAAATTGGTTCGCCTGGTGTTGGTTGAAGATATTGTAGTCGTTCGAGAGGGGACTGGGCGCTCCGGGACTACAAGGAGCCGAATGGCGGCCGCCGAGATTTGGCGACGATTGAGGACTGGGTCTTGGACTCCTATAACCCGACCCTTGTGGTAGCTGGAACGTGTTCTGATTTTACATACACATTATTGGACAATTTGTGCTCGTTTGTACCGTTGATGGCGACGAAGTAGGCGGACACTGCTGCTGATACATTCCCTGAAGGGTCGTCAGTTGCGTGAAATCTGACCCATCTACTAAGCCGGAGATATTATTACTATCTAAGGGGACGCCCTGCAAATTTAAAAACATTCTATAACGTCCAAAAGTTTATTTATTTAATCAGCACAGACAGTTTTTTTTAAGAACGTAAAGATTTTTACCTAATTTCTGATGCTTCCGACGTTATTTCAACATGTTATAACAGGTGTTTAAATTTGGCGTCGAAGTTGAATGTTTAACTGTGAAGCGTGAACGTACCACAGAATAAAAATGACAATTACTAATTTCACATCTGAACCTATAACTAACTTCATTCTTAATTTAATTCGTCAGTTCACAACACGTTAATGTGATTAAAAGCAGTTGCAAACGAGAAAATTAACTTTAATGAGGAAATAAGGTTTATAACAAATAATCAAAATGTGCTCCATCGACTTCAAGACATTTGCGTCAATTTGACATTTGAAGCAATTGTTTTAAAAATTATGGTCCGGTCACACAAACTTATAGTCACCGCCAACTATAACGCCAAATTAAAAAAAGTTATTACAAGTAAAAAAGTTTTTCTTATTTTTTTTTAATTATTACAATTTGAACTCTCTTTAAAGTTTCGTGGCGAGAGGATTATAATCTATATTCAAATATCAAACTTTTGGGAATTCGACATAAAACCGAATATGTTGACAAAAAATAGCATGATGGAGCCTGTGACTATTGTCAAAAATATGTAATTGCTGAAATTAAAATAGCCAAAATTGGATATAAGGCAATTACCATACAAACTCTCAAAAAAGCGGAATAAAGAATTACGACATACAAATACGTATTTTGTGGGAAAGTTATATTGTAATTAAATAATTGCACAAAAATATGTATTTTGTTGGAGTTATTTTGTAATTAAAAAATTGCACAAAAATATTGAACAAACATAAATACTAAAATAAAATAAACACTATTTTGATTTTGACACGTGCCATCAATTCAATTTTTCAGTTTTGAAAACTTTGGTGTTTGGTTTTTTGGTCTTGTTCACGATAATTGCACGGTTTGTTTCAGTAGCTTCTTTTTGTTTGAATTGAGACAGTCTTTGCTTTAGTCGTTTTAGGTTTAGCATCTTTGCCGATGCTTTTTAGCCCTGTCGACCATTTATAGTGGGTTATAGAGGTTTTTCCTTTTGAGCAGTTCAAGCAGTTTGCACAGATTTGCGTTTGGTTTGGTTATTGCGTCCTTGTAAAGCTGAACTTCCAGTACTTATGGAAATGTCAATCATTCAATCAACATCATCAACTTCTTCGACACTAACTTTGCTATTTCTATTTTTATTAGGTTTAATCTTCTCATTCTTGATCATATCTAAATAAAATTCTTTGACATGTTTCTGTAATACCGTTGTTTGTTTCTAGTACATTTGGTACAGCATCAAAAATATCTTGATTTGAAAATTACTGTGATTTACTCTTTTTGGGCACAAAAACTTGCGTTATTTCCAATCCTTTAAATGTGGTAGAATATTTTAAAACATATATTTTATTCAATTTTTTATGTTTAAGTTTCTTAACCTGCGAATAAGGAATTTGGTTGCAACCCAAGTTAGTAGGTATGTTAGCCAAAATTCTCACTAATAAAATAGGAGCCCAAATTTCTCACATAGACAATATCTACTAAATTAATTATGACATACCTATTACTATTAGATGCTTGAGATATTGAACAAAACAGTTCAGATTTTTTTCTATTTTGGACATTATGTAATTCAATTTTCTAAGGATATGGGACATATTTGCACCAAAATTTTGGTTATTGAACAAGCTGTAATATTTGCGTAGATATAGAACAGTGCCTTTGCAGATTCCGACGATATGCACAACTTATTATGTTCCGAAAACGGATATAAAACACTACAATCCTCACACGACGATATTGTTCAAAATTTTACTTTAATTTCAAATCAAATATTTTTTGTGCCGCATCGTGCAAACTGAAAGGGAATGTGCAGCACCGAAAGTGTCTGAAATAATTTGTCTTCTTTTTATTTCGAGATTTTTTCGACCAAATCTTATAATCTTGGACATAATTGTAATAATCAAACTGCACTTTGCTGTCAATTATCGATAAACGCAAGTATTTAATTTTTTGCAACTAAAATCGCAACGATTCTAAACTATACGAGGTAAAAACCACTGAAATAAAACGATGGAAAGCAAACTTAGGATATCGATAAAAATGTACCGATATCGGAAAAGAAATAAAATAAAGCCGATTTCACCTACCTTTTGCTGATGATTTGGATACCTATTAGGAACTGATAAATGATTCTGCAACAGAAGTACAAAAATCCATGCAAACATAAATGTAAACCAACAAAAACATGCAATAATAAGCAGAAAAAATCGATCCCCGAACGTACCGAGTGCGCTTGTGATGCGGGAGTGTAATGAAAACGACCTTGCCGTACTCCTTGAGGTATGCTTGTGGGAGATAATGTAGATGGACTTGTATTCACAGGACTCTGGAAAATCGGAAGACAGCACTAGCTAGCGCCACTTGAATTTGACGCCTCTACGACTTACAGAACTATAGGGAGAACTTCCTTGGTCCGGTTCTTGATCTAAAGGTACACGAATCGGGGACGAAAAGTTGACGTTAGTTAAGTCGGGCAGGGACCCCGTGTTGTTACCGCTAATCGGTATCTGGATCGTTCCTGGCACGTGCGCCGACGGATAAATGCTGAAAAAAATATGCGAGTACAAAAAATGATTCGTTTCGTTTGTGGGCTTCTTACTGAATGCCCGGAACGCGAGGGACCTCGCAGCTGGATCTGGGACGTCCGTCGTTCCGTTCTGGACCGTTCACGTTAGGCATCATCCACCGATTACCGCAACCGTCGTTCCTCTCCGCATTCATCTCCTGCAATTATTTATTTTTGATTTATTGCAAATACTCCTCCCGTTGACTGATGCATACCTGCATGGCGCTCTGGTGCAGGGCGGAGTCGCTGTGCGTTCGCCGCCAGCTCGTATCGTGCGGTGGACTTAAAAACGTGGTGCTCGAATAGGGCGACGTGTCTAGTCTTCTGTCGTGAGGTCTTCGCATCGGACCTCCTTGAGATCTGGCTCTGCTTCCGGGTCGATAATTAACCACGTTAGAGATTGCGGCCTCGTCCTGTACCCAAACACAAACAAAAAGCGTTTTATTAATGATATTTCAAGGGGGAGCCGCTCGCTCGACTGTTCAAAGTGTGATATCATTATTTATTGTTTCATCAAAAATCTGGCTGCAGATGACATTTTACTGTGTCAGCATGTTGCAGCAATAAGCTGTTGTTCAACTTAATCGCCTTTAATCCGCATAATAGAGCCGCAACTCCGCAGCATCACGAAAATGTTTTTTTTTTAGATCCGCAGCAATTTATGATCGTTACAGGTGCGACAGAAAAATCTATTGTCTCCACTTGACCTTTCAAGTGAAAATTAAACCCACTCAACAATTTAAACAAAGTATTCGAGTTTTTATAGATGTGTAGATACCACTGGGCGTCGCATTTAACATTGTTTCAGACAAATATCACAAACTTCCGCGCAAAATTTTATCTACTAAAGTCATAATCATTATTGTAATCAAATTTTCGACAAAATCATTCTCAAACAATATGAAAATAAGCTGCATACGTGGAATACACAATCCCAAATCGATTACCTCGACACTACTTTGCCAAAATAAGTGAAAAAAAATCTACTGGAGATGCTATTCTCACATCACAACCTTCAAGATAGGGTGGTCAAGCAGACAAATTATACCCACATGCAAGAAGCGCAACTGGTTTTTAGATTCACAAGCTACATGTAACTGACTGAAAGTTAAAATGCAAAAAAGTGCATCATCATGACAGAAAACAACAACACTGAAACAACTAGGGTGAAAATCACCTTTGCTGATTCGGTTTTTTGGGAAGATGACTTGACACTGGATACACCCGCGGATACATTGGGGAGTGAGCCCCCACGAAACGTGCCCAACGTTTGATTGCTGATGCGAAGTGTATTTTTAGATGAGCTTCGTTCGGGCGCCACCTGAAAGTATGGCAATTATATCGAGTTAGAACAGCAACATTTCGTGGCTCGACACAATAGAGAAAATACCTTGCAGGTTCCTTTCAAAAAAATAAAAATAAAAATTATAAACACGGTTGTATCTTTAAACAACTTTCCGTGTCCCTCGAGAATATTAAATTGCATAAATTTAAATAAATTACGAAACATAAATAAACATTTTTTGACATTACATAAACAACGCACATTTTTCATTCGCATGATAAAGATCCCAGTTTTCATTGCATATTTATTAAAACGTTTTGCGACTTCATAACCTGCCGTAAACTGAAATAATAACTGTTCCGATGTTCTAATAGGCGACTACAAAGAAAATTAACATAGCAAAACCGTTTTTCTCGTCTCGTGAGTGACAGCCCCTGATAACGCCGCCCATACAATATAATCAAAAAATGCAGTAATAATAAAATGTTTGTTATTGAGGCCAGAAAATGAGGAAAACTCTACTTTATACCTGATTGTTTCAGGCATCGATTAAAAATTCAATTAGACATAATATTCGGCCTTATTAATTTATCTGCCTTGTTCCAAGGTTATCGTGGCCACTAAGAGTTAAATATGGTACCCATTTTGAATTTTGAACAATTTCCTGGTATTGTGTGCATCACACATAAACACACAATCCGATCGAACGGATAATACGTAATTGGAATAAAAAACGTGACTGCAATATGTAGTGTAATGTTCCTCAATAAATCTGAATAAATTGGAAGACGAAAACAATCAATTCTTAGGAATAAATTGCAGGCAATCTCGACCGTAGTTGAATTAGATCTGTTGGATAATTGGAGTAAAGTTTATTTTTTTAAGGTCGGCCTTGCGGTGCTTAATTTATGAATTAATTATTAGATCATGACTGGTGCTACAAGCTGAACAAAGTGTATGCATGTACTTATTGATTTCAACCAAATTGTTGGAATGTAATAGACTTTACACTTTTCAGTCATAAATTATAGAAATTAGTACATAGATGAAAATTTAAATAAAAACTAATGAACAAAAATTAAACTTGAAAGTGTTTATAACTTTCCAACAGACCCTTAATCCCATTCGCATGTTACAATGAAGCTTCGTTACTTTTACGACGCCTAAATGGCGTTAATTTTATTGCGGTCAATAAATTATGTACTTAGTTAAGGTCTAATGGGTATCAAATGATTCGGTATGTTGGGTGTAATTTTCTTGTCCCTTTTGCTATTTTCCCTTTGCACACCAAGCTGTTTTGAAAGACATTCACCGCAACACTTGACAAAAAGGAAAAATAAAGTTACATTCGCTACAAATTCACAGTTTTAATTTTATGCAATTCGTTGCTTTATGCTCATTCGGAAATACAACTTTGTCCAACTGGAATAATCTACGAATATCACATAAAGACTCTGTAATTTTTTTAACAGTATTTTAAAAGTCAGAGATGTCCTCTGCCATTTGATGCAGTGGGGGCGAAATTTGTACATTTGTACAGACTGTTCCAAAAGTCAACATTTTTCCTTGGAGTTCTGATAGGCCAGCTCATTATTGACCAAAATATGATCTTAAAAAATTGGTAGTTTTTGAGATTTTTATGAATTTGGAGAAAATTGACATTTAGATAAAAAAATAACGTGCTAACCTAGCAAGTTATTTTAAGTTGCTCATTTATTTTAGTTTTTAAAATGGTATATCGTTGGCTATATTTTAATTTAGAAAAAGAGAAGTTGCTTTTTACTACAAAAGGTGCTCATTGTGAAATTATTTCCTTAATTGGGAATTCGAATAAAAACACTTGTAAAATTAAAATGATATGTATTTATTTAAAACCAAACAGAACACGAATTGTCCGCCACCAAGAGAATTGAAAAATTATTGGTCCTATTTTGTGGCCTCTCCGGATTTAAATCCTATAGATTTTTTCTACTGGGATTGTATAAAGTAGGTCCATGCAAAACCAATAAATAGCGTGAACCAATTGAGACACCATATTAATAAAGCCGCACAACAAATAAATGTGGCAGGAAATGCAAGACGGGTAAAAAGATCATTTTTAGGAAGATGCTGATCCTGCGACTTAGTGGCAGGCAATTTGAACACACTCTTTAATTTTATTTGTGTTCTGTTTAGTTTCAAATAAATAACTTTCATTCATTTTAATTTAACACGTGTATTGATTCGAGTTCCTAATTATTGAAGCAAGATAGCAATATTTTTTTCTAAAGCAAAACATAGCAAATGAAATATTTTAAAAACTACACTAATGATTTCAATAATTTATAAAAATAATTTGCCATGTAGCGTGGTTATTATTGTCGTTGCACGAAAACGCGAAGATAACTAATAAAAAAAATTAACTCATGAATCGTGCACAAATGTTTTATTCAAAAGGTAATAAGACTATTATTTTTATCTTGTGATCAATAGCAGGGCTACTCAGGGTTGCATAACAAAAATTAGAATCTTAATATGGAATTGTGTACCCGTGGCACTAAAAAAACTGATCTAATGTGTAAATATTCTCCAAATTTATAAAAGTGCCAATATTTCGAAATCTACCAATTTTTTCATATTTGGCCTATCAGCCTTCTGCAATTCTGTATTTCATCTGTATATGTTCATCTCAATTTGTATAAAATTAAAATATTTAACCCTTTGAACTTAAACCCTCATCTTAGCGATATATGCAAGAAAGTAAACATTCACAACATTATATACGTAATAAAAAAAATCGAATTTGAACGCGAAACTGTAAGGAATTCGAACCGCATATTATAGTTTGAGCCACTGATTAATTAGATAGATCTCACAGTTTCAGTTCTGTTTATATTCCCAGATTAGTTCGAGGGGCATATGTTTTTAAATGGAATTGTGCTGATGTTTGCTTCGGCTTGTCTGGTGAGATTTTTCAGTTAAAAATCCAATTGGATCGAATTGGAACCAGGATCAAATTGGAACCAATCTATTGTGCATATTGCATTGCAACTCCAGTACGAGCTTGAACAATAATTGAATGGACGTTCAGCTCTGATTGTAATCGCGGATTAAGCCTAAATGTTAACTGTTTTACTTAATTGTCATCTTTGTGTGTCAGCTCTGTTTGTACTTCCAAATTAGATCCAGATATGAATTTTGTAAGCGTGTCAGATTCGGAACGGTTTAAAAAAATCAGTTCTGAACCAATTCTTGGTTTTAGGCCAGTGTTCCAGTTGTCCACTAATCTGACACTGAAAAACTGATAAAGGAATTGGAACTTTTAGGATACGCTGATTATTTATTCTTACAGTTTGTGTTTATAGTTCCAGATTAGTGTTTTTTTTTGGATCGGCTCTGTGGGATGTGAACATGCACACAATGAGCGATACCGTCTGTTTTTTAATTTAACTTATCTTTCCGAATTAGGGGTGATAAATCGCCGGCTTGTTTGTATAATTGATTGTTTGCGGCGACAAGTCCGAACGAGCGTCCGACACATAAAAGCGCTTGTAAACAATCCAGTTCTGAATTAACCTGTTTGTAATGTTTTGCCGCAGCTATTCTGGTGCAAAACACTTTGTTACTTCCGTTTCGTCGGAATAACACAAAAAAACACAATTTTCCAGTATCGATTGTTGGCGAGTCGAGTCAGGTGCTGGGGTCGGCGGCCACCCCTGGCAGGCGACTGCCCCAGGTCGGGGGGCACACGCACGTTGTTATCGCCGCGGCACGGGTTTATTGTTTACGAGGCGAACGGGCGGCACTCGTCGTCGTCGTCGAGGTTATAACTAGGCACTACGTACCCTCGCCGTCGCGTCCGACACCTCCCTCATGATCTGCTCGAATCGGGCCGTCTCCTCCGCCTGTCGATGAGTGTGGAGGGCTATTTTTTCACTAAACTTCCTCGGATTCGCCATGATTGCTAAACATTCGCTCACTGCACTGCGCGGCGAAGCTCGCGACGTTCAGGGTCGCGTTCAGTCGATATCTTCGTTAGCGCTTTTTTCGACTCGGACCCACCACCGACTTGACACTCACTCAGACCATCGTCGGCTTCGCTGTCGGTTTATTTGGGAGTGAAATGTTCACGAAACGCTTCTGGTGGGTATTGCGGGTGTCATTTTCATTTCCGACCGAAAATATCGATCTGCTTTGAACGAACTTTGAACTGGAGGGGCCCGGTCCATAGATCACTCTGACGACGATACCGAGGTTCTTGGACACTTGAACAGCTTTCGGACACGACAAAATCGCCTATTTGTTACCTCGAAAACACCATTTGATAAATAAGTTTCCGTGTTGCGGCGGCGCTGCCAACATAAATTTAGTGCTTTTGCTGGAGCCCGCACGGATACGAAATTTCACCTCGAATTGCACATGACTATAAATAAACAACAAACAAACAAAAATTTCCACTATAACGAGCAAATTTAAAATATTCATTTTCCTAACATTGTGCCAAAATTGTAAAAAAATTATATTTCTTGCCATTGCGTACAATATTTCACTTAAAAACGTAATATAATGAATACCAGTGCATTTTATGCCGGGTGACTATAAATGATTGACTTCAATTTAGGTAATTGGCAACAGTGAGGAATTGGTACCAGATTAACTGTCGTCGTGATTTATGTCTATTTCATGTTAGAATATTGTTGTCAAAAAGTGTAACTTACCGAATAATGGCGAACGAAAAGTGACAAATAACGGAGAAAATGGTTACAGCGAGTGATCGAAAAGATCTTCCAGCTGTAAAAACCATTTTGAAAACAATTCAGTGGGTAATTTCTAAATTTGACGTTTATTTGACAATTTCAAATTTGAAAATCAGTGTACCCAATGGAAGAGTTAAAAAATATTGCCAACCTGACGCATAAAATGTCAATCGTTTATAGTCACCCGGTATTAATTTAAAAAGCAGTTTTATTAAAACTTTCTCTAATAACAACCACAGATTACTCCAGATGACTTATTTCAGAGGGCGATTTTGTCCGGAACTATCTCTTTTCTACACATTGAAAATAGGCGCATGACATCTTTGTCACAAATACCATAAGCAAATGTAGAGGCGCTGTAGTCGTTGCCAATACTTTGTACGACCGCTAGATGTCACTACAAAAACTTTCATTTAAATTCAATAAAAGGCCCAATATTTTTACTATTTTAAATTGAACAATGTACAATTCCGTGTTTTTCAAAAAGCGTGACTGTTTCTACGCTTGTTGCTTTTTTCTGACTAATATTTTAAAAACAGCATTTAGCTGCAATTATAATCAAGCCAGTAAATGTCAAAACTTGCTTGTCGAATGAATTTGTGAAAAATTTTAAGCGAAAGAAGGGCCTTTTTTACATTATTTGTGGTGTTGGTAAAAACTAAGCGGGGAAACTACATTGTTTTCCAAAAAGTGAAGAAAGGTGAGGATGTTTTATTAATTCAACAAATTCAGGAAATCTAATTACATAATTCTAGAGCGAAACAGTGGCAAGAAGCTCTAAATGTCCAAAATTGCAATCTAAAGCAAAAGTGGAGAGTTTGCAAAAAACACTTTTCGGCATCGTTAGATATTAGGCTTCATTATTCCTTATTTTTGTGAATGTTTGAAGAACTAAGCCAGGTTGCTCTATTGGTTGTCCGGCAAGTCTTTCAAAATTTCCATTATATAATAACCCCAAGTAATTATCATATGTGTAAGTTGTACCTATCTTAGAAATGTAATTATTAACATTTTGGGTATAATTTTGTTTAATTTAAATTATGTAATATAATAAATTGATTTTTATAAAATTGTTTATTTGTATGACGTGTAAATAATGAAGGAATATTTTATGATTTATTCTACAAAACAATTTTTGAAATTAGTTTTGTAGAATAGATCATAAAATATTCGAAATATAAAAGCATTTTTTCTACCTATAAGGAGGGGAGAGACTATTTAAATTTGCCACAAAATTTGATCGATGCGCCATCTGATAACTGTTACATAATTTGAAGGTCGTTAAAGGTCATTCCGCCAAAATATTTGCATTGAGTCAGTCATCTGGAGTAATCTGTGTAACAACCAAAGTAATTTGTAAAGCGCCACCTATTGGACTATATAACATACTAATTATATACTCATTCGACTTGAAAGGTTGGTAGTGCTGTGTGTGTAAATTTTAAATAACACGCCTCGCAACTTCATTTTCTGGCAAATCAGCTAAAATAAGTAATTTTGCAGGTAAATGGACATTTTACTTAACATAAAACCAATCTGACGTATTGGAATAATCTAATCAAAATATTTATTCTGTTTCATCGATGGGCTTAAAATGATTTAATAAGTTAACAGTCCAATCGCTTTCGACGCCTTTTGTAAATTCCCTAATAAAGCGATAGTTGCAGATTGAAATACGATCCTGATATTCGGGCATCATCCCCATGTTAACTGGCGGTTCTTCACCGCGGGATCGCATCAAAGAAAGACCTCTCAAAACGTGAAACACCATTGTAATTTCAACAAATCGTTTCTGGTCGTTCTCCTCGTTAAACATTACTCCTACCTGTACAACGCATTATGTAATTAAGAATAAAAAAAAAATGTTGTTACCTGATAGGGGAAGCTGAAATAAATATCTTCCGCAACTACCGAAATCTGCTCACGTTGGGACAATGACATGAGCGACGTTGCTTGTTGTAAAGTCGGAATAATATCGTTTGTGACTAAACCATCCAATGACTTAATGTCCCCTTCAGCTACTCTTCTTGAAACTACCTGTTAATTGACATTTATTGCTTGTGAGTTGTGGGTTATGCATCGAACCTCGAGCGCTCTTTTTGATCCAATAACGAAGTCAGATAGATTAAATTCCGGGTCGAAATAAGGCTTAATGATAAAAGTTGCATAAATAAAATTCTTGATCGACTTGATCAGGGAAGGCCACGTGATCTTTGGGAATTCCATCAGAGGAGGCAGTTTGTTGGACGGGGGCCCGCTCTCCGAAGTACTGTAACGACAAACTTGCTGGCTTTTCGCATTCCCCAGATACTGGTCCCATTTTGAGGTTACCTTCGGATATCTAAAATGGGTCGATTTGTGACAGTTTGACGAGAATTTCGTCGGTCGTTTCGGTCGATATAGACGACTTATTAGACCGGTGTATATGTTTAGACTCCGCAAGGAGCATCTGGCAATGTAATTTATCATCTTAACAAAAATTCTTCAAACATCCTTCGCCACTCAACAGACAACAGATTGTGAAACTTGACGTTTGAAAAATTACCAGAAGCACAGATGAGCAACTCTAGCGGAATTTCTTCAGATATTGAAGAAAGTTCCGAGATGGCGCCTCGATCAAAACCTGGCAATTTAAATTTAATTTTGCTCCTAGTTCCTTTACAAATAGATAAGAATAGTAGTCTTCGGTTAATAGCTTTGGACTTCGATAGGCAAAACGTAGGATTTATGTTAAATTTTTCACACAGCGGTTAAAATTATTTCGACAAATTTATTGCGCTTGCTTTCGCTGTTAAAAAAATAAACAGTTACCATCATATTCACATACAGCTTGTAGCAGAAACATTTTGGTATTGAAGTTTAAAGGTACAAAGCTCAATGTACTTGAAATCTATGACCTCAAAATAATGTATTATGAATGATAAATAGGCGATTTTGTTTTTTATGTTTTACTTAATGGAAAAAGTGAGCAAAAACGGTTACTGCATTTTAACTATTTAAAGTGCAGTAATAATAGGAGTGAGTCGGAAAAACGTTTTATTTTTCAGGTGAGGCGCCATTTTGTGAGACCAACGGAGTGCCATCTTGGTGTTTGAGAAGGGAATAAAAACAAACCTCCGCGATCGACAGAGAAAGTCTTATGCGGTCCTCGTGAGGTGGAGCGAGATGTAGACTGCGCATGTGCAGCGTATCGCCGAAGACGTTTACCAGCTGTTTATTCCCATCGTGAGGTCCGAACCGTTCGTTCTTTATTCTGTGCAGTGAGAAGTGTAAAGTGACTCAATTCGCGGTTCTAATACAGTTTGGTGTCGTATCGTCCGAGTTCTCGGTTGTCGTGCAATATAATTTCGGTCGAAATTGACAGCGAATTGTCAGTAGCAGTGGCAGAATAATCAATAGACGTAAATGCTGTGCTGCTGAAAATCATTTCGGTTTTGGGTGATCCGGGATTTATTTTGGTTTGGTGCAGATTAATGGCGTCGTAGACGGTCGTTGTTCTTTTTGCGTTGAACACCACAACACCGTTCCCTAAAACACTGCTCATAGACAATCGTCGTGATTGTGAGAAAATGGCAACAACGAAGGCGACGAGTAGCGCTCTCAGGGCTTTGGCCGTGGAATACAAGAGTCTGCAGGAGGAGCCTGTCGAAGGCTTTTGCGTGAAACTCGTCAACGAAGACAATCTTTTCGAATGGGAAGTTGCAATTTTCGGTCCGCCAGATACGCTTTATATGGGAGGATGTTTTAAGGTACTTGATGAAAACAAAGAAATGTACGTTAAATTATTTATTACGCCTTTTGTTAATTCAACGAGTGCGTCGTCTAGAAACATTGCGAAGTTACTTTGCCTTATCGCAATCAGACACGAAATGTAGAAACGTTGATAGTAGATTGAATCATACTGCGAGAATTCAAGTATAAGTTTTATCAGCGATTTTTACGACCTAAGGTCGTTAACTCTACCTTGTCAAGTAAAAAAGTTTTGGCAGTTTTTGTTTGAGAATCGTTCCAAAAATACGACAAGGTCTCTTCATTTATTTTAAGTTTTGTAGATTTAAGTGTGCGTTTAAAATTTCATGAGGTTGCGGCGAAGAAAAAGAAAGTTTGCGTGATTTCATAAATCGAACATCATTGTTTTTCATTGTAAAGTCCAAACAAGAGTCGACGTTTTATCATCGCCTAATCTGTTCTCTTCAGAATAAAACTTGTTCGGGCAAATGCGTGCCAACCAATCTTCTACATTAAATATGCTTTCATTGGAAAGAATGTAAGGGGGAATCGGTTTTTACGCGTGAATAATTCTGCTTAAACATGAATTAATTACCAAAACGATAATGTTCTAGTAGTAATTTACAGGTGCACACAATTGAATTGAAAAACAATTATATTGTTTGGTTCCCTATGTGGAAATTTTCATTACTTAGAACCTATAGTCTGCCCTCTTCATTTTATATTTCTAGTCGATTTAGATTTTGCCACTTAAAATCGAGGGACAATTGGTTTGAAACACAATTTTCAGTTTGTATGCATTTTTTATCTGTATTTTTTAAATTCCAATATCTATTGATTATATTGCTTTGGAAAACAACTTTTAATTTTTTATGTGGAAATCAGCATTACTTACAACACCTTATTGCCTAATGGTCCTTTTTGCCTGCACTCGTGTATTGAAGTTGTTACATATACATAGTTAGGTTTATCGATTTGAAATGAAATTTATGACTGGAAGGATAATCAATGTCGGCTTTAAAAATGGTATTTAAAAAATCATTACTTAGAATTTAAGATGGTGCTTATAATGAGCATTCGTCTTTTTATATTCTTATTAAAGATTTTCCATACTGGAAGAACAATAGATTACAAGTAGTACAGGTGGGCTTAAAGTTAGTCCCTATTTTCTTTTGCGCTTTTTTTAACGAAATAAAAATGAACAAAAAGAAACATCAAAAGATGGCTGAAATTGGGCGATTCACTCTCTTGCAAATAGAAAATGATAAAATATTCAACAGATGCAGGCCATTTTCGATGATACAAAATTATGCTCTTTTTATGGCATTTTGCATAACTTTCTAAATATATTGAGCGTGCGCTGTCAATTTCTTGTGGAATGTTCTCTTTCATCTTCAAAGTTTGAGGATTATTTGCATATACTCTTTTAGACTTACACTTACTACTACTACTACTAAAAAATAAAAAAGTACAACCCGATTATCATTCTTGCACTAACGCCACACCCGAGCACCTTTTATTTTTTATTTAAAGTGTCCATGCAAATAATCCTCAAACTTTGGAGCACTTAAAGAGAATATTCTACAAGAATTTGACAACATAACGCCGAATATTATACAATAAAGTAAGCAAAATGCCAAAAAAGTGCACATTTCTAAATCAACGAAAATGGCCAACACTCGTTGAATATCATTTTAGACAGGGTAAATCTCCCAAATTTTAGCCATCTTTTGATATGTTCCCTATTGCTAATTTGCAAGTTCGATAAAAATTAAGCGCCCTTTACTTTTAAGCCCACTCTGTATAAAAAAAGATTGCGTGGGAAGGATAATCCGCATCACATAGAAGTTAATTTTCTCGCTTTTTTCTCTCCTTTTTTTATATTGCTGTTCGACGGAGGTATTACGACATTGATTTTAAATATAATTTTTTATAATAATTGTAGTTGTTTGTAGTTCTCGTAAAACACGGCCGAAAAACACCATCACTGTTGCATAATTGTATTTTGTATGGAAAATGAAACTCATCATTAATTAGAATTTAATTTATTTCTTATAGTCTGCATTCATCCTTTTACATTGTTTTATCGATTAACGATTGCGTTTTAAAATAACTGGAAGATCGTTCCTGAGTCATCCTATTTAATACTTACTAGTAGAAGCAAGTAAAAGTGTTTCGTTGTGAAGGTTATAAGGTCTTTTTTCAAGTAAAGCGACAAGACAGTATGGTGATATTGTTAGGACATTTCATAGAACGTCAATATGAATAATGCAAATGTTATGCAAAATTCCTCGAAGAATGTTTGTAAAAATTGTTAAACAAACGCTGTATTTTCTGTTTCAGGCCCGAATGAAATTCCCCGCCGATTATCCCTATTCGCCACCGTCAATTAGATTTTTAACAAAAGTTTGGCATCCCAACGTGTACGAGGTAAGAGCGCTGTTTATGCGTGCTATTAATCTATGGTAATGAAACACCAGCAACAATAATATTATGAGAAATCAATTCGTTGGTAACAACAATAAACATGGCAAATCAACACAACGTACATTACGATTAGAGAGCTTTAAATGCAACCAGGAAGCGAAAAAACGGAAAGCGTGAAAATGTGCAAAACTGATAAGTGAAAGCGAGTTTCGATCTTATTAATTGTAGGATAAAGGCTAATTAGTGTAAAGAAGGGGACGATTAAATGTTTATGGAAATTGGTGATGGTGGGTGAGTTATAGAATCGGCTCCGTGTAAGAAGTATTTTTTACAATAACTGTTTTTGTGGTATTGTAATTATTGCCGGTCTAATTTACGTCGACGTCAATTGATTCGATCGCATGAAATTATGAAAGCAATGAAATTACCAAGTCGTGGGCCACTTTCGTTCAATTTCACTTGTAAACTAGCTGCTGCTGGAGCGATAACAGTTACCATGCAGTTCTGTCGATAATAAAACTATAAGTAAACTATTTTTGATTATCGTCATTTATTAATGAAGTATTTATATTGGCAAATTAGACGTATTAACACGGTTTTGTTTATATTTATATTGTTGGTTTCGTTGTAGAACGGCGATCTTTGTATTAGTATTCTGCACCCTCCAGTGGACGATCCCCAGTCCGGGGAGCTGCCCTGCGAACGTTGGAACCCCACGCAAAGTGTACGCACAATTTTGCTAAGCGTCATTTCGCTCCTGAACGAGCCAAACACTTTTAGTCCGGCCAACGTCGACGCATCTGTGATGTACAGACGTTGGAGGGACTCTAAGGGCCGCGACAAAGAGTACGAGAATATAATTAGGTAAGTATTTCGTAATCGCGGTTTGGGTTTTGCTAACTTTGGCTTTAGGAAACAAGCAATGGCAGCAAGAGCAGAAGCCGAGAGGGACGGAATTCAGGTGCCGCTGACGCTTGAGGATTACTGCATCAAAACGAAGATGAAACCCAACACCTCAGACTCCCAAGTCGAGATGACCGACTTTTACGACGACGATTACGACGAGGACTACGACGATCCCTCGGATGATTCGGAGTACGCGGATGAAGACGACAACGACAGTGGTAACGGGGAGTCGTGATCGCGACAACACTTTTAACTTGTACATTATATTAGTTAATTTACTGTCTATTATTTTACACGTGAAATATTTTTTGTAGAATGAAAAATAGAATTTATTTTAAAGAGCATCAGAAGATCATTTGACGCTAAGCATGTACTTGTTTCACCGGAAACGAGCGGCCGTTTCGTTATTGCTAGTTTCTAAGCTGTGCTGCCGGTGCGGAGTGTTTATTTAATTCTTCGAGGAATAGTCAAACTGTATTGGATAAAATATCAAGACTGTATTTACAAAAGCTAATTTCTTGAGTGATCTCATTCAGTTTCACTACCTGTCAAGTTGATTATGTACATACTGAAATTATCGTATATTTGTGTCTAAGTATTTTACTGTTTTGATAAATAAAATGCAATTAGTGTCAGAGAGAGTTAATGGCATAATATCCCCTTCGTTTAATTTAAATAATCATCCACGAATTTAATACAAAACTTTATCTAACGAGCGTTAAAAAATCAGAGGCTTGGGAAGCCATGCAATTTTTAGTTTTACAATATGGACATAGACCTGACCTGACCTGTACAGCTTAAGGCGCGCAATTTAATATTTTCGTGCTTTATGGTTTTTAATTTTCCAATGATTAATATAAAACAATGTACATTTAAAACTGCTTTATTTATAAATTCACCAAAATAGAATTACAGTTCCTTAATATAGAACATACAAACAAAAACGGAAACTCAAGATGCCCCATTATAACATTATTGCACGTTATTTCATTGCATACATCAATACTGTTATAATAAAATTATAATTATAATACAAAATAAAATATATACACAACCTACTATGCCTTCGAACAAACACAACACCGTTTCATTTTTTTAAATGAAATGATTGTCCGAAATAAATTAAAACACTAAACTAAAAAACACTATTTATTAATTATAAAACTATATTATTAAAATATAAACAAATCAAACACCCAAACAAAACAAAAATCAAATTAGACGCTGCGAGTTCACAACGCTAACTCGAATGGTAAGAGATAAAACAAAGTCATAACAAAAACCAGGTGAAAATGCAGAATTCGAATTCTCCAAACAGTGTGATAGCGATAGTCAGTTTACTGCCAGGGTTCTTATACTCAGACTCTGACTCATATGAGTATAAGAACTGTGACTGCAGTCAGCAATCATAGATTATAGGGAATTTGGGTTGGTTGCAAATTAAGGTGGACCACACTGCGTGAACCAGCAGCTCTTGGTGTCATCTGTTGGGATCTCCTGTAAGCTTATTTTATTTAGAAAGATAGCATAGAGTGCGCCCCCCATGAATGTGGACGTTTGATTGTCAAGTCATGACATTTGACAGATGTCTTTCAAAAATTTTTTCAAATTACGTCTAAACCGAGATCAGAAGATGGAATTTGTCGAAGAATGCACAAAACCTTATGAATTATGTCCGAGGCGGTTATTAACAAAACCTAGTTTCAAATTTCTAAAACTGAAAATCGAAATTTTGCCTCGTTATTTCGGACGTCAAAGTTATTCCATGGCCAACGCAGCCTCTTTATTTAACGCTCGTCAAACCGTACAAAAAACATTTGTAGTAGGCCATGGAATCTAGCTTTTGTTTAATTTTTTACAGTGTTGACGTATGATATTGACGTATTCTGACACCCTTTTTTATGTTGAATTTGGCGCGTTTTGAAGCGATGAGCCGATTGGCGCATTCGTAAAAACGTGGCAGGAGTGGGACGAAACGTCAAACTACAACGTGTCCACCACCTGGACTTTTATTCCCACGTTAATTCAATTTCGTAGGAGTCCAGCGAAGGTGGTGGTGTGTTTAATTTTTGTCGAAATGGCGGGTCAGTGGGAAGTTGTAGGAAAGAAAAAGGATAAATCCAACAAGGGTATTAACCAAAAAGCTGCCAACAACAAGAAACCAGAGACCTTAAGCATTAACGTCGAAGAAGTTTGTAAGCGTTCGGACCGAAACTGGGTCGCAGTAATTAATATGTGCGGTTCTAGTGACCAAGTCGCAGGTTCAAAGCCTGTATTCCAGCATCAAAGGCAAAGAAAACAAGCCGCAAGGTGGCAAGAAGGTGCCAGAGTCGGGGACTAAAAAAGTTCAGAAGAAGCAAGACAAGCCGGTGGAACCGCCAAAACCCAAACCCCCAAAATCAATCGAAAGTGCACTTAACCAAGTATGATCAATATCGTTGCTTCATGTTTGATTTTTTAACTGAAATTGATCCAGATCAATGTGGAGGAGTTTGAAAACGTTTTTGTGAAAAGCAAATCACAGTTTCCTGATGCACCCATTGTGTGGCTGAAAGAACTTGCCCACTTTCTGAACCAGAAAGTTAACATCGATTTGCAGGATCCAGTGTTTACCACAAAGCCCCAAAAATACCCACTTGTAATCGTGAGACATTTAGTAAAGCAGGTTGTTTAGTTATTCTGTGACTCTCTTTTTTAAGGTACCTGCAGGTATCGAGTCTGTGATTGAGAAGGCCGTCCGTGATGCCACCAAATCTAATGTCCAGTTGTTTTATGACATTTCATTAACGACCATGGCCAGTGATATGAGCAAGAATTTGTCGGCTTTCGGTTTTAAGATTTTCCTGCAATATATCGCCCTAGAAAATCCAAATTTGGCGAGTGAGAATTTGTCGAAACATTGTATTTTACGAAACTCATACCAGAATCGACCCAACATCGGGTTGTCGATTTTGTGGGCTGTTGGACAAGCCGGACTTGTTGATTTCCAAACTGGATTAAAAGGTTGCGCATTCCACGTGGACGAACAGGATTGTTAATATTTTGCTTGTAGTTTTCAACGAGTTGATGTTACCTTTGATTGAGCTGAAAAACTACTCCAAATATGTTGTTAAATATTTGATAGACTTAATAAGCAAGTGTGACGCTTCAAGTGCCTATATAACAAAGGAGCAGTATGTTTTGATACTGGAAACGATTTATGTGGCCAAGAAGAATTTTCCGAGCGATCTCAAACAGGATTTGATTGGGATCGCCCCGAGTTTGAAATCGTTGCTGCTTTCAAACGACAAGAAATTGAGTTCATCACTCGAATTTTTTCTCAAGAAAATTGGTGTCAGTGATAGTAGCAAAATTGACGATTCCATCTGCGATGTCATTGTTGAGAGCTTTGTGAATGACCCAACAAACTTGGATAGTTGGTCAAAAGTTTATGCAAAAAATATCCAATCAAGTGCCACTCTCCTG
This sequence comes from Eledona agricola, assembly GCA_964023215.1. Classification (NCBI taxonomy): domain Eukaryota; kingdom Metazoa; phylum Arthropoda; class Insecta; order Coleoptera; family Tenebrionidae; genus Eledona; species Eledona agricola. The sequence continues at coordinate 6,321,097 of OZ026856.1, forward strand.
AAGGTTTTAGGTAAGGCGTTTTATATATATGTATATTTGGTTTTTGGTTCACTTCTTCTAATAGATTGAAGTACAATAGAGTCCTGGTTATCCAAAATAAAAACTTTGCATATTGCAGAACTATAAAAAGCACATCTTTATAAGCATCTATTAGCGAGTTAAATATTTATACAAAATATATTTTTATTATAAAACAGTAAGGTAATTGCCAATTTGCGTTTGCTTTCTCTCTGTTTTCAAAGTTACAGGTTTACAATATCAACCACATAATGGAACTTTCTCTAACACAGTTAAGTCTTATTGATGTGAAATAAGATGTTTTAATACAATAGACTTTGGCAGATAACTGGGACTGTATTGTATCATAATTCATATCAATTGAAGAACAAGATAAAGATTGTTTTGCTCAAAGTCGTTAAAAAAGCCTCATGAACAGCTTCAAATACTTGTTTACACGGTTTTATACTCGTGTGGAAATTGTGTGAATTTTTTAGATCAAAATTGGAAGAATGTGTCCAATAAGTTGAACAGAAACATTTTACGGGACGCTCTAACTCAAATTAACACCACCAGCGGCGAACTTTTATTAAAAAAGAAAAAAGATGAGGCTCTAGTTACGTGTTCTGAACTTTCAAAGGTTAGTATTCGATTTTATTGTGTATTGATTTAAATTTTATGGCCAACTGCTTTTGATGTGCTCGGCTAATTGCAGTGAACATTTATCGCTCAATCGATCATCACGGAATTGATAACTGTTAATTTGAAACGGTCATAAAAGCAAAATTATTGCTTCATTTTCATTAATTGTGATTTTAAAAATCGATTAATTATACAACTAAATGATCGATTTGGTTACTTTCACAATTTTGTGTTGGCGTTCTGAAACTTGTTAATAATTCTGTCAAATGCGGTTCGGTGTGAAAGGAGAAAAGTGAATTTGCTGTTTAAATTTTAAATTTTGCCTACAAATTCACTTCGTCAAATTAAAGCTGTTAAATAATTCGATTTCTACGATTTCTGGTTATTTAAAGTGACTTTCGGAGAAGGTAGGCGCATAAAAATAAATTTTCTTAACGTTCCCCCTTAGTATTCCTTGTTTTTGTTCCCTGCAATTAGATAAATAATAAATTTCCTGTTCTGTGTTAGTAAAAGATGACACAGCAGCGGTACGAATTAATTTATTTGTAATAACATTTAATTTGTTGTAGCAATTGTTGGAAAAAATGGCAGTGAAAGCGAAGCCCAAATCATCATACAAACTAAAAGTTTTTCTTGTCCTGTTGGCAGTAGCTGCTTTCGTAAATTATGACATTTATCGGGAAGGAAGCTGGAAGAGTATGTTACATTATAAGTGTGTGTAAATGGGGAAACAAGGTTGTTTTAGATTCGAAAACGAACAAGTTTTTCAAGGATGTGGGAGTTAGTGAATATTCCCATAAACTACTTGATAAAATAAAAGAGGGTTTGTTATACGTTGACGGCCAAATCGAACAAAACTTCCCCGAGTACCGCCGACAAGTCGTGCAGTTCTCGGAACCTTACGTAGAACTCTTACAAAAATTAGGCCGTGTTTTTTGTAACATTGCCAGTAACGTGAAGGAAGCAATCGTGGAAAAGTATCCGGTCCTCATACAATCGGTAAGTTTATAACTCATTTGATCGGTATTTAATTGAGTCATTAGGTTGAATCATATGCCCCCGGTGTTTTGGAGCAGTCGCAAAATGTGCTGAACGGTGCCTGGTCAGCGTCCGTACTTTATTTTAATAGAAGTATTGATTATTTGCGCAAGGAAGTTTTTGTGTAAGTGACCTCAGTGAGATAGCATGTGCGATAATTGGTAATCTGCGTTTTGTCATTTCAGCGGACAGTTATCACCAGAAAATATGCAGAAAGTAGTAGTGGAAGCTTTTAACGTGACTCAGGTTAAAGCAACTGAATATTATTATTGGCTATATCAGAAAGTTCAAAGTACAATAAAATAAACAAGATAAATGCAGATTGTAGGCGAGACATGGTGGTTTTTTAATTGTTTTTAAGGTTGAGGAAGATCGTGTAGTTGTTATATTTATTGTATGCCATTCCAAAATATTTTGATTTATTTAATTTATACATTTATTATACAACTTTTATGGACTTTTTGTGAAAAACAGGTTAGTGGTATTTTCGTAAATTACTTCACATAGCGTGTTGGCATCTTCATTTCTAACTCCTGCAATAACATCCAAAACTTGTCTGAAGATAATAAACAATTAATAATAGTTGCATAATACTAAATATTTAGTATTTACCTGATGTTGTTGGGTTCGTTTCGGCCTTTGACCATCTGATCAGGTTTCCATTTTTCTTTCTTGACACTTGTTTGTATATTTTCCTGTTTAATAAACGAGTACCCTGCATGAGTTGGTCTTATTTCGCACCACGGGCAATCTGTTTCGATTAAAATTCGATTGGTTGGAAGAGCGGCAACGGTTTTTAAATTCTCTTGAGTCTTCAGAGAACTAAAAACTGGAATAAAATATTGGAGCACTAGCCTAAAACTGAGTACCATCCGTTCAGTCCAATGTATAAATCCATATCAATCATTCGTTGGGCATTTTCAATTGTACCATCAAATGAATGCACAACTCCATGCAAATTTGGATGCCCAGCCATTATTTCCAGCAGGTCTTCGGCCGCATTTCTGCAGTGCAAAAACAGTGGCAAATTGAACGTTTTGCTCAGCTCCAGCTGCAGTTCAAAGTACCTAAAAACTGGGCAAATGAGACTATAAATAAAACACTGTGTTTACTTTTTTTGGACTTCTTTGGGGCAGAACTGCAGTCTGTCGTAATCCAAGCCGCATTCACCAATTGCCACGACTTTGTCTCCTGCATTTTCAACCAACTGTTTCAAATCATTAAAATAGCTTGTGGCATCTGGTTCGAACTCTAGGCATCTCGTTGGGTGGCACCCCACAGTTGCAAATAGTCTTTCTACAAACATCCTTGTTCAATTTAGAAAGTGTGATTTAGAAGAAGCACCATCGGTTCGTGCCAAATCCAAAGCTTTTCGGCTCTCTTCCACACTGCCCCCCGTGATTATGATTTTATCCAATCCGGCATTCCAGCTTCGTTTCAAAACTTCAGTTAGGTCTTCTTGGTGCTTTTTGCTGCCGTTGTAAACTCCGCAATACATCAAATCGGTCAGATTTGCGCCAATATCTATAATTGTTAATTATTAATATAACAATGATTTCCACCTCTGATACTGAGCCCACCTATGAATTTTCTCAAACCAGGCATCCTATTGTTTGTCGGCAAATCGTCTGTGTTGAAAATTAATTTTAAAAAATGTTGCGTTTTTGGTGTTCCCACACACAACACCCAAGACAAACGTCGAAATGGTTTAGTTTTATCTTGTTAACGTTATGTCCACATTTATTTTAAATGATTCCCAAACGCAAAGTCTTATTTATTAGTTTATTACTGAGTGCAGCGTTTATGCTCTCCACTAATTATTTATTAAACATTTTAACGGAATCCGAAAGTGAGGTTACGACGATACAACAACAAATTTACGCACAACTGGAACGCCTCCCCGAAATATACAAAACTCGAAGAATTTTAGAAAACGACGCAAGCGATTCATTTATCGAGAACATCAACAAAGTGGGGTCGACAACAAACCTGAACGACTTGTGGAAAATTGCAAATTTGTGGGTCACGGAATCGCAGTTGTTCGACTTGAGAAGCCCACAAGTGGGTGCAATATTACAAGCATTAAAAACTGCTAAAATAGTTGGGGCCGACTTGGACACCCGTGGAACACAACTGAAGCTGTTGCTAACTTTAGACGTGGGTAACTCGGCTCTTAAAACGTTTCTAAATCGCTGTTTCAGGGCAATCAAAATGTGGTGTTTAAACCAAAGTGGTACGACAAGACTACAATTATCGAAGGCCCGGTCTATGCAGGCAAAGACAGGCACGGTTCGGAAGTCGTCGCATTTTACTTATCCACGCTGTTGAATATGCCGCTGACTCCCTGCAGTGTACAACGCAACATTTCTCTTTCTCGTGAGATTTTGTCTGTGGCCTCTAAGCGACTAATAAACACTAGTTTCGAGTACGGCAACAGGACGTGTGTTTATGGCAAATGTTTCTATTGCAAAAAGGAAGATCCAGTTTGTGAAGATGAACACTTTATGCTATCTGGTGCTGTGATATTTAATTTGAATGTAACGTTCAAAAGCTACAGGTCACCTTGGCAGAGGACGTACAAGAGAAACAGGAAAGCAGTCTGGGAGCAGAATAACGACTACTGCAGGTTTGCATCATTATTCTTCTGTCTATTACTATTTTATTTCAAATATTTTGTAGGGCTGTTAGAGGCAAATTTAGTAAGCGAAGGATTTTGGACTTGATAGATACGTCCATTTTTGACTTTCTTATTCAGAATGGGGACAGACATCATTATGAGACTTTACACGATAATGTCGTTTTCCTAGATAATGGTAAAGGTTTTGGGAATCCCAACATTTCCCATCTTGATATTTTGGCTCCGCTGTATCAGTGTTGCATGTGGGTTGACTTATAAAATGCAACAACAAAACATATACAATGTTGTGGATTTTAGGTTGAGAAGTATTACTTTGAAGAAATTGTTAAATTTGGCGGGAGGAACCTTGAGGACGAGGTTGGAGGCATTGCCTGATGTTAAAGACTTATTAACAAATGAACATCTGAGAGCGATCGAAGAACGATTGTTGATTGTTTTTGCAACCATAGAGTATTGTAAAAAACAAAATAAAGCGGAATGATTTTTATACAATAAAATCTCTTGAATTTTAAAAGGGTGTTTTATTACTGCAATGGTCTTATTACCACATGGTAAGAAGAAGAAAGGGGTATTATACTTTGTTTTATTTTTAAATTAACCATAAAAAACCTCATTTTAATCAAAATTTTTAAATTTTATACATCGGTTTTTTTAATGTTTAAAATGTAAATAAACCGCAACCCCTTTAATAAGGATTTAAAAATGAGCGGTACATTTTAAAAATGCATAGAAAAAAGGGTATTTTACCTCGTAAAGGGCTATGTCTGGCTTACGCTGCCAAGGAAAATATTGTCAATAACCAAATGAGATAAATGGTGAACAAATCCGCGTGCGTAAATGTTTTATCTTTTGTAGTCAACCCAATAATTATTTAATGTTTATAATAAATTGTTATTTTGGTTTTGATCTGTTGGCAGCCACTAATAATAGTGCGAACTTTTCAAGTTCGAGTTGGTCCAAGAAAGTTTTTGGTAAGACTTTGTCATTGTAATTTTATCAGTGTTCCACAATCTAGAACAATTCAAGTGATTAGTTGAGGAGGGAAGAAGCTGGCAGCTTTTTAATTAATGAAAATTATAAAAATTTCGAATTCAAATTGTTAGGGATTTCAATTTCTGTCAATTGCCGTCGACACGAAATGGCTTTAAAATTAAGTCAAAAGTTGAGTATTTTGGACCAAGTTGTAAATGAATATTAAATGTAATTACATCATTATTTACAGCAAAAGCTTGACTGCTTGAATTATTATAATCCGCGTAAAACATTTTCACAATTTGGTTATTTTAGTGAACCGATTGGCAACCATTTAATTTCAAATATTTGCCACTTGTCACTTGTCAAATCCACGAGGTTCAATTTCCATCACATTTCTGGACGTTTATCCACTTCAGCTGCAAAAAATGTTTACAAAAAGAATGCATTCTTTGCAGCGTCGGCTTTTTACAGGCCATTACTGGTCAAATCGGCTGATGTCAACAAAATTCAACATCGTTCCCAGAAGAAATTTCCACAAAATCACTTGTAACCTAATCTTTCGAAGACAATTTAACAGCTTAGAAATCGGCCGAAGAAATTTGTTGTTTGATAACACAAGTGTTGTGAAATCATCCCAAGTACGTTCAAGCTCAATAGATACAATGACGAAGAAAAAGTCCAAGAAAGATTTAAAAGATGCCAAATTCTCAGTCCAAGACCGACTGCTTCAGCACAGAACAAACGTGACGGCGTTCAACAAAAACGTGCGCAAATTGGTTGGAGTCTACAGAGAGTATTCCACAATATCGGATGTCGAAGAAAACAAACAGACCTCAACCGCGCCGGACTTAAAACCCGATCCAAAACTCACCGGCGACAGAATGCACACAGCCCCGAAGAGTGTTCTGCACAACGCTTTCACTGTCGTGGCGCAGGAGCTAAATAATAGGGAATTTAGGCTGCAACCCGTCTACTCCATTGTGAAAGGCGCACCCAAGACAAACGCCCCCTGGAACTGCGTTTACCATGCCAAGTGGCCCGAACCTATGAAATTCACAGCAACTGGACGAACTAAACAGGAAGCCTCTCATAAAGCCGCTTTAGCTGCTTTGCTCTGGTTAAGGAAAAACGGTAAAATAACTAAGGATGGCCACCCTCTCGTTATCGACAAAAACCAAATAAAGGAGATTTCCAAAAAAGACATCGACCCCCTAAATTTGAGTAAGGATACAGTGGAGGAGATGAACAGCATATCGAGAATATATCAGGACGAGTTTGTCGAACTGTTGTCACAAAACTTGGAAGGCAAAACTAAGCAGAAAGTGAGAGAAATTGGAACTGAGAACGAACTATATAATAGCGTCCCTCAGAAAGTGTTCAACGCTTCCAAATATTTCGCTATGGAAAAAGTCGATTTACCCATCTCTTCCTACAAGTAACCGTCATCTCAAACTTGCTTACAACTTTGTTTATTGTACTGTTTGTTGCAGACACGAGTTTATAGATTTGTTGAATAAGAACAGAGTTTTGATAATTAAAGGAGAACCAGGTTGTGGCAAAAGCACTAGGATTCCACAGTACGTGCTAGAGTCGTGGGCGAAGGAAGGTTTAAATAACCGTACTCCTTGTCGTATTGTCGTAACACAACCCAGACGTATCGCAGCAATCTCACTAGCAAACCGAGTGTCGGACGAAAGAAACGAACGAGTAATTTCTAACTCGACTCAAATCCCAATTTAATTGTTAATTTTAGAGCGGACACATTGTTGGCTATCAAGTACGCTTGCAATCCAACTTCAACCCCGCCACTGGCCGCATCCTTTACTGCACCACAGGAATTCTGCTCAAGCACCTCCAATCAGATCTCGCCTTGTCTCACTTCACTCACATTATTTTGGACGAAGCCCACGAACGCGACGTCAACACCGACTTGCTAATGAATCTCATGCGACATTTACTGAGGAACAACCCCAATTTAAAGCTGATTGTGATGAGTGCAACCGTCGATACGGACCTGTTTAGTAACTACCTAGACGACGCCCCCGTCATGCACATCCCCGGGTTTACCTATCCTGTCAAGACGCACTTCCTTGACGATCTACAAGGAGTTAATTTGAGTAAAAGTGTGAAGAGTTGCAGTGCGGAGGAGGCGAGTGTGGTGCACGAAGATGTGGTGAGCCTCGTCAAGCACATTCACCAGAAGAAGCCCGAGGGAGCTATTCTGTGTTTCCTGCCGGGTTGGGAGGATATAGTGAAAGTGGAACGACTGATTCCCAAGTCTGGGGATTTGATGGTCATGTGCTTACACTCCCGGCTGCAGGATTCAGATCAGCGGAGGATTTTCTTCAGGGCGCCGGCCGGTGTTAGAAAAGTGATCCTGTCGACGAATATTGCAGAGACGTCGGTGACGATAGACGACGTAGTGTATGTTATTGACACCGGCGTCCACAAAGAAAACAGGTTCGACAACGACAAAGGTTTGTTTCACTTTTAAGTTTCGTGTTGTAAAACGAATGTTAATAGGTGTCATGTGCATCGACAATTACTGGATATCGCAAGCGAGCATGACGCAACGTAAGGGCCGTGCTGGACGTGTGCGACCCGGCGAAAGCTACCACCTTTATACCAGAAGCAAGTACGAGTCGTTTGCTAAGTTCACGGACCCTGAAATCTTGAAAACATCGCTGACGAAAATCGTTTTGAACTCTAAAGTGTACAGCAACAATATGGACGCTCTGGAGTTCATGAATCAACTGCCAAGTCCTCCAGAGAAGAATTCGACGAGACGCGCCGTGAGAGAGTTGCGAGACTTGCAACTGTTGGACGAACACGAAAAGCTAACGGCTTTGGGACGCACTTTAGCCAATTTCCAGTTGGAGCCGAAGCTGGCCAAGATTCTGGTAAACGCGGTGGTGTATAAATGCGTAACGCCAGTCATCGATGTCGTCACTATTTTCTCATCAAACAGTGAATTGTTCAGTAGTGCCTTAGCCGACAAATCCAAAGTGAAACACATAAAGGAGCAGGGAAGCAAGCACAGCGACCACTTGGCAATGATGAGGCTTTTCGAGGCTTGGCTGCAATTCATGGACGAGTACGACGTAAACACTGCCGAACGATATTGTGCGGACGCCAATTTAGTGCACCATCGACTCGTCACACTCAACAGTGCGTTTCAATCTTGCTTTTTTATCACTCTAACCGCGTGTTTTAGAGCTGCGTAAAATACATTTTGATTATTTGCACCAACTGCATCCGGCTTTACCAGTCTCCGACGATTATTCGGACAACGACGAGTTGGTTAAAGCCATTTTGTTCTCGGGAGTTGGTACGCTTCTCGTCCACCGCAACTGGGATGTAGTCAAAGGCCGCTACAAGAAAGGTTGCTATTTCATCAACAACTACAACCAGAAGGCTTCCATAACGTCAGATAGCGTGAACTTTAAGAAAACGATGTTTCCCTCCAACCTGCTCGTTTATTTCAACGAAGTTCGATCAAATATACGAAGAACGACTCTAGTCAGAGAGTGTAGTGTGATTTCCCCGTTGGCTGTGTTGCTGTTTTCGGACAAAGATCTGATAACTAGAGACGTATGACTTGCACAATCAGTTTTCAACATGTCTCATGGTTTATTTCAGACGAGTGATGGCAACGTGGTCATGGCTTTAAGAGATACGCAGATTGAATTCACGTGTCCGAAGGAGTAAGTCGTGCAAATTATTCGACAAAATTGTGATGGAAATGTTTTAGGACGGCCCAGTCGATGCAGAAATGTAAGGAAGCGCTAAATTCAGGGTACTGGTACTTCATTTACCAATTGACGGAAGGTGGTGAACAAAACAAACAGATCAACGGAATTTGGGATAAAATCTTGGGCCACGTTAATTCGATTCTATCGAAACATAGTATTAAATAAAAATCTAGTTTTGTTATGCAGTTAGACGGACAATTTTTATTAAAATTATTTTGTTACTTTATTTCCGAACCATTTTTTTGAATGTCGGTTGTGCTCTGTAGGTGGCGGTTGCAGCGAGTTTAGTGATTTTGTGTGTCGGTTGAAGGATTGGCGACCCTGCGTGGTTGGTAGCCCTTGCTGTCGACGCATTTAACAATCTCTTTTTTAAAGTCAACATGGCGGACCAGGTAGGTTTCCAAATTTGTGTTATTATTTCGATTTTCCGGGCAAATTACGCAAAAATCAATGAATTCGGCGCAAATTAACGTCGCTAGTTTAACGGCAGGATGTGCACAAGCGATGAGAACAAACTAGTTTTGTGGTATTGTGGAGATCGGGCCGTTTGAACGCTGCACGTGGTGCGGTGGCTGATTCGATCCTGTAATCGCTATTTTGCAGAACGAGAGATCGTTTCAACGTCAGCCGACCGTATTTGTGAATCGTAAGAAGGGTTTGGGTGGTAAGAGACGCAAGTCTCTGCGCTATCACCGAGAAGTGGGGCTTGGCTTCAAGACGCCACGAGAGGTACTTGTTTGATGCATGCTAATGTGTGTTTTCTTCTGTAGACAGAGCGTGCTTTCCAAAGACAACACTCGATCAACGTCAATCGTAAGGCGGGCCTTAAGAAGAAGGTGTTGAGATTGTCTAGAAATGTAGGCTTGGGTTTTAAAACCCCCCGTGAGGTTTGTTGATTTTTTTTGGCAAGTTTTCAGAGCCAGGGCTGCTGGGGTTAACAGCATGCTGGTGATGGTGGTGGCGGATAAGTGCTTTAAAGGGTGTAATTTTAATTTTTTCTAACACCGAAATCAAACATTTGTTATAAAAGTAATGCCACGAATTTGCTAGTGTGGTATTGCTTTTTGTTGTAGCATGTATTAATTAAGGGAGAAATGTGGGTGTAATTACTGGTGTTGACAATTTGTAATTTTATTTTATTTTAATAGGCGATTGAAGGTTCCTACATTGACAAGAAATGCCCCTTCACTGGAAATGTGTCAATCAGAGGGCGCATCTTAACTGGAGTTGTGCAGAAGATGAAAATGCAACGTACCATCGTCATTCGCCGTGACTATCTTCATTACATAAGAAAGTACAACCGTTTCGAGAAGAGACATCGCAATATGTCCGTGCATCTGTCACCATGCTTCAGGTATTTTAAATTCTGAACTTTGTACAAACAACCAGAAATGCACTTAAAAGCTGTTGTTATTGCGTGTCTTCAATTACTTTATTTTAATTGTTTTTTTTTGTGGCAGGGATGTGGAAATTGGAGATGTTGTGACCATTGGAGAATGCAGACCACTGTCAAAGACAGTTAGATTTAATGTATTGAAAGTCACAAAGGGAAGTAGCTCCAAGAAGAGCTTCAAAAAATTCTAATGTTACAATTTCTGAATAAAACCTTTTTGTAAACAGGCAATCGACTTTTTTTTTATCCTCTTAACCTTTCCCTGCCACTATCCCCATTTGAGAATTGGCCAATTTTGTGTGTGTTAATTTGTAATGTGATTTTTTTCACTGCCACAATCCCCCCCCCATTTGGGAATTCTTAGAAAAAGTAAATTATTTTGAATACAGTATTATTATAGCGATTTTCAATATATATAAATAAAAATCAGTTGAGAATGGCTGGACCGATTTGGCTAATTTTTTTTTAATCTTCATAATAGTCCAAGTAAGGTTATTAAGGAAAGAAAAACTGTAAAAGCTGTCTTGATTGTTTGAAAATCGCGAACAACGAAGTTCTTTTTTCTATGGGATTTTTGTATGAACTCAAGACTATAACCATTGATTATATATTGGATCAATGCTATAACTCAACATTCGAATGATGGATATGCCTAACAATTTTTTCGTTATGGTCATGGAAAGGATCTCAGAAAAAAAATTCGAGACAGTCACAAACGAAAGTCGGCAAATTCGGACAAACTGCAAAAATCATAATTTTTGTATGACTCGTTCATATAACTGACGATAAGAACGACATATTTGGTTGATTCTTTATTTGTTTTTGATGGTTATTCTCTCGGGATGGAAATAACTCAAAAATGGGGAAAAACGCAATACATCGTAATTTTTTTTCTAATTTTTACATTGTTTACACATTTCCTAATCTTCACAAATAAAAATCACAAACAAATTTATTGAAATTTGGACAGGACCACGTCTGTCGAGTCAGCTAGTGTTTAAATAAATCTGTTTTATCCAAAATAATAATTTGGCAGATAATTGATTAAAAAATATATTGAACAAAGCATTTATACGACAACGAATATAATATAAATCTCACAAATAAATTAAATTAAGTGTGGGTGTTAAACTTATTTTTTACTATATTTTATTGGATTTACTCTCAGTTATTATTTAACGTTTGACAATCTTTCTTTACAATAATTGTTTAATTTTATTCTGGGATTATTAATAAGAAAGCTTTTGAGACCGTACATACGAGTAGCTCACATTGAAAATACAAATTTTTATGGAGTCTATTAAATTTTGAAAGCACTGCTCGTATGAATCCGTCAAAATGTCTACTCGAGTTTTATTTGGAAGAGGACGCATAAAGAATGTCAATTTATTTTTATTCAGTTTATTTTTTTTTATTTTTAAAATTATTTTCTTTCATTGATCTTACCATATTTTCTACTTTGTAAACACATTAAAGTGATTCAAATTAATTTATTTCAATTTGTTAATATTAATAGTGACTGTGCATTTAATTCTGAAAAATGTTAAAAAAAGATTGAAAAATAAGATGCTTTTTCCACTACTAACTGTAGAATGTACGATTATTTATTTTGTAGAGGATGTGTGAATGCACAAAAAATATGATTTATAGGGTTTAAGCTGAAAAAAAAATAAACGACGGTACAGACTGAAAACGACTTCTTTACCTTTGTATATAATATACCGTTCTCTGCTCATGGGAATTTAAATTGACATGTTTCTTAAAACTATTCTGCAATAATACCTCATAATTTCCCTTTGGGAGAGTATAATTAGATCAATTTGTCTCATAACTGAGTTTTTTGACATGGACCATTCTGGTTTTCAACGGCTCATTTATGCAAAAAGGAAATTGGTCGAGTATTAATTGTTTAATAATATTTGATGGTTTCCCTTTCATGAAACTTTATTTGTCATTTGCTTATGATTTGCAAGCCCCTAAGGTTTATGCAATCAAATAATTACCAAATATATATTTTACATGAAGACAGAAAAACCACAAAAAGTGACAACCACACACAACTTCACAAACAAATAATGACAGGCAGTATTTAGTAATGCACATCATCAAGGAAAGGTGGCCTATTTCATCGCCCTTTGCGATGTTACAATCATTTATAGACAGCCTGTAGTAAAAACAAACATCTTTATAATAGTTTTTATTTTATTCACCACATTCTAAAATCATCGTTCATTTTGCATTATTTTGCAATCCGCCTGGTGATTTTATAAGCTGGCTGATCAAGTACACCTAATATCGTCTTCAGGATATGATTTCTCCATGACACATGAACATATTAAACATGCTATACCACTATTATCTGTTTCCTATTCTCCTTTATCAACAAATATGCAAAACACTGTTTTTGAAAACAGCAAATATTATTCCTGTTATAGAATGTGGCTCGTACTCGAGCGCCCAATTTATAAAATGACTAAAATAACTAACCAAGTTTCAAAATAATATAAAATGAACCGATTATTTTACAATGTGGCCGCGTTTTATAAAGTGGCTAGCTATTTTATAAAACGGCGGAATTTAGAATGTGGCTACAACATAATTATACAACACAGTTTAAATTTCAAATCAACTTCAAATTTCTAATAACAAATAAACACTAAGTTTTGTACAACAATCTTCTGATGTACCTCAGCACTAATGCATAACAGGAAGATTTATTTTCTGTGCATGGTATTTAAAGTTTAATACAAAAAATATGTTTTGTTTTATTTCATCGTTATTTTAATAAAAACTTAAAGAATTGTTTCTCAAATAACTACTGTTTCATAAATTTGTTACCTTTGGCAGAATACATTAAAAAAACGATAACATGCCATCACCTTCTAAAATGTATAACTGACTAATACGTTCAAATAACAATTTAAAATTTTGATGCATATGAATCCTGAAAACGTAAGGAATATATCAAAACTTACATTTAAATTAAACGTTAAACAATTCCTCAATGATTTATTGTAATTTGAAGAATATCATTTCATAAAGTAAAAAAATCGCGTTGCAATTACGAGAAGCAAAAATTAAGTAAGGGTATTTGTAAACAAACTTTGGAGCAGCAATATTAGTCGTCGGTCATTAAAGAAGTTGCTTTTCTATTCAATAAAAGTTCTTTAATTGTTGTTTACGTGACTGGGTGCAGTTATTGTGATTCCACCCTCGAAATAATTGCAAACACGAAAGTGCTAAAAATAGAGCGCTCTCCTCTGGAAATTGCTTTGCACAACTTCAAACACCCACAAATGGAGTTGGAACGTTGAAAAGTTACAAACTCGTGGATATCATCACAGAGGAAGGGGTCAAAGAGTGTGACGATTAATCACGGAGTGGAAACAATGGACGAGGAAGCAGCTAACAAAAGTTGAAAACGCAGAAATATGGCAGTATTTAATATACATTAGGCTGCATAGTTCAATTTATATTTATGACTCTGGCTTTATTGTCGGCAGACGTCTTCTAGACATGACTCATTGGGAGTGTCTTCCTCTTTGAAACTGTCTTCTTCAAACGGACGCACACATGTCGTGGTCGGACAATTAAAACGAGAATTCGATAAAAATCCCTCGACGTTAGCTATGAGGAAGAACAGCCGTCTAGCCCGCATTTCGTTGTGGCTCGTTTTGCATTTAGGGAGTGTTCATTGCTGGGAATACAAATTTATCTTCAACGGTTAATAACGTTGCCATTCCTTTTATGGATGCATTTTCCGCTTCTGTCTAGATAATCGGTATTTCGTATGCGTAGGAAAAATGTCAAGATGTCACGTCGGTCGTTCGTTCGTTGCTTCGTCCAGACCCATCCTTCGACGAAGAGCTTCCTTCCATCAGACACTCACTCCCATATGCATTCACATAAAGGCATACACATGCACACACCTCTAGAGGTGTGCGTGTGCCGACATCGGTGGCAACTGGAGTTTGTTGACCCGTCTGTCGAGGGCCGCCACGGCTACTCGTCATTGCTGGTTCCGTTTTCGTGGTCCTTTGTGCTTTGTGGAGACGACGACCACGACGAAGGGTGCACTTGGTCGAGGCCTCAGCGCTCATAACTTCGCTCGGCCGCCAAAACATCACCGTGCAGCGTTTTACTGTTAAAAGCCACTCGAATTGACAATATTATTGATGGTGACAGTCGCAACTTGGCGTTATTTACATGGCGGTGTCATCAATAGGCATTTTTATGAAAACACAATGAAGTACGCCGCCCCGAAGAATGATAGATATGTTAGATGTGAATCTATTGTTGAGTTCTTTATTATGAGAGTCGGCTCGCATCTAACTGCATATAAATAAGAAAGCATATGTAGGTGCCGCCAATACGCGAAATGTTGCGCGGATTAGAAACAAATAGACGGTCCCCTCGCGTTTAATTAATTTTACGGTTATCGACGCGCGAGGAAAGTGAAAGAAAAAGGAACGAAAAGGGAGAAATTGGAAAAAATGATCGAAACGCACGTGAGAAGAGCGGTCGCGTCCGAGGTTATTGGCCATTGGCAAAGATTTTCAGGCATGATATATTTATATTCCTTTTTCCAAACTGCATTTTTAAACACCCACAGATAAGCATATACGATGAAAACTGGCTTTAAAGCGCTTGAAACAGACCGCCCCGCGTGCTTGTATTTTTTATATACCTTATAAGACTTTGACATCTTCCATAAATATTCCACGCTCAAATTCCCGGCTAAATTTCGTTGTTGTTTTGTTTTTTAATATTACTTTCATTTATTTTTGCGCGCGGTCTGCAGCTCCGGAGCGAAACTCGTTTCAGGCCGTATTTCGTCAATAATTTAGCGCCGATTTTTACAGTTTTAATAGAAAAAAAATTACAGGCCTTCCAGAGCAACAATAATATTATATATATAGATGTGAAAATAAGATTGATGTCCATCATCCACCTACCATTAACAATACCTGCAAATGGGAAAATAATTGGTTTGTTTTGCTAGTTACTATAAATAGCACCCACTTCCATAACGAAGATCTGCATGTTCATGTGCATATTGTCCCTCGGGAGGAAACTGTTTACACGACAACGACGCGTTTTCATTCTCAGCTTCCGCAACTGTTCGTCCGCTTCTGGACCTCACACAAAAGTTGCGACATGACAAAATGTGAAATAAAAAATTTCCGAAATTCGTTACCGTCTGGATTGCTGAAAATGAGGCCGACAACTAGAACGTAACAAAGTCAAGTTTCGTGGCATTATAAATTCGCGAATCTCAGGCGTGTAAGTAAATGCAATTTGAGTTTTATTTTTATCTGCGTTTGGGGGCAGCTGTGCGTAACTGGGCTGTATGCGAATGGCCTCACATTATGCCTGCCATGCCGAGAAAGGAAACTTGAGCACTTCGACGTGATGAGTGAATAAACAGGATGTACAAGGTGAATAAATTAAATATGTTACCTTCACATGGTCATTGCCAGGAAACTCTTAACAATTAGACTCTATTATGCTATTCGTATGTTGTAACGCCACGGCGGAAAACAACGTCTTCTCTCCAAAATTAACCAAATACAAAGCCATTCTTCACCGACGTGGACCGTAACCGAATTAAAATTCGTTCTAAAGGATATGGACGTTGCCTCTTCTTTAACTGAACTTGATGAAACTAGCTGCCGTCGGATTTTATATTTGTGTCCGGTGTGTTAAAAATATTGCATTTTATATTCAAACAACTTCACGACTGATAATTTGTAGCCGTTAAAAAAATTGTTGGAATTGCTTCTGGTTCGATTTCTATGTTTGGCGTCGAAGGTGAGGACAGTTGTGAGATATGAGACGTGAAACGTTACATTTTAGAAGGAAGTAGCTATTAGGTTGTTAAACATTGCGTACCTTTGTTGATTCCGTGGTGCAACGTGTGGTTGATAATATTTCACGTCTCTGTACTTTGAAATGATCACACATAGTGAAATTGTTAAAGTACACGGATCTTGGTTCTCAACAAATCAACAAAAACATTATTCCTTAAAATTGTATAAAAAGTCTTTATTGTGGATTTGGTTGTATCTTACCCTTTATAACAATAGTTTTTTTAAATAAATACAATCACTAAAAAATATTAACGTGGCGTTTCTTACACAACAAACTCAAGATCGCATCAAAATGCTATTATCCTTACAAAGTGTCAAAAATTTAATTTTTATTCTATTCATAGCAATGTGTCGGGTTGCACATTTTTATCAATAAGAATGAATTTTTAAAATGATGTGGATGATTTATTGTGGATTTGGTTGTATCTTACTCTTAATAACAACCGTTTTTTAAAATAAATACAATTACTAAAAATATTTACGTGACTTTTCTTACACAACAAACTCAAGATCACTTCAAAATGCTATCTTAACAAAGTGTTGTCAAAAAAATAAATTTTATTACATATGTATATTAAAAAGGAATGTCTGAGGTTGCACATTATTATCAATAAGAATCAATTTTTAAAATGATTTGGATTATTTATTGTGGATTTGGTGGTATCTTACCCTTAATAACAATAGTTTTTTAATACAAATACAATCACTAAAAAATATTTACGTGGCGTTTCTTATACAACAAACTCAAGTTCGCTTCAAAATGCTATCCTTACAAAGTGTTGTCAAAAAATAATTTTTATTCTATTCATAAGAATGTCTCAGGTTGCACATTTTTATCAATAAGAATGAATTTTTAAAATGATTTAGATGACTTGGTTGTATCTTACTCTTAATTACAATTGTTTTTTTAAAATAAATATAATTACTAAAAATATTTACGTGACGTTTCTTATACAACACCTCAAGTTCCATATCAAAATGCTATCCTTACAAAGTGTCAAAAATTTAATTTTTATTCTATTCATAGCAATGTCTCGAGTTGCACATTATTGTAAATAATAATCAATTTTTAAAATGATTTGGATGATTTATAGTGGATTTTGTGGTATCTTACCCTTAATAACAATAGTTTTTTAATACAAATACAATCACTAAAAAATATTTACGTGGCGTTTCTTATACAACAAACTTAAGTTCGCTTCAAAATGCTATCCTTACAAAGTGTTGTCAAAAAATAATTTTTATTCTATTCACAGGAATGTCAAGGATTGCACATTATTATCAATAAGAATTAATTTTTTAAATGATGAAATAAATACAAGAAAGCGCTGTTCGCCGTAAAATACCTAACGTATATTTTCATGTGCCCAAAGCATGAGTCTGGGTATAAATTTCTTTCAAGTCGGATGCGTTTCGAACATGGTGAACGTAATGCCAGGATGTTGCTACCGTGACAAAGTCATTACAATGCAGTTGGAATAACAACCACGGACGCGGTGCGTAATCAAGAAGTTTCTATAAATGTAAGGGAAAAAATACATTTTTATAAAGTACTTCGTATTTGGATCAGTTGTCAGTTTCGATTCGTATGTATACGCAAAATTAATGCACAAACTTTTTTCATTCAACTTAAATTTGAGATGTATTATGCATGATAAACAATTCGTAATCAACATAAGAAAAAATTGTATAATATATTTTTTATAATTTATAAAAAAAATTGACACAAACACTCCATATAATGACGATATTTTGTGTCTCCTGAAAAATTTCACTTTTCGCAGATACGTGAGTTTGCCATTTCAGCGACCATAGGTATACTACAGGAATAAGTACTTATTTTAGTTTGTGCTTCCCCCAAAAGTGTTTACGAAAAGTACGAGCATGCTAAAAAGTAAAAGCAAATATTATTTTTTATTCGTATCGTATTCGTAGAGAAAAGATTGACCACTTTATTAGAAGCATGTCCTGTTGGTGTTTATTTAATTAAAAATAAATAAAAATAATAAACTTTACTGGTTTATCGACTCCTTCCTCCTCCTAGTTTAATACAAACCATCTCAGCATATTGTTGCAACATTTTAAAGTCGTTCAGCTTTATCAACATTATGCAAGAGTGCAGACAAACCATAGCATGATGGCTGTTATGGTAATTTAATTACATGCTACGCAGATCAGAATGATTTCGAAAAAAATGTTTCCTAGTGTACATAGTCACAGTTTTATGACATCGCACTTTATGTAAACAACGTCGAAAATTTTTATACAACAAACAATCTGTCACAGTTTGGTAATGTCCAAATTATACGAAACACGGTGAAAACTGAACGCATGTCGTGAATTACGCTCCTAATTCTAATAAATTCAACACAATTCGTTATTAAAAAAAAATTGGAGCGTAAATGTTCGATCTATGTTTATTTGGTTCCATTGAAAATCTGCATTACTCGGTATCGCATTTACCCAAACTGATCTGTGTCTTAAATTTTTATCTTGTTTGTTTGTGATAGTGCGCTCTTCTAATTTTATCAATACATTTCGGATTTTTTCAATTAAATGTCGGAAATAATTAATAAGAGGATGTCTTTTTTTTGGACAAAATCTATGTTTGCACAAACTACAATTGAAGCACGATTTTTTAAATTTGCACCCTACCATCAAAAAATATCAGCATTATTGAAAGTTTGAGAACATGGAGAAACTGGATTTGCAGCAGCCGCATCGATTTAAATCAATTTGACTGAAAAATATATAACTTCAACTTATCCCATTTTTCCCAGAAACCACGGAATTATGGTGAGGCGAAACAATTAACCATCTCGGGCGAGGGCTATTATTCGCTTCAAAATATATTTTATTGTATTGATGGAAAATAAATTTGGGATTTATCAATAGGTAATCGATCAATTTTTATAAAGTGTAAGCTTGTGTTTGTGAGACGCTCCTCTAATTTTATTAATAGCAGTTTAGCTTAATTCTGACACTTTGCAATTAATTGTCCATCAGACAAACCAATTAATATAAGAAATAATGGTCGGACGAAACAATTAATAAGAGTACAAGTTATAAATCTAAACCCAGCCCTGACTACTGCATATTTATTTCGTTGATAAAAAATCATTCGTACAACGCTTCTTGTTTGATTAATTTCCTGTCAATTATGTTTACGTCAAAGAAACGGCAGACTTCTCGTCGAGTTAGATTTGTTGTATTAGTAGGTATGTAGGGAGTGTCTTTAGGGTGTGAACTTGACTTTAGTGTCACTCTCCCAAATGCAATCAATCGACTGTTCTATTCAATCATCCGTCAACTAGCCCGTTCCTTCGAATTCCACCAGTCATTTTTAATAATTGCACTAATTCAATTAATTCAGCTGCGAGAAAAATGCAGACTTCGGTATTGGTGTTATTGCAACTTCGTGCGTGCATTTCGCATTTATCAAACAGCCTTGGCGAGTGGTGATAAACAAAGGGGAAAAGACGATGCTCTTTTGTCGCGCGGCCAATCGATATTCCAATCTGCAACTCTAAATGTCGAGTGGAGACCTTTCAGGTGTTCTTTGTGGCGTAAAGTACGTCTATGGCCATATTCTACAATATTATACCATACTCGAAGTAATTCAGCGACGTTCGGTCTTGGTGCGACCACGTCTCGCATGTTTTTTGGTATTCGATTTTGTCTCAATGTTACATTGGAGCGAAATAAGTAGTGAATAGGTTTAAATTGCACTCAACCTCTTACCTTTTCCCGCTCGCGTTGACCTTAACAAGAGACAATAACTAACACGGTTCAATTGCGAATAAAATTGCACAATGCGCGCGGAATTGTCAGACGAATGATGGATTATAAGTAATTCGTCCAAGATCTCAACGGAGGCATGCGAAGCTGTGCAGAAGTGGGTCGTTGCGCAAACACAATGGACGACGAAATTTCGCTCGAGCTAGATAAAGCACAAATGAATTCGTTCGTCGTTAACATGTGAGCGTTTCAAAGGAGTGTCCGGGTAATTACTTAATAAGTTATTTAGACAATGCGACATTTTTGCGCAGAATTCACGAGGACAGCACACGCGACCCTTCTTAATCACGGCCCGAGCTTTCCGCGAGCTTCGTCTCCGAAACGGCAATCGTTGAACTCACCACGGCGTAAAAGTACGATACACCCATACGTAATTATGCGGCTATTACGTGAGCTTTGCATAAATTTCATTTCATCGATAAGCAAACCGGTCCTCTTTTCAAGCCACTATCACTGTTAAATTCTCATTAGGGAAGCGTTAATTAAATGAAGCCCTAGACAATTGCCGCTTAGTGAAATTAGTTTTCGTTCGGGCTGCCGTCGAAATTTCTTCAACGGTCTACGCCGCGTGTTCTTTGAAATTATTCACTTATAAACATGACAGGACGGTTTATTTTTTAATATTATGTTTCGTTCGTCGCCACCCACACGCTTATTCCGTCTGAACTTCTCTCCATTGTCATTGTCAGGCTTTTGATCGTGTTATACAGTGTGTCTGGAGTTACACAAGTCGCGGGGCGTGTGCGTTCTAAAATCAGGTCTTTAAATAATCGGTTATCATCTAATGCATTGGGCAATCGAGGCGTAGAAGTCGGACGTCGGTCTTGGTCGATTTGTTCGCTTTTTTACACTATAAATTATAGCCGTGGTGTTGTTTGTACAGCATGAAAAGACGTTGACAAGTTGTAGTTTCAAAATTGTTCGCGCAAATCGTGTAAGCCGAATAAATTGCACGTAGTCGCTGTCATTACATTGGTAGTTGAGAAAAACGGTTTAAAAAATCGTCAAAAATCAGGCTAAAACTAAAGCGTTCAGCTAAACCTAGACTGACCTGATCTGATCATGTTCCAAAAATGAATTTGGGTCGTGATTTTTTATAATATTCAAAATCATTGTTCCAAACGACTTGTTCCACTAATGCTTCATCAACACGAACATTTTATCAGAAGTTCTAAGAAATAAAATTTGGACGAAACAACTCTAATAAAGTTTTTTGGGACTAATTACACATTCGTCATTGACGTCAAACAAATACGGTTACATACAATTTAAATGTGAGAAAACTTTGTCCTTTTTGGATTCTCCACAATTTCCTCGAAATATCATAGAAAAATCGCCAAATTTTATTTCTGACATACAGCCAGAAACTACAAGTTAATAATCCGTTTGGGTTTTCAAAATCTCTCAAACCGACAATTGTTGTTCGATCGCAATGTGTTAATAAAAAATTGCTTATTTTTTGAGATTATTGATCATATTGCTAACGTGGCTTTAGAAGACAAGAATAGTCAATTCTAATTGGTATGCTTGTCATAAGTTTTACTGAAGTTAGGAAAAACATTAGGAAAAGACGAATCATGAAGAACTGAACTGATACATGGCAACTCACAGTTGACTACTTAGAGAATGAAAAAATTCTCTTACAGCCCCGATTCAGCACCCAGTGACTTTTTCTTATTTCCTGCGATGATGAATAAATTGCGAAGATTTGTAACACCTGAAGAATCAAATTACATGTTTTGGATATTCTTCAAGCGAAAAAAAATTTCAACGACTAGTTTGAACGATGTAAATGTGTATAAAAAGAGCGAGGAATACTTTGAAAAACATTAAGCCACTTCCTGTTTTCTCTCATATGAGGATCATTTGAAAAGTTCGCGGAATGAAACAGATTATTATGTTTTATTATTCTATTCTGCCTCCTCTTCAACACATTTAGTTCAACTATGCTCGAGAGCCAATATCCTGTCTTGAAAGTGTGTCTGCAAAATATTGTCAACCGTGTCTCTGTCCGCCAATAAATCGTTTGAGTTTCGGAAATAATGGTTATCTGAAGAAGCTATATTTGGCTAATAATGTCGTAGAAGTCTATTTTGTATAATTTTGCCATGGAAACTGCACAGGTGTCGTAGTGGAGATGATTTTCTTTTTTGCGAAACCCGCTCGTTTTTCTTGAATATTTCCGTCCAACTGATCTAAGAGCCGTCTGACACTATACTAATTTTAGTACTGAAACTGCGCACGCAAATTTACTTTAAAAGTTAGTAGAAAATACAAAATTGCTGTATGACACGAAAAGTAAAAATTAGGATTAAAGTAAGTGCAGTCGGCCCTAAAAGGTTAGCATAATATGCTCCCTTTTACTCCATAACCAATTTATGTATTTTTCGATAATTTCTCCAGTTGTTCCTTTTTTTGGTCTTCCATGAGCAAGTATCATCTTTTAGACTCTTCAGGCCTCGCTTAAACTCTGTGGTCCATTTCGTAATTGTGCAAATAAACGAGAAAAATCACACAATGTATCTTTAATATCAACATGAATCTTCATTGCCGACCAACAATTTTTTACTTAATAATTGGTAACTGCGCGAGACATGTTCAAAATGAATCTCAGCACTTTTTTCAAACGGCTCTAAGAACAAAAATATTTAACAGAGAGACATAATATTTGACTCACGGCTAATAGATAAACAAAAAATTTAAATGACGTAAAAAATGAGGAATTTAAATGACCGTCAATCTATCATTCCGAGAACTTTCAAATGACTCTCGTATTTAATTTTAGTTTTATGAATAAATAATGATAACACACTTCAGTAATTAGTTTCAACCAAATGGCACAAAAACGAAGATAAGAACTGTTCCCAGCACGTGTTTAACACTTTGTATTTCCATTCATTTGATACCTCTTAGCGTTCTGTATTTCATGATGATGAATTCAGATTTAATCATCTGTCGTTAAACGCCTCAAAACACTTGATTAAATTTCGAAATTAGCTTGAAATTATGAATTATTAATCAGCGTCTAAGCATTTGCTTATCCATTATCTGGTTGATATTGGAATTACGAATCGTTCGCTCTTTATGAGATGTTTATAGCTCCCGGTATTGGCTTTGGCTCGTTTGTTCTCTAAGCCCACACCGTTCCTTCATTATCTGCTTCAACTTGTGAAATAGAAAAGTTTAATTGCCGGTGTAATGAGCACTAAGCGCCGTGTACATTTCTAAAGTCAAACATTCATAGCGTCAAATATTGTTAACTAAATTTTATAAAAAAATTAAATTTTTATTAGAACGTAATGGCCGCAATTATTTTTACAAAAACACAGATGAAGAGGCGATTGAAAAAATCAAAACAAACCAGGTCGATGTAGAAATTTGTTTATAAGAGCGAATTAATTACATTATAACCACCAATTAGGTCTTGGCCAACATTTTACATAACGACCATGTTGTGTTTTAGTTCTTTCTAATTAATTTACTATAAATTTCGTGTAGTCGACGACTTACACGACAATTCAATCGACTCGTAAGTCCTAGAAGTTGGCGAGGTTGGAGTTCACAACGACCTTATGATTATTTATTGAAAATTTTTGTTAAACACAATACGCCTTTGATTAAAATGATTTCAATATACGTAAACTTGACCTGCAACTTAGACCCCTTGACTTACGAACTGCCTCCTCTTGTGGTCGTAGGGCACCACAGTCAAAGTCTTGTCTGGTGACTTCGAGATCGCAAATTAAAATTTCAAAATACAGTTAGTTGATTAATTATTTTTTAATCCCAAACACACGAAATGTTCCAGTTACACGCGGCGTCGAACAAATTTGAATAATAAATAACTGGTCAATATGTTTTGGATTGATTAGAGACCGGTTCTGGTTTGGCTTCTGGCGTTCCTAATTCCGACGCGATTCCATTCAATTCTCCCGTATTTATTAAATTATTAAATTATTCATTGTCGACGTGTTTATGGCGATTTCTTCTAAAAAAAACACGCAATCTCTTATTGGGTATTGTTGCACGTGACGAATTAAGTGCGATTATTGCAGTAAACCAAACCTAAACGTTCTATGCATTTTTGACCGCACCTTCTTTTGCAATCTGTCCTGTTATAAATTAAACATTAAGTACAGAAATACGTTATACTGTGTCGCAATTATTATTTTATATAGCTATTCTCTGACACGAGTTTTACTAAAGGAACAGGACAAATCATATGCCAGACGTTTTGTTCTTATTATCATAAATAACAGTTGTAGTACAATGGCGTGGCGATGCCATGGATTTTGAATAAGGCGTCGTCGAACAAAAGACGGAATAATTAATTAAAAGCTCGTTTTGCTTTCTTCGTACGGCCGCCTCCGTCTCACTAATGCAGATTTTCCGTGTGAAAAGTGCGCTTGGACCATTAGATCCATTAGAGCAGTCGATATGTGGTGTTTTCGGTGCGTTGTTCTTTTGTTGGTTGGGAAAGCCGTAATAACGGACATTTTTATCACACGGCCTCAAGCCTTGCGTGACATTCGGTATATTTACGGACAAGCTGATACAAGAAGAGATACTTAGTCAAACATGTCATGGATGTATTCTACAATACCGATATTGATACATACAACGTAATCTCGTACGTTTCTTTGCCGAAAACATTTAAGCTTTCACTGGACGTTAATTGCCTGGGGACGTTGAAAAATAATAATGATAGACGCGTGGTGTTAACAAATTGGATTGGCGTTGTGAAAAAAGCGATCGACTCGTTGAAAAAATAATTTATGGCCGGCCGATTAAAAACCATTGTGCTGAATTTTTCCACTCAATTTATCTCTCCGGCTGTATTAAATGGAAACTAACGAGGTATTTCAGGTATTTATAAGAGTATTGGATTGTTCAGTGTTGCATGTGGCTGGGCAGTGTGCCAAGAAAATCCACAATACAATAATTTCGACCAAATCGAGCAGCAAACCGTTCGCCATTTCGCCACTAATTATTTTTGTTTTGGTCCGGAGGCAGAACGGGCGCAAGTTTGCGTCGATTGTAATAAAATTGTTTATGCGACGCGGACAGGTACTAGTTCTATTAAAATAAATCCAGCTAAGCAAGAGAGGCCGTTTCGAACGCCATAAAATCTTTATTTTCAGATAATAAACCAATCGTCGCGTAAAAACGTTTTTCACAAGAACAACGATTGTTGTGGCTTTATGTAATGATTGAATTATATGAATTTTGATATCCCCATTGAATCACGCACACTTTCACTCGCTCGTTTATAAGAAACAATAAAAGTTTAATTTCGCAAAAGAACGCAAGAGTTTGTACGAAAACGGGCGCAAGAACTAGTTCAGGCTGAAACCGAACGGAAAAATGGTACGAGTGTGTCTGAAACGGCTCTCCGACCAACAATATATCATTAATTTTTTTGTTTGGCGAATCCAAATAACTTCCTTGTTTCGCGTGGTAATGATCGATTCTTTATTGCAACCACTATCATACTTATACGGCAAAATACATTTACTACGAATCCAACTAACTAATAATTTGTTTGTGAAAAACAGCTAATAGCCTCGCCGGAAAACCGTCGGCCGTTGACCATGAAGTTGGGCACCTCACGGACGAACAACAAGAAGATTCCACCGTCCGACTCGAAAAAATTCTTCAAACACGTAAA
Organism: Eledona agricola; assembly: GCA_964023215.1. Taxonomy (NCBI): domain Eukaryota; kingdom Metazoa; phylum Arthropoda; class Insecta; order Coleoptera; family Tenebrionidae; genus Eledona; species Eledona agricola. The sequence goes on from OZ026856.1 coordinate 6,346,868, forward strand.
TAAATTAGTATCGTGCCGTCATTAATTGCCGTCTTTCAGCTTAGATTACACAACTATGTACAAGTGGCATTGCGTTCGATTCCAATAATCGCTCTTTGTAAATACGTAACGCTCCTCTTATTCCTTTCGATTTTCTCCACGATGATCCGAGCTGCTCCGTGTTCCTCGCATTCTTTTGCATAAAAGCGCCGCCACATTACACACAAAGCTGCGCGACACTGATTGGACCGTTTTAAGTGTCATTTCGTGATGAATGCACGTGGGCATACTTAGCGACCATTTTTCAGACTTACAGGTGCGTTGTTTAAATACTGAGAGAGCTGTGCGGAAATTATGTTATCCGAAACGTTTAGTTTCACTCTCCCAACTTTTCACATAGCAATGCAAACCGTGCGAGCTACATAATTTTTTAAATTTTTGCAAAACCGATTGATTAATCTGTAGGTAGGTATATTCAAATTCAATCTAAGTGTATTATTTCATCAAAAAGTCTGTTTTAATAAGCTCAACAGGATTGAGTTGTAAATACACGATCTTTGAGTAAAACATTTCTTCGATACAAATTGTTTTATTCTAATGCCTGCTTTACTTCTTTCCTTCTAATAGTTTTGATTTTGCTGTCCTTTCTATACCGTCTGCATGATTTAGCACTTAAATAAACGGAGAGGGACAATTTTGTATTATTTTTATTAATACAAAGTGGAAACTTTAACTGGAATAAATTCAGTATCGTGAATACGAATAATTTAGCAAATTTTCTAAAACAAGTCGAGTTTGGTTTTTAACTTGCTACTCTTCACTCTAATCAGTTTTTCTTTTTTTTTTTTACTCAGAGGGTTGTAATCACCCTTAACTTTTTTTTCATATAAAAAAATATTTCAATTGATACATCATTGCAAAAGCTCATGAAAAAAGGATTACAATGATTTTTTTTCACGTTTTCATTTATTTAATTATTTTAATTCATATTTTTTATTTTTTTAGCTTGGGTTTGTAATCTGTCGCCTGAACAAAACATAATAAAAAAATTCAATTCTAAGATTTTCACTAATTTTTTGTCAAATAAAAAGTGAAAACTAAGAAACTTTTCAAAGAAAATTAAGTTTCTTGCAAAAATTGACGATAAAATAATAAACCCGCGTTTGCTGTCGATAATAGAAAGAAAAACATTGAAGCATCCTAAAAATAGTTTTTAGGTATTTTTTCTGACATAAGACAAGAAAACGTGAAAAAAAAATATGCATCGTTTTTTCATGAGCTATGCAATGATGTGTAAATTGACATATTTTCCATTTGAAAAAAAAGTTAAAGGTGGTTACAGCCTCCTGTTAGAAAGTATTATAATTTCGTATTTCATTTTTATCAAACAACGAATGCGAACAGCTCAAATATTTTTCAAAATTTTTTTAACATTTTTTATAATTGATGACAAATATCGACATAAAATAATTAATGTAGAAGCCATGAAAGGTAGGAGCGCCATGTCTACTTTATTTGCTTGATTTATTTATGTATGTGCGAAGAAGTTGATGATATGTCGATAAGATTTTGCCTATTTTGTTAAATTACAATGATGGAATCGGTCTTGCTCTTTTAATTGTTAGAAAGTCATTTTCGTAATATTTTTATCAGTGATTAGGCTGAAGTTGCAAGTTAAAAACAAAAATAGAGTGATTCAGGAATTTTTCATAAAATCATTTGTATTCAAAATGCTGAATTTATTCAAGTTAAAGTATGTACATGACGACAGAATTCGAACGCAAAAAAGTAAAAACAAAATTAAGACGTAAAAAATACATCGTTGTATGTACCTACTCATTTTGCCATGAGCTTTGCAATGATGTGAAATTGACATATCCTTCCATTTGAAATAAAAATTAAGGGAGGTTACAGCCACCTGATTAAAAAAAATAAAAACTGATTAGGCTAAAAAGTAGCAAGTGAAAAATAAAAATCGTCGTGTTTCAGGATTTTTTCAGAAAATCATTCGTATTCAAGATGCTGAATTTATTTCAGTTAAAGTTTAGACTCTGTATATAATAAGCAACTTTGTCGTTTCTGAACTTTTGCTTTCATATTCCTTGATGTCAGACACTAGCTATCTAACATTTTTTCCAATAAAAATTATATTACTACTCCACCCCAGCATTTCGTTTCGTCTCTTTTGCCCAGCTTTATTACTTAAATTATGTATCGGTTTTATCTCTAACTTCATAAATGGAAAAAACTATAAACTGTTGTATCCCCTCAATTTATGCCATGATTCTGAGATCAAAAAATTAGTGGCAGTCGAAGAGCATTTAATGTCGAATCGATCATCTCTATTAAAAATTGAATTCCATACTTTCCATTCTCTGCTTTTTGTCTTTTCCATGAAATATGAGACCAAAGCGAGTCAATTCGACTAGTGACGGCTATACAAATTTTATAAAATTGTAAAAATATAAATTTCTTCATTTTTCTTTCAACTCTAAAATTATGGAATAACCAAAATATTATTCAAAATGAGACGACAATTTCGGCTGCTGTTGATTTCCTATTTTTCTCACTATTCAACAAAGCACTGTCCACAATTAACTCTTTTTACATACTTAAAAATGCTAATATATGTACATACATATTATTATTTGCGTTCACTTTGTTGCTATTTATCATTTTTATTAACTTTTTTTAATTTTTTCGTAAAAGGAATTTATTTGATTAGCTCATTTAAGTATTCACAAAAAAATAAATATGATTTGTTACGTCACTTCGGCTGACAAAAAATAAATCATAATATGTGTTTTTCATTTTTAACTCCACCATAACCGATCCAAATCCCCGTTGAAAATAGAGAAGAGGATTTTTCTGCTGGATGTGTAAAAATTTAGTTCTGAAGACATTGGGGCACCTCTTTCTGGAGGCAGAACGAATTCTAAATTGACAGTATTCAATAAGAATGTCATCTTTTAAACGGAGAACAACGAGATAAAAGAATAATAAGCCAAATTTTCATTTTGACTTTTAAACCGATTTTATTTTGGTTTAAATTTTCCTGCAACAAAATCACATTTCAGAAACAATACATATTCTAATTTTCAATAAAAAAGAACCCTTTTATTTCGAAGAATATTTTTCGACTCCCAAAAATTTATTTATTTTATTCCTTTCGGAATCTACGTCAAAAATGTTTGTTTTTTTGTGTTTCTATTGTATTTTTTTAGGTTACACCTCAATGCAATAAATACAAAATAAGTATCAATAAAACTGTATAAATTTCATTTAGTTAGAATCAGTTGTGTAATTTTACACAAATTGTGTAAAGTTTTCTTCTCTGTGGGCTTCGGAAATACAGAAGAGTGAGAGTTGAATATGATCTGACGCGTTAGGTGCGACTGATAAGAAAATAAAGGAAAGAGAATAGAGTTTCGTGCCTGGAGGTAATTTCGTCAAACGGAAGCCCCAATAAAAAGCAATTTCTGAATGACAGTTGGGTGCGGGCATTTCCACTCGATTCCGGGCGAAACCCGGAGGATCGGTGAGCACATCGACGTCGATACAAAAGGTGTTTTATAATGGCCCCGTGGGAGGAAGGGCTTTTATTTATTACATAGTATATCATTTCAAGTCATGAAGTAGTATAATAAATAAGAACATGATGCGTCTAATAAAATATTACCCGGCGTTTGAGGCGTGAGAGTCGCTCTCGCATGGGCAGATGCCGCTTAAAATTGAGTAATAAAGTCGCGTTTCCTCGACTGAGGCGGGAACAAAGCGCTGTTTGGTATGGGTGAACTTATCAAAATACAGCTATGCTATCTAAACAGCTGTAACGAAGTCGCGCTGTGTATCATAGGCAACGACATCGGCCTCGCTGACCTCGCGGACCCGAGGAAGGAAACCCGTCTTTACCGTTATCAGAAACGGATGTCCACAACGCCACCGACGCCGCCGACGCCGACGTCGCCGGAACGACGCGCGCGATGATGCGCGCCGCCGCGTTTCCGGTAGGAGTATTGCACGCGTTTCCGCTGCCGATGCGGGAAACTGATAGGACAAATAATGGCAAAAGGTGCCGTTACCGGACGAATTAAGTCGACAAGACGATACTTCCTGGCGATTGACGATTTTAAAACGACGTGGCGCGGTGCACTCGCCCGAAACGCAAAAAATTAACTGCCTTCACCTGTTCCTTGCGATTTTCACGATTTACCACACTCGACTTTTATTGCCTTTTTTAAGGAGTAATGACTATTAATTCGCTGTTTTTCCCGCCTCGGCCGGCAACGGCATTAAAAATTTCCACGAAATGAAAATTTCATTAATAATTCTCTCATATATTAAACGAACCGTTACGTCTTCTTAACAAAGAAACTGCTGTTCGATGCCACAGATATCTATTGTGTCTTACAGAACTCGTCCATAGGAAAAATGCGTCTGTGTGAAAAGCTAAAACGAAAAAGCGTCATCCACTTTAAAACAATTATCAGATTTATGCAGTATACAGAGTGGAAACTTTAATTCGAATAAAATTAGCATCTTGAATGATTTTGTGAAAAAATCCTGAACTTGCTACTTCTATTCAGTTTTTCTATTTTTTTTACTCAGGTGGCTGTAACCACCCTTTACTTTTTTTCTCAAATGGAACGATATGTCAATTGACATAACGTTGCATTAAATAATGAGTACAACGATGTATTTTTTCATGTTTTTATTAATTTTATTTTTATATTTATTTTAATTTTTTATGCTTGCGGTCGAATTCTGTCGCCAAAACCATCATAATTAAAATTAATAACTCTAAGATTTTTTGTTAAATAGCGCAGTATTATAAACAGTCACATATTTGTCAAATAAAAGGTGAAAACTAACAAAGCTTGCAATGAGAATTAAAATTGGCGATATAATAATAAACCCCAGTATGCACCGCATGAAAAAAATTTGAAGCAATTAAAAACAGATTTTAGATATTTATTCACACATAAAACATCAAAACGTGAAAAAATACATCGTTGTACTTTTTTTCATGAGCTTTGCAATTGTGTCAATTGACATATCTTTCTTTATATATGAAAAAAATGTTAAGAGTGGTTGGTTACAGCCCTCTGAATAAAAAAAAACTTATTAGCCTGATAAGTAGCAAGTTAAAAACAATGATCGACTTGTTTCAGAAATTTTTCGCAAAATCATTTGTATTCAAGATACTGAATTTATTCCAGTTAAAATTTCCACTCTATATTTATTAAATTTATGAAACACTTGCAATTCCGGACGCTTCATCCACATCTCAATCAATGCAGATCCTCATTTGATTTTAACAACTCACTTGGTTCGGTTTGTGATTCAGTGTTTTTAAAATTTTAAAATTTTTTCTAAATCATTTTTTTTCGAAAACAGATCAAAACCAGAAATGCTGTTTCAATAGTTTCAGAGATTTTATGATTCTAAAAAACCTGGAAAGTGTAACCATTTTGAGGCATTTTAATGCATACTGAATTCCTTATCGAATGTTGTTGATTTACAATTTTTGTCTCCAGAAACAGGATATCTAAGACACTTTCCAAAACCACAAATTTTCCCACATTCTATATAAAAATATCTATTTTCAAAGCTTCAGAGCGCCTACGGCGACTTATAAATAAATAAAATATCCATTTGTTCACCATCAGAAATAACGGATCGAATATTTCTCCTTCTCACATAATTTATGTAACTGATTGATAAATTCTTTTAATGAAATTGTTGAAGTTGAAATTGAAACTAAAAATCTGATTGCCTTCCAGAAAGAGAAAAAAACATAAATTAAAAAGGTAAATAAATTAAAAAATACGAAAACACGGTGCAAGTGAAACTTTATTGTCACGATCCTAAACGCTTTTAAACCGAAATCGCCGCGAGTATAAAATTTTGTTTACGTGGTTTTGAGTTAATCATGTGGTTTTAACAGTCGAAAAGAAAGCAAGTAAATGTAGCTACAATTTTTTTTTTCACATTACGGAGCAGGATTTTACCGAATTAACTAAAACTTCTCTTGAATGTCCAAGAGACCGAAAATTTAATTTAATAGGCATAGTATATAATACAAGATTTGTTCCTACATACGAGTATGTACATACGTACATTAAGCAACAAATGAAACAAATTATACATAGTTTGACAATTTGAAAAATTTGTATTTTTTGGGTCAAGTTGGACCATTTCAAAAGATTGTCCTTGTTTTCTAAAATAATTGATAATGTGTTAGGGGGAATCCCAAATTGTTCTGCAATATCTTCCTTTTTTTTCATTCTTTTATACCTCAGCAATTTATTTCAATTTTTTTGATTTTTGCGTGCTAAAATGCTTTTTGAAAATACAATATGTTTTTCTCTGAAAATTTTGAGTTAGGTTTGGCTACATTTATGTCAGTTAAAGTATTAGAAATATTCGACTAATTGAAGTTCGACTTGCGGAGATAAAATTACAAGGTGAAATTGTTATGTTCACAAAAAATTCTAGCGAAAGAAGTCCGAGTTAAGGAAGTTCCACTGTATAAAAAAAGTTAAAACGCCGAAACGTCAGTGCCAACTGTCGATACAGTATTTTCACAACAATTCAAATTCCAAAGTAAAATCGACAGCAGCGCTATCGCGGTTGGAGGACGCAGAGAATAAAAAACGAGGCTAATAATGTTTCACTTTAAAAAATCCAACAGAGAATAAAAGCAAATTATGTATAATTCCTAATTTAAAGATATGGGTGGAAAATACGATCTTCGGTTCTGGTATTTGGTCATAAAAAATATTGTTATAGGTATTGCGTTTGATAAGGAATTAAATAAGTTAGTTTACAGAGATTCCGGGGTGGTCCATTTGGACATCATGTACGATGTAGATAGTATATCAGGATTAAATTTCGTTTTGTACACATTTCAGTAGAAAAATTTCTCCGATACGTGCACCGACTCCCTCGTAAGTTCTCACACTTAATATCCACTAGGGTCAAGTCTGGGGACTTAACGGGCCGTAATATTCATCTATATCTTCCGGTATGTCCACTTGAATGATGATAATTTAAAGAATAATTCTCAGTGCGTCATTTGTAAAATAATGATAGTTGTTGCGATTAGTTGCGAATCCTCCTTCAAAAGTCAACTTGAAATGAAGTTCAAGAGGTTTTCGTTGCGTAATTTCCAAAACTTAAGTTTGCGTGCCGCGCAGAGTAGGTGTTAAAAGTCGACATTATATTTTGAAAAAAAGAAGGAATTTTCAATGATGGTGTAATGATTACAGGATGCTGATATATTATTTATTATTATTCATACATTTCGTGTCGGAGATAATTTGAATCGTAGCATAAATGATTAAAACAGCGTATAATCAGAGAAGTAGACTCGTCATAGCGAGGCGCCAAATATGCAAATCTCGCACTTAGGATATCATTATGGAGCTACCGGCCTGCGAGCTGAAACCGTCAATTTTTCAGTGTTAAAAAGCGCCACGAACCGATTGTTTTATTCCGGCATTAAGTAAGGGGGGCTTGCGAGGATCTCCGGAGTGAATTAGCTTTTGTAATGGCATGTAATGTATCGTCAATGGTTTTATTGTCGTCGATATCGCTTTGGTCTTTAGTCGGCTTGGCCTCAGGAAATCGTGCAGCTTTTTCTAATAACAGAACATCGTGTGGCAAATTATGTCATGTCATAACCGTAGCGGTTTTTCTAAATGAGGATTAGCCACGGTCAAAAGCCTGCACTCCGGCTCCTAATAGTGCTTATTTCTTGGTCAGCGCGCCAAATCGAGCCGGCAAATCGTAGGAAGACCATCATCGTCACACAACTATCCAAACTAGTTTTTGCAGTCACGTAATATCCCCGGATGAAAGGTGACTTTACCAGTCGAGCTTTCAGAGGAAATATAACGAACTCTGTGCGTTAAACGCGCATTGTCTCGAGGAATTCGCCACTTTTAGCACATTTATAAGGCACCCACTGTTGCCGATTGTTGTTCTCGTCAATTATCACAGTTCTCGCCCAAAAATGGCCGAGCTTCGCCTCTTATCCGTCATCGTATTTGTCGTAAAGCGTCCAAGTGAGATCGTAAAGCTTCCTTGATTCATGTTTCACGCAGCAGAATAAAGTCGCGTCTCTCTCATGTGAAATCAATATGAAAGAGAATCAAGAAACACGTTTACCAGGAAAACAAGTTCATCGCTCCAGCGATATTTAATCTTCCGATAACAGCGGTAGCTATTAGTGCTTGTTAATCTCTAATTAATTACTTAGAATTAACCGCGCGGCTATATGTATTTCTAATTCATCTATATTTGCATTCTGTCCTTCTATTTGTGCCTGTTTGTTTGCAGATAACAGCTCCATCATCCGTACAAGGCACAACTTCATAAATCCGATTTTATTGTGAGCTCTTCTTCATTAGCGGCCCGGCGCATATTTCATGTTCGTTAGCATTAATTGCCCCAGATGAAAAATGCAATCTGCATGCGCTTATGAATGATCGTGTAACCTGCGCTAAAAAGAAGGCATTTGGTTGGTGTTCTCCTAAGGCGACCGTTCTCGTTTGTTGGATGCTGCAAATACCAATCTTTGTCTCAGATACTCGCACATTTTTACATAAACGATAATAAACACGTTGCTCGAGTGCCATAATAATCTGCAGGTAGCGCGATGATAATGTAACGCAGAAAGATAAAATTGCGCAGAAATTGCGTTCGGGGTGCCCGGTGCTAATATTACTGGAGGATCCTCTCGAACTCGTACGGCATTCTTCCGATGTCAAGAGTCGATTGTTTGTCCATTGTCTCGCGGTAAAAACGCAAACGTGATTAATTCCTCACGACTGAAATATCTACTTTTTTTCATGAATTTCGTGATCCAGCGCCGAAGATCGTGGTTTTTCACCTTTAAAGTTTGTTAAACGAATTCGCTCTCGCCGCAGCTCGACGGCCACACATTTAAATCCTTGTTCCTTTAACCGTTGCTCGGTAATTCCGTGGTCATTACATCGAACTGTTTAGGTCTGAAAATGGCAAAAACCATCAAATAATTGCATAAAACACGACGCTCGACCGTAATTTGTTGTATTAACGGTGTAAGCCGCACCGGCGATAAACAATAGATTGTTAGAAGTTGCGAACCGTTGTCTCGCAGGACGAGACAGGAGAAGAGTGTTCTATTAGGTTTTTCAGCCGACATTATAATTTCGGGCTCTTATTGTCGAGGCGGAGCGCAATAGATGATGAGCTCTATTAACTTTTAACAATTAACCGTTGGCCTACATAACGACGACGTCACTTGAAGACGACAGCCTCGCAGTTTTTAGGCGACTTTATCGGTTGCGAAAGCAGAGCAAATAGTCGATTTGCCGAAGAATTATGTAACAAGCTTCGGGCTGCACAGAACTATTCATTAATGGCATTAAATCTGCATAAATATATCCAGGATATCTTACAAGAGCAAAAACACGTGAAAGTCAATCTTTTCCAACATTCTACTTCTTGCACGAAAACAGCTTTAAAATTTATTATTATGAACATTTCCGTCAAATCAGTGTCAGAAACGGGCAACGTTTCAATCGCACCGTTTTTTTTGCCACATTTTAAGCAACTTCAAATACATTTTCGAAATGATGTCGACAAAGCGTCGATCAATCAACCGGAAATTTGACAGAGGTACGACCTCACCATCAAACAGATTGATTTTTTGCGACTTCTTGTTAGTAGCGCGTTTCAAAAATATCACATTTTACGTCCCCAATTATTCGATGATGTCCGTCTAATCGTTACACCAGTCATTTGAAATGATTGTTACGACTCTCTAAGAACTACTTTTGATTGGTCTTTGTTTAATATAATTTTACCGGGAACTAAAAGATAAAATTTACGACCAGAACTATGCTGCTTTATTGCTGCCATAATATTTTCCATCGGATGATGGACGAACACACATTACAGATTGTTGTTGGGGGAAAACGCGGATTCGACAAATATAAAATAATATCAAACTGCGGTACACCGATTTTAAAAAAAAATTGGTTGTGTAAACGCCTCATGTATGAGGTTTATTTTATTACTGGTGAAAAAAAATATTACCGTAATTTGGTCTTATAATGTAAAATGAGGCAAGAAATTTAAATTTAAATGATAAGTCTGGCTGTATTTCTCTTATTTGAAATTTATTGTCACTTACGTCTCACGACTAAACTATTGTGCATAGTATGGATAAGCATTTATATCAAGATTTTTGAATTTATTGCAAATTGCAGTTTGATCTAATTATAAGTTTAACAATAAAAACAACAACGAAACAGACAAGAGAAAAAAGGAACAACAGTAAAAACAACGTGTTATGTCAATGTGGTACATTTTTATTGAAATTTACATATTCAGGAACCCAAATAATTGGCGTTCGTCCTTCACAAAGAGCATTCAGATCTTTATATTTTTCATTTCTTATTATATTTGGACGTTCTCATTTAACATTTTTGCTTTTCATATTGGCTTTATATCGTTTAAAGAAACACATTTACCGTCCCATCACATCATTTCACTAACACACGCATTTTAACGATATTTTACCTATGTAACTACAAGAAAAAATACTTGTCTTCGATATTTTTTGTGTGATGATCAATGCTACCGTGGATTTCTGTTTATGTTGTTATTTTGAGTTGCGCCAGATTGTCTTACTTAAATTACATAAAAAATTAGTTACTCCCTTTGCTAAGTCAAATTTCATAATTATTTGAGTTACGCAAGTTTGTTGGAATATGACTTACACTACGACCATTTCATAAATTATATTATCTCAAATTTAAGTCTTTTTGTGTGACGATATATTTGAGGTGGAGCTTGCATGGACCTTGCCGGCTCAAGCATTTTTAATAACGTTGGACTAATTTGTAAGTTTAGTAGTGTCTCCGACTGGCAGCCTTGACTGTTTGGTTATTTGACGATCAGAGTCGAAGAATTTCTTGTGTGGTTTGCATCAAATCTGGTGGATTGTAGCTTTTGCATGCTACACGTTATTACACGGTCAATTGCCCTTTGTATTTGCTTTCAAAATGTCAATGCACATCGCAGATGAACGAACCCGAAGGCGCAAAAAGCAAAAAGCCACAGAACCAATATGTGCTCGAGCTTTTTTCCGGGTCTCGACGGCCGACCTCGCCCAATTAGCGTCGTTATGATGCAATTACCGTCCAATTCCTGGGCGAATTCTGCCAACGATTTGTTGTCCTGTTCGTCGCGAAGAAGAAGAGTTCAAGGTTGGTCTTCAACACATTCTTCTCTGGTGACGGGGACGTAACTTGCCCACCGCTGAAATTCGGGATTACTCAGACACGTATCTCGCTCTACGAGTTCGCCTGCCAGTTTGCCGTGTGCTTCGCACCTGAAAGGTGCGCTCAGACTCAGTTTAAGAGCGTTCGTCGTCCGACTTGCACTGTCCATCACTGTCTCTCTGGTCGGTGGCCATTGTTAGTGAACCCGGTGTTTTTGCAAAAAATGACGAGTGATTTGAATTATGTGTGAGCTTAGCAGTGCGCCTTTAATGGATATTTCAACATTTCTAGCACTTGGAGATAGTACACTGTAAGTTCAGGTCTCCATATCGAATTTCTTCAAATGTCATAGCAATTTCGTCGACATTTAACATTTGCACGAACAATTCAACAATCATCCCACAAACCATCACCATCGGAAATCGGAGCGTCCCAATTCAAAATTTATGTACTTTGTCGTCTTCAAAAATTCTGCAAATGTTTTTGGCAACGTAACGAAAACAAACACGGCCAAACATAACAACAACAACAACAACGAGAAAAGCCGCGACATGCCAATCACGTTTCCAAATCTCCCAAGTGCTTTTGTTGTCTTAATTGATTTTGTTCGACCAAACGATTGGATTTGTTTGAACCACAAACTCGCAAAAAATCCAAAGAATAAGAAACCTATTGATTTGCGCTTATGATGGCAAAATTGTTAAATTCGGGCTGCAAAACATCGACAACAAATTAGATCAAAGACCTTCGCATATCTTTGTGTTATTAAGTGGCGATCGCTGTAAATAATACAGGAGGTCCTTTGTGTAACTACAGATTAGGCTTTCGGCTTTTTTTATAATAACCACTGCAAAATGCTGGTCCATATTAAGCCCGGTGATTTGGCAGTTTTTTCACGTTGACGTAAAAAGAAATCACGTCCGAAAGTGACCATGAAATTATTCATAACGCCGCTTTATCGATACCCTGGATGTGTCATTTGAAATAGCTTTTAATAATGGCAAAGTTTGTCGTCCGAAGAAGACGACGATAAACACATGAAATTGCCAATATCGGCCGAGCCATTAACAGCCACACAGTTTATAACGAATGAGTTTGAAAGTTAACCAACTGCACAAGTTAAACCCAATCTGTATCACCGTGACGTAACACTTTGTCTTGCAACTAAATCAGAAGTAAGTCGAAGCATAGAGTCGAAGACGACGAAGAAATATTTCACGTATTTCCATGCTTGGCTTATTTGATAAAACGTGGAAAAGCGTCCGATTTCTCACGTTCAATTAGCGGCGTTAAATTTGAGAAACATCTGTTTCGGAGCCATTAATCCGTCCAATTACCGACTTTTCTCACAAGTCGATTTGTTCCTGCCTCCTCCGTCATGTTTCATCCTTAATCGATTCCGTTCTCAATTTAGAGCAATATTTTAAGCTAATTTGATGGTCGTCCGACGTCAAAGACATCCTTAATTAAAAAAGGGATGGCATTTTGCGGCGTTCGTGACTGGAGGGGTGAATAAGCAACACAAGACAAGCGGAATGAATATTTATTAAGCGTTGTTCGAAAAATTTCGTCTTATCTGGCGGTCGGAATAGTTCCAGTCATTTGGATGGTTGTTGGTAAGATTGCGTCACGCAGATGGTTAGTTAGTTATACACACCCGCCTCATCGTCATGTCGCATTGCATGTTGACACGGCTTATCTTGAAATCTCGCTCTGAATCTACAACTCCGCTAAATAAATTAGTTGATGGAGTTGTGTTTACTTTCCTAATAACTCGCCTTTCATCGATTCAAACAGATCCACGACGAATTATCCGTCAGACTGGTAGCAGTGACAAGTTTTTTATTGTCGCCCAATATTGGTCGAACATGGGCAAATAACATTGTACATAGTAGTGTGTGCGTTCCTGAGACACGGTCCAGATGCAGCGGGAGCTAGATTTTCTGGTTTCTGCTTGGTGGACACTCTTACTTCTCGATTTAAGACACTTTCTGCGTTTCCATTTTCCATTATTGGTGCCGCTTATTTGCTCAACACAATTCCGAGATTCACCGTTAGGTCTCAGTTTTGGATTTCACAATATTACACTAACACACCCATGGATGTATGTTACACAGCTATGCATTTACCGTTATCCGGCTGAAATCATCTGTTACCGAAAATCTGCATCCATTACGCAATGCAGGCGAACGAGGTGCAATAAATATTTTTTTATAATGCCTCATAACGGTACAGTTGCGATAATTATGCAGTAGTGGCGCGAGATTACATCAAATCAGCTGATTAAAGTGACGTGAACTTATAACGCTCCGCATTGTTCGTTAACTTAGAGAACAAATCCAATTCATTTAAATTACAGCCGATTGATAGCGATCATTAATTTCTAATAATTCAAATATTCCGCCTACGTGCTGTGGGTGCGGATAGGATATGCTTGGACGCAAGTAGGTTACAAACGAAGACATGGTCCCTTAAACTCTGACCCAGCGCCACATGTCAATCGTTGGCCAATTTTTATCTATATTGTATTTTATTTATATTGTTATCAGCAATCGACGTGTACATATTGCTGCCAAATTGGAGCGTCCACAGATTTCACGCGAAATAATCAAAGATAGATGCGAGATATAACAGATCGACCCACATTTGTCGCGCACAGCTCAGGCAGGACCTGGGTTTGTGTGCATTAATTTACAATCACCGACTCCCACAAACTTAAAAAATAGTAAGTAGGAAAGTAGGCAGTATTAGACACCGTGAATCACACACCTAACATACATAAACGTTGCGCTTTCGTTTCGTTTCCGAATTGTGTTTGGCTTAATTAGTTCTGCTTGATTCCGCGACTCTAGTCAGATGTTGCGTTCCCAATAGCTTTTGATTCAATTTCAATCGTTACAATGTTAATATACATTTCGCGTGCGAAATAGCGATCGGCCCAACCGACCTTTCAACTGTCATTAACTTTTTCTTATTAACATGTTATTATAGTACTAGAGGGTCAATAGACAACGAGCGCAAATCTAGCGAAATCAGTTCGTCAAGACGTTTTTTTGCGAAATCTTCAATTTCTGAGAAACGAAACCGATGCCGGTGATTCCGATTCCATTATTCATGGGAATAATATTTTATGTGCATCTTATTAAATACGCTTAATTACTGTAGATAGCGTGACGCAGCAGAACAAACTTTCACCGTTAATTTAATTTTTTCTCGATTCTGTATAGTTTTGTGGTGTATATGCGACTTGGCGGCGGGCAAAAATGAAATAACGAGCGCCTCATTGATTCGTATCTATCAAGGCTACGTGGAGGATCCTAATTACGGGTTCCATTGGAGGTACGAGTCGTTGGTGTCAAATTAAGTATTGTTATTCTAATAATTGCAAAATAGTTCGAAAAACTTACTTTGTATTCAGTCACAGCCTTCATCGTGTCCAGCGATTTTCCGCACGAATTCTATTCGGCAGACCTTGTACCTTTTTGACGATTAGTCTAGTTGTTACCTGATTTTGACACAAATAAAAACGCTGCACGAAGTGTTTGTCTCACGAGAAAATTGCAATGGATGCAACTAAATGTATTTTAAAAATAAAAATTGGAATAGGAAATCATAATAATTCATTTAATCGAACTCATATAGGTAAATTGGGTAACCAATAAAGAAAAAAACTTAAGTGATTCTTATTTTTCATTAATCTTAAGTATTACTATACTCGTATTACGTAAAGATAAATCAAATGTAATATAATGTATTAATTTTAATAAGTTACATGTAATAAATGATGCACGTAATTTAGGGGCTGGCCATTAGTACCGTTTTTTTGACTGAGCTGACATTTTAAGAAGCAAAAAGGTTCTACAAAACTGTAAAAGTGGACAAAATGTGACTTTTTTTTTAAATCCGTGGCTCAAAGTTGGAAAAGCTGTTTGAAAAATATAAATACACATATCAATATTTTAGCTCAAAGTTGGAAAAGCTGTTTGAAAAATATAAATACACATATCAATATTTTAGTATAATACATATTCTTGATTTAAAATGCACTTATACCCTTTTGTCCCCAAAAAAATATTTAAAAGAAATTACTTGCATAATTTAAGGATAGTAGAATATGTTTGGTGAATGTTACCGAATACTTGAAGGACCATTAATTTTGAATAAATATAGCAGATTCTTCGATTTGAGTGTTTATTTACAACTAACTACAAAAATAACATCTTATTTTAACTTACAACCAATAGAAACTTACCACCCCCACTGAGGGTAGTAATATGTTGGGGACTTGCCCCCTTGGGCATAATAGTATTTTATTAAAGTAGAACAAAGTACACACTTATAAAATGCAACTTTTCTGCTACTGATGATCAACTTTTGATTTTTTGGGATTTTATTTCGTGCAGCAAAAACATAATATTTATGGTAAATTGACGGTATGTGCAAAAAATACAAAATTTATTAAAATTTTTCTACTGCGATTTTTTGCCTACCAAGTGCGAAAATCACTTAATTCGTTTTGCCACCAACAAATTCATACTTTTTAGTGTGCAAATACGTACATAGCTTTTTTTTTTGTCACTATTTTGTTTCTGACCCCTTCATTTGGTAATGGGTGATAGGAGGAGAAAACTAAAACAATTTTTTAAAGCTTTTAGTAATTTAATTTATTTTTTGAAAATGACAAGTTACAAATTCACTCGATCCTGACATCCAATAAAATTTTCCATAACACGCTGCAATATACTCGTTCCAACCAAAATACAAATGTTTTTGGATGATGTTCATAAACTTTACCTTCATAAAAAAATCAGGAGCAAGTCCACTGTTCACATAATTCCATTTTTTAGAAGATGTTGGTATTGCGAGAATTGTGATGGTAATTAAAAAAAAAAACATTATTAAAATGACATATTTCAGCTCCAAAAATTTGTATTTATCACATTTAACCAAAAGTCAGCTCTTCAAAAAAAGCGGTACCTACTGATTGCCGGATCCTGTATAATAAATTAATATGAAATTTATTAATTAAATACGCGGTACAAATCCGAAATTTGTTTAAATTATTAAAAAGTTTACGTATTTGCCTGCATACTTCAATATCAAAACAGACAAAAAGGACGAACACTTCAAACGGCTACGACGAGCGAATGAAGAGAGTGATATCTTGTAAATTGTCTCCGATTTTTTAAATATACGAGATAGACATAGATATGTATTACTAAATATTGATAAGTTCGTAAGACGGCGATAATTGAACCTTTTTTGATTATCAGTAGTCAACTTCAAAATTGGCAGTTTAAGTTTTTGTAGAATTAAATTCTACAATAAATTGTCACAAACAGTCGAAGAACACCAAGAACTTAAAATGTAGGAAACTACAGAAGTTTTCTCATAAAAGCTAGTTCTTACACTGTCTGTGAATTTATGGATCACGTGTTTTAATGTTTTATTTTGACAATACATTTAGGTACTGTACTCAATTGTCCTTTTATACAAAAATTTTAACATGTTATTTTACTTAAATATTTAAACGAAGCAGCTTATTATTTTTATTTCATTTGACGTGTCATGCAGTTTGCTTTATCTTGATATCATAAAATTTATCTTATCATATCTAGTCCTGATTTTTGGTCCATGATTCGATCGATTTTCCCATTCAACGCGCTTGCAAAACTTTTAGTACATTTTCAACCTGTGACCTTTTGCGGCCGTGCTTTGTTATGGATTGTTTGTGGTTGCGTTGTAAGAGTTTTCTACGAATATTTTCTAACCACCTGAAACCGTTTTTTAATGGGTTCCAGCTTTTACTTGCCCATAAAACCCATGAATTTATTATAACCAGCAGCCGCAAGATGCAGTTGTTTGGAATCAAATAATAATAAAATTTTGAAATTGGTTGATTTTTATTGTCGGATATAAACTACATGAAGGTAAATTACATAAAAAACGAACACATATAAGGAGTGTCTGAATGATATTAAGCCACTTAATTATTATTTAAGACAACTTGGTGGTTATTTTAAAATAAGTAGTTTAATTAAATACATTTTGGTTGTTTGACACCAAGTTCTAAACGTATTTCATTATGTATATATTGCAGACATCTTCGATGTTATTCATGTTGTTCGTTAAAGTAAGTGGGAATTTGAATATCATTTCTCCAAAATTTTAATGTATTTTTTTTAAATAAAATTACATCATAAAAGAATAAATTTAAGCCATTGTTTCAACCATTGGTTAAATGTCAATAAAATATGAATTCGAAGACAATTTCTAAATATTCCTATTAGAAACATTTTTGTAATTTACATAACATAAAAAAGGCAGGATGGATGACTTTTTGGGATATGATTGGTTATTATATTTGAGCCGCTTATTAAACATATCTCAATTTGGTATCTATTGTAGACATCTTCAGTAAATCAAGTAATTTGATAGATTCAATGATAAACTCCCCCTCGAGATTAGCTGTTGGGGTTGTAGGTGTTTTCTTCGTTCCCAAGCCCATGCAACACCTGCCGGCGGTTCCTGGCACAGCAGTCCCTAGGTACCATATGTTACCATTTCCTGCGGTTCGAGTTCTGTACGCGAACGTCGAGCAGAAATATCTGCATCTGCTGGTCTGCGGTGGTCGGCAGGTCGACTACGCACCGGGTCAGTGCCGTCGTCGGCGCCGAAGTCGTGGTTAAAGGTCGTGCCGTCTGTTCAGGTTGCAGCGAGCAAGAGCAATGGGTATGGGCGAAACTGCAGATCTCATTAGCGGCAGTTAGATGCGGCCGGAGCGTCGACCAGCGCGGGGCGACCTTGAGCTGGTCACACTTCTGGTCAGCAATGGGCAAGGTCCGCCCGGTGAAAATGTGGCCTTGACTTCAGCGAGTTCAAGCGGCCGCTCGTAATGGGCGCACTTTCTAAACCAGCGCCTCCCAATGGGCGCCCTCGTGTGCCCACGTATCCACCAACTGTGTCGCCTCATATTTACTTACCCGAAACAATGGAAAGTTCGACCGGTACTAGGTGACCCATCGCCGTCGTGGGTCCAGTTTTTCACAAATTGAAAGCGTTTCAGCTGTTCGCCACTTTTTTCGCATCCTTTCCCGCTGACCGAGAAGGCGGTTCAAAGAAATATTCTCTTTTTGTAGAGTGAAGACCATTGTCGTGGCTTACATAATACAAAAAAGTAACGCGTTTCATAAAGAAATCCCCTCGATTTAATTGTCTATTTATTTATTTATTTATGATTACAACACCTTGTTTACGCTAAGTCAAGGATTTCCCTTTTTACCAAATAACAATATTCCACACACATTTCTCTATGTTAAATATTTATAATTAACTAGCATTCACTCGTCCCGTTTCGCCACCGATAGTTATTTGCTAAAATAGGTATTTAATTTTTTTCATTTGAAGAGTATTTGTGCCAAGTTTCGAGTAAATCCTAATAGAAACTTATTTTTTCATACAAACTTTAATACCACTTCTTAACCCCCCATAAGGGTTGAAAAATTCTCTCTTAGTAGGTTCCTATGTCGTAAGGTTTGGAAGAGAACAGTCTTAAAATGACAATTATGCTCTAAATGATCCCACCATCTAAACATATACATATACAAATTTCTCTAAGTCAACGTCAAATACCGGGTCACTATAAATGATTGACATTTTTTGTGTTAGGTTGGCAATATTTTTTAACTCTTCCATTGGGTACACTGATTTTCAAATTTTAAATTGTAAAATAAGCGTCAAATTTAAAAATTGCCTATATCAGAATTGTTTTCAAAATGATTTTTACAACTGGAAGATCTTTTCGATCACTCGCTGTAACCATTTTCTCCGTTATTTGCCATTATTCAGTAAGCTACACTTTTTGACAACAATTTTCTAACCTGAAAAGTTAATCTGGTACCAATTCCCCACTGTCGCCAATTACCTAAATTTAAGTCAATCATTTATAGTCACCCGATATATCCTGTTAATTTGAGCTCCATCGGTTCAGTAGTTTCCGAGTCTACATACATATACTGTACAAACAAACAAACAATCATTTTTATATATCCAGGGCCTCAAATAAATACCTCGTAAGTCCGAAATTTTAAATCAATTTTTTTTTTATTTATTACTTCGTATATTTATTATAATACCGGGTGACTATAAATGATTGGAATTTTTTGTGTTAGGTTGGCAATGTTTTCTAACTCTTTCATTGGGTAGGCAAATTTCAAATTGTCAAGTAAACGTCAAATTTAAAAATTGCCCATATCAGATTATTTTTTTTTCAATATGGTTTTTACAACTGAGGAGCATTTCGATCACTAACTGTAACAATTTTTTCCGTTATTTGTCACTTTTCGTTTGCCATTATTCTGTAAGTTACACTCTACAACAAAATTCTAACATAAAAAGTGAATTGCCATAAACCACGATGACAGTTAATCTGGTACCAATTCCTCAATGTTGCCAATCAACTAAATTTATGTCAATCATTTATAGTCACCCGGTATTAAACTTACTATTTTTACAAATATGGCATCATCAAATTAATTTGTCACATTTTTTTCATTTTCGTTGTTTTTTATTGTTTATAACGAAATATAAAAGTGATAAGCACACCTAAACAAAATAAAACAGTTTTTTCATTTATCTCAAAACTGTCCAAAACTGCGGATGATTCATTTAATTTAATTTTTGAATTTGAAATGCGCAAATTTTGACGTAAAAATTAGCATTGTTACGTTGTCTCTCTCAAAGATATGACGACGTCAATTATTTATTTTTTGAATGGCAATTCTGATTTTTGACTGCGTCATTTTAAAGAGCAGGTTTTTTGCATATAAAACCATAAAAATTGTAATAATTTACAAAACAATATTTTTGATAACAATTTTTTTTGTATTCATAGAATGAATCGTCGTTGATATGTATGTATGTAAATACAATGTATTTACATTTGTTTGTTATTTTGTAATTTAATGATTTTAACAAAACTGACGTAAAAAAAATTATAGATAATTAGTGTAAATCTCAACTTATGTAGTTAAATTGAATAAATTTCCAAATACAAAGAAACGTAAATAGATTTTTTTTTAAATTCCAAAATATTCTTATGTAACCTATTAAAATTTTGATTATTTTATATGCAAAAAAACATTCTCTTTAAAATGACGCAATCAAAAATTAGGATTACCTTTAAAAAATAACAATAACGTTATATCTTTGACAGAGATGAGATCAAAGCTGATTTTTATGTCAAAATTTGCTCATTTAAAATTAAAAATTGACGGGTCCAAGCAATTTATTTTTTCGCTCCTTATAGAAAATGTATCGAATTAATTCCAACCTTTTCATCCGCACGATATAGATTTAGGTTAGATTGAGATACACAAATAAAATGTTACCTACTTCTTTCAACCAATGCGACGATTAGTACATGCGATTTGCAATGTATAATATTATGATAATAACAAACCGAGCTGGTATTTACATTTTCCCATTAATCGATATGACATTTACTGATAATACCACCGGTGGGAGTGTTTACTCACTTATAATAAGTTTGTTAACAACACTAATTACTAAACAAAGAAACGGTACTTAAATCTTTATATTGTTGGCGCTGCTTCCAGTCTTGACCGTCTATAAGGGTTTATAAGCTTTTTAGATGCAGGTAACGACGTCTTGCGATGAAAAACTTTAGTGCTCCAGAGGCTGTTAACTCCACTAAACACCAAGCACCGGTTTCGTAATAGAAAGTGGCCGAGAAAAACTTCTACATGAAATTGCGATTCAAATTGTTCCAGATCCTGTCGCAAGTGCAAATTGTCATTTAGAATTGCAAAATTCTTGATAATTATATCATTGTGCCGGCTCCGGCCGCATAATTGTTTTTTACGGACTTGTGTAACATGTTGACATTTTAAAATGCAGCGCTTGAATTTAATTTCGCCGCGCTGCCGTAAAATTGCAGAGATGTCCGTAACGAATAAAGACAGTTAGTTACCATTACCATTAGAGAGAATGCGGCAAGCTGTCGACGAAATAACGCGATATTAACAACAATTATCGTAAAAACTAACGAAGTGGTCACTGCAAGTTCGAGCTTTCGGCGTCCAATCGCCGGATTAGCGTGGCGCATAAAAAATCCTAATCAATTGCGTTTCGTTTTGATTAAGTAATTCGTAGGTAATGGACGGGATAATGGGGCATGTTTTGTGGCGTTTTCTCGTTCTTGCCATGCGAGAATGGGTTTAATCATCGCCGGTTATGGGATTTGAATTTGTAATCGGGTACAATTTTAGAAACGGATAAAATCCGAACTGCCCACATGGTAAAATGTATACGAGTTGTTCATTATTGCTAAACAAGCCTCGGAGAGTTGTCTCGGTGTCCTTGAAACGTCCCGTGCCATTTCCTGCGTCCATTAACTCAGTTCTTCCTCCTTCGCCCGTATGAAATAAAATAATAAACGCACCATATCCCGGCCGTGGACAATAAATTTTTACGGCGCCCATTAAATTACTGAAATGACGTGCAAGTCGTTTTTTTATATGGTTCGGTTAGTAATTCGATTTTAGTGCGTCGACCTTGATTGAATTGATTCTAATTCGACATGTTCGTTTTGTTGCAGAGATGAGGTTCAAGTGGTGATAGAATGGCCGCGACAGATGGTCAAATTACTGTTGCAGCAGCGCGATGGGCAGACGAGGGTAGTTATCTTCGAGAGTTCGTTTCGAAGCACCAATTACCGGCAGTGGTGAAGATCATCAAGGGACAGTATGGGGGCCTGGGTGTGCCCACTCTGCCCAGTCCGGGCCTGCAGTCGACGGCGCTGCTCGTGTCCGCAGGCAAGCGGCAAAAGATCGTCGCTCAGGCGGTGAAAATCAAGGAAGGTCGAAGACTGGTGTGTGTGGGTCCTCGACTGGTGATTCCGGACACTTACGTCGGCTACTTCGAGCTGTTGAGCGAAGAGGGAAGGGCCGTCCGGTGTATAGAGAGCGTGGCGGAGTTGGCGCGCCGCAGACCCGAAGAGGGTTGTTTGGTTCGCGAGACCATTCGGGGGGTGCAAGCTAAGACTGATACCAGCGAAGGCGTCGTCCCAGAGGGCGCCAGAACCATTCCTGCAGGTGAAATACTAGTCCCCGCCGGCGAAGTCGTCCTACC